>CM056999.1:93828932-96695987 GCA_029891345.1 Dryococelus australis
TAATATATATACACACAATAATATAACACATATATAAACAACACAAAAATATACACACAATATATAATAAAATATATATATATACACAATATATATAAATATAATATACACATATAATATAAACACAATAAATATATACAACACATATATAAAAAATACAAAATATAAACATATATATAATTATACACATAATATATATACACATATAAATATACACATATATATATATAACACATAAAAAAATACACAAATAATATAACACACATATAAACACAAATAATATACACACAATATATATACACAACATATATATACATATATATATACAACACAAAATATAAACAAAAATATATACAACACTAATTAACACAAATATATATAACACACATATTATATATATACACACAAAATAATAACAATATAATATAAACAATAATCATATAAAACACAAAAAAACACATATATATTTACACACAATATATCCACACATATATAACACACATATATATACACACACATATATATACCACAATATAAACCAACACAAAATATAACACATATATATATAATAACCACACATATATATATAACACACATATATATATAAACACAAATATATATAACACACAAATATATAACACACATAATAATACCAACACATATATATAAACAATATATAAACATAATATATAAAATATATAATACACATATATATATATAACACATATATACACAATATATAACACAATAAATACACAACAATATATATACAAAACATATATATAAACACAAAAACAATATATACAATATATATAACACACAATATATATACACACACAATATACAAAATAACACACACATATATATATACACACATATAATATATATAACATATAAATATAAACACAAATATAATATACACACACATATATATACACAATATATAATACACACAATATATAACAAATATATAACATATTATAATTATATTACACACATTATATACACACAAATATATACACAATATAACATATATATAACACATATATATAATATATACCACACCAATATATATACACACACATATATATACACATAATATATACATATAATACACACATATATATATATACACACAATATATATCACATATTATATACACAATATATATACACACATATATATATATACATAAATATATATACACACATATATATATACACACATATACATTACACATATAATATATAACACATATATATACACATATATATATACACATAATATATACACATATATATATATACACACAATATATATACACACACATAATATACACATATATAAATACACATATATATATAACACACACATATAATATACACACACAAATATATATATACACACACATATATATCATACACAACATACATATATATACACAAATATATATATCACACACTAATATATATACACACATATATATATACACACATATATATTAATACACACATATATATATATACACACATATATATATATATACACACAATAATATACAACACAATATAATATATACACACATATATAACACACATAATATATTAAACACATATATAAATATATATACACACAATAATACAACATTATATATAAACAAATATATATATATACACACAATATATATATATACACACATATATATTATATCAACACATATATATACACAAATAATATAATAACACATAATATATATATAACACACATATAATATATATACACACAATATATAATATATACACACTATTATACACACACATATATAATATATATACCACACATATATATAATACACATATATATATATACACACATAATATATATATATACCACATATAATATATACACACACAATATATATATATAACACACATATATATATATATACACACACATATATATATATACACACACATATATATATACACACACATATATATATATATACACACACATAAATATAATATATACACACACATATATATATATATACACACAATATATATATAAACACACACATATATATATATACACATATATAATATATACACACATATATATAATATATACACACACATATATATATCAAATATTAATACACCATATATATATATATACACACACATATATATATATAATATATATACACACACATATATATATATATACACACATATATATATATATATATATACACACATCATATATATATATATACACACAAATATAATATAATATATAAACACACAATATATATATATAACACACACAATATATATATAACACACACATATATTATATACACACACATTATATACACAAATATACACACATATATATACACACATATATACACATATACACACACACATAATATACACACACATATATACACACACATATACACACACACACATATATACACACACATATATATATCCCGTGCTGCCGGCCAACCACCTAGGCTGCCTTACAGGTTCTCACGATGTTAGTTGATCGCACAACGTCGATTGGATCGAATGCGTTCTGCTGTTAGTCATGCAGGTTGCGAGTGTTGGCCGTAATCGGAATGTGATGGTGCGAAGGTGTCGCCGTCTTCCTTCTATTCGCTGGCTGTACGCCATTGTTCGGTGGCCATCGCTTGAGATCGCCGTTTCCCCTCCTTTCCCCCTCATGACGTGGGGCAAGCCTTTATATGTTAAACGACTTGTTTTTAATGTGGTTCCTGTCGCTTTACTTCTCCTGTGATCGCCGTTGTACGAAACATCGCCTACTAGCTGTTTTGAGTATTCGACGAGGACCGACATGAAGGTATGATACTTTCGTTAGGGTGTTCAAGACCTTTATTTTAAATTTGCGGTAGTAGTTTCGCCGATGCACGAGCAAATTGACAGCGAGTCATGGCAGCAGTTTTTTAGTAATTGTAAATGCAGTGTTTTAGATCGAGTGTTGAATTTGATGTAGCATAGAATTAGGTTGGCATTGCAGTAGTTTTGGTGTGTGTTCTAAATTTAGTTTTGGCCGGCCATTAAAAATTCCATCTCTATCAACGTAATGCTGAACTGCTGCTTTGTCCTGATTGCATGTTTGGTATCAGCTGGTTTTGCGGACCATAGTGGGGCAGGTTGATTGTGCTGTTACTGTTGCCATGTCTAATCGTAGGGTGCATAGATATTTTGTATTTTTAATCATGTACCATGTTATAGTTTTTAAGCAAACAGAGCCTTGGTAGGGCTTTCGCTGCCTCCGCAGGCAATTCAATACCTTTTAATTCAGTTTTTTTTTCGAGGTTTTTAACGCATTGTTTTACTTCTCAGGGGCTATGATAGGACTAAGTGTGTCGCCTCCTGGCGCTGTGTAACATCCCTGTTTGTGTTCACTACTTTAATCATTCTTAAGATACTATTTAGTCTACATTAAATATTTTTTATTTCTTATTCTTGAAATACTTCGTGCTCAAGGTGCTCACGTACCAATATGTTACGTCGCGACTATCAAGTCCGATGGTTAAATGCTTAATTTTAAAGGAATTATTTTATTCTGGTAGCGAGTTGATTGTTAAGAGTTTACTTTGCAAGTTAATTATCGTTGAGTAATTTCAGCGAATACTTTATGCGTATATCATTCGGGCCAGAGTCAAGTTTGATTCTGATGAGCACTTTTTGAGTGAGTTAAGTGGTTGAGGGATTATTGGAGTCACGTCATGTCTGTATAAAATTCTAATCGGTGTAATATGTAGCCTGTTTATCTCGTCCAAGTGATGTAAATTTGTATGGTATGAGCTATACCTAACATTTGTTACGGTGGTTTTACGAGTGTTTCTCGATAATTGTGTGAAAAATATTTTTTATATTATGCAGCAATCATTATGAAGCATTCAACGTGTTTTCTAATAATGAAAGTTGGTATGGTTTGAGCTGTATGTAACATTTGTTAAGGTGGTTTGACAATACATAGTATCTGATAAATTGTTTGAAAGTATTTGTTTCTTACACAGCAATAAGTTTTGAAACTTTTAATGTGTTCTATAAAGAATGGTCTTGTGCTGCGTAGATAATCTTGTTTTAAATGATGTTATGAATGTTTACGTCTGTTTCCCAATGTACCTGTATTGTGAAACCTTTTCGAAATCAAACAACCAGAACTAATTGATACTTGTAAATACTTTTGTTACCTCACAATGGTTTCGTTTCAGTCGGTTCGTAAGGAAGTCGTTTGCTATTCTGTTCTAATAACCAGGATGCCTGGTCTTCATTAGCATCATCTAACACGACGTACAACACTCGACATTTGTGCAATATGCGCTGGTTGGCACATGCTTATAGCTAGTTTCCTTCACATTGAATTTTTATATCTATATGCATCGGTATGTAGCACTGTAGACCTTGTCGCTCACCCTGCTTCTCGACTCTGCAATAGTATATTTTATCCTAATGCAATGTACATTGCTCGATGCTCACATTACGAGTTGGTTTGTAGTGCCTTCGTACTGTAGTATAGCTCGGTCGGAGGGTATACGAGAAGGAAAATAGTTTGCTATAATAACCAAGGCTACCATATCGGTATCGGACACATTGACTTATCTAGCACCGACTGATGCTATGTACAGTGCTTGTCGCTTATGCAATACACTTTGGTTGGTGGGTGTTTATAACTATTTTCCTTTTTGTGTGTGTGCGCTGGCATAAGTGCATAGCAGTGACGTCCTTATCCCCCTCCCCCCTTGCTTCGTGACCGTAATTTTTTTGGGCTACCATTACGCAGTGTTCGTTGCTCGAACAATATCCATCAGTTGGAAGATTTTCATAACTATTTTTTCCTTCACATTTATTTTTATATCCGTTCATCAATATGTAGCAGTGTCATCTTTGCATGAGCAATGGTTTAAATGCATGTTGTTTAGTGGCAAGCAGACGAACATGGCTTTTACAAATCACATAATCCATCCTCAAACTATTGCCGCTGGTATAAAGTGCACTGCACTTGACATATTTTAGAATTTTGTTTGAGGTTGGTCCTTGAACGTACAAGGTTTTCCTATTGCTGAGCATTTCAACTTTTTTTTAGTATAGTTATCGATTCAATAGCAACACATATCGCTATTATGGACTTCGGAACTATCAGGTGTGTTTTATAGTAGAGGTTCGATACGAGATTGTGCTCGCAGCGCACTTGCGTCTATGTTGGGAATTTATTATTATTATGTGACTTAATAATTTTTTCATGTATGGGACTTTTTTAATGTTGGATGAGGTTACCCTAATCCACGTGTTATGGTTATGCCGTTCATTGCGACATTTAACTCTCACAGTCGAATCATACTGCTGTAGTTTCCCTGTGCTATCGGAACAGACTAGTTGCAATCCTCATTAGCGGTTTGATACACACCTCGTGCGTCTGGCATTTGAGCTACTTGCTCAGATTACTGCAAGTATGGTGTTTTGCATGTTGCATGACAGAATTCAGTCATTGTGTCGACACCAGTGCTCTTAACAGCGGCCATCAATAACAAACGATGATGGCGTACCCTGACAGGTAACAGGGGCAATTAAAATAGTCTAAGACCACCGCGACCCTAGCAGACGATGGTCGTGCCCTCTAGCAGACGACTGGAGAACAAAAATGATGAGAGCATCTGTATTTATAGCTCCAGCAGCCGTCGTCGAATGCAAGGTGTCAGTCACCTGAGGTGTGTGCTAGCAGATGATGAAGGTAAGATGGTGGATGATGGTGATTAACATGTACATGTGTAATTGTGTGTGTAATTTATGCATGCATATTTTGTGTATGTCCGATTACCTTCCCGTGTGATTTTCTGTTTTTGTACGTGCTTAAAATGTGACTGACATATAGAAGTAAACAAACTCCTTCAATAACATGTTAGGACCCGAGCTCAAGACTTGAAACTATACAAAAATTAATTCTCTTTCAGAAGTAGACAAAATCTGGCAATTTTTTTTCCTAGTGATGGGGATATTTCAGGTCTGTATGATGGAGGTGAATCTAATATCGCAGGTTAAAATTAATGAATAACACAGAAGTAATGTATACAAAGTTACCTTTATTTTACGGACGCGACAAAAATACGTAGTAATATTAGATATATGCTCAAATTATTCTTCATTAGAGCAAAACAATTATGGCGTCTGTTTTGTAGAACAATTCCTGCTGTGAGCATTCAAGACACTTACTCGCATAAACCACGCCGCAGTTATCACATGGGAAGGTCTTTTAGATGGCAAATGAACAGTTGCTATCTTCACGACATTTAACATTGGAGCTGTTAGCGAATATCCTTCCATAATACTTGCAGTCCCTTCCCAATTAACGACAAATATTGCCTTTGCCCTTCTTATGTCTATACAGGCCATCACTGCGGGTACACACAACATAGCAATTATCACAGTGGAACTTCTCGTATGTTAGGCTGAACATGTAATGGCTAATTTCATGTCTGCGTGCATTACAGTTTTACTAAATCTTTTTCCACAGCAGTAACATTATTTTCGTAATGCTTGTAGCGGCTCTTCAGGGTCTCTTGCTGTTGGCGATGCTGACGATGTTGCAGACGGTAAGTCTTCAATCATTGATTCCATCTTCATACTGTAACAGAGCAAACGATCGTAGTAGATTAAGGTGGTCTTAACGTTCTGCTTTCCACCGCGATGCTCGCCGACGAAACGACATCCATTTTTACATGATGCTCGCTTGTATACTGTTCACACTGCACACTAGTTTGCACTGCACGTCTCGGGTTGCCTCAATAGAAACTGCTGGCTGTGTGATGCACACATCAGCATGGTTGCTGGACTGAAATCTGTTGCCTTATCAGGTCGATCGCTGTCTAGCCAGCGAAGATGACAATTCGACATCTCAACTTCTTTACACTCTTTCATCTTTCAGTGTTTGAGGTGCCTTTATCCTTTGCCGCTGCTGCTCGCTCCATGTGTCTTACACCAGCTCCTGGAATGTGGTAAGCCTGTAATGGTAGCACTACCTTGAAAACACACTAGGCATGGGAGACGTACGAAACCTCTTCATCCTGTTGCAGGTAAGGCATATAGGTGTTTGTAGACAGATTTTAATTTCGTATTGTGCATATGCGTGAAGGAATTCTTTAGGTAGGTATGCAAGCCCTGTATCTTTGTCGAATGGTCAAATAACTTACTCTTTCCATATATCACAATAGATAACATTTTCTGACCACTAGAACAGCATCCCAACCTTTTCAATATTCCTCTCGGCGAGAGATTTTAAAGAGATGCTAATTTACAGCTTGATGTAATGTTGAAAGCACCCGACATAAAGCTTTAACTTCTGACTGATTATAGGTACTTGTTTCTTGGGGGCAATGGTGTGTTACACTACACTGTGCTGCAGACAACCCTCGCCTCCGTGGGGTTCGTTAGTCGAGGGATGTGTTTGAATCATCTCGTCTAGCTTCCATAGCTTCGGGAACTCCAGAGCTAATGGCAACTATGCAAGTGCCATCAACTTCTTGGGTCCTGTCTTCTTCCTCTTCAGCCTTATCTGTTTCCGACTGAGTTGTCTGTGTGTCTATCAGCCAATTCGAGTGCTCACAACAATACCAGGACCTGCAGCGTGTTTCAAAATGGTAGGCATTGAAGGAAATTAAAGGTGCCGAAATGTAGTACAGGAAATGCGAGCCATATGGACCTACAGAAGATTTAAACGACAAACATGTACTGCTAACACGTAAAGCGAATAAACGAATGTGTTATAACTACACAGGAGGGTGAAAATGCAATGCTGCCTCCAGAACTGCTGGTGATGTGAAAACTGCACTGAAATGTGCATATTCTAATGACAATGACTGTATTAAATGCTAATATATAATGCATTAATTGTGTTTCGTATAGTATTTTATTCCAGTAAAATGTTGGGCTCAATATGGGATTGAAGCTACACTACCTTATTCTTAAGGTTAGTGCACTGTCTCCAGCGCTGCCAGAGTACATATGTTTTCAGATAACTGAAAACAGAGTACATATATAGTTGAAATGTATACAAGGTTATTCATAAATCCATACATTTAATCTTATTTCTACATAAATTGTACGTATTCGAGATAAGTACATATATAACATTTAAAACTAAGTAAATTGTTACCTTGTATTGTATAATATAATTCCTCTCATAATGGAAAACTGCATGTGTGACTGCTGGTCTACCACCTGGGGACTGACGCATCTCTCTCGGCTTGTGCACTGTGCCATATCTTCAACTTGCCAAGATCTGCACGATGCCAGCGCTGCCTGGTCGACCACCTGGGCTGCCTTACAGATTCTCATGCAGTTTATCGTGCAAAGTCGGCCAGGTTGGATGTGTTCCGCTGCTAGAGTAAGGAGTGTTGTTTCTATGCTGAATATGATGGTTTCGTTTCAGTCGGTTCGTACAGAAGTCTTTTCTATTCTGTTGTACTGACCAGGACAGCCCGGTCTTATCTATCATCGTTTAACACACAGCGTACAGCACTAGATACTTGTGTAATATGCGAATGCATTGGTTGGTTAAGTGTTAATAACCATTTTCCTTTACATTTGTTTGCATCAGTGTGTAGCAGTGTTGATTGACCTTATCGCATTTGTGCTTCTCGACTTCGTAAAAATATTTTTTCCAACTAACATGACATACAGCACTATGCTCGTGCAATATACTCTGGTGGTTAAATACTTAAAATTATTTGCTTGTGTAATTGATTTTATATCTGTTTGTATTAGTGCTTAGCAGTGGTATCTCTTGCACGACTAATGGTTTAAAATGCATTTTGTTCTGTGACAAGCAAAATAACACTGTCTTTACAAGTCGCGTAATGTATATCGCACTTGACGCATTAAAGTTATTTTTATGCTGGTCCTTGTGATCATTCGTTCCCTCTCATGTTGGCATGCATTACAGCTTTTAGTAAAACTTCTTGGCGTGATAGAAACACTGATATCACTATCATTGACTATGGCTCTATCAGGTATTTTTTTCGTGTATTGTAAACCATTATGGTATTAAGCTCATGATGTAATTTCATTTATGTCAGTCCTTTGTTACATGACTGATTTTTCATGTAAAGGATGGTTTCATATAGTTTACGCTCAGTTTCCCCGACCCTCGTGTTAGGCTGATGGTGTATTTATTTACAGTGTATTTAGGGAAGGTGTGTACAAACACAGGCACGTGATTCGTGACCAGAAAAGAGGAAGATTGGTATAGGACACCCATGGTTCATCTCAAATAATAAGGGCTGTAAAAGCTCCTAAAGCAGGAGGGCGATAAAAATATTATGTAGGCGATTAATCAAAGTACTTCTGTTAGAGGAACACACTATTGGTATACGGACTAATTAAACCAATATCTTGGATAAATTGAAGGAATGGTTCGGCCGTACACACCCCCATCACGTAAATAATAGGAGTTGGCACCCTTTGATTGCATGCAACATTCGCACCATGAGGTTAAAAAATGATTGTGGATATAATTGGATGAAGCAGGACGTCGTAATTAGAAAATAAGTCCTAGTTGCAACTCTAGCACCCACCGTTTCTGGTTAAATCGCAAACGAAGGGTACAGTGGTAGCAATATCATGACCTAGTGAGTAGGCAACCATTCTGCAGCTGGAGTAATTCAGCTGAGATTCCCCACCGAATGAGAGATTTTTATGGCTCGTAACAGCGAGGTCTGAGAGCCGATGAGGGTGATTGAGGTAATTATGGAGCAGTGCTGGAATGAGGGCGTGGCAAATGGGAGATCCCCGAGAAAACCCGCCGACCAGCGGTATCGTCCGGCACGATGTGCAACATCGTGCATCATACCACCAACATGTATAAGGCTGGAGCAGTACGTGTGGCCTACTCAACAGGCCATTGCCTTCTTATCACTGTATCCTTCGTTTGCATTTTACATGGAAACTGTGGGTCCTAGGGAGCGGCAACTAAGGGGGGGGGGGGTTATTTTCTAATTAGGATGTTCTGCTTCATCCAATGGTATCCACAAGAACTTTAACCTCACAGTGTAAATGTTGCGTGCAATCAAAGGGTGTCCACCCCTATTACTTGTCCTTTTATCCAAGATTTTTTTAAATTAATCCATATGCCAATTTGTGTTCCTCTAACGCAAGTACTTTGCTTATTATCCCACATTCCCGTACTTCAGAGAATTAGAAATGCTGACTAACTAAGCTAACAGGGCTCAAGGCCTACTTGTCCTTATCTCCTTGATTGCAAACAGAAGTGCTGTCTGTGATATGAATTTGATGGTCGTAGCTTCGGTGGGTGGAATATGTCGGGCAACTATGCTTATAAGAGGGCTTAAAGTGTACTTGTCCCTACCACCCTGTGTCATTGGAGGTGATGCCTATGATATTAATTTGGTGACTATAGCTTCTGTGGGTGGGAAGTAGCAGCCGACTATGTTTATACAAAGGGATATCAGGTACTTGACACTGGTCCTTTTCGTTGGAGTGATGCCTATGTTAACAATTTGATGACTAATCTTAAAACTGTTCGAAAATTACAGCCAACTATGGATATAAGTGGGCTTAGGACATACTTTACGTTAGCACTGTGTGGCTTGACTAGTATGCATGGGCAGGCTTCTCTCCATGCCACGCAGGTGGAACGACAGAGCAAGAGATTCGCCACTGCCAGGATGCCAGGAGAAAGAATCTAGCAGAAGGAATATGAAAAAACCAGTGACCAGCCCCTTCCACACATCTGTGGAAGGGGCCAGGTGTATGTGATTGATGTGAGAGATATTAGCATATTCACAATTTATGTCATTAGCAGAGGCGAATTCAGAAAGAATGAGAAAACCTCGCCAGCAGCCAGGTGCCCACATATTCACAACTGACGTCACTAGCACAGGCGAATCCAGAATGAGTATAAGAAAACTTCGCCAGCTAGCGATGACAAGTTTGTCTGGCGAGTGCATAGGCCGATGCGACTATATACATTACTTCATCTCCTAACACTTACCATGCAAAGTAGGTCGTGTAGTCTAGATGCTACACCGACGACCGAAGGGTGGTTGGATAGAAACTGCACGCCTCCTGCATTTTTTAGTTCACAAATGCCTAAAAAGATTCCCAACGCTCCAGGCAGATGCCGTTTGAGCTCACCTCCCCGATGCTAGCGCACCCCTGCTAGTGAGGAGTGAACCAACACACATGCACAAAATGACAGTGACGATACCAATACTTCTAGCTGCAAACTATAGAACTTCTGAACATACAGTGGTGGGCGCCGGAATCAAAGATAGACTGATGGTGCTGGCATGGAATGATTGAACATGAATGTCAGGGTAACTCATTTCCCAGATAAAATATTCATCGAGCCACATTTGGAATTCATGCTACTTTCGGGCTCAGTAACTTGAATTTTGGTAAGGGAAATTTTTCTGGTTGAGAAACATTTTGGGCGGTTTTGAGGGTAAAGTAAAAAAGGGAAATTCCGCGAGGAAAAAAGGAAAATGGACACCATTGTCGCATGGCAGAGCAGGTGGTTGCCCTATGACATCATCCACAAAGGCCGCCATGGCTCCCCGGCCAGTAGCCAGGTGTCCCAGAACTAACTATTTATAACTACTCCCAAATGCGAGTCCAATGGTTTAAGACAGTTCACGGAAAACTGAGCACTTTTGAAGGCCCTGCTTAAGATCTACTTGTAGGTATCCACATTTCGTATTCACCCACCATATATTCAACTATCATTGCCAAGGGCCTGACCACAATTCATGCGTTGGTCACGTAAAGCTAAAATTATAGGGAAAGTTTATTATTTCAAATTTATACAATTCTTACACATGCATAAAAAAGACAGCAAAGTTAATTAATGCAGTAATCACGAATGTTTACATAATTCAACAGTAACACTACAAACTTGACTGGGTGTGTGTACCAATCAGCTTGCCTGTTAAAATACATGCAAGTTGGTGCACTGACACTTTTGGGACTTTTATTTCAAAAGTGCTTATTTAGCCATGAACAGCCTTGTATTTCAAAAGTGCTTATTTAGCCATGAACAGCCTTGTATTTCAAAAGTGCTTATTTAGCCATGAACAGCCTATACCACTGCGTCATCTCACTCGGTAGGACCGCCGTAGATAATCAACTGCCCTCCATGGTGCGAGGGCGAGTTGTATGACAGTGTTCCCTGCCTGGAGTGATTTATTATTTTTTACTTTCGGGTTTAAACAATTTTTAAAAACCTTTAAATTAAGGTCGAGAATTAGTATAAGCGAAGATGAGTTCAGGATGCGAAAGGGAAGGTGCACAAGTGTGCGTGTGCGTTTTCACTAGTGTGCCCACGCGCAATCGGGCGTGCATGTACAGGAAAGCGAGAAAACAGACAGAAAAGACGACACACAATTAAGTAAGGAGCGAGATCGACTTTCGCGAAAGCGAAGTGGAAGAGTGGGATAAGGAACGAAGAGGACCATATAGTGATTAATAGAGGTAGAGAGGCGAGTATAAGGGAAGTGTTCGGAGAGAGTGATCATGCAAGCGGCAGCGGCAGGTCACGTGTGTAGAGCGCCGGCGGCGTACCTTGAGCATGGCGACGACGGGGCGGGAGAGACGTGGGCGACGTGCAGTGCTGACGAGTACTGGGGTCCGGCTTCCCTGTCGCCCGACGTGCTAACAGGATTGGGGCGAGACCCGCGGCTCGTCATCGCACACCTAGGGGCAGGCACACCGCGAGCCGTCAGTCACCCTAGTCGCCGCAGACCGCAGCCTGCCGTCCTACTGTCGTCTCCTCCGCGCTCCATTGTTGCGCCACTACGCGCCGCGCCGGCCAGCGACACAAAAATAGAGGCGGTGCTGCATCCGCGCCGGTGGCGCCATCTCAGCCCGGCCCGGCGTAGCAAAGTGCCCCCGACATGCCTCCATCACGAACACAACCATTACCACACGCGCTGTATCGCGGACCTCACTAGCGCCTCAAGTACGTCCGCTCAGTGCGGTGCGGCATATGCTGTATGGTTGCAATAATATATATTTATAGACTATTATTCCAAATGAGAGGGTTTTCAAATATGCTCACTTTATAGTGAATAGCCCATACTTTCTACTTGGTAGGTAGACATTTAACCAAACAGGTGTGTGACGTGCCCTGATAGCACATGTCCAATTAAAAAGGCAGCAAGAAGAGGATTAACAATTTTAGTTAATTTCAATATTATTTTATTACGTAAACCACCCCAGAATACTGCATTGGTATATGAATTAAATTGTGGATTCTAAATTCTTAGTAATAATTACAAACAGAGGTGGAGTCCCGTGGCGAATAATATTATTCAGGATATAGTGACAGAAAAAGTTTGGGAACCACTGGAAGCGGTTCAGGTCAAACCATAAATTGGAAAAAATTTCACAGAAAATTATAGGGTAATCACTATTTTTCACGCTTATATCATATTACATTATTTAGTACAGAAGTAAATACGCAAAACCATTCAAATAAAGATACACTGCCTTAATTTTACAGCATCCGTTCACATAAGCAAACAAAAATAAAGAGGATTTGCGAGCTAAATGTCAACATATGCATGGCTTACGAGTCTCATGCTGCTCTGAAGGCTTAATGCCTCCAAAACTGTCGAGGTAATTTAATTCTGCAGCCTTGGAAGAGATTCGCACCCACCACGACAATGTCGTGAAGCAAAAAGAAAAATAAACATTTGAAGCAGCGGTTTTAAGCAACACTATGAGGTTCATGGTCAATAAAGCACTTGACTGTTTCCTCTTTCCAAACATACGTACGATTCACCCACATTCGAAAATTAGTACTGCGATGGACATTATTACAATCATTCATTCTTCAAGTGGCACTGTCAAATTTGCACGTTTAATTATTACTTCCATGCCAATTCTTTGTCTAATTTGTACACAACAAAAAAAAACTACTACTCTCGCCCCCAGTTTAACATACATTAATTATCTTAATTTATTTTTAATATTCATTATATGCAAAATTTGTCTTATTTTTAGTCAGTCAGTTTGTTGCAAATTTGCAACATTAGGCATCAAATGTAAATATTTAAAAATTTTAATCACCTATGAGAATTTTTTTTTTAATATTTTTATATAAATAAACAAACTATGTATTAATTATTGAAGTACCATCGAAAAAATTTCAAATGAAAATCTTGGTGGCACAGAAGGACACGAAAAATAATTTTTCTATAGTGCATCTTTGAAATGGCATACAATGAACATGTATTCGCTTATTTGATGCTTACATAGATACTCTTGACATCAAAGTTCGGTTGTAATTGGTTACATTATTGTTGATAAGCTTGCTATGAAAAAAGTTATGTGACGCTATTTCTAATATAAGCAACAGGCCCTTAAAACATTGCCTTAGTTTATATGCATATACAATATTTACTTGTTGGACGATATTTCTAAATAATGATTATTTCAAAACCCTATATGTGCCAATTATTATTTTCAGTTGAGCATACTTCAAAATTGCCTTTCATTTATATGACATAATTACAATATATTTCTAGTTTCCGTAATATTACAAATGTCATTATTTAATATATTATTTTATTACTCGTTATTACTCAGTGTCATATTGGTAGAATGGTTGATGTTACGGAAATAAAATTAAAATAATTATTAGTGCACTATTCAGAATGGCTATGTATTGAAAATGTTAGCTTGAAGATAATTCAAAGGTTTTCGAATTGACAAAGTTTTTAGTATTCAAATTAAAAAATACTTAATACCGCCATTTTAAAATTAGTGCCTTAGCCTTTAAAATTATATATGACATGCTAATAATTAGTTGTATGCCAAATTTGACAGGAATCTGTGTTTGTAGTTACCGAGATATTACATACAAACTATTTTTCCTGTTGTATTATCTTCCGAAATGGCCAGTTACTGACATCACTATGCAATGCGTACATCATGCACTGTCAACGTACCAAATTTGGTTTAAATCTTCTAAATGGTCCCCAAGATGCAATGGAAAAGCTTTATTTCAATTTACACGATATTGCAAAATGGCGGACTAATAACATAGGTTTCTTGATTCAATATTTATATCACTCAGTGTCAACAGATTTGGTTTGAATTGGTTAAATGGTTCCCGAGATGTAATTGGAAAGTTTTATTTCAATTTGCACTATCTTACAAAATTGGGGGGGGGGGGGGTGTGTGATACCATTATAGCTTTCTAAATGCAATGCTTATATAATGCACTGCCAATGATACAAATTGGTTTAAATCGGATAATTCGTTTCTGAGAACACAATAGTCTCAATTTTAAAAAAATTGTCATTTTGAAAATAAGTACCCGGTGAGATCGAATACTATACAAGTATGATGACCTTTGTAAATACTATACATGGGCTAAGTTTGGCAAAATTCTGTTGCCGGGTTTAAAAGTAATAGAAAAACCAGGGGGGGGGGGGGGCACATTCCAGACAGACAACCAGGTAATTGCCTAAGCCTTCCGTCTTGAAAGTAGGCTAAAAACCGAAAGATTTTTGAATGTTGGAACAATCATTCGCCTACCGAAGTCACGAAATCGATTTTTCTTCTCTCGCAGCAACACCTGCTAAATTAATTTTGAAAGAAAAAATTTCTTAAAGGCCCAAGAAGTGGCAGATTGCTCTAAAATTGTCCAATAAATTTACACAGATTTAGTAAATATTTCAGAAGATATGTTTTAAAAGCAGTGTCGCGAGATATTCAATTTGTGCGGAATGGATGAATGAGCTTTATTTCATTTATCAGCGCCACAAGCAGATGCATGGAATTCAGTCATCCCTGCGGATGGAAATTTATATAATCACATTCTGTGTGAATTCGACACATGAGAAAAGAAAAATTGCCCATTGGTAATAAGCCTTCATTATTATGTAATATTTCCCTCCCATATCTTTGTTCCTGGTGTTTCAGCAAAAAAGAACCCACCAAGCATACAATCACTTTAACTTCATTGAAGATAATTTATCGTTGTATTTTTCATACATTTGCAAATTTTTAAAATTTACTTATCTTAGTACTGTACATATTTTACTTGTCAATGTTCATAGCTGCAAAATAAAATAAATGTAAAAAAAAAACTTTTAAAACAAACCTTTTATTTATAAATTCACTAAAAAGAGAAAAAATATTTCAATAGTTACACACGATATGTGCTTCCAATGCTTACACAAATGTGATACGTTCTATATTGCGCCAAGTTTATATATATTAAATACAAATTGATACAAACACATTAATTTGTAGTAAAGTTTAATACGGCTGTTCGACCACATCTTACAAGTTCTACAAATTGTGTAACTATTATAATTATTTTTCTGTTTTTAGTGCGTTTATAATTAAAAGATTAGTTTTAAAAGATTTTTTAACACTAACTTTATTTTTCACTTTTTAGTTTCCAACCATGTGTATGTACCACAAATATGGCTTTCCCTTTTTAGTCTCTAACCATGTGTTTGTATCACAAATATGGATTTCCCTTGCTAAGAAAGATCCCCATGATGTATCGTGATCGACCAGTAGTTCGCTTTCATTACGATACGGGACATACTTTAGGAGAAAACTATAATAATAGTTTTCAGAACAATTTGCCGCTACAAAATAGGGCACGCGCACAACAGCAGTGACACGTCTAATGTCAATTTTACTGTTACTCGATTCTGTAAAACTCGATACAATGTTTACTGCATGTACAGTAGTTGTAGGGTTCCTATGGTCACCTTCCGGTTCCATCATCCGATCAGCTCAGTAGTACCTTCAGGATGTATTGTCATCGAAACTACACGTGTGCGTGATTTCAGCTCAATTGGATAACGGGAAGTGATTTAAAATAGACTTGCAAGATTTCATCCGAACGTACAAACACTGCAAGAAAAAAAAAGCTTGTAATAAATGCCCTTTTTTTATATCTATATTTCAAGTCAAAAGTAAAACTAAGGTTATTTTAAATCCTTCAAAACTTTACCAGATGAACCCAATCCCACTCAACTTTCCTTTGCACTGCTACGTCACGCTTCGAAATTTTTTACAAAATTTCTGAAGTAAACAAAACGAACAAACTTATAGATGGTCGGCGTATTACGGCATTCTACAGCAAAACGTAATGACTATTTAATGTCGCAAATTCAATCAAACGCATAGCTTTATCTTTTTCAGAAAATAACTTATTTTGCTAAAAAAAATATACTTATTTTATTCCGAAAATCTGTCAAACGTTTGAAACTCGTTGCGATAGAGATTACTCCCAATACCAAAGAGATTACCATATCAAAATGAAATATTTTATATCTTGATTTTTTTTTGGCCTAATACTCCAAATTGGATCTTATGGTATGGTCCTGCATGGCAGATGTGTTGCATCAAGCCGCCTACGTCGTAGACACTAAACCCACAAGAAATTAAATACTAAATGCTCAAAAATATTCTCTTATCCATAAATGTAGTTATTATTGGCAAGATTCTGGTCATTTTTTGCTTAAATTACTTCACGCGTTAGTACATAACACAAGATGACATTACTTTTACCGACAGACCGCCCAAAAGCAAAAGCAATGGAGCGGGAAGAGCCCTAAATAACAGACTTTTCGTAAGAAAAAACAGTCCAACACTAATTTGGTTCTAGCGCCTCTGGCAGTAAGAATCAACAGTCTGCTATAGACAGCCGTTCTCAGGACTAAGGAAACCATGAACAAGGTGGGCTTTGGCCACAAATCACGGCAGTCAAAACGCAGCGTTAAAATTCGATGTCACAAATATTCCCGAAAACTATCAAACGCGCATACGCTGGTACGTCTCACAAGTATGTAAAATAATGTTTTCCAGTGTAATAACTGCACTTCACTTGGGTTTGTTAGTTTTGTAATCAGCGAACACGAAAAATATTAAGACGATATACGTAAAGACCCCCCCCCCCCCTTCCCTTCAGAATTGTACTATCCAAAGGTGCGCTCCAGGTTGCAATACTACTACGTAACTTGAAAGTGTACATACCTGACATTTGCGGGCAAAAATCTTCTTGATGATATTTGTCTTAACCATATCCACGCAAAAAAAAAAAAACGCTCCCTTCACGAACGGCAATCTAAATATGTCGTGCGGATGGTTCTCGAGTGACGGCTGCACTAGTACTGGCTGGAGCTCTAGCACAAGGGTTGGACGGGGGAGGGGCGAACACAGTACCTGCGACTCTAACGACGACCTCCTGGACATGTCCCCTCGCCGGACGACAGTCAGCGCCGTACTGGCGCGCGCGGCCATGCCGCCTCACTAAGCACCTCCAGTTAACACGGCCTTGTCAAGGACTCGCCACCGAGACAATCACATCCCCCTCGCGACGACGGCAGTAATAGCGCACGTGGCCTGCACTCTATAACCGTGTCACTGATATCAGTCACAAACACTAGGCACTGAAAGACAGTTCACAGGCTGTTACAAACAGGCCAGTCAGTCGAATGAACTGGAAATCGATGTCACGGGGTGTGGTATTCGCCATGTCTTGAAATCGTATTTTTAATTTGTATGATACATTCATGATCGGGATTGACACACTGGTGATTTCATACAACAAATAAATTACATAGGTACGTGAAAGTCTTTGCCGAATTTAATCGAATTTATATTTATAATTCGTAAATTATAGTGGCAAACTAACAACAAACGTTTCGTTACGTAGAAATAATTCCTTGCTCGGTAAATGTACATATATTGTTATTTAAAATCTTCTTACGGTGTTTAAAACCCAACCAGTAAACAGGTCTGCGCCATTTTACGAAAAGTATTGATCTATATATCAAAAGAAAGTTAGCCTCCGTAGCAATCGATAAGCTGCAACTGATTCAATCCTTTTGTGTTTAGAGTGTACAACGAACATTTGTTCATTACTAAGTGTTACACTATTTCCAATTTATTCCGGTTTGTGTATCAGCCCAATGTAAAAATAACCCCCAATACACCTGCCAGGCTTTCTTATCCTTAAACTACACTGAAAACTGTACACAGGCCAACAGCTCCAATCACATTTCTTGGATACCGAACGTAAACATCGGTACTTCCGGGAAGGAGAAAAAAAAGGGCACGTGAATATTGGCACCTGCTTTTAACTAAACCGAAATCACACTTCCAGACAGGCCAATTAAAAAATGGTTAAACGTTTTCACGTGCTATTTTTACTCGGCGTTCCTAAAAGCATAGTTCTGCAAATTCTGAAAACAGAATTTCATGGCAAAGGTAATTTCCAAGGTGAAAAAGTGCGCCTTAGCAGCTTTTCCAATGACAGCAATAATTATACCGGCGACGCTGCGGGAAAGGCCCTCCGTTCCTCCAAAGCAGACACAGAGACTCTTCAAAGTACCGCTTTCCATTGGTGAGTGTATGTGCGGGTATGGTGTCGAGTACGAGATGTCCACTATCCGGCTTTTTCCACTACTCGTCAAAATGCACACGAACCGCTTGTCTGGTGTCACGGTGCAGGAGCGTCTTTGTGGCTCGTTGTTGTACCGGAATGCTCAGCTTTTCTTGGAAACGACCCTCTCCACGGGCAGCTGTTCCCACTGTCCTTCAAATCCCTCTCCGAATAAGGGTTGCTTGATCGGCGGGCGAGGAGGAATGCCTCAAGACAGAGCGCCACGGTCAGGACTCGACACCAAACAAAGGTTTCCCACCACAGACTAATAATGAGGCAGACAGATTCTTCGTCTTCTACCGATGTACCCAACACTGACCTACTCCAAACCAGTACAACTGTCGAAGTCACGTGGTCTACAATTATGAACGTATTCGTTTACATCTAAATTTTCAAATACGGGCCCTTATACATGAATACAACACTTTTATCTGTTTTAATTTAACCTAATTGTGTTTTTAAAAAATATTTACATTACTTATACAAACATTTCGAAACACATGTTTACTTAGACAGTGGTCTAACCTCAAATCACTTCCACGTCGTTTATGACAGTCGTGTATAGGCAGTTCACGATAAGACGAGCACTTTTGAAAGCCCTGCTTAAGATCTACTTGTATACACGTTGTTTTTTCCTTCGCCTATGTAAAATTAACATTGCCATAGGCTCATCACTTTATTCTGCGTCGGTCAATTGTAACTGTGAAGTTACTAACAAAGGAAATACTACAACTCTGCTCATTTTTACGCTTTCCTGCCTTAAAAAAACAGAACGCGAAAGAAATAATTTTAAGTTATCACAAATGGTCACCTAACACATTTTTTTCGACGTTAAGATATTGGACAACTTTCCATCGATCGTTACCAACTGTACTGGGCGAATGTCACTCGGTGTACTCATTAAAATATATGCGCGCAGGGGCAATGCCTTTTTTCTAAGGACCGTTTCTAAAGTGCTCACTTTATTGAGAGCAGTCTTTGAGCAGAAAATCAGTCCGATATCGATATCGCCCTACCCCATGGTCACTGTACGTTTTCCACAACCTGCTTACCAACAACTTTGACGTGTACCATGACGTCGCGTTCGCCGAACACGAGGCAGTTGTAAGGGTGGGTTTACGATTAAAGACTGAAGAATTGTACTTAATAACTCGATAAACACACGGGTCACGAACACTAAGAAGATTTGCAGTTTATGATTGAATTAGCAACCGTTAAGTCTAGCCAATCGGAATCGTAGAAGACGAAAGCAACCGACACAACCTGGAAATATGGACAAGCGTGAAGATTATTTACATATATTTAATTATTTGTGGTTACTGCTTGTGTAAACGTTTTGAAAAACTCGTGACGCCTTACAGAAGGGAAAGCCGATGCCAACATTGGGCATTCACATCAATACATCTGAAAAAGTTAATCAAAGCGAATTCAATAACCTCTTTCAAGAAATAAATCATGACCATGGACTTTTCTTTCAATTAAGAGGATACTATCTCTCGATAAAAATAATTATTTGCATACGACTTCACAATACAACGTAACCTAAATCCAAGATGTAAAGACAGTTTGCCGCCAAAAACAAGTGTTACTGGTCTCTGATTGGCTACTACTTTTTGACTTGTACTTAAGATGAAAAATATAACGTTATCTTAAGTCACGCCAAGAACGCACGCGATCCAAGACCCGCACACAACAGTCATAAGCTAATACACTTTAACATATTGATTCATATCTTAAGCACACGGCACACTTATTCTGTTAAGTCAATCGTAGACCCGCCCTAAGGCCATTCTTATGTCCGGTTGCACCAACATCTTCTCCGATCCGAGATAGAATGATCCTAGTTTCGAACCAGGATCCAGTTTGATCTCGATTCCAATGTAAAAGTGTTGCACCAACGAAATTTCATGATTCTGGATCTTAGATTCGTCGAGCTTGTTACAAAGGTGACAGATCGATATTAAGTATTAGACAAATTTTGATACTGGTTCGTAATATACGACGCCATTGAAGTATGCGTATTTCTCACTATAGAAAGAACTAGATGCGCGATGTTTCATCTGTTTTAAGTGAATTATTGTTATACGAATTTTATTGAATAATATTCAAGTGCGTATAATGTTGTTTTAATTTCCCAAGAAAATAACCAAACGCAGTTTTCTATCTGTTGGCGTATTTTCAAACTACATTTGAAGACGATGGCTGCTGATCTCTGATCGAAACCGCCAATTTCAGCTGTGAACTTCATCTCGATCTCCAGTCCAGCTCTGAACTCGAATGGTGCAACAGTTTTCTGTGTCGATCTTAGATCCGGTCGCGGATAGAGTTTCGAACCACGACAGTGCAACCGGGCACCACTCTCCGAGGAAGAACGGAGATTAGCGACGGAGCGCACAAGTAGTCTGCAAGCGCGGGCAGTCTACTGCATTCGGCGGCTCGGTAGGCAACCCGTGGCGCAACACCTCTAGTTAGAGCTAATTACAAGCCTACCGGAAGTCGTGCGCCGCACCCGCTGCACAATTTAACCTGCAAGGTCGCCGTCTGCGCTTTAATAGCTATAGTCTAGTCGCGGTTTCTACGCACTTTTCGAATCAAACATTCGATAAAACACCAGACGTAGAGGTATTTGGCTGTTTCCTAAATAAGTCATCCATCACAAGAGTTTTATACTTGTGATAACATAAACATACCTTATTTTGAATAGATTGAAATTTTACTTATACTTTAAGTATAAATTATAATATTTAACTTAAAATTAATATGAATACGAACAGGGAGAAAATGGGTGTGTTGGTAATACCTAGAAAGAAATAGTACCTATGGAAAACTTTATTAAACAGAGTGCGCACGAATGCGGTGCGTTGTCCCTTCGGTGTAATTTTACAGACTGTTGAGCTTTGTTTACATGAGGCGGAGGAATATCCTGGTAAAGGCCATTTACGATAAAGTGAGCACTTTTAAAATCAACCTTAGAAAAAAGTCACCATCCCTACCTGCATATATTTTAACGGAGTAACTGAGTGACATGCGCCCAGTAAAGCTGGTAACGATGAATGGAAAGTAGTCCCATATCTAAACGTCGAATAAAAACTGTAATGTAACCATTTGTGATAACGTAAACTATTTCTTTCACTTTCTGTTTATTTTAATGCATCGAAGTGTAGAAGAGGAGATTTGAAGGAACATTTTCTTTTGTAATAATTTCGCAGTTCCACTTAGGCCTAACCGACGCATGAATAAAGTGGTGAGGCCTGTGGCAATGTTAATTTTGAATAAGGCGGAAGGATACACAATATGCATACAAGTAGATCTTAAGCAGGGCTTTCAAAAGTGCTCATTTTACCGTGAACAGCCTATAGTAGAACTTTAGCAGGGCAACAAAAAAAAACTGGCAGTAACAGTGAATGAACTACTGTGTATGTCCTGCTCGAGTATTAGCTGTCTGCGAGTGTGTGCGATAGCTCACGCGCTACTTCTGCACGTCTTGTTAATTACTGGGTAATTACTCGGAGCTAATCTGAGACAATACTGGCTACACGAATAAGGTTTGTTCCACTCAGGCTGGCAAGTTTAATGCTATAGACTGTTCAGGGTAAACTAAGCACTTTCAAAAGCCCTGCTTAAGATCTAGTTGCGTGAACGTTGTGTATTATTCCACCTTATCTAAAATTAACATTGTCATGGGCCTCGTCACTTTATGCGAAACTGCGAGATTAATAGAAAAGCAAATATTGTAAAAAATATGCTATTTTTAGACTTCGAAGCATATAAAAGAACTGGAAGCGGAAGAAATAATTTAAGTTATCACAAATGGTTACATACATTTTTTATTCGATGTTACGATACGGAACTGCTTTCCCTCCATCGTTTCTAACTTTAATGGGGGCATGTCACTTAGTGCGCCCGTTGAAATATATGCAGGTAGGAACAGTAACCTTTTTTACAAGCTTTTATTTAACTTGTTTGATTGTTTGTACGTTCGGGTGAAATCCTGCAAGTCGATTTTAAACCACTTCCCGTTATCCAATTGAGCTGAAATTTCGCATACATGTGTAGTTCCGATGACAATACAATGTAAAGGTACTACTGAGCTGATCGGATGATGGAGCCGGAAGGTGGCCATAGGAACTCTACAACTGCATGCGGTAAACGTCGTATCGAATTTGTTTACAGAATCGAGTAACAGTAAAATGGAGATTAGAAGTGCCACTGCTGTTGTGCGCGTGCCTTTTTTTTTGTAGCGGAAAATGGTTCTGAAAACTATTATTATAGTTTGTTCCTACCGTATGTCCCATATCGGAATGACAGCGAACCACTGGTCGATCACGATACATCATGGGGGTCTTTCTTAGCAAGCGAAAGCGTTATTCGTGATACAAACACATGGTGTGAGAAAAAAAAGTGGAAACTAAAATACACGTAAAAAAACTTTTAAAACCAACCTTTTATTTATAAATGCATTAGGAAGAGAAAAATAATTATAACAGTAACATAATTTGTATAACTTGTAATATGTGGTCGAACAGCCGTATACTACAGATTAATGTTTGTATAGATTTATATTTAGTATATAAAAACTTGGCGCGAATAGTCAGAGCCTTACGCACGATATTTTCTTCCTATGCTTACGAAAATGTGATATACGTTCTATATTGTGAATAGTTAAGAACCTTACGCAAGATATGTGCTTACTACACTTACGCAAATGAGGTATACGTTCTAAATTGTATTTTATTCTAAGTTTGATTTCGAAAGTGCTAACTTTATCGTGAACAGACTTTAATAATTTTCGTCGCTAGGTACCACTGGTAATGCATACGTAAAACATTTTCTTTCCCCCCAGTTTCGTGTATATGAAAAATGGATTATTTCAATTATCATAAAATAAATATAAGGGTAGTTCCGGGTGAGATGGATCACCGGGAGAGACGGACCACTGCTAGTATTTCATAAACCAGTCGCTAGAGTACAACTGTGTCCAGTTTGCTCAATGATGGCGGACAAGGAACTGTGCGATTTTGTTTTTGGAGTGTTATGTTGTACAGTTTACGTGTAATTCGTGTCTATTGTAACGAGGTAGGTACAAAAGTTTTTTTATGCATTCTGTTCATTTAATGTGTTGTCAGTTTTTATGCAGGATTTTGTTATACTTGCATTTTTTAAAGGCATATTGTAATTTTCTGTGTCACTGCAGCATACGTGGAGCTTTGTTGGCCAAAGAAGGTTGTAGTTTTTGAGTGGTCCATCTCTCCCATAGTTTTGGGACAAATGGACCAGGCACACTTGGGGATAGATGGACCACTTATTTCAGTAGTGTAAATTGTATACTTGTATGTGTGTAGTGTAAACAAGCTCTTTTGAGGGAAGGGTGATTAAAATAACGGCAGATAAAGATTTTAAAATAAGTGTAGTTGTCGGTTGGGGCAGGTGTTTTTAAATTAACTTATTCTATATATACAAACTAACAACATTTCTAACAATTAAAAATCGCAGTTTTGTTTTTAATGTAAATAAATATGGAGAAAGTTAAACAATCTGTGTGTCAGAAACATAAGGTTTTTGAATGTATAGATCACCACTGACACAGACATGGCAGATCTAAGTACCCTATACTGACCTAAATACTTGACATGCATGGGGCACTGCGGTTTGTTTTCCTGAATATTGTTGTAGCAGGTAGGCCCATTGCTTCGGAAATTGTAAACCAATAAAACCTATCACTATCACAATAGTTTTACAGCAAACTGAAAGAGTGATTTGTTCAACTGAAAACGATTGCTGTTATAGGCTATTGCACTGTAACTATTTAGGTTTATAAATTGGATGCAAGTTTGTTTTTAAGTAATAGTGTAAAAATAGTGTTCCTTGTTCGAATTGCGCATGCTTAAAACAGTGAGAACTGCAGACTTTCTTTATTTATTGTATCCATAGACAGTTGCGAAACTAGCAGTCCATTCACAGACTCCTTTTTTTGTTTCCAGGAAACTGCTAACATTTTACCAGCATAAATGTGTTTCAAATCGAGGCCAGTGGACACAGGAGAGTGTACATGGAGCAGTGGCTGCTGTTGGTAAAAGTATTATGGCTGTAAATGAGGCCGTAAGAAATTTCGGTGTACCCAAAACGACTCTGAAACGAAGACTGAAATCCTATAATGTCACTAAGAGAAGTCTTGCCCCCCCCCCCCCCCCCAATCTAAATTAGATGATGAGAATTAAAGAAAAATTGCTGAGCATATTAAAAAGCTTCAAAAGCATGGATTTACTCCAACAACAAACAGTGTCCGATCGATGGTCTTTCGCTTAGCAGAACGCTTGAATCTTGACCACAAATTTGACAGAGAAAATCAAATGGCAGGATGCGACTGGCTAAAATCTTTTCTATTTCGGAATCAAGATCTCACTGTTAGAAAAGCTGAAGGAGTGTCAGTAGCTCGGGCTTTAGGAATGAATAAAGATTCTGTGAAGGAATACTTTGTGTTTGCTCAGATGTGATGTGAATGTGATTGGAAAGCGCGGGCAAATATTCAATATGGACGGAACGGGTCTGCCATTAAACAATAAGCCTGGAGAAGTTATTGCAGAAAAAGGTTCTCGGAGTGTATCCTTAATCACATCTGGTGAAAAGGGTGAAACAGTATCAGTTCTGGCATTAGTCAATGGAGAAAGTTCATTTCTCCCTCCATATTGTATTTTCAAGGGCAAGAACTCGTAAAGACGAGTACGCTGATAGAATGCCTCCAGGAACTGTGGTTAAAATGTCACAGAACTCAGCATATGTAAATTCTGACTTTTTTTTAATGGCTGCGAAACCACTTTACTCCAAGCAAACCACAAGGGAATGTTTTACTCATAGTATATGGTCATACATCACACACCAGTAGCACAGAAATGCTTGCATTTGCAGAGAGCAATGGAATAATTTTACTGAGTCTCCCAAGCCACACAACTCATTGGCTCCAACCACTCAGCAGCGTATTTTTCAAGTCTCTGAAGTCCTATTACTTTAAGGCATGCAACAACTTTATGGCAGACCACCCTTCAAGAAAACTAACAAGACTACAGTTCGGAGAAATGCTGAGTGCTGCCTGGAACAAGTCAGCATCAGTTGAAAATGGCGTCTCTGCATTCAAATCTACTGGAATAATACCTTTCAATCCTAATGTCATCCCAAAATATGCTTTTCTTACTAACATTACTGGACAAAACCAAGCTTCAGATGCGATCCAGCAAGCTGCTGAACATGTTGGTAAGCCTATGGCTGAATAAACTATCGAAAATACTCAAACCTGTATTCCAGTAAATCCAGGAGAGAATATATCGTATTCCCAAGGGACTTCTCGAAGTTCTCTTCCAGGAACCTCAACAGAGAACATTTAACCTTCCCTTGGGATTTCCAATTGTGAAACAGCTTAGATAATACGACGGAAAGTTGCTACACCTGAAAAGATAATTCAAGAAGTTTCGTCAAAACAGTTGACACCCAGTAAAATGCTGTGTGATATTACTCCAGTGTCCTGGGTAACGAAAGCTAAAGCAGTGCGACAAAGAGGTAAACCAGTACAGCTAGCAAAAATTCTCAACTCCCCCTGAAAACGTAGCAGTACTAAAGGAGAAGAAAAGAATACAAAAGGAACCCCAAGAAAGGAAATTGAACAAAAGAGAAGAAAGAGAAAAATGTAAACATGAAAAAGAAAGAAAACAAAACAAGAAAAAACCAGGCAGAATTTGACAGCAGGAAAACCAATCATGCAAGAGAAGATGAAAATCAATTTTTCAGAGAGGAAAGGAAAAAGAACAAAAAGAAATTCATGTCTGCCTCATTCATCTGAAAGTGAAGACAACTCCCCAGTTATGTATGATGAAAGTGACGACAGTCTACCAGAAGAATGGAATGAAAATGAGTGTGTTGTATGCGGAGAAGATTATAACGAAACAAGAAAATGTGACGAGTGGTTTCAGTGTGTGTTGTCATCGTTGGCTTCACGAAGGCTGTAGCCAATATGAAAATGTGTCACAAATGTGGGGAAAAATAACTAAAATGAAGGCATACAAACAACAGAACGAGTTTCTAATTTAGAAATACAATTGTTAAACATTTAGATTTATAGCAAACTGTATTTTGTAATACCATTATCTTTTCAGCTGAAATTATTTTACTAATAACAATATTTGTTCTACTGATATAATAGCATATTGAGGCTTTCGTACTGTTCAGATCAATGTTTTCTTAAAATAACATATGTTAAATGTGAGAACGGTTTATTTTAAGAAACTATTAATGTCTTTTAAGGTTTTATAATTCCTGGTCCATCTATTCCATACCATATTGACCATCTCACCCATAGGGCTATGGGATAGATGGACCATGCAAACTTTTTTTAAAAGGGACTAAAGTGATAGAATTAGTTCACATTCAACCTAAGTATGTCAATGAATGCAAAGGAAACATTACTGGGCATCATCTCGACTAATTACGTTTGTCGTTGAATAGGAATTTTCGGCATAATTTTTTTTAACAAAAAACGTGGTCCATCTCTCCCGGAACTACCCTATTGTATTATATTGTATTATAACGTACTGACGTACAGAATAACTTTTGTTCTTCGCACGATAGTGCAAATTTAACGAGTATGTTTACATGTTTAAATTTCGGTCTTAAAAAATGGATTTATCGAAACCTGTCATATCTTGGATCTTGAGAAACTTTTTCAAAAGTTAAGATAGCAGTTGTTTCTGTAAGAACAGAAAAATCTTCACCGTTTAAAGTAGTAGGGTAGAACGATTTCATGAGTATGATGGTTAAAACATTGTTCCAACATTCATTCATTAATTTTTCCTGTTTAACACGTGTTAGTGTGAAGAGATTTTAACGGCTCTTAACAGCGAGGTCTTGAGAGCCGATGATGGTTAAGTGAGAATGGAGCAGCGCCGGAATGAAAGGGCGGGGGAAACGAGAGATCCCCGAGGAAACCTGCCGACCAGCGGCATCGTCCGGTACGATTCCCACTAGCGAAAATCCAGAGTGAACCGGTTGGAGATTGAACCCGGTTCGCCTTGGTAGGAGGCGAGCAGGGGGACCGCTCAGCCACCGCGTCCCCCGTTTTGTTAATATGATTTCTGGTTACGAAAGTGCTATTAGCACTAATAGTGTTATGGCTGAACCGACTAAAAATATTTTATGAACATGTTTTATTCCATTAAAGTTTCCTATTTTTATTCTCCTAACTCAAGTATGCTGCATTTTTCCTCTGTGAAACTGCACGAAGCTCAATATTGGACAATTATATTGGAGAAAGAATGTCCCTCCTAAAAATTGCAATCGTTTTTAAATATTAATTAATAGTTATGGCAAAAATATGCAACCTGTAATGTCACATTCGTAACTCATGTTTAAAATACAAGCACTTGTTTTATTCTGTTTCTCCGACGTTTTGCTATCCGATGAACGCATTTGAACTTACTCGTGAACACTGATATTAATTTTGCGAAGAGAATGGTTGATTAGTATAAACATACAACATCCCAGTGCTGCAAAACAAAAACTGATGACACTAGACCAAGCGTTGAACACTAGCAGATACACTATCTAAATTTCACACTCAATTAAAAAAATGTAAGGTTTTTTAATTACACTTTTTTGTTAAGAATTTACCGAAACTACTAACTATTATGCCGGATTTTTTCAGGGAGAAACGGACATACGATAAGAGGTGATGGCACGGACCATTTTTAAGGGAAAACGTGGATAAACACGCACTCTAAACCCGAATCAATGATATCAATCAGTGAAACAACATTCACCGAAAGTCAGTTTATGAATTACTGCCGACTGGTAAATCAAGGAAATGAACTAGGAAAAAGTTACTTACGGCAGTGGAATTATCGAAATTCATTGGGAATCGCAAATATTTCAGTGAAATTAAGCCACCGTATTAATTAGTCATCAGGTACTAATTATCAGTAACTCAGTTTTCATTATTTTCACTGATTTCGCTCAATTATCACTGATTCAGATTTACAGTGTATATGGTCTATTCGCAAAGGTGTCAGAGATACAACTATGTGAAACTGTCAGGAATGGGAGCGGTACAGGTGATAGTAAATGAACAGATCGTTAAGAGCTGGGTTTTATTGCGTAAACTCCCTGTACGACAGGTGTTTAAAAATGCCACCTCCAAATTGATGCATTTTGCAGCTCGTGTAGTACTGTCTAGCTAATTGGAGCTGGAGACCACTTTCTTATTAAACACGCGAGCAAATCAATTTCCTCCATTGTTTGCGTTTTTTGCCTGTAGACGTATGTGTTTAACCAACCCCACAAACAATAATCTAGCGCAGTGAGGTCGGGTGACCGTGGTGGCCAAGCAACACCATCACCGCGACCGATCCTAAGACCAGGACAGGTTTCACTGAGGTCTTGTACCTCTCCTGGTGCAAGTACATTCCAGCCCTTGTTGCCAATGTAACACGCAAGTACTCCGGCAAAAGATTATGCAGGAAGTGGAGATACCGTTCTCAGTTAAGACGGTTGTCTACAATAATTGGACCAATGAACTGGTTATAAATGATACCAAACCACACATTCATTGAGAAAACGACGCCGTAAGTGTCGCATAGCTGTATTTCTGACACCATTGCTAATAGAGCATATATTTGATGTTTTCCCTTCAGAATTGTCCATATTATCACCTCTTAACGTATGCCCGTTTCCTCCTGAAACACTTGTATATATTTTATATCCAAGGAATGGCCAACCACAATTCATCATTTGTCTTTAGTCTACACTCCGAAAAACTACTGATACGGTTAGTGATTCTTATGGCAGAAGGTGTTTGGGTCCTTACGTATGTTTGAAAAGCAAATATATGAAAACGTTTTTAATATTGTTAGAGGATATTTAAATAACTATCTTTTCCTCGCTAGAACTGGTTAAATTCTACTCGGACATTACACAGAAACTGGAGAGAGAGAAAAAAAACCGAGCTGAATATTTTATTAATACACCATTTTGCACGCAGGTTCAGTTTACCGTGAACTGGGGTATACCCCAGTGTTAAAATTCTATGCGGTATTCGAAGAAGGAAAGTTACCATAAACACGTTCCACGCGCAAACAGGGTTTTCAGTAAACAACGTTATCGACCGGATTTTAAAAGATTTCACTCAATTAATTTCACACGAAAGGGCATCAATGCGGAAACTAATAGCGGTTTTGCGACAACAGCCATACGAATGTTACGAGACAGCGACGTGCTGGTTGTTTTACATCAACTAACATGGCGTGGATAAACTGAACTGTGGGCTCGTTCAGAGGGCATACTTCTGTAAGGCGGTTTCAGATATACGCAAATATTGTGCAACTGATGACTTTGCGTACAATGCTTACAAGTAAGGGCGCGTTTACACGGCGATAGTAAATCGCGAGAGCTACTAACGCATTACTATCGCCGTGTAAACTGCAAGATCGTTACTGTCGCATCGTCGCGATAGCACACTACCGCGGAATTAGCTCGAACTAGATAGTTGATAGTAACTATCGTGACATAACATGTAACTATCGTAGTGTAAACCGTGTAGCATCATTATCGTGATAGTGCGGGTCACATATTTGTACATGTGCTCACTTTCACAGTGACATAGCATAATTATTTGGATTCCATTAAAAACTGTTGCGGTTCTTACACTATGTGGTGGTATGACAGGCCGTATAATATCTTACACTTAGGTACGACACGACAGTATTAACAACATATTTACTGTCATATAATAAACCACGGGACCAATATAAGTTTACATGTCATTAATATCCTGTCACGATATTTAACTACCCCAACAAATATCACCTTATCAGCCTATCAAAGTATTTACACAATTGTTGTCAGACATTTTCCTTTTCAGATTAACTATCACAGCATGTGTCGATCGTGTGCGTAAACAGGACCTATCGTGGCAGTTACTTTCACACACTTTCGTGAAACTACTATCACTGTGTGAACGATCACTATGGCATCCATCACACACCAGAACAAATAATCCGCATTAAGTATGCCAAATTCTCTATATCATTACTAACTGAACTCCAGTAATTATTAATTTCGTTATTTTCTGGTATGAAATTCACTTCTAGATCCATTCCAAAATATGAAAACGAACAAACGCAGCAGAAAATAAACTGCCCATTTGGCAGAGACTGCTGACGCCTACAGTAATTTATTCAGGAGGACAAGCTGATTGCTGCCGGGTGCACACGTGCGGACAATATACGCGCGGCGCCGCAAAAGCGTTCCACGAGGGCTTGGCTTATATGTATCAGTGCACACATAGCTGTGGCACATCTGTGGTAACGCGCGTCCACTGAGCGTGCAATGTACACGGCGGTGCCGCAAATGCATTCCATGAGGCCTTGGCTTATATGTAGCAGTACTCACGTAGATGCGGCACAGCTATGGTACCACACATCCACTGAGCGTGTAAGAAATGCAGTGGTGTCGCAAAAGCGTTCCAGGAGGGCTTGACTTATATTTATCGGTGCACACATAGCTGTGGCGCCACCGCGATGCCACCGCGTGGTCTATGTCTGCACGTGTGCACACGGCCTAAATCTGATTAAGTAATTTTCTGATTCCAATTAGTAGAATTACGTTACTAAATTATCCGTTAGTGAGTTGTTATCTGCTGGCAAATCAGTGGACTACACTCAGGTTTTACTGCCACACCAGTGCAATTCACTAAGAATCGGTACATATGGTCCTTTCACGGTAACTTACAATTTTTCTAAAGCCCTGCTAAAGCAATTATTTCAGGATATTCATCCGCCCTATGCAAGCAAAGCTTAATCGGGTCTAGAAAATTGTATCAAAGGAAAAACGCGCCATATTCGTATTTGCATAAGAATTAGTTCTTACTAGGTATTGCCAATACATCTATTTTCTCCCTGCTTTTATTCATGTTGATTATAAACGACATATCATAATTTATAAATAAATATAATTAAAAGTTCAACTTAACTCATAATATGGTACTTCAATATAAACCCAAGAATAAAAGTTTGTGATACAAGACATATTTAAGAAACGACTAAAGAAGCCATACTTGGAGTAATTTTTCGAAGGTTTGATTCAAAAGCGTGAAGAAATCGCAAATAGACTACATGACTGTTTACTCAATTAAACTATCAACTAAAATTATAAGCTGTTCACGGTAAAGTGAGCACTTCTGAAAGCCCTGCTTAAGATCTACTTGTTACATGTTGTATATTCATCCGACTTATGAAAGATTAACATTAAGATGGACCTCTCACTTTATTCATCCGTCGGTCGAATGGAACTGTGAAATTATGAAGAAATCAAATACTTCACAAATCTGCTAATTTTTACACTTCTATGCATTAAAAAAAAAACTGAAAGCGGAAGAAATGATTTTAAGTTACCACAAACGGTTACCTAACACAAGATATGGAATAACTCTCCACCCATCGTTACCAACTTTACTGGGAGAATGTCACTAAATGCACCCATTCAAATATATTCCTGCAGGGCCAGGCACTTTTTTTCTAAGATTCAATTCTTAAGTGCTCACTTTATCGAGAACAGCCTTTACCAGTATAATTTCAACAAAGCTGTAGTCAAGTTCGCTGATTTGATGCAGTTTAAATTGTTTCCATTCTAGAATGTGCGTGAAGCACAACATTACCTAAACCCTCCTCTTTTATTTTAGTTAATTAACGTGTTGTTGAAAACATTTCCTCGACGTCAATCTACTCAAGTGGCCTTGTGTCGCATAAGTACTGTCCCCGACAACACTTGCTGTAGTTACCTGCGCAAGAACAACACGGCGTGCCTTTGCTTTCCCTCGCAAGGCGGGCGGTAACAACGCCATGGTCCGCGACAGCCCGAGTTGGAAGCGGCAATGTTTGCTCGCAGCAGCTACAAATATTCGACGAGGCGAGGGGTAAGCAAGCAGTGGCTTGGTGTCCGACAGCGCGGCGTGGGCGGAGGGATTTGTGGGCGCGGCCTCCGTGCCGTGAGTCGCGGCAGCTGCCGAGCGTCGAGCACGCGTTCCACGCGCAGGCTGCTGCTATTAGCCGGCTCCTCGCCGTGATTTGGCCGGGCGCTTTTCAAGTCAACCTTTGAGAAATGCCACTGCCCTAACCTGCATACTGTCGTGCGCCCAGTATACAGAATGGTTCGCAATTAGACCGACAAACTTCGGTGATTCTTCATGAAAAAGTAGAAGGAAAACGTAAACCGAACATTAAGGGAGGCATGAGTCCTTAAAAAACGAAGCTTTAAACCGTATTTATGCAAAATATCTGTAACCAAGTAAAATACTATGACAACTCTCGGAACATTAGGCTTATTGTATGTTATCGGGACCTCATACTTCCCTTAGTATTCCGTTTAGGTATAAAGTCTCTCACATGTTTTCCTTTTACTTTTTCATGAAGAATCACCTCCCGAAGTTTGTCGGTATAATTGAGAATCATCCTGTATATATACACTACAGTCTGTTCTGTTGGTGACAAATGCAATTGGGATGAGGAAATTCACATAGTGTGGTCGCAATTATCTTTCATAAGAGAATGAAGTTTTTTACACTCGAAAGAATATTAAATTAAAATCCCCCCGGGCCAAAATTCAATTGGTTATTAATCAATAACAAGCCAATCACAAACACATTCACTTGTTTTAGGTGAAATAGTTAAATAATGTAATAGTTCCTAACTTGACTTCGCAACTTAAAATTATTCCTGGTCGTTACAAAAATTTACTTCTAAATGTATTATGATCAAGGCTCTTGTAACATTACATAGAAGACAGTTTAAAAACGACATTGCTGTTTTTTTTTTTAATTATGTGAATGCATAAATAATTTATTCGTAAATTTTACAAAAATGCTTAGCGTATAAGGTTATTTAAAGTAAATAATTTTCTTTTACTAGAGTATTTTGTGTATAATTACAACAAACTGTTATTATGTAACAACATAAAGAAAATATTTCCTACAAAACAGTCGAATTTTCCAATATGTGATCATCCCAAATATCAGGAGGGAGGGGGGAATTACTCTTTACGCCTTAAACGAATTAAAACATTACTTTTTTAATTTTCCAAAGTTCCAGTTATGCAAGTGGTTAAGTTTTTTATTCGTATGATTCGGAAGCAAAAAAATTATTTCTCACATGTAATAAATTATGTAAAATAAACTGCGTGTTTATATGTGAATTTAGAATGCTCTTTAGTACACTGTAAATAGCCTTTGGGACAGTACATCTTGAACTGAAAGCTTGTTATTTTTAGTGCCATGTCTCACGCTTACAACAGCGTTGCGTATCTTGTACAACTGCAGTACGGTCGATGAAAACACTTAGTAACCTTGTGTGAATGTATTTCAGTAGGTTGTATATTTTCTGAATTCGCAAGATGATGAAAATGTCAAGGTCAACCAGAAAGAAATTAAATAAAACTTCACATCTGCACTGAAAAATATTTAAGAAGAAAAATGCACATCACTGTGCATCCACAAGGTTGCTGCCAATGTTCATTACCTCTAATTGTATGCTTGTCATGTCGTGACATTAACTATTTTTACTCTCAACCTTGAGTTCTCTCGCTTTCCTAAAGATTAAATTCCAATTTGAGTACATATCGTACGACAAAGTGAGCACTTTTTAAATCAACCATTGAAAAATAAATCACAGTCTGTAACTGTACAAGTGCTACAGTACATACTGGCATGAAATGTACCAGTTAAGTTGGCAGCGAATTAATAAGAATAGTTCTTAGGCGTGACGTTGTACTAAGAACGCAATGTGTAAATTTAAGGCATCTGAAGTCGAGATATTTTTGTTTTATTATGCACATAAAAAAATGAATTTGCACATTATGAACACATTTACTGCCCCAAAAATTCCAACATTTTCATTTGGTTGGGGCATGATGAATGTAGTGAGACGGTCTATGCATGGCAATGTTATTGCTACATCGGAAGGATAAAACATGGGAAGAGAAGTACAGATACTATACAGGGCTTTCAAAAGTGCTCAGTTTACTGTGAACAGCCATACAGTGGCCGTAATACTGGTTCTGACTTCAGGGAGAACCACGTGGCCGTAGTTAGGATCAATGGAGCTTGAACAGTTTCATGATTGTGGAAGAGGGAAGGGGGGTTACAGATAGAGATCCGAGTCAAACTACAAACCACATTTCCAAAAGTCTTGCTTGAATTTGCGAGAAAAAAAAAGAGGGGGAGGACAGAGATATGGTATTCAGGAATATTTTATTAAGAGGGCACCTGCTCTCTAGGTAACGTAGCCTAGCCCACTGCCAAACGTGAAAGTAAGCATTTTACGCATATATACTTCCGCCAACACCCTCGGTTGGTCACCAGCTTGACCCCTCTACAGTTTCCAGATCGATCCCAGGTCCCGGTGGGAGGGAAGTTTTCGGACGGGGCGTTCTCTTGTGGGAAGTGCGGGTGGACACACTGTCGTGGTGTTGGTTTTTTTTTCTCGCGGTTCTACCATTTCCTCCATCGTCTTCATTCCGTTCAGTGCAAGCCTCTTGTCCACATATGACCCTACCTTAAGTGGCAACCATCTGGATTTTTCATACTTTCGCCATAGTTGATGTACTATATTTCGCCACGCGAAATGAAGGAATAAAACTACTATCCTGAACTTACCCCTAAAACCAATTGATTTAACATTCGTGCGTTTCATTTAACTGTCGTGTGAAAGAATTTTTCATTATTTTCACATCGACATCAAAAGTTATTCAAGCTCCAGTTACTACAGAAATGCTTATAATGAGAATTAGGGCAGCAGAAGAAGTGTGGAAAGACGAGGACAGTCTTTTACGCAAACGAGTAGGGTTTTCAAATATTTAGGAAACATACGAGGATAAAAATATTTTTTTTTTGCTGCTGGAATCAAAGACTGATGTAGCTGCGCTATTTATTAAGGTACCAACCAGCCAGAACACTGCAATAATTTTGGGGGATACATATATGATGTGTTGTACACATCGCCCAGTTTTTTTATGGTTACAATGTACCTCTGCCCCCCCCCCCCTTCCCCGTCAACCCATCACTCAAGGGTTCCTACGCATCTTGGCGCTATGTTAAATCTGACGTTACTCTGCAAGGCAGTAGATACTGATAGCTTTCGTTGATCTTAACCTCCATATGTTTTAAATGGCACATACACAGTCTGGCATGCGCAAAGATGCGGTCACCACGGAGGGAAAGTATGTAGTTCCATGTCTTACGTACATGTTTGTGAATACTGGAATGACTTCTTTTGCATTCTATTTATTCGAATGCACATGCATAAGTGAAAGAATTAGTCCATTTGTAAATTATTTACTTCTCTACTAATTTTACAGTTTCACTTGACCGACGCATGGATAACGTGATAAGGTCCATGACAGGGTTAGTTTTAGACGTGGTGGAAGAAAAAAAATTAATACAAAACATGCATACAAGTAGATCCACCGTGAAGAACCTGATTGCACGAAAGTATTGATATTCATTAGTTTGCTTCACTTAAAAGCATTAGTCTATTAGGGAGGGGGAATTATATGCCAACTTATAATTACAAGCAATTGTAAATTATAACTTATGTTTGAATACACAGAATGTACATAAATTTGTGCGACGCCTCCTGATTTAATTCGAATGCTTTATATTCATTACCTAACTCCCATGTGCTATATCACTATCTTTGTTTACTTTCACATCTGGAAGCAAGACAAATTAAACGTAATATTTCGTCAAGGGTTATACTTACAATGCATGTTGCTTGAGATAAGTAACGGGCCTATCCAGTAGTCGAACCAAATCTTACAACCGAAAAATAGCGTCTTGGATAGTCTCAGCATCCACCTTCATAGAGCGCAGGTTCCAGCCATAGGGGAAGAAAATGAGGTATTCCAGCTGTGCAGTAGCCTACTGTATCTCCGTGTTCCAACAATGTTCTGCTTATCTGCCAGCAGCGCCGTGCAACATAATGCGGTTATGATCTGAGGTTAGAACACTGGTCATGTAATTAAGTGCTTTGAAATGTTTGTACACGTCCCCTAACTTAGTTTGTATACAACTAGAACATATTTACGTTATTATATTCATATAAAATGGTGAGTTCGTTGAAAATTCAAATGTAGACGTTCATCAGTGTTGGTTATGTTACTTTGAAGTTCCGCTGGCGATGGACGAGTCGGTGCTGAGAACATGCGCACAAGACGAAAGTCGGCCTATGGAGTATGGAATAGGCAGGCGATGGTTTGCTGTGACGTAGATGAAGTTACATTTTTCCAAAAGTCGCCATGTTGTGACGCCCAAATCATTGACTATATGGCTGCTTGGTTATATATCAAATGTTCATTGCGGAAGTCAAGTTTTGATCTGCCACAGTTGAACTCTTAAGCTAGACATCAGAATGCTCTAGAAGTAACAACAATATCGAAATCATAGCGCTTAAAAAATGCCACGTTCTAGGCGTCGCATTGTGGCGGTGATGACGAATACGGGCATCACCCTACACCGTGACGACAAGCAAGGCAGCCCTAGGTTGAAACAACTCAGTATCCAGATGCAGCTAGTACGACCACTCAGCGAGACGCAGCGGCGCATGGCGATGGAGTTCACGTCCCTGACCGCGTGAACAAGTAAACAATGCGCTTTGTCATCACGCCCCGAAGTGCAGTGCAGATGCGCAGGCTGCAGAGAGGGATGGCTATGTAGCTGCGCCGAAGGTCAAGAAGCGAGGGAGCGATAATGGCGACACTAACATGCACGCCTAGCGCCTCATCGCTCCTACGCGCAAGGCGTGCAGTGTTTCCGCCCTAACGCTTTACTGTGTAAAACTAGATTTGTAACAGTAGGATTTTATTACACGAGATTAAAGAATACAGATCAAACTACCTGCGTATAATCGTATTTTTCTCTTGCCGCTTAAAGAAACGTCATAGGCAAGCTTTAAAAATGCGATATTTGACCACTTTCACGATTTTTTTCTACGTTAATACACTTAGTATAATAGAAGTAAAAAAATAGCTACATAGACAACAGTTTTTTTTAATCCTTTCTGGCAAAACTTCGTATTTTCAGAACATTTATTTGCCAAGACACGCGTTTAGGCGCAAACAACGATTTCACAGAAAACGTTTCAGTACATGACACGTAAGACTACAAAACACTTGTTTGCACACGCTCAAACAAACACTGCAGATGCTTCAGTACAACAGTGGTACAACCAAATAAACATCCTGAGTATAATACTCTAACGGCTGCGTTTTGCACGATCAGTATACAAATGAGACGTTAAATAATCACATGCAAATCCAGACATCTTTATTCAAAAGCATGATAATTTATTACTGTTGATATTTTATTGTTCATTTGTTGTTATGCCATGCTAATTTCTATTCGCCTCAAAATAATTACTTTTATTTATTTTTGCATTAAGAATATTGTGCTTAAATGTTTTGTATATATTAAGAGTTTCAGTTGTTTATTGTTATGTGCCATCTGGTTGACAGCCGTTATTGTTGGAGACTGAGACCCGTTGCCAGGGGCAACGCAATCTGTTGATTGCACGAGGAAGCAGCCGCCTTGTGATTGGTCGTTACATAGCGTCACTTTTAAGCTACGTTATTGCTAGAGAAGGGAAGAAGAAGTTCAACTGCGATGTAAGGCCGGACGTACCGAGTGTTACGGCCCCGATAGGATTTTTTTAATGTAGATATTAGGGTAGTCCGTGAGTGAAGTTGTATATTTTGCCAGATCAAGAGAAGATTGTCGGGATGCCGGCAAGAGAAGAAGAGGGTCTGAGGCGCTAGTAGTGATCGCTTTAATAGGCGGAAGGCTACGAAGTAGACAGAAAGTAGTACCGAAGCAGGACTCTCTGACCTTCACGCACTCTTTCATTAGGATAAGCATTCAGCCACAAGGGGTCGCGAGGGATGTTCGCCTTATTGCAAAATTCCCGTTTTCACATTAAGGCCAGACTTCTTAGTTGAGCGGCTCGAAAAGTTTTGCTTGGTAACATATTTACGCTCCTAACAGTTTAGTATTTTCAAGTTGGCGATGCGTGAATAAGCTGGACAGATTCGTAGCGGTGTTATTTTAACGTGTGGCGGAGGGTTACATAATATACATGGAAGTATATCCTAAACATGGCTTTAATCTATGAATAATTTTTATAATAGTGTGAGTTGAAACCTCTATCAGACTATTTTTTTTTTATGTAAAATGTTGCATGCGGATAATAAATTGGCACGCAAAGAAAAAACTACGCTTTACGAACAGTTAATCATTTTTTATCAACATCGAAATTAAAAATAACACTCGTACTCTCGTGACTTCACATCGTTTCCTAAAAAATTAATGAAACGACATTAGTAAGTACTGAATTGTTGCAAAGGCCAACAATAATAAAGCAATATTAATATGTGCTAGCTAGTTTTTAAATAGGCCTATGAAAGTTACTAATAGCAGATATACGAATGAGGTTCATATTTACTACGAATCACACACAGATTATGTCAAATGCTAGTACTCGAAATGCTGTGTAATGTGAATTTTACATGGTGGCTTATACAGAATGTTGCAAGATTGCATGTCAACACTTCAGGGAAACATCTCTCACATCTGGAGGATAAAAAATGGTGGGTATAGGAGTTGTGACTCCTATCGCTCGATATTCCGTGAAATTCGATGTGCCATCAAGGTCAGAAATGAAACACTAGTCCGTAGGAACTAGGTCAATGAGCTGGGTATGCTGAAACTAGTCATACTCTAAGAATACCTTGTCGTCGGACTTGCCTGACGCTTCGGTAGGTCGCTTGTTCCGGACTCACTAAGGCCGGGCTGGGCTTCCACCAGAACATAGATCTGCTGTTCTGTCTGCCTCAATCTATGTAGGCGACTCCTCTCCATGCTTCTGAGTGGTTGAACTCGCTCTCTTTTTGGTTTTCTTGATGGATTTTTGCATTTCGGTCTCGGTTTGGTGACAAGTCTTAACTTCTGGGGGCTGCTGCTTCCAAGTTTTTTTTTTAAATATACACTATGAATCAAGTACTCGAAGATAGACAATTTATCGGGCTGCGTGACAGTATATTGGTCTTCCCTATTTCGTAACATAAAATGGGTTATTCAATTTTTTTATCCATGGTCCGACACAGAATCGCGATTTTGATCACTAATTTTAATGAGGCACCATACGAAGTGTTATTTATAGATCCGAATGGTTAAGTCGCCAGATGGTTTGCGCAGCCTTAAGCCCTCAAACGGCACATGTATCACTCTGGACCGTAGGGAACTGACAGCTGTGGCCGTCGCCGAGGAACGTGTTTTCGTCCCACGCACTTTTGAGCGCAGACCAATCACTTAGGGACCGACTGAGAAAGACGTTCAAACGAATTTCACGTCAAAAATGTTATATGAACATAGGTCCGCATACGCTTCGTTTCTTTACTACAGCCCGTAATACATAATGTACAGTGTATGATCAGCGGGCTGGATCATGTTACTGTGGAATACCATCGCAGCTGTAATTGGCAGCCCCATACCAGCCCCCAAGGATCCCTGATTTGAATCCACTAGACTTTTATTCGTGGGGACATTTAAGAGCACTTTCGTATGCAACCTCAGTGGACGATGTGGGCAACCTTTGTAACCGTACTGTGGCGAGTAGCGAAACAATAAGGGATTTTCCAGGGATTCAACAACGCATCCGGGTGTCCATGCAACGGCGGATTGATGCATGTGTTCGTGCTTATGGAGGGCATTTTGACCTTTTCCTTGAGTCCCGTCGATAAGCTTTCACACATGTGTAACTAATTGCTGTGCAGTTCCTACTGTTGTAGATGTATACTGTGAGGTGTGTATAATGCAAACGAACGCTGCGATTGCATTCCACAGTAACATGATCCAGCCCGCGGGCTATACACTGTACGTTATTTATTACGAGCTGCAGTAAAGAAACTAAGCGTTTGCGGACCTGTGTTCATAACATTTTTTGATCATCCAGATGTGAAGAATGCCCCCCCCCCCCCCTCTCCAAGTATTTAGTACACAATTTTGCAACATTCTGTATAGCGGCTGATATACCGGCTCGTGCAACAGGCAGTCGTTTAATAGCAGCTTTAGGCTGTAACATGTTTGGTTAACTACCGGCTATTAGGGCCAGTTTTGCCACTTATTCATTTAACTCGGCTTAACTAAACGAAGATGGACTTTTAACTCTTCATTTACCGGCGTTTAAGGTTTAGTGGTTAATCGAGCACACTGTAAGAAATTTCCTAAGAAACTTTCTAACGTGTAGTGTCAGTATTTACCTATACATAGTTTGGCAATAATACAACATATCAGACTGGCAATGTAGGAATGTTTAGCGTCGCTACTGTACGAAGTTGGCAACTTCCCTTTGCATTTGAATCTTTCTTGAGCAAATGTAGGAACGGTACTATAGCTATGCGGGAAAAAAAACTTTACCACTCGCTGTTTCTCACTAAAAATATACACTGATATAGTGAATTTGAAAGTAATTTCTTAGAGTTTAAATTTTAAAGCCATGTTTAGGATATACTTCCAAGTATATTATGTATCCATCCGCATACGTTAAATTAACACCGCTACGAATCTGTCCAGCTTATTCACGCATCGCCAACGTGAAAATACTAAACTGCTAGGAGCGTAAATATGTTACCAACAACACAATACTTGCTTATGTACGCATAGACAGCAACAAAATGAAACAATATCACTGACCGCCAAATTTAAATACCACGCTTTTACCACTACTTTAAGACATCGAACTACTTTTTCTATATAGCTGCCAAGTTAACTGATGTTTTAGTTGAAAGATCTCCATTGTCGGATCAATTTAACCCGCCACACAACACCGTATTTGGTTGGCTCAACTTTGCATATTTGTTTTCCTATACAAACAAGTGTTTTGTTAGGTCAAGCAGAAACTTTTCTGTGTGCTGACGTAGCGGGCAACATTGAGAGTTTCGTAAGCAAAACTTTTCGAGCCGCTCAACTACAAAGTCTGGCCTTAATATGAAAACGGGCATTTTGCAATAAGGAGAATATCCCTCGCGACCCCTTGTGGCTGTATGCTAATCCTAATGAAAGAGAGCGTGAAGGTCAGAGAGTCCTGCTTCGTTACTACGTTCTGTCTACTTCGTAGCCTTCCGCCTATTCTAAAAATTATTCATAAATTAAAGATGACGTGGTCTGACACTTGTCTTCTGCGTGTGATCCAACACTGCAGGCTCACACGTTGTTGATATACTGTAAACCTGTTGTATGGCCTACTGTCTACAACATGTGATGAATCAGTGACGTCAAGTTTGTTTTCTTTTAGTCTTCCTACATATCTGTCCTTGAATAAAAAAATAAAGGAAGTAAAGACTGTTCACGATAAAGTCAGCACTTTTGAAATCAACCTTATAAAAAACTTACTGCCCCCAGCTGCATATATTTTAATGGGCGCCCTGAGTGACATGCACCCAATAAAGTCGGTAAAGATGGATGGGAAGTAGTTCCTTATCTTAACGTCGAATAAAAAGTGTTAGGTAACCATTTCTGATAATTTAATATTTCCTCGCTTTCTGTTTTTTTTTTATGCATCGAAGTGTAATAATTAGCAGATCTGTAAATTTTTGTCTAATAATTTTACAGTTTCACTTGACCGACGCATAAATAAAGTGATGAGGCCAACGGCAATGTTAATCTTAGAATAAGGCGGAAGAATACACAACGTGCATACAAGCAGATCTTAAGCAGGGCTTTTGAAAGTACTCATTTACCGTGGATGGCCTATAACATGATAACATACTTGTCGCATTAGGGCCTACTATTAGCCGGCGGCGTGCGTTTTTTACCACATCAAGTGACGAGGTTTCTCCATGGCCCGTCAGACAACACTAGCACTATGGCACTGCAGGGTCAAATCACGTGATATCGAATGAAACCTATGTAAGTGATATTCAGGTGGCCTTGATGTAAGGTTTAAAACTTACTTCAAAGCCATTAATATGTATCAAATGTGCTAACCTAACCGTGGTTTCAACAGTTTCAATTTCAAAAACACAAGCTAAAGGTTGGAACACACAAGAGTTTCTGTGCAGCTGCCTTGCACACTCTACTCTACGTTCATTCACTGGCATTAAGGCTCCCGCCTAGCTAGCACATTTTATTTGCGTTGGAGGCCGAGAATCGCGGAAACTATTAGGGCTATACTGCTACACACAAGTGCCCCATCGCCACTAAGCGCAAGGCTCTGAACTAGAGCGCAGTGTTCTCGTCGCACTGCGTGTACCTGTGGGACTTTCAGAGGTAACCCTATTACTTTTTTGGTGGGAAGTCTGTAGGAAAGTTCAATGCAAGGCCTCGAGTAGTTTTGCGTGTATCTGAATCGTATATTTTGAGATGCAGCACTTTGAAAAAGGCCGTTTTTTTTTTTAAAGCCATTTTGAAGTGCTCTGAAATGGTATTTTTAACGTGCGTGATGTATTGGGAGCACTCAAGAGCCCTCGTCCGATGTGTGTATGTTCTTTTCGCAGGTCAGCAAATTGGAAGTACGTTTAAGAGTTTTGTATTTCAAATACTCTGAAACGCATTTCAAGCGCAAGATGGCGGAAGCAACACTGCCACGAACTTTGCGATAGGTACTCGTGTGTTGTTAAGCGACGCTATGAACATATTAGAAAGCCTAAATGTGTTTCCACGCCGCCCCTTCGTACTTAGTGCTCATAACACAAAGGGGACAACCCTCAGAAGCTACAATGTTGAACATTAACGACGTGAAGAAAGTTGAGCGGCTCTTAATGTCGGGGTGTTGAGAGCCGATGCGGGTGAAGCGAGGCGGAGTACGGTGCAGCGCCGAGCGAGAGAAACGGGAGATGTCCGAGAAAACCCGCCAATCAGCGGCATCGTCCAGCACGATTCCCACGTGCGAAAATCAGGAAGCGACTCCGCCAGAATTGTTACGTTAGTGCTCAATGAATGAACTGCAAATTAGCTAAATCACAGATGTTATCGCGCTGACCTCGTGGCTTGTTTACTACTGCATTCTGTAATTCTCGTGTGAGGTCAACTATTCTATGAATTAATACGCCTGTGTGTAAGTTGTCACCTCAAACGTTATTAGGGACACGCGCTCAGGAGAAAGGTGCAGCATTAAGATGCTATATGGTATTTCTCCCCACCCAAGTACTAGTACGTTTTTTTTCTAACTCGAACGGTTTTATTATGCCTGGCTATACATACGGGAAAAACGACTCATCTCCTAAATTAAAATTATATTTATAAAACTATAAACGTACCTTGTTTATCCGGGATTCGAATCTGGAACTAGCGGTCTCGAGAAGAAACCTTGGAGACCTCAACAACAAAGGTCGCCTAAGAACTACGGCGAAATGCTGTAAGTAACTTGGTGGTGGATTATAATACATTTGTACATAAACTATTTTTAATTTGTCAGATTTCGTAGTCACTGTCTGTTGTTACTTGCTCTGAATTTCGAGATTCCCGGAAGTCCACGCTTTTAAACGCAGTATTCTCATTTTCACTTCCTCTGTGTTCATTTCCTTCTCCACCACCTCCCTCGTAACAGGTTCGGTTTCCGGTGGGGCAAATTCAGAATTTTCGCATGTAGACATTGGGTTTTCTCGAGGAATTTACGTCTCTCCTAACACTACACTTCCCGCTGATCCAAACCCTTCTCGCTTCACTCACATCCGAACTAAACACCTTAACTGTTAGCGCCAATCAAATCGTTAGCCCCAATCTGCTCTTTTGTTACCAGCCATTCACAGCCGAAGCACCGACTATCGAAGCTAAAGTCCGTTACCTGTAGCACTCCACAACCGGACGCAAACAGTTTGCTCCCTGTGATCCACGTACGTAGACAATAACCACCCATATGTTCTGAAAACCAATCAATGGAAATTCGCTTGGTAACGTGAGATTATACCCTCCGTCACCCCATGTTCGTTGCCGTTTAGTGATTTGGGGCAACTGTGAACCCGTGTGGGCAACTTTGAACCACCTGCCTACAATAATTTGATTTCAAAAGAAGGACCGTATACTCTGGGCATTTTACTCTTATTTATAAATTAAATTGTTAAATAGGAACTTATACATCGAAGTGGGGGTTGTACAGCCTCCATTTTAAATGAAAATGTTTTGCACAGTTACCCTGAATTGGCAAATGACTATACTTGTCACGTGGGTGAACCAAAAAAAAAAACCTTTTTTCTACGTTTATACTGTTACGTTTGTGTTATTTGCTGTCTGTTATAATTCCACTATATGCAAAAACAGAATCCAAATGCTTGAGAATAAACCAACTGGAGGAGAGGGGGAGGACCTTCCCACAGATTGGTTGTGCACATTTGCAAGAAAACACTTTAACTGCGAATGTTTTTAAAGTTATTAATACTAAAGAGGTGTGTTTACCTTCCTCTTTAAAAGCTGCATATCTGCCTTGTTCTGGATTCTCGAATGTAACTGAGTTTAAGGGGCTGTGGGTTCAATTCCGACATTTATCGCGTAGAGTGGCTTTCCCGACACATTTACCATCTATGTTCGTGACAAACGTAAGCTAATGGTATCTCGTTACTGTAGCACCCCTCCCCTCCCCCCCAAAAAAAACTCCTGTATCGTTTAAAGTCGTGATCAGTCTCTTCACACGAAGGACGATTAGTATTGCTACACCTACGTACTGCTACATAATTCTGGTATCCGGTGTTTTACCAGCATACTGATGTGCCGGCGCATCTTCTTGCGGAGTCGAGGTCTGGGTTGAAGGGATCAATCAACACGAGGATTTTTGATCTGGCGAACTCGACTGCAGGGACGCGGCACCGTGGTAAACCTGCCGACTCGCAATCGGCAGGACCAGGGTTCGGATCCCGGTCCGACCGTCCTCATCTCGGTTTCCCGAATTCACTCCAGGCGAATGCTGGGGTGGTTGCTGATTATGGACCATGACTGAGTCCTTACTCGTACCTGCTCCTCTGAGTAACTTGATTCGTCCCTAATGATTTCGCTGTCGACTACATGTCAAGCACTACCTGCCTTGACTACAAGATGACTTATAGACCGGAGCTGTGTGCCGAGCTTGCGAGTGTGACTGCGACCTGAACACTACAAACATGGTTAAGAGTGGGATGGACCCCACGTTTTTTGTAAATACAGTAAAACTCCGTTAAGACGTTTCTGAAGGGACTGAAAGAATAATGCTTATTAGCCAGGAAAATTTCTTAAAAGGGTCAAATTATACACATGCAGATAGACAAGGTGCAAAATTATTCAACTTATTAAGCAGGAAAACTTCTTAAGTGGGAACTTCTTAACAGGGTTTCACGTTGCTTGCGTGAATACGCGTATCTCGGTAAATAAATGTTCTGCAAATACGACTTTTTGTCAGAAAAGATTTTTTTTTTACTTATCTCAATTATTTATGCCCCTGTTTTTTTCTTTTGCCATATTAAGTGTATTCTTCTAGAAAAAAAATCGTGCAAATGGCCAAATATTGCATTTGTAAAGATTACGTATGCAGTTTCCTTAAGCGGCAAGAGGTACAATGATACGGGCGTAGTTTAATCTGTGTTCTTTTTCATCGCGTGTAATAAAACCCCTATGTTACAGATCTAATGTGCACAGTACCTACAGTGTTACGCCAGAAACACTGCACGCCTTGCGCGTAGAAACGATGAGGAACTAGAAATGCGTGTTAGTGTCGTCCGTATCGCTCGCTCGCTTCTTGACCTTGGAGAGGGTGGTGGAGGGGGGAGAGATCCCCCCCATCCCACTCTTAAGGCTCCCGCTTATAACTGGCGCTCGAACTGCGTTGCAGAATGTTTCAAACCCAGTTTTTCTTTTACGAAACTATTAAACGTGCGTCCAATGTGCTAAACTACTAAAATAACACACATTTCAGACTATGCCTGTCAATTACTTTCAAGACACCATATACATTACAAACACTATTTCAGAGCACTCCGGCATAGTTAAAACCTGCTTTCTCAAAGCATTTACTCTACATATACGCATAACATAAATACTGTGACATGGGGCTCCTAAGGGACATATCTGAGTTCGTAAGGGATCGAGGTCTTAATAAAAATTAAAGAACTAAATTTGGTTTTTAATTTATTCACACATATATTATTTACAGCACTTAATTATCTGTCTCCGCTATTACTCTTTTTATTTAACCGCGAACGTAATATTTAATGTCTATTTCAACTCTAATTAATGTCCTTCTTGATGTCACTGTTTGATTGCAGTCAGTTAACTCATACTCATCATTAACACGTGTTCAGTCTATCTGTTGCCATCATTTATAATGTCTTTAACTTGCGTATCTAGTCCAATAGCCCAACCTGCCAGCCGCACTCTTCACTGCTTGATACTCGCTCGTAGAGTTCCCTTCCGCTAGTCACTTCTCTCACCGCTCGTTCTTCTATCGCTCAGAACACAGCCACTCACCCATTCAACGAAAATTCCACTCAACTCCCGGCTCGGAGGCCTGTCACACCTTTTTGTATCGTCCGCCCTGACCATCTGGAAAGTTCAACGCACCCGAGTCACGCTGAGAGAACATGGTCAGTAATCCAGAGCATTATTAAGATAAACGCAGAAATCCTATCCGACGAAGGTCAGGAGCGGCGAGCCGACAAAGGTTTTTTCGAGGCAGAATGCCTCGATAACTCAAAATGCTGGTAGGATTATCGCTAGACTGTCATACAAACATCCCATTGTCTTGCCGCCCCACTTATCACTACGCTGTCCTTCTCTTCCGCCCGCTCGCGCAGGGCGGGCCAAGGTCAGCGGCGCAGACCAGCGACACGTAACAATACAGAACTACTCACTGGACATGCACTCAAACTTGCTATGGACTTTCCACCAATAAACAGATAGTCACAGTGGAAAGTCCCATACGTACACGCAGCTTGAGATCACTGCACGCCAGATCAGAGCCATGTACGTAGCGACGATGGTGCATTTGATAAATGTGGCAGTGTCGCCCTTATCGGTCTATCGCCTCTCCGCCGCAAGCGCGCTTACCACTTCCTGAAAAGCATTTTACAATTATACTATCGGGAAACAACACAAACAATAGTAAAAGCACGAAGGATTCAGTGCTGATGTGCTCGCTTGTTTAGCGTTAAAGCATTAGCATAATTGAAGCGGAAAATCGAACACGATTGTGAGCGTTCGAGTACCCAAATTCTAATATAACTTGATATATGGGCATACTTTTTTAAGTAGGTCTAAAACTTATATAATTCATAACATACATACAATAACATCCATGACTTTTGGAACTTTTTTTTTTATATTATAGCTTCCAAGATAAGTCAGCATTGCATTTTCAATAAATAATTATAACATGTTCTAACATATCATTTATAAATTTTCTTTAAATATATTCGCAGTCCATTTGTTTATGTACAGCAATCATAATTCTTGAAAAAATTTCAAATTAAAAAAATAATTTCACTTACGCACTAAGGCATACTCCAAATTTCTGTGCCACGGGCTATACAGTAAGAATTCACATAAAATACCACCATAAGTATGTATTTTTTCAGTTGCGTCTCTTAGCACCCTGGAAACGTTAACAGACTGAAAATTAACTTCAACGTGGTATTTACACGTTCTTTGCCATTTAAGTAGTTCGCTATATTAAGATAAAATACATAAAGGCATAAATATAATAAATAAGGTAGAATAAGTACAATAAGCTTTAGCTATACGGAATTGTAGGTATTTATCTCTTGAATGATACTATTACACATGCCAATTCACATTTAGGCGATATCTGCTACCCTGCTCAGTCGTATTGTGCATAGACTAAAGATGAGGTAGACCGATATCCGTGTCCCAACATTGAACTGGTTTTCTGACAACACGTCTAGCGAAATCAGCATGGTTTCGATTTTAGGTTATAAAACTGATTTGTAAACAAGTTATTTGAGATGCATGTATACTTCCTCTAACCAATTTGTAATGCAGTTTGATTAAATGAAAACTAGTAAAAGTATATTTTATTTATATGATAGTGCTTGTCATTTAATAATTATGATGTAAACAAACACGTTCATCACTATTGGCCATGTGACTCTGACAGTAGTGTATATGACTGGTGTAGGTCAATGTTGGGTACATGAGCAGAAGACTAATAAGCGGTCTACCTCATCTTTAGTCTATGGTATTGTTAAGGGCGTGGCATGAACTTGTATTGCTGCACGAAGAGTCGTGTCTCGTAGTGTCGCTGATTCGCCACGTCACGCCGAGTACGAGCAACCAGCGACCGCATCGTTAATTGGCGTCCGGCAGACAAGTATCCGGGAAGGCTACGTAGCAATCTAAACGTTATTAGCCTTGAAATCGCATGATAAACTACTTCCTGTTTTATTGCAAAAACTGCAGATCCTCTGCGGCCTTGCATCCGTCATGCCCTCGGGATGAGTTTGATGGCCCATGTGTTGAACTGGAGTCACAAGGCATAAGTCGTGTCTCAATCCAAAGAGTACTCTTTCGAGAGAACACCTTATCGCTCAACGTATACCTTTTTTTTACGTAAGCGTAGTAAGAACATATATTAAGTAAGGCTGTTAACTATTCGCGCCAAGCTGTTATATAATAAACATAAATTTATACACAAATATTAATTTGTAGTAAAGTATAATACGGCTCTTCGACCACGTCTTACAAGTACTATAAATTCTGTAACTACTCCTATAGTAATTTTTTATATTTATAGTTCATTTATAAATGAAAGCTTGGTTTTAAAAGTATTTTTTACAGTTAATTTATCCTCAGTGCACGTAGCTGCTGGTGCTACCGCGGTACAATGGAGGTTATAAAAGAAGCGTCACGTTTGTGGATCAAGTAGAATTGCCTCTGGAGACGCGCTGTGGGATCCTAATTGAACCGTGACAAATAGACAATTCGAACATGGCGTGAGAGTGCGAAGACGTGCTCTGCCAACACTGGCCAGAACCAGTGCTAACGTACATTAATAGGCAGTTCTGAAGCTTCAATGTATAACGTGTACACACCGGCGGCGTTTGCAAGTCCAGTAGTGTATACAGAGTATTCAAATGTAACGTCATTCCAGATAGATTTTTATGTCAACGAAGAGAAAATAAAACGTCCCCCTGCTCACGGTCTTGATGAGGTTCAAAGTGTATTCTGTTACGTCCTCAACACACACTACAGAGCACAAAGAAGGTTGTTTGAACGCGGTTCAGTGACATGCTTCTTCTTGCGTTATCGGGAGCCGAATTGTAGTTGGCGAGCGAACACATATTCAAATATAAACTTTAAGTAAGGAAGTTACGTGTGTAGCTAGAAGACCTGGGCAAACAACTTTATTGAGACGACACTCGAGAATGCTGGAAAATTACCAGTTAACGACCGCTGATTTTGCATTTAGAGCACTATGCTGAAGTGCATCACACAGCAAATCTATTGCAGTTTACGTTTACAACACGGATGAAGATTATTCCCAGCAATTACTAATATACACATAGAATGCAAAACAGAACATGCGTATTCGAGCAATTTTTAAACAATACGCCAATAGCAGCGCGCAGTAAGTATTCCTTTCTCGCAGTAATCATTCGCGCATAAAGTTTTCAGTGCAATTATTATTCAAACCTGAAATTTCCTTCAAAATAACCCATTAGGAATTTAAGTATTTATAATACAGTCTGATATTTTTCTATGTGCATGGAGTTCAAATTTTCAAATTCCCGTGAAAGATTTTCGAGATTCGTGTAATTTTGCACGTACAGTACATTGGCCACAATTCCAAGCACTACACACTAGGTACGGTATATGGCCAACTTCGTGGCCGAGTTCACTGACCTCGGACTAACGTCCATGTTCGAATACAGATGATGCCTAAGATGTTATGTTACTCCGTTAAGCAGTGTCCTAGTTAGACTTCGGTATATCTACAGTGGGAGGGCGTTAAAACCTCACCAAAACAAATAACACACCCAACAGAATGCAGCTTACTACTGCTAGCGGCTGGAAACAGAGCACTCTTTAACGTAGCAGACGATAACCACTGAATAGGTATGCATTTTAGGTTCTAAAAAAAATCTCAGATTGATTTGTAATCATACTTTGACAGGTCGGACACAGAATTTACTGCCGCTTTGTCAACGACTAGATTTCGCTTTAGGTGTCACTTTGATGTTTCAGAACAAAACATACAAACGAAAATCATAAATCGCTACGAAATTTATTTCAGAATTTTTTGGGGAGGAAGGGGTCACCATAAAATACTAAAGTCTACCTCCTATCTAGGACGCCAAATGGTAAACACAGCTTCACATTTAAAAAAAAGTTATTTAAAATCTGCTCAATATCTTTATAACCCTTCTTTAGAACAGCATTTAAGAAGCTATTCATGAGCACTAGTTCCAGCTCAATATTTCTGTCTCTAGTATGTATTTTGCAAACTTGAAATGACGAAAACGGGAGCTTCCCTCACAACCATTTTCAGGTATGAAAATTCTTGTAAAGGGTGTTTTGCAATCCTCTAGAGGCGTCGGACACAAGATGAAGATTTATCTACCATTCTCATATGAAAGAAGTTTCTAATCTATTTTCGTGATCATGCCCATAAAATTTACACAAGTAACAGCACTTAAAGGCTGTTCACGATAAAATGAGCAGTTTTGAAATCAACCTTAGAAAAAGTCACTAGACCTACCTGCATATATTTCAACTGGCGCACTGAGTGACGTGCACCTAGTAAAGTTGGTAACGATGGATGGAAAGTAGTTACATATCTTAACGTCGAATAAAAAGCGTCCGGTAACCATGTGTGATAACTTCAAATTAACTCTTTTACTTTCTGTTTTTTTTTTTAGCACCGAAGTGTAAAAATTAGCAGCTTTGCAAACTATTTTCTTTTGTAATAATTTCACAGTTGCACTTGACCGACGCATGAATAAAGTTATGAGGCACATGGCAATGTTGATTTTAAATAATGCGGAAGAATACACAATGTGCATACAAATAGATCTTAAGCAGGGCTTTCAAAAGTGCTCATTTTAGCGCGAACAGCTTATAAATCCGGAAGAACAACCCTTGCCCTCTCTTCCAACTCCAAACCTCTCTTGTTTGTATTTACCTAGAGGAAAACTTCGCAAAAAAATGTTCTTCAAATACTTTATTGTGCGAGACTGGTCGACACCGGCGTTTATAAAGTAAAATATTACAACTTACAGCTCTGAAACCATTCAGACTTCACACAAACAACGACTATACCTGAAACATATAAGAGGCCTAAGTGACCGTAACAGTAAAGGCGTCAATGACTGACTCACGGATGTAGAACGCCGGGCCGGCGACAGTTCAGCCTAAAGATGAAATGTTTAAGCACCAAGCTGCAGGGACGTAGCAAAAGGAAGGGGGAGGGGATTTGTAACCCCTCCCTTTAACCGTAATGTTGTCGTCGTTTGGCATTACAGTAATTAGTAAGCATTTACTTGCGATAAATATAATATATGTAATTGCCATAAACTATAATGAATTAGAATTTTACTATACTGTGAAGAAATAGTTATCCCAATATTTGTCTTAATATATTAACATGTGTATCAGCACCGCTAATGCTAGTGAACCCCCCAAAAAATCAACAAACACCCCCCCCCCCCCCCCCCCGCGCCCACGCCTCTAATTCAACCAACTAACCTAACCCATGAGACATTCCTGGCTCCGTCATTGCCGCGCAAAGCCCGAGCCTGGTATAAACAGCCTCTGAGCAGAACTGTGTGCGTCAAAAGTAACTACGGTTGCGACCTTTAAGAAAATAACACTTTGTATGTGGAAATGAAACACCACAGCGCCCCCAGCGCTCAACTACACGACTAATTAAAATACATTTTCAATCGGCGCGAGAGTTTCTGAAAGGGAAAGACGACAGCTCCTCGGGGCGTGACAGTAATGTTCTTCAGGAAAGCCCACGATACACGCATTAGCACCGCGATGCACGACAGGGCACGTCGCTTCTTCAGGGACGGCGCGAGTTATTATAACACCTGTGTCGCCCAACACAACGTGCTTCCCGCCCTTCCGCCACCAGCCTGGTTACGGCCGCCGGTCACGACCAAGGTTGCGCCATACCTCATGTGGCCGCACTCAGTCATCCTCTACTACCTTACCTGAAAATATTATTACATTTCGACAAAAAAATACACTCGGCAACATTTTATAAAGCCGATGTATGGATTCATTACTGCGTGGCCACGAACAAATGCAAGTTCCCTTATCAAATTATTTTTGGTATAATCAATAATTTGTTTATCTTACATCTATATCATTTAGTTCCAATAGTTGTATTAATTTTACAATTTTTTTTTTTTTAGTAATTTTAAATTACGGACACATTTATTGTATGCTTAACAATATCTTCCTGTGGATCTATGTTGTGTATGTTGTGGCGATTCGTTTACAAAAATAAAAGGCAATTAAATTGAATTTCCGTGTTTACGAAGTAAGATGTTTGTTATTCTTGGCTTTGTTACGCTCATAAATAAATCGAATGTTACGTTGACCGTCCTGTACAAATTAATATTCCCTATGCTACTTCAGCGACTGCATCGAGTAACATCTGACACTGAAAGTATTATTCTTTCATTGACGTATCTGTAGGGGCAAGTCTTTCTCAAGAAAATATTTCAAGTCCAGCTGTACTTCAAGACACTTCAGTCTGTACGCACTTTCGTGGTCGGATGATTTTAAATGTCACGTGCCTCAAGTGTTTGTCTGCGAATCATGAACTTCGGTATCAGAATACTTTATTATGATTGGTCCAGTCAAATAAGAACTCGTCTTCTCATATAGTAGCACGGCCAATAAGCAAAGGAAGTTGTAATTGTGGACGTAACATATTGAAGTATAGAACCAGCACAAATTTTTTCGCGAAAAACATATGGCCATACGTACCAGCCGTAGTCTATTCACGGTTTATTCACACTTGTGTTGACATAAAACTACTCTTTGCGTAAAATTGAAATTTTATTTATATTCCACTTGTACATTTAAATACTTCATTTATAATTAATATGAATAAAAACAGGGAAAACATAAGTATGTTGGTAAAGCCTAGTATGAAATAGTTCTTAAATTGCCCACGAATGCGGTGCGTTGTCCCTTTGGTGTAATTTTCTAGACTATATTCCGTTTTGTTTGCACAAGTCGGAGGAATATCCTAGAAGTAGAACTTTAGCAGGACTCTAGAAAAGTTGGAGTAACCGTGAACGAACTGCGCCCCTCACTGCAGGAAACAGCAAGGAAACAAAAGGAACGTCTAATGAAATATGGCGTTTAAGACACAGTCCTTTTGTTTTTACTTTCCACTTCCCATAACAATCTTCACCTAGGAACATTGTAGGTAACAAATATAATGTTCTTATGTAATGTAGCAGTGAAATTTTCCAAATGTTGATTTCAAAAGTGCTCACTTTATCGTGAACATGTTTTAGGTGAGCTTACTCTGGAGGAGGCTACGTGACGCTGCCCATGTCAGAAGCAGTCAAACCTCTCCCTGCCACCTTTAGCGATAGTTGCAGTCTCTAGAATTCACAAGGGTATTCGGACGGGATATGTAGTAAGTGTATCTCAATTCTATCCATATAAAGTGAAGCCAGTGGCCTCAATTACATATGTTTGGCAAACCTTCACCTGGTGCTAATGCAGAGTTTGGAGGTAAATGCTGTTCACGGTCGAGTGAGCATTTTTGAAAGCCCTGCTTAAGATCTACTTGTGTGCACGTTGTGTATTCCTCCGCCTTATGTAAACTTAATATTGCCATAGGCCTCATCACTTAATACATGCGTCGGTCAAGTGAAACCGTAAAACAATTAAGAAAATAAATACTTAACAAATATGCTCATTTTTACACTTTGTTGTATTAAAAAAACAGAAAGCGAAAGAAATAATTCTAAGTTTTCACAAATGGTTACCTAACACTTTTTATTCGCCTTAACATATGAAACTACTTTCCATCCAAAGTTACCAACTTTTCTGGGCGAATGTCACTCGGTGCGCCTATTAAAATATATGCATGCAGAGGCAGTGAATTTTTTCTACGGTTAATTTCTAAAGTGCTCACTTTGTCGTGAACAGCCTTTAACATCAGAGGAGCCCCAACCTTGTGGAGAAGCTTATGTGGTGACATGCCAGGAGGGTAGATGCTGGCGCTGTTGATTTTGTCGATTTACTTCAAAACCACAGAATAAATATTGTATAAACTGATTTTTGTCTTTTGATAGTTTCTAGTTGTAACGCTACTGGAATACATTCAAGTTACGTAAAATATTACTGTAGTGAATGAAAGTTCAAGTTTGTCAAAATCAAAATATAAACTGTCACTGTTTTAACATGTGGTATTTAAAACTCTCTAGTTGATTCCCAAGTTTGCAGTTCTGACAGTTCTGTTTGCAAGAAACAAATTAAATGCCAGAACACAAAGACGGATACTGTACAGTTGGAGTGGAAACTACTAATATACTCTTCTTTGGAAATGATGTATGAATATGTTAACCGCCATATAAAATGTGACTCAAACACGTATACAGAACTTCATACGGAAAAGAGAATAATGCGATTTGATCATGCTCAGTTTAACAACTTTTTTCTGCAGCCATAAAGGAAATGAATCTTTTTTCTCAGTAAGATAGAGGTTTCACAGACAAACTTTACATGCAAATGACATTACGATATCTTATCGGGTTACTGAGCTAGTGAGGAGTCCTCGAAAATACATTTTACCCCTTTTCGCCCTCTTAGTTATCGAATTACAAAAAAAAATCTTCTTGGTGAGTGCTTTAACCCTAAGGGGACACCTCATTTTATAGGCCTACATAAATATTTTGTAACGGTCACTAGGAATCCAAATAAACAATTGAGAAAATGAGACTGAGTTTAATGGATAACATTGCATCAATTTGATAGGCTACTCCAGCTTATATATCTGAAGGATAATATGTTTATTTTTATTCAGTAGCGTAGCCAGGGTTTTTTTTTTGGGAGGGGCCTGACCTATGAATTGTTATACAGCTAATAAAATAGTAATTTATATTTAAATCATAAAATCAATAGATTAATTGTCCTTACTTTCAGTAAAAGTTCGTGTAACGTATTTTCTTTAATCATATAAACTAAGACACCACTGCCAAATTTAAAAATTATAATCCCAAGCTAACCAAATTTTTTTTTCGGCTTCGTAATAAAACAATTAAATGTTGTAATGTCGGCTGTGGTTTTCTTCCCCAAAACAAAAACACAACGGATGATCTGATGGGCATACAAAGTCCTGATAAGGTGTATTCCTACTGTCAGTTTAAGGGTGTTTCCCGACCTTGAGAACTCTTAGATGTGGACAGATGGGATGGAGGGAAGAAAATTGAAGTGTAGAAAAAAACACAGCTTAGCTTGGCAGCCGTCCATCTTCTCTTAGAGCTTCACACATTACAGGTGTGTCAGTGTTGGATGGAAATTCTATTCTCGATTTATTTGTTTGTCTTTGGGAAGTGCTCGGCTCCTCTGGGCTACCCTCCTCGCCTAGCTACTGTTCTATACGCAGAAAACATTTTAAAACATTACTGAAGTGGATTAGAAAAGTGTAGAAGAACATAAACAGCCTTTGCCATGCCAGAAGAAAAATAAGGTTCATCTACCATACGTGACAATCATAACGAAAACTCTTTACTGTGGACGCAAGGCATTTCCTTGCAGTATAATACATCCCCCAAAAGTTTTTACGTAAAAACGTGAAAAACGTACACGACGATGAAAATACGAGGAGTTAATTTTCCTCTAGTCAAAAGCTAGGCGGATTGTGGATACATTTTGTGCACGACTAGGTGGAGATTTTTGGACATTAGCCACTATGCGAAGCATATATCTTTTACGGGAAAAAAAAAGACTGGACACGAAAAAGATCACATATTTTGTGAAATTTTGCATACTTTAATGTTTACGATTTTGTGTAAATTTTATTATTACTAAATCAGCGTTCCCAGTGTAGAACTATTGGATTTCCTCTAAAGCACTTTGTCTTGACTGCACATTATCGGATAAAATACAAAATAATTGAGAATACTACGCATACATACAATTATCATTTTTTTCCTATAACGTGAAAATGTACGCATATGTTGTAAACAAATTTTTTACCATAATTATTTTGGTTTACGACAGTAAGCGATTTTACGAAGAACCGTCTGGGACTACTTCAATAAAGGTGATTCTTTCTTTTGCAAAGCAAAAATTTCATTTGTCTGGGTCAATACCGTAAACCTCAAAACAATGTAAACCTAAAACACAGACTGATAATTAATATATCAAAAATCATTTTCTTAAAAGATGCAGCAGCCTACTGTAAAGGACAGGTTGAAAATTATTTACTAATTAAATGATTTTAATAACATTTTTTTTTTATCTTGTGTGAAGTGATTACTGTTTAGTAACGAAAGGGATGGGGATTCTTATTTTTATATCTGCAATCACTCAAATCAGTTAATGTTCTATTATAACGCTTGCTGCATCCCTCCTCCCTTAGACCGTTTTTCATCAGCGCAGCTTCCACGTGCCCTCTACTAGAAGCAGTCGGCCCAAACGCGGCGGTTGCCCCCTCCACGACTAATACACCAGCGACATGCACCACCCCTCTACGACCACCTGGGTACTGCCAGAGTCAGGTGAACGTCCCACTTCCATGCCCTCCAGAGAGATTTTATGAGGGTGCGATAATTCTGGCCAATCAATACTGCCAGAGACATCCTCAGTAAAAGTACCGCCGGGAAAATGAATACAGCGAGGGGGTCACAGTGGATACAGTTTTCACAAAACCCTGCGTGTAACCCATCCATTCACTGTTTTATTTCCCTGTGCCTGTGTTGGCGTGTAGTAGGAGTGTGAAAAATTTTCAGTAGTTTTTGGGGTGTAATAACACGTAAACGAACCCCTCTGTAGTGATTTTGGAAAAGATGTCCGCATCAACACTTGTGCCATTATGTCGCGACTTCGCACATCCGCGTCGGTAATAGGAAGACGAGGCAAAAGGGGGACCTGTTGTAAAGGACACGGATTCTAAGAGCTCTGAAAAAATCTCTAAATTACCGAAAACCTCAACCCCTAGTGACGGACTTGCTCTGGAGAAAAAGGAGCTAAGGGACTCAGTTCAAACCTGCTCAGGACGTGGATCGCTGCTGTCTGCCTGCCCTTTCTGTGATGCCTAATGTATGTACTGGCATGATGAGTACCTGAACCGCCCTAAACAGTCGCGTGATGGGAAACCAAATTCGAGAAACGATGGGACGGGGTAGAGTGGCCAGATGTTACCAACCCCACGAAATCAGTGTTGATCCTGGACAGACTCCGCAGCAGTTACTTATTTCACAAATTTGCAGTAACATAAACCAAGTCATTCACATTCCAGTAATTTTTAATCAACAGTATCACGCCTTATTTGATACCGCAGCTTCCCATAATTTAGTACATGTAAATTTGGTAGATGTGTGCAAAATTAAACCAGCAAACCAAACTGTTCAGGTAGCTACCAAACCAAATACCGGTGGAACCATAGAGTAAATGAAAATAACTGTGTGCATTAGGGTAATTGAAACGACTACAACAGCTTTGGTTTTGCATGACTTGCATGAAGATGCAATACTCGGAATAACATGGTTAATAGAGCAAAACACCGTGGTTGAACCTGCTGCAAGCAGAATTCGTTTCGGCCAAAAGGAACACCGGACAGTTTACAACCTGGACCTGTGAACCACGAGTTACGTACTGGACATGCTGTTGGATGAGCTAGACCACGCCGTGCTACCCGTGTATCGTGATGTCATAGAATGCCTGCTCAACGATCGCCGTGACGTTTTTGCCACAATCGCCCCCCTGCGTCGCACTAATGTAGCAGAACATTGTATTAAGTTAACAGAATTAAAACCAATGTACACTACACCTCACCATTACCAACCACACCGACACCAGATAATTAAGGAACAGATACAAGAAATTATGGACGAAGGTATAATTGAGCCCACCGACCGTTCTTTTAGTTCCACTATAACTTTAACTCCTAAAAAAGGTGGAGCCTGGAGGTTTTGTATTGACTTCAGGCCTCTCAGCCTCATTACTAAAAAAGCTCCAACACCATTCATAAGCGTGAAAGACATGATCAACAGCCTTGGCCGTGCAAAAATTCTGATATCTCTGGATTTCCGCAACGGTTACTGGCAAATACCAGTAAAACAAGAAGACAGGCATAAAACAACATTCACAGCTCCAGATGGATGTCGCTTCCAGTTCTGGGCCATGACTTTTGGCCTGAAAACTGCTCCAGATACAGTCCAGGCAATGATGGTGCAGGTGCTCGATGGCTACATAGGTGAGTTTATGATGGCTTATCTCGATGATGTAGCGATATGGTCTGAATCATGGGACGACCACATGCATCGTTTGTCACTTGTACTTTAATGGCTTGCTATTAACCATCTCACTTGCGTCAACAAAAACTGTCACCTAGACAAAGCATGCGTTCAATTTCTGGGTCACCTTGTGAATGAAAACAGTAAATGCCTTACTCCAGAACAGCTAAGCATCATTGACGATTACCTGCAACCTGCTACCTCTAAACATTGTCAATTTTTTGGCTCAGTGAGCTGGTTACATGAATATATACAACATTTTGCAATAATAGCAGCTCCACTTACTAACCTAATTTCACCATTACAGAAATTTAAATGGACTAACGGACATTCAGAAAGTTTTGAAAACACTAAAGCCGGTTTCCGCAACTGCCCTGCACTTTCATGCCACGACCCAAACTATCATCAGTACCTGCAAATAGACGCGAGTGAGCATGGGTACGGTGCCGGGTTATTTAAACTACGTGATGACAGTAATAAATGCATTATCGAATACAGTAGTGCCAAATTCAGCTTAGTACAATGCCGTTGCGACGTAAATGAGCAGGCGTGCTTAGCTGTAGTTTGGTTCCTCAAAAGATACAGGCAGTTCGTGGAATACCAGCACTTGACTCTGCTCACGGACAACAGATGTCTAGTCTGACTGCACAACCAAGGAAATTCGCAGCAAGATTACACACTGGGCCCTATTTGTGCGGTCTTTTGACTTCGAAGTATAACATGTGCTGGGGTCAGAAAATCAGCTGCTAGGTGGGTTCTCACGGTCGCTGGGCGAGACAATAGCACGCAACAAGGAAAAAAGGGAGAGCATCATACCCCCCCCCCCCCCATGCTCTCTGCATATCCACCCCGCTCTGACCGAGGATACCGTTGCGTGTGCACAACTGACCACAACTTCTCATAATCCCACAGAAATGCCTGGTACATGCAAGTGAATAGGGGAGTACACCACAACAACAAACGAGAGATGGCACATTTAAGACAGCTGCCTGGAATCCCGTATAAACAACACAAGTGAACACTGGAATACTTACGTACCACGTGAAGTCGGTAATGTAGTATTACAGATCGCGCACGACACAGAAGCTGCAGGTCACCCAGGTGTGCTGCAAACCCAGCATAACATGCAGAGACACTTTTATTGGCCAGGAATTTCACGTGATACTCGCAAATATGTGCATGTGCGTACCATGTAATTGTCTCAAAATCTGGCGCACTGATGGCATGCCACAATAGGCACCATGGCTGCAAACTGAATCCTTTGAAACAGGTGCCCTAGATCTCGTAGGACAGTACCCTCATACTGCCACAGGGAAGATATTTGTGTTCATTGTAACAGACGTATTCTGTAGATGGATGGGGGCATACCCAATATCATGTGTGCACGCGAGTGTATCGCGAAACAGCTGGAAACTGAATTCTTCCCATGATGGGGATACCCACACACAGTGCTATCAGACAATGGCACCCAATTTACCGGACGTAAATGGCGCAAGTGTTTCACAAGATGGGGTGTTGTGCATAATGCTACGGCCATTTTCATCCAAGTGCCAACCCAACCAAAAGAAGGAACCAAGAGCTCAAAACTCAGCTTCGGTTGCGTGTGGGTGATAATCACGCATCTTGGACCGACCACTTGCCAGCCACGCTGTTTACATTGTGCACTCGCACCAACCTCGCCAATGGAAAAACCCCAGCAGACTTTGCTCCAAGGTCACCAGCTCCCTCTTCAAAGGGGGGTTAACTCACGCACGCCAAGGCCAGGTCAGTGACCCCGGGAGCAGTGGAGTGTGGCGGCGCCGAAGGGGGCGTGCCTTACAGCGGCTTGCAAACACCAACAAAAATACGTGGTGCAGTGGCTACTTGCCACCACGCACCCAGCTGCTGCACTACAGACGGCCAGCTGGTTTACGTGCAGTCACATCTATCTGTAGCATCTCAGAACTACTGCACAGACCTTGCATCCAATTGCAACAGGCTGCACACTATCATTAGTCGCAATGGCAAGACCACGTACCTCGTGCACGTGGGGAGATGGTGTCATGGGCCAGCCAACAGGGACAATATACGCCATGCCGACGGCCTCCCTGATACCGCCACTGCGGACACCCCTGCGGCGTCACCCGGTGCTGCTGCACTAGCTCCGCACCACCACCTGCAAGCAACTCAGACGCCGCGACGCCTGAGTCCGCGACTGACCTCGGATTGCAAAACCTGTTGTAGCCTGCGATGCCTGGCCTCCCAATGCCCCTAGTGTCCCCAGACAACAGTTCATCAAGAGACATCCCAAGTGTCCCTGCCATCGAAACAACTCCTAGGACTGCACGTGCTGAGAGAACGGACGTGTGTCACGTGCCCCCGGGATTTTCAACATCTTGTACAAGTCTTTAATGTATCAAAAGTTATTTAATTTATTCTGGAACTAAATTGACTTCACTTCTTTGTTTGGCCCGGGGGTAGTACCATTCTCAGCCCCGCCAGCTCGAAACGTGCCGGGGGCTTAATGCACTTAATTATTTAATCGGGCCACGTGTATCTTTGTGAGTGTCGGCTGCCAGCATACCTTAATGCTGAAACTGTGTAAGTGCATCGTATAAAGGAAAAATATTTAGTAAGAATTAGTGCAAGTGATTTCTTGTTTTTATTTCACAATCGGCCACCTAACGGCCACATAACCTAACTCCGTATCTTCTACCCACTGGTGCACCGCAACCCTTATCATGTCTTTATGATGTTTTTGGGGTGTGAGACGGCCACTTAAGTGTCTCACGTGATAATTAGAGACGTATGAGGGGACCTACACCCTCGTAGGTATGCATAGGAAGGACTTCACAACTTTACCGATGTCACCTCGTCGCGTGGGGTGAGCTCAGGAGAAGCCACATGGGTGATCGGCCCATCCCTGGATATCTCATGCTCTGGCGCCCTTTTCCATCCTTGTAAGTACCATGACACCTCTACCCCAAACCTAAAGTCACTTCTCCTGCTACTGAGATCATGACAAGCCGTCAATTCATATGAAGGAAAACGGCAACTGATGTTAGATGGCGATTTATCAAAACGCCTAAAGCCTTTACAACTGCTCCGGGTCTTATTTTTTTTAAGTAAGAGTTATTAATTAACATATGATATCAAAATTACCATACGATATCAAAATAAAGGAAAATATCTGCACGTATTATAATTACAGATCCATTGTAATTTGTTTTACATCAATTTGATGATGAAAATAAATAAATAAAAAAATTAAACTCCTCCCCAACTCTATGAGGAATGAATGTCTAAATAAATAAATTTAAAAAAAACTAATAGTTGTAAAACATGGGCAACACATACAACGCCCCATACAAACACATGCAGCACTGTACATTGGCGTCGAGCGTCGATTGTTCACAAGTAAGTGGACTGCGTCGTCAATTATTCGTGGCAGGTAGTATGCGTCAATGTACGTCTCGTTGACTCACGCACATGTTGAAACACATCAAGCTCGGGACAAAGTACTACACTGCTTACACAGAAAGTCGGAGTACGATAAAAAAAAAAAAAATTTCTGTGGTCAATGATACTTCTTATCACTGTACTCTACGAGTAAAACGCTAAAATAATATGCAGGCAACATAGTCATGCAGCTTGCAATTAAGGCACATTTTAAGTGGCGACGCTATCATTTTGTGGCATGGGAACGTTATTGTACCTGCAATTCTATAAATGTTCTCCGCCTGGATGTTTGTGCCTAAAATTGTTTTCGGAATAGACACAGTGACACATATCCACATACATGACGTTTCTAAAATGCTATTCCTAGCCATACCTCACAAAATAATTTTCTGAAATCATCAAATAGCGTATGGTTTCCTTGAACTCTGCTCGACCCTTCGACCAACAAGTAGAATTACATAAAAGCCCGAATTGATCACGAATGACCTATAGTCGAAGCGCAGAAACACAAATGCACAGGGGTCGCCAGACAATAGAACACACCGTAAAAAAATTTTTTTCGTCAAATTACGGAAAAGTTTCTGGCTATATTAAAGCAACAAACAACTACATCCGTGCACTAAATACCTACGGCTGTATTTAAGTTTAATCCCAAAACCTCCACGGATGGAATAAAAGGTGGGGGAAACCTGGATTTAGGCTATAGCAAGCTCCTTACAGCGGAGATGTTTCCGTGACACGTATGGCCTGTTTGTAAGGAACTTTTAAAATTTACGTTTTAAAAAAAAAGTCCATACTGCCTATCTATATCGAAAATATACGCTCGTAGGGATCTTCTAAAAATATTGGCTAAGAATACGGTTTGTCGGAGAAGGATTGGTCAAATTATGAGGAAAAGATGTGATGCGTGTACGTGTAGTTTGACATATATGTGTGTGTGTTTAGTATGTTCAGTGAATAAACTTTGTATACCGTAATTTGACTTGTCCAATATCTTTGTACAGCTCATGTATTGAGAAAAGATCTTACGGATGCAATAAAACAAAACAAAAAACGCCTATCTTTAAAATTAACGCACTGAGGCGAAATTTCCTCAACGTGGGATTTCCTATTTAAATTCCGCAGCTGCCAGTCGGTAGGACAGTGCCCAAAAAGAAAAATTAATACTGTCCCGTTGAAATCCCTTATAAAGAGGCTGGACGGTTTTTAAACTGTAGGTTTTCGTATAAATGTGCGTGGATGGTGGATGAAGGGCGGAGACAGTACCTCTGGCCGGGGGTCCGAGTCCTCGTGGAGCAGGTGGTAGCGGTAGGACGGCGATGACGGCCCGTCCATGTCGACGTGAGGCGGCTCCTGCACTACCCGCGCCTAAGCCACGCCGTCTGACACTCGAGGGATTCTGCACGCTCATCTCTCTCTCTCTCTCTCTCTCTCTCTCTCTCTATCTCTCTCTCTCTCTCTCTCCTCTCTCTCTCTCTGATAACAGCCTGCGACCATAATCTCACGCCTGGAGCCGCCACCGCAGCTATCTACAGATGAGAGCGGGCATGCCCCCGGCCCTTCTTTGTGCCAACCTTCTAGGTGCATCAAGCAAGTCCGCCGCGGCCAACAACCGCACAAGTACCCTCCGTCGAGCGACCGTCGTCGAGTGCTGCGCTAGCGTCTGAAGCCCCGGTGGCAAACAGCTTCCCTCTCACACGGCCTTCACTATCCAAGGGCCCGCCTAATTGGAGCTTTCTTCCGACACTGCCACGCGCTACAAGTTCTCAATCGTCGCTACGCTCTCTGAACTGACGTGCAGTGTTCTAGTCGTGCTGCGTATAACTTTGGAAAACGGTGACCCTATAATTTTCTCGATGGGAAGTCTGTAGCAAGGTTCAATGCATGTCTCTAGATTACTTCCTGTGTGCATATAATGCGTGCATTTTGATATAGAGCGCTCTGAAAAAAATATGGTTTTTAACCAATTCGGAGTGCTCTGAAATGGTGTTTATAACGTGCCTGACGACGTTTTAAAATAATCTACAGGCATAGTCTGGAGTGCGCATTATTTTCGTAGATCAGCACATTGGGCGCACGTTTAATAGTTTCGTAGAAAAACGTGAATTTCAAAACAAACGCTCAGTGAATCATTACCATGATATAGAGAACTAAATATTTGTGGGGACCCCAAAACGTATAGGCTATTCACTGTAAAATGAGAACTTTTGAAAGCCCTGCTACTTGTATGCACGTTGTGTACTCTTCCGCCTTATGTAAGATTGACATTGTCATGGGCCTGATCACTTTATTCATGCGTCGGTCAAGTGAAACTGTGAAATTATTATAAAATAAATATTTTATAAATATGCTCATTTTTACACTTCAATGCATTAAAAAAAAACAGCAAGCGAAAGAGACAATTTAATTTATCACAAATGGTTACCTAACACATTTATTCGACGGTAAGATACGGAACTACTTTCCACCCATTGTTACCAACTTCACTGGGTGTATATTACTCAGGGCGCCCATTAAAATATATGCAGTTAGTGGCAGTGAATTTATTTCTAAGGTTGATTTTAAAAAAGTGTTCACTTTATTGTGAACAGCCTTTACCTGTGGGTGACGAAGTATACCAAGTTGATCACGCACTGTTTACAAACTCCTCAGAAGTATTTTTTATAGTACTACGGACACACGGAAAACTTTCACGTAAAGGAGTGGGGCAAAAACTGTGCAGAATGTTTGGCGTAACACTGAACACGTATTCCTTGTGCCAGAACAATAATCCTGAAAATATCTCGTTATATGTGCGTGTATGCACAAATACCTACGTAGCGCGCTGTGTTAAAATGAAATCTAAATAAAAATGTTGAGCGTCCCCGGCAGACAAACGTAGCATCCAGCTACAAACTCGCTATGTCATTTTTCCACCCACCTTGTCAAGATATTATCAGGGGGGAGATTCTCGTCCATTTATCGGGATCGAATTTATGCCATGGAAACTACATGCGGGATGGAAGTTGACATATAGTGGTCATCTGCCTATCTGAACATCGTCAACTTCGCTACATCCGACTAGTGATGTTCAGTATAGAGGTCGGTGAAAGAGTATCAGTCTGTTACATTGTATCTGATACCCACTTTTAATAGGTACTAAATACGAGTACACCGTCAAACTATCATGTACATTTAGTATCAGTTTAACGTTCATCGCCAGTGTGTTGCTTCTGCTGTTCCCTGTAACGTTCATAAAATTTAAATCATGTTTAAAATGTGTGGTTATGTTAATATTAAATTCCTTGATTTAGATTTGGAATTGGCATCATGACAATTTTTCGTAAAAAAAAAAAATTTTAAAAAACGTATTATTTAAACAATTTATATAAGGCAAGTTCATCATCATCATCTCTGAAAAAATGTTCGCACAAATGCAGAATTTTTTAGTGCTCTTGTTCTTATCCATACCTTATTTCACTGCAACAGATACCACACAGAACACGTACTTGGTAACACACGTACCTAATAATGAGTATAGACTATTCACGGTAAAATGAGCACTTTTCAAAGCCCTGCTTAAAGATCTACTTACATGCACGTTGTGAATTATTCCGCCTTGTGTAAGATTAACATTATCATGGGCCTCATAACTTTATTCACGCGTTGGTCAAGTGAAACCGTGAAATTGTTAGAAAAGTAAATATTTTACAAATCTGCTAATTTTTACTCTTCGATTCATAAAAAAAAATGTGAAAGAAATAATTTAAATTATCAGAAATGGTTACTTAACACTTTTTATTTGACGTTAAGATACGGAACTACTTCCCATTACATCGCTACCAACTTTACTGGGCGCATGTCACTCAGTGCGCCAGTTAAAATATATGCAGGTAGGGGCAGTGACTTTTTCTAAGGTTGATTTCAAAAGTGTTCACTTTATCGTGAATAGCCTCTACCTGGCAACATGCACAGGCAAGGCTAAACGAGAGACTAGCGAGGTAGCGACTTACTAGGAAATTCCTGTATCTGTACAAAGCTGCATCAGTATCAGTTTGGAACAGTACAGCAAATAGCTGTAACGGCCCATCTATAGATCAGTATTTGAGCTCCCGATAAACAGAAAATTGCGCCACATGCCTCGACCAACCCCCGATCACGTTCTTTATTCCTCCAAACTATATTTTTAAATTCACACGCTTCTAATTACAAAGGAAAAAAGCCCATCAATAAATTTGTTAAAAGACTTACTCAATTAGATACCATGTACGATCTTAAAAGCCAGACAAGAAACAGTGCCTTCCCTCTGGCAATACTCATTTCACTCGTACGTAAACAATATTCCCTGTATGATAACTCGTATCAAGAGGAGAAAATTCCTAAAATTGCAATCTGCAGAATTTTAGCCGTGTCCGTTACTAGAACCAGTCAGTATGCCCACCTTCTGGACGTCAATGTAAACATGCCAATAACGGTACCACGATATCTTCAGTAAAGACTGTTCACGATAAAGTGAGTACTTTTAAAAGAACCTTAGAAAAAGTCACTGCCCCTGAAAGCATATATTTTAATGGCCGCACTGAGTGACATTTGCCCTGTAAAGTTGGTGACGAGGGATGGCAAAATAGTTTCATATCATAACGTCGAATAAAAAGCGTTAGATAAACTTTTGTGATAACTTAAAGTATTTATTTCGTTTTTTGTTTTTTTTTTTTAATGCACCAAAATGTGAAAATGAGCAGATTTGTATATAACATTTACTTTCTTAAAAATTTCAGTTTTACTTGACCGACGCATGAATAAAGTTATGAGGCCAGTAGCAATGTTAATTTTATATAAGGCGTAATAATACATAACGTGCATACAGGTACATCTTAGGCAGGGCTTTCAAACGTGATCATTTGAACGTGAACAGCATATATACACAAACATTCCTTCGGCGAACTTTACTGAAAAGCAATCACTAAGTGAAGACAAAAGTTTACTGAATTCACGCCCTGTAAATATTAACATATTTCTAAAATAACCACTGCAGCTAGACGTTTCAGATGTCATTCACGCATGTATTACATGGCGGATACTCTGCAGTTAAGCTAGTATTTGTGTCGTTGGTCAGTGGCGAACCCAGGAGGAGGCGAGGGTCACAGATTATGTATGGCATGCTCCCCGAAAACCTCGTATTCGTTGGAAGAAAAATACTGCAAAAATAATTGTATGTGGAATCGCTGTGTAATTAAGCATTATTAAGCGTACGCGTGGGCACACATGAACCAAATCATAACAAATGGCCAAAATACCAAAATCAGATGATTATTACGATCGGTAATAGGTATCTGTGTTTTTCAAAGTGCTAAACGATAGCAATTAATAAATTTGAACACATGTCTCATTCTCGATCCACCCCTGCTGATGATATGCTTATAACGTATCTGCACGACCGACAAACATATCTTCAGCTTTAGCGGCTCTATACAGAATGTGTCTAAATTTCCATTACACATTTTAAGGGCTTGAAGCTGCGTTTTGCATAGGAACTTATGTGCGGAAACACTGTACGTTGTTTTTCTTCTGGGTCGATTTACCAGAAGGGCTCGATGTGACGACCAGCGACGTCTACACAAACACGGTACCTACGTACCATGTTCTGGTACACACGATCACCAATAACTGGAAGTTCAAGATCCGCCGCTGCCATAATCCGCGCCAACAGGTCCTCCTCTGATTCCACAGGGGTCTCATAAATCACGCCCTTCATGTGGCCCCACAGGAAGTAGTCTAGCGGAGTCAAGTCGGGTGAACGTGCAGGTCAAGCAATCGGGCCACCTCGACTAATTCACTGTTGGCCAAAACGACCCCGCTAGACTACTTCCTGTGGGGCCACATGAAGGGCTTGATTTACCAGACTTCCGTGGAATCAGAGGAAGAACTGCTGGCGCGGGTTATGGCTGCGGCGGATCTTGGACTTCCAGGTACTGGTGATCGTGTGTACCAGAACATGGTACGTAGGTACCGTGTTTGTGTAAGGCATCGCTGGTCGTCACATCGAGCCCTTCTTGTAAGTCGACCCAGAAGAAAAACAACGTACAATATGTTGCAGACGTGGGAGAGGTCAACATGTGATGTGGTGGTGTTTTTGTTTGTCGCGGAGAAACGGTACGTTTCCGCACATAAATTCCTATGCAAAACATAACCGTCTTGGTCCCCACTACAAGCACTTACAATGTGTAATGGGAATTTAGACACATCCTGTAGCTCCTACGCAATCATGCAACCGTGCAGTCAACTCACAGGTGTTCGACTGCGATAATCGCGTCGTGACTAGGACGCTGTTACTCAAAGAAACATTCACATTACACCCATTTCTTCCCATTAAAATCGGCCCATTTCATTATCAGTATTCGTATATTCTTTGTAGTCGAAGTACCCTATTTAAAAACATAAATTGGTACCTTGAAATATGAATATCGTTTTCTTGTTGGGAGGGAAGGTTAAAGCGGGATTTACAACAACCCGACGATCCGACAAGACAGCCCCGACACAGACGAAAATTTTTCATCAGCCAATCAGGAGCAAGGTCACCCCCAACAAACGCTGCCCCGACAAAAGTAGATTCTATTTCTACTTTCGTCGGGCGTCGAACCGGTCGGACTCGCTTGGCAGTAGGAAAAAAAAAAAACGAAAAATTACCTTATTAAACATAATGTCATACGGATATCACTACTGTGATAAATTTCACATTCAACATAGGTTTTTTTACGTGTACATCCTGGTTTTCTTGTAACAGGAAGTTAATGAACTGACGAAAATAAATATTCATGGAAAAATAACTGCTCCAGAGTCCAAAGATACTTTGTTTACAAAAGTTATCAAAACAAAATAGTGTACAATGATCTGTGATTGCTTCACATTCGATAGCAAGTTACTGGCCATTCTAGGATTTGGCCGAAGGCCACGCAACACTTGTCGGAAGGAAACTATCGGGGTATTGTAAAAATTGAATTAATTTTGATGGTGGAAATGGTCGGCTGTAACGTCGTGTCTGACTGTCGGGAAGACCTCGTCATGGCATTGTAAATCTGGCATAAAGATGTCAATAAATATATGTTTGGCCCTGCATGAAATCTGTAAGACCAAGAGGCCTAGTACTTAGCTGTCACAGGAAACGAGGATATACAGTATTCCTTACTGCTGATGCAAGACACCGGGTTACATTTCGCTGTCAGTCCCATACCTTGGACCTGTCAACTGTGGATTCACGTCTCGGTATTATTGGTAAAGTATGCTTATACCTCCTAACGACTGTTCACGATAAAGTGAGCACTTTTGAAATAAACCCATACAAAAAGTCACTGCTCCTACCTGCATATATTTTAACGGGCGCACTAAGTGACATGTGTAAAGTTGGTAACGATGGATGGAAAGTAGGGGAGACTTGGGTTAAACATGGTAGGACGGGGTACCGCTGCTATTTCTCGTACACGTGCTGCTCTCTGTGTGTATGCTCGGTAAGTTACTCTTCTACATGTCGTCACTAGAGTGAGGTAGTATGAAGTGTTGCGCACTACTCTTTCGTGCTAAAAATGGAAAATACAATTTCCTGATGCTTTACTAATTTGTTTAGCGTGTATTAGCTGTGCAACATCTAATTAGTGGTCGCAGATGAATTTTCTGGTGAATGGTAATCAATTGAAGCATTATATTGGTCATTTTATGCAGCAGTTACGATGCAACAGATTTGTGTTAAATTTGTCTGTTGTTTTTACTGGAGAACTACGCGTTGGGTAAAACAGGGTACATAGACACTGGGCAAAACGAGGTAGTGCCCTGTTCTACCCAACCAGTACCCTGGTTTACCCATCTTTTCAAGCAATTTTTAAAATAGCTTTAAACATTTTAATACTGTTACTTATGGATATTTACAAGTTGTACAAAGTTACAGTACGTTTATACTGTCACCCAAAAGTCTTGTTTCGGTAACCCAAATTTGTAAACTTAAAAATTAATATAGAATTACACTGTAATTCAATTTTATCAAAAGTTTATTTTTTAATTTTACATCAGTAATGTAATTTACACTGTAAAATATTAACGTAGTGCAACTGTAGAGAGTATAAATATATTTGATAAACATAATGAACTAGCTGAGGAACATTAGTAATTTGACGATTTTACGTGTTTTCATTATTTTTACTGAACAGTTTTCGTTTATGTTTGAATGGGTATAACGATGGGTAGAAATTATACCAGAAAGACTAAGATACAGTACTGGCCAGAGGAAAGCATGAAAATGGCGGTCAGTGAAGACATAGGCGGTACGATGGAATATCTGAAGGCTGCGAAGACATACTGTGTCTCACAAACAACACTTGAAGCTAGATTTAAAAAGGCCCGAACTTCAGGCTAATTAACCGATGCTGGTAAAAAAAAAAAAGGTATAATGAAATAAAGCACAAATTAAATTATAAAATAAATATCACTGCATCTTTATAGATTTTTTTTTCATTTCCTAGTGCATAACATCATTAGCTAATTAACAATGGTAGTAAGTATTGTTGACTAGGGAGACAGTGCTGTACATTTATTCCTTCAAAATGTTAATTACGTTACATTGGGAGGTATTAACAACTGTAAAGCATGGGAAAAAATGGGGGCTAATGCTTTAACATTTTTGAGTAAGCATAAACATTTATAAAAATTGCAGTGAGCAATGTTACATTCTATTGTGGGACGTATTTGTTGTTTGCAGGAATGGGAAAGTTGCCGGTGTTCACAACCGCTCAAGAGAAAGAACTTGTTGACCATATTGTGGAAATGGAAAGCCGATTGTTTGGTCTTACTATGAATTAATTGCGTGCTCTTGCTTTACACCTACCGGATAAAAACACTATTACCAATAACTTTAACAGGAACTCAAAAATGGCTGGCAAAGATTGGCTGTATGCCTTCTGCACAGGCATCCAGAGATTAAGCTGAGAAAACCTCAAGAAACATCAATAGGACGTGCAATAGGATTTTATCGGGCATCTGTGAATTTTTTTTTTTATCTACTGACTTTGTAGTATGATAAATATAATTTTACTGCAGGGAGAGTGCACAATGTCGACGAGACGGGGATTACTACAGTTCATACAAAACAATCTAAAGTTCTTGCACTACGTGGAAAACGACAAGTAGGTGCCTTGGTTTCAGTCGAACGGGGAACACTGGTAGCTGCAGTAATTTGTATGAATGCAGCTGGAACTTATATGCCAAGTATATTCATTTTCCCAAGGGCACGAGCCAAGCCAGAGCTATTTGGCGACGCTCCCCCAGAGAGCACAGCTGAGTTCCATACAAGTGGGTGGATGCAGAAAGATCTGTTCATCAAGTGGTTTCAGCGTTTCATTGCGTTCACAAAGTCATCAGAGTCTGACACAGTTCTACTGCTACTTGACGGGAATGCTACTCACACCAAGAGCCTGGAACTAATTTAAATAGCTTGTAAAAACCATATCGTCCTATTGTGCCCCCTCCCTTCCCCCGAGCCAACTGCACACATAGGTTGCAGCCCTTAGATGTTTCCTTTAGGTCTCCATTGATGCAGTATTATAGTGAAGAAGCAAAGAAATGGGTTCGTTCCATCCTGGACGTCCCATTACAATTAACTAGGTTGGGAAACTCTATGGCGCTGCATTTATGAAGGCCGCTTATTTGGAAATCGCTGTCAATGGCTTCAGAAGAACTGGAATATTCCCCCTTGATGCTAATGTCTCCCCAGATTGGATGTTTCAACCAGCTGCAACAACTCACCGAGCTTACTCCAGGCCTTCAGAACCCAGTGGAATTTGTCAGTGTCGGTGATATTCCAGTGTCATCTGCAACAATTGACCGAGCTTACTCCAGGCCTTCAGAACCCCATGGAAATATCTGTGTATGGTGATATTCCAGGGACATCTGGTTTGGTGTCTTCGCCAACTGAAACTGATTTAGTTAAGTCTATCTGATAAGAACAATCGAAATGCTTCACCTAGCAATAGCTTCACAATTCTACCTACTACAGTGATGCCAATTCCCCATGCCGACAGAAATTAAACTCATGCAGACGAAAGGCGACGGCAGCGTGGCAAGACAGCTGTGCTGACGGACTCGCCATTTAAGAACGAACTAATTATGAATAAGTCAGCTTCCTCAAAATCTTCAAAAAGGAATATTAAATATGAGTCTACAGATCAAAATAGTTCTAAAAAGCATAACAAGAAAGAAGACATCAAAAAATCCGTACCAACAGTAACTTTACGTGTGTCTGATGATGATGATGATGACGATTATGTTCATTGCAGCTATTAAGCTGAAAAGTTCTCGGCTTTGAAATCAGCCGAAGGTTGGGTGCAGTGTTTAAAATGCCTTTCTTGGAGCAATGAAGAATGTGCTGGTGTAGATGCAGATGTCCGTGAGCCATTTGAGTGTGATTTCTGCCAGTTTGGAATATAGGCCCTGGTCTCAGTGTTGTGTTAATTATGTTTAAGCAATGTTAGTTTTACTCAAGAAAGCCCTAAAGTTTGATGTTGTTACATGTTTCATGGTAGACCTATGTGAAAAAAAATGTTAAAACATCAAAGTAATTTTTTGATTAACGAAATATAGGCCTAGACCTATCTATTTAAAAAACTAAATTGAGATATGTGTGCAGTATTGCAGATTTTTTGGACTATTTAGAATAAGCGCAATGCCAATGTCGATCTTTCAAATTCACGTTCAGCATTTAAAGCGTGAACTGTAATTTTTCATATAAAACTAATTCTTCTCCCTTTGGATCTAAACAGTTTGTGAATTGCCCGTGTAAAGTGTTGGGCTATATAAAGATTTTTTTTTACATACACTGTGATTTTATGTAAACCAATGCTTTTGCGAAATTTTACGGGCTAGATACAGGCACGTGTAAGAGGTATAGTTTCTTTGATTTTATGTTTTCAGCTTTGTATTGGCCAGTGTATTTATTAAAATAACATTTATCATAAGTTACGTTGTTCAGAATTATTTATAACGCACCTATCTAATAAATCCAAAAATATGACTTTCGTACCCCGTTTTATCCAGCTGGTTGGTTAAAACAGGGTAATATGCATACATTCAAACAAAAATTTATTACTGCAATAAAAATAATTCAGAAGACACAGTACCAGCTTCAGAAGTCAACTAATATTATAATCTACATATTCTGATGATTTTAGACATATACAGCAATATTAAAACAATAATTTAAAGCAATTCATACTAAGTACCCGATAATACCTTACTCGCCCCTAATTCCATATCCTAACGTCGAATAGAAAGTGTTAGGTGATAACTTAAATTATTATATTCGCTTTCTGTTTTTTTAATGCATCGAAGAATAAAAATTAACACATTTGTAAAAATATTTTCTTTTCCAATAATTTCGCAGTTTCTCCTAACCGACGTATGAATAAACTGATGAGGCCCATGGCAATGTTAATTTTGCATAAGGCGGAAGAATACACAACGTGCATACAAGTAGATCTTAAGCGGGGCTTTCAACAGTGCTCATTTTACCGTGAATGGCCTATAACTTCCGGGAGGATGGTAATCATATTTCATTTTGCAACGATCTCTATAACAGCTGTACGTGACAGTTGAAACACTACTATTAACCACCAACTAAAGAATATTTTATCGACACTCGAGCCTTCCAGCATGCTCTCAGTGGGAAACGTTGACGATCCTTTGACAGCACCTGCGGCCAGTGCCGCCTGGCCTTGAAAATCTTAGCCATACCCTAAGTTACAGCTGCGCGTGTTGCGGAAAGTACATATGCCCGTTTATCACCCTTCACGATGTAAAACTTAACAGATAACAACGCCGATTTATCACTAAGGCTTAAGAAATTTTCGTCCATTAATCTTGCGCCGGATCACGATATAAAACTACCTGTCACTGCAGATCACCTCGTGAAAGCCTTGTCGCGCGACTTGGCGTAATTCAACAAGAAAGAAAGCAAAGAGATCACAGCCGGCGTCCTTAAAAGAGGGGAGATCAGCTATTTGCGTTTCGCAATACACAGATAGCTCAGCTGAACTCATGGCATGCTTCAGTGGCGTGTAGCGAGTTTTTTTTTTACAGGGTAAACAATATAATAGCCCGACATATTTGAGTATTTTAGATGACATTTGCTAGTGCCAGGCTGTGGTTTCATTTTCAATTTCTACTAAAAAACGCAACTTCCACCTTTACTTACCTTCTACATGTATTTACCGTTTTGTAATACCTAACATTGTTATAAAAACGGAAATGAAATTAATGTAATAATAATTAAACTGAATAATATTTAGAGAGCATATTACAAATTATAAGAAAACTCCCGTTTTCCAGAACACTTTCATCCACTTTCCAAGGAAAAAGGACTGGAGGAAGCAAACAGAACTACTGCTTACCCTGCCGAAGGAACGTGTAAGGGTAACTCTCTTGCGAGTTCGATTCATCGCCAGTCGCTCCTGTTTGTGGTAATAAATACTAGATAGCAGCACTATGCGTGTACAGTACGGAGTTACGAAAACTCTGTTTCTCAAATCGGAAACAGGAAACTCAGAATTAAATGTGTTTAAATTTAAAGTTAAGGCGAAAACTATAAGGGTCAAACATTTCCAATATGTAGGTAGGGCAAGCATTGCTAACCTTGCATCTATGGAATAAACGCCGCTGGCATGCTTATAAGAAACTGAATTGAAGAAATGTGTACATGTTCTTCATGACCAAGTTGGTCAAGCGTATAGGCTTCACGGGATACGTCGTAGGCCCGACTAAAGATTGATGATCAACGTATTTGTACGTCAAGTTTACTTGTACTGCCAATTTAACATGCAGTGTGATTTTTAAAATCTTGAAGCAGCAATTGGGTGGACGCAAATACGTAATTAACCGCATTATTCTCAATTTAACCAATAATAAAGATATTTGTTAAGAGAGAGAAAATAACGTACTTTCATTTAATAACTAAGTTAAAATAATCAAGTTAATCAATATTATTTATTCTAGTATTTAATGCGAAGTCTGATATGGAGGGCATAGAATTCTAATCTACATGTACTGGATCTTTGTGCACATGCATTGAATAGGTCATCCCTAAATTCAAGTTTTCAAAACTCCTACTTAAGGGAGGCAAGGTTCGGAATGTGGCAGGGAAACTAAATTGGACTTTCAGGAAATTATGAAACGACACTGGAACCCATTGAAAATTCTTTTCCCCCCTGCTGATTTTTTTTCCGGATAAAGAGCAGGAACACCCATTGCCAAATTAATGTGAACAAAATACAAACAGGTAATAATTAATCATAGAGTTGCCATGTAGCTCACAATATAGAAATATTTATGGGCGAATAAAAATTCGGAATATAAACATTGGAACTTTTGGTGAATGACATAGATCAATTATAAAAAATAAGTTACAACTTTTAAATATGATACAACCAAATGGACCTACCTAATCCCATTTACGGTACTTATCGCATTAACTTATCTATTTTGTAGTATATATCTAGGATTTTTGGTTAAATTCCAGGGGTTAAATGTCGCATCACACAGGCGGGAAAACATATCTGATAACATGTTATCGACAATAATTATTTCGTGAGCAGAAGAGAACACAGTTTCTGTTCTTGTTCTCCAATACTTGAATGAATAGGTTTCCAAAGCACTTGTTCTTTAAAATATATTGGCACAAATTTTATAAACAAGAGAAGGCGTTTACTATTATATTAGTTGTGAAAGATTAAAGTTTTTGTAGTTATTCCGCATATAAATATTTTTTTTCATAACGAACTAATTTTAATTTATTGTTTGGTCAATTTAAATCCAGTGTACCTACTTCATATAGACTGCAATATAATGCTAAGAATGTTCTGTGATGTATTTATAGTTTATACTATTGGATTGATGGGTTTATAGTTTGTAATATTGGATTATAAGTTAACGTACGTAGAAGTTAGTTGTTTTGTCTGTACCAAATTAATTTAATATTGATGTATGTTTAATCCAATTAAATGCGAGTTCACCCCTTTCCACAAACTTACTTGCCTTCTTATAAAAAATATTCCCATTATAAGTTAACGAATATTTTAATTAGGTAAGTAGGTAAGTAGGTAGGTAGGTAGGTAGGTAGGTGGGCTTAATGTTTGGTCGACAGCAAGGTCATTAGAGACGTATTTTGATTAGGAGTAAAAGAAGAAAATTTTGGGAAAGTGGTTCGTTAGAATATTTTTTATTTAACAGATAAAGCATGGCATTATATTTTTTACATTACATTTTGAGCAGTGGAAAATAGCTATTAGGCGGGTATGAATGTCTCTGGTTCAAGTAAAACACTTGTCAGAAGTTTTTTATGAAATTAGATTTTAAAAAATTATAAGCCTTCCGAAAAAAAATTTTGTACGATCTTAAGCTTACTCGGTGTGGGAAATATACAAGCTACTTGCTGAAAAAATCAGAAAATATGTAGCCAGAACCTTAGGGCTGAATAATTTGTAACAGACCACATGAACGCTATAATTAAATTCCTCGCCTGTAAATTTCTGCCCAAAGTAGTTCTGGCCCTATCCGATAGATGGCATCATCAGTCGCCGCAAAAAGACGTTTCACACTGCTGTTATAGTCGCCCTTTCTGATTTCAAACCTTCTATTCGCTGTTTCGACGAGTCCAAGGGCGCGGTTCTCTTTCACTTTTCCGCTAGTCGGGTGTCGACTTACGTCGTGGGAACAATAAGCTGCCATGGCAAGACGTGTAGTGGTCGTCTACCTATTAGAACATAGTTAAATGTGAGTTTACCATTGTGTTAACAGAAACACAAAGCCGTGTACTTAAACTACGACTCAAAGTTTTCACGGGTGTTGGTTTATGGCTTCAGTGTGCGGGTCGTGTGCGTTGTTGCCTTGACGTAACTACAAGTAAAGGGCAAGTAGTATATCAGAGCACAGCAACAGTTGTTGGCGGGAAACTGTATTTACATCTTTGATTTAAGTTATGTCGAGTCATAAAATCGTATCTAATGAATCATTAAATTGGGTGACAGTATTCTCGTGTATTCAAAGACATGTTCCACATGTTTTAGTTCTTAGAAGAGGTTATTACATTCGCTTTTTTTTTTTTTTTTTTTTTGGCCTAACTGCTCAATGCTGCCACCAGATTCTCATTTTATAAAATATGGCGAGTATTTAAAAAGATTACACAAGCAGTAATGAAATAAATAATCTTGATCCATGTCCCCAGGCTATATCGGTTGCTTTTGTTCCCTAAGATTCTGATTGGCTAGACTAACAGATGCTAGATCAATCGTAAACTGCTAAACTTATTTTCCGTGTACTTATCAGATCATAAGTCCACGTCCTCCATTTTTACATCACTGGAACGCTACTCCCTCTCAGCGCGGGGTAGATCGGTCCCTTGTGAGGGGCCTTGGCCACCCAGATAGTTGTCAGTTAGCTTGCGGAGGCGAGGAGAAGCTAACCCCCTCCCCCCTCCGCACCAATCAAACTTACTTTATGCTGCAAAGCTAGCATTCTTGTACAGGATTCCTAGGGTAGCGCCTGGGAGCTGTTTCCATAGCTGAGTTTTACTCTCTTTTTCCCTTCAGATCATAAGTAAAAGTCTTAGTTCTTCAGCACTGAATCGCAACCTACCCGTAACTCAGCTGGGCCGTACTTCACTACCTATGAGCGTCCTCTGCGGGTTCGACTCTCGGCAGACGGTGGCGCGCTAGTCGTTTCCCCTACCCTCATCCTTTCCTTCAACCCCTACCTTACCCCGCCCCTTTCCAAGCGCATGCGTATTCCATACTTATGTGCTTCAGGTTTTTTTTAATTGTCTGAGACCTGGGCACCCCGCAGCTTGGTACTGTCCGCTTAACGACGTACACTACTTAGGTATCATGTTTTAACGGATGGTGACAACTTCTGAGATGGTCGTGTCCTGCAACATGTTAAGAGCACATACAGCCTTAGCCGAAATAATCTAATGAACTATTAGGTTATTGAAATTACTGTCTAAATATTGCGTATATTGCAGATAAGAGCAAAATATACCGACTTAGTAAGAAAAATTTTTTTTTCCAAATGAGCCTCTGAAATAAGAAAGAATAAAATAAAATCTATTTGTAACAGCTGTTAGGACATGTGTGCGTATTGTTCCGTGTTCTTTTCACATAAAATCTGCACTGGTCTCACGAAAATTGACAAGTATAAGGAATTTGGTAAGGAACTGAAAGACAGAACTGTAACTTGAAGCGCTTAGAGGATTCTCCTCGACAAAAATAGGACAAACCGTGATTAAGAGCCATGCAACAGTTCAGAGTGTTGTAAAAGAATTTAAACATCAAGGATCAGTTAAGAACATACAAATAACGCATACACAGAAACGTCTAAGTCCTCAGGAAAAATCATTAATATTGCGGCGAACTAAATCATGTTCCCGTACAAGCGCTCCTAAACTATCAGCCGATTTGGAAATTGCTACCGGTAATAAAACGTGTTCTGATACAGTTCGCCGGGTGTTGCGTAGACACGGCTACAATGACGGGGTAGCAAGGTAGCGGTTTAGGTCACTAAGAAGAACCGTGCTACAAGACCGCTTTTCGCTAAACAGCATCTAAAAAAGAACTAGGAGTTTCGAAAAAATGTCATCTCGCTAAATAGTACAAAGATAAAGGTTTTTGGCCGGGATAGTATCCACGGAAGTGAGGTTCATTTATAGTTTTGGTGTGTGTCTCTGAGGAAGAGGTCGGGAATAAGGACGTGTTCAAATAATTGATGGCACAATGGACAAGTTTTTAATAATGTCATTCTAAAGAAAAATGTCAAGCAAAGTGCAGAAAAATTAGGAACGTTACCTTCCTGCATTTTTCAACATTGACAATGATGGAGCATACAAATGATAGTTTATTCGGAACATTCCAAAATAATTGAAAACACCTCCCCAATATCCCGAACTCAACCCCATTGAACATCTATGGTCATTTCTGAAGTCTCGAGTACACGACAGAAACGAAGCATCCGTAGAGGAGCTGAAAAGAGCAGTGACTGAAGAATGGTGCAGCTAAGTCATGGAAGGTGCGAGGCTAAAAATGAGGTAGACCTCTTATTCGTCTTCTGCGCAAGTACCCAACAGTGACCTACTCCAATCATACAAAACTGTCAGTCACGTGTGTCCACTAATGAAAGTGTTTGTTTATATCTTAATTTTAAATTAGCACTACTATATGAATTAAATGCTTTTATAAATTTGAATTTAATCAAACTGCATTACAAATTGGTTAGAGAAAGTATACATACATATCAAAGCATTTGTTTAAAATCTGTTCTCTAACCAAAATTATAAACCATGGCGTTTCCACTATAGGCTACGTGCTAGCAGAAAAGCATTTCAATGTTGGGACACGTAGATTGGTTGAGCGTAGCCAGCGAGATCTGTTTGCCTCATCTTTAGTCTACGTGAGAGACTAGTCAACTTCATGTACCGCAGAAATCAAACAGTTATCAAGGCCAAATTATACTCCACAAGGTATTAGATCATCTATGCTTTATGGGTTTCGCTCAATGATTCCGTCAACTGTATGAATAACAACGTACCATAGAAAAGTGCAACTTCCTTAGTTTTGATTTATATATTGTGTTACATTTTGTAGAAAAGCTTTACTTGCTTCTAACAAATATAACAAATAACATAGAATGTTTATTTTCCAACGAAAGAGAGAGAATAATTACCGTAATTAAACTATTAGAACATCGAAGTGTATGAATAAGAAAGAGACATTATGTATTCTAGAAACGAGTCAACCAGCTCTGTCCTGGAAAAAAACACGCGATTTGTCTGACTGAAAAATAGATGACCAGAATTTAAGTCGAGGGTGGTAGTACCACTGAAACAGCACAGTTTGAGAACTGTTTGCGTGCTGCTGTGGATAAAAACCGTGAATGGACAAACTGCACCACTCTGAATAAATGGAGCGAAAACTGCAGAGTACCACGTACTACTGACGCCAGAGGCGAATGTCGACTGCGAAGTTATGAGAGTTCACACACACACTGCAGTTGAGAAACTCGCCGTCCAAACGAACATGGGGCTAAAGGACGTGTGTCTCAAACGATATCACAGCGATCCCTGGGTTCAAAAGCAGATAGTTGGTCGATCATTATATCCATGTCGACGACGATCCACCCGCAGAAATGGCTTCAATTTACACGACAGTATCACAATCGTATATCTTCTGATTGACAAAAAGAGTGTCTTCTCAGACGAGTCGCCTTTGCTGCGCCATCAGACAGATGGACATTGGTGGGCCATGCGAGATACCTCGGAGAACAAACCTCCTACAAACACTGTTTGAAAATACACGCTTGTGGTGTCTAGACTGTATTCGAGGCACTGTTTGGGGTCACTTATTTCTTTGGAAGACGCACTCAATATTTTGGTTATTTAGCCATCCTTGGAGATCACATACGCCAATCATACTGACTTCCTGGAGCAAATGAGATTTGCAGCCAGACAATGCGATGTCATTTGAAGAGAATGTTCGGGAGTCGTTGGAGGAGCACTACCATGTCTTCCAACCAAGTACTTCCCTGGCCATCTAATTCCTCAGACTTGAAACCAAATCGAACAGTTTTGGATCCATATAAACCGTCGTTAGCCGTATATTTCTCCACCACGCACAATTCAGCAGTAATGATAGGCATTGCAGCCTGCGTGGCTCCAGATACCCTTGGCAACCTTCTAGCGTCTTATTGAATCACTACCATGTCGTTCAACTGCTGTCCAAGTTGCATAAGGCGATTATTCTGGATATTAGGTGGTGTTCATAATAATGTGGACAGACTGTGTTTATTATGGCTAATGTCCGGTTGCACCATCGTGGTTCGCAACTCGATCTGAAATCGGATCTAAGATCGACACAGAAAACTGTTACACCATTCGAGTTCAGAGCTGGACTGGAGATCGAAATGAAGTTCATTTCGAACCGCCGAAATTGGCATCCGAGATCAGCAGCCATCGTCGAAAAATGTAGTTTGAAAATACGCCGACAGATAACTATGTTCGATTGTTTTCTTGGGAAATTAAAACAACATTATACGGGCTTGAATATTATTCATTAAAATTAGTACAAAAATAATTCGCTTAAAACCTAGTTCTATCTATAGTGAAAAATACGCCCACTTCCATGACGTCATTTATTATGAACCAATAGCAAAATTTGTCTCATACTTAATCTCGATCTCATTTTGGAACCAAGATCGACGAATCGGAGTTCCAGAATCATGAAATTTCGTAGGTGCAACACTTTTACATTGGAATCAAGATCAAACTTGAACCTTGTTTCGGAACTAGGATCATTCGACCTCGGATTGGGGAAGATGTTGGTGCAACCAGGCAAAAGAAAGTCAATTGTAGTATTTTTTAAAGTTACTACTGGAAAATCAAGAAACGGCAATGCTAGATAATGTCTTCTGTAAACTTTGTGAGCAAAAATTTTGCCTACATCTCTGTCGAGCTGTTACTTTAACCATAAAGTTGTACTTTTTGGTTGCGGTACAAGTTGATATATACTAATGGCTGAAAGAATCTGTAAGCCATGTTCAGACGAAGGTAAATGTAACAGTAACCAATATTGTCACTAATGTATCCTATAAAGTGTTTCAGTTGGTGACATTAACGAGAATGCGTTAGCTAGCTGCGATTGAACTTGTCACACGGCCTCTTAAAGGAACGACGGCGCAGCCCACGTCTGTATACATCACGTTCCACCCGGAATTCCAGTCGATGCCCAAGAGGCGTGGGTTTGATTCCCTCTGGAGTATGGAATTTATAAATTCGCCCCACGGCGTCTAACCAAGTTGGCTGTCCGGCAGTCTCCAGGCGCTGATGACATACAGCATGGCACGAGAACAACACACAGGTATTAAGGTTGAAGTAAATCAACTGCCTACGGAGCACTACACCTAAATGTACAATGTGAATAACTCATAAAAAATTAGTACAGACGAAATAAAATTGTCAGAAAACTGTGATTTATGCTGTATATGAAACAAGAATGTATATATTTCGCAACATTATACAATATTTTACTAAAATATAGTTTTTAAATGTAAAACACTAATGGATCGGTAGAGTTGGAATTTTTAACAACATTTAAGTGCATTTCCCTTTTTTTCGGGTGCTTCGGAAAGCAGAATTTACAAGAATATTTTCTTCAAGAAAGATCGTTATAATATTTACTATAATCATGTGTAATAAAATCAAAGTAATAAGGTATATCAATTTTATAATTAACTTTATTCGTGTCAGTTTCAGCCATAAATGTTTGTGACAAATGGACGCACATAAATTCAATTACAAAAAAATTATTTCCTTCATCATTATTACAATTTTCTTACATACGATCATAGTACATAAAATTACGATATTCCATGACGAAGATTTTCTTGCAAATTCTGCTTTCTGAAGCATCCAGAATGGAACCGTGCTTAAATTTAATTGAAAATACAGACTATTTTAATCAATTATCGCTTTACATTTAAAAAGTAAATTTTAGTGAAAAATTTTTTAATTTTGCAAAATATATACATTCTTCTTTCATATACAGCATAAACCGCACTTTGCTGATAATTTTTATGGTGTCTGTACTACTTTTTTTAATGAGTACTTCACGTTGTATAGTCAGGCGCAGTGCTCCATAGGCAGTTGCTTTACGTCAACCTTAATATTAACACACTGAAAAATAGTAATTTAGAACGGGCACAAAAAAACCACGGTGTCATCAATGTATCCCTCGTGTTGCGGTTAGTATTCAGCTACACACGAAACGCAGGTGTGCCTTATACACCGTCTAGAAAGAATGGCGGACTGCAACACAGGGATTGCGTAGAGAAGTTAAAACCGAGGAGAAAATATACGCGTAATTTTGTATTATGGCCAACCGTTTGGTCTCAGTGACTCCAGTAATCTAGCATATGAACGGGTGTGGGACACCGTATCGCAGTAGTGCTGTGATGGGCAGTACATTATACATTGCAAAGTTCCACGTGTGATACACCATGTATAGGCTATTCACGGTAAAATGAGCACTCTTGAAAGCCCTGCTTAAAATCTACTTGTAAGCACGTCGTGTATTCTTCCACCTTATGAAAGATTAACATTGTTATGGATCTCATCACTTTATTCATGCGTCGGTCAAGTGAAACTGTGAAATTATTAGAACAGTAAATATTTTACAAATCTGCTCATTTTCACACTTCAATGCATTAAAACAACATAAAGCAAAAGAAATAATTTAAATTATCAGAAATGGTTACCCAACACTTTTTATTCGACGTTAAGATACGGAACTACTTCCCATCCATCGTTAGCTACTTTACTGGGCGCATGTCACTCAATGCGCCGTTACAATTATGCCGGTACGAGCACGGAATTTTTTCTAAGGTTGATTTCAAAAGTGCACACTTTATCGTGAACAGCCTTTAACGACAGTAAACATTAATACACGTCACTATACAGTAGAAGCCAAACCAGCGGTCGACAATAGGGGTCCACAACATTTTGACGGGTGGGATTTACATCATATGTTAAAAATGTCCACCGTCCATTCGTTGGTATGCTGTCTCCACACGTGTACTCGCAAGTGGCCTAAACATTAGAGTTAAACAGCTTCTTTGTGTAGTTGTAGCGGTGATCCACATACGATCATATGCTAGATTCATATGGCCGCTGCGACCTACCCGTTAGCCATAATACAAAATGACCTGTAAATTTTCTTGCTAGTTTTCACTTCTCCACGCAACCCCGGTGTAAATCCGCGTTGTATAAGATCAGGTGCGTGTTAATGTAAATGACCAGGTACCATTGTACCAATGTACTCACCACCATGCTCTTCTTTCTGCTTATAGGACCAATGAAGGAGAGCTTCCTCCCTCCAGTCGGACGTAAATTATCCATGGCTTCCTGTTGCAGCTCTAGAAACTCAGCATTTGACTGTTGCTAGCTATCTTCTTACACCGCGCCCTTTTTTCTCGGAGAACGACCAATTCTGCAACAAAAAGAAACTGCACGTCAGAAATCAAGCACACATTTCCCCCCCAGCAAGAGGCACACGTACATGAAAAGTCATCATCATAATATAACGGGAACTCCCTGGTAAAATACTGCTTGTCTACACGTATCTCAGAAAATAAATGTTCTGCGAACTGAATTGTTTTCTCTCAAGAGCTCGTATTTGCCGCCTGAACCTAGCCAATAAGATGTTTTTCAGGAAAGATAAAAAATTAGTATCTACAGCCACCAATTTTAATTTTAATTTTATTAATATACTACAGCCCGCCATCGCTTCTCTCAGGTTTTATGGAGATATTAAAATGCATACCTATATATGTTCTGTAAAATTTTTATTTTATTACTGGAAATAGTTTTATTGTCGCATTAGTGTTGGTTTTTCGGTAAGATGCATTTTTACTACCCGTGACTACCTGCGACTACCCGCGACTACATAAGACTACCCGCGACTACGTGCGACTATTTGCAAATTTTTTAATATTAAGATACGCAATTTCTTCTAACACTGTTTCATTTTAATAATGGTTTTATTAGCCTATGCTTACAAAGCTGACAAGTAGCTCACTTTTATCCGACTTGGTTTACAAATGTTGAAATTTCTCAACGATTTTTTTAAAATTAAACATAGCCTACGTCCATCTGGAAGAATGTAGATTCCTAACAGTGAAAGAATTATAAGAATCGGCCATGTAGTTTCCGAGAGTAGCCGTAACATATTAACAAACAAAGTCACATTACCTCTTTATAGTATTAGTATATATATTATAGTTTAAATATATTCCAAGAAATAAAAATATAGCGAAATAGATTATATATATACATATACATATATATAATTTTTATAGCTTTTCTGTGCAGTTTCCTTAATCGAAAAGAGAAAAGTACAAAGTGACATCTATACTTTTAATAAATTGGCTTACTTCACATACAGGAATGTTACGTGAATTTGCTAATACTCGGCACGCATTAATTTGTAATAAAATTATTTTACACTAACATAATATTCCCAATCACAAAAAATCCCGAGTATACAAAAAAAAACACACCACACACCACCGCACGCCACGCACGCGCACGCGCGCACGCACGCAACGACAACACACACCACACACACACACAACACACACACACACTTGGTTATCACTGGTAAGTTAAAATCTTCCCTCCATGGCAGATGGTGGGAGCACACCCGACAGAATCCGAAAAATAATGCGATATTATGACAGGCGAGGAAATTACGGTAAACGTGATACGAAGCATCAAGTACTTACATTAACATGATCAATTACGGCGCCACCATACATTAAATAGATTGTTACAATTTCTCTCTCTAGAAATTAAGTGGGCAATAACAAGTTCGTTAAGGGATGGAGGTATTAATCAAATAAAAGAATTTAGTATGATTTCCTTATTTTATTTACAATAACTACAGCAAAATATCTCTAAACTCAAAACCTCACACAAAATTGATATCACTTACTGTTCACAACTAATTACTCAAATTTAATACAATTTATAATTACCACAAAGAAATCAATAAAATAAAATAATTAAAGATCAGTCCCAATAGACAGTGTATCAACATATTCAATTATTTTAAAATTTATGCGTCCATATTTGACGGTTCGAATATTTACAATAACATCAGTATTACACTTATATCCAGTCCCACCTCAGTTCAGTCCATGTCCCGCCAGTTGCAATATTCTACAGGCCTCCAAGCGCCCTCAAGCACAGTAGGTTTCATTTGTCGGTTTCACACCCCCTCTCGTCCATTCAAGCCACGAACACCTCACTCGCCGTCATCCCGCAATCTGCAGTCGTCGTGCACAAATCTCTTCGTTCACGCGCACTCAGCCAGACGGCCTCCATCAAAGACTGCCGGCCGCTGGGTTGCGGCAGTATATATAGTGTCTTAGGCCGTCACCTAGAATCTTCCCCAACTCGCGTGATGCATCGCGGAGAGCTCAGGCACCAGCCAGTCTCACCAGACAATTCTTGCGTCGTCGCTAAAGGTATCGGAAACTCTAGCAGGCGACTGGAGGTCTGTGACGCCAGCAAGTCTCGCCGCTGTCAGCATTCACGGGATTCCAAGAAGGGGGGTAAGCAGGAGGCCGCGAGCGCATCGTTCCAAGAAGAGAGCAGGGCGAGGTGGGTCTCCGATTATGGCGCGGGGCAGCTGAGTCAGCGCCAGCTGCATCACGTAACACTTCCCCCTCCTTAAGTGTGTTCGTCACGAACAGACTCTACAGAATCAGAACCTTCGTACAGCGCCAGTCGGTCGATGTGCATACCTTTAAAATTTTCTTCCCAGGAGTCCCGGTGACAGATCTGGAAGGAAGTGTCACTTACTTGCTTCAAAATTTGATAAGGGCCTTCCCAACTACCTTGGCATTGAGGTGTATTCCCCCGAAGGCGTTTTCTTTCATACAGCCACACTAGCCGTCCTTCCTGAATGCATCATCCGCAACTCTTGGACAACATCGAGCATTCCTCTTGATGCCACTAGACACTGCGATATGTTCGTATCCTGCCCCCTGGCTGTCTTCCTTCTTCTGAAGACCCAAATGTGCAGCTCCATCTGAAAACTGGATCACTCTCGTTTCCTCGCCTGCATTAATTGCTGGGTGACTTCTTACGTGGTTCGACTGCAATATCCTTGTTCTTCTTACCACCATATCGCGATCTTTCTTCGTTTCCTCAGATAGGATGTTACCAGTTGTTTCGATGGACCTGTGGTTTGAACGATTATTACTGCGGCTGTAAGTTCCATTTTTTTCGTGCAAATGTCCCTTAACCAGTTTCTCGATGCCTAGTCTCGTTTGGGACCTCTTGACAGCAGGCTCGTCAGTGTCCCTCCATTTCACAGTTCCAGCATTCTCGGAGCCTCCGTCGACGAGGGACAGGTATCGCCGCCTATACGGATTTCAAAAGTTCATCTACCACTGTCTCTAGTCTTCTCAACAAGCTGTCAGACGTATTCACGTCTGGCTGCCGGGTCCTGCAGTTACTTTGCAGGCATTGGGTACTCACGTGTCCTGTCTGTCTACATACCCAACATTCCCGAAGCTTATGTGGATAAAAACTGGGTTTCCTAGCATAGACTCTGGCAGCAATGTCCTTCATTGTGGTCTCCGACTTTCTCAAGACGTCCAGGATGCTATCTCTATCTTCGTCATTGCACGGGGTAGCTGCCTGTACTACATGTCGTAACGTCTGCTCGTGTTTTGCTGATTGTACCTCCAATGCTCGGGCCAGGGCATCCTGCATGCTGTGTGGTGATGCCAGGCGTACAGTTCGGCGCACATCCGCATCGGTAATAGCATCTACGAAAACGTCAACTGCAATGATGTCTCGTGCCTCCTCAGAATACCCCTCCAGAGGCAGGTGTATCAGTTTCACAATGTCCTGCCACAGCTCCCGTAGTGATTCGCCGGGTTGCTGGATGCAGCTTCGTAGTTGGGCATGGTGGGCGTGCCGCAGGTACCGGTCGCCGAATCGAAGCTCCAAAGCCGACACCAGTGTGGAGTATTCTAGACGATGTTGTTTCGGCAGAGACTGCAGTATGCTCAATGCTGGACCCCTCAGTACAGCCGCCAAGTAGAACGCCCGATGCTCTTCTGTCCAGCCATTCAGGGTGGCCACGATCTCGAATTGGTGCCGGTACTCGCGCCAAGGTGTCTGTCCATCGTAGGGGGCGGACTTAATTGTGACGCCTTTACCCACCCCTAGCTGGGGCATTCCCACACTGCAAAATGGCTGCGCCTCCTCTGCGATAACTCCATTGGCGGCGACTTCTACCTTCTTCTCGCTGCCCGCACTCGTCGTCTCGGTGGTGACCAATTCTGGATCCTCTTCCGTCCTTGCATATCATATCTCCTGCTGCTGCAAGAACTCCTGCCACTCCTTCTTGAGGGCGCTCACTTCATGTTTCATTTCTTGCTCAACACTGCCCATCCTATCATTCACACTGTTCATTCTCTCGCTCACACTGTCGATCTTTTTACCCACACAGTCTATTTTATTGTTCACCAACTCGCTTACACCTTCTATCTTTCTGCCCACATTCTCATTCACACTGTCTATTTTCCTATCTACACGATATATTTTTCTATCTACATTTTTGTTTACAATGTCTATTTTCTTGGCTACTAGTTCACCAATACAAATAATTTGGCTATTTACAGATTCACTAACACTAATAATTTGACTATTTACATTTTCATTAACATTATCTACAACACTATTTATTCTACTATTTATAGTATCTATTTTGCTATTTATCTGGCCACTCAAACTTTCGATTAAAGAGCGGAGTGCTTCCACGTCTGCCGAAATTTTGCTAGTTAGCATTCAAAATTTCAAAATGATTCCTCGGCTTATTTCAAATATTGTGATATTTACAAATACTAATTGAAATTATTTTATTATTTTATTTTATAAAATGCCTCCATCCCACATCTGACACCAGTGTTACAATTTCTCTCTCTAGAAAATAAATGTGGTATGACAAGTTCGTTAAGGGATGGAGGTCTTAGTAAAATAAAATAATTAATTATAATTTCCATATTTTATCTACAATAACTACAGCAAAATTCTCGGAACTCAAAATCTCACAATAAATTGATATCACTTACTGTTCAGAACTTATTACTCCAATTTAGTACAATTTATAATTGCCACAAAGAATTCACTTAAATAAATAATTAAAGATCAGTCCCAATAGACAGTGTATCAATCTATTTAATTATTTTACAATTCATGCGTCCATATTTGACAGTCCGAATATTTACAGTAAAATCAGTATTACACTTCCATTCAGTCCCACCTCAGTTCAGTCCATGTCCCGCCAGTCGCAATGTTCTAGAGTCCTCCAAGCGCCCTCACACGTCACTTTCACACCCTCTCGTCCCTTCATGCCAAGAAAACCTCACTCGCCGTCGTCACGCAATCTCCAGTCGTCTTGTACACTTATCTTTGCTCGCGCACACTCGGCCAGGCAGCCTCCATCAAAGACTCCGGCCGCTGGGTTGCGGCAGTAAATGTAGTGTCTTAGGCCACCACGTAGAATCTTCCCCAACTCGCGTGATGCATCGCGGAGTGCTGAAGCGCCAGCCAGTCCCACCAGAACATTCTTGCGTCATCGCTAAACGTATCGGAAACTCTAGCAGGCGAGAGGAGGTCTGTGACGGTAGCAAGTCTGGCCGCTGTCGGCATTCATGGGGTTCAGAGACGGAGGGGGGGAGGACGGAGGAGGCCGCGAGCGCATCGTTCCAGCAGCGGGAGCATGGTTCTGTTTCATGACACTATCACAGTTATGACGTGACATACGGATGACGGTAATGTGGTGACGGCCGCACAAAAATGCGAGCACGGATCGTGTTGTCATAATTCTCCTGTCGTTAATTAAGGCGTCGTGGTTGTGACGGCTCGGAAGTGCAAATATACAGATGTTGGTATTGAAACTGCACAAGAGACGCGTTGTTTTTTGAAGTTGGATAATCTGTCGGCAATTGTAAGCCAATAGAAAACGCCCGCCAAAAATAAGGAAATGAAATCGATAACGTTGTTTGTGTTCCAAGTTTAGTTTTTTCCTCCAGCGCAAATTTGAAACAATGTCCACAGTGCAAATATTTATTGTATTTACATTGTAAATCTGAATCAGTGAGAATTGCACTGTTTCAATCAGTCGAAAGTATCTGGCTGATACAACAATCACTTCAGTCTGTGTCTCTAGCAACTTGTTCCGTCTGAAATGATTTTCAAAATAAAATGGGCGCCGGTAAACGTGTATCAAGTAAAGTGACAACGAATAACATAATATAACCAATACAAAATACTTTGTAAAATGTGTATACTCTTTCAAAACGCCATCTTATGAGGTAATATGAACACTCAGCCTTTAATTTCGTTTTCATGTAATCATCACAGTGCTCTGTTTGAAGATTTAAGCTGTATACAATGTGGTGAAGAGAGTGCACTCGTATACTCTTCGTCTTAACAATCCTAATGCCACCCATTAAACCAAAAGTAAGGGTATACAATTTAATCTTCACGGTTTTACGATGAAATGTTAACTTGCATATCTTCCTCCTACACCTTTAACTTGGCTTGGTGGCGCAGATGGTACGGTAACGGTTAAAAGTGGAAGGGATTACGCATTCAATTCCAATCCCCTGGCATTTTTTTTTTTTACTTTTTTAAATTACGCTAAATTGCACAATATAAATAGTAAATTAACGTAAATATGTTTATTTCACGTAATTATTTGATTACATTCGAATAATACAATATTTAATTCGCTACTGTGATCAGCTTATTTACGTTTTATTAAAAGCAGGGTAAGAATTAGCATTGCCTTAATTTTAGTTATTTTATGTGATACATTATTGTTGTTTATCATTTATGTTATTGACAGAAAACGTTTATTTCTAAAATTTCTTTGTATAAAAGCAGTAACATGCAAGTAACTGCACAGCGCAATCTGCTGCCTGTGGTTTTTTTTTTCTTTTTTCATTTAGCTTTGGTTTGTATTATTGCTTTTAGACAAAGATATTCTAGAAATAAGCGTTTTCTGTCTAAAACATAAACAATAAACAGCAATAATGTATCACATAAAATAACTAAAAAAAAAAAAAACTTCGTCACACCGAGATTTGAACTCTCAAACCTAAAGTGTACAGGTTGCGAACCCGAGTACTATTCCACGGATCTACACACACAACTTGTAAGACGTGCTCTTAGAAGGGTATATTAATTACACAAGTCCACAGCTATCACGTATTTTTTAAGTTATGTTCATTGTTTTATAACCATGGGGGCAAATCGAAACGTTTCCCGTTACTTATGCTTACTTTAAGTTTCAATTTGTACATAAATATGCCTTATAGAGCACATAATTATTTCGTAAACGAAAATATAAAATTTAAGATTATTACTCCGACGTCAGCCATCTTGTCTGTCGCCAGCGGGCTGCAGTCACGACGGCTAATATAGGACGTCACACGAATTACGGGCGCACCGTGGTTATGACGCCCGATGACGGGCTTTTTCACACGAAGCGTCACAGCAATGACATGTCGCGCCTATGGCGGGCCAAAATTACAACCATGCTCGCCCTGCACCAAGAGTGGAGGGCGAGGTGGTTCTCCGATTATGGCGCGGGGCAACTCAGTCGACGCAAGCTGCAGCACGTAACAGTACGTAATACTAAGTAGGGTCATCAAATGCTATTACAGATCTAATTTGCTATAAATTCAGCTTGGTCGGAATGCACGTCGCTGTCTCGGGATGGTCCGTCGTAATGTTACCTTATGGCCACACGTAAGATAGGGGCATTTAAAATTATTTTCTAGGGGTTCCTCTTAAAGTTTCTGACCGTAGGTTGGTTAGAAGACTCTCTTCTCAACATGGCGAACCGGTTTCTACACCCAGTGGCGTCGTCCCAGGTTTTCTTACGTGAGGACGTTGCCGCTAATCGGTGGGTTTTCTCTGCACTCCTCCTTCCGCTTCCCACACTCCTCCCTCACAGAAGCACACTTGACAAGCCCGCAGCTTACCTGCAATGCTGTTCGCGGCGCAAAACATCTGAATTCATTCTGAGGCAAGGGACCAACCCGCGGGACGGGGACGGCACAGTGGCGAGTTCCCGCCCAGCCAAGCTGATTTCGGTTTTCCATGGTTTCTCAAGGTAGGCCATGGTCTGTTCCTTCCCCGTTCCAGCTCCTCTGAGCAACTTGACCCGTCTCTAATGACCTCGCTGTCGACGAGACGACAGGCCTTACTATAGTCTAAGATGGGAGAGCTTGACACTCAAGTTCTTTCGTGTCGCCGACAGTTCCACTAGCTGCCGCAGCGCCACTAATAAGCTGATGGAAAAGATACCATGTATTATATGGCAACAACTTGTGATTTTATGTCAGAACATTAAATTGTACAGTACGTCAGGCTTGTCTGTATTAATAGAAGAAGAAATTAAACGGCAAACTAAATTACATTATAATTATACACAGAACTATTTGTATGTAATAAAAGGCATATTATCAAAGGAGGTGTGTTCCAGCCAAGCTAATTTGCGTAGACGATACAATAAAGTAAAAGCGAATAAATGGTTAAAGTGCCCCGTGTTTTTTTTTACGCAAACATATTTTGCGTTGCAACTAATGAACGCTTTATTTAATTCGCCAGTGCAGTTCGATTTCCATGAATAATAATTGAATGAACATAGCCTTTGTTTGATTTTGCTGGCTGCTTAGTTCTAAGCAGCTTTATTTTTTTTACTCGTAAATTACAATTGTTACTATGTTTAACTTTGTAAAACATGCATCGAAACATTTTAAGGTGTACCGGCTTAGAATTAAAACCTACAATATCGACCCAGATTTTGTCATCTATTTGGATGGTACTGAGACTGAAGGCTTGTGCTCCCTGGCCAGTGACGTGTCTCGTATTTTGACATGTAATATATTTTGTAATTTTTTTTTAACAGTGTGATTGATAATTTTAATGTTTTCTTATATGGACCGTTTACAATAAAGCGAGCACTTTTTAAGGCCATGCTTAAAGATTCCTTTTAGCTTATTTGTATCTTTTCGGCAGTTGTTAATATAATAAATTCCGTGTGACTAATAAACACAACGTATCAATTTTATAGCTCTTAAAAGTTAACGTCTAAGACCAAAATAACGTATGATTTTTTGGTTTCCATGCCTACTGGGATGGCCTTAAAAAGTGCTCCCTTTACCGTAAATATCCTAGCGTATACGGGATTTTGCTATAACTTTGATTTGCATCATATTTAGGCTTATAAGAAGGACTAATTTTACTCCACTGTAGGACATATACACAGGTACTTGCTTTGTAAACGGGAATAACAAAATTATTCCGCTTTGTAATATTTATAATGCTATACGCCCAAAACATTAATATAAAATTTATCTGTATTCATATAATTTCGTGTACATAAATATACAAACCCCACTATTTCATTATTAATGGTTATTAACAACTTGTTTAAAACATGCTGACGAATTTACAAAGCAAAATTAATGCAATCTCGATATTTATTTATAAAAATCCACAGGTTTTATGAATAAATTAATTGTAAATATAATAATACTCTCTGCTGCAGTTATAAAATGTTTATATTCCACCAAACCACATATGGCGCTGCGGCAACTAGCGTAACTATCGGCAGCAAGAAGGTTTGATAGCGAGTACAGGCAGTGTAACGGTCTCCTCTTGTTAGACCAAGGCCCTATATACCTAAAGCAAGGGAGCCATAAGGGCGACATTGGTATGCGCATGAAATACCGCACCGCCTCTAAGCGCATTGCAATGAAACAGTTTGCACTCATGCTATGTGCAACAATCGAACTTAAAACCGGTGGTTAACAGTTTAATGTAAAACAACTTTGATAAAAGAGTTATTTGCGTATCACATATCTATCATTATTGTCCACCTAAATAAGATCGTTTATTTTTAACTTCCGCTTATTTACGCCAACACTTTGCGGCGGAAGGCTAAACAGGTCGGCTTAAAAAATACAGTAAACCCAATCCTGGAGCTAAAAATGACAACAAACATCCATGACTTACTATGGAATTAAACCCAGAACCCCTCGAGCCGTAGGCTGGGAATCACTGATAGCTACCCTGTGCCTACCACCCTGAAAACAGAAGTTTTAGCCATTCGTAGCTAGACAGTTCAGTGAAAAGTTATGAAATATTTCAATTGAGGGCAGATCTATAGGTGTTTGCGCGTCACAACATGCCATATATAAATACGCAATCTTCTTTAAAAACCAAATTTCATTACTTTATTGAGCAAATTTTTTCCACAGAATTGCGCATGCCTTGGTACATGTAATCACTGGGGTGCCAACATCAAGAGGCGTGTTTATTATGCCGTTATTATGACTGCAAGGGATGACAGGTAGAGAAGCGGTATACGAAATATTAAAGAGACGGAATTTAAAATGACTTCTAAGAGACAAGAATAAAAGTGAGTTATGTTCTCAATTCCTTGTAATATGAAATAAAGGGATTTTTGTAGGACTTGTGACCAAATGGCCGACGTCAGTGCAGAATTATGGTATTTACTAAAAAATCTTGCACCTTCGGAGAGGATTCCGAGGGTGGTCCGACTTACATGGACACACCCAAAATTGCCGGAATGGTTGCAGATCACGAAATACGGTTTCCGCTAAATGAAATTACATGCGGGGGCAAGTAATTTGCCGCAAAGTGACTATTCGTAACACCTGTAAGGACAGAAATAATTAAACCACATACGATTTTCCCCCTGGACACATATGTGCTTTTTTTTTCAACAGGGTCTGAAAGTACGTGCAAAGAGGAATTCAGTGATATAGCATATGAAATGGATAGTAACCCAGAAATTGCACGAAATAATGTGCAACTATGATTAAGTTAGGTGGGCCGGTAAGCATGGGGCAGTTGACATGTACTCACAGTTGTAAGCAAGCAACATGCGTCGAGACTCATCCTGGCCGGACCGCTTCCTAATAGCAGCGTCGCGCTATTAGGTGCTCTCCTTTGTCCAATATCGCATTTCGTGCCCCTTGTCACATTAAGGTAAGCACTACGCTGCTATTAGGTAGCAGTCCCGCCAGGATGAGTCCCGGCGCATGTTGCTTGCTTACAGCTGTGAGTACAGATCCACTGCCCCATGCTACCTGACCACCTAACTTAATGGTACTGCACATTATTTCTTGGTATTTCTGTGTTAGTTTCCATGGCATATGCTATATCACTGAATTCCTCTTTACACGTACTTTTAGATGCCGATGAAATAAATGTACGTTTCTAGGGGAAAAATCATATATGGGTTAATTATTTCTGTCAACACATGTGTTACAAATAGTCACTTTGCAGCAAATTACTTGCCCCCGTACGTAATTTCATTTAGCGAAAACAGCATTTTGTGATCTGCAACCATCGCGGAAATCTTGGGAGTTCCACGTTAGGTGGACCATTCTGTATACACACGTTAAGATGTGCGTTATTGTAGGCTTAATGCACAAAAGACAACTTTTCTTTTCCATTAGTTTTGCTTTGCACGTTTTTATGTGGTTAACGTATTGGTGTTTAACCGGCATGGCCACTATTATGAAACACACGATTCTCAACCTCGTCGTAATATTTGTTGCATAAGGTAATTCTTATATGACAAGCATCTGGGTGTGTAACCGTTTGGTCAGATAATAATAAAGTTTTTATCTTTGCTATAGATTTGTGTGGCATCTCTATTACATCGGGTCATTCAAAAAGTAAAAAGTCTATTTTAAATTTTCACTTCTAACTATAAAAGATAGAAACACATTTATCACACATCACCGCATTGAGGAAAGTTCAAAGTTTCAACAGCCCGCCTATTAGTTCCATTCAATACCTACAACGGCGCTATTTTTTGTTTGCAAGAAATGGCCATGCCATAGGAGAAATCGTTTTGCGTGCTTCAGTTTGCAAAGAGTGGATCCATTGTAGAAGTGCATGGTGAATTACGCCGACAGTTCAGTTCAACAAAGACCCACCTCGTCATAAACACATTTACGAGTGGCATAAAAACTTCGTGGAAGACGGCAACATTTGCGAAGAGAACAGCACTGGTCGTCCCCGCACGCAAGATGAAAATGTTGACGTATGAGATCTGCGTTCGAACGGAGCCCCGGGAACTCCACAACATGGCCAAGCATCGAACTTAAAAATCCTCAGACAACGGCATGGCGTGTTCTTAAAAAGCGTCCGCATATTAAGCCGTATAAGTTACAGTCACTACAGGCATTGCACTGCATCCAGCGATCATGACACAAGGTTCAAATTTTGCACTGCAACTCTGCAGGATATGCAAGAGGAAAATTTTTCAAAACAAGGTTTTTTTTTTCTCGGACGAATCAACAGTTCATCTCTCTGGTAAAGTTAATCATAAAAATGTGAGATTTCGAGGGAGTGAAATTCCTTGCATGATTGTCGAACCGGCAATAGACTCGCCGAAAGTGAATTTTTCTTGTACCACATGTAAGTAAAGTTTATGGACCTTCCTTTTTCGAAAAGCACACTGTGACCGAAATATCCTACATGGACATGCTACAAAACTGGTCTACCCACATTCAAGAAGATTCGAATGACTTTATTCTCATGTAAGATGGTACCCCACCTCATTTCCACTTGCAGGTCCGGCATTATCTGAACGACACCATTCCAGGACGACGTATTGGTAGAGGTGGACAAGATTATCTTATTCATCGTCTGTGGCTTTCCAGGTCACCAGATCTTACCCCCTGCGATTTTTATCCGTGAAGGTACATAAAAGAAAAGGTGTTTTTACTACCCATACCTGCCACTCTTCAATATCTGAGATATCGAATCGTTGAAGCTGTTCATCTAATAACTAGGGACCAGTCAATTTGTGTATGGCAAGAAATGGGATACCAAGTTTTGATGTTTGTCGCGCAACAAATAATATTCATGTTAGTGCAAACAACATCAAGGACCACTAAACCTTTGAACCTTCCTCTATCCGGTGATGTGTGGTATGTAAAGTTGATATATACCTGTATAATCATGGTTATAAGGCTGAGATATAGGCTAATGATAGCAATAAATGTTTATTGAATAGGGGCAGTGAAATGAATTATCGACACGACGTGTCTGCCGCTTTGTAAATGGATTTGTTGTGCGCTATAGTCCGCGATTTTCTTTGACCATCGCGAAGCGCAAGCGAAAAATTATTTATGTTGTGAAGTTAAATTTGTTGGTTTCAAGAAATGGCTTACGTGTCTTGTTAATTGAAGAAGTCGGCAAATAAATTATTTCGTATCAGTGGCCGACTAAAGTGATTTTAGTGAAGTAATCTTCCAAAGCTCGCAACGTGTTTAGGAATTACGAAGTGAACAGTAAGTTTGTGTGCTTTGTAAATAATTGATTCTTCAATTGTTGTTAGAATATTTGAAATGTATTTGGCTTTTGTAAAAACCTTGTTTTACGTGATTTATTTTATTGAAACACTTTTACGTGAGAAGTTAAATTTTCTGAAAATGTTTACATTGTGCATTTCGCACATTGGTATTAACAGCAACGTATTTATCTCAATTTGTTCTTGCAGGAAGCTTTCAAATTTAAGTGGCTTTAAAAAATGCTCTTTTAGTGTAGTTTATTATATAAAAATGCAACAGTTTTTATGTGTTGGGTATTTCTCGCATCGGTAAGAACATCGACACATTTATCACGCTTAGTTCTTTCTATGAAGTTAAAACTTACGAGTTATAGGAAATTGAATGTTATTTCCGTACGAAGAACAATCATGTCTCACGAAAAACGTTAAACTGAAGTTTGCCACACCACCAATAGAATAAATAGAACCTTAACTAGTGTACTATGTGGTCATGACAAAAATAAAACAGTTAAGAATGGCAACCAGTTGTATTAGCCTAAGTACTGGACAGGTTATCAGTATTTCAATGCCTGCCACTAGATTGGTAGTTTGTTTACGAAGATCGTTTTCATCACCGACAGAACAGCTGCGGCGGAGGGATACATCCTGGCCGCACTTCTTTTTCGAGAACTGTCAAAATTTACTGAAGTTGTATGAAACGGACTATACCAAACCAGAAGCACGACATCTAATGAATTCAGTGAAATGTTACAAAATGTGTGTATAAAATGTAAATTGTAGCGACAACCAACAACTTGCAATGAGATAAACTTCTACGTACCACTCATGATTAACAACCAAAATATGAAAGAGTAGATATTTTGTAATTGTTACATGGTAGCCGTATTCAACATGAAATTTGTCAGAGATCTCTATGCTAGTGGGAAGGAAACAAAACATGATTAGGTTTTACTAATTGTTTTGACATTGGTTATGTTCGGACATTTTTCGTTGTTTTTACCATTTATGCTGAAGATATCAAAAAAAAAAAAAGTTGTTAATGAAATTTTATCGACAACTATTTTCAAAATAACATATATGAATTACCTCCAGCAAAAGCTGGTATCATAAATCAGAATTGGAATAATGAACAAGTATTGTATAAAACAACAATACTTGCAAATAATGCGTAACTTACACTCACTGGTTACCAAACTAGAGAAAATCTTGGGACAACAACAGGTTTTGCCTAGCTGTCTCCGAGATACCACTTATCGTTGGTAAACATACCGTAAACTGTATCCTTTGTTTAGAGATTAAGCTGTCGGTTACAATCAAGCCAGCTTACTTGATGTATCCTCACTTCTGCGGTTATGTCAATATTACCGATTACCAACACTAACGCCTCGGTATCTCCTCCTCCTCCATCATCACCACCAACACCACTAACTCCGCCTGCATTCCGGCGCTATTCCATTTCCATCTCGCTTCAGAGCCTTATCGGTATTGAAGATCTCGTCAAGAGCCGCCTTAATCTCTCCACTCCAATGCAACGCGCAGCCTTGGTAGGGCCCGTCGCGATGCTTCCTTATATAAAAATAATCAGATGTAACCTTGAGGAGTTAATTCTTTTACTAGGGCTTCCCTTCAAGCATTTGAACCAGGATACACAGACCTTAATTTAACTTTAATATTTTGTAATCTACGAGTCACACTTTATTGTTCGTTCCATTCAGTCCTTTTTTTAAATGCATATTTATTAGAGGCCTGAAGAATTCACGGATTCATTTTGAGATAAGCTAGAATATTGAAAGCACGTCTTTTATATAACTTTAGCCATTGGCCCACACCCTGGAGAACGTTGGCCCAATCGTCGCCTTCCACTGTGACAGCAGGCAACCAATATGCAGTTAATATCGGCATTTTTGTACATATGCCTTTCATAACAGCGTAATTTACATCATTATAGCTCAGAACACTTTATAATAAATTAAGATTATAGGGAGCAGGTATCACGCACGGGAGGCATCCACTAACTTGGATCGCGACAATCGCTGTCCGCCATCTTGGGTGACACCACTGCAACAATCTTGCATTTTTTCTTGTGTCAAACATTTTGTTTGTCGTCAGCTAATTACTCGTATTCCACAGTTACAGTCGCTTCTTAAGTATTAGATAGCAATCTTGTTTTCGTTTGCTGTAGGCTGCCATTTTAGATTTGTATGTGTAGTCCGTCATATTTGTTTTGTGCGTATGTCACTACGAGTGTTGTCGACTGCCATTTTTTTCAGTGTGGGGCCTCTAGTTAGCGCTGGCGTCGTGCTTCATGTTATTACGGCCGAAGTTCCACTTTGCCATCCAACTCGCATCTATCGCCATTATTACTTTAATGTAGATGTAAAAACTTGTACGAGCCGCAGGGTTTCGATCCGGCCATCCTTGAGCTGGAGGGGACGCGCACCTCTCAGCTGAGCTGTGAGAACGAGTGGGCAAGTAGGGAGTTCAAATGCCGTACTCCGGTAAGCCATCTCGCGCATGTTCGATTAAAATAATGTTTTATAGGTATATTTTAAAGCTTCATTAAAGTGGTAACCAGCTCATCATCGGACTCGTCTCACTCGGCTACGAAGTCGCAACCTCCACAAGATGCTATATTTGCTTATTAGAGCATGGTCAATATACATCAATTATCTAAAGTAATAATGGTAACAAGCACGCTATGAGAAACAATTCTTCAAAATTAAACCGTAGGGACGTATCTGAGTTCGTGATGGATGGAGGTCTTAATAAAAATAAAAGAACTGAATAGGATTTTTTAATTTATTCGCACAGCTATTAACATTAAACTACCTATCTCCAACATTATTTTTGTTATTCTCAGCAATCGCAATATTTAATGTCTATTACGATTCTAATTAAAGTCATCACTGTCATCACTTGATTCACACTAATTTTTATACATTTTCAATCTGCGTATTGCCGTCATTCCAAATGTCTTACACTCGTGGGGCCACGGTGGCTGAGCGGTTAGCACGCTCGCCTCTCACCAAGGCGAACCGGATTCAATCCCGGCCGGGTCACCGGATTTTCGCAAGAGGGAATCGTGCCGGACGATACCGTTGGTCGGAGGGTTTTCTCGGGGATCTCCCGTTTCCCCCGCCCCTTCATTCCGGCGCCACTCCATATTCACGTCAATTCCCTCATCGGTTCTCAAGACCTCACTGTTAAGAGCCGCCCAAATCTCTTCACTTCTTACATTCGTGCATCCAGTTCAATAGGCCCGTCAATCTCACTCTTCGCTGTACCGATGGTCAGCACACTTCACCCCCACTGCTCACACACGTTGACACTCGTGGCTTTGCTGTCTATGCAAACCTGGCGGCTGTTTACGTCGTACAATCTTCAAAACTCTGAACTGTCGACTCGGAGGTCCATCGCGGCTTAAATAGTCTCGCTGGCCCGATCTAGAAAATTCGTCAAACGCCGAGTCTCGCTGGGAGAAGATGAGGCGATGACCAGAACATTCTTGCAACTATAACCCCATAAATGTAATCCGCTCAAGGACGGGAGCGAATGAGTCGCGATACGCTTATTGCGGTGGTAGCGGCACGTCTTTGTAAATCTCCGCGCACTCCGCGGGTTATAACTCGCCCTCGATACACTGATTCGCTCGCTCCAGCAGGAAGGGAAGCGATGCAGGGCAGCAAGTATGTAACACTACTATATACAAACTTAATTGTAACCCATTATCTTAATATGCTTTATGCTATACAATAGATTTCGTGATACACGTCGTACTTTTACAAGTGCGTTTTCCACGTCTACCGAAAAAAATATATATAGTGCTACGTTTTAGTTTTATGTTCTTGCTGAATACAATAGCAGTGTATACTTTTGACGCATTGTCGAACAATAAAAAATGTGAGAGCCTTACGAGTTCTCTCCCCGGTTAGTTTCATTACTTCACCATGATAGTTCCTAGTTTTAAAAAACATAAAGCTAGTATTAGTGATTGTTGTTCGCTACGTTGGTTCGAAGAGTCCAAGTGCCGGCACTATATTGTTACGAACGGGAGATGGTTGGTTGCTGAACTCTGTTACGAACTTACCTATCATAAGGGAAAAAGACTCAAAATTCAACACTATTTAATAATTTCAACCGATGCGCGCCATACATAACGAAATGTATTTAATGTATGTCTAAAGTTATTCCTAACCGACGAGTAAACAAGCATAGTAATTTTCAGAGACTTTTATTTGAAGGGGAAACATATCTATAAAATTTACATTTTTATTGCTATTTTATTTATGGCTGCGTTTGGCAGCGGAAATTAAACACGAAGTTATGAAAGGGACTTTTAAGCTTTACCTTAAATATATACTGTTCACTGTAAAGTTAGCACTTTTGAAAGACCTCTTCTCATTTGGAATAATAATCAATAAATATATTTTATTTTAGCCTTAGACTTTAACTTCCGCGTAAAGTGGAATATACACACTGTGTTTATTACTTACATAGCAATATTTATTTTAAAAGGTGGTGAAAGGATAAAAAATGTCTGAAAGGATAAAGTCACTAGGGCCTCAAAAGTGCTCACTTGACCGTGAACAGCCTATAGGTACCTGTACATTATAAATGTTACGCCGGAGTAATTAAGTCGCAATATCTAAATGATACATTTTTATCCTAATCAAGAATATAAGTAATACGTTTTACAAGAGTATAAGTTGACAATTTTTTTTTATATTTATTACTACATATTTTTTACTTTCGTGTGTGCGTCAAGGAACGCCAACAAAGAAACTACTGTGTCCAAGCACATCTGCACCTACCATACTCGATGAATGATTTTAAATTAACACAGGACGAATGCAAACGAAGACTAAGTTGGTTTCTAATCAATTTACACAACATACTTATGTGATGCTTCCTCCCAACGTGGACTTGAGTCATAAAAGTTTTCGTATTGCCAAACCCCTGCAGATGACAGAACGTTCTCAGTCAGGAAACTGTGTCGGTTACTACACGAGATCAAACATTTTTTCTTCCGCCAATACCTAAGATGTGGCATCTGTTATGGCCCGCTACAGCACACACTCGCCAGATTGAGGGGGAACTTTAAAGCATTCCCCAACACCAGCGAAATCTCATCAAAACTAGTGAGAAACTTCCCAGACGGCGGACCCTCTGAGAACGGGCATATTCGTAGATGTGTAGCGAATAAGACGATAACCAACATCCGGTCAACAAATGAAGCAAGAACTAGTGCACCAGCGCTTGAAACTCAAGCAACCTACATAAGTGACGTGGTACAAACTACAATACAAAACATCACTACCAAAATGCTGCGTATTTCAATGTCGTCTTACCGGCACTGGGATGATGCAGAAAGAACCACGAAAATGGTAAATTTCTATGTATGCAGTTCAAACCAGAAAATGTGTACTGTGTGGGCTACATCTGAAATGAAGTGAGCAGTTATATTTTAGGCGTTTCTTGACAACTTCATTTGTTCAAAGTAACTTATCAAAGTAACTTAAATATTCGGTTCTCCCTTACTTCTTGTCCATGGGCAATATTTTAACACATATTACTACTTGTTACGTATAACCGTATTTCTTCTATTTTAATTGTATCTCACACAATGTAAATAAAAAATTAACCTGAAAAGTATATAAAATTATGTCATGGTTAAGTTCAACAAATAATGTCCTCGCGAATAATTATTCGGTTTCACCCCACCATCGCAAGTCGCTGTCAAGACTAAAGAAGCAAGCAGTATTTCAAAGGAAGCTCGCCTGATCAGTTGTACCGTGCATATTAAGATCTGTCGAAAACGAAAGAAGACTACATATTAAAAGAAACAATTCGACAAAATAATATGAACACCTAAACGTGTTGTAATTCGTCCTTGCAGTACAGCTATGGCAACATGCGCAGAAGTCTGCATCTCAGGTGTGAAGGCTGTGGTATAAGTCTGTTACGCAGCAGCCGTTCAGGTTGTATATGAACATTCTACTCGCAGTCAAACGCCATTGAGTAGAACTACCGAAGGACATGTCTGCTGGAGCACACCTCGTTTCAGTCTTAAAAACAAAAACAGCCAAACTCGTGGGTGTTGCGAGGAACACTGTGCCAGCTGTTATGACAGCGAACAGAAAACATGGTAATACGTAATAATCTAAACAACAGTAAGCGAAAGTATGAGCTCACAAAGATAGAAGGGAGTTAAGACAGTGTCCCAAATAATCTCCGAAACGAACGCCCAGCTCCAGAACCCCATATCAGCCATGACTATCCAACGGAAACTGCATGCAAAGGGCATTGTGGCAGAGAGAGTTATTCCAAAACCATTGGCGACTTTGTGTAACATGTAATGTTTTGAAGCGACGACAATATGGTGCCAAGAACACAGAAACTGGGCATAGCAGCAGTGGAGACAGGTTATCTATTTTGATGAATATGCATTCACATTATTTCAGACCATCGGGCAAGTTTATGACTGGAGAATGCCCACAGGAGTCTATTTAGTTCACACTCTCCCTCCATGGAGGGATAGAAGCTCTGTGATAGTGCAGGTTGTGTAATATCTTGACGCGTTCTTGAAAGACGTACTCCTCATGGGAAGATACATCAGAGCACAAAAATATCTCAACACTATGAGCGACCATTTCCATGCTATAATCCAGAAAGTGTTTTTTGGTGAACAGCCTATTCCCAGACAACTCCCCCACCCACGATACTCGGTGCTTCCAGTTATGATAAAGTGAGTGAAAGGATCAAGCGGAATATTGTCTGACCTCCTCGGTCTCCTGATATTATCAAAACAGAATCACTGTGGGGTATTCTGGAGAGCAAAATGCGTGAAGTTTCCACATCCAACCACATTTTTTCCCCTAGAGATCTCTTCTGCACGACGATGGATGTACATTCCTTTAACATCGTGCATTACCTGCATCCTTCAATTACAAATCGCTTACAAGCTGGAAATCAAGCCAAGAGTGGAAGAACCCACTGATTATAAATATTTTGTGCTGTGTTATAAGCGTTCAGATTACTTTTCCCATCCCTTGTAATAACAAGCATAAAAACGATGACAATGTTTAACTGATATTAGGATAAGTAGAATGAGAAGTGTGTGACAACATTAAAAATATACGAATAAATCCAAAATTAAGTGTCCCACAAAGTGCAACATAAGTTTATGGTGACAGAAACAAAGATATTAAGTTCATCAGTTAATAGAAAACCATTCAAAAGAGCCCACCAACTAGTAGAAAATTATATAAAAATTAAGTAAATGGAGGTCGTTAAAATTCCCACAAAGATCACGCTGGTAAAGGAAGAGAGTAGTGTAATTATTTCACATTCGTATATGAAAATAAATAACCTATTTTTTCGGCTGGATGTATGATGGTATGGAAAAGACATAAAGAGCTTATAAAGGGAAACTTCAACCAACAGTAAAACATGAAGGAAACACCCTGATGTGATGGTTTGGGGAATATTTCTGTTGATAGAGTGAGATTTTTGGTTTTTTTTATATTTATAAGGTATAATGGGCAGCAAGTAAACAATTTTTAAAACAGATTCGTTTTAGATGGACGCATTTAGTCTACATTGAAATTTATATTCAGTCTGACGGTACATAAAATAATGCTATAGCGAATTTTTAACTATAGGCCATATTCTTTACAGCAGTGTTTCTCTGTAAGTAATGTGAAAATTTTGGACTTCAATACTGTTTATAACCCACCTCAATTCCTAAGACACATTCACCATATCAGATCGAGTTCGTAAATGTAATGTGTTACAAAATACTGGAAAGGACTAGAGTATACTTTTGTGGATAATGTTTTAGGTTACGGCGATTTTCAACATATGAACCAACTTGTCAGTACCTCCCTCTTTAGCCATTAACTACTTGCCAGAAACTACTGTTGCCGCTAAAATATGTCTTTGCGTTTTAAACGAAAACTGTAAATTCTGGGAAAAGATATAAGACTGTTTACAGTTCACTGAGCACTTTTATAATCCCTGTTTAGGATTATCTACTTTTACTGCTCATTTTTATCCTACCGTAATACGTCAGATTAACATTGCCATGGACCATCTCACTTTATTCATACACCATCCTTGTGAAATCATTGATTTGTTTAGGTACGTGAATGTGTTAATAATATACAAATGCATGCTCTTATATTTCATATAACTTCAATAATATTTGACAGACGTTGTGACCAACCTACACAGCATGTAAACAGTAAACGCCCCCACTTGCAAAGTACTGTGTCAGCTGATGGTTGTTGCAGGATGCGTGTTATTATGTTGGCGCTCTTGGCGATGATTGTGAAAGAAAATAGCACTCGGAATTAAAAATTTTTATGTGGAAAATTAATGATAATTACAACATTTATGGTTAAAATTACGCCCATAGACTAATACACAATTTTTCTGAGTTATGGAGCAAGGGCTTTAAAAATATTTAGAAATATTATGGTAGAGCATGCGAACATCACGGTTATGTGAAAGAACTCCACCAATCTCTGTTGAGTCTGTTTTCTATGGTTACCACCCGCCCTTGCCATTGTGCTCACTGCTCTCTTCCGTCATAATTTATCTACATGCAGGAATTCCTTGCTGGTGATGTCGGAATATTTATGCCGTTAATTTTCTGCGTATCTCATTAAGAGTAGTTTGTCATAGATGCCTTTTTACAACAGCATCCTGAATGAAATGAATTATCGACACGTGTTTGCCGCTTTGTAAAATAAATTTGTTGTGTGCTGTGGTCCGCCACTTTCTGTGAGCATCAGGAAGCGCGAGCGAAAAATTATTTACGTTGTGGTTGATTTCAAGAAAAGTTAAGTGTTTTGTAAATTGCAAGTCAAAAAATAAATTATTTCGCACCAGTAGTCGACAAGTGATTTTAGTGAATTAATCATCCAAAGTTCAGCACGTGTTTAGGAATTACGAAGTGAACAGTAAGTTGGTGTGTTTTGTAAATAATGTTATCTTAAATTGTTGTTAAAATATTTGAAATGTACTTGGACTTTTGATCGGAACTCTAATGAATTTTACGTAGAAGTTAAATTTTCTTAACATCGGTATTAACAGTGGCGTATTTTTTGCGTTTTGTTCTTGCGGGAGGTTTTCAAATGTATGTGGCCTAAATAAGCGCCCTTTTAGTTTAGTTATTTATATAAAAAATGTAATGGAATTTATCTGTTGAGCATTTCTCGCATCGGTACAAATAGCGACACATTTATCGCATTTCGTTTTTTTCTATGAAGTTAAAACTTTTGCGTTAGGCTTATGGTAAATTGAATGCTATTTCCGTAGGAAAAAATTTTCCACTGCATCATAAAAACAATGACAGTTCCAATCGCCACTCTCATAAGAAGAACCACAAAAAAAATCACGTCTCATGAAAGACGATTAAACTATAGTCCCCCACCCCACCAATAAAATAAAACAGAACCTTAACTAGTATTTAATGTGATCATAACAAAAATAAAACAGTTGGCAATGGCAACCAGCTATAATAGACTAAATACTGGGCAGAAGTTGTCATTCTTTCAATGCTTGCCATTGGATTCGTAGTTTGTTCCACAAAGATCGTTTTATTCGCCGACAGAACAGCTGTGGCGGAGGGATACTTCGTGGCCGCACTTCTTTTCGAGAACTGTCAAAATTTATTGAAGTTATAAACAGAGTTTATAAATAAAACAAGCATGCTGTTTCCAGTAGCAATAAATTTAGACGTTTCGCTCTCAATACAACATTTACTGACAGCTCACAGATAACAACAAATTATTGTTGTAGAAACATTAATACTGTTGGCACAACATTAGAATTTTTTTCTGTGCAGTATTGTAATACGTATTTAGTTTCCGCTAGTTTTAGCGAAGTTTATTACTATGTAACACACAAATATCACTATTGAAGGGGTAGCGTAAATTTGGCAGATCATAAAGGTACAGGATAAAATAGCATATATAACTGTTTGAGTATAAGGCTGTTTTCTAAACACCGAAGTTTCTGTCTTCCTCACGTTATCATTTTCCGAAAGGTCTCGCTCTTCTATACTTATACACATAAAGAATATATAATAGAAAGAGAGGAGGGGGTGGGGCGAACTTTAATGATAATTTCTAAATACAGAAATATCTGGTACATTAAATTTAGCTGATGATTATATAAATACAGTTATGTGTAGCTTACCATAAAAGTTTTCAATTTTTTTTTCTTGTTATTACGAGTCGGTGCGGAAACGAGCGACTACCGACATTGTAGAACTCGAACTTTTCCAAAGTCGCAAAATATTAAATAAGATTTTTTTTCTCTGAAAACTAAGACAGCTAGTGCTGTTATAACTGTTAGGCGCTCGCTGCTTTGCATAGCTTCCACTGACCCGCGCGAGTGAGCAAAGGAGTGTGTGGAGGAGAGAGCATCGATGTGAGAAGCAGGCGGGTTTTCTACAAAGGCCAGCCGCCACGCGTACAGCTGCGTGCCACCGTATCGCTACTCGTGCGTAACTGACCTCCAGCGCATTTAGTTATATGAAAGAATGTTCTGGGTCATTGTTACTGCCTCTCTCAGTGTGATCGGGGCAGGGGTGCCCACAAGGGGGGGGGGGGGGGATTATATCAAGAATAAAATTTTAAATCCAATATTGATGGAAATGTTGTCGTGATTGTGCAAGATGTATCTTGATATAAAATACAAACTAAGCTAGTAAAAACTGAAGGAGTTGCATATGTTTATAATTGTTTCGACGAAATGACGGCCTTAGTATCTCCCCAGTACTGCAGTTCAACTCGTAGTAAATTTTGTTTAGGAATTTGGAGAACTGGCAGCCTGCAGCAACGCCCTGTCGTTCTCAGGCTGCGGCGCGGGGAACCTTCCAGATCGGGCCTCCGAGATTATTAAAGCCGCGACGGGCCCCCGAGCCGACAGTTTTGAGAGTTGAGAGTTTGGAGGATTGTGCGACGTCGCGCGACAGGCGAAGAAGACGAGCCAGCAGAGCGCCGAGTGGCGTCAAGAGCGAGCAGCTGGAGAGAGGTCTGCGGACTGCGAGAGTCGGTGCAGTGAAGGGTGAAACTGAACTGGCCGCAAGAATGTGAGATATTTGGAATTACTTCAAAATACACACTGAATATGTGCACATAGTGAGTGTAAATTATGTGACTGTAACCAATGTAGAGACATCGATAAGAAGTTTAATCAGAATTGAGATAGGCATGAAATATTGCGCTCATTGAGAATAACAAGAATAATATTGGAGACAGATATTTTCGAATATTTTAAAGTTGTAAATAATAACTATGTGAATAAATTTTTTAAACCCAATTTAGTTATTAAATTTTTATTAAGGCCTCCATCCCACACGAACTCGGATACGCTCCTCAGGCGTCTTGTAACATTACTGTTAAAGGCTGTTCACGATAAAGTGAGCACTTCAGAAATGAACCTTAGAAAAAAATCACTGCCCCTGCAAGCATATATTTTTATGGGCGCACTGAGTGACATTCGCCCAGTAAAGTTGATAACGAAGGGTGGAAAGTAGTTCTATCTTAACGTTGGATAAAGATTGTTAGGTAACCATTTCTGATAACATAAAATCATTTCTTTCGCTTTGTTTTTTTTTTATGCGCGTAAGTGTAAAAGTTATCACACTTGTAAAGTATTTCCTTTTCTAATAATTTCACAGTTTCACTTGATCGATGCACGAATAAAGTGATGAGCCCCATGGCAATGATAATTTTACATAAGGCGGAGTAATACACAACGTGCATACAAGTAGATCTTTAATAGGGCTTTCAAAAGTGCTCATTTTACCATGAACAGCCTATATTATGAATACAGATTAGCGGAAGTTTAACGGATTTTGCGATAGGATCTAGCGTATTTTCACTATAGTACTTGGCAACACTGCCAGCCAGCCATTCGTGTACAGATCAGAGTAGATCAGAAAACGCACTTAGGCTGCCTGGTTCCACCTCGCTCGCACGGGACGGAACTGCGCCGAACACTGCCACGCCCAGCGAAACGAGATGCGATTCCATGGTGATCGAGTTCAGGTGACCGGCCGCAAGACTCGCTTCGAAGAAAAGGGTCGCTCGCCAATCGCCATAGAACGGAGAGGCGACGCCCACGAGGAATATACGATTGGGTCTAATTCGTTAAAGTCCGTTCGTGGGCACTTTTAAAATCAGCGGAAGAAAAAAGTCACTGCCCATGCCTGCATACACTTCAATGGGCGCACTGAGTGACCTGCGCCCGGTAAACTTGGTAACGATAGTTACAAAGTTGTTCCATATATTAACGTCGAATAAAAAATGTTAGCTAACCATTTGTGATCATTTAAATGATTTATTTCACTTTCAGTTTATTTTAATGAATCAGTGTGTCAAAATTAGCGGATTTATAAAATGTTTAATTTTCTAACAATTTTACTGTTTCACTTGACCGACGCATGAATAAAGTGATGAGGTCCACGGCAAAGTTAATTTCACATAAGGAGGAAGCATACACAACGTGCGTACAAGTAGATCTTAAGCAGGGCTTTCAAAAGTGCTCATTTTACCGTGAACAGTCTAATAAACTAGTGAACCTCACGCGCGCCGGACTGATAACATTATGACTCAAGTCTTTTCGCGGTTTCCTGGCGCTTTTTGAATTAAACCTTTGAAAAATCACCACGTGGGTGACGTGTTTGGTTGTTTTCTACACATACCACTTATCACAAACGTTTGAGTTAACATATAGTATCTTATGTTTTATTACTTTTGACACATACTTTATATTTTGCCTGTAAATTATAATATTTCATTCATGAATAATATAAATAAAAATAGCGAGAATACAGGTGTGTTGGTAATACCAAGACAGAAATACTTCTGGTGCAGAATATTATTAAAGCTGAGGGCGCACGAATGCAGTGCGTTGTCCCTTTGGTGTAGTTTTCCAGACTCGGTTAAGCTTCGTTTGCATAAGGCGGAGGAATATCCTGGAAACATAAACTTAGAAGGGCTTCAGAAAAGTAGGAGATAACCGTGAATGGATTATAGCGAGGACGATTTAAGTCTCCAAGCCAATCATAAAGAGGGTAGCAATGGCTGGCAAATCTGATGTTGTAAAGTAAGCTGAACTAGATTAGCGCACAGTGCTACTACATAAACCAACACAATTTCCCTGGGGCGAGGAATTTCGAAGTTTAAGCTGAACATCTGCGATTTACCCACCTCATATCTAGATTGTTTTCGGATAAAACCAGAACACGGCTACATTCAGTCGGCACGAGTCAGTCAGGAGTTTGGAAATTGCACAAAACAGAAATGCTTTAACCGGACTAATCAATCCGAATAAAAAACTAGAACTATAATTTAATTGGTGCTTTTAAGAAAACATAAAAATCGGGAACCGTTAAACATAAAAATAATCTAAACTTAACGTCTAAAAGCGAGACCAGCTCCAACCGCTACCCCAGACTGCGAGTACAAAGCCTCGAGGTCCAGAAGGCACCGTAGACATTTCCATCACCGAGTTTACATAAAACGATACAGAAATATTCAGAGCGAGTAAGTTGAAGCCCTGCTTCAAATCTGACACGCGTGTCAATCAGCAAAATCAAGCCATTTATGTGAGTACTCCTGTTCTGCCTGAACGATTTATTTTTCGTCCCGCCAACTGGTGAAATGTGTGATGTTTAAAATTTCCTGGCATACGATTCAATGCTGCTATTATGGGGTTGGTGTGTTTACAGAACTACATGACGTTAATGAACTTGGTTAGCAAGTCTGCTTGGTTATTTGCCACGTCTGTACTTGGTAGCCCAGATTAATAAACTGATTTTGTGTTTGAAGAGGAGTTACTATTTGAAGAGGCAATATTTTTGCTGCAGAAAAGGGTAATTTGTTTTTCTCCCCCCCCCCCCCCCCTCCCCCCCACACCCACACACCACACACACACACACACACACACACACACACACACACACACCACCCCCCCCCCCCTCGGGTGAGTGAGGCACGTCCGAACGCTTCCAAGCACTGAGCTATGCTGAAGAAAGGCGCGCGGCGCTCCTGGCGCGGCCGAGCGCTGTCTGGTGGCTACTACTGGCAACGAGTTCAGCCTCGCACACACTGCCACCTTCCATACGCCTCTCCGCTATTCCCGCCGCCTACTTAACCTTCCCGAGCCGCATTTTCGCGTATAAATGTTCATCCCAACCCGAGCGAGTTTGCAGTGTTCCTCTTCGAGTTGCGCGGGCTGGCCGACGATAGATCATGTCTACACCACTTCGTACTTCGCGGCTTCAGCATGCTAGACGCGTTTCCGCGTAATATGAGTACTACTCAAGATAAGTATTGCAATTAACGAAGTTGTTGTTATACTGGGGGTAAAGTTTCCTTTTTAAGTTGTATTTTTTTTTTAGCCATTTATGTGTATAGGGAAGTGTTTCTTCGCTGTTTTGACTGTGTCAATTGTCAATCTGGTGTTTGTAAGAGGTGGATTCTTCCATTTTTTTGGCGTGCTGAAGGAATGGTCCCATGGACTACGATTTATCAAAATAATTTTTCTGCCAAGGAGTTAAGTGGATATTTTATGGCGTGCTTTTATACTCATGGTTAAGTGTAATGAGGGGGTTTTCTCTCCTTCCCACTGTTGTTCTTGAAATTAGTATTCCATGTTGTACTTTTTAGTGAATCATCAGGTGTACTTTACTTTTAAAGTTGTAATGGTGCTTGCTTGTCAGGGAGTCATTTTACCTTTTTTAATGGGATTTCACAAGTGTTTATCCAGGTTGGGTGATTTCTCAGGATATATTAATATTGTTGTTTTTCTGTTTGTTCCAGTGCATGTGTGTTCTCTCCTTCCCCTAGTTCACCGATTGGTAGCAAGGAACAGAAATTTACAGATGCAATTTATTTTTTTCAAATCAAGTTGCAAAGTTGTTGTTCTTGGTGATAATGTATAGATGGGCTTAAATATATTTGTATTGATTTTGGAATTTTTAGTCCATGCTTTCTTGATTTTTTTTAATGGTGTGCGTCCTTCTCCTTGCCTTCCTTTAGCCCTGCTATGCCCTAAAGGGGCGTAACAAAGTTTAAATATTTTGTTTCATTGCCACTATTAAATATTAATTTAAGTAATTCTGCGGCAAGCAATTTAAAATAAGTGCAGAAGTGTTTATGAAATACACACCTCACAAAAAGTTTTAACCACGTGTAATTAGTTGCCCATGAGGAATATTCGCTGGGACAGTAGGTGCATTACAAAAATATATTCGGCAAGTCTGTCTGGTATTCTGTAGAGACAGCGTGTATTTTCATCCGATACTTCCTCTTGTACTGTGAGCAACCTAGTAATTTAGGAACCCCGGTGGAGCAAAACTTTTTTTGAGGTACGTAGATACATCTTGTTATGAAATTAACCTTGTAGTCATTTCATACGTGAATGGGACTAGGGCGTACCCGAATAATGGGTCATGGTTAGGTAGAGCACAACAGTAAATTATGGGGTTTATCGAAAATAGTGATCATACAATAATTAATTACGTGAATATTAATCGGGGGAGCTTATATGGAAATCAAAATTCTAATTACATGTTATGATTAATTACCACACGCCACTACTATTGGAATCTAATTGGAAAGCCCCCACCTTATTCATGTTGCCGGAGGCTGTTTCTGGAATGCGGTTAATTATGGCCGGACATAACCATCTCCATCCCCTTCTCGTTGCGATGGCCCGATGACAAAAGACGCCTCGCCCTGTGTTACTTTAGCCTATATCGGGCTCTTTGTTTAACATATTAGGCCTTGATCACTGACGATGGAGGAGGGGGTTTCTGCAACTGCCCTCGCAAAGTGATTACTGCGATCATGCTCGTGCCCTGGTTCATTGTTTGAAGGCGTGATCAAGCAGGCCGTTAACCTAAGGCATGATCACTTCATAACAACATTCATACATTAAAGAATTCGACATATTCTATATAATAGTGTTATGTGTCGCTGGTCCGTCCTGCACGAGCGAGCAAAGAGGAGGACAGAGAGTCGTTATATTATAACGCCAGCAGCGCAAGCAATGGTGACCGCATATCGGTTACAAAAAGCGAGACGACACGATATTTTTTTGCAGCCCAACGCTGCTGACCCTGGTTGTATTGATTTCTGTGCTTATCTGAAGAATGCTCTGAATTACTGACCTAGTTCTCTCAGCGCGACTCGTGGTGCGTTGAGCCTTCCAGATGGTCAGGGAGAACGATAATTGTGACAGGCCTACGCGCCGAGAGTTGAGTTGTAGTTGATGAGTGAACGAGTGGCTGAGTTCCGAGCGATAGAAGAATGAGTGGCTAGAGAAGTGACCAGTGGAAGGGAAGTTTGCGACAGCGAGTAGACCTATCAAGCAGTGAAGCATGCGGCTGGCATGCTGGGCTTTGGGACTATATGCGTGAGTGAAAGACATTGCAAATGGTGACAACAGATAGACTGAACACGTGTTAATAATGAGTACGAGTTAATTTACTATAACCAAGAGAGACAATTATTAAGAATGAGGTTGATTAGAGTTGAAATAGACATTAAATATTGTGCTCGTTGTTAAGTAAAAATAGTAAAGAAGATACAGATAATTTAATGCTGTAAATAATAACTGTGTGAATAAATTAAAAATCAAATTTAGTACACTGGTACAGTGGAGAGAGAGAGAGAGAGGAGAGAGAGAGAGAGAGAGAGAGAGAGAGAGAGAGAGAGAGAGAGAAGAGAGGAGAGGGAGAGGAGAGAGAAGAGAGAGAGGAGAGAGGAGGGAGAGAGGCACACACACACACACACTCTGGCAGGTGGGATTATTGAACTGGATGTGTGACAGATGTTTGGATTTATGTTAATAGACAAACTGAACATATAAAAATAATAAACGTGAATTATGTGATTATAACCAATATAGAGAGACTGAGACGATCTTTAATTAGAACTGAGAGAGACATTAAATAAAGCGCTCACTGAGAATAACAAGAGTAATTGTGGAGATAATTACTTTAAAGTTGTAAATAGCAGCAGTATGAATAAATTAAAAGTCAAATTTAGTCATTTTATTTTTATTAAGACTTCTATCCGTCGAAAACTCTGATACGTTCATCTGGCATCTTGCAAAAGTACGGTATCAAAATGATGGAAGCACATACAGTGAGTAAAAAAGTATTTGGTCACGTCCAACGAACGAAGAAACACGTCTATATCATACGCAAAATGTGCCCTAGGTAGTAAACTTTCCCCATATTTTGATGACGTTGGTATGCTAAGTGCCCTCTTTGTGATTTCCTTTCATCACACCTTTAGCTTTAACAGAATTAAACATAACAAGTTAGCAGAAATTGAGCACAAAATAACAAAATAAGTACTTGGACAGCCCTGTTCGAACCTGTTAACAAATGCAATGTGTTGCTGTGTGCTTAATAGAGCCACTGAGGGCAGTCCTTACAGTGTAATAAATCAGTAAACGTCGTTTTAACGCATCAAAAGGAATTGGAAAGAAATGGAGCGAATATGCATTCGAAGAAAGAATGGTAGGCATGAAGTTGCATAATAAAGGTAGGGTTACCGAGAAATTGGGAACATTGTCAGGAAACCATCTTCTGCTGTTATGTACGTATACAGGATGGTCTGCCTAATGTGACACACCCAATATTTCCGAACGGTTGCAAATCATTAAATGCAATTTTCGCTAAATAAAATTATAAAGGCGGCAAGTAATTTGCCGCAAAGTGACTATTTGTAACACGTGTATGGAAACAAAATAATTAAACCACGTGATTTTTCCTCAGGAAACACACATTTATTTCGACAGCATCTGAAAGAACGTGCAAAAAGGAATTCAGTGACATAGCACATGTAATGGAAAGTAACACAGAAATGCCAAGGAATAATGTGCAAATATGAGTAAGTTAGGTGGTCAGGTAGCATGGGGCAGTGGATCTGTACTCACAGCTGTAATCAAGCAACATGCACCGTGACTCATCGTGACAAAACCGCTTCCTAATAGCAGCACAGCACCAGTCCCCGTAATCTGTTATGGTAAGTGGTATTGCAGTGTGTGGCTGTACATATGCAATGAAGTTCACGAATGAGGAAAAACTGGATGCTGTACTTATTTACGGTGAGTGGGGCAGAAATGCCAAGCAAGCCGTCCAAATGTATGGTGAAAGGCATCCTTATCGGACGCCCATCTCACGGCAAACGATACAAAAAATTTGCATACGTCTCTTATCACAAAGTGATTGGAATTCAAAGCATGAGTGCGACGAAAGACTGTTATGGGCGAGATGCATCAACACAATCTGTTGGCACGTGTCGATGTAAACACCCACATAGGTATGCAAGCACTTTCCAGGTTTGTAGGAATAAGTAAAACGAGTGTGTTACGGATACTGCGCCAATGGAAATTCCATCTATATCACGTGGCTATTCATCAAGCATTACATGAAGGTGATTTCAAGCAGTGTGTTCACTTTTGTAGGTTTGTTCTGATGTTTGTAAGGGATGATAGCAATTTTCTGAAGAACATACTATTTACCGATAAAGCGACCGAAACCATGGGCGCAATGGAGAATCCATGTTGGATCTGGCATGTGGAGCACCAGCAACAGTGGAAAGTGAACGTGTGGTGTGGAAACGTTGGAGACTATGTCATAAGGCTAAACTTCATTCAAGGGACAATGACCAACTGTACATACGCCCAGTTCCTCAGCGAGACCTTATCGACACTTCTGGAATATATACAGCTCTAAATATGTCGTGATATATTATTTCAGCATGATGGTAGTCCTGCGCATTTTGCTTTGGTGGCAAGACAAGTGTTAAATGAAATGTTTCCAAACTGGTGGTTAGGGTGTGGTTGTGTTGTAAGATGACAGCTCGCTCCTCCGATCTGGCACATCTCCATTTTTTCCTATGGAGAACACTGAAAGATAGGGTGTACAACATGGTTCTCATGATGTCAGAAAACATGCTGGAATGCATTGTGGCAGCTTGCATAGGCATTATGCCAGAAACACTTCATACTGCTCGTCGCTCTACGCTCACTACATGTAGGTTTACAGATGTGTATTGTTGTCGATGGTAAACACATTGAGCACACGCTGTGAAAAGACCTAATGTGAACCATTTCAACCATAACTGTGCTCTTTTGTACTATGCACGTGGCTGCAATTGCATTTATCCTCAGGTTGGTATGTTCTATTTTTTTAGTACATCTGTACGCACTCGTTACTCAGCACAGTTAATGACTAGGAAACAAATCTCCTGAATTATGTTGGTATCTGAATAAAATATAATGTATTTGATATCAGACTTGCACTCACATTGCCCGTCTTCCCTCTGCTGTGGTGCTCTTCTTTGTCCAATATCGCATTCCGTGCCCCTTGCCCCATTAAGGTAAGTGCTACGCTGCTACAATGAAGAAGTCCCGCCAGGATGAGTCCCGGCGCATGTTGCTTGCTTACAGCTGTGAGTACATGTCAACTGCCCCATGCTTACCGGCCCACCTAACTTAATCATAGTTGCACATTATTTCGTGCAATTTCTGGGTTACTATCCATTTCATATGCTATATCACTAAATTCCTCTTTGCACGTTCTTTCAGATGCCGCTGAAATAAATGCATGTTTCCAGGGAAAAATCATATATGGTTTAATTATTTATGTCCATATACACGTTAAGAATAGTCACTTTGTGGCTAATTACTTGCACTGTACATAATTTCATTTAGCAAAAACCGTATTTCGTGATCTGCAACCGTTCCAGGAAGTATGTGGGTGTCCACAGTAGGCGGACTACCCTATATAATAAAGAAACTTACACATAAAGTTTGCTCCGAAATAAACCACGATGAGGCCGCCCAAGGAAGCTGTCTACCCGCGATGAAAACTACACTCTTCGATCTGTGAAGAAAACCCAAGACTAATTGCTAAGGAGTTAGCTACTTCACTTACTTAGGATTTACAATTGAATGTTACACATCAAACAGTAGGAAATACAATTTAAAAATCAGGATTCCAAGCACATGTAGCTAAAAGAAAGCCAAATATATCTTAAGCAAACAAGAATAAATGGATACTGTTTGCTAAAAAGTACCAAATTGAACCGTTGAAATTTTGTCAAAAAGTTATTTTCTCAGATGAGACCAAGATAGATGTGTACAGAAGTGAGAGTGGCAACAGAATGTGTAGACATATACGAGTGGGAAGAAAGAAAGAAAAAAAAAAGTTACAACTGTGAAACACGGAGAAAACTCAAGTTACGGTTTGGGGTTGTGTGAACTCTGATGGGTTGGGTCACATTGATGTTATCAATGGCATTATGAACTGGAAGAAGTATTTATCCTACATACCAAAAAGAGCCGAAAAACTTGGGTTGGGCGACAGTTGGATGTTCAAAAAAAAATTAACGATCCCAAACATAGAGCCGTTCAACAGTGGATCTTCTATCAAACACCCCACTACCTCTAAACTCTACCTCAATCACAGGATTACATCCGATAAAGAACTGTGGTGTGATCAGAAGGAGAAAAGTACGGATATCTCAACCCTCCAACAAAAGAGAATTGATTGCGTGCGTCCAAGAAGAGTGGGCACAAATGGACATCAGCACTTGTCACAAGTACATAAATCGATAAATTCAATACCAAAATACCTCCAAGCCATAATTTAAGCCAAGGGCTAACAGACCAAGTATTGAAATGTGCATTCGTGTTTTTTGTGGATGTTTATTTATTTTTTTCTTCTGTAAGTGCAAATACTTATTTTGTTGGAAATAAGTTGCTTGTTCACTTTATTTTTATTTTATTCTCGAAATGCTATAACAATTTAACATGTGTTTATGAAAATGAAAGACATGTTATGTACCTAACGAACTTAATGCACAATATGAAATCATGTACTTTATTGTGGAAATACACACGTTTTTATTTTTGTTAAAGGTGTCCTAATACTTTTTTTTTACTCTCTGTATATTCTGGAGCACAGGACCTTTGTGAGGTGGTAGCCCTGATCATTCGTGCACGGCGACTGTCGTTTGTTAGTGCAATGGAGGGCGTTAGTCTGCAGTACGCTAGACAGTGTAGTCTGCATTCTTGCGTGCATTCGGCCAGATGCAGGTGAAGCAGAATGGGAGACCTCTCTGACTTTCATCAACGAGTGCATATTATTGGAGCACGATTAGTTGGTGCAAGTGTACTGAAGACTGCCAGTGTATCACGTGTATCGGGACTAACAGTGTCCAGGGTGATGACGACATTCAAAACTCGTGGCCAGGTATTATCAGAGACCGGGATATCTAAACATTCAAGAGGATTGTCACAAATAACCGTGTAGCTAATGCGGTATAAGTGACGTCAGAACCTAATCAGCATCTCGCACAAACTTTTTCTGCAATCACAGTCCGACGCGAGCTGCAATGGGGTCCCACAGAGTGGCCGTCAACCTTCTAAAGAGAAAGTAGTTCCATTTCTTAAAGTTGAACAAAATATGTTAGGTAATCATCTGTAAATACTGAAATAATTTATTTTACTTTCTGTATTTTTTTTTTTTTATATTTGTAAGCGTAACAATTATAAAAATTGTAATATATTTTCTTTTCTTATGATTTTACATTTTGCCCTGACGGGCGTATGAATAAAGTGATGCGGCCAATGGCAATGTTGATTTCACATATGGTGGAAGAATACACAATGTGCATACAAGAAGTAGATCTTAAGCAGGGCTTTCAAAAATGCTCAGTTTATCGTGGACAGTCTATAATCTGCAAATGCTAGCATTTCGAGGACACAGTACTGCAAGAATGTGTAGGCTAATCGTAGTTTCTCAGAAAGCCAGACTTACGTACGAGACGTTCATACACATAATACAAATATTCTCAATTTATATTTCTTATCAGCTGCAAACATTAATTTGCCCCTTAAAATATCTGTGTCCTGTATAAAAGATTATAAGTATTTCCATACAGTTTTTATCTTAACATCTCCATAAAAGCCAATTGTAGAGTTTCACAGTTTTTTTATGAAGTAAGTCATGCAGAATAACTTACCACTGGCACGCAAGCATCGCATGTACCGTATCTTTATCAATACAGAGCATAAAAGTAGAGTCGCCGCATTAAATAACGCAAATAACAGTGTTACAGGTGTGTGTAGAGAGCGCACGCGATGGGTTGGGGGTGGTCCGCCGTGCTTTGAGGCAGTTCACATGTGGCAAGGATGCAGCGCCTATGATTGTTCCCAGATCTGGCCACGGCATGATTAATGCCCGGTTGCACCAACATCTTCTCCGATCCGAGATCGAATGATCCTAGCTCCGAACCAGGATCCTGTTTGATCTTGGTTCCAATGTAAAAGTGTTGCGCCAACGAAATTTCATGATTCTGGATCTCCGATTTGTCGATCTTGGATTATAATAAATTACGTCATCGAAGTAGGCGTATTTTTCACTATAGATAGAACTAGATGTGCGATGTTTTATCTGTTTTAAGTGACTTATTGTTGTGCGAATTTTACTGAATAATATTCAAGTGCGTATAATATTGTTTTAATTTCCCAAGAAAAACAATCAAACGTAGTTCTATCTCTAGGTGTATTTTCCAACTAAATTCGTCGACGATGACTGCTGATCTCGGATCGAGACTTCGAACCGCCAATTTCGGCGGTTCGAAATGAACTGCATCTCGATCTCCAGTCCAACTCTGAACTCGAATGGTGCAACAGTTTTCTGTGTCGATATCAGATCCGATCTCGGATCGAGTTTCGAACCACGATGGTGCAACCGGGCATTATAATTTCTACATTAAGTTGATACGCAGTGGTTCGGAGTCCGCTATGCGGAAGTCGCGTCGTCCAAGTCCTTCCTGTGCACAAACCGTGCGACGTTAACACGCTAAAGTGCTGTGAAAAGCCAGAAAAAACACAGGACATGAGCAAAAAGCAAAAAATTTCTAGCTCATAAGCACTTCTCCCCGTCCCCCTCCTACACCGGCTCGACGAAAAAAAAAAAAAAAAAAAAAAAAAACTAGGCACCTAAATTAAAAGCAAGCAAGCTTACCTCTATCGCATAAGAAAAAATTTTCCAAGCTCAATAAAATGAAACAACTTCTTAGATGATAATATTGATGAGGAGGATGGAAGGGACTAAAGTTCAGGAGATAAATCACACAAGCTGCTCCTGTTCTAAATCTATTTGAGTAGTTGCAGTGCACACTTGAAATGCAAGTTCTGAAGTCACAAGCAACACGCTAAATAGCCTAAGTTTATAAAAGCTATCGCATTGGGTTGGATGGTTGTGACGTCATCAAAACGTCATAAACGCCTCTATCATTGCATGAAATATAGTTGGATGGTTCCAGTTTCCATCAAACATCAAACATTTTGTGTTGTATATCGAAAACGTTCATAAACTGATTGGATGATTGATGAGTTCAGCCAATCATTAAGAAAAAGCTATAAATTATTTCCGACCCCAACAAATGTGTAAAATGGCGACCAATACCTAGAAACGAAATAAGTGTATGGAGATTATTAATTTATAAATATATATTAGGCTAGGAATGCTGTTGGAAGTGCACAATGAACCAAAATAGTAAAAAATCAAAGGTAATTATATTCATCGTATATAATTCATTCGCGATTACTTCAGCCTTTTCTGAAGCCCTGCTAAAGTTCTACTTCCAGGATATTCCTCCGCCTCGTGTAAAGTAAGCTTAACTAAGCCTGGAGAAATACACCAGAAGGACGAGGCACCACGCTCGTGCGCACTAACTGTAACAGTATTTTGTATGACTATTTCTCACTAGGTGCTACCAACATACCTATTTTCTCCATGTTTTTTATTTGAATTTGTATAAATGAAGCATTATAATTTATAGATCATATATAAATAAAATGTAAATTTAACAGGAAGAAAAATAACTTTTATTAACACAAGTATAAAACGCTTGTGATAGATGGCGTATTTAGGAAATAACTAAACACATCATACATAGGGAGATTTTTAAAAGGTTTGATTAAAAAAAGACCGAAGAAACAATGAATGGACTATAGCAAAAACGCATTATAAATCAATTTTAAATGTAGCTTAGAAGGTAAAATAAATCACAAAGTGTTAAATACTCGTTCTTGTAAATTAATTACACGCCAAAACAGCGTTGTCCCGTTTCGCAAATTATGTTTCAATAAAATTCAGACTAAGTCAGTAAAATAAAAAAATAAAAACATTGTGACAATAACTTCTACCAAACACATCCAACATTTTTTAACTAAATTTGTTTCATGGCAAAATTGTATGGCTCTATTGCGTGAAGCCCTTGTATATGCCTGAAACATAGTAACTGTTATAAAAAAAATTTAATGACTTGCGAATTGCGTTGAAATTACTAAGATGAATGTAATTTTATGCAAATTTGGAGTAAAGAGGGAAATGTAAAAAGCAAAATAGCTTACACGATGCAACATTGTGTACATGTTGTGGAATAACATTACACATACCGGTACTTGTAAAGTGTCAAAACACGTATTATAACCCCTACCCCTAGTCTGTGGCACGTATGATTTATTTTTTAAAAAGGTGATTAATAGTAAGGCAATTTTTTACTTTATTTACACTAAAAAAGAGATGCTTAAGACATTTAAACATCATCTGGATACACTCTGCAGCATGCCTGAATAAAGTGTAGAAATTGAAGGTAGATGAAAATAAGTGGTTCTGGACCACTCTGAGGTTGAGAACATCACACGCGCTATAGGCTGTTCACGGTAAAATGAGCACTTTTCAAAGCCATGCTTAAGATCTACTTGTATGCACGTTGTGTATTCCTCCGCCTTATGAAAAATTAACATTGCCATGGGCCTCATCATTTTATTCATGCGTCGGTCAGATGAAACTGTGGAATTATAAGATAAAAAAAAATATATTTTACAAATCTAGTCATTTTTACACTTCGATACATTAGAAAAAAAACAGAAAGCGAGATGAATAATTTATGTTATCACTAATGGTTACCTAACACTTTTTATTCGGCGTTAAGTTATGGAACTATTTTCTATTTATCATTACCAAATTAATTGGGCGCATGTCACTCAATGTGCCCGTGAAAATATATGCAAAGTAGGGGCAGTACATTTTTTGTAAGGTCGATTTCAAAAGTGCTCACTTTATCGTGAACAGCTTTTAATATTAAAGGAACTTCAGAATGTTCAATAGGAAAGTTATTCAAGGAGGTGACGTGAGAGTATGTATGACAGGTGCAAGCGCGGCGAGGATGGCTTACCTGTGCAGCTGCACAGACAAGTGCATCAGGCGCAAACACCAGGCCACTGTCCCAGGCGCCGTGTCACGGGCACTCTGGGTTCACGATGTCACCAACACTCCAGGCGTTCTTCTCGTGGGCAGCGGCAACCTGCCAACACAACAACACAATACCTTCAGCCTGCAGGCCTTCCCACATTGCAGCACAACAGTATTACAGTCACTCACACATGTCGGTAAGAAAAAAAAAAAAACAACTAAGGGGGATCAGTAGTTGGCATCTTGGATTCAGCCGATTTCGAGCCACAAGTTCCATTTCAAAAGGTTTGGCGAATTTTTTTCGGATGTCAGAGCATAAATGATAGCTTTTGAAGATTTATTCAAATGTTACAGCTTCGTCGTTTTTGTTAATTTTTTTACTAGTGCCTGCCAGTAGGAAATGAGAATCTTGGAGGCGATTACAGAATTTATATTAGTAACAGTACGCAGTTAAAACGGAAGTTATAAAATGTACAAACCTATTCCCTGTTCCTGTCGATCAGTAAAACATAATGCAAAATTTGTAATGCAGGCTGTGATAAAAATTCTAAAAATCCGAGATGGCAGGTACCGATCCCCCTTAAAACAATGTTTTCATTATATAGCAGGGCCATCGCATAAAATTAAGCCAATAAATCATGTTAGGCCTGCTACCCAAGTCCAAAGAGACATGTCGAGCTTGGACAGTCAGAAAACCATGTGTGATGTTTAAGGGATTGTCAGGTAGGACTTACACTTTAAATTTTAATCAGTGAAAATTTCAATCAGTCAACAGTATCTGACTGATTCAACAGTGAATTTAACTGATGAATCAGTGGAAAATGTCACTGAACCAATAAGTGAAGGAAATCTGGCACTGATGAATCAGTGAAAAAATGCCAGATTTCCTTCACTTATTGATTCAGTGACATTTTCCACTGATTCATAAGTCATGCTTTTCGCTATTTTAAGTGGCTTTTTTTTACTGATGGATCCGTTAAACTACATGTAAAAATAGCCGTCGAACAACGTTCATAAATTGCCGTCAAATAACGTGTATCAAGCAAAATAACTACGAATAAACTAATAAAACCAATACAAAATTCTTTCTAAAAAGTGTTTCGTCATTCAAAACACCATTTTACGACGTAATACGAACATTCAGCCATTCGTTCCGTTTTTACGTCTTTCATTTTGTTTGCATGTACTCATAACAGAGCTCTGTTTGAAGGATTAAACTGCATATAAAGTGGTAAAGAGAGTGCACTCATATATACTATTCATTTCAACAATACTAACGATACTAATTAAACCAAAAATAAAAGTAAGGACATGGAATTTAAATACTAAAGATTCCGACAAGAATATAACATATATTTTCTTCTCATTTTTCAACTTGACTTCGTAATTTAGATGCTGCCCTGCCCCTATACCTTAAAGGTAGGATGGCCGACTTGTAGTCGAGAGGTCGTGGGTTCGCGCCCCGGCCCTTCCGCGGCAGATTTTCAGTTCGCTTGTCGCACTGGGGATTTGTCAACAAGTCGGTCTACCTTGAGCTCGCCAACATCACTTCAACACAACTACAACAACGACAAAATACAAAAAAAAAAAAAAAAATAGTAAGGTAACTGTATGAAAACAAAGTGGGAAGTGTGTGGGAGTTCAAAAACCCAGCCACCTCCGAAAAATGTTTTACTTTCTTAAATTACGGTAAATTGCGCAATGTAAATAGTAAACTGTCGTAAATGTTTATTTCACGAAATTATTTGGATAAACTAAATAAAAACAATATTTAATTCGTCATTGAAAATGTTTCATTATAGAATGCTAGAAGCATTATATTTCATAGTTCTGTGCAAGTTTTTGTTCCAGAATGTTAGTAGGTTTCGTGGTTGCCATTAAAAAGCGAAAATGAATTAATACATACAATTTTGTACTGAGTTATTTGTTGCATAAATATTTGTTTGTATTTCATATTTTATGTCCGTAATGATGGGTAATTAGCTAAGTTCATATTATCCAATAAATCCTCTACATTCGAATCAATAAGAAATAAGTAAAATGTTAAGTATGGCGGGTGAGGCAGGCTGTAAACGTCGTCTCGTCGATAGCCAGGCCATTAGAGTCGGGGCAAGGTGCTCGCACAAGCAGCAATGGGGAAGGTATACAGCTACGGCCCCAGCATTCGCCTGGAGTGATCTCAGAAACCTTTCAAAACGAAATGAGGACGGCCAGACCGGGAATCAAATCCGGGACCTCCCGAACCCGAGTCCAATGTTTGCCCCTGCGCCACCTCGCTAAGAGGACACGGCATAAGTAGAGAAACATATACATTAGTAAGTAGCAATAATCACCTCAACACTTGCGTATAAAGGCTGTCCACGATAAAGTGATAGCTTTAGAAATGAACCATAGAAAATAGTTACTAGCCCCGCATGCATATATTTTAATTGGCGCACTGAGTGACATTCACCCAGTAAAGTACGTAACGATGGATGGAAAATAGTTCCTTATCCTTACGTCGAATAAACAGTATTAGGTAACCATTTGTGACAACTTAAAATTATTTCTTTCGCTTTCGGTTTTTTTTATGCATCGAAGTTTAAAAATGAGCAGATTTGTAAAGTATTTACTTTCTTAATAATTTCACACTTTCATTTTACCAACGCATGAATAAAGTGATGAGGTCTGTGGCAATGTTAGTTTTACATAAAACGGAATACACAACGTGTATACAAGTAGATCTTAAGCAAGTCTTTCAAAAATGCTCATTTTACCGTGGACAGCGTATACAAGGAGAATGGTTTTTCAACATCAACTTCTTGTGAACTTGGGCGACTTTGTACTCTTCTTACATCATTTTCTGATTTCTAGATTACCGACTGTTTTTGTTTCCAACCTTGGTACCACAGACCCTTGAAAATCTTGGAATCAATACTACGGCTGTCTTAAAGAAAGCAAAATACACAACAAACAAAGTATATTCACTGAGTCATCTCTTTTCTCGATAAAATAATCTTTGCTGTATTAGGGCGAACAATTTTAAGCTTAAAATTGCAACGTACACAGACTTCTGCATAAAGCAGAAGTTTCCGTTACCATACAGAGAACATCTGAATAGGTTTAACTAAAAGGCTAGAGATTAAATAAGCCTTCTATTAGTACGCCCTTTGCGGAATGACACATTGTATATAGTCTCTGAATCAAATTCTGCTGCTACCTGAATGTACGACTGAATATTGCCATCTCAAAGATGACACTAAAAGCAGACGTTTTCCTTCGTAACGTTGATATTGGCGGGTGAAGAAGAATACATTATTCACAGCAAAGAAAACTGCGAGGACACACGAGCCAGGAAAATGAGATCACAGAATATCACAGTTACTTTTTTTTAGTCACACTGTCGTTCTGGACTGGTTCTGAAGATTTACTTCGCCACAGAAAACTTGGTGTTTGTAGACTGTCAATTTAACACAGAACACTCGCATCAGCACTTCTTCCAATAGCGTAACAAACATGTACAGATAATAACTAAACAACTCACTAAAAAGGATAAAATAAACCACCGCACCTTATTATACTTAAGAACACAAAAGAACAAGAGATATCAATGAACACGGTATTAAACATAAAAGCACGCATTACCGCAATTTGTAACTAGGCATCTGGAATCAATGACATTTTTAGATGGCACGTTCAGGAAGCTTCGTGGGCCACCTAGAACCAAGCCAGTGGTACCGTGGACCGCAGTTTGAGATCCACTGGGTAGAGTAGTGGTTAGAGACGACGGCCGGCCACGAACGATCCTCGTTACTCGGGAGCGTGACGGAACACCCGGACAGAGAAGACGCCGGCAGTGCGAGACGAACAAAAGAGCTGATTGGCAGACAAGCCGACTGCAGCTGACAATATTGTTAAGTGAAGGCTAAGCGAGGCGACGTCACGCGCGGAAGTGACGTCTCATTCAGAGCGGTCTCGGCGTACGACTGCGAGATGTTTACGGTGCAGAGCGTCCCGCTCGGTTAACGAGCCATTCAGCGGCACTGTCCGTGGCTGGGCGCGTGCGTGCATGCATATCACGGCCGTACTCGGCACGGCGCGGCGATCTACAGTCGCCTCACGCCAGGCGACGAGCGGGAACTGGCTGGCTTCTGTGTCGCAAGTGCGGTCCTCGTCGCAGCAACACTCCAGTCCGTGACCTGTGCTGGATGGACAGCAGCCATGGACACTTTATAGGCGCCCGTACTCGTCGCCCCTCATACATTTGGGGGTGTCCAAGTCAGGCAGACCACCCTGTATACTTTCTATATTTAGTTTATTAAATAATGGATACTAGTATCACGCACAGCGAAAACAAAATCCAGGCAATCCGTGCCACGTTCATCTGACAAGTATAAGTAACGATCTCGGAATGCAACTCCATTCCGTGGCACACAGCACATAGCGAAAAGCGAATATAATTAAATAAATATAGTTATTCCCCTATATGCAAAATGTAATCACTTTATAATAGGAGGGAAGGATGGCCAAGCAAACTAAATGGAACTGCGCACTGGATTTCTCTTGAAAGAAGGACGAAGAAAACTATCTCCAAAGAACGGTAGAAGTAGTGGTGACGCAAACCGCATAACCCAAGATGCTCGCCACGTCCTGGTGGAAGAGTCTGGCTTCCGACGTATCGCACCACAGTCCACGTCACTTCGAACAGCCTTGCCCGTCAAACTACACACGTGGTAATCATACCTGCAATATACAAACTGATGTGGTACAAGATGGTAGACGTCATATAAGCAAAGTTTATCGGGAAATATAATAAAAAATAAATGCATGTTATCAGCCGTTTGAAAGCAGACAAAATATGTACATATGCAAATGCCGCTATATGAAGGTAACTACACATTCGGACCATCCTGTAAATCATATTGCCAAGAACGTAATGACAATGCACTTGACGTTGAAAAATGACCCTCACTTGCTGCCGGCAACATTGCACACAAGCCAGTAAGTTTTATGTTAAAGTATACGCAGTTTAGTCGGGTCTTTTTTAAGGGTGTTTGCAGAAAGTTCTCCATTAACCGTGAACCTAATAGCATTTGGCAACTCGAGCAAATATTCCTCTTGGTCCAACCACGCGAGATAGTGAGGAAATTACATTCCAGAAATGGAGAGAGAAAGGGGGGGGGGGGGGCACGGGCCAAAGTAAGAAAGAGAGGGAGACCAGTAATTGGATGGCTAAGCGACCCAGTTGACAGACGAAAATAAACCTGCCAAACAGAGTTGCCACCTTCAGTAAAAAAAAAAAAAAAAAAAAACTCCACTTGATCAGTCCAGATTCGGAAACATAATGCGGACATTTTCAGCTTTGTGGGGGCCCGCGGAAAACACGGGCTACAGCCAGACGCTGCCGCCTGCCAACGCAGTCAGTTGTAAAACGCTCAGCGACACAGTTGACCTATGTATGTCTGAAAATCGTATATTTACTCGCAATTTCTGACTGCAGCGCTCACTACCAATCAACTAATCAGTGGGACAGCAAGAGACGGCTGGGAAACGGGAGTACCGCGAGAAAACCCATCGGCTGATGTGCGAAAATCCGGGTATGACCTCGTCGGAAATTGAACCCAGTTGGTAGTGGTGAGAAGAGAGTGGTGTGATCATTACAACAGTGCAGCTCCCGTTTATCGTACTTCCGTCCTTTCTGGCGGCTGAAAACGCCACGTCTATAATCACAACACGCCTGAGGGGCGTATCAGAGTTCCTGAGTGATGGAAGTCTTAATAAAAATAAAATACCTTAAAATGATTTTTATTTTTACGCAACTATTATTTACAACGTTAATCTCTCTCATCTCCACTATTACTGCCATTGGTCGGCACGTTTTCTCGGGGATCTCCCATTTCCCCCGCCCCTTCATTTCGGTACAGCTCCATACTCACCTCAATCACCCTCATCGGCTCTCAAGACCTCGATGTTAAGAGCCGTCCAAATTTCTTCACTCGCTCACTCCACCATTACTCGTTTGGTTTCTCACTGAACGCAGTATTTAATGTCTATCTCAACTATAATAAAGTCCTTCTCAATGTGTCTGTTTGGTAATAGTCAATAAACTCACGTTCATTATTAACACATGTGCAGTCTGTATGTTGCCATAATTTGATATGCCTTTCACTCATGCATCCTGTCTAATAGTCCAGCCTGCCAGTCGTACTCTTCACTGCACTGATGTTCACAGTTGCAGATTTTCCTCCCGCCGGTCATTCCTCTCGCAGCTCGTTTCTCTACTCGCTCGTCGTCTATCGCCAAAACTCCACACACTGATCAACTCTCGGCTCGGAGGCCCGATGCGCTTTTATATCAGTCGCCCCGACCATCTGGGAGGTTAACCACACCTAGAGTAACGCCGAGAGAAACTAGGGCAGTAAACCTCTAGATAATTCTTTAGATAAATGCAGAAATTCAATCTGCCGAAGGTCAGGAGCGCGCGAGATAGTAACGTTATCACAGCGACATGCAGAGGCTTCCCTTTGTGGCTTGCCGCCCGTATTGCGTAACCACTCTGACCTTGGCACACTGTCTCCTAGCTGCAGTGGGATAGGACAAGAAACAGACTAAAGGCCCCAACACGTAGCAACACTATACAGTAAGTTGTTCACGGTAAAGTGAGCACTTTTGTAAGCCCTGCTTAAAATTACTTGTAAGCACGTTGTGTAGGCCTATCCTTCTGCACATACAGTATGTAAAATTAACATTGCAATGGGCCTGTTATCCACCATCGGTCAAACTACACTGTGAAATTATTATAAAGGCAAATATTTCACAAATCTGCTCATTCTAACACTTACACGTGTTTAAACAAAACGAAAAGTAAAAAAAAAAAAAGTCACGTCGGTATTCACAAATACCTAACACGTTTAATTCAACGTTAAGATATGGAACTACTTTCCCATGCATAGTTAACAACTTTACTGGGCGTATGTCAGTCCGTGCGAACGTTAAAATATATACAGTTAGGGACAGGGACATTTTTCGAAAGTTGATTAAGAAAAAAAAGGGGGACTCACTTTACCACGAGCAGCCTTTACACGCATTTTAGAACGGCTGCTTGACACCTTGCAAATGACTCATTTGAGCCTCGGAAGCAGGGGCAGAAAATAGAGTGAGTGAGTGAAGAGATTTGAGCGGCTCTTAACAGAGATGTCTTGAGAGGCGATGAGGGTGATTGAAGTGAGTATAGAGCGGCGCCGGAATGGAAGGGCAGGAGAAACGGGGGATACCCGAGAAAACCCGCCCACCAACGACATTTTCCGGCACGATACCCACTTGCGAAAATCCGGTGACCCGACCAGGGATTGAGCCCGATTCGCCCTGGTGGGAGGCGAGCAAGCTAACCGCTCAGCCACCGTGGTCCCTGTATCACTAGAGATGAATCCACAAATTAGGTATTATTGTTTTTCTAAAAAAAACTTTTACAACTTGTTATATACGCATTTCGTAAAATAAAAGAAAAAAAACGAAAATTCGGCTACGCAATTTGCTATTTTCATTTGCTTCAGTAAAGTTCAGTGTTTAACTTTTCTTTCTTGAGTTACCTAAACTTAATTAAATTTAAAAGTTACTTAGATATATTTTTAATTAAAATTCAGTATTTAGCGGCAGTATAAATGTTAAGATGTTCTTTTACGAGTATATATACACATTCCACCAAAAAGGAATTGAACCTGTCCACAATGTTTGCTCAGTGGTTGTCACCCCGTTAGAATCTCGTAGGGCCACCTCTTGCGGCTATAACAGCAGCCACCCTGTCTGGCATGCTCTCTACGAGTGTTTGCAGGACATCCACGGGGATTCGTTGCCATTCCTCTTGCAACCATTCCATAAGTTGAGCAATGGATTTTGGTCCCGCCTGACGAGTCCTCATCCGGCGATCCAATTCGTCCCAAAGATGTTATATAGGGTTGAGGTCGGGCTCTGGGCGGGCCAGTCCAATCGGCGAACATTGTTGTCGGCGTACCACTGCATAGTAGCCCTTGAAACATGGCACCTGGCATTGTCATCCTGGAAGTAACACGGGTCCATTCCGTAAAAACGCCACAATGTTGGGAGCATTTCATTATTCAGAATGTTACAATAGGCCTCTGTGTTCATGCTACCACAGACAAACACCAGCGATCCTACGCCGAAGGCCGTGAAACAGCCCCACACCATCACTCCACCACCACCGAATTTCCTAGTTGGCACTATACACTCCGGCAGAAGCCGTTTCCCAGGTAGACGCTACACCCATACACGTCCATCGGACCGGAATAATGTAAACCTCGACTCATCACTCCACAGATCCGATTTCCGCTGCTCCAGTGTCCAGTTGCGACGGTCCAAACACCGCCTGAGCCGCCGAGCTTTATTACTTGTCGTGATATGGGGGTTATGTGCAGCTGCTCTTCCGAAATAGCCAAGTCGGTAGGCATCTATACACAATGTTCCAATGGAAATCCATACACCTGTTGCTGCATGAAACTCCTGTCGGATGGTAGCCATGGGTTGTGCCCTATTTTTGACAATTTCACGTTTCGGGGTTCTGCGATTTCTGTCGGTAAAGATTGGAGGTCGTCCAGAACGTGCAGCATTGGCACAATACCCATTATCGACCTTCCACTTACGCAGGACGAATGAGACCGTTGATTTGGGCCTGTTTACCTTCCGTGCAATCGCCCGGCTAGACAGCCCACTGAGATGGAAGCCCACAACCACGCCCTTATCGAAGTCCGATAGCTCTGTAGCTCGTGCAATCCCCTTGTGAACTGGTTCTACACCGGCCTGCAGCGTATGGCGGCTACACAAGTAAACTGACGTACTTTTTGATCGATAGTGTATTTTCTTTTGCAATTATTAGGGTAGGCTAATTATGTCAACAAAAATATTTTAAGGGAAAAAACAAATCTTCGTAACATGTAAGAGTTCCTGTTGATAACTTATGTTGGAAGATGATGTGTAGTTAGTTTCGTTTTTTTAACAGTAGCTGCAATTGCTTATCCCTGATTACAAAAAAAAATATGCATTTGCGTATTTTAAAACAAACTTTCCCTCTGCGACAGATTTAACGTGATTTGTTCGGCTTCGGTGACGACACGCGAAATGCAAAGATGCCAAGTTGTAAAATCGATTCTTTAAAAACCTGTTACTCTTCATTCCGACAGTTACTTCGTCTCAAAAATACATACTTTGACATTCCGACTCTCGCTACCCGGAATGGAAGTATGGGATCAATCTGCTAGAGAATTTATTCTGATAGTTTCAGAAATCGGGTCCCTGGAGTGCACGCCACAAGTTGCCTCGTGTAATAGAGGCCTTAAGGGCACATTCAATTCACCCTAGTATCCCATTTCGTTCACCCTTTAGTTTCTTTCACCTTTATTTATGACTGAGTTTTTTTTCCTTGGGTTGGTTTTGTGTATTTTGTTGCAGTCTAGTATGTTTCCGTAGCGTTCTATCAAACGTCATTTAGCTGAAAAGGCCTTTTCTGAGGAGATTGGTATGGCTACTTAAAATTCGTAAGCTATGATAACCGTTTATTATTAGCTTTTCGAGTAGCCACATGTATTGGAAGTAAAGAGTATTACAAAACAGAATCACAATATATTGATTGTGCAATATTGGTTGAATGTGATTTAAATGATTGCTGTGTCTGCTCAAATTACTTCAACACTTTAGGGACATGGATGTCTCACAGATTAGAACAACTGTACTTTGAACACGATCCGGCCGAGTAAAGAACACGTGTAATCGTGACGGAACAACAGTTAATTGTTGCTGTTAAAACCACTTACGAGTTGTTTAGTGCCTTCTAACCAGCGAGAGAGAGAGAGAGAAAGAGAGATACAGAGACAGACAGAGAGAGAGAGAGAGAGAGAGAGAGAGAGAGAGAGATACCGATAGTAATGCCGATAATCTGTAATAATGGTCAGTATTATCGCCGCGCTCTCTTCAGGTGTACAACCTGTTTCGTTCAAGATCAAACGGTGCCATTTTGTAGGTATACGGTCGCCAACTCCAACTTCCCTCAAGCATACGCGAGTGACTGCAGGTCTCGACTGTAAAAGCAGCCATTTTGTACAGACATCAATAAGTTGTCTTGTTGAGTCTCCACGCGCAAAAAAAAATCCGGACAGCCAGGTTTTGAAGAAAAGCCAATAAATCCAAGATAGCAGGAATCATTATTTTATTTAAAAAATCTTCCTCTAGCGCGAAAAAGCCTTCCTCCCCCAACTTCTTCGATGTAACAGCATTCTTCGACTAATCAGAGAGCGTCATGCTCTGTGATACATTGCGTCGCCTCCCAAACATTCATGCAAATTTTTATTTCTTTGAATTCGCATCTTTGTTTCACATTCGTACGCGTTCCTATATGTTAATATTTAACGTTTTATACCAGCGATATCCAAATGAACTAATAGTTGTGGGCCTTCTTATTTTTCTTTAAGGGAACCCACAGAAGCCAGGTTTGTTTTTTTCGTGCTTTGATATCTGTGCAAAAAGTTCATAATATCGATTTTATTTAACCCTTTCATATCCAGTGTAGACAGTGTCGACATGTTACAACGTACGAAGGCTGACTGTGCACGGCGAACCTCACAGGCCAATGATCTTCCCCGGGAATAACAGATTCGTGAACCGTGCTACTACTATGTGTTACGACTGGTTCATATTACTGACCACCGAACACAAAGCCTTCCGCTTATTGGTCGTGAAAATGAAGCAAGTTCTTAGTCACTTTGAGTACAACAAGAATAGAAAAATTTCTACTTGGAACACCAGAAACAATACATTAATGTAGAAATGAACGGGTTGAACTAAGTTGAAATTCGGGAATTTCTAGCAGCTTATTACGGACATTGGAACTGCAATAATGAACGCGCTAAAGAAAGTTGAAAATGTGCATGTAAGTACATAACCTACAAAATGAACCCCAACGGTTCGCGGGGTTGCTGCTTGTTAAAGGCAGTTCACGATAAAGTGAGCACTTTAGAAATTAACCTTAGAAAAAGTCACTGTTCCTACCTGCATATATTTTAACAGGAGCACTAAGTGGCATACGCCCAGTAAAGTTGGTAACGATGGAGGGAAAGTATTTTTAAGTCGAATAAAAAATGTTAGGTAACTATTTGTGATATCTTAAATTATTTCTGTCCCTTTCTCCTTTTTTAAGGCATCGAAGTGTAAAAATAACCAGGTTTGTAAAATACTTCGTTTTTTTAATAATCACGCTGTTTACCTTGACCGACGTATGAATAAAGTGACGAGGCCCGTGGCAATGTTGAGTTTACATAAGGCGGAAGAATATACAACGTGCATACAAGTAGATTGTAAGCAGGGCTTTCATAAGTGCTCATTTTACCGTGAACAGCCTACATAACAAGCAAACCAAATTAACTCATACTGACCACTACATCTTAGATATAGATTGCCCTAAATGGTGTAAAATAGGGGAGAGGCACGTTGGACATGATCCCAGGCGGCTTCCCGGCCTGAGCATATGCGCCCATAACCCTGGGCGGGAGACTCGCTCCTGCTTTGTGCTAACCATCTCCTTCACTAATTAGCACAGCCACGCCAAATACACATTATCTGTTCTTTCGGTTCTATACAGAGTGTACTGGGTCTGCTAAAGATAACATCCTGTCATTAGAACACTACCAAGCTCGACCTATTTATCTCTCTCTTCGCGCTATTACTTGTCACATGTGAGGCAAGCCCAGGTGACCAACAATTTATTTGTCTTTTTACGTCTCGTCGGCAGAAAGGTCAACAGAAACGGCTATATGCAACAAGGGGATTGAGGAAGGAATCAACATGGTCTTTTGCTACACTCTAAAGAAATTTTCTGGTAAACTTCCTAAACTGAATTGAAAGTTTTTAACCCATATATCCTATTGAAATAACACCACATATCTGGCTACAAATAGGGAATTTTTGGCGTCGCTACTATACAAAGTTGGTAAGTTTCCTTGAGCAAATGTAGGAATGCTAGCATGAATGTATGGGGAAATAACTTTACCATTCGCGTTTTCTCACTTTACTTACGAACTCCTATAGTAAATTTAAGAACAATTTCTTAAAGTGTAAGCCACCATCGTGACATTCGACTGGAGTGATTTCGAGAGACGACGGTAAACAGCAACCAAGGGCGCCAGTCTTATATCAGGAGCCCAAGTACGTGACTATCGCTAACCAGGCGTGGTTGGCGATATTCTGACAGGAGGCGACTACCACACTTAGCCGTGCCAACGTCGATCCAGCGCATTGTTCCCACTACGTAACTACGTAAATCGGCTCTTGATCAGAGGAAAAGCGCCTCCGAGTATGGTCGGGCCGTGACTTGAAACAAAGTCCTCCCAAATACGAGTCCAGTATCTTCTTCGGAGCTCCCAGCTCCAGCATATTCACTGTTACATGGAGTTAACAACACACGAAATAGGCATTACATATGCTGTTTATATGGGCACTTTCTGTTGTTTGGCCACAATTGTGTTACAAACACTATGTCGACGATGGACAGCACAGAATAAAGTAAAAAAAAAAATGGATCATACATTTGGAAAATATCCAAGTAATATGAAATACAAAACATTTAACGCAATATTTTCTACCAGGAAATTACATTGGTTACACACTGCTATAGGCCTAATAAATAATTGTATGCACGTTGTGTATTCTTCCGCCTTATGTAAAATTAACATTGCCATGGGCCTCATCTATTCATGCGTCGGTCAAGTGAAACTGTGAAATTATTAGATAATTAAATATTTCACAAATCTGCTCATTTTTACACTTTGATGTATAAGAAAAACAGGAAGCGAAAGAAGTAATTTTTAAGTTATTACAAATGGTTACCTAACACATTTTATTTGGCGTTAACTACTTTCCCTCCATCGTTACCAAATTTACTGGGCGCGTGTCGCACAATGCACCCCTTAAAATATATGCCGATACGAGCAGTGACATTTTTCTATAAGGTTGATTTCAAAAGTGCTCATTTTATCGCGAACAGTGTTTATACGATGTGGTGCGCGCGGTTAACGCGGTGACCTTCACCGACCTGCAAAAGCCAGTGTATGCAAACCTGTCTCACAAAGCAGTATAAGCTACAATCGAACAACAGAAACTGATTTTTCCAAACCGCGCAAATTTATTAGACCAAGGCAAAGATAACTCACTCGAGAAATTCTTGGAGAAAAAATTCGTGAAAATTGTAAAATATCGTATTTTTAAAGCTTGCCTATGCAGTTTCCTTAAACGGCAAGAGAAAGTACAAAGATACAGGCGTTTAATCTGCGAGCTTTCATCGCTTGTAATAAAACCCCTATGTTAAATATATAATTTGCACAGTACAGCGTTACGACGGAAACACTGCACGCCTTGCACGTTGGAGCGATGAGGCGCTAGGCATGCGTGTTAGTGTCGCCCGTATCACTCCCTCGCTTCTTGACTTTGGACGCGCAGCTACGTAGGTCCTACCGTACCTTTCGCAGACTCCAAGACTAAAGAACTTGCTTATAACACCTCACATTTTTTACATATCAAAACTAGTGTGTTCTCTTCTTCCAGTGACTTAAGTTCAAAAATGGTAAAGTGTGAGAAAAGCCCTAAAAATTATCCATCTTCACACACCATAAGCGGTTAAAAATTGAGTCAGTCCTTTCACTAAATTTGTTTGTGTAATAAACACATCTATTTACTTTTTTTCGTGAAGAGGGGGAGGAGACAGTAAAAAAAAAAAATGTTTTATGTAACTATCGCTTATTAAAACTGTTTCTTTCACGCCAGTAAATTACCTGCTTTTACTGCCTCGTAACAAGAGAGAAATTGCACAGTAAACAAAAACAAAATACAGTGGCTTTAAACCCCATACAGATAAGCAGACTTAGTTATATTTCTGTCTTTGTTTTACATATTTATGCACCGATGACAAAGCATACTAGGGGCAACTAACAGTAAAACATTTTATTTTGTAACTGTATTTAACGCTTGTGTGTTCTAAGCCACCGACATATAAAAGTCAACAAGTGAAGCACAAATGACTTTTTTAACACTCTTATCAGAGAAATTTATTGCCCTATAAAATGTGCATTATTTTTAACACAGTTAAAGTAGTCACTGAAACCGAATAATGAAACTATAGCCACTTTTACTTATAAACTGCACTCTCGTAAAATTAGCTGGTAGGCTTTTATGACATTTTGTCACTCAGTCGTGGAAGATTAATGGCACGCACGACGTGTATTTTAAACGCTGGACGTCATGATGTAATAAAAATGTTACATTAACAAGACAGCATCACGACCAACGCTCGGACAACTTTAAGCTACTGGTTTTGTTCATAAATCCCTTGTTCGAAGATTTACATGAAGCACGGACAATTTGTCGTTCGCTAACGTTCATCGGTATTGGTATACTCCATTCACGGCTACTTCAACTTTCCTAAAGCCCTGCTAAAGTCTTACTTCCAGGATATTCCTCCGTCTCGTGCAAACAACCCTTAGAGCATTGTACCACAGGTACAAAGCACTGCATTGGAAGGCACTCAGTCAAATCATATTTTGCATAAGAACTATTTCTCATCACTCCGCATTGCCAACATACATATTTTTTCTCTGTATTTATTTGTAATACGTATAAATGAAATATTATAAATTACAGCTAAAATATAAGTAAAAGTTAAATTTAACAATGACGAACGTACTTTTACGCTAACACAAGTATAAAACGCTCAACGAAACACGTCGTGTTTTTTTCAAAGGTTTTATTAATAAAGTGTGAAGAAACCGCGAATAGAATATAGCGTGGTCAGCGTCAGGTTTTATTTCGGCTCCGGTCGAGACCACTTCACTACTCGTCACGTGGCGACCGCAGTAGGGGCGACATGAGGAAGGTTGTTGCCCCGAGCAATCGTCATCGTCGTCAGCCGCCGATGTTATTAAAAATCGCCGAGTGCGGCGGCGGCCATTAAAACTGCGTGACTTGCAATACCACCTAGTTGCAATGGGGATCCCTCGACCTTACCATAACCTTCACCTCACCCACCGCGCACTCTTGAAGCCATAGACTAAAGAAGAGGTAGACCGATCTCGTTGGCTGCGCACAACCAATCTCCGTATCCCAACATTGAACTGCTTCTCTGCCTACACGTCTATAGTTTGAGGTTAGAAGAATGTTTAGTAAACAAGTGCGTTTGAGATGTTTTTATACTTCCTCTAATCAATTTACAATGCTTTTTGATTACATTCAAACTGGTAAAAGTATTTTATTAATATAATAGTGCTCGTCATTTAAAAATTAATATGTAAACAAACACGCTCATCACTGTTAACAATGTGACTTTGACAGTTGTGCAAGATTGGGGTAGGTCAATGTTGGGTACATCTATGCTCGGAACACACCACCACAACTGGCGTCTTCACTGAGGAAAGCGCTCATTTTTGTTACAGCACTCAATTATGTCCTACTGCAGCTACGGAATCGGATATTTTTGTCATATGAACCAAAAATGCCACTCTTGGAGTTAAATTTAATTAACTGATACAAAATATTTATAAAGAATCCCGAAACTTCCAACTTAAAGAAAGATTTTAAGAATCTCAAGAATCGGCTCGCGTGTGTGCGTGAAACTATCGTGAGTTAACTGCAATATTTTAAAAATAAATGTACACAATAACATGGTTACAACACTTGATTTTAATCAATCTGTTAAAAATGTTTGGTAAGTTTTACGCATTTTGCTGCCATGTTGTGTTAACTGTTGGCTCCCTAGCCAGAAATGTCGGGGCTTCCCAGGTAGGCCCACGACACTTAAGAGTAGGATGGAGTTGTGCGTTCAAGGTCAAGAAGCGAGGGAGCGATACGAGCGACACTAATACGCACTTCTAGCGCCTCATCGCTCCTACGCGCATAACGAGCAATGTTTCCGTCGTGACGCTGTACTGTGCAAATTACGTCTGTAACAGTGGGACTTTATGACACGAGATGAAAGTCCACAGATTAAACTATGATTGTATGGTCGTACTTTTCTCTTACCGCTTAAGGAAACTGCATACACAAGCTTTAAAAATGCGATATTTGACCATTTTCACGAATCTTTTTTTTCTCCACGAATACACTTAATATGACAAAAGTAAAAAAAAATTAGGGGCACAGATAATTGGTTTTTATCTTTTCGGACAAAAAGTCATATTTGCAGAACATTTATTTACCGAGATACGCGTCTTCGCGCAAAAAACAATACGGTCAATAGACGAACCAACTATACGCTATTCACGATAAAGTGAGCACTTCTGAAAGCCCTCTCATTTGGAATAATAGTCAATAAATATATCTTATTTTAGCCTTCGACGTAAATTTCAGAGTGCGGTGCAATATATACATTATGTTTATTACTTACACGGCAATAATTACTTAAAAAGAAATGACTGAAAGGAAACAGTAACTAGGGCCTCAAAAGTGCTCACTTTACCGTGAACAGCCTATACCTGGAAATCCCTTTCACGTAATCGACGCAGTGTAAATCTACGGCACAAGCAATTTGAAACCAAACTCTATGATTACGACACGGTATTTGTAGTGATTGTGACGATCTGACTTAGAGTGGAATGGAGATATTTGGGCGGCTCTTAATATCGAGACATTGAGGGGTGAAAGGAGGTGAGTATGGAGCAGCGCCGGAATGGACGGGCGGGGAAAATGGGAGGGCCCCCGAGAAAACCGGCACGATTCCCGCATGCGAAAATACGGGACCACCCCCGCCAGGAATCGAACCCGGTTCGTCTAGGTGAGAGGCGGGTAGTCTGACCACTAGGCCACCGTTACCTCTACCTCCATTTGGCAACGGGACGGAGTCATAAGACATATCTGCAAACACGATCCAAATATACGCATCGCCTTTAACAGAAAATGGCTCACTGTAACAGAGTTGAATGAGAATGCCAATGAATTTCCACCACGCTACTGTATCTTACTGCAGAACAACAAATTTATACGTGGACAGTCGTAGTCCCAAACGGTTTCTCTTACTTGCAAAACGGACATCATGCGTCAGTGGCCTTGGTCTTTCAAAACGCTGCGTCCAGCCAGAATCGAATATATAATGTTGACGATGTGTATCGCAAGCAGCAGCAGCAGCGCGGCGAACCCCCGCTCCGTGCGGCGTCCTTGACCCGCGTCCTCTGGAGCGCGTTGGCTTTGCGCCTGACTTGCACATGAGGTAAGTAGCAGTCCCAGCTACTGGAGTATGTCTTCTCAGCTGGTTCTCCAGCGCAGTTATCAGCGTGGGGCTAGCAACCACGTGTGTCCACTCTTCCCTCCGCCATCGATACCTCGGAACGGCAAATTGCGTTAATGTCTTTGGCTTCTGGATTGTGGCAGTGTCACTGTCCTATTTTGTCACAACGTTTTTGAACCAGTGGCGACTGGTGACTTTTGAAACTGGGAGGGCTGTAGCGATCCTAAATCATATCATTACAAATATCATTTTTAAAATAGGCACAGTGATAAATATAATGCGTACGACAGGCTTAAGTAGGTGTAGCTTACGTAGTTAAATACAAAAATTAAGTGTGGTTTGTGGTTTTTGAAGAAAAATGTATCATCGCTCGATTTGTAATGGTCAACATACTGTGGCCGCTGGTTCAGATATAATCACTAGCACGAGTATGTATTTGTTTTAAGTTTGTGTAGGTTATATGCCTTCCAACCAGTACCTACGTGGTGTGGTACATTACACGAGACGACAAGAAATAACATAATAATACCAATTCTACCATACTAATGATGTAAATAACTTAAATATACTAACACAAACATTTTTAAAACCAAATACTATTTTGCATAGCCTACAGTACATAAAAATTCATGTCAAATTTAAATTAGAGGATGAAAGTGGCATATCTTAATATATATTTGAAAACAAAATCCATTCGTCAACCTGTACGCGCTATATAACTGGCAATGTTTATTCACCTTACCAGGCAATGGAAATTTTATGGCATTTTTTTATATGTTGCGAATATGAGTTATGTCTTTTAACTTTGTCTCCCAAATGTTTTAAATCTTTCGCCCAGTTGACAGTCCACGTAAGATAATTAGGTTTCATTAGCAAAAAGAATTTAACAAAACAACACATTTTTAACTTCACACCCGCATAGCCAGTCCGCGAAATTGTATGCATTTACGTCGAATTTTCTCGTACACGAACCATTTACCACCTTGGCTTTGTTGTTGAATGATATTTAACTGTGGCCTTGCTGGTCCCAAATTCTGCAGCTCTAGTTTGTTCTCGCAATTTAAAATATTTGTCGTAATAAGGTTTCAAATGTTACTCACCGAATTAATAATTATTTACAAGTTTACACAACACGACATTAACAAAAATTCAACCCTGCTTCTGACCGATGCTCATCGCTCATCATTAATTAACAACAAACTTATTCAGAGCATTACACACTATATTTGTAGCTCACGCGAGTTTCAACGATATCTGTAAATAAGCGATATTCGAAATAAATACAAGCATTGTTAAGAAATGTGTTTGACAACTGCAAAAGAGTGGAGCGCGAAAGTGTACTTACAAAACATGTAGTTTTGAGGCCTTGTCAAGTTCCAGGAAACCATTTTTTTTTTGTTTGAGCAGGGGCGCGCCTAGCTCTCTTCGATTTACAGCATGCGATTGGCTGAAAAAGGCCGAGCTCCTGAAGTCTTCCCTCCCTCCCGTAGCGCCCCAGTCATATGTTACAGTCCTCTCTCTCTACTAGCTCAACCCACTTCGGAGTGAAGAATTTGCCGCCCCACCACTCGACGTTTCCAAAAACATTTCTCTCGTGACAAGAGTTTCGTCCATCTCAAAAACATTGGCTGCGAAATAACCTCCGTATTCGCACGCAGTATTATTTACTGAGTAGCAGATAAGTAGAGGTACGCACCCCGCAGCCCTCCCTCAGCAGCCGCCACTGTTCTGAACACACTGCAGCATCCATTTTCACGGCAAAGTAGTAGCAGCAGTAACTGTTATAGGCTATTCACGGTAAAATGAGTACTTTTGAAAACCTTGCTAAGCGCTACTTGTATGAACGTTGTGTATTCTTCCGCCTTATGTAAAATTAACATTGCCATGGGCCTCATCACTTTATTCATGCGTCGGTCAAGTGAAACTATGAAATTATTAGAAAAGTAAATATTTTAAAATTTGCTCAATTTTACACTTCAATGCATTAAAAAAAGAAGAAAAAAAAACATAAAGCAAAACAAATAATTTAAATTATCATAAATTGTTACCTACACTTTTTATTCGACGTTAATATTTGGAACTACTTCCCATTCATCGTTGCCAACTTTACTGGGCACATGTCACTCAGGGCGTCCCATTGCAATATATGCAGGTACGAGTAATGACTTTTTTCTGAGGTTGATTTCAAAGGTGCTCATTTTATCGTGAACAGCCTTTATGATCCAAGGACATACAAACAATGGCCGTGAAAACCTGCCAACTTCACTAACTGTACTCGTTGCTAAAAGTGATGAGAAAGAAATTTTTTTTTTACACCTTCACCAAGATGGCTGGTGCTCTGTAACGTAAAAAAAATCAGTCGCCACCAATCCTCGGACATTCAAATAACAAGTCAGGGACTCCTAAATTTCAAAGCGATACTGATTACACGGTATGTGTCGTTTATCAACGCCCTGGCTTTACGCCAGTGTGCAGATTGTAGGGAGGGGGGGGGGGGTCCTTATATACTAAACTTAATTTGGGCTTAATTTAACTTTAGTAACGGTACGCGCACCCACGATCTACGCGGGATTAGAACCATAGACTGAAGATGAGGTACGTTCATCGATTTCCATCTTCTGTGTATGTCCCCAACATTGAGTCACCCATCATCATTGGAACTGCCAAATTCACATGGTCAGCAGTGATGTGAACAAAAATTTCAGACTGGGCATTTATCTACGTATATATCACAAAACCTATTCATACAAACCGAACTAAACTTGCAACATATTCAGCCTCTAGGATTTTCCACTGTCTGTCCTAAAAGTTATATAGAATGCATTTTGTATATAAATGTACTGAGCATACCAAAGTTACATAAGACTTGATCCTACTCACCGACATTTTACTTGAAAGATAGTTTTAAAACTGTTAATAGCAGTTCTTCCATCACAAACACGACACAGCAACTCACAAGCTCGAAACCTGATCACTGAATTCATCCACGTTACATGCGAATACGGCTTTGGACAAGAAATACCTGGGACGAAATCAACTTCACTTAGCCGTCTACGACCACGCATGATTATTTACTAATAGCTTTTATAGCCTACTTACATGAACAAGTGCACGGGAAAAGTATGAGAAACTGCACAAGAGAGATACTGTATCGCCATTATGTAATTGCGACAGTACAGCAAAACACAGCGTACAAAAATGGTTTTAATTTGTATAGCAAAGAGCACGTTACTGAGTAATAGCAAGAAAAAGTCCGAGTGGGAAGTTCACACAAGTAGAATTACTTGAACAGCGTACCCAATCTCCCTAGAGTAAGCCGGGCCTCCGACAGTTACGTTAAAGTCAGTTATGTCGGGTACGACAACAAATTATAAGGCAAAAAGCATGGGACCAGAATAAACAAAAATAAAAGAACCGCTTGCTACCTGCATCACTGTATAAATAACTACAGGTTAAATAGCTCACCAGTCATCCAACCTGAATCAGATTGACCATCTTAAAAGAGAAATTAGGCAGAATAGTGAGAAAAAAACATATCCTACAAAACACAACTAAAGGCGGAGCTTATACAAGAGTGAAGCAGCATTGGACCCGACGTCACCACAAAATTGGTTAATTCAATGCCAAATAGACTGACATCGCTTATTGGGGGGAACGGAAAGCCAACGAAATAATGAGTGGGCATTGTACATGTATTTGCCATAATACGCTGATGTGCATATATTTGTGCCCAGCATTGGTATGCACTTTAGACAGATAATACAGTCTCATGAAGTGATTGCAAGTGGTTTACGTTCTGTTTAGTGTTATCGTGTACCTCACATATGTTGATTTCGTCTTTCTGGCTTTCGGCTACATTCATCTGCGACCTAATGTGACCTAATTGCTCTGTACAATTGTGCTTATGATTTAGCCTGTGACTGTATGTACTGTGTACCCAACTGATTTGTATCTGTACATTTATTCTGATCGTTCGTGCGTCGTGTCGCACCGACTTCGCCCGCCGCCTTGACGCGTGTACACAAGCGGACAATGCGGTGCACCGCCACGGTGCCGGATATAGTCCATTAGCGGTTTCTTCTGTCTTTTTGAATCAAACCTTTTAAAAACCTCCCTATGTATGACGTGTTTAGTTATTTCCTAAATACGCCCTGTATCACAAATGTTTTACACTCGTGTTCATAAAAGTTACTTTTTTCCCTGTTTTGAAATGTTATTAATATCTTATCCATCAATTATAATGCTTCATTGGTAAATAATTTGAATAAAAACAGGGAGAAAATAGGTATGTTGGTAAAGTCTAGTGAGAAACAGTTCTTATACAAAATATCACTACAGGCTGTTCACGGTAAAATGAGCACTTTTGAGATCCTAGTTACTTTTTTCATTCGGCCATTTTTTATCCTTTGGCCACCTTTTAAAATAAGTATTGCTATGCGAGTAATAAATACAGCGTATATATTCCACCGCACTCGGGAGTTAACTTCTAAGACTAAAATTAAATATATTTATTGAATATTATTCCAAATGAGAGGACTTTCAAAAGTGCTCACTTTACCATGAATAGTCTCTACAACTGAGTGCGCACGAGTGTGGTGCGTTGTCGTTCTGGTGTAATTCTCCAGACTTGTTAAGCTTAGTTTGCACGAGGCGGAGGAATATCCTGCAAGTAGAAAATTACCAGGGCTTCAGAAAACCCTTATGTAACCGTGAACGGAATATATCCCCGCCGCTGGCTCTGCGCATTCCGAGCCAGAGAGAGAGAGAAAGAGAGAGAGAGAGAGAGAGAGTGAGTGAGTGAGTGTGTGTGTGTGGGGGGGGGGGGGTGGTGGAGTTCTAGTAGCGCGTAAAAGAAAGAAAAAAAACGCGGGGCAGTGGGACGCAGGCAGGCGGCCCAGTTGTGGTTCCAACTACGGCCTGCGCGGCCGTAGTTGTAACCGCCACCTCGTTACGAAGTGTCTTGCGCGACAATTATGAGAGCTAGCGGCTTGAGACACGCCCAGGCGCGGGCCGGCTCGGCTCGGCTAGGCTGTGTCGGCAAAGGTGGGGGCAGCGCCTTTCACCCGCAGCCTTGGCTCCCACCATGCCTGCCCTGCGGTCACGTGACCCTCCTCCCCCTCTCCCAACAACCAGCTAGTGCTGGGTTCACTACACAGGCACAGAACTTAGGATGTATAATCCCTCTTATGATTGCATGATCTTCCTCCGCCTCGTGCAAACCAAGCTATTACGCCAAAGGACACCGCACCGAATTCGCGCGCACTCAGTTGTAATAATATTTTGTACGAGAACTATTTATTTCTAGGCGCTTCCAACACACATGTTTCCTCGATGTTTTTATAAATATTTATTACATATGAAAATATATAATTTATAAATAAAATATTGGTAAAACTTTAATTTAACGAAAAATATAACACTTTTATGTTAACATAGTCGTAAACGCTTGTTTGATATGTCATACTTATAAATTACCTAAACACGTCGTACATGGGGTGATTTTCAAATGTTTGTTTCAAAAGGTGTAAAGAAACCGCGACCAGACTATACAAGTGTCTGTCGACAGTCGTGGCCACTGCTCATGCGCGTGTGAAAACGACACTCATTCATTCACCATCCAAAGTTGAAATGGTAAAAATAGAGAATTTTACTTACAGAAAAAATTTTGCAGGGCATTAAAAAGTGCTCACTTTAACGTGAGCAGCCTATACACCGAAGGCTGTGAAACACAAGTTAATTGACGTACTGAATTACCTATCTTCACGGGTACCCAATTACTTTTTGGTAGATAGTGCATAAAGATACTACCCCACTTCACTGGACCAATCAGGGTTCTGATACTTTAAGTCAGAACGTTCATGATTGGTATGCAAACAACTTATCCAATTTGATTCAAAACCTTGTTCATCCAATCATAAACGAATAAACTAGCCAGAGTGTTATCGAATATCTATGTTGCCTCAAGAAAATTCTCACGAAATTCCATCATATCTAAGTATTATACGTTTTGTTATGGTTGGGGTAGTTTAAACCCCATAAAAAACACGTTTTCATCCACTATCCTGCATTAATTTAGGTGGTCCTGTTTAAGAGTGGAATCGCATCCCGCGTTTTTTGTGAAATATTTGTTTGCGCGAATACGTTTATCTCGGTAAATAAATGTTCTGCTTGTCAGAAAATATAAAAAAACAATCACCTAGGCCCCTTATTTTTTTTACTTTTGTCATATTTAATGTCTCCTTGGAGAAAAAAATTCGTGAAAATGGTCGAAATCGCATTTCTAAAGCTTGCCTATGCAGTTTCCTTTAGCGGCAAGAGAAAAGTACAAAGACACAGCGTAATTCAATCTGTGTTATTTCATCGCGTGTAATAAAACCCCTATTTAATATATCTAATTTGCACAGTAAAGCGTTAGGGCGGTAACACTGCACGCCTTGCGCGTAGGAGCGATGAGGCACTAGGCGTGCGCGTTAGTGTCGCCCGTATCGCTCCCTCGCTTCTTGACCTTGGACGCGGGGGTCCCACGGGGGTCCATTCCCCTCTTAAGTTGCGATACGATATTGAAAAAAATTATACGTAAAACCGCGCACGTGCAGTAATGATGGATGCCCAGGCACACACGCGCAATAACCACGGCCGTGACATGATTCCCACGGACTCCGAACCACAAGAGAAACACCTCGGTGCTCACATTCTGAGTCATGTGGTACGGATCCAACACCGTCTCGACCTCGGTATATGAGCCTGGAGTCTTAATTACAGCTGCCGGCGATAACATAACTCTTTCTGAAAGTGAGATACTGGACCTCTCCTACAGCAGACTCAAGGCCAGCCAACTCAAGACTTCGAATATGAAATCCGTTATAGTATTTGGAATTTTAATTTCCGGAACATTGCTCTTCTTTTAGAACACTGCTTCAGAATTACCCTGTACAAACTTTGCAAAAAAAAACTACTATTTACAAACTGCCAATCCATATTGAGTAGGTATATAAAATAAAAATTATTTATAAGTAAATTGATAAGTGTTAGTCAGTAATTATTTTTTCGTTTGTATTGCACGTAAACCAACCATACAAATGTACACCCCAAATTTTTTAAGGTTTATTTTAATCTTGGCCAAAAAAAGGCATGAAGCAATTGCCCATAAAATCAATTTAAAATCACTTTCTCTTGTTATATTAAAAACAAAAGTTTCGTTGAGAAATTTAGAGTACGTTAAACAACGAGATATTTTCCGTTCACGAGGGAGAAATGAGATGGATCAAAGCGACAATAAAGAGTCGGAAGTAGAAGAAGGGAGTAGCCCGAGAAAATCCGCCAATCAACGGCCTCGTCCGCCGCGTTTCCCGCATGCGAAACTCGGGCGTGGCGCCACCCGTAATCCAGCCTGCATCGCCTTGGTGCGCTACACTGGCCACACAGCTCCTCTTGTCAAGGGGGGCCGCGGTGGCTGAGCGGTTAGCACGCTCGCCTCCTCACCAAGGCGAACCGGGTTCAAACCCCGGCCGGGTCACCGGATTTTCGCAAGTGGGAATCGTGCCGGACGATGCCGTTGGCTGGCGGGTATTCTCGGGGATCTGCCGTTTCCCCACCCATTCATTCCGGCGCCACTCCGTATTCACTTCAATAACCCTTATCGGCTCTCAAGACCTCGCTGTTAAGAGCTGCCCACATCTCTTCACTCAGTCCTCTTGTCAAGAGACGTTTTCAACAAGAACCGGAATAAATTACTCCTGCACAGTTAGACTACTAACCAAGCGGGCGTGTGTGTGGGGCCTTCGCTATATCGCTACTTCAAGGGGCCTACGCTATATCCACCCGTCGATACGGCTTGTACCCGGCCAATCTGTTCTATTTATTGCAGCAACATGCAATAAAATCAGCACATCAAAATATAAAAGACCCCAGCCTACACTGTATATGCAACCATAGCACAGAAGCAACGGAATACTGACTGGCGACGTAGTCGACGCATATAATAAACGAGAGAACACCCTCAAAAGCAAAGCATCGAATCGGCGTGCAGTCTTTGACACCAACACCTTAGTCTGCGTTTATAGTGAACAGGTGAGCATCGCGGAGAGCAGAGTGGTTGGGGAAGCGAGGTATTCCGACATACACCGACAACTGCTGAAGTAAGAAACACAGCTGCTACAGCAGTTGGAATGTCCATCCCATGAATACTGACGGAGCACAAAACGGGCAATTCAGCCGACTGTTTGAGAAATTACGTTCATATCCCGACAAATCCTTCTGTATTGTACGATATCAGTTGCAACATTTGATTACATCCTGAAAACGTAGAGCAGAGAATAAACAATCCATCAGATGTGTTTCTTCACATTTTTTGAACCGCACCTTTGAAAAATCATTCCATATCGTGTTTTTCCTAAATATGCCGTGTATCACAGGCATTTTACACTTTTTTTTAACATAAAAGTAACTTATTTTTGGTTCATTCGAACTTCTACTTATATTTGATCTATAAATTACAATATCTAATTTATAATTAATACGAATAAAAAGAGAAAGAAAATAGGTTTGTTGGTAACGCCTAGTAATAAATAGTTCGTATGCAAGATATTATTACACTGAGTGCGCATGAATGTGATGTATTGTCCCTTTGGTGTAATTTCTCTGGTCTCGGTTAAGCTTTGTTTGCATGAGGCGGAGGAATATCCTGAAAGCTTAACATTAACAGTGCTTCAGAAAAGTTGGAAGTAACCGTAAATGGACTATAGTAAGCAAATTATGAAAAACAATTACTGAAGGCACGTAATTAGGGACATTCGTTCCACTTGCATGAAAAGTCTACATTTCACCAGTCCTTGCGAACATAAGTCTTAGGATTAGAGGTTGTCATATCGCTGCTCGTGTGTTCAGAAATAGTGTAGTCGTGTGCAGAGGCACTGTTGGAGAGAATCGTTATGTTTGGAACGGTTACTGCATGTGGTGGAAATACAGGAAGACGATTGCTTGTGGGAAGGATGAAATGCAGTGGTTAATGGTTGATATTCGGTATTTGGCTATAGACACAGCTGTGTACAGCACTTGCTGGATTTCCATTTGATGTAACATTTCCTTTTCGTCTGGTAATACGTGGCAATAGGCTACCGAATAAATAAATGTCCTTGTTTTGCAGCGCGTGGATGTCTTCTCTCACTAAATAATTTTTTTCCTCTTCTAACTGAACAAGTTTCAGTCCTACTTCTTTTTGCAGGCACTTATTTTTTTATACATGTTCCGTTACTGGTTTGGATACTTACAGCTGGTGTAAATGGAGAAGACAATAGATCAGCGTTTTCCAAACGGTGGGTCACGACCCGATACCGGGTCACGAAAAAAAAAAATTCCCGGGTCGCAAGAAACAACTTTACACTTCTCATTATTAATTTCATATTATTTTAATTTCATTCTTACAATTTTATTTGTAATCATTTCATATCATACTTTACAAGTAATCATCAAAGTACATGAAAATTACAGTGACATTCAAATAATGTTTTATTTTACCTACACGTCTCAAAATAGGCAATAAGTTTTTAGTGTGTCACGATAAAAAGTATCATAAAATAACCGGGTCACAGAAAATAATTTTTGGGAAACGCTGCAATAGATGATTCCCATCAGGTGACCCAGTTACGTTAACTTCGCAACATCCACATCGTTGGATTCTAGAACATATGGATCGTTGCTCGTTGAGTCCAGATTACAGTAACACTGACGTGCAGTGAGTTGGTCTGTTAAAAAACCGCATTTATTAATGATTCCGGTGAAACAGATATCTAAGCAAACGTGAAAAAATTAACTGTAAAAAACATTTTAAAACAAAGCTTTTATTAATAAATAAATTAAAAAGATAAAAATAATTATAAGAGTAGTTACAGAATTTGTAGAACTTGTAAGATGTGGTCGAACAGCCGTAATAAACTTTACTACAAATTAATATTTTTGAATCCATTTATATTTAGTTAATAAAAGCTTGGCGCGAATAATTAAGAACCTTGACCAAGATATGTGCTTACTACGCTTACGCACATGAGGTATACGTTCTGTATTGCGAAAAGTTAAGAGCCGTATGGAAAATATGCGCTTACTGCGCTTACGCAAATGAGGTATAAGTGATATATTGCGCCAGGCTTTTATATACTAAATATAAAAAGTTACAAAAATATTAATTTGTAGCAAAATTTATTACGGCTGTTCGACCAAGTCTTACATGTTCTACAAATTGTGTAACCAGTCCTATAATTATTTTTAACCTTTTAGTTCATTTATAACTAAAAGCTTGGTTTAAAATGTTTTTACATTTAATTTATTTTTCACTTTTTAATCTCAACTATTTTTTTTATTTATGTAGGTAGACTATTTATACATTCAAAGACTCGTCCGTCATCGGTATCGTTTGCGATCAGACAAGTTTCAGTGCACTTTTTTCGCGGGAAGTTGAACCGACATTCTGGATATTCATTATTCATCTTACACGTGTGTATATATCTATGTATTTGACATTTCAATACGAGCTCACACAGATCGGACTCTTCAAATGGTATTTCACATACACGCAGTCGATTATTTGAATTCTTCTTGTTCTTCAAAGTTTGGATGGTATTTTACCAACACAACCATCTGTAAATGAGGACTTTCCCCGACACTGAAACTCTACACGTTATCAGTAATCAACAACTTGTCCAGCAAATACATTCTGATTGCTAGAGATTCGATGGGCGCCGGATAGACACCTCACAGACGCCTACCATACATACAAACAAGTGAAGTTAAGTGAAATCTTGTAAAAAGACGAAGAACATGTGGGTTCTTCTCGAAGTACTGCTGTGTGGAAGAGAACTGCGCACCCTTCGTAAGCAGCCGAGGGCTGCCGAACATACCCGAACGCTCTGGTCACCTCTATGTGAAACAAATAAATTTGTTTCCTTCCGCGCCGCTGTTACACACATCCTTCCTCACCGCTCTCCTCAACGCTCCACTATACACGCACCCTTAGTTGTGGCAAGTCTTTAGCAATGTTGAGTGATTTCTTCCATCCTAGTTTCTTATTCGTTCAATATGTTTTCAGGTGCAGCAATATATTAAAAAAAACAGCAGTTTTTCCCTGTTGTCTAAGTTGGAAGGCTTCAAAACAGTGAATTGCGTTTTGAAAGTTTAATTCGTAAGTCGTTTCAAGTGTGCGTTCTTCTCACAGATGAACGTATTGCAAACAAGTTAAGTAGCTGCGGAAAACGACGTGGACTAAACCCGCTGCAGCTATAGATTAAAATGACAGAGACAATGTTATAATAGGAAATTTGTGAGCTGAACACAGAAATTGCAATATTGTATAAATGAAAAGTTCTAATAGTGGCGTGAACGTGATTCGAATCTGTGCGTATTCCACAAGTAAGTAGAAAAGTGATCTCACATTTTAATGTGGCAATTTAAAGTAGGGATACGTCAAAAGGGAGGAACCGTGGTTAAAGACTGTTCACGATAAAGTGAGCACTTTTGAAATCAACCTTAGAAAAATGTCACTGCCCCTGCCTGCATATGTTTTGACGGACGCACTGAGTAACATGCGCCTGGTAAAGTTGGTAACGATGGTTAGAAAGTAGTTCCATATCTTAATGTCGAATAAAGAGTTAGGTAACCATTTGTGATCATTTAAATTCTTACGCTTTCTGTATTTTTTAACGCGCCAGTGTGTAAAAATTAGCAGACTAAAAAAATGCTTACTTTACTAATAATTTCACCGTGTCACTTAACCGACGCATGAATAAAGTGATGAGGTCCATGGCAATGTTAATTTTACATAAAGTGGGATAATACACAACGTGCATACAAGTAGGTAGATCTTTAAGTAGGGCTTTCAAAAGTGCTCATTTTACCGTGAACAGCCTATGATATGTCTCGACGCCGAATTAGGATCAGCGGACGGCATCCCCTTCCTCTCTCGGTGCAGCTGAAGGAAAGGTTCTCGGCTCAAGGGTGAAGGAACGAGCTAGCTACACCACCAGTGAGCTTGAGCTGGAGGCACTCTTACCGATATAAGTAAAAACTAACTTCGGTAATCTTAACGTTATGAGTATGTAATTCCATATATACCTACACTATCCACTGTAAAGTAAGCACTCTGTAAGGCCCCGGTAAATTTTTCCTTACAGCTATTTTCTATCTTCCCGCCAATTTTCCATATAAACGCTGCCACGCGACTAATTTCATCACCGTCAAAGTGTAACGTCTGAGGCTGCAATAAACTATATTTATTAGACGTTAATGCCTGTTTTGAGGGCTTTAAAATGTGCTCACTTTACCGTGAACAGTCGAAGTCAAACTACGTAAATATCATGAGAACTGAATAAACTGCATGCGTAATCGTATGAGTGCTTCGTTTAAGATACGTCACGCACGATGGGCTGTTTCGGTTTCCCTTGTGTTGTTGGCTAGAGTGAGCTGAGGGGAGACCGGCGCGGGGACTTGCACGGACGAATTAGGCGGGGACGGACGCCATATTGGTGGCGGCGCCGTCCCTCGTGAATTGGACGATCCAAAGATTACTGGCAGTTTAGTTTAGCATTTGAAAACACACGTAGTTACAGTTATTATGTAAGCTCGGGACTATGAATCAGTCGCGGTGATAACTACGTGATAATTGGATTGGACTGGAAAGGGCTTATTAACTTGCCCCGATGTTGTACCTGAAGGCTTATCAGGGGACAGCTAACACACTAACTTATCACGTAACGTACACTAAAACCCATGCCTTACCTAGGATTCGAACCCAGAACTTCCCGAATCCCAGACCGGCGGCACACCCACCTACTGCTCCACGGGGTCAGCGAAGGGGTTGAATAACTGTCGTGTCTATAGCTACACGAAACTGGGCTTAACTCTCTACCGATTCTGCAGTGACATGAAGCTTAATTGAATTATTTTATTTTATAGTAAAACCTGAAAGTCAAACACCATTATGTGGAACATTAACTACAGTTGTACAAGCAGCATAAGGTTGCCGGGCAAAGAACGAAATGCATTACAGAATCGGCCGAATACAGTGTATTACGTGAGTTACAAATGTATCACGTACGTTCATAACCTATACCGTATGGCCATAATGGTGCAAGGGAACTATAAGAGCGAGTGTTGGTTATAACTTCTGTATTCGTGTTTAAACGGTTTTACAATAGCCGCTGCGACATATCGCTACACCTATAACACACTGGTAGTTATTACAATCTACAGAAACCTAATTTCAGAATCAGTATGTCGACAACAACATAGGAATATGCTAAATAACCAAATATTCATTTACTAAAATGTCGGCTGCGCTCCGTGTATGTAAAAATTACCAGCTGCATACAGTTGTTTTCTTAATTCATTCAATACGAGCTACCTATTGAAAATTCACGCTTTGTTCGTTTATCGGCCCAGTTGGGTTTCGCGACAAATATGGCACTTGAGCGATTGGTTGCAATTATTTCTACATGCTTACATTAAGTGGACATAATATCCCATGCACATTTTATCAAATATAATCCGGATAACTGCGTAGTATCTTGAAGTTCTTCGTGTGACCAATGTGCCACTGCTGTAACCAGAAAATGACGCCAATTGTTGATAGGACTTTGCGGCATGTGTCGGACGCTTGTTTGTACAGCATAGACAGGCACGCTTGAATACTTGAGACACATGCGTGACAAATGTATAGACGGTGTCCACGACATACACGTACACTCCAAATCTGAATCAGTGAGAATTTCACTGTTTCAATCAGTCAAACGTATCTGACTGATGCAACAGACATTTCAGTGAATTTAACTAATGAACCAGTGAAAGAAAGTCATATTTCCTTCACTAACTGATTCAAGGACATTTCCCACTGATTAATCAGTCATTTTTTCCACTGTTTTATCAGTGGTTTATTTTTTGACCGATGGACCAGTGAAACATCTGAGCAACTTGCTCCGTCTCTAATTATTTTTGACTGATGTATAAGTGAAACTGCGTGTAGAAATGGCCGCTAAACAACCTGTATCAAATGAAGTAACAACGAATAAACGAATAAAACCAATGCAAAATACTTTCTAAAATGTGTTTCATAGCTCCATTTTACGAGGTATTATGAACACAGCCTTTCACTCCGTTTTTACGTCTTTCATTTTGTTTCCATGTGATCGTCACAGTGCTCTGTTTGAAGATTTAAACTGCATATAATGTGGCGAGGAGAGTGCACTCATAATTACTGTTCGTTTTAACAGTCCTAACGGTACCACTCAAATCTAAAACGAAAAGTAAGACCATACAATTTCAAACTATACTATTTCGCAGAGACATTATAAGAAAAATAATTTCCTCTCGAGAACTTTAACTTGACGTGGTAGCTCAGATGGCAAGACAGCGGCCTATCGTCGAAAGGCGAGTTCAATCCCGGCCACCTGCGATTTTTTTTTCTCACTTTTTTTAATTGCGGTAAAATGCATAATATAAATAGTAAACTATCGTACATAGGTTTATTTCACATAAATATTTGCCTACGTTCAATAAAGGCAATATTTAATTCACCACTGCAGTCGGTCGTCACTTATTCAATCAGTGAAATTTTTTCGCTGAAACAATCAGTGGTTTTCCACTGATTCTAAGAGGAGCAATTTTCACTGATTAGAGTAGTGTGATCGTGAATACATGCGGGGGTAGATGAGGGAGGGGCGACTCTAAAATGAGCGATCAGTTCATGCACACTGAAAAGAAAGTATAAAACACTGGCTGTTAGCCGCGTCTCCACCCACGTGCAAAATATAAAAAAAGACCAACCAGCGCCTACTCAAATGGTTGGTGGCGTATTTTATATATTCCCTAAGAAACTGTTCGTTTTTTCCAGGATGTAAAGTACCGTATGTGCTAATCCAGAACATAATCTACCCCTGTGCCAAATTTCATCTAAATCCGTCGAGTCGTTATGATGCGATTGGGTAACAAACATACAAACTTTCGCATCTATGATATCATTACGATTAAGATGTAAAACTATATCAAAATAGGAACCCCCACTTTGGGTGTAATTTCTGAATAACGAACTGAGTCTGCATTAAGATTATAAGCATGTACAATTGTGCTTGAAAATGACGTTTGATCAGTTCGTGCTATCCGCGTACCACTACTCCTAGCATCTAAGTAGTCACTGATCCACTACAATAATGTCTGTTAACCCAAGGCAGGTAGTAGAAGGCAGTTTTACCATAACGTTCTACGAAATATCACAGTGAAAGAAAAAAACGACTATCCCGCGGTTAGCAATTTACTCGTGAGCGACGACCTTGAGTATTACGAAATACCTTAGCAGGGCGGCGCCTGGCGATAAAGAAGGGATCACACGATTCAAGATGCAATTCGCGCAAGATTTCGTACGAAATAATTCGTACGAGAATACCAACTAAATTCAAATGCGAAACGTGTTCACACGCAGATAAATAAGATGACTACTGTCTCGCATTAAAATTAGTTGATAGTCCTGGTGAGTACCAAACAGCCAAGGTATCATAATACAAAATATGAAGTTGCTTACCTCAACAAGGTATTTGTTTCAAAGCTATACCTCCAATATATAACTGTTATTATTATATTCTCAGCGAACTGTCTAAACTTCAATCCATGCTTTGAAGTTATTTTCCAGCAATGTTTTATTTCCCGGTATTCCTCTTCACACATCTCAAATAATGATTTTCTTTTACTCAATGGTTAAGTTTACAACATGTCACATTACCAGCATACAAGGACCAATAGGATCGCAACTTGCATCGCCTTGCACGAGAAAAATAGGACCTGCTCTGTTTCCTCATTTCGTGGAAGATGTGCCTTGCACAAGAACTTGTGCAAGAAATTCTCGTGCAAGGTCGGCAACTCGCGCAAGATTGGTACTCATCTTGCATCGTGTGATCCCTGCTTAAGGGAATATAAGCGGTTCTGTACACACACAAACGCGCCTTACAACTAACTGCAACATATGGGCGTGGCACTCGTGCACATTTCTGCGTTATTCTAGAAATGTCAGAAACTATGCGAGATGAAACAACAAATTCGCGAAGAGCGTTCAGCCTGACTTGACACAGGCCATCTGTAAACATTCGGCGGCGACAGCATTGCCCGCCATTCGGAGATTAGCGGTTGAAATGTTATCAACCAGCAAAAGTGTGTTACCTGTGTGTTTCTAAACCATATATAATTATGAATTTGTTGTTTGATCTAGCATAGTTCCTGACAGTTAGCAAATAACCACTTTTAATTCCCATTTTCGAGGCATGTCAGTCTCTCCCTTCATAATCTCGTCAGGTCGTATATTGTATTGTGTTTCTGCCCAATTTTTATAACGAATCGCCTCACAAAGTTAACACTTAGAGTTCAGGATCATTCTGTATAGCAGTTTTTATTAAAATATAAAATATTTAAATTTAGAACTGCGTTTTCTAAAATAAATTACCTTAATTTATCTGTGAGGGGGTAAAATAATATTTCTGGTCAAATATCTTAGCGAGAGAGTTAAGTTGAGAGATTTGGTCTTGAGAGCCAATGGCGGTAAAATGAGGTGAGAATGGAGCAGCAACGGAATGCAAGGGTGGCGGAAACGGGAGATCCCCCAGAAAACCCGCCGACCAGAGGCATCGTCCGGCACGATTCCCACTTGCAAAAATCCGGGGTGACCCGGCCAGGAATTGAACGTTGTTCGCCTTGATGGGAGGCAAATCTCAACAAGAGGCAGGTCGGATGATGTATCTCTGGATTCTCTAATCTCGTAGTTGCTTTAAAAATCAGTGTTTGGGCGCATACGCGTGTGTCAGTAAATAAATACTATAGGGAAATAAGTTTCTCTTTCAGTATAAGTTAGAAATGACTGATCTCGGTTAGCAAAATTGTACTTTTCTCATCTTAGATACATTCAGAAAGGAAATAATTAGCGAGAACTGCGTCTTAGAGCATGGTTGCGTAGTCTCCTTTACAGGAAGAAGGGGGAAAAAACAAAACGGTGTGTTCAATTCAATCCGTTGACTTCTATCATGGTTATATCTATGATGGTTGTCCTGCGCATTTTGCTCTGGTGAAGACGCAAGGGTTAAATGAAATGTTTTCAAGCCGGTGGTTAAGGCATGGTAGTGTTACACTATGACCAGCTCGCTCCCCTGACCTCACACAACTCGATTTTTTTCCTGTCGGGAACACTGAAAGACACGGTGTACAACACGGTTCCTACGACGTCAGAAGACAATCCGGAACGCATTGTGGCAGCTTGCTCAGGCATTTCGCCAGAAACACTTCAGGCCGCTCGTCTCTCGCTACATGTGCGTTTACATGTTTACATACGTGTATTGCTGCCGATGGTAAACACATCGAGCAAATGCTGTTGAAACACCTAATCTGGAACGTTTCAACCCCAACTGTGCTCTTTTGTACAATGCATGCGGATGCAATTGTATTTCCCCTTCGGTTGCTTTGTTTTGTTTTTGTTGTGCATCTGTATGCACACGTTACTCAGTACAGTTAATGACTATAAAACAAATCTCCTGAATTACGTGGGTATGTGAATAAAATGTAATGTATATATGTGTATATACACGTGTAATTTATAAAGTAATTCATAAGGTTTTGATACCCTGTCTATTATGGTTAATTTTAGTTATTTAATTACATTAATTTCATTCAGGTAATTGTAAACTGTACTGATTGAATTTATTAATTGTAAATAGCAAGAGATATCAATTTATTGTTAGATAATACGACAATAGTTTAGCTTGAATTATTTTTAATAAATTATGAAATTATAAATAACTCTTTTATTTAATTAAGACCGCCGTCCCTTAACGAACTGACTTTTGAAAAATTGTAACAATAGTATTACTGAGTGCGCACGATATCAGTGCGCTGTTCCTTTGGTGCAATTGTCAAGAATTGGTTAGGCTTTGTTTGCACGAGGCGGAGGAATATCCTAGAAGTAGAACTTAAGCAGGGCTCCAGAAAAGTTGGAAGTAATCGTGAATGGACTATATAAACGAATTAAAGAACCAATAAATTGTAAATTATCTATAATAAAACATTTCCAGTAATACCTCTGAAACTGAAGTAATGACACGAAGACGACGAATTTCTTCATAAGGGGCGAAGCCGAGCCATAAATAAATTTTTAAAATTTAAAAACTCGAAACCAGAAAAAAAAAAAAAAAAAAAAAAAGTTTTTGGAAAGAAATAATCTATCACGAGAAAATAATGGACAAAATTTCCAACCTGTTTCAAGTACACTAACAATCTTCCTATGAATCCTCAAAACTCTCTTAAAAATGGGGGGTTTGGCTGTGTTGGGGACATGGTCATTTGTTTTGCGTGAATACATTTGCATTGACGCGCTCGGACGCCTTGAATTTTTTTTACGTTCCCGGCACCGCTTCACTCGATCATATGGGGTTTTATGGATATCACTGGATAGCTTTTGAGATGCTCTTTCCAACTGTATACGATTTCTGTATTTCGACTTGGCTTTTTGACGAGTATAGGCTGAAATTATGTTACGTTTTCTTAATTTTTTTACATTAATAGCATACAATTCCACCATAACCACGCCACATAAATGTTTTTATACGCGCAATCGATTGATATTGACGAGATCGGTTGATTGAAACTTAAACGAGAGTCGTACAGCTTCTCCTAGTCAAAAGTTATACTACACGGAAGTTATGAGACGCGGCAAAACGAACACAAATTCCCCCCCCCCCTTTTTTTTTTTCGCACGCGATACTTCACAATCCTCACTCAATGTAACATATTCTTTGATCCTTTAAAAATCGAGTTGTGTAATTTAATTTTGAATGTAGATGGTAGCTTCGGAGCTGCAATGCCTCCCACTATGGTCGCAAATTCACGTCAAAACTTAAGAACACGAAACCAGAAAACAAAGTTTTTGGAAGGAAATAATCTATCACGAGGAAATATTGGACAAAATTTCCTGCCTTATTGATTAGGGGTCTTTCGTAATACCCGTTTCAAGTACACTAACAATCTTCCTATGAATCCTCAAAATTTCCTTAAAAACTTAAGTTAGAAAACCATAGTAATGCCGTACATATAAGTTAAATATCACACTCGTTCCACGACTTATGCTTTCTCAGAGTATAACAAGGCTGTTCTCTTGGTTACAAAGTGGTATGGGTTCACACTTACGCTTTACCAGATAACGCTTGCAATGTCCTCTTTGACGCACTGATACACCACGGTTGTCATAAAGTTGCGATACTCCTATCACAGCAAGTCAAGCTTTAGACGAAGAAACTCTGGGCTTGCTGTTTGTCGATTGCTTCATTTTCTGCACGCGGATTATTAACAGTTATTATTGTACACGCAACAAGTGTATTTAATCACTACACTACAGCCACACAGTTAACGCGTCTTGTTTACCAGACAATTAGTGGCGGGTTGGTAAAGCGTGGCATACCAATGAAGTAGAGAGTGGCGCATACTGGACGCATTACCATCTGAAGGCCGAAGTCGTTTTCCCATCATGAATCACTGCCACGTGTTGTTCTCTTGTCGTCGAGCTAAATACAGTAGCTGAAACAGCGACTGGATATGCGAACTGCAAGAGAACGTAAAATATGTCGTTAACTGAGGCGAGTGCGACGCAATATGAGCTACTGTAAGTTTTCTTTCTTCCTCGAGGCGTCTTGGGTGCACTAAAAACATTTTAAGTATAGCTGTTCACGTTTATTTAAGCACTTTTGAAATCAACCTTTCAAAAATTTCCCTGTCCCTATAGGCTGTTCACGGTAAAATGAACACTTTTGAAAGTCCTACTTAAGATCTACTTGTATGCACGTTGTGTGTTCTTCTGCCTTACATAAAATTTAACATTGCCACGGGCCTCAGCACTTTATTCATGCGTCGGTCAAGTGAAACTGTAAAATTATTAGACAAGTAAATCTTTTAATAATATGCTCATTTTTACACTTCTATGCAGTGAAAAAGCAGAAAGGGAAAGAAATAATTTAACTTATCACAAATGGTTACCTAACACTTTTTGTTCGACGTTAAGAAACAGAGCTACTTCCCGTCCATCGTTACCAACTTTACTGGGTGCATGTCACTCAGTGCTCCCGTTAAAACATATGCAGGTAGGGGCAGTAACTTTTTTCTAAGGTTGATTTCAAAAGTGCTCACTCTATCGTGAATCGGCTTTACCTGAGTACATTTTAACGGGCACAGTAACCGGCAAGCATCAAATAACGTTGGCAACGAAGCGACGAAGAGAAAATAGTTCCATATCTTAGCGATGAATTAAAAGTGTTAGGTAAACATTTGTGAATAATGAAATTACTTTTTTTTTTGCTTTCTGTTTTTAGGGTTGCAAGTGTAAGCATGAGCAGATTTGTAATATATATATATATATATATATATATATATATATATATATATATATACATATATATATTTACATAGGTATATCTATAATAATTTCAAAGTCACGCTTGACCGAAGCACGAATAAAGTGATCACGCACATGACAATGTTAATGTTACATACGGTAGAAGACTACACAATGTGCACACAAATAGATTTTAAGCAGGGCTTTCAGAAGTACTCAGTGCACCGTGAACAGCATATAGCTAAATGAACTTTCCCTTGCATACAGTTGTGCTTCCAGCCCAGTGGTAATCAACTTTCCTTTTACCAAGAACCACTGAGTGTAGAACGTCAAACTAACATGGACTATCTACCTCGACACCTTTTCCATGAAGAGCCAAAGTACACGAATAATTAATTCAACATCTCGTTAAAAATTCCATTATCATAAAATTGATACTTTTATTATATAACCGCCGAAATTTTAAGATATATTAGATGGTATATATATATATATCGAAACATAAGTATATTTCGAAACATAAGCCTAATACTACAGTAAATCCAGCGGCGTGCGGTGAACTGTTGCAAAGTAAGCTGTGTTTTGCTCTGTGTTATGCCTAATCGCTTGCTAGTCTACAACGTCGGCCAATTAAACGTAGTAGTGCAGTTGACGCCGCAGCACTTGTGTAATGGGTGCCTCGCCGTTCTCTCGTGAGTGGCCGCAATACATTCAGTTTCTCCTTGCCCCACTCTGGTTACTGTTTCCTTCTGCGTGCGCCGAGTGTGTACAGCACTGAGCAAGCACCAGTTTACCTAGCAATACTTCACCACACGCCACTGGGTAAGTCATTGAACTCAAAATAAAACAGAATGAAGTAAACCAATGAATAATAATTTTGACATAGGCATTTCCAGGCTTGCTACATTTTTACAGTGGAAAATTCCCTGACATTTCCCTGATTTTCAGATAAAAGAATCTTATTTCCCTGACCTTTTTCTAACATTGTTTGTCAAGATTGGTGCCTATGCATTACAATACAATTTTAAACCAAAATACTTCTCTGATCTTACAAAATTGCTCACTACATACATTGCAAAGAAAAATGCCTCAGCATTTTGTCCACAGCCATGAAAACAATTTTATATGATTCTGGCAGTGGTGCACGTTTGATGACAGAACTGCGAAATATATCATGCATATCACAGAATTCCCCCACATTTAGCTAACTCGTTTGAAATTCCCTGACATTTCCCTGTTTTCCAAACATGTGGCAACCATGACATCATACTAATGTAAATACATGGTGGCATGTTCAGAAGTAGTTGCGGAGCACCTGGGACATAACCATGGACCGCCAGTGGTCCGCGGGCCACAGTTTGAGAACCACTGCTCTACTAGCCCATAAGCGAGAATCGCCAACATGAGCTATCGCTCTCTCACAGTAATGCCAAGCACGGCGGGCGCCGTAACTAGGATCCCCCAGGGAAGTCAACCCCATATGCCGAAAGTCATCCACAGTCCGTCTGCTGACGTCCGGACGTCCAAGCCGATATTTTCAAACACCAACATCGATTTTTCTAGCTACTGATGACCCAGACATGATGGGGGTTCTCTCCTAAAATAAGCTGATGGCCGTTTTATCATCACCTTTCTTAAATCCACAATAAGTTTATAGCTGAACACTTATAATTTCCGATATCTATTTTATATAGTATTACGATTTCCTTTAAAAGTTCATAAAAGGTGTTTTATTTTTAACTTTTGTGTACGCTAAGGGCAACATTAAATATGAAATTAAGTTTTTTCTAAGTCTCTTGACAGTAATATTGCATATGCTTACGAATATATTTTTGTTTCAGATAACGTTCACCTAAATTGATTTTCCTGAAACAATTGGGAAATAAATTTTTTGGGCGCATTTGAAGTTCACCACAAAATAACTCAATGGAGGACAAAGAAACCAAAATAGTAATTTCAAGATGGGGAGAGGGGGCGCTTGCTCTCTCTCTCTCTCTCTCTCTCTATATATATATATATATATATATATATATATATATATATATATATATATATATATATTGAAGTAGCGCCCTCTTCTCCTTCGTGGCCTGTCTGAGAACTTAGTGGTGACATCGCTGAGAGAAGGATTTAACTAGACACAATTAGAGGTGGACAAGAGGCCAATCTCCTGATAAAACCTTGTATGGATTGGTAAATTTGGGCAGCTATCTGCTGCTAATGCCTCATTTACACGTATTTAGTCGCTCGGTTCATTAAATAGCTGGCTAGGATAATTTACACAGGTTGAGCGACTAGCTGCGATAGTAGGCCAGTTGACCCTCCTCCCCTTTTTTTTCATTCTCGGTTGAGTCAGCTACATATCCTTATAGCAACTCACACGCTTGGTTCACACATGCAGCTAAGCTCACAGGAGTTTTGATGATTGGTGTTGTGTGACGTAGCGTAATGCTATGCTGCATAAGGCCACCACGTTGGGATAGCCAGTTACATAATAAGCTGCCGTATGAGTAGATAAAGACACACTCGTCTTGACAGTAGGACGTAACGTACAGACCCCTAGTAAGGGTGCCAGATATATGTAATATATTACACAAAATTTATGTGTAACTTAAAAGATCAACACGTTGGGTGAACCAGTTAATTATATAAAGTTAATGTACCACACACTCTCTGTGTTGATATAGGTCACCACTACAATGTTCAGTGCTGAGTATCTGTAATACACATAACTGATAATAGGTGGATGTCTGATACACACTGCACTTCACAGCGAATAATATGCATATCTTAAAATATGTGCTGCAAACATAGGTGTACTGCTTTATTTGCTGACTACTCAGTTGACTGTTGAGTAAGACATTGCAATTTATCGTTGATTTGCGTGCTGGTTACCATATGCAGGCTAATTGGCTGGGTTAAGTGTACGTACCAATGAACAGTTCTTTACTACTTTCCACATTCATGAGCACATAATATCAAATACTGTGGATTAGCATCAAATATGTGGACTAGAATAGAATAACTCCAGCCGGAACCAAACTGCTTATGGCACTCACTAACACGTTGATTTAGTGTACGTGTGGCAGAGTGACTAACCTGGCTGCGCAGTGCCCCTTTACTGATGTGAAAATTACCATATACATAATCATAGCAATTGAAAACATATTATATGAAGTGTTTGAAATAATAAATGTAAAATATTTCAGGACGTTTGTGACAATATTAGTGTAGTCTGAAAAGCAGCAACTTGTGCGGACCAATCCCAGGCCGAGAAATATATGAACTCACCGTACGTTACTCTACCGTACAGCAGACCAGCTGGCATACAAAGCCTTTGTGTGTGGGTTAAACACCACTGAATTATTTTTATGGAAGACAGGAGGACAAGGTGACAATATACTACACGAATGTAGTCGACAGTGGCCATATTTACCTTTTGAAGTTTTAATTTTTTTTTTCAACTTAAATTTCAGAGTAATTGGTAGAAAATAATCTAATGAAATACCCTGGATGGCAATCAGCAAAACAGCTACAATACACCATAGCAGACCTAACACCGCTGAAAGTGGCCTTACCCAGCCGTTACTGAGCCCTAGAATGCTTATTTGGGAAAACTTTGCCAATGTTTCATATAAACTGCTTCCACGAATAAAATTACTGTTTTCAATAAAAATTACGTAAAAAATAATGCAAACTAATTCGCTTCGCTCAGAGAGAACTCTTGACTCAATCACGGTTCTTCATAGTTAAATATTAGGCTGAGTAACAGTGCCTCCTACAAATTCAAAATGGCGTAGTGAGGAAAGCTTATAGAACAAATGGTGGTTATTGTGACGCATCCTTAGGTAGTAAAAGCGTGTATAGCTTATCTGAAATGGTGACTGCAGCTCTCGTAGAAAACAATCTGCTTTATTTCTCGCAACAAGACCAGGGCAGGACAGTGTGCTTAATTACGTGGAAGGCTTCCTCTTCAACACGTAACTCACGTCTCGACACTGTCTACTTCCAAGCAGTTAAACCATGCTGAAGGGGCTAAATTAAGCACGCACTTAATCGCTGGCCGCAAATACTGCAATAAACGACGTTCAGGGATGTATCTCGAATACCCTAACTTCTAAGTTAAAACCTGCACTTCACCCACTCCGGGCGAGAGTCCTATAGGTACTACGTCCGTGCGTCTTGGGAGCTGATGGCGGAAAGAGCAATAAAGCTCTGCCGGCTGGCGCTTACTAAGAGGGCCTACCGTGCCAGCCAATCACATGACAGGATTTGAACCTGCGGACCAATGAAAACAAAAATACTTCAAAACCTCCTTAACGAGCCACTTCCAACGGCCTAACCGTGGGGAAAAAAAAAAAAAAAAAAAAAAAAAAAAAACCGTGGTCTCGAAACGGCGATATACAAACAAATAAACCCTGAAGCATTAACCAAAAGTGAGACCAAAAAATAAAATAAAAATTTAATTACATATAAAAGTACAAAATTAAAGCTATCTGACTTAACACAATTAAACATATAAGACTGCCATCGCAACATCTTAAGTTGAAAATTCTACATGTGGGAATAATAAAAAGAATAAAATTAAACAAAATCAAATTAAATAATGAACATAAATAACTAGTTTACATAGCCTATTCGTACATATGAAATACTACGTAGAGAAAATATGAATGAAAAAACATATATTAATTCAGTATGCAAACAACGTACATTTACGGATGTTACGTTGGTATAATCATGTGAACATAATGTCTGAAGAACGAATACTTATCTTGAGGAAAGTAATAATTTACTGTCTAGAGTTTTACTTGCACTATTAGACATATTCGATAGAAGTCAACAAGGTAAAAAGGGTTTGGATAAGGCCATGAATTCTTCGGAGATCTCAGCGTGGAGTTTCGGCTAAACTTTTTTCGGAAACTCTAGGAAAATGATGTTCTAGAGTTCAAAACTGTGATGAGACTAACTCCAAAACAGTTCGAAGAACTTTTATGTACAGTGTCTCTTTTTATACAACGTTCGGACATAGTGATGCGCGGAGCCCTTAACGTAAAAATAAAATGGCACTGACTGACCTTGCGTCCGGAACAAATTTCATCATGCTGTCCAACATTTAAATGTATCAAATGAAATCTGCAATAACTAGACTAATACCTGAAGCGTGTAACGCAATCCAGCTAGTTCTTTAAAATTACATAAGAGGAATAATTGAGTATTTATTATTTAATTTGTTGCTTAATTTGTCATAAAGTTGTGTGATGTATTTGGCGACTTAAAGATACGTTAACTAGTAATTAAGGGTACGAAAACCCCACAGTATTTAAATTACACTGTAAGATAAAAACAATCTAAAATATTCAATAACTACATAATAATATTTAGTGGAAATAACAATACCTTTAAGTGATTACTGGCAATAATCAGCACGTAGTAGGGGCGACCCACTTCTGGACCAATTTGCGCAAGAGTGGCCTAAGTCGCATTTGGTGCAAGAGTGCGCTAAGTGCGAAATCATGATATATAAGTTATATTAATGGTTTGAATAACTAACTAATTAATTAGATTAGTAGAACAATTAATTAGATTAAATGACCGATTAATTAGATTGATCTATTGATTAAAGAATGCTTTGACAACATTTTTTTATTTTATGGAATTTTTGTTGTCAAAAAATGTTTATTAATTTACTCATGTCATAAGGGGCATATTGGCGGAGCAGGTTCGGTGTTGACTCTGTAAGGTCCTGCGACCGATGACCAGAGGAACAGGTTGTAATTGTTTATACAGGAGTTAATGTTGATGTAAGAGTGGTATAAGGAGCATTTTAATTTATTTTTTTAATTTGTGACATGCAGAGCAGGCTACTCGGCTATGTAGAAGGTCTGGAGGCATACTGAGGATTTTACTAGTTTAGTTATGGAAGAAATGTTTTCTTTTTCGGCGAAGTAAACATATTTTTAATAAAAAGAGACGTTGAAATAGGTTATCGAAAGAATTACTTTAATCAATCCTCGAATAAAATAAAAGTAACGAACTATTTCGGCGAAGCAAATTCGTTAAACAGATTTTAACCATTCGATGAAACTGTTTTCCTTAGGAAAGTAACTGATCTCCCCTTTAATCATGTAACTTTGAATATACAGATACGTATTAATGTGATTACCAAATAGAGCTAATTAAATTATAGGAGACACCCAGCTACAACTCCCCACACATACTTACTCGTACAAACTTAGCCCAAATGTGAGGTGCTGATTGCGGTGTTGTGTGAGGTGCTGTGTGAGGTACTAAGTGATGAGTGCTGATTGGGAGCCTGTGGAGTCGATTGCGGAGTCTGCGGAGCCGATTGTGGAGGCAATTGCAGAGCCTGAGGAGCAGATTTCAGTGGCAATTGTGGTGCTGGTGTGGTGCTATGTGAAGGAGAAGGAAGAGGAGGGAGGAGAGTATAGACTTAGTCTTGCATATTGTATAATGTTTCTTTAAAGTGTCATTAAAAAAAAATTATGTAAGCATATATTTGAAGAATAATATCTCTTCACAGCAGACGTCAATGATATCATTCATAGTAATTTTCTCTTTTGTATGTTACAGTAAATATCATAAGTTTGTATTTCCTTGGAAAATTGTTGAAACCTGTTGTAAGACAGTCGCTGTCAGCTAGTGAGGCTTGCTCTACAGGGCAAGAGTCAGTTTACCTGATATTGTTCGAACCATTAGCAATAGTGTTACTTGTCTCACCATGCCAATACTATCAGAGTCATTCGCAATATTTTCTCGAGATCCTCCCTCATTCCATTACTTTTCAGCGCTCATTCATTCATTTTCATACTTCCATTTTAAGACATATTGGTGTTCACATCGTGTAAAAACATTGCAATTCGCCCACAAATTACTCAAAGCTAAAAATATAATTGAAATGTGAGAAAAGGAAATGAAACTACTAAATAATAAGTCATGCAATTTCCTTCACCATTAATTTTTTTTTTAACATCCTTAAAAACTATACTTACAACTTTTCACAAACTATCCAAATTAACATTACAGATACATTTACAAACATTAAAACTAAAAAAATTATACAAAAGACAATTCAGAGTGTCCTTGTGTTTCACAGACATGATATTAAAATTAAAACTATATACTTTTTTTCAACAGTGATACATGTTGTCATATGTTGCGGGATTTAGTGTTAACATCTGACATGTCACATCCGGGTTTAAATTTGCCCGACACGCCAACACCTACAATGACTCCATGTACACACACATGTAGATTCAAGATTTAAAATGTATAATCCCAAGCTGCATAGAATAATTCCTGGGTGACACAAAGGACAACAGGGGTTATAATCGATTTTAAATGCCATGCAGTTATGACAAAGCAGCAGCTTTGAAGAGGTATATAACATCTATGCAGTAGGTCTGAAGACAGCTGTGATGCAGCTTACAGTGTGGATGGGGAGTAGGGTGTGGTGCGGAGCAGAGTGTGGTGTTGGGTGCTGGCGATGGCAGCTCTATATTTAAAATGGTGCTGAAATAACTGTCGGGGAAAGAAAAAAATTACATGGGAATGCTGTAGTGCCCCCGGGGTAAATTCGATATTCCCAACGGCTCATTGAAGTGCTTATCGTCTAACCCTAACAACACAACTTTGGTCTTGTGTTTGGTGTAAACCTTGTGACCACGCGAACAGAACTGGTATTGGGTCCCCAGAACCCAGGTGCAATTATCGAGGCAATCTCGATAAACCTTGTATCAGAGGAATTGCAGCACGTTAGGTATTATACCCTTTGCATTACATATGCACTGCTCATTAGAAACAATGTGTGCATAAAGCTTGGGACGTACACATACAAAGTGTGTGATGATGCGGCCAGAACATTCATCCTTCATACTCTGGTATGGCCTTTGTTCTCGGTCGATAATCTGCAAGGAGCATACAGCTTGATATATCAAATCTCATCTCTAAATCTAGGGAAATTACATCATAAAAATCTCTACAGGCAATTTAGTAGATATGGCTATAGGCATCGCAATATAAAGGGTGCAAGGATGGCGGAGGGAATTTATCACACATGTACTTATAATGAAATCCGTACAGGGTTAATTTGGAAAATCGAGAATGGCAACACCAGTGTACAAAAGCTTGTTAAACGTAACAGAGCTCTTTGACATTTCGATACAGAAAAGATTCTCATCAATGATCTGTCGTGCTTGGAATGTATGATGTGCAAACAGTTCTGCAGCTCCATATATAGTGTCATACCTGGTGACGACTCTTATGTACATTTCCCAGAGGATATTCTGCTCAGTTTTTCCATATATGGCATTATTCATTAATTAAAAAAACAATTTCCCAATATCGTTCGCAGCCTGGGCATGTTTGTCAATATTAAACTTTATTGACGGAGTCATCCAAGCCATCTGCTAAAGCGTAAAACGCAATGAATAGAGTCGAGTCTGGCTCCATACATCAAGTACTGCCACAGTGTTTCCCTGTTAGTAACATAATTCTTGTATGGCATGAGTGTCAAATGGAGTTTTTCATGCAAGTCTTTAGGAGGTATGCCATTTACTGGAGGTAAATGCAGATATGATAGCACATTGTGGCATTTGTCTGGAAATGAAAAAAATCCACTTCTAGGAAAAAGCAGGTGACCCCATCATTCACAGTGTTTGCAAAATCCTACAATGAAAATATTTCTGTCTCAACACACTCGAAATTGCGAATAGGAAGCTTGTGCTTCATAGTATGGCTGTACAGTCAGTTTACGTCGAAATAACATATATATTTCGATGCCACACTGGGGTCGTACTCTTCACTCATGTAAATGTTATAAGCTTTCGCACGCCTTCTGGAAACCTAGGTAATGAAGCCCCTAACCACATCTTCAACAAAAAGGTACATATCAGGGTCCATCAAAAGCTCTAGCCGCACATCTGTCATTGACAATAAAGCATCCCATGCAAGACACGGAGCTGTGACATACATTGCGGGGTTAAGACCATAATGAGCCAAACATACAATTCTGAAATTTTCAAACACATCTGCCAGCAAACAAGTGACCACACGTAAATACTGAATGGCATACTGCAGCATGTTTAAACAGTGGAATGCACCCCATGTGGCTTGGGTGTGAGCATAATCCTCATCCTCATCGCTAACACCTTCACCTTTCATGACGTGAAATGTATCCTTTAGTGGGAGTGAGGTGCACATCAAACTGTCTTCAGACTTAATAAAATCACAAGGAAACACTCCCTTCCTTTTTGCCAATTCAAATTGGGTGTTGTTTGGAAACATTGATCAGGTGATACTCAATTGTGCTGTTTTCAAATTACCTGCCAACGTTCCCAGCGACGTGCGCGTGAACTGAAAAGAATCAAAGAAATGTAATCTAAACTATTGCACCTTTCCTTTTGAGTCAATCCCATTGGGAATATATTTGGTGGACTTTTATCTCTCTACGGTCATTCCAATCACCTCGATTCTACCTGGGTTTACGATTTTACGATCACCACAGTTCTGTCGGGTTTTATTATGTGATGTTCAGCTAATGGCTTTACGAGAAAGTAAGCATAATAGTTTTGGAGGTTATGAAAGACAGCAACAAGTTGTTTCTTCGGCAGTCTGAAGTTCAAATTGCATTTATTATGTGCGGCTCCTCTGATTTTCCGTCCGTCAGAGTGTCATGGTCGACCACAATATTATCTGTACCGAATTACGTCTTACAAATCTGACAAAATTTCTGAGCCGCCAACCTATATTCATGAGCAGGGGCTATTGGCTTCATCGGAACAGTCACACTGTATAATCCTGCAACCCACTTTGTCAATTCAACCAATTTATCTACTAACTGGTACATACAATCGTCACCCACAAACACAAAATAGTTAGATAATACTGGATTTTACAAACAAACCAACGAAATGCTACAAACATATGGAACATGTTGGTTGATGGTATTCATATTACTTGTTTCATCATTGGGCAAGCAAGTGGACAAGGGTTTCAAATATGACTCCGTGTCGCAATAGGCGACGAAACTCAATATTTGCTGTTTGCTGTAACCGTGAAATTGCAAGTTCTTATTGTCCCCAGTAGGGAAAGTACTGCAAACAGCCTTATGTAGATGACAGAGGTCATTAAGGTTTGCGATTTTCTCCTCACTACTAATATATTAGAGACAACGATCACAAACAAATTCCTATGTATATCTTTACTTAACTGGCTGTTAAGCAGCCTTGACAAATTCTTAACAGTAACAAAATGCAAATGAGTGTCATTAACACAAGTGCGAATGGCCAATACATTTACATGATGTGCATTTCGTACAGAAGAAATACGAATTGATACGATAACCCTTGCTTATCGAATGTTCGTCAATAATATTACTATCTTTGTCTACTGCAATGTAGACATTGATAGAAAGACCATTGTTATCCTCGAACTTTCGAACATCCTATATGATGTGGTATGATGTGTGACAAGAAACAAAGCTGATATAATGGTGTAATGGAAACTTTGATATGTGAACATCCATATACAGAATTAGAAGCAGACTCCAGACACTACCACGAGCACTTAATACCTCAAACCTGCTTGTAAGATAAGGTCTAATTGTCTCATCATAGATTTAACCCATGTTGGTTGAATGCAGGATGGGAAGTGATTTACTCTGAAAGTGAAACTTCTGCATAGTGCCTTCCTCAGCCAAAAAGGATTTCAAGAATTTAACTGTTATGCTGACACTAAGAGATATTGTCCAGTGTGATGCCGTTGTTAACTCTAACAAAGGGACCCTGTACCTTGAAAAAAAAATCTTTCAAAATACGCATCAGACTCTACTTGATCATCACATATCCATGCATCAGATAGCCTACACACGAATGGTGTAGCCAAAAGTTCTTGTGTCAGGTTAGAAAATGAAGCTTCCACTGAGTTGGATGAATCGTAAAACGAATTATTTTCTGTTTCCCTACACAATCTCTCTAATTTACTCGAAAGTCGGCTGTGAAATGGGCAAAGCACTATCCAAATCATTCGGATTTTCCATGTCAGCTAGAAACAATTCATCTGCCAGGAGAAATACTTTCCTGTGTTTGGGGGAAATGATCATGTTCCAATCTGATGCAGTTGACGGTCTTTCTATGTGTGAATCAGTGCTCGAATCACTCAAGTATATATAGTCCAACAGGAGATCGAAACGATAGCTTTTAGGCAAAATGACAATGTCCTGACAGCTTGTCCTAGATGTTCTTTTTGTTTGCAACTCAAATTCAGAAACAGTGTTGTTAACAAAACGATTGTCCAACAAACTAGCAAAATTTTCGACTTTTATCCTCTTAAACATAACGATGCAAGAACAATTTTTGTTTCCCAATAAAGTAATGTCAGTATCACAAAAAATATAAAAGGCTGCATAGTGCAGAAAAATCGAAAAACATTATTATAATGTCTCGAAACGTAGTTGTGTCTCTAAATAAATGTTTACTTTAGAATGCCTGTTATAAAAATATGTTCCTCTAAAAAAATATATAATTTTAATTAGACATTAGCTCTGTTTCTAAACAAGTGAGTTGTGTGTTTACAACACATTCTATTCATTTATTTTCAATAGGAAAATGATTTGTTTAAAACAAAAATTTATATATTATTTAAAAAAAAATTGTTTCCAGCAAGGGAAACTAACCTGTTACTACACATGTATGTCACTAACTTAAAATTACTTAAATTTAAAAACATTCATAAAAGTTCTTAAATATAAGAATCACTCTTAAAAGTTACTTAAATCTTTAACATTCTGTAATTATACAACTAAATAAAATACTTAAAATTTCCCACCCCATCACATACATTCCACAATCATTAAGAGTGACTCATTGTCCAAGTCACAGTTACTCATTGTCCGAACATCCAACACACAAATATCAGTCACTCAAAGAACGCATTCAGAACACAGACATGGGCAGGGTTTTGCACCCTCCAGACATCTGGGTATAACCAGGCTTAGTTGCCAAATCTCTTTCTATGTTCCATAATTCATACCCAGAGACACAAGAGCCCACCATTAAATCTCTTAAAACTAACTAGCTAGCTAACTAACTAAATTCAAAACAAAAATTACATCTGGAATTAAATTGATATGACTTTTCCTCTGCACTCACAACTACCTGACCAAAATTTCTCAGAGTACTTGGCCATACATTCTAGATGAATTTCACATACTTTTGCAAATATTTAAACAGTGAAGAGAGGCTGTAGGTGCATGTTATTGACATGCCCCTATTCCATATAGTGCAAGATGCTATTACTGGCAGTATACCTCTCCTCTCATCTCTGTCAAATAAACTCAAAACTACACAAAAAATTACTTCTGGAATTAAATTTACATAACTTTTCCCTTGTACTCACACCCATAAGCATCATAAAAATACCTAAAACTAACTTTATATGGCCAAGTCACACTATACCCCATCACACATCAAAACATTACATTCATTAGAGTTACTTAAGGCTCAATCATCCATCACACAACATCCTTCATTCAAACAACATATTCATAATTGAGTCAGGCAGGATCTGTGCACTTCCAAAGTGTGCAGAGCACACATGGCTTTGTTCCTTCTTTGTTTTTTCCAATTACATAATTTATACTCACAATCATAACCAAAACCCACCCTTAAAACATGAAAAAATTGTTAAAACTATGTAAAATGCATAAATCTGTACAAAATGAGTAACTATGTATAAATACTGAAACTATGTAAAAAATTGTTCAAACTACATACAAATAATAAAATTATAAACATTTTATGAAATTTCATTAAATTTGGTATTATATATGACAATTTTTAAGATTTTTGATGATTCGTAAAAAGTTTATGAAATGTCATAAAAGTTTATTAAAATTTCGAATGATTTGTAAAAAATTTGTTAAAATTTTTGACGATTTGTGAAAAGTTAATTTAAAATTTGGAATGATTTACAAAAAGTTTTCAAAATTTCATACTGTTTTACCAATTTGTACCAAATTTTGATGAATTGAATATAAAATGTAATTTTTTTTTTTACTTTTTGTACAAATTTTATGTAAATTCATAAAAGTTTGTTTAATGATGAAGAAACAATAATTAAAAAATCCCGGTAAAAAATCTCAAAATGTTACATTTTCCACTAAAAGATATTAATGCGATATTGAAAAGTATTAAAAAGCCCTAGATGTTGTCACTATTTACTAACCTAAGTGCAGTAGCGAAGCTGTTGTTCGCTGAAGTCTGAACCCTCAGTTCAGACCGGTGAGTGTCGAGGGTGATAGCCTGCCCAGGCTACAGAACCCAAGCGCTTCCCGCTGATGGTAGGTTGACTACTAGGCTGAGCTGGGCGAGCAAAGCTGGGCACTGGCGACTGGCCGCTCAAGCTAGAAGCAGGTCGGCAGAGATGCAGTGAAACATCGCGGATGCCTCTGCAGGCCCGCAGGTTTTCAGCGGGCGGTGGGTGGTGGTTGGAACAAGAATGGCTGTCGCTGCTCCGGCGCATTAATATATAACCCAACACCCATATCTCCTCCCTCCCGGGGAACCTACACGAACAAAGAAATTGATCTGATTTGATAATAAAATGTAATTTTACTAAAGGAAATATAATTATAATGGAAAATTGATATATTTTTAAGAGAAATTACAATATATTAATGCGTTTTCCGAATTTTACTGTGTACGAAAATACAGATTTGGAAATGTAAGCGGAAAGTCTTGTTTGATAATAAAATGTATTTTTACTAAAGGAAATATGATTTCCTTAAATGATTCTAAGCAAAATTAAAAGATGTTTAATGAATTAATGCTATTTTTGAATTTTTTATTGTTTAGAATCTTCTTGAGTCGATATTTTAATGTGAAATATGCTTATTTCTTAGGTTTTTACAATTACATTTAATTTGAATTTCGTTTTATTTACTGATTTTGTATGTATTTTATTACGCGATAAGATGCCAGACCCACTTTTGGTCCTTGTAATACAGCACATACAGTTTTTAAAATATCTATTAATTGTAATTATGTAACACACATTGAGACCATTAGCATCCCGTCTATTATTGTGTTACGATTCTGAATTATATTACCCAGGAAACAAACCCATGTCTTACCTGGGAATCGAACTCAGCTTATATTATCCGGGATTCACACATACAAACTAACTTTTCATGTATCCGGGTTTCGAGCTCAAACTATATTATTCATGCCTTACCTGAGATTCGAACCCGAAGCCCCACAGAGCATTAACCAATTATTCTACAAGGGTTGGCGAGGTAACACAACTATTTTTGTGTATTTGTGTCGTGTTAGAACTGTGTTAGCAGGTCTATGTGAACAGGAACGGAAATTGTGAAAAGTTACTCTTGTTTTTAGTTTTACAAAAGGTATTTCATGCTATCCTCTGTGCAGCACGGTCTTGTCAGGGATCTGGAGAACAATGTTGTGCATGGAAACTGCTTTGAGTGACAAAAAAATACTTACTTCTCAAGTCTCGGCTTGAAATGGTGTTATCTGCGAGTCGGGTAACTGGAAGTTTGGTGGCTTGGGGATAAAATTCTCATTTCTCAGCTTTACACATGTGTGGTTCACACTTTAAATGTTCTTTGAAGGGTATACACTATTTCACAAGCGGTTACAGTGCTCACCTCCAGTTTTTTTATATATTGTGTAATGTATTTAAGTTTTTTAAGGATTTGAGGGAGTATTACTTAATTTTGTATGGGGTAATGTAATATAATATTGGAGATGTATCACTTCAAAAATATATTTTTCGTTAGTGAGGTTCGGTTGTCTTGGCGAAGGAGGAAGGGTGTGTGTGCTTCTTGGCTTCCTTGAAGTTGCAGAAGGACTGGGAGGAGGGAGGGGAGCAGGCGAGCCAAGTTCATGGCTCTTGCGCCCTCTGGCAGGGAAATTCTGAACTCATTCTCTGTGTTTGCTCATGTGGTGCAGAAAGGTCCAGCAGGCTGTAGGGCTGAACTGGTTGAGATGCAGGGAGGGGAAAGCAGATCTTTGCTTGTTATCCACCGTGCCTGAGCAGTTTATATTTGGAGGGGAAGAAAGAGGGGAGTGAAAACCTCTAGCAGGATTCTGGAGGGGTGGGACAGGGGGGGGGGAGAAAACATGGAGTTGAGAGAGATTCGCTTTTTTGTTGCTTGAAAGCCAGCAACGATAATCTTGTAAAAAAATTTGTGGACAAATGGATTCACTCTGAATCCTTAAATTTTAATGCTAGAAATTGTTTTAAGTGATTTGTTAGGGCTTTATGTTAAACCTTGTTTATCATTCGCATGTAGAACTGATATACAGCATTTCAGCATTCTTATTAAGTATAGTATGACATTTTTAAAACTGCTATTCCTTCACGTGTGAATTCGTCTTAGTAATTTTTTTTCTTGGAATTGCAATAGACTATATTTTTTTTACTCTTAAGACACAAGTTTGTGTTTCTTCTAGCTAAGAACTTTCAGTTCACTTATTACTCTCATAGTATATATGATTTGTAGTGGGTACATTTCACTTACTTTCATATTGAATTTTTCACAATTCATTCACAAGAACTATGCACTAATTTTTTCTCTGTTTATTAATCAGAGTAATTTTTCAAGGGAAACCAGAACATTTCTCACACTTTATTAACCAGAGTTTTTTCTTAGGGAAACCAAAACTTTTTGTAAAGGCAGAATAAATATGCACAAATGTGTTCATTTTTAATACACATATTTATTCAATAATTTGTACAAAAAATTACATTATGTTTCTTTAAACAGTGTGTTTCAATATACACAGCATATTAAAATTTATTTTGTTTGAAATAAAAATGAGCAATACATTCAAAATACATCTAAGATTTCACAAAATACACTATACCTAGCAATATTTACACAAACATAGAACACATGTTGTTTTAAAATACACAACACATTTAAATTTATTTTGTTTGGAATACAAATGAGCAATAAATTCGAAATACACCTTCGATTTCACAAAATACAGGATGCCTAACAATATATACACAAACATGGAACAGAGGTTGTTTCAAAATATATGATACATTTATACTTATTTTGTTTGGAATACAAATGAGCAATAAATTCGAAATACACCTTCGATTTGAAAAAATATAGGATGATTCAGAATATATACACAAACATAGAACACAGGTTGTTTCAAAATATTTGATACATTTAAACTTATTTTGCTTGAAATACACAAGACCAATACTTTCAAAATAACCTAATATTTTACAAAATACAGGTTGACTCAGAATATGTACATAATTTTTAAGCAACAAACATATTCAGCAAAATTTACACAATGTGACCTACAAATATTTTAACACAAGGTAATACAAAAATTTTTTAACAGAAGGTTATCCACATAAATATTTAACACGAGATAGTAAAGGGTGTTACACGAGTTATAATCTATTTGCAACTTCAGTAAACAATGTTTTCAGACATTTTAGTAGACTTGGATCCAGATCTCCTTGTTGAAGTCTAGAGGAGAGAATATTTCTTATGTCCTGGTTTCATTTTGTATGTTTTAATAGACACTTCTTTACATTCAGGGGAGTGTAACACAACTCTTTCAACAAAGTCTGAGTATGTCTCAATGTAATGTTAATGCACATATTCGATACTACATGGAAGAAGTGTGGTTGCAGTCATATAAAAAAAATACATTTTGTTGCATTCCCACAATGAATTAATTCATGACTTTTTTCGTCTCCCAGCGGGAAATAAATAAACTTAAAAATAAAACATCCCATCACAGGACTCTAAATTCCCAAAAAATTCCGGTACACCATGACATATACAATAAATTTGACTTGCCTGGTTTCACAGTATCATAGGGATTTCCCAGATGAAAGAACGCCGTGTCACATGTTTGCTATCCAACACCCAACTGAGAACAATTAGTAAGGAGCATTGTATGTATATTGATGAATTCATTCTCTAAATTTGCAAGTTAAAACATGTTTGAGGGCAAAATTTTATTTTTGCTAATTTTATTGTTTGCTGTACATAACATTTTGATTCTTCATAATACTGAAATGGTAAACTAACGTCTACTGTATAAACTACATGTTTCAGATTCTGTTCTTCCTCACAATATGTTACAATTTGTTCTAAGCTTACGAACCCTGTACGGTCTGCACTGGTTTACAAGACATTCAGAACCGTTGGAGTTAGTTAAACTGGAATCAAAACTACCTGGGTCATTATGTGTTAAAAAAAAAAAAATCCAATATGAACATTTGAAATGAACGTCTCACTCATTACCTTAACTATTATACGTGAATATGCCTCTCTGTAAGTTACAGAATACAAACGATTTTTAATAAATGCATACTCACAAGTAGGACAGAATATTATTCTGAATTTGCAACTTCACAAGTGTAGATATTACACACTGAAGGAAAAAATAAGCCCACCTTGCTCGAAAATAAAGATATGTATGTCTCTATTGCATGTTCCCTTCCAATGAATTGTAATTCCCTGGTGAGTTCTGGTGAGTGTGTAGGTGATTACCCAATTGCTGTGTTCTTCCTCCAATTCTTCGGTAAGGCTGGCTGACTTCAGCTCTTCAAATGTAGATGGAAGTTCACTGTCGGAGTGGAGATAACTACAGCACAATCGTTGCATACTAAGCCTTCACCAAAGTGAATGCCGAGACTGGAATAAAAATCGTAGTACCAATGTTCGATATCATTGAACACTTTAACTTGTAGAATATCATCATATGGCATAAAGAATACTCCTCTCCTTTATATAGTCTGTGATTTAGGTGTTCTTGCTTAACCAAATGCTGCATTGCCATAGGACGACTTTAATTCCTGATTACCTATCTATGTAACAGGTTCCTTGTTGTCACAGTGTTCTGTCCACAGTATAAGTACAGAACAGCAACATCGCTTCTGCATGAAGTATACAATTTTACGCATGATGTGCATTTCATTATGAATTTATAAAAAGCTTTAAATGCTAGGTGACTCTCATTACAAGGCAACGTACTGTCAGGCTGCATAATTTACAAATGACAAAACTTTCACTCATAACAAACGTCGAACACTTTAAAAGTTTATGTTGGACTGATTAACAAAAAACACCAATGTTCTTCTCTGTTGCGCATTTGAATTTCCAGTGACCAATTTTCTTCATGAAGAAACCATACTTGCCTGTAACCTGGAGTAACAGTAGCATATTGGTGTGTTGAGTTGTACCTCTCCATTATACCTGATGTTCTGCTGCTCTATGTTTGTTCCATATATATATATATATATATATATATATATATATATATATATATATATATATATATGCAAAGAATTATTGTTTTTTTAAGAATATATGTTTTTGACATCTTGCCAGGTGTATACAACCTGCAAAGTTTAAAAATCATCATCTTGATATTTTCCTAATATCAGCTTGGTTAAATCAAACTAACAGACACAAGCGATACTCTGCCACACCTCACAGTCCCACATACCACAAGGCGATATTTTAATGCTGCTACTTCTTTGCATTTGCATGGTGTGTTGCCTGTTATTACATGTTTCTCGTCCACATGGTGGGGCTGTCATAAAACTCTCTACTGAGTTTATGTTTAATTTGTCTAATTCCAGACACTTTTGTAATTTCTTCGCTTCTGTTTTCAAAACACAGATCCCAAGACAACCAAGGCAATTCGCTATCAGGTCACATGTTAAACATGGGTATCTTACTAATAATACAACACTCATTCTGTATATTTATTTCCTTCGAAGCATTGTACAAAGTTCCAATGTTCATCTCTGTTACACATCTGGAATTGGAAGTACATGTCGTTTAGAGATGTGAGCCACACTCACTTGTAACCTGGAGTAAGTCTGCTCTGGATTGAACAACTCCATTTGAAAGTTTTTACACAGGTCTGTACCTGTAACAGATAAATTTTCTAAATTATTGTCTTTGCACGTAAGTAGGATGTTGGTACAAATAATTTCGTATAGTTTTGCTTTTGCATTGCAAACAGAACATTTTATCACATTGATTAGTATTGTAGCATTTTACTAGTGAATTAATGCTTGAAGAGTCATGATAACTTCTGATATTTACAACTTCTGTATTAGAGATTTTTTAAATTTTCTTTCTGTGTATTTCCCAACATATATACAGGATAGTCCTCGAGCAGTGCCTCATTCATGTAGTGAAAATGGTCATCCTTATATTACCAGAATCCCATTTCAAACCATGTACTTCGTACGTTTGATGTCAGAAACTAATTTTCAATTCCTGATTTATGGTAAACCAAGGTTTCGGAGCTTTGAAAAACACTTTTATGTAATTTCCGTCAGTTACATAAAAAATTGCGAGTTCTTTGGTTATAAAAGAATTCTCTTGATAATTTTCGAAACCCTTCGCAAAACACATCATTATTGCTAATTACAAGTTTCAATGAGAGAGTCTCAATGTCTAAGCTTAAAAGCATCTTGGCTTGACCATATGCTAAAATGGCATTAAACACTAACACACTCTTCATCGTAATTTTGGCAGCAATGCCCGTCGTGCATATTACCTGTTGTTGAAGCTTGTAGATTGATGAATATATCGGAGAAGCCTGTTGATGTACACCTCTCGGTGAAATATGTAGTACATCTTGGTGAAATCTGTTGATGTAAACCTTCCCGGCAGTACACTCCCAACACGATCTGACTTCGACAACTACTGGCTCAAGACTGGAAGAAAAATTAATTTATTGCTACTTATATATCATACCAATTTAAAATGGCCACTGTTTTGCATTAAAATTGTTTTAAATCGGACCTGTTCGAAAATTTATCGAAATATCATGGTTTTTGCCATTTTTAAAACTCATTTCAGGCTGAAATTGTGGTATTTACGTATATTTGCCCAGAATACAAATTTCTACAAATAGGGGTAGGACATAGTATCCTTATTACAGATGCAATTTGTGTTTTGTAGCGAATATATATACGTTAGTTAGTTTCCAAATATTCTGTAGTTTTTTTTGTTGAAATATTGGAACTTTACAACTCTGATATAAATTGCTATCTGTTTAATTTTCGATGGAAACACTGCAATATTCGCTCAAATATATACATTTCTGATATAAATGTTAGTTGGTTGCCTTTATAAAATAAACTTGTTAGTTATGAACAGTGTTTTAGTTTCATAAAGAAAATGTGTTTACAGAATATATAATGCACGTATGTTTAAGAGTGTTAGCTGGAAAAATGTTTGGATAGGAAAAAAAAAATTTTAAGACTGGAAAATGGATTTTTCACATATTTAGTTTAGTTCATTGAACAGAAAAAAATTGCATCATTACTTAGAATTATCTCAAATCAGTTTGTTTCGGTAAAAGTTTCCTGGACTTTTGAAGGCGTAAATATGTTTTGCTGGGAACGTAAAATTTTGCTCGTCGAGCCAGGCTTAGGCTGGCAGGTGACTGTTGCTTTTTCCCACAGGGCAGGTAGCTGTGGGTGACGCAGATGCACCGGACTCACCTGTCTCGACTAAAGAAATGGGGTGGATTCTTTGAGTGCTGGCAATGCGCTGGGGAGATGGTGTGAGGAGCGCTGTTGGATGAGATGAATTGCGAGGTTTTGTCGGGCGTGCGGCATGACTTGATGGGGCTAGGAGTCCTTACTGATGGGCAGGGGTGGGGAGAACGCATAACTCTTGGGATGGCGTTTAGCAGAGGCGAAAGATCGCACTGGGAAAGAGTGTGGGATGTCGGAGGACAGGCTCCGAAACTCTCCCTCTCCTTGGTAATGTTGTCTCCGCGCTGCTCTGGGCAGAATAATATATTATCTTTTCTCCGGTGCAGCATGAGAGGAGTTGGGTGAAACTGTGAAATGGATGGTCTCAGCGATCGTGAGAACTCGTGTTGGTTTGTTGGACTGTGTCATGCATGCAGAAGAGGAGACGAGGGCAGCTGCGAAATTTTTTGGTTTCCGAGAGTCAGGCATTGGTTAGCCTGCACGAACAGAACACACCTTCCCTGAATGAGCGAATTCATCTCGCATTTACACTGTTTGGGATATTTGTTTCGCTAAACTATTGTTTATAACAGAACTGTTTCTACAGTTTTTGGGGAATATAACACACCTTAAAATGTATATAGAGCAGTATATATTATTTTTTATGATAACATTTTATGTTATTTGTGCCACATATAAGTAGCCATCACGATAAAAATACATGTTTATTTAAACTTTGAGTTCAAAGCACAACAATTTTCTTTAACAGAGCTGTTTCTACAGTTATTGGGGAATATAAACAACCTTAAAATGTATATAGAGCAGTATATATTATGTTTTATGATAACATTTTATGTTATTTGTGCCACATATAAGTAGCCATCACGATAAAAATACATATGTTTATTTAAACTTTGTGTTCAAAGCACAACTATTTTCTTGGATATTTATGTTAGGAGAAAAAAAATGTTGTGAAGTTTATTTAATTATTCTGTTCATCTGGTTTCTGTTGCATAATTAGAGAGCTGACGAGGGTGATGTAAGTGTGAGTATGTGTGGGGAGTTGTAATTTTATATTAGCTGGGCATTTTGTTTAGTTTAATTCGTTCCATCCAGTAATCACATGAATATGGCTGTAGATTCAATTACATGATTTAAGTGGAGATCGGTTACCTTGCTAAGGAAAACAGTTTCATCGCATGATTAAAATTGGTTTAACGAATTTGCTTCGCCGAAATAGTTAGTTACTGTTATGATATTCGAGGAGTGATTAAAGTAATTCATTTAGTAACCTATTTCAACATATCTTTACATTAAAAACAATATTTACTTCGCCGAAAAAGAAAACATTTCTCCCATATATAAACTAGTCACATCCTCAGTATGCCTCCAGGCCTATGACCTGGCTGTGTAGACCACTCCACATATCAGTCACGAATAAAAAAATAATAAAAGAAAATTCCTTATACCAATCTCACACCAACACAATCTCCTATATAAACAATTACAACCTGCTCCTCTGGTCAGTCGGTCACAGAGCCAACACCGAACCTGCTCTGCTAATATGACCCTTATGACATGAATAGATTAATAAACATTCTTTGATACCAAAAAATTCCAAAAAATAAAAAAATGTATATCAAAACATTCTTTAATTAATCGATCAATATAATTAATCGAGTAATTATTATAATTAATTATAAATCTAATCTAATTGATTAGTTGATGAATAAAACAATTGATTAATCTAATTTGCATACCATGGTTTGGCACTTAGTCCACTCTTGCACCAAATGCGATTTAGGGCACTCTTGCGGTAACTGGCCCAGAAGTGGGTCGCCCCTACTACTTCAGCGTAACATCCTTTCTCTTTTTCAATTGATTATTTGATTGATGACTTCTACAAATGACGTACTGCCACAAATAAAAGCATTATTTCACGAACAAAAGGCAACAACTGAGCTAAGAAATTAGACATGATTTATTATCCACAGAATGCAATATCTAACCGTATTTATTCGAGTTGAGGTCTACGAGTTGCATTTTCAACACTAAGAATTGGAGTCAGAAAATTCATCCCTGAATGTCACTTTTCAATTACAGCTTTCTTTTCTTTTTTTTTCTTTTTTTCCCCTCCCCCGAAATCCACACAAGAGCATGTCGCTTCAAAAATTTCACGAATTCTGAACACAATTTTTACTCTAAAGAAAATTTGTTAAGGACAACGAAAGATATTTTACCAAGGGCAATAAAATATATTTTGGCATGGTTCTGTGTATATAACGTGTGTGGAAGGGTAAAGAATATACAAGCGTCAACTTCGTTTATTTAATAAGTTTTATTAACACCTCTCGACAGTGCGTATGAAGATTTACTAAATACAATGACATTTACCAGTCATTCAAGATCGCTGAACGTCGATAAAATGATCCTAACTGCGGGCTGTAGTAAAGAAACGAAACGTTAACGGACTTATGTTCATATGTTTTTTCTTCCTCCGTATGTGAGGAATGTTTCCCCGAAGTATTGACATGCAATTTTGCAACGCTCTGTAGACCAAGGAACGTCGCCCGCGAAAGTAAATACAGAAATGTGTGTGCTGGGGAATTCCGGCTAAACTTCAGTTTTGCTCCCTTGTACGACAGCGAGTTTCCGCTAAATGTGTAAACAGCTTACTGTCTGACAGCTGATAACAGCACGAGAGCAGACAGGCCAGTAACCAGGGTGAAGGTAAATGACTTGCTAACGCTTATCATAAGTCATTGAAAACAGAGTTGGAGCTCAAGCTCAGCTTCCTATCGGGCGATATGACGAATTGTTTGATGTATACGTCAACCACGATGTTCAAATAACCTTGCAACGTTCTCGGAACGTAATACCAATTCATTGGCTAAGAATGTCGAGGCTGTTCACGGTAAAGTGAGCCCTTTTTAAGACCCTTCTAAATTTTTTCTTTCATCCCATTTCCATCTTCCTGCTGCTTTTCAATATAAATGTACTGTGACCAATAAACGCAGTGAATACATTTCTCCACCCTCCAACTTTAATGCCTGATGATGCAATAAGACATATTTATTAGTGGTTAATGCCTGTTGGGAAGGCCTTACAAAATGCTCACTTTACCGTGAACAGCTTATAACAATGTTCTTGCACGACAAACTGGTCAGTGGTCCAGGATGTTAAGAAGTTAGTATCTGGTACTTTAATCATAATTATTACCTTTCTATCGGTTTCTCCATCTCACACAAGCGCATATATATATATAACTATTATATATAACACAATAGTATATATATATAATAGCGCATATATATAACACAATAGTATATATATAATAGCGCATATATATAACACAAATATATAACTAAGTTAATACATTAAAAATTGCTATATAAAATGTTGTAGTGATATAGCCGTTCTTGGAGATATAAATTAGACACGATTCACATATACGAAATAATACTTTACTTTTTATGTCTCCGGTGTCACAAAGTCATGACAATTTTGAAAGCATTTATTCTATTTGCTATCAAAATATTCTTCGCTAACAATATTCCCTAAATAATTAAAAAAAAAAAAAAAAAAAAACAAATTGAACTGTGTTAACATACTTATCCATTGTCAATATGGTGAAGGGAGAACGGAAGAGTGAATTCACTCCATACATGCCGTACCGACTAAATATATTACTGAATATAATACTATAAGTATTGAAAAATCAAGTTTTCTCTTAAGCGTATCTGTGTAACCTATACTAGTGGTCCGAAACACAAACGACTCTAAACGATGGCTTCTTGTACTAAAGGGCGACCACAGAGCCAACGCCAGATCGTCCATGTGAGCGACAACACACACCAACCCGCTAGATAACCAAATTTTTCATCCACTGGTAATGCATGGGTCGCGCACTTAAGATTGAAGTAAAGCAACTGCCTATGTAGCACTGCACCTGACTATACAACGTGAATAACTCATAAAAAGTAGTACAGACACCATAAAAATGGTCAGAAATGTGCGATTTATGCTGTATAGGAAAGAAGAATGTATATATTTTGCAACATTACAAAATATTTTAATAAAATATACTTTTTAAATGTAAAAGAATCAATAAAAATTGCCTTTATTTTTAACAAAATGTAAGCATATTTCCACTCTGTACGCTTCAGAAAGCAGAATTTGCAAGAAGAAAATCTTCGTCGTGGCATATCGTCATAAAGTTTACTATGATTGTGTGTAACAAAATTGTAATCATAATGTAAGAAATAATTTTTATAATTGATTTTATGTACGTCAATTTGTCACAAACATTTATGGCTGAAACCGAAGTAAATAAAGTTAATTATATAATTGATATGATACATTATTACTATGATTTTATTACACATGATGACAGTAAATATTATGACGATCTTTCTTGAAGAAGATTTTCTTGTAAAGTCTGCTTTCCGAAGCAGCCAAAACGGAAATACGCTTAAATTCTGTTAAAAGTGCTGGTAAAGCCTAGTAAGAAATAGTTCTAATGCAAAATAGTATTACACAAACTCTGTTAAGATTTGTTTGCATGAGGCGAAGTAATATCCTGGAAGTAGAATTTTAGCAAGGTTTCAGAAAGTCAGAAAGGTTTGAAGTAACCGTGAATGTATTATAACCCGCCCCATGACCACGGAGCAGACTCTCCCTTGTCTGGCGTTGTACTGGAGGAATCTCCCAGGACGAGTGAACGCGGGGCGATGACTCGTGACCGAGGTTGCCACGATACGGGCTAGCAGATTCCCTGGGAAGTAAGCATTCACGTTATAGCAGGCTGCATTGCTTAGTTCCCCTACACGTTTTACATTCTAAACATACATAGCTTCGAATGGTCTTGGTACATTAATATTGTAATTAAAGTTTCCCGCTCAACCTTCAAAAAGCTTGCAGGTCTTAAAGATAAGTAGCTCACAACTTCAAGCAGTACTATGGAGTATGAAGTCAGGGCTTAACGCACCTGAGGCAACTACTTTGCCTCTTCTATTCCATTTGCAAAACTTCGACGGGCAGAAACAGTGTAATTTTACTTTTTAAGAGGACACTATTTGTAGCACCATACCATCAAACACGCTGTTGTGCGTGTTCAAATGTTACTACGAAATGAACTCAAATTAAGTTATATGCTGTGTATAAACAAAATCGATAGTGCTTCACAGTTAACACATTCTTTGCTGATAGTTTGGTCAGAAGTTTTAGCTAGCAAAGCAAAGCTTCGACAATACAGCTGGGTTAATTGAAGTCAAGATTCTCCCCATGCTACTTTTGCAGACATCAATAAGTTGTCTCTACTGAAAAGTTGTCTCACTGAAGCGCTATTGCCACTCCTGTCTTCTTGAACGGCAAGTCGCCGGTCCACAGCATAAGTACAGAACAAAAGCCACGTAGGCGCTTCACGTACGTGTTAACCGGCAAGTCACCAACGTTACGGCTCGTCGACACAAAGAAGATAGCACATGCTCGTCCCACAGTAACTCATCATTACAAGACCACGACGAACACCACGAACAAACGGATTAATAAGGAAAGTTGAGAGGTTCAGTGATACACTCCGTTATGAATATCCTTTTATAACCATTAAGGTGATGTGGATGTATGTATTTTAACTTTGGTATAACTATCACTACGCCATTTCACCGAGAGAAGAGTCGAGAACCCTCGAAGCATGGCTGCAAACCGCATACTGGAAAAGACAGTGAACATTTGACGCACGGTTAAAGAACACCAAAATTCTTATTAAAGGCTGTTCATGATAAATTGAGCAATTTTGAAATCAACCTTTGAAAAAATTCACTGCTCCTGCCTGCATATATTTTAACAGGCGCACTGAGTGGTATGCGCTCAGTAAAGTTGGTAATGATGGAAGATACATAGTTCCATACCTTAACGTCGAATAAAAAGTGTTAGGTATTCATTTGTGATAACTTAAATTATTCATTTCGCTTTATTTTTTTTTAATGTATCGAAGTGTAAGAATGAGCAGATTTGTAAAATAATTACTTTTCTAGATATTCCAGTTTCACTTTACCGACGCATGAATAAAGTGACGAGGCCCATGGCAAATGTTAATTTTACATAAGGCGGAAGAATACACAACTTCCATACAAGTAGATCTTAAGCAGGGCTTTCAAAAGTGCTCACTGAGTGGAGATTACACGTATACCTTTAAAGAATAACTGACGATATCGTCGCGGATAATGAGTTAGGGAGATTGGAGCTGGGCTGAAGTCTTTGACGGTGACGGAAGTGAAGATAGAGCAACGATGTAATGCAACAATTATTTGTAGAAAAGGGGGAGGGGAATACCCCAGAAATACCCAGCAGTCACCGGCACCGTCTGCCACATTTACCAACCCGTACAACCCGAAAAAAAAAACTTTAGTGCTGGTCACAAAAAAAAATATTATTTCATATTTTAACGAAATAACGTTCAAATTGTATGGCCTAGATTACTTACAACTACTGTTTCCTCGCGTAAAATAATCCAGCTCGCATAGTGTTTGCATTATGACAGTCAAAATCACAATTTTCGTGTTTTGGGGGCCTATAAAATAAAATGAACGAAAACTTTTACAGAAAATATAACAAGGGTGGCTGAAAAACGATGTCTCGAGTCATTTAAGTTATGCCTAGGAAAAATTGTTTTGCAAAAAAAGTCATGAACTGTAACAAATTTAAAAAATGCATCAATTTACTTATTTCCAGATTTTTTTTAAAATTAGCGATAACATTTCATAGCGCGAGTGTAAAGAATTCTTGAAGTAACTCACCGCTTCGTTTCTTCCAAAGTAAATTATTTCATTTCGGCGAGTGATTCAGTTTTTATATTTGTACGTCCCAGAGGCAATAAAAATTTGATTTTTGCATGCTATTATTAGAGACCAGAAGAATTCGCGAGGCCAATGACCTATAGACTAGACTTCATAGTTTTGTGTACAATAACATAGATAAACAATCCTCCGTGGTTGCTTGCTATCACAGCGGAAGGCGATGGTTGGGCCTGTATTTTGTCGCGGATTTCTTATTGGTTCACTGTTCTTCAGGAGGTGTTAAATAGGGCACGTAACAGTTCTTGAATTTTAGTTTGACCCAAAATTAATTCGCGAATTCTTCAGGTCTTTAGCTGTTATTAAAGACATATGCGATCTGAATATGTTACGCGAGGAAAGAGTGTTTGTAAGTGACGTCTTCCGAGTTGAACAGTGTTTCGCACAACTGAGAAGTAATTAATTGTTGTTGGTGACCAGCAGTCGCTCGCCTGTCATCTGAACTGCGTCGTTCGCAGTGTTTTTGAAATGCGCTGTTTTTAATGGAACCACTACACGTACGAAAAGAACACACACTTCAGGCGAGGGACGAATAACACTCTATAAAGACAGCACGCAGATCAGAAATACTATTCTCGATCTATCCAGCATATAGCTTAAAATTGCTTTTTCATACCACTAGTCTATATCTATACTTAGTATATAACAAAGTCACTCGGCCCCGTGTGTCCGTGTATTCGGATAAAGCTTCTAAACTACTTGATGGATTTTGACTCGGTTTTTACCAACATGTAGAGAATTTCTTGAGGAAGCTTTGGCTATATAATACATTAAGATTTAATGTAAATACAGCAGAGAAAAGTCGACGATTGATAATAAAGTCGGAAAAAGCCACTTTTCGGGCGCTTACATGGCTTACGCTGACTAAACCAAAAGAGATACGCCAAATTAAAGTTCTACAGAACTGTATATCTCAAAAAGGTTTACAGAAAAGTCCGCGACAGTATATGTTTATCTTTTAAGGATGACCCACAGAAATCATTTGTAAAAAACGCCATATTTGTAAATCGCACTCGCGCGAAGCCGGGGTGGGTCGCTAGTTTCATAATACACTATCGGAAAAATGAAGAAATATTACAGGGCCCTATACTGTACTTTGCTGTACATTTTCCAACAATAGAATGGTAGGGTCACCTTTAAAGACCCGTAAATACGGTACACGGAACACAACGAGAACCTTGCACGCCAGTTCAAAGTCTTGCGCATAGGGGCGATGGGACAATAAGCGCGCGTGTCAGTGTCGCCCTTACCGCTCCCTTCCTTTTGTGCATCAGAAGCACGGAAAAGCACCAGCTACGCGGCTCCCTGAAGTTAAACAAGTGGAATTAACAGGCACACGCAGAACATTACTTAAGAAGAACGGTATGCATGGTGCCAGCGTTTAAGCGAGTAAAACCAGTGGCTTCATCTGCTTTTATTAGCTAACGAGTATGGAGGTAACAAAAATAAATATTATACATAATGACATAACTAACGCAGCAATAAATCAGCTCTATTCAGAACCTATAGGAGAACCACAAGCGGAACCTTCACTCGACTTACGGTGGGAAATCGCAATTCTGCCGGTCGTAACACTACTGACAGTGTTATCAACAGACAACATGTCGCATTGCTGTTCGCAGCAGCTCTTCTATAAAACATTTCTTTAAGAGCTATGGGAATGTCTCACTGTCCGCGAATTTACGAAATATAAAATCAAGACCCGAATTCGAAGTATTTTGTATATTCCGATGGGGTTTGTTTTATTGACTATATATTTGAACTGATTAAACTAATATGTACAGCAATAGTTAATGCGTCGTATAACTTTAAAATAAAATACTGACTTTTTTTCGAATAATAACGCAAAAATCAATACTTACAAAAAAATTATTCTTATAAAATGCGTAAGATTCCATTATGCACAATAACAATAATAACAAAACTAAAACAAATCCCCATACTTAATTTAAACCAATTTCAACTTCTTAAAAAACTTCTGTTAGAAAATAAGGTTTTCCTTTTTAATCTTTTTCTATATGGTATATACATTTTAGTATCCTATTACAGACTTGTAGATAATATCATTTTGTTATAATTTTTAGCCAATTATTTTGAAACGGTTCACATCCCTAATTTTACCCAAAAAGTTGGCAATTTTTACATCGGAAAGTACGCACTGTATATATACTATTGCTGTATGTAATTACCATTCAAATACCTTTTCAACAATTCTAACCCAATTTAAATATATTGAACAGATCAAATTTTGTTTATTTTATGTTTCTGGAATTCTCTCACTGCAAGATCTTCCCGCAGCCCTTAATTAGACCTTTCCGCAGACCTCAATATCAAGTACCGTACTTCTCTGCAATGATGAGTATTTTCCCAGCTTGTAACTCGCTTCTTGTTGTGAGGGAGTGGATATAACCCCTGGTAAGTCTAAAGTACGAGTGATTGAATGGTTTGTGTGGCGCGTTGGCGGCGAGACTGTTACGACAGGCGCAAATTGAGAGCGCAGAGTGACGAAGAAGGCGCAGTGAAGGGAGAAAACAAAAGTTCCCAGGAGTGAACACACGCTGTAGCGGAGTGTGAGACACGCAGTGTAGGCCTGGACTGCTGGAGTGTTAAAGGCTGTTCACTATAAAGTGAGCACTTTAGAAATGACCCTTAAAGTCACTGCCCCTGCATGCATATATTTAATGAGCGCTCTGAGTGACACTCGCCCAGTAAAGATGGTAACGATGGATGGAAAGTAGTTCCATATCTTAACGTCCAATAAAAAGTGTTAGGTGACCATTTGTGATCACTTAAAATTATTCCTTTCACTTCCTGTTTTTTTTATGCATCGAAGTGTAAAAATAAGCAAATTTGTAAAGTATTTAATTTCTTAATATCACAGTTTCATTTGATCGACGCGTGAACAAAGTGATGAGGCCCATAGCAATGTTAATTTTACATGAGACGGATGGATACACAACGTGTACACAAGTAGATCTTGAGTAGGACTTTCAAATTGTTCATTTTACCGTGAACACCCTATAGTACTCGGACGTTGTGCAAGAGGTTGCTTACTTTATCAACACTACAGCTGGGCTATTTATTACATGTAAATTCTGATTAACAAACTTATATGATTTAATATAATGTAGATTTGTTTCTACAATGCTATAGCAATAAGACGTCACCGATATAACTAATGAGTAGGGGCAGTGACGTTCGCGAAAAGATTTCGAGACGAGATACAGTTCAAAGCACTTGTAGGGTAGTGCAAACTTTTTTGATCGGCTGAAACATGTTCTGGTCCGTGTTAACTTTTTGCGCACGAATCATGAAAGTTTAGTGTCGGAGTTAGGTAGTTCTGAGTGTTTCAGTCAAATACGGAAACGGCACCAGCAGCCAAATAGAGGTACGACAAGAGCTGACGTGTATATATTATTGATGTCTAATGTCTGCTCCGATTCTTACCCGAAAAACCACTGGCCCTACTAATGAGCCTACTTTGCTCTACAGGATGCAAATAATTTTGATGAAGTTCTTGAAATGTTAAATGGTAGGATGGGCCTTGAAGTACCGTTGACAGCGATATCATTTATATGGAACCAGAAACCAATGCAATTACAGTGAGACAATTACAAATACACGTGTGCCTTAACCGGGACTCGAACCCAGAACGCGACGTACCGTAATATCGCGTGTAACCAACTGCAATATGGAGACAGGATTCGGAACATCAGCAATTTGAAATATTTCCGGGGACATTATTTTGATAGCAATTAAAATCACGTAAGTTTACATGACCTACAGTAATGCGGGAATCACATAGCCCCAACGAGCACAGCACGTCACGACAAAAACTGCAACCACGACCATTTTCAATGTGCCTGCTCGAATTTACAGCCCGACAGTGTTTACTGACGCGACACGAATACAATTTTCGGATCAATTTAGAAGGTGCTGATTAACTACGCTAATTTTCAAGGGCGGTGGGCAGACGAGAAATTTGAAATACGTGATGGTGACAAAGTTTTATAGCTAATTCATACAAAGGCTAAATTATTATTTATAAGCGTTAAAGACAATAATTTTCATAATTTGTTTTCTTTTAAGATATATGTTTCCACTGTAGGGAAAGCTTATCATACACTTTAATTTTGCAAAGTTGTACACGCTGTGCGTCGTGCCGCACGACACGACGTAGAATAGAAATAATTTCTAATCCAAAACTGCTGGTCGTACGACAGAAATGTCGGGCTTACGTTAGAGCTATCTTGTATTTCAATGGTTGTTTAGTTTTAAGTGTAGTGTCGTACGTGCGGTGGCGTGCTGGTCGGGGCTATGTGATTCCGGCATAACACTACTTCGAGTAGAATTTGGAGGAAATAAGGTGACTGGTCCCGAGATGTGACATAACAGTTTTATTTTCTGATTTAGCACTAACGTACCGTACGGAAATACCTAAAACGAGGCTCTATAATAGGCATGTATGATGCTACTTTCAGCTACAATATTTAGTTGAATTTAGTCCAATTCTTTAATAGACACGAAAAACTTATCTAAATATTTTATATTACCTCCATTTTAAAAGAATTCCAACACACATCATTATATAAGTTTACATGGCCTACTGTAGCAATGTGTGTGTGTGAAAAATTTAGTGGGAAACGGTTGCTTGGTTTCCGAGATATGGCATAAATGTTATATTTTCTCACCTAGCACTATCTTACAAAAATGCGGGCAAAAGAAGATCTCTATAAGCATATTTTATGCTTCTCATAGATACTGTCAGCAAACAAAGTTTAACTGGATTTGATTAAATTGCTTAATAGATATGAAAACTTATCTAAATAATTTATACGCCTGCCATACCGTGTAATGCAAGAGACACTTAAAACATTTAAGTGGCCTACTATGTGCAAAATTTGGTGGGAACCGGTTTAATGGTCCCCGACATATGGAGTAAAAGATTAATTTTCTCATGTGGCGCTATCTTCATTAATGGCATACAAAAATGTTATATAATGGAACATTTAATGATTATCATAGATACTGATATATTAAGCACAGTTGAAATTGTATGGTGCTTACGAGATACTAACCTACAACATTTAATTAAATGTCTGTTATTTTTAAAATATGAAACAATCTCCTGAACACGTTCACCGCTGAAGCTTAGAGACAAATCGTATTTTTGTACAATTTTGAAGTTAGTGTTCCGTAATTAGCTAACACTACAGTCTGATATTATTTGTGAACATTAGATGGCGCTGGATGTAAAAAAAACCTTGTGCGTGTGTGTGTGTGTGTGTGTGTGTGTGTGTGTGTATGTGTGTCAGCCGTGTTGGGTTCAAGTGATAATACCTGCATGCTGTCCGACGCTTATAAGCGTCACCGGCAGCGAATATGTCATAGATTTAGATGAACTACTTACTTATAACTTGTCGCCTGAATTTGGAGGTCATCAGTTAATTGTATCCCAGAAGAGGACACAAAAACGTAATTTTTCATATAGTGCTAGCTTCCAAAATGACGGACAAATGAGTTTATTTATTAGCTCACTTGATGCTTGCATAGATACTGCCAGAATACGTACTTACGTTGAAATTTGTTATATGCTAAAATGTTTATTTGGCCGCTATTTTCAAAATAAGGATCTGGTCCTCTTGAAACATAGTCTATTAATTTACATGGCCTGCAATATTACTATGTGTTTGCCGAAATTTGCAAGTAATCGGTTGATTAGAGATATGACAAAACTTTATTAATGTGGCCCTGTCTCACAAAATGACGGACAGAAGTGGCTCTGTATAAAGTCCATTCCCGATTGGAAGCGCCTTATGAAAATCAACCTTTGAAAAAACACTCCAGGCATAACATGTCAACCTGTTTTTTCAATAACATGTATTCCAATGTATTCGTTTTTTAGTATACTATTTGTAAATTAAACGGTGCCTATTGGAATATTTAAATATTTAAGCAGCCCCGATGGCAACCTATCTCATTTTTACAGTTTAAAATAACAGTGGAAATGGTACGGTGTTGTTTTATCGAAACGAGAGCAACTCTGACTGTCTCTTTCACACTCGGGAAGTTTCACTTCGCAAGTACGCGGCCAAATTGTACATGTTTTCAATTTTAGCATATTTCATACTTATTACAGAAAAATAATGATTTTTTAATTTGTAATTTACAACTGTAAAAAGATTTTAATGTTTGAATACTTATTTTAATATATTTAGATACGATGGCGGGGCAGAAACAAAGTGAAGTTGGCAGACGTGGCGAACCGTGACATGGCGTGTTGCTGTTTTACCAAACGAAGAGTAAATTATAATTACTCCGAAAAATACTTCAAATTACCACATCACGTTTGTAGACGTTGTGGTTTTTAAACCTACCTAGGCAAGTTACGATGTTGTTTTAAATTTGTGTTTCCACGGCAATAATAAATATACTGTGACGTGTGTTTCGTTAATCATTGCGTCTGTGAAATGGCGTGCCTTTGTGCATCGTAGTCGATACGCCTCGCCTTGTGTGTGCGTGATTTCAAATATTTGATATTAACTATTTATACGTTGTAAATGTGAACTGTTTTATGGCGAAGTTATTTATTTACATCCACATCTGTTTATTAATCACAATGTTGTACCTTTGCCCAGGTGTGTTTGAAATACAGTCTTGTAACGTGATTTACCACCAATCAACAAAATAACCAAGCCCAGCCCCAATAAATTTCAATAAACCTAATACACAGTAAGTAGCAATACATATAAATATGAGTGGAATAAACGTTACGGTGGGTTTGTGTGCATGTTCACCGCTATATTTTAAGTTTCTATAATAAAAAATGAGCGACACGAGTTACGTGCTTGATTTTAATTTCGCTTTTTCGTTGGACTGGCTATTCCTTCGTTATTCGAACCGAGGCCGTCCTTTTAAAGAAATAATCCAAGACATATCAATAACAAAAAGTTAAATACTAAGAGTTCATTACCCCGCAGTTGTAATAGTGTTTAACACAGTCGCGGCAAAATATTAACGTGCATTACGTGTAATGTGCTATGTCGTGGAAAACAAATATGTTACTGTAACGTAACCGTAAGAACTATCGTTAATTCCAGCATTTTTAAAACGTCATAAAGCTGACCTAAATAATGTTATAGGCCTAAACTGTGAATATTGGTACGAAATAGTTTTGAAATAGACCTAAGACAATTCTTTGAAAAGCTGTAAACAGTAAACAACACATTTGACAGGTATAAAAGTAGAAATCACATTTCAATGTTTATTTTTAGGTGTAGCGAAAGTATACGAACACGTATACACACACAATGGCATGTAAACAATGAGTTTGACAGATGCTGCATGGCAGTCACATGACAATGTTTGTTTACATTGGGCGGAAGCCTGCAAGTAGATATTTAGCAGGGCTTCTAGAAAGTTTCTTCCAATGGGGAATGGACTATAGATACATTTTATTGTTGTAATATATATATTGATATTATACAAAGTTAAGTTGAAATTGGTTATTGGTTACATGGTTTCGTAGACATAGTATACTGCTATGAAATGTTTATATGATCGCCATTTTGAAAATAAGTGCCTGACGCACTTAAAACATATCAGTTTATGCATGTGATAAACTCAAGTAATAATACCATATTATTACTTGAGTGCCAAATTTGGTACAAATAAGTTAATTGTTTCCCGAAGTAGGACATTGAAGATTCAATTTTTTCATTTAGAACTATCTTCAAAATTACTTACCAATAACATTGTCGCGTTCTAACTTTAATGAGTACATGATGCACTATCAACATGCCAAATTTGGTTTAAATCGGTTAAACGATTCCCAAAATATAACATACAGCCGTAAATGGTAAAACTGACGCGAGTTTAAAAATAAGCACCCGACGCGACCGAAAACCATGAAAGTCAGATGTCCTTAATAAGAATTCGACTAACGAATTAAAAAGTTTTAAGGGAGACACGTACACAGAGACACATGCGTATACCTCTACACGCATACACAAACACACAGACATGAACGTGGTCTAATACGTGAGCTATCATTACCAGATTTACTGGACAGAATACTTATCATATACAGGTGGTATGATTACGCTTGCAGCTCGGAATGACGTACAGAACATGAAGAAATCATGGTCCCACCACGGGCGGCAACTGCTATAGTCCATACACGGTAACTTCCACCTTTTCTGAAGCCCTGCTAACGTTCGTTCTACTTCCAGGATAGGAACGCTTCTGCCTCATTCAAATAAAGCTTAGAAAATTACACCAGAGGCCTAGCGTACGGCAGTCGTGCACACTAAGTGTAATAATAATTTGTATGATAACTATTTCCTATTGTCTATTAGCGGTATCTTCACACTTTTTGAATCAAACCTTTGAAAAATAACCCTACGTATGACGTGTTTAGTTATTTCCTAAATATGCCATGTATCACAAGCGCGTTATACCTTTGTTAACATAAAAGTATCTTATTTCTCCTTAAATTGAAGTTTTACCTATATTTAATTTATAAATTACAATATTTTATTTATAACATATATGAATGAAAACGGCGAGAAAACGTATGTGTTGGTAGCGCCTAGTAAAAAATAGTTCTCATGCAAAATATTATTACAACTGAGTGCGCACGAATTCGGTGCTCTGTCCTTCGGGGTAATTTTCTAGACTTAGTTAAGCATAGTTTGCACGAGGCGGAGGAATATACTGGAAGTAGAACTTTAGCAGGGCTTCAGAAAAGTGTGAAGTAATCGTGAATAGATTATAATAGAGATTACCAACACATATATGTTCTCTCTGTCTTTGTTAGTATTATTTATGAACAAAATATTGCAATACACAGAAAAAATCTAATCAAAATTTCAACTTTAACAAAAAATTTAACACGCGACCAAAACGGGAATAGACTATATATAATCCCAAATATATAGCGTGTCTTATCGATTTATGTTTATACCATACTCAAACGTTACTCATCCTTAAATGGGAAAGTGTGTTTGTGTGTTTGTTTGTCCTTTCACGTCAAAACGGAGCAACGGATAGACGTGATTTTTTGCACAGATATAGTTGGAGGGTCGGAGAGTAACATAGGCTACTTTTTTATCACGGAAAATTATCTCATTTCCTTAAAAACAAAATTGTAATTTTATATCATTCCTTCATGAAAATTCTTATTGTAATTTTACTGCATAAAAAAAACATTGTTAGAATAAAAAGTTCCGTCATTTCTCCTTTCTTTTTTGTCTATGGGCTGTCTTCCATTCCTGCCCAAGAGCCGCAGTAGCTCTGTGGGTAGAGAACCCAATAGTGGGCCCGCAGAAATTCAGTAGGTAGAGAACTAGCGGAACTAGCCTCTAGTACTAGATGACGGGGATTGTGGGTTGGGGGGGGGGGGGGGGAGTTTTGGATGAGATCGATGCACGGGGGCGGGGCGGGCGTACCAGCCGGCGACATGACCCCCACGTGCGTGAGCCACACCGCACATCGCGACTGGCGATCTGTTCACCGCCTCCGCTCAGCTGCAGTTCAGCTCTCCTGACAATTTGAATACAATGCGGCCACAACAAACCTGTGTTGGGGACACGGCCTTTTGTTTTGCGTGAATACGTCTACGTTGACGCGCTCGGAGCCTTGATGTTTTGTTTTACGTTCCCGGCACCGCTTTACTCGATCATGTGGGGTTTTATGGTTATCACTGGATTGATTTTGAGATGCTCTTTCCAACCGTGTACGAATTCTGTATTTCGACTTGGCTTTTTGGCGAATACAGGCCGACATTGTGTAACTTTTCTTAGTTTTTTTTTTACATTAAACTTATACAATTTCACCTTAACGACGCCATACAAATGTTATACTACGTGGAAATTATGAGACGCGGTGAAAAGAACACAAAATCGCACCCTCCCCCCTCCCTCACCTAAGTGCGAGGCTTCGCTGTCCTCATTCAACGTAACATATTCTTTGATCCTTTGGCAATCGAGTGGTGTAATTGAATTTTGAATTTAGAAGATAGATTCGGAGCTGCAATGCCAAACTGTATCCCCTGATTTTGTAATCATCTGATTTTCTGGATTGCCTCCCACTATGGTCGCAAATTTAAAGACGTATTTATGTCCAAATCACATGTATCCAATTCGCATGAACTGAGCAGTAATCGGAGTACTCTTATGAAACCACAACTCGCAACCGCATTAATTAGCGTGTTGCTTTCCAATGCTTGACGAATGTAGTGTGGGCACAGTTCAACAGATGGCGACATGGCGACACGTTCGAGTGTATGAGAGAAAGTAAGAGCGGAAAGCTCCGAGGTGCAGGTAGAACGCAGGGTATTGAGCGAAGAGAGATGATATACAGTGCATATTGATTTTGAAGACGAAAATTTTAAAAAACAGGAGTACAAGCCCCGTCTACAGTTGAGACTAATACCATCTGCCATTTATGTACAGCTCGTTAACTCTGTTTAGTTTGTGTACGAGATTACAATAAGCTGATATACACATAAAAACAAAACAAAAAATTGGATATCACTCTGATACCGAGTAGGTCAACCAATAGATCGCGGACCTGCATAAAAAGAAAGACGGGCATTGGTGCCAAATGCTTTCTAACACATCCTAGGAAGTTAACACATTGCTAGAGCCACGAGTTTTTTTAGCGAATTCATTCGGAGGAGAGATAGACTCCAATCACTTGTTCTATTCTCCTGCTGTTGTGATTGGACTACCTCTTTAGACACGCCCCGTTTAACTGTGAGCTAGTAACAAGCAGGAAGCAGTAGTGTGAGTGAGTGTTTAACAGCCCTGTACAGAGGCCTCGCTTGATCACAGCAACCAATAAGCAAACGATGATGTCTTGATTGTATAGAGGGCTGTCCAGCCTAGCTTGCTGCCAACTCAATCCGCGAAATACTTGGGGCTCTACACATTGTTATTCAAGAACGGCCCACAATTCTCCATTAGGGTACTCCAAAGTGGTGGATTTCTAAGTCCAACCTCACTATGAAGGGTATGACCCGAAACTGAGACGAGTGTTCTTCCAACCTCAATTTGGCGATTCTGGAACGTGTATAGTGGCAACTATACAACCTGCTCAAACAGGTCAAACCGGCCGAGATGAACACAGCGTATGAACGTATGTAACAATACTGAAAGGATATGCACATATCATCCATTGGTCCACAAATGTTTATAGACGTAGGCCCACAAGGGGCCCTAATGCACGACTACTGTATTTTGTGCGAGCTCCTTCGTTGTGTTTGTTTTATTTGTTTAAGTAGACAACTAGCCTGGGTCGTCTTCGGTGTGTTGTCTGTTGTTAGTACACAGTTTTTTCGTATACAGACATGGTATATTATTTTTTTAACATTTAGCTTCTTGTTCATTTGACTTCATGGAATTTTCTGGCTTTGTACACACATATTTCTGACTACAGCATACCTGGTAGTATTCTGTCATGCCTGTTGAAACAGCTGTGTTTAGATGCGTTTTCTCTGAAGTGTTGTCCCATTTTGTTCCTACTTATTTTGTCAGTGTTGTACTAATTTTTTCAGACAGGTTTCCAGCCGGTGTTGTTTACTGTGTGTTATCTGTTGGTTGTGTGTATATACACACACTAGCTGTTACCCGCGGTTTCACCCGTGTGCAAAAACTCAAACCTATAATGACCACGTGCTCTTTCGTCATGGTTGGTGGTATATTTTATATATTCGCTAAGAAAATAATATTTTTTCCGGGATGAAAAGGACCCTATGTGCTAATCCAGAATATAATCTAACCCTGTACCAAGTTTCATCCAAATCCGTCAAGCCGTTACGACGTGATTGAGTAACAAACAAACATACAACCTTTCGCATATATAATATTATTAGGATTTTTCGTAATTAGTCGTTGTTTTTTTTTTTTTTTGTTTTTTTTTTTTTACTCCCTCTCGGAATTTCCCAGTGCTGTATACCTACATTTATTTTCTCGTCCATAAGTTACTTGTCTTATTTAGTATTTTTTTGTGTTTAGTCCTGTTTTCCATTACCGACATCTGCATCGCAATGGCGAATGTCCAAACATCTCAATCTAGTCAGGTGAGACACGTCACACGCCGTTACGGAGTCAGCGCCAGCAAATACAAGACTAGATTGCCATTGTGGACCTACGGATTCGCAGTATTCTTTTCACACGCAGGATGCTTTATCTATTTGAAGCAGTTGGAAACGCGACTCTTCAGAAATGGTGAGCGTTTCCAGTCAAGTCGTGTTCCCGAGCGCAGACGAGAAACACAGTCTGTGTCATGCGGTAAGTTCCGTGAATTCACAAGAAGGTTGTGTGAAATTTACATAAAGTCCACTACTGAGAAAACGGAGTGTTCGCAATTTCACGAAGATCTCTCAGTTATATTCTACCAGATTTTTTTACGTAACTTCAATTTTTGTTAACAGCATTCTACGAGGCGTTCCCTTCCCCTGGACTCACATTAAAAATATTTTTAAAAAACTTATATCTTCGTGTTTATACTCACGTTCTTTTACTCATATAGCAATAACTTCCTGAACACATCGGTCGTGCACAGAAGACATCTTACTGTATAAAATATCGCATCTACGAATGAAAGGTGTGTTACAAATTAATTTTGTATGGCGGACATCTCACAAACATTCGTACGTCATTAAAAAGCCATATAGTCCATGCTAATCTGAACTGCGGTCCAGAAACTATGGCCCAGTTGTTCCCTCAGTTCTCAGAACAGAACATATCACGACAACGCCCAAGCCGTTGTACTGGAAACCGGCAATTATTAGAGTCAGGTCAAGGCTAAGCCACGTTTAGAGTGTGACGCGGAAAAACTCCCCTCGCCAATATTGGTGTCACGTCGTCCCCGTAGCCTAAGCACTGTGCACGTTCACCGATTCGTTAGCAGATAAAGGCTGTTCACGATACATTGAGCACTTTTGAAATCAACCTTAGAAAAAAGTCACTGGCCCTGTCTGCATATATTTTAAAGGGCGCACTGAGTGACATGCACCCGGTAAAGTTTGTAACGACGAACGTAAAGTAGTTCTATATTAACGTCGAATCGTTGAATAAAAAGTATTAGGTAACCATTTGTGATAACTTAAATTATTTCTTTCCCCTTTCTGTTTATTTAAGCATCGACGAGTAAAAATGACCAGACTTGTAAAATATTCACTTTTCTAATAATTTTACAGTTTCATCTGACCGACGCATGAATAAAATGATGAGGCACATGGGCAAAGATAATTTTACAGAAAGAGGAAGAATACACAATGTGTTTACAAGTAGATCTTAAGCAGGATCGTTAGGTTGTCGTAATGAGATCCAATACTCTTCAATCCACTCGGCAACAGATTCAAGAGAAGCATGCTCTTGGTCCACTTTTTTTTCTTCGTTATGAAATTACTTTATAACATTTAATCTTGCTACCCCGGCAAGTTTCATAATACATCGTTAACACGATTCCTTTGACGGAATTTTAAACGCGAATGAATTATTAACGTTCCCGGCTTAGTGTTAAGAAGCAGTACGGCCTATAGACATAGTTACTTATAAACTAATAACAAAATGTACGTTTTAAAAAAGGTAACTTTTGCCTACGTTCAAGGTTGGACGTGAACCTGCGACATTTTCAGTTAGCAATCGGACACACTGAGCCTTTCCACCGAGGACCGACAATACATATACGTATATAGGTTGTTCGCGGTTAACTGAAAACTCGCCTGGGGTCTACTTCTCCGCCCATTTTGTATTATTCCATCATACGTAAAATCAGCATCATCACTGATACTCTCACTTTATTCATGCACCAATCAAATGCAGCTCTGAAAATCTGTGAAATTGTTATGAATGTAAATATGTTATAGGCCGTTCTCGATAAAGTGCGCACTTTACTTTTGGTTTTGGGTATGGTAAATGTATACACTATGTTCATTACTCACATGGCAGGGTTTACATTAACAAGTGGTGGGAGGATATAAATTCGTTCAAAGAAAAAAGTAACTAGGGCTTCAAAAGTGCTCACTTTACCGTGAACGGCCTATAGCAACATGCAAATTCTTACTCCAGAGTGCGTAAGACAGACAGAACGTATTCTTAATAAATTCAGCGGCCGTAAATATGAAAGGTACACCTTCAACAATACAACGTTAAGATATGGGACGACTTTTCGTGAGTGAGTGAAGAGATTTAGGCGGCTCGTAACATCGAGGTCTTGAGAGCCGATGAGGGTGAATGAGGTATGGAGCAGCACCGGAATGAAAGTGCGGGGGAACAGGGAGTTCCTCCGGTACGATCCCCACATGCAAAAATCTGGGTGTGGCCTGACCGGGGATTGAACCCGGTTCGCCTTGGTGGGAGGGGAGCAGGCTAACCTCTCAGTCCCACTACTTTTCGTATTTCGCTGCGAACTTAACTGGGAACATGCCAATCAGTTTGGGCGTTAAAATTAATGTCGTTAGTCGTTAGCAGCAGTAATTTTTTTTTAATAGGTTGGTTTCAAAAGTGCCCGCAGTTTACCGTGAACCATATTATATAAGGCCACTTACACAGCTGTACTTAACAATCGCAGTGTTACCCAAGTAACTGCATTAAATGGAGCCACAGTGGCTGAGCGATTAGCACGCTCGCCTCCCACCAAGGCGAACCGGGTTCAATCCCCGGCCGGGTCACCGGATTTTCGCAAGTGAGAATCGTGCCGGACGATGCCGTTGGTCGGCGGGTTTTCTCGGGGATCTCCCGTTTCCCCCGCCCCATCATTCGTTTCCCCCGCCCCATCATTCCGGCGCCGCTCCATATTCACTTCAAACACCCTCACAGGCTTTCAAGACCTCGCTGTTAAGAGCCTCCCAAATCTCTTCACTCATTCACTGCATTAAATATCTTGTCTCTCCGGATTTTACGATCCATATATTTTCTACCAATAGCTGCGGAACTCAACCTTCGATTGCGTTCAAAAATGTGATCGCCATGGTACAGCGTCTGCCTTGTACCCGAGGTGTCACGAGTTTGGGCGCAGTCGATTTTTTTTTGTGGGGGAGGGGATGAACTTACTATTTCGTTATACAGTTTCACCTGACCATACCACTGTATTCCCGAAAAATAGTTAGAAAAAATTCCTGAGCCATTTTTGACACCGCTCTAATTAGGACATTTGGGAACGAAGTATAGTGATTAGTACTAATAACTAAAATAAATAATATAGGAGGATCTTCCTGACTTATTATTTAATTATTTAAAAACTGAAAAACGTTCAGTTTTTAATCAGTTAAATATCTGTTAATGATAAAACTAATATTAGTCTTGTAGCTGCCTGAAGATTGAAATGTTTCATGAAGTAGTTGTTAAGTAGTATAATTCTGACATTTTAACTATATCACATTTTATTTCAACTGTTACGCTAACTGTAAATTGTCAGTTGTATTTTACTATATATATATATATAGACACACACATATGAAAAAATCTCTTAACTACTGATATGACCTTTTTCTGTTTACTTCAAACTTGTTATTTTCAGTTTCAAAAACCAACTGTGTTTTTTTTCCTTTATGTTCACTATCCCAAGTCTGCAAGTCCCTTACAACGCAAACTGCGAGTTGGCAGGTTGGTCAAACAAGCCGCTAATTGGCTACAATCACACACAATGCAAGCCTCATTAAGGAGGTCTATAAACTTTGTAACCTCTTACTCCCCTCAATTGATTTACTCCGTACAAGAACCGTTAGTTCAATAATCGATGTCGAGTATCGCGAAATAGGAAAGCCCCTAGTACAGCGATATTTTATTTACTCTGGCGAACTCGTGAACTAAAATTGTTACGACCCAAAGATCGCTAAAAGTACACTGCCCCGCTCATGAGGCCCAGATTCAGAACTCGTGACGATTCAGTATTTGAGCATCGAATCGGTATAAGTTGTTCACGGTAAAGTGGGCACTTTTGAGGCCCTAGTTACTTTTCCCTTTTAGGCATTTTTTAAATCCTTTAGCCAATTTTTTAAGTAAATATAGTCATGTAAGTAAAAAACACTGTGCGTATATTCCACTGCACTCGGAAGTTAACGTTTAAGGCTAAAATAAAATATATTTATTTACTATTATTCCACATGATAGGGCTTTTAAAAGTGCTCACTTTACCGTGAATGGCCTATACCTTTGTAGTTCATACCTATTATAACGGGAGGTGCGTTTCTTTCAACCTTTTTGTGCGTTTACGGACAACGTAGAATCCAACGAAGATTTCAAATCATCGAACGTAGATGTTTTATTTTGAACGATAGCATAAAGTGTTTCTTCATAAAAAGTCAAACGAAGAAGAGTACAATTTTATGAGGGAAATAAAGCGAAAATTTATTTTCTTGTGTACTTTCATAGTTATCGGTGACGAGTAACATTTAGACAAAAAGTACCTGAAGTTAGTTCACTACCCTATAAGGAACTGGGTGAGCCAGAGTGTACTAGAAAAAAAATACTAAACCAGTTGTCTGCTGACGACGGAGAAACTTCGCCTGCCGCGGTGGATTGCAAGGTCCTGATGTCAGCTTCCACGCGTGGTTCGTTCCAACTCTCAACTCCCGTCCTCTCCTGTATGTGAGCTGTTTTATTTTGCTGTCGTTGCAGTTTCCTCATTGGATTCACTGAACCTCCACTGTATAGCGATTTCAAGAGAAAAAAAGTTAATTAAAAAATGTAAAAATACAATAATAATAAATAATTTTTTTAGAAACATTGCTATAGTCTATTCGTTGTTTCTTCGCACTTTTTTTTAAATCAAAATTAAGAAAAATCAGCCCATGTATGACGTGCTTGGTTGACTCTTGAATACATCGAGTATCATAAGCGTTTTAAACTTTCGTTAACATAAAATTATATTATTTTTTGTTAAAATGAACTTCTACATATATTTTATTAATAAGTTATAATATTTCACTTATAATTAATGTGAATAAAAACAGGGCGAAAATAGATGTGTTGGTAATACCTAGTAATAAATAGTTCTCGTGCAAAATCTGACTAAACTGAGCTGCCATAATGTAGTGACAGTTCTCCGCAAATATTTTCTCCCAAATCAAACGCTTCATTTTAGTCCATGCCAGTTCGATCACATTTAGTTCTCGCATATAATGAGGCGAAGGGTAGAGCAGTGGCAGAAGAAACGGGAATACTTCAAGGAACCGCCGTCCGATGGTACCGTCAGACATGAACTTATTTCGAAAATTCAAAATGTGCATATAATAACATATATATCTAAAGCACATTTGCCTCATTCAAGCATGCAGTGAATAACAGTAGCGTGCACACGCTGAGCTAAACTAAATCGAAGAAATGACGTGCATAACTGAACCTTAGACGGAAATTTACTTTGGGTTTTAACGGCCAAATTTGATCAAATGCAAACACGCATTACAAGTTTTATTACTTTGTTTACTTTATGGCTAACTAAGATCGATGATCATTTACACATTCAGGAACTTCACAAGTGTTAGCGATTGATTACCAAAGCTGTTTACTTAAAAAACAGTAAGTAGCTCTCGGGGATCGTAATGAGTCATACAAAGCTACAGAGATAAATCACACAAAGTAGTCAATACTTTTCTAACGATATATAATCGCGTAAGTCCCCGTTAACACAACGACAGTAAAATTAAGAAGTTGCTATTAATTACAAAAATTAATCTCCTCCTTGCAGCACATATAAGTGCCATTTGTTTGTGTGCGTGCATGTTTTTTAAGTTCTCGACGTCGTACACTTTAATATTTTGACATTATGAAGGCAACTTCTACATTAACGTTTACAATCTTCCTGAAACGATGAAAGTAAGGTAGAATCAATTGCTACCATTTTTTGAAATGTAGTAAATAACTAGGGACGGTGGGGAAGACTAATTTATCCACAGATTCGAAATCTGTTATTCTGAAAGCTACGAAAAGCTAATACGAAGTGCAAAACTGACCAAAAACAACTGTCATATTTTGTACCGATAGTCATAGCATGGGGATAAAATATGTTCTGCCGTTTGAGGTGCCAATATTTCCGTAAAGGATTAGTTGTAAACCATCCCCCCTCCCCATTAAAATATCCTGTCATGGAGGTAATTTGTTGTTGAAATTCCTTAACACTGGCCGTACGTCAACTAGCAGTTATTTACGTTGCCAGAAATTCGAAAATGAATTATGCAATTTGAAAACAACAGAGGAAAGCGAAATGACAGTCAAATTTGTATTTCTATGCAACCGTTTTAAATTTTATAAATTCCAGTCTCGAATCAACTACAGCCTATTCACATCAGATAAAAGTAGCTGTTCTTGCAGCGTGTATCTTCTCGATACAGACAACACACACTACTGCTAGTGTAGTATTGCTTAGTCGCGAAATAAAGTAAGTACGCCATACAGAAAAACTCGCCAAACTTTGAAATTGAAAATTCAGAATAATCTATTTAAATTTATTTCTACAAAAAAAATAAAGAAACTATACAACCCAGTCGTTATCAATTAAATTCAGCAAAAATAATATTGAAACTAAAAAACAATCCCGTTATTTAATAAAGTGACCACAACAGTTCACAGCAAATAACTTAATCGCATCCGTTATCACTATCATTTAAATAAGTGTTTCTCAAACATTCCCTTGCCACGGAACATTAGGTGCGAACTTAGGTGACCAGACGTCTCGATTTTTTTGGGGCAGTCCCGATTTTCGAGGTCGTGTCCCGAATTTTTTAGAGGGTAGTTCGGGACGGCCGTTTGTCCCGAATGTTGGGACCTGACAGTGTTGACTCGTAGTGTGGCCGGTTTTGGGTAGATTTGGCCCAGTAAAGGGAGGGGGATCGCGCGAGAGCGACAGGCCAGACACCTTCCATCAATTTTTTGATAAAAGTAAAATAACAAAGAATGTCATTGTTTTTATTTAGTGAAACTAATCAATAAATCATACGTCTTACGATAAATAATTTGTAAAAAAACAACAGTGGTATTCACTTTTTTAACAAAACACCCCCTGTAAACATCCCCCCCACCCACTCATACACACACACTCCCACCACTACTCTCCCCTTCACACTACCGACCATTTATGAGCCAAAACGAGCGTCCCGAATTCGGGTCAGAAAAATATGGTCACCTTATGTGAACTTCAACATACGCACCACCTACTGTCCGCGTGCCACGTCTGGCGGCTGAAAATTCAGGGAAGAGGTGAAGCCTAAGAGAGAGGGTAAGTAACGGCGCGCGCACTGAAGCCATTGTGCCATCCGTAGCAAAAACATTCGGCACCGAGCTTCAAACAAAGCACAGGACGTATCAAGTAATGGATCCCAGCGCTGGACGCCCCTGATACAAGAAAGTTCTACATAATGGGGAGAGGGAAACCACATGTAAATATAATAACTGGGTGTTGCGACGCAGAAGCTGCAAACGAGTGTCTGCTTGTATTATCTCGTATCTCTTGCGAACGCAACAGAAATAGCTATGCGATACACGGTTTCACGATTTCGAAAAGATTGCAAAAATACTACCACAGACAAAAAATCGTAAGTGTAGTTATTATTACAAAAATCGCCATATTACATGTCGGATATTCACGGTAAGGTACGCACTTTCAAAATCTGAGGTAGTTTCTACTTTGAGCCCATTGCGTATCCTTCTGCCGCACCTCTCTGTATCACTCTTCTGTGACTTTCAAGACTAATCATAAACAAAAATAATGACCTCGGTAAGTTAGAACAAATTTAAGGTAATTTATATATAAATGTACAACGGTTAAAAACGTCCATAAATATTCACAACTCGATATTATTTACATATATTAACGTGTACATACTGTGCTCCTGTAACTTGTCACGTATATAAATAGCGATCTTCCACAAAAACTTATTAGGGCGATAAATTTGGAATTAATTTTTCTGAACAGCTGATATACACATAAGTCGCATGGCAACATTTGCTTTAGCACTTTTATGATTTTATGGAAAAACGTCGGTGTAAAGAAAAACATTTCAGAGTAGAAAATCTAGTTCAGTTACATGGTATTCACACCACACGACTGCCTCATATGTATGAACTAAATGTTATCGAACTGGCATGGACTAAAATGAAGCGTTTTATTTGAGAAAAAATATTTACGGAGAACTGTCCATACATTCCGGTTGCAATCACCGAGGATTTGCGTTCAGTTAAAATAGCGACTCAGAAGATAATCGGCATGTAGCTAGGATAGAAGAACACTGAAAGAGAGAGTCGAACATGAGAAATATCTTATCAGCGTTCATATAATCTGAGTGAAGACAGCAATGAATTTACTGCTGAAAAGTTACACAACATCTTAATGCAGTGATGACTCTATTCTAGCAGTTCCATTGTGACAGTACAAATTATGCTGTTCGTTTGAAAATTAAATTTTACCTTAAGAATGTGTACATTGTAATTGTGTGTTTGTAATATGAAAATGATAGAAATTTGTGTAAGTTGTCTATATTTTTAACAATTTTTTCTGAACTAGATTCTTATTGTAAAATGTAGTACATAAATTCCAGTTGGTAGCCATTTTATCAAGCATTCGTAAAATTTTAAACTAAGGCATCAAAATAGGTGCCAAACAGATGGACCAGTATTTAATACGCACAAGAAGATCTACCCATTATTCTCTGGGTTGGATGATTTTTACTATAATTTTATTTGTTGTTCTGGACCTTTATAGCGTGTTATTTCTATACGGCTTGTATGCATTTTGTATTCATTTATACTGTAATCCTGTCTTCGTTTTTGTACAGCACCGGGGCTTAAAAAATCTTTGTTTAATCCCAAGTATCCAATTTCTATGCTTGCACTAAGTTAAGAAAACTGAACAAACAATATGGCTACTGGGACAAAATAAATATTGAATAATATAGTATCATACAATTTGTGTGTTAAAAGGTTGTATGCAGTAAGCACGATCATTCAGAACTAATGTTTTCTGAACAGCAAGTACAGTGCCTGGCCATTGCTAACTGCGCAAACATTTCGCCGTGTCGTGCCGTGCCGTGCCGAAGACGGGGCCGCGTAGTACTAGAGAGTACACCCGCCAAGACGTGGCGCGGGAACAGCTCCTCGTCGCCTTTTAAAAACAGATTAATAAGAGCTACTATTTTTATTATATTTTAAAACATAAAATAATGGCGCAAATCACTGAAAATTACACTAAACAGAAAACATAAAACCGCATTATCAAGATTTTAAAGTACGTATCTCAAATCAATGAAAATATTTAATGTCAAGTTTATAAAATTTCATATACTACCTAGGACCTAGTCAAGGAATACCACTGGTCTGTGGACCATAGTTTGAGAACCACTGATCTAAGGGAAGACTGAGGGTGATTGAGGTGAGTATGGCGCGGCGCCTGAATGAAATGGAGGGGGAAATGGGAAATCCTCGAGAAAACCCGCCGACCAACGGCATCGTCCGGCACGATTGCCACATGCGAAAGTCGGTGACCCGGCTGGGAATTGAACCTGGATCGCCTTGGTGGGAGGCACGCGGTCTAACCGCTCAGCCAACGTGGCTCCGGGAAGGAAAGGATAGAAAAAGAAAAATTTGGAGGGGGAGCAGGAGAAAGGAGAGTGAGACAGAACAGTCATGAAATGAAAAAAAAGAACCTCGAAATGGACTGCAAAAACTACCGCACAACTTGACACGCATAAATATATGTCCGAGAACAACAGAGAAAAGAAGAAGTCACCCGACAAGCACGGAAAGTTTAAACAAAACGAAACATTTGCCAGTAAATATTTAAAACTCCTTCACTTGACATTCGACAGCTCGCCCCTCTGCGTGCGCGGATACGACCGCCCACTGGCAAGTGGCGGCCCCAGCATGCGAAGCGGATTCTGACAGCTACTGCTGCCGAAATACTTTTTAATCACAACTGAATAACATCGCCCTTGAAATTGGAAACGGCGGCTGATTGTCACGAGAAGTAATTGTGGTGGTATCCCTGAATAGAAACTCGTCTCTCTTTCATCAGCGGAAAACAAATCCCGCTTAGTGAAATTAATAAATTGCAAAATAATTTTTTAATAAACTTATGCATTTCGAAATAATCTTTCACGGCATTGTATTAGCTACAGATTTACTCCCTTCTATATGGAATTTCTCATAAATAAAAATGTTTATCTTAATGTTGGTGCAGTGAAAACGAACAGCCAGCCATGATGCTCGTGTCAGGTATAAGTTTTCGTATACGCGTGCTTGATTGAGCTCCCTGTCAGATTTGAAAAGATTTTAAAATTTGTGCGTAATTTTTATTACAATGCCGTATTACAATACCGTGACCAGAAAACACTGAATGAAATAATAATCTGTATAACTTTATTTGGAACACATTGAAATACTCGGTCAATGTTGCTTCCGCCCTGTATAGGCACATATTCGTCACATTTAAGGTTTAGTTCATTTGCAAATTTTTAAACAGTACTCTACGTTCATGAGATTCCACCAGTGATCTGGCAAAATGTGGAACCTGTAAGAGAGAGAGAGAGAGAGAGAGAGAGAGAGAGAGAGAGAGAGAGAGAATGAATGAAGAGATTTGGGCGGCTCTTAACAGCGAGGTCTTGAGAGCCGATGATGGTGATTGAAGTGAATATGGAGCGGCGCCGGAATGAAGGGGCGGGGGAAACGGGAGTTCCCCGGGAAAACCCGCCGATCAACGGTATCGTCCGGCACGATTCCTTTTTGCGAAAATCCGGTTACCCGGCCGGGGATTGAACCTGGTTCGCCTTGATGGGAGGTGAGCGTGCTAATCGCTCAGCCACCGTGGCCCCAGAGAGATAGAATAACACTGAATTTGCATCCACTTTTTAGTTAATGCTGTTATCTACATAGATGCATTACTACTTTGATTAATTTACGAATAATTCGACAAGTACATACTATTAATTTTTCTATACACAATTTTATTTTAAATCAATCAAATTTTAACAATTGAACCGTTACACCGAGACAAGAAGGGCTGACAACCTCTTCTTACCAGGCCAGTGAAGTCACGGCTAGGGGCAATAGTTGCTGGTGTTTATGTATGTACAATACGACCATAGACATAGGTAGGCCTACCTGTTTGGTGGTTTACAGCGTAGAGTGAATCTACGGTTTAAATCGACATGTGATATGTTTTGCTTTGAATATAAGCGTGCAGTAAAAGTGGAATTCTCTACAGGTGTTCAAGTTAACGTTCCTCAGCACAGAATAAAAAATCAATGTAATGTATATTCTCTGTACTCAGTGTCATGGAAATTCTCCGAACGGACCGTAAGTTTACTGTTTTAAATTTCCCGGCGATTAAGAAATAAACAAATAATTTGTAGAGGAAAACAATCCCGAGGAAGCACTTTGCGTCTAGGAAGTGTTCAAGAGTATGTTGATATTTATCAACTTAACAGACAGTATAAATAGTTCTGTATAAAAGATAACTTCTGTGTAAGAATTTAGTTCAGTTTCACCAAACATTTGCAATAAAATACTTTATTCTGAAGAATTATAAAATCGAGTTTAAATGTACAGTTAATCCATTGCCTTGCTATTTAAATATGGTGTACCTTACGTCTGAGATAAATACATGTGACTAGGGGCATGTTTCCTTAGACAAGATTTCATTAAAATGAGCCGACTTATTTTAATTTTTTTCACTTAAATATTAACACTGAAAGGGGAAAATATAAGTAAATTACGTAAGTCATCTTGCTATTTTAATGATGACATTAAAATTAAAAATGAAACAATCCGTTATGATACAGCAAAAAAAAATCATTGGCATAATCAGTTATATGTGTTTTATGCTTTTTTGGAAAAAAAATTTGTTTGCAAGTTTATATAAATATAATCCATTTTTGCTTAGTGCGGCTATATTAAAAAAAAAAAAACTACTATTTTGTAACGATGTATATTAGGAAATAGATGAAAGCTGATTTTATTTCACATAATAATGGGCCAAGGTTTTTTCAAACATTTTCAACTTTTCGACATTGATCAGGAGCATAAAAGCTCGTGTTCAACGACAAAGTGTCCATATACCCTCCTACACTAATTTCCGTCTTCCTCTTATTTGCAACCTTGCCAACAGAGCACAATGAAATAACACCTTTTAAAACTTTCAAGAACACAAGGACTAATTTAAAAATAATATACCCTATGTATAGTGCTTCCATTTAAATGTAACATGAGAGGTTTTTTTTTTTTTAACAATGTGTGTGGGGTACTTGTGTATTTAAATAATTCCTTTTAATATAATTATACATTTAGTAGGTATTTTCTTAGCACAGGCTGATGACCAATCACTTTTTGTAGAATGTGTGGATTTTATATATATATACGTGTGTGTGTTTATATATATATAAACATATATATAAACATGTGTCATTACTGCCAGCACCTGTATTTCTCTTCATCTATAGCTACGTACCTATGGAGTTAATTTAAATGAAACAAAACATAATTCAAATACGGTAGTTCACGAAAAATTAGCCGCAGTTTAATAGGCAAAACGGGACAAGTTTCAGCCATCATGAGCCGTTAAAATCAAACAACTTTTATGACTAGAAAAAAATTCAAACGCTGTATTTAGTTTCTGTATTAAGCAAACTGCTTCCAGTTGCACGTTTCTATTTATCTGCACGGTACGACGTATTCCATGGAAGACTACGCTCGCGCGCCGTGATTTTACTGTCTTCGACCCGTGACGTCACGTGGGAGTAGTCAGGCTTTCTTGTCTCTGTGGTCTCAGTTGAACCATAGTAATATAACCTCTGATATAGCTCGGCTTATTGTAATATTTCTTTTTGGATTTCAGGGTAAAGACAGAAGCAATTCAGAACGAAATTATGTGGTGGTGACCAACACCGTGTATAGTATGTTCACGCCAGCCGAAACAGACAATAACACATCTGAAGAAACTATCGTGTCACATAACACAAGTGTATCTAATAATGAAACATCAACTTCACAGAGTTGCACAAACCCCTATACTTTTCAGACACATGGGCGCCGAGTTGTCGATATTTCTCACTTTGTTGGCAACCTTCAAGCACATGACTCTCACAGTCTAATATGTTGTGGTTTTCGAGATACGAGCATTGTGTGTGAGAATATATACAGACTGAGGAGCTGCTGTATTTTTAAATGCTAAATGTGCAATGTAGAACTCTGCAAATACCGAAAAAGACAGTCGAGAAATGGATGTGAACAGGGGCGCAGTGTTCGGGACAATGTCTACTGGCGGAGGACATGCACAGCTTGAAAAGATGATGTCGGCTATGAACATACCAACTATGTCACCCAAGGCATTTCGTAAACATCACGACGATGTGTGTGATGTGTGGGAAGCTACAGCCCTGAATGAAACAAATCTTGCCGCAGACGAAGAAGCTCGTTTGGCTGTTGCTGCTGGTGATGTTGATAGAAATGGTCATAGCTGTCATCGCAGATGCAAGTTGGTCAAAACATTCATACGGGACCAACTAAAGTGCCCTGTCGGGAGTGGTAAGTACAGAAGTTCGCTTGGCAATGAAAGAGTACATGAAGGGCAGACGAGAAAAGCCGTTGGGTGTTAGGAAACTGTTTTTGCGGGTATTACGCGTGCGTGCAAGATATTGTGTTTGGATGGGTGCTTGGTCCCGTTGTTTTTATGCGTAACCTCGGAGACAAAGGATGTCGGGTTCGATTCCTGACAGGGAAATTTTTTTGTAATTGAAAAATTTCCTTCCCTGGTTAGTAACTGCGTGTTGCATTGTCCTTTTACCGTCATACTGCGGAAGGCACTGGCAAACGACAGCAGAATCTCCTTGCCGATAATATGTCCATTCCAAGGTGGCAGCTTGTTATTAATCCGCCTTTCGCGCACTTTGGAGATAGGATTGGTTGTGTATCCAGTCACCACTGCGTCCGCAATCTTGCTCAACACAGGTAACTTATTACGTTTTAGCCGCGACACAGAAACAATGAACTAAAGTATTACGTGGCTACCAGAATTTCGCATGTGCATGCTCATATAGTACTGTATTACTATATTATAGAGCATTGAATAAAACAATGCTAAAATTACAAAATAACATCAGAACTAGTTTCTACCGCCATCGTAAAGTGAGTTGGCAAGCCGGCCAGTGGCTTTGAGCTGGTCAATAGAGGCAATGTTTTTCTCAGCTACCACCTTGGGATGGATACTGTTTAGTTGCCCTTGGACACGTACCAACGTTGTCTTCAATGTTCTTACCTGCCTTCGGGCACTTAAAAAACCTTTGTATATATACACACACATATACATATGCATATGCGAGCCCGTGCTGTGAGTGGTAAATGTGAAATTTTAGAAATACAGTAAAACCCTGTTTTAACATTCCTGAAGATAACACTATTATTTCATGGTGCCACAATTTTTCCATAAAGGTTGGCGTTTTCTTCCTGCATATAACATTTTATTGTTCTCATTTTCTGCATATCGGCCTAACATCACAGTTTATCAAAGTGTGACGAAATTTCTAACATTTCACACTGTTTTGAATGTGAAGTGTACACTTGAAAAATTATTTTGTGTCACAAGAGTAACTATTTAAACGTGGTAACAAGAAACAAGACAAAGTCAATAACAATCACATTTTTGTGGAACACTTATATACAGATAAATAATTAATATTTAACACTCTTGTAGTTTGTCATATGTTTCCAGGTTTTGTTTAGAAAATAGAAAATATTTTGAGCGAATTTAAGCTACAAAAGCCAAGTAACTTCTTGTTTGTACTGATAAATGATTAAATTAAAGTACTTTGTGGTTGAGTGCCTGCTGTAGTTACACTATGTCAATTAATGCTTATAATGTTCTCCAGTATTTAACATTTTATCCCCTTCAGAAATTTTATGACAGGATTCTACTGTAGTAGGCTTATACAGGCCTACCTGAGTGTATAATGCGTGGCTACAGACGTAAGCAGTAAGTACGGATGAATTAATGGGGCTCATTGCATGAATACATGAAAACAATGGTAGTATAAATTGAAATACGTGTGTGTCATATTGAAGCATACATAGATATGTGTTTTATTACGTATTTAGCCGCACTGTGATACCCATACTAACTGCGAATTGTTTGAGAATTATGTGAGATCAGAATTTCTGAGCGTCACAGTGCTGGAAAAATTATAGACTATTGTAATACCTTATCTAAGTGGATAAGGCACGATATATAATCACACAAACCGGTTATTTGGAAAAACGAAAATGGTAGTAGGCCTATAGAAATTCTACAGAATTCGAGAAACGTACAGGCTAACTTGAACGGCGAAACATTTAGTAAAATTTTTATTTTGAAAAACATGAAAATGAACTTATGTTTTTATGTCAGCGGACTACACCACTAACTTAAAAGCTGCTCTAGCGCTGGTGTAAACAAAAATGTCACACTTTATACTTAGTGTTTTTTTTTCGAGACAACACGTTTTAATTGAAGTGTGTAGCCTACTGTGATTCAGAAATAAATTAAATTTGAATTTACTTACCATCTTACTTTTCCGTTGCGCCTTTTATGTGAAAATAATGTTCAGCTAACTGAGCATTGCTGTCATTCCTTGTCATGCTGTTGTCCAGAATTTCGTTTACAGTGTCGTTAATTACTTGAAATTCTTTATTTTTGAATCTGTGTTTTTTTATGAGCATGGCAAAGTGAAAGCCAAATTCTATCTACGTAAATAATAATTATAATTTTTTTAGAATTAAAATTGCCATTTTTTTTGTAAAATAATTGCTAGCAACATTTTACATTCCATAGCAATGACACCTTAAAATGCATCGATACGTAATATTTTAGTGTGTGTTGCGCTTGGTGCAGCTTAATGTTCAAATTTACACTTTTAACTTTAATTTCAGACATAAAAACCCAGTAAAGCTTTAGTCATTTATAACTTCTTGTGAATATATAAATGTCTGATCCGTAAACGATCACAGACGTGACTGTTGATCGGGAAATGATTATTTTAAGACAATTTTGCGAGTTTTTTTTAAAACTAATTTTAAGTGCCATCGTTTTTGCGCAGTCTGTATGTGATAGTTTTGGAACATGCCTATTTTTTTATAGCGCATAAGTCCATAAAATGATAGTGACTATGCATGCGAAAATTTGCAAAATCAATTTAACACAATTCTTCAGTATGACTAGAAATTGTGATTTATCGCGAAAATTTTTCAGGTAAAGATGGTCACCAAAAAAATATGTTTTCATTTCAGGCAAATCAAGTAGGTTCAGTGTCAGAGAAGAAAAAGCCTCGTTGGGCAAGCCAAAAAAAAGCAAACTATTTCTCGCACGTACTGTAGCCAGCAGGAAAGAAATGTTGCAGGCATGCGTATAGGACGGCGAGGCCTATCATGATGTCCGACATTTCCGCGATAAATTACCATCTCTAGAATGGCGTAACTGTGGTTATATCCCGCCTGTAGTTCATGCAACATTGCCGAAAAGAATTTACACAGAAGAAAAATACGCGTAACTTTCTGGCGTACAGTTTTGTACCCAAAGGCGAGTCGACAAAAATAAAGTTGAACTGTACTCATGATTCAATTATTTGGGAGACATCTTGCATAAGTAATTTTTTTAAATGTATTTGTGTTTTAGAATAACTGCCAGTATTAACGAAATTCAGTAATTTAATTTTTAAGTGGATTTGCGTACCAAACTGATTACAAAAACACTGTCGTAAACACGGTCAAAAACAAATTAATGAACACGTGATTATTAATTACAACTGATACAATGAAATCTAGTCTTAGCGCAAGTGTCAACTAAATTTACAAAGCCTTAACTACATTTGCAGCTTCCAGCCAAAACATTTGAACAAATGGATTTTGTGTTTGGAACACAAACCGAAGTTAATGGTTGTAAACTCTCATTACTTCGTCAGTTTCACACTATATGAGGGTACAATATGATACACAAACACATTTCTATAAATTTAATACATTATCATAAGCGCAAAGCGATGTTATTAACCTTCATGTTGTCACTGATGAATATATACGTTTTTATTGGCATAACTTAAGATAATGTATGGAAATATGAATTACATTTTTACTTGCCTAATCAATGTTATTACTTTCTCGCTCGCAAATAATATTTGTTAATATGGTTTAATAGGCTGCGATAGTGGGATTCAGAACTGAAAAAGTCCTTTTTTTCGGCGTAAAAACAAGTACTGCACAACATGTTGCCGTGCTGCAGCATTAAGGAAAACTCCGAAGCCGCACACATGCTTCAAGAACTGGAAGGAAAATCAAAGTTCATAAATTGTGGAAGCCACGCTAATTGTTGAAGGTTTACACCAGAGCGAAGAAATGTATGGTATAAAATATACTAAACTAATTGCTGACGGTGACAGTAATGTGTACAAAAAAGTTTTGGACGCACATCCTTACAAAAATGTTACCGTCGAAAAAATTGAGTGCACAAATAATCTTCTGCATAATTTCTGTAATAAATTTAAAGACATTGCAACTACAAGAAATAAACATATCGATGACATTGTCATGAGAAAGAAGCTTGGTGACAATACTCTTCGATTCAGAACAGCTGTTGTCAAAGCTGTAGAACACAGGCGGCAAGAAGAACGGCCACTGCATCAAAAAGTTGAAGAATTACGGAAAGACATCTTGAACAGTACAAGGCATATATTTGGCGATCATTCCCTCTGCTCGGATAGAAGCTACTTTTGTAAGTCAGATGGTAGTACTCGTAATTATGGGCCAGAGATCATTAAAAGTGGTCTGCATGATAAGATATCTGGTATAGTAAGACAAATGAGCAACCACAGCATAAGTTTAATCCACAAGGTGTGCAACAACCCCGCAGAACACTAAAATTCGGTATTAGCTAAATTTGTTGGTGGAAAGAGAATTAATTTTTCCATTAGACGATCTTACGCTGGCAGATGAACAGGAGCAGTTGTAAAACACAATACGGGGATGCCAGTGTATACGTTACATAAAACAATGTACAAAAAAAGCCCGGGGAAATTCTGTAAAAGTATGGAATACAGACGCAGAACTAAAGTTGTAGCAAGTAAGGCCTAAAGAAAGGCATCAATGAAGAAGTGTTGTAAGCCTTTACTCCGCCGGGCGCTTTTAGATAACTTCTATGGCACTAATGCAGAAAAACCGGATATGGATCCAGAGACTTTCAATAGAGAATGCAGAGAATTTCTCGACTCCTTGCAAATGACAGAAAGTGAGAAACAGAGAGTCAAAAGGGCAACCGTAATGTAAAGAGAAAGTGGGGAGTGGAAAGAGAGAAGACGGAAAATACTTACAGCATCACATTTCGGACGAATATGCAACATGAAGCCATACACGAGTTGTAAATCTACAGTAAAGAGTATATTATACAGCAGAATCGATACCAAAGCAATCAAATACGGAAGGGATAACGAAAATCTTGCAAAGGAAGCGATGGAGCAAGAACTAAAACTAACCATTTTAGACTGTGGACTTTTTATTGATCCGGATATTCCTTACTTCGGTGCCACCCAGACGGGCTTGTAGGAGACGACGGAATTGTAGAAATTAAGTGCCCATCGTCCGCCTTACATGACACCCAAAGAGGCAATACAGAAAAAGAAAGTCACAGCATGGAATACTGACAAGTCAGGAAACATCTTAAGTATGAAAAAAAATCACGCTTTTCACCTACAAGTGCAAGCAAAATTGCATGTTACTCGCAGAAAATATTGTATCTTCGTCCTCTGGACACAACTAAGAATAAGAATTGAAAGAATAGAAAGAAATTATGGATTATGGAACAAAGAAATAAAGCCAAAACTGGAATTTTTTAAATATAAACTGCCTACTTCCGGTGTTAATTGATCCAAGGTTCACATGGTCAATGCTTAAAAGAAACCCTGCATACATTACTGAAAATCAGAGAAAGAGAAAAGCAATTCAGTAAGTTCCAAAAAGCTACGTAGGAAGAATTTAATTTATTTCCAAATTGTAAAATGGAGTCATGATTTGTTTTCTTCAAGCATTGGAATAATGTGAAGATATTTTTACAATTATGTACTGTGATAACAGTTCATATTATGCATTGTGATCTATGCATATTAATCATATATTATATATTAATTATTCTTTAAAAATGTATATTATGTTAACATTCAAAATGCATTTTATAACGATCATTATATTATTTCAAATTTAAATAGTCATTTGTCTGTTCAGTGACTACGACCACATTTTATAGTTAAATTGTACTTTATAAATGAAAGAACGTGCCGTACAAAATTAATCACAGTCTTATGTCCGAAATGTTATGCTTAATTTGTTTGTTGTTTCAGTATTGCTGAAGTGATAGCTACTTTTTCTTTCAGGAATTAACTGAGAGTTGCAATTCGCTTGTGTATATAAACTAGAAAGAAAGGCGATACCAAATATACGGTGTATATGAATTATGCAAAAGTGATTGATACAAAAATAAAAAATTCAGTTGAGAAAGATGGCATTTTTTCATTCATTATATGCATAGTTGTTTTAGAATGTGAAAATATTTGTGTCAGATTTTGAATAAATTTTGTGTTACAAAGTTGGGATTTAAAAAGTTTGACCCATAAAAAAACCAAAATAAAGTGTTCAAGCTTTTCCTTGCTAAGTAAAACATGACTACTAAAATTATTGCCATTTGATTTTCTCCAAGGTTCCTCTATCCCTCTCCCAAGCGCTTTATCAACATGTATAACTAATGCGCGCTATCATAAGTGTTTAGATGACCATTACAATGTTTCTAGATTTATTTAGTACAAAAACAGCTCGAAAATAGAAACACAAGTATTAAAAAAATAATAACTACAAATTTGTTTTCGGTGTATATTGCATAATCTTTTTAAGACTTTTCATAACGAATATCGACTGTTTGAAAACCATTTTAAGGAAACTCTCCGTTTGGCGCACGTCCACTATCCCCGCTAAGTAATTTGTAACTGAAATTCGCGTAACAAAACTACGTCACTCAAAGCGGACCCAGGCAAGTTATTCATGCATGCAAAGGTACAAGGGTACAGCCAGGATATTGACCAAGAGAGATGAGTTGATGTTTACTGTTTAAAGCGAAAAGATGACAGCTACCCTCCCACCCACTGGTTTAACAGCCACTCATCCTCGACGGAGTGCGTGCAAAATGGGCATAGCAACAACCACGTACCCCACATCTTCCGGCGAGAAAATCACGTATTTTCGGCCAAGCCCCTCCGACTCTTAACGTCCAAATCCTAACTCTATACCCAGATAACACGTGCGTTTTTACTATACCATAACATACACTTGTGGTCACAGGAAGATTCAGTCATCGGCACTATGTCCTTCCCGACTGCTGCGTCTCGTCGACAGAGCCACGAGGAAATACCCACGAGCTAGTTCAGGCTGGCGTAGTTTATAAACTTGAAGGTTTGCGTGTATTCATTTTGACCGACAGAACTTTTAGTGTGTTAGACTGCGAACAGTAAAAACCACAAATACGGCATTAAAAATAACAATTATTTTCAATGAATCGAAATTGCTGAGACTGAGTTTCTCGTCGATTTCATTATTTCTATTTACGGGAATCTTGGATTCTCTAAGGAATTTTGATAAATTAACAACTGGCGTAAAAATGTGACTGGACGGGCGATGTGTTACGTCAAACATAGTACCAACCGGTGTTCCACAGCCAGGCGGATAAATACCACACTACGTGTTGACTGACATGTCAAAAGAGATCCTAATAAGTGCTCAAACTAGCGAGACCATTCTGAGTAAATATTAACTCGACTGCCCGTAATTCACACCTGTCACACAGTTATCTGTAAATCCTCCCCCCTCGCCCAACCCAGCTTGGACACCGGTACCTGGTTGGTTGTGCTACAATCAGTTGCCACACTGCTACCAAAAACGCGTTTGAACCCGCCCCGCCCAACGGACATTTTATTTTAGAAGTGCGTGGAACATAAATTAAATCTAAAACCGACATTTGAAATTCACACGTTTTTAGCAGTCAATATAAGCAATCTAATAAAGTGCGAAATCCCAGGCAGCAATTTTTGCCAACTTTGTGAGGAAAAATATGTTGTTCTGAAACAGTAATACACTACTGCAAAGCTATTTCTAACGCTATGCATTTTAAAGTTCTTTACGGCACAAAATGTCGTGCCAAAATAATGCTTCACCCTAATAAAATATTTGCCCACTAAGGCCGTAAATATTATATAATATTGTCGTTTCTTATTCTTTCAATGTTGGCTTTCAAAAATTTTTATTCTTCAAATAACAAGTTCAGCATTAACATTTCCCACGCACTATTTATGTTCATTTTTCGTCTTAATATGAATCATAAACTACAAGACGCAGTTACCATAATTCCCACACCTCAGATATAAAAATAATATATATATATATATATATATATATATATATATATATATATATATATATATATACATATAATGATTTTGGAATCTTGATATGCATCCCACCTGGGTGTGTCACGATCGGTACTCTTATCAACTCTGACAAAGCACTAATATTAAAAACGTCGGAGAGCAACGCCGAAGTGGGGGGGGGGGGGGGGGCGGTACAAGAAAAAACCACTGTGTCGAGGTGACTGGACCAACAACTATCGGACTAACAGTCAACCCTCAACCCTACTACGATGTCATGAGCACCGATTGATTCGATAATCAGTGGTTCCGAACTTACTATAATTGAGGCTCGGTTATCCTTAGTCTTCTGCGCATATTTAGCTAAACAAACTTAAGGGCACTGCCTACCGGCTGGCAGCTCCAAATTTAAATAGGAAATCCCATATTAAGGAAATTTCGCCTCAGTGCGATAAATGTGTCGCTGTTTGTACCGATGCGAGAAATGCTCAACAGATAAATTTCATTACATTTTTTTATATAAAGAACTAAAATAAAAGGGCGTTTATTTAGGCCACGTACATTTGAAAACCTCCCGCAAGAACAAAATCCAATAAATACGCCACTGTTAATACTGATGTGCGAAAAGCACATTGAAAACATGTTAAGCAAATTTAACTTCTACGTAAAATTCGTTAAAAGTTTCGATCAAAAGTCCAAATATATTTCAAATATTCTAACAATAATTTAAGAAAACTTTATTTACAAAACACACAAACTTACTGTTCACTTCGTAATTTCTAAACACGTGCTGAACTTTGGATGATTAATTCACTAAAATCACTTGTCGGCTATTGATACGAAATAATTTATTTTCTGATTTATGCAATAAACAAAACACTTAACTTTTCTTGAAACTAACAAATTCAAACTTCACAACGTAAATAATTTTTCGCTCGCGCTTCCTGATGCTCACAGAACGTGGCGGACCACAGCACACAACAAATTTATTTTACAAAGCGGCAAACACGTGTCGATAATTCATTTCATTCAGGATGCTGTTGTAAAAAGGGACCTATGACGAATACTCTTAATGAAATACGCTGAGAATTAACTGCATAAATATTCCGACATCACCAGCAAGGAATTCCTGCATATAGATAAATTATGACGGAAGAGAGCAGTGAGCACAATGGCAAGGGCGGGTGGTTACCATAGAAAACAGACTCAACAGAGATTGGTGGAGTTCTTTCACATAACCGTGATGTTCGCATGCTCTACCATAATATTTCTAAATATTTTTAGAGCCCTTGGTCTATAACTCAGAAAAATTGTGTATTAGTCTACAAGCGTAAATTTAACCATAAAGGTTGTAATTATCATTAATTTTCCACGTTACAATTTTTAATTCCGAGTGCCATTTTCTTTTACAATCATCGCAAAGAGAGCCAACATAATAACACGCATCCTGCAACAACAATCAGCTGACACAGCACTTTGCAAATGGGTGCGTTTACTGTTTACATGCTGTGTAGCGCTGTGTAGGTTGGCCACAGCGTCTGTCAAATTTTATTGAAGTTATATGAAACAGAGTACAGCAGAAACGTACACACAATACCTGACATTCCAGCTTCCATTACTTCGAACTTCAAGTGACGTAAAATTCTGGTTTTTTTTTTTTTTTTTTTTTTTTCCATGTCGAAGCTATTGCCACTATTTCCTAGTAGAACAATTAGAGTTCACCAAGGATTTATTTTTATTTTTTCCCCAGAGCCGAAATGATGACTAATTTTGCCGGGGAAAACCGCACAAAGTCAGCACTTGAGCAAGTGTTAGTGGCAATCTCTGTAGTCTCCGTATGACAAGTCCGCATCAGTGGGCGGCCTCCCAGGAACGTGTGACGTAACTTCCGCGTTGGAGTTTACGGCTTACGTTAATACTCGTGGAAAAGCCGGCAGCAGCAACACACTGGTTGTCAGAGGCATGAAGCTCTATTTCAAAATATTTCCAGAGAAGACTCATACTATTATTGTCGGAGGACAACGCACCGAATTCGTGCGCGCTCAGTTGTAATGATATTTTGCATGAGAACTATTTCTTACTAGGCGCTACCAACACACATGTTTTTTCAAAGTTTTTATTCGTTTTTATTATTATTAAATTATCATATGTAAATAAAATATAAGTAAAAATTTAAATGAACGAAAACTAAGAAGTTTTATGTCAACAGAGGTATAAAACGGCTGTGATAATAGCGTATCCAGGAAATAAATAAACACGTCGTACATGGGGTGTTTTTTCAAAGATTCTATTAAATAAGCGTGAAGAAACCGCGAACAGACTATATATGGCGGATGTGGAGTTTAATGACACATTATCAATACATGTTTCGTAATCAATGCTCGGTTAACTGGTCAACTACCGTGTTGGCTGGAGGTCCCTGCGTTGATTGTGTGTGGTGGTGGTTAGGTGCTGTCGTGAAGATGTCACTGAATAGAGGCCCTTAAACAATTGAAAACTTTAACATTTGACTTTACGTTTGCTTTCCGATATGTTGTTTCTTATGAAGCTTGACACAATGGGACTGTCAAAGGTAAAGTCAAGCACTCATGACTTTACGATTTCGAAAAGTTGAAATTTAATGTCAAAGTCAAGCAGCCATTTTGCCGAGAATCTAACAGAGGTTATGTGGAAAGTGCCTTATTTTTTATAGGGCGATTTTAATCTCGGTATATTAAACAAAGCTCGTCTTAAATTAAACAAATGGCAAACAAATATAATGTGAAGAAGAAATATATGAATTGGCATATTTTATTAAGTAAACTTTTAATATATATAATTATTTCATAACAAGATACAAAATTTTAGGAAGCTCGCAGAACCGATGTTTAACTGTCGGAACTCTGACTTCACAATTGTATTGTGTATTGGTGGTTTCGTCAGAGGAAATGAAACGTAAAGTCAAATACTAAAGTTTTCTATTGTGTAAGGAGCTTAGAGCTGAGGATCCCCGCGCGATACTGAGGTGTGGTCAGGCCAATCACCTCCCAAAACGGCGACCAAGGTTCCTTTCCCGGCGCGACCAAACAGCTACTTTTTGTATATGGGAAACGTGAAGGACGCTGTAGTTCCTCTTTCTTTCCGTATTCCCGATTCCCCTCATCTATGCACTCCGCTGCTGCTCCGCCCATACACTTAAGACTAGGTAGACCGATCTCGCTGGCTTCGCACAACCTATCTCCATGTCCCAACATTAAAATGCTTTTCTGCCAACACGTCTAGCAAAAATGGCGTGGATTGGGTTTGTGGTTAGAAAACTGTTTGTTAGACAAGTGCTTTTAAGATGTTTTTATACTTCCTCTAAGCAATTTGTAATGCTGTTTGATTAAATTCAGCCTGGTAAAGGTATTTTATTAATATCATAGTGCTTGTCATTTAAAAATTAAGACAAACAAACACGTTCATCACTGTTGACCGTATGACTTTGACAGTTGTGTACCTTTGGGTAGGTCAATGTTGGGTTCATGCGCAGAAGTTGAATAAGCGGTCTAACTCATCTTAAGTCTATCATCCCACTCATTAGCTTGTACTTGTTTCACAGTCAAAGAGGTTCAGCGTGGCAAGCTCCTTAAATGACGTCTAACAGTTCTTCGACACGTCCTACATTTCTGTACCATCAAGACCGAGCGAAGTGGCGCATTGGTAAACATACGGACTCGTGTTCTCGGGGACCCGGTTTCGATTCCCGATCCTTCCACCCTGACTCCGATTTCCCAGGGTGTCCTGAAATCACTCCGGGCGAATTTCGAGATGGTTCCTCACTACGGACCATGGATGGTTATGCTTTTCCTGCTTCTCCGAGAAACCAGCTCATCTTGCGTCAATAATGGCCTCGTTAAACCCTATCTACCTGTATAGGTTGTTCACGCTACATGAGCACTTTCGAAAGCCCTGCTTAAGATCTACTTGCTATGCACGTTGTGTGTTCTTCCGCCTTATGTAAAATTATCATTGCCACGGGTCTCGACACTTTATTCTACCGTCGGCCGAGTGAAATTGTGAAATTATTACAAATGTAAATATTTTACAAACCTGCTCGTTTTTACGCTTCGGTGCATTAAAAAAGCAGAAAGCGAAATAAATTACTTAAGTTATCACAAATGGTTATCTGACAATTTTTATTCGACGTTAGAAATGAACTACTTTCCCTCCATCGTTACCAACTTTACTGGGCGCATGTTACTCGGTTCGCCCGTTAAAATATATGCAGGTAGGGGCAGTGACGTTTTTCTATGGTTTATTTAAAAAAATGCTCGCTGTATCGTGAACAGCCTTTACCTGTAGGCAACCTTCGTTAGATCTGAGTAGTATACGGAATTACGGAGAGGGAAAGAAGTAGATTTGGACACGACTTATCGATTACTTTTCTCTAAAAGTTGGGTAAACGCACTTCTACCTGAGCAAAGGTGTCAGATTTACTCGCCAACTAAAGTACAGGTAGAAATCATCTTTGTTTTGGGACACGACAAAAATTACAGTCAGCTGCATACATGCCTCAGGAAACTACGAAGAGAACGGCTCGCCAGAGAACAATGGTAGATACCCGTAAACCACTGGGCACTCACTGGAATTGGAAGCGTCGAACCTCGGGTAAAAGGGATGTGCGCTATCAAAGCGCTTTTCTTTTAGTACATGGCTACAGACATAAGGTTACTTTCACAGCCACAAAAAAAAAGTTCCATTCCACGCAAAACAACCAATTACGCTTAATAACTTTCGGTAGAACGTCATAAAAAGGTGAAAGTTACGTTTGAAAATATATTTATCAGGTAACTAACCCAAAAACCTGCCAAACTGCATTCATTTTGTATACATTTTAATACAAATAGATACAAACCGGAAAATCCCCATTTGTGAGGTAACTAAGGAGTTTCCCCAACGACTAAGAGGTTTCCAGTAGGAGCACTGTATAAGTTACGGATATACATAACACTCATGCATTAAGTTTAGATTAATTTCGTATGACACCCAATCCCTAAAAAATAATTTACCAGTCTGTCGACTTTAATCTATGAGAAACATTGGTGGCGGGTCGAACGAGTGTGAGTAATCAACCAATGAGAACATTGGTGCAGAGATTGGAGGGGAATCGTCTAATTAGCCAATGAATAATATTCACGATGGTCAGTCGTCTGCTGGACGTGGTAATGTGGGAACCTTAGGAAATATAAGTTTTAGAATACACTTTTAAATAATAATTTAATGTTTTTAATTTTTTTTTATAAATTTTTGGAACTTTATAATTATTTTAATTATTTGGTGAATTTTGTGATTTTCGGGTTTAAGGTCATACAAAGTCATGAGGTCAACTTCAAAGGTCAAATTAAAGGTCACTTGGATTCAATATGGCGGATGGGTGACGTCAAATCATGATGGCTGGTCAGTTTCAGTCCCACGTCCTATCTAAGCCAAAATATTCCAAATTTAAATTTTTTTTTATAAATTTTTAAAATAAATTTTAAAATAATATGGCTATTTTTTAAAAATTATTTTTAACAGTTTTATAATTTTTTTAAATACATTTTTTAACCATTTTGCCAATTTTTTGGGTTCAAAGTCATCCAAGGTCACTGTTTTGGGTCAAGGTCACCTGGATCCATGACGGCAGTCGGGTTAAGCCAGTGTAAATGTTACCTCAGTTATTTATTTTATCGAGTTTTTCAAATTTTTCAAGATTTTTGGAATATTTTGATATCATCTATTGTCAAGATCGAAGGTCAGAGTCAAGGTCATCAACATCTAACATGGCTGACGAGATGGACACTGGTCGACCTGGCGAGGGCCGGTCGCGTCGGGAGCTTAGTCGATTCACCTGACATTGAATCCCGGACCTCCTACATGTACATCTTTAAATAATTTATATCAAAAGTTTTAATTTTATATTTTTTTATACATTTTTTTAAAGTTTTTATATTTTATGGGATTTTTTTTCACATTATTAGGATGCAATGCCATTCAAGACCATGTGTGCGGTGTCAATGTCAAGGTCACCCAGATTCAAGATGACGATTGGGTGAAGTCACAATATGCATGTCGGCCGGCGCCTGGCACCTACTCCGGAATCCTTTGTCTCATTTAAAATACATTATGCCCGACTTCCCATTTTTATTCTACTCACATACTATCACAATTCACGTTTTCTATCAAGTGTTTAGTGATCCAAATACGATTTCCGTAAGGAGTGACAACATGTTTGCTTCGGTGTCTACGTAATCCCCGAGGTGACACTGCACTTGCAAGATATGAAGACAAGCAAGCTAAAGCAAGACATCACTCTCCAGCTCATAGGGGCCGAGTACAGAGGGGCAAGGGGACAGTCGCCCCCTCCACTTTCCAACCAGGTGGGGCGTCGCCCCCCTGGGTTGGTAGACGATGGTCGGTAACTACTTCCCTTTGTAATGGGTTACTTACCTCATTCTTTTCAAAATACATTTTATTTGTGGGTATTTATTTACACAAAGACCGAAATATACAGTATATTTTGTTTACATTTCTTAAAGTAAGATACCGTATTCCCAGTAAGATATGTATATATATATATATATATATATATATATATATATAATTATATATATAGTGAAATAGCGTTAAGATCAAAATGAGCGAATGTATGGTTAAAGAAAGTATGAGAATTGCTCCCTTCCTGGAAACAAGAAGTCGGCGCCTATGCTCCAGCTAACCGAACAGCCGACCACTTATCAGAACCCAAGAGTTGTAGTCACTTCTCACAGTTGTTCGTGTGCCTCTCACTTCGTCGTGAGATCCCTCGTCACTCAGAATACCCTGGTCCCCCGAGTGAGAGATCCTCCCTCACCTCTCACACTCACTGTCTCGCCATTCAGAGGACAGAACCTCCAAGTTTTCCCCAGCACGCGCAGTAACAAGCACCACCACGTCGAGACAGGGGCTAGTCTTCCAGTCAGCACTTTTTGTTAATAAAATGATCACGTGACCCATAGGCGTCCATAAGAGGTAGCACGGGGGGGGGGGACTTGCCCTCTCCTGGGAACGGTTTTTCCTCCTATGAAATGTGAAATAACAATAATTATAACAAATAAATTACGTATTAACGGTTTTACTTCAGAATGCAAATCCCTGATGGAGACTGGGAGGAGTAATTGAGTTCTTACTAGTTTTCCATAATTTTATTTTGATAGTTATTTCTGCATTTGTATTTAATATTATAATTTATAATACATTATAGTGGATGTGCATTGCATGCATTAAGGGTAAAACCTAGTTGTAAATTTCACACTCCTCTAAAGGAAAATTTTTATCCGTATTCCCCCCCCCCCCCCCCCCCGGAAAAGATCATGGTGACGACCATGACGCGACCCGATTCTGTCTACAAAATAGATTAAGTCTAATTTTTTTAAATTTGCGTTTTGCATCTTGTCAGTTTCGAAGCTGACAAATTTACCAAATACAAAATACCATATCGCCGTCATATTAGTGTTGCCTGTTTGAAACGTTTAATACACATTCAGGCAAAATTATTGGAATAAATATAAATGTATCGTACTCGCAATAGTTATTTCATAAAGAAAGTTGTTGAAATAGTTTTGAAATATGCTCAAGTATTTTCTCACACCACTATTTTAGTTATGTAATATTTTTATTACGTAACAATTTTCACTTCATAATTATTTTATTTTTTTGATTAATTTGAAAAGTTCTTCAAAAATATTTTATTATTTTAAGACTTCGAGGAGTTTAAATTTTGTAATTGTGAGACACCAAAATATTATTATTATTAATAACAATAATAATAATACAGGTTAATGTCGTGGTGTTCCGACTTAAACCTTACAAAATGCTAAATACAAATTACAAAAGAGGAAACTCAAAACGGAACTGTAGCACGAACAGACAGTGTGCTACGGAGATCTATAGTTTGAAACAGTAGGATGAAAAGTTCAAAAGTGAACGACACACCGCACCGGCGGGCGCCAAGCGTTCAACCGTTGGTAATCAACATAGTTGGTAATCCGTCACGCACACTTCACACGTCAACGACAGCCACGAGTGTTTACCAGCTAGCTCGCGTTGCTAAACTCGGTGAGTATTTCAGGCCACCACGCCGCCCGTCTGGCTGCTGGGGATATTTCGCGCGTCCGAGGTCTAGCTAGAATCGTCGGAGCATCGGGGCGGTCCAAGTACGTGCATCGAAAGCCTCATCGCCTCTACGTGCGAAGTACTGAATTGAAGTGCAGTATTCCCCTCATTTACTCGCCTCATTGGACTTTCGGTGAGGACCCTATCATTTTATGACGTATTAATACACACAAATATGCCGCATGTCCCTATGCTATGTCCAGAAGACTGTACCGGAAATTTCATATAGGCTATTCACGGTAAAGTGAGCACTTCTGAAAGCGCCCTCATTTGGAATTGTAACACTTCAATATTTATGACTTTATAATGATTATTCTATGTCTTTGAATTTTATTTGAATGCCAAACTTTAATGCAACGTGTAAGATGTTTAGCGTATATTCAATGTGATATGCGTAAACTTCTTTATTTTGACAGTTGTGTTGTATAAGCTATGTAAGTCTAATGATTATCTATGGTTTCTTTGCATGAGTATTTGTCTTTGTAACAAGCACTACCTTTTTTTTTCTCAATCAGGCCACACCAGCCGGCCTATCACATTTTATTGATTTTTCGAACAATAGTCTGATAGAACAAAAAACTTATTCATTCTAATTTGGAATTAGTGAGAGACCAAATCAGAATAGAAGTCAGTCCTGAGTATGGAAGATAATCTATAATATTTGATTGGCAACATTTGATATTTACGACGGAGATACAGAATTATTCACGCACTATTGAAATGCTGAGCCTATATATGTTTAAAAGAAGAAGTAATTCGACATAAGCTGTACGATGAGCCCAGACTGAAGGACGGCCCAGTGAAGGGGGACTTCGGGGTTTTCGACTTCGCACCAAGGACGACACAGTGTCTGGTGTTCGGAGAGCCAAATCTGCGAGAGGAGGACTACTGACTGCGGATTCTGGCGAGGTTCCGGTTCTGCACCCACCTCCGCTGTTCTGGCCCGCAGAGGACGAGTTCGCTGAGCACCACCCGGAGATGCGCTGCCCATGGTGAGCGGGAGAGCTGTTCCTGAGTTCTACACCAGTGAAGGATGACTCCACGACATCGGCAGAGTTGCGGTTATTTTCCGCTATTGATACAGCTAAGTCGTACTTTTCCCCACGCAAATATAAATGTATTTATGAAACCAGAACTAGTAAAGTCAAATGTTGGTAAATAGGTCGATGTGCAATGTGCAAGCTGGTGTTGCTTCTAATTTTGAGTATTAGTATAGTATAATATTTCGTAACTAAAGTTCTGCAAAAGTACCATATAATTTGAAAATGGTTTAGTTCAGTTAGCTCTTGTTAAAACCACTCATCAGTATTAAAATCAAAGTAATTTTATTAGTTTCTATTGATTTATTTGAATTAAGACTTCTCTGTTTGTTTATTACAATTAATGATTCAACTGTCTCAAACTACAGAGGTAATGGAAATTTGGATGAATACACAGATTTTTTAAGCGTGTAAGCATAGAGTTCAGCCAAGGTATATCATTAATATAACCTATCAGACTCACTCACATATACAACGATATTTTATCATTACATTACACATTCATATCTTATATTACATATCTCAGAAATAATATTTTATAACCAATGAGATTGCCCGTAACATTGTAACACATATCAATAGTGTTACAGAATAATAATCAATAAATTAATTTTGTTTTAGCCTTAGACATTAACTTCCGAGCGTGGTGAAATAAACAGACTGTGTTTATTACTTACATGGCAATATTTATTTAAAGAGGTTGTTAAAGGATTTAAAAAAATGACTGAAAGGAAAAAGTAACTAGGGCCTCAAACTTTACCGTGAACAGCCTATACCTGAAATTATTAGGAAACATCCGTATTAGCCCTTTGCCACTGTGAAAAAATAAACATTTAAAAAGCGTTGGCCACGATTTTTTTAAATTATTTATATTTGTAACGCATATTCTTCAATTTTTATACATTATCTGTAATTATTTTTTCCTAGCAAAAAATATTTTTGAGCACTTAGGTTTTGCATTAATACATGTAAAAATCATTAATACACGTCAAAATCATTAATACATGTCAAAATCACAATTTCACATTACAAATAATGAGAACTAACTTACCTATAGAAATGAGATCATTCGCATTAAAAGAAGATGCCAACAGCTACTTCAAAACATCTGAAAGATAGTATAGTTAAACATTATCGCATTTTTTTTTTAATTGCTGAAGATAAGGAAATTTTTCTACATTTCTGACTTGTGACTGCTTTTCATTTTTGTAAAATATTATTTTCTAAGCAAACCTTAAAAATAAATAAGACAACTTAGGCTCTTCACAGTAAAGTGAGCACTTATGAAAGACATCTCCCCTGCAATAATCTATTTCTATACTATTAAATAAAATAGAAGTGTATGTCTGTGATTTTCGAAGTTTTCACTTTAAATTATTTTTTCATACAGTATAATTGATAACTAAGCCATATTTAATATTAATTTTTTTCGTGTCTGTCTGTCCGAAAGGATTTAACTCAAATTTACACAGTATATAGATAATAACCCCAGGACCAACTTAGTCTTTGTTTAATTGAGATATCTCAAACGGTTCCGGAAAAAATGATGATCAGGGATGTAAATAGGTAATGGATTAAGCTTTTCTTAGGATTACTGCATAAAAAAGCATTGTTGAAAAAAATCAGTTCTCCTTTCTTTTTTGTATATGGGCTGTAAACCTTTCCTTCCAAAAAGCCGTAGTGGCCCAGTGGCTAGAGTAATTCCAAGTGGTGCCACAGTGACCCAGTGAATAGATAGATATCAAGTGGGGCCGCAGTAGCTCAGTGGCTAGAGAACCCATTAAGGTGCCGCAGAAGTTCAGGGGCTAGAGAACCCAATAGTGGGGCCGCAGCTGGTCAGGGGCTAAAGCACCCAATAGTGGTGCCGCAGTAGCTCAGTGGGAAGAGAACCCAATAGTGAGGCCGCAGAAGGTCAGTGGGTAGAGCACCCAATAGTGGTGACGCAGTAGCTCAGTGACTAGAGAACCCAATAGTGGGACCGTAGCTGGTCAGGGGTTAGAGCACCAAATAGTGGGGCCGCAGTAGCTCAGTGTCAAGAAAACCCAATAATGGGGCCGCAGCTTGTCAGGGGCTAGAGCACCAAATAGTGGGGCCGCAGTAGCTCAGTGGCAAGAAAGCCCAATAATGGGGCCGCAGCTTGTCAGGGGCTAGAGCACCAAATAGTGGGGCCGCAGCTGGTCAGGGGCAGTGGGGCCGCAGTAGCTCAGTGGGTAGAGCACCCAATAGTGGGGCCGCAGTAGCTCAGTAGGTAGAGTACCCAATAGTGGGGCCGCAGCTAGTCAGGGGCTAGAGTACCAAATAGTGGAACCGCAGTAGCTCAGTGGCTAGAGAACCCAATAGTGAAGCCGCAGCTGGTCAGGGGTTAGAGCACCAAATAGTGGGGCCGCAGTAGCTCAGTAGCTAGAGAATCCAATAGTGGGGCCGCAGCTGGTCAGGGGCACATAGAGCACCCCAATAGGGGTAAACCCCCCAGTATCTCAGTGGCTAGAGCACCCAAAAAGGGTGCCGCAGTAGCTCAGTGGCTAGAGAACCCAATAAAAAAAAGTGGCTAGATCAATTCAAAGTCCTAAATATCATGCTAACAGAAAACATGTGCGAAGCGATGGCAGGGTGTAATTTAAAAACTCTATTAAACCTGAAAGAAGAAATATTAGTATTTTAAACATAAATCATTAATGAAACTATGGTGGGCTTTATTTTAGTAACTTTAGAAAAAAATCATGCGAACGAATTCGCACGGGTTAGCTAGTAGTCAATAAATATTATATTATGTTTTAACCTTGGGCGTTAACATTCGTGTGTGAGGGAATATACACACCTTGTTTATTTCTTACAACACAATATTTATTTAAAAAGGTGGTTATAAGATTTAAAAAATGTCTGAAAGGAAAAAGAAGCCAGGGCCTCAAAAGTGCCCATTTTACCGTGAACAGCCTATACCTTTAAGTAGCGTTTGTTAAGATTTCTGCGAATAGTTTGCAATATAATATTTGTACGACACATAAATAGTGAAATTTGACTCCGACATGTGTGTTTTTTTTTTCTTCTTTCAAAAACCATGTATCTAGAAAAATTTCATCCAAGAAAAAAGTAATCAGATAATGCCAACATGTTGAACATATGGTAAAAAATATAAAACAAGAATTTTTCGTTGCCAACGCCGTTAAGAGAGAGAAATATAAAAGAGCAGCTAGTGTTCGGACATGTCTTAAAATGCTTTTCGTAAGCACACGCGGCTCAATAATCTAGAACAGCTTTTTAAATGATAAGTGTACGAATGAAGCACCGCACTCTATTTGCGGGCTCGGCGTCCTTGAGATGCAGCCGGCCTATCACTAGTGATCAGTGTACGGCCTGCGTCTTATCTTCGCAGTGACTCAGCTACTAGGGGGCATGGTGTAATTACGCCTACCTCAATTTAGTAAAGAGCGTCACAATAAAAATTAAATGGGCACACGAAAAGGTATATATTTTCTACGTCTTGGTCAGTAGTGTCCCTCCAGTGCAGCTCCAGTGCCGGTGCTAAAGTCTGTTCACAATAAAGTGAGAAATTCAGTAATTAACCTCAAAAAAATGTCACTGCCCTTGCATGCATATATTTTAGTGGACACACTGAATGACATTCGCCTAGTAAGTTGGTAACGATGGATGGAAATTAGTTCCATATCTCAACGTCGAATAAAAAGTGTCAGCTAACCAGTTGTAATAATTTAGAATTATTTATTTCGCCTTCCGTTTGGTTAATGCATCGAAGTGTAAAAATGAGTAGATTTGTTAAGTATTTACTTCCTTAATAACTTCACAGGTTCATTTGAACGAGACATGAACAAAGTGATGACACCCATGGCAATGTTCATTTTACATAAGGCGGAAGAATACACAACGTGTATACAAGTAGATCTTAAGCAGGGCTTTCAAATCAAAAGTGCTCATTTTACCCTGAACAGCAAATACACATGATGCACATTGGGTGTGGCCTACGTCGCAGGTATAACACATTATTTGTATCTAACATTAAACAAACATTTCTGGAGAACCATGGGATGTAGCATGTTGACACAGGCCACCATCTTTTGTTGTTCAATTAACCACACTACTTACGTACTGTTAGCTTATCAATGTGTGGTACATGTTGTTTACAGTAAGTGTCAAAATGTCTTCCAACATCGCTTGTGCAGCGGACCTAGCAGCCAACCAGACTCATGAAGGTAAAGAATATTCACGGTAAAGTGAGCACTTTATAAATGAACCTTATAAAAAAGTCACTTCCCCTTCATTCATATATTTTAATGGGCGTACTGGGTGACATTCGCCTAGTAAAGTTAGTAACGATGGATGGAAAATAGTTCCACATATTAACATCGAATAAAATGTATTAGGTAACAATTTGTGATAACTTGAAATTATTTCCTTAGCTTCCTTTTTTTTAATGCATCGAAGTGTAAAAATGAACAGATTTGTAAAGTGTGTACTTAATTAACAATTACACAGTTTAATTTGACCGATGCATGAATAAAGTGATGAGGCCCATGGCAATGTTAATTTTACATAAGGCAGAAGAATACACAACGTGCATACATGTATATTCTAAAAAGGGCTTTCAAAAGTGATCATTTTACAGTGAACAGCCTATAGTGTGGCCTACGTGCTAGAGACTGTAACGCAACAAGGGTACAATTTTTGTTACTTAAGTGATACTGCTAAATAGGCCAGCATCAAATGTTCCAATATCCCGACGGTAAAAAAGTAGTACACAATAAGAAGGTGGTCACCCCTGTTATTTTCATCGCCGTAGAATGTATAAACAACTGTTTGCTGTAGATTGAGGATCCCGATAACAGAAAACAATGTTCCGAGTATTGTCATTTAATGTCACTTAGTTTCCGATATTTCGGGAAATCACAATTTTTAAATGAAATTTTCAAGGGCTCATTTATTCCTTACTATCGTATTTAGGTACAAAGTGTCCTGTGTATTTTCTACTTAATTTTTCATAAGGAATCACCTCCCATAATTTTTCGGCGATTTTTAGATACACGTTGTATTTATACGGTTGTGTAACATTTTATTTGGTTATTACGTAACTACTTTAGTGCTGTAATTTAATCTAACAACGATTAAGTGTCCGAAGAGAATGTATAATTTATGTGGAAATAAATTGTCTGTTGTTACGCTTACAGTACGAAATTTCCTAGTGCAGTAATCTATTTCATCGCCTTGATTTCCATATCATCAGAATTTACGTCATTCCAAACTAAGTTCGGTGCCAGTTAGTTCAGGTAAACAATGCATTGCAGTAGTACGATAATTTTAATATTTTATCACCTTATTTTAAAACTTTGCATTAAACGGATAGTGCATACATGTCTGGGTAGTATTTATAATTTATGTAAAAATGAAATACTAGTTGTTACGTGTGCCGTATTAAACTTGTGCTACAGCACTGCATTCCATTTTTTTCCTCTCAATTTCCGGATTATCAGGATTATCGTTAATCCCAGTTGCACACGGTCCCACGTAGGATTGACGATGTGTTTCTGTGCTTCTCTGTAGTCTGTTATCTTTATTGCAATAATTGCAATAAAGATATAGATATATTCTACTAATAATCATTAGTAGTAGAATTATTAAAATTCGCTTGTTCCCGCGCATGACAGTAAAACACGAGATGCACGGTAAACGGCGCACAATTACTGCTTACCAGTCTGCCACACTACGTTTGTGAACTCAACTGCAACGGATGTCAGTTTATCACGTTTTTATTTTCGATCGAAACGAATCCTGACTGATCGAACACCCGTGACCTATTTATCACACGTAACACGTAAATCAATATTGTAAGTGAGCAGTAATTCACAACTGAGTCCAACCAAACGGCAAGCAAGAAAGTAAACGTTCCGGGTTTAACTGTGTTGGGGACACGGCCGTTTGTTTTGCGTGAATACGTCTACGTTGACGCGCTCGGACGCCTTTCCTTTTTTTACGTTCCCGGCACCGCTTCACTCGATCATATGTTGTTTTATGGGTATCACTGGATCGCTTTTGAGATGCCCTTTCCGACCGTATACGATTTCTGTATTTCGTCTTGGTCTTTTGACGAGTATAGGCCGACACTGTGTTAAGTGTTCTTAATTTTTTACATTGAACGCATACAATTTCACCTTAACCCACGCCACACAAATGTTTTTACACACGCAATCGATTGATCTAGACGACAGCTGTCGATTGAAACAAACGAGCATCGTAGCTTCTCCTAGTCAAATGATATACTACGCGGAAGCTACGAACTCAAAATTACGATCCTCCCCACGCGCACGATGCCTCACAGTCCTTGCTCAACGTAACATACTCTCTGATCCTTTGGCAATCGAGTGGTGTTATTGAATTTTGAATTTACACGATAGATTCTGAGCTGCAATGCCAAACTGTATCCCGCGATCTCGTTATCATCGAATTTTCTGGATTGCCTGTCGCTATAGTCGCAAATTTAAAAACGTAATCACGTCAAAAGCACGGTGACAACGGAAGGCAATCCCACAGTGTTGACGAACGGCCACGCACAAAACGGCGAGTACGTGAGACACACACGAGTGAGTCACTTGCCGGACCGCTGCCACTCAGGAACCGTGTAGCTGCTACATCAACGCAAACAATCGCCGTCGCCGTAATAGGCCACGTTCACGTACGCATCACGTTAAGTGCATTATCTCAGCCATGGTATACTGATTAGTAACACTGCATTTTTCAACTTTCTCGAAAACTCGACGATGCAAGTGTGTCCCATAAGACAGTTTCGCATTTCCCGAATATCAGCGTCCCCGTATAAGGGGGGAACCGACTTTGGGACATTCTGTATTTTAAAACCCCATAACAATGATGCTTAATGGCTGTTCACGATAAAGTGAGCACTTTAGGAATGAACATTTGAAAGAAGTTACTGCCCCCTCCATGCGTATATTTTAATGGGCGCACGGAGTGACATTTGCCAAGTAAAGTTGGTAATGATGGATGGAAAGTAGGTCCGTATCTTTGGGGCGAATTAAAAGTGTTCGGTAATCATTTCTGATAGCTTAAAATTAATTCTTTCACTTTCAGTTTTTTTAATGCATCGAAGTGTAAAAATGAGCAGATTTGTAAAGTATTCACTGCCTTCATAATTTCACAGTTTCATTTAACCGAGCATGAATAAAGTGATGAGGCCCACAGGAATGTAAATTTTACATAATGCGGAGGAACACACAACGTATAGACAAGTAGATCTTAAGCACAGCTTTCAAAAGTGCTCATTTTACCGTGAACAGCTTGTACTCTTCGATAACGGGCATCCAAACGTTACACCAATTGAAGAGCCACTTTTTTTAATTGGCAATTTGCCTAAACGCTGAGATATTTTCAACGACTCACAAATAACCGATTTTCTTAATCCTGAATCTCCGTTTTTCAGGTCTTCCATCTCAACACCACACAAAATCTGCCGTGGTTACTTTATGTATTTCCCGTAATTTGTGGCCTCCTGTACTCCTTTTCCTTCCCGCTACATCCCACTCGAAAATTACATCTTGCAGATTGGCCATATCATTTTTGGCACTAAAAATAGTATATATTTTTGTGACCGGCCAATATTATGAAACACGCAAAGAAATTTTGAAGCTAAAAACCGTACCCGAAACCTACAACACTAAATAACTATCAACGGGCGCATTTTTTAAATTTTGATACAAGTATGGCGTGACAAAAAAGCAATATCTGTCTGCTTCAAACTACGCTGGAGGCAAATCACCATAACCTTGATTCTGTAGTTTCACCAGAAGCAATGATAACGACACTGTTTGTTTGGGACTAAAGTGAAGCACAGACAGACATTCTACCTAGATTACTCAAACAGGTTACCATAATCTCGCATTAAAATTGTTATGAGACAATTGGTAATAATAAACGAGACAGCGGTATTTTTAATATATAAACATATTGGCGCGCACGTCTATTCATACTTGGAGTTGTTTATACTGGTGAATCAGGTCGAGGCACGAAGTGTAATAAAAGACGCAGTTGCAAAAACTGAAACGAGCTTTGTTACACAAAGCAGAGTCCAGCACTCAGTGTGAAATAGCAAGTTTTCAGCTGCCATGGCCTCATCACTTTATTCATGCGTCGGTCAAGTGAAACTGTGGAATGATTAGAAAAGTAAATATTTTACTACTCTGATAATTTTCACAATTTCGTTGCATTAAAAAAACCAGAAGAGAAAAATAAATTGAATGATTACAAATGGTTACGCAACAGTTTTTATTCGACGTTTAGATATGGGACTACTTTCCATGTATCGTTACCAACTTTACTGGGCACATGCCACTCAGTGCGATCATTAAATTATATATGCAGGCAGGGGTAGTTACCTTTTTCTAAGGTTGATTTCATAAGTGCTCACTTTATCTTCATTTCCGCGCGATAATTTCCGATTCATAGTGATTACTGCCAATGTACGCTTACAGAAAATTCACAGTTTTACAAGTTGTTTAATATTGTTGCGCGCAAGTTTAACTGTGTGTTATGTGCTTGTAAAAAAAAAGTCAGGAACATGTTTATAGTCAATCAATAAGTTCCTGCCTTTTCGCAATGAAGAAATATCACACAGTGAAAACTAGATACAAAAATATTAAAGAAGTAGTAAAATGTACATTTTCTACGCAGTCAAACATTTCCAATAATACCTCTGAAACTGAAATTACGGCACGGAAACGAGGAATCTCAGCAAAAGTGGTGTAGCAAATCCTTAGGCTTTCAAAATGTTTAGCCGAATCAGATAAATAAGCCGAAATTCTTTGTTATAACGGAGAGAAAATAAAAAATTTCCCTGCGCTTTTTTACTAATTGCGCAGTATCCAATCCTTTATTTTAGCTGCTAAAATCTGGTGAAAAGTGGGGGGGAATGAGGGAGGGAGCAATGTGGGTCAGAGCAGCGTGTACGAGCGTGAGGTAAACAGAGCAAGAGGAGGGCGTGAGCGGTCTTGGAGCTGGTGACCTTCCAGGCAGGTCGGCGGCGGGTCAACGACCCCTGCGCCACCGCGGTCCCCTTGCAACACCTTGACCTGCTTGGTTGCACACTTTCCCCTGGCCAACACCCGACCTTGCTGCGCCGCATTACCTAGGCTGCACTGACGCAACACGCGCCGCCCGCTGGACCGGCCCGGAGGCTGCGCCACACCGCCCAGGGACCCTCCTGTATCTAAAGGCTGTTCACCATAAAGTGAGCACTTTTGAAATCAACCTTAGAAAAACTCACTGCCCCTACCTGCATATGTTTTAGCGGGCGAACTGAGTGACATGCGCCCAGTAAAGTTGGTAACCATGAATGGAAGGTAGTTCCATATCTTAACGTCGAATAAAAAGTGTAAGGTAACAATGTGTGTTAATTTTAATTACTTCTTTCGCTTTCGGTTTTTCTATTGCATCGAAGTGTAAAAAATGGGCAGATTTGAAAAACATTTTATTTTATAATAATTTCACAGTTGCACTAGACCGACGCATGAATGAAGTGACGAGGCACATGGCAATGTTAATTTTGCATAAGGTGGAAGAATACACAATCTGTATACAAGTAGATACTAAGCAGGGCTTTCAAAAGTGCTCATTTTACCGTGAGCAGACTATATCTATCTGACTGGCGTATTCAGCCCCATTTCTCGGAGGAAACAATGGAAAGTGCAAGGGGACATTTCTGAATGGAGAGTGAAGAGATTTTGCCGGCACTTAACATCGAGGTCTTGAGAGCCGACAAGATTGAAGTGAGGTGAGTATGGAGCACCGTCGGAATGCAAGGGCGGGGGAAACGGGAGATCCCCGAGAAAACCCGCTGACCAGCGGCATCGTCCGGCATGATTCCCACATTCGAAAATCCGGGAGTGACCCCGCAGGGAATCGTACCCGGTTCGCTTAGGTTGGAGGCTAGTAGTCTGACCACTACATCACCGCGGCCCCTTGAAGAAGAGATGAGGGGTTTGCTACACAATTAAGACTATAAATTAGGGATTCGGGGGGTCGTCTCCGTAAAACTTTTGAATTTCAAGGATAAAATTTAACAGTAATTAAAAATATTTAATGACAAAATAATGTGTGTTCTTCTGACAATGATTTTTTTTCCAGCCAAAACGTGTAAACAAGTTTAGACCAATAAATTCAATCGACAAACTTCAATAACTTATACAACGGGCACAAACATTGATGTTATCAAAATTAAACTTACTGATTTACATATTGTCATTATGCAAGGCTAGAGAGGCTCCGAAGTTAAGTTTCCAATCCGACAATATAATACTGCGACAACTGTACAAAATTTCGGATTCTCGGGGCAGGCGTTCCACGACCCCCCCCCCCCCCCGCGTACGTCGCTGATATATGATGCGTATATTTTGATACACGCAGTTTTTAAAAGGCTGTTTTTAGTTAAGTTGGAGCGCGTGACGTCTTGGACTCTCTGAAGTGTCCGTTCTTTTCGTAGGTCAGCACATTGGACGGACGTATAATAGTTCCATGGTAAAACTATAATTTCAAACACACAATTAAGAATATTTTAGAGTACGCCATTTTGTTTGTGACCGCATATATAGAACTCTTAATACATTTTACTGTTTATGGAATGCACAGAAACTCTTAAAATACTTTAAACAGGAGAAAATGTAGGGAATTGTTTTCATATTCACCTTAAGAAAATCTCGACAACGGTTACTTAAAAAAATCAATGACAACTGTAAATAAAAATGCGAATATTACTATAGATATAAAAAAAAAAAACTTTTTTTCTTGATATAACATTTTTTCAATCAACTGTGCGTTATATAATTTCGGCACGTGACATATTATTATTATTCGCGGGTTCTTAAAAGTAATGTTATGGTCATGCCAAAGATGTGGAATTTATTATACTTCTTTGGGACAATGACATCACAAGTACTGTTTTCAAAGCTGAACGGTGTTGTGCAGGAAATACAACAGAAATTATTGGTTTCAGTGTCTTAACAGAAGAGTCAGGGTCATTACTGAAAATGTCTCACTATAGATGCATTACACTTCATGTTTCTGTGCAGAATTTTGTACCTGATTTTTAATAGACGTTCCCTGGTTGTCATTAAAACGTCAGAATTAATTAATATAAAAATGTTGTATTAAGTGAACTGTTGCACAAATATGATTAGCAGTCTATACATTATGTATGCAGCGATGGGTAAAGTAATTAGCTAAGCTTCTATTGTCGCATTTTTCAATAAATCCTCCTAAATTTGAACCAGAAAGAATAGATAAAAATTTCAATATGGCGGGTGACGTGGGCCATCGCTTCACACCAAAAAATTACCGGGACGCGCACGGCTGGCATATTAAGTTAACTAAGGGGAATGATGCATGAAAGTATTGGCCTATATTTACACGAGTTTCGATATAAGTCGTTTTCTAAAGGGTTTATCAAAATTTTTGGCTCGACGAGACTTAAATTATAACTTTCAACACTTTTTTACGTTGTTAGATTTTCACTGTCTTCATTATTTTGCGGAACGCTGATGGAAGAAAAGAAAGGAATTTTTTTTCTTATCTTCAATCAGAGCTACGAGAATAACGAACGCAGAGAATTTTTAACCATGTAATAAGGTGCTCGAAATTGTCATTTACGTCTTGTCGAACCAAAAATTTCAAAAAAATCCTCTGTGAAACAAATTGTGACTAAAATTTTATAAGTATACGATTGTCGTGCACGATTCCCCTTGAGCTTACTCCTAAACCCGACACACACATCCGCGGTTCACCCAATAATCGGACAGCGAACCTCAAAGTCCGGGACCAAGACCACGAGCTCACCACGGCCACTACAGTCCGCGGATAGAGACGTATGCTATGTGTGTTCCAACCTCCGGGGCTTGGTGCTATCAGCGGTGTATCCAGCGCTGCAGCCGACGGCTGTTCACGGTCAAATAAGCACTTTTGAAAGCCCTGCTTAAGATCTACTTGTGTGCACGTTGTGTCTTCTTCCGTCTTATGCAAAATTAACGTTACCATGGCCCTCGTCTCTTTATTCATGCATCGGTCGAGTGAAAATTCTAAATTATTACAAAAGGAAATATTTAGCAAATCTTCTCATTTTTACAATTCGATACATTAAAATAAAAAAAGTGAAAGGAATAATTTAAGTTACCACAAATGGTTACGTGACACTTTTTATTCGACGTTAAGTTATGGAACTACTTTCCATTTATCGTTACCAACTTTACTGGGCGCATGTCACTCAGTTCGTGACAATTTTCTATGGTTTATTTTAAAAGTGCTCACTTTATTGTGAACAGCCTCTATACGCCGTATGTCGTCTGGTTAATGCCTGTTTTGAGTATACCTTCTATTTTTGGCTCAATTGGCTATTTATTTTAATTACATAGCTTTGAATGGATAATTTATAAATATTAAGTATTAAAACCTCGCACAATCGTGTCATATCCGTCCGTTTTGTGTGTAATTCAAAGAACTTCCGTAACAGTAATGGAAAATTATTTTGCAAGTTTGCAACAGTGGAATCTAAGACGTTCTAACAATAGTTTCTTTGTGGCTGAACAATGAGCTGCCGACAGTTTACCTGTGAAAATGTTGGGACTGCAACACTTGTTGTATCCCTTATCTTTTATAAGGGCAGGGTTTGCTCAAAGTGCGGGCCGCTAAGAAAAGTGGGCCCCAAGAACGGGCCGGTTTTCCCGATAAAAGGAACGAAATATCTTGTGATGCACTAAATAAACAAAAGAGTGCAAAGTACAAAATGAAAAATCCATTAGTGCTTGGGCACCCGACGACTTATTGTCTTCTGACTTCGCATTTACCTTTATTCATTTATCTAACAGAATCTATTGAACACAATATATGTTGACAGCGTCATGACAATACGGATCCAAAATGCAAGTCTGGAAACACAGGAAGTTTTTTTAAAAAGGCAACCTAGTTAACATGTTCCCACGAACAAAGTTGTACGCCAAGAGTTTCTTACCAAATTTAATAAAAAATCTGAAAGTTCAAAAATAGCAATTTTAACGGACATAATTTTTCTTAGAACCATACATACGCAGTCGATACAAATTATACTTTTTAAGATAAGAAGGGGCCCAATTTGACAAATCATTCATATAGTGAAACATATTAATACATTTTTTTCAAATAATGTTGCATCTATAAGATTTCTTTGAAACTTGCGTTCAACTGTAGTTGTAATGCCTATGGCACGAGTTAAAATTTCAACACGTTTACACATATAACAAATAAACAAATTGCAATAAAAACCATGCCACTTGGAATCGTGTCATCCCTTGGGCCATGTTAGCTCACTGGGTGAAGTGACAAGGACTAGATTCCAGCGGTTTTGAGATCAATTTCCAGTCTTTTAAGGATTTATTCTCGCGTGACTTTTTTGGGCCCACCTGTCAACCTGCGGCAGAAAATACACACCGAGATTAACAAATCCGGATACATTGTGTATCACGTTTTGAACTGCTTTCTTATGCGTATTATATTTTTTTCAAGCCTGACAATAAAATAAAATTTAGAAATAAAATTTCTTCTACAGAAATATGAAATAGCGTAAAATGGATGTAGAAGAGAAATTATTTTAAAGGCGAACTTTTGAAAGCCAATACTATCGTCGTTACCGTTTCCCCATACATACATAAAAATAAGGAAATTTTCAAAACAACTCTCGGGTCTGTTACTTTAGGCCGTTCACGGTAAAGTGAGCACCTATTGAAGCTGTTTCATCAGACATAATAACCAATAATTCATTTCATTGTGGCCTCGGACTTTTGGTTTTGGGTATGGTGTATTTATACATTGTGTGTATTACTCACATGGCAGGGTTTACATTAACAAGTGGCGGAAGGATATAAATTGGTTGAAAGAAAATAATAGCCAGGGCTTCAAAAGTGTTCACTTTACCGTGAACGGACTATATCAATAATACGCTCATAATCTTCAACGTCCTGACCTCGACAGAGGCGCCGGTGCACTAAAGCGCCTAGGGGAAATGTTTTTCATCCTGACGGGTTGTTCGGCGCAGACACACATTCACGTCAGATCACAGCGATAACACGGCCGATTACCTACGCAAATTTGATCGATTACAGCTTAATTGCAGGTGATGAATAGTTTCTGGCGTCACCTTGTTCCTGCCCACCTGGCGATACCCATAAAACCGGACTAAGCTGGTTCGTGGTTAGTTGAAAACTTTTCAAATCAGTCTCTGAAAAAATAAAATAATAGCTGGTAGGGAAATCATAAAAAATAATTATATTTTCCGAAGTGTTACATAAAGAGTAACGTTTTACATGGCACCAACTAAGATTAGTTAATTTTAATTTTGTATGTATGTCAGTGAATTTTACATGATGAGTGACATATTTATGTTCATAATATTTCATAGCGCCACTAAGGGTTTTGCCTGGTTGTAAGTATTTTTCGTGTCTGACGCCTAAAACCGCTTATCACATGCCTCATCGCCTCTACGAGCTGGCATGCAGTCTTTACGTCAGGTACTCGCCTCTTGAGATTCTCAGCGATGACCATATTATTTTATTTTATATCACCAGAAAAGTGTGCTGCATGTCTGGCGACAACTTTAAATATCGCGACAGGTGTTAGACATTTGTTATGGTGTGATCAGTCCTTAAGCAGACAGCCTGCCTGATCACACCTTTAAGCATTACACCAGGACACGAGTGGGATTGCAACAACTAATTGTGAAAAAAGCCAGCAGCAGAAATCCCCTCCACCGGCCAGCAATCGGGGACAACTATGCCAATCAACGCGCCGATATAGGCCACCGTCACGCTGGGCGCGTCGTCTTTCCTCGTCAGGCCACCAACGACAGAAGATCGTTGAAATGGGTGTGTCCAGTCGTCGATAACCGCTCTACCAGAATATCCTCAGGGACCATGATTAAGGTGGGGAAATTCCAGTTAGTTTGTCATAGTAGTGGCTGTGGTAACTATTTCATAACAGGTTAATTGTATACTAAATTCAATATAAGGTTCCCCGAGTAATTCATACTAACGTAACATGCCATTGTGTGTTTATCATGTAAATAAACCCTATTATTCACAGTAGTACTCTACCAAATCATCTCTCATCATTCAGTTACGACCCTAACCCTTTCATGTATGAGTATGACTAAAATCCATTCACGGTTACTTCAGCCTTTTATGAAGCCCTGCTAATGTTCTACTTCTAGGATAGTCCACCGCCTCGTGCAAACTAAGCTTAACAAGTCTGGATAATTACACCAGAGGGACAACGCACCACATTCGCGCGCACTCATTGTAATGATATTCTGTATAAGAACTGATTCTCACTAGACGTTACCAACATACCAATTTTCTCCCTGTTTTTATTCTAATTACTTATCGATGAAGCATTATAATTTGTTGATAAGAAATTAATAACATTTCAGTTTAACAGGAAAAAAAAGTAACTTTTACGAACACAAGTATCAAAAGCTTGTGATACAGGCGTATTTAGGAAATAACTAAACCCGTCATACATGGGGAGATTTTTCAAAGGTTTGATTCAAACAGGAGAAGAAACCGTGAATGGACTATATAAAGTTATATTTATAACACATTGTCACTTTTAGAAATTGCAGATAAGACACGGGAAATATAAAACTAAAACTTGCAGATGTGGGACATTGTTTCCAGTGTTATTCCTACGTGGAAATATTTTACGCACGTGGAATAGTTCTTGAATAAGACTTTTTCACGCGAAGCTCTGCGCATCGCTTGGAGGCCTATACAAGGCGGAGCCCTGATGTGGTGGAGAGACTTGGGCGGCTCTTAACATCAAGATCTCGCGAGCCGATTAGGGTGGAGTGTAGTGGGTATGGAATAGCGTCGGAATGAAAGGACGGAGGGAAACGGGAGATCATCGAGAAAACCAATCAACCAGCGGCATCGTCCGACACGACTCCTACATGCTGGGAGTAGAACCTGGTTCGCCTAGGTGGGAGGTGATTAGTCTGACCACCACACTACCGCGGTAGCATCTCAGAAAGAAGGGCCGTAAGGCCTTTCTACAATCGCGTTGACGCTTCACTAATGCGTTACAATAAGTCATGAATTCGTCAATCGTATACGTTCTGGCTACAAACGACGTTAAACGTTGCCATGACGCTAAACGTAAAACGCAACGCAGTAGAAGTTGGCCAACTTTCAAGTCTTCGCGTTTTGCGTTTTACGCCAGCCGATCAGAATTCAAGACTTCACAAACAAGTGAAAACAAAAATGTTACGAGACGATTGGCAACAGATAGCACCACTATGGCCGTACGTATATAATTTCTTTAGGTTATACGAAATCAATATAGGCTACAAATAACGCAAAATGCATTGGAAAATAATTTAGTGTAACTATTAAGTCTACGGAATATATATATATATTTTTTTTTTATGAAAAATTATTTTTAAATTTCAAACAAAACAAAAATATTTGTGCACATACACCCCTACATTATTTTTATTCCTGTTAACGTCGATTGTAGACATGCCAGTTTTCTTACGGCAACGTTTAGCGTTTAAAGGTTTGTTTCAACGCGATTGTAGACGGGCCTTTAGCCGAGAGGCGACTTACGGTGTTGCGCCCGGCGATGTGACGAACCAGGGAGTTCCAGTCAACAATCCATATCCCTCCCTAACGCTCTGCGACGTGCTGGGGCGGCGACCCGTGTTCCTGCACGACTCGCGCACACACAACATAACACAACACACAGCTTGCACACTTGTGCGCCGCGACGACGCGCGAAGCAATACTGGCGCCATTCAGCGGCGATTACTCGCATGCGATACGAGAGGGAAAGCCAGCAGATAAGCCGTGGCAGAGCGGAAAACTGGCGGCGGCGACAAGAGCCTACCTCCAGCAGAAGCAGGCGATCCCAGTCGTATAGCCTGTTCAAGGTAAATTGGGCACTTTTGAGGTTCTTGTTACTTTTTTCCTTTCAGCCTTGTTTTCAGTGACGTTTATTCCATAGACGCAAGGTAAGCAATACTTAAGCTTCTTACACAATAGAAAACTTTAGCATTTGACTTTACGTTCCATTTCCTCTGACTAAAGCTCCAATAAACAATACAATATGTAAAGTCAGAGTTCCGACAATTTAACATCGGTTCTGCGAGCTTCGTGAAAATATGTATCTCGTTATGTACCTTTTTTTTTTTTTAAATAGGCTTAAAATTTACATTAAAAGTTTATTTCAAAACAAAAAACTCATTTCTTTAATTTATTAAAATATGTCATTCATATATTTCCTCTTCACGTTATATTTGTTTGCCATTTATTTAATTTATGACGAGCTTGTTTAATATACCGATATTAAAATCGCCCTACAATAAAATAACACACTTTCCACATAACCTCTGTTAGAATCTCGGCAAAATGGTTGATTGACTTTGACTTTAAATTTCAACTTTTCTAAATCGTAAAGTCAAGAGTGCTTGACTCTACCTTTAAACTACATGTCGGAAAGCAAACGTAAAGTCAAATGGTAAAGTCAAATGTTAAAGTTTTCAATTGTGTAAGGGTCTTTACCCTATACATATTGGAAATGTTTGACCTTCTATAGTTTTCGCCTTAACTTGCGAGTCACCCTGCCACGTTCCTTCGGCAGGGTAAGCAGTCGTTCTGTTTGCGTCCTCCAGTCCTCCTTTCCTTGGAAAGTGGATAAAAGTGTTCGGGAAAACGGGAGTTTTCTTATAAATTGTAATATGCTCTCTAAATAATATTCTGTTTGATTATTATTAGATTCATTTCGTTTCCGTTTCATAACTAATGTTAGGTATTATAAAACGGTCAATACATGCCGAGGGTTAGCAAAGTTGGAAGTTGCGTTCGTTAGCAGAAATTGAAAATGGAACCGTAGTCCGACACTAGCAAATGTTATCTAAAACACTCAAATGTGTGGAGCTGTTATATTGCTTACCCTGTAAAAAAAAAACTCACTACACGCCACTGCTTGTTTTATCCTTCAACCACCATTTTTTAAGAAACTAAATATCGCCAAGTAATTAATAAACACAGTGTGCATATTCCAACGCATTCGTAATTTAATGTCTGAGGCTAAAATAAAATATATTTGTTGACTATTATTCCAAATAAGGGAGCTTTAAAAAGTGCTCACTTTACCGCGAATAGATTATAGCAGACGTGTGCACGTTACTCGGACCACGAGATCCAACGTTCAATCCCGGGGCATCGCTTTGCCATTTCGGCTCGGATCAACTCAGTACGCGGGTTGTCTTCCCCCAGCCCCTATCAGCCTACGGCCACAAAGCGGGCTGTTAAGAAGCAGAAAGACTATCAGCAGCAACTACCCCATTAAAATCTTCAAAGATAAAGAATTGAAGCCGCAGCGTCCCCTCGTCCGCAAAAAATGCCTAATAATTGTTTGCCAATTGTGTTCTTTGGGTGAAGTATTTCGAGTACGATTCAAGTAAAGATATTAAGACAGAAAAGATTGGTCAATGCTTAGGAGTGAGATGGTCCATCGCGTTTTTTGCGAAATAGTTTTTGCGCGAATATGCGTATCTCAGTAAATAAATGTTGTGCAAATACGACTTTTTGTCAGAAAAAAAAATATATATATAAACAATTATCCACACCTCTATTTTCCTTTACTTTTGTCATATTAGGGGTATTCTTGGAAAAAAATCGTGAAAAAAGTTAAATATAGCTTTTTTAAAGCTCGCCAATGCAGTTTCCTTAGGCGGCAAGGGAAAAGTACAAAGATGCGGGCGTACCTTAAACTGTGGGCTTTCGTCGCGTGTAATAGAGTGCCACTGTTACAGATCTAATTTGCACAGTACAGCGTTACGACGGAAACACTGCACGCCTTGCACGTAGGAGCGATGAGGCGCTACGCGTGCGTTTAACTGTCGCTCTTCGCTTCTTGACCTCGGACGCGCAGCTACAACCCACTCTAAACGTTTAAAAAAAATTCCGCAAATAGTATTTAGCTACTGGCCTCAGACTACAGTACATACAAGAAAACAAGGGAACTACGAAATCATAATTACTTCATTATTTTAATTCTGCCTAAATTTGGCAAAATCAATATTGTGACATAAATAGTTTCCTTGTTATATCTTTACTGCTGTGCAACGTCAATAGCTAGTTGCGTACAGGGAGGGTACTTTCGGAATTTTCTTTTTTAAAACATAAGCAATCTAGAATTATCAAAAATCCAAAATAGTAGGGAAGGTTCCCCTCAAATCGATAGAGGTACAATACTGCAGAGGTTGCAGTACTCCTACGTTGCAACCTACGACGCAACAGCTTCTTGAAAGTACCGCTTGTCCGGCTCTCTAGTCTGAGCGAGACTTATCTACACGATGCATTCACGGACAAATATGATTTTTAAAAGCAAGCGTAGTAGTGGGAAAAAAATCGGCAGCTTCCACAGCCCGCCTCCATCACAGGATGTTCTTTAGTTTTGTTCGATATTGACAACTGGAACTACGTTATACATGCTTTGGCTTATTTAGCTTCAATTGTTAAAGAATCCTAGACGCCTTAATACCATTTGAAGCACCAACAAAAGTGTGTGTATGATTAAAAGGCCCTTACTCTTGATTAACCCCCCCCCCCCTCCTTTTTATCCCGCCATGTTAAAGGCGAGTGAATATATATACACATATATATACTCGCCTTAACATGGAGGGATATATATACACACACACACGTATGATTCGCTAACAAGTACATCTATAACACACTTTATTTATCAATCATGCCCGTGGGGCCACTATAATGCTACAATATTTCACAAATTATTTTCACTTTAATATACATTATTTACTGTGAAGTTCGTTTCGGCACATATGTCGATAAGTCGACCACACAGTCCAGCAATAATGCACATTAATTTAAAAGAAAAACATGTATATAGGCTATTCACGATAAAGTGATCACTTTTGAAATCAACCGTAGAAAAATGTCACCGTTCTGCCTGCATATATTCTAACGGGCGCACTGAGTTTCATGCGCACAGTAAAGTTGGTAACGATGGATGGAAAGTATTTCCATGTCTAAACGTCGAATAAAAAGAGTTAGGTGACCATTTGTGATAACTTAAATGATTTATTTCGCTTTCTGTTTTTTTGCGTGTCGAAGTGTAAAAATTAGCATGTTTGTAAAATATTTACTTTTCTTATAATTTCACAGTTCCACTGGATCGACGCATGGATAAAGTGATGAGGCCCACGGCAATGTTAATTTCACATAAGGTGAAATAATACACAACGTGCATACAAGTAGATCTTAAGCAGGGCTTTCAAAAGTGCTCATCTTACCGTGAACAGCCTATAACTTACATACAAAAAACGCTTTATCCTCGTAATGAATCATAATACTTTCCAAACATTAAGTTACGCCGTAAAATACGCAAATCGCGCGTTTCTACGAGTGAATATACTACGCAAGCGCAGTAGTGTTATCTAGCGGCAGACGGAACTTCTTCGATGTATTCGTGCAGTCCGAGATCGTATAGCACAAGACATGCAGCAAGTACCTCCTAGTGGCAATGTGATAGTAATCAGGGTTGCAGCAAAGTAATATTTTAAGAGTATAATACAGCACAGTGAAGAACCGAAATTCAACTCTTACATCAGTAGTTACTACTCAGAAAAATAATCTCGCTGGGCGACCTACACATATGAGTTCAATGGTGCCACTTACCTAGTAGCTCACTTGAAGAGTCGTCTCGATAGATCACCGCCAACCCATCATGGAATGGAAACTGGGGAAACCCATGAAGCGACATTCAAAGAGACGCTACCGTGGAGGGGTATTGCTTCGGGTACACTCGCCGGTCGTCGGCTAATTCCGCCACGCTACGGCTCACGCATTCGAATGACGCCCGTATATCGACCCGGAGAATGTTCATTGACACGCCGGCCGCCGTAAACCGAGAGTTTATTTCGCGTAGCGAAGGAGTAATCGACCTTCGCCACTACAAAATGCCGCGAAATGCCACGACCCTGTTATTTAAATATAGAAAATGTCACACGACAATTCCAGACTGTGGCTCCTGGACGGTGCGTGGTCGGAACACGTGGGTTCAATTCCCGCTCGAGGCTCCAATTTGCAACGCTTGCCTGGCAGACAGCTTCGTTTTATAGGGTCACACGAAGACTTCAAAGGCACTGCAATCTTTACCCGCCATTATTCGTTCTAATTTTTCGCAAAAATCACTTCAAACATGGACTTCACGTTAGAGGGTTAAAAAAAAATGTGTAATGAACATGTCAAGTATTTTTCGTTTTAATAAAAAAAAATAGATCTCAAATACTCCATAGCAATTTGCAGATTTCCAAAGTTATACATCTCTAATAACAAAACTTATAATAATACTTCTGCGTCCCTCAATAGCTGAGTTCTCACGCTTTTACAGCGAAGTGCGATACATAAAATAAAATTAAAATTAAATTAAATTTAAAAAAAACGAAGAAATAATTTGAGTTATGACAAATGGTTACCTAACACTTTTAATTCGACTTTAAGATATGGAACTATTTTCCATCCATCGTTACCAACGTTACTGAGCGTATGTCCCTCAGTGCGCCCGTTATAAAATATGCAAGCAACGGCAGTGACTTTTATCTAAGGTTGATTTCAACGTGCTCACTTTACCGTGAACAGCATATATTAAAACAAGAGTCGTTCATATCTAATGGCACATACTGTACTAAGGAACTGCAAAGGAATTAGCCTGGAACGAGGATGGCACAGCAGTAGCAGTGCAGAAGGTCGGGAGCGAACCCACGACCTTGCGAATGCAGTCAAGTCGCACGGCCTAACAATCTCGGTGAAGGCCTGAAGCACGCTAATGACGTAATGCTGCGGCAACCCGGACCAAACTGTCTTTACAAATTACGTACAGTCCGAGGATTATAAAACTTACGCAAAGAACGAGCTGGGAAGCGCGCGGATGAATCGGAACATGCGATAACGCCGCGTCAGCACAAACCGCTCTTGAATGTCTCAATGATATAAACGACGCGGTATAATGACTATAATGCGTTCATTGTAACCCAACTGTTCTAAAACCCTTCTTAAATTCAACTTTTGGAGTTCGAGTTACCCATAAACCTTCCGCCATTTGTACACAAAAAGTACACAAATTATGACAAGAAAAAAAAGCCAAAGGGAAAACAACGAGCTATATCCGTGCACTGGACAAGCAATCAAAAGTGAATATTTTTATAAATGCAAATGTCTCTGCAAGAAACGTTTATTAAGCTTCCGACGTTAACTTCCGAGTGCGGTGGAATATACACACTGTGTTTATTATTTATATGGCAAAATTTATTTACAAAACGTGGTTAAAGGATAACATATGGCTGAAAGGAAAAAGTAACTAGGGCGTCAAAAGTGCACCCTTTACAGTGAACAGCCTGTAGTAACATAGGTATAGTAACATTATGCCGCTTCTCACTCAACTCTTTAAAATAAACCGAGTGAGGTGGCGCAGTGGTAAACAACTGGAATCGTAATCGGGAGAACACAGGTTCGATTCCAGGTCCGGCCAACCTAAATTCGGTTTTCACATGAATTTCCGAAATCACCCGAGGTGGATGCTGAAATGTTTCCTTGTCAGGCCGTGGCCCATCCCTTCACCATTTCTCTGAGCAACTTGTTCTGTCTCTAATGACCTCGCTGTCGACGAGACTTTCAGCCCTATGTACCTATCACGGAAAAATAGTTAAGAGCTGCAAGTAATTTGAAACATTACACTTGAAGTAAGGCGCCAGATAAGATCATTTATTTTCCTGACTCACTGTCCATATTACTATAAGGATTCGTGTACTAAAAGCGAGGAATGTTTTCCCCACAAAGGTTTGATTTCAAAAGTGCCCGATTAACCACAAACGAGCTACAGCAAATCGTCGGCGTTAGGGGTTTACAATTTGACATTTCCGTAAGGTTACCATACCACCTAATTCCACGTTTTATATCCTTCCAAAAAAAAAAAAAGACAGATTTCTTGCATGGAGGCGCTAATTGATGCATTCGCTTATAAACAAAGCGAAAGAAATAAAAACATTTGGCAGGTGTGCTACTGGCGGGGCGCTGCCGCGATTAAAACACAGCTGGCCGAAATGCTGTAGATGGAGGGGCCTTGGCAGTTGTGGCGGCGACTGGCGCCTCTCTCTTTCTCGACGACGGCCGGGGCAGTAAACAACGCCTCGCAGGAGGCAGGACCCTGAACTTTACCGCGCGCCGCCCAGGCAACGAGTGCACGGCTAAAGCCCCTGTCACACTATCAAATTTTTGCCTTCAACTATATGTGACAATAACATTTGAAGACAAAATACGGCCATCAAATTTTTCCTACCAACTTATTTTATCAAATAATCTTGAATGGGTTTCAAAATGTGCCACACTGTCAATTTTTTTTTTATTGGGAGAGTCTAATCTAAAATATTATTTAAACATTATCTTCATATAGAGATATTGTTTCGGTTTTTCCATGTGGTTCATTACAGGAAGAAATGTAGGTAATATTGTAATTTATTTTGGTTTCTCTACTAAATTTCAGTTTTATTTATAAGATATGTTTCCTGCACAGTGAAATAAATGTCTCTGAGTTCGTAATATTATGTGCAAAATTCACTTACAATAACATTCATGCCCAGACAGCTTCTATGTAAATTAATTATCTTCATAACTTACTTCGTTTCCAGCTATTGTGCACGTCTAATTAGCTGAGACCTTCAAACATCAAATAAATCTTAGAATCGGTCCAATTTTCAAATGTTTGATGGAAACTGAAGCCATACAAAATGGCGGCGTTTAGGACGTTTCGATGACGTCATAACAGTCTAACTTTATTTTACCAAACTTATTGGAAGCAGTTTGAAGGAAAATTCGACAGTGTGACAGGGGCTTTATGCACTGCTGGGCTCCGGTTTCATAACTACGGCCACCTGTTTTTCGCGAAAAGATTTACGCAAAGGCTAGACTTCAATGTCCTATGTGCACACTTGCGGTCTTCATTAGACTATTCGCCGGCTGTCTTTGTGCGAAGACAGTCTGTTACGTGAGTGAGCCAATCAGGATTAAGTTTCTCCGATACTGACCTTCGGTGATTCGCGAGCAGACAGATAAGACGCGTAACAATTCAAATGATCCAATCACGAAAGTGGTTTTGAGCTGAAATGTGTTGGATTACAACTTGTCCTGAAATATTTTCGCGAAAAAACAGTTGCCCCCGGCCATAACTTCATAACTTATGGGACGTTTACGTCTCAGAAATGCGCGGGCCGAGGTGCTGTAGTGGCTGGGGCAATCGTCTTCCACCAAGGCGAGCCGGGTTCGAACACCGGTGGGGTCGCCCCCGGATTCTCGAGCGTGGGAATCGTACCGGCTGTCGGTGTGTTTTCTCGGGGATCTCCCGCAGCTCCCGCCCTTGCATTACCTCACTTCACCCTCATCAGCTCTCAAGACCACGATGTTCAGGGGACTATGTACGGAAACGTTTTCTATGAAATCGTGGTTTGCGCGTAAACGCGTAGGCCCTAGCTCGGTAAATAAAATTTCTGGAAATATGAGTTTTTGCCAGAAAGCATTAAAAAAAACTATTGTTTCTGTAATTTTTTTACTTTTATCATATTAGCTGTATTAATGGAGAGAAAAAATTCGTGAAAGTGGCCAAATATAGCATTTTAAAAGCTTGCCTATGCAGTTTCCTTAAGCGGCAAGAGAAAAATACAAAGATACGGGCGTAGTTTAATCTGTGGTCTTTCATCGCATGTAATAAAACCCCACTGTTACAGATCTAATTTGCACAGTACAGCGTTACGACGATAACACTGCACGCCTTGCGCGTAGGAGTACGTGTTAGTGTCGCCGTATCGCTACCTCGCTTCTTGACCTTGGACACGCAGCTACATAGGCCCCTTAAGACCCACCCAAATCTCTACAACACTGATCTCTCCGCTCTACATTTTAGAAATGCATTCAAATGTCAACAAGTAATTCAACATGGAATGTTAGCGCAGCAGGTGATTGTGAAACGAGATGAGGATGGATCAGTGGTGGACTGCAAGGGCCTAGGAAATAGGAGTGCCCGGAGAAAACCAGCCGGCAAAAGGCACGATTTCCACGTGCGAGAATCCGGGAGCGACCCCACTGGGAATCGAACCTGGTTCGCCTTGGTGGGAGGCGAATAGTCTCGACTACCCCACCACCGTGCTGGCCTCTATATGAAAAACGAATACAAACCGAAACATCGAGGCTGGTGTGCCGACTTACACCCCCCCCCCCCAAAGTTATTAACTTCCCTGCTTAAGGCTGTAAACCTACCTATTTAGTGTCTGCGGCTCCGAAGCAAGATAGCGACAAGGGCTACACCACCACGGCACATAAGTGTGCCTTCGCCTCTACTCTCAAGGCTTTCAGCTTTTGAACTGGCGCGCAATGTTTTCGTCGTGTTGCGTGTAACCTGTGGGACTTCAAGCGGTGACTTTATAATTTTACTGATAAGAAAGCTCTAGCAGAGTTCAGTAAAGGGGTAATACGTTTCAAGGTAATACAGTATGAACAAAAAGTTACTAATAACTAATGAGCTTACTTTCATCTACATAGGTGTAAATACATTTTTGTGAAGTTCTTGAAAGCTTAGATGGTAGGTAGTCGCTGAAGTCTCATTGACAGCGATATCACTAGAGATGAAACTAGAAACATGTGAGACAAAACAAAGACACGAGTGACCTGCCCGGGATTTGAATTCAGATAAACTCGTAAAATTAAGCTAACTTGCAATCAACTGCGTCATGGAGGTAGGATTTGGATCATTAACTTCGGATGTAATCAGTATAATGTTTTGAATGATAGGGTTCTCTAATTTAAAATATTTACCCGGCCATCATTTTGAAAATAAGTGGTTGATAACGCTACTTGTGTGAAAATTTTTATGGAAATCGGTTGATTGGTCTCCGTGATATGGCATAAAACCCCTATTTTCTTAAAGGGGCTATCTTACAAAATTGCTTAAAAAGAGGTTCTGTACACGATGTTTGCCATAGATAAAGTCAGCACAAAAAGTTTGATTGAAATTATTAAATAGTTAAATAGATATGCCAAACATATGAAAATATTTATTTGGCCACCATTTTTAAAATCATTGTCTGACCCCATTTAAATCATGTAACTTCACTTGGCTTCTGCAGGTGTGCAAAATGTTGTGGAAATTAATAGAATTATTCCCCAAATATGACAAAATGTTCCATTTATTAATCTGACACTACTTTGCAAAAAATCCAACAAAGAGGATCTCTGTATGCATATCGGTTAATTGGTCCACGAAATATGGCATAAAACCTCCTTTGATCATGTAATGATCTTCATAAATGGAGGGAAAAAGTTTATATATTAGCACATTTCATTGTTGTCATAGATACAATATAAAAAGTTAAATTTAAATGTTACATTGTTTCGTAGATATAGCACACTAAGCTAAAATGTCTGTATACACGCCATTCAGAAAATAAGATACTTACATACTTAAAACATATAAATTAATACAGTTTATCAAAGTACAACTTCTACGACAAATTTGAAGAAAAAAAATCTATCGATTTTTCCGAAATACGACATAAAATAGTGTATTATTTCATGTGGGGCTATCTTACAAAATGGCGGATAAATGAGGCTTTGCATAGACAATTTTGATGGATATAACTGATACTGTCAGCATACAAAGTTAAGTTGAAATTTGTTTCGAAATATCTAACATAAAAAACTCGGAGCTAAAATTTTTATATCGCCGCCATTTTAAAATATGTGTATGACCATCTCAAAATTTATCAGTTTACATAGCCTGCCATAGTGCTAATAGTTTTCCAAATTTGGAAGAAATAGGTTGTTTTTTTTCTGTGATCACATAATTTTAATTTTTCAAGTTATACTATTTTACAAACCGGCGGATAAAAGAGATTTGGTGTACACATTTGATTGTTGTAATATATACAGCCATCATAGAAAGTTTTTTTTGGAATTAATTACACGGTTTCGACGATATAACATACAAAGCTAATATATATGTGTGTATATATATATATATATATATATATATATATATATATATATATATAGCCTATATATATATATAGCCGCCATTTCGAAAATAAAAGTCTGACATACTTAGAACATTTCAGTTAACATTCCCTACCGCAGTACTACGTGTTTGCCATATTTGGTAGGAATCGGCCAATTGTTTCCTGAGATATGAAAAAAACTTTATTTATTCGTATGGCACTATCTTACAAAATGAAGTACAAAAGAGGATCCTTGTAGACACATTTGATGTTTGTTATATATACTCCCAAAATACAAAATTAAGTTGGAACTGATTAAATGTTTTTTCGAAGATATAGCATACTATGCTGAAATAGCTAGATGCCACCATTTTGAAAATAAGTGTCTACGTTCAATTAGGCTATTTACGATAAAATGAGCACTCTTGAAAGCCCTGTTTAACATCTACTTGTATGCACGTTGTGTATTCTTCCGCCTTATGTAAAATTAACATTGTCATGGGCCTCATCACTTTATTCATGCATCGGACAAGTGAAACTGTGAAATTAATAGAAAAGTAAATATTTTACAAATCTGCGCATTTTTACACTTTGATGCATTAGAAAAAACAGACAGCGAAAGAAATTACTTAAATTATCTGAAATAGTTACCTAACAATTTTTATTCGACGTTAGATACGGAAGTACTTCCCATCCATCGTTACCAACTTAACTGGGCGCTTGTCACTCAGTGCGCCCATTAAAATATATGCAGGTAGGGGCAGTGACTTTTTTCTAAGGTTGATTTCAAAAAGGCTCACTTTATCGTGAACAGCCTTTACTTACCTTTACCTGGCCAATCTTAGTATTACTTACATGCCAAATTTTGCGAAAATTTATTGCGTATTTTTCTACATATAATGTAAAAGCTTCATTTTTTCACGTGGTACTATCTTCCAAAATAGCGGACCAACAAAATACAAAATTTCGTTAAAATCGGTTGAGCAGTTTCCGAGATATGACATATCACACTAAATTCTAATATGGCCGCCATTTTGAAAGTAAGTGCCCGACGTGGTCGAAAACTATAAAAGTCATGTGTCCTTACTTAGTAATATATGTGTACCGAGTTTGGTGAAATTCGGTTACCGGAAAGGGGGGGGGGGTAGGGGGCACAGGAGAGTGATCTCATGGAAAGTAGGCTAAAAAGTAGGTTTTAACGACTGGAAAACAATATTTACAGTATGCGTGGTATCTTGAAAGTACCATTCTGTCCACCTCTGGGGTACGTTTTCTTTTCGAAGGTAAACATATTGGGGACACGTTCAAAAACGCGTATTTCAAACATGTTAATGCAGTCAAAGTGCCTTAAAGTAACAAGGCTACAGCTGAGGGACAGTTTTTTTACAAACTTCCCGGAAACTTACCCTAAACGTCACCTACGTTGAATAAGGAACCCTAAATCTCGGGTCATCATTATCTATACCATAGAGGTCTGACGTCTTGTAATCAGTCTTACTCTTGTTTGCAAACATCCTACCTACATAATGCCTCAAAGAGCCTTCCGTCTGCGCACTAGTCTGTCATCTGGCTGTGATAAAATTCATGAAGTTTGGAGTGCTAATACGTTTGCACTGCTAAACGTATTCAAAAATTTGATTCTAGAATTACATAATGTTGGCGTGTTATCCTATTGGACAAAACCAAAATACATAGAGAGTTTGATTTGAAACCAGAGTAGTTTTGTAAAATCCATCTCTCTTCCCGACAACAGCAATAACTGAAATTGAGGCTATATCAAGATAAGGTTTCCAAACCGGCTCTATCAGCTAAGCTTAGACAGGTTATATTTAGGTTTCCTAAGCACGCGGTTAAAACACGACAAACAACTGATAACAGTATGCTTCAAGTGAAAGGTAGGTGAATCATAATGTTACTTCTACTGCTTTAGTCAACTATTGTAATGAAATCGTTGTATGCACAGAGATAGTTGTGTGTGGATGTGGACAGACCGCATGATTAAACTTGTTTTCGAGCCCACAAACGATGTATAAAATGTATAAACTAAGAGCAAATAAACAAACATCCCATGTTAGTAAAAGGAGGAATGTGCCTTCACAATATTTACGTTCAAAGTTCGCACCTCTTCATGAAGTCTCGTGTGCAACACAACCTTACACGCCATCCACATTAGTATCCCCACCTGAGTGTCGCACGACCTTACTACGATAGTGACATCGCTGTTAAAGGCTGTTCACGATCAAATGTAGCACTTCTGAAATCCACCTTTAAAAAAAAGTCACCGCTCCTCCCTGCATATATCTTATCGGGCGCACGGAGTGACATGCGCCCAGTAAAGTTGGTAAAGATGGAGTGAAAGTAGTTCCACTTCATAACTTCGAATAAAAAGTGTTAGGTGACCATTACGAGAAATCAAATTATTTCCTTCGCTTTCTGTTTTTTTTTTTATTCATCGAAGAGTAAAAATAAGCAGATTTGAAAAATATTTACTTTCCTAATAACTTCGCCGTTTCAATAGACCGAAGCATGCATAAAATGGCGATGCCCATGACAATGTTGATATTACATAAGGTGGAAGAATACACAACGTGCATACAAGTAGATCTTAAGCAGGGCTTTCGAAAATGCTCATTTTACCGTGAACAGCATATACATACCAAAAGGACGAGGGCAGCTGTAGAGACCGTCGGTAGTCGGCCAGAAAGTAATGTCAAATATGGTAGGACAATATGGGAAAGTATCCTAAAAAACACGAGACACCAATGCCAGCGCTCCTAGCGGTTTGTGCTGTTCGTACGATAATAATCTGTGCATTGAATGGGTAGTTTTGAGTATTTCGGATGCGTTTTAATTCAAATTTTTTCGCTTGAGTGGTTATTTATTATGGCAGGAAAGATTTGTGTAGTTTTTGGCTGCAATAATTACGACGTTGCGAACTACAGCAAGTTCTTTTTAGATTTTCAAAGGATGCAAGTCGGTAATTACACGAGCTGTAGTGGATAAACTTTTTCCATTCGTGGTTTTATTGCAAATTCCATTCACACAAACCTTAATTTACTAAAATACTGTTTTGTTATTTCCTAGGTGCAAGCAATGGGTGCAGAAATGTAAGAACAGACCTGGATTTAATTAAGAAAAAAAGATACTGGCGGTTCATACCTACACGAGAATAGTGTGTTCTAACCTTTTCAGAAAAGAGGATTTTCGTAACCCAAATTCGCTTCCACACGACCAAGAACGAAGTCACTTGAGTGTCGTAGCTGCTATTTCTAATCTTGTACAGTGAAGGAACTTGCGAAGTTTAATAGCCCTTAACTTGAAAGTTGCAGGTTTGTTTTTATTGGAGCGAGACACCTTTGAAAAATAAAAGTAAACTATGTTTACAAATTTCGCATTCGTCTATTGAACTGGCTGAAGTCTCTTGTTAAAGTATGTGTTTAGTTCAGAAAGTTGAGCTAGTGATATAATTAATTGATTGCTTCAGAAAAGTTGTTTACATAGGTATGTGTGTCGGTGATTGCTCGTACAATGTTTACATAATCGGTGTTCGTGTATTAAATTGGTTGGGGCCTCTTAAGTGTTTGTATAGTTTAGCAAGTTGAGGTAGGGACAAAATTGATTAATTGCGTCAAAATAGTGTTTTCATATGTATGTCGGTGATTACTCGTACAATGTTTACATTTAGCCAAACATTATGCACCGAGCCAGAGTCCTAGCGTCAACAGGGTAATAAATATCCAAAACAATGATTCAATGCGCGCCGGAAATTTATTTTAGGTGGTAACGCGAAGCGTAACGCATCAGCGAAACTGAGTGTTTCCCCATAAATGAGTGTCATGTGTAGCATATTTGTACTGAGAAATAATGTATGTGTGTTTTGCAATTTAACATATTTCTGTACTATTTGTAATATTACTGTAATATTATCTCATGAAAACATGTTTAATTGCAAAAGAAATGAACTGAACATATGCACCGTACCTAAATTGATCATGTTACCAGTACAATTTAGAAATATGATAGTGGGGAGGACTATGAACTTGAGGGAAATTGAGGGGTAAAAGTTTATAATGAAAATGTACACATTTTGTATTTTTTTCCACCCCGCAATTCCCCTGATATTCATATCCCTCCCCACTATCGTATTTGTAGCTTCTATTGGTAATATTGTCTATTTAGTTCATGTATGGTTCAGTTTTTTTGCAATTTAATGTATTTTAATAAATATTATATTATTTACATATTTTTCACCTATTTTACCCCACAATTTTCCTTATCTTCATATCCGTCCCCACTATCGTCTTTGGGTTTTCTATTGGTCAAATGTTGATACCCCTAGTAAATTCGTGTTATTAGTAGAGTTGAATTATGCCATTTTCTGAGGTATTTTTAAAAGCCCCCATTTTACAAATTGCCTAGTTTTCAGCATATTAATTTTGTTTTTGTACATATCCGTATTGTTTATACACTTTTGTCAGTGTATTTTCATACTTCGGAATGTTATTGTTTACATTTTGGAAACTATGCATTTGAATATTAATTTGTATGTTATTTGGGTTGTGTTTGCACCAAATACCAAATATTTTCGATGATTTACTAAAGAGAATCAATTGAATGAAAACTGTAATAGTTTCCTTTCTAGGTAGTCGCTTACTCTTTACACACCCTAAGGTCTACATATAATTACTGTTTTACTGTGCAAATATTTTAATTTCTCTACATACCGAGTTTACAAGAAATTTAAATTTGAATGAGTGGAGAGTTGTTGAGTACAGCTTTCGGTGGCGAGGATAATTCTTCTCCAGCCAGTGCATCAAAGTTCATCCTAACACCATGTACTGACACCACTTCTTCAATTGCAGCAGTGGAGATGTCATCAGGCTGTCTACAGTTGGCAAGTCAGTGTATATATTGCAGAGTATGAACCAGCTGTAGAGTGAGCGTTACCGTCAAAATCAATCAAAAGTAGTAGCAACATTCCCTCCTCCTCTCCATTCTCACATTTGTTTACACAACTGTGTACAAAACTTTCAAACTATAATATTTCACTCCTGAGTCATCGTTACATTTAAGTGATATTTATTATAAATTTTTTACAAATAAATAAAGGATTTTTTAAATTTATATTCCTCTTATCTACTCCATGAAATACTCAGTATTTTAACTTTGTTCATACACCTATAGTATTAACTTAAATTAGGTGTTTTCAATTAATTATTTTGCCACATTCTGCATTGCAGATAAGTCCCTTATAGGGATATGCACACATTTCTTTTGACCTGTTAGCCTATTTACACAGTTTTGTTTGCGGTGATCACAGTATTGGAGAAAGTATTTGCAAATTGCATTACAATAACAGGTGCCATGAATTTGAACAGAAAGTCCTTAAATTCATGACCAAGATAAGTTATTTTCAGTTCAGCTGCTTTTGAATTCTGCAACATGTTTTCCAGTCTTCTTGCCATGAAGCATATGAAAATCTGTGATAAAATTCAGGTTGGTTATTAGAACTGAATTGTTCATGATGATCTAATGTCATAAAAATGTGGAAATAAGCTTTGTTTTTGAAAGTGAATTACAAAATTAAATGTGCTTAATCCATGTAAAACTTGAGAGGTGAAGTAAATAAACGGAATGGCTTGAGTACATATGTTAATATGCACTATAAAATATTTTGACCAATTGCATTTTCATCCTAGCGCCAGCTGTATTGCATAAATTTCATTAGTAAATGGTGGGAAATGATTGATTAAAATGTTTTAAGATTGTCATCTAGTTATGTTCTGAAATACTCTCCTTGATACAGAATACCTTATTTATAATTTGTGTAGTATTTAAATTATTTATCTCATCTATAATCTCTTGAAAGCTGTAAGCATTTTGCAGTCAATGTTGCTGCTTCCTCCATGGATTATCTACACTAGCCAAGAAAATGGATGTTTTAAGTAGGAAATTGTGTTCCAATGCATGTATGTACTATTGAAAACACCTTGTGTGGTGGTCAAAGTAATGATCAAACTAAATAGTTCTATGAAATTTAATTGGGGTACTCTCCATAGGCACTGACAGTATTCTAGGAGGTAACGTGACCTGAATTAGTAATGTCAAATACTGACGCATTTGATATTTTACTATGGAACGATACTTACTAAAATCCTAAAATTACCAAATCACAACCACTTCTGAACCACTTCCGAACTGAATACTACTGCATGTTAAATTACTATTGTACTAAATGGTAACTTTGAACGCAGTCTCAATATGTATAGTATGTTTGTGTGTGTGTGTGTTTCTTTTTACATAAATACGTACAAATAAAACATTTTAAAAGGCGTGAGGTGAGCAGTTTTACAATAATATATAAAAACCTGCTAAATGATGAAGTGATCAATTAGAGTCTATGAAACCAGTATTTGGAAATGAGCCGGAGGAGGAGGCGATACTCTTGCCCCTTCTGTACTTGACTGTGCCTTTAGTACGGTTACAAATTTGACAATACGCCCATTTCGATTAAAATTTCCCCCAATCCCGAGTTGCTATGTACTATAAAGACACTTTGTTTTGTTGATGAACAGGCACTAAATATTACCAAGCTACAGAATAGTCCTTTGTGTATAATTCATAACTGGTTCAATCAAATTATGAAGAAGTGACTGAGATTTCAAATGTTTGTTACTTATGGTTGAAGCATGACTGCCAGTGGGTTAACCATAGCTGCCTGTGTTTCACTTGAGGCAGTGTAGTTGTGGCATAACTGCATGACAAAACTGATTTGTGTGTGTAAAGGTGGACTCGCAACCATCCGTCGCACCCATCAGGCGGTCACATGATTTTCGACCAATTGCAGGGCAACATTTTTTTATCCGTCAAACTTTAACTTTCGACGAACCGACGGATGGGCCACCACCTTCTGACAAGATTCTGTAGACACGAATACACGCTTTGAAATAAAATGCAAAGCGCTGGATATGTGTTTATTTATCTTGGTGGTCAATTCAGGAAATGCGCTGGATATGTGTTTATTTATCTTGGTGGTCAATTCAGGAAATGAAGACTTAAACAATAATTGAGTATACATTTTTATCACGTAAACATTTGTTTCCCCAGAATGTTTTTCTCTTGAAAATGTATTTCCAAACAAAATTTACCTTCTATGAAAGAAGAAAGCAGAATAAAAACCATATCTGTTAGGAATACAAATATGTGAACTATTAACTTTGTTGCTAATTTAATGATAAAAACTTCAAAAAGCAGTAAGGCAACTTATTTTGTTGCTAGGTTAATCTTAAATATCTAAAAGATATTGCTGCTTATAGAGCTAATAAAAGCCACAGTGTTAAATCACTAACTGTAATAGAGCTATTTTTAATAAATCTTTCGTTAATAAAATGCATATAAGTTGTGGAGATTTTTCTGTCCAAAAAAAGTTTTGGTTATGTTCATTCCCGGTTTTTTTTTCCTTCAGAAAAATAAGCTTGGTGACAGCTCCATTCTCAAGAATTTATTGAATAAATGCAGTCGGTTATGTATCTGACAAATGAAATACCGTTTAACATTCCATTCTCTTACTTACAATTTATTAACATTTGTCCTTTGTAACTTGCAACACCTAAGTCTGTGCCCGGTAACATAATTCTGTTACAAGTGATTGTCCTTGTTTTAAGTGAGAATAATTATGCTTTAAGTGCATTTTTAAATACGGCATAGTAATATGAATAAAGCAACTATTATATTACATTCGGCAAAACAACAGGTTTTAATACTACGAGACGACAACTGCACTTAAATCGCGCATGCCGAGCCATGTAAATTTGAATTTCCTGGATATTCGTCAGCGCAAGCCGCTAGGAGCACTGTTGTAGCGTGTCTCGCATGTTGGCAATGTTAAAACGCTTCAGTTTCCCACACTCTACTACCATATTTGCTTATGTTCAAAAAACACAATATTTTAATGAATAACTTTCCCCTTTCGCCACAGCACAATTGATGCTCGTCACTTTGATAGCCCTTTAACCCACACTATATCGGAATTTTCTGTGTTAAATATCTTCAAATCGTCGACGAATATCGCTCGCCGAGTACACAGTAAAACAGATGAAGTCACACAACATCAAAATAAACTCCGTGTGGTAACTGGATTCTTAATCCTTGCAGTCGTTGTGATCTGTATATGAGACGTTGCACTGTGGAGGTAGATTTAATAATATACACTGAAGCAGAAAACACCCTGAAGTCCTTGAAATGTAGAGGGTGAAAGACATCAATCGTTGCTGAGACCTCATAAACAGTTGTTGCCAATATCATCGAACACAAAAACATTTTTACTGGCCATGACGTGGCGTCATACGGATGCCTGTACACTTCCGAACAAAAAAAAGTTAATTGGAAAGCCTAATATTATTTATTTATTTGTGACTTGAAGGATTGCAGCGAGCGAAGCGGCGCAGTGATAAACAACTGATACTCGTGCGCGACCTGCACTGGCAGGCATCGCGCTCTAGTTGACTTTGCTTCGCATTCCGCTGGTCCGACCTTTTCCTCGCCTCAAATCTTTGGATTTTACCCTCCCTCCAGCGCGTGCGCAATGGCCAGCTTTCCCCTCCCTTGAATTTGTAAGTTCGTCGGAGCAAGTGTGAGCTCGGTCTATTCCTTCTGAGGCTTCGACAAGAGCTCTTGACACTTAGGTGGGCGTGGTGTGTGACCATGCTTCATATGATGTTGGTCGACGTTCGTCACGAGACAGGTTGGTTTGGCAGCTAACATTTATATGTTAATTAAATGGGAAGAAAGTAGTCAAGCTTAATGCAGGGCTAAAGTAACTTAAATTTTTATTAACAGATAAATCTTTGTTTTTTGCCCGTTCCAAATTCTTGTTTGGATTAGCTTCATTTAATGGTTGAACATTTAATACTTTGCTTTTCTTCACTGTATTTCGGTTTGCGTTGCCGACATGTTCATTGTAAAATTGTTCAACAAGTCCTCCCGACTTTTTGGATCGTTTTGAGGTTTGTAAAGCTTTCTGATTTAGGGCGCTTTTGACCGTAGTGTCATGCGTCGTCGGGATGCCAAACTACGCGTTGAATACTGATTGTGGGTTGTCCAAATGTTTGGGGCTTCAATCATAATTTGTAGGCATATTTTAGCTAAACTTTTTGAAGTTAAGTAAGATAGGGGTTGAGAAAATAATTGGCTCCTTTTTCCTCGTTTGGTAATTTGGTATTTTGGATTTCCTCTGTGTTGGGAACACACTTAAATTGGTAAAATTGTATTTTAATGTTAATTTCAAAGTCTTTTAATATGAATTGTTCGGATGCTTTTGATCGGGTTTAAGTAGGTGCGCATCCCCGATTCCCTTTTAGCAACCTTTTGGATTGTCTTTCCTTCTCGGCCTTTGATTGGCCCAAATTGGGTGCGCCGAGCTGGCGAGTGTTCGTACTAGTTTTTGGCCAGAGAAATTTTAGTGTTTTTTAAGTTTAATTCAGATCTTTGAATCAACATAAAGTTGAAAGGCGTAATGGGAAAACAACTACAATAAGTGTAATATTTTCTCCTCTGAGTCAAGTGGGTATTGGTGTCTGACTGTAGGCACGAGAAGATATTGTAAAGAAAAATAATGAATTTGAATTACTCCTTTAGAGTTGTCAGCGGGTCACTTCTGCCCCTTTGGTAAATTTTGCAGGGTGGTATTTTTGTAGGCAAGACCCTTAATTTTGGAGCGCTGTATTGAGCAGTATTAATTAATATATTTGTAATTGATTATTTCTCCTATTGGAAAACTTCCTATTTATTCATACTAACGGAGCTATGAATCTGACATAAATTATATCATACTTGTACCTGCTTGAGTGATTTTTATATATATTTGATAAATTGAGATAAATAAACTGTGAAGCCTTTTCAATAGTTATTGTTGTCGTGAAGTTTTTTTTGTGGGGTTGCCACACTCGCATTCGGGAGGACCCGGGTTAGATTCTTGGCCCAGTCATCCTGATTTCGGTTTCCCGTTGTTTCCCTAAATCACTGCAGGCGAATGCTGGGATAGTTTTTTACTGAATGCAGCGCATGGCCGATTACTCCCTCTTACGAGGTTGTCTGATCAACTTGCCCCGTCTCCAAAGACTCGCCCGATGATAAGTTAGAGACGTCAAGCACCACCTACCAAAACAATGTTCACGGTAAAGCGAACACTTCTGAAATCAACCGTTGAAAAAAATCACTGCCCATAATTGCATATGTGCTAAAACGACGCTGGCGTGCACTCTCTCAGTTAAGTTGCCAGCTAATTAATAAAAACAATAGTTCTAATACATTTACACTTACGGCTACTGTGTGTGTTTCTTTTTTATACACAACAGAGAACGAACCTGCATTGGTCTACCTCAGAGATTTATACATTTTGCGCTTACCTCATTGTGCATTCATTGAATTATGATTTTTGCTACCGTCCATAACTATATATTTACTTGACATAGAAAATCTTGGAAATGTTAGTTTTAATGTGTTTACCAGGAAATTATTGTTAGTATTCTGCTTATATTATGTTATATAATTCCTGGGAATATTGTATTTACACTTAAATGTTTTATAGTGAAATATTTTTATGGTGGATTTAATGTATAATTTATTAGTTATGACGCTAATTTCCTACTTGTACGTTTTTCTGTCAATATATTGTACTTTACAGACGATAAAGTGAGCACTATTGAAAGCCCTCTCATTTAGAACAATATTAAATAAATATATTTTATTTTAGCCTTAGATGTTAACTTCCGAGTGCGGTGGAATATACACACTGTGTTTATTACTTACATGGGTATATTTATTCTAAAATGGCGGTTAAAGGATAGAAAAAATGACTGAAAGAAAAACATAACTAGAGCTTTCGAAGTGCTCAATTTACCGTGAACAGCCTATATTTGTAAATCGGATCTTGTGTGTGTGTGTGTGTTTGTCGCTTTTTTTCTCCTCCTTCCATATCCCTGAGCTTGTCTGGCTTTCATGGAATCAAATGGAATATAAATAATAAAAAATAATAAAAATTCAACAATTTACTTTTATTAAAAGTCTACGTTTTCACTTTTTCACTTGGATGATGCATGAATTAAGTGATCACGCCAATGTAATTGTAAAGTTCACATATGGCAGATAGATACATAATTAGAAGAAAAGTATATTCTAAGCAGTGTTTTCAAAAGCTCCAGTTAACTGTGAGCATCTTATATAGTATATAATCTATTCCCAGTTTCTTCACACTTTTTGAATCAAACATTTGAAAAATGACAAACTGTATTACGTATTCGGTTGTTTCCTAATTATGTTAGGTATCACAAGCCTTTTGTTCTTGCGTAAACAATAAAGTACCTCATTTTCGGTTGTATTAAAATTTTGTTTATGATAAATTATAATATTTAATTTATAAATAATATGAATAATAACCGCACGAAAATAGGTGAGTTGGTAATGCCTAGTAAGAAATAGTTCTTATGCAAAATATGAGTACACCAAGTGCACACGAATGCGCTGGGTTGTCCCTTTGATGTAATTTGCTAGATTGGAAGTAGAATTTTAGCAGGGCTTCAGAGAATTTGGAAGTAATAAGGAATGGGCTATACCTACGAAACTGAAGACAAAACAGACCGTGAGAATCTATATAGGCTGTTCACTGTAAAATTAGCAATTTTGAAAGCCCTGCTAAAGATCTACTTGTATGCACATTGTGTATTCTTCCGCCTTATGTAAAATTAACATTTCCATGGGCCTTATCACTTTATTCATACGTCGGTCAAGTGAAACTGTGAAATTATTAGGAAAATAAATATTTTACATATCTGCTCATTTGTTACACTTTGGTGCTTAAAAAAACAAAGCGAGAGAAATAATTCAAGTTATCGCAAATGGTTACCTAAGACTCTGCATTCGACGTTAAGATATGTAACTACTTTCCATCAATCGTTACCAACTTTACTGGGCGAATGTCACTCAGTGCATCCATTAAAGTATATGCAGACAGGAGCAGTGACTTTTTTCTAAGGTTCATTTCAAAAGTGCTCACTTTATCGTGAACAGCCTTTAGTCGCAGAGGAGGAGGAGAGTGCGATGCAGCATGTGAAGCAAGTGTTTCTTTCACGTATTCGACACTCCCCACACGAGACAGCTGCGACCTCGCACCTCCCGTGGAGCAGCGGTAAGTGGTGCGCCTACAGATAAGTAACAACGCCCGCTGCAGCGCCGGACACCGTCCCCTCCCCCCCCCCCCTTTTTTTTTCTTTTTCCCCGCGCGAATAGACAAAAAAAAACACACACACAAACGTTCAGTTTGCCTGAGGACAGCAACAGATGCCAGTAACCGAAATGTCACTTCTGACTCACCAACAAACCTGTGTGTTCTTCTGCACCGTCTTCGTTGACTCATCAGGCTTCGAACTTACACATACGCCTCAGTGTTCGTCTGTGTTGTCTTCGTCGGGTCTTCTACAATTATGTGCTAGTATTTGTATATTTTGTTTTGACTCGTTGCTCGTACGTTTGTCACTCGTCTTGGTATGTTTCGACTACAATGATCTTTATGTCTACAATGATCTTTAGAAAAAGTTACTGCACATATTTTGATGGGCGAGTGAGTGATTATGCACCCAGTAAAGTTGGTAACGATGGCTGAGAAGTAGTTCCATATCTTAATGTCGAATAAAAAGTGTTAGTTGACCATTTTTGACAACTTAAATTATTTATTTTGCTTTCTGTTTTTTTTTTCTAATACATCAAAGTGTAACAATGGGCAGATTTTTAAAATATTACTAAAGTAAATAATTTCACAGTTTTACTTGACCGAAGTATGAATAAAGAGATGAGGCCCATGGCAATGTTAATTTTACATGAGGCGGAACAATACACAACGAGCATACAAGTAGATCTTAAGCAGGGCTTTCAAAAGTGTTTTTTTTTTTTTTACCGTTAACAGCCTATAACAGCTTGTATTGGTTTCTTCTCGTGTATGCTTTAATGCCATCATCTTTGCTTTCTTTGGCGACATAGATGTGATGGCGTACGCCCAAAGTAATTTTTTACTTAATCTCCTACCCGATTACAAGTATTATTCTAAGAACAACCACATACAGGCACATACTGAGACTACGACCCCCTGAACTCGGGCAACCCTTATCGCACAGCTGCTTATCTGGGTCGGAGTTGGTGTGAGAGATTGAGACATTTGGGGCCACCCATGGGCACATATTTTGGAATGTTAAGTGTCGCTACTACACAATGTTGGGAACTCCTCTTAGTATCAAGGCCCTCGCACAATTTGAAACTTTAACATTTATTTTTACGTTAGCTTTCCGGCATGTTGTTTCTTATGGAACTTTACACAATGGAACTGCCAACTCTTGACTTTACAATTTTGATAAAAATTGATATTAAAAGCCAAAGTCAAGCAGCCATTTTGCAGAGTATCTAAAAGAGGTTATGTGGAATGGGTGTTATTTTGTTGTAGGGTGGTTTTCATTTCGGTATATTAAACAAAACTCGTCTAAATGAAATAAATGGCAAACGAATATAAATTGAAGAGGAAATATATGAATTGATATTTTTGATTAAAGTAAACAAGTTTGTTTTTGTTTTGAAGTAAATATTTTATATAAATTTTAAGCATTTTTTTAAAAAGGAAACGTAAAATTCATTCCTGGGTAATATGATACATTAAACAAAGCTCGTCTAAATTAAATGAATGGCAAACGGATATAATGTGTAGAGGAAATACAGGAATTTATGTTTTTGAATAAAGTTATCTTTTAATATAAATTCTAAGCTATTTATTAAAAGAGGTACGTAAAATGCATTCCTGGGTGATTTACATAACAAGATACTCATTTTTACAAAGCTCGCATAACCGATTTTCAATTGTATGAACTTTTCTTTACCATTGAATTGTGTATTGGTGGTTTCGTCAAAGGAAAGGAAATATAAAGTCAAACGATAAAATTTTATATTGTGTAAGGGCTTTCCTGAGCGAAAGTAGTTAGCCTTTATAAAATGTATGGGGAAAAACTGTACCATCCCAGCTGTGTCACTATACGTATACAATGATACGGTAAATACGCGAATAACTTCAGAGTGAATATTTCCTGGCCGAAGCCGGGCCTGGCCTCTACACAGAGGACCCAGAAGAGGTGGTTTCATAGGGGACATGACCCCTCCCCCTTTCCCAACAACTTAAAGTCTAGATCAGCTCCTGCTCTTCACCATCCCTATCACAACCAAAAAATGGCATACTGGGAGATTGCTTTATTTCATGCACCACCTTTGTTACTATGGATCACGCCGTCTTTTTGGCCTTGCGTCTTCCCCAGGGAAACATTGTGAGGTCCAGCCAATCCCATTCATGATACTCAACATGACGCCTCCTTCAAAGATCAGTTTTAATCTCATCATTCCATAGCATCTCGTAAGGTTTCTTTCAATCTGGGGCTTTCCTTTCACCCTTTGTTCATTCCACACTACGGCTTTTGCCACCACTCTCATCCACATAAAGTTTCTGGTTAACAACCTCTTATTTAACGTATCAGTGTGTTCTCTGTCAATTTTGGTGACAGTCACCATATAGAATTATTTGCCACAAACCGAGCGACGTGGTGTAGTGGTAACTCACTGCACTCTGGTTTGATTCCCGGTCCGGCCATCCTGATTTCGGTGTTCCATGGTTTCCCAAAATCACGCCAGGCAACTGCTGGGATCGGTCCCTAACAAAGGCCATGGCCGATTCCTTCCCCAGGCCCTCCGGAAATCGAAACCATTTCGTCGTGGTAGGATGCTGGTACTCTAGCCATACGATCACCGCGGTCCCTTTGCCTGCGTTGGAAAATGTGTGCGTGTGCGCGTGTGCGTGTGTGCGTGGTGTGGCACCTGTCAAGTACGAGCAAAACTATCGCGGAATTTTTCGCCCGAGAAAAGCATTTCGTAACAATTTTATATCACGGTATTATTGCTGCTTGGCGGTTAAACTGAGCAAATTGAAAAAGGCACCTGCTCCCAACCGCACATATTTTAAGACATAAACACTCTTCCAGTTAAGTTGGCAGTAACACAGCAAAAGTAATTTCATGTTTAAACATCGTGTTAAACTGTGGCTTTTATATCTACAAGACAGTGAATTATTATTTAGTTACCGTTTTCTTCTTTCGTGCAAGTAATAATAGGAATTTGCGTAGTATTCGTAACACATTTACATTCGTAACTACTTTGGAATTGAACCAAATCAGCGTACGAACGCAATAAAGGCTGTTCACGGTAAAATGAGCACTTTTGAAAGCCCTGCTTAAGATCTACCTGCATGCACGTTGTGTGTCGCCTTATGAAAAATTCACACTGTCAGGAGCCTCATCAATTTATTCATACGTTGGTTATGTCAAACTGAGAGATTATTAGAAAAGTAAACATTTTGCAAATCTGCTCATTTTTACACTTTGGCGCATTAAAAAAAAGAGAGAAAAATAAATAATTTAAGTTATTTCAAATGCTTACTCGCCACTTTTTATTCGCCGTTAGGATATGGAACTACTTTCCGTCCATCGCTACGAACATTACTGGGCGCATGTTGCTCAGTGAGCCCGTTAAAATATATGCCACGCAGGAGCAGTGAGCATTTTTCTAAGATTCATTTCAAAAGTACTCAATCGTGAACAGCCTTCAGCAAAAACCGCATATGAAGGCGGGATATCAACCCCGGATATTCTTCGTGAAAGCCTTCCGTTGTAGCCTATGCCATTCTGTTAACACATCGCTACATCATAACATCGTATAGTTGCACGATTAGTAAACGTAATGAGGCTGTGGTGGGGATCGCGTGAATACGTGCTTTATCCTGCACGATAGCTTCTTCAGCTGCCTCGCACGAATGGCACACTACATTTCTGTCCAATGATAACGTTGTCTCCAGCCATCCTGCACCTAAGAAAGGTTACACACTGTTGAAACACAGAAATGTCAGCGCACTGATCAATCTTCGCCAATTAGATTGATGTGGCTGAAGAGTATTAACCTAATTTTTATAATGGAGTTCACTGTGGCGATGGGGACCGTCATCATTAAACTGAGTATATGCAATTTTTGCTCGGCGTCGGGTGCAAGTTATAAAGCCACGTAAGTCCAATTTACTGATGTTCATTGAAAACAATCACAAGTATTGAATTCAGAAATTAAAAGACGGCGGATACTAAATTGCGTCAAAATCAAAGCTAACCTTCCGGTTCACGACCTGTACAGTCGTGATTATTGTATCTTGTATCACGCACTTCTAAATTACTATAGCTACTTTATACGGAAGTGGCCTTTATTGTGAGAAGCAAGTGTTTTCTGTGCATTGAAGTAATTTTTTGCTATAGTCTTTGCAAAACCAAACAACTTGGGCTGCTTCTAGTTGTCTAAATTGGAGTGGTCCACTTACAGAAAATCGCAGCTACAATATGGAATTATTATTTTTAAACACATGTTATTTCATAATTAAAAGTATTTATAATTATATTAGATAAAAATATCCTCTAACAATTAGTCGAATTTATGGAGCTGGCTGCTTAAAACGGGGTACTCAAGGGCCAATCCGATCTAATCCAATCAGCCAATCACAAGGGGCAACTCTACAGACGACACGATCCAGTTGCCCGAGATGTCAGTACAAACGTAACTGTCAAAGCTCCTGCGTTGTCCAAAATGTCCTTTTCGTATTGAGAATCCATCACAAATTGTCAATCATTAAAGTAAGCAAATTATGAATCAATAAAACGAATTTATTTATGATCGGCAATATCTGCTAATAGCACAACAAAAAACATATACTGACTTCAATCTCTCTAAACAAAGATGTGTATTATAAATACAGGAGAAGGTCGCACTCACGGTCGGGGAATGGTGCTGATGGCGCTACACACGAGCCAATCGATAGGGTGAAACGTTGAGGAGTCGGCACGAATTTAAAAATTGGAGGGCCCAGACTATACCCTAGCTCCCGATCATCGTACCCGACCAATCTGACCGGCCGATCAGCCTACACACGACCCCATTTCGGCTACCGACGCGTCGTGAATGCGACATCGAGGCATCGTATCGGCCCGTGTGTAGCCTGCTTAAATCGAACTGCAGATGTCTCCGACTTCACCACTTCGGCCTTAGGGGACTATGTAGCTTCGCATCCAAGGGCATGAAGCGAGGGAGCGATACGAGCAAAAGTTACACGCGCGCCTAGTGCCTCATCGCTCCTACGCGCACGGCGTGCAGTGTTTCCATTGTAACGCTGTATTGTGCAAATTAGATATGTAACAGTGGGGTTTTATTACACACGATGAAAGACCGCAGATTTAACTACGTCCGTATCTATTTACTTTTCTCTTGCCGCTTAAGGAAACTACGTAGGCAAATTTAAAAAATGCGATATTTTATCATTTTCACAAATTTTTCTCCAATAATACACATAATATGACAAAGGTAAAAACATATGGCCATATATAATTGTGTTTTATCTTTTCTGACAAAAAGTCATATTTCAAGAACTTTTATTTACCGAGATACGTGTTTACGCGCAAACAACGATTTCACAGAAAACGTTTCAGTACATAGGACTCTTAAGCCACGCATGATCTACAGAATTATTTTATTTTAAGAGTCTTTATAATGTCCTAAATTATATTGTATCACCACTTCTTCCTCATACACATCACTCCTTTATTAACATCAGCACGTTTTGAATGTACTCATGAAGTACACTGTACGCCCTTTCATATATTCAGTGCTTTCTCGCACACGTTGTAGAACATAGATAGAAGGGAAAGGACAGATCTGACGCACTATAATACGGGTAGGGACCAAGGAGGTTATATATAGTATAACCTCCTTGGTAGGGACGAGGGGACGAACTGGCGGAAATCTTGGATTTCCCTTTGTTCCCTTTCCCGATTAGTCCAGGAATATTAGTCAAATGAGGGCAAGAATCTCGGAATGAGAGATAGTCAGCTATAAACTTGTATAAACCTTTATTTTGACACCCTAAAACTTGTCTCAAAACCTACCTATCGTAGGGTGTCCGCGACCACAGATATTTCTAGGTCAAAGGTCAAAAAATCGATTTTTTTTACACATTTATTGCGAATATCTCGTTTCCTATGGGTTTTATGCTATTTGTATTTATTGCAAATATTGTAGAGGATTCAATTCTCTACAACTTTTGTTTAAACATTTTTTTTATATCTTGAACCATTTTCGAGATAGAGGGCAGAGCGCGCGCAGTGTTTAACTATTTAGAGTATCATTCGAGGTCAACCTGTAGTCCCGATTAAAAACACGCCGTATAAAGTTTATAAATTATTGATAAATATATAATTCTAAATAATTTGCATTTTTTATTAACTATTACGTTATAATTAATAATTTTTTTCAATAATTCAGTATCTATTCATTTAATAATACTTACCTACTCGTGTACTTATAAAGTTATTAAGGGAAATACTTTAATTATTTTTTAATTCTAATCATATTTATACTAATTACTTCCTAACTAAATAAAAATAAAATAATTAAATTTTTAATTAATGTTTTTATTGAAAAATACCATTTCATACATTTATGAACGTTGAAATTAAAAAAATTGAATAATAATAAGAACTACAAGTTCTAATTTCAATTTTCTTCTTCATCATCGTCTTCCAGTCGCTGTAAAATTTCAAATTCCTCCGTGTTCTCTTCTACAGTTCTTAGTCTTTCTGCTTGAGGATTTAAGTTTTTATTATCGTACCAAGCAACACGAGTAGGTAAGTATTATTAAATGAATAGATACTGAATTATTGAAAAAAATTATTAATTATAACGTAATAGTTAATAAAAAATGCAAATTATTTAGAATTATATATTTATCAATAATTTATAAACTTTATACGGCGTGTTTTTAATCGGGACTACAGGTTGACCTCGAATGATACTCTAAATAGTTAAACACTGCGCGGGCTCTGCCCTCTATCTCGAAAATGGTTCAAGATATAAAAAAAATGTTTAAACAAAAGTTGTAGAGAATTGAATCCTCTACAATATTTGTAATAAATACAAATAGCATAAAACCCATAGGAAACGAGATATTTGCAATAAATGTGTAAAAAATCGATTTTTTGACCTTTGACCTAGAAATATCTGTGGTCGCGGACACCCTACGATAGGTAGGTTTTGAGACAAGTTTTAGGGTGTCAAAATAAAGGTTTATACAAGTTTACAGCTGACTATCTCTCATTCCGAGGTGAAACCCCTAATATTCCTGGACTAGATACGCTTGCACTTTCTTGCTAGTAATCACTGCACCATAATGGGCATCGAGTGTCGCTACCTTGGCGTCTAACAAAAAAAGTGACTACCAAGCACTGGACAATGGTGACTGATCAGGTTGGGAGGGAGAGGGGGAAGGGAGGGTGTCTTATTTTATATAAATAAATAGTTTCATTTTTAACAAAACTACAAAAACATTCGACTCGTCCACGAAATAGCAAGCTATAAGCACCCTTGTTGTTAAGTCGTCTTTTCTGGACGTTACAAAGGAATTGTAGTGATTAATTTTATTATTTTACGCGATTACGAGCAGGGGACAACGTGTAGCTACAAAATTTCTGCTCCGCCGAGTTCTGCCTCTTGATCTTCGCCAGGCAGCTGATCTCTTACACCGATTTGCATCGACTCCTCTCTCGGAAAGACAAAGGCATAGTGCACAGATACAATAAATAATATGGATTGGCCACCGTTCAGATTCGAGTGAAAGTGGATCCCGTTGCCGTAATTCCCAGACGGCTCACTTGGCAGGTGATACCTGGCGCCAGAGCATGCACTCGCCACCGCCCGACCTTCAGCTTCTCTGCACCGAGAGGCCGCGCGACATGCTGTTCTGCAGCAGCAGCAGCTGCTGCTGCACACTACACTGCAAAAAAATAATGCGAAAATTACCTGACAAGTGGAATGTAATACTCGCTAACTTGTGGGGGAAACATAGTTTTCCTTACAGGTAAGGTAAAATTACCGCACTCTGGAGTAAAATTCACGTACACGGTAGTGGAAAATCCCATACATAGATGGGAAAATTACATTACACCGCATGCATATCTTCAGCATTGTCTCAACAGCTAAGTGGGGGACGGGCGGAAGAAACAATCTTTTTCACGCTGCCGTCGTGGTGTAATGGATAGCGTATCGGCCTATCGGGATAGAAGACCATGGTTAGCGCCCACCCACCAGCAAGTGTCGAGGATTCTAGTGGTAAGGATTCGGTTACTTTTCGTCAGAGGATAGAGGTAATAAAAAAATTAAATTAACAATATTAATACTCCGGGGTATTTTTTAAGTATAACTTTATTATACAATATAGTTAATTTTCCCTTACTTGTCAGGTACTTTTCCCGTACGATTAGAGAATAGTACTCTATTTGTTATGAAAATTTACTCTACATTTAAGAGGTAAATTTACCTTACATGTAGAGGTAATTCATTTCCCATACATGTAAGGGAATTTTACCTCAAATTTTGTTTACAATGTAATTTTAACGGCGCGCAACCCCCAAGGATTCTATTATACAAAAGTAACGAGCAAAATATCACAAACTGTATAGCGGTTTTCACAATAAAGCGTCGCGTCGAGCATCAGCCAATCAGAGCCTTGACGCTAGCGTCGAGAACGTTGCACGAGCAACGAACATTGGTTTTGAGGCTCGTCGCCAGCGTCGGGGGGGGGGGGGGGGGGGGGGAATTCTGTACTTCATAATAAATAATCTGGCGAGAAGCTGAGATAAAGAACAGATGAATATATACATAAACAGTTCGCAGAGATACTAATTAATTGCAGTTCAAATTTATATAAAATGTTTTTACCTTAAGTATGTTTTCCAATGTTTGAAGAGTCGTTCATGTTCTACATCATCATCATCTCGAATTCTAATATAATACTTTTATTAAATCAAAATATATATCACTTTAGACTATTCACGGTAAAGTGAGCACTTTTTAGGCCCTTCCAACAGACATTAAAAGCTAATAAATATTTGTTATTAAACTAAAGACATTAACTTTTAGGGGTGGTGAAATGTATACAGTATGCTTATTAGATACATGGCAATGTGTATATTAAAAAGTGGCGGTAAGATAGAAATAAATTGAAAGGAAATAATTAGCAGGGCCTTAAAAAGTGCTCACTTTATCGTGAATAGCCTATAAAAAAATAACAATTTTACTAACTAAATGGCAAGAAACTTCACTGCATTTCGACCGGCGTCAGAACATCGCTATATTGTGAAGACGCAAATAACGCTCGTCGCTGGCGGCGAACGTCAGACGCGACGCGCAGCATCGCGACGGTCTATTGTGGAAACCGCGTAAGGAGAGATTAGGGAGGAGTATAGCATACCAATGCTACCATTTTTTACTCCACTAAACGTGACCGGTTATCGCTCCATCACTACTACATTATTTTTAATGCCCAAGGAACACGCTAAGACAGTTATTATATCGACCTCCCTTCTCGCGTGCCTGCAGTAATCTGACGGTCGGTAAACGGATGCAATCCTTACTGGTCCGTTTCCTATTGTTAACTGAATAAGTGTCTTATCATTAAAATTGAAACCTTTCCGCTAACTGATTTCAGACGAAAGGCCCTGAGCGCCCGACACACGTAGGTATCTTCCACCAAGTGAACAGTCGTCTAATCAGGCTGCACAAACGGCATGCTGTGTAAATAACATTGATTCAAAACAGAAAATACAAACTGAAAAATCTGCAAATGTAATTTGACAACTAAATGGAATAAACTGACGTTTAAAATTTGTACGTTACACGCAAGTATTTTTAATTTTTTTACTTTTTATTTTTGATGTAACCCCCAGGAGTACAGCAAATTACCGTTACTTAGTGCGGAGAGGTAGAACGCAGAAGGGATTTCCGCAAAACAACCGAACAGTTGACAAAATAACATAACATTGTAATTGCATCTGTTTGGCGAAAAAAACTGCGTGGAAGAGACGTGAACAAACATTTTTCGTTGAAAGGGAGTGGAAGAATGACAGTATGTGTAGATAATTCGGACTTATGATTAGAGTGAGTGAGTGAAGAAATCTGGGCGTCTCTTAACATCAAGGTCTTGAGAGCCGATGAGGGTGACGCGAGGTGAGTATGGAGCAGCGCCAGAATGAAGGGGCAGGAGGAAACGGGAGATACCCTAGAAAACCTGCAGATCAGCGGCATCGTCCGGCGCGATTCCCACTTGCGAAAATTTGGGAGCGACCCCGCAGCGAATCGAACACGATTCACCTAGGTGGGAGGCGAGTAATCTAGCTACCACACCACCGCGGCCCCGGGATTGATTAGAAATCACGAGTTCATTCTTGTGTAAACCACGATTAGTTGTTCTTGTTAGAACCCTAGTTGCATGATATCCAAAAACAAAGTGACCATCTGATAACATTTATTATTTCTCTTTAAGTAAATTGTAATCAGTTCCTTAACAATTTGTACGGAAACATTCAGTTAATAATACAGATTTTTTAAAAGATAAGCTATTACCGATGCGCCTAAAACAAATAACTAATGGGAGTGCTTGTAAATTTCCATAGATTACATGTACTTAGTTCTTTAATCCAGTTCGTCTGTAACTGTATCTGTACCCGTGAGCAAGCACCTAGTCACAAACCATTTTTTTTTGTAAAATAATTTTTATTTCTATCTCCAGTTTCGCTGAATAACTTCCGGTCGTTTCCAACATCTGGTGACAGACTATTTTTATATAAATTTTCGTCTCGATTAAAATCGTTAGTGAGCTAGAGCTGTTTATACGTTTCAATAACATTGGTCTTGAATTAACCTCAAAAAGACATTCTGTACTTATCGTACATTGTACTTGCAGCATATGATTAAATACTGGCGTCTGGTCATAATTTAAAAATATCATGCATGACAAAGCGACAAGTATTCCAGTGCCTACTGTTTTGTCATTGTCGCTATAAACATAAGTTTTCTTACAGCACAATTATATGCGTCGTAAATTTAGACATAAGTACTAAAATTGTTGTACTCAGACTTATGTTTAATGCTCTTAAATTTAAGTTTTCATTTTCGTGGCCCACAGACAGAAGGGAAGGGAACAAATCAAATTTTACGGGTCAAATTAGTTTTGAGTGTTACCTCATAAGAGATTTCAGTAATGCATTCTACTTCAGATTGGTTCTACCACCAACTTAACTTTTTTTCTAGGGGCAGGGATACGAGTAATGTCTTCCAACATATTTACTTCAGATACTTTTTAGATTTCAGTCGTCTTCTATCTGTATTTTTGGTGCGAGTTAGGTAGGTTCTATCTTGGGACATACAAGTCAATTCGAAAATATCAAATTGCAACCGACTATCTCAGAAAAATCATGGATGAGTTATTTTTTTAACGACATCGATTTGCTTTTGATCCCACTATGGGCGTGCCTTGCTGCTGATCCAAATATTTAGTGCAGGCGAACCGCAATTTCTCCAGCGCTTACACGTAGAAGATAATTACGGAAACCCCTGCGGCATTGATAAATACAAGTTCTGTGTAAAATATCACGCAGATTTCAAATGCTCACATCAGAAGAAGTAACAGAACTTGTGAAACACAGTCATAGAAAAATGAGAGTATTTGCGCTGTATTTTCGCAAAATAATCTGTAGTTCTCAAAGCAAGAAGTTGAGTCGGTAATTACAACTTTGTGTGTTTGCCTCCCAACAAGTGCGAATATGTTTTATTGTTTTAAATGATGATAAATGCCGTTATTGTGAAAATATAACTTATTTGAAAATACCCTTTCGTTACATATTTACGAGACAACTAATAACGTTTTAAGCAAAAAGTGTCGTCGTAAGAGTAATAAGTAGTGAACATTTTACCTTGTAACAATTATTAACTACTTAGACTATATTTACGACGACATTACTACGAAAATTGCACAAGCGATCGTTAAAAAGTAGTTTTTAAATCAACTACGCGTAATAAAAACACTTTCCGATGCCACTAACATCGAATAAAACATTTGTGGGCTGAAAAGCACATTATAGCGAGTACTATTCAACAAAATTTCCAGGCAAGTTTTTTTAAATTATTTAAGTATATGTAGTTAAATACCTAGTACAACAGATAAAATAACAAATTATGCGTGAAAATTCAAAGAAAGAGAACTTGTAAACAGAAAGTGATCGGACAATAATAATAAAATTTACATTCTTCCATGTCTAATTGTACTATTACGTTATATGCGACAGGATGTTAATAGACAACCCTGATGGACAAAAAGTACGTGACAGCAAAAAAAACGCAACTTAATAAATTCATAGCGTCCAAAAAAAGATATTAAATTATATGATTTAAAATTATTCTATTATAAGTGTAGTACCTATTTAACGTGTTCGTTAACTACCAGGATTATGATAACGTGACGAACGAAAAGTATATGTATTTTTGGTGCGATAGCTTGTGTAAACAAACAATAGTTGTCAGTTATTTCTAGCCTCCCGCCGGTTGGTGGCGCTAACTGGCACAGTCTCCGTGCACAGCACGTGTTTTGAAATACGTACGCATGTTAGGCACCGGCTATTACTTCTCTATGACCTACCAATGCATTACTTAAGCAGTACTGCGCACGTCCTTCAGCACCGACCACTAGATTACCACGACTCCTAACGTAGTCGCAACGTGAAAAGAGAAACTTCAGTACGAGGCAGTTACACGCAGAAGTACCGTGGTATTATTCACAGCGGCTGTTATGCTAAAATCGTAGTCCCTTGTCTCGGTTCCCGCTTCCTACGGGCGTTTCTCATGATAACGGGACACGAGGTACTTACTCGAGCACACCGTAACACTGAGCTGTGAAATATTTTATCTCAATTACAATACACTTCCTTGCTGTAAATATGAGAATTTAATATGAATATAAATATGTTCTGTAGGACTATGCCGCCTTCTTTAATTAAACTACTTAATTTGACCCAGTCCGTTTAGTTGCCTAATGAGCTGCTTTTTTTGCGGTACTAAATATGAAGGAAAACAGGCTGTACAGAGTAATTATATAATTTAACATTTACTGTATGCGACAGTTTCTACGGCCAAGGCAATGATACGTATGCCTTAAGTTCGAAGGCCCAGGTAAAGCATACCTGTTTAATAGCGAAAAAAGTTGTTAAACAGCAAAAAATAAAATGATGTAACGTGCATTAAAAACAAAATCAATGCATTATCCAGGACTCCAAGACATTATTACAACCGCTGCAGCAATATTGGCTACATCGGCGACTGCTGTGGTTAAAAAGTTCGAAAACAATCGAGGGCAACAAGTAGCGCTGAATTGCGATCGCCTTGTAACGCATTAGATTTCTAATTGAAATACCGAATTACGTTAGTGCATTGTTTATCATTCAACGACTAATACGGAAGTTGAACAAAAAGTACAGTTATTACTTTTTTCAGAAGTAGATATTATTCAAGTCACGAAAATTTCAGAAAAATCCGTAAGATAATATGCACTCCTATAGGCTATTCGCGATAAAGTGATCACCTTGAAGCTCTCGCATTTTAAATAACAATCATTAAATATATTTTATTGTAGCCTTAGACGTAAACTTTCAAGTTCAGGGAAATATATACACCATGTTCATTACTTGCATGGCAATATTAATTTTAAAATGTGGTGGAAGAATAAAATATGGCTCATAGAAAAAAGAAACTAGGGCCTCAAAAATGCTCGCTGTGCCGTGAACAGCCTATAATAGGAGTGCTTAGTAAAACATATTAAAACTGCGTTACGAAATACGTGAACAGAAAAACAATAAGCACTTTAATATATTTTTGGAAAGGGGGGGCAGACATCTTTCTGCATCTTTTTCCAGGACCAGACTCCACAAGACAGCAGTGTCCAACACGAAGTGGAGAGTACAAGTGGATATAGGATGTTCACGGTAAAATGAGCAATTTTGAAAGCCCTGCTTAAGATCTACTTGTATGCACGTTGTAGCTTCTTCCGCCTTATGTCAAATAAACGTTGCCACGGGCCTTAGCACTTTATTCATGCGTCGGTCCAATGAAACTGTACAATTATTAGGAAAGTAAATACTTCCAAAATCTGCACATCTTTACACTTCTATGCATTAAAAAAGCAGATAGGGAAAGAAATAATTTAAGTTATCACAAAAGGTCACCTAACACTTTTTATTCGACGTTAAGATATGGAACTACTTTCCATCCTTCGTTAACAACTTTACTAAAGGCTGTTCACGATAAAGTGAGCACTTATGAAATGAACCTTAGAAAAAAGTCACTGCCCCTGCCTGCGTATATATTAACGGGCGCACTGAGTGACATGCGACCAGTAAAGTTGGTAAAGATGGATGGGAAATAGTTCCATATTGTAACAGCAAATAAATAGTGTTATGTAACCATTTGCACAAACTGAAATTATTTATTTTCTTATCTGTTTTCTTAATGCTTCTAAGTATAAGAATGAGCAAATTTGTAACATATTTATTTTTCTAATAATTCCACAGTTTCACTTGACCGACTTATAAATAAAGTGATGAGGCCCATAAAATGTTAATTTTACATAAGGCGGAGGAATACACAACGTCCGTACAAGTAGATCTTAAGCAGGGCTTTCAAAAGTGCTCATTTTACCGTGAACAGCCTATAGGCGCATGTCACTCAGTGCGCCCGTTAAAATATATGCAGGCAGGGCCAGTGACTTTTTTTATAACGTTGATTTCATGTGTGCTCTCTTTATCGTGAACAGGCTTTAGTCTGCGTGATGGTTAAACGGGCTGCAGGTTTTCAACTGTAATCATGTCTGAGCAGAGGTTGTGAGACGGGCGCGAAGAGCGTGGGCCAGCCAGGACCTAGCACTGCCGGGGACCACCACTCTCCCGATGAACTAGCGACAGCTTCTCGGGATGTAACACAGCCAGTGTACATGAGGTCTCGCTCTGCTTGCGGTGGGCACACTCACCCTGGAGGCAGGCCAAATGCCGCGTGACGAGTACAGGCAAGTAGTCGGGGGAGGCGCGGTCTGCCTGCCGATAGCCCGCATACCAAGTCGTTCATGGCTGTCTGCGTTCATGGCGATGACAGGCACCGTTCACGTTTGGGTGCCGGCGGTGCTGCTTCCGTCACATATCCTCTGAAGCACAGCTGCTGCCCTTTATTATTTAGACAAGTATTGTATTGTAAAGGCCTTTCTAACGTCCCCCGGTTTTATGCTTGAAAGCTTAACTTAAATTAACACCCATACCTTCCGGAATTCGAACCCAGAGGCTCTCGCACCCCAGATCGGTGGAGCACCAACCGACTGCGCCACGGGAGATCAGCGATTTAGACAAGTAATTCACACTGGTTTAATCCAGGCCCGTAACCACGTATACTTTATATATATATATATATATATATATATATATATAAGCGGCCTTAACACCTTTCCCCCTTCGTAAAAATTGGTGGGGGTGGCCACCCTGTAATTGCATATACCTGTTTATGCCTTCAAATTTTATGGAACAAAATAGGTCACCTTGTTGCAAGTGCCGAGGACCCACCGTTTCTTTTGAAACACACGCAAAATTTCCAGCGGCGACGAAACAATGCGTGACACGTAGGCAATACGTCCAACACGCGGAGCAAAACGCGTCCTGACATTGGACCGACTATCCCCGAAAGCACTAGAGAAACGAGACGGAAGGTGTGTGCTGGGCATATGTGGTTATAGGACTGCAGTATAGACAACATGTCGAGGTTTACGTGGGAGGAATTGGCCGACATACATGTAATGTATAGTGCCGCAAGCTGCAATGGTGTCTCAGCACGTAACTTGTACCAGCAGAAATACCCAAACCGCATAACCACACGCGGGGCACTTGTAGCAGCTAACCAACGCATAATGGAAACAGGTGCACTGACCATCATAATAATTAATGTACTGTGCGGTTGTTTGGCACTTGCTGACTCATTTGAACCCTAATGTGTGTCTATAGACCGTTCACGATAAGTGAGCACTTTTGAAAACCCTGCTAAAATTTTACTTTCTTACCCATTATGTATCCTTCCACCACATGTAAACAAAGATTGCCTTGTGACTGCCATGTGATTGCCACATGTTAATAAACTCAATGTTTTCATTTTAGGACTGCTAAATGTAACACGTATATTATATATAAAATGTGTAAAATATATCATGTATATAACACATGATATATATAATGTAAATATGTATGCATATACATGTATGTAATTCATGTAAAATATAGAATATATATAAAATACATAACATATAATTGTTTATGTCATATCACAGCTCCGATAGACAAAAACTTTACACAACAAACAATTGAAAAATGTACGCCCTAGCGATGAAGTCATGGAAACTGTTAAAAAGCAAACATTAAACTTGTGTGGTGAACAAGGACAAACACGACACGTTAAAAAAGGTCACACATTAGTTAAGCCGAAAAATAATTTGGAAGGGCAGCCAAATCCAGATTTTGAAATAGACTAGCACTACTGCACACCCAAGGTACAACACAACTTGTCACACAAATGACCAAACATTTAAAAACTGTACCGCAAATTTACCGTTTCCCACCACTCACCGTTTTCTAAGTGTCTCGCTCTGTAGCGTGACATGTAAAACGTCAGCTCAAAACATGGTAGCTGTGTTTCGCCTCAGCTGACTGAAGTTAGGTGAACTAAGCCATAAAAAAAAACTTTCATCCTGCAGGCATAAGGTAGCAGCGTGACGTAGCAGATGTCTGAAGCATGTAAAGTAGACAGAGCGAAACCGTGCAAGGACTTAAATAAAAAATGACAAATCAAACAATAATGACGCACGATAGGGGAACGGGGAAGGCAGGGAGGCAAGGACAGACGAGGGGATCTGAGCCAAGCAAAGAGTACACCACTGCAGAGAAGTAGATGGTGCTAATAAACTTAATGTGACAGCGCAAACGTGGCAGTATATGAAAATATGTAATATATAAAAAATAAAAATATATATAATATGTGCATGTACATGCACATTTTAAGGATATTTTTTATGCACCTTTATTAATGGAGATAAATATATTTCATATACGCGTATAACGTATATGTAAAAAAAATAATAAAATACACAAAAAATATAATATCAACATGTGCTATTGTGTATATGTACATATATAGTTTTTTAACACAGTTACTGTGTTCGTACCCTTCTGAGACCCTCCAAAAAATAACTGAACATTTATACTGTGAATTGAAGTGGTAAAAGAAGGGTATGCCAGGCTTATAACTGGCACCACCTTCATTTGTACAAAATAACTCTAGAAAAAACGTATATTATTTATAGCTTAGCGTAATGCCGATCCGGTGATGGCCACATTTCCGGTGTTTCTTGTGGCCCAAATGGGTGCGACATTTCCTTTTTGTCAAACCCACACAGACCTCAAGAAACCAATTTTACAGGTAAAGTGCATGGACTCTCATCATTGTTGTGGTTCCTTCATTGCAATGACTGCAGCAAAACTGAAAACTCAAATGAGAAAAGTATTTAAAGAAATTTACTATACTTATTATTAATGGAAAAACCAATACACATCCACAAATTACAGCAAAATGATAATATAAAGGACAAATTATAAAAGTAATACTTACAGGGATGTAACTGTGCATAGCAATAAGCACTTGGTTTAACTTGCCTTGTTACTATAGCTGTGCGTTAATAAACAGCCAATCAGAAGCCCCGACACTTATACTTTGTTATCAATTGAAAAACTTATTTAGAAATAAATAAAGTGTGTATTTTGACTTCATTCCTCGAGAAGATATTTTCTTTTGTTTATTTATGGATAATCACGACCACGGAAGTTTTGTAACGCTTTTAGGCAATTTTTTAAGTAAAAATTTAAATAATTTACCGTTTTAAAAATGTCTCGGATCAATTGAAAATATTTATAAAAAACAAAAAACCACTACCAACTCTATGTACGGACCTTAATTTCTTCGGTACAAATGTAGCAACATAAACAAACTAATATTATTATCGTTATATCAATTGTAGCCAGGCCACTGAGCTTTTGTGTTTTGCATGTGATTATCGCTATAACTGTGAATGTGTTTGGTATGTCAATTGTAGCCCGGCCCTTACTGAAAGCTAGCTCATACAACTTCTTTAGAAATACTTAATTTAACACATACACTGAGTAATGTAATGTAATCTTTAAAAACCATGCATTTGCAAGTAAACAGGAGCTGTGGGAGTCTGGGGTGTTGACTATGTCGTGTAATTTACTGTTACATTAAATTTAAATAACTGCAATATTTTTGCGGCCAAAGTGGCAGATATTACAACAATTATGCCTACTCAATAATGCATACTATCTTTGTTGATATTTTTCAAAAGGTAGCAAGTTGTCTTGTCGAACATCCATTTCGAAATTTAAACATGGAAATGTTCTATATGCCTACCTGTTGACAATCAATTGTAAATACTTTATAATTCTTATTACGGCAAGCATTACCAAATATAAAAATTAGACCTACACTTGCATCATGAAAGAATGTCGGCAACAAGCACAGCTATAGGTCTATAGTTAACATAACCAGCTTCAAGATTTTATAGTTTATATGTTGGAACACCTTTGGTGTAGCATCAAACTGTGACGTTTATGTTATGGTAACCATAATAAAACTTATCACTGTAAATTGGGATGAATAACTATATGAACACAAGTTTGAGGTTAGGCCTACATTACAAAATAACACAGTGATTTTAAAACGTGTCAAATTAATGTATAATTATTGACATGCACATTTGCACTTGTTATCAAGGCAGATTTAAGAGGTTACATCGCTGGGCGTAAATAGATACGTACAGATGTATTTGAGGTTAGGCCTGCATTACAAAACTGCACAGTGATATAAAAACGTGTAAAATTGACGTATAATTATTGACTGCCAAATTTGCACTTGTTATAATGACAGATTTGAAAGAAAGGTTAAACAGATGGGCATAGGTTGATAGGTACAGATAACTTTTAATATTATTTGTCCAAGTTAGGATATAACATGTAATTTGCAAACTCACATGAATATATTAATGTTGCGTTTCTGCTGTCGTTTATTTACTTTATAATTGTTCTTTTACTTTCCGTTTATAATATCACGTTTCTAACTGTTGATTTATACTTATTCTTTTTCTCTCTATTTACTGGGGATAAGCGGCGAACACGTCGTAAAAACACATTTACATTTACCTCCGGACAGTTGCCGTTAAATTTTCATCATTTCTGCCACTCGTTCGATCACCTTGCACTGCTTCATCTCTCCTCGAGGAATTAAAGAATAAATACTTTCGGCGAGATTTATAATGCCCTCCTGACGCTGAATATTTGTTTGTACTTTGCTGGAACTCATAACTTTACACAAAATCACGCCAACACAATTAAACACTATACGACCTATAGTAAAATATTGCTGATTGCAGATAAGCTGAAAAATAAATGAGAAATATTAAAACACAACTTCCAGTTTCCAAATTTGTAGTTTGCCTCACAAGCAAAGCCAAGCAACAAGCCTGACGGAACCACAATAACGGACCGTTGGTTTTGACTGTTGCGCCGATCACGTGAGACAACATAATTATGAGTCACAGTAAATACATTATCTTTACGCCAATAATTTCTTTAAAGTGTATAAAATAAACTTCAAACAGCTTAAGTAGCCATAAATTTAAACATTACACTTGCAATACCGCGTTATTTCGTAGAACTACTTTTCACATTCCACTACCAACATAACTTTGTGTGTTCATCCCCAGCCTGTGTGGTGACACACATTGTTATACATACGCAGTTGCGGGCGGTGGTTTTTTTCAAAGGATGATTTCTAGAGTGCTCACTTTAACGTGAACAGCCTTAGGCGAGATCACAGCGACAAGGCGTGTTAGTGCATATGCACAACATACTTTTGTGTTATTTTAGAAGATCTCACTTGAGTCCTACTTAAGTCCACCTCAGAACAGTCGGCCCAATATAGGTTGCTCACAATGTGTTTACCTCCGCGTATATGATGAAGTATTACCTACGTGCCAACTACTGTATCTTCGCCGCTGAAAAATGTGTGCGTTATAAAAGAAAATAGCTGGTACTGGGCACTTGTATCAAGAAGAACTTTTTTGTTATGTAGGACGTGCTACTGTTTATAACAGGCGACATCAAATTTCCACGAAACTTAGACGATTGTATGCAATTTTAGAGTGACTATGCCTATTAACGCCGGTATTCTTATAGGTTGATGATCTCGATAGCACGATACATTATCAAAAGAATTGTAGTTTATTTCCATGCCGTTTCCAATACTTTGCAAAAATACTATTTATAAACTCGATTTCTAAGGGCCTGTATCTCCCTTACGAATTGAGCTGGGAGATAAGTTGCATGACATAGGCTATGTCTACCAGATTTTCTGAAAGGAATCACCTCCCAGAATAATTCGGGTGAGTTTCTGAACAGCCTGTATATAGACAGATATATACAGACAGACAAACACAAACACACACACACGCACTCTCTCTCTCTCTCCTCTCTCTCTCTCTCTCTCTCTCTCTCTCACACCAATACATTTTATGTATTTTTCATGGTGATCACATTTCAAAATCAATATTTTATTTATAGTTAAGAACTTAAAACAAAATCCTTCGTAGGATATATATTTTCATAGAGTATAAATTATTTGGCGAATTCTTATATAATTTTTATTCGGGCTAAAGTATATATAAGAATAAATAAAAATAGGAGTATACCGGCTCTAATTTCCTTAGCCTTTCTGAAATTTTACAATAAAATGTTTAACAAATTTTCTGATAGACTATAACTCACATGAAACTGTATACATAAAACCATTACATTAAAATATTGCAGTCAAACACTTTATAATTCATTTTCATTTCTATCTGCAAAAATTAAGGCCTTTGACGATGGAAAGAATATTACAAGTTCATCCAAGTTAAGTATCGTGTAATTCCCTTAATATAGAACAATAAATACATAAAATTGCAATGTTTGTAAACATTACATTTATTTCACTCCTGTGCTATAAACATATTTTTTGTGTGTGTGAGAGAGACATTGTGCAAATGAAAAGTTTTTCGAGTCTCCACTGCATACACCATACAAATACAGAAGGTTGCGGGAGTAAAATTATGCTCACTATACAAACTGCATAATATAGAACGATGTCTGTTATTAACTATCTCAGTTTGCCCATGACAATACTTACGTAATACATAGAGCACAGCATGGCTACGATAAAATCCCTTACGCAAGATTGTTATACAATAATACAAACAATGAGATTATATCAAAACTAGCATAAACTAGATCTCATACAAGTGATATGACATGACATGACATATTAAAGGCGGACAAATTCGGGAATCTTATGTGTTAAATAGATCGGTGGCACATTCGTCAAGGGACCTAACAAGAACGCGCCTTTCTTATGACGGTGAAAACAGATGAGTAATTTTTGTGTATCGACGTACTTTCGTATGTGAACTGCTACAACAAACACAATGATGTGTGTTCAGACTGAAGGCTGGTCTGGTTCGCCAAGCAACTTATCAGTTACGGAAATTGTAGCGTGTCCCAGGAAGACTAAGCAAAAGGTGCATCTCAGTGGTTTGCCACCTCCTGGGGACAATAGGGCGTCCTCCAAAAACCCTCAACCCGACCGGCAATCAAACCCGCGACCTTCGATCCACAAATTCGGAGATCTGACCACTACACGAACCGGTCAGAAATAACAGCAACAAATATTTAAAACGTTCTTCTGGATCGCTGTTACTCACGCACTCGATAACTATAAACCTCTGTAGTCTGGCGGGGGAAACTTTCGCCACTGCAAAACTGAGGGTTTCCGCGTCTGGGAAACGTAGAGGACGTTGCCAACGGTACTTCCGTTTTACCTCCCACTGCATTTCATCATTTCGGGGAGCTTGCTGGCTACGATCGATTAGTCGTGACGAGGCCGAACTTGCGATGGTTCGACATCGACCCTGATATAGAATATTGTAACCACTGGCCACGGAGAACTGCTAACCGGGGGAGTTGACACCGTAAAATACCGACAACGTGAAATGATGAAGAGATTTAGAAGGCCCTTAACATCGAGGTCTTGAGAGCCGATGAGGGTGATTGAGGCGAGTGTAGAGGCGCGCCGGAATGAAGGGGAGGGGGGAAACGCGAGATCCCGAGAAGACCCGCCGACCAACGGCATCGTCAAGCACAATTCCCACATGCGAAAATCGGGAGTGACCCAGCCGGGGATTGAACCCGGATCGCCTTGGTGGCAGGCGAGCAGCCTAACCGCTCAGCCACCGTGGCCCCACTTATGGTATGATCAACACGAAGCTCTACATATTTCTGTTACTTCACGCCGGATCGTATCGCCGCATGTAGCCACTCTACCAGTATTACACTGTACTAAAGGTTATTTTTAACTGCAAATTGTGCCCGAATAAACAATCCATGTGTTTTGATGTAGTCAGTTACATGTACCATGGTTCATATCGCCTGTGCCAAATTTCAATCCAGTTCCACATCTTCTGGGCGCGGAAATGTGCTCAGTAATGAGTGTACAAAATAATACAACGAAATTTTGTCGCTTCAGCACAGCACGAATTTACACTTTCTTTCGGGGGATCTTCATGTCTAGAACCCATACATTCCCAATCCCGCTCGTTTCCTATCAAATGCATGCAGTGGGAAAAGACTACAGAGTTGTGACTTAACCACCAGGAGGTTTTGTACCTTTAAGTAGCTATACATCAGACCCAGTTAGTTTTTATTGATCATTCCTCGCTTAAGACGTATCGTTAATTTGTTAAGCTTTTAGGTAAAACAATTGATTTATTTTTGTAACATAGTGCAACTTATTCAGTCGCACTGGGTAGGCAAATGAATTGCAGTGACATTACTGAAATTATTACATTTTATTGAGAGAAGGTTATTCTAAACAGAAGAGTTTACTAATAGCGTACTTCCACAGGCTTAATGTATTGTGACAGCACTGCAACACAAAATACTGAACACTAGCAGAGAGACAAGACAAGCTCTTCAAAAGCGGGCAAAGTTAGAAGCTATGATATTGGTGTTCAGACATTTTACCTTTTAACAATGAGCAGAACCATAGTATAGACGAACTAATATTCGTAGGTGTGAACAACGGTTGTTATAGATTTCTTCGTTTTTGGACACAACGGTTGGTATGTACTGATGATCAACTCTGAAGAAGCTGATCGGAATATGTTCAAAACATCCTACAGCCACCAACACACGCTCGAAATTCAGAAGTCAAGAAACTCATAGCTACAGCAACATCAGATAGTTTATCACTGTGGAGTATGTTGGGGAGTTCACAATATGTTAGAGAGAGAATAAAAAAAATCATGTAATTATAAATCGAAGTACTAACAACTACCAGTCTTTACAGTAGAACGAAACTTGCTAAAGCAGAACTGCACTCTCTCTTGAAGCAGTGAATACATTTAACACTTAATTCAGATCATAATTGATTCCAAACCATCTGCTACATAATGCTACATAATGGTAAATCTAGTTTCACAAGCATCCGTACGGAGATTTAAAAAATTAATATGTCTCGGTGGCTTTAAGTTTAGTGCTTAGGCCTGCCAACCATATCTCCAGCAGATGTGAATTGGACTTCTTCGCATGTTGGAAACGTGACGTTGTCAATGACTGGTGGGTATTACTCAGTTACTTTTCCAGGGCCACTGCATTCCTCGCCTCTCCGTCAGAGCCTCGAGTCATTCAACTCTTCAGGCTGACGGAAAACGACCTCGTCTGTCCCTGAAGCCGGGCAGACAGCTCCGCTCAGCGCCAGACACTTCTCATCCATGTTGACCCTGCATTAAGGGTTCAGCCTGGCTGGAGGTATTATGCGTGACCCAGGTGTAAAATCACGGGATGGCTACAGGCGACCCGTGTACGGTCTTCAGATGCCTCGTCACTTCAATACGCAAGGCAATGAACAGGCGTGTCGTGTAGTCCTTACATCAGCAACTCGCCTCTTGAGATCACAACTGGTGACCCTATAATTTCATGGTGTAGAAATAAAGAGAAGAGTGTGCTGCGCGTCCCTCTACAACCTTATTTATCCTGTAAAGGTGTTTTTAAACGACTCAGTCATTTTAGCTTCCGGAAACTACACTTTATAAATGGAGAAACAAGACTAAAACTTGTCGTTTTTTTTCCCCAAGACGAATTCTTTTACGCGCGTGGAACGGATTTCGAATTTTTTTTCCTCTGAAAGGAGCCGCGGTGGTGAGACTACTCGCCTCTCACCCAGGCGAACCGAGTTGGATTTCTGGCGGGGTCACCTCCGGATTTTCGCATGTGGAAATGGTGCCGGACGATGCCGCTAGTCAGCAAGTTTTCTCGGGGATCTCCCGTTTCCCCCGCCCTTGCATTCCGGCACTGCTCTGTAATCACCTTGTTCCACCCTCATCGGCTCTCGAGATCGACCACGATGTTAAGAGCCGCCCAAATCTTTCCACCGCACCTCTTTCCTGAAGCTCAGTGGCGTACTGTTCGGCGTTCTATAGGCTGTTCACGGAAAAAAAGCGAGCACTTTTGAGTCCCTAGTCACTTTTTCCTTTCAATGATATTGTATCCTTTAACTACCTTCTGTAAATAAATTTGACCATATAAGTAATAAACATAAACACAGTGTGTGTATTCCACCGCACTCGGAAGTTAAAATATAAGGATAAAATAAAATATATTTATTGACTGTTATTCTAAATGAGAAGGATTTCAAAAGTGTTCACTTTACCGTGAACAGTCAATAGCCAGGCGGAACCAGAGTGCGGATGTTCTGTGTAACGCGGTCACCTATTCTTAGCTTCTGTATGGTACTAAGATCCGTTCATCCGAGTCCACTACCTAGAATATCCATAGAGAGAAAACGGAGTAGCGTGCGCATGTGAGCTGCGAAACAGTCACTCTATATGTCACTACACTGGGCTACTTTTCTGCCTGTAGCACTATTGAAAACAATGTGGATAAGATTCGAGATTAGAACATAGTGTTTTGAAATGTCTATATACACTTACTCTAAGCTGGTATTAATACAACTAGAATATATTAAAGCTACTCAAAGAATTGCATTCGTGTAGAAAGGCGTGGGTCTGTTGAAAACTGAAACACGTTGATCGACAGCTGTGTACTGATGGGTGAGTCAATTTTAGGCACATGCGCAGAATAAATAAATAAATAAATAAAAAAAATAAAAAATAAAAAAAAGGAGGTTTATTGTCCATTCATGTAAGTGGGATATATTTTAACAATTCTAGAAAAGTAGTGCGGCCACGATATATTCTTCCACCACAGCTATTTTGCCAGTGAAGAAAAATATGTTTGTAAACAAACGTTCCTAGTCGAACGCACACTTGCATTTTCATCTTCCCTCGTGTTTCCTCATGACAGGAACTGAAAGACTGACGTTAGCTAAGTTCCGTCCAGTAATCAATGAGGGATATTATAGCTAGGTTGGCATTCCCACATTTTTATCTTTTAATTGTCAAGGAAATTTCGTTGGGGTTCAGTTTATTCTATTTCGAGGGAAAAAGAAAAATGTGGGGGGAGGGGGGACTGCACTTTAGTGTTTAACGTCTTTCGTGAGACGGTATTATTTTGAGGTTCTTGAGAATGTGTGGAATTTTGAGTTGCATATTGTTTTGATGGAGCAGTAAAAAATCTTGTTCGTACGGAAATATCATTCAAATTATTATAAGTTCGAAAGTTTTAACTTCAATGCAAAACCAAGCACGATACATACGCCGTTCGTATTCATACAGATGCATATATATATATATTATATATATATATATATATAATTTTAATGTATTATATATATATATTTTATATACGTTTCTAAGTTTAAGTTTGTTGTTTGTTGTTTCAGGAAGTGTCCGCAGTGTTGATTTTATTGAATGATTTTGAAAATAAATTATTTTAATGCTAGTGACCAAACTTGACGTAAGTGAAGTAAACTTGCAAGGATTTCCACAGTAAAACACGTGTTCAAGAGGTTGCGAATTTAACATACAGTAAGTTTGCGTGTTTCGTAAATAATGTATTTGTAAACCATCAGTATAATTATTGAAATGCACGTCACCTGAAAAAGAAAACCGCAGTTTCAACACTTTTGTAGTGTGTAAATAATGTGTGTTTGTTTCAACGAGTGTTAGGTTTTCTTTTTCAGGTGACTTGCATTTCAATAATTATACTGAAGGTTTACAAATACATTATTTACGAAACACGCAAACTTACTGTATGTTAAATTCGCAACCTCTTGAACACGTGTTTTCCTGTGGAAATCCTTGTAAGTTTACTTCACTAACGTCACGTTTGGTCACTAGCATTAAAATAATTTATTTTCAAAATCATTCAATAAAATCAACACTCCGGACACTTACTGAAACCAACAAACTTGAAAATGGCGGAAGAACAGATTTACAAAGCGTAAACACGTGCCGATTAAAATTGCATTTCACTCAAGAAAACGCACTACAACGGTACCTACAACCAACTGTGCTTAATGAAAGCAAACAAACAAAACAATTAACTACCTATAAAATATTCCGACAACACCAACGAGGTACTCGTATAAACACGACGAGAAAAATCACATGCACAACGGCGTTTATCTCATCGGGCTGGAAATTGGAAACATGGCTAACCATTGGCTGGAAACGTTTACTGTGCGTACGTGTAGACATACTCTGTCATAATTGCTAAACATGTTTTTAAAGTCAATTCGCTAAAAACTAAAAAAAAAAAAAATATATATTGCTTTTAAACATAATTTAAACCATAAATGTTGTAAGTTAATTTAAAATTACAACTTTTAGTTCTGAGTACTATATTCTTCCAAAGCCACCATCAAAATTGCCAACTTACAACGTACATCTGGCAGCAATTCATCAGCTAATACAATACTGTACAAACGAGACATTATATCTGAAGGAAAAAAAAAGACTGTTGCAGAAAGTACACTTTGTCAAATGGCTGAAGAAAAATGTATACGCATGGTCCCTTAGATAAGCATGTTACAATTATCATGCAGTTGCCATCGAAGGTTTGCGAAAGTAAGATATACATTTTCAGAATCGTGCGTGGTCTGCGGAAATATTTTGCATGATCCACTCAAATGAATGTAAAATTACACTTCAGGTGTACATATTACTGAACACGCCCTCTTAAGTCCAACGGAACATGGTGCATTTTACAAAGCCACATTTATTGTGATTGATATTATTAAACTATAAAAGCATATGTACCGGATCTTTTTGTATAACATGCTTATACATGGCGACATTAATATTGTTCCATAAAAGAATTCCTGGGCGTAAATTTAGTAAATCTATTTAAGTATACAATGTCACATAACGGCTCGGTTGTACAATGTTTCGCGGTGAAAGAACATAACCTTAAATTGCAAGTGACGTGTAGAGTACATGTAGTACTTTTTAAAGCAAAAAAAATATTCTTTTTTTTCTTTCGGTACCTCTGACATCACATACTTTGGATCATCCAACGAATCACCAGTGCCAGATGACCATGAAGTTGTCACATTTCATTCTTCCCACAAGGTTAAAAGGTATCTCCGAACCGGTTAAAAACGAAAGTAACTTTGTGGAGATTTATTTTTATATCCCCGTAATGCAACAACTATGTTTGTAAATGGTGAAAAGGCTGGGGAATTCACCGTACTACTTCACGAGAACTGTAAAAGGCAAGCTTGGAATCCTCTTTAACGATAGTTTGCAGAAGTGCAAAACTTGTTCATGACGTCACGGATCTCAGTCACAATGACGCAGCAAAGTACATAATCGATTCTACGTACCAGTTAAGTTGTTACAAAGTCCGTAAACGATTCGTCATCGTTAAGCTACACTTGTCTGACGACAATGCCCAATACTCATGTGCAACAAATTACCTTCTTCAGTAAAAAAAATCGTTCGAACTATTATATCCGTATATCGCGATTTTCGTAAAGTGACTGTTTTAGATTATTTTAAGCATTTAAAGGCCGTTTAAAAAAAATTGTATGCATGTTTGTGTCCCGGCATCACGGAAGAGCTACCGAACAAAGGTCATAATTAGGAGTGTTATAGCATCCCGATATATCAACAGGGAGCTAGCTCATCAGTAGAAATCAAACGACTGCCCGTGGAACTCCAGCACCTGCTACCGCCATCAAACACTTCCGTTACCACACTTCAAATCCGAATAATTTCCCTCTGAAGTTCTCTCTCTGGAGAATGAGTTCAGAGATTTGGCCGGCCCAAAAACAAGGTCTTCAGAGCCGGTGAGGGTGAAATGAGGTGAGAATGGAGCAACGCCGGAAAGCAAGGGCGGGAAAACGGGAGATCCCTGAGAAAACTCGCTGACCAGCGGCATCGTCCGGCACGATTCCCATTTACGGAAATCCGGGAGTGACTCGGACGGGGATTGAAGCCGGTTCGCTTTGGCGGGATCTGTATCGGGAAGAATGTGTACCGAGAATATCACTGTTTGCGGCTGCATTATTATTCCCACATTATACAGTTGGATTTTTCAGTGGGCTGAGCCGTACTAAAACTATAGTTAGACCATTTCATATATTTTTTCGGTAGTTTCGTATTACTGTACATAACATTATATGAAGATCACAGGGGGAAAACCTAACAAGTTCACATTTACCGATCTCCGGGTTCTTATGCCATTTGTTTGCTTCGATACGGTGTTTTCTTCTGATGTTGCAGTCGCGCGGAAGAACATAATCGGTCACAAGATACAGTCATTTGACATATCAGCATACGTGGAAAGAACATAATAGTTTTTAAACTTAAAGTAGCTCTCCTCTAAAATTAGCGCAATGTGACTAATCAGGTATTTCCCCTGTGGTCTTCATATGATATTCCAAGTCACATGTTTGATTTCCTCAAGACTTTATTTTCGTATTAGGGGTCGGAATAAACACGACAAACAAATTTCTATCAAAAAATTCAACTTGCGTGAGCAAAGATGCAGGCAAAAGTTTTCTTTCATTTCAATACGTAACACACAAATTTATTTATTTATTTATTTTTATTTATTTTTTTTACCTGCCACACATAAAACCAATTACACATTCAAATTCGAACATGCGAAAGCCGTGGGCTACAGCTAGCATTTCTATATATTGCGTAAGACCTAATAATTAAACATGATGTTTTCGAATTATGGCTAACAGAGATAAATTTCCAGGCAGATACGCACAAAAATCACTTTCACCAACTTGAGACAGAACGGACAACCACGTGAAAAAATTAACCCCCAGTGGCAATAGTACTTGCCGAAACAAACAGAATACCGAGAAGATTTACGATATTGTACATCCAACGCCTTGAAGAATTTATCAGGGTAGTTTACAACCTATATTTTACTAGCGGGGGGTGCGATTTACAAATATGGCGTTGTTAAAAAATTGTTGCTGTGGGTCATCCTTAACCTGTCGCGGACTTTTTGTAGACCTTTTTGAGATCTATAATTCGGTAGTACATTAATTTGGTGTATATCTTATGGTTTATTCAGCGTAAACCATGTATGCGCCCAAAAGGCGGCTTTTTCCGATTTGATTAGAAAACGTCGACATTTCTCTACTATCCTTACATTAAATATTAATATATTATATATACTTAAACCTTCCTCAAGAAATTCTCTACGTAATGGTGAAAACCGCATCAAAATCCATCAAGTAGTTTAGAAGCCTTAACCGAATACACGGACACACGCGGCCGAGCGACTTTGTTTTATATTACGTATAGATGTATAAGGCTGTTCACGATAAACTGAGCACTTTTGAAAGCCCTGCTTAAGATCTACTTGTGTGCGGCATTGTGTATTCTTCCACTATATGCAAAATAACATTGCCATGAGACTAATCACTTTATTCATGCGTCAGCCAAGTAAAACTGTAAAATTATTAAGAAAGTAAATATTCTGCAAATGTGTTCATTTTTATGCATTAAAAAACCTGAAAGTAAAATTAATCGTGTCATTATCCCTTAATATTTAACCTAACACTCTTAATTCAGCTGTAAGATGAGGAACTACTTTCCTCTCCGTTGTTGCCAACTTTACTGGGCACGTGCTGAACAGTGAGTCCGTTAAAACATGGGGCAGTGACATTTTCCCAACGTTGAATTTGGAAGTGCTCATTTTACCATGAACATCATATAGCTAACTTACGAATGTTTTTGAGAAACTACACGCGTGTGAAATGTGGGTTTCTTGTTTGCACGGTGGACGACACACACACCGCGCTATATACTAGTATGTTCACGATTTCTACACGCTTTTGCAAACAAACCTTCGAAACATCACCACATGCACGACTTGTTTGATTGCTTCCTACGCATTCCACGTATCGCGAGTGTTTTATACTTGTATCGACATAAAAGTACATTATCTTTGGTTGAAATGAACTTTTAGTTATATCCTATTTATAATATATAATATTTAATTTATAATTAGTGTGAATAAAAACAGGGAGAAAATAGGTATGTTGGTAATATCCAGTAATAAAGAAATAGTTCTTACTCAAAATCAGTACACTGAGTGCGCACGGGGCCACGTTGGCTGAGCGATTAGCACGCTCGCCTCCCACCAAGGCGAACCGGGTTTAATGCCCGGCCGGGTCACCGGATTTTTGCAAGTGGGAATCGTGTCGGACGATGCTGTTGATCGGCGGGTTTTCTCGGGGATCTCCCGTTTCTCCCGCCCCTTAATTCCGACGCCGCTCCATATTCTTTTCAAACACCCTCAACGGCTCTTTAAGACCTCGATGTTAAAAGACGCCCAAATCTCTTCACTCACTCCCTGAGTGCGCACGAATAAGATGCGTTGTCCCTTTGGCGTATATTTCTAGACTTGGTTAAGCTTTGTTTGCACGAGGCGGAGGAATATCATGAAAGTATAGCTATAGCAGGGCTTTAGAAATGGACTAAAGGTGGGTGTCGTCTGCAGTGCGGTGTCGTTTTGCACTCGCGAAATGGTTCAATGAGTGCGAAAGAAGATAGAGTAACATGATCATAATCAAGTGAGTTCTCCGTTGAAATCACTTCGAAAGCCGCCAACGAAAGCCGAACATGTTTCATTGCGGCACTGCTGCACTGGCAGTGAAAACTTCACCCAGTCTTGCGCACGCCTACCACAAGCGTGCTCGACACCATAAAAATTCATTATGTTATATGTTCAAGAAATACTCTTCAACTTTTAGACACTTATTACAAGAGGCTGTTCACGATAAAGTGAGAACTTTTGAAACCAACCTCTGATAAAATACTGCTCCAAACTGCGTGTATTTTAACGAGCACACACTTACTGACATTCGCCCAGCAAGGTAGGTTACGACGGAGGAAAAATAGATCCATGTTTTAAAATTAAATTCTGTAACGTTAACGCGTGTAAGCACTACAATCATTCCTTTTTTTTTTTTTTTTTTTTTTTTTTGCTTTTTATTTTTAAATGTATATAAATATACAATAAACAAAATTTGTAAAATTTTACTTTTGTGAGAATATCACAGTTTTTCTTGACCGACTCACGAATAAAAGTGATCAGGCGATGGCAATTTTAACTCAATATATGGTGGAAGAATATGCAGTGTGTATACAAGCAGATCTTAAGCAGGGCTTTTAATAGTGGTCAGTTTACCATGAACACCCTAAAGTAAAATTTACTAGCACGAAAAATTACAGCATAAATTTTTTTGCATAATTCCATGCCAAAATCACAATTTTAGGGTTTTTGGGATGTACAAATAATCAAAACTAACTTACTTACCGAAATGAGATAATCCATATTGAAATAAGATACCGTTAAGTTACTTCAAGAAATATTTACAATCACTCTAATTTTTAAAAATTGCTCAAAATAAGGAAATGTTTGCATATTTTTATTTATAGCAGTCTTATGACATTTCGTAAATTAAATTTGCCTAAGCGTAGCTAAAAATAGACTAACACATGACATTTCAGTCACCCCTGTTAAATTTTCTGTCATATTATCGTTTATTTTATTTTTACGTTCAAAAACACTAAAATTGTGATTTTGATATGCCATGATGCAAAAAAATTGTAATTTTTTTTTACGAGGAAAGAGAACTTACAAGTACAGTCTATTTACGGCTTCTTCACACTTTTTGAATTAAACCTTTGAAAAATCTCTCCATGTGCGACACGGTTAGTTATTTTATAAATATACCATGCGTCGCAAGCGTTTTATAGTTCTGTTAACATGAAAGTATCTTATTTTTCGTAAAATATAAATTTCGTATGCGTATTTTATTAATAAATTATAATATTCAATTTATAATCAATGTAAATAAAAACAGTGAGAAAAGGTGTGTGTTGGTAGTGACTAATAAGAAATAGTTCTCATGCAAAATATCATTTCAAGTGAGTGCGCACGAATTCGATGCGTTGTCCTTAGGTGTAATTTACTAGACTTAGTTAAGCTTAGTTTACACGAGGCGGAGGAATATCCTGGAAGTAGAATTTTAGCAGGGCTTCAGAAAAGTGCGAAGTAATCGTGAATGGATTATTAATGTCTACAAGTTGAACAATATTTCGTACATATAATACGAAATGACCGGCCGCGCGGAAGGATAGCGATTTGCACGTTAAATGATTTTAGGATTACCTCAGCCACCTTGCAAGGTATTGCTCTTAAACGATAAACACTTTGTGCCCTTTCAAAAGACGAACTATGCTACAAGAGAGCAAATAGGTATACATTATTAAGAATTTGTTTTAAGTGTTTTTTTTAAAGCTACAAATTTTTTATTTAGCCGCAATTTTCAGGGTATTGAAAAATACACAAAAAACTTTTTTTTTAGAAATGTATCCCGGGCAAAATGTATAAAGTGTGCTTTGTTTGAAAGCGGTATCGCGAAAGGTGGTCGAGACACGCCAAAACCCTATCTTTACACTCGACCTGTCACGCAATCTACATACAGCCTACTTTCTTTTTGTAGTACACGACGTATTACGTACTCGCTGCTTCGCCTTCCACGTGAACGAGAGAAGAGGACAGAGAGAGTTGTTATACGATAGTGATAGCGTCCGGGGGGGGGGGGGGTGACAATGAAGCGTTTCGAATTACAGGCGTGCCGCGGACCCTGTTTGTTTGGTTTTCAACGTTTATCTGAAAAATGCTCTGGGTTACTGACCACGTTCTCTAAGCGCGACTCGGGGTGCGTTGAACCAGATGGTCGCCCTGAGACTATAAATATTGCGACAGGCCTCCGGGCCGCGAGTGGAGTTGGAGTTGAGTGAATGAGTGGCCGTGTTCCGAGCGATAGAACACGAGCAGCGACCAACGGAAGGGAAGTCTCCGACTGCGAGTATCATGCAGTGGAGTGTGCGACTGGCATTCTGGACTATTGAACTATAGTCTATTCCCGATTGGAAGTGACTTATGAAAATCACCCTTTGAAAAAACACTCTTAAGCATAAGATGCCAACTTGTTTTTTTAATAAACCTGTAGTCAACAAATATATAACACTGTGATTAACTTTAGAGTACCGTATTATCGAATAAATAAAACTTTACCTTAATATCTTCTACAACTTGTAGTGTATATTTCTTTCTAAATATGAATTAACAACAGCGAGAACAGCGACGTGTTGGCAACGACCAGTGAGAAATAGTTCAAAGTAAAAATATTATTTTAACCTAGTTTTTTAGGATACTATTTTTAAATTAACCGGTGCCTATTGAAATATTTAAATATTTAGTTAGCCCCTATGTCAACATATATAATTTTTACAGTTTAAAATAACAGCGGAAAATATCGTGAGTAGGCCGTAATGGTACGGTGTTGTTTTATTGAGAGAGAAAGCATCTGAAAAACTGTTTGCTGGGCGAGGCTTGTCGCTTTCTCTCTCTTTATTCGTCTCTCAAACTCGGGAAATTTCACTTCGCTAGTAAATAAAAAATTATAAATGTTTTTAATTGTAGCATATTTCATACTTATTACAGCAAAATAATGATTTTTGAATTTGTAATTTACAACTGAAAAAAGATTTTAATGTTTGAATACTTAATATAATATATTTAGATATGATGGCGGGGCTGTTACCAAGTGAAGTTGGCAGACGCGACGAGCCATGACATGGCGTGTTGCTTTTTATCAAACGAAAAGTAAATGATTCTTACTCCGAAAAATACTTCAAATTACCACATCACGTTTGTAGACGTTGTGTTTTTTAAACCTACCTAGGCAAGTTACGATGTTGTGATAAATCTGTTTTTCCACGGCAGTAATAAATATACTATGGCGTGTGTTTCGTTAATTATTGCGTCTGTGAAATGGCGTGCCTTTGTGCATTGTGGTCGATACACTGGCCCTGTGTGTACGTGATTCAAATATTTGATTAACACTACTTATACGTTTTAACTGTGAACTGTTTTTATTACTAAGTTAATTATTTACATCCACGTCTGTTTATTTATCACAACGTTGTACCTTTGCCCTAAGGGGTTTGAAACACAGTCGTGTAACGTAATTTTCCACAATCCCAGAAGAAAAATACTAAGTCCAGCCCGATACATTTCAATAAACCTAATAAACAGTAAGTAGCAATACATAGAAATATGAGCGGAATAAAAGTTATCGTAGGCTTATTTGTGTGCACGTTCACCTCTATCTTTCAAAGTTTGTATGACAAAAATGAGCAACACGAGTTGCGTGCTTGAATTTAATGTGCCTTTTTCGTTAGACAGGTTGTTCCTTCGTTTTAATATTTATTCCAACTGAGGCCGTCCTTTTAAAGAAATGACCCAACACAAATCAATAACAAAAGGATAATTACAATTAGTACAACCCTTTACCTCGCAGTTGTAACAGTGTTAAACACAGTCGCGGCAAAATACTAATGTACATTACATGTATTGAGCTATGTTGTTGAAAATCAAATATGTTAATGTAAAATAACCGTAAGAACTGTCGTCAATTCAGGCATTTTTAAAACGTCATAAAGCTGACCTAAATAATGTCAGCGGCCTAAACTGCGAATATTCGTACAGAATGGTTTTTGGAATATGACAGAATTTTTTGAAAAGCTGTAAACAGTAAACACATTTTACAGGTGTAAAAATAGAAGTCACATTTCAATGTTTATTTTTAGGTTTAGCGAAAGTATACGAACATATGTACACACACAATGGAATGTAACCATTGATTTTGACAGATGCTACATGACAGTCACATGCCAATGTTTGTTTGCATTTGGCGGAAGGATACGAAACGTGCCTGCAAGTAGATATTTAGCAGGGCTCCGAGAAAGTTGTTTCCAATGGGGAATGGACTATAGAGGCGTGAGTGAAATACGTGATAAATTATGGCAACAGATACACTGAACATGTGTTGATAATGAGTATGAGTAAAGTGGATGTAACCAACATAGACAATTAAGAAAGACTTAATTAGAGTTGAAATAGACATCAAATATTGCGCTCACTAATAAATAGAAAGAATAAAAGTGGGGACAGATAATTTAATGCTGCAAATAATAGCGGAGTGAATAAATTTTAAATGAAATTTAGTTTCTTTTATTTTTTTTATATTAAGATCGCTATCCCTTACGAGCGCGATACGCCCCTCAGGCGTCCTTCATGTAACACACGTATTTTAGGTAAAATACTATCCACGAACGTGCACTTTCTATGTAATAATAAGTGGCCAGAAGACATTTCGTCATAAAAACAGACGTGTTACAGTGGGCCCAGAAGCTCGTTTAACAGATTATAAAACTAAGTTTATTTCACGTCATGCGGAAGTTACTTTTACGAGGCCGATTTTAGTACAAAAGGATAATTAACATACTCGAAAACTAAATATCATTACGTATTAAGTTCTTTTCATTTCTAACACATTATATTGTTGCGCACAAAAATATTCGACTGCAATAACATAAAATTTTATGAAATGTTATCGTCCTTAACCACATTCAATTTGGTTAATAATTTAAGTTTTATTCCAAATCCCTACTTCCAATTTTAAACAAAGCTCTGGCCTATTAATGTGCACAAAAATATCTGGGAATACATTTCGAGTATTCCTGGGAAAGTCGCACATTAAGTAACAAATTAACCAACTAAAAACAAGCGCAAAAGAACTTCAAATTACCGATAAAAAATGGAAGCCCTATGGTTAAAGCCACGAGTATTTCGCGGATTGAATTGGCAGCAAGCTAGGCTGGACAGCCCTCTATACACTCGAGACATTATCGTTTGCTTATTGGTTGCTGTGATCACGTGAGGCCTCTGTACAGGACTGTTAATCACTGACTCACACTACTGATTCCTGCTTACTACTGGCTCACAGTTAAATGGGGCGTGTCTAAAGAACTGTCGTCCAATGATAACAGCAGGAGAAAAGAACAAGTGATTGGAGTCTACCTCGCCTCCGAATGAATCCGCGAAAAACTCGTGGCTCTACCTATGGGTAAAACTGATAACTAAAAGCAAGCGTTTTTCTTTCATAATTGTAAATACACTCTCTTCACGTGCCAAGCATTTTTTTTTTTTTAACGAAAACCATAACCCTCCCCCCCCCCCCAACCACTTAATTTAACAGTACAAAACCACGTATAGAGTAAAGAGACGCTTTTCATGAAATTTTTTTTGAAGCCATGCAGTTTTATTTTCCCTTGCACGAAGTAACGGAAAAAATTATACAGTACACACAGCAATATTAGCACATGCAAGCATTTCCATTACGGTGACCAAACAGCGAAAACGGTACAGTAACGCACTATATTTGGAGGATGCAGCTATTACTTGAAAAAGTCGCCTACCATACAGTGATAGCATTCTTGGTTTGCGATGACTTGCGTTTCGCTCATCTATTGAGGTCAAAACAACGGTGAGTAACGACCAAGTTAATCAGTTGGCAGACAACTTGAACGATGGTCCGGAATCCAGGAAATGAGACTCGTGCAACTACTTTCGTTTGAGGGCACGCGCCTTAGCGAGCCAAGCTGGTGTATCTTCGCGCAGTGTGCTGTCACTCCATCTGTCGTCCTCACGCCAGCAGTAGAGGAAGCAAAAACCTCTTCAAGATTTATTTTTGTATTAGATATAAGCACGTTTAGTTATTCTACAAGAGGTCCAAATGAAAAGACGGCCAAATTAGCAATTTAAAAAAAAAAACTAATAAAATACGATTGTATTTAGAAATGTATGTTTTCTTACGAATTAGAAACGTGAAAAGTTAAAAATAAATTTACCTTAACTTTCCGTACCTCTCTCCCCAAAAAAAAAAGTTCTGTAAATTATTGATAATTGTAAGAAAATGTTCTCAGTATTCAGACATCCGTAGCCAAAACATGAGTTATTGATTCATCGCTGACAAAAACCGAAAATAATAGTCTCATTTAAGCCACTGTGATGATAAGTTGGCAGTCCGTAGACTGATGAAACAGCTGGCGACCCATAACACAAAGACATACACCAAAATATTTGGAAAATATAAGAAACAGAAATTCTGTGTGCGTTACCTCGCAGTAAATATGCATTTATCATTAAGTAACCAATGCGGTGGCAAGAGCATTTCAGAAATACCTACTGATTCAAATAACTCGTATCCGTAAATTCGCAAAAGTTTTTGGACAATTTTTATGCTCATACTTTTTCGTAATATCACGGGCACTTTATCTAAACATGACACAACTACTTTGAGATTCTTGTGCATCACCAGCGAGAGGTAAAAGTCATGATGTAGGGGGATTTCATACATTGGTTTCACAAACACAAGTGAACCATTTAGGTGCCGTGCTAACAAACTGTAACCCGAACGCTGTTACAAAACTTGTTTCTCGGCTTGTGAAAGTTAACTACACCGGACGTCAAATCCCCTTTCACACTTAACATGGGCATTTAGTTCACGTTACATCCTTGGAGTGAAGAAAACACGTGCTCCATCGTTCTCTCGCGTCTTCCATCATTTGCGACGCTATGCGTTTCTTTGGAAGTCGTGAGAAAAAAAAATGTGCACGTAAAACTCCGGACAATTAATCCTGAGCTCACCAAGATATTTACACGATTGTCCGAACAACAAAAAGGCCCCGAAGACGGCACTCCTATAATTTAAATACACTCATTTACCGTCCCTCTATTACATTGCAAAATTTATTTTGTGCTCACAAATAAGTTGTAGCGCCGCAATTAGTCTTCTTGCAAAAATTGTGATACATATATTTGTAATAATATAAATTTATGGATGTATTTCAACTTACATTATCGAGACGTGAAAACAAAATAAATTTTATGGCGTGCTCAAATACAAATGTAATATAAATAATATAGGGGGAAAAGAAAACAGGTTCGGAATGGTCCGAGGAGAGGGAAAAGATACATAGTGAGAAGATGAAGGAGTGCTGGAGAAAGAAGAAGGAACAACAAAGGACGAAGCATTGAAATTGGTTCGTGGTCACTAGAAGACCCTAACGGAAAAAGAAAGAAAAAGAATATAGGGGGAAAATATATTTTTAATTATACAGAATGTTGCAAAATTGCATCACAACACATCGGAGAAACATTTTCACATCAATAGGATGAAAAAAAATTTATATAAACATAGGTCAGCAAACGCTTTGTTTCTTTACTACAGCCCGTACAGTGCCGGCCCACAGGCTGGATCATGTTACTGTGGAATGTCATCGCAGCGTTCGTTTGCATGATACACACCACCTCACACTACACGACACTTCACCTAGAAAAATAGGAACTGCACAGAAATTAGTTATACATGTGTGAAAGGTTATCGTCGGCACTAAAGGAAATGTTCAAAATGCCCTCCATCAGCACGAACACATGCACCAACCCGCCGTTGCATGGGCACTCGGATGCGTTGGTGAATCGCTGGAAGATTCCTGATTGTTTCGCAACTCGTCACAATACGGTTACGGAGGGTGCCCACATCGTCCACTGGGGCTGCATACACAAGTGCCTTCAAATGCTCCCACAAATAAGTCTAGTGGATTCAAATCAGGGCTCCCCGAGGGCTGGTATGGAGCTGCGAATGGCCGATGGCCGAATATTAATCTTTTCGTAGAAAGTGACGCCAGCCAGTCCGCCATGTTTGAATGTAACCGCATTTGCATATTTCTTGCACTCAAAAGCTCATTGGCGTGAGCCATTTCAAGTACTAACTATAATAACTAATTTTTGAAGAACAATTTTGCACGAAATATTATATTTATTGAGCGGCAATTACAGGTTTGGGCGATCTCAGTTGCGGCCACGTATTTAAGGCAATTTAAGCTCTGGCATGTGAATGCAATTTGTACTAATAATCAAAGGTTCAGAAATGCTAGAATAATCTGGACTTCAAGTTGTTTAAATATTTTTGATCAATGAAGTTGGTTTTACATTGTTACGTCCCTTTAGGGCGTAGCAGGGATAAAGGAAGGCAAGGAGAAGGACGCAACCATTAAAAAAAATCAAGAAAGCATGGACCCAAAAATTCAAAAATCAATACAAATATATCGAAGCCCATCTATATATTATCACCAACAACAACTGTTTTGCAACTTGATTTGAAACATATAAATTGCCTTTGTAAATTTTTGTTGCTCTACCAATCGGCGAACTAGGGGGAGGAGAGAACACACATGCACTGGAACAAACAGAAAAACAACAATATTAATATATCCTGAAAAATCACCCAACCTGAAAAAACACTTGTGAAACCCCATTAAAAAAGGTAAAATGACTCCCTGAGTAAAGCAAGCACCATTACAACTTTAAAAGTAAAGTACGTCTGATGATTCACTAAAAAAGTACAGCATGGAATACTAACTTCAAGAATACCATAGGGAAGGAGCAAAATCCCTCATTACACTTAACCATGAGCATAAAGGCACATCATAAAATATCCACTAAACTCATTGGCATTAAAATTCTTTTGGCAAATCGTAGTCCAGCAGACCATTCCTACAGCACGCCAAAAAAAGGAAGAATCCACCTCTTACAAACATTCCCATAAAATGCCATATTGAAAATTCACACAATGAAAACAGCGAAGAGACACTTCTCTACAAATATCCATATACACACAAAAAAAAACCTACTTAAAAGGGAAACTCTACCCCCAGTATATCAACTAGTATAACAACAACTACGTTCATTGCAATACTTAACTTGAGTAGTACTCATATTACGCGGAAACGCGTCTAGCATGCTGAAGCCGCGAAGTACGAAGTGGTGTAGACATGATCTATCGTCGGCCAGCCCGCGCAACTCGAAGAGGAACACTGCACACTCGCTCGGGTTGGGAACGAACATTTATACGCGAAAACGCGGCTCGGGAAGGTTAAGCAGGCGGCGGGAATAGCGGAGAGGGTTATGGAAAGTGGCAGAGTGTGCGACGCTGAACTCGTTACTAGTAGTAGCCACCAGACAGCGCTCGGCCGCGCCAGGAGCGCCGCGCGCCTCTCTTCGGTATAGCTCAGTGCTTGGAAGCGTTCAGACATGCTCCACTCCGTCGTGGGATTTTTTTTTTTTTTGGGGGGGGGGGGGTATAGAAAAACAAAGTAATTTTTCTCCAGCAAAAATATTGCCTCTTCAAATAGTAACCCCTCTTCAAACAAAATAACAATTTATTAATCTGGGCTACCAAATACAGACGTGGCAAATAACCAAGCAGACTTGCTAACCAAGTTCATAACAGCATTTAATCGTATGCCAGTAAATTGTAAGCATCCCACATTTCACCAGTTGGCGGGACAGAAAATAAATCGTTCAGGCAGGACAGTCTTTGGCAGGACAGGCGTACTCACATAAAATTCCTTCAGTTTACTAATTGACACGCGTGTTAGACTTGAAGCAGGGCTTCAATATGGCTCAAATATTATGTGCGCATTTAAATATGAGTATTATTATTGTCTTATCAATCATCTGAAATGTTGTCTAGTATTTCACACTATATAAATAAATTTCTCATTAGTAATCTTTTAATGAGAGTGTCTTTTACCAGTAGCAAAATAGCTGGACATCGCCATATTTAATTAACGGGTTTGAAAAGGTAATATGAATGCCGTCTATTATTTTACTTGTGTCTACACTCTCTCATGTTAAGGAACATAAGGGAGAGCAATGGTGGAGATACGATCCTGGATGCAGAGTTCCTGTTTCGTGGTACACCCTACAAGGAGATGTAAATTTTGCTATTCAAATCACACTGGCGCAAATACCAATTCACATGTAGTTTAATTACCTACACCATATATGCAAGTTACAGCTCACACCACTTTACATAATTTAACAGGCGTCGCGTTAAATAATTTGGCGCCCTTGCGCGGGGCCTGTTGTACCACCATTACTACTGCTGCAAAAATAATCGTCCCACATTACATATTACATTGTACACTTCATTAATTTACGAAATTCACGCATTTATAGAAAAGATATATTTTATATATAATTAGATCTGGGACCGTTCTATAATCGAATTGGCCAAAATTCCAAACCGCATTCCATTCTACAATTAACGCAGACGTGTTGGTGTTTGCAGAAAGCTTCATGGTTTCAACAGCAAATGCACAAGGCAGTGTGGATGATAACTCGGTTGCTACGTCACCTTATTACGTATAAAGATAAAAACAGAGACAAGGCTAATCACGTCGCCAACACCATGACATTATGCGAACACGCAAAGGACGACGATACCAAGCATTCGGCACTGCAAGATAACATTACGAACGCCGCTGTCGTATTCACAGTAAGTGGCGTCGTCATAAATATACCTACATGTGGCGGAAACTCTTCGTCCAGACTTTCCAAATATTATCTTTGTCTACACTCAGGCGCAGTACATACACACTAAAGGCTGTTCTCGATAAAGTGAGCACTTTCGAAACCAACCTTCGAAAAAAGTCACTGCTCCTACATGCATGTGTATTGTTTTAACGGGTGCCCTGAGTAAATGCGCGCGCCCAGTTAAGTTGGTAACGATGGATGGGGAAGTAGTTCTGTATCTTAACGTCGAATAAAAAGTGTTATATGACAATTTCCGTCAATTTAAATTATTTCTTTCGCTTTCAGCATTTTTTTGCATGGAAGTATAAAAATTGGGAAGATTTGTTAGATATTTACTTTTCTGATAATACACAGTTTCACTTGACCGACGCATGAATAAAGTGATGACGCCCATGACCTAAGGCGGAAGAATACACAACGTGCATACAAGTAGATCTTAAGCAGGGCTTTTAAAAGTGCTCATTTTATCTTTCATAGCCTAATTCTCTACTTGATCCCGTAATTCAACTTGTACAAGTGGCACTACGGCAACGTGAAAGGCAAATATGACTGCCATAGCGATAATTGCATACTTTAAGTTTATTTAGACGGAGATAAATATTTACGACATCCAACAGTGACAACTTATCTCTCGTTAGGACACGTAAATAGAACGAAGGAAGAGTGCATTCCAAATCAGACGGTACGATTGATGCTATCACAGTGACACGACAATGCTAACTTGCCAGATGACGTCGACGAGGCCGTGATGAAAAGGAATTTAACCAACCGGGTTTGCCAGAAATATTCTTTATTCTTGTCCGTCATCTTGTCCTGAGCAGCAGTACATAAGACTACGATATATGGAGTAGGCCTAACGTTTTTTATTTTTCAGATAATTCACCGCAACACTTTAATGCAACAAAAAGAGAATCGTCGTACCTATACATCCTTGTGCCTGGTGTTACACTCTGGGGCAGGTCGGATGAAGTACCTGGTCGACACTTCACCCTTGCCTAACCTTGTGATGACTTTAGTGGGCCTGCCTAGTGTGGATGTGCGCCTTCCGGCAAGTTGCGTTCAGACGTTCACCCACCCAAGTACTGATCCCGCCATACCCTGAACCACGGTGATCACAAGACCACCTGGTTACCAGGGCGGTATAGTCGTCGACGATTGAAATTCCACATCGTAGATGAAGTATTTAAAGTACTGAGTTACGCCTGGTTTACATGTAGGCCTACGCCGATCACACCGAACAGATACGAGTGGAAACTCATAACATCCAATCGCACTAGCTGCGCCGAAAAGTCTAGCTCGCGCCGATATGTCTGCTCCCTGAAAAAGCAGACTTCGCGAATTCTCCAGAAGTCAGTTGGTTCACATATTTGATTCCACTAATCTGTTGGATAAGCAACGTGTACAGATATAACAGCATAGAACAGTTCAAGGTATAAGCTATTCACGGTAAAGTGAGCACGTTTGAAAGTCCTCTCATTTGGAATAATAGTAGATAAATATATTTTATTTTATCCTTAGGCGTTAACTTCCAAGTGCGGAGGACTCTACTCACTGTATTTATTACTTACATGAAGGCAGTATTTATTTAAAAAGATGGTCAGAGGATAAAAGTTGTCTGAAATAAAAAAGTAACTAGGGCTTAAACCGCGAACAGCCTATACGCATTTATTATGAAATGCGGGAACATAAACGTTGATTTTTTTTTAACACTCATTACGTAAATGTAGTCTGTAAACTAATCGATACGTAGCACTAAAGTATAATACATGAAAATCATTTAGTAAAAATTCGTACCTCTATGGAATTAGTAAAAATAGTAGAAACCCGACAGCGTCTAGTTTGTCGTCAATCACAGATTTTGGTATCTTGACAGGTAGGTCGACAGCGAGGTCATTAGAGACGATGCAAGTTGCTCAGACATGCAGGAACAGGTAGGAATCGGCCGTGGACTTAAGTATCAGCATTCGCCTGGAGTGATTTCGGCAAACCATGGAAAAACCGAAATCAGGATGGCCGAACCAGGATTCGGACCCAGGTCCTACCAGAATGTAAGTCCAAAGTGTTATCACTGCGCCACCTCGCTCGCTTTGGACTCTTCACTGTAAAAAATTACGGTAAAATTACCTGACAAGTGTAAGGTAATATTCGCAGATTTGTGTGGGAAACATAGTTTTCCTTACATGTAAGGTAAAATTAGCGCACTCTGGAGTAAAATTCATGTACATGGTAGTGAAAAATCCCATACATGGATGGGAAAATTACCTTACGACTTGTGGATCTCCTAGTAGATTTGTAACTATTTGATAGTGGTATAATATATTTTTTCTTCCTTAAAATTAATTTCTATTGTCTAGTCATACAAGCTATCCAAACTGGCTCTTTAAGGTATAATTGCCGCACTATGGAGTACAATTCACGTACATAGCGGTGGAAAATCCCATTAATGGATGGGAAACTTACATTACGACGCGTGCATCTCTTCAGCATTGTCTCAAAAGCTAAGTGGGAGAACGGGCAGACGAAACAATACTCAATACACTAATATTCAATCGTGCTGTCATGTTGTCGTGGTGTAATGGATAGCGCAACGGCCTATCGTGGCAGAGGCCCATGGTTCACGCCCACCCTCCAGCAAGTATCGAATATTTAAGAGTTAAGGTTTCGGTTACTCTTCGTCAGCGAATATAGATAATAAATAAAGTTAAGAGTACTAATGCCCCGTGTCATTTTAAGTATAAATTTATTATACAATATAGTTAATATTACATTACTTGAACGGGATCCCCCACCCTCCCTTTTACACAGGTACATTTTCCGTACGGTTAGGGAATATTAACTTACTTGTTATATAAATTTACTTCACATTTAACAGGTAATTTTACCTTACATGTAGAGGTAATTAGCTACCCGTACATGTAGGGGAATTTTACCTCAATTTTTTTTTTTCACGGTGTTGGTATTGTAAGTAACGAACGAAACTTCGTGGCCGTGAACAGCTTGCAACCACCCAAAAGCAAAAGGGTAACGCAGAAAAAATCTGCTAGACTCAGAGAACTATCGGCCAGTAACAGATACCACTGAAAACAGAGGAATATTACAGCAGAAGAAAGCTAGTTTCCAGTCTCAACACAAGGCAGCTCTATAATCGCGTGCGTGCGCTCGTAGCTTCGTTCTGCGGACAGACAACTTACATCACACAGCGTCTTCTCTTTTCAAATGTCGGACACATGCGCCTCTAGGTCTGCGAGAAATGGAGAGGGAACCGTGTTCGGCTTCCTTAGAATTTGACCGTACAACGGCGTCAAGAGTATACCGGAGCGAATGCAGCCCTACCCCGGCCGAGTCAAGATACCACCATAAAAAAACCAGCGAATATAGTTGGAAGTATTTTTTAACGTTCAGTGCACGTACGGAGATACTATACATGCAGCCCACATTCACAGTTGCTTCCAACGTTTCTGAGGCCCTGCTCAAGTTCCACTTTCACACTATTCCTCTGCCCGATGTGAACAAAGCTTAACTAATAATAGAAAATTACACCAAAGGGACAACGCACCGCTTTCGTGCGTACTCAGTTGAATAATAATGTTACATGTCGCTGGTCTGCGCTGCTGACCTTGGCCGCCCCGCGCGAGCGAGCGAAGAGGACAGTGTGAGTCGTTACATGATAGCAGCGGCAGCGCGAGCGATTGTGGCAGTGTATCAATAACAAATAGCAAGCCTACACGATGATCTCTTTTGCGGAGCAACGCAGCCGACCCTGGTTGTATTGATTTATGCGTTTATCAGAAGAATACTCTGGGTTACTGACCTCGTACTCTCAGCGTTGAACCTTCCAGATGGCCAAGGCAAAGCTATAAATATTCCCATAGGCCTCCGGGCCAGGAGTTAAGTTGGAGTTGATGAATGAATGAGTGGCTGAGTTCCGAACAGAAGAAAGAGCGGCGAGAAAAATGACCAGCGGAAGGGAAGTCTGCGACGGCGAGTAGGTCTACAAAGCAATGACGTGTGCGGCTGGCAGGATGGACTATTGGACTAAGATGCGTGAGTGAAACATTATAAATGATGGCAACAGTTAGACTGAAGACGTGTTAATGATGAGTACGAGTTAAATGACTGCAACCAGAGAGAGACATTAAGAAGGAAGTTAATTAGAGCTGAAATATACACTACCTTTTGCACTCACTCTTAAACAAAAAGAGCAATAGTGGAGACAGATGATTTAATGCTGTAAATAATAGCTGTGTGAATAAATTAGAAATCAAATTTAGTTCTTTTATTTTTATGAAGACTTCCATCCCTAACGAACTCAGATACGCCCCTCAGGCATAAAATAGTATAGTAAAACAGTGAAAATTGTACAGAAATTGTTTGATTACAATTAGAGTGAATCTGCGATTTTATAGTAGAGTAAATTTACATTCCGTGAAGAATAAAAAACGCTGAAGATACAGTTTATTTTCTGCTACATAGTAATTGTAAATTTACACCATTCTATGTAAAATTATTTGTACAAGGTACGTGTTATTTTACTCATTTGTAGGATAAATTTACGTGAAAGTAGAGTTTAAAACCATTGACACATGTAGGTGTAGAATTCACTGGCATCAGTGGAGACACTGCTGCCACATACATTTAGTGTAAAATTACCTAATTGTTTTACAGTGTAGGGCAGGAATAACGCTCACAGTGTAAAATGTTTCCGAGGCTGGGTCCGTACGCATCCATCGTCCTTGTGACGCGGAGCAGCGGCGGAATGCGAGGGCTGGGAAAACGGGTGTTTGAGAAAACCCGCCAGTCAACGGCCATGATCAAAATGCGAAAATCTGGGGTGACCCCGCCGACGACAGGGTCTGGATTATAGGCCGTTCACGGTAAAGTGAGCACTTTTTAAGGCCCTTCCAAATTTTTCTTTTAAGCCAGTTCTTATATTTACACCATTTTTAATATCAGTATTGTCACGTGACTAATGTTGTATACGTTCACCACTCTCAAAAGTTAATGTCTGAAACTGCAATAAAACATATTTATTAATGGTTAATGCCTATTGGGACGGCCTTAAAAAGTGCTCATTTTATCGTGAACAGCCTATACCGTGGTGGAAGCGCTCGACTAATGGGGCTCCAGGCATTCGATATCGTAACGTTTCATATAGGGTAAAATGACAATCGCAATAGTGATATCACGTTTCTAAATAATTTCACAGTCTCGCTCAAAGGTTATTTCATAATAATTACAATGATAAAAATTTTTTTTTTCCTTTTGCATGTACCGGAAGGAAAAAAAAGCAACCCTTTTAAAAGTGTTAAGTTTATGGCGAATGAAAGGTGCAATTACATTTTTATATAATTTATTTACTTTCAAACAACAGAGGCCGTAGCGCCTTTTGCGTGGTCATTTCCTTCCAGAGTACGTAACGATGTCAAGTTCACTTCCGGGAGGAAATTGCCCAGCAAGCAACAGGAAACGCGAGTCAATAGGACACGAGATAGATAAGGCACGTTTCCTGTTTTCTTGCTGCCTGCAAGGCGCATTCGTTCGGCATTATATACTTACTGTTGACACAACTATAAATGTAAATGTTTAATATTCCGGCGTGGTAGAGACGGCGTGGCTCACACACCGGCCTCTCACTAAGTCGATCACGTCTGGATTCCTGATCCTCGCATGTGGGAAACATAGCAGACGCTGCCGTCGACAACCACGCGCCCTTACATTCAGTCGCTGTTCCATCTTCATCTCAACTCGCCCCCACGGACGCTGCTGACCGTTCGAGTTCCAAAAAAAATCAGTTTCTATATATTCAGTGTATTTTAGAAGTCTGTGATACCACATCAATTAGTATTAGTATTGTAAAATATATATTTACAAAAAAATAATTACGTGAGGTATGGTACTTTTAATTTATTTGTTTTGCCAAACGAATCTCAAATTTTTGCATAATAAGCATGTATGGCTGAAGTTTAAATTTTGAGGATTTCTTAATACAGGAGCTGGAAGATTCCCTCCCATTCCCTGAATTTTTCCCTCACTAACGCCTTGCGCCGTTAAGGAGCATTAAAAAAACCACTAAATAAAAATAAAAACCCGTCAAAAATTTTCAGGAAATTTTTTGTGTGTTTCGCCCATAATTTAAAGTTTTACAAGAAATTCAAATTAAAAGTATGGAAAAGTGAAAACCTAATCGCAGGCGAACAAGTGCAAGACTTCAAAGAAATTTATTCGTGGCGTTCGTGTGACTCCAAGAAATCAAACACCTGGTTCATATAACTTTCTGAAATTTGTTTGGCGCGAGATTTGAGGTTACACTGCTCATACATTACAAAGCAGCTGTAAGTTAATGTTAAACTGATTTGGCAATTTCAGCAAATTTTTATTGGTATTACGTCACAAAACTGTAACTATCTTCAAAGACTATACAAAGAAAAATTAGGCACTTGAATGCCTTCAAGGGGTTCCGTAGTAAAATACTGTCTATAAATGAGTTGTTTGCGCGCATACACGATATCTCAGGAAATAAATGGTCTCGGAACACCATCTTTTTTCCAGGAAAGGTAAAAAACTAATATATAGAGCCGCCACGTTTTACTTTTATTCTATCAAACATGCATATTCAAAATGAAAAAAAAAAAAACGAAAATAGTTTAAAACAGTATATTTAGGCCTTTTATGAAAATATTGCATTACCACGGGCTCTCCCAAGGCGGCGCTATGTATTACGAAATCATTAAACGTGCCTCTTTAAGGCTGTTGCTTGATTGAGAATTTGGTGTAGGGAAATACATGTTAATGAAATTCGGTTTTTTCAAGCCAATTTTCTGATCCTTCCTGTAAACAGACTACACATTAATGTTTACAAAAGGCTTCGGTAGCAAAGAAGTACGTATTTTTCTGCTTAAAAAAGTTACTCGTGGTATACATCTGTCTTTAACAGGAACGCCGAAAAACCGAATTTCACTAAAAGGGTACTGCCGACCGGCTGGAAGCTGCGAAAGTTATATAGGAAATACCATGTTAAGGAAATTTCGCCTCAGTACGTTAATTTTAAAAATAGGCGTTTTAAACAAACTGTATTCTTCACGAATTATTTTAAGGGAAGATCCCCGCACGAGCGTATATTTTCAATACAGATGTAGGCAGTACCTACTTTTTGTAAAACACCAAGCTATACATTAGAAACATCTCCGCTGCAGGGAACTTTGAAGTAAGTTCTGAATAAAACATAAATAAAAGCACGGGACTGAACACATACGTATGTCCGTGACTGTATGTTGGAGTGCTCTGAGATAGTGTTTGTAACGTGCATGACGTCTTGAAAGCACTCAATAGGCCTCGTCTTTTGATAGATGGGCACTTTGGGCGCTTACGGGAAGACGTCTATTTCGAACACTGCAACACAGTCCAGGCGCCACTTTTCTGTAACAACTCCCGCGCTCACTAGGATACAGAGCGAACTATTCTGTCTGTTGCTGCCGCCGTGCTGCCGACGACCTCAACGCCACTGGGGCCACGGTGACTGAGCGGTTAGCCTGCTCACCTCCCACCAGTGCGATCCGGGTTCAATCCCGGCCGGTTAACTCCGGATTTTCGCACGTGGGAATCGTGCCGGACGATGCCGTTGATCGACGGGTTTTCTCGGGGATCTCCCGTTTCGCCCGCCCTTTCATTCCGGCGCTGCTCCATACTCACCTCAATCACCCTCATCGTCTCTCAAGGCCTCGATGTCAAGAGCCGTTCAAATCTCTTCACTTCAACGCCGCTGTACCGAGAATATTCGGCCGTGCGAGCTAAATCGTATTCTAAGAGATCGTAGCTTCGGGTCAAACACTTTACGTTACAATACTGAACACGCTGTTCGTTTAGCATGGCAAAGCTTGTAAAATAATTACAATATCACATTCTAGGATGAACCGTGTGAAAAAGGGGACAGAATACAGATTCCTTTGATCCTTATCGTACATTCGTGTTTTTATTTAATTATGTGGTATTAATATTAAAGGACATTATTTCAAGATTATTCAATGAAATGAAATGCTCAAAACAGATGCAACTTTACCAAAGTGCTGCAAGGTTCACTAATAAAAACTAGTTTAAAATATGAATACAGAGTGTCCTGTACTGGGATATAAGGTATTTGCTCGGCCGGGAGGAAACGATCCCGATTGACAACGCTGTGCATAAACAATTAACTTATATACTATTTTATTCAATGAAAATGTCCATAGCAGAGGTATTTTTTTGAGCTGCTCTTTAGGTCTAAGGCGTGTATAGGCTATTCACGGTAAAATGAGCACTTTTGGAAGCCCTGCTAAAGATCTACTTGTATGCACGTTGGGTATTCTTCCGCCTTATGTAAGATTAACATTGTCATGGGCTTCACCGCTTTATTCATGCGTCGGTCAAGTGAAACTTTGAAATTATTAGAAAAGTAAATATTACATGAATCTCCTCGGTTTTACACTTTGATGCATAAAAAAAGTTATCACAAATGGTTACCTAACACTTTTTATTCGACGTTAAGATACGGATCTACTTTCCCATCCATCGTTACCAACTTTATTAGGCGCATGTCACTCAGGACACCTGTTAAAATATACGCAGGTATGTGAAGTGACTTCTTTCTAAGGTCGATTTCGAAATTGCTCACTTTATAGTGAACAGCCTTTAATGTGATTTATCACTAATAAGATTGTTATTTCAACCTGACTGGTTTCACTAACATCAGGAATTGAGGAAAGTCGAGCTTTATTCACTTCATGTGTTCTGGCTTTTGACATCAATTAAAGTTGCATTCAGCCACCATTTTGAGGCCCTGGGCGGTCGACATTTTTAACAGGTTAGAAAAGATGTAAAAGAAAAAAAAAAAAGATATAATTTCAACGCGTGGAAAAAAAAACGGAGTTCTCTGCGGGAAAAACAGCTGCTCTTATGTGCTCATGTGTGTTAAATCAGACACCAGTACCTAAGACGAGTAGGCTCACCAAAAAGATCGAAGTAATCTTCTAAAGGCTGTTCACGATAAAGTGAGCACTTTTGAAATGAACCTTAGAAAAAAGTCACTGCATACATTTTAACTGGCTCACTGAGTGACATGCACCCATTTAAGTTGGTAACAATGGATGTAAAGTAGTTCCATATACTAACGTCGAATAAAATATGTTAGGTAACCATCTGTGATAACTTAAATTATTTCTTTCGCTTTCTGTTTTTTTTTTTATACATCTACGTGTAAAAATGAGCAGATTTGTAAACTATTTACTTTTCCATTAATTTCAGAATTTCACTTGACAGACGCGTGAATAAAGTGATGTGGCCTATGGGAACGTTGATTTTACATAAGGCGGAAGAATACATGGCGTGCATAGAAGAAGCTCTTAAGCAGGGCTTTCAAAAGTGCTCATTTTACCGTGAACAGGCTTTATAGGCTGTTCACGGTAAAGTGAGTACTTTTCAAAGCCATCTGATTTGGAATAATAGTCAATAAATACACTTTATTTTAATCTTAGACGTCAACTTCCGAGTGCGGTGGAATATACACACTGTGTTTAATACTTACATGGTAATATTTATTTAAAAAGGTGGTGAAAGTGTAAAAATGGCTGAAAGTAACTAGGGCCTCAAAATTGCTTACTTTAACGTGAACAGCCTGTAGCAATATGTCCATGCAGAACAGAAGTTATGACGATCCTAGGAGAGGTTCAGCTAAGGAAGGAACTGAAGGACTAACAACAAAGCGAGTCGCCTCCTTCTTCAAATTGTGCGGCAAACAGTTGCTACCTTGGCTTCGGACCAACTTTAAGGCTCGAATCAAAGGTAAAACGGTTACCGTCCAGGCATCAAAGCAAAGATATCATATACCCAGTAAAATCCCGACAACGCCATTCTTTACCTTCTATTTCATTTATTAATGTGCACTGGGAACTTGAAGCAATGTGTTGGATCTCACACTTTTACCAGTATGCGGAACGGGTACTACCATGCTTTGACCGACGCGCCAAATCTCTCTTCATATATTTTTGTCGTCGGCTGACAGCTGTGCGAATCTGTCTTCGGATTGAATGCACTGAGCCGAGTTAGCTGCTGAGAATGTTCTCCGCCACAGCATACTGCCAAGAAAAACATCCATGAAATAAACCGCATAATCTTCGAATTCCTGCCATAGTTGCCGACAAAGGATGATGATTCGTTTTGCTGCCAATCGCGAAGCTGTATAGCCACCATTAAACGAACGTGTCGGATGGGTCAATACACAAGAACATACAAGCCGAGAAGGTAAAAGAAAAACCTCTACCATCGCGCAATACCCTATGCAGGAGAGGAGGGCCTTGTTCACACCAGACTGCAGTCTGCAGCGCAGAGGAACAGGTGCACTTGCTTTTGCTGCTGACTTCTGCTACCAAACAAGCGCGCATATGTCTAAATGTATTTACTTATATTAACGCACTATTTTAATAATGGTCTAGTGCTCTTCATTTTTATACGTTAAAAATATTACTTGACAGTTAATTATTAACGGCCCACGCTTAAGACACCCGACTACCTTACACTTTAAGTGCGTTGCAATGTGTTTGAAATCCACGTGCTTTTTTTTTTTTCCTTGGGAAACTAGTAAACGTGCGTGTAACACGCTGATAATAAAGGAACACGCATTTCCAGCGAAGCCTGTCGTTTACTTTCAAGACATCACGTACATTAACAAACAACATTTCGGAGAACTCCAGTATTACTAAAAATGGCTTTTTCAAAGTGTTGGTTCTCATAATATTTGGGCCGGATACATACATGCACTGATCGTTGCTACAGACGTCCCAACAATAAAATATGATAGGGTGACATTTTAAAGTCCCATAAAGTACATACACATAGCACGATGAGAACACACACGCCGGTTCAGAACCTTGCAAGTAGCGGCGATGGCGCATTTGAAGCACGCGGCAGTGTCGCTCTTATCGGTCGCGCGCTTCTCAGCCTAACACGCGGTAAACTTGTCCAGGTAGGTGGGCTCATTAATGTCTGGAACACTACTACGCAAAAGTTCTTTTTAAATAATAAACTGGGAAAAGTACACTCAAACATGCCCAGGATTCGGTTTACTTAATTATAACGCCATACGTCACGTTTGTATTTAAATGCTGTTCATTCACGCTTAACTGAGCATTTTTAAAATCGACCTCTGAAAAAAAAAGTCCTAACTGCATATACAGGATGTTCGGCGACTCAACCGACATACTTCGGCAGCAAAAATGTCATATACACAAGTTGGCTATACAGCCCCATTTCAAAGTTACAGGGACTTAAATACAATAAAACAAAAATTGGAATTACTGAATAACTTTAATACAATTTGACTACATTCATGTTGTAAGTCCCAAGCTGTTCAAAATATGCCCAATCTGACAGTAAGCAGATACTGCTAGTGTGGCTGGCGTGGTCAGTATTTGTTAGTTTGTCGAGGAGAGTGGTTGTGCAACAATGTCAGGAATGTTTACACGTACAGAGTACGCAGACGGAGTTTGTTTAAGGATACTATGACGGAAATGGGCGTGGTGCTACAGCTGAGTATCCGCGCAGGTGGACTGGAAGACGAGGGCCAGTACCATAGCCGACGCGCTCTCCAGACCTCTCTCCGTTGGACTTTTTATTCTGGGGCTGCCTGGAGAGTGGGGTTCACAGCGGACGGCGTTCAGACACACGAGACCAGTTGCTGCAGGCGATAACCGACGCCACTAATCAACTCAGAAATGAACTTGCAGGCATGCATAGGCAACAATGTATCAATGTGAAAATTACCTACACGTTACATTCATGCCTCGCTCGGGACTTAAACCCGGAGCCTTCACACTGCCACCGGCATACTACCGTTTGTCCACGGCAACAAATAGCACCTCGGGTACCCCTATCACATAAGCGTTCAATCTCACTTACCATCGTTATTTGAACAGAAGAAATAGGGCTCCATTGTGACAAAAAAAAAGTTTTTATAAAACTTTGACATCCGTTTTCAATTGATTCTGTGAAAATAAAGACGTCGGGATTCTAACATTTATGTGTGCGTTTTCTCAAAGCTAGCAGATTCAATATTCCATACAGCCGTTTCCACAGGTAAAACACACTCGTTGGCGAAGACTAGGCCAATGTAAATAGTACACTACAGTGAAAAAGAAAATGGGACTGCTGCCCTATAATTATGGCGGGCGAAATGAAAGGGGAGGAAAAAGATTCTGCAAACCACAAACCGCACAATCAGACGTCAAGGCAACAACAACGTTTTCGCAATGACCCTTGTTTGCGTTACAGCACAAAACACTGAAGATCACTCGAGTGTGGGCAACAAAATAAAATGGAATTTCACGTAACAACTGAGTATAATATTACACACGTCAGCTCCATCGGGCGTCCATAGAGAACAAACTTGTTAACTTACTGATTTTCTAACCAGATCTGGTGATTTCAGAAGATGGACTGGGGAGAATACTGTGTGTTTGTATTGTGTCTAGCGAATACGTTGTTAAGTATTTCAGATGAGAAATTATTTTGCTTTTAATTTTTAAGTGTTTCAGATTTTCGACAGTGGTATTTGTACTTAGGGTGGTAAGCAACTGTAACGAGCTATAAAAAATAACATTTCAAGTCGCGAAAACTAATTAATATTTTATACATTTTGTCTCAATTTAATTTGCAACGGATTGAGATTAAAATCTGAATGATATTTTTACACTAATTTAGAGACTTTCTTATAAAAAACTTTGGCAACTTTGCTAACAAACAGAACGTCACATCCAGAAACGACACACAGGATGAGGACAATATACGCGATAAAATCAGGCGCGTATAAACAGAAGGGAGGCGATAGAACGCACATAGCGGCATGGAACCTCCCCCTCCCCCTTTTTCTCGTGACTGAGTGAGTGAAGAGATTTAGGCGACTCTTAACAGTGACGTCTTGAGAGCCGATGAGGGTTATTCAGGCGAGTATGGAGCAGCGCCGGAATGAAAGGGCGGGGGAAACGGGAGATACCCGAGAAAACTCGCCGACGAGCGGCATCGTCCAGCACGATTCTCACATGCGAAAATCCGGAAATGACCCGGCCGGGGATTGGACCCAGTTCGCTATGGTGAGAGGCGGGCAGGCTAACCGCTCAGTCACCGCGGTCCCTACCCCCGACTGAAATTCCAATAATTCAGTAATTGTAAGTTTCCGTTAGTCACTGTAATGTTATGGAAAAATTAATAAAATAAAACTAAGCAAAAAAATATAATTTCTTGCGAATAGAAGCTAACAAAAATACAGCTAATTGTTTGGTTTCAGAGAAGATTAAATTGTTTCGTAAATTACTAAAATTGTAAAAAAATTGTGAACACTCAGCATTACATACTTATGAGAAACAAAATTAACAAATTGCAGCAATGTAAAAACTTTCTAAATATTTACTATTTAGCAAACGAAACAATGTTCCTAGCCTAACTGTTATTATAGTCTCATCCGCGTTTCCGCGAGTTTCTCTGTCGTGCGAAGACTGAAAACTTTATCGCGGTTACGAATGTCGGAACACCGGGTCACAAGTCACGCATTACCACATGTATACCGAGACTTCCCTATAGGTTATTCGCGGTCAAGTGAGCACTTTTGAAAGCCGTCTCATTTGGAATAATAGTCTTTAGCCTTAGACGTTAACATCAAAGTGCGGTGGAATATACACACAGTGTTTATGACTTAACATGGCAATATTTATTTTAAAATGTGGTTAAAGGATTAAAAAAATGGCTGAAAAGGAAAAGTAACTAGGGCCTTAAAATTGCTCACTTTGCCGTGAACAACCTATACCAGAGGACGTAGATCACGTCATTGAGAGATTCGCAAAGTCAGGAACTCAAGGAATTTCTCTCTGATTGTAATGTAAAAGAAGAATTTGCCGACAGCTTAAATACGGTAACTTTAACGAGATTATATTTTATGACTTGAAAACAAATTACCGTCCATATTCGTGTGTATTTGGTTGGTAGCTAGTATGTTCGTGGTTACTTCCAACTTTTCTGAAGCCTTGCTAAAGTTCTACTTTCGTCTACTCATTTGCACCCGTCCGCAAAATGTTAAACATACACAAGCCTGGAAAAGAATGTAAGGCAAACACCGATGCACTGTATGTGAGCGCTGGACAGACGGGGAAGTACAAAACACTTGTGATATGCGACTTATTTACGAACCAACCGAAAATGGCATACCTTGGATGAATTTTTCAAAGATATTATTTAAAACACGTGAAGATACCGTGAAGAGACTATATAAAGTCTAATTCAGGAAGCACGCCACTTTGTTAAAACATGACGTCTTTAATGATTTTCGGTCAAATAATGTTATGTAATTAGAGGTAATAAGTGGTCATTATTGAAATGCACTTTTTTTTATAGCAAATAAATGTTATTTTAAACATAAATAATATGACTTACATATATTTTCAGAGTTGCAAAATTTGACTATTGATGGGCTATTCAACCACGTACAAAAAATTCTACGTTTTCTAGTCAATTATTGTAAAAAAAAAAAAAAAAAACTTTCGAATTCAAGTTATTTCGAACAAGACTACAGATTTGGCGTCCCCCCCCCCCCCGGACCGCCCTAGACAAAAAGCCACCATTCAACTTTCAAGGTCACTGCGAGACTGTAGTGTGCGCCTTATGCCCGGTTGCACTATTGTGGTTCAAAACTCGATCCGAGATCGGATCTAAGATCGACACAGAAAACTGTTGCACCATTCGAGTTCAGAGCTGGACTGAAGATCGAGATGAAGTTCATTTCGAACCGCCGACATTGCAATCCGAAATCAGCAGCCATCGTCGACAAAAGTATTTTGAAAATAAGCCAACAGATAGAACTACGTGCGATTGTTTTCTTGGGAAATTAAAACATTATACGCACTTGAATATTATTCATTAAAATCATTCATACGACAATGATTTACTTAAAACAGATAAAAACATCGCACATCTAGTTCTTTCTATAGTGAAAAATACGCCTACTTCCATGACGTCATATATTACGAACCAATAGCAAAATTTGTCTCATACTTAATCTCGATCTCGTACTTTGGAACCAAGATCGACGAATCGGAGATCCAGAGTCAAGAAATTTCGTTTGTGCAACACTTTTACATTGGAACCAAGATCAAACAGAATCCTGGTTCGGAACTAGGATGATTCGATCTCGAATCGGGAAAGATGTTGGTGCAACCGGGCATTAGTCACTTATTTCCCCGCTCACACCAACGGCGCTATCAGAGAAGTGTTGGATTGCCTATACCTTGCTATTTTGGAAGCGGACGTCAAAAAAAAAGTCTGCACAAACTACTAAACAGATAACAATGTCGTTCATGTTTCACGTTCTCAACTGGCATTTATTTGTAAGTAACAACACATTTTGTGTCTTTAAATAATCTTTCTAAATATTGACTTAAAGACGATCAATGAACTAAACTTTCCTTTCATGGCCGTTCTGTAGGCATCTTAAACGCACGCCAGAATTGCACAGCACATAAACACCCGTAACGTAAACAACACGAACAGGGCTTTCAAGTTGGGTTTCGTGTTCTCAGACTTGTAAACATTAAACGGTACCACCTAACACGAAGGGTCGGCACAGCGCTAATAAACCTAGCAAAGAACTGATATCACGTATAAATACCAGGCGCAGGTTAGAACCGGTGTTATAACAATGGCCAACGTCACTCTTCCTAGAGGCGAATACACCACAGACACAACGATGCTAAAATGTTGGCAAACAGGTTCCGGGATTTCCACCGACACACTTATAACTGCCAATGTCTCGGTAGCGAAAATCCAATTTCATCGTAAGTGGAAGACGGTTACTTACATAGTTACTTCAACAAAAACGGAACATAAGCTGTAATATCAAAAAGTGAACCAGTTGCGATACATACCTATATTTGAAGAGCTGTCAATTTCGCAGTTTCTCTTGTCTGACGCATGAATAAAATGCTCGTTCCCATGGCCATGTTGATTTTACATGTGACGCAATGATACATAACGTGGTTATAAGTAGATCTTAAGCAGGGCTTTAAGAAGTGCTCATTTTACCGTAAACAACCTATATTTGCGAGTATATTTCTAACATTCTAACATAATGCAAATTACTTTTCAGCGTCCATCAGTTTTAATATAAATCCCTTGGGCTGCTACAGAGAATGTTTGGCCGTGCAGAAAACATATTACTTATACATCATATTGTATTACAGGCTTGAATTCCAGGATTTTTCACCTGTTTCTCTAACTTTTCCACGTTTTCCTTGGCCATTTTAAATTCTCTAACTTTTTCAGGTTTCTAGAAGATGGTGGGGGAGGGGGGAAGAGTGTGACAAGGGGGTTGGTCGCCCCGCCACTTTTCAACCAGCATGGAGCTGTCCCTTTCGGTTTGTTGACAGTGGTCTGTCACTATTTCAGTTCGTAACAAATATTTATAATTCATGATACACGTCTAATCTCATTCCTTTCAAAATACGTGTGTTTACAGGTCTTTACATAACCGAAATCAGCAACATTTTCATATAAATTAATTTATTTTATTTTTTAAAACCGTGGCCAACATGAATTAAATGCACAGTATGAGAGAGAGGAAGAGCGAAAGCGAGAGAAAGGGGAAAAAAAGAAAAGGAAAATGAGAGCAAGAGAGCGACAGAAAGAAAAAAAGAGAGAGAGAGAGAGAGAGATATATAAGGTTTGAATGAAGTGGAAATTTTGTGCCTTACCACCCTCCGGAAACAAGAAGTCTGCGCTTATGGTAGCAACCCTGCATTTGTCCAAATCAACACGTGTGTTGGCACCGCATCTACCCCCCCCCCCCCCTCCGCGCAGGACCAAATTCCTCCCGCGAAGAAGTTCTGGCTAAGCCACTGTATCCGGTCACTCACTGAGGGCGACGGACGACTGGCAAGATTCCAGAGTTCCATCGCAGAGCATAGGCAAGGTACAGGCTGTTCACGGTAAAGTGAGCGCTTTTGATGCCCTACTTACTTTTTCCTTCCGACATTTTTTCATATTTTAACCACCTTTTTAAATAAATATTGCCATGTAAGTAATAAACACAGTGTGTGTATTCCACACTGTTAAAAATTTCCGTATATTTACGGAATGTTTTACGGAAATGTACAGTGTATATACGGAAAGAATCCGTAATGACGAAAAACGGAGTTAAGTCCGAAAATACAAAATACGGAAAGTCTCCGTATTCCCTTTGGCTTCGAGTTACGAGGACGAACAATGCCGATTCTACACGAAGCTTTCTTCGCCACTGTAACAAGAAAATTATTGTTTCTGCGACAGTTAAGGTTATCCACGCGACTATGACCTATTGTTTCAAACATTAAAAAATAGCATCAGGCGTCTGTAACATTTAGCAACACTAAAAATACACTAAATTTAATAGAAACAGAATTTTTACTTTTGTATTTTGTATACACATATAAAAGTTATACCACAATTTTCAGGTGAGAGTTGTAGGTGAATGGTTAGAGATGTGGGCTAGAAATTTTTTGACTCGGGTTTAAACCTCGCTGAAGTACAAAATATTTTAACTTTTTTAATATCATTTTTATACACGGTAAAACACCCATATAACGGAAATTAAAGACACTTTCACAATTTATGTTTATTTTAAACGGAAAGTACAGAAAACAAACTTGGAAATTAGCAAGAGAGGTTCCGTGGAATTTACGGAAAGTCCATTTCTGAAAATCAATGTGTCCGTAATTTTACGGAGAGTTTACGGACACTTCTGGATACATTTTTACTAGTACTTTTCCGTAAAATGAAGGAAAAATTAATTAACATTGCACCGCACTTGGAAGTTAACGTCTAAGGCAGAAATAAAATAAATTTATTGAATATTGTTCCAAATGAGAGAGTTTTCAAAATCGCTCACTTTACCGTGAATAGCCTATAGAAAGATGTTCCGGTTCTGAGTGCAGAGATGCTCGCTCAGTCTCCCTTGCAGTATCTTATCTCGGGAGCAAATGACGGCTGAAGCGAGAGAGACGCCGACCTGCGCAGTACAACGTCGTCCACTTTCTGCTACCTTCAGCCGCTGTCACTGCTGCACGTCGACATGACGCTAAAGGCTGTTCACGATAATGAGAGCACTTTTGAAATCAACATTAGAAAAATGTCCCTGCTCCTACTTACAGGTATTTTAACGAGGGCACAGAGTGACATGCGCCCAGTAAAGTAGGTAACGATTGATGGGAAGTAATTTCATAATATTAACGTTGAATAAAACGCGCTATCTAACCATTTCTGATACTTAAATTCTTTTTTCCTTTCGCTTTTTTTCTTTTAACGTATCAAAATTCAAATATTTCAAAAGTGCTCATTTTACCGTGAACAGCATATAGTGAATGTGAGTTAAGTCTATATTACTTAAATTCCCCTCAGAGGCCTATAAAATAAATGCTTAGGCCTACTTGAAAAATATAAACTTAAAATGATGTACATTTAGTCCAGAAATCTGTCTAGTCAGTCAACGGATTTCACTGTTAAATCACTCTCAATCGTACGATGAAAGTTTGTATACGAAGAGGGAATTTACGTTCCAAGCTTGCCAATACTTCAATTTACTCGATGCTGCGGGCCGTTCTCATGAGAATTAAAAACCCCAGCGTTGGCACCTTGTTCTGTGCGAAGCCGTCCACTTTTGACGTGACGTCTTTAAATGTGCAATCATAGTGGGAGGCAATTCAGAAAATCTGATGATAAAATCGGGGGATACAGTTTGGCATTGCAGCTCCGAATCTATCGTCTGCGTTCAAAATGCAATTACACCACTCGATTTCCAAAGGATCAATTAGTGTGTTACGTTGAGTGAGGACTGCGAAGCATCGCGCGCGGCGGGATGACGGGGGGTGACAAAAAACGGGGGTGGGGCGCAATTTTGAGTTCATTTCGCCGCATCTCATAACTTCCGCGTAGTATAACTTTTGACTAGGAGAAGCTACGACGCTCGTTTGAGTTTCGATCGACAGCTCTCGTAAAGATCAATCGATTGCGCGCTTTAAAATATTTGTGTGGCGTGGTTACGGTGAAATTGTACGAGTTTAATGTTTAAAAAAGTTAAGAAAACTCAACACAATGTCAGACTATACTCGTCAAAAAGTCAAGTCGTAATACAGAAATTGTATACGGTTGGAAAGAGCAACTCAAAAGCAATCCAGTGATACCCATAAAACCCCATATGGTCGAGTGAAGCGGTGCCGGGAACGTAATATAAACATCAAGGCGTCCGAGCGCGTCAACGTAGACGCATTCACGCAAAACAAACGGCCGTGTCCCCAACACAGCCACGCCCCATTTTTTTCCGCCTTCAGTCGGGATCACAGTTGTTACGTACGTGACGTTGCGAAAAAGATGCCGGATCTTAACAGCCCACAAACGCGGCGAAGTGAAGTGCTGGCCTAGAAACGGCGCCGCTGCTGACAATTAACCGCAGCTGCGCGGAATGCCCGCACGACTCCGGGACATACTTGGTCAGTGCTACGCAACGACGAGATGCCACGAATGCCGCCTGCGTCCTGTCATTCGTCTGCAGCCACACACTGCCATGACGACGGACACACCGCAGATAATTGGTCCATACCGTAATGTCACCTAACGTAATTCATTAGTCAGTTCGCAACACCACAATACAGGCGGTTCACGATAAAATGAGAACTTTTGAAATCTCTGCTTAAGATCTACTTGTATGCTTGTGTATTCTTCAGCCTTATGTAAAATTAACATTGTTATGGGCCTCATCACTTTATTCATGCATCGGTACAGTGAAATGATGAAATTATTAGAAAAGTAAATATTTTCCAAATCTTCTCATTTTAAACTTTGATATCAGAAGGCGAAATAAATAATTTAAGTCGTCACAAATGGTTACCTAACCCTTTTTACTCGACATAGTTATATGGAACTACTTTCCCTCCAACATTACCAACTTTACAGGGCTCATGTCACTCAGTGCGCCTGTTAAAATAAATGCAGGTAGGAGCAGCGACTTTTTGTAAGTGCCTTTAAGCGTTTTGGGGTGTATAACTCCCGTTCCACGATAGGCGCCTGTAAACAACCTCGTTTGGTAACCTGTAGGCAACGAGAATGGAAAATCTACTCAAAGTTAAAATAGGCGCCAGCGTGAAAAAAATGCAGATGTCAAGTCACATGAAACTTGATTACCGCAGAAAAATATTCACTAATTAAAGTCTTCGCCGGCCATTTTTGGATGTGAGTTCATATCTGCTTGGTTTACGAGCCTTACGCTACATTTAATCGTGTGATAATAAAAAATGTCCTGGCACTAAATATAAATAGGCTGGCCGTATAAACAAACTGTAGGCTATTCACGGTAAAATGAGCACTTTTGAAAGCCCTTTGATTTTGAATAATAGCCCATAAATATATGACTAGTAGGGGCGGGGGGATCCTAACTCACTGTTTTTTAACCTTGACCTTTCAGACGTAGTCCCATAAGATTAACCTAGCACCACAAATCGCTGCGCATACCAACCCACCTACTCCACTATTAGCACCATATAAGAAAAACACTATTACCATATTAGTACCACATCCTAAGGCAACACCACAAACAGCACCACATCACACCACAAAGAGCATCTTAAACAGCACCATATGCTCCACCCCTTCACCTAAGGGGAGTTTCACTTCACTTTAGTCCCATAAGATTAACTAGGGTGGATTTTCACTTCACTTAGCTCCACAATCTGCTCTGCACTGCTCCTCAATCTGATCCACCCCTTCAACTATGGGGCACTTCACTTTGCTCAATCGTAATCCCAAAAGATTAACCTAGGGCCGAAATCGCTGCACATACCAATTCACCTTGCTCCACATTCGCTCCACAATCTGATCAACCTCTTCACATATGAGGCGCTTCACTTCACTTTGCTCAATCGTAGTCCCGTAAGATTAACATAGGGCCGACATTTTTGTGGATACCAACTCACCTTGCTTCACAATCTGCTCCACAATCTTATCCACGCCTTCACCTACAAGATGTTTCACTTCACTTTGCTCAATCGTAGTCCCGTAAGATTAGCCTAGGGCCGAAATCGTTCCGCATACAAATTCACCTTGCTCCACAATCTGTTCCTCAATCGCTCCTCCCTGCCCTGCTCCTCAATCTGATCCACCTCTTCACCTGAAGGGCATTCCACTTCACTTTGCTCAATCATAGTCCCATAAGATTAACCTAGGGCCGAAATCGTTGTGCATACCAATTCACCTTACTCCACAATCTGGTCCTCAGTCACTCCTCACTGCTCCTCAATCTGATCCACTCCTTCACCTATGGGACGTTTCACTTCCCTTTGCTCAACCGTAATCCCATAAGATTAACGGCCGAAATCGCCGTGACTAGCAATTCATCTTGTTCCACAATTCACTCCACTCCTTCACCTATGGGGCGTTTCACCTAACTTTGCTCAATCGTAGTCCCATAAGATTATCCTAGTTCCGCAATCTGCTCCGCACTGCTTGCAATCTGCTCCGCACTCGGCTCTGCATACTCCAACCCCTTCCCCTACATGAGATGTGTTGTGATTACTTCTGAAATTAATTGGGTTCCTGCTAAAACCACTCTACCAAAGTAAATTAGGCGTTTAAGCCGTTTTATAAATGTACTCATAATTTCCGAATCGTTGGAGCTATAGGGATCAAATTCATAACATAGATACCGTACCTGACATACAACATAATGGTAAGGTCATTTAGACCATAAACCTTTCCTGGCAAGGTTAATTATGCATTTAAGCCCTTTTATAAACATAGTTATAAACTCACGAAGTACATACTCATCAAGGACGTATTTACCAATGTAATATTACTTCATTTCCAATTTTAACCAAATTTTATTTGTGATTTGGGTAGGTGCTAGGGGTAATTAATGTAATGCTAATTTTGGATTTTGGAGTTCGGTCCTCGGTCAGGGCACGTAATATTATTTAATTTCCGATTTTAACCATATTTTATTTGAGACTTGGGTAGGTGCTAGACTTACTAAATGTAATAGTAATTTCAGATTATCGAGTTCGAGTATTGGTCAGAACAATTAATATTATTATATATCTGAATTTAACGTAGATTTAGTGTTGATTTTCATTCCTGCTCATAATTATCTATAAGATAGGAATATGTATATATAATGCTATCTATAAAATTACCTTTAAGATATGAGTACTTATACATGTGTTTTCTTCTGGGTGAATGTGTATTTGGGTTTTCTCAGAGTGCTCCCAATTTCGAAGGTTTTTATGATTTATTTCTGCAAAATTTAAAGTTTGGTATCAATAATGTTTCTGTCGTTTCATACAGTCGATTTTGAATATGAGGTTAAAATCCTATTATGTCAACCAAAGTAAAGGGTAACACTTTTCGTTATAATAAAATGTTTTCTGTAATTTTTATATAATTGTCAGGTTGGTTTAGCAGTTTAAGGTGCTAGATTTAAGTTTTGGTTCCCTATATGGGAGCGTGGGTTCGAGTCCCACACCTGGCAAATAACTTTTAAGACATATATTGAGATTGTTGATGTGGTGTTATTCGCCTTTCGTATGTTGTTCGACTAAGATATCTCTTTCTCTGACTGAGTTCGAGTGATACTTAAACAAGTTGTTCTGTTTGGAAAAAGTATATGCGTGTTCTCTGTATGAACGTTTTCCCTTCTTCGATAGTTGTAATGGACGATAAATCGTCACAAGTGGGATCATCTAATGATAGTGTAAGCTTTTGTAATAAGATGGTAACAACAGGTGAAGACTTACCATCTGTAAAACCTTCAGCACATGTTTCTCAATATTATCTAGAAGCATTACAGAAACAAGTATTATTTTCAACTGAATGCAAGCCTATAAATAGCCTCTCATTTATAGTTTTGTTAGTACGTTATGTTACATTACATTAGTACATTGTTACATTACATTATGTGATGTTACTCCAGTATTTTACATTAGTATGTTACGATACATTACGATATGTTACATAAGTATGTTACAATACATTATGTTAGTATGATACAATACATTATGTTAGTATGTTACAATATGTTATGTTAGTATGTTACATTTGTACATTTCAATATGTTATGTTAGCCTGTTACATCCTGTTACGTTATACTGTGTGTGTGTGTGTAAAAGTGAAGGTTATAAAACAAAATGTACATCTTCCTGTAGTTGTAAATATGAAAGAAAACATAATCGCACACAAAAATGGTATACTTTCACCATCAAATACACGTTGTATAATAAGTGGTACTTCATGTGTAAAAACATGTATTATTATGTCACTGTTGGAACATCCAAAGAGAGTTAAATTTTGAGCTGCCTCAATGCGTCACCAATCAGTTTGGTTGCACCTCCGAACTTTGAAGTTTTTGGTCCTAAGAATTTTTGTATTTTCCGAACAGTAATTTTATTGTCTCGCTGCAGATGAGCGTTTTATGCACGTTTGGTTTAAATGCGCCTTTGCCATTGCTTTCCCTAAGTTATTTTGACTATGATCTTTTATAATCTATTTGCATTTAGTCTTTTGGTAACCTTCTTCTGTGTTGCAAGTAAGTTTTAGCCTTTTAAATTAGTTTTTGACCCTTTTGGAAAGTAAGTTTACCTGCTCGTTTAGTCTGTGTGCGTTGGTGTTCTGTGGCGGCGTCAGCATCCCACTACCTTTTAGTTTTACAGTTTTGGATTTGTTTTCCCCTTTTGCTGGGAATATAGTTTGTAATTCATGCGAAAACTTTGTGGATTTCCTTTATCTAATTGTGTTTTGATTTGTGAAATACTAAAGGTATCTGTAAATTAAAGTGAATTTCCTGTAGTCATTGTGTCTGTGGCTAAAGCCTCATGCATAGGCTTATTTACGTAATTTAGTAAGGTTTTATTTTGCATATGTGGTATAACTTTGTTTGTAACAGATTATTCCTGTCTGTATTTAAAGCTTTGTTTTCATGAGATAACTCTCTGAAATTATTTTGTTGCCAGTCATAAATAATTTTTACTATAAGTTAATATTTATTGGCAGTTTAGTATTGTCTAATATTGAATTTTGTTAATGAACCATTTTCACTATAGAGTTCGCCCTAACTGTTAGCGATGAGAACATTTATCCGCTTTCAATATTATTAAGTAATAAAAAGGAAAAGGTGTTATATGTTGACCAAAATGTAATTTCGGTTAGTATTTATTTGGTATTATCGAAATACTGTACTTTGTTTCGTTTGGTGACACTCCGAATTGATTATCGCGAAACCTCATCCTCGTCAAGGTCACATTCGGTCTTCTTCAAGAAATAAATGGCGTGACCAACATTTCCTTTATTGTAGCTTCAGATGTTCCTCTACTAAATATTTAGTTCCCTTTGTTTGACCCCTGAGGGGGTTATTCTTGAAGGTTATTTTTACCGTCATTTTTTCCAGTAATTAGTTTTGAACAAATACTTTTTTTTGTTTTTTTTTTTTTTATTGTGTAGCGGTTCCCTGCTCAGCACCTGGTGGCTTGGCAATGGCTATTATGAATGCGTGATTCTGCTGCCTGATGGCCCTGACATTGAAAATGTCGTGAAACTTCATCACATGATGTCCTTCTTTCTTTAACTTCTGTCTATGCTGGATCGTTCCATCATGGACTACTCTTCAACAATAAGGCCATGAAAATTTATTTTTGTAGTTAGAAAATTTGGTGCATGTGTTACCAGGCCTTCGAAAATTCTTAAAATTCTAACCTTAAACATTTATCGCCCTGAAAAGTTGATTTCTACACAAAATATTTCGGACAGTAGCCAATTTTAAATATTTGAGCATCAGAGAAAATGTTAATAATTAAAAAACTTAAAACTATGTAACAACAGGAGTAACATCGAGCTGACCTTGTAGGCAAGGTCAGCTATCCATCTTGTTTTTGTACAGTTGTAACGATTTATTTGTTAAGTATATTTTTTAATAATCAAGGGGATCCCCAACTAATAATTTTGCTAAGAAACTTATTATTTTAATGGAAAACTTTCTGTTTAATCGATTTAAAACTATGTAAGAAATGGAGTCGAATACTACGTGAAGTGATATTATTAATTGGATATCGATATTTTGAGTTGTTGCATATCAGAGTTTTTATCCTTGTCATTATTTGAAGTACAATAAAAGTGTAAATCATGCCTCCGAAATATTCATTTTTTTACTATGCACATTTAAGGGAACCTCAGAATCGAACAGTCTAGAAAGAATGCTGAATAAATCTGGAAATTAAATGTTTTGTACTGACCTTTTTTTACTCAAGACAAATAGTAAATTATTTTTAACATTTATGACATGTACACTTTGAACAAATTGTAATGCATGGGCTCTAAAGAGTGCGGCCTGGTTGTTTCATTCCTTATTAATTGTGTACACTCTCGTAACCATCAAGGTCCCCTATTTTGACGATTTGTGCCTGTGTTGGGGTAACATTTCCAGAGTGAGGCCCTGTCTCTGCACCCTGGCACATTATACAAGAAGTCTTCGTTTTCACATGGTCTTATTACTACCGAGTAATTAAGACCGCAAGAATTTGAAAACGTATGTGTTTTCTAAAACAATACAAGATAAATATAAACGATTATAGACTATTTTGTCACTAAGTGAAGGAATGTGATTTTCCCTTTCACTAATAAAGAAGATATCGTGCCTCCGAAACAATGGTAAAGATTGTTAAAGATTGGTTAAGATTGGTAAAAATTTGTAAGGATTGATGGAAAGATTGTTAAAGATTGGTAAAGACTGGTAAAGATTGTTGTGTATGAATTGGTGATAAGGTGAGCTCCTGTTTCTGCAAATGAAGCTTTGACAAACGGGGTACATGAAATAAAAGAAATTATCATAAATATAAGTTTGAAAAATAAATAAATGTATCAAACAATTACAATGCAATGTGAATGTTAAAGTCAAATTTATAAGCGAATATTGTGTAGGAGATGAGATGAGTCTAACATTAGTATTTATAGTAGAAAATGTGCTCTACTAAATGGAATATCATGTGTGTGTGTGTGTGTGTGTGTGTGTGTGTGTGTGTGTATAGGTGAGGGTTGGTAGAGTATCCGACTAAGATATAAACATTGTTTATTTCTTGAACTGTACATGGATATAGTTTTTTTTAAGAGTTCTGTATGAATATTTTTTATGAAGTAATGCATTATAATTCTTATCGCTCTGTTTAATTATCCTGGAATGATTTTTAAATTTGATATTTTCTTCCTTGTACGTTACTATGCCCAAGAAAAGTGTAAATGGTAGGTGTGTTTAGGTAGACCAGAGTAGTATCAAGAGATTAATATTTAGGTTTTTACTTCATTCTGTGCGTGTATGGCTGTGTGTGTTTTGGAGTCGATTTTGGTCATTTTGGGGCAATATTGGGTTGATTTGGGTAATTCTGGATTACTTTGGTTCAATAGGAGCAAGTTTTGAGTTAAGCGGGTTTGCCAATTGCTGTATTTTTGGTTCTTTGCGTGCGTGTTATTCTGTATGTATGCGTGTGTTAGAATAGATCTATGTATGTTTGGTTGTATTGCAATAGCTTGTTAGATATGTTCTTTGAGGAATGACTGATTTTGAGGAATAACGAACAACTTTTGAGGAATAAAGAATGATTTTTGAGGAATGAATGATTTTTGAGGAATGAATGATTTTTGAGGAATAATGAATGATTTTTGAGGAATAATGAATGATTTTTGAGGAATAAAAGGAATGATTTTTGGGATTGAGAATAGAGTATTGATATGTAGTGTAGTTCTCCTACTAGAGATGACGTTTGACTGATGGAGTTCTGTGTCGGTGAGTATATGTGGTTCTTTGTTGTCGATGATCTGTGATAGACGGGTGTAGAGAGATGATGAATGCTGTATGGGAGCTGAATATAGTGATATAGTTAATGGAAAGGCATATTGTTTAGGTGTTTGTTGTGTAGTGTATTGCAAGCTGTCATTTATATAAGTTATGCATAATATCAAACATATGTTAGCCAGATGTTAGTTTTGTTTATACTAATATGTATACTTAGAGTGAAAATAATCATGTTGGTTATTCAATATGTAAATACTAGTCCTAAAAAGTGAGTTTGACTTGCAATGAAGCAATGAGTATGTTCTCATACCTATAGTTGTATCCCTTTCTATTTTTTATTTTGTTTTTCATCGGTCGATGGGTATTTGGTTTCATCTTGTTACATCCATACTACTTGCAGTTGGATATCCATTATGCAAGTACTTCGGTTAATTTACTTGATACGCTATTAAAAGAAATATCTACTTACCCTGTATGGTTCTTGAATTGCTATGTATATACTACTTATATCTAAATATTCTCGCTAAATATGTATTTTCGGTATGCGAATATACATATTTTACTCGTGATGATTGATAATGTGTGTGCTCAACTCTCCCAATGTAATCCTAACCTAGCATGAGTGATACAATTTTTTAAAGTTTCTCAAAATGTTAAGTTGTATAGATAACAATTACACATGGTGTTCTTCGGAAGTTTGCAAGAATGTGTCTATTTCAGAAACAGTCTTCCTAGAATAATTAAAAATATTAAAATGTTTTTGGTTATGATAGGATATGTTAGGTAATGCATTGACTTCCATTATGCAAAGTAGTTGTTTGTTAAATAATGAGAACTTAGCATGTGTGTTATTACACTATATTAAATTAGTATGTCTTTAACTTAATGATAGATGAAAAGAACATCAATTTTAAAGAATTATTTAATATTTAATGTTTAAGACGAGTGGGTTTAAAGAAATATCGCACATAGTAATTCATATATGCGTATTTACCTTGTTGGGATTTGAAACAAAGAATGTGTTAGTATAACTATACATGCCTGCATTTAGGTTGAAGTATTGACAAAATCAGTATGTATGCTTAATTTTATGATTTTCGCAGTAGATAAATATAGGTACATGTAAACAAAATTTAAGCTTCTTGTGAGACGAAAGAAGGTTTAATTGTGTAAATACTTGCTACGCAGATAAGATCAAAGTATTCCAGAAGGATCGAATCAACTGTTAAAAGGCGCATATCTTTACAAACATTCTTTGATTATGGAGTTTTTATGTAAAAAAAAACTTGTTTTGATTACTATATGTAGTATGGGATAGCACGATTTGAGTGCGATGAGTGTTTTATCTGGATCTTAATTTGGTTTCAATTGATGTTATATAGTAAAATAGATAAACGGAATCTTGGTAAGGCTTTTCTTATTGTATATCATTATACTTTAGAATAAATATGTGTGATAATGTGTATTGGAAGACAGATGATGGAGATTTGTTCATTTGTGTTGTATGATTTTTTAATTTAGTTTTTAAGTATTTAGTTTTGCTTGCGATGATTGATGTTAGGGGTTTTACAAGTTGGGTGTTATGTTGATAGTAACATAGTTTGCAGTTGTTTCATGATGATAGTGACTGTTTTTATATGTTTTGTTCATTAGAGCTGTATATGTTGATATAGTTGTCAGGTTTTTAGTTTTGCTTGTCAAGTTTAATGGTAATGGTTTTGCGGTTGCCTGGTATGATATGTGCAAATGAGTTGTGTGTGTGTGTTTTGGAGTAGAATTTGTTAGTTTTGGGTGAATTTCGAATTGATCTGGGTTAATTTGGTTCATTAGGAGCAATTTTTGGTGGAGTGGGTTTGCCAATTGGAATATTTTAGGTTTTTTGTGTGTGTGTTACGAATTGGTGCATGCAGCTTTGGTATATGGAACATTAGGAGTAAGTATGCTTATAAAAGGGTTTTAGGTGTGTTTGACCTTGTAGTCTTCTTTGTCGTTGGAGTTGATGTGTGTGTCATAAATTTGATGACTGTAGCTTTGGTAAATGGGAAATGTGTTAGTATGCTTATAAAAGGGTTTAAGGCATAATTGATCTTGTTAGAAATGGCTTAAGGTCTAAATGACTTTACCATTGTTGGATAATGGATACGATGCTTAAGTTATGAATTTGATGATTGTAGCTTTGGTATATGGGAAATTATGAGTTAGCATGCTTATAAAAGGGCTTTATGTGTGTTTGACTTTGTAGTCTTGTTTGTTGTTGGGTTTGATGGGTGTGTTTTGTTATTACACGATGAAATTGTTTTATCAGAGTAATTCATTGAAATATTCTGTCTGTGGATATTGGCAAATGTTGAAGTCGCATACACTTTGTTTTCGCTTGAAAATATCGTACGGGCAATATGTTTATGATAGGGTTTTAGTTTTGAGCTGTCGTTCCTCGGGAGTGGACACATGTCTCTTTACAAATATTGTGCATACTTGATAAGTGTGTATAGTGAATGCTAGCATAGTGTAAGTGTAATACCTTCCACATTTAATAATATTAAAAAATAATACTAACTGCAAATTGTGAAACAAATGAAAAGTTATAGGACAGTTGAAGTTTGGCTCTATTGCTGAGAGGGTACATTACTTTGGTGAATATTTAGTTGTTAATTATTCATTTGTGTATGTACATACCTAGTAAATATTACTTGCATGTTTATGCAATCATGGGATTTCACGACTATGTTAGTTACACGATTACATCATACAACTGCATTTCCCTCCACCATTCTCGACCTTCGACAGTTGACATCGAACATATAACACGTTAGTTGAGCAGTAGATGCAGATCAGGTAATATTATAGGCAGCGATCGTAAGTGAATGCTTAAAATTCAATTTCCCAGGATTTTTTTTTAAACTATTAAGTGAGTACCCTGGGAATCGATCTCGGTAATCCAAAAATTACAGTACATTAATTACTATAAGTAAGAATACAAATCAACACTAGATCTATGTTAAATTAGGATATAAAATAATATTAAGGTGTTCTGACCAAGACTCGAACACGAAAATCCGAAATTACCATTACATTTAAGTAAGTCTAGCACCTACCCAAGTCACAAATAAAATTTGGTTAAAATCGGAAATGAAATAATGTTACGTGCCCTGACCGAGGATCGAACTCCAAAATCCGAAATTAACATTACATTAATTATCCCTAGCAGCTAGCCCCAAATCACAAATAAAATCTGGTTAAAATTAGAAATGAAATAATATTACATGCCATGACCGAGTATCGAACTCCAAAATCCGAATTTAACATTACATTAAGTAAGCCTAGTACCTAGCCAAGTCACAAATAAAATTTCGTTAAAATCGGAAATGAAATAATATTACTTGCCCTAACCAAGAATTGAACTCCAAAATCCGAAATTAGCAAGTCAAAAATAAATTTGGTTAACATCGGAAATGAAATATTATTACGTTGGTAAATATGTGCTTGATGAGTATAACTTGGTGAGTTTATAACTATGTTTATAAAAGGGCTTAAATGCATAATTGACCTTGCCAGAAAGGGTTTAGGACCTAAATGTCCTTACTATTATGCTGGATATCGGGTATATCATCAATGGTTCGGAAATTATGAGTATGTTTATAAAAGGGCTTAACTCAACTTAAACATTTGTCAGAAAGGGTTTCGGGTCTAAATGACCTTACCATTATGTTGTATGTCAGGTACGGTGTTATGTTATGAATTTGATCCCTATAGCGCCAACGATTCGGAAATTATGAGTAGCATATTATATATATATATATATATATATATATATATATATATATAGCATCAATGGTTTGGAAATTGTCTATATTTATAAAAGGACTAACTCAATGTTTATCTTGCTAGAAAGTCCTTAGGACTTCAATGACTTGTTGCTAGGTAAACGATATGTTCGATGCGATCTCAATGTAATCGATTCATCGAACTTGCGCATTACCTAGCGACCGATGGCACCATCAAGTAACATCAACGCTCCTGGAGGTTAACTCTACAACTAGGCTGATGGGCATACGATGACGACAGCAGTGCTGCCTAACAAAGAAGTGTGGAACTGAACACAGCCTACCTCGCTGGGAAGGAGTGTATGGGGGAGGTGTGGGGAGGGTGTTGACCATATCTGAGGAGAGGAGGACGAAGAGTTGTGGGGTTGTAGGTAGGGGAGAGTGGTGATTGTGTACTAAGTGTTCAGAATAAATAACCAGAGGAGAAGAGAGCCTAGAATCTCGTAGCAGGAACCCAATTAATTACAGAAGTAATCACAACACATCTCATGTAGGGGAAGGGGTGGATCATGCAGAGCCAAGTGCGGCGCAGATTGCAGAGCAGTACGAAGCAGATTGCCGAACTAGGATAATCTCATGGGACTACGATTGAGCAAAGTGAAGTGAAACACCTCGTAGGTGAAGATGTGGATCAGATTGTGGAGCAAGGTGAATTGCTATGTGCAGCGATTTTGGCCCTAGGTTAATCTTATGGGACTACAATTGATCAAAGTGAAGTGTAATGCCCCGTAAGTGAAGGGTGGATCAGATTGAGGAGCAGTGAGGAGCGACTGAGGACCATATTGTGGAGCAAGGTGAATTGGTATGCGCAACAATTTCGGCCCTATGTTAATCTTATGGGACTACGATTGAGAAGAGTGAAGTGAAACACCTTGTTGGTGAAGGGGTGGCTCAGACTGAGGAGCAGTGCGGAGCAGATTGCGGAGATAAGTGAAGTGAAAATCCCTTCAGGTTAATCTTATGGGACTAAAATGAAGTTAAGCCCCCCCCCCCCCGGTAGGTGAAGGGGTAGAGCATGTGGTGCTGTTTATGGTGTTGGCTTAGGATGTGGTGTTGTTTGTGGTGCTAATATGGTGCCAATTGTGGAGCAGAAGGGTTGGTATGTGCAGCGATTTGTGGTGCTAGGTGAGTTATAATCCCCCCACCCCTACTACTTATATCTTACTTTAGCTTTAGACAACATCCGTGTGATGTAGAATATACACGCTGTGTTTATTACTTACATCGATATATTTATTTTAAAAGTTGGTTAAAAGTAACTAGGGCCTCAAAAGTGCTCAGTTTACCGTGAACAGTCTATACCCACCCTTAGGCAGGAACGTCCGTAGTACTTCACCGATGTTAGCATCACATAGACATACCCCTCACTAGACAACCACCTTAAAACCCTTCACAAAATGCACTATATACCACAAAAACAGGCAAGCGTGTTACTGGCCTCCGAAATTGGTTAGCTGAGACAAAATTTGGTTTGAAAGGCTCTGTGTTCGAGGAAAGCGACGAAAACTGCTGCTCTTCGTTTATTTCCTAACAGATCTTCTATGCCAATCTTGTGGAATTAAATTGTTTACTTACAAAAAAAATCTGCATATCAAACAAGCGTATGTACTTATATTTATGAGAAACATAATTAATAAAGTGCAGCAATGTAACAACAATCTACATATTTACGGATTAACAAACAAAATAATTTCCTAGCCTAACTTCAATAAATCCTTTCTCATCTTGCCGTCCGCAATTGCACGTACCACGAGAAAACTCATGCACGCAGAGAAAAACGGCTGAGATAGTGCTACGAGAAACGGAAGTTACGCGTGTACCACCAAGTGTAGAAGTTTCTTGTATTCGACAGAACATACAAAAGACACAATTTCAGCAGTGGGGCACCTTCCACTGAGAGCGTCGGGGCCACGGCGGCTGAGCGATTAGCACGCTCGTCTCCGACCAAGGCGAGCCGGGTTCAACACACGGCCAGGTCACTGGATTTTCGCACGTGGGAATCGTGCCGAACGATGCCTTTGGTCGGCGGGTTTTCTCGGGGATCTCCCGTTTCCCCGCCCCTTCATTCCGGCGCCGCTCCATATTCACCTCTATCACCCTATCGGCTCTCAAGACCTTGCTGTTAAGAGCCGCCCTAATCTCTTCACTCACTCATTGAGAGCGTGTCCAGAGGGCCTATTCTGGAATTTTCATTCGTATAAGAACTACTCGCTGCATGGAGTGAACTGCAGTTTTGGTATTCTTTGAACACCAAATGTTCTTTCGTACACGAACCTTGTTCGTGTGGTCGAGAGCGAACGAATACTGAAATCCATGAACGGACTAGTTAAGGATTAAAATTTTTAATTTGCATACACACATTTATTTTATAGGCATATAGTAATTCTAGCACTAGAAACTTGGTTCACTTTCATTACACAGTTTACGTTCCATTTTTTTAATTATTAGTTTGTTACATATTCTCGGGAACCAGCTTACTACCGATTACGTGAAATATTTACAATTGCAACTATGTTTCATGGAAACGTCAGGAATTTCTTCTCCGAATTTGTGAATGATTTTGAACAATAGTCAATTATATTATTTATTTTTAATTGTAAGTTTAGCCTTTGTGAACTTCACAATATTTTTTCCCCCACACAGGAGACGACTTCACGACTGAAATTTAGCGGGGACATCATTTGCCTCGAACACTAGAAGGAGGAGAAAAATAACATCATCACAACATAAATGCAGTGGGTAAGCAGTGCTCGAAATGAAGAGCTTGCTAAAACGTGTATAACAACACCGAGGACGCTGACGCCGTCGCTTCACTTCAAGGTCACAAGATCTGCTAATGCCAACGGCAATGTCCGCACGTACCGACAGAAGTAGCATCAGAAACTGACGAAGGCATACCATAGCCTTACTTAACAATTCTGAATAGTGACTACAATGATAAAGACTGTTCACAATAGAGTGAGCACTTTCGAAATCAACCTTAGAAAAAAGTCACTGCCCCGGCCTGCATATACTATAACGGTCGCACTGAGTGACATGCGCCCAGTAAAGTTGGTAACGATGGAAGGAAAGTAGTTCCATATCTAAACGTCGAATAAAACGGGTTAAGGTAACCATTTGGATAACGTAAATTATTTCTTTCGCTTCCTGTTTTTGTAATGCATCGAAGCGTAAAAATGAGCAGATTTGTGTAATATTTACTTTTCTAATAATTTCACAGTTTCGCTTGTCGGAAGCATGAATAAAGAGATGCGGCACATGGCAACGTTAATTTTACATAAGGTGAAAGAAAACACAACGTGCAGACAAGAATATCTTGAACAGGGCTCTCATAAGTGCTCATTTTACCGTGAACAACCTATAAAGCTCCAGACTATTCTTCAACGCTGTCATGTTCACCATTTATCAGCTCATCACGCTTCTCTCGTGATTCTCTGACGAGCAATCATCTTATAACTCAGGGCCAAAATACGGCTGAAGAGCTTCCCTTCAATCAGAGGCCACGGAAAACTTCAGTCAGTGAAGTTCCGCCTCCACAACACCGGAGAAAAGAATATCAAGAAAAACGACTACCAAAGTAACCGAATGGAACGACAGTAAATCCTAGTCCTTCGAAACGTTGGACAAGAATGTTTCATTGTCGCGCACCTAAAAAAAAAGTTAGTCAGTAAAAAGCAATATTCGGCAAGAAGTGTACGTCAGCTGCATACCAAAATTATTTAAAACATTAGTTTAAAATTGTTAGTGAGTTTTATAAACTGGATGATATAAACAGATATCAAGGCACATATAAATGATGTAACAGAAATACTTTATACCTTTTTCGCCTTTTTTTTTTGTACTTGTGTGTAGTTTATTTATTAAATAATTTTTCTTTTAAATGCTATTCATACATTAACTGCTAAGTTCTAAACGCCAATATTATATTATATACACGTAGAAATGTAGTTCTTATACCGCTTTGAACACTTATATTACATTAAAATATGGTTATATTTCTTTGAAGTGTTGCATTATTTTTGTTTCATTTTTTCCTTCATATCTCCAGTGAGAACTGCCACGCGAATACTGCTATTCCGGACTATACAATTACTTGTCTACAATAATCAACTTTCGTGAAAATGACAATGTTAATCAACCCTGACCTTATAACAATTCTTTTTATGAAGTACTGTAATAGCATTAGATAGTGAAGTCAATAAGTATTTAAAAAAATTAAACAGACATTCGTAAAATCAACGTATATTGACAGTCTGGGCAACGTTTGAAATTATAATTCGTCACAATTCCGAGTCAAATGAATTTCATTGTTGGCACTGGTAAAAGACAATATGTCTTTTGTCACAAAGTTAGTTTTAGAATCTTTAGAATTTCATGGTTCACGATACTGGAGCTGCGGGATTTGATTTTTAAATTGTCTTTTCGATCTTCTGGAAAGTTTCTGTTTCTTAATTAAAGAGCGTTTTTTGTGTGATTTGCAAAATGCTATACAATACACTTAGAATTAATTGTAAATAACTACTCAAGTTATATTATTTATATTATTTTCCGCAATAGTACCCAGAGAATTACATTATATACTTCATTTCGTAAATAGTTTTCCTATTATTTGTTGTGTAATTTCTTAGTATTCGAACATACACAAGACCTTTTAACAGATTTCCAGCAAGAATTTCGTTCATATCCTGCCATTAACCCACCAAATTTCTGCAAGATAACGCTTTCGGAATCTAGATAGCATTATTTATTTTATCAAATTCCTTTACAGTACCGGAGGTGTGTAGGACAATCAAAATTTGAGCTTCTTCAAAACACATAAACCAGTTCTCCAAAATGACCACTTTCTAAAATTTTTAACTCAAAAATTTTATTACAATATTTATTTTTTAAATTTTGAAATGTGGAATTCAAACACCAAATGATGATATTGTAAAGACTTAAACCTGAGAATTTTTATCTTCTGTCGTATCGGAAGCAAGACATTTCGAAAATAGAAATAAAAATACTCGCTTAATACAGCATTTAGTACGCAGAAAGTGCCTATCTACAACAACAAAATTACGTTGTTCTGAATTACTGTACACTTGAATACACATATGCATCTACATACATGTAGTACATATATTATGTGTTCATAGTCTATTCGCAGTATGTTAACGTTTTTTTTAATCGGCCCTCTGAAAAATGTCCCCATGTATGACGTGTTTGGTTTTCTCCTTATGTGTCACGTATCACAAGCGTTTTATACATCTTTTAAAATATCTTATTTTTTGTTAAATTATACATTTACTGACCTAAATTTCATTTATAAATTAAAAATTTTAACTTATAATTGATACGATTATAACAGAGAGAAAAGAGATGTGTTGGTAATGCTTATACGAAATAGTTCTCAAGAAAAATATCACTATAATGGGAGCGCACAAATACGGTGCTTCGTCCCTTTGATGTAATTTTCTAGACTTAGTTAAAGTTTTGCAAGAGGCGGATGAATAGTCTGAAAGTAGAACTTTATCAGGGTTTCAGAAAGTTGAGAGTACTCGTGAATATACTATACATATCTACTTACACGTAATGCGTAGTATATACATACGTATCAACATACATGCAAAGCTATAATATAATATGAATGACAGATAATGATATTGTTATGTGTTGCAGCTCGTACGGGCCGCGAGCTCCCGTTACGGTACGATCCGGCTCTTTGAAAGGGGAGGGGGTACCTAACTCGACTCTCCCCCCTCCCAGACAGATGCTTCCCATTCTCAGACAGACGCACTCACTGCCTTATTCCCGGGGGGGGGGGGGGGGGTTGGAGAATTATTGACAGCGGCGAGATCTGGCTGGCTTCAGAGTCCCTCCTCACCCCCCTGCCAGAGAAGCCGACAAGTGTAGAGGATGGACAAGAATATTCTGAGAATTAGAACCCTCGGCGCAACGAGGGATTTAGAAAAATTTCTCGGTGATAGCCTCCAACCCTGTACACAATGCAGCGACCCAAAACGACGAGTGAAGGTTACTGTACATGAGGGCGCTCGGAGAACTCTAGAACATTGCAAACTGGCGGGACATGGACTAAACTGAGGTGGGACTGAATGAACACATCATACGGATTTTATTGTAAATATTGGAACTGTCAAATATGGACACATAATTGTAAAATAATTGAACAGGTTTTGATACACTGTCTATTGGTGCTGATTCTTAATTATTTAAATACATTAATCTCTTTGAGGTAGTTGTAAACTGCCTTGATTGAAGTCATTTATTGTAAACAATATCAATTTGTGAGATGTTGAGTCGAGAGATTTCTGTTTGTAGTTGAAAGTAAATAAAATTAGGAAATTATATGCAACTATTTTATTTAATTAAGACCTACATCCCTTAACGAACCTGGTTTAGCCCAATGAGAGAGAGAGAGAGAGAGCGAGAGAGAGAGAGAGCGAGAGAGAGAGAGCGAGAGAGAGAGAGCGAGAGAGAGAGAGAGCGAGAGAGAGAGAGCGAGAGAGAGCGCGAGAGAGAGCGGAGACGAGAGAGAGCGCGGAGAGAGAGGACGAGAGGAGAGGCGGAGAGAGGAGAGAGACGCGAGAGCGAGAGAGAGAGAGAGAGAAGCGCGAGAGCGGAGAGGAGAGAGCGAGAGAGAGAGCGCGAGAGCGAGAGAGAGAGAGCGCGAGAGAGAGAGAGGCGAGAGAGAGAGAGCGCGAGAGAGAGAGAGGCGAGAGACGGAGAGCGAGAGAGAGGAGCGCGCGAGAGAGAGAGAGAGCGCGAGAGAGAGAGCGGAGAGAGAGAGCGGAGGAGAGAGAGCGAGAGTAGAGAGAGAGGAGAGAGCGAGAGTGAGGAGCGAGAGAGCGAGAGAGGCGAGGAGAGAGCGAGAGGAGAGAGCGAGAGAGCGAGAGAGGGGAGCGAGAGAGAGGAGCGAGAGAGAGAACAATTTAAACAATATTTTACATGTAGGTAAATGTTTAGTTATTTTTATGGTATTACATTTTACTTAAACGGTGCTAGACGATCTTGTAATATAACTGCAGGATCAAACTTAATCATTTTGAATTGGAAATCAGTCTCAGTAGAAAGAATGTACATGTTCTGCTCAGAACTTACTGCATGCATCCTAAGCTAAGTTTATTAAAAGACTGTATTGTCGCGGAAACAAACTCTTCATACATCTGCACTCCCTAAAACATAGACTACGCAGCAGCAGTGAGTAGAGTAATAATGCGAGAGACGTCTTGGTAAACACCAAGCCAGAAAGCAAAGCGTCGTGAGATCCGAGCTGCGTGTGTACGTGTGGATTACGATGGCGAAACAGTGTGGAAAGAGAAAATGCTCGTCATAAAACTACGAAAGTCATAAAAAGGAGTGCTAAAAGCCACAAGTTACACAATTTACGAACTTCCCTTCACGTGTCGTATATCACCTGGGAAGACGCCGTTACCTTCACAATCAGATGGACCCCACGAGTCTGTTCTCTCGCTTGCGAGTCGTCAAGTTTCCGAGCTCGAGGCCGTGTTCGAATTGGCACATTTTGTTAACAAAATGATCACGTGATCCGATTTTGTATACAAAAATGGTGGGATATTTGGTAATTTGGTATTTTGTATCTAGCGGATGTAAGCAAAAATACAAAATGACAAAACCAGCGCCATGTTTGTTTTTACTTTAAAAACACATGCGCGAATCCGTAAATCTAGGCATGTTTTAAAAAGCAAGCAAGTGTTGTGCTTTGGTTATATAAATCGCAACAAAAAAAATGTTAAAGGTCGTTATTGTACTATGTATATTTTCTTGTTTGTCAACGTATTCGTAGTATTCCAGTGATGATTGCAGAACTTACGTCTGTTTTAGCATTAAATTTAGATAAAAATATTTTGCACTGCTAATGTCATACTGTGTTGCTACGAGTGCTAAAGAAGTGACTGCCGACAACGTCTGAATTGTTACCTACCAAAATCCCGAATTTACAAAATATTGGAATTTGTCAATTCGGACACGGCCCAAGTTTTAAAACTAGTTACTCGCGCATCGACCAGGCGTTAAATTATTATTCCTGAAAATTACGATTACAGCCACACCGGTAGTGTTTGAGTACTGTGTGGTTATCTAAACTGGGCCATCACAGGATTATCGACCTGATTCGCCGAACAACTGTGGGTGCGGCAACGCAACCGAACGTCGCGTGCTCTCTTTAAGGGAGGGGAAAAAAAAAAAAAAAAGTTCGATACTCTAATCCAGCGCGGAGTCGTGTTAGCATTGCAAGAATTCACACGCACAGCTTTGGCGTTGAAATAAATAAATAAATAAAAAATATATATATAATCTTGTGCTTTAAGAGACGCGATGACTTTTGACTTTAACAAAACACAGCAGCCTGTACTCGTGATCGGCGCCAGGTTACCTCGCCAACTGTAATCGAAACATCATCGAAAATTTTCCTTGTCGTTGTTGGATACAGCAGCGCTAAAGTCTTTATTTTTTATTTTAACGCTAGTTTCGTGTGCCATCGAGCGTGTGCCATCGAGCCTTAAGGAGAATGATGCGCGAATACCGTATATTTACATAATTTTTGCCACAACTTGTTTCACAGAGGATATTTCGAAATTTTTGGCTGGACAAGACGTAAATAACAGTTTCGAACACCTTATTACATTGTTACGAATTCACTGCGTTCATTATTTTCGGAGAACTGATTGAAGGCAAGAAAAAAAAATTATTTTTCTTTCATCAGTGCTCCGAGAATAATGAAGGCAGTGAATATATAACAACGTAAAAATGCGTTGTAAATTATTATTTACGTCTTGTCGAGTAAAAAATTTAGATAAACACTTTGGAAAACGACTTATACAGAAAATCAGTTAAACATACTGCTTTCATGCACCATTCCCGTGACGTCACGTGCCCGTGTGCTCTCCACGGCGATGCGCGAGCAGCTGTTTACACGGTCCATCCCTTCCCACCCCGCTCCGAGCACAGGTTGACAGGTCGATCTTTTTGATCTCAACAGGGGGGGCGAGGAGGATCGCCTCAAACATGCTTCACAGACACCACGCAACGTTTTCCCACTATCCATTCGCGGTTACTTCACACTTTTCTGAAGCCCTGCTAAAGTGAGTGAGTGATGATTGGGCGGCTCTTAACAGCGAGGTCTTGAGAGCCGATGTGGGTGATTGAAGTGAATATGGAGCGGCACTGGAATGACGGGGAGGGGGAGATCCCCGAGAAAACCCGCCGACCAACGGCATCGTCCGGCACGATTCCCACTTGCGAAAATCCGGTGACCCGGCCGGGGATTGAGCCCGGTTCGCCTTGGTGGGAGGAGAGCGTGCTAATCGTTCAGCCACCATGGCCCCCTAAGCCTTGCTAAAGTTCTACTTCCAGGATATTCCTCCGCCTCGTGCAGACTCAGCTTAGCTAAGTCTAGAAAATTACACCAAAGGACAACGCAACGAATTCGTTCGCAGTCAGTGTAACAGTATTTTGTATAAGAACTATTTCTCACTAAGCGCTACCAACACACATGCTTTTTCACTGTTGTTTTTATTCATATTTATTTATAAATGAAGCATTATAATTTATAGATAAAATATGAATAACATTTCAATTTAACAGAAAAAAAGTAACTTTCATGAACACAAGTATAAAACGCTTGTAATACAAGGCGTATTTAGGAAACAACTAAACACGTCATAGGCCTACATGGGGAGATTTTTAAAATGTTTGATTAAAAAAGGGTGAAGAAACCGCGAATAAGACTATAGACAAACACCCAACTGTGACGTGAGACATGACGTCGCCGAACGCGAGGCGGTGTCAAGGCTGCTCAGGTGCGTGGTCCAGACATGCATGAGGGCGCGCGCTCTCGCGTATAGGTCGGCCAGCCGCCTTAACGGCGACTCTTATAAAAAAAAACTATTTTATAGGCTGTTAACGGTACAGCGAGCAGTTTTTAAACTTACCTTTGAAGAGAATCTTTGCTCTTTAACAGCTATAGCTACTACGCTACAGCCTGGCATGCAGGCTCCCAGTTGAATTGGCAGAGAATTAAGTAAAATAGTTATTGACTTTGTACTGCCAGCGTAATGTTCAAATTATTTCACATTAAATTGGTGATTTCTTGTTTTATAGACCAACTCATTTGTGTACGAGTTGTCATATTATACTCTATTTGCGGTTTCTTCACGCTTTTTGAATCAAACCTTTGAAATAACACCCCACGTATGACGTGTTTAGTTATTTCCAACATATGCCATGTATCACAAGTGTTTTATGCCTCTGTTAACATGAAAGTCTCTTATTTTTCATTAAATTGAAGTTTTATCTGTATTTTATTTATAGATTATATTTCATTTATAATAACTATGAATAAAAAAGGTGGGAAAACATGTGTGTTGGTAGCACTTAGTAAGAAATATGTAGTTCTCACCCAAAACATCATTAGGCCAACTAGACACCAGGAAATTTTGCGAATTCATTCCGCAACAAGCTAGACTCCACAATCCTTTGTATACTCGAGCATCAAGTTAGTTAATTGCACGTTGCTCCAAATTAACCCTAGACCAGGTAGCACGGGATTCGGTTCGTATTTTCCTTGCAGGCTCGTTATTGGTTGAAAGTTGATCGGGTCGTGTCTAACCAACTATGGACCAATGGAAGCACAATCACATAAGTACAAGTGAATGCTTGTCCTCAGATGAATCTGCAAAATTTCCGGGTCTCTAATCATTACTACTGAGTGCGCATAATTCAGTGCGTTGTCCTTTGCTGTGATTTTCTAGACTTAGTTAAGCTTAGTTTGCACGAGGCGGAAGAATATAATGTAAGTAGAACTTTAGCATGGCGTCAGAAAAGTGTGAAGTAAACGCGAATGGATTATAGTAACACGTGTAAGTTCGTACCAATTTCACATTTTCAATTGACTGGCGCATAAATAAAGTGAATAAGCCCATGAAAATGACAATTTTAAATATGGTGGAAAGATACAAATTACGTATTAAAATTAAATTAGATCTTAAGCAGGGCTTTCAAAAGTGCTAAATTGACCGGAAACAGACTATATAAATGAAAAACTCAATAAAAACAAACTTGTCTGAAATACTTAGTATTGTATATATAATTTTTATTTGCTACTCCTACCCGATCAACATCCCACAGGATCATGGTGAAAGACACATTAAAAAAAAAAAAATCTCACTTAATTCGATGCTCTCTGAAATGACCACATTTTTACATTTAATTTATTTTACAGAATACCCATAAACAGTGCGAGTTGAATTCAACAGAACGTCCCACTGTGACCAGCCAATTGCCACTAATGACTTTCACGTGAGTCGTTATCATGCTAAACAGCATACGAGGAGGAAATGTGAACATCGGGCTTCATCGAAAGACACCTTTAAGGTCATATTTCACGTTTTTTTAATTTGGTTATCTGAAAGCGCTTTCGAAAAGTGCCCCCCCTTAATGCAGTTATTAGTTTCCAAATCATTATAGTTTTCAAAATTAAACACTCAAAAGTCTCAATTTCCCGAATTCTGCAGCATACTAGACTTTGATCTTAGATATTATTTTCCAATCAAATTGCATTTAATGCAATCTGTATGGTGTGCAGAACATACTGATTCAGTATGAGTACGATTTATAAACAGGTGAGCGAGTATTGGCAAAATGAATTTTGTTGAAAATAGGGACCAGACTTGTCGTAAATATATTTTTGTTCATTCAAGCGAAACTGTTAACATTAATTTGATAAACCGTTTAAACCATAAAATGTAGAGGAAAAATTGTTTTTGTCCCTTTCGTAGTTTGTAACACAAATGCAGTATGCCGCGTTTACTCTAATTCAACTTTTTGAACCTGCCTATAGCACTCTTGTTTCGGAATTTGAGTGATATATTTTGAAAACCATACTGATTTGACAATTAACAACTGTATTTAGGGAGCATTTTTCGAAACCTCTACCAAATAACCAAATTAAAAAACATATATATATATATATATATGACCTTAACAGACAAAATTGCTTTGTTTTTAACGACGCACTTCACCGTAGCAGGCTTTACCGTGCACAGTGACTGTAGGCCACATATGTAAAGACAGGCCATTATGGCATATTTACAAATAACAGTGACTGTGAAAATATCTTTTATGCCGTAAGGTGGGGTGAAATTGATTTGCAGGGGTGAAATCGATCACACGAAAATGTTCTATAAATATTAATGTCAGATATGGTGTCTGACCTAAACATGTACAGAAAACTGTCTTGTAAACAATCTCAGCCCTACTGATCATTTTCACGCCACTTAACGGTACCGCGGTTATATTTTACAGGCAGACTTGAGGAAGGGATGTGCAATAAGACGAGGTTAGAAAAATCAATTTGCATGTTGTAGCATTTTTAATATTTGTAAATTAATTTGCATAGTTTACCTATGTGGCATACATTTAAAAAAAATCACGTTATAGTTTTCAGAACTACTCCAATAAAAATTGTGTTGTAAAGAAGACTAAAATAGGAGAGACACACTGTTATTATACTGTTAGAAAGTGAGGCAAGATAAATATAAACAATTTTTGTAACTGCTTTGCAATAACGCTGTCTATATATGCAACGAAAAATCTGATAAGTTACTTTGGCTAGTGACTTAAAAGAAAAATTTGTTTTCCAATTACATTGCAGTATTTGTTTAGTTATTTTAGAGAGGTTGCGCGCGGGCCCTCCGCCCTTACCCGCGCCGGGTGAACCAACGAGCATACAAGTACCAGAGACAGAGACGTCACTCAAGGCAAAGCAGTGGAACGCTTTTTTTTTTGCACAGTGCAAATGTGCCAATGCCAAAACAAAAATTATATATGTTCACGGGTTGGCACTACTACACGTGGCCAGTTTTCTGTATGACATATACAATATGTAGAATTATATTCAAAAATAAACGGCCACTTTGAACTGTCAAGTGTCGGTACACAACGCCAAAACGTTGCTAAAACACTTAACTAGCTCACATCATCGACAATGCACGGCCTTACGACATGTAACGCTCAAATCACTACCAAAGTCATAAAAAGAAATGTGGATTTATATAAATCACTGTACTTCAGTCTCTGCAACTGAATCAATATAACTATATTTTTATTTTCAATTCCGTTGGAAATATTTATAAAACGATAAGCAGTTTATTTACATTATATCAATCAATTCAAATAATTGTCCGATTTTATATTGCCGATATTGCACTGGGTAATTAAACAAAATCGAATCGGAAGGAAATTAAACGTTACGTTTACTCCTAACCAGTATCTAGGAGTTGGGGTGAGCGACCTTTCTCGGCAGACAGGGTTTGAGAGTCGCGCTTCCCTGGCCCCTCCCCTGAGCGGGCCCGTTACGTCACTGGATGTGTGGGAGGGGGGAGAATTGAAGCTGACGTGAGCTGGCGCCACCACTCCCCACATCCCTTCTAGAGCGATAGGCGACTATGGCCTGTTGATAGCGGTGTATCGGGGGGGGGGGGCACCTGTCTCGCCCCCCTCCCCCCTTGGCTTTGTCTTTTAAGAAATGTTTGCCCTGTTTTGTGGTGTTTATAAATGAATTACACTTAAATTAAATAAGTGAATGTTTTTACAGGTGATAGAATCATCACATTAACGTTATTTCCAAAAATGCCAGCATGGCAAATGAAGAATGATGATTGTCAGTAGGTATTTACGATGTCAGCGGTGTCCAGAAGTTTGTCTTGCCACCAACTACGGAGCAGTTGCGCACTCTCTAAGGAATTATTTGTATATTTACCATATCAGTGTATACGTACACTGATAAAGCGCAAATAGTGAAATATTTTCGCATACATTCATGGAACATTTCTACAGTTGCTCAGGAAAGAGTTCAAAGTTAAGGGAAGTTCCCAACTTTGTATAGTAGCGATGCTAAATATTCCCATATTTTCAGTCTGATATGAAGTACTATCACCATACACTGTATGGTTACAAACTTCCAATAAAGGTTAGTAAGTTTACTAGAATTTTTTTTACAGTGTATGTACGAGCCCTCCTCTACCCAATGCACATCCCTCTCGCTAAACTTCTTCCATTCAACCCGCACGAACACTACTTTCTCATTTATTTAGTAGCAAGTGCAAGTCAGGTGTTATGACTAGTACTTGACAGATGCTGTGGTTTCCAAGATGTGCTGATGTTTATGTAGGTCAATGGTATAAAGAAGGCATATAGTGGTAAGCTTAAACAAGTTATTTATTTTATTTATGTCTTAAAGTCTCGTCGGGGCCAAGGAAATGAGTGACGGAGACTTAAAATAGTACCACTATTCTGTGGACTTAGAAATGGACTCAGTCATGGCAACTAAGTTTTTTTTTTTGGGAAAACAGATAATCGAAAACATGAGATTCGGACCTTGTGTCCTCATGAGTACAATTCCATTATATAACCACTGCGCCATTTCGCTAGGTGATAAAACAAGCTGTTTAGAAATTGTCACAAAACACTTTGGTATATTATGGTTAATTGTATATGCAAGAATAAGTTGAGAGTTAAATATTTTAAATAATACTTCAACTGCTAATATAATTTTCTCTTGTCAAAAAAATTGTTTCTATAACTCAACAGATATTGGACAACCAAGAGTGCTTTACTTGTATTACTTCCTTCGAGACATCTCAAATGCTAAGTTACTTTAAGATACTGTTTACATCTAGTTTAAAAATGGCAATTGAGGACATCTTGGGCTAGTTAGGCTTGTTTCAGATCAGCTTCATAGCGTTGCTAAATAGCGAATACTTTTGAATTACAAAAATTTCAATGTCCTGTGTCCACAGTAATTAATTTATAAATCTTAGAAACTATTCCATTTTTAACTATGATTAACTCCTTGCACTCCAGTTTGTGAACTACCAGAAAATTGACCAGAATACAGCTGTAAGTGTAAAAGTACTATATAATATATATTTTACTGTCGGTCATGAAAAATATTTTAAACCAGGAAACAGTGACCTGGGCCCTACTTCATAAAACTACAAGTTACAAGTGAATTTACCTGTAACTTGTGGAAAAGGAATATAATGCTGTTTCATAAACCTACAAGTACAAGCCTTGTAGCTACAAGTAAAATCTAACAAGTTACAAGTGTTTTCTACAAGTATTTGTAGGGTTTTGTTTCATAAAGAGACTTGCAATTTACAAAGACTTGTAACTTGTAGCAAAGTTTCTACAAGTATCAATACCTATGTAAAGAGTTCTACAAGTACATTTTAAAAAATCTGTGAGCAAGATAATAATGAAGAGTGTTTTTATTAGTAAACTGGTATTCTGATATGTGTGCGTGTAAAAAAAAAGACCTCATTTTTACCGATTAAGATGAAGATGAGCAACAAAATTTTGAGGTTATGAGGCGAGCATGTAATTTCAGACAGAGAGTGAACATGGGGTTTGTTTCTTTATTAGAATTTAATGAAAGGTGCCGTATGAGTTCTGTTAACCTGGAAGCACTATTGTTGGAGATTGGTCATATTTTGAAGCATCCGACTCTTGGAAACAAAGCAACATCCGCAAAGGAACAAATGCTAGTTTCACTCCGATGGTTGGGAAACGGAGGCCAATATCACTGTGTTGGTGATATGCATGGTATTTCAAAAGCTACTGCACATCGATGCTTGAAAATATTTGTAAATGCCGTTAATATTACTCTCTTTCCAAATGTAGTTAAATGGCTTGACAATGTCGAAGAGGTAATTCAGCAGTTCCATGCCTTAGCTGGGATGCCTTTAGTGTATGGCTGTGTGGATGGAACATTGATACCCATGGATGCATCAAATGAGTATGAAGCACATTATGTTGATCGCAAATGGAAACCACTCCATAAACTGTATGGTTGTGTGTGGTCCTACTTATTAAATTTACTATGTCAGTGCAAATTGGCCACCAGGGAGAATACATGATTCAAGGGTATTAAGGAATAGTACTCTCTGCCACAGATTTGACATACGCTAGCGACCTTGTCCGAATACAGTACTTCTGGGCGACTCGGGTTACCCTCTGAAGGAATGGTTAATTGTACCGGCACACAATGAAGTGACAACCCCTGCAGTTCATGGTTTCAATAACGCCCATAAAAGTACAAGGAGAATAGTAGAAAATAGTTTGGGAATACTGAAAGAAAAATTTCCCTGCTTAAACTACCTGAGAGTACAACCTACATTTGCAGCCAACATCTTTAAGTGTTGTGTTGCATTGTGTAACTTTTCAAGAGATGCTAATGAAGATGTTGGTCTTCCCGATGGTGAAAATGAAGAAGGTAATATTGAAGGTCCAGATTTGATGATGATGATCCAATTTTACCAGCAGCACTTGCAAAGTAGCACCAATTGATTAATTATATCAGAGTGTAAAAGCCTGTACTTTGCCTGGCTTAAAGCAAACACACTTAGTATACTGCCATTACATAACTTACCAAGAAGAAATTGAATAAAATCATTTTCTGTCAACTGGTTGTCTTGGGATTGTTTTAATTTACTATATTTTGTGTGCAATTGTAAGCAATAAAAAATATATGTGAAAATTTGTTTTTACAAACCCCCGATAATATTCTGTGTGCTCTAGGATTCTATGTGCTCTAAGTAGTTTAATGAATATATATTAGTAATTATATATTATTAATGAATATATATTAGTAATGAAATTGTCATAACTTAAACAAGTTTATTTTCGTAATGACCACAAAACGAACAAACATCAAAACTTTAAATACAAATTTTATTTTTAATGTTATACTACAGGGCATTCAGTGGAATGTAATTTCATTTTACCCAAGTAGAACACTGTACATTTATATTTCCTTTCCAGAAGCTGTTACAACAGTTTCATTGGCTATTTCAATATTGTTACTGGCTACAATGGTGTAGTCAATAGGTTGCCTTATATCACTAGTAAATTCAGAGGTTGGAATTCCCAGCTCTGTTTCCAATTTTAAAACTCCAATTTTGTTTTGTAGTTTAGCAGTTTTAAGTATTCCAGCTGCAGCATCCGCTTCTTTTCGAGGAAGTCATTCGTGGCTTCATTTTCTTTTGTTTTTGAATGCTTCCCTTTGTTGGGTAAGACTGTAAAATATATTGTTAGTAATCCTATGAAATATTTTGTAAAATTCATTGTATTCTTACTATTAAGTTCTAGAGAAATGCTTACATCTTAACAATACCAGCAATAAGCATAAAATTAATAATTGTGAATAAGATATGTACAATTCTCATCTAAAACTTTAAATTTAGTGTCTCAAATTTTCTATTTAATACTATAAAACCAAATTACATGTATGTATTTAAAATCATAGCGTGCAATACGTTAATTTCTTTGGTTGATTTAGTATGGTTGGTTTAAACTTGTAAAGTAGAAGATGGCCACTAAAATGAGATGAAAAGCACAGCACGAACACTGGGAATGAGAATTCATAACCCATGCAAATAACACTGATTTGGTCATTTTATAGGTTAGTTTTAAAAAGAAATTAATTATTTGGTGCTTCCCCAACCTCACAAGTTTAAACTAGGCCTAACTTCATTAAACTAACTGTATTAAGTTTACAAAAGAAATAATATAACTAAGCTACTTGGCCTAATAATGCTAGTGGCCATAACCCAATGGTTCAATATACACTTTGCTTATACTGACATGTAAATTTCATTAAATGAATTTTTAATGCAACACTTTGAGTTTTATATGAAAAACCTTTCTTATTTAAATGCAGTTTGTAGTTTTACCAAAAACTCCATTAAAGGGCATTTGTACCTTTGCTCGTTTAATGCGTCAGAAATATCACTGCTGTCTCTCTGCTCCTCAGTAGCACTTAACTCTGGCAGGTCACTCTCAGCAGCTGTTTTAATAAATGAGAATTATAAGAATCATTGACATAAACAAAATAATTTTCTAGTTTTATTTTTTGTGTTTAAGTAAATCACATAGCTAGCATATTATATTTCATTAGATTGGAAACAATTTAATTGTGGTTTTATACCAATTTGCTTACAACAACTCTTGAGGTTATGTTACTTACTGTGGTCACTTTTTTCCAATTTTGCCATCATACATCCCGGACATTTTCCCAGCCCTTTTCCTGAGGCCCAAGAGAATGTGCCAAATTTGAGACATCAATTTGTCCGAAAAAGTATCAAACAAAATATTTTTCTTTTCGTTAATTTTTTGCAGCACAGTCACTTTGCAATGTTTCTTAGTTTCTCGTGAACTCATTTTACAAAGAACAACTATGTTGTATATATTGCAACTAGATAACTAAATAAAGAAAAGACAAATAAACAATGAACAGCTGACTTGTAAACTTGTAGAAGTTGACACACTTGTAACTTATTTTTTACAAGTCCAACAATTTTCTTTATGAAACACCTCAGAATTACACTTGTAGAATATTCCCTTGTAAGTTGTAACTTGTAGACTTGTAGTTTCATGAAATAGGGCCCTGGTGGTCGCTGAGAGTGACTGACTGATATTTTCTACCTTCCACGCACCTCTGCACAACAGCAGGTGTCTCCTTATGCCGTGTCCGAAATGGCAAATTTGGGGAATTAGGGTTTAGAAATTTAGGGTGGGTGGTTTCGAATGGCTTGTAACAGCGCTACATGCGACAAAGTTGGAAACCACAGGCTTGTGGAATTTTGACGTTATTTTGTTTGTCACTATCAATATATAACTTACTCCCAAGCATTTTTCAGGTCTTGTGAATAACCAGTGGCGTTTATTCCATAGACGCAAGGTAACAATGCTTACCCTATACATATTGGAAATTTCGGAAAAACGGGAGTTTTCATATAATTTGCAAGATGCTCTGTAAATAATGTTCAGTTTAGTTATTATTACATTCATTTCGTTTCCATTTTTATAACTAATGGTAAGTATTATAAAACGGTAAATACATGTGGAGGATAAGCAAAGTTGGAAGATGCGTTTGTTAGTAGAAATTGCTTACCCTGTAAAAAAATCTCATTACATGCCACTGTGAATAACTGATCATATTTCTTTCTAGCCGATATCAATCTTCTGATTATTTCTTCGCTACCTGCAATTAACATTCCATTTCCAATAACAACCGATCACTCAATTTTTCACGCGCATGTATTGTGAAGCATTTCAAGAACGGTAAATACCGACGTTTCCAATACAACGCCGGAAATTAAACGTAAATAAACAACAGCATACGATTTTCCGGACCTATTTGGGGATTTTGTGTGCTACTTCGCCTCAGTAAATGTCAACCCTAAATCCCCAAATATTTAGGTCCTAAACTTGGTCACGTGGTCGAGACAGTACACTTGGGATGGGGGAAAGGAGATAAAAAAAAGTGGGCAGTTAGCCACTTCCTTTTCCCCTCCTCTGCTTAGCTTGTGACATAGAATGTTTGCACATTGTAAGTTTCCAGGTTAGTATCGCGTTCTTTTTGCTAACGAAGTTTGTACTGAGCTGAACAAGTAGCCATTCTGTGACTCGTGACAGAAATGTGACAATGCAGAACTGTGCGGAAACATAAAGGAGGAAATGTAAAATATTTTTGGTTTTCTTAATGGCGAAGCACCAAACATGTAAGGCTAGGCAGGTTGTTGCATTACAAATAATGTAGAGAATGTTTGTCATAAATTTAGTCACTGTTTCATTATTAGTATTATTAAAGCCAATTTTATACATTTATATTTGTGCCTATAAAATTTTTATCCAAAGCAGTGAGCATGAGATGGGAATGAGTACCAAGGCCAAGTATTTATTGTATTGGAGTTTCTGTAATTTTTCTTAAAGAAACACATGCATTCATTTTTGTATGCTGTCAAAATTGTGACATTTTCTGTTATTAATTTAACCTTTTAAATTAATATTTTTGTATCATTAAGTTGTGTGTTTATTGTATTTCATCCAAAAACTTTTTTCTTTATTCTTAAGGGATCATTTGTGCGTATACTTTTAGAGAACAAGTAGTAGAATATATCTACATAGATTTTGTTACTTTTGTTTAATAATTTGATTAATTTTTCAGCATAGGACTTGAATGGACGAGTGATACAGACGTGATTGTAAATGCTGAAACTGTCGGATAGCAAATATGTAATTTTAATAGTAATTAAATAAGTATTGGAAATCCGTTTATAAATACCAATTTTAACTGTTTGATGGTGTTAATTTCCGTGAAGTGAGGTACGAATTTGTAAATATTAGTTGTCAAGACAATAAGTTTAGAGTGTTTTTAGATTGTTTATAAATAAAACTAGGAAATTATTATTAGCTCTCTTATTTACTATGAACGTCCGACCCTGGCTATGCCAACAGATTTTTGAATTGTAACCATATGGGTTTTATACGTTTTAAATTATAGGTAATACCATATACACAGTAATGGTTAAGGAGTAATTAATTTCAATACAGTGACACCAGGGCCGGCTCTTGACAATGGGTGCAGGGGCACGTGCCTTCCCAAATAAAATTTAAAACGCCCCAATAAACAAATGCTCTTTTATAGATCTTTCCTCCGTAATTTAAGTGTAAAAGTAACGTATTTGATAATTAAGTTCTTTATCGCTAGGCTGCGAATAGTGCCTCCTTACTTTAGGCGCGGGCGATATTTTTCCTTGCAGCTTTGGAGTTTTTAATATTTATACACAGCGTTGTTGTTGCTTTGTTAAAGCCTGTCTATAATCGGCCGTACCTATGGACGTGGATGTGGCCGAATCTTAACGTCAAGTGACGTCACATTCGCGCAGTCCGAACACGGTCTACAAATACGTTGTCCGAAAGTGAGCTTTCAGAATATGACATTATATTCGGCACATCATTTGTTGTTACGTCATGCTTTTTATATTGCTGAATTGTTGATTTGTGAGATGTGTGATTTAAATATTTATATATCTTTATGATAAGCCCCTGACCGTTTTATTTCAAATAAGCTCGGCAACTGACATCTGAGAATTTGATTAAATGTTCACCCTTCATATTAAAAAGTTCAGACCGAACGCAAAATGCACTAATTAGCATTTCATCACGTTCGTCTCGAGACAATCCACCTTGCAAGTCCATTGTTAACGTTTATAACGTGAACATTCCACGAATACGCGTAAAAATATCAGTTGTCTTCTTTTTCTATCATGTTATGACACAACTTGGGAGAAAAGTTAAGTTTTCTGTAAGGTATGAGTTGGGACAGCGCAATGACTTCAGAGGGTTACGTGCACTAATCATAATCAGTGTATCCTTGTCCTAAGACACAGGTTGGAAGAACGCCATTGTAGACAGGTCTTTACTCTTTACTGAACTTACATGTAACATGTCGTATTCATTAAAAAAACACAGTGAACAAAATTACAATTTTTAGGGAAGCAGTTAGTGTATCCCGACAGCCATTACATTAAAAATATTGACCCTCCGAGACCATGACTTATTCTAACGCGAACCTATCACACCCAAAAAAGAAATTATACACGTAATTTGAGTAAAAAATCCATAAAGCCATTTGGTTGGCAGGATAAGATTAAACAACCGTGTTTTATTGTTTGTGTTGTATTCTATTTGGTTCTGACGATAACTGAGCGACCACAGGTGTTGTCGGCCTAAAACATTTGGATGACAAGATAGGAAAAACATTTAGGGAACAAACTGCATTTGTAAAACGAAATGAAAATGGCAATGCTGGACCAGGTAGATATACGAAAATCAGTTGAATGAAGTATAAGGAAGGTCAGTTAAAAAACAATGGACTAACTAGTAGAAATAATAGACAGATAATTTACACAGTAAAAGAATGCAATACATTTTGTGGATTTTTTTAGTCAAGTCTTGGAGATCATGATTAATCAACTAGAAGTGAAAACCAGGGTGAGTTTGTTAGTTCGTTGTATCTTCAATAAAGTATTATATAATTTTTAACTTGGTGGCCTCCTTTGGAATTTTTCCTGGAGCCGCCACTGAGAGGCGCCGTTTCCGATAGGGCCAGGCTCCGCGCCGCTATTTATAGTTTGTCGTGGTCGCGCAAGTCTTCTTCCGGCCTCTCGCACACAACAATCCCTCTCCCCTCCCCTAAGACCATCTATATCACAGCCACGCTCCTAGCACTGCCGCTGCCGCGCCGGTGTGATGTTCACGGCACCGCGCCAGCATTCACACCCAACCGCCCAATGAGAGGCGACAACCAAGGACCAGCGGGAAACACTCCAGGCAGGGAACATCAATAACCGTCTAGCTGCAACCAATCGAGACAAACAAAATCCCAAGCCGGCTGCTCCTAAAAATAGCTGTGTTCCGCCTTTTGCTTATCACGTTTTCATAGAAATAAACATTCCGAAATTACTGTACACGTCAATACAGTAATATTACAATTTTACTCCAACACAAATTACTTTGCACTTGCTGAGGTAACTTTGCATAGCTCAAAATATTTTCCAGTTATTTGTTGAAGGGTTGGCAAGAATTATCTGCATAGATAACATTAACATTTTAAAATACGCATATATTCTCCATTCACGACTGGAAGAGACTTTGAAAATGAACCTTTGGAACAACGCCCCAGGCGTAACATGACAACCTAATTTGTCAGTAACTTGTATTCCACAAATATATACCACTGTGATTGACTTTAAAGTACTGTATTCTTGAATAAATGAATCTGTAACTTAGTATCTTCTATAACTTGTAATATTTTTTTCGTATTAAACACGAATCAAAAACAGTGAGAGCAGTGACGTGTTGGCAACGGCCGGTAAGAAATAGTTCACAATTTTTTTTTGGTATGCTATTTGTAAATTAAACATTGCGTAGTGAAATATTTAAATATTTAGGCAGCCCTGATGGCAACATATATCATTGTTACAGTTTAAAATAACAGCGTAAAATATCGTGCGTAGGCCCTTAAGACACGGTGTTTGTTTTATCGACTGAGGAAGCAACTGTCCGCTGGGCGGAGCTTGTCGCTCTCTCTCACTTTTTCTCTCTCCCCCTCGGGAAGTTTCGCATCGTTACGGAGCAGACAAAATTTACATGTTTAAAATGTTAGCATATCGCATACTTATTAAAGCAAAATAATGATTTTTGAATTTGTAATTTACAACTGCAAATACTTATTTTAATATACTTAGGTATGATGGAGGGAGATATGTAAATCTAAGGTTGGTAGACGTGACGTAGATTTTTGTTGATGTGAGCGCAACGAATCGTTAATCTCGCTTACTCCGAAAAATACTTCAAATTACCACAACAAGCATGTACACGTTGTGTTCGTTAAACTTACTGTAATATTTCAGAATATTACAGGATGCAAAGGTTTTCTTATGATTAGTATGTTAGCATTAAAATTTTTAATTAGTTTTGTTTGCATTTAAAATGAATGTTATGTACAGTTATCTGTAAAAACTATGTTAAATTAGATAATCCTTCCATACAGTTTAACATTTGCTATGCAAAAATTCTCTTTGGAGTTTTGTTACTTTTGTCTGAGTTAGCTAGGGAAACATTGAATAAAATCTGAAAGTCAAATATAGTAATCAAGAAAAGGAAATTTTGAATGTCTGGAATAATTATCGCTGCATGTAGAAAAAGTTTTGCAGTATTTCACGCTGAATGTTAATAGCGTTTCCCATTATTTTAAAGATAATATTTTGCATTATAAGAAGAGTTTGGGAAAATGATGTGTCGAGATGGACTGCTGAAGTGGTTCTGCAACTGTGGAATTCGATCCGGAACTATCTAGTGAAGTTTCGAGTCCATGGTGAGATGGCCAATATGAAGGATGGACCTCTTTTGGCATCTTCTGTTCCAGCTCTCTTCGATGCAGACTTATAAGGTGAACTCCAACCATTTATATTTCTTCTGTGGAACTGTAAGAAAGCTTACATCTTACTTCGGTCCTTTGTCTAAGGTCTATTAAAATAAAGGGTTGATGTTTTTGTGGAATAATCTGATTCGAAAGTGTTGATTTATGTATAATCAGAGTCATATATCTTCTTTTAGATATTTACTCTTGGTGCCCATATATCCTGTAGATATAATTTTATTCGTTATATTTTCTATGATAATTCCTAAAAATAACAACCATATATAATTAATAAAACCCTTTAAACTACCTAGGCAAGTTACGATGTCGTGATAAATCTGTTTTTCCACAGCAGGAATAAATATACTGTTACAAGCGTGGTTAACCACTACGTGCGAAAGGGCGTGGATGCTTCGCGGTCGTTAACGCTGTGTGTGTGATTGCAAATATTGGAGGTGGGAATTTATACGTTTTAACCGTGAACTGTGTTTGTTTATTACGAAGTTAATTATACGTACTTTCTTGTGATCTGAATATTTGCCACAATCCCAACAAATTCATACGCTCAGCCATGAATTGTAAATAAGTAATAAAATAAATCTAGTAAAAACTAACTACCTATGCAAACAAATATGAGCGGGTCTATTTGTGTGCATATTCACCGCTATCTTTAAGTTTGTCGCTGCTACGTACATAAAAATCAGCGAAACGAGTTGCGTGTTTGAATTTCCTGTCTTTTTCATTGGACTTGTTGTTCCTTCGTTTTAACATTCATACCAACTAAAGCCGTCCTTTTACCGAAATAGCCCAACACACATCAATTACAAGAGATTAAATACTACTGTTTTTTCCACCATAGTTCTAACAGAATTCTTTGAACAGCTGTAAACAGTAAACAACCCATTTGATATAAACGTAGGTCACATGGCAGTGTTTATGTTTAGGTGTAGTGGAAGGATTCGTAATCAGTAACCAAAAGTATAAATTTAGCAGGGTTTCAGAAAAGTCTGTTCCAGTCGTGAACAGCCTATATTTATCACATTTGTTGCCAAGGGAACCACAGGCATAATCGACGTTTAGGTACAATCCATCGTGTAGGAGTTGGTTCGGATGTGGGAACATGTGTACAGCTGTCTCACAACTGATTAAATACATTTGAAACCAATATTCGAAGAAAAAACGCTTCTTGTAAACGTCGATATTTTAATTTAGGAATTGGTGGCAGAAGTGAAATACATCGTATGGTGGTTTTGTCTTAACGTCTTATTAAAAACCATGTAATATTTAGCTTGGTTGCTGACGAAATTAATTTTTGTTTGAAACAAATTTGAGTAAAATTTAGTTTAATAGTATCATGGTTATGTTTTAAACAATTTCACAGTGCGAACTGATCGACGCATCACTACTGTCATCGACGCCGCCAAAACGGAAATGTTTACACATGGGAGGAAAGAACACTGTGAGCAGAAAGAATAAGAAGGGCTTTCGAAAATGTTAAAATGAATGAAGCAGCTGTACCCAGGCACATGCACACTGGAGCACGCGTCCCTATTTGAGACCCAGAGGTGAAGGAGCGATAAGGGCGATGCCGTCTCGCACATCAAGCATGCCATCGCCACTAAGCGCAAGGCTTTGAACTGACTTGCAGTGTTCTCGTCGAACTGTGTGTACCTATGGGACTTTCAGCGGAGACCCTGTAATTTTATTGGTGGGTAGTCTGCAGGAAGGTTCAGTGCAGGGCCCTTGAGTAATTTTGTATGTATCTGACACGTGTCTTCTGAGATACAACGCTTTTAAAAAGCAGTTTTTTTTAAAGCCACTTTAGAGTACTGTGAAATGGTGCTTCTAACGTGCGTGACATTTTATGAGTTAGTTGGAGCAGCCCGTCCAAGGTCTAGAGCGAGGGAGCAATACGGGCGACACTAACACGCACGCCTAGTGTCTCATCGCTCCTACGCGCAAGATGTGCAGTGTTTCCATCGTTACGCTGTACTGTGTAAATTAGATCTGTAACAGTGGGGTTTTATTACACGCGATGAAAGCCCTCAGATTAAACTACGTTGGTATCTTTGTACTTTTCTCTTGTCTTTTAAGGAAACTGCACAGGCAAGTTTTAAAAATGCGATATTTGACCATCTTCACGAATTTTTTTCTCCAGGAATATACTTATTATGATAAAAGTAAAATAATAGGGACATAGGTAATTGTTCTTTGTGATATCTTTTCTGACAAAAAGTTGTATTTGCAGAACATTTACCAAGATAGACGTATTCGCGCAAACAACTATTTTACAAAAAACGTGCAGGTCCATATAACCCTTAAGCCGTGTTCGAAACGGCCAATTTGAGGAATTAGGGTTAAGGAATTTAGGGTGGATGGTTTCGAACTACACTGAGAAGCGCTCCTAGTGTTCTATTTTGGAACTGCATTACTGAACGTTTTGCTGTTTCTTTATTTATAGGCAACAAAAAAAAAACTATTACCAACTCTCGGAAAATAATAAAATACCTTTATTTACTCGCTCCATTATGGAAATTCCTCATTTAAAACATAAATGACGAATTTATGATATTTGTTACAAACACTTTTTAAAATATAATTTCCATTAATACAAATGTTATGAGTAATGAACATTGTTACGCACTTGTGAGTCATTGTTAAGTTTTCTTTCTGTGTTATTGGTTTTATTATGCATAGTTTGTACGGTAAAATGTGTGAAAATGAGATGTAAACAATAGCAGACGCTTTCGCGGAGATATTTGGGGATTTAGTGTGCTACTTCACCACAGTAAATTTCAACTCTAAATCCCCAAATATTTAGGGCCTAAACTTGGTCACGTGGTCGATTTAGTAACCTAAATAATGGTCTCGCAGCCGTTTCGAATATGGCTTTAGAAAGTACTCAAAAGCCCTCGCCTGAACAGTGTGTTACTTTCGTAGATCATCACGTTGGACGCACGTTTAATAGTTTCGCAGAGAACGTGAATTACTAACACTTTGTAACGCAATTCACAGCGCAACTTACGATACGTGCTGCAGGAACCCAGGCCCGTGCACACGTGACCACATATTACACAACACTCGTCCGGGACGTACGGCCATATCGTTGAACAGTAAATAAATAAAACTATACGGACATACTCATAGATGATGGGTTTATCGTGAAATGACACTCAATAATAGCGTCCGTTATACAGTTGAGTAGTTCAACGAGATATGGCTTGGTCCTCCATAGCTACTGAACTCCTGGAAATTTCATCCACGTTGACATTCACATCTAAACAGCTGAGCAGATTTTGGTAGCGAGTTTTACCTTTCAAACGTACGTTATCATCGTGAATCCCTTCGCAAAAGACGTGTCCACAAGTTCCAGACTTTGGCGACATTTTAAACTTGATTATATGGCGTATTCAGTCGCACAGAGGAGAACCCAACCAAAATAATCTCGTCGTTTCAACAGTAGCAATTCGCGAAGCCCTACGCAGTCGGTTCCAATAACGAATACATGGTCGAAGCATGGCACTCCCTCCCGTAAGTCGGGCGGGGCGCCCAAAAAAGAGCTTTCAATCTGCAGGAGATTTTTGAACGAGAAATGCTATGAATGACTGATCCGTCGCTGAGGTGGACGAAGGCATGCTGTCGAGATGACGCTGAGAACCCCTGTGATGGGACGACAAGACTGCGTAGCTAGAGGAAGACTGTCTCACAGTAATTTTGGTTTTCGCGTTTTGTATTTTGTAAGGTTTAAATAGAAACACCAAAACAGTCAGCTGTTTAGCTTGCAGTGCTCTTTTATTCACTGTGCAATACGACTTGGGCAGATTTTAAATAATAATTTGAGAACTGTTAACTAGAGACATCTTGCAAATAAACCACGTAAAAGCTGTTCACAATAAAGTGCGCACTTTTTAAATTAACCATTGAAAAAAATCACTGCCCCCGAACGCATATGTTTTAATGGGCGCACTGAGTGACATTTGCTCAGTAAAGTTGGAAACGTTGATTGGAAAATAGTTCCATATCTTAACGTCGAATAAAAAGTGTTAGGTAAACACTTGTGATAACTTAAATTATTTCTTTCGATGTCTGTTTTTGTAATGCATCGAAGTGTGAAAATGAGCAGATTTGTATAATATTTACTTTCATAAAAAAGTAGCAGTTTTACTTGACCGACGTATTAATAAATAGATGAGGCCAATGGCAATGTTAATTTTACATAAGGTGGAAGAATACATAACGTGCATACAAGTAGATCTTAACCAGGGCTTTCAAAAGAGCTCTTTTTACCGTGAACAGCCTATACCTATATAAAATCATGTTTAAATCCTTGATTAATATTTAACATCATAAGACTAAAATACCAAAAGAAAACTTGTCAATAACCAAAAATTAAGACAAAAATACACATTTCACTAAAATTTCAGCTACTTACTTTACTAAACACTCATTTAAAGCATTAATTTATTAAAATTATTCATGTTTTATTCATACTTACATTTTAAAAGTCAACAATACTACCATGGCGGCGTATTGGTAGTTTGTACTTGGTTATTTCTAAGCTTCGTAGTTGGCGAAACGCAAATTACAAAAATATAATATACATCATCGATTTTACAAACGAAATCTGTTACGTGAATACAAGGGCGACAGAAAGGGAACCAAAAGAGGCATTACCCCCCCCCCCCCCGGTCATCAAGCTTCACTTAGACGCACCAAAGACTCTACGTGGGAGCGACACAAGTAAACAATGTAGATTAAGTGAGTGAATTAAGAGTATAAAGCGGCTCTTAACAGTCGATGAGAGTGGTTGAGGTATGGAGCAGCGCCGGAATGAAAGGGCGGGGAAACGGGAGAGCCCCGAGAAAACCCGCTAACCAGCGGCGCCCGGCACGATTCCCACATGCGAAAATCCGGGAGTGACCCGGCCTGGAATTGAACCCCGGTTCACCTTGGTGGTATGCGAGCAGACTAACCGCTCAGCTAGCGCGGCCCCAGTATAGATTAAGATTGATACTTTATGTAGATCTACTAAAAATGTTACATAGTAATGTTTACAATCGCACGACAAGAATTTGGTGTAAAATATGTGACTAAGAAACAACTTGTTTGTGAAGACAGGTATGTTTTTTATTTCAAAACTAATTTCAGGGAAGGGGTGCTTTTTCCAAGCACTAGAAGGCGCCAGATTCTCTAAAGGACAAGGCGCCGCGGTGATGTAGTGGCTAGACTACTCGCCATCGACATAGGCGAACCGGGTTCGATTCCCGACGGGGTGACCCCCACCTTCCTCTAGGATTTTCGCACGTGGGGAACGTGCCGGATGGTCGGCGGGGTTTTCTCGGGGATCTCCCGTTTCCCTCGCGCTGCTCCACACTCACTTCGCTTCACCCACGTCGGCTCTCGAAACCTCGACCCACTAACTTTACAAGACAAGACTTCCCTTCCGCCTTAAGGCCACGATCCTTCATTTCTACAGCTTTTGCGAGGATTAATTTTTTGTACCCAAACAGGAGTCGATATTGTAGAATCCTCTTACAATTTTATTACCAATTGTTTTTATTACAGTCTAATTTTTCTAACACAAAAAAAGTGTATACTTTTATCCAATTAATTAATTAACGAAAATTTTTGTTTATTTAATAATTAGTTTAAATTATACAGTTTTTGTGTTGAAAAAATTAGACTGCATATTAAAAACAATTTGTAACAAAATTTACAATATCGGCTTCCGTTTAGGTACAAAAAATTAATTCTGGCAAAGGCTGTAGAAATGAAGGATCGTGGCCTTAACAACGCCAAAGAGGAAAGGTTCCGACGGCCATCCGTGACCGAGCACAAGGCCTGACGTGTGAACAAAGCAGAGCGGGGAGAGGACACGTGGCTCGCACTCACCTGGTGGAAGACGACGCGACGACACGACGACGCAGGGAAGGCGCAAAGCGGTGCGACGGCCAGCAGTTCCGCTGCCAGACTGAGCACGACGAGCTTGTGGTGGCCCGGCCCCTCTCCTACCTACCACCACATTGCTGTAATGCCGGCCGAGGTCGCCTGCCTACCAGGCCACCACCCCCCTCGCGCGGTGCAAAACACAAAGGTGTGGCCGATAACGCTCACTGCGCCACGCCTCTCTGATACTACCGACAACACCGGACCTAAGTGTAGCAAGCGCCTTTTCCCTTACACATTTACTTCGCCCCAACGTAAACAAACATGCCTAAAGACTGTTCACGATAAAGTGAGCACTTTTGAAATAAACCTTAGGAAAAAGTCACTACTACTACTTGCATATATTTTAACGGGTGCACTGAGCAAGATGTGCCCAGTAAAGTTGGTATAGGCTGTTCACGGTAAAGTGAGCACTTTTGAGGACCTAGTTACTTTTTCCTTCACCCATTTTACATCCTTTATCCACCTTTTAGAATAAATATTGCTATGTAAGTAGTAAACACAGTGTTATATTATACCACACTAACAAGTTAACACCTAAGGCTAAAATAAAACACATTTATTGACTATTATTCCAAATGAGAGGGCTTTCAAACGTGCTCACTTTGCCGTGAACAGCCTATAACGATGGAGGTAAAGTAGTTTCATATCTTATCGTCAAATAAAAAGTGTTAGGTAACCATTTGTGACAACTTATATAATTTCGTTAAATTTTCTGTTTTTTTTTTTTTTTATGTACCGAAGCACAACAATGAGTAGATTTGTAAAATATTTACTTTTCCAATAATTTCACAGTTTTACTTGACCTACGCATGTATAAGTGACGTGGCCCATGAAAATGTTAATTTTACACAAGGCGGAAGAATATACACAGCACGCATAGAAGTAGATCTTAAGCAGGGCTTTTAAAAGTGCTCAGTTTACCGTGAACAGCCTATATATCCCTCCACCGCGAGCAACTACGATTAGTAGCTGCCAGAACTATGCTGAGCCAGTGGCGGTTGCTGAGGGTGGGCTGCGGGGCGCTGTCCTCCCAATAACATCTCAGAACGCAGATCTCTACTTATCTGCTACTCAGCAAATAATACTGTGTACGAATACGGATGTTATTTTGCAGACAATGTTTCTGAGATGGACGAGTCTCTAGTCACGAGGGAAACGTTTTTGGAAATGTCGAGTGGCGGGGCTACAGATTATTCGCCCCGAAGTGGGTGGAGCGAGTAAAGAGAGACGGCCATAACAGTGGGATAGCGGTTCTACAGGAGCTAGGGGAGGCTTCAGGGGCTCGTCACTTTTCAGCCAATCGCGTGTTGTAAATCAGAGAGAGCTGGGCGCGCCCTTGCTCTCACACAAAAACGGTTTCCTGGAAATTGACAGGGCTACCAAAACAGGAAATTTCGAATTCCACTGTAAACAGAATGTGTTCTACAGTTATATACTAAAGGCCGTTCACGATAAAGTGAGCACTTTTGAAAACCCTACTAAAATTCTACTTTCTTGCCCACTATGTATCCTTCCACCACATGTAAACAAACATTGTCATGTGATTGCCACATGTTAATAAACTCAATGTTTACATTTTAGAACTGCTAAATGTAACACACATAATATATATATAATATGTAACATATATGATGTATATAACACATGATATAATGTACATATGCATATATCATGTAAAATATACAATTTACGTAAAATACGTAACATATATAATTGTTTGAGTCATCTCATCTCACAGCTCCGATAGACAAAAACTTTACACAACAAACAATTGAAATATGAACGCCCTAGCGATGAAATCACGGAAACTGTGAAAAAGCAAACATTAAACTTTGGTGGTGAACAAGGACCAAAACGATACGTTAAAAAAAGACACACATTAGTTAAGCCGAAAAATAATTTGGAAGGGCAGCCAAATCCAGATTTTGAAATAGACTAGCACTACTGCACACCCAAGGTACAACACCACTTGTCACACAAATGACCAAATATTTAAAAACTGTAACGCAAATTTAACGTTTCCCACGACTCACCGTTTTCTAAGTGCCTCATCGCTCTGTAGCGCGACAAATAAATCGTCAGCTCTAAAACATGGTAGCTGCGTTTCGCCTCAGCTGACTGAAGTTAGGTGCAACTAAGCCATAAAAAAAAAACTTACATCCTGCAGGCATAAGGTAGCAGCGTGACGTAGCACATGTCTGAAGCGTGTAAAGTAGACAGAGCGAGACCGTGCAAGGACTTAAATAAAAAATGACAAATCAAACAATAATGGCGCACGATAGGTGAACGGGGAAGGCAGGGAGGCAAGGACAGACGAGGGGATCTGAGCCAAGCAAAGAGTACACCACTGCAGAGAAGTAGATGGTGCTAATAAACTTAATGTGACAGCGCAAACGTGGCAGTATATGAAAATATGTAAAATATAAAAAAGAAAAATATATAAAATATGTGCATGTACATGAACATTTTAAGGATAGTTTTGTATGCACCTTTATAAATGGAGATAAATATATTTCAACATAGGCCTATAACGTGTGTGTGTGTGTGTGTGTGTGTATATATATATATATATATATAAATATATATATATATATATATATATATATATATAATTTACACTAAAAATATTAACATATCAACAAATGCAATTGTGTATATGTACATATAGATTTTTTTTGACACAGTTACTCTGTGTTCGTACCCTTCTGAGAACCTCCAAAAAAGAACTGAACATTTATACTGTGAATTTAAGTGGTAAAAGAAGGGTATGCCAGGCTTATAACTGGCACCATTTTCATTTGTACAAAATAATTCTAAAAATAATGTAAATTATTTATAGTTAAGTGAAATGCCGATCCGGTGATGGCCACATTTCCGGTGTCTCTTGTGGCCCTAATGGGTGCGACATTTCCTTTTTGTCAAACCCACACAGACCTCAAGAAACCAATTTTACAGGTAAACTGCATGGACTCTCATCATTGTTATGGTTCCTTCATTGCAAGACTGTAGCAAAACTGAAAACTTAAATGAGAAAAGTATTTAAAGAAAATGACTATACTTACAAAAATGGTTCATGCGTGCACACACAAAGCTGAAATAAATGTCTTTTTATTAATGTAAAACCAATACATATCCACAAATGACAGCAAAATGATAATGTAAAGGACAAATTATAAAAGTAATACTTACAGGCAAGTTACTGTGCATAGCGATAAGCACTTGACTTAACTTTCCTTGTTTCTATAGTTGTGAATCAATAAACAGCCAATCAGAAGCCCCGACACTTATACTACGTCATCAATTGACGTGTAATTTACACTTACATTAAATTTCAATAACTACAATATTTTTGCGGCCAAAATGTCAGGTATTACAAACAATTATGTCTACTCAATAACACATACTATCTTCGTTGATATTTCTCAAAAGGTAGCAATTTGTCTCGTCGAACATCCATTTCGAAATTTAAACATGGAATTGTTCTATAGGCCGAACTGTTGATAATTGTAAATACTTTATAATTCTTATTACGGCAAGTATTACCAAATAAAACAATTAGGCCTACACTTGCATCATGAAAGAATGTCGGCAACAAGCACAGCTATAGGTCTATAGTTAACAAAACCAGCTTCAAGATTTTATAGTTTATATGTTGGAACACCTTTGGTGTAGCATCAAACTGAGACGTTTATGTTATGGTAACAATAGTAAAACTTATCACTGTAAATTGGGATGAATAACTACATGAACACAATTTTGAGGCTAGGCCTACATTACAAAACTACACAGTGATATAAAAACGTGTAAAATTAACGTATAATTACTGACTGCCAAATTTGCACTTGTTATAATAACAGATTTGAAAGAAAGGTTAAACAGATGGGCATAGGTTGATAGGTACAGATAACTTTTAATATTATTTGTCCAAGTTAGGATATAACATGTAATTCGCAAACTCACATGAATATATTAATGTTGCGTTTCTGCTGTCGTTCATTTACTTTATAATTGTTATTTACTTTCCGTTTATAATATCGCGTTTCTAACTGTCAATTTATACTTGTTATTTTTCACTTTTTTTTATTGGGGATAAGTGGCGAAAACACGTCGTAAAAACACATTTACATTTACCTCCGGACAATTGCCCTTGAAATTTTCATAATCTCTGCAACTCGTTCGATCACCTTGCACGGCTTCATCTCTACTCGAGGAATTAAAGGATAAATACTTTCGGCGAGATTTATAATGTCCTCCTGACGCAGAATATTTGTACGTAATTTGCTGGAACTCATAACTTTACACAAAATCACTACAACACAATTAAACACTATACGACCTATAATAAAACAATGCTGATTGCAGATAAGCTGAAAAATAAATGAGAAATATTAAAACACAACTTCCATTTTCCAAATTTGTAGTTTGCCTCACAAGCAAAGCCAAGCAACAAGCATGCAGGAACCACAACAACGGACCATTGGTTTTGACCATTGCGCCGATCACGTGACACAACATAATTATGAGTTACAGTAAATACATTATCTTTACGCCAATAATTACTTTAAAGTGTATAAAATAAACTTCAAACAGCTTAAATTGCCATAAATTTAAACATTACACTTGCAATACCGCGTTATTTCGTAGAACTACTTTTCACATTTCACTACCAACATAACTGGGTGTGTTCATCCCCAGCCTGTGTGGTGACACATGGTTACATATACGCAGTTGCAGGCGGTGGTTTTTTTCAAACGTTGATTTCTAGAGTACTCACTTTAACGTGAACGGCCTTTACATATTTTGTAGGAGCACTTTCGCGCTCCGCTCTTTTACAGTTGTCAAACACATTTCTTAACAATGCTTGTATTTATTTCAAATAGTTTTTAATTATAGATATCGTTAAAAGTCGCGTGAGCTTCAAACATAGTGTGTAACATTCTTAACGAGTTTTTTGTTAATGATGAGCCATGAGCATCGGTCAGAAGCAGGGTTGAAGAGTTGTTAATGTCGTGTTACGTAAACTCGTAAATAATGGATAATTCATTGAGTATCATTTAAAACCTTATTACGACAAAGATTTAAAATTCTGGAATAAACCAGAGCTTACAAATTTTGGACCAGAAAGGTCACAGATTTATATAAGAAAACAACAAAGCCACGATGGTACACGCAGTGGTTCGTGTATGCAAAAATTCAACGTTAAGTTCATATAATTTCGCGGACTGGCTATGAGGTTGTGAAGTTAGAAATGCGTTGTTTTGTTTCTTTTTTTTTTGCTAGTGAATTCTAATGATCCTGCGTGGACTGTCCATTGGGTAGAAGATTTGAAACATTTGGGAGACAAAAATACATACATCATGGTCACAGCATATAAATAATGCCATAAAATTTTCAGTGATTTGTAAGGTGAATATTCATTGCCAGTTAGATAGCGTGTACAGGTTGACGGATGGATTTTGTTTACAAATACATTAATTAAGATATGCCACTTCCATCCTCTAATTTAAATTCGACATGCATTTTGTATGTACGGTACGTAAATTGGTATTGGGTTTTAAAAATATTTGTTTTAGTATATTTAAGTTATCATCTTCATTAGTATAGTAGAATTAGTATTATTATCTAATTTCGCATCGTCTCGTATAATGTACCACACTACACGGGTACTGGTTGGAAGGTATATAACCCACACAAACTTTAAACAAACAAATACTTTTGCTAGTGATCAGATCTGAACCAGTGGCCACAGTTTGTTGACAATTACAATTCGAGTGATGATACGTTTTTCTTCAAATAACCGCACTTAATTTCTATATTTAGCTGCACAAACTACACTTAGTTAAGCCTGTCGTACGCAAAATATTTATCACTGCGCCTATTTAAAAAATGCTATTTGTAATGATCTGAGTTTGGATCGCCACAGCCCTCCCAGTTTCAAAAGATACCAGCTGCCACTGGTTGAGACATGCTGCTACAGGTAGCAGTTCATAAAAATTGACCTCCACGATCATCACGATTATAGTCTTTTCGCTGTTTCTTTACAATTTTTAAATTTAACCTTTGAAAAATTACACCACGTATGACGTGATTGGTTATTTCCTAAATATGTCATGTATTAAAAGTATTTTATACTTCCGATAACGTAAAATAACCCTAGTTTTGGTTAAATTTAGCATGTTATTATGTTTTGTTTATAAATTATATTATTCGATTTATAATTAATTTGAATAAAGACAGTGAGAAAACAGGTTTGTTGGTAATGCCTAGAAATAAATAGTTCTTATACAAAATATTATTACACTGAGTGCGCACAAATGCGGTGCGTAGTCCCATTGGTGTAATTTTCCAGACTTGTTTGCATGATGCGGAGAAATATAGTGAAAGTAGAACTTAAACAGGGCCTCAGAAAAGTTTGAAGTAACCATGAATGGACTACATCAATATCGCTTACTTATGTCCCGCTGTACCATCAACAGCCCTGAACCACGATCCTAAGATCTTGGTTAAAAAATGAACTTCAGTTTGATCCGAGTCCCAATGTACGAGTGCTGCACCAACGCGAACGGCCGAGTTCCGATCGTAGATCTCCTGATCTCGGTTCGGAACTAGGACTGAGATGAAACACTTTTTGTGATTTGCTCTCATTTCGTGAAGTCATAATGCAACTGTTTACTTTGAAGTTCGGAGACAATTAATAAGTTTTTGAACATTATCTTTTAAGACTAGGATTTTTTACTACTTACATAATTTAGTTGAATGCACTGAAAAATGTCCTTTTCAATTGTTTTGTTTGATTGGAAACACTTTGCACACACTTTTAACGTTATTTCTTATAAAAATATTATTGAAGAAGTTAGTATACATAGAACTAGATGGTGCGGTGTTTTATCTGTTGAAAGTAAAATAATTGCTGTACGAATTTTACTGAGTAATATTCATGGGTGTATAATGCTTTTTTGAATTCCCAAAAAAACAATTGCACTTAGCGCTGTCTGTTGGCGTACTTTCAAACTACATTTGTCGGCTGCGGCTGCTCTTTCATGAGCAAAAAATTCGACGTGAGACTTAGCTCGTGCGGTAAATTAGGACTGTTTCTGATATCCTGAATGCTTTTTCCAATTTTTCCGTTTTGTTTGCTCGGGGGGATAAGCATGAATTTCGTTCTCTATTTACAAAACATTAATACCATCTTTAATTAAATAAATGTATTGCATTATAAACTTTTGTGAAATGTCTCAATTTACATTCTACAACAGGAAAAAACAACAAAATCCATTTTTAAACGATTTAAATATAACCAAGGTTATTTCTAGCAAATACAAATATTTTACAGTGATCTTATCTTCACATAAATTATATTCAAAACAAACTTTTACTTTCCTATAAACAATGATTAAAATGTATGTTTAAGTGCCAAACAGAGCTTAAATCACTATATAGTATAAAACGAAGTCCCTGGCACGCGTGTACCTGTATGACTGCGCTAATCTCGAGAACCAGTGAGCGGATTTGAATGCGGTTTTTACTGTTATGATCTGCATTTACCAAGGAAGGTTTATGTGTATTAAAAATTGCCCTACCACTTATAGGAGCTGAGCATTAACAATATTAGTGAATCAAGTCGGGAAAAAGTTTGCCGCCAGTGCGCTTACATGGAATACGCTGTCTAATCCTTTAGAGATATAACAAAATCATGTACGAAAGAATTGTGTAATACTAGATGATCTACAAAGAAGTCAGCGGTAGCATATATCTATATTTAATAGATTAAGTACCAATAAGCGTATTTACAATTTAAATTACGCAATAAAAACAAACGTAAAATTCCCTGCATTTTATAACCATAAAGAACTTAATCTTTATCAAAATTAATAAATTTATAATTGAAACTGTTTAATGTAGATAAGAAATGTCCTTTACATCATACATTTCTATAATTTAAAAGTGATGAAAAGTTTTGTAAAAAACTAATTTCTAAAATTGAGACGCGCGCACGGACCAATACGTTACGGGGGTGGAGACGCGGGGTTTGGAGAAGAGATGTAAAGGATGATGCAAGGGGAGGTGTACGAGGCGAGCGCGCGGCAGGCAGAAAAACAAATTGTACCCGGGCCGGATCGCTAGTACCGAATATTTGAATGTTTATGCCATTTTTAAAACAAAATTTCTTTTCAATTTAACTTTGGCATTTCAAATTAAAGCACTCGTATTTACATGATCCGAGATCATTCTCCTTAACTACCAAAATGCAGGCGGTTCCAGACGAGGTTCAAACTGATCTTAGTTCGGCGCGCCGAACACAATGGTGTAACAGCCAAATGTGCTGGACCAGGATCAAGCCGGTATTTGAAAATATGTCATTGCTGAACCTCAATGTCCTAGTTGTTTTCTTGTACAGGCTGGCTGATCACTTCTTTTCTTCTTTTGTCGAAATTTATACATGCTTTCCCAGCAATGACCACTTCATCCCTCATTTACGTCTGATAACGTGCTTTATGCAAACGCAGCGTTTATCGGAAGTTAACCGGCATACTCCTTGACTGCACTAACGCACGCAGCGCAAATGTCACATCCTTCCCCGCACTAAAAATACTCGCGGCAGACACCCCAGGCATTTCACCAGCACAGACAGCTGTTGTGTTTGATTCAACGGCAACATTGGATGTTACTGAGGAACGGCAGTAAAACATTTCAAAGAATTATCTTCCCTTTATTTTTGAACGATCGTCTGTGAACGTGCTACTTTGCTACACTGCTGGACCATTAAAATAGCGCACCATAAACAACTTTAAACAATAAACAAAGTGATTAGCGTTGTTCGTGATTTCTTTTTTCAACACCGAACACAGTTGAACAACGCACATCATACTAACTACTTACTTGCAATCGCAAGACAGCAGGTTTAAGTCCAATAAACTGTAGTGAGGATGGGGCAGTTGATTACGTACGCGTATTCCAGGCAATGTCGCACACATTCCTTGTACATACCTGCTTCTCTTTTCTTTGTTGGGTTAATCACCAGATTATAAATACCGTATAAGCATAAACTAAATGTAGAGCATCCTTAATGATGATCCAGGCATTAAGGTCACAAACCTGTATTATTCGGCTCCTATATTAACCAAAAAACTCATGGGATATCATTTATAGCATTGGCTGTACGTGACTTTTGAACATGAATCTGTTCGTGAGATTTAAAAGTGCATCTGTGATATTTGTTCTGTGCAGTTAGAAGCAATGGGCTTTGTATCATCGAGGAGCCAGCACCTTGGTTCGTAAAAAAAACCGCATAGATACTAAAAAAGCTTGTTGGAGCATGTGACTGACTGCAGCCGCCCTCGCTGGGTCTCAGCTCCCGACAAGACAGGTCGCTGCTACAACAAGCTCCAGTCTGAACTTGCCCTTCTGGCAGACTTCTGCGTTCCGCCAGTGCCAGCTACACTCGTCCGGCACTGTATCTGCGCTCGACTGTACCATTCTGTATCGTTGATTCAATCATCGTGCTCGTGTCGTGTCCCACCGCAAACATGCCATCGCTCGATCGCTGGGTGTTGCACGTGGCCAGCCTCTGTTGTGTATTTCATTGACTTAAGGGGCAGGCCCTATAATGGATACGACATAGGCTGGTTTTGGTTTTTTTACATGTCCCCAACATCGGCTCGCGACTTCTCTAAACTTACTCTACTGACACTTACTCGGCTCGAATACTGAATCGTTTTTAGAAATATGAATATGTCATTCTTGTAAGCGTACTTCACACCAACCCGATCATAATCTAATCGCGGTTTCTTTACACTTACCGAATCAAAACTTTGAAATATCATCCCATGTATGATGTGTTTGGTTATTTACTAAATATGTAATGTATCACAAGCATTTTAAACCTCTGCTCGAATAAAAATATCTTATTTTTTGTTTAATTGAACTTTAACTTAAATCTTATTTGTTAACTATATTATTTCATTCGTTATTAATTTTAATAAAAACAGAGAGAAAATAGGTGCATTGGTAATGCCTGGTAAAGGCTGTTCACGATAAAGTTGGCACTTTTGAAATGAACCTTATAAAAATATCACCGCTCCTGAACGCATATATTTTAATAGGCGCACTGAGTGAGATTGGCCCAGTAAAGTTGGTAACGATTGATGGAAAATAGTTCCATATATTAACGTCGAATAAAAAGTGTTAGGTAACCATTCGTGATAGCTGAAATTATTTCTTTCGCTTTCTGTTTTTTTTTTTTTAATGAATCGAAGTGTGAGAATGAGCAGATTTGTATATTTACTTTCCAAAAAATTTCACGATTTTACTTGACATACGCATGTATAAGTGATGAGGCCCATATCAATGTTAATTTCACATAATTCGGAAGAATACATGACGTGCATACAAGTAGATCTTAAGCAGGGCTTTTAAAAGTGCTCATTTTATCGTGAACAGCCTATAAGAAATAGTTCTTACGCAGAATATCATTAAAGAGAATACGCACGAATGGAGTGCGTTGCCCATTTGGTGTAATTTTTCAAAGTAAGTTGAGCTTTGCTTGCACGAGATGGAGGAACAGCCTCGAAGTAAAACTTTAGCACGCAAGGCTTAGGAAGAGCTGTAAGTAAACGAAATGGACTATAGCATATCGCCACATGGCACACATTGCGGAGGGGTCAAAAACAAATCATTAAACAAAATATAGGGGTTTCGCCTGGTTGGAGATATTTTGCGTGTCCGCAACTCGCCTCTCCCCTGTGACCCTATCATTTTATAATGTAGTAATAAAATAATCACATCCTGCACGTACTTCCTCGAAAACTTTACAATATGCTGCACAGGTGTTTCATATCTAAAAGTAACACACATTAGAAACGGGATTGGAAAAATGAAACTTGTTAATGGATTTGGAATATTTTTTAATGCTATTCCTAGTTGAACAGTTTATGAATACGAAGGGATTTTGGCCCCCTAAAGCTACGCGCGCTGTTATGCTACTAGCAAGGCGAAATTCTTAACTGCAGACTGTAATGAAAACGTCATTCCAAATTCTCGACACATAGAGTAGGCTATTGGGATGTTAATTAAAACACTGTGGAACATATTTGTCTGAACTGCGCTGTAGACACAATATTGAGCTACAAAAGTGCCTGTAGTCCAATTATGGCTATTTGGAAAATTTGGATGACCACTTCGGCTTCAACTGGAACAATTTTATTTAACATGTTCCATATAAACTAGGGCGATTTCGGCAACTAAATAAACAGAATACCTCACTTTAAAACCGCTGCCAGGTGTCAAAACGTAACAAATCGATCAACCAATCAACAGGTACGACTCGTACTTAGACCTTAACGCGGATAAAATTTACATTTTACTTAAAAGTTAAAATGGGAGACATTAGAATAATTTGAAATATTACAAAAAACAAACTCCCATTACTGTAATTTCATGTCAATTTTAAATCACTTATTTTCACTTAACAAGAGCACCAACATGTACATTTATCCAAAACATAACCACTGATATTCTAACTTAAGAGAGACAGTTGAAGGTCATTTTGAATATATATATATATTTTTCCATTGAGTTTAGTTATGTTTCAAATTAATATTTTAAAATGTAACTCTGCAAGGGCACAGAACCCCAAAACAACACAAAATATCCCTATGAACACAGTTGCTCCAAAAAGTATTTGCACACTCTTGTTGATAATTGTAGTTTCCCGAATAACTAACCATAGCGAAAGAAGATAAGTGAAGAGCGCACGACCGATTTTTGGGACACCTAGCGCAAAAGTGGCCTAAGTCGTATTTGGTGCAAGAGTGGTCTAAGTGCCCAACGATATGCAAATGAGATTAATTAATTGGTTGAATAGATTAATCGCTCAATTAAATTGATCGTTTCGATTAATAGATTAATAAAAGAATTCTTCGTTATCAAATTTCTTTATTATTTTATTGGTGTCACAAGGGTGATATTGGCAGAGCAGATCGATGTGTCCTCTGTAATGTTCTGCAGCCGACTGACCAGAGGAGTGGGTTGTAATTGTTTATATAGAAGTTAATGTCGGTGTAAGAGTGGTATAAGGGACATTTTTTAATTTTCTTGTTTGTGACTAATATGCGGAGCGGGGTACACGGCCAGATCGAATGTCTGGATGCATAGTGAGTATTTAACTAGTTTAGATACAGGAGAAATGTTTCCTTCCATCAAGGAAAGCGAAGTAAATTTTTTTTTATGAAAAGAGATGTTAAAATAGGTTACCGAACTTTAACCAAAAGACTTGATACAAATTCATTAAACCGACCTAAACCGTGCGATTACGGAATGAACGAAACTAATTAAATTAAATTAAACAAACGAAACACCCAGCTAATATAAAATTACCCCACACCCCCCTCCCCCAGACAAAGATCCCCTCTCAACACAAAGTCATACTCACAAGTATTTTACTCCGTCCCACTTCAGCTCTCAAAACACACATTAAGGAATGCCTTACAAAAATAATTGAAGAAACTAGGAAAGTAATTAAACCGCACACACACAACTTACATTTAAGCTTATCGTTCTCAACAACAAGTTTAAATAAACGTATGTATTTTTAGTGTGTTTTCATAAAAGTCAGGAAAATTAAATTATACAGTCCTATGTATGTTAGGGGGCACATAATATTACCCAATCATTGTATAAACATCTCTGTTGTATTCAGTTATGAACGAGAGTTTAGTGGATCAAATATTCTAAACACTGTATATGCGAGATGTTCCCATCCCTTCATGCAGCACGAGGGCTAGGGAGGCAGACTTGTATAGCCTGGCACCCCGAGGAGAGATTGCTTGTGGAGTCCCCAGACTGTGTTCTGAATACTTCCAACTTCCCCGAAAGGTGAGCATTCAAATCGCCCAGCCCTTTCTCCCCCCCCCCTTTTTCTGACCATCCATCTCGCCCACTGTGCTTAGCTGACTGCCGCTCCCCTTCCCCCCCCCCCCACATGCTCAACAAAGCCAGTGTGGACCACCCTCACACCACCTTCCCCAGTGCAGCTCTCTGTACTGACAAAGAGGCAACTGCAATCTCTCACATTGAGACAGGTGTTGCGCCCGTCAGGCGGGGAAGCAGTTACCTGGCCGTGGTAACCAGCTCTCCCAGCCAGAAAATTTAGCACACACCTGCCAAGGCAGGCTTACCCCAGCCTACCTCGACGAGGAAAATCTGACACACCAATAATGTCTCCAGAAAAAAAAAAAAAATCAAGTCCAAAAACTCTGACCCAAACAAACAGTTTTGAGAGATTTCCAAGTAATGACACAAATATTCCTTTGTTCAATGATCAAAATTAAATATTTAAAAAATCCATGTTCCAGACTTTAAATACTTTTCTATCCAAACATTTTTTGCTAGCTAACATATTAAACGTGCATATGTATATATTCTCTAAAATGCGTATTATTTACGAAACTGAAAGTTTTAAACCAATCTTCATATCTAACAAGTTTATTTTACAAATGCGACCAACATTTATACCAAATGTATATATTTATAACTAATGTTAACAAATTACCACATTTCAAAGTTGAAATTAACAGATTAGGATACTATATTTAAAATGTGTATATTTTGGACAAATATACATTTGGGTGAATATGACATATAAAAAAATACCATGATTTCAAGCTGGAATGAGTTTTAAAATGCCAAAATCAGTGATATTTCAATAATTTTCCGAAAAGGTTCTAATTCAAGCGATTTTAATGCAAAACCGTGGCCATTTTGGATTCGTATAGTATATAAGAAGCAATAAATTAATTTTTTATTTCAGTCTTAAGCCCATAGTTGTTGAAGTCAATTTGTGTCAGGAGTGTATCACCGAGTGGTTGAATTAATCAACAGACTTTTCCCATACGTTCAGCGGTCTAAAAGCTTCAGCAGCAGGTAATATGCACAATGGTCACTGCTGCGATAATTGTGATGAAGAATGTGTCAGTGTTTAATGCCATTTTAGCATATGGACAAAGCAAAATGCTTTTAAGCCTAGATGTCGAGACCCTCTTGCTGCTACCTAAAGCATTTCTACTAATGTTTGCAAGGCACGAAATTCAACACATGTATCAATTCCTCTCAGAGGATATAAGAGGCAATGAGGACATAGTCTCGAATTTGCCTTGTGATGAAGATTGCCCATATGGTACACCAGATTTCTTCAATCAACAAAACACAGTCCATCTGAGAAGAGATTGTGTAAAGTGAAGGTGGCAAAACGTAATGGAACATGTTAATCATCCCGGTTTACCAAGAGACGATTCCAGTATTTACGAAGTTGATTCGGAAGTCAGAAACTGAACTTTTGTAAACAAAACTAGACTTATTATCAAGACAATTCTTTTATAATTTAAGAACTCGCAATTTGTTATGCTACTGATGATAATGAAACAAAAGTGTTATCTTACAAAGCTCAAAGACCTTGATATATTCTAAATCAGGAATTGAAAATGAGTTTTCGACTACAAATGTACGAAGTACACGGTTTGAAAAGGGACTCTGGTGACATAGCTTATGAAGACCATTTCCAGTATGTGAACGATGCGCTTCTCGAAGACTACCCTGTAAACATGTTGGGAAATACGCAGAAAGAAAATTTATAAAGTTTGACTAATACAAAAATTGTAAATATTAGCAGATATCATGATTGTTCAAGCATTAATTCGCAAGTAAAACAATATAACACTAATCATTGTGATTAAAAAGTGTTCTGTTCGCAATGAAAAAGCAAAATTCCAAGAGAATATATGTACCAGCATCCTACCTACACGTAAAGATAATAATTAAGAAAATTGGTTTGTTACAGGTTCAGACCTGCGTAAAAACTTTTCAAATGGAGACATTAAATCCAGAGCAGACATACTCCAGTATTATTCCAAGTTACAAGAGAGTGTGGTTCCAGTCTCTAAAAAACATATACTCCCAATTTCAACTGTATAATGGAGATGAACATTGGAACTTTGCACAAAGTTTCGCAGGAAAATTAATACACAGAACGAGTGTTGTGTTAAGAACAAGATGATTGTCCAGTTTTAACATAAGACCCAACAGCGAACTGCCCTGTTCGTTGTGGGATGTGTGTTTTAAAAACAGATGTGATGACATAATCAAGGATTCAGGCTTTACACAAATTAAATATAAACCAAATAGAGAGTTTTATGACAGCCACCATGTGGACTGAAACATGCAATAACAAGCAACACAGCATTCATATGCAAGGAAGTAGCAGCATTAAAATATCACCTTGTAGTATGTGGGACTGTGAGGTTTGGAAGAGTAACGATTGTGTTTGTAAATTCGATTTAACCAAGCTGAAATTAGGAAAATTTCAAGAAGATATTTAAATCTACTCTGTGGTACACTCCCGGCAAATTATGAAAACATTTACTCTTTGAAAAAAAATACAAGGAACAAACATACAGCAACAGCATGTCAGTTATGATGGAGATATTCGACTCAACACTTCAATACACCAGTGCTACTCCAGATTACAGGAGAGTGTGATTTCGACACAAAGATTACGGTCCACTAGAAATTCAAATGTGTAATGGAGAAGAACATTGGCATTTCTCATTAATTAGCCCGACAGAAACTTCTAAAGTGTTCCACGTTTGTTATGGGCAAAGATTTTGTCCTTTGTATAATTTGCAACCTGACAGTCCACTGCCTTGCAGTGAGTCAACTAGCATTTGAAGCCTTTTCTAAATTCATAACGAAATGCACATCATGCAAGAAAATTGAATACTTCATGCAGAAGGGATGTTGCTGTTCTATACCTACAGGGTGGACAGAACAATGTGACAACAAGGAACATGTTACGCAGATACGTAACCTAGAATTAAAGTCTCCTTGTGGCATGTAGCATTGCAACATTTGGTTATGCAAAAACACTTAAATGACAGACTATATAAAGGAGAGCATATAATATGAAAGTGTCGGTCATGGATAACATCTTCCACCCTACAATCGCATACAAAGTCCTGCAAATAGGTTACAGAATAGTATTCTCTAAGCCATATGGCGGTATTCTACAAGTTAAAATGTGTAACAGTATCGAACATTGGTGCTACACTTTCGATAAGTCTCGGCATTCATTACGGTGAAGGCTTAACATGCAACGATTGTGCTGTGAGGTATCTCCACACCGACAGTGACTTACACTCTACATGTGAAGAGCTGATGTCAGCCAGTCTTAGCTAGGGGCTACAAGAGGAGTGTGCCAATGGGGTTATCGCCTACCAACTCACCAGACCTCACCAGGGAACCACAATACACTGGAAGGAAACATGTGATGGGGACATCCACAACTTTATTTTCGAACAAGACAGTTTAGTTTTTCCTAGAGTGTGTAATATCCACATTTGTGAAGTGGCAAATTCAGAATAATGTTCTCTCATAGTTGTAAGTATGCATTTATTTAAAATGGTTTGTATTCTACTAACTTATAGAGTAAGGTATTCAATGAGTTGTTATGAAATTGTGTCAGACATTCATTTCAAATGTTCATATTGACCTGGTTATTTGACAACCTGTAATAACCCATGTAGTTTTGATTCCAGTCTAACAGTGTAGCATATTCACATGTAGTTTTTATGGAAATGTGTGAGTCAGACATTCATTTCAAATGTTCATATTGACCTGGTTATTTGACAACCTGTAATAACCCATGTAGTTTTGATTCCAGTCTAACAGTAACAGTTCGAATTGTATTGTAAATCAGTGCAGACTGTAGAGGCTAGAAAAAAAAACATAAAAACTAAGGGCGAACACATTGTAACAAGCTTTTGTGAGGAAGAACAGAATTTGATACATTTGATCTATACAACAGATAATGTTTTACCATTTCAGTATTACGAAGAATGTGACAACAATATTCATATGTTTGTACATGATAACAAAGAGTTTGGTTACCCATTATGTATTGGGTGTATTTCTTTAAAGTGTTATGTGCCTCTAGCAATAAAATGAGCAAAATTATAATTTAGTCCTCAAACACATTTTAACTTGCAAAGTTAGAGAATTAATTTATCAATATAGATACATTGTTCCTTGTTATTTGTTCTCGGTTGGGTGTTGGATAGCAAATGCATAATGTGACAGTCTTTCCCCTCGAAATTCTTGAATTAGCATGAAATCAGGCAAGTATAGTGTATCATATATGTTATGGTGCAGCAGAATTCTCCATGAATTTACGGAGACTTGTGATGGAAAGTTTTATTTTAAGGTTATTTATTTTCTGCTAGGAGACAAAAAAAAAGTCATGAATTAATTCAATGTCCATTCGAACAGACAGGATAAAACCAGGACATAAGAAACATCTCTCCTCGAAAGTAGACTTGAATAAGGGTATTTGGATCCAATTTTATGAAAATGTCTGGTGTTGTGTAACATCCTATACTTACTTGTGTTAAAATATTTGTGGGTCACCTTGTGTAAGATTTGCTAACTATGTTTGTTCCTTAAAAAATGCTGTATATATTTTTTAATTCTTGTAAAATGTGTAATGTATTTTTTTAAACAAACTGTGTTCTGTGCTTGCGAAACATTGAAATGCTTGGTTATTTGTATTTGAAACCTCCTATACCTGTGTAATATTGCAATGATTGCTTGTTTGTATCTGAAACAAACTGTTTAAAGAAAATCTTGATGTACAAATAATTGAATATATATGTGCATTAAAATGAACGTATTTGTGTATATTTATTATACCTTCTTCCCTTTACAAAAATGTTTTGGTTACCTTAAGAAATATGTATTACTCTGATTAATAAAGTGTGAAATGTTTTGGTTTCCCTAAGAAACAAGAAAAAAATCTACTCTGATTAACAAAGTGTGAAATGTTTAGGTTTCCCTAACAAGGGGAAAAAATTCCCTGATTAATAAAAAGAAAGAAAAATAGTGTATGGTTCTTATGAAAAAAAGTGAAGTTTAACCACTGCTAAAAATCATATAACTATGAGAGTAATCACTAAACAGATAGTTCTTAACAAGAAAGCTCAAGTGCTGTATATCAATTATACAGGCTAATGTAAAAAGGGCTTCTACATTAAGCCCTAACAAAGTAATTTAAAAACCTTTCTAGCACTTTACTTTTGAGGTTTCAGAGTGAACCCTGTGTTAAAAAATTTTATTACAAGGCGTGTTCGCGAACCGAGCATGCTGGTGGTTTTCAATCAACTTTAAACAGAGAATCCCTCTCTTAACACAAAAACCAACTATGAGCTAAGCCCACTAAACAGGAACGACCAAAGTACATGCAACGAACTTCAGTCACTGCAAAGAAATACTCCCTAAAATGCTTAACAAATTTCCACAGACTACACGATAGTAAAAATAACTGAAGACCTCCGAAATGCTTTGAATGAAATTCTGTATAAAGAAAATAATATTTTGGTACATTTCAAAGAAACACTGTCGTGTGACTAGCACATTGAGACTGACATTACTGGCCAAGTTCGTAGATTTTGTGTCTGCTGAAAGCAGTTTCCCAGCCCTCATCTGACTTCCCAGACTGCCACTGTCTTCCCGCTGTGCTAACGAGAGCATAGGAAAACCTTTTGCAGCCCTGGCACCCAGTGAAAGCAATCCCCTGCATGCCAGTCTTCCCCGCATACATCGACCTGATCCAACTCCATTACAAACAGCTCTACCGCACACGTAATATTTTTTATAAATATTTTCCAACACAAATATATAAAATAGTTGTGTTGCATGGCCAACCCCTGTGGCGAAGCCAGATTATGTTATAGAATGGGGCACAGGGTTCGAATCCCAGGTAATATATGGTCAATATAAGCTGGGATCCATTCCCGGGTAAGACATGGTTAATATAATCTGGGTTTGTTTCCTGGGTAATACATGGTTAATATAAGCTGGGTTCGAATCCCGGGTAAGACATTGTTAATATAAGCTGGGTTCGTTTCCAGGGTAATATAATTCAGACTCCTTAATAAATGATACAAAATATAATAATAATAGATGGGACAGTAACGTATGCAATTCTAGGTACATAATAAAAGTTATGATTAATACATATTTCAAAACCGTACTTGCTGCATTCCAAAGAGTATTAAGTTCCGGAATTGTCTCGCATAGTAAAATACGTACGAAAATTCAAACTAAATGTAAATGTAATTGTTAATACCGAATAAATATGCATATTTCATATTAAAGTATCAACTTAATGGAATTGTAAATGACAAAATTCAAAAATTAAAAATCTTTTAATTTCACATTAAAATCAATAATTCATTATGGAACTCATATTTACATAAGTAAAATTACATTTTATCTTCAAATCCGACTATTTGCCTTGTTTGTATAGGTTCCCCAGGGAGGGAGGGGTGGGGATGTCGGCTTATATATACACGCGCCGGAGCGCCGACCGCCATTGTTGACCCACCCGCCATGGGGGGTGGACCGCCTCTCCGCTAGAGCCCGAAGGACGTCTGACCCCCGACGCCTGCTGCATCCCTGCTGGGACGGGGCTAACCGGTCACCAGACCAGCTTGGGCGAGCATCCACCAGCGGCTAGCCCAGGACGGGGATCAGCACAGCGCTGGCTTTCATGAGCGGCCATCCACGACCAGCGCCTGCGCTCGCCCGGGGGTTTCAGCTATCTGCTCTCGCCTGCCTGAGCTGGAGGTTTCAGGCCTTGCCTGAACTGGGTCTTCCTTCATCGGTTAGCAGCTTCGCTACTACACTTTATGTAAGTAAATAGTATTAACATTTTGGGGTTTTTAAAACTTTTCGATATTGTGTTAATATGTTTAATAACTTTTATGCTTTTTTAACGAATTGTATTTAATAATCACTTTATTATTTTTAAAAATTGTTCAGTTGTTGATAGTTTTTCCCAGGAGTATTTTAATTAGTTTTGCTGCATACATTAAAATTCTTTTTTCGGAATTTCTTCGACTTTAAGAATTTCTAATTAGTTTTTCGCAAATGGTTTAATCTTTTAGAAGTTTTTGCAGATTTTTCCCCCTAAAACCATTCTGTTTGTTCGGAATATGATAAAATAGTTTAATAATGTTAATTCGAGGGTGTGCGGCGACGTGGTCCCACCCAATGATTAGATAATTTCTAGTGATAATTCGAATGGGTGCTTGTGGCAACATGGTCCCACCCGATGATTAAATAGTTTATTAGTGATGATTCGAATGGGTGATTGTGACGACATGGTCCCACCTAATGATTATTTCTTAAGGAATTCTTAAATTTGAATAAAACTTGTTCAAAATTTTACGATTTAACTAAATATTTTTTTACAGATTACTCAAATTTCCTTCGTGTTTGTTAAAATATTTATATTTTTGTTAGTTTTAAGTATTTTTACATAGTTTTAATTACTTTCACATAGTTTTGTGTATTTTTTAGATGTTCAAGGATGGGCTGTTGTGTGTTTAGGTGTGAATAATGGAACATAGAAAAACAAGGAAGGCCTATACCAAACTATGCATAGCGTGTTTGGAGGGCTACTAGTCCTGCCTAAATCTATGTTCAGAATGTGGTGTTTGGTGAAGGATGTCTGTGCGATGGATTAATGGACCATGCGTATTTCTAACCAGAGGTGGCTTAGAGTAAATTCTGCACCCGGGCGAGATGGTACAAACTGCTTTTTGGCACCCCCTCTCACAAATTATGTTAGTACTCTTGACATCTCTCTTTTTCTGTGTGCCCCAGGACCAATCACCATACGAGGTCATTTCTGCTATAGCTTTTATGTTAACACAGGTGTAATATCATATGTTTATGCTATAGTTTTTTTGTTAAATATCTTGAATGTTTAGTCTTTACTGTTAAAAATGACGATTTACAGTTCTTAACCTATATCTTATTATTTACATTATGGCGATACAAGAAACTTTAACATGACCAGAAAACAATTTTACATTGATTAATTCAAAATTCCAATATTAATATGAACGAATAATAACCTCACGCTCAGTCAGTTATAAATAGGCCTATATCAAAAATCAAAAGTGCACTTTGTGAGCCTTCTTATCTGTAAATTCTTTAATGATCGTATCTGTGCCAATATTTTGAAGAACAGCATGTTCAATTGATATCATTGCCAACCCCACTACACATTCTTGTGAAATCATGGACCTTAGGTAGTTCTTAATCATTTTTCATTTTGAGATGCTCCTTTCCCCAGAAGCAACAGCCACAGAAAGTGTGAGTAGAATTCTAAGAGCACCAGTTAAATTTGGAAAGTTCTCACAGAGGCTGTTTTTAGAGATGTACTTTATTACTACCAGCAGTCCATTTAAATTTCTGGCAGCATCACATAATGAGTGAAGCACTATAAGTTCTTGATGTAGCTGTGTGCCATCAACACCACGATGGCCTTCGTAAGTTATTGATAACTGCATGTCTTTACACTTCTGTAGGAGACCATCTTTTTCTTGACTTTTAATATTATATAGGAACCCAAATATATTGTCATGTGCTTTAAGTAGGTCAAATCGTTCGTCCAGTTACATGATTATACAGTCCAATGTGTAGAAAAAGAAGTACCTTTTGAATGTCTTTTTCAAATCCACATTGACAGCAGATACATCATGTGATTCATAGTCTGACACTTTATTTTTCTGGGGCTCATTGGTAATTCAGCTGGGAACTGTGGCTCAATGTCAAGGGTTTAAGCAGTTTCCTTTGCGTCGAGCATTGCCTCTTCAAAACCTTTATCCGACCGCATATGTTCCAAGAAACTTTTTATTTTTGCAATAAGTTCAACTGCAGTTGAAATGTCCATGTTTTCTCTTTGCAATACTTTTCTGACCATATTGATCCTGAAGAGAATTGCATGAGACACACTCAAACAACACACAAACTTAAAACTTTTCAGTTTCCTGGCTAAACTTAAAGCTGTGTTCTTTCCAAATGCATCAGTTCTTGGATCAATAGATAGTTCGTACAAAGCATAGTAAATTTCACCAATCTGGTAGCGAAAAGGAGTTACGGCATCAATGACTTTCCCATCGAATTTCACTGAGGGGTTTCAGAGTTAAATCTGACATGTGTTCCTTTAGCAAAGACCATCAATGAGTAGAAGCTGAAAAATAATTATAAAATTGTTGGACAATGTCTAAAAAGGAGACAGCTTCATGGCAGGCTAGAGCAGCATCAGCAACAACAAAGTTAAAGGCATGGGTACATGGCACAAAAAATGCCTGAGGGTTCATATTAAGTATCCTGCTCTGGGCATCTCCACATTTTCTTCTCATGTTCACACCATTTTCATGCCCTTGACCACGCATATTATGCAATTATATCTTCATTTCTTTCAACTGAGTTAAAAGGATGTCTGTCAGGGCTTCTCCTGTCAAGTTCTCTATTTGAATGAATCCCAAAAATTTATCTTGTATATGTGGTTCTTTTCATGATGTACAGCACACAAATCGAATAATTAGTCATTTGTTTGGTGTGGCTTACATCAGGGGTACAGTCCAAAATAATAGAGTAGTATATCCACTTTGATACTTCAATTCAAAATAGTTTGTCATATATTTGAACCAAGCATTGAAATAATTTCGTTCTGAATATTTTTCCTTAAATACTGCACATAGTATTGCTTTGATGTTATCTTCCGTAAATGGTCAGCAATGATCACATCAAACTTTCCAATCAATTCCAATATATTCAAAAAGTTTCCATGGTTTCTCTGGTATAGTAATTCACTTTTCCCACAAAATGCCAAGTTCTGAGAACCAAGAAATTCGATCACAGACACCAACCGTTCAAAAACTCTCTCCAGTGTTCTATTTCATTTGGAATTATTCTGTGATTTTCATAATCAATCATCTTGCCTAAATGCATTCACTCCAAGACTGGTAAACTTTTATATGGTGTGGAGATGTTTCATGTTCTGATAAAAGCTCAGACATGTGTTTCCAATCCGAATAACCAGATTCAGATGATAGACATTAGAACTGTGATGAAAAGTCGGCAGCAAACCATAAACGCTAAATTTCTTTGTCATTGCACAGCCACCTAAGGTAATTTTTTGTACTGAATAGACACCCATCTTTGTTAAAAGGAAACTCGAAGTCAAGACTTGTGTTGGTTAGCGCTGAACTAATATTTGACGAACTTGGTCTGTAATTCGCACAGGCCATTCTCCTGGAGTGTGTGATACCACCAGTTCTTCTTCCGGCACCTGAAATAATGAACAAATTGCTAATATTTGAGTTTAAAAATGGGTTCAACATCTATTCAGGATAAGCTGGCACTTTTTTTGACGATTTTAAAGTGAGAAGTGTGCTACGAGTTATAAAATGTAAATATTGAGGAAAAGAGTAAATGAATTTGGTTCTTGGTATTTAAAATATTTTACAAACACTGATTGTTAAAATATGTATTTACATTGTATGTATTAACAATAACCTCAGTACTTTTTTATAGTATAATATTTCTTAATTTAAATTAATAAATTTTCTGCATGGAGTTAAGTCATTTTTCTTCTCAAGCTACCATTTTAGTAAGTAATGAGAAGTAGAGTTCTTGTGCTGTCACATGATAGTGTATGGATGCATTAGAACAGATTGGTATGTGACATGAACATTTGTGCATTGTGCTAATCTTATTAGTTATTACAGCATAAAATATTGTAAGGAACCAGCATAGTCAAACATCGCGAGATACTAGTGTTCTAAATTACGGGACCACACAGTTTCTATTTTCCTGAAAGCAAACAAATTGCAATGCGCTTGAAAATACGTGACTTCCACATTTTTTAAAACAGGTTGCATGCATTCGTGTGTTATCTCACTGTATATAACTGTCAGCAGTAAACAGTCGCTATAGTCACCGGACAGTAATGTTATCCTTTTAGAAAACCAATTTATTGTGACGTGTCCAGATATGTTAGCACAGTTTCACAAGCTGCTAAAATTAAGCAAAGTTTAAACAAATCGATGTTCTGCAAGACAACATTAACAACATACTGTATAATAATGAGTTCAAAACACACTTGTTATCAGTACAAACCATTAAAGTAACTTACCTCACTAGTAGAGAAGGACGTATCGACCACTAGCAGGTAAAGTTCTGCATTAGCATCTCTCAAATCTTCCTGTTCAGTTTCAAGCTATTCTGATGAAGTACTAGGCACAGTATTCCGTGGACTGACTGTAATAAACCTTTTTAAAACAGATGCTTGATTTTCTACAGAAACAATCATCTGTGCCTTTCTTTTCCGATATAAAGAACCTGAAGGTTTAGTTTTGTTCGAAATTTCAAATAAGTCTAGTATATTACATTTTACATTTTAAAACACACCATGTTGAAAGCAATTGTTTATAACAAAAGCACACAATCAAGGTATCTAGGAGGAAAATAGCGACTTTATGACTGTGGTGTGCAGCATATCTGCCTACATGTCTAGAAAGGATGGAGGTGGGGGATGACACCTTGGCAGAGTCCATTTATGGAGGGTGAAGGGGAGTCGAGGTAGATAAAGAGAAATACCGTATCTCTCTCACACTCTAAATTAGCTATACTAAGATTTTCCTGCTTCAAATTAATAATTAAAATAATTCAGTTTATGATACCCAACAGTGTAATCCATATCCTGGTACCCAACATTTCGAGTTTTTTTTATTCTAAAAGGTACAATTTAAAATATTTTTCACTTCAACTTGGCATCCCCTAAGAAACAGCACCCCGGGCGGTCGCCTGGGTCGTTCTGCCAAGCTTATAAAGAATGAAATGTTTTGATGTGTGATGGGGTGATTTGGGCATATAATTTAATTTAAAGTAGTTTTTAAGAGATTTAAGGGTGGTTTTTGTTTATGGCCGATGTCTGAATTATGGAGTGAGAAAAAGAAAACTTTGCCAGGCTACGCATAGCGTGTCTGGAAGGCGCAAAGCCCTGTTCTATTCTTTGCTCAGAAAGTGGTGTTTGGTGAAGGATGTCTGTGTGATGGATGAATGGACAATGAGAACTTCTAACAAATGAAATGTTTTTATGTGTGATGGGGTGGTTTTTGATTGACTGATGTGTGAAATATGGAGCAAGAAAAAGAAAATAGGAAACTATGCCAGGCTATGCACAGTGTCTGGAGGGTGCAAAGCCCTGTCCTATTCTCTGCTCAGAATGAGTTTGAGTGATGGATGTTTGTGTGATGGATGGACCATGAGTACTTCTAACAAATTAAATGTTTTGATGTGTGACGGGGTGGTTTGGGCATACAATTTAATTTTAAGTAGTTTTAAGAGATTAAAGGGTGGTGTTTGGTTATAACTGATGTGTGAAATATGGAGCAAGAAAAAGAAAAGAGGAACTATGTCAGGCTATGCACAGTGTGTCTGGAGGGTGCAAAGCCCAGTCCTATTCTCTACTCAGAATAAGTTGAGTTGGATGTCTGTGATGGATAAATGGATTTTGGGTGCTTATAACAAATTAAATGTTTTGATGTGTGATGGGGTGGTTTGGGTATATAATTTTAGTTTATGTAGTTTTAAGAGGTTTAAGGGTGTTTTTTGGTTATGATTGTGAGTAATAATCATGGAACAGCTAAAAAAGGGGGTAACTAAACCACTGTGCACTACACACTGCATCCTTGGAAGATGCATAGCCTTAGCTCCCCAGCTTGTTCTAAATGCATTGTTTGGTGAAGGATGCCTTTGTGTTGCATGTTTGGACAATCAGTATGTGTAACAAATGAAATGTATTGATGTGTGATGGGGTGGTTTCGGTATATAATTGAATTTTAAGTAGTTTTAAGAGATTTCAGAATGGCATATGACTATGAGTATGAGTGAGTGGAAATGTGTTTCAATAAATACTAGATGGGTTGTTGATGTATATACGAGGGGAATTTAAATAGAGTTTAGAAGGAGATACTGAATGACCGCCATTGATTTTACAATTGACAGAAGGCCGAGACAATATCTTGAATTCAGGCCTTCTCTACACTACCATCTAGAATATAATACCGAGCATTCTGAGCAAAAAAAAGATGTATGAGTGAGGGGACAGGTGTTTCAAATTAGTTAGTTTAAGACAGTCTGGCTAGAAGTGTGCTTGGGAGTGAATAATGGAACATAGAAGGGGACTAAGCCAGCTGCACCTAGCATATTTGGAGGGTGCGTATCCCTGCCCATGTCTATGTTCTGAATGAGTTCTGAATGAGTTGATTGAAGATGGATGAATGTATGATAAACTGATGGACCTGAGTAATTCTAACAGTTGTGGAATGATTGAAAATAGGTTGTGTATATGTAATTAGATTTTAAGTATGTTATTTAGTTGTAAGAGTATAAATTTTCTAAAAGATATATGTAATTTTTTAATGTAATATTTTTTTAAAATTTAAACAAGTTTTTTAAATGTTAGTAACAGATTTATCCCCTTCACTAAAACTTTTTTATAAAACAAATTGATGAAAAACATAGATTTTTCCTGATTAAAAAATGTTTTTACAGTATCAAATACTTTAATTTATAAAATTTATGTTTAAAGTTTTGTCTTAAACAAATCATTTTTGATAGTCAAAATAAACAACTCACTTAAAAGTAATAAATGTGTTGTAAACACACAGCTTGCTTGTTTTCAAACATAGAATGTTATTTAGAAAACCCAATAAAAACAGACATTTTGAAAATTTAAGTAAATTTTCCCTCTCTTTATAGCAATAAAATATTTTTGTTTGTTTGCTTAGTAAACATTTATTTACAGTTACAACACAACTTCATTTCGTGACATCATAATAATGTTTTTCCTCTCTTTTCAGCACTAAGCAACACTTTATATTTTTTGTTGTGCTGAAATTATTGTATTGGGAAACAAAATCTCTATTGTATCACAATGAGTAAGGTAAAACGTCAAAGTTTTGCTAGTTTATTGAACAATGTTTTCCTTAGCGACATAGAGTTTGAATCTGAGTTGCAAACAAAAAGAACGCCTACTACAAGCTGGTAGGATGTTGTCGTTTTGTCTAAATGGATTCGCTTCAATCTCTTGTTGGGCGATCTATTCTTGAATGATTCGAGCACTGATTAACACATGGTAAGACCATCAGATGCGACAGATCGGGGCACGATCGTTTCCCCAAAACACGGAAAAGTAGATCTCCTGCTAGACAATTTGTTTCTATCTGACACAAAAAATTCGAGTAATTCGGATAGTGCTTCGTCCGTTTCACAGCCGACTTTCGAGTCAATTAGAGACTTCATCTAGGGAAGTGGAAAATAATTCGTTTTCCGATTTCTCTCAGTGGAAGCTTCATTGCCTGAATTGAGATATCAACTATTGGCCATGGTGTTCGCATGTAGGCTGACTGATGCATGGATATGTAATGATCAAGTACAGTCTGACAGGGATTTTGCAAAATTTTTATAAGGTGCAGGGTTCCTTTGTTAGAGTTAACAATGGCATCAACCTGGCCAATAATGCTTAGTGTCAGCATAGCAGTTAAATATTTAAAATCCTTTCTGGCTCAGGAAGGTGCTATGCAGAAGTTTTACTTTCAAATTAAATCACTTCCTGTTCGGCATTCAACCAATGTGGGTGGAATCTATGATGCGACATTTAAGCCTTATCTCACAAACAGGGTTGAGGAATTTAGTGCTCGTGGTAGTGGCTGAAGTCTGCTAATTCTGCATATGTATGTTCACATATCACAGTTTAGAGCATTCACTGTCGGTTCTGCTCACACTATGCTCACCAAGTTCATTGCCAATAAGAAAGCCTGCATTAATGTGTAGTGCAGGTACTGTGTTTCCATTACGCCAATATATCAGCTTTGTTCCCTGTAGCACAAACTGTCCACAGAATGACTTCATATCCAACTCCTCATGAGGTTTTGGTTACTAAAAGTCTGTTACCTGTAGTGTTACAAGATATTCGAAAGTTTGAGGAGAATAATGGTATTTCTATCAATGCCTACTCTGCAGTAGACCAATATAGTAATATTATAGACAAAACTTTCGATAAGCAAGGGATTATCATACCAATACGTAAATATCCTGTACAACAAGCATGTCATGTAAATGTATTGACCATTCAGGCTTGTGGTAATGATGCCCATTTGCATTTTGTTTCCATTAAAGATTTGACAAGGCTGCTTAACAGCCAGTTAAGTAAACATGGACAGGAAATTTGTTTGCAATTATCTCCAATACTTTAGTAGTGAGGAGAAAATCGCAAACCATAATGATCTCTGTCAGCAACATAAGGCTGTTCGCAGTACTTAACCTACTGGAGACAAGTACTTGCAATTTCAAGGTTACAGCAAACAGCAAACATTGAGTTTCGTTGCCTATTGATACACAGAGACATATTTGAAACCCTTGTCCACATGCCTCCCCAATGATAATGAGTAATACAAATATCATCAACCAACATGTTCCACATGCTTGTAGCACTTTGTTGGTTTGTTCGTATAATCCAACTTTACCTAACTACTTTGAGTTTAGGGTGATGAATGTATGAACCAGTTAATAGATCAATTGGTTAAATTGACAAAGTCGGTTGCAGGAATATGCATTGTAACTGTTCCGATGAAGCCAAAAACCCCTGCTGATTAAGCTAGTTTGGGGGCTCAGAAATGTCATATTTGTAAGAAGGAACTCAGTACAGATACTATGGGTGACCATGACCATCTGACTGGGTAAATCAGAGACCAAGCACATAATAAATGCAATTTGAACTTCAGATTGCCCAAGAAACAACTTGTTGCTGTCTTTCCTAACCTGCAAAACTATGATGCTCACTTTCTCATAAAGCCATTGGTTGAACGTCATATAACAAAACCCGACGGAACAGTAACAATCGAAAACCTGGGTAGAATCGAGGTGATTGGAATGACCTGTGAAAAGTACAAGTACATTACCAAATGTATTCTCAATGGGATTGGCTCAAATGGAAAGGCGCAACATTTCAAGTTACGTTTCACTGATTCTTTTCAGTTCATGAGCATCTCACTGGAAACTTTGGCAGACAATTTGAAAACAGCGCAATTGAGTATCATCTGCTCGATATTTTCAGACAACGCCCAATTTGAACTGGCAAAAAGGAAGGGAGTGTTTCCTTATGACTTTGTTAAGTCCAAAGACAGTCTGATGTGCATGTCACTCCCACCAAAGGACGCATTTCATAATGCCATGAAAGGCGAAGGAATTAGATATGAGGATTATGATCACGCCCAAGCCACATGGGATGTGTTCCATTGTATAAACCTGCTGCAGTATGCCATTCAGTATTTACATGTGTACACTTGTTTGCTGGCAGATGTGCTTGAAAATTTCAGGACTGTATGATTGGCTCATTGTGGTCTTGACCCCACCATGTACATCACAGCTCCATCTCTTGCATTGAACGCTTTATTGTCAATGACAGATGCGTGGCTAGAGCTGTTGACCGACCCTGATATGTACATTTTTGTTGAACGCGGGGTAAGGGGTGGCATTGCCCAGGTTTCCAGAAGGCATGCGGAAGCCAATAACATTTACATGGGTGATGAGTATGACCCTAGTGTGAAATGGAAATATATCTGTTATTTTGATGTAAATGGCCTGTACTATCACACTATGAAGAGCAAGCTTCCTATTCGGATTTTAAAGTGGGTCGAGGCTGACGTGTTTTCATCGTGGGGATTTGCGAATACAGTGAATGATGGGGACACATGCTTTTTCGTGGAAGTGGATTCGTCGTTTCCAGATGAATGCCACAATGTGTTATCAGATCTGCCTTTGACTCCAGTAAATGGCGTACCTCCTAATGGCTCACATGAAAAACTTCTTTTGACACTCGCACCATGGAAGAATTATTATATTCACGGGGAAACACTGAGACAGTACTTGATGTATGGCTCTGTACATCGAGTTTAATATTGAGAAACGTACCCAGGCTGTGAACTACTTTGAGTAATGGTTTTTTAAACTAATGAATAATGCAATGTATGGAAAAACTTTGCAGAATGTCCGCCGGGAAAGGGACATAATCGTCGTTACCAGGTATGAAACTATATATGGAGTGGCAGAACTGACTGGGCATCCTACATTCCAGGCACAACAGATCATCAATGAGAATAATGTCCTTATCGAAATATCAAATAGCTGTTACATTTAACAAGCCTTTGTACACTGGTGTTGCCATTCTGGATCTTTCAAAATTAACCCTTTATGAATTTCATTATCAGTACATGTGTCATAAATTTCCTCCACCAGCCTTGCAACTTTTTTATTGCGATACTGATTTAATGATATACGAAATTGCTTGTAGTGATGTTTATGAAGCAATTACCCCAGATTTAAAGACGTGGTTTGATACATCTAACTACATGTTCGATAACCCACAAGGATTCTCACACGAGAACAAATGCTGTACTGCAGTGATGAAGGATGAATGTGCCAGCCACATCATCACACACTTTGTAGGTTTATGTCTCAATCTTTAAGCATACATAATTTGGATAAGCAGTGTATACATTATGCGAAGGTTGTAAATCCTAACGTTCTACAATTCCTCTTTACGAGGATTATCGAGATTTCCTCGATAATTGCACCAGGGTTCTGGGGATCCAATACCAATTCCGTTCATATGGTCATGAGGTTTACACTGAACGCGTGACCAAAGTAGTGTTGTAATGTTCAGACGATAAACGCTTCATTGAGCCACATGGAGTATCGACTTTACCCTGGGGCACTATAGGACCCCAAAGTAAGTATTCCTTCCCCAACAACTTTAGTTTCAGCACCGCATTAAATATAGGTTTGCCACCACCAATCTGCATCACAGCTGTATTCAAACCTACTGCGTTTGCTGCATCGACATCGCTCGAGATATCGATCTAAATGTTTGTGAATATTAGCTGAAAACTTGTGAATATTTATAATAGTTTTTTTATGTTTATAAATATTTGTGAATTTAGTACTAAGGATGATTTTTTGAAAAGATTAAAAATTCATTCGTGAAGGAAATAATGTGACTTATTTAATAGTTTGAATTCCTTTTCTCATATTTTTGATATGTTTTGTGAATTACTAGGGATTGAGTATTTATGGGTGAGATATAATGATTACTGTTTTTAAACGATTTGATCAGCAACAAGTATGAAAATAGGAGTCTTCGGGAAATGAATGAACTCTGCAAGTAATGGAATGAGGGAGAATATCGAGAAAATACTGTGAACGAACTCTGAAAACACACAATGGTGAGACAAGCTACACTATTGTTAATGGTTTGGGTGAACTCTGAGTAAATAGACTCTTGCCCCACAGAGCAAGGCTAAGGAATGTTTAGTGGCGAACCTCACTACCTGACATCGACTTTGGCTGTGAATTAACACGTTGATGTCTGCTGTGAAGAGATATTATTATTCAAGTATGTGCTGAAATGCATTGTATACGCACTTATTTTTAATATTGAAATGAATTTTCTTCAACAACACTTTAAAGAGAATTATAAAGTTTGCAACACTGGTCTCCCTCCACCTCCTCATCCTCACCAGCCTCCACATCCACACTTTACACTTAAATCTTAACACTTAACACCACACCAGAACCAGAATCAGCTCTACACCTGCTCCACAATCTGCACAACAGACTATCCACCTGCTCCACCTACTCCACACCTTGCTCCACATTGTTCCTCAATTGCTGCTTACTGCTCCTCAATCGCTCCTCACTGCTCCTCAATTGCTACATAGCTCCATACATCCATCACTCCACAGCTCCATAATACCGAAATCAGTACCGCAGTCTTGGGGTAAGTTAGTGTAATCAATGATTTTTATAAGGTGTTCCTTGATGCGTGTTTTGTGAGCTGATGAGGGATGGAGTAAAATATGTATATGACTTCCTGTTGGGTGTGATCTTTGTCAGGGGGAGGGGGGTGTGGAGTAATTTTATATTAGCTGGGCATTTTGTTTGATTAATTTCATTAAACTTGTTTCGTTCATTCTGTAATCGCATGATTAAAGTCGGTTTATTGAATTTTTTCAAGTATTTTGGTAATGATTAAAGTTCGGTAACCTATTTTAATGTATCTTTTCATTAAGAAATATTCACTGTGTCGACAACATTTATTTAAATACTCTCTATGGATCCAGACATTCGACCTGGTCGTGTAGCCCGCTCTGTATATGTCACAAACAAGAAAAGTAAAAAAATGTTCCTTATACCACTCTTACACCAACATTAACTCCTATATAATCAATTACAACACAAACCTCTGGTCAGTCAGCTGCAGACCATCACAGAGAACACATCGATCCAGCTCTGCCAACCTGCTCCGCCAATATCACCCTTATGACACCAATAAATAATAACACTTTTAATTAAAAATAATAGATCAAGGAATTTGATATCAAAGAATTCTTTTATGAATAGATAATAGAAATAATCAATTTAATTAGACGATTAATATAATTAATCAATCAAACATTTAATTAATCATATTTGCATACCATTAAGCACTTAGACCACTCATGTGCTAGGTGTCCCAGAAGTGGGTCGTGCACTTTACTGATAAGATATAAAAATTCGCTCCCTATGATGAGTGTATTATCCCGGTACTGAATTTCCATCGCTTCACTGTAGTTAGTTAAGTGCGAAAGAGAGACAAGCCACAGCCAAAACAATACATATAAGCACACCTACCTTTCCGTGAATGATTGGGCCAATAAATGTCATCCTATTACTTCCCGGATCTGAAACCAACTCAATAGAGCAAGATAATGGACAGTTAAATGCTGAGCCAAAGTGTGAGTGACAGAACAGCCATGAGACCGAAGCAAAAGGAACTGTCTCCGGCTGTGCGACAGATCATATGGCTATAAGCTGAAGGTCAGAGTTACCGCGGAACAGCACGAATATTGTCGCTGTTTTTCTCCAGTTTGAAGGAAGTCATAAAGAGATTCAAAGCGACCAGAACAACAGACAACACATCGTGACTAGAGAGACCAAGAGCACTAACTTTCAAAGAACGGCGGTACATTGTTCGGAAAATCAGGAAAATCCCATCTGTAAGCACCAACTCCTTAGCTGCTGACATTGCATCAAGGTCGGGCGGCATAAACGTCAGTGCCCAAACAATAACGAACACATTGCATTCCACTGGCCTCCACGGCAAAAGCATCAGAAAGAAACCTTTTATTAACGAGACAAATCGGCAAAAGCATTAGAGTTTGCCAAAACCTATCTTGAAAAACCTACAGAATGTTGGAACGCCGTAATATTTTCAGATGAATGCAATTTTAATGTATTGGGCTGCGATGGAAACAACGTAAGTAGGAGGGCCGGGTGGGTTTCACTTCACCTGGGATTAATTGATGGATTATCGATTTGATTGAAAGGGTTAATCCTTAATCCGATCAAAAACTGAAAGGTTTAAATTTAATTGAAAGGGGTAAATTTGATTGAAAGGGCTAATAAAAAGGGTTAGTTTTTAATAAGATCAAATTATTTTTTATTATCTTTTCTTGATTTTCTTTCTTACCTTCTTTTTGGGTGTGGGAAGCAGGAGCTCTGTACGACGACAGTGTGGTGTTCTGAAAGCGACTGACCAGAGTGGTGGGTTGCAATGTCTTATATAGTTGTAGAGTTGAGTGCAAGAGTGGGCTACGGATTTTTTCTAATTTTTACAATTTTGAGGTGTTTGTAGGGATGTTGGTGGTAAATAGGCGATTTTTACGAATATATTTAACACATGAGAGAATTACAGTGTGTTCCCTTTCTTTAGGTCTAATGACAAACTTTCCAACAGTAAAATGTATTCCATGTAACATAAAATGTATATATTTTAATTTATTTAATATTTTAACAGTTTCCAACATAAGTTTAAGAAAACAGCATGAATACAGCTAGAAATCATGTTTTTCGGAGTTGGAATATAGTGATTTTCAACGTTATTCTTACTCTTTTACTAAAAGATCCAAATTCTTGTAAATTCACAGGAAAATATACTGCTATTTTTACATAACTTGATATGAATTTTAATAAATTAAAAACTAGTTTAAATATCGTCGTGTTGTATCTTGAACAGGAACTCTTGTAGTTTGCGTGCTTGTATGTAAAATGAAATATTTTTTAAAAAATGTTTGCTGGACTGTGTTTGGTGCAGACACAAAAGTTTTAGCTGGAGAAACTTTCTTGTAGGCAAGAAAAGACAGAGGTCTTTGCTACCTGTATCTGTAAAGGTATTCGGGACTCGCTTCCAATATGTTCCCCTGGGATGTCACAAAATTTGGCCAGCAGGCTGTCGTGTCCTACTCCAACCTTACCCTTGAGCAGACCAAGGTTCTCTAAAGATATTAACCTGTTGCCTCATCCCTTTGCAAAACTTCATTATTTCAGCAATCTTTGATTTTCTCCATGATGTTTTTTTTGTAATTTCCCCTCAGTCCTTCAAAATTAGTTTTAATTAAAATGATTATAAGTTTTTTTAAGTCAAGAAAATTACATCTTCGTGAAAGCAAGCAAAAAGTTATCCTGAATTTAAATACAGGTCATCAGCTTACCTACCAATACTGATGGACACTCATAGCATTGCAACAAAATATTGTTTTCTCATCACTCATTATATATAAGATATTATTGAAAAAAGTTAGTGACCTGTGGACTCCATTTAGCAGATATGCAATTCTGTCGATTAAATGAAGTATTCAATTTCTTAATATTTTTTGTAGTTGCTGGATTACTTTCATCGGCTGTCTTTTTAATTGTTCCTCTAAACCTTAAACTTGGTTTTGATGGTAAAGTGTAAATATCATGATTTCTTATTGAAATCCTTATTTTCGATGGAAACATGTATGGACCTGCTCAGAATGGTTCATACACAGGTATTTCCGTATTGGTGATTGCATTTTCAAGCTGATGGGTTCTTCAACAGTAAGTATGACTTCCATTTCTATTAACAGTATATCCTAATTCTTTTAAATACAATTTGTTGCCTCGTGTTACCTTCATGTGTAACTTTTTTGAAGTGAGCATTTTACACTTGCGTTTCCATAATTTTATACTTCCTTTCTTTGAAATACGTTCCCTAGTGACATATTTCTTAAAAGAACTGCCTATTTTACGTCCGAATTTACTACCATACACAACACCCATTATGATTGTAATGTGCAATGTAAAGTAACTGTTTATACTGTTTTTTTAAATGTATACAAATGGTAATTTCTTCACTTCTAAAATTAATCAGTTTACCGTCTTGATAGACAATTGTAACAACTATTTCATCAACACTATTCACTATTACTGGAAGATATATCTATGTATTAGGTTTTTCAATTATTTTATAACCCGGAGCTACAGCACACGTGAATTCATGTATTGTATTAGACAGTTTTCCATTCAAATATGAACCATCTACAATATTAACATTTATACAACACACATTTACTGACAATATATTAACATGTTTTGATGATTCGTGTAATTGATTAGCTGGATATACTCTCCGTTCATAACCCAACAAATTTGCAATTGAATTGTCTTCTGAGAAATCGATATCGATGTTACTATACATTGCACAAGTTAACATATTTGGATTTACATGTAATTGGAAATGTACATCTTCAGGTGATGCCGCTTTAATGAATATTTCCAAGTCATCCAACTCATAAGATCCTACCAGTATCACAATATTGTATGTTTTTTCACCAATATTAGCCTAAATAATTGGTTTAGCATATCAATGTTTGGTATGCTGTTGTAAGTAACGTATTCTATTAGACTTATTTGCCATTCTCCATCTAGCTCCAACATAGGGAAATATACCCATGCAATAGCGATGGATTACTACAATATATAAATGTATTTTAAATATTACTAATATGTTTTACAATTACAATTACTTATATATTCTATTAATAGCCAGAAAATGTAAACATAAATGTCTGCAATTGATTGTAGTTGATAATTGCTCTGTTTTGTAACTGTACCTTATTTACATGTTTTTAAAAAATCATTACATATTTCAATTGGAGGACTTAAATTGCCAAAACTGTGATAACACAATGATTGATATGTTTTTAATTAATGCAACCCAATACATTCCTTCATTTTATTTGGAATCTAAATTAACAATCATACATTCATGAAGATTTGGTTTCTTCGGAAAATCGTCTCTCATGTACACACCATGAAAATAGGGAATATCCAGTTTTTTTTTACAAATACATGAATACCCTTGTTTGTTAATGCATGTTTTGGAAGACTATATAGGACTTCCTGAATTTTTTCCACGTTTGGAGTTTTCTCGTCCTTGTCCAACTTTATAGGGATTCAAATATATTACTTTACATTTTAATTTAACTGCTCTATTAATTGCCGAAACCCCTCCGAGGATTGATCCAAGAGCTTTTAATTCTAGAAATATGAATGGAATGATTCCTTCTTTGTTTTTCTTGTAGTTTAACGTTTTAAAACAATGCCTCTCTTCACCTTTACACGCATAACTTATTCAACAACCCTAACTCCAAGCTCTTCACCCATAGATGTAGATGGATTATTCCTTCCATTTGCTGCTTTATCTCCAAGAATCGTATCTGCAATATGTCTTTCTTTTAAATTGTTTGTTCGGTCATAAACTAAATTGTATTCTTTACACCAGTTACAACTATATTGTGTTCTTTACACGCGTTATCCAAAGAGTTTATTCCTTTATCATTCCGTGCCAAATTTTTGCAAGCATAGTACTTGGTCAGCAATAATTGTATTTCGGTAATTGTAATTCAAATGGTAATTTATTAAGCAACATATCCAATACACCATGTCCTTTTTTGATACGTTTTCAACTGAACGTGAACCTATACGTAGATCTGCATTAATAGTTTTACGTTAGTATGTTACATAATACAGTGTAATTGTGTAGAAATGAAGGTTATAAAAAATAATATGTACATCTGCCAGTAGTTGTAAATACGAAAGAAAACATAATTGAACAGAAACATGGTATTCTTTTACCATCTCATATAAGTTGTATAATAAGCAGAGCTTCATATGGAAAAACTTGTGTTATGTCGTTGTTGGGACTTCCGAATAAACTCAAATTTTTAAACTTATAGGTCTTTTCTAAAACAATACAATAAGATAAATATCAACGATTAGCGAGCATTTTGTAGTTAATTGAAGGAATGTGATATTTCCCTTTAACAAATAAAGAAGATAGTGTCTCCAAATGAAGCATTGCCCAATTCTGTATTTATTTCTGACGATGTTTGGTGTAAAGCATAGGGTGAAATACAGCAATATTTCAGTTTCCCCCGACATTTCAACGTTGATTGTTTTTATCTATCACAAAGTTACGCACGTATACCAAAACATAATTTGCGTGATAATGCAAATATGGTAACTGTGTTTAAAATGGACAATATGAATCTGCAATATATTCACAATGATCGTGTTTTAGGCGATATGACATTTACAAAGTTTGGAGATATGTTTTTTTACTGTTGGAAAGAAAAATATGGTTTTTTGGTAAATACACCAACACTTCCCCTATATAAAGGTATACATAGGTCTGTTTCAACAGTTGTTTACTTCCAGGCGAAGAACAATGAGTATTTCAGTGTTTGGATATAGTGGTATAAAACACAATCATTACAACAGCTGTTTAAAACAAAAATCGCGATGGGAATTGTGATTTGAATTTACATATATTACATAATATGAGTATGGCTGTGAAAGGTAGGAATGCGGGAAATAACCGTTATGTGGAAGACTTAAACACTATTATGCTAAAAAAATTTAAATCACAATTAAACGATTCAAGAGACACTAATAAAGTTAGTTGATTTGAATGATAATGTTTATGAAAACACAAGTGTAATTGCAAACATTTTAAGCAAATTAGCACTGATTTACAGAGTAATTAATTTAGAATAGCAGCATGTTTAAATGGATTTAGTTAGGATTTTAACGATATGCCAAACATAGTTTTTGCAACACAACTTACAGAAATGCAAGAAAATTTTAGAGTTCTAATTAATGAAGAGGTAAGCAATACTATTACAAAACAACTTGAAACACAAATGGAACAAATAACACATTATATAAAAGAGATTAATTAATAAATTAAAGGTTTGATTTAGTTACACAAACGGATTTGAGAAAACATAATAATGATTTGGAAACACGAATTAACTATTTTATCAACTATTCGAAAGCTCAAACTATAGCAAAATTAGATGTAGTTTTAAGTAAAGTCGATAAGATTGAAAAAGCCCAAAGTAATCGATGTACTACATAAGTTAGAAAAGCAACGACTTAATTCATATATAAATAGATTGAATTTAATGTAATATAATCAAAACATGTCTGTGTCTGCTTCGGAATTACATAACATTATATCTGCTGTGAAAGAGAAATATTTACAAGTCAAACGAGCCCATGTGGAACAGGAAAATAGAAGAAATATTTAAACCTGTTACGAGTAGAATGGATACATTGCATTCTGTGTTGAATAAACCTAAAGAAACACATTTGGAAATTAAAATGGAAGAACAACCTTTAACAAAGAAAAAGCAAACTCTTTCTCAATTAAGAGAACATGATTTAGTTTTAAAATTACCTACGTCTACGCGGGATAAGAGATTTTGTGTTTATCGACATGAAAACAACTGGTTCATGGGAGATTCGTTAGTTAAATTTTTGCCTGAGAACAAAATTAAAATAGGTGATTACAGAATTAAGTTAGTGAAGGATTATTTGAATTATTGTTTAAAAACTTTCCAAGTGGATATTCTGACACCGATTTGCAGAAACATAAAGAACTTATTCGTCGAACGAATGCTAATATTCGTTCAGGAGATTAAAACCACCTGAAAATACATTTGATAGGAGATATAGTAGGAAGTGGAAAATATAAAGATGATACCGACATCCGCTTTTTACATGTATATTGGAGCAATCCTAATGAATTGGTTGACAGATTAAAACTTCTCATAACTTCGATAGAGTCTGGGAATAATTCACATACAAACGAAATTGTTTCTATTATTGAAGTGTTAACAGAAGACTGTTATTACAAATGAAGTTTAGTAAGATTTCTCAAGAGCTTCACACTCCTCAAAGGATAAGATATCCTAGAATAAGAGTTATAACTCATGGTTTAAATATTTCATGCCGATTTGTGTGAAATGACATTGCTTTCAAAATACAATAAGGGATACAGGTATACTTTAACAGTAATAGACGTTTATTCGAAAAATGCGTGGGGTACACCTCTGAAAAATAAAACTGGGAAACATGCAATGGAGATCGTTTTGAAAGAGAGAACACCTAATTCGCTCCAAACCGACAGAGGATCTGAATTCTTTTCTGCACCATTCCGGAAACTAATTATCGAATACGGTATTAATCACATAACAATGTATTCGGAGCTTAAAGTGAGTGTTGTGGAATGTTACGACAGATCGATTTAGCAATTAATATAGAAACATTTCACATCGAGGGGACTTACATATGGATCGAGGTTTTTCCTGAAATAGTTAAATTTTATCATTCTAGATATAATAGAACTATCAAAATGGCTCCCAAAGATGTTACTGATAATAGTTTTCATTAAACTATTTATAATAATGTTAAAGTCATCGACGAATGAAAACCAAAGTTCAATGTTGGGGAATTTATAAGTATCTCGATGCAGAAAGGAATCTTTAAGGACAAATTTATGGTGAAATGGTCTTTCGAAATATTAAAAATTATTTCAATTAGACAAACACATCCCAGGATGTATTACCTAGACACATATGACAGAGAACCAATAAAGGTGGATTTTACGAAAATGAATTGCAAAAAGTCAGTTCTCCAAATTAATATTTCGTTGATAAAATCATTAAATGGAAGAAAGATATGTCCTTGGTTCGATGGAGAGGATTCTCGAAAGCAAACGACTCCTGGGTTAAGAATCAAGATCTTATAAGATTGTAATACAATGTTTGTAAATTTTCTAATAGTAAATAAAAGATTTTAAATTATACTTATGTGTTATTTGATTTAATAAAACTCTGGTGCGGAATGGATGTACAATTTATTGTGTAATCAATCCCCTTGTTGATTGGATTATCATTTCATTGGATTAACATTGGAGCGATAATCCAGTGTGATTAAATCCTTTTAGTTGTGGTGTTATTCACATTTAGGTGATAATCCATTACATTTGCTATGTAATTCTATTAGTATCTGTGATAGAATCATTTAATTGCAATTTCGCCTTTAGGTGGTAATTGGGTGTATTTGGTACGTATTGTAATTCCATTGTGTTTGGGTGGTAGTCTATTGCATTAAATTCCTTTTAAATGTGACGTAATTGATTGTTTTTGATGTTACATTTCTTGAAATCGGGATAAAATTTCGTGGAACTCTACAGCTTAAAGATATTTAAGGCGTTACTTGTTTAATTTGTTGTAATTTCCTGGAATTGATATTTCTTTTCCAACTTAAAAGCATTAGGGATGCGATTCTGTTCTAATATTATTTAGAATGTATTCGTAATGTGATATATTTCTTAGAAGTTGCATAATGTTTCTCGGACTTCGTTTCTCAGATTAAATTTCTACGCTATTTCGGTTTTTCTTTTTAAATTTAATTGTGACATAATTCATTTTTAGTTTATCAGAATACTTTTCTGGGTTTCATATTTGTTTGTGGTAGGTTATATTTATTTGCTCGTAATGATACAGTTCTTGGAAATTGGTTAGTTTAAGAGAGCAAAATACTAGTCCCCACGCTAAAGACTTATTACACGAAAATCATTATTAATTTCAATGGTGTAAACGATTTTACAGTGTAAAATACATAAATGTTTTTGACAATGTAAGATGTAAATATTTGATTAAAAAAATGCACATTTTAAAATATAAAGTTTTAATACTGAGCTTAAAATTCAGTGCAATGTTGTAAACACAGTCCACTTGCTTTAAACTTTTGAAAGACAGGCAAGAAGTGGCAGGCCAAGGAAAATAATGGTGTAAAGTGTAGACAAGCTGCAGGCCGGGAACCCATGTCGCAGAGGGAAGTTTGTGGATGGGGCGGGGGGAGAGGAAGTTCTCCTGCTGGCGCGTCCCTAGGCTCTGCGCGTGAAGGGAAGGTTTTCGGCTGGATGGAAGCGGGCAGGAGTTGTCGGGAGGGCGCCGGAGGGGTAGAGCGACCGGACGGTGGTGCACGCAGGCGCTAGCGGCAGCTTAGTGTTCTAGATCTTCCATTCCCTCACCTGCTTTGCGCTATGCATATCTCACACCTGCGCGCGACCCAGCCTGGCGCTTCTTACCTCATTTCCCCTTATCGGCTCTCGAGACCAAAGTTTCGCTCGCTCCCGCACACACTCAATTCTCGGCTAACCATTAGCTGGTATTGTAGACAAGGTTTTAGAATGACTCGTCCGCGCATGTTTTGTAAAAACACATCGCTTTAGTTGACTTCCTTTCCCAAATAAATTTGGAACTGATTTACTCAACACAGAATAATAAACTTTAGCAGGATATTTTCCTATACGACACTATTCTCTAGAAATTCTGGGCTAGGAAAAACTATACGTGAAATACGTATTTTTGTCTGCCAGACAAATAAATATTGTCGGATTGAAACTAAAACAACTTTTCCAACATGTTTGTTTAACATACGTTTTCAATGGTTGAAAATGAAGTTCAACTTGAGTATTTGCTTACATCATAATAGTCAAAACTTGAATAAAAATGTGTTTGAAAAACGGTGTTCACTCAATGTATAAAACCTTAGAGAGTTAAAATTATGTCTTATAGCTGTGCTGGTATGAAAATTAATCAGTGATTAGTTCAAAGTTGTTGGAAAAACGGAATAAACTTTAAAATGTCATGTAAGATTGTTGGAAATAGGAATAAACTTTAAAATGTCATGTAAGACTGCTGGAAATGGGAATAAAGATTGCTGAAAAATAATTTAAAAAAAGTTTGGTGGAAAAGGGTTTATATTTTAAATTGAATTTATTGTGTGCTAAAAACATTTGGAACGTATTTCTCAGTGATGAGGGAAAAAAAGATTTATCTGCAGGAGTTGTGAAATTTTTTTAATTCGATGAGAATACGCTAGGCTCTTGCCTTCCGAAAAATAGGCGGAAGCTTCTGTGTCCGAGAGAAAATAACAGTTGGTAAGGTGGAAGGGAAATAGCCCAAGTCAGTTCAAAATCCACTGCTGCCTCCCAAGGGAAACCGTCGCTTTGACCTTGAAGCAAGCTTCGCTCATAGCAGAGGCAGCGCTTTGGAGGCGAAGAGCTGAAGCAGGGAAACCAACAATAGAAAAAACACGTTCTGAATACTGTAGTGGTCTTGGAGAAGAACTTGCTCTTTGCACAAAGACAGCTTCTGGAGTAGGGGGTGGGAGGGGTGCATGGGCAAGATCACGTACCTCTTGACAAGGGGGGAGAGAATGGGGTGGGAGGGGTGGCTGGCACCGTGGAGTCGGACTGGCTCTGAGGGGTGGAGGGTAGGGGATGTCTACAGCCGAGCGGGACACAATCTGAGCGCAAGCAGCCAGTTGTCACCATCTTGCTTTAGTGCTGAAAAATTGGCAATCAAGGGCAGACGGGTGAATGACCCCAGGGCACGACACTCTGGTGAGGGGCGCAGGGTAGCGATGGGAGGCTGGGGTGGGAGGGGGTGATAGGCAGGGTCCTCCCGATCGGAACGCAGCTAGGCAGTTGACACCATCTTGCATTAGTGTCGAAAAATTGACAATCGTAGGTAACCCGAGGTTGCACTCTAGCAAGCGGTGGGAGGTGGTGTAGGGGGCTCTGGAGCGAAGTGACCCCACCTACCCAGTCGCCACCATCTTCAGTTGCTCATGAATGGTTCGAGACAGACATGTACAGCTCTCACTCTCTCTCTGATCTTCACCGTATCTCTAGAAACTTGGCAGCCGACGAGCTTACAATCGGGTGTTACCTCAACTACGGACCAGCGACCATTTCTGGTGACAGCCAAGATTAATGTTTTATAATGTACATGTTTTAATATAAATGTATTTTATCTGGAAAATATAAATTATCATGTGTTAACTAAATATTGTGATAACATATACAATTTCTGAGCTCGGTTTACAAAAATACAGTTTGCGTTAAAAAGTTGCCATTTATTTTTTGCAGAAATTTTAGTACATCTGTTATTTTAAAAATAATTTTCTCTTCCAGGATGTTTGTGCATTTTTTCCATTACATATAAAGTGATGTGAGATTAAGCTCTATGCAAGTTGGTTATTTTGAAAGAAATCTTTTCGGGTAAGATTTTCTATGGTTAATTACTTTCTTGTAGATCGTTATATATATAGTTTACTTATCATAATAGACATACGCTATTGTGTCTAGTTTAAATCGTATTCAGAGTATTTTGCCGTAAGATATTATTCACCAGGCTGAATCGTGTAATTTGTATGTGTTAATGTGTTATTTATCCATACTGACAAGCTGGATTTCGTTTAGCGAGTTTGCACTCATCGATATCAGATGTTATTCGCCTAGTTAAAATTTTCTCTCATGTAAATTATATTTGTAAGCTCGAGACTCATGTTACGTTTCAGACTCACGTAATTGCATTTATTATTCATGTAGTCATTTGAAATTTGAGATTCGACGCGTGTAATTTATTCATATGTAGAACACTCTGAATTTCTCTAACATTTAATTGCATTAGCAAAACCGATCGTTTGTCATTACTAACACGTAAATCACATCTTTCAAAGTCACCATCTCCCACCACCGTCTACGAGCAATATCTCCCAAAAACATCAGATTTACACTTAGGTCACTCTTAAAAATCGTCTAAACACACTGAAATTCTCTCATGTATTAAATCTATCTGTAAACATCGCCTATCTACCAACAACATCCCTACAAATACATCAAAATTAGAAAAATTAGAAAAAAAATACCCTTAGCCCACTCTTGCATTCAATTCCACACCTATATAAGACATTGCAACCCACGACTCTGGTCAGTCGCCTCCAGCACACCACACCGCCAACATCGTACAGAGCTCCTGCTACCCCCACCCAAAAAGAAAGAAAGAAAGAATGAAAATCAAGAAAAAAAGAAGATAAATTGATCCAATTAAAAATTAACCCTTTCAATCAAATTCATCCCTTACAATTAAATTTAAACCTTTCAATTCTTTATTGAATTGAGATCGGATTAAGGATTAACACTTAATAAAATCGGTAACCCATCAATTAATCCCAATTAATCCCATGTGAAGTGAACCCCCTGGGAACTGCTACTAATGTAAGTGTGGCGCAAATGGAACGTACAATTATTCAGACAAACTGTAAAACCTATGGTGAAACACGGTGGAGGTCATGTGATGGTTTGGGGATACGCGGCCTGCACAGGTGATGGGAATATGGCATGCATCTATGGTGCTATAAACGCTCTCGTGTACATTGATGTATTGTGCTATAATTTACCGGACAGTATTCGTAAGTTATGTCTCGAGAGTACCTTTTATTTCTAGCGAGATTACGGCCCCAAACACGATGCTATGCAAACGAGGGAGTGGTTGTTGTACACCACCGCAGTCACCAGATTTCAACCCTATAGAGAATTTGTGGCATATGGTGAATTTTAATGTGCGAAAAAGGGCCATATCAAGCAAAAAAATCTAAAAATTGCTCTCTTGGAATAATACGGTAAAATATCTCCTTAATCAACGCAAATGTTGGTACAATCATTGCCATGGCAGTTTCAAACCGTTGTTGATGGCAATGAAATTAATACCAAATATTGATTTCTCAGTTTTTGCATATTAAAGAGTATTTCTATTTGGTACTCATATTGCGCAAGTACTTTTTGGATGGAGGAAAATATCTTTCTAGTACTATGTTCTGTTATGGAATTAATTATATGTGTTACAACTTGCATACTTATTTCAGAACATTCGTCCCAAACATGGGTGAGCAAATCCTTTTTGGAGCTCATGTATGTCCTAAATTCGATAGTTCCCTAGTTACAGACCTTCCAACATGGTGCCACACGTATAAGTTATCACAAATCTTTACCTAGAACTTTTTATTCGATGTTAAAAAAAGGAACTACTTTCCCTTCATCGTTGCCAACTTTGCTGGGCGCTTCCCACTCAGTGCGCCCGTTAAAGTATAATGCAGATAGGAACAGTGGTTTTTCCTAAGGTTGATTTCAAAAAAGCTCACTTTATCGTGAACAGCCTTTAGAACCCCAGATCTCAATCCACGGCACTATTACCTGAGGGGGCATCTCCAGATTTCAAGGGCACTGTTTATGCAACTCCAGTTCCGGACATAGCAGTGTTTCGTCAGCGAGTGGAACAAGGTTGCCAGCAGATGCGCGTAATTTCAGGAGTATCTGAACGTGTCAGGCAATAAACGATGCAGCGTGTTCAGACGTGCATTCAAGTCAGGCACAAGGTGGGCATTTTGAGCACTACCTATACCTGCTGGTACACGAACATAACTACAGTTATTCGAAATGGAATGTGCCAGGAAGACTATTACAAATACATCCATTACAACACTAGAAGGTCTATATACACTATCGACCAAAAGGAAATTGTTTGCTCGGTGGTTGTCACCCTGTTAGAATCTCATAGGGCCACCTCTTGTGGCTATAACAGCAGCCACCATGTCTGGCATGCTCTCTACGAGTGTTTGCAGGACATCCACAGGGATTCGTCGGCATTCCTCTTGCAACCATTCCATGAGTTGAGCAATGGATTTTGGCCATGCGTTACGAGCCCTCGCACAGCGATCCAATTCGTCCCAAAGATGTTCTATAGGGCTGAGGTCAGGGCTCTGGGCAGGCAAGTCCTATCAGCGAACATTGTTGTCGGCGTACTACTGCATAATAGCCCATGAAACATGGCACCTGGCATTGTTATCCTGGAAGTAACACGGGTCCATCCCGTAAAAATGCCACAATGTTGGGAGCATTTCATTATTCAGAATGTTACAATAGGCCTATGTGTTCATGCTACCACGGACAAACACCAGCGGTCCTACGCCGAAGGCCGTGAAACAGCCCCACACCATCACTCCACCACCACCGATTTTCCTAGTTGGCACTATACACTCCGGCAGAAGCCGTTCCCCGGGTAGACGCCACACCCAAACATGTCCATCGGGCTGGAATAATGTAAACCTCGACTCATCACTCCACAGAACCGATTTCCACTGCTCCAGTGCCCAGTTGCGATGGTCCAAACACCACCTGAGTCACCGAAATGTATTGCTTGTCGAGATATGGAGCTTATGTGCAGCTGCTATTCCGAAATATCCAAATCAGTGGGCCTCTGTACACAATGTTCCAATGAAAACCGATACTCTTGTTGCTACATGAAACTCCTGTAGGATGGTAGCCATTAGTTGTGCCCTATTTTTGACAATTTCACATTTCAAGGTTCTGCGATTTCTGACGGTCAAGATTGGAGGTCGCCCAGAACCTGCAGCATTGGCACAATGCCCATCGATCTTCCACTTACGTAGGGCGAATGCGACCGTTGATTTGGGCCTGTTTACCTTCCCTGCAATTGCCCAGCTAGACAGCCCGCTGAGGTGGCAGCCCACAATCACGCCCTTATCGAAGTCCGATAGCTCTGTACCTCCTGCCATCTCCTTGTCAACTGGTTCAACCGGTGGCCTGCAGCGTATGGCGGCCACACTAGTCAACTGAGGTACTGAACTACCTATCTTCATGGGTGCCCAATTACTTTTGGTCGATAGTGTACATTCACAGGGACATTTTGTGTTAATTTGAGAACATTCTATATATTGGAGACAGTAATAATTTGACTTGTCTGATTATCACTACTGTAGTCATTCTCAGAATGTAATAAATCTGTTAATTTCCATTTATGCCACGGTGTAAAAACAAAATAAAGGCACTTCACTGATATTACAGTTATTCAATTATCAGAGGTATAAATTATGCCATGCCGGAGAAGGAATTTTAATAATGAATACTGAATATATGTTATGGCTCAAAATCGTAAAACAACATTAGTTTTTATCTCTCCTAATGAATATACAAGTTTAGCTTAACTGATACATTTTCTGTTTCCCCTTTACCCTCTCCCCAGACGCACTTTGTTTACGACTCAAACACAAGTATACGGAAGATCAATCAATATTTAGTAACAGCGAAATTCTCTACATAATTTTAAAATGTACTACCTCAACTGCATGAGTGAAACTGTCGATCTATGTCTCAGATAAAATCATATGGTAATAAGAAACAAATTTCTAACTTAAAATATCCCTCTGATACTTGATACTGATAATGTGGCCACAACAATCAACTGTATTATATGCATAATTTATGGGAACTTTAATATACATATAAGTACACATATACATACACACACACACACACACATATATATATCTGAACAGCCATCACTCACGATCCTTTATGTCAACACACACTGATGTCATAACGTATTTAACACAATTATTCCAAGCCCTGGATAATTCACGGTCAAGTGAGCATTCCTAAAAGCCGTGTTTAGCTTCTTCTTTCTACTAATTGGGCATACGTAGGCCATTTCCTTTCGCATCCATGCGTCGATTAAGCGGCACTGTTAAATTGTTATAAAATAATTACGTTACAACTTTACTATACTCTAAACCAGAAATACTTAAAATTGAGGCAAATAAAGGAAAACCGTCAAATGGCTCCACTTGAAATCAGCTGGAGCTTACTGACTGTCGCAGTGATTTAAGTTCACTGATTTAAAGTTTGCTTCGTGGCATTCTATAATTTAATATACTTGTGAAGAACAGGTTATTTTTATATTTCCTAACTGTATTGATTGCACATAATGCACACATTACCAAAGCATTAAGTAGTTTTATGTGGCAAAACCATTGCTGTTCCATTTCCCATTGTATGTGTTAAACTTAATTAATTACGAGGCATGGAAATATTTTTACATGGCGAAAAGGCTGTTGCTAGTTTCCCATTGTTTTCTTTCTCTTTATTTATGGAGTGGTAGCCTTGAGCACTCATGCTGCCCTACATGTCCTGAGTGAAGGTACAATCCCACCAACATCCCAGTTTATTTATGGATAGTAAATTAAATTTATTTCGTTGATATCGACAAAAATATTTTCATGTAATTTATTGTGTATAGAATTAGCAGTCTTCATCTCAAGCCCGAGTGAATGATAAAAAAAAATATAAGCACATCTTAAGTGTCGTATCTCTAGACATGACAATGAATACCACACCATGGCACGGATTCCCTGTGTATTCGACTGATTGGCCAGATCTATATTTTTAAGATGGAAGATATTTCGATAACTTTAGCCACATAGATGTGCTGCGCGGTCGAATTGTACCCCCTCTTTATTCTTCATACCTCTCTCGGTCCAGATTACAATTAAGAAGTACACCTGGGAGAGATAGGGTCTGTCGGGTTGTGGGCGCCTTCTGGCACCTGGTATCGCCCTCTTTCAATAATGTTAGTGCTTATAACATTCATATTTCCTGCAACACCGTAACACTTTTTTTCTGTGTTACAGATAGATGGCTGGCATCTGTCGGGTGGGTGACTCATTTGTCACCCACCACCAGGGCCGCATAGCGTGACCCTGGTTACACTCCAGCTGCACACTCATTTTATATATCACCCCACACCACAACCACAATCTTCGTTAACTAACAACTTATCCTACTTTCTCTAGCCCCAATCCAGTCAAAGGAATACACATTTATTCTCCGCGACTGTCGCACAGATTTTCCCAGGCCCTCTCCGTTCTGCGCTGGTTTGCTGTGCCCTTCCATCTAAGACACTTCTTCTTTCGGGGTGTGTTCATGACTACAATTGCGGCCATGGCACAAGACAACCCTGCTATAACCGCGATGCATACGTCGCTTTTAAACTTAATAAACGTGACCTAAAGCGTATAGGGCTTGCCACGAGATGCATCCCATTCTCCAACCATCTTGGCTACAAATATGCATGCTGGAGGGCTCACAGAACTGAGAAGGAACTAAGCTGGCATAGTGGGATTTGGAGGCTCACCAGTAAAAAAAGTTCATGTTTGTTGGGCATGTTGAGGAAAGCGGGATACGGACAAATTTCATAAACTACCAGTGTTACCAACACTCGTTTCGAAAGCCGCTAAATATCCCTACTAATTTCGCTAATATGCTACTACATGTAGCAACGAATTCCTCAAAAATCCCCTAGGTAATGATACTTAAAAAATAAGACATACAATATCATAACTGTTGCATTCCAATAACTTAAGTAATTATATTGATACAAATCTTATAACTAATAACACTGCTACATTTTCTTCACAACATTCTTCATTTTCCTCATTTCTCTCCAAAATACAAAACCAACCAACCTCAGCTTCACAAGACCGACTTTGCAAAAGACTTGAACGTAATGCAACAAATCTTGAAGTAAGAACACAAAATAATAATGCAGAAGTTAAAAATAGCAGCACATCAATACCAAAAACATTATGTACACAATAAACAAAGGAAAGAAATAATCACCTTCTTAGGTTATCCAATCCCCACATTTATTTAACTAATTACTTACTTTAGCAAGCATATGTAATTCGTACACACACAATGGAAGTCGCATATTAAATCAATTTATTCTGAAAAGTCCATATTTTCAGTCCATAAACTCACAGCAGGCACGGACTAATACACCTGTGCTGCGAATCGATGTGGATTGGAATGATCGGTAAGACATGTGAGAGTAAGAGAGACATTTACACTTGTTGTGCCCCTACTTGGCCGACGAACAAAGTGAATCGTAATGTATCGAGACCAAAGACGTGCTTTTACTCCATCAGTTTGATGCCCTTGCAAAGTACTTTTGAACACATGTTGCTATAACTTTCTTAATAATTTTGCATCTCAAAACTGCATAATGTTCGTAGTTAAAAGATAATAGTCTTGTTCATCGTAAACCTTATATTAAGTTCTTTATGACTTATGACTTAAAACATTTCGTTCATGTGCGAGTAATCCCCCACTTTTCAAAATTATTAAAAGTTTAAGTATATCAACAAGTTCATCACAGTCTTTGGGAAACACACAGCCAGTGTTCTAATAATTTTATATACCTTCAGACCCCTGTTCACTACAAGTTCATTGGAAGTATCTGTGTGTCCGGTGACACTACCTTGATTATCATCATCTCCTGTTTTTCCAGTACATACTTCAAGTCTCCTCTTCTTAACAGTTGGAGTCTCTGTGTCGACATTAGTCTTCTGGTGCTGCAGCATTACTCTGAAATTAATTTCATGTGACAGTTTAGCAAGTATATACTTCGCAAAATCCAGTGTATAGCAAACAGTATGCCACTAGCATCAGTTACATAACCTTCACTAGCAGTATTCTTATACCCTTGTCTACTTGCTTATAGCACGCAATATAAATATGAGATTCACAGGCATGGTTCAGTTGGATCAATTATTCGTGATGATGATGAGGCAGCATGTAGGTAAAAGGTGGCCATATATTTTGGTATTGGTGGCAAGAAAGACCCATATTGTTTCCCAGTACGTGAAGGAACACTACACTTGCAGGTCTTGATGTGTCTATTCAAGTTGCCACTTTCAGCAAACTGCCTAGAACATTTTTCGCTGGCACATATCACTCGAGAAGAGTTCATCGCACATTTGCCATTCTCAAGTCTCATTGTAGCCTAAACGAAGGTAAAAACTTCATCGCAATATCGGCACTGTCGGTGAGATGGCAACGAAGGAATATATTTTGGCCTCGCATTCGCTTTAGTAAATGGCAACCCTTCATATGCACCATTCATCTTCAATATGGGAAGAAACGATTCTTGGAAATCAACATTAACTTCTCTGGGTTCTGAAAATTTAAATTGATCGTTGTAACTAGAACAATACAATTGCCTAAATTTACAAATCCATCATTGAGAGTTTTGTTAGATTCCGTAGTTCATCTTACCACCATCAACAACAGTGGTACACCCAAAAATTCACTGTATTACTCGTAACAGGCTACTTGGATAGCTATCACCCCCCCCCCCTTCTTGCAGCATACATCAAGGAAAGTTATGCCGGGTTGACGAGGGCATGTCCGTGAATCAGTATGTGACTGCAGAAGTGACTTAGCTTAGCTGCCAACTTTATCCAAGCCAGTCATATAAAATATTCAGATGCGAAGGAGATTTAACGGCCAATCTGGTGTAAGCAATCTGTAGGTGCAGTATTGTTAGGCACAGCTGGGGTGCCAATGATTGTGTATTACAGCAGACCCTTAAGTACTTGTGACAGTAAGCCACAGAAAATGTTACCCACATTACTGTACTGTATTTAACCTTCATTGCAGTCCAGGCCATAGTGATCATTGGTTGACCAGTCGCTAGTTTTCTTACTTACATCGCCCATTAATCCCAAGCACGACAATCTGTTAGTGTTACACACATCCTGGACAGATTTAACCCGCACTGTAACCATGCTTTCTAAGGCAGTCGAAATCGCTCAGTCAATATACATACTCCATGTGAATTAAGATTCCCAATGTATCAACGTGCACTGATTGCAACCAGAAACCGAGCCCCCCAAAAATTAAAATGTAAAAAACAAGAAAAGCAAAATATTAGGCAGATACAACTCACTGCTTTTCATAAACACACATTGACTCACATATTGATTAGTCTCAACACATCCGACCGACCTTCGCGAATAAAAAAACTTTGTACTATGCAGAATTCCGTTCAAGGCGGAGAGAAGACTCACTTGTATTATACATTTTAAAAGCACACTAATAGAAGTATAAAAAATTGGAATGAACAGTGAAAAATAATAAAACACAACAGAAAAATTCTAAAGTCTTAGATCTCGGCCCTGTTTAAAGCAAAGCCGAACCTGGATGCGAAGCTTAAGTCTTCGCCGAGATCTACCATTTTCTAGGTTTTTTTTTTATTTTGCTACGAAATCATTTAAGCCTTCCTCCTTGTTTGTATGCTCAGCCTTCCCTACCATCTGCGTCACTTCGACTTCGCATGCAATAACCTACAAGTTGTGCAAAAGTAAAAAGAATGACACCAATATATTCAATGACAAAGTTTTATTCATAACGGAATATTTGCTTCCAGCATAAGCTTCTTAAGTAACAGCTAAAATAATATTTTTATCGTTTGGGTTATTGCACGCAAAGTATTTGTGATGTGAAAATATGAATGCTAAAAATTGAATCAAAATAGCCCTATTTCAACAAAACAGAGTTGTTTACAAATATTAATAAATTGATGTTTAAATCCTTAATAAACCGGTGGGTTGGAGATAGACAATTTTAAATCTTTTTTATATTAATTTAAAGGTTTAGTTCATTTGGTCTTTATAAAACAAAATATTTTGAGACTGAAACTTTAATGAGTCATTACACTAATTTGAACATGATTCACATTATTTGAACAAAATCACATTTACCATTATATTAATATAAAATGTGTAATTATTTTTAAAACACAAGCTGGAAAAATTAATTACAGCATACTTGAGATTAAAAGTAGTTTAACAAACCAAAAAAACCGGATTATACTATAAAAGAAAATGAACCAGCGGTCTGTCCGAGAAAATCAGAACATCCTAATGGTTATATCGACGCAGGTGAGGATCCACAGGGAGGGGAAGGGGCCACAGGGGACTTGAACGCTCACCCCCCCCCCCCCCAACAACAAATTCTCATACAAACATGAAACCATCCTGTGAATGTTTTAAAACTAAAATGAAATAATATCAGTGCTTTAAACCATGTTTTAAACAACTCTTTAAACCACTCTCTAGAACAATTATTCGATTAATATAGTTTCCTAAAATTATTATGATAGTGTCCCTCTCCCTTGCCATGAATCGAAAATCTCGACCGGCAATTGCACAATGGGAAAATCACCCTACACCCCCTACCCACCCAGCTAAAGTAAAGTATAGATTAATTCCCGCATCGATGTACGTTCGCAAATTCAGCTTCAATGCTTATGCAAGCAGAGAGACGAGTTAGGAAACATGCGGAGGTCCCAAAAAGTGACGCACAGCGCGACACGAGATCTTGTGACGGTTGGAAGGTGGGAAACTATTGTACTGTTAAGGGCTTTTTAACGTCCCCCAGTTTTATCCTTCAAAGCTAAGCAGGGGACGGCTTACACACTAACTTATAACCTAACTTAAAGTAACACTCATGCCTTACCGGGATTCAAACCCAGAGCCTCCCGAACCCCAGATCGGTGGCGCACCAACCGACTGCGCCACGGGAGGTCGGCAGGTGGTAAACTAGAAAGGATATAGAGTATCGCTCGCGGGACAGCAGCACGAAGCAGCGGCGGCTGTTGACTGTCCCTGGGGTCAGCAGGGCGTGGCACCTGCTGAAGCAACTGCAGCGTGACAGGCGCCGAGGCGTGGCGGCACCAACTAGTCTCCCGGTTCTCTGCTTCTTCTGCTGGAACCACCGCTGCCGCTTCAACACTGCCTTGTTCAAACGCCGTGCTTCTTTTGTTTCCCCTGTTTTATTTTATTTTCCAATACGTTCGTAAACACGCTGAATACAAGTACACCGCCATTTTACATCACTGGGACGCTACTCCCTCAGCGCGGGGGTAGATCGGCTCCTTGTGAGGAACCTTGGCCACCCAGTTGGTTATCAATTAGTTTGCGGAGGCGAGGAGAAGCTAACCCCCTCCCCCCTCCGCACCCATCAAACTTACTTCAAGCTGCAAAGCAACATTATTGTACAGGATTCCCAGGGTAGCGCCTGGGAGCTGTTTCCATAACTGATTTTTACTCTCTTTTTCCCTGCCTGTACGGGATAAAAGAGAGTGGTGAAGTTAATTGATTTTATCAGCGCGGAATTTTAAAGTTCAGGACTTGTGAAGTACTGTCACGAGCTCCCTGTGAGAGAGCTAGCGACAGTTTGGTATAAAAAGCGGAGGTTAATAGCCAAATGAAGTTAAATATGCGATAAAAGTAGCTTTCCCATGACTGGAGTGGCAAGGGTTTATATAATTAAATTAATTAAATATATATTGAAGTGGTGAATTTAAGTTTCGCGAAAATTTAAATCAGTGTAGTTGTTTCAGTTTCAGTAATTACTTCATATCTTATATGTTAAAACAATTAAATAAACTGATTGGTGTGTGAGTGCATGTCTGAATGTACCGTGACGAGCGGCTAAAAGTTAAGTAAAACATGTTAACTCGGGGAAGTCCGAGAGCGATATGGTTGGCGCGATGCTAGCGCCAACTAGTTTTGTTAAACATGGTAGTTTTCTGTCCCGGACCGATCGGAAAATTCCGGCCAGTTTCGGGGCCTTATTTCTTTGAAATCGGGCGGTATAATTGCGCTGAAGGCGTGAATATATATTTTAAAAATAGTTTTGAACTATATTCTGTATTGATAATTATTTAGACTTGTAAAATTCGAAAGCAGAGCCATGAAAACACGTCTCGTGAGTGAAGTTAAGCAGTAATATAGGCCAGAGGGCTCTGATTGGCCGAGAGAACTTGGTGGGGCGGAGCTTATGAAGTTGCTCGAGAGATGGCAGCATGGTCGTTAATTTACCGTCAACAGCTTTTAATTGACACGGAAAAATTAAAATATATTAAAAGTGGTTGTGATTAAAGTTGTTAAATCGTCTTAAATAAATAATTGGTGCTGCAAAATTAAAAATGCTCAGTTGTGTACGTCTAGAAAATATACGCGATTAATTTCGCTCGTCATAGTGATTAATATAAATGTAAAGTGTTTCGGAGTCGCTCCAGTACAGAGTAGGGGAAATTGGCATATACGGGTCTAGTTGACGGGCTAGGGGGCCGCAAATGACGCCATGGCTTCGAGAAGTAGCCAGGTTCTCTCATGTTTTTCTGTGATGTTGCGGAGTTTTTGTATGTAGGGGTGGAAATGAGCCATGAGCGAGGCGAAGTCTAAGGAATTCCATGAGTTCATGGAAATCCTGCATTACGCTTCGCATCTCTCCTGGCGAATTTCGCTGGCGAGGGCGGGACTGAGGTTGTGTATTTGGCATTGCAGGGGTGTCAAGAGTGGCAGCTGGTTTGTGAATATTCGCAGAGAGTGCCTGCGAATACGTTTTGCCAGGCTGTAATGTCCTGACTGTAAACCTGGACGGGGCAGGAGGTTGTTTTGCGGTTTTTGTCGCGATTTTCGTAGCAGTAGCAGTAGTTCTTTTCTGCACCAAGTCCAGGAACTTGGGGCAGGCTTTTGATAGGGCTGTGTGTTCGCCTGCGCAGTTACTGCATGTAGGCTTGGAGTTGTTTTTGTTTGTGTTGCAAGCACTCTCGGGGTGTGGGCCGGCGCAGTGAGGGCATTTTGTCGGCATGGAACAATGATTTTTTGTGTGTCCTAAAGCTATACAGTTGCGGCATTGTGCCACGTCTGTCGGCCGTTTCTGGTATTGTCGGGGATGAACTATTGTCATATTAATCCTCTTGACAGAGTGCAGAGGAGGGAGAGAAGTGTTCTGCGCCGCCGTGACACAGAAAAAACGTTGCGGCTCCAACGTGAATTTCGTGGGGTCTGTTTCGTCTTGGATACGTTTTTTAAATTGATAAATGTGCTGGATTGAGTATCCGGCACATTCCAGGTCCGACTTGATGTCCGCAATGTCGGTTGTGGTGTGGAGGTCAAAAACGACTTTCTGTGGGAGCTCGGAAACTTGACAGAAAGTAAAGTAATGTATGTAGTTCGCTTCTAGCATTGTGCGAGCAGCTGTGAAAAAGTTAAAGTTTTTAGTCAGGATTTGTGTTCCGCGAGCTGTGGGGAGAAGGGAGAACCCGTCCCTACTAATGGCTCGCAGTTTCTGGACAAGTAAGTTGTATTTTGTGGCGTCAGGAACCACTAATCTGTACTGGTTTTGTTTTTTCTGACGTGTTTGTGGTGCAGCCGTTTGTGTTTTGTGGGTGGAGATGCTTGAAGAGCCGGGACGATTAACTGCTGAGGTTTTTTCTGTTACCTCCTTAAGCGGGGAAAACCTATTTTGTGTAGGAATGGTGTTTGTATGTGCCTCAGACGACACAGAATGGAGACGCTTGTTCTCCTGCGTGGTTGTTCTGTCTCCTTTACGTTTTACTAATTGGAAGTCGGTTTCCATTTCAAATGTGTAATTTCCTGCGGCCGGTGTTGACGATCGGGAGGAAGTTGGTGTGGTCATTGTTGGCGTCGTCGGTTCCCCGCCCGCCGCCATGACCCGCGAGGGTGGTGGGGGAGGGGTAGGCTCTGTGTGGAGCGACTCTCGATGTGGTGTTGGTTGCAAATTGCGAGAAAGTGTTGTTAAAAAAGTACCTAGATCGGTGCTATACACTGTGACCGCTGACCCACTAGGGCTAGGCTCAAGATGATCTGTTTCCAGGCCGATCACAGAGTACAGGGTGTATGCCACGAGCTAAAATGCTAATAGTCGTATTCAGCCAGAAGAAGCAGAGACGCACCCTCCTTAGTCGAAGGCGAAGTCAACACGATTGCTGAATAAAAGTACATTACAGCTTAAAATATGTATTTATATGCTCAAGCTCTTTGTCCCTCCAATAGAATTCGTAAGTATTCCTTTCAATTTTTTTCTCACATCATTAAATGAATAAATACGTAAATAAAGCACAGGAAAGAGAACAGAAGCGTCGACATTGGCGTTACTTATCTGTAAATGTAATTTTTTTTTCTTCGAGGCATTAACTTGTCTTAAGAAATTGGAATAAATATTTTCACTGATTCAATACAAATAAATATTTATGGATGGACTTTTGCCTTCCCCGTGTTCCTCCCTGAAGAGTTGCGGGCAGTCTCTGGTATAGTCAATTCACGGTAACTTCAAACTTTTCTGAAGCCCTGCTAAAGTTCTACTTCCAGAATATCCCTCTGCCTCGTGCACACAAAGTTCAACGAGTCTAGAAAACGACACCAAAGGGACAACGCACCGCATTCGTGCGCATTCACTTTTTATAATATTCTGCATAAGAACTATTTCTTACTAGGCATTACCAACACACTTGTTTTCTTGCTATTTTTATTCATATTGATTATAAATGAAATATTATAATTTTTAGACAAAATACATGGAAAAATTCAATCTAAGTAGAAATTAGGTATTTTTATATTAACAGAGGTATGAAATGCTTGTGTTACACGTAATATTTACGAAAAAAAAAAAACCAAACACGTCATACATGGGGTGATATTAAAAATGTGTGAATAAACCGCGAATAGACTATAATACAATTTTGATCTAGAAGACAGCCAACATTTCATTAGTGTCGTAGTGCGCGAATTATGCAGCAACATTTGGGATGCGAAGCGCCCCTGCGACTGAATACCAGTGTGCGGCATAGGATTACTGTATGTGCATATTGCACTTGTACACATTGTTGCGAGTAGCGGTCTGCCTCCTCTCTCTCCTGTCTCGGCCAACACTCCGTCGTACCAGGCAGCGAGTACAGCAGTGGATGGTGTGGTGCTGGGAGGGAAAATACGACGTATTTGTGACTGACGTCTCTAACCTGGCTGATTTTTAGAATTAAACTGTGCTTGCATGGTTTTTGTTAGCAGGGTTAATTATTGATTAAATTGGCTAGTGTAATTATACGTGCAATAACAGTTAATTTGCACAGAGGATCGCAAAAGAGTAAATAGTACACCGTGAGAAAAACTATAGTTTTTTGTGGCACTGTAAATTAATTAGGAAATTTAATTTAGTTATTTTATTTAGAACCTCCATCCCTCACGAACCTGGAAATGTCCAGGCGTACACAATAATATCGTTGCGGGCTCGTCTCTTCGCCGGCAGTGTGCGAGCGAGTAAGGGAAGAAACGGAAACAGGGTTGTAATATGAGAGCTGCAGCGGCGGGAGGCACGGAGGGGTATCGAATTACAGTGCGCACTGCGGACTCTGGTCGTATTGTTTTCGGCCGATATCTGGGATTACTGACCTCGTTCTCTCAGCGTGTCTCTGGGTGCGCTGAACATTCCAGATGGTCGATTAAACCCTATAAATATCGCAGCAGACCTCCGGGCCACGAGTCTGAGTTGGAGTTGGAGAATGAGGAGCCGGTGAATTCCGAGCGATAGAAGAGCGAGCGACGTGACCAGCAGTGAAGAAGAGAAGGTGGCGACTGCGAGTATCGATGTTTGGAAGGACATGTGACTGGCAGCCTGGGCTATTGGACTAAATGCATGAGTGAAATACATTATAAATGATGGAAACAAATAGACTGAACACTTGCAAATAATGAGTATGAGCTAATTGACTGTGACTAAGAGAAACATTAAGAAGGATGTTAAAGTTGAAATATAAATTAAACATTGTCCATACTGTTACATAAAAAGAGTAAAAGTAGAGATAAATAAATTAGAAATCAAATTTAGTTTATTTTATTTATTTACTATTAAGATCTCCATCCCTTACGAACTCAGATGCACCCCGCAGGCATCCTCGTATATAACACTGGTGTCAGAAGTGGGATGGAGGCAATAATTAATTTCAATAGTTGTGTGTGAAAATAATTAAGACTGACTTGTACAACTGACACAGTGAATGTTAACAAGGAGAATGTCTGCATAAATGGAAACACTGCGAGCACTGATTGAGGGGTTACGTAGCCAAGTGAGTGTGAAAGAGAATGTGAACGAAACTGTAAATAACCAAATTAATTCTGTAATTGAAACTGTAAATAGGGTCAATGAGAAATTATATAAGAAAATAGACTGTTAATGAGAATATTGACAGAAAAATTGACTCTGAAGATAGGAGAATAGAAGGTATTACCGAGGTAGTGAACACAAGAATTAACAGTGTGAATGAAGGATGAAAAAATGAAATGGTGAACAGTGTAAACAACAGGGTAGACAGTGTCGAGAATGAAGTGGAACAGAGAAGTAGACGGAGGAATTTTTTTTCGGCAACGAAATTCTACAACCACTTCATCGTCAACCGAGAAAAGTGAAGAGGCAGTGCAAGTTGTAACCAATGCAGCAACCTTGGAGGAGAGCACGAAGATCTGCGGCTTTGGTGTCGCGCAGCCACGAGTGAGGAAGGGGGTCTCAATTAAGCCTGCCCCTAATGATGGCCAGACTTAATGGCGGGAGTACCAACACCAGTATGAAAAAGTCGCTACCCTTAATAGCTGAACAACCGAGCACCGAGCAGCGGGCTTAATACATCGCCGCAGTATTGAGAGGCCCCGCACTGAGCATACTACAATCTTTGCCAGAGCGACATCGACTGGAGTACCCCACACTGGTGTCGGCCTTGCAGCTTTGTTTCGGCGACCGGTACCTGCGACATGCCCACCATGCACAACTGCAAAGTCGCACCCAGCGACCAGGGAGCCACTGCAGGGCTATAGTAAGATATTACGTGGCTCTTCCACCTATTTCTGGAAGGGTGCCCCCAAGGAGGCGCGCAGACATCATAGCAGTCGGCTTCTTCATCGATGCCGTCGCCGACACAGAGGTTCGACAACCAATACGCCTGGCTGCACACCACTACCCTGGCCCGAGCACTGGGTGTGGAGTCAGCGAGACAGGGAGCCATACCCCGACGACCAGTACGGGCAGTGATGCTGAACGAATACGACGTTGACATCAAGATGACTCTAAAGGGGACGCAGACATTTGTAGAGACATCGCTTCCAGGGTCTGTGCTACAGAGCTTCGCCCCCCTAAACGCCTGGAGTGTTGATCATGTGGACGGCTGGACACCAGGAGAGCCTACTGCCCACAGCAGCAGCAATGGCAGCAGAAGCAGTAGCGGGGTAAGAGGCAGCAAGAGGCAGGTGAGAATACAGCTAATTCGGAAAACACCGATCTTAGGGGGCGAAGGTCGGCGACTGTTGGAGGGAAGGCCCTAATGTTCTTATATATACGGTCGTAAAACAGAATTGGGATGCAATACTTGTGAAGGAAAGCCTTAATAATGTTCCTTGCCAGATGGTCGTCGACACTGGGGCGACCATAACAGTAGTAATACCAGACATTTTCGGACCTTCCCCCCAGCGATCGCCCGGCGACAACATGGAACGATGCTATTTGACTACAGTAACAGGTGAGGCCACATAAGTTAAAGGTAAGATGAAGATGAGCTTGAAGCTTGGTGACATTAGCATAGAGAACACTGTTTACATAGCAAAAATAGAGGATGAATGTATTTTGGAGCTTGATGCACTACGTAGACTGTGGTGCTGTATCGATACTCAACGTGGTGCATTACGGGTATGCAGTACAGAGTTGGTGGTGTCGACATGGCATGATTTGTCCTCCTCAGTTAGTTGTCCAGTAATACGTGGTCAACCCACAGTGCTGCCCGCTTTTAGTAAAATTGTCATTTCAGGCAGATGTCAAGGAAAATTTGTAAGGCATTTAGGTCTAATTGTGCCAGCAGAAAATATTAGTGTCCCGTTAGGTAAAGTTGGTGTAGCAAGAACTTAGGTCTCTTCTAATTCTGACAGTTTTCCAGTTAGAAGGATAAATTTTTGTCCGATAGTGCCATTCGTCTTGAGGAGGGGGCCATGATAGGTGTTTGCAAGCAGGTAACACAAGTACTTCCAAACATTCCAGAAGATTCTAAAGTAAAACAAATAGATTGTCCTCTACCAAAAGTATTGGATGAACTGCAAGCACGAACAAACAAAAATCTTAACTGGCGACAGAAGACTGTCTCTGAATTACTGCAGAGAAATAGGGATACCTTCTCGTGTGGATCAAATAACCTTGGAAGGACTAATACGAACTGCCACCACGTAGATACAGGAGATGCCAGGCCAATAAAGCAGCCACCAAGACGACTGCCACTAGCTTCGCATGAGGTGGTTGAGGGTATTCTGAAGGAAATGAAAGATTTAGAGGTGATAGAACCATTAGTCAGGTACCCCATGGTCATCATCCATTGTACGTGTTAAGAAGAAACACTGTTCTTTAAGGTTTTGTGTAGATTATCGCCAGCTTAATAATACAACAAAGACAGACTTTTATCCACTTTCAAGGATAGATGACACATTAAACAGCCTAGTAGGTTCACAATGGTTTTCTACTTTGTACATATTTAGAGTGGGTACTGGCAGTACGAGGTGGTCCCAGAGGACCAAGAAAAGACTGCATTTTCTGTCCAAAGAAAGGAACCTGGCAGTTCAAAGTTATGCCTTTTGGACTGTGTAATGCCCCTGCCACCTTCGAATGCCTGATGGAAAAAATGTTGCCTTTAGATATCTGTCGACACTGTTGTGACAGGAAGGACATCTGAAGAGCATCTTTCTCGCTTGGACTCTGTATTCCATAAAGTGTCTGCAGCAGACTTGAAACTGATTCCTAACAAGTGCCACCTGTTTCAAAAGAAAATAAATTTCTTGGGACATGTACTGACAGTCCGTGGGATTGAAACAGAACTCGAGAAGACGAAAGCAATAAAAAATTGGCCAACGCCAACTGACAAAACTGAAGTGCGGAGTTTTCTAGGATTGTGTGCCTACTACTGTCAATTTGTACCTGGGTTCACCATGATTGCCAAGTCACTACATGAACTGACTGAGGAGAAAAGGAGATTTTATTGGACCACTGAGTGTGAAGATGCATTTAGTAATCTAAAGAAAATTGTGATATCTCCTCCAGTCCTGGGTTTCCCAAAATATGAGGGTGTATTCACTTTGGACACTGATGCTAGTGATGTAGGCATTGGGGCTGTGCTATCTCATGTTCAAGATATGAGGGAGAGACCACTAGATACTACAGTAAGCCTAAGCCTGAGAGAAATTACTATGTTACATGCAAGCAGCTTCTGACCATGGTAAAGGCAATTTCAAACTTTTCCCGCTGCCTTTATGGCAGACGTTTTATTCTAAGAACCGGCCATACTTCATTATGCTGGCTAATGAATTTTATGAACCCCGAAGGTCAAATAGCCTAGTGGATACAGCATCTTCAAAAATATGACTTTGAAATACTACACAGATCTGGCGCCTTCACAGCAATGCAGATGAACTTTCTAGGAGGCCATGTGAGCCATTTTGTCGTCATTGTGAACACCAGGAAGTAAAGAGTGGCGAATCGCTGAAGGTATGGAAAACAAGAATTCGAGGTTCTTTATCTTGTGATGGGACACCTACCTGGAGTGATGAGGGTATTAGGAAAGATCCGATAAATGATCCAACTTTACAGCCATTATTTAGTGGAAAGATGCTGGCTGTCTGCCAGAGTGGGAAGAGATATCTAGCCTGAGAGCAGCAGTCAAAGAATATTGGGCACAGTGGAATTCCCTCATACTGAAGAATGGTGTACTTGACATAAATTGGGAAAGTAATAATGGAAAAACACGCACATTTACAGTTGGTGCTTCCTGAATGCCAAGTTACAGAAGTTTTAAAAGAACTATATAATGAGGCAGCCAGTTGGCACTTTGGTGTTAACATGGCACTTGATAGAATTAGACTGAAATTCTACTGGCTTCACTGTCAGGAGGATGTTGAGAAGTGGTGCCGATTGTGCGACACCTGTGCTGCGAGGAAGCACCCAAGGATCAGAGGACAAGGTCACCTCCAGAAATACAATGTTGAAGCCCCACTCGAAAGGATGGCAGTAAACATTCTGGGCCCTTTGCCTGTCACAGAGAGAGGTAATTGGTATCTACTGCTGCCCCAAGATTATTTTACTATGTGGCCGAGGTCATTCCTCTCCCGAACCAGAAAGCACGTACTGTGGCTGAGGCCTTTACAGGTCTTTTCGAGGTTTAGGGTGTTACTAGAACTCCATTCTGATCAGGGAAGAAAATTTGAAACTGAAGTTTTCCAGGAGGTGGCGAAAATTCTGGGGATGAAAATGACTAGGACAACAGCCTTGCACCCTTAGTCGGATGGAATGGTAGAGAGACTTAACCGCACTCTTGAGCAATACCTATCAATATTTGTGGCAGCGAATCAAAAGGACTGGGATCCAAAGGTGTCATTGTTTCTTCTTGCTTATTGCTCAGCAGTTCACGAGTCTACAAGGGTAACACTATCAAAACTGCTGTTTGGAAGAGAGCTACGCCTGCTCTGTGACCTGTTGTTTAGCCCATGTACAGAAGAGGAAGTTGCAGCCCTTGATTATGCCAGCGAATTACATAACAAACTTGTTGGCATTCATGATTTTGCTCGACAGCACCTCAGAATAAACAGTGACAGGATGAAGATGCTGTATTATAGGGGAATGTCGGGAGAGGTATTTCATGAAGGACAGCGGTGTGGCTGTACAGCCCTGAGTAGAAAATGGTACTGCCCAAAACTACAGAAATGTTGGGAAGACCTCTACAGTAAGGGCGAGTAAGGGAAGAGACGGAAGTAGAGTTTTAATATGATAGCTGTGGCAGTGGGAGGCAAGGATGGGTCTCGAATTACAGTGTGCACCGCGGACTCTGGTTGTATTATTTTCGACTGATATTAGAAGAATGCTCTGGATTACTATTCTCATTCTCCCAGAATGTATCGGGGTTCGTTTGACCTTCCAGATAGTCTGTAGTAAGGAACTATCCCACTACTTTCCCGGTGACTTCGGGAAACCATGGAAAATCGAATTATGGTTGGCTAGGGTAGCATTCGAATCCAGGTCCTCCTGAATGCTAATCCAAAGTTTACCATTGGTACACGATTGGAGATACAGTATGCTGTATCCATCACCTGAGTAATACAGCTAGGAAGTATTTTACAATGTGATTTCGAAATGCAAGTTTGCGATTGGTCTAAATTAAATGTCAATCTAAAAGTTCTACCTTGCATGAAAACCTAGGATTTTTTACTAAGGGTTACTGAAAAATATTATATTATATTGAACTGTAATGTACAGAATCATATTTAGTGACGATGTACAGCCTACCTAACATGTTTAAGCAGTTATGATATACTTTTCAACATAGTCATCTTGCCTGTCTAAACATTTCTTCCAATGGTACACCATGGCACCAAACAAAGTCAGCATAGAAGAAATTTGTGTCCAGTCCTTGAAGCCACATCAAGATGGCTTACTGAACTTTTATGTCGGTTGTAAATCGCCTACCCCCGGGTTCTTCTTCAGTGGCCTTAAGAGATGGAAATCACTGGGTTCCAGGTCGGGGATGTAGGGAGGATGACCCAGTACCTCCCACTAGAAGCACCGTTAAAATTCATACATGCCCACAGCTGAGTGTGGTCGAGCATTGCTGTGCAGCAACAGAATAACTGTTGCGTGAAGTCCAGGTCGTTTTCATTCAGCAAATTGCCTCCTACAACCCTATCAGTGTAACAATAATTGGCAGCATTTACTGTCGCTCCCCTGGTGCGGAAAACCACCAGAAGCACACCCTTGTGGTTCCAAATGACCGCCGCCATAACTTACTTCGCAGATGGAGCAGTTCTGAATTTCTTGGAAGGTGGTGATGATGAGTGTTTCCATGACATGGATGCTTGCTTCATCTCCAGTGTCACATGATGCAAAAACATTTCACCCACTGTAACAATATGGTGCAGAAATGGTACTTCTATCTCACGAAACTGTGTACATTTCATGAGGAACAAGACCATCCAAATGAGTTTGTGACCTTCTGTAAGTTGCCTCGGCACCCAGCGAGAACATGTCTTTTGGTGCCCAGTTGCTTATGAATGATAATGTGCACACTACCCACCGAGATGTTGAGTTCCTTAGCAACATCGATAAGTCGAATGCGACGATCATTCTGAATCAAACATTTAATATGGAACACATTGTCATCTGTGATGGGCGTGCTTGGCCAACCAGATTGTTGCTCATCTTGCACATCTGTCCTGTCTTTATCGAACTCCGCACACCAAAACCACATCTGTTTCTGTAACATGACAGCACTGTAACCTCAATAAGTTGACAATTAATTTCGGCTGGTGAGGCACCCTTTAGATGCAAAAACCTTACCACACTTGGTACATTCATGTTTGACCATGTTTCCATGAATGCAGCTATCTTACAACTCCCACTGCGAGGGTCTAATGCAACAAGTGCTCCATCTAATGACTGTGTGACAAAGCTGTAGTCTTCTGCTGCAGCCTGGTGGCAAATTTAAAAAAAGAGGAGGAATATGACACTCATGAGAATGCCTTTTTCTTACTTTTTTAAATCACCCTCATATAGAGCCTAATGTTTTCTCCAATTTCCATGATTGTTGTTCTTCGGGGTCAGCAAGTCATAATTTCAGGCATTTAAGTGAGAGAATAACATCTTTATCCTCATGTTATTTTTAAAATTCAACTATACAACTACTTAAAATACTATGACTTGAGCTGTTCCTTAGATCACAGTACCTGCAAGTGACACACACGACCACCAAAGTGTTATGAAGTTCAACAAGTCTGAATCCCCAACCGCAGTACATCGCAAAATTCATTACAGAATTTAACAAGGGTCCAACCAACAGACAATCCATCTACAAATTAGAAAGGAAATTTAAAGAGACGGGTTATTCCTGTAAAGGCAAAAGCAGTGGAAGGCCATCCACGTCGAATGCACTGATGGAAGAGATCTGGGAAACATAACTCCGAAGTCCGAGACAACATTTTGTGCTGGTATCCAGCTCGCTATTCCACAATCACTAATATGGAAGGTGTTGAGGAAATGTCTCATGACATGGATTCAGCTGCTACAAAGCCATCAAAGAAGATGACAAATATCCATGTAAAAAGTTCTGTGATGATATGCACCACTATATGGCGGACAATGATTCTCCTCAATGACTGATCTTAAGGCTCGACTTCACCTCTTTCGAGAAATTATTCGCTTTCGTATCAGAGTAACGATTGACAATCTCTGATTATAGAGAAATTACACATTTAGAATTGTTTAGTATTTTCGTGCTTAATTACCAACGCGTTATCGGTAGTTTTAAAATAACCATTTTTATTAATACATTCTCGACTTTTTGAAACCAGCAAATAACACAGAGTGCAAATTAGATACAACAATACTGCACAACTTTTAAAATGTAAATTTTCTAGAATAAAATATTTCCAGTCATTTTACTGAAATTGAAATTAGGACATTAAAATGAAGAACTTCTGTACAATAGGTGAAGACGAGTCTTAAGTCAGGAGGCTACTTCTTATGCGAATATGGGAACACATAATTCCCACACAGCTGTGGAACACATCTGTGGATCATCAAAGGTGAATGTGTTTTGTATATTGTCAAAAATAAAAATTATAGGAAGTTCTTTTTTGCAGACATGTCTATTTGGACAAGCTTCAGCATTGGTCACACCACAATTACATGAGATAATGATAATTTCATTTAAAAACACAACTGCGAGTCACCACATGTTTGTACATTCCTTAATACTGTGCTGCCACATCGATGAATCGGTCGCGCATCAGCTTGGGATCTGCAGTTGAAGACATAGCCCCATAGGTCACATGACTCGACCCCCCTTGTGATTTCTTCTAACTGGAGTTTGTCAAATACTCAGTGTACACACCTCCATCTCCTGAAAACACGCCTATACTGCGGAAATGTATCTGGATAGGCTGCGGCGAGTGAAGTCGGGATTGGAAAACAGACTGGACGTCAGCCATGGGGTGAAAGGTTCACATATAGAGCACGTGTGACTTATGAAATTACTTATTATCAATGGAATTGCAGTTTTAAGCCTTTTTGATTGGCACGAGAACTAAACTTCAACTCAAGCAAAATAACATGGATGCAGCATATCATCACGATAATCTGTTAACGAGCAGCATGTTTGAATGTGAAGATTTTAACACCGAATCAATCCAACTTACAATGCACCCTACATTAAATACATTGTTTTTTTTTTAGTTCCAACTCTAGATAATCCGACATATACTGAGCCATGAGAAAAACATCCCTTGCTCAAATCTACTGCCACAAATTTGAAAGTTTGTCCCTGGGACTTGTTTATTGTGAGAGCAAATGATACCTTCACCGGAAACAGCAACAGCTTGAAAGGAATAGGCAGATCTGTTGGGATCATAGGGTTTAAGTTGTGCATTATTGGGATACCAATCTTTAATATGATGTCGTGTGGTGGCAGGCCAGAAGGATTTAATTAATTTAAAAATTCTTGTCCTCAATATCGGTGACGGTATCAATGGATTTGTAATGTTTAACTTGGTCGGGAACTTCTTGTAAGATCACTGTATTTATTTCATTAACTGTATCGTTTCTGGGAGCTGCTATTACCCTTAAACAGAGCTAATGATAGTCTCTTTGCAATAAATCTCCTAGATCTGGATATATTGCTTCTATAAGATGTTCTAATTTGTGGACTTTGCGACCCAATCCAGCATCTAGACTGATTTGAGTGCTACCACCATTTGCGCTTGGAAAAGGGATTTTTCATTCTCAAAACTTTAGCAATTGTTGTAGAAAACAGTTATCATTGTTTTCACTTAAATGGGCTCTCATGTTAGTACACACATTAAGTGTTTGAATTGAACCCCATAATGTAGATGATTTAGACATACTGTTACATCTGCACGTGTTCATTTTGCTATGACAGTAAGTGTTTGGCGAAAATCACCAGAAAAAAACACGTGACACCACCCATGAGTACATTTGAGTTTCTGAGATCTTAGAGCATCCGGTTTACTGCTTCAGTATAAGCTCTATGGCTCATAGTACATTCATCCTACATAATTAATTATACATCTTGTAATAATTTGCCAAGAGGTCCATTTTTATGTATGGAACATACTGAATTTTGCTCCAAATATATTGTTAGTGGTAGCTGTTAGTGGTAACTATCTTTTTTAATTTGGCTATTTAATTTAATCAACATTGATAATATCTATGGTAAACAATCAAATAAAAAGTAAAATAATTTATTTGTAATCTAGACAAATTTTAAAAAATGATGTGTAAATTCAATCACCTTTTTCACAATAAACGACATCCAATATTATTTAGTATGTCTTAACAACAGTTAATTATTAAACTAATTCTCAAACAAACAACAGACGATCTCTTATTTACAAAATAAACTCTGAATAATCACAAAATCATTATCAAAACCATTCGGTGGACATCCATTTATTATATTGAAGATATTTTTTTATTACAAACTTTCAAAATTACTTTTAAAATTAAGTGTAAAAAATTAAAAATTCTTGCTAAACTAATACAGGTATGGCAAAAATATAACTCAGTAGTTAATTAAATTCTCTAAAAAAAATTACGTAAATATAATTATTTCACTGTAATTGTGAGTTAAAGTAAGAAAATTTATTTTAACATTTTAAATTAATTGATTTGAACATTTATTTCGTAAATCTATAGCTTCGAGTATGAATGTACATACAAAAATAGTAATTTAATGGTCTTATGTTTAATTAAATTTTTATATTTAAAATTTCTCCTGGAGTCATAACGTCAGCCTATGTTCATCCAGAAGGTCCAGGCTACGTACCAGCGAAATAATTTTTTTAAATTGGATAAATAGTTCCAGAGATTACCTCCAACAAATTCACAAACTTTACCTCTTTATTATATTAGTGTATATGTCTATTTCCCTTATGTAAGGATACGCTGTCTGCGACTCATACAATGCTAGAGATATTGAGAATGCATACTTTATATTCAGGAATGGCATCAACATCTGTTTGTCTGGAGTTCGGGATAGAAAACCACGTATAAAACTACTCGTCAGTGGAGTATGGCAGAATCAAGCCCACGACGACCTGAGTCATATATGCTGTGTCGCAGGACCAAACACTCTCTGTGAACACCTGTAACTGGCTAAATCATATTATATACCGTTGTTGAATATATAAAATATGTACAATAGAAAGGAGTAAATGGTATCAGACTGACAGTCGTGAACGAAATTCATTATCATTACATCAATTTTAAAGATAACTATTTCAAACAAAAAACATGTTGACGCGATTTTCTGAGAGAATATTGCTATATAAAAATAAAATGTTTTTTTTTTTTTTGGGAAAAAATAATTTATCCATCTTTTTTTGTTATATGTAAATTTCAATATTCACATTTTATAAAAAAAATATATTAAACAAAAAAAAATTGGCAAAATAATTTAACGTAGCATAGGTCTTTAGAAATTTCACGTAGAATACTTTTTGTTTGAAATAGCTATCTTTAAAATTGGCGCAATGAGAAGGAATTTAGTTTAACATTGATTCCCCATTTGAAGTTCGCGGCTGCCGGCTTGGAAAGTAGGCCCGTAAACATCACAGCAATGACGTGAACATCTACACACTATATTGAAATCAGTCAAAAACCACTGATTCGCACTGAAATCAGTGAAAATTGTTCCAATTATAATCGGTGAAAAACCACTGGTTGTTTCAGTGAAACAATTTCACTGATTGAATTAGTGACAGCAAACTGCGTGCGGCGGATTAAATATCGTTTTAATGAATTTAAGGAAAATCATTACGATAAATAAACACATTTCCGATGGTCCCTGTTATTTTGTGCAATTTCACGTAATTAAAAAAAAAACTTGCGATGTTCAGGAAATGAACTCACAGCATCCCGCCCATTGGCCGTCACCGTTCCATTCGAGCTACCAAGCCAATATTAACATTAAAAGGGAAATATATAAGTATAATGTTTTTTTCATTTTCATCGGAAATATGTAGCTTTAAGTGGTATGCCTTTTCTTTTGACTTTTAGTTTAAATGGTGACAGGATTATTAAAACAAATAGAACGTATGCATACATTAAATTCGCATTTAATGGAGATTAAACCTTCACAGCAAGTGCTATGATGATTACGTGAAAACAAAATGAAAGACTGAATGTTCATGTTGCCTCGTAAAATTGTATTACAAAAGACTCGTATAAAAATATATGTTTATAGGTTTATGCATTGTTATTTCATTTGATACATTTTGTTTAACTGATCCGTCAGCCAAAAAACTAATCACTGAAAAACAGCGAATGGAACTGTAGACGAATCAGTGCAAAATGTCACTGAATCAATATGTGAAGGTAAACGGGCATTTTTTCACTTATTCGTTAAATTGACTAAAGTGACTGCTAAATAAGTCAGATGCTGAACACATTCTCACTGATTCAGATTTAGAGTGTACCGCTACATAATATTATGTCAAAGAATAATAATTCGGAGTTGCTATTGAACTATTTGTATTGCCACAGTCTCATTAAATTAATCCGAGTTATAATTCGTAAAGTATTTGGCCACATATCTCAACTCAAAACACGCAATCTTTGTTTGGGTGAACATATGGATTAATAGCAGACAGAATGATGGATGTTCCAACAAGATAACATTATTTGGAAAAGTTAGCAGGAGTTCAAACATAGGATTACACCAACAGCGGCAACTCTTTTGTAAATACAATCAACAAACATCAATAGGTACTTGAGTGGCAACAACAGCTAACATGTACTTGTGTGTCATGAGAAACAACTACTATATGTCATTCCTTTCCAACACCCCTCGCCCCGGGACATATTTAATTTTGGAGCATAGCACCCAAATCATAAAAATTCCAGTCTTTCACAGACTAGACAGACCCATGTAATTTCCACGACTTGTGATGGGGTGAATTAAATAAACGACCCATCTGAGCAAGAACGGAATGCGAAAAACAGTATAGTAAATTTCTCGTTAACATCTTTATCTACATTTCGATATTAACTGAAAGCGATCCCTTTAGTTTCACTCCATGCTCGAAAATCAAGGTAATGTAGCACGAGTCGTACAGAGGAAGAAACTTTTAGTGTTGGCAGGCGTACATAAAAAATTATTGGCGGGGAAGTAAGTTTTCCTCGGGTGCAGAATATTTAGCATGTCCAAGAATCTGAGAAAAATACTCAATGCGAAGACATCCATCAAATGCCTAATCGATTATATGCGCAACAAACTGCATTGACGTGCAGAGTTGCAAATGAGAACCACGGGACTTCAAAACGCAATCATATCAACCTTATGGTACTGTATATGGATGTTCTATTGAGAACATTGTCACCGCTCTACTCCCCTTTCTCCCTTACACCGACTTATAACCAAACTCGATAATACACTCACTATGCATAGAAGAGACAGCTTTTCTTTCTTTCCTTATAATTTTATTTATTTATGTGTAACATATTCAGTTACAAACAAAGCATGTTGCTTTTAAAATTGAATCATTAACTATTTTTTAGAATGAATGTAATTTGTGGAACCCATGACCTATTTAAATCAAACTTATGCTGGTGGTTAATACTGAGAGCTTCAGTTTCACTATTATTAGCTTTTTTCCTCTCTGTTTTAAATTCTAGCGCACTCTGGAACAAATCATATTCATTATGTCTCTGCAACTACCTCTGGGCCTTTCCTCGCATTATATTAGTTGTACTACAGCTAGCGCCAAATATTTAGAAAGTTTTAATAGATCAGACACAATATTCAAAATGGTATAACTGTAGTGGACAAGGTAGTTAATTAATATATTTCTAAAAATATCCAATCGATTTTAACCAAACTTAGTGTGCTGGCAGCATGTTAATTGTAAAAGGGAGGGGGGGGGGGGGGGGAGTAGTCCAATGATAGACTAAAACTTGCGTATAGGAGAGAAGTGGGGGTGAATAAAATAAATAAGTAAAAGTATTTAATTTAAAATTTGTCAAGTAAATATGTATCTACATACATTAGGGTGCCTAGTAAGTACATACTGTTACGATTTTTCTTTCTATAAATTAAGTGGGTTAAAACCAAGTTCGTTAAGGGATGGAGGCCTTAGTTCAATAAAATAATTAATTATAATTTCCTAATTTTATTTACATTAACTACAAACAAAATTCTCTCAACACAACATCTCATAATAAATTGATATCACTCACTGTTTACAATCAATGAAATAAATTAATACAATTTATAATTACTTCAAATAAATCAAAGAAATTAAGGATCAGTTCCAATTGACAGTGTATCAACCTACTCAATTATTTTACAAATTATGTGTCCACATTTGACAGTTCCAATATTTTCAACAAAATCCCTATTACACATCCACTCAGTTTAGTCCATGTACAACCAGTCCGCAATGTTCTAGAGTCTCCCGAGCGCACTCACGCACAGTAGACTTCACTTGATGGGTTTCACGTCCTCTCCTCCATTCACAAGACCACTGTTCCGCCGCCGTCGTCTCTACTCAACTTCGCTTGCGCACTGCCAGATCGCCTCCACCAATGACTGCTGGCCGCTGGACACGGCAGTGTGTATGTATGTATATATATATATATATATATATATATATATATATATATATATATATCGTAGTAGGCCGTCACCCAGAATTTTCTGTAACTCGCGCGATGCGCCGATTATCCTAATTCCCAGAACATTCGTGCACCTCCCACAGGGGAGGTTTATTCAGCGGGGGAGGCGGAGGGCTGTGGCTCCAGCCAGTCTCACCAGAATATTCTTGCATCGTCGCTACATTCGTTGGAATCTCCAGCAGGTGAAACGAGGGGTTATGACATCAGCTAGTCTCGCCACTGTCTATCATTCACGGGCTTAGGGCTTCCCAGAAAAGGAAGAGGGGACGAGGCAGCGAGCGTGTCAGACCGGTGGAGGGGAGGGATGAAGTGGGTCACTCCATCACCGTCATTGCAAGGGGTAGCTGCCTGTACTTCATGCCAGACCGTCAGCTCCTGTTTCGCTGATTCCACCTCCAATGCTCGGGCCAGGGCATCCTGCATGCTGTGTAGCGATACCAGGCGTACAGCTCGGCGCACATCCGCATCGCTAATAGCATCCACAAAAAAGTCGACTGCAATGACGTCTCGTGCTTCCTCAGAGCACCTCTCCAGAGACAGGTGAGTCAGCTTCACGATGTCCTGCCACAGCTCCTGCAGTGGTTCCCCTGGTCGCTGGATGTGGCTTCGCAGTTGGGTATGGTGGGCATGTCGCAGGTATCGGTCGCCGAATCGCAGCTGCAAAGCCGACACCAATATGGAGAATTATAGTTGATGTAATTTAAATTTCGAAGATAAAACATCATCTCAAGCGAAGATGGTAAATACTTCAGAAATCCATTTGTGCTGTTTCTGCAATAAGTATTTTCTAATAGCTCCATTGCCTCGGTCGGCTAGGATGTGTTCTGCTGCTAGTGTCGCGAGTGTTGGCTGTACTCTGCATTTGAAGGTTTCATTTCACTCGGTTGAGGTGAGAACACACTACCAAGGTCACGAGTGGCTGTAAAAAAACATGTTTACATCACCGCCTTACTGGACCCAGTGGTGGGGGGTAATGAAGGTCATGAAGACTACATCTAAGTACATTGGAGGTAAAAACACACTATCAAGCACTTGGTTCGTAAGGAAGTCGTCTGCTATTCTGGCATACAAGACAGAGCTGCCTGGTCTTGATTAGCATCATATTACACGGCGTGCAATGTTCGACACGTGTGCAATATGCATTGGTTGGCAAGTGCTTATAGCTGGTTTCCTTTACTTTTTTTTTGTTTTATATCCGTTTGTAATGGTATTGCAGGGACGACCTTGTCGCTCCCCCTGCTTCCCGACTCATAGCATTTTTAATTGTTTTTAGTCTAATGTGTCGTACGTTGCTCGATGCTCGTACATCATGTGATGGTCGGTACTGGAATTCGTGCACTTCTGTACTGTAGCATAGTTCGATCGGAGGGTGTTCATTGAGAAAAATTAAATGACCCACCAAAGCACCCAAGGTCGCTGTCACGAAAAACTACATTTGTGTGTTTGTATGCATGCCGAGCAGTGTAGTACATTTGGAAGATGTCATCTCTGTATACTGATGCATTTTTAGCAGCCTTGGAAATATTTGTATCTGTAAGACGAACAACATGCGACATATTTTCAGGTCACGACACTGAAGGAATTACACCAAGCTCTGTTCTCTGAACCACATGGCAGACATTGCATGATCACTTAGCTGACCTTAATATTGTTTGGCACTTCAATCCACTAGCAGGACTCCAATTCGGAGGTTTTTGGGAAGCCGCAGCCAAATCGGTAAAATTGCTTATGAGAAAAGAGATTGGTGAACAAATAGCTACCTCCGAGGAGTTAGAAATATTCTGTACTTAGTGCAACCTCAGCAATTTTGAACTCCAGACCACTGTGTCCCCTCTCGACAGATCCCTCTGAATTTGACTTCCTCACTCGGAGGCATATTTTGATTGGCGTTCCTTTTACTGGGATACTAAAACAAGATAGCTCTCACATAGTGGAGAACTGTCTCGATCGATGGCAATTACTTACAAAGCTAAAACCGCGCATCTGGAAATGGAGCACCGAATATCTCCATACACTTCATCAAAGAACTAAATGGAATACTGCAACTCCCAACATAGCAGAAGACATGTTCGTTCTGTTGAAGGACTCAAAAATTTCCACTGTTGAAACGGAGAATCACCAGAATCATTAAAACTCATCCCGCTTAAGATGCTATTGTCAGAGTCGTAACTCTAAAAACTCCCAATGGTGAACTTTTTAGGCCTGTTTCGAAAATGTGTATAATAAAGGGTTGAAAATTTCGTTTCGTAAAATTATTGATATAATAAATTTTTGTAATATGGTTTTTTATTTTGAAATTACATTAATTGCAAATTATGACAATAATTTCAGTTACATACTTTGTTTTTCCAAGTATTGATATATTAAGAATATAGTTAAATTTAGTTTTTCACTACTTATATAAGCTTCCATATATCCTGGAAGTTGTGAAAAATAATGTCACAAAAATAAATGTTGGTAGGAGATTCACTCTCTCGAATTATTTGGGGTCTCAAAAGCGCTTTGTCCATTCCTGGTTGCAACCTTGCAGCATGTATAGGCCTACTCTGCTGTAATCAGACAACTAATTTGGTCTTGCATATAGAAAATGAGTGCTGGTCATTAAAACTGCAACACCAAGAAGGACGGACATGACGGACCCCGCATTGGAAGCATGCTTAGAGCAGGGCGGGATAATGATGAGTAGAACCCCTTTTCAGCCGAGTGGCGCAACATGTGCGCCAATGGCGACACTGATACACAGTATATAAGTGGAGGTCCAGGAGCTGCTGAGAAGTAACACCATTGTTTCCCTGCTATCCATGTATGGAGCGAGCATTCTACATTGGAAAACACTGTAACCAAACAAACAGGTTTCTGCCTCTGACAGCACGAGTATCGTGATCAGTCGGGATTGTGGATTACCCTACTGCGAAATTGGTTCTTGCGCTGCAAGAAATGCAACAGCGATGTGGATTTGGGATCACTGGATCGAGGAGGGGCGGGCTGGGCGATGTGCAGAAAATCAATAGCCCCATCGCACCAACAAGCACGAGGACAGATATGTGCACTACACGACGATAATGGACCATACAGCCCCATCAAACATCCTCGCCCAAGAGTTCAAACATTTGGCAGATCAATGTGTCTCCACACACATGGTGCGTCACAGTCTGCAGCACCAGGGCATCTTGTTCATGCACTGTGGCTGCAATGGGATGTGGAAAATTGAGCTTGGAGGGGCAAACGACATGCCATTGCCTTCTCCGACAAAGCCCGCCTCTACTTGCAGGATCATGATGGTCGGTCACATACATGTCTGGCAGCACTGTGACGCATGCCTGGTCAAGTCTTGCATTATGCACCATCATACCGGCCCAGCACATGGAGTTATATGGGGTACCATCGGACTCCAGTCCTACTAGCACCTGGTCCACATCACTGGTACATTGACCAGCAACTGCTACATCGCGGAAGGGTTAGAACCCATTGTTGTCTATTTGCAGGGCCAGCTTGGAGCCCTATACCAACAGGAAAATGCACGACCACATGTGGTACACATTGTTCCAACAGTTTCTGGATGAACACCAAAACACAGTTTCCTTGGTCTGGCATTCAGTGGATCTCTTGCCCATCGAAAATAAATTGTCCATGGTTCGAAGACAGCTGGCCTGCCACAGGACACATACAGCAACCACAGATGAACTATGGGCAAGCATCAAAGCAGCAGTGATGGAGATAACCCAGACGGACATCTAAAGTCTATTCCTTTCAATGCCATTTCATGTCGGAGTGGTTATTACCGCTGGTGGTGGCACCACACAGTATTGATTTCTCCTTGTGTGTCTCGTACAGAGCTGCAAGAGGCAAATCACGTTACTGGTGTACGATGGGTACTCTGTTCAATAAATCCGATTGTGGTGACTCATGTCTTTCAAGTTGCAATTTTAATGGCCAGCAGTGTAGTACTCTCATTTATGGTACGCAGGAGTCAACTCAATCCCATGCCGAAGGACATGTTCAATGAGAACAGACATGCTTTCTCATGCATTACTGGAGATGGTACTCCACTGACATGGTACGCTGCATGTAGATTAATGTGTATCTGTTCACATGCACTCATCAACAGCAAGCCTACTCAGGCACCATTCTCTTTGGAATGCACTGGATTGCTAGTAATAAGACAGGCAAGGAAGATGGTGAGACCATTCTCTGTTGATCCCAGGCACGAAAGAAACATGCGGATTCCGAAATACTGCATGCAACTGCAAAAACTCCATGGAAGCCATAAGTCTGTAAGACAAGGTACAAAGGGTATGTGCTGGTATAAACTGGCAGGCTTGGTGTAGCCTATCTACAGATTTTTCTTGCACACACTTTTACAGTGAACATGCCTCTCATTCCAACTACTGCTGGGAGATGTGGGGAAAGCTATCAACTTCCTCACATCGGTGTTTCAGAGGACGAGAGGGCATAATGTCCAGGCTGACCCTACATCATTAACCTCCATCATCCATCCCCAATACAGGGCTTTGGCACAAACCAAGTCAGCTGCTGGTGACATGTCTGTCCCCACTGTGTCTCAGTTGTTGTTTATACCACCAGCACTACCATCCCCTGCTGCTACCATAGACTGCACTACAAATGCACAAGCCTTAGGTGATGTGTCCTTCACCTCATACTACTTCCAAAACTTTCACATATTTAATACTACCAACTGTCAATATTTTTCAGCAATTTTTTTTAAAATATGAATGTAGGAACAATTGCTATGTAAATTTGCTTGAACATATTTTCACAGCAAAATCACATGGAGTCTTTGATTCATGAAAGTGTAGAAATACGAAGGCACAAGTAAAATACGTGGTATTTAAAGGCCACACAGCAAACATTCTTCTGCAAAATCAGAACATGTCAACTGCCTGAAGTTCAACAGTTTTGAAATGAATTGTTTAGGGATTAAAAAAAGAAATAATATCTGTGCAAATTAATGTTCCAAGGGGAAAAAATATTGCTCTGCCAACTACTTACTTTAGCAGAATTGAATTAAATGGAAAAAAAAAAAAGTTCTAGTCAAAGAATATAAGCAATATTCTTAGTCACAAAGGTATCATTTATGAGAAAGTAAATCAGTGCAGAAGAATGTCTTACAGCAACACATTGGTTGTCGATGACTACAGATAATTCAGGTAGCTGAAGTTTACTACAGTGATACCTTCCATTTCAATGAGCATACCTATAATCATAAATGTGTAACACTGTTTATAACCTTCATGAAGACAGAATACTTGAAAGTAGGTAACTGTCTTAAGAAAATATATGTTTATTTTAAAAACTTTTAATGTTTTAAGTACATAGCAAATTATTTGGATGAAAAGGTCAAATTCCACTACTTAATGATTATTACATAGAGAACACTACGAGAAGATTACATATAGTATGCTGAAAACAGTAGGTAGGTACTAATGTTAAAAATGAATCAACTAAGCACACATGTTGGTTCAATCTTCACTAGCTTCTTGTAAATCTGTATGCTGAATGCATCATATTCACTAATTTGTTGCATATCTGCCTTTAAGATTGCAGTGATATCCACACACTCTCTTTCTTAGCCTGTGCAGTAGGTGTAGGCATCGTTGCAACCTATGGCAAAGAAAATTAAACAATCTGTAACATTTCCCTACGTATTTGTCTTCTTTCTTACACTTATTTTCATTACTGTCTGGTTTCTACAGGTCAGCAAATACACTGATCCTCCGCCCCCCCCCCCCCCCCCGGATTTCAACAACTAAAAGAGAATGGAACAAAAGTGAGTTTCAAATCAAATGGTAATCAACTGTGGGGGATCACTAGGCTGAAAACATATGTGCTCTGTTTCACCATTACATGTAAAACCAAGTTATTACAACTCTAGTAGCTTTACTACAGCTTTTTACTGAGGTAGATAGGGCCTGATGAGTTTCTAAACTCACTGCCATAAAAATTTCCACGCCCTGAAAAAGCCAAAATGGAATTAAACTTTGGGCAGGAAATTGGAATGATTAAACAAATAAATGTTTACAACATCAAGGCAAATGGGCAATTTATTCAAGGAAAACTGACCAGTTAAAACTACCTTTAGTACATTGTTGCTCCAACCCTAGTGTGGATACATGTAGAGATATGGTTAGCATGGAATTGCAGGGAAATCTATGCTTTCCTGAACAAGAGTGTCCCATTGTTGTTGCAATGGTCACTCAGGATGCTGCAAACCCATTAGTGGTTAGAGCTGCAATCTCAGCTGGCTCCAAATTCGTTTCATACGCAAAAAGTTAAGACACCAGGCTAGCCTAGGGAGGGTGTCGACAACAGAGGTAATCCTAATAAATGCACTATATGTGGACAAGCATTAACCCGTTGGAAAATTGCCCACTGCAGACATGCTGTGAAGAGGCACTGTTAGATGAATTTGCACGTGTTGGACAATAAACGAATCACTCCTCTCCTCTAATGGCTATTCTGGGTTGCCCAAAGTCTTCGCAGTGTATCTATATTTCCTTCCAATACTATCACACAGTTCTGTCAATGTTGTGGACAATTTCATGATAGGACAACTCTGCTTCTAGTCCCTTGATTCGCCCTGTCTCAAACTGTGCAAGTTGTTCATACAGGTGCTGAAGCATTGCCCAGGCATGGTAGTTACTTACTGATGTTCACTCCCCACACACATTGATTATACAGCACACAGCTATGTCTTACAGCCATTTAATTTACCAGGGTTGCAGCAGTATTAGTGCCCTCCCTGATAGAATTTATACATAACCAATAGCAGCCAAATATAAATCAGTTGCAACAGTACCCACAATGGTGCTATATGCTGACTTAAGCCTCTTGTGCTCTTCTAGGTGTGATTATTTTTATGGCAGTGAGTGTAAATCTTGGCACTGGGGAGGGGGGATGTTAAACTATAGGAAGGAGGTGTGTTAGAATACCCAGCATTTGACTGAAAATTGAAATCTGAACCATTAAAGTCAACTGATGACAGCAAAACATAACTTGAATTATGTATTCCTTAATGTTGTATATTTGTGTAAACAAATAATTTCCTAAGCCATCTGCCCTATGAGAACTGGATAGGATAAGTGTATTTTTAATACAATTTTCCATTTGCTTGGAACACTATACAAAAGGTTTGGAATAATCTCATTAAGGTTTCAAGTACTACACAGTCACTCAAGTACTACACAGTCACAAATATGAAACCCACAAACATTTGATGCCGCTGCAATAATTTTTGTATAATTATTGAAGTATATTTAAAAAATCCTTAAATTTAATCTTCTCCAGTTGATACAGAAAATGTAGAGCCTAGCAAGTGCAAATAGGAGAGTGGCATAATTTCATATAGGCCTAGGTCGAGTTGCTTAATTTACAATAATCTAGATACAAGTATGTAACAATGGGAGCAAAACAAAGCTGAGAAGATTACTTTATTTCTTAGGGTTGAATATAGTGACTGGATTTAATAAGCGCAAATGGAAGAACCTAAATTCCTCTAAGAAATTACAAACTACATTAATGAAATGTTAAGGCATGAACAAGTAAATGAGACAGCTGAACCAATCTGTATTAAATGTAAGGCTGATAAAGGAAAACGTACGTCATATTTTGTGCTTTCTACCTGATCACTTCCTCCATTCACTCATTTTGGTCTACCACCTTTTCAGAGTCATCCATATTCGATACACTCTCCACTGGAAGTTCCTGATTCTTGTTGAATTGCAGTAGTCATAGTGCCATAGTGATAGTGTACATATTTCCTCAATAACACTTCCACATACACTTTTTCTTAAATCTTTTAGAAAAAAAAACCCCCTTGCTGTCTTTGGATTTTCTTTAATACCCATCCTGATTTGCATCTTGGCAGCCATAGAGTTAACAGAATCAAATAATTTTGCTGTACACTACATTACACAGTTTTATGCTTTCATACACATCACTATCTGCTTCCATAAACAAGTTAATTATTTGTGTGACTGCGGAAATTGGTTCTTTGCACTACAGGCAGAAATATACTGTTTGCTTACAAATCCTTGTGTCTGTTAACAAAACATGTAACATAGTAAACCACGTGGTGTTAACACTCCGGCACAGGATTGCATATGAGACTTTCACCCCTATCCACTGATGGACATTTATGAATGCTAGCAAACTACAGAAGAATATTTTTATCACCCCTTCATACAATGAACACAACTCTAGGTCAGCTGCCTGACAACTAAGTAAATTCAAAAGTACCATCCATGCATTAAGATTCAAAGTATTAATGTGTTATCATTCTGATAAGATTTATTTTCAAATATTGTATATCAGTAATTACATTTTTTTATTTTATTTTTCCAACGTAATTTATTTTTTAAATTTGTGCACATGGTTCCTTAAAAGGAGGCTCCACATATAAACAAGTAACATTATCTTCACATCCCAACAGACTTCATTAAGTCCAAACTAACACAAAATTACAAGGGAATTTTGTGATCAATATTTCCTAAGAATAAGAACTAGTTTTACTAGTAGTAGGTCCTAGGGGTCCAAGAAAGCATTTTTACTATTCTGAACACTTTTGCAGGCCAATGGCTGTATACAATTGGGTGGAGGCTCCTTTATGTCAGTTAGTCTCACATATTCAATAACTTATGTTTTTGGCTTTGTTTTCAATTTGTTCCCTTTTAGAAACTGCCAACCAGAACCACTCATAGCAGTAACTTGTTAAACACATATTAGAATACTCTTTAATTTGTACACATCTTTATTAAGTTTCACTGTCAGGGTTATGTTATCAAAATGAATATCTGTAATATTTTGTAGAAGTTTATTAATATTATAATACTGCTAGACAATAATGTTCCAGGTCCTGTTTAAATATAAGTTCATAGATATCTTATACTGCAAGCATTACTTGTTCACCAACTTGAAGTAGATCATTCGGAAGGAAAAAAATTTGTTCCTTAGATATTGTTGTTTATGAAGTTTATCAACTCCACTACCATTTTATTAAATCCTAGGTAAAACAAATGGATACTTGCCAAATTCAGACAGTCGAAAAAGGGAGACTTCCTCCATCACCAAATGTAATACAAAATACTTGGGGTGGGGGAGGAGCATATCATATGATTGATGTATACTCACCTTTAACAAACATTATTCAAGATTTTATAACATTTGTCATTTTTGAACTTTTTTGTTGTTTTCTTGCTTGACACAGGATTACAATATAGGATGTAATCTTACAAACACAAAAAAAAATATAAAGAAATTTGACAAAATTATTTTCGATACATATAATGATAACAAGAAGGCAGTTTGTATATGTTAGATGGATTTACGATTTCTTTTAACTTTGAGTTGTTGCAGATTTGGTCCTTTTCAGCTAATTAGGATCCCATTTTTCCTCACAGCAGCAAAACTTCTCCTGAGATTTTGCCACCATAAGAATGTCCAATGTAGCACTACAATATGTATGACCTGAACTATGCTCTCGTCTTCTTCACCTGGCTGAAAATTCTCTCAGTCTGCATTTCTGTGAGGAATTGTCTAAATACATGGCATAACTTTTCCTACTGAACTCTACAGAATATCAGTTCTTTTCCTTATTTTATTTCATTCAAGTATTTCAAGCTGTAATTCGCAAAACTTTATTTGCAAATCATCCATAGCAGAACATACATCGTAATCCAAAGTAATACAAAATTGAGAATTTTTCAACATAAATTCCAAGCCTGAAAAAGATGCATCCACACATTTTATATATCTCTGCCACTTCAACATTTACTACCACATCATTATTCTGAGGAGACTTATCCAACATATAATCACATGCTCGGACAAAGTATTTCCTCACAACAGAGAAAAAAAAGAACCCTTTCTTCTGGTTTTATCTCTGCAAATGTCCCTTAAAATTCACTATAATTATCTCGCTGTCTTTTCTCAACTTGTTTTATGATAATACACACCCAAAATGCACAATGGGTTTCACAAATCTTGTAAAAACATTTCTGTACAGTTCCAGGCGAATATATCACAATTTGGGTGTCTGAGGTTTTTGAGATTTCATAGCTTCATTAGGTTTTGCAAAAAGGGGCTTAATATCTTGCACGAACAAGCAAATTTACTTTATATATATATATATATATATATATATATATATATATATATATATACACACATACACACAACCACACACACACTCACTTCGTTTGACAAGCTACCACACTTTGTCCCATTAACTTTTTCCCAAACAGTTTTCTGAATTTTTGGTTCTGGTATTGGAAACTTACAACTTCACTTCAACTTATATACATGCCTCACTACCAGAGCCCACCAATTCTGTAAGAATTAAATGATTCTGATTTTTGCTTTTGGTGGTACCATAACCTTTGAATGGAAAACAAGAGCAATCAATCACAAACATATTATGCATCTCTTTTTGTGAGTACTTACACCATTTATTTCATCAACTGTAACTGTAGTGTTTTCAATACTTAACACATCAAACAATTTGATACAAGAATTCCAGGTACAACAGCTCTTCATACAATATTTGCATACCAACATGCACGTATATAAAAATATTTTCCAATTGCCAATTCTCCATCAAGTACTATTAAATTTAAAAGTATGGCATGCCAAACTACTTACACTACATAATCAAGTTTTAACCACAGTAGTTTATAGCTAGGGCTGATTCCAGGACCATAATATCAGACATAAATAAATACATAATTACTCAGCCTCAACATATAGGGTTGATATAAAATTCTTGCAATTATTAAAAATTGTTTCAACGACAAAATATAAGATGTGTAAATTCTGTTCACGACAAATTTCCTTTAGCTCAGAGGCTACCTTACACACTCTAGGACTCGATCAGAGTTTTAATTCACTCCAGAATAAATATGAGCCAACCAAATACAATATTCCACAGACTTTCATTCTTTTAAAGAAAAGGGAAAGACATGAACAACGGCTCAATCAATACTTGGCTAACACTTGGAATCCCAAGGCACGCAGCATGGCTTTTTAAAAAGTTTAAACTCTAATCACAACAATTAGTACAGTAAAAATTCTCATGTTGTTACCATGAATCACATTAACAGCAATTAATATTTAAAAAAATGTACACCTGAGATAAATAAACTTTTGGGCCTGCAACACATTGCCATTTAAATTCTTGACTTGAACAATTATTACATTTCCATACATACAATGGCTATATGGAATTTTAATTGCCGCAAAGTAATACTCACAAAACTGGAAGCAGCGACTAATACCAGTGACTGGAAACATATGCAAATTAACATTAGACGAGGGATAAAGCAGGTAGGGGCATGGAGAGGCAAGAGGGAGGCGATACCGAGCTACACCGAGGTTGGCGACGAAGCGGTGCGTTACAGGCAGTTGTTATGGGAAACTATGACGACGGTGGTGCTCCAGCATCTCATCAGGATACAGTTTGGCATCGCTGTCGTCAGTGGTCAATGAAAGTCCTGCATCAATACTTTTTTCTTTTGATTTCACCATTTCCGTTGCAACCGCAAAAGTTTTGTGTGAGCACAACCATATTTATTAGCAATCTCACTGTTTGGAAACATCATACAAGTAAACCAAAGCACATGAAATATGCATATCATGCAACTGTTTCTACGCAACATACATTTTACAAAACTGGAATAAATTTCACAACTTTATCTGCGCCATAACGAAAACAGGTATACACAATCCTCAATTTACAATGATAGGAAAGGCATCACAGATGAGGGAAAAAATTTGTTTAATTAGCTAACCCACCTAATACAAACACTTATCACTAGTTCATACCAAATCCAGTCCTGTAAATGTTGTAACAATATGAGGTAACCACCTCAGATGTATGCATCATTTGAGTTTTAACCAAAAATTTGGATTATTTGTGATATTAAAATCACATGTTATGATACTACCACAATTCCTACAAGTTGTACGGAATATTAAGTTCAAACATACAAAACCACATACCCTAATCAAAACTCGAGAAACAAACGTGGGAGATGCAAATACCCACGTGGGAGGACAGGAGAATGGATGGAAAAGCTGGAGTCTCCTACCTAAAGCGGAAGGGTTGGCAGGTATGCAGTACTATTGAACAGATGCACTGCACCATTCAAATAATTCCTTTTTGGTTTACTTATGAGACAACTCACTAATGACAATCATTAATCTCTTCTGTATGTTTCACTTGTGGGAATCGTGCCAGATGATGCCGCTAGTCGGCGGGTTTTCTCTGGGATCTCCCATTTCCCCAGCCTTGCATCCTGACGTCACTCCTTACTCACTTCACTTCACCCTCCATCTGCTCTAAAGACCTCAATATTATGAACTGACCAATTCTCTTCACGTCATTTTACTTCACTTCTGTATGAACTGATAAATATTTATGGTGCTGATTCTTCCTCTTCTATACTTTTGTGGATGTAACATGTTTTAAAATATAAATATAACAAATGACTGGTTTGAATATTTATTCTTTATCATAACACATTCAAATCTCATTTTTTTATCAATACACTTTTGCATGTAGGCTACTTTTTGAATCAAGTGGTGTGAGTTTGGCAGCACCTGACAACCTACATGGTAAATACGATGTACTGTTTTAAGTTGGTTTGTTTGGAGAAAATTTTTGTGTTAATAATAAGTCGCTGGTTCTGTGGCACAGCATTGACTTTAGAAATTAAATTTTATTTTCTTCTACTATGGAACCCTTTAAATTTAGCTTCTAATTTCAGAAATTACCTGTGAAATTCTACCAATGTACGTAGGAAGCTCATGTGCACCCTGAAGTCAGCTGCATTTATAAAAGGGCAAGCAATGAGAAACACAACACTTATAAATTTAATTGGGAAATAATGTTATGTATGTGTGTGTGTTTATATATATATATATATATATATATATATATATATATATATATATATATATATATATAAAACACACTTGAATCGTTTTTAGTAAACAGGAAGAAAAAGACTGTATAGCAATGCCTGCGGATATACAGCAGCGGCCATCTGTTGATGCTCGTAAAAACTATTAGGAAAATGATTAGAACTTTTATCCTATAGCACTAAAATGGCACATAAAATATTTTTATATAAGAAACTCAATTTTGTCTATTTTGACACTTGGATAATTAACTTGAGCAGTTTCATCTGTGAGAGTTCTATAACAATTGAAATGTTGTGGGTTCAAATTGCTTGTTTCGTACAACTTCACAACGAGACGGGAAAACATCCATATGGACAGTGGGGTCTTGTCAGGGCATCGCTCTCTGTAGAGTTGCTCTGCCTTACTAGCATTACTGAATGACAAGTAAGCAAACCAAGCTACTGATAATGGTAATAACAGAACTGTGTGTGTTTTGCAGTAAAATTTACTTGAACGTACTACACTGTACTGTAAAATAATACGAAAATATTCACCTGCTAACTTACATTCTCCAAGAGTAGATTTCCGTTACGAGAACTCTCACCCTGCAGTGTACTGTGTTCGACAGCACACGGATGACTGACTGAGTAGTCATTATGTCATGTGTGTTCCTTTGTTTCCTCTAAGCGCAATCTACATGGGATGGAGTACACAACTCTGGATATCTGCACTATTTACATCACCTCTACATCAAATGCAGCGCATCAACGCCATACTGCACTGTATCATGCAGCGCAATAGTGCCGCAAGGCATCGTATACTGGGTCTTCATGAACCCTTGAATCCCAATATCTGTGGCAGTTTTTTAACTGTCTGTTTATTAGACTGGTACATTGTGATAAGTTTCTGAATAGGTCTTGATGAACTCCATTGAACATGGTGCCACTGATGTTAGTACTCATATCTCACCAATAAATAATGCTATAAGGCTGACTTCCCAACATTATTACTTCCCCCTTCCAGTTACACAACCTTTGTGTAAAAAACTTTTTAATTTGGTACCACGGTACAGAGTTATTGCGAGTGGTCAAAATTAATTGGGCAACCTGTATATTAAGCGGTTTAAGTTTAATTCACTATTCCGTACTTGAGAACTATTTTCAAATTCCATAGCTAAATATGTTCTCTCACCCACGGAAACCAAATAAAAGTCACTGGCAATTGACGAATCACAGTGAAACACTATAGAGCTGATAGTAAAAATTGCCCCCCCCCCCCCCCCCCCACCCCACGAGACTGACTTTTATCTTCTGGTCATGTCCCCTACACTGTCTCTCAAGAACTGCAAAAACAAGTGTTACAATAATGATGTGCTCTTTGTTTATGTTTTGTTTTAGAACAACCTCTCACTGTTATGGGATGGGTGATGGAGGTGGTGGAAGGGAGGGGGTGGGGGGGATAACTGAATTATATAGTTAAAAGTAGTGTTTCGACATATCAAAGCTCTTATTTAAATAAATACAGCATAAAATTAGTTGAAGCCATGCAATTTTGACAGGTGTTCAGGAAGAATACCTGTTCAGAGTTGGGATACTGAGATGGTACTGCACAGCTGGCATGCGCACTCTACCCCCAAATTCCCTCTGCCCACCCCACTTAAAAGCCCAATTCAAAGCAGCTGTTCATGCCTTTAATGAATCACTGGAAAACAACATGTCACTAAATTGGTTTATTTATTTCACAGAATTTTGATGGAACAATCTTAACTTACTGGACCAGCAACTAATACATTTTTCATTAGTTAATAATCACCAGTTTCGACTTAGAATGTATGTAGGTGCTACACACTAACTATTTTGGAAACACTTAACGGAAAGTGTGTATAACCAAAATATTTTGAGAAATGTTGGCCATTGCATTCAAGTGTTTTTACACAACACTGAATACAAAATAATTATTTCTGCACCATGTTTTATGCTACTTTTGAGTTTCATACTAGAGCTTTTAAATTATTTTAGTGTGTATATAATTATCTGTCCAATATTCCCTATATAATTCCTATAATCGATAACCTTAAAGGAACAGAGACAAAAATGAAAAGTAAATTAAAAACAAAAACTGCTAGAAGTTAAACAAATTACCACAGGAGAACCAAGTGTCAGATTTTTAAGAAAATTGCCACCATGTCAATCCTCTGACTTCAATAGACACTTTAGTTGAAACCAAAGTTTGTGTTAAAATAACTGTGAAAATTGTATGTTAAAATTCTCCCATTTATACTAAAAAACATGGTGTGAGTTATTTTCGAAATTATTTGTTATTTTGATTAAATTACCATTTGATATTGTGTCACGAAACCATAAAATATCCACAAAATCAAGGGGGAAAATGTTGACTCATGAACAGCCTTAACTGAAAGTTCATCAAAAATGAACTTGCACATATCAAAGTTCAATACAGTCCTTCAAGTACACCCAATCGGCTCAATGCAACAGCACACACTAATAGTTCAGTGTATAACTATTTATAAGCTGTTCACTGTATTATGAGAACTTTTGAAATCAACCTTTGTAAAATGTCACTGTCCCTACCAGCATTAACAGGTACAGTGACTGGCATATGCCCAGTAAAACTGGTATATGCAGTTCACAGTAAAATGAGCACTTTTGAAAACCCTGCTTAAAATATACTTTTATATATGTTGTGTATTCCTCCACCTAATGTACCTTTAGCATTGCCATGGGCCTCATCACTATATTTTGCACCAGTCAAGTGAAACTGTGGAATTATTAGGAAAATAAATACTTTACAAATCTGCTGATATTTACACTTTGACGCATTAAAAGAACATAAAGTGAAAGAAATAATTTTAAGATATCACAAATGGCTACCTAACACTTTTAATTCAACATTAAGATATGGATCTACTTTCCATCCATCATTACCAACTTTACTGGGCAAATGTCACTTAGCATGCCCGTTAAAATGTATGTATGCAGGAGCAGTGACTTTTTCTAAAATTCATTTCGAAAGTGCTCACTTTATCGTGAACAGCCTTTAGCACCAGGAGGGGAAGTAGTCCCATGTCATTAATGTTGAATTAAAACTGAAAGTCAAATATATCTGACTACAGAAATAATTTTTTTCTTTGTGATTTTTTAAATACATACAAATAAAAGAAATGAGCAAATTTGTAAAATATTTATTTTTGTAATAATTCTCGTAGTGTCACTTGACCGCCGCATGAATAAAATTACTAGTCCCACTGCTATTGTAATTTCACGTATGGCAGAAGAATACACTATGTGCATACAGGTAGCTCTTAAGCAGAGCTTTCAAAAGTGCCTATAGTTACATGCACTATACATACTGTTGTAAGACGGCCGTCTTCCACCACACTCCCCTTTCCAAGGCTTGTCTGCCAGTAGACATTATGACTCGAGACGTATTGAAACAGAGTCGAGGGCAGTCTTAGAACATGCCTGTGATTGGCAACACTTGCCTGGCAGCGACTAACTCTCTTTTGATTTTTGAGAAATCTCTCAAGGATGAATAAAGTTCATGTCTGAAAGAGAGTGAACGTGGAATAATCGAGGGAGGATTTGCAAAGGTATAAACACAGCTGTTTACCCTGCCGACTGGAATTCTTGTGGGTGTGAGGGCCGTGACTGGCGAATGTCCCTGCATGTTTGGTGAGCAACCACAGCTATTGGCAGCATGGAGACAGTGTATGAGCAACTGTGGGGAGTCATCACTGTGTTCTCTGATGAGTGCTGTGGTGTTTATTATTCACCTATGTGTCGGGGCTGAAGTGGGCGAGGAGTTCACAAGAGACTGACGTTGGTGTATTCTGATTGATTCAGAGTACAGTAGAACTCCAATTATCCAGATTAATTGGGACTGGACCCGAACCAGATAAACAAATATCTGGATGACTGGATAAATAATGAAAAATGGTATTTTCTACTACAAAAAAAAAAACCTGTAATACCTACATATGTACTGATGCCGTCAGGTGAGACACGAGACAAACAGACACTATTTACTTACTGTTGATGGGCGCCAGTGGTGTTTCCCATACATCACATTTTGAGACTCAGGGATTTCAGGGATGCTGTAGGTTCTGTGTGTCCGTCTCACCTGAGCATCTTTAAAAAGAACTTTGCAAAACGAAACATTTACAAAAACACTGTAATTAGGAGTTTGATGGGTTTCTGCGCTACAAGAAGACATATAATTACACTGAGAAAATTTGCTTTTATTTACCATTAGTTATACATTGTGCCAAAATGATTTTATGATTAACCTCGAGCGTAACTCAACTTGTGCACTCGTAGATGAATGATCTCCTTGTGATGCCAGAAGAGACAGTCTCCACAAGGAAAGGGGTCTATAGCCGCTAGGGTGGACTGTAGGGTTTTCTTGGAGACAGGACACAGGGAATGAAAAGATGAATTTACCACGTGTGTTTACTCTCTCTCTAATGCTTGCTCTTCGGGACTCGTCCCTGAACCACGTGTTGTGTGATGACGGTCAAACACACAGCAGGCTATAATAAAATTACATTGCCCTACAAATTACACAAAGTAGCACTTAATGAAGGTGGGGCACGACAAGAATAGGCCGAATAAACATGCAGATGCGTGAAAAGAATCTTAGGTGGCGCCTGACGCAGATGCCGCTGGATGAAGTTCGGAGCGGACCACGTGGTGCAGATGAAGTCGCAATACTTTTTGTGAAAATCAATCAAATTTGTCGGACAAAATTACGGTGGCGTTCAGAAAATAACTCTCTGTGCAATTTGAGCATACAAAAGTTTCTAGCTCACCTGATGGCGGGAAAAATCCAACATAGGTAAGAGACCGCATGGTCATACATACAAGCATCAAACATGAAAATTACAAGATCCCTTAATTGAAACAATACATATTACCCTGAGAAATGATAGCGCACAATAAATTACAAGTATTAGCCCTCTAAATGCACGGATGGCACAGATACGGACTTGGTGGTAGCTGACCACATGGCTGTAACACATTTAAACATAAGAAAACGCCTGAAAATACATACATAGAATTATCACCCTTAATATTGCTCATGACAATTAAGCAGAAGTTACAATCAAAAGCCCTTAACATGGGTGGATGGCGACTGATTCATAAATTGCGCGGGCCGCATGGCCTTTCCGACAACTTTCCTCCTTCCCTCGATTTAAGTCTAAAAAGCCACAAGGGCTGTAAGTTATTTATTTAAGCAGACGCATAATGCTAGGGATGTCTGGCAAAACGTATTTAAAACAAAGGTTAACCGGTAAACTAAAATGAACTATGGAAATCTAACTCAGTGCAAAAATATGAAATGCATACGTGACAGCGTCTTACCTCGCCAGCTATCCTAGAACGACTGCCCAGAGGCAAGCGTCTCATGAACCTACCATGGCTGCCTACGGGGTTCACACAAGTGGAAGTGCTATGCACGTCGAGCAAAATAATTATCTTTAATATTAAATGGCACACAAGAGATTTTAATACATAATAACAAGAACAATTTAAATTGTTAAATATTGGTGTTAAATAACTGTTCTTTGTAAGCGTTTATGCCGGGATATTAATGTCTGTTTCTTCGTCGCAGTGCACATTTTGAATTTGAAAGTAATATTGCACAACATTTTAAGAAAAGACAATTTTACACTTTTATTTTGACCTGAAAATAAGAATAACACTGACATTTACTTATTCCGTTTGGGGAAAGTCTGTAGTCGTGGTGTCTGCGCGCACGTGCTTACCCACGTGTCACATGAGCTGACTGTCGCGGTCTCTTAGCTGGCGTCAGTACTATTAATTTAATGACTACAAAACAATGCTGTTTACATTTTGTACAGTCCAGTACTTACATAAAGTAACAGTTCTTGAACATATCTGTCAGAGTCAGTTGTTTTGCTGTCTTAAATTATTTTCGTGCAGCCAAGTCTCGCATCCGCTTGACAGTGAACAGCTGTATATGGTCACAGTTAGGCTGACGCTCCATCCATGTTAGCGCAGTGTCAAGACATGCAAATGCCTCACCAACTGACGGTCCCGCATTTGATTCAGTAGCAATGTCATTTTCCTGGTCATCAGTTTCTTCTCTCACACTTTGAATGAGTTCATCGTCACTGAGAATTTGGAATCCAGGGTCCGAAGAATCACAAGCAAGCCACTCACCTACATCCACTGCACTCAGAACATTCCATGAATTTTCAAAAGGATCTTTCGTAAGTCATCAAGTGTCATTTCGTCCTCTTCATCTTCCTTTTCACGCTCCTTTTTTCTTCTTTCTCTTTCTGTATCTCCTCCTTGGTTGAAATGCCTTTCAATTAGTTCCAAGCTCTTTTTAATGTGGTTGTCTTCACTAAATTTCATGCTTCCGCAACCACGCAAGAGCAGTCTTTTAAATCCAATTTTTGGTGATGAGCCACAATGCCTTCTTTATTTTCATCTTCTATCAAAAGCTTCCTCAACAGTTGTCTTCTGTAATGTCGTTTCATAGTTTCAATAACCGATTGGTCCATTGGCTGCAGCAAACTCGTTACATTTGGCGGCAGGAAGAGTGTTTTGAAACATCCATCTTCTCTATCAAGAAGGATTTCTGTGGATTGGGTGGATGTATTGTCCAAAATTAACATCACCTTACTACCTTCTTTCCCTATGGCCTTTTGGTATTTTTTACTTCAGGTATGAAAATTGAATTGTACCATTCGGTAAACAAAGCAGCAGTCATCCAGGCCTTTGGCTGATTCTTGTAAAAAGGAGAAGTTTTTTTCACATTTTTGAAAGCCATGGGGTTTTTTCGATTTGCCTATCAACAGAAGGGGTATTTTGTGGTTTCCCTTACAGTTAGCACAGTTCAGCACAGTAACATGGGCTTTACTAACCTTATGGTCAGGATCACTAAATTTCCGTTTTAGAAGCTAATGTTGTTTTAGGTGAAGTCTTCCAAATAAGGACTGTCTCATTGGCGTTGTATAAAAATTCAGCGCCATAAAATTCTGCTTCAATTTTGAATTTTTCAATAACTTTTTCTACTGCTTTTGGGTCTGCTGATAGTTTCTCGCCACTTAAATCCACCTCATGAATACCATGCCTTGCCTTGAAATTCTGTAGCCAGCCATTGCTCGCTTTAAATGAAAACAAACTCTTGAGTTTCTTGGCTACAAGTTTTGCATTTTGGCAAATAATATGCCCTGAAAGAGGGTTTCCCAATGCTTGCTGCTGCAAACACTAGAATACGGCCTCTTCAAGCTCTTCATTTTATGCTGTTTTCATTGCTTTTCTCGACAAACTCCCATCTTCATTTTCAAGGACAGACACAAAGTTTAAAACTGAGGACTTGTATTTTTTTTATGTCTCAAATTGTCGAGGTTCCCCCGCTAAACATCTCAGCTAACTGCTTACCACTCATTCCTTTGCCTAATTGTTCAAAGATTTTTATTTTGTCTGCCAATTATAACACAACACATTTCTTTTTAGAAGAAAAACTGTTGCACAGTAAACTAAACACAGGCACAAAACAAAAAAAAAAAAACACGGAAGACGGAACGTATAGCGACAAATCAGCCTAGGTTAAGGTCACGAGACAGACTGATGTAGGCCGGACTGACTGACAGGCACAGAAAAACACAACAATGTGCGCGAGACTGATGACTCATCGCCTGCGTATGTGGTAGCCACTACACTATGTTTGCAGTGGGAAGGACCCAATATGGCGCGCAACTAGGTGTAACTGTATTCATTGTTCACTGGAAGATTTTATCTTTTTAATACATTCGCTGCGGATTGGTTTCAGAATGATAAAGAAACGTACAGTACTTTACAACTACTGTGATAACTGTTGAACAAAACCAACTCGTTGGCTTAATAAAGTAATTTTAGTAATACAATTTTTTTTTCCGTAATGCAATTAGCATGATTGGAGTTCTACTGTAGGTATTTTATTGTGTCACTTCTGTTAATAGGAGTACGTTAATCAACTGATTACTGCAATAATATATTCAGTAACAATTTATTATTTGCATAAAGTCAGGTATATAGTGAGTGTTAGTTCATTTTGAAAGGAATAGTTGTATAGATGTTTGTGAATAAATTAGAAAATTAAATTTTTGAAATATAAATTTTTAAGGTCGTAAAAAGTATGATTTTTGAGTTGGATATATTTTAAGAGGATTTTTCCATAACCCCTCGGGCTTCTTTGCCCACGTCCATTAGCCTTAGTGGCCAAGCTTTTAGTTTATGTTTATCTATTTATTTTTTGTTAGGACAGAGAATATAGTTATAATTGTTCCCAAAGACTTACTGTTAGAATGCCAGTAATTTTATCACACCTACAGTCAGCCTTAGCAAGTAATCAATGGTTTATTGCCACTGATCTGACATGGTAAACTCTTAAAAGCACTCCATTATGATTAAGTTTCATTTTTTAATTTGTTTTCAAAATATGGTAATCAAAATTTTAAAAACCCAATAATTATTGGGCGAGTTAACCACTTTAAGTCAAATTATGTTTTTAGAACTCAATGCAAAAATTTAATGGAAAATGACATTATTGAGAAATCAAAATTAAGGGACATTACTGTTAACTAAAAATAATACCACTCCATATGTCAGTGGCTGCACCATCTGTTCTTATGATCGTGTTGACCGGTAGGAAAATGTTATAGCTTTCCATAGTAGTGTACTACTCATAGCCTAGATTCATCATAATTCCCATGGGGGTCCGGACTCCCATGGCTTCTACGCCCATGATTTAACCTCCATCCCCCCACGAACATGGCCATCACCCAGACAGTGACAAATAATAATTATCTAATTAAGATTCCCAACACATTTAATTTCTCTCCTCAGACAAAACCCGTTGTATGGACTGATAATGTTACATCCCATATTTCTTGATGCTTGATGCCAATAAGTGAAAATAATAAAAATTAATGGTTGTGTTCCACTTTTTCAAATATACCATAGATAGCAATCATAACTTATAAAAATTGTTTTTAATGATAAAAAATACTTAAAAATAATTGTACGTGAAAACTGTTTAATATTGTGTGTACACATGCTTGCAAAAAAATTAACAATAGAATGGCATGTACTGCATTTATAAAAACAGTACAAATAACAACAATACTAAAATATTTCAAAAGTTTAAAACGTTATTTTGTTTTCATGTTTTATTACATTTACACACAGCATCTTTCACTGAGAACATCTAAATGTGCAGACTCACTACTCAGTTTCACGAATCACAAGAAAACCTAAAATAAAAAAGATATTGATATATTGATTTTAAAATTATTTTATGCAATTCATTTTCTGGAATTTTCACGCTTTCAGCAGGGTTTCAAATAAGCACAGTTCAGTAAGTGGGGATTTACTTACGTACTACAGTATAAGGCTATAAGAAAAAATCATTTAGCTACAAAAATATATGTAATCTGTTTTCATATTTTGACTCAGTGTTTATGAGAAGTCTGTTAAATATGATTAAGAGTTATCACCTCCAAAAGATAAGCATCAACCTTAAAAAGTAATTGCATTAAGGTTTCTTTTAAAGATGAATAGAGCCTACAGTTAATCATGTATAATCAATTCATAAAAAAATCCTCCATGCAATTTTTAATTAATGATTTAACTTATGTACACTCTAATTGTAAGATCTATGAGTGGTTGAAAAAATGTTTAAGACACAGTTGGTTGTATAGATTCCTTCTGGAATAAAACGCGATGGTTCTCAATTGACAAAACCAAAGTTAATCTAATTTGCACAGATTACAGCACTAACTACAACAAATTATAAGAACGGTTTCTAATAAAACTTTAATATGAATTGACATAATCTGGATCTGCAATAAAAAAAATGGGATTTCCCATCTAAAATTTCAAAGTTCCCCCTGCTCCCCTGAAAAACCAAGATGAAGTGATACTGAGCTAACTTTTATGGGCATGAAGTGCCTCCTCGAAAATATTGAGGGTTTACTTGGACACTTTTTGTCAAACAATGCATATATTTAGCGATATGTACACGTTTAGTATTAAATTAATCACCCAGAATACACATTATTCTCAATATTTTTTCCCCAGTTATTCTGAAAAACTCCTCATTTTCATAATTACCAAATATATTATTGATACGCTCTGCTGCCCGGCACTGTGGCGGTGGACCTACCTCATCCCTCCCCCGGGGTTGCCTCCTGACCCCCTCTTTCTGGGAAACCCGCAAATAACGGACAGTGGGCAGTCGCGCTGCTCGGCACCTTGCATGTGTCACTGCCCCTCTTCCCTGCTGGAGGTTTCGACGGGTCTGGCGACGACACAAGAATGTTTTGGTGAGACTGGCTGGCGCCTCGGCCCTCCACGGAGCATCACCGGTGTTGGGGAAGATTCTAGGTGGCAGACTAAGACACTATATATACTGATGCAAACCAGCGGCCGGGCGTCTTTGACGGAGGCCACCTGGCATAGTGTACGTGAGCAAAGTGCAATGTGGATGACGGCAGGAGATTGCTGGACGACCGAGAGTGGGGTGTTCGTGGCGTGAATGGACGAGAGGGTGTGAAACCGACGAGTGAAGCCTACTGTGCGTGAGGGAGCTTGGAGGACTCTAGAACATTGCGACTAGAGGAACATGGACTGAACTGAGATGGAACTAAATGTAAGTGTAATACGGATTTTATTGTAAATATTCGAACTTGCAATTTGGACACATATTTTATAGAATATCTGAATAGGTTGATACACTATCTCTTGGGACTGATCTTTAACTATTTAATTTAATTGATTTCTTTGTGGTAATTATAGATTGTATTAAATTGGAGTAATTAGTTGTGAACAGTAAGTGATATCAATTTATTGTGAGATTTTGAGTTCAGAGAATTTTGCTGTCGTAAATAAAATAAGGAAATTATAATTAATTCTTTTATTTAATTAAGACCTCCATCCCTTAACGAACTTGGTATAGCCCACTCAATTTCTGGAGAGAGAAACTGCAACATTATACTTTCAATAGGCCCTATCTGTAATTTAGTATAAAAACATCAAGAAAGGGCAATCCTCATTAACAGTTATTTTTCTGACTTGGTGAGCAAATACTTTGATTGAATGATACATTTTGTTAGCAAACATCTTAAGCAGCACTAAAACATGCAAATTTATGGCATGGAAAATAGCTCATCAGTAGTATATCACGTTGGCAAAATACTCAGTTAGAAAGTTAACTAAAAATATTATCTAACTACAGTTTCTCAGTTTTTTTATATTTGCGTCCAAAAATATCTACATTTTACTGATGTGTTTAGTGTTAATGTTACACAGGCTAACTTCTCTGGGGGCCACGGTGGCTGAGCAGTTGGCCTGCTCACCTTCCACCGAGGCGATATACGTTCAATCCTTGACGGGTCACTCTGGATTTTCGCATGTGGGAATCGTGCCGGATGATGCCGTTGGTTGACGGGTTTTCTCAGGGATTTCCCGTTTCCTCCGCTGCTCCATACTCACCTCAATCACCCTCATCGGCTCTCAAGACATCGATGTTAAGAGCCGTCCAAATCTCTTCACTCACACTCACTCACTAACTTCTCTGACACCTCTTGCTGAAAACTCATCAAGCCAAACAAACTTCTGAATATTGTAGCTACTGAAGTGAGCAGAGCAAACATTTCGGAATTGTGTGAGATATTTATTTCTACTCGTAACCAAAGCCTCATGATTTAATTTAAATTTCCTTGGAGCATTCTGAATTTGCATTTTAATTTTAAACACTTTTTAGCTTAAGTGGGTCAGTGTCATAGATTGCATCATCCAGGAAGTACTCAAGTTTAGTTAACAAGAGCACTATCTGCTTTGCGATGTTGCTTGTGTCTCAACATTGGTATTTTGGTCAAATATAACATGTGATCACTCACTGTTAGGATAGTTGATATACATGCACACATTCTCAAACTACCTCAAGCCAACACTCCATTTGTTTGATCCCAGATATATCTCTCTATAACACACAAGTACACAAACATTATGAATACCAAAGTACAATAACTCTTGTATTAATACTATCCATTATCAGATTGTCTGGCCTAACTAGCTGAAATATGCATTGTTTGCATTTAACTCTCCCTGCATCCTACTGTACACAGGCATTCAGTGATGAAACAATATTTCCAACTTAGGAGATGGCAAGCCTTACAGCCCTGGGCTACCAAGCCGGCAGTCGCGAATTTCAAATGGGGAATCAATGTTAAACAAAATTCCTTCTCATTGCATCAGTTTTAAAGATAACCATTTGAAAACAAGTATTCTACAGGAAATTTCTTAAGGAATGTTGCTACGTTAAGACATCTTGCCTATTGTTTGATTTAATCCATTTTTTTAAGATGCAATATTGAAATTTACATGTAACAAAAAAAAAGATTAAATTTTATTATTAATGACTTTTTAATTAATTACTATTTTTTGGCTTCAAGTTACTGTAGATCCAGCTCTAGGGGTGGAGGAGTATGTATATTTTTAAAAAGTGGTCTTGCTTGTAAAACAACTGATGTAAGTGATTTATGTATGGAAAAAACCTTTGAATGTTGTTGTGTAGGGATAGGCAACCTAAATATCAGTCTAGCAGTTGTTTATAGATTTCCCAGTTCAAGTGAATATGATTCTTTTTTTTAAAGGTATTGAATCGGTTATAAAAAGAATCTTCAATCGTAAGAAATATGTGTTAGTATGTGGTGACTAACATAAATTTTAATGATTGTAGTACACTCAGCACTAGGCTACTAAATGTATTCAAGCAATTCAACCTGTCAATTACAATTACCGCCTCTACTCGTCACTCAAAAAATGGTAGCAAAAGTATTGATAATATTGCAACCAATATAAAGCCATCATTCTGTTCAGCTTACAATATAGAAACATTGATTTCTGATCACATGGCTCCAAAATTTGTATAAACTTAGACTTGTTAGATTCTCAAAAAACATTTGGAATAACAAAATTTTATTTCATTCATAGAAGGAATTTTAGTGTTGAAAACATGCAAGTATTCAATAATATACTGTTACATGAAACCTGGTGTGATTTATACAGTGAACAAGATCCTAACATTGCTTGGAATACTTTCAGTAATAAGTTCATGTTAATATTTAACAATATCTTTCCTAGAAAATTAACTAAAATTACACCGAATATAGAAGAAACTCTTGGATGACAAAAGGATTAAATGTCTCTTTCAAAAAATTAATATCATTAAAAATCAATACAAACAATAGTCAGAATTCTGATGTGTGTGCTTACACAAAGTACAACAAAATCTATAAAAAAACTTGTAGCAGCCAAAAAAGCTAATAAATGATAAAAAATTAAAAACTTCTAATAACAAATCAAAGCTCACGTGGAACATTATAAACAATGAAATAAAACACGTGCATCAAAAAGAAATCCTTTTATCTGTAAATGGAAAGACTATTGAAAATAAAAATAACATTGCGCAAATTTTTAATGATTACTTTTCTACAGTTGCATTAAAACTCCCAGCTTCTAATATTACTGGCCTTACCCTTAAGAAAGAATCAACTTCCAGCAGCATACACAGTAGCTTTACTTTCAAAAGTATAATTGAAAATTCTTTAACTGAGATAATCAAAAGTCTAAAAATCAAGAACTCAGAAGGTATTGATGATGTTCCATTAAAGTTAATAAAATTCTGTGTACATAGTCTAACACTACCTCTCACTATTATATTCAACAAATGCTTAAATAAAGGTACTTTTCCTGATCGCCTAAAAGCAGCTAAAGCCATTCCCCTTCATAAAAAAGGCAGTGAAACTGAGTAGGCAATTACAGGCCAATTTCTTTCTTAACTGCATTTTCCAAAATTTTGGAAAAAAATAATATATAATCAGTTGTCAGCATATTTAAAAAAATAATAACATTATCTCAAATAATCAGTTTGGCTTTCAACAAAAGAAATCTACAGAGCAAGCCCTCTATCCCTTTGTAAACAAGGCCCTAGAATAATTAGACAACACCTTGTAGCAGGAATCTTTGCTGATCTATCCAAGGCATTTGAGTGTGTCAATCAAAAATTACTTCTTCAGAAAATGATAGGTTATGGTATTAAAGACTCTTCGCTTCAAATGTTCAAATCTTACCTTTCTAATAGAATTCAGCAAATTTGCCTTTCTCAATGTAACAACAAAAATAATTTTATTGAATACAGATCCAATACCTCCGATGTAAAAATAGGTGTACCTCAAGGCTCAATTTTAGAGCCAGTGTTGTTTTTAATATGTGTTAATGATTTTCCAACTTGTCTAAAAAACAGTAATGCAGTTGTGTTTGCTGATAACATCTATAATCATAAGCGAAAGAAACTGTGAAGAGCTCTTTGTTAACACCAGAACCACTTTACAGGAAATGGTGACATGGTTAAGAAATAATAATTTTACTCTTAATATAGCAAAATCTTCACTTATGTATTTCTCTCTCAAAATATCCTCCAACGTCAATTCTACTGAAATTCCGATATACTTAGTCTGACAATTGATTGTAACTTTAAATGGAAAGCACATATTGCAATCCTATGCAGCTGATTAAGATCTTATTGCTTTGCTTTTTACTCCATTAAGAAACATGTTCTCTGGAAGCAGTCAAATCACTATACTTCGCCAATGTCCACTCTATATTGAAATATGGCATAATATTTTAGGGCATGTCTCAAGATTGGAAAAAGGTCTTCAAAGCACAAAAAAATTATACGCATTATAGCCAAAATTAAAACCCTCACTTCTTGCAAATCTTACTTCAAAAAGCTAAACATTCTCACACTTCCTAGCATATACATTTACAACATTATTATTTTTGGATTAACTAACTTAAATTATTGCATAAACAAGGATATACATTCTTACAACACAAGACAAAATAAAAACATTCATATTACAGTGCACCGAACAAAGAAATTTGAACAAGACCCATTCCTTTTATCGGTAAAATTTATTAATAAACTACCAACAACACTGAAACAGCCTTTGAATGCCAACAAGTTGTCTGTTTTCAAGAAACTGATTTAAAAAATATCTCTTAGAAAATGAATATTATAGTATAGATGAATATTTTTAGCGAACATAATGTGCTATAAAAATTTGCAGCTGTGTATTGTTTTTAGTTTTGTGCATTGTAATCAATAAGTTATTGTAAGTTACTATGTTTATATTTTAATAATTATTATAAACAACATATATGCTGGGAATTCTCAACTGTTACATAGTGATATGGATTTAAAAAAAAACAGTAAGCAGAAGAAATCCTTTCAGTACCTATTCACAAATGTTTCCTAATTACTTTAATCCTACGTTAAGCCATGGAACTGTTTTTTCACAGTCGTTACCAACCTTACAAGCCACATTACATTCCATGTGTCAGTCAAAATATATGCAGATAGAGGCAGTGACATTTTTCAAAGGTTGATTTAAAAAGTGTTCACTTTACTGTGAACAGCCTTTATCATCTCTTAAACCAGCAGTTGAGGTCAGTTCATTTTTTTATTTCTACTTCCATATTAAAAACATTTTTAAGGGTGTGCATTCGGGACAAGCAGAACATAACAAGATTATGAAGGCTATGAGTAGTAGACTACACTACTACAGGAAGCTAAAATATCTTCTCGCCTGTCAACATGATCACAAGAATAAATAAATGCACTGAATATTATTGTTTGCAAATTAACAATAATGTCCCTTAAATTATATTTTACAGGAATTATGTACCTAATATATAAAATTAAATTTATGTGCTGGAAAAAAATTAATTTTTGAGTTAAGTTCTTAAACAGCCAAAATTTTTGGGCCTACTTTTTTTAAAATTTGATTACAACATTTTGGAAACAAATTTATAAAACGTAACTCGATCATAATGAGTGCTTTTATAAGTTTACTATGCAGGACCATGGGCAATTACGTGCAATATACGTATTAGTTACTACCTATGGCTGCCTACAGGTGTAACAAAAGTATCAGCTTCTAACATCAAAATCTTTAGGAATCAATAAAATTATGTTATGTCCTGATGAAAAAAAAAAAAAAACCCAACAAATCTAAAATAAAACTCTGTATTAACACCGCCGGCCATAGTGGCTGAACGATTAGCACGCTCACCTGCCACCAAGGCGAACCGGATTCAATACCTGGCCGGGTCACTGGATCTTCGCAAGTGGGAATCGTGCCGGATGATGCCGTTGGTTGGCGGGTTTTCTCGGGCATCTCCCATTTCCCCTACCCCTTCATTCCGGCACCGCTCCATGTTCACTTCAATCTCCCTCATCGGCTCTCAAGACCTCGCTTTTAAGAGCTGCCCAAATCTCTTCACTTCCTTTGCCTGCTAATAGAGCCTATGGTAAAAACAAAACCATCTCAAAGAATAACCCCCACTAGAAAAAATATACTTCCTACACCCTTGGCTGTGCTGTACTTGTAAATAGATGTGCACGCACTTGGTCTGTGAAGTGAACGGGGAGAAATTAACATAAATGCTGTAGTTTACACATACAAACGTGTCAAGAGAAGTACAGTATATAAACAAGATTCCCAGGTGCAAGGCACTAGCATGCTATACATCGTGAGGGATCTCACAGGCTGGTGGAATGAGTGATGATTTTCCTGTTAAAGTGTTGCCTTCCTTGTGCCTGCAGTCTGCTACTGTCATTGCCAACTAAGATTCAACACATTTATGTTTGTGGATAAATTTACTTGTTCAGTCTGACTGTTGCTATTAAAATTTATTTACACCCCTCTCACTTACAAAACTTGGAACAAAAAATGAAACCTGTATGGAACAAAGGATTTCATAACATACACCAGAGTTAAACTAGGAATTAAAATTTGGCATTCAACTAGAGAATGTGCACAATTTAAGTAATTAGCCTATACATGACCAAAACACGCTTTCATTCCTACGAGCTAAATACTGAATACAAAAAATGCAAAATTCAGCTCATAAAAAACTGACTGCACATTTTCAGAACTGCTGTAATAAAACTTGTATTTATAAAATTTGTTTCTAATCAAACATAGCCTAATTTTAAAACTGTACACCCCTTCCCAACAATGTATTTATTTAAAAGTATTTGAAAAAAAAAACATAATACTTATTAACAAGTTAGTAACAAATCTAATTGCAGCCTTTGAGTCAAGACAATTAAGTTATGATAAAACAGCATACGTATATAAATAAAACACAAGCACTGGAAGATGTCTACAAATACATTGTACCTAATTTCTTGCAGTTCTATTAGAAGTATCAAAGGAGAATTTCAACATTTTTCTAAGTAAATGTTTTCGTACGGTATCAATAATCTCTTGTACGTTACAAACAATTGAGCTCAAATTAAAAACCCTATCGTACCACATCGAACGTACACATGCATGATATAGCTTTAATTCAAAAAGGAGCCAACAGCAACCAAAGTGACAACACCCAACAACACACCGACAACGTGCTTCGGTTGATATTGCCGACCGTTTGTAAACAAACACCTACTCCGACATTGCGCGTAGCCAGTACTCACCGTTGAAGTTAGACAATCGCTGGAAATTATTCTCCTTCCGCCACTTTTTGTAATGCTTTACAAGTTCAGGCAACAAAACATACACCCGACACCACGAAATATAAAAATATCAAAAATCTTACAACTGCATCAACACTCACACCGCCACAACGCGTGCGCGCGTTTCACACAGTGTTGCCACGTAAACGACTGAATAAAGTCCCGCATTCTAAATTCCGAATACCGCGCCATTCCTCTAGAGTGATAATGTAGTTATGTATAGGAACTCCTGATACAGTTGATATAATATGATGTATATACTAAATTGCAAATCTATTGTTTTGCACATTTAGAAAATTGTATGTCATTTTAACTGGCCAGTATTAATACCGGTATGTGCAAACAATTTAAAATATTTAACTTTCTACAGGTTTTGAGTGCGATAGTCTTTTATTTCTTTAAAAAAATAATATAAAATGTTTAAATGGCTATTTAGAACCTGAACAAGTCGTTTTGGAAAAAAGGGGGGGGGGGGGAAGGCTATTACGGCCTCGTCCTCGGATGTCCTCGGTCCTCTCTGACGTCGAGAACACTGATTGGCCCACGTGGTCATGTGACGATTTGAGTCATGTCCTCGATTGGTCCTCACTTGTCCTGTACCTAGTAACAGCAAATGTTATACTTCCAGGAGATTCCTCCACCTCAGGCAAGTAAACGCTGTTCAAGATAAAGTGAGCACTTTATAAATGTACCTTACAAAACAAAAACGTCACTGCCCCCGCATGCCTATATTTTAATGGGCGCGCTGAGTGACGTTCGCCCAGTAAAGTTTGTAACGATTGATGGAAAGTAGTTCGATATCTTAACATCGAATAAAAAGTGTTAGGTAACCATTTGTGATAACATAAAATTATTTCTTTCGCTTTTTGCTTTTTTAATGCATCGAAGTGTAAAAATGAGCAGATTTATAAAGTATTTGCTTTCTTAATAATTTCACAGTTTCATTTAACTGACGCATGAATAGAATGATGAAGCTCAAGGCAGTGTTAATTTTACATAAGGCGGAAGAATATACACAAGTAGACCTTAAGTAGGGCTTTCAAATGTGCTCATTTTACCATGAACAGCCTATATATGCATTACCAACACACATATTTCCTCCCGGTTTTTATCCATATTAATTATATATAAATTATAATTTATAGATAAAATATTATTAAAAGTTCAATTAATAAAAAATGAGGTTTTTTATGTTAACACAAGTATAAAAATCTTGTGATACGTACATGACATAGTTACAAAAAAAAAAAAACATACACGTCATACATAAGGGTGATTTTTCAAAGATTTGATTCAAAAAGTATAAAGAAACCGCGACTAGACTTACATAAACACTTTCGTTTTCCTTACCGTAGAATACAACACTATATAAATGTAGACTCCTATTAGTGTCTCTGCAAACAAGTTTATTTATTACATGGATTTTAATTTTTTTTCTTTACCTCAGCATCTCGCCAGTTTATTTATTAAGAAGTACACAAAAAATAATATTATTCCCAATTGCTGGCGACGAGCGTCAAAACCAAAGCTAACGTTCGTCGTTCGTGCAACGCTCTCGACGCCCGTCGCCAGCGTCAAAGCTCTGATTGGCTGAAGCTCGTCGCGCCGTATCCTCCTTGAATTGGCCTGATGCTTCATTAACATCACAGTAGGCCGAACTAAGCTACGTTTCTTCTTCTTAACGTAAGCCTACATGCAGTAGTTACAGCGTATATGCCGCAGGCCTGGCACGCACCTACACTCCCCCTCCTTTCTAACTTATAATAGTTAGATACTAACATAGGATTTCTGGGCCACCAAAACAAAAAAAGTGTATCCTCCTTGAATGCTAATTTCAATTTCTTTAGTGTGAGTGTGCGAGAGAGAGAGAGTGAGTGAGTGAGTGAGTGTGTGTATGTGTATGTGTATATATATATATATATATATATATATATATATATATAATATATATATATATAATATATATATATATATATATATATATATACACACACACACACACACACATACACACATATGTGTGTGTATTAATTATGGGCTATTCCCGGTAAAGTGAGCACTTTTGAAAGCACTCTTTTATGAACGTTAATTTCCGAGTGCAGTGGAACATACACACTGATACTGTTTATTACTTGCATGGCAATATTTATTTTGGAATGTGGTTAGAGGATAAAATATGGCTAAAAGGAAAAAGTAACTCGGGCCTCACATTACCGTGGACAACCTATACATTGACAAATTATTTGACGACTCCCATTCAAGTGTATATTGGATACCTTTAATATATAAAAACACTACAAAATTACTATAATTACTTTACTAGTTAAAATAAATTTAAGTTTTATCTAAACACAAATTTTTATAGTATGGTAATGTAACTGTGACTAGGAAAAGGCGGCATTTAATTTAATTTCGTAAAAAAAATATATACGAGGGTGTTATGTATTGCGTTTAAACAACTGAAAATGTATAACCACTCAGCAATATTGGTTCCCCAGCCACAATGCCGTAAAATGGAATGCACATTGCCTTTCCAATAGCTTTCGCTAGGAGGGGATCAAATTTAGAATTTTGTCCTATAAGTGATTTATTATCTGTAAATTGTGATCATCCACGAATTATGTCTTCAGCACCAAAATAATTATATTCGTAAATTACTTTCTCCAGATGCAACACACCTATCCACAGGGACTTCAGATAAACGTACTGACCAACTTGTGATTTTATTTCCCACAGACTACGTAATTGGCCACCACTGTTTCTGTTTATTTTTCTCGTGCACACGTCAATATTGGTAAATTTATGGTATTTTTACGTGCCATGCAGGAAAAATTGGTGGGTAGGAGATATGAATTCTACCGCTAAATATTCCGTGGAATTCGATGTAATCGAGGTCGGAAATCAAACACTAGCCGGTAAGAACTTAAGTCAGCGGACCGAGCGAGGTGTGCAGTGGTAGCACACTGGACTCGCATTCGGGTTCAATTCCCGGCCCAGACGATTCCTTCCCAATCGTTCCCCCCAATCCCTCCTCCCTTTGCAACTTGCACCGTCTTTAATGATCTCGCTGTCGACGAGACGTTAAGCCCACTTACCTACCTTAAGTCAGTGGAGGCAGGTGATCTGATTTGGATGAATACGCGAAGCCTTTGGACGTGCTGAGCTGGGAACCTTTCCAGTTTCCTGGGTACCTCGAGTGTGGTATTGTCGCTTCTCTGCAGACACGATATAATCGTTGCTTGCCTAGTGGACGCACTCGTGAGGTGCCTAACGCTTCGGTAGGCCGCTTGTTCCGGACCCACTAAGGCCGGGCTGGGCTTCCACCAGAGCCTCGGTCTGCTGTTCTTTCTGCTTCAATCGATGTAGGCGACTCCTCGCCATGCTGCTGAGTGGTTGGACTCGCTTTCTTGATGGATTTTTGCGTTTCGGTCTCGGCTTGGTGACAAATTTTAACTTCTCAGCGCTGCTGCTTCCACATTTTTTAAATAAATAATATGAAGCAAGTACTCGAAGATAGAGAACTTACCGGGCTACGTGACAGTATAATTGGGTTTCCCGTACTCGCAACGTAAAAAAAGTTATTCAATTTTTTAATTCTCTGGTCCGACACAGAATCGCGATTTTGATCACAAATTTTAATGCGTCACCACACGAAGTGTTATTTACAAATCCGAATGGTTTAGTCACCAGATGGTTTGCGCAACCTTACGCCCTTGAACGGCACATCTCTCTCTCTCTCTCTCTCTCTCTCTCTCTCTTTCTCTCTCTCTGGAGCATAGGGAACTGACTGAGTCGTGGGCGTCGCCGAGGAACATGTTTTCGTCCCACGCACTTTGGAGCGCAGACCTCCCCGCCTAGTGACCAACCGAGAAAGACGTTTATTCGTATTTCACGTCGAAAAATTTGGCAACTCGTAAGAAACCAAATTGAGGAAGGCAGACAATATGGCACGCCGGTGTCCACGATATTTCCAGGGCGCTGCCCTCCTGACTGGTGCAAGTAGGGTATCGCAGAGGCTTGGTAGAAAACTCCAATTTTTTTTTTTTTATAAAAATTACTAAAACAGATGTTTTCAGGTTCCGTTCTAGCAGTTAAATTTTCTATGCAGAATATTTAGATCTGACTTTATACACACATCATACTTTTACCTTTATTAGTATGCCTTAGAAATATAGGGTCGCCGCTTTAACGTCACAGTCAAGCAAGCGCCTGGCGTGTAGAGGCGATGAGGCAAGTAATGAGTGAGCAAGAGTCAGCCGTATTAGAGATAACACGTTTCGAGGCTTTGAACGCGTGAAATAACCGTAGGAAAAAATAGCAGGTGGATCCCTTATCACGAGATCTCTGGCAAGCAAATACAAGTACAATAAATATTCTACTTTTAAAAACTAGAAAATCGTTTTAAGGAGTACTTATGTACGATTATCCGTCTCGAGAAAACTTCCCAAGATATCAAAAGCAATACAATTGGTTATATGCAAGATTACAGGATCATGAGTACACACGAAGTCCCTATTACGCAGGTATAAAACTGTAACACCACTGATATGTGTTACAATATTACGGCTATAGAATATTATTTCTGTGATACGTAATATAATATATGAATGTGTAATGTAATGATAAAATATAGTTGTATATCGGTGTGTTTCTTATAGGTTAGAATCAAATATATGCCTCCGCTAAAATATATGCTGCCACGTAAAAATCAGTACATTCATCCAGATTTGGATTATCTATGAATTTTAAAACAATTGGCTCATTAATTATAGCTAACCTCCAGAGAAGTCTTAATTCAAGTAAATCAATAAAAATAAATAAAATTGCCAAGATTTTAATGCTGTTAAGTGAATTCAACAAGAACCAAACTGAACTAAACCAATTCAAATTATTTAGTATTTTTGCATAACTTTAGTTGTGAAATATTATGTTATTCTAATTCTCAAAATTACATATAACACCAGCCTGCACGTTGCACATCAAAATAATTATCAATATTTGAATTTACTTTTGCTGGTGTCATAAATAGGTTTACAGTGGTCTGGGGGAAAATGCGACTTAGCTGTGTCGATAGCGGAAAATAACCGCAACTCTGCCGATGTCGGGGAGTCATCCTTCACTGGTGTAGAACCTAGGAACAGCTCTTCCTCACCTCATTGACACCCATCTCCTGGTGGTCCTCAGCGAACTCGTCCTCTGCGGGCCGGAACAGCGGAGGTGGGTGCAGAATCGGAACCTCGTCAGGATTGAAGTCGTATCCAAGAAGTCCTCCTTTACCGGGCCGTCCTTCCGTCTGGGCTCATCATATAGTTTATGTCGACGTACTTCTTCTTTTAAATAAATAAATAAATAAATAAAAAATATATATAGGCTCAGCATTCCAGTAATACATGAAGAAATCTGGATCACCGTCGTAAATATCAAACTTTTACTAATTAAATATGATAAATTAACTTCCATACTCAGGACTGTCTTCTTTTCCATGCTAACCTCTAGCTGATTCCAAATTAGAATGAATAAAATCAATAAATTATGATAGGCCGGCTAATAGATTGATATTATTTATGCGTGTAAAATATTAATATCTGACAGATTATTGTCCTATTTGTCTATTTATGTAATTATATTGTAATGAGTACTATAATTCATAGTTTTCATATTTTGATAACTGATATCTTCTATTCCACTGACAGATTTCTGTTATTTGTGTATGGAAACTATTAACAGCTGACAGATTATTGTCCTATTTGTTTATGTATTATATTTAATTGGTGCAGTCTGTATTTTTGACAACTCACAGTTTGTTATTTGTATTCTTGTATTTTTATTTTGACAAGTCACACTCAATATGTACTGGGGTTTACGTGATGATAAATAAATAAATAAAAGTGTGACATGGACATGTAGTAACATGGTTGCCCGGAATGGACGGCTTGGCACGGAGCATTCGCGCGTTGTCACGGGTAGCATCAGTTTTTTGTTGTACAAACATTGCTGACAATATAATGTGCTTGCATGGTTGAAAGGTTTTGTTTGCATGAATTAGAAGTTAATTGAAATGAGCTAGGCTTGGATACCGCGATGTTTGTAAGCCTGACACCATATGATGTTACTGGAGCCTCATTTGTCCATAAAAAATATTGAAGACCATTCCGTAGGACAATAGAGGCGATGGCGGGAATGCCGCTGTTTCCCACAGGAGGGCCGCCAAACAGAATCAATGGTTAGTTGACGTCTTTGTGCGTATTTAGAAAATTAAAACCGCGAAGATGCTGTTGAATATATGTAGTTGAAGTCGTGGGACATGGTATGAATATTTTATAACTTTGAAGTTAAATATTTCAAAACTTTGAAGTTGAATATCAAACATGGCTGTTGTGCTAAAAGAAATTGTGTCCGGGCCTTTAGGAAGAATCTGAAAGTTATATGTTCCAAATTTTACCATTACGCAGAGAAAAATTCAATAATGTACCTACTCATACACATAGATTGCATTGCATTGAGTTATTTTTTTTCTACTTAGTTAATTTTTAGTATGGTTATTGAGAGGCTTCCAAAAGTTAATTTTCACAGATATCAAAGTTGCATTAGTTTTGGTGTTGCTAATAAAATCAGCATTGCAGTTTATGCAGGGAAGTAAAACAATCTCGAAGTGCAAAATCTGCAGTTGCGTAGTGATTTACAGTTGAACCAGGGGCGTAGCCAGGAATTTATTTCGGGGGTGGGGTGGGGGATTAAACATTTTAATATTTAAATAATATTAACGGCAAATATTGAAAAATTAGTTGAAAATGATTTACAACCAGTGGGCTTAAAATACAGAGACAGGATCACAAATGCTTTAAACCTCCTACATAACCAAGGGAAATAACAAATTTATTGCATTAAAAAAATTATAAAATTTAAAGTTTTAAAGATGTATATTTCAAAATGATATAGGCAGAGATAATATACAGAGATGCAGCACTAAATGCTATAAACATGTTTCAGATTTAAGTTGGATTACAAGTGTTTTGTATTAAAAAAAATATATATGTATAAAAATTAACAAATGTTTGGTTACAAAAAGCCATTTTCTACCAATGTGCTGATATACAAAAATAACACCACAACTCCTTTATGTTCAAGAAAGAGCGCAAATGTCTTATATTTCATAAAAAAAAGTTATACAATCAATAGACTAACACACTAAGTCAAAAATATTAAATTATATAAACCTCATTCATGTTTAAGGGTGATGACAAAGTTCTTATATTTGAAAATATAAAATTTATAATATTACATTTTATTAGTTTTAAAAAAAATTATTTACAAATAACGAAGTAATAAACAGAAACTCTATTAAATACTTTTCTAAAAGTTATAATTTTACATGTTTATAGTCCAATAAGCTATTTACAATCACGTGGGCTAATATACAGAGATGAACGCATCACTAAATGTTACAAACCTCCTTCATGCTTAAGGGGAATTATAAATGTAATATATTTGAATAAATAATTATAATTTCACATATTTTTTAGCTAAACAAATTATTTACAACGAATGGGATAACACACAGAGCTAGAACTGTAAAATGTCCATTAATCTCCTCCTACTTTATGATAGCAGTGCATTGAAAATATCTCAAAAGTTCAAACTCTTTTATACAGTATATAAATGAACGGAGAAAAAATCCAACTGAATATGAGAAGTTATAAATCGAAAAATTGGATACACTTATTTACAATTTAAAATATTTAAATTGAAAAGAATAAAGTTCTAAGACTTCTAAGTGTGAAGTTTTTATGGACCACTCATTACAGGAGGAAGTCTAATCTGCACATGTCACTTGCAGTCCCACCCAGCTGAGAAAACCTTTGTGGCCCATGTTCTTACCTCCAGCGGCACTCGACACCCCACTTGACCCTGAAAGGACAATGGCTAGCAGTAAGGGAAGCAATCTAAGTGACACCATCTGACATCTGTGAAGTGTACAATTCATCTTGCTCACGCAACAGAGCACTAAAACACTGGATTAATCAAGAGTATCTTGCAATTTATCATTAAGGGATATATATGCATACATATAACTTATATAATATTTAATCTTTTTATTAAATTTGAATATTTTATTTTCGTTGGGGGGTAACCCCCCCCCCCCCCCCGGCTGCCACACTGAGTTAAACTAAAATCAGTCCATAATAATCTAGAATCATTTCTACGCTTACAATGTTACAAATAATATCCTCCCACATAAGTTATATTACGGAGTAAAGCTGAGAAGCATTTTTATTATCTATAAGTAATGGTTTTGAGAACCAAGCAATAAAATTTAGACGTTTGCGGATATGCCAAATAATATTAAATAGTAATTATGTGCATATACCTAAACGAACTGTTACCTACCAGTTAGACCAAACTTAAAGCACCGTAACGTAAGCATGATATATACATTACATAATACAGATATGTTTAATTGATTTACGTATAAGAAATTGAATTTTTTTAAGGACCAAACTGTGTGGTCCTGTATAAGTCCTTTAAACAGAGCTATTTACAAAAGTGAGGAGTATCAGCTTTGATATAAAGGTGAATGTTTTCGTTCCAATTTCTGATATGGTAATAAAAAAGATTTATTTTGCTTACGATTAGCAGCAAACAGTAAAACCTTTCTAATCAAATGATTGTCCGTGTAAAGACAGGAGTATAGTGTATATTGGCCGCGGCGATAATTCTATGAAAAAGTAATAACATCAGACTATGGTGTTTTATTTCTTAGGAAATAAAAACTATTCAAATAAGCATTTTTAAGTCTCCGAAGATGTAACTACCTCACAAGGAAAAAACTTTTAACGCATATTTACAAAAAAAAAAAGGGGGGGCTGGTTTGCAGATGTCAGTCAACTGATTTGTCATATTTATAAAGATTTGGTTTTGTACCAAAGCTATCAAATGAATGTAATCTACAAATTATTTTCGCAGGCGTTTGTTACATCTCTATTTCTTGTGAAACAAACCTAGGACTACATACTTTCCACTTGTAGTCATAAATTGTTTTACGCTCATGTCAGTCAATACTCGGTAGCTTACAGTAGGAGATCTGATGTTTGTTAAGTTAAATAGCTGATCCTCCCAGTATGCTTTCTGAGTCTGACGTCACGAGCCAAGTCTCCCATTGCAATCGCATGAATCGTAGTGTGACGTGTACGACCGTAGTCGAAATGTCACATGTATGTAAATTGTGTGAGTAAAACAAAAAAGATGCAGATTGAGATACTTTTGTCCGGGGTAAGTATTTGCGTATACGGACCAGAATTGTGATAACTTACACCTCCTGGACACATGTACCCAGTATCAGGAACTCAGCTTACAGTAGAGTCATCCAGCGTTGCTCTCCTCAAAAGGCTTACCATAGGAGAAATAACCTTTACCATAGGTAGGTCATAGATGATACTTAATTCCCTTTAGATTTCACTGATTTAATTTTATTATACTTGTGTAAAACTGTGGACACATTGAAATAGGATGCAATGACATAGGGAGACCAGTATTTAAGTTCACACATAGAATGGATAACCATTTAGAATATTTACAACTGGGAATATTCAGAAAAATATGCAAACCCACAATGACTAATTGGTCTAACATTGAAATATTAGCATTGCACTCAATTATATACTACAGCTAATCTTATGAAAGTTACGTGGCCGCAACTGAAATTGCCCATGCCAGTATTCAGTCTAATAGTAATCTTAAAATGTCTGCCGAAAATATCTTGTTAAATCACTAAGTTGGTTATTATTGAAAAACTTACACGAAATCTGAGAACAAGAACTCATGAAAATTAATCGGGGTTTTGTGAGCGTAAAGCAATTAAAATAATAAAATTCAAATTACAACATGGCTGGCTGGGTGGTGTCTCTCTTGTAAAATAATTAAAAGTTTCCTCCATAGTTAACATCGTTTCCAAAACAGACATGGAGTTATTTAACTCACAATTAAATGAAGCCTTGCCACTGGTGTTGGTAGTCGGCCATGTGGAGTTTTGTTCGAGTCCGTGGTCTTCCTTCATTCTAGGCCAGCGAGCCTGGGCACACGAAGGGAATACAATCTATAGATTGAGAATCCCACGTCACTCGCGGTTTGCAAATTTCCTAAAAGAATCGCGTACGTAGCGCGAGCAGACTATATTAACAATATACACAAAATACCGTCTTCTGTGTTTCATGTCTGCTATTCTTACAGATACGAAACTCGACTTAGATCTAATTAAAAAGAGATTCCTATAGGGTCAACGACAACTAGTCGTAGCCCTTCCTGACGGTAAAATCCACACAATGGAGATTGCTCCAACAAAAACTTAAAAGCGTCCTTCTTCTCAACCAATCACGGCATGGCAATCTCAGTTAAAATAACACGACACTGTGTCGTCAAGACAGTCAAAAAAATAAACATTAAACTTATTTATGACCACGTAACCCATAGCAACTAACATTACCAACTTTGTAACAATTATAAAACATAGACGAATAAAAATTATTATATGCAAAACAAACACTTGAAATAAAATAAAATAGAGTACTGCCATTCAACTGAAAAAATAATGAACATTTACATACTACACATAACACAATACGTAAATCGCTAGATTAATCAAAGAAGTCATCATCACATAATAATCAATAAATGATAGTGTCTATATACTAATTATAATACTTCCAAAATAGAAGAATTTGCAGGCGTTATAGTAGAATCAGAATGCGACTGATCGAATAAAGTTCGCAGATTCAGTGTAACCAACATTCGAATAGATGAAGTCACAAGCGAAAATCAAACGGAATCAATTATGAGAATGCGTATATTGATAATTTAAATAACGACAACGTCCATAGGACTTTTAACTCATCTTAAAACCATAGTTTGGCACTTTTTAAAACAAATTTTCCTTTAATAGACTACAATTTTCATAGAAGCACTTGGTACGTAAATAACAGTTCTAGCAATAATTGGTCATAACGCCTCCAAGTTACAGGAATGTTTTCCTATTATTTTCTGCCTTTAAAGTGTTTAAATCCCTACACTCAATATTTGGAATAAAAACATATAACAAGGATTTAAATTTACCTATAATCCACTTCAGCACTTCCCATCATGCCAAAATCTCTTTTCACAACATTCAACATTTCAAAGTTATGCTACCATTTCATGAATAACGAATAACAGTTAGAAAATATTGTTAATGTCATAACTATTTACTGACTACACAAAATTTTGTCCGATAAGTAGGGGTTGAAATACCCCCCAAATCTGGTGGGAAAACTATTGAGTTGGCAACACTGGGTTGCGAAAATAAACCAACGAGCATTGGATTTTTCCATAGACTAAAGACGAGGTAGACCGCTTATTCGTCTTCTGCGCATGTACCCAACATTGACCAACCCCAAAGGAACACATCTGTCAAAGTCACATGGCCAACAGTGACGAAAGTGTGTGTTTATATTTTAATTTTTAAATGACAAGCACTATTGTATACAGAAAATACATTTACCAATTTGAATTTAATCAAATTAATTACATATGGGTTAGAGGAAGTATACATACATCTCAAAGCATTTGTTTACAGATCAGTTTTACAACCTAAAATCCAAACCATGCCATTTTCGCTAGAAGTGTTGGCAGAAAAGAAGTTCAATGTTGGGACACGGATATTGATTGTACGCAGCCAGCGAGATCGGTTTACCTCATATTTAGTCTATAGGTTTTTCAAGCAAACAGTGTTAGGGAAATTCACCAATGGGTGATGGGTCCACCTGTGCAGTGGTGAATGTTCCACCGCTGTAAACCAATTGAGAGAATATCCGAACATCAAATTTTTTTTTAAATTCTGGTGAGCCCCCAAATCCCGCTACGCCAGCATGATCACCTTCACAGTTATGTGGGCCCTTCGGCATGCATGCTAGTAACTCAGTCGGTTGGAGAATGGAATGCGTATCAAAGCAAGCCCTACACACTTTAGGTCGTGTTTAATTATTATAATGAGCACATGCATCGCGGCTAAGCAGGGTTATAGTGCTATGGCTGCAATTGTAGCCATGTGCACACCCCGAAAGAAGAAGGGTCTAGATGGAAGAGCATAGCAAACCAGGCAAAGGGGAAAGGGCTGAGGAAAAGCTATGCGACAGTCGCGGAGGATAAAATAATTCATTTTAACTGGATTAGGGGTGGATAAAGGTGGGTATTTGTTAGTTCGGGAAAAAAGACTTCTGTTGGTTTGATGTGGGGTGAAATGAAATGAGATTACAGCTGTTGTGAATTGCGGGGGACAGAACAGTCCTCGCGCAGATGCCAATCATCGTTTGGGCGCAGGCGCCCTTTAAGTTGAGCTACTGTCAATACTACCGTACAGGCGAACCAGCATTGCAGCACTGACAGCAACTGTTGGATGCAGGGCCATACCTGCTTATCGTCGATTGCTTCGGAAAACCGGACAGCTGAGTCATGGCACCTACTCCATCTTCGCTCTGTCAGAATGCGCCACTGTAGTGCAGCACGTATTTTACCAGTGCCTGTGGTCGAGATAAGGGATGATAGCGCCGCCTCAGCATCCTAGAATTCTCAACCCCTGCGGCCGAAGCGCTTAACCACCCCCCCCTTTTTTTCTTCCACTGATCACCAACAAGAGATAAGTATAAAAGGGTTGGCATGACCAACGATAAGGTTAAAAAACGCAAACATGAGGAGATAAACTCCAGCAACCAGGCTGCGAACAGTAGCATTCAATCACAAGAACAGCGACACATAAAAAGCCTGATATCAGACAGATCACTGTGATTTACGACAGTAATGTCCCGAATCATGTGCTTGCAGCAAGGCTGCGAAAAGTAATCAAAAATGAAATGTGCAACCGAGTGGTGTCTACCAGGCAACCACGATAGAAGAATATCACCTGGCACTGCAGGTGATTCGCGAGTCAGGCCTGGGCTACAGTGTGCTGCTGTCCAGGAACGAAGTTCCATTCAAGGCTGTTGTTAAGCCAGTCCCCGCGACATGGATCTGGTCATGATCCAGGAAGAGTTAGTGGCCGAGAGATTTAATCCCATCCCAGCAAACACGGAAAATGCGGGCCAGAATCGGGCCGTTAAAAGCTAGCCGACAAACTCCGGCCAGCCGATACCAGACCGCTGTCTTATGCCGGAAGCGCGCAATGGAAATATGGACAGGCAGCCAACTATTAGCGGATAGTGTCGGGCCTGCGACGGATGGTGATGCCGGGCTTGCGATCGCTGGATGTCGTTACGGTGCCAGGCCTGCGACGGCTGGAAGTCGCTATGATGCCGGGCCTGCGATGGCTGGGTGTTGTTACAATGTCGGGCTTGCGACGGCTGGATGTTGTTACGAGGCCGGGCCTGCAGCGGCATGATGTTCAGAAATACGCAGTATAACAATGAAAAAAACCTTAACTCTTCAATTAAAATTTTTAGTAATAGCTATTTCTTCATTACATATATTAGTTTCATTTACTTCTCAAAACATTATATGATATGAAATTATTTTGCTTGTCGGGTGCAGGATTCTAGGTTAAGACACTTGAGTTGACAGTCCAGCATGCTAACCTATACACCATGGGGTAAGTTGCTGATACTTTCCAGTATTTTAAAATATATCATGATACAAATTATTATAAATGAATATATAAATTACATAACAATATAAAAAATAATTTTAAAACATGGATTAATTAAAGACTATTTCTTCAGAGGCTTGCAAACAAAATAGTTTTTGTTAGTGTTTAATATATCTGTCGGATAGTGGTGCAAATGAAAAGAATTTCAAAGTAAACAAATTACATGGGCTACCACATGACACACATATAATAACGAAGAAAACAAGCTAATGGTTAACACACGTTCTCAAAAAAGACATCACGCCATTAACAGCTAGCTAACATATTGCCTATTTAAAACACTTTCCAAAAGTTTGTCGGCAAAAAGACATCATATTTGTATCTTTATTGTGATAAAGCGCCTTGTCTCGAAAACGTTACCGGGCCGGAATAAATAAGATAATGGTCAGCTTACCGAAAAGACAAAGATGCTCTATGGGAATCTCCCCAGAAAATTTTTTAAGATGTTTGCTCTGTTTTATCATCCCGACATATTTTCGGTAATATCCATCTGTTATCCTAAAAAATACAGCGGGTGATTGTCTTTTTTTTTAATAACGGATAGCAATCTGTCTCAAAAAAGACATCACGCCGTTTTCAGATGGCTACTTTCTGGTATTGAAACGACAGTTGCCGACAGTACAGGTATCGGGTCGACACTTTGCCGACAGGTTGTGTTAGCTGGGATTGCGGTAAACCCGATGTACGTCCGAAACAGGATGCGACTCGGCATGGCACGAGTCGACCTGCCAACTGGTGAAGCAAGCCAGGCGATTTTCTCGCTCACTGGCTTTGTGGCCGTGTGGTGCAAGTAGAGCACTACCACCGCCCAGACGGTACTCCCCAGTGCCCACGCTGCCAGCGCTTCAACCACAACAGTGCTGGCTGCACATGCGCACCCAGATGTCGCTTATGTGGAGGCGACCACTTCACTACTGCTTGTCAGGAAACTGACCAGAAAAAGAAGAAATGCATGCTGTGTGATGGCCTTCACGCAGCTGATTATCGTGGCTGCACTCAGCTTAAGCAAGAAAAATGGCGCCGCCTCCCCATCGATGAGAGGAAGAAGAGACAGCAGCAGTCTGCTGCTTCGCTGAAGGCAAATGTATCTGTTGCTGCTGATGCCTTGAGGGCAGCTCCAGGACGGCCTGTCCCACAATACATCCCCGCCCCTCCCCCTGCTGACTATGTATGGAAACAGGTAGCAAGTAGGCGCACAAATAGTAATACTTTTGTGCCTGCATACGCACAGTACACACCTGTGCGACTGCCAACTATAATCAGGGTTTGCCACAATACCAGGAGCGGGAAACTGATTTTCCCACGTAAGCGAGCCTGCACCACCCCAGCAGACTGTCTCTGATAGGCCAGCTTCCTCGGCCAGTCAGGAGGCAGCATCAATTAACACCGCGTAACATAATTGCAATATGGAAGTGGAAGCTTCTGAGATTGCGAATATTCTCTTATAAAAATAATAAGAACTTGCGCGATAATCCGCTACTCGCAACACTCTTCGAACCATTGCTCCAACTCATTGTAATATGGGCAGACCCGAACACAGATTTCCGCACCAAGGCAGAAGCTACTGTTGGCTTCACACTTACAGTGACCAAAAAAGTAACACTCAATGACGCTTAACTCGGCGTCAAACACACACGAGCGGTAAACTCACATCAAGAAATTTTTATACTGGAATACTCGAGGCATTCGTGACAAGCAACATGAGCTAATTGATTACTTAGCCAGGCACCAAATACCCCTCGCTGCTATAAATGAGACTCAGTCAAACCCCTGAGTCAGGTTTTCTGTCCCAGACTACACTGTTTTCTGCGCAGATCGGGAAGACAGGCAAGGAGGCGGAGTTTTTGTTTACGTACACAACTTTATCAACTGCTACGCCGCCAAGTAACCCCAGCTTGCTACGGTTGAAGCAGTAGAGGCTGAATTAAAGTTAGGCACACAGCATATAGCCTTTTATGCTGTATATTGTCCGCCAGACCGCACTTTAACAGCTGCCGACCTGGACGAACTTACCAAAACCGCAACCACATTCATTGCTGCAGGCGATTTGAATGCGAGACATGCCACCTTTGATTGTATGACGCTCACAGCAAATGGTACTGTGCTTTATATCCACCAGGAACGTCACAATTATATTGTGCACGCTCCATTGGAGCTGACCTTTGACCCCCACAGCCCAGATACCAACCCGATATTCTGGATATTGTGTTTTCGTCACAATTTATTTTCGTAATATGTTTTTCTCATAACTTTTCTAGTGTGCTTGCCTTGAACATTCTATGAACTTACATCCTGAACTGTTAAGATAGATGAACTTCCGACAGGTATAGGAGGAAGTTAGCTTTTTTATATTATGACTTGATGTATAGGCAAATGTGTATTTACAACTATGAGTTTTAACAGTGTATGTGTGAATAAGTACCTACAAGAAAGAATGCCGTATTGCAGAACTGTGTCTTTATGCTATACTTTTGATTTCTCATTCATTGCTATTGTTTATGTATGTTTGCAATACCTGTGCACCACCAGAGAATCGCACCTGAACCCTGAGCCACAGAGCTCCCATGAACTCACTGCGGTGAAACCCGGTGCTAGGTATTTTAATTCAATTCATTATAGTGTTTTATGTGTGTATTTAGCATTACCTCCGTGTGCCAATTGCCGCGATTTCATGCATGTTATTGAAGGGTACTTGCATTGTGTCGTCTAGCCCGCTAACCCAGGTGTTGGAAGGCCTAGGGTTGGCGAACTCTCAACCTGTCACACGTAACTGCTCAGTTTGTTGTAAGTCCCACAGGTTGCCCTGAAAGATTTTCCTTTTCTTTCATAAACACTGCAGCAAGCTCCAGGATAGTTAGTGATGTTTTCCCCGCCTTCCTCGAGTAAGGCTTGCACATAATTTTTATTATCCATCGTTTGTAGCATGTCGTCATTTTCAGTGTTTTTATTCGAGTTTTTATTAATGTATTCTCTTGTAAATACCCACGACAATATGTTGATTTTTGTGGCGACATGCACGAAGCAGAAACGCTTATTAGAGTATTTCCACGACAACCAAGCAGGAGGACGTCACGCTTCCTCCGCACCCCCCGTGCTGGCAGCCAACAAGCTCCCACTATGTAAGTCAGGACGCTGCGGAGCTCGAGAGTCATTCTTGTTCCATCTCTTGCATTTTCCCACAGCACTGCTGCCAGTGCTGGGACCGCCCGAGATCTTCGAAGCATTAAGTATGTACTTCACAGTCGATGCCCAGTCAACCCGTCAACCAGCGAACACACTTACCAACAGGTTAAATTCACTTTGTCTTCTCAAGACATCTTTATTAGACAGTTTAGAAGTATTATATATTTTCTTGTTGAGCTAATTCTTTCCCATTCTCCGTCAGAACAAGGTCGCATACACCTGGCCAGCGTAATAACCTTCAGCACTCAACTGCATGGTAGGAGGTAGCACGCATCACATGTTTATTGAGACATCAATAAACATACTCTTGTTTCCTACCTCTCAGCTTTTATTTCTTAGAGTATCTGTCTGTTTGCCTGCTAGATACGGGTTGCTACGTACACCTTTGACAAGGACCGGGGAATTTATAACTACCGAATTTACTTCAGCCACGGGCGCCCTTCAGGGGTCCGTCATATTTTCGCACGCCCATTAGACGGCCATCTGTTGCTTTCCAAACTACCACAGCATTGCTTCCAGTACCGGTGGAGAGGAACAGAGGAGCCACAATCACTAGTAACGCCTTCACCCAGAGAGGGGCGACAGTCTCAAGTTGTTGCCTTATTCCACAGCACTGCTTCCAGTGCAGGGATAAACCGTGGCTTGATACCTGCCATCCATTCCTGTGTGGACGCACATCCAGTGGCAGCATTGGTGACCCGAACGGCTCCCCGTCTCTAATCAGCCCTCCTAGCATGGGGGATCAGTGGAGACTTTACAGAGTCTGGTCAGCAAGCCAAAACAGGACTTACACTATAACTTGTATTTAGTTTGTTCGTGTGAACGTGTACCCAGTAACCTGTGAGCAGAGACTTTATCCCTGAAAGCCAGAGGCACGGCCTAATGCGTAGGGAGCGACGCGCAGTGCTCCTTGCCGCCAGACAGTTGAGTGCACTTCCTCAACCTACACCGGAAAGGCAGGCGGAACGGGACCGCGCCGCCCAACTCAGGCACGAGTCACTATCGACTGCTCCGGTTGTGGTATTATTTGTGTATCCGTGCATACGCATTCACCCATCGTGCCATCCTGTGATAAGAAGATTGTAGACCGGTACGGAGGTTAGATTTGGTTGGGACAACATCCACATCTGGATCTACGAATCTCACCTATGGAATCACAGCCACGGTGTGGGCCAAGCCCGCTACGATTGGACAAAGTGCACCACCAACACGGCACCCAAGAAGTAGAAGTAAGTGAGTACTAACTAACACCTCTCGCCTCTCGACGCCTATCTAACTCAATCACCCCGCTTTTGGTCTAGCGGACAGAATCCTTGATTGTCGTGCTCATTATTCTAACCAGTCACGCATCAAGAGATTTTCAGTTGCACAATATGCAGTAAACCCTATCACCACCTATGCATAGGTTGGCCCGACAAATGCGTATCTATGCCCGGGATGGCCTACCAATTCGAGAGGTGCAGGAAACACATCTCTCACTCCCGCAGATATAAGCCTTCCCGGGTATATATCGAACCTGGAACGGCACCTGCCCATCCAGCTACCGGTAGAGATTACGATATTCAAATAACCGACTTTGCAGGTAGCCCACACGAAGACCCAGTCACATTCACACAGGAATGCAAAAAATAATTTTAAGAAATCGACCTGCCACGAAAACAATGGGTTGACTGAGCCCAACTGTGTTTGAAGGGCCTCGCCTTTACGTGGTTGGAAAGATACGGAGAATTTTTAACGGACTGGAAGCAGTTCAGTAACCGGATAGCAGCGGAATTCATGAGCGAGGAGGTGTTGGCTAGGCTAACTACACAGTTTTATAGCCAGACCCAGGTACTCGACAAAGAAGTCGAAATCTTCATACGAAGAAAAGAACAAATGTTTCGACGGGTGTTTCCTGGAGTCGACGAGGCTACCGCCATTCGTTCCAACGGTCGAATGTTGCTGCCAAATCTCCAGAACGTAGTCTTGACAGCCGGATCCTCGACCTTGGATGAATTATTTAATCGAGCCAGCGAAGCTGAGCAAAACTTTGCAGCACAGGCTAGTCTCGAGAAGCCAGCATCCACCAAGGCCCTTGAGGTACGAACACCACCTGCTGCACCTCCTAAAGGCGTACCAACCGCGACCCCTCGCGTGGCATTCGTACCCAAATGCTGGTATTTTTTTGGAAAACCACTGGAACAAGAACTGCCCTCGGAAACTAGAAGGAGCTGCCGCTCCACCAAACCGAGTCGACAAAACTTCGATAAATATCCCAACACGGCCAGCCAGAAATCCAACTCCCGGAACCAAGCCAGGAAATGCCGACGCCGGGGTACGAAGTGGGCCACCACCCCCGGTTTACAAGGGCCCATCCTCCAGGGATTAAGCGAGGAAGTACCAATTCCCATAGCCCCCCCCCCCCACATTGAGGTGGAGATAAATAATAATAGGACACTCGCCCTACTTGACTTGGCAGCCACCGGAAATTTTATCAGAAAGAAATTTTAACATCAGACCAGCTCGCCGAAGTAAGACCCCAAACCAAAATAGTAAGAATGGCACAACCTGAATCCACTCAGGTTGTAACAGGTCACATTACTCAGAACATAAAAATTCAAAGTATTGCTACACCGACAGAATTCATTGTATCACCAACCATGTCCGAATCTATGATACTAGGGTGTCCATTGCTCATCCACAATCAATGCATTTTAGACCACGGACAAAGAAGTGCCTATCTGGGAGAAACCCACCGAATTACTGTAAACTGGGATCAAAACCCAGACGACATCCCGTTAATGCCCATTGACCCGATGAACATTAACCACGAACTCGACGAACCAGAATTTTCCCAATTAAAGGCCATACTAGATGAGCATACCAGAGCATTCGGACAAGGAGGACTGCTACGACAGACACGTTCCATACAGCAAGAAATATGGCCTATCACTGACGTACCAGTTTACAACCATACATACCGAGTGCCAGCCCGTCGCCGTGCTTATCTCGACGATGTAAGAATATATTCCGACAGCTGGGAGGAGCATCTAGGCCATCTGCAACGAGTATTGCAAAGACTCGAATTACACGGAATAACTTACAAGCTGTCGAAAAGCTTCTTCGGCAAGTCTTTAATAGATAATCTGGGACATGACATATCACCTGAGGGAAACTTTCCTAACACAGTTCGATACGAACGATCGAAGAAGCAGAAGAACCTTCAAATAAGCGACAACTACGATGATACATAGGTCTATGTAATTGGCTACGAGACTTCCTAAATATTGCAACATATATGGCATCACTACATCCAATCCTCGAGAAAGACTCACATTGGCGTTGGGGTCCAGAACGACAAACATTTTCCAACTTGAAGAATAGTTTCAAGAATATCCACCAGCTCCATCGACCACAAGGAGACAAACCCTTAATACTCCAAACAGACACATGTCAAAACGGCCTGGGCGCAGTACTGTACCAGCAAGACATAGAAGGACACCCACGTGTGATAGCATATGCATCGAACCCCTTAAACGAAACAGAGTAGCGCTACCACATCAATGAGCAAGAGTGTTTGGCTGTTATCTAGGCCGTGTAGTAGTACAGGTATTATCTCGAAGGTCAACACTTCATTCTATGGACCGATTCTAAAGCCCTCCAATGGCTACACGAGTCCCGGAATTCGAAGGCCAAGCTCGGCCGATGGGATATGTTCCTTACTGAATTTGTCTTCGAGGTACAGCATTGCCCAGGAAAGGAGAACGAACTGCCAGACACCCTGTCTCGATTCCCAACCAATAACACAGGAGGAAGAGGATGAGAAAATGTCTTCCCGCCCCCCCCCCCGCCCCACAGGGCGAAAAAAGTCTGGAAGAACAAATCCGTCTTCTCCAACTGCGAATAACCTGCCAACAAATGACCCTAAGCCAGCAGGAGGACTCCGACATCCGATGCCTACTATGGGAACAGCCCCAGCGATTCAAACTATGGGATGACGTCGTGTGGATAAGTAGCAGACAGTCCAATATGCCTTGAAAAATCTGAGTTCCACCACACCTATGCACCGATATATGCCAGCACCACCACTGCCATCCCCAAGCTGGTCACCCGCGTACTAGGGAAACCCTGTTGGACATTAAAACCCATTATAATTGAGACAGGACAAGCCGAAATGTCCAGCAGTACGTTATCAACTGTATCTCGTGCTGCCACGGCAAAGCCTACCCGGTTACCCCTTCCACTGCAAAACCACAGAGACCCAAGATGTCCTGTACCCACATCGCAGCCGATCTGATGGGCCTGTATCCATGGAGCACAAAAGGGAACCGATACCTGCTCGTGGTAACCGATCAATTTTTAAGATGGGTAGAAGTATTTCCTCTACCCAACCAAGAAACCACCCAAATCGTGCCGAAAATGGAGATGGAGACTTTCTCACAATGGGGATATCCAAAAGCCATACTGACAGACAATGGCACACAGTTTACGAGTAATCAGTGGCAAACGGAGGTAGAAACCTGAACTACTCCCCCTTACCATCTCCAAGTCAACCCCGCTGAATGGAGGAACCAGGAGATCAAGAAGTGCCCCTATATCAGTGTGGGTAATGATCACAAACATGGGGATAAACACATCCCCACAATACTGTTTGCCTTTCAACACTGCACGAATGAAGCCTTCGATACCAGTCCGAGTGTCCTACTCCTGTGACAAACATTACGCCGACCAGGCGACTGGCAGTGGGAAAGCGAACCAACAGACCTGCCTCACCCCTAGGACATCTGGCTAGCAGCCTTGGCCCGCGCCACACATGCCCAACGAGCCCAAACAGCATACATTCTCAAGAAATATCCCCAACCGAAAACTGAGGTCAGAGAATTTAACCTAGGGGAAGCCATCCTTCTGCGAAGTCACCTTCTAAGAAAAGCCAGCAACCTATTCAGCGCTGGCCTTGCTGACAAGTGGGAGGGGCTGTACCGCATAGCAGGCAAGCGAGACAACGTCTACTGGGCCGAAGATATACGAGGACGAATACGGAAGGTTACCCGAGGCCAGATACGACCCTACCCAGGGAACATGCCGATGCTTGGGGACGACGATGCCGAAGGATATTCTCCTGGCCAGTCCGAAGATGAAGACGAGCCTCAACCCAAGAGGGTTGCTCCCGATACCGAATTGGGACCCACGCCAAGACCTGAGCCGACGCCGCTCATCGTTAACAAGGCTGTGGATCGGGCAACGTGGACACGAGTAACCCTAGAATAGTGTTGCCCAGTAGTGGCTGGTAGCACGAGCCCGGTGCCTCACAAGGCTCCCACCTTAGCGAGCGAACCAGAAGTGTTGAAGCCGTGTAGGGTACCACTGCTACTACTGGGTGTGCGATCCCAACCAAGGCCAGGCCGTAGCACCTAAGCAAATGCCCCCGCCAGCACCCAGGTGCTCCAGTGGAGTTACAACTCCGGTGTACTGTCTCTGCCTGGTTGGAAAGTGTTGCTAGTTTTCTGGGTTCCTCTATTATACTCCTCCAGTACCTGTTCACTTGATAGGAATAAAATAAATGGCCTTCTAACATGTGTGTATCAGAACTGGAGCCGCCTAAGGGGGAGTCTCCAGTTATAGCTAGTTCGTAGTAACAATCTCCCGTTTTCGGTTGGCAGTACTTGACTCGAGGTTCTCCTAGCAGCTGGTTTAAAATAACTATATGAATGAGACTCGTAGTTAGACGAAACAAAACTGTGTTTATTATTCGCTTAGTAAACACAGTGACTCGTACTCTCCTGCCAAGCATATGGGTGACTGGAAGTAAACCTGCGGTAGCCAGGTGTAGGTGACCTGACCCTAGGCTAATTGGGAAATGAATTAAAAGTGACGAAGATTGGTTACAACAAAACTAACTATAACCGGGGTGTCTGTAGGAGACAAAGAAATGAATTTACTTCTCTAGTAACGTGGTAGTGTGGAATGTCTGGTAGCTACAGAAAGCTTCTGGTAGCTATTGGCGATTGGCGTCGCTGGAGTGTCTGGTCGCCGGTGATGCAGAGCTCTAATGGCGACATCAATGTTGGCAGCCTCTGGTGGTTGCTGAAGAGTGTTAAGCAGTTGGTGGCAGCCTCTGGAAGGGTTGCTGAAGATCTAACAGTAGTTGGTGGGCCCCAGCACTGGTCGTGTTGAAGCGAGCTTGAAGACAGGCAGGAACAATTCGTGAGGTTGTTTTTTTTTTTTTTTACTGGCGAGCCCCCCAAATCCCGCTACGCCAGCGTGAGCACCTTCGCAGTTCTGTGTGCCCTCCGGCATGCATGTTAGTAACTAAGTCGGTTGCAGAATGGGATGCGTCTCAAGGCAAGCCCTTTATGCCTAAGGTCGGGTTTAATTATTATAATGGGCACATGCATCGCAGCTAAGCAGGGTTATATTGCTATGGCCGCAATTTAGCAATGTGCACACCCCGAAAGAAGAAGGGTCTAGATGGAAGATCATAGCAAACCATGCAAAGCAGAGAAGTTCGTGGAAAATCTATGCTACAGTAGCGGAGGATTAAATAATTCATTTTAACTGGATAAGGGCTGGGTAAAGGTGGGTATTTTTTAGTTCGGGAAGAATGACTTCTTCAGCTCAGACCGGGGGTGTGCACTGGCCCTTGTGAGGGCCCGTATACCACCCAGGCAGTTGCAGCATTTGTATCTTTCTGTGGGCTAGAGGAAGTTTCCCTCCCCATACTGTAGAAAACACATAGGCCAGTGGTCAGAATGCCCAGCGTGTCCCGGCGCAACCCAGACAGGTCGCTAGGTCGCCCCAGTAAAGCCGCTGTACCCGAACCCTTTCCTTCCCTATCTGCGGGGGGAGTGGTGGTAGTGGCAAACAGTTACCTGAACGCGGAAAAGTGCGGAAGGGGGGGGGGGGGGGAGGTTGACGCGCCGCTTGCATGCGCAACCCCTCGTATCCACGTGTCCCGCTGCCCTCCAGGATTGTGGCAGGCCGCGACTTCCGTGTACGGGTTGGGGCGGGGTTTGAATCTCACTTGTGTAGAAGTCGGTACACTAGGTTTGCAGTGAGATGAGTCGTAATCGTAATTGGTAGTTTATATAAGCGGCACGCGTCAAACTTTTACTCATTTATTGTTTATAAATTATAAAATGTTCCAAAGCCCATCTGAACAAAAAACAATATGTACACAAAACCTTTAAAAACAATTTAAAACTCCTTAAAGCAATTCTAGCACCGATGATTCCAAATGTAAATGCACTCGCAGATGGGTTATTAATTATTTAAAGCTTTCAACATAGCGCAAGTCGATGCTGTCCCAATTAAATGCAACCAATTTTTCAGGCGACAAGCAGCTAGGAATTTACATTACTTCAAGTACACCATTTTAAAGCAAAGCAAAGGAACTATGGGCACCAGATACTGTATGTTACTCCAAACTTAATTTTGAAAAAATACCAAGGAAATACCAAACAGAATTTAGTATGTAAGTGAAATAGTGCTCACAAAACCCTAACTCGATTTACCATCAATTCGTTACATGTCACGAACCCACCTCATCGTGCAACTCATTGTGCACTGCAGCAGACATTTCAGGTCGCTCAATACTAGCGAGGTTTAGGCTTTTGAACAGAGTCCACAGTGGACCGACGAGCAGAAATACCAGAGAGGTATTCTCGTGGAGCTGACCTGAGTAGAAGTGAACGAACTTTGCTCGAAAGCAAGCCTCGTCCAGCCAAAAAATATACCAACCAATCACCTCACTGTTGGTCGCGCATGCGCAGAAGGGGTAGTGGTACCTAAGTGGTAGGCAGGAAAACACAAGAGCACAAACGGATTCAGTTTCAATTTGCGTTTACTCAGTTTTCCATTTACTCAGATCACCGATTTTACGAAATTTTATTAATATTAAAAACATTAAAAAAGGCAACCCTGGCACCAAATGGTCGCCAAAGCAGGGCGCTCCAATAAAACAGTAATATTACACATTCTTGCAACTGACAGAGTATTAAGACCAAGCAAATGCATACTCAATTCAAAAGATACAGGAGACTAGATAAGTGAGTATTTGAATTCTTTCAAGCCTTCAAAACTGAATAAAGTATCACAGCAAAACTGATATAGTCAAAATATATTGAATTATAAATACTTGACGTCAAACAGCCAAACTTGAACATTTTAAAAGGAAAACGGGAGGGGAGAGGTAGCCAAGGCAATCGCAGGTAGCACACGCACAAGCTGCGCAACATGACCCTGCGAAATGGCATTCTTTCTCGGAATCGCCCTGCAAAACGGCATCCTTCTTGCAGTTGCATCTTTACAAATACACTATAAAACGTATGAACATATTTAGTTGCGTATCTACACATATAATCATTATAAGAAAATCTGAAATTATCTAAAAGTCCTGTTATCGAAGGCTAATCTAACACGTGTGATATGGAAGTCTCTGTCGTCACTTATCATGTGCACTGTGGTGTGTGTCTATACGTGATATGTTCGTAGATTTTACCGGCACTGTGGTAAGCGTCTCTAAGTAATTTTACGTAATTACGTGGGCTGTCGGCCACTAATTATTCGGAACCTTATCGCTGGTGAGGTGAAAAATACCTAAATTATACTGTTTCTATCACTTGACTGCTGTTATCACCAGTTCTGTTCACACCTAGTCGAGTGGTTACTAACTGTTTATTTACTTCTACCTCACCGGCTCCTTTGCTTTCCCTGCTTAATGACAGCTTGGGTAGGCACGTACGCTGGATACACACTTTATTTAAACCTAGCCTAAATTGCGAATGTTTCTCGGTTTCACTGTAACTGGCGGCTAGTTTAAATTACACTGATTGCCGGTCTGTAACAAGTCCTGTTCTGTTTTTACGTAGTAGTCTACGACTACGTGTGTACACTTTCTTCATCGCACTTTTACTTACTTGGTTCGGTGTGTGCAGGTATAGCTGGTCTTCCTCTTGGGCGTAGCTCGGCATGCAGTGGGTACGGCCACGTGTACCTCGACGTGGGTCGCCATGGTGACTCTCGGTACCGGCCAGGCATAGTCAGTCTTGGCGGCACGAGATGGCATCAGGCGTCGTGGCGTCTGCTTTTGCCGGAACTGAGAGTGAGGGTACAGCTACTAGAGACGTAGTGGCATTGCGGGGAACTGATCCCAGGTCCTCCACCCCGACAGCACGGATTCCTACCTGTAGAGCAGGACGTTTCTCTGCTGTTGTAGTGCAAGGGAGTTGCGGTGGGAGACCGCTTTCCACCTTGCCGATGTAAGCATCCCGTCGTGGGGCCAGGTAGTTGGAGTCATCGATGTTCTCGACGTCCAGGTCCCACGACGAGGCAGTGGGAGGGAGAGGGTTCTCGACCTCCACTGCGGGCGTTGCTCCAGCGGAGGGGTAGTGAGTCGTCGACGGTCTCGGCTCCTGTTGTGGTAGCACCGGGGAGCTGCAGATCACCGCTCTCAACCTTAGCTACCGGTGGTGCTTCTTGTCGTAGGGCCGGGTAGTTGGAGGAGTCGACTGCCTCGGCGTCCAGGTCCTGTGGTGAGGGAGTGTGAGGGAGAGGACTCTCGACCTCAACTGCGGGAGTTACACCAGGTGTCGGGTAGTCGGAGGCATCGACAGTCTCGGTGCCTTCGGTATCAGCGGCCAATTGAGCGAGAGACATATCAAGTCTCTCGTCTTCAATGGCGTCGATGGGTTGTGAGCTCGTTTGCAAGTTCGTTGTCCGGTGGTCTAGTGGGGTTTGTTGGAACTTCTCGTCGGGGCTCGAGATCGTCTTTGTAGAAGGTGGAATGGCTGGACAGTTGTACCAGGTGAGGAGACAGGCGCCCGGGTTGGTTCTACCCCACTCACCGAAGGTGCTTCTGACATTTCACTGATGCGACTAGATCGACGGGGTGTCTGGCTGCCTTCTCGGTCTTGTGGGCTCTGCCATGACACTTAGGAGAAGTTCGGGATCGTTTTGTCACATCCTGCTGCAACTTTGTCCGCGTAGCTGCATGGCGTGGAGGGTAATGATCTTACGCTAACTGCTCCTTGGCGTGTTTCTTCGTCCGGCCTCCATGGTGGCACGTAGTTGGGTGTTCGTTCGATGCCGAAGGGTCTTGCTCCAGGCGGTCTCATGAGTCCTGGGTAGAGTTCGGGAGCTGCCCTCCGGGGTTGTGCTTCGTCGTCACCGTCGGAGCTCACTGGTGTTTCCCCTACGTCGTCGGTGTGCTCTACTCGTGGCATGTCCCCCGGATAGGGACGTATTTGGCCTCGGGTGGCCTTACGTATCCTTCCTCTGACGTCCTCGGCCCAGTAAACGTTATCCCGTTTGCCGACTATTCGGTAAGGCCCATCCCATTTGTCAGCGAGGCCAGTACTGAATAGAATGCTAGCCTTGCTGAGTGGATGTGTTCGGAGCAACATAGCTTCTCCAAGGTTGAATTCGCGTACGTCTGTCTTGGGTTGTGGGTACTTTCTATGGATACACACCTCCTGGGCCTTCTGGGCAGTGGTAGTGCATGCTAGAGTGGCTAGGCGGATGTCCTCGGGCTGAGGCAAGTTGGTGGGTTCGCTATACCACTTCCAGTCACCTGGTCGGTGTAGGGCCTGTCCGAAGAGGAGTGTACTGGGGCTAGTGTCTATCACTATGTTCGTGCAATGGTGTAGGGCAAACAATATGGTGGGTATATGTTTATCCCAGTGTCGGTGGTCATTCCCTGCACTGATACGGAGGCATTTCTTGATTTCTTGATTCTTCCATTCAGTGGGGTTGGTATAGAGGTGGTATGGTGGATTCGTCCATGTCTCGACTCCTCATCCCTGGCATGCTGACTGCCATTGGCGACTCGTGAAATGAGTGTCATTGTCAGTCAGTATCGCTTTCGGGTATCCCCAATGTGCGAATATTTCCATCTCCATCTTTTGCACTGGGGGCTGTTACCTGCCTGGGTAGAGGGAAGGCCTCCACCCACCTAGAAAATTGGTCGGTCACGACGAGGAGATAGCAGTTTCCCGTGGTGCTCCTTGGCTATGGTCCCATTAGATCGGCGGCTATATGTGTCCATGCCGTCTTGGGTCTCCTTGGTCGCGCAGAAGGCCTTGCTGCGGCAGCACATGACACAGTTGCTGATGTACTGCTGAACGCCACGGCTCATTCCATTCCAGCTATAGCGGATCCCGATGTCCAGTAGGGTTTATCGGGTCCCCAGGTGTCCGGATTGGGGGTGGTCATAGTGGTGGCGACAAATATCGGCTCGCAGCTGTTGTGGAACCCAGATTCTCCAAGGAGCTTTGGGTTGGCCAATTCGTATCCACACGACGTCATCCCGAGCTTCGAAGCGCTGTGGTTGCTCCTGCAGGAGACTGTGCACATTGGGGTCCTCCTGCTGGCTTGTCGAGATTTGGTTTCGAGTAGTCTGCAACTGGAAGAGACGGATCTGTTCATCGGGGCTTCGTTCTACTTGAGGGGGATGAGACATCATTTCCCCTTCTTCTTGCTTGGCTTTCTCCTCCAGCGTCGGAAAGCGGGACAGGGTGTCTGGCAGGTTGTTCGTTTTTCCTGGACAGTGCTGTACCTCAAAGTTGAATTCGGTAAGGAACATGTCCCACCGACTGAGCTTGGCTTTGCTGTTTCGGGACTCGTGTAGCCATTGGAGGGCTTTCGAGTCCGTTCGCAAGATGAAGCATTGCTCTTCTAGATAATATCTGTACTTGCGCACTGCCCAGATGACTGCTAGGCATTCCTGTTCGTTGATGTGATAGCGTTGCTCCATTTCGTTCAGGCGGGTGAAGGCATATGCTATAACATGTGGTTGGTTGTTATTGTCCAGCTGGTAGAGGACTGCTCCCAGCCCAGTCAGTGGTTGATCTCCTTGGGGTCGATGTAGCTGTTGTATTTTTCCGAAGCTTGTCTACAGGTCGCGGAAGGGCTGCTGTTGCTCCGGTCCCCATCGCCAGCGTGTCTTTTTCTAGGAGCGGATGTAAAGGTACCATGAGTTGTGCAATGTTCGGCACGAAGTCGCGTAGCCAGTTGCACAGACTCAGATATTGGCGTAGTTGTCGTTTATTTGCCGGTTCGTCGGCGTCTTCAATGGCTCGTATGGAGTTATGTTGTGGGAAGTTTCCCTCGGGTGTTACGACATGTCCCAGGTAATCAATGGATGATATGCCGAAGTAGCTTTTGGAAAGCTTGCAAGTCATCCCATGGAGTTCTAGGTGTTCTAGGAACCGCTGCAGATATTCGAGGTGCTCCTCCCAGCTATTCGAGTAGATGATCACGTCGTCGAGGTAGGCAAAGCAAAACTCTCCGACATACCCGGTTAATACCTCTGCGGACATTAGGCGTTGGAATGTGGCTGGGGCATTCTTCAGTCCAAATTGCATTACCCTAAATTGTAGGGTTCCACCCTCTGGTGTGGTAAATGCCTCATATTTGTGGCTATCGGGGAGTACCGCAGTTTGCCAATACCTGGATTCCATGTCTAAGGTACTGAAGATCGTGGCCTTGCCAATGTCCTGCAGGGTATGGGTGAGGTCGATAGCTGATGGAGCGATAGGGTGCATTATCTCGTTTAGGCACTTGTAATTAACGCAGAACCGATGCTTTCCGTCCTTCTTGGGTGCGTGGACCACGTGGGATTTGTAGGGTGAGTTAGAGGGTTCCCTAATCCCCTTGTCCGTCAACTCTTTTACCTGGTCCATTATTAGGTTGCGTCGGCGGGCAGGTACTGACGCCATCCACTTCCCCCTAGCCCGTTTACCCGCCCTCGCCGGCAGCCACTGCAGCAACCAGCACTCCACTGGGCGCTTGTGTACACCGGTTGGAGAGTGCACCGCAGCGGTCAAACCGCTAAGACCTCATTTACGAATGCGGCCGAAGGAGCCGAAGAGAGCACTCGTGACGTGAGCGGATAGGAAAGTACAAGTGCCGAGCAAACCACGTGCGGCTGTGCGCACGTGTCTTCAAAGAAGACCCTGCAAAATTGGGCGTAAGTGAAAGAAGGTTTGAGTAAGAAATGCTCACGGACGCCCATCCAAGCAACTCTAAGTTAAGGAGCCCTGTAATATTTTGATGCCCCCGCGGGCTTTAATTTCAGTGTTTTCTACTTTCCACCATTTGCCATTTTCACGTGTTTCATCCTCATTTCGTTTCACAGAGTGTAGCATGTCTATTAAAGGGTTTCCATGCCAATAGCAATTGTTTTTGTAAGAATTGTAATGTTTCAAGCAATGTGGATATGTTTTCAGAGATTTTGTGTTTGTAAGAAAATAGTCCACGCAGCTGGTCTGCCCGCCAAACCTCGGCCGGCACGCCACGCGGAACAGTAATTAAGACCGTGGTATCTCGAGGAGTGGGACTTTCTGACTGACGGGGTCGCGTTTCGCGCGCTTGGGCGGCGCTTCATCTTTGTTCGCCAATCACTTCACAGCAATAGACATTAACTAACCGGAACCTTTGTATATTTCGTAGCCGCCAAATAGTTACCACTCCCCTCTTCCAGTGGAATAGTATCACCCGGGAAGACTTGTTTCATGTAAAGTCTTTGTCGCCTTCCGACAGTTGTATAGTGTCACCCTGCCAGCGGGTTAAGCCCGACAACGTGTATAAGTTGCTTCTTGGAGGAGCTTAATAAAATCCAATGATTCAACATAAAATTGTGTGCGTTCTCATTTCGGTTTCCTATGGGCCATAGGGGAACGGGCTCCCACCTTTCCCGCAAATCATTAAGGGTTATGTATCAGTGTTGTGTATTATCTTTCAGTGTTTTCATCTACGTATAGCTAATTATGGTTGTGTGAGCCACCCTAAGATCTCACAGCGTAGGTTTTCAGTATTGCAATTATTTTCGTATCAACCACGACGGTAGAGAGAACCGGGAGGACACAGGTCGTAGGTCGTCGGCACACGATCCAGAGAGAAGAAGAGTCTGCTCTGCACGAGTTAGTTGGCATTTTGCTTAAAATACCTGGCGCCTATTATCAACAAGCAGAAGAGTTGGTGAGAAACTACGGAACATTTACCTGTCCCGCTCCCAACTTTAATGAACACCACTTTGCTCCACTACCTTGCCGTCAATATCCGATACGGCCATTTGTAAACAGGGATGTCGGTTGTCGTCCAGATCTCGTGCTGGATGGATCGAGTCTGGCGCAGTAATTCCCCTTGACCGAATGCACTAGCGTGTTCTTCCAGTACTTGCTACAATTGATTAATCTGAGATTCGTTGAGTTCATGATTATTCGCATATGATCTATGGTTGCGGGTATGATGTCATCTGGGTTGTGATCCCAGTTTACTGTTATTCTCTCATGCTCGCCCATGTAAGCTCTGCGTTGTCCAAGATCAATAATGCGCTGATGTTGTCTAAGCCACGGACAGCCGAGTACAACTGCTTCTGATAGTGTCGGTGATACAATAAATTCGGAGGGAGCTGAGAGTCGATGTATGTTCACCTTTATCGTAGTAAGGCCATCTACCCGTAGGGTCGCGTCTGGCTGAGCCATTCTGACAGTTTTGGTTTGCGGGCACATATTGGCTAGTTGCTCTGAATTAAGTACGTTGCGTCTAATGAAGTTCGCTGTGGCCGCTGAATCAAGTAACGCCATTACACATTCTCCATTTATCTTCACTTCGATATGTGGGGCTATGGGGAGTACCAGATCCTCATTTAAGCCCTGGATTCTGGGCCCTTGTGGTCCGGTGGTGGCGGCCCGCTTCGCACCCCGGCGGCGGCGTTTCCCGACTTAATGGTGGGGGTTGGTCTTTCGGTAGCTCTAGTGGCTAGTGGCGGTGTAGTTCGCTCAGATTTCAACGATGTGACTACTGGCCCATCAGGCTTGCGAGGGCAGTCCTTGTTTCAATGATTACCGGGGCAGAACCAACATTTTGGCACAATGAGTATGCCTGATGGGGGTGCAGGTACATTCTTGGGTGACTCACTCGGCAGAGCTCGTGGTTCTGGGGTTTTTACTGGTAGCGGTTTCTCTAAGCTGGCGTGTGCCGCAAAATTCTGTTCTGCTTCTCGTGCCCTCTCAACTAGTTCATCGATAGTTGTTGGTTTGGCCATGAGGAGGACGTTCCTCAGGTTGGGTAAAAGCATCCTGCCTATTGAACGGACGGCCATTGTTTCTGGGACTTCCGGGAAAACACGCCGGAACATTTCCTCTTTACGAGGTATGAAAATTTCAGCCTCATCTTCGGGAATCTGTGTTTAACTGTAGAACTGAGTCGTTAACAACGCTAACACTTCCTCGCTTCCTCGCAGGTGAACTCGGATGCGATACGGTTGCAGAACTGCTTCCAGTCTGTGAGAAACTCTCCGTACCTCTCCCGCCAAGTAAACGCTACATCTTTCAAGTGTAGTTGGGCCCTGTATACCCATTTTTTTCGGTGGCAGGTTGGTATCCCGGAATTATTTTGCACACTCATTGGTGAACGCTATCGGGTATTCGTGCGGTCAACCGGCGAAGTCAGTAATTAGTATGCCGTCATCGCGTCTGGTCGCGGGGTGACTGGGTGCTGTCCCAGGCTGTATGTAGATCCTTGACGGTCTCGATCGGCGGGAGTGGGAGACATGTTTCCTTCTACATAGTTCGCATTAGTATGCCATACCTGGCATAGTGATGCGCTCGTCGGGCCATCCTATGCACAGGTTATGGAAGGGCTCACCGTATGTGGTACATCTGACACGGTCAATGCCAATGCCTGGGCAAGAAATGTCACTACAAAAACTCGTTGGCTGTTGCCGGCAGACTTCGCAACAATATTCCAGTCCTGCTATATCTCGTACTTCATCGGCCCAGCCTAGGCAGAGGTGAAGAAATATCTTTAAACAGTAAGTGCATTAGATTCTCCACGAGCCGATACCTGGACATTCGGTATGGCTGCATTTCGGCCCTTGGGTATCAGATTCAGAGTCATGATTGATGCCTGACATGACATTGATCTCGGAAGTAGACATGGATATTGTTTCTTGGGCGCCATGGGGTTTTTACTTGACTCCCCAAAGTCCACTGGATTAACCCGGCTTGACTCCTAGGTCTCGAGTTCGGGTGACGTGGTTAGGCCTCTTACTGCGAACAGTTAATTAGCTGATGCCCCATGTTGGGCGCTAGAAAATCACTTGACGCGTGTCCGGTTAGCTAGAGCTGGATCACGGTCGTGTGGCTTTGGTTGCACTTCAGCCGGTTGTGCTTACTGGCGTTTACAGTTGGATATGGTAGCTGGACACGTGGCCTTACGTGAGGGAACAAAGTTCTCGACGTTGCGATTAACGAGTCCCTTAGATTGGCCTGCCTAATTGCTAGTAGCGTGGTTAGTTATTGTAGATGAATGGTTGGAGGTGCTAGCGGTGGCAGGCTTACTAACATCATGAATACGAGGACTAGCTGGGTATAGCTGGTTGAACCAGTCGTTCTCTGCCCGGGTTGCAGTGAGAGCGCGAGGTGTGGCAACGCAAAAACTACAGTTCCCCCTTGTAGCTGCTGAGCTCCAGAAATTGGCGTTCTAGATGCCAAGGCATTCCTCGGTTCGTTTGATTAACCCAGACACAACTGGGTGGCAGGCAGGATGCGTATGAAGAGGTGATGCCGAGACAGTATCCGGATCTCCTGCTGTAGGAGTAGGCCGTTCTTATGATCTGAAGCAGAGCAGCACAATCTCATTCAGCTCGTAGACTAGCTGTAAGAGGGATGGAACCAGTCACCTGCTTAGCAGCAAGGCACGCAACTCTTTGCTCCTCTCTCCTTGCGCCGTGTCTCACCTTAAAAGGCATAGAGCGAGTTTAGGTGCTGAGAACTATGAATCGAGCACTATGGACACGAGTAGCCCTAGAATAGTGTTGCCTAGTTGTGGTTTGGTTGCACGAGTCCGGTGCTTCAGAAAGCCCCCCCCCCCCTCCACCGCCTTAGCGGGCGAACCAGAAGCGTTGAAGCCGTGTTGGCTACCAAGATTATTACTGGATGTGCGATCCCAACCAAGGCCAGGCCATAGCACCTAACTAGATACCCCCGCTAGCACTCAGGTGCTCCGGTAGGGATATAACTCACGCGTACTGTCTCTCCCTGAGTGGAAAGTGTTGCTAGTGGTCGGGGCTACTCTATTATACTCCTCCAGTACCTGTATACTTGGTAGGAATAAAATAGATCGCCGTTTAATATGCGTGTTTTGCAACTGGAGCCGCCTGAGGTGGAGTCTCCAGTTGTAGCTAGTTCGTAGTAATAATTTCCCGTTCCCGGTCGGCGGTACTCGACTCGAGGTTCACCCAGCAGTTGGTTACAAAGTACTCTATGAATGAGACTCGAAGTTAAAAGAAACAAAGCCGTGTTTATTAAGAGCTTAGTAAATACGGTGACACGTACTCTCCTACCACGAAGACTGGTGGCTGGAAGTAAACCTACGATAGCCAAGTGTAGGTGACCTGGTCCTAGGCTAATGGGGGAAGTGAAATTAAACTGTCGAAAATTGCTTACTATAAATCTAACTCTAACCGTGGTGTGTGTAAGAAACAAAGAAATTAAGTGTGGTTTGCTTGGTAGCTACGGAAAGCTTCTGGTAGCTATTGGCGATTGGCATCACTGAAGCATCTGGTCACAGGATCTGCAGAGCTCTGACGACGACGTCAATGTAGGCAGCTTGTGATGGTTGCTGAAGTGTGTTGAGCAGTTGTTGGCATCCTCTGAAAGGGCTGCTGAAGATCTAACAGTAGTTGGAGGGCTCCAGCAGTAGAAGTGGCGGAGCGAGCTCGAAGACTGAAGAACAACCGGCGAGGTCCGCCGCGCACGGACTTAATATAGGCTGGGTAGCACGTGTCGAGACGGACGTGAAGGAGGGCGTGTGACGTCCCTCTGCTGCGAGGCCTAAATGGGGGTAGCACACTTTGGTCATCTCTCGCCCTTTGTGTATTCTCGGTGGCGCTCGGGCCTGCCCCGAGGCGTTTGATGGCTTGTTGGCTCTCAGTGCAGGGGAGGAGAGGGTTACGCTCAGCTTGCTTTTGCAATTCCTCTTATCCAAGTGTCTGGCTGCCCTCCAGGATTGTGACAGACCATAACTTCCGTGTACGAGTTGGCATGGGGTTTGAATCTCACGTGTGTAGAACTAGTATTCTAGGTTGCAGCGAGATGGGTCGTATCGTTGTACATAATTGGAATAAGCGGCACGCGTCAAATTTTTCTTTCAGGTCGTTATGTACGATTACGATGTAACATTCACCAGCGCTATGCTGGTGTTTGTCAATGGCATGCATATGAAATGTAGGCCCGACACACAGGCTTCCTGACCCGTAATTTTTGCACACGGGGGGAATACATATTCTCGCTGCATCAACGAAGCCCGATACCCCAAGACGTGGGACAGAGAAGGACGCCGCCCGAAAGAGAGAGAGAGAGAGAGCGAGAGAGAGAGAGAGAGAGAGAGAGAGAGAAAGAGGAGAGAGAGAGAATCAAGGTCGCCAGCCGGCCGCCGCCACTCCACATATGTTACGCTTCAGCCGGCCGGGCGACCAGAGCGCACAGAACACGCGCCGCTACAGCGGTCAAGCACCCTACACTTAAAGGTCCCGCCTACCAGTCTGCAAAGCTTTTTTTCGCGCTATCTACCTCTTCAGAAAGGGGGCCTACTCCTTTCTCCGCAATTTTTTTTTTAAATTTTTTTGGCGAGCCCCCAAATCCCACTATGCCAACGTGAGCACCTTCACAGTTCTGTGTGCCCTTCGGCATGCTTGCTAATAGTTAAGACGGTTGGAGAATGGGATGCGTCTCACAGCAAGCCTTTTACGCCTTAGGTAGGGTTTAATTAATAAAATGGGCGCATGTATCGCGGCTATAGCAGGGTTGTCTGGTGAAATGGCCGCAATTGTAACCATGGACACACCCGGAAAGAAGAAGGGTGTAGTAAGGGGCCGCTTATACAACTAATCTAATACAATTACGACTGATCGCCACGAGTACCTCTTCCACCACAACAGACGTGAGTAATACGTTGCCTACTCTACAGGCAGCCGGAACTTATGGGCGAATTCCTTTCACCTGGAGGATACACAATCCGGCTGTCACGCCCCCCCCCCCCCCTCTTTTACAACGCGCTGAGAGCCAACAAGCTGCCCAGACCACGGGCAAGGCCGAGCACTACCGACGAGGCACGAAGCAGAACCGCTGACCAGAGTATTCCCAAGCCAACCAGGGCAGGAGGACGTCACGCCTCCCCCGCACCAAGCACTGGCAGCCTACAAGCTTCCACTATATAAGTCAGGATGCTGCCAAGCCGAGATCTTCGAAGCATTGAGTACGCCCCCTGCGGCTACTTCACAGTCGACGACCAGTCAACCCGTCAACCAGCGAACACACTTACCAACAGGTAAAACTCACTTTGTCTTCTTAAGACATCTTTATTAGACAGTTTAGAAGTATTATATATTTTCTCGTTGAGCTAATTCTTTCCCATTCTCCATTAGAACAAGGTCTCCTACACCAGTCCGCGAACCAACTGGCCGGTACGAGAGCGCCGTCGTCGTGGACGTCGGAAACCTGGGCAGCTCAGTTGATGACGAAGCGCATCTGCTGGTGGTGGCCCAACGATCAAGCAGGGGAGGGGGATTTCGAGGTGCTGAAAAATGCGAAGTATAGCGATCCTCACTGCTGGATTCTGCGGGCTGCCGACTGCGGGTGCGTGATGAGTGGATTGGAATACATCGGACCTTGGAAGCACCCCGATGTTGGACTTCACTCCTGGGCCAGCGGATTCGCCCCCACCACTGGTAGGCCCCGGATGTCTCGCGTTTCCCAGACCGACGGGCTATTTTGTTGGAAGGGGGGGGGGATGTCTCCCCGAAAGAACTCTCCCCACCTTCACCTATTGAGTGGAGATCCTGGCATCGGCGTGGAAGGGCGAAGATGGAGACGGTGTCATGGCTGAGCTGTCCGGTTTTCCGACGCACTCGACGAGAAGCAGGGGGGCCATGTATCCTCAGTTGGTGTCGGTACTGCAGTGCTGGTTCGCCTACACGGCAGTATTGACAGTAGCTCAACTTGAAGGGCGCCTACGCCCACACGATGTCTGGCATCGGCGCGGGGTGCGGGAGCTGTTCTGTCCCCCGCAATACACACCAGCTGCGATCTTATTTCATTTCAACCCGGATCAAACCAACAGAAGTCTTTCTTCCCGAACGAACAAATACCCTACTTTACCCAGCCCTAATCCAGTTAAAAGGAATTATTTTATCCTCCACGACTGTTGTATATATTTTCCACGGTCCTCTCCGCTTTGTCTGGTTTGCTATGCTCTTCTGTCTAGACCCTTCTTCCTTCGAGGTGTGCAAATGGCTACAATTGCGGCCATGGCACTATAACCCTGCTTAGCTGCGATGAATGCGCCAATTATAAAAATTAAACCCGACCTAAGGCGTAAAGGGCTTGCCTTGAGACGCATCCCATTCTCCAACCGACTTAGCTACTAACATGCATGCCGGAGGGCACACAGAACTGTGAAGGTGCTCATGCTGGCGTAGCAGGATTTGGGGGCTCGCCAGGGGAAAAAAACCTCACGAGTTGTCCTCACTTCACTGCAGGCAACGCCTTTACCCAGACCCTTCGCGATTAAATTCACGGGATATTCAGGCTTAGCTTCCGCTTTTACAAGGAAAGACTGGCCGGGAGTCTAACAAACTTTCGTCCAGTTTATAACTTAACCTGCTTTTTTCTAAATTAACGTAATTCAAGGGACAAAAACAGGTAACAGTCTCACTGCTACCTCCTCCCACGAACCTGTGCAGGCAGAGGAGTGGGAGGAAATCAGCATTGGGAACCAGGGTTTGCTGGGAGTACTCGGCTTACCTTACAAATATATAGCATACGCCTAAAATATTTTGATGGGTGTGGGATCGGGAGGGGGTTAGCTTCTCATTTCTCCTGCATTGCAAATGAGAACCACCTGGGTGGTAAAGGGCCCTCACAAGGACCAGGGCTACCCCCGCTCTGAGCTTCGGCAGTGATTAGATTTGGCGGTCATGAGTTGTTCCTACCAGTCTTCGAGCTCGCTTCAACACGTCCAGTGCTGGGGCCCTCCGACTACTGTTAGATCTTCAGCAGCCCTTTCAGAGGCTGCCACCAACTGCTTAACACTCTTCAGCAACCTCCAGAGGCTGCCAATATTGACGTCACCGTTAGAGCTCTGAAGCAACCACGATCGGACGCTCCAGCAACGCCAATCGCCAATAGCTACGGACATTCCACACTACCACTATATTAGAGCAGTAGCTTAATTTTTTCGTCTCCTACAGACACCCCGGTTATAGTTAGTTTTGTTGTAAGTAATCTTCGTCACTTTTAATTCATTTCCCAATTAACCTAGGACCAGGTCACCTACGCCTGGCTACCGCAGGTTTACATCCAATCACCCATCTGCTTGGCAGGAGAGCACAAGTCACTGTGTTTACTAAGCGATTAATAAACACAGCTTTGTTTCTTCTAACTACAAGTCTCATTCATAGAGTTATTTTAAACCAGCTGCTAGGAGAACCTCGAGTCAAGTACTGCCAACCGAAAACGGCCCGACTTTGGTTGGGAAACTCGCATCCAATAGTAGCAGTGGTAGCCCACACGGCTTCAACGCTTCTGGTTTACCCGCTAAGGTGGGGGACCTTCTGAGGCACTGGGAAACATTATTTTAGGGTCACTCGTGTCCACGGCACTCGAGCAACAGTCCTCAGCAGACAAACCCGCTCTATGCCGTTTAAGGTGATACACGGCGCAAGAAGGGAGGGGCAAAGGTTTGCTTGCTTCACTGCCAGGCAACAGGGTTGTTTAGCTCCCCTTACATTAAGTCGACAAGCCAAACAAGATTGTGCCGCTTTACTAAGGCCACTAGAACGACCCACGTCTGCAGTGTGTGATCCACATACTTTCATGTCATCCCCTATTCCCACGCATCTTGCTTGCCACCCCGTCGTGAGTGGGGTAATCAACAAGACAGAGGAACGCCTTGGCGTCGCGAACGCTACCTTCTGTAGTTCAGCAGCCTCGAACTGGAATGTTAGATTTTGTGTCGCAACATCCCGTGCCCTCGCTGCCTCCCGGACTGAACACTCCAGACTCAACCAAATGCATCCAGCTAACCTTCGTCCGCAAGCAACGTTAAGTGTTCTACCGCTAGCACCTCCCGCCAGTCACCGACGACCACTAGTCTTGCTACTAGCAATAGGGCAGATCAATGTAAGGCGTTCGCTAACCGTAACATAGAGAACTTCGTTCTTCTGCACAAGACCACATGCCCGGCTACCGTATCTAGCCACAAAAGCCAGTAAGCCAACCCCCCAAGCACAGCCGACCTGGTACAACCAAAGCCACACGACCGTGATCCAGCCTTTGATAATCGGACATGCGTCAATTTCAATTTAACTAAGAAACGAGGTACTTGACGCGTGATGCTTATACATGTAATCTAATACGATTACAACTCATCGCCAAGAGTACCTCTACCACCACTACAGATGTAAGCGACATGTTGCCTACCATACGGAGAGCACGAATTTATGAACGTATCTATTCACCTGGAGGATACGCAACCCGGCAGGCACGTCCCCCCTAACCCCGCACAGAGAGCCGTAAAGCTGCCTAGACCTTGGACAGGCCGAGCGCCACCGAAGCGGCACGTAGCAGAAACGCTGACCGAGTTTTCCCACGCCAAGCAGGGCAGGATGACGTCACGCCTCCCCCACACCCCGCGCCGGCAGCCCACAAGCTTCCATTATATGTCAGGACGCTGTCGGTTCCTCTCTCGCGAGCTGGGACCTCTAGGGAACTTCGAAGCATTGAGTACACCCTCTGCGGCTAGCGGCTACTTCACCGTCGATGATCAGTCAACCAGCGAACACGCTCACTAACACGTTAAATTCACTTTGTCTCCTCAGGACACCTTTCTTGTTTAGAAGTATTATATCTTTTCTCATTTAGATATTTCTTTCCCGCTTTTCCATTAGAACCAGGTGGCCTACACCTGGCCAGCGTAGTAACCTTCAGCACTCAATTGCCTGGTAGGAAGTAGCACTCATCGCATGTTTATTGAACCATCAATAAACATACTTTTGTTTCATACCTTATCACTTTTATTTTTGAGTATCTATCTGTTTGCCTGCTATACACAGGTTGCTACGTACACCACTGACAAGAACCGGGTATTTGATCTAACCGAATTAACTTCAGTAGCGGGAGCCTCTCAGGGGTCCGCCATATTTTCTACACATCCACTAGACGGCCATCTGTTGCTTTCCAACTGCCACAACACTGTACCAGTGCCGGCGGAGAGGAACAGAGGAACCACAACCACTAGCAACACTTTCACCCAGGGAGAAGCGACAATCTCGAGTTATTACCTTATCCCACAGCATTGTTAGTGCTCGGATATATGTAGCTTGAGACCTGCCGCCCATCTCTGTGTGAACGCAGATTCAGTGGCGGCATTAGTGACCCCAACAGCTCCCCGTCTCTGATCAGCCCGCATGCGCGGGGGACCAGTGGAGACTTAACTTATTTGTATCTCCGTGTATCCGAATTCATCACTCGTGCCATCCCGTGGTGAAAGGATTGTTAACCGGCACTGCTACAGGATTCGGCTGGGATAATGTCCACTTCTGGACAAACGAAGCTCTCTTGTGGAATCGCCAGTTCGGCGTAGGTCAAGCTCGCTACGTCTGGATAAAACCTACTACAACCACGGCACCCAAGAAGCAATAATAAGTACGTACTAGCCAACACCCCTTGTCTCTCGCCGTCTATTTAATCTAGACCATCCTGTTTTTGGTCTAGCGGACAAAATCCTCGACCACCGTGCCTAGTAGCCTACCCGGGCACGCGTCATACTTTTATGTTGATAGAAGTATAAATAACTTGCGAGACATTGCATATTTAGGAAAAAAATTAAACACATCATACATGGGGTGATTTTTCAAAAGTTTGATTCAAAAAGTGTGAAGAAACCGCGAATATACTTACACATGATGCATTTATCAACCCCGCCTCTTCTGCATGCGACGTCACGCCACCGGAGTAGAGTTAGAACCAGAAACTGTTTGCCTCCAGAACCAACCGACCCATTCTCAAGCCAGGGACAGCCCAAGGAAACTGCAGTCGACCCACCCACTCCACTATGCCAGATGCCACGTAATTTAACCGCCCTCTACGAACAATGGAAGCTGAAGTGATATGCCAGCAATGTAAGCCAAACTTGCCCCCAAGTCAGAGGCAGATGCAACCTGCAAACAAGGAAAACTACCACCCCGCTTCGAGCCTTCCCAGAGAGAATGCGGTCAGCGCTGCCAAGGGAGGAGCTCGCTCACGAAGATACCAGAGCCGAAACGGCGACGCTGGCCTACCTATTTACGACCTCGCACACCCCAACAACGCCAGCCGATTCCCAGCAGCTCGTTTCACTACTTCTACTACTGGAGCCCTCTACTTACCAGCACCAGCTACCAGCGACGCCCCGAAGAAGTCATCTCTCCATCTAACATCAACCTCACGTACAACTCTAGTAGTGGCACAAGAGTCCCTTCAGGACAAACAGCGTACACAGTTAGGGTTCAGTTGTTCTAATAGCTACTTAGCTTGTCTGATCTTGTTAGTTTTTCCCCAGGTACTCTTCACATGGTTGACGCGTGTCCGATTAGCTAAGGCTGGATCACGGTCGTGTGGCTTTCGTTGCACTTAGGCCAGTTGTGCTTTCAGGGTTTAATTATGGACGTCTTGATGACTAGTGGTGGCTGGCTGCAGACGGTTGATGCTGGTGTAGTCTCGTTTTACCTATCGGCCTGCTGTAGAGGAAGCTAAACCCCCCCGGTTGCTTGGCAGTGAGGCAAGCAACTCTTTGCTCCTCCCTTCTTGCGCCGTGTCTCATATTAAATGGTATAGAGCAGGTTTGGCTGCTGAGAACTGTGGGTCGAGCGCCGTGGACACGAGTGACCCTAAAATAGTGTTGCCCAGTGCCTCAGAAGGTCCCCCACCTTAGCGGGCAAACCAGAAGCGTTGAAGCCGTGTAGGCTACAACTACTACTACTGGATGCTAGTTTCCCAACCAAAGTCGGACCGGGCCGTAGCACCTAAGCAAATATCCCCGCCAGCACCCAGGTGCTCCGGTAGGGGTACAACTCAGCCGTACTGTCTCTCCCTGAGTGGAAAGTGTTTCTAGTGATTGAGGCTCCTCTATGTTATTCCTTCAATACCTGTATACTTGGCAGGAATAAAATAGATGGCCGTCTAATATGTGTGTATCCGAACTGGAGCCGCCTGAGGGGAGTCACCAGTTATAGCTAAATCGTAGTAACAACTTCCCGTTCTCGATCGGCGGTACTTGGCTAGAGGTTCTCCTAGCAGTTGGTTCAAAAGTTCTCTATGAATGAGACTCGTAGTTAGAAGAAACAAAGCTGCGTTTATTAATTGCTTAGTAAACACAGTGACTCGTGCTCTCCTGCCAAGTAGACGGGTGACTGGAAGTAAACATCTGATAGCCAGGTGTAGGTGACCTGGTCCTAGGCTAATTAGGGAAAGTCAAATAAAAGTGACAAAATTGCTTATGACAAAACTATAACCGGGGTGTCTGTAGGAGACGGTGAAGGTGGTGTGTGGTATGTCTCTACTTACTGAAGAATCTTCTGGTAACCTGGTAATTCAATTGGCGTCACTGGAGAGTCTGGTTGCGAGTGCTGCAGAGCTCTAACAGTGGCGGCAATGGTGGCAGCCGCTGGTAACTGCCGAAGACTGTTGAACAACGTCCAAGGTAGGCAGCATCGGGTAGCTGTTGATTCGTTGACGCCAATTGTAGCAGCCTCCCGATGGCTGCTTAAGAGTGTTGGGCTGTTTGTGGCAGCCTCTGGAAGGGCTGCCGAAGATATACTAGTAGTCGGAGGGCCCCAGCACCGGAAATCGTGGAGCGAGCTCGAAGACTAGCAGGAACAACTCGCGAGGTCCACCGGCGCATACTTATATAGTCAGGGTAGTGCGTGTCGCTGTTGCCGCGGTGGAGGGCATGTGATGTATCGGGCTGCTGGACTGCTGTATCTGCGCTCGCTCGGGAGCGGCTGGGAAACGCCGGGCGCGTGGCACGACGGGCGTAGCTCTCTCTCTCTCTTGCCCTTGTCCAGACGAAGCGATGCTAAGGGATGTTCCCCCCTGTGATGAGGATTTGTGTCAGGACTGAAGCGGTGTACCGGGTGTCCCACCGACCTACTTCATTTTCTGCATGTCGCCACAAAAATCAACATATCCTTGTGTTTATTTTCAAGAGAATACATACATAAAATCTCGAATAAAAACACTAAAAATGATGACGTGCTAAAAAAGAGGGATAATATCAAAGTATATTCAAGCCGTACTCGTAGAAGGCGGGGGAAACGCCACTAACTATCCTGGAGCTTGCCGCAGTGTTTATGAAAGAAAAGGAGAATCTTTAGGGGCAACTTGTGGGTCTTACAGCAAGCTGAGTAGTTACGTGTGACAGGTCGAGAGTTCGCCAACCCTAGGCCTTCCATCACCTGGGTTAGCGAGCTAGACGACACAATGCAAGTACCCTTCAATAACATGCATGAAATCGCGGCAATTGGCATAAGGAGGTCATGCTAAATACACACATAAAACACTATAGTAAATTGAATCAAAATACCTGGCACCGGGTTTCACCGTAGTGAGTTCATGGGAGCTCTATGGCTCAGGGTTCAGGTTCGATTCTTTGATGGTGCACAGGTATAGCAAATATACATAAACACTAGCAATGAATGAGCAATCAAAAGTATAGTATAAAGACACAGTTCTGCAATACGGCATTCTTTCTCGCAGTTGCATATTCACATATACACTGTAAAAACATATGCACATATTTAATTGTATACCTACACATCAAATCATTATAAAAATCTAAAATTAACTAAAAGTCTTGCTATCGAAGGCTAATACTAACATGTAAACTATGGAAGTCTCTGTCTTCTCTTATCACGCACACTGTGGCGAGTGTCTATACGTGATATGTTCATGTTCGTAGATATTACTGGCACTGTGGTAAGCGTTTCTAAATAAATCTACGTAACTGCGTGGGTTATCGGCCACTAATTATTCGGAACCTTTACGCTGGTGAGGTGAAAACCGTCTAAATTATACTGGCTCTATCGCTTACAGTGTAATGACTGCTGATATCACAAGTTCTGTTCACACCTAATCGAGTGTCGAATAACTGTTTATTACATTGACGCGCTGCGCCTCCAGAGGTGCTGGGATGTGTTCGTGTCCTGCCTGGGAGCAGGTGGAGAACAGGAAATGGTGATGTGCCCGGCGCCACGTTCGGTAGAGATAACGATGTTGAATGGGGTCGTAAGGCCGACGGCGACTCTGGATACGCGGTCAATATAAAGGAGAGCTAATTTAATTGCCAGTTAAATTGTGTTGAATATAAAATATTTCCTTTGGGGCGAAGCTGTCGGCTACTTGCACGCCTATATTATCACTGAATTTACTCTTCTTGACGGAGCCAGGCTCTGTAAATACAAAACATACACTGAAAGACACTTCAAAGATGATGCTGCTATGAGGGCGCAGTACCCGATGAACTCAGGAGAGTTAATGCAATAAAACACGTCTAATTATGGCATGACTGTTTTATTACCGCAAAGGTACAACAAAATGTTGCTGCACATGAAAATGTGTACTCTTGGTTAAGCCGATCCGGCACTCTGGACCTGCCGGTTGTCACTACTGTGGAAAGTAAGGCGTTAAGTCCTGGTATGCTACCTCAGGATGCAGGGAGACCTCCTCTCGGCTAACTAAAAGTACTTAAATGTTTCTGAGTTACGTTAACTATTGCGATGAAAGAAAATGCAGCCTAGATTGAATTGCCGAGGGGGGTAGGCGGAGTTTACAATCTGCCCTGCCAGTTGTCTCAAGTGCTGAAGTCTGACTAATGACATGGCGTCGGCTTCACCGCATGTCCGGCGAATCCGGCGCCAAAATGAAAAAAATGGAACTTACTAACTAACATGATAAATGAAACTGACATTGTACATTTAAACTAAAACATATTGGTGACGTACTAGTGAACGATGGAGCCCCAGATATGGCTAAGAATGTGAAATCACGAGTATGTCACCACACTTGAAGGGTGATATTAAATTAAATGATACCATCAGGTGACTGATTCTCGATAGATGATTACATGATCACTCTTATAATTAACATAGTAATATCGGCGTGTGTCGTAATGGTTATAATTACAGGAATGCGTATGGATGTGACGACACACTGATTTCGTCACTAGGGGCGTAGGTTATCTTCTCTCTATGCTGGAGCGGGCGGTTTCCCTAGTTATAGGCTGTTAACAGTAAAATGAACACTTTTGAAAACCCTGCTTAAGATCTACTTTTAAGTACGTTGTGTATTCTTCCACCTTACATTGCCGTGGGCCTCATCACTTTATTCATGCGCCGGTCAGATGAAACTGTGAAATTACTAGAAAACTAAATATTTTAAAATCTGTTTATTTTTCTTTTTGATGTTTTTAAAGAAAACATAAAGTGAAAGAAATAATTTCACTTATTACAAATGTTTACCATAACCTTTTTATTCGATGTTGGGATATGCAACTACTTTCCCTCTATCGTTACCAACTTTACCTGTGGCATGTCACTGAGTGCGCACGTTAAAATATATGCAACCAGGGACTGTGACTTTTTATGATGTTGATTTCAAAAGTGCTCACTCTATCGTGAACAGCCTTTAATTGTGGTGCAATCACACCTAAAATAGCTTAAAAATGCTCCTTTAATTAATGAGGCTACGGGCGGCTGCTCGGCACTTTACACTTCCTGCGGGAATGTGATTCCCCATATTTTGACACTACTTAGGGCCACGTTGCAATCCGGATTCGGCCATGGGGCGCGTCAACATCGTGCACATCGGAAAGCTGTGGGAATAAGGAGCGCCACTTATCCCAGTGTTCCCTCCTATGGTTGTTGCATCTAACGGTCGTGACTTCACGGGACACACTCATTTAGGCCACATATCCATTCAGCACGAGTGTTACCTCTTGTAATGAATGTTAAATATTATGACCCACGGCCACGAGTTACAGGGCGGCAAGAAAATACTAAATGCCGTTCTTGTCGACTTGCACTGATCGAAACCGCAACCTAATGTCGATCGGTCGAGTGCTGCTGTGTGGTTAATGTGTCTGCAATTGAACAAACGGGCACAAGGGATATGTGGACGTCAAGAACATGTAAAACTCCCCCCTTTCTAGTGACTGTTTGATCCTTGCAGACCTCCAAGGGACTGCCACGCCGCTAGGCGCAACAGGATACCAGCGGTCGCAACTGGTTGCAGGGCCTCAGGTTGTAAGGCCTGCGATGATGCTGTGCTGCGCTGCCTGCCGATGCTCCAGGGCGATAACCATGCTGATGGTGAAGTGCCGCTTTCCGTGCTCGCCGAAGTGGGTTCTTCCCGTCGCAAGTGGTGCATGCCGGCCGATGCAGATGCTGACGCTTGGAGCGGCTGGGAGGGGTCGAGACCAGCTCTTCCGTCGACTCGTCGTCGCTGCTCTTCGGACCCCTCGATGCCCCTTCTTCTGGCGAAGGGAAAAGTACGCTGTCCCTTGCTGGACTTGATGCTCCTTCTGATGAACCTTCCCCTGCGCCTCTGATGTGGTCCTCCGATGCGAGGTCAGCCGGTATCGTAGTCTTCGTTGGCGTCGTGGCGAAGTCTTGTGGGCAGCTTCCCTGTGGGCTGATCGGGCCCGCAGTTGCGCCCACTGACTCGCTTTGTGCGACGTGTTCCAAAGGCAGTATCTCTACACTGGGTGTCGTGATACTCCGGTCTGGCTCACTTCGATTTGCAGCACTTGCGATGTTGATGACATGATATGTTTGAAACGGTGTGACCTCTTCCTCTTGCTCCTCTTCTTCCCCTGCCAACCTTATGGGCGTATGACTACCGGGTGTGGCGGTGGGGAAAAAGGTGCCAGAGAGCACTCCCATCTGTGCTTCAGCTTGCTTCTGCTTCGCCATTGGGCGTTTCTGCTACATGCTCTAGGCCATTGGGCCCTTCCTTTTGCTCAGGAGCCTCTGCGCTGGGTCCTTGCACGGCTAGGCGAAGGTCATCGCAGTGTATGGCCACATTGCGCCTGCTGCTGACCTTGATGAGGTAAGTTGTATACCCCAGCGCTTTTACAACACGTGGTCCGCTCCACTTAGGGGCAAACCCTGCACAAAAGTTGTGCTTTGTGCTGCTCACGCTGTGCTCGTGGACATAAACATGTTGTCCGAGCTTGAGCCTCTTTGGTGGGAGTGTTGTTGCTGGTACCCATTGCCCTATGTACCTCTCCTGGTGATTGCGTGCATTTTCCAGGTCTTGCTCTTGGCGTTGCCGCCTGCCTGCTACGCTTTCTGTTGCGTCGCTAATTGCCTGTCGCATTCAGAATTCTCCAGGGAGGGGCATTTCCCTTCTCTGAAGAATGGCGGCTGGTAATTGACCTGTGGCTAGATTCACCCTCCGTCTGATTGTGAACAAGGCAGCGGGCAGATGTTCATCCCAACTTGCGTTGTTTAGTCCTATCCGCAGGTGCAACTGAGTCTTGAGGTCGTGATTCCCCCTCTCAGTTGGGTTGGCCCGCGGATGGTACACGACCATTATATGATGCTGAACTACCCACCTGGTACACAATTCTCTCCAATACTTCCCCGCAAATTGTGTACCATTGTCTATAAAGAGAGTGCATGGGTAGTCTCATCGGGGATAGAATTCAGTTTCCAGTGCATGGGCTATGTCGCGTGCCCATGCACTGGAAACTGGGTATGCCTCTGTCCATCTTGAGAACGAGTTACTCACCACAAGAATGAATCTGTTGCCATTAGGGGAGCACGGATATGGCCCCATCAGGTCCAGCGAGATGGACTCGAATGGCTCCTGCAGCTTCCGTGGCTATTGTTGTTACTCCATCTGCTTTCCTAGTCTTGCAGAGATTACACTTTACACACCCCCTTAAGCATTGCCGGATGTCTCTGGCAATGCAGGGACAGTAGAAATGGTTCTGCACATTTATTGTGGTTTGTGATGTGCCAGGGTGGCCTGCGAATCGTGCATCATGTGCATGATATAGCGTCTGTGGGCATGTACAGCTTCTAGGCTGCTTCAGGACGACGCGCTCGTGTCTCAAAGCATGAGGCGTTCATTAGCCACCACTCCTGTTCACTCTGCATGATGGAGGTGACACGACGTTGGGTGTGTACACTGTAGTTGTGCAGTTAAAATGCTGTCTTGCAAGTAGTCGACCTCGAGTTCAGCTTCCTCAGGAGCCTCGATGACAGCACATCTCACGCAGCCCTCGCCAGTTGTTGGACGGTTGGCTATGGTAGGGGGAAGTAGGTTATCCCACTCATCTTGGTCCACCACTACTGTTTCGCCTGGAGTGCGTGAGAGTTTGTCTGCTAGCTGATTCTCAGCTCCTGGTACATGCTCCACCTCGAAATCGTGTACACTTGGAGGAGTGCCAGAGTGCTAATTTGCTCCTGGCTTCTTTCATGGTGTGAAGCACCGGTTGTCAGTTCGTAGTGTGAACCGTTGGTACTCTAGGTATGCCCTGTACTGTTTCACAGTCCACACTATGGCCAGACACTCTCGCTCATTCACGTCATATCTACTTTCAGTTACCCCGAACTTTGCACTGCTGTATTCAATTATGAGCTTCTCTAGATTGTCTCCAATTTGATAAAGGACTGCTCCCAAGACTTTCTCACTTGCGTTTGTCTGAAGATATAAATGGCGATTTGGGTCGTGTCGAGCTAATATCTTGCACTCCCTGAACTTGCTCTTTATCTCTTGAAAACTTGCTTCGTGTTCCTCTGTCCACGTGTACTTTATGTTGGGTGACAACATGTCAGTGAGTGGTGCGGTTATGGTTGCAAAATCCTGTATGTTTTCCTGCAGCCAGTTCACCAACCCGAATAATTTCCTCAGTTGCTTCCTCGTGCGCGGCGCCTCATAGTCATTAATGAGAGCTAAATGCTGTTGTGTTGGCCGGCTTCCGTGCTCATCAACCATGTGCCCAAGAAACTGTACGCTTGGGTGGCCAATGTGAAACTTGCGGTTCGCACATGACAACTTGTTGATGGCTAGTCTCTCCAAGACTAGTGACAGGTGTTGGATGTGGTCATCCCAGGTTTCGGACCAGGTTAGCACGTAATCCAGGTATGCGAGGGCAAAATCTCCAATGTATCCATGGAGTACCTGGACCATCATTGTCTGAAAAGTTTCCAATGTGCACTTCAAGTCGAAGGGCGTTGCGCAGAAGTGGAATCTTCTCCCATCTGGGATTGTGAACGCCATTTCATGACGGTCTGCGGGTTATATTGGCACCTGTCAGTACCCACTGCACAGGTCCAATGATGTCATGACCTTAGCCTTGCCCAAGGTATGCAATGCATCCTTCACACTTATGTAGGGAGGCAGGGCGTTCAGTATGATTTGGTTGATTGCTCTGAAATCCACACAGAAGTGTCACGTACCATCTTTTTTGGGTGCCAAGGTGATCATGCTGTTGTAGCGGCTGCGGGTGGGTTCGATCACACCCTCACCTAGCATTTCTTAAATTTGATCTTTAATGATGGCGTATTGATGCGACTGGTAACTTTTGGGTCCAGAGCAGATCGGTCGGCCATGTTCCAGTGGAATACAATGCTCAGCTACGGTCGTTCGACGGAGTGGGTCTCCTGCTGCAAATACTTTGCGTTGTTCGTCCAGCATGCATTGCACTATCTCCCTGTATTCCGGAGGGACCGCATGATCGAGTTCATCGAGTTGTACTCTGGGCTCATTGCCAGTGGGTCGGGATTCGTTGTCATACACCATTCGCCTTTCCTTCAGGCCGAAATGGATCCCACAGGGTGGCTGACTCAACAATGGCATTTTGTTCACTGAGCCAGGGGATACCCAAGATGACATAATCCCGTAGATCCGCAGACACGAGGGCTGTGGTGATGGTGTCCACATCTCAAATTCGGATGGTAATCATTGTCTCTCCCATTGATTCCCCTCCGTGTTCTGCTTCGTTGCAAGGTGTAGTACCTGTGTACTCTGTGTAGTTTCGCTCGTGTTGTTTGCCTTCTTTGCAAAAAGACACGCAAAGGGCGGCTCACGTGGGCCTCCTACCATGCCCGAGGTTGCTGATGTCCGCACTGCCATCCTGGGTTCGGGGTATGTTCTTGTCCAGAACGCACCTGCTCCTACTACCTTGTTCACTGCCGGTTGCTCCTCTGTCCGCTCCCTCTGGTCTGCGTCTTTTCTCCGGCGCGAGTGGTACCTGTCACCCACTCTAGTCGTGGCGTTTTGCTCTCGGCTGTCTTGGTCCAGCAATGCGGCAGAGCGTATTAAGTCCTCTGTGCTACTGCGAATTAACGGTGCCATTGCTAGCCTGTTTTCCGCTCTTACATTTGACGCAACTACTTCGAGGATCTCGCGCTCGCTCATGCATGAATGGAAGTTTTTGATTTGCCCGATTTTCCTTGTTGCAAACACGGTCAGGGATTTATCCACTTTTTTGCACTTCTAGCACAGTCCTGCTCTATAATTGAAATGAGTAGGTATTGGCAAATCGACTTTGAAAGCTGTTAAGAAATTCTACCCACTCAATACCGTAGTAACTGATTGTTTTCCACCAATTACTTTCCTCACTGGCCAATTGAGGCCCTATACAATTTGGCCACTATTGCTGGCACACCTGTATCTCTCTAAACGTGTAGTGCAGTTGTTTAGGAATGCCTTCGGGTCCTCACTTGGTAGGTCTGAAAACGTTGGTAACCGTTGAAATAGGGGTTGTACTGGCTTCGACGGCTCTTATGACTGCTGTAAATAATTTTGGATTATTATGATCATTTTGTTACACGTACATGACGCATGGGTTGTGACGTCTCTTTCTGCAGTGCTGCTGTTCTTCTGGGTAAGGGCATTGAATGTACCAGTGGGCTTTGGTACAAACTGGCCCATTCTGAATGTTCCAGCGCACAGTGATGTGCGCTAGACAATTCTGCCCCTAAGCGGAATCTCCCGGTGGCTTGATTTGCCATGACCTGCCTGGTCAGACATTGCCAGTGTATTTAGCGTCCACACGTCTCGCACCTCATGGTTTCTTGTGACCCTTGCCTGCAAATTTCCTGTTGACACTGTTTATGCATTTGCAAATGTTCTTTTTTGAGTGCTTTGGAAATTTGATCTGTTCGGAAAAGAATGTGTGAGCACGTTTTGCAGAGAATACGGCCTTGCTGATCTGTGGTGGCCTTTTCAGTCCAGCTCAAACATTCTGGATTAACACTACGTGTACACTGTATACAAATTACGGTTCCATTTCCCCTTCCTGCACATGTCATTTGTTTCGCACACCTACCATCTTACCAATGCGTAATTACATTTACTGTGGAGTTGAAATTGATTAAGTGTGGCTGTTTACATTGACAAACAAATTTGCTTGGCAAACCTTGTTCATTTTGTATGGGTTGTACAACATGTTCATAAATTATTGCTACAATTTCATTCGTAAATAAAAAAAATACCTAAAGGTGATAGAGGCATGCTGTTTTTTACATGCGAAAGAGCATTTCCCAAAGATTTGTAATGAATTTTTTTCCCTATTCAGTTGTGACTACTAATTTACCTAAATTACCGCTCCACAAGAGAAGGCTCAATGTGTCTCTTGGTTTATCGAGACTAAATCAGACACACGTAATTATAGGACCTGGTATGGTAAGGACCCACCTGCACGATCCACAAAATGGGATTGGCACTGTAAGTTTATGGAAACTGCAGCGTTCTGCATCAGAAGGGTGTCGGCAGCGTGCACACCCCAGTACACGAAGTTCTACACAAGCGATTATGACACTATGCATACAAAGTGCAGCTGGTTCAAGCTCTGCAACTTGACGATGCACGGAAATTGCTGGCAACATGTTGCAACGCACTGACGGAGATAACTTCCTTAAGCGAGCTGTCATCAGTGACGAAGCAAAATTTCATGTTTCCGATGTACTGAACCAGTATAATGTTAGGATCTGGGGATAGGGACATCCCCATGAATCACATGAGATTGTGAGTGACAGCCAAAAGAAGAATGTGTGGTGTGGTGTCATGTGTGATCGCATCATTGGCCCATTCTTCTTCACAGAAAGAACTATCACATCCAATGTGTACCTGAGCATGTTAACCGAAGTCGTGATCCCGCAACTGAAAGGTATGCAAAACTAATGTCATCTTTCAACACTATGGAGCATTCCTCACTGGGGTTTGGCTGTGCGTGAATCCTTGAATCAGAGGTTTCCTGGACGATGGACTGGCAGAGATGGTCCAATTCCTTCGCCACTTCGCTCGCTGAAGATCACGCCTCTAGACTTCTTCTTATGGGGTTATGTTAAGGACATAGTGTACAACTAACCTGTTAATTTGAATGAACTGAAGCAAAGGATTGTAGCAACTATTGAGACTGTCGACGAAAGTTAGTGCAGACATGGCAGGAGCATCATTTTTACGTGCTTCAGGCAATAAAGGGTGCACATGTAGAAATCTACTAAATTTTGTATGAAAACTTTGAAAAAATGCTCTTTCACATGCAAAAAATCGCATAACTCTATCATCTAATTTTTCATTAACGCCTGAAGTTGTAGTGATAATTTATGGAAACCTGAACTTTGCCACAGTTGGCACACAAAATTGCTGGTGTACCACCTGAGGTACAACTCCACGTTTTGTTCACGTGGGCTCTGTTTGCCGTGGTTATTCGTTCTTTGAAAATTCTCAAATTCTATGTTTCCCTACACTGACATATTACTTCTTCAAATGGATTTGTACCTATTGTGGGTTGTACACATGTCAAACATAACAGTTTCACTTGGCCTGCACTTATACACCCGTTCAAATGCTTCTGGACAGTATCTTGTACCGCCGCATGACGTGGAGTGCGGGCTTCAAGGACAAACATTGTGTTGTTTTGCGGCTGGCTCTCGGTCGCACCACGTGGGAGGAGGGGAATTTACTGTTACTCCGGCACCTTTCTTTCCTGCTGCAAACACGTGTTCCAGCTGCACGGGTAATGCGTGTGTTTTCCCAGTATACTGCTTGCTTTTAAAAATTGAAATATTACCTTGAAAATTAGTTGTGGGATCTTGACTTTTGATTGCTGCACAACAGCTTTGAAAAGCATTCCTAAAATGCTCCTTATAAATGGCTGTTGAAAAGTCAGTGAAAAATCCTTAAAATTTTAATTATTTTGAAAAATGATCAGAAAAGTTTTAAAAATTGATTTAATTGACCGTTGCACTTTAAGTTCGTTACTGTCCAAGGGAAAACACTGATAAAATTTTGTTGTTTATTTTGAAAAAGTTTAAAAATTTTATTACTGAAAAATGTTGCAAAATTGTCCTGAAAAAATTTAGTAAAAATTGAAATAAAATTTTGGTTGCGTTTGTATCTTAAAAAGCTGACTGGTATTGCTTGAAAATACAGTTTTGCTGTGCTCATTGTAATACCGGTTGCCATTACTGCACACGTTGATACATGCCATGTGTGTTTACAAAACACTATCGCACTTACTTAAGCACAGCTGCTGTGCTACTGCCTTACTGTCATGCAGTGTTGAGTACAGATACACTTTAACATACAATTTACACTGGCAGTGTCGAGTAGTGTGTTTGAGTTGCATCTGTTTTGAATTACAGTTGTGTCCTTTGCATTACATGTTGTCACGTTTAACCAGTGTATGTGTACAAAAGTTACAACATCTGATGACATTGCAAATAAACAACCCAGCTTAATGAATTGTTTTGACAGATGCAGGCTTTCACTGTATGTCAGGTGACATAACACACATTCACTATACAATGTAAACAAATCTGAAAATTGACAAATAAATAATTGTACAAATAGTGTGACAAATGAAAACATAAAAGCCCTTGATATTATTGATGTTGATTGTAGTGTTGACTGTACTGTCTTAATTGCATTGTTTGATAGGTGTCTGAAGGTCTCAGGTTACTCACCAGACTGTAGCTGCTCATTGTGAAGCACTTTTGTCATACTGTTACCTTTGTCACATAGTCTGTTGTCCACGTGTTGTGTTGAGCAGACTACAGACGTGTTGTTGGTGCTCTCCTTGCAATCTGATTTTCTACTGTTGTTTTATTCGCCCGAGTTGGGAAAAACACTTGACATAGGAATGTGGCAAAGTTACATAAAAATGTCTCAAATGTGAAGTCCTGGTATGCTACCTCAGGATGCAGGGAGACCTCCTCTCGGCTAACTAAAAGTACTTAAATGTTTCTGAGTTACGTTAACTATTGCAATGAAAGAAAATACAGCCTAGATTGAATTTCCCGAGGGGGGTACGCGGAGCTTACCATCTGCCCTGCCAGTTGTCTCGAGTGCTGAAGTCTGACTAATGACATGGCGTCGGCTACACCGCATGTCCGGCTAATCCGGCACCAAAATGAAAACATGAAAAAATGGAACTTACGAACTAACATGATAAATGAAACTGTCATTGTACATCTAAATTACAACACATTGGTGACATACTAGTGAACGATGGAGCCCCAGATATGGCTAAGAATGTGATGTAATGAGTATGTCACAGCACTTGAAGGGTGATATTAAATGAAATGATGCCTCAGGTGGCTGATTCTTGATAGATGATTACATGTTCACTCTTATAGTTAACATATTAATATCTGCATGTCGTAATGGTTATAATTACAGGAATGCGTATGGATGTGACGTGACACAGATTTTGTCAATAGGGGCAGAGGTACGCCCTGTCTTCTACGATGTTACCTACGCTCTATGCTGGAGTGGGCGGTTCCCCTAGTTAATTGTGTGCTATCACCCCTAAAATTGCTTTAAAATGCTCATATTAATTAATGCTGCCAAGGGTGGCTGCTCGGCACTTTACACTTCCTGCGGGAATGTGATTCTCCATTTTTTGACACTACTTGGAGCCACGTCGCAATCCGGATTCAGCCTCAGGGCCTGTCGACATTGCACACATCGGAAAGCTGTGGGAATAAGCGGCACCACTTATCCCAGTGTTTCCTCCAATGGCTGGTGAGTTTAACAGTCGAGACTTCATGGGACACACTCATTTAGGCCACATATCCATTCATCATGAGAGTTACGTTTTGTAATGAATGTTAAATATTGTGACCCACGGTCACGAGTTACAGGGCGGCAAGAAAAGTGTAAATGCCATTCTTATCGACCTGCACTGAGAGAAACCGCGACCTAATGTCGATCAATTGATTGAGTGTTGCTGTGTGGGTAATGCATCTGTGATGGAACAAATGGGCACAAGTGATACGTGGACATCAGTAACACACCAACATCTACCTCACTGGCTCCTTTGCTTTCCCTGCATAACAACAGCTTGGGTAGGCATTTACGCTGGATACACACTATTTAAATCTAGCCTAATTTGTTAATGTCCCTCGGTTTCACTCTTTGACTGGCGGCTAGAAAAAATTTCACTGATTGCAGTCCTGTGATGAATCCGGTTCTGTTTTTACGTAGTAGTCTATGACTACGTGTGTACATATTCTTCATTGCACATTACTTACTTCATTCGGTGTGTGCGGGTTTAGCTGGCCTTCCTCTTAGATGTAGCTTGGCATGCAGTGGGTATGGCCACATGTATCTCGATATGAGTCGCCACGGTGACTCTCGGTATCAGGCAGGCGTAGAGTCGGCCTTGGCGGCTCAAGGTGGCATTAGGCGTTGAGGCTCAGCATGCTGCGTCGTGGCGTATGCTTCTGCCGGAACTGATGGTGAGGGCACAGTTACTAGGGACGTAGTGGCAGTGCGGGGGGAATGATCTCAGGTCCTCCACCCCGACTGCACGGTTTCCCACCCGTAGGGCAGGACGTTTCTCTGCTGTTGTAGCGCAAGGGAGTTGCGGTGGGATACCTCTCTCCACCTTGCAGACATAACCACCCCGTAGTGGGGTCGGGTAGTTGAAGGCGCCGACGATCTTTACGTCCAGGTCCATTGGCGAGGCAGTGCGAGGGAGAGGGCCCTCGACCTCCACTGCGAGTGGTGCACCAGGTGGTGGGTAGTAGGCGGCATCAATGTTCTCAGTGCCTTCTGTGGCAGCACAAGGGAGCAGCGGAGCCCGCGCTCAACCTCGACTGCGCGGGTGGTGAATCTCGCTGTAGGGCCGGGTAGTTGGAGGCGTCCACGGTCTCGGCGTTCAGGTCCTGTGGCGAGGCAGTGCAAGCGAGAGGAGTCTCAAACTCAACTGCGGAGTAACACCAGGTATCAGGTAGTCGGAGCCGTTGACGGTCTCGGTGCCTTCTGTATCGGTGGCTGATTGAGCGAGAGACAAATTGGGTCTCTCATCCTCAATGGCGCCAATGGGTTGCGAGTTCATTGTCTGGTGGTCTAATGGCGTGTGTAGACATGTCCTCGTTGGGGCTCAAGATCGCCTTAATAGAAAATGGAATGGCCTTGATCTTGGGCTGGACAGTTGTACCAGGTGAGGGGGTAGGTGCCTGGGTTGGTTCTATCCCCCTCACCGAAGGTGTTTCTGACCTTCCAATAATGTGACTAGATTGGCAGGGTGTCTGGCGGGCTTCGCGGTCTACACCATGACACTTCGGAGCAGCTCGGGATCACTGTCGCATCATGCTGCGAACTTGTCCACATAGCTGCATGGCGTGGAGGGCAGTGATCTTATGGTACTGCGCCTTGGTGCCGGTCTACGCCTATTTTCCCGGGTGGAGAACAGGATGGCTCCCTGTTGGGTTCCGAGATTCTTGCATTGCGCCTCTTCGCCGGCCTTGGCCTGATTCTGGCATGTTATGGCTCTTGGGCACCACTGGGTTTTTCTTGAACTCCCCGAAGTCCGGTGGGTTATCCCGGTTGACTCTTGGGTCTCGGGGTCGGGTGACCTCGTTCGGCCTCCTACTGTGCACAGTCAATTAGCTGATGCCCCACGTTGGGCACCAGAAAATCACTTGATGCGTGTCCAATTAGCTAAGGCTGGATCACAGTCGTGTGGCTTTCGTTGCACTTAGGCCATTTGTGCTTTCAGGGTTTAATTATGGATGCCTTGATAATGAGTGGTGGTTGGTTGCAGACGGTTGATGCTGGTGTAGTCTTGTTCTACCTGTTGGCCTGCTGTAAGGGAAGCTAAAACACCCGGCTGCTGGGCAGTGAGGCAAGCAACTCTTTGCTCCTCCCTTCTTGCATCGTCTCTCAACTTAAATGGAATAGAGCGGGTTTGGCTGCTGAAAACTGTGGGTCGAGCACCGTGGACACAAGTGACCTTAATATAGTGTTACCCAGTAGTGGCTGGTTGCACAAGCCCGGTGCCTCAGAAGCCCCCCCCCCCCCCCCCCCACAATTATAAGGTGAACCAGAAGTGTTGAAGCAGTGTGGGCTACTGCTACTACTTGGTGTGCGTTTCCCAACCAAGGCCAGAGGTCGTAGCACCCAGGTGCTCCGGTAGGGGTACAACTCAGCTGCACTGTCTCCTTAGGTGGAAAGTGTTTCTAGTGATTGGGGCTCCTCTATTTTATTCCTCCAGTACCTCTATACTTGGTAGAAATAAAATAGATGGCCATCTAAAATGCGTGTATCAGAACTGGAGCCACTTGAAGGTAGTTTTCCAATTATAGCTAGATCGTAGAAACAATTTCCTGTTCTCATTCGGCAGTACTTGGCTCAAGGGTCTCCTATGAATGAGACACATGGTTAGAAGAAACAAAGTTGTGTTTATTAATCGCTTCGTAAACACAGTGACTTGTGCTCGCCTGCTAAGTAGACAGGTGACTGGATGTAAACCTACAGTAGCCAGGTGTAGGTGACCAGGTCCTATAGTCTATTTGTCAAGAAGCGAGAGTTGGTGTTTGTACACATGATCGCGTGATACCAAAGTGAGCAGCAAGGGGTGTACAAGCCACAAGCCAGGAGGCGTTGCTGCAGTGTGCCATATACTGTATTGGTGGCCGTGCATGTGATTGTCTGTATTGTGTGTGATATTGTGTTAGTCTGACTGAAGGTGTGGCTTTAAATGTGTTGTTCTGTTACGTGCGAACCTAAGTACCTCTACACCGAACGATGTGATGTTCCATACTCTTTTCTGTACCAAGTAATAATATAATTCTCTGTGTTTTACACTAGATTGACGTACGTGTGAATTAGCGATGGCGTCTTCTACGGAGACGGCCAGCGATACAGATGGGGCCAGTTTAAGTCCGGCCAAGAAGTGACTGAAGAGGAAGGCGCTCAGTTCATCGGAAAAACACATGGTTCTCAATGTGTATAAGTCAAGACAGAACTGAATCCAGGCATGCATATAGACGACGTTGTTAAAAAAGCACAATGTTGTACTGGAGTAAGTTTATCGTGTGATAAGTATAAATCCATGCACACCTTGAAGTCACAGAAGAAAGAAAAACAACACTGGAAGGTTATGGAAAGTGTTGACGGGTTTGACAGGAATGCGATACAGAGGGAGGTACACGGGTTTTACTTTCGTAATGAACTGTCGATAAAGTTCTTGCTGTTGTGAATGACGACCCAGATTTGCCTGCTTTTTGGAGAACCACATTTTACTATTTATTAAAGGAACTGCACTTCAAATACATTAGACGTGGATGAGACAGCATGCAAATAGACAGGGATAACATTCTATGGAGGTGACATTTGCGTACCATCAAACTGAGGGGTGAAGGATGATCAATTTACTACCTCGATGAAATGTGATTAAATGCAGGAGACGCACAAAACAGCATCTGGGTGGATGCCACTATTACATCATCCAAACAGGCATTTCTGTCTGGACCATCAACCGGTAATAAAGGCCCTTCAGGCAAAGGAAAACGTCTCAATCATGCACATTGGGAGTAAGTTAGGCTTTGTGGGAGCTTTGAGTCCAAAAGGACTGGAGATTATCGTGAGGAGATGTGTGCTGATTCCTTTGAAAACTGGTTAAAAGGTATACTTCCTCGACTTGAAGATAATGCTGTTATTGTACTTGATAACGCACCATACCACTACTGTAAGAAGGAAAGAATTCCCAATGCAAATACTAAGAAGCAGGATAACCAGAACTGGCTAACAGCAACGAATATTGATTTTGAAGATGGCATGTTAGAGAAGGAATTGCTCAACATAGTTAACAAACGTAAGTTAGCATATAATGCGTATGCAGTTGATGAAATGGCTAGGGATACGGTTAAGTGTGTTCTGCAAATTCCCCATATTACTGCGAATTGAATCCTATAGAACTGGTTTGGGCCTGAATTAAAGGATTTGTTGCAGCGGAGAATAGGTCATACAAGTTGTCGGACTTTTAAGTAATTCTGGAAGAAACAATACAAGCAGCAACTCCAGATGTGTGAAACAAATGTATATACCATGTGGCCAAAAAGGTTGAAAGTCAAATGTGTAAACTGGGTAACATTATAAACGAGGAGAATACTTTCATGATAAACCTTAATTACGACAGTTCCAGTTCTTCTGATTGAATGCGATTGGTGTTGTGTGTTGTCATTTGCAATATGCATAATGACGATTACAGTTCATTTTACGTCAATTTGTTTGTGTGCCCCATCAATGTTAGCTTTCTGTTTATGAATAACTAGTATTTCTTGTTCCTTTTTGTTTGCTTCTCGTTTCACGTGTTACCGTTGGCATAAATAAATAGCACGACAGAGTGGTGGTCAGACTACTCGCCTGGGAATCTTACTGGACGATGACTCTGGTAGGCGAGTTTTCCCAGGGACCTCCCATTTCCCCCGTCCGGCGCTGATCCATACTCTTCTCACTTCACTCCCATTGGCTCTCATGACCATGCTGTAACGACCCGCTTAAATCACTACTCGTACCATATGGTCATGATATTACATAGTTGTCTACTTGACATACACACTAAGTGTTTTGTCAACCTTTGCACATCTGTAGATGTATCTCTCTTGCATATCTGTAGATGTATTTCTCCGCTCGCATGCCGAGCATTCCAGACACCTCTACGAACAGGCCGCGATCACGTGAACATTGCATGTTTTCAAGGTCACAGCTTACCTTCGATCACTCACTTGCTTCGCACCATCTCACTTTAACACAAATACACAATAGGCTATTTAGGGAAAGTGAAATAAAACTGAAGATAATTGCTTACAACAAAACTATAACCAGGGTGTCTGTAGGAGACGGTGAAGGTGGAGTGTGGTATGTCTCTACTTACTGAAGAAGCTTCTGGTAACTTGGCAATTCAAATGGCGCGTCTGGTTCACTGGAGCGTCTGGTTGCGGGTGCTGCAGAGCTCTAACAGTGATGGCAATGGTAGCAACCGCTGGTAACTGCTCACATCTATTGACGTCAATGCTGGTAGCCGCTGGTGGCTGCGAAGACTGTTGAGCAAAGTCCAAGGTAGGCAGCCTCGGGTGGCTGTTGATTCGTTGATGCCAATGGTAGCAGCCTCTGGAAGGGCTGCCGAAGATCTACTAGTAATCGGAGGGCCCCAGCACTGGAAGTCGTGGAGCGAGCTGGAAGACTCGCAGGAACACGCGAGGCCCACCACGCATGGACTTATGGAGTCAGGGTAGCACGTGTCACAGCGGCCGTGGGGGAGGGCATGTGACATAGCTCTGCTGCGAGGCTGGAGTGGGGGTAGCACCCTCTAGTCATCTATCGACCTTCGCGTAACTTCGGTGGGGCTCGGGCATGCCCCGAGGCGGCTGACGGCTTGTAGGCTCTCAGTGCAGGGTGGGGGAGGGGTGACGCGCCCCTTGCTTGCGCAACCCCTCGTATCCATATGTCCGGCTGCCCTCCAGGATTGTGGTGGGCCGCAACTTCCGTGTGCAGGTTGGCACGTGGTTTGTCTCACTCAGGGGGTAGAAGTAGGTATACTAGGTTTGCAGTGAGACGAGTCTTAATCGCAATTAAATTGTTGATATAAGCGGCACACATCATGGTTAACGTAGCTACTTCAGTCTGTTACAGTATCAATTGGATAGCTACGAGATAGTACGGATGTACTATATTCATCTGAAGAATAAACAAGTTTTCTTAACTTAACCTCCATGTACTTATTCTAGGGCGATTGTTCTAAAACCACAAGCCCCGTGGATGTCAACCTACCAAGACGAAGCAGCAGACGCTGTTTTACCTTGATTGTCTGAATTAAAGGAGGACTGTGGGCTACCATTGACCGGGTGCACGTACATTAAGTAACACAACCTATTCGACAGCCACCCGTACCTTGAACCAAGTACTCCGGTAATTGTAACCTAAGATAGAGCTACAACCACTAGGAACACACATGATGAAGTGGCCAGACACCCAGATCAGAAAACCCACTACATCGAACTTCACTGGTTGGATTACCAGGACAGATTCTGATTACAATTTAGCCAGCGAACTTGTCGCCTGCTCCTACTTTGTCCGTTAGACTTTTAGTACTTTACCCATGCCCTTCACCTATAGAAGCTGTGCAAGGTGGAGAGTAAGAAGGCCTCTAAATCAAACCAGTTATTCTGTAATCCTTTGCCTTCTGCAACCCCTCACCGCAGGAAAGAGCTCTAACTGCCTGACTACTGTTTAGGCCTCACCTCTGTCATCCACAGTGCCCTATTCCAGCCCTCCCAAGAAGATCACAGAAGAGTCGCATCCACTCGTGGTCAGCATACGCAGACGCCTACCTGTCCTGGGCATTGCCAGCCCATTATTCCAGCCAGCGTCCGAACAAGGATCTACCCCGGGTGGGACCCATACAGGTAAATCTGTACCAGTGCTGAAGTCGACCCTGCGAAAGAAAGTCATCCTCATTATAGACTTTGTACCTGGCAGGCAGCCTATACGCCCTATGTGTTGTTTGCGAACACCTAGCTATTTAAAACATGTTCTTCATAAACAAAAATTTTTTTTACTCAACAGTTGCTCCATAACCCTAAACTTCACCCTCTCCCTTGAAAAATACTGCTCCACTGTCCCTGTCAGAGTAAAATATGTACCTACTATTTTTAATATGCAATGTTCATAAACTTGTTGGATTAAAATAATGGTTAGATATTGGTGTTTATCTTGGTTTTACCATTATTCACCATTTAATTTTGTCACTCCCATAGAACAAAAACCGGAGGAATCAGCTCCCAATAGCAATGCCCTCTGCACTTGCTGAATGAAGGTCAAACAAGCAGTCACCACTGTTCACATGGAACAACACATTCTGAACTCTGTGCTTGTCAGAAAATATGGTTGGCTTGAATTATCTCCAGCCACATGAGCTGTACCCAAACTACCATAGCTACCACAGTACACTTATTTTATGTTACTATTGCCACAAGTGAAAACAACAAAAATGTATACATACTATGCATTTTATTTTGATTCATAAACAAAACAAATTTACACAATATTTCTTTCAAACGTTAACAAGGCATATACTTAACTATGGAAAGACATGGCAAGTATGGAATGTGTTAGAAGTTTACAATAATTATTTACATGTAAAAAGTGACACACAGGTTTACAACATATTTTGGCATCTGATTAACATAATTGAGGCAAATGCAGAAACTATTAATTTTTATAGAGCACCATAGTACAATGATGTACAACAAAATACTTGCTTTGTGGCAAAACAGGTACATTATTAAAATTTGAAAGAGAGGCCTCTGTTTTTTGTGTAGACATGACATTTATATTTATGTGCGATTGTTATGAGCACTATTATAAATAAAAATTTCTGCTTGGTAATTATTAAAACATAAAAATAGAACAAACCAAACCAACTATAATAATGCTAGTACTGCACAGGAAAAAATTGTGAATCCCATATTTTCATACCGTTAGTAAAGAAAAATATTGATAAAAACCACATATAAATGTAAGAAGATGTAAATATACAAATACCTATTTTAGTATATAAAAATAGTAATATTTATAGGACAGTTTCTCAAAAGAACTAAGAGTAGGAAACAATGGTCCTCTCAAATGTGTGTATGCTTACTCATTCAACTTTCAGCTACCTTAACAAATTAAGCTGTATTGATCATGTTTCACACAGTTATAACAAAATTATTTTTAGAAAACAATTCATGAAACATATGGCAATTCCTTTTAACTTGTGACATCAACTTTAGGGCAAGTTTCACCACGCAGGTTTAACTCGCTAAGCAGAGTTTAAGCACTGGTTAACTAGTATTACTAGTTTATTACGTTCCACCACTGTTGAGATGCAATTAATTTTAAATATCCTGAGTTTGAGTGTAAATGACAATTTTCAGCCATTTAACTTCTTGACCTCCACAAAAAAAGAAAAAAAATGGCCACCTGAACATGATAGTTTGGAGGTTATGAGAAAAAACTATGCAGATGATTACGTTGTGATCATGAAAATTTAATTTTTTCTTCCATTTTATTATATACAGTCATTTTAAAAATGTAATATTGGCAATGAAAAATAAGCATTTTGTAAATATTTTAAATACTAAATTAATTTAGAGTATTTTGTATGTTATGTAAAACCATTACACTAAAATTTCACTCGTTTTTATCGGCACTTTCAACATAGCACAACATAGTCATGAGTCCGACACAGAAGCCTAGTTTTATTTGTTGTTTTAGAACATGAAATTTGATATTCACGGACAGTAAAAATATTACAAGATGACCTCTTATGAATTCACGAAAGTTAAAGTTATTCTGATAGTTACAATAATGCCGATTTTATTTACATATTTTAGCTTCACAGAAAGATTTATATTGAGTGTCATTGATTAAATAATATATATTACGGTATATGTTTTTGGCTGAACTGAACTGTGTAGCAATTATTTCTTGAGCTCGCGATTGCTCATTCATTGATAAATCATCTGCCCTGTTATTTTTTACAACTTCAAGGTATTCACATGCTGCTTCAGTCAATGTTTCCTTTTTATTAATTTTGTAAAATTTACAAATCTCTTCCCCTTCTCTCTCTCTCCCCTTATTTTTTTCAGCCTGGATTTCATCAAAATCCATAGATTAGTGGGCAAACTGTTATCACTGCAACGTTGGTAAATGTAAGAGTTAAAATTTAACTTTAAGTTGAACCAAGCTAAATGAAAAAGTGGTGAAACTGTCCTTAAGTGCCCCTAACAAACGACAATGAGCTAACATTGTTGATACTAATATTAGCAATGGAAGTAACTTTTTTTAAATGTTACTCTAAAGCTAATATGTACATTTATAATAAAGAAAGTAATTATACATCAGGCTTCAAATCTCAAATTACATACATTTGTGAAATGATAAACCTCAATTAAAAATTAATTTACATAATCATTATCTTTAGTACAGAGAACTAAAACACTTGTTTCAAAACCTGTTTTACAAATTTTTCACAAAAGTTATATACATATCAGAGTGAAATTTAAAATGGTGTATAAATTAAACCATATATATTCATGTTAACTGTATGCTCATATATGGTGTAAACACTTTCTTTACTTGCACAAAAGCACACTTATGCAAAGTATACATTCATTTTTTTACAGCATGCATAAGACTTATTTATTTAAATAGTTTGAAAAAAAAGCTGCCCTATACACATATCATATCAATACAATACTTGTAACAGCACCGTTTGTTCACTTACTTATCTTTCTCCATCAATGACAAAAAACTGGAAAAAAAACTTGTATGCGCAAATAATATAACCTAAATAAAATACAATTATGTAACACATCATATCAATATATTGTGAACTGTATATTTTAATTAATTAATTTTCATAGAAGACTGCGAAGAAGACTTGTCTCTAACATATTGCATACAATAAACATACAGTTTTATTCACAACCATTTACAGCAGTTTTCAACTAAGTTTATGTGATGTTAAGGAACAAGTTTTTAAGACTAGTAACTTTTAAAATTAGGCCTCAACACAGTTAATTAGCTTGGCATGAAACCTGCCAAAGCCAAAAGCATTTTCCTACTCAGCTTAACTGCAACAAGAACCATGACATTTTTACAACAGCAAAAAATTTGATTACAACATTGCGATAAAAACAATAGCTCCACAAACCAATAACACACTAGCTGCAATGTTGGTTAATTTTTATTTGAATCATTAGCTCCTTAATTCCCATGTGAATAACAAGAATAATTTATTAATATTAGGAATTTTAGTATAAACCAAGCATGGTTTATATTTATTTGGGACTGTACAAGTAGTTGCTTCAAATGATATTCTTGTAAAATGAGATTATAAAAAAGATAATAAAAATTGGAACAAATTTGATTAACATACTGTACATAATGTCGGAAAACTCGTACAAACATAAAACCAGTTCTTAGTAAAGTACCTGATTTTGTTATAAATTTCTAGCTCCTTCGAATATTTTTTTTCATACAAAAATATATATAGTAGTATGTACATCTTACACACATGATTTACAAGGCATGGGGGGAAAAAAATTGGGTTTAGTTTTCACTTACACACATCTACTCTGTGTTTTGTATATAATAACTGTTTTCATTGGGAAAAATAATTCCAACTTTATGTACAACACCTTTCCTTAATTCAAAACATGTAACGGTGTTTTTGTTCATGTATCAAAATACTTTTGAAGAACACTCAGTACTGTTTCATATAGCTGAATTAACTGAGCCATAATTGTTTTCGAACGTTCCAGTGATTGTTATGGCAGTATGCATGACGATTCTTGTGTATCTGGCTGACTATCACCAATGCTGTAAATTATCACAAAGCCCACCATTGCGATTAAAAACATTGTCATCCACTGAAGCTTCTGTGTCCGTCGCAAGTCCGCATGAAGGCTGTGATGGTTTTCATTCAGCTGACGCACCTGCATAAAAATAATATGAACTGTATTATCAAAAAAATGTGTCTAACCTAAAACATGTATTTTTAAAATTAACGGTCTAAAATAATATCCTTAGATATTAAAGTTTTGTTGGTTTCTAAATCTTCCACTTCTCTTTTATTGATCCTCTTAGGAGACCAGGTATGACTCACTCCCAGCTACACAACACTGATATCTTTTTCTATCCTGTTTGCAATTTGGGAAATGAGGAATTCTGGGTTGTAAGAGTGTGGGGCTGGAAACTTTACTCAACTTGTAGGTCAGCAAACACTGACATCTAATGCCTAAGTTGGGTCTTGATAACATCTATCCCCGAGGTTTCCTTGTGTCAAAGCAGACAGAAGTTTCTGGCCACAGCTGTACAGAGAACCACACTGCTGAGGTCAGTATCATTACAATAAACATGGCTTCCAGATGTCCCGAAGGCGTGAAGCCCTGCTGATACCAGCTGTTGAAAGAAGCCAGCAGATAAGTTGCTATCTACAGCTTTCAGAGAGCCACGAAGCTCCATGTAGCCCTGTGGACAATCACTGACAATTTGTTGGAAGTATCCATTAATAGGGATGGGGCGAATCAAGTTTTTCCTCTAATTTGAATCCACCCTCAAATGCTTGTCTGAAATTACAGAATACTGAACCAAAACACGAACCTTTGAGTCTACGATTTTCCACACGATATTTTCACACCGCAAAACAAATACGAGGCATATGTAGTGTCATATTTGTCCAAAACCAAATGTTCCCACGTCTGACATTGTGCTGTAGCAATTTGGTGTGTGGGATTACGGGACCTAATCATAATATACGGAATACATACCAAAACTTGGACTAGTCTACATTTGGTTTATTTATGCCCGTGTGTGTGCGTGCGTGTGTATGTATGTATATATATATATAAAGACCCTTTTTATACAACAAATCACAACCTGCAGAAAAAAAACACGCCATCACCTTACCACCGCAGTGAGAAATGAGACACATCAGTCTTCAATACATAATTTAAAAAGCCTTGGAAATCGAGACCTAATTTTGTGTATTCACGTTTTAATTAAGGCAGATTCCTACCAGACATCTTGGATTTATGGGATTTTTGCCATACTCTCCTGGAAATACAGTTTTGTATATATTTTTTGGAACGACAGAGCACAAAGCATTGCCTAGAGCACTGTCTGAAATAAGTATTTCTTGATTACTATTGACATTGTCGCTATTGTAGTAGTTTGCAAGAAATAATCTTGCATTTCGCTTCGACAGTTATTGGTTAAAAATTAATAAATGTAGCGAATCTGTTATTTAAGATTTGTTGTTCTGGAAATTTCAATACACCTTCTGAAATAAAAGATTTGGCAAAATATTGATAAATACGACATGGCAAGAGTGAATCCGCCTTACTTAAATGATGACGAGTGCCACTTCTTACAGTGAGAGGGATGGAGGGCTGAAGTGGTCCTCTCACTATTCTCTGGTAGTCTGGTTTTCTCGCTTTCCGTTGCAGTTGCTGTATGCTAGGCAATTGGTTAGCGTTTTGGCTGCCCTCACGAGATTGACTAAGCGGAGGGGAGTTCAACCCTAAGGTTATTCGTAGGGTCAAGCTGTCCCTCCTGGGCAGTCTTGTCCGCCTGACCATGAGAGTCGTCACTAGCCGAGACGCCATCTGTCTCAATGAGGTGAATGCTCAGTCGGAGATATGAAAATGAGTAGGTGTTACGATGGCAATCTAGCTGGGGCTTACTAGGTTAATCCGTCGCGGCTTCGTCGGCAGTCGAACAGGTGCGAAATTGGTGGAGTCTTGGTGACAGTAGTACTAGAAGACGGTTTGACAGGGATGCGAACCCATATGAATTTTCCCGAAGCCAATTTCACAGTATAATAACAGGGGAGTGTGTATGTTTCCGGGTGTCGAACCCGAATGACTTTACCTGATAACTTAACAATGCTGGTCTGTTCAGAGGGTAGGTGTACGTGCGTGTTGGCAGGTCTAACACTCAATATGCCAAGGCGTGATTCTGTGTCACCTGACGTAGTTGCTTCAAACTTAGTGATATCTTCTGGGGGACACCACCTTAATCACTGTTTTAGCGGGGTCTCGCAATCCGGAGGAATAATCATGCTATACTCCAGGGTTTTGTAGGTGGGTTCTGGTGGGGTTAACGTACTGGGATTTGAGTCCTGTACTAATTGGTTTGATAGAGCCTGGGTAATAGTGGCACGCCTTTCATGTCTCCTCTGATGACTTCCTAATCAGCAGTGTTGGCTGCGCACTGAGAAAGAATAAGAGAGAAGCTATACAAATTACTGGTTATGAGGTTTGATAGGCAACAGTTCAGGGCAGGGCAAAATATCCAATCACACCCGTGTACCTGCTGCTGGATAGTCAACCCCGCAACTAGACCTATGGTCCTTGACGGCGGCAGGTGCACCAAAGTCTTAATTAGCTCACTGCACTACCAGACAAGAAGCGAATAATTTAAGTGACCACGTTAAAATAGAACACACTGAAATGTAGGCAGAATTGATGAAATGTATCTAACAATTAAGGTAGGTGACAACACTGGTTTAAAATAAATCGTGATATTTATGAAGATGTAAAATAAGAATGGCGGAAAGTCCCGGCTAACAAGATACAAGCTAAAAGATAAATGACTTCACTCTTGACAAACTACGTATGAACAAAATTAATAATAATATTCAACAGGCGAAGGTGAGCCTGGGAGAAAATGAATAAAACAATAAATAAAATATAAAAACAATTAATGGCTAAGCCAAATACAAAAGTAAGCTAATGACAGCGCGAGTTTTAGTGGGGCACCACATCCAGAGGATGGTATTGTACTATGACCTGCTACCACTGGAGTTGAGGGAAGTTGACTAAGGTCAGGTTATAGGGTAAAGGTAGGGGAGATTACCATGGACGAGGAGTGCTGTCCCTGGTGCGGTCAGTTGAGGGAAGCGTTGTCCAAGCTGGAGCTGGAATGCTGGCGGCCTTCTTCAAGCAGCTGGCTTGAGGTAGAGGTTCGAGCCCTGCCTTGGGCTGCTGAGTTGAGGAGATTGAGGAGAGAGTCTTCCGCAGACTGTACGAGAGCTAGCGAACCTATGTGGCCGGCAAGCTCGGCGTCTCTCCTGGACCATGGGGCTGTGCTTCTATTTATACTAAAATCGCCCTGGTTCAGTGATTCTCGGGGACCAGGGGGTGGGGGGGGGGTTACGTAGCCTTTCCACACACGGGCTGGTTTATCCGCTGCAGGAGCTCCACTCAATTTCTTATCACCCCTGGTGGAGGTGATGGCATTTTCATTTACCCCGGACTGAGGCAGGCGAGTCGTGATGTCAGGTCACGGGGATGCTGCTATTTTGAGGGTTGTTTAGATCTTCTAGGCCGGCAGGGTAATGTAGTAGAATTTTAAATAAATATTTTATTATCTTTGTTGGGAAGGCAACTGCACACTCATTCTTACACGTTAGAGAAAAAACTTAATATGAGATGTGGCGTTCAATCATTGTTGATGATTAACCATTGCAGGAATTCTTTTTAATTTATTATTTTCAAGCCTCGGTTGACTAATAGATGAATATGCCCCATGCTTGACATGCCCAGATGGGGCAGAGTCGGCTGTAGAGTGCGCCGCTCAGTGAGGCAGTATCTGGTATGCATAAATGAAAACAAAGGGGAAAAAGTATAAAAGCAAGGATTTCTAAACAACGTTCACCTTGGTGAAGATGGGTTCCCTACATTATACATAGTAGTCAACATGTGAATAATAAGCTTTCCATCAAAGAGATGTGCATTGGCCAATATTATGTTGGCATGCAAACATAATGTGTTTAAATTTCTTTGCTTCAAATTAATTAATTTTCACAATTATAAAATATATAAAAGATGTTGCAGGCAGACCACAGCAGTGACTGCTGTGCTGAGGTACACTAACATCGACAAGCTGTGGATTTTCCACGAGTGAAAATTTATAGTTTGAATGGTGTAAAGTGGACAAATCGATAAATTAAAATATATCATGGTGTACATTTCGCAATATAAAACTTAGTTTTTTTAGAGTGATTGAGAAAGTTTTTTCATACAGACATTTTTAAAAGTAGCATGGCAATAGCTATCTGACCTTGTCCCTTGGCCAATGTAAGCCTGTCATGGGTCGTGCGCACACGATGCACAGGGCCATTTGATGTGTGTGTCGAGTGCACCAAAGGTGGACTACGGTCGAAGATAGTTACAAGGCTTCATGTTACATTGAAGGTTTATTTATGTGATTGTTTTGACGTGCACTCCCGTACATGTCCCCGTGAATTAGTATGTAAAGTTTGACGTACGTTGGTGCACACTCCTGTGCATGTCTTATAAGTAGCAATAGTCAAGACCACCAACAAAGGGATTTTGTTAAATGTAAGGTCTTTGTGTGTGTGTGTTTTGCTTTGTACTCATGTGCATGTTTCTATACTCATAGTTTGCCCCTCACGCTTCATATCCATTATCCATGCACATGGTTGAACGGGACCGGCACTTCTGGCTCGGGCTAGTGTCCCCGCTTCCAATGGCCATTCTGCAGTTTCTTGTTGGAGCTTAAACCAGACAAATGCATACCGTGTGGCCTGTGGGGGCCTCATCTTTGCATTCACCAATCTGTAGTTCTGTTGTTAATAATTATCTAAAACTAGGATTGAGCATTTTGAACTTTCTAACACCATCAAATATTTAGTATTCTAAAGTTCTGAGATTTAAGCAAAAAGATTTGAGAAAAGTATTCAAGTGAAAAATCATAACCTCAAAAAGTAGCTTTGAAAAGGTATACAATTTGTACTTAGTTTCTAGCTAGTGCAGGGCTTCCACCAGCCCTGAAGTTGAAATCCTGGTTCCTGTATATTAAAAGCCTGTAAAATCCTGAAATCATTGGGTCAAATCTTGTAAGTAATATCCTTGGAATTTAAAAATGGCAAACTACAGAAAAAAAAAAGTGGATATGAAGGGCGTTTACATATTTAATGTAGTTATTCTTGTTTGAAATATACAAAACATGGTAATTCTTTTCTTCACTCACACTTGTACTTTAGTTTATACAACGACCGTATCAGAGATAATTTTAGTTTCCTCACCATTGAGATATTAATGCCAAATGCCAAACACAGTTACCAAATTCGGATTGCATGTGTAAAAACGGCAATTCGCTGCAAAGGTTCTTTTCAATAATGGGCTTGGCTTTGCATGTAAGCATATGGCCAGGAACAGAAATATGTAGATAACTGTTTACCTGCACCAGTGAATAATGAAGTGAAATATTTTGGACTTACACTATTGATGCAATTGCAATTGTGTATGTGCAAAATATTTTGTTTAATATTATTCACCTCTGTTGTAAGAATCTTTCAGACAAATGTATAGTGGAACTGACACAAACAGCTGTAGGCGCTGCTAGTGTTCAGAAGAGAAAAAGAAGAAACAAAAGGGAGGGGGGGGGGGGGGGGGCAAATTTTCCTTTTTTGTTTCTAGTCAAAAATCCGTAAAAACTGATGAAATCTGTTAAAACGACAGGCCTGCGGTAGCATATTGTGTATAATGTACACAATTATAGTTCTTTGAATGTTTCAATGTGCATTACATACATAATAGTTTTGCCTTCAGCTGGTCAGAAAACTGTATACTGTGCATACAATTTCACCTACACATGTCCAAAATTATGTAAAGATTGTTATACCGGTACCTGTGATACTACATATCCTGCTGTGAATTAACATAATCTCAAAATGTGCAAACATGTTGTGTAAATATTCTTTGTCAAGTTAAAACTATGGTATACATTTATTTACAAACAAAAATCAATTTTTGTGTTAAAAAAATTACTCTTCAACACTATGCTCATTTCACTGCTGACTAAAATACACAAATGTATTGTGGTAAACACAATTGGTTTTGAGTATGCTGCCACAGTCATTTTATTTTGTTTTCCTAGGTCTGCCGATAGAAAAACAAAAACTAGTTTTTGTAGTATGGTTTCCAAAAGTCTTTAAACCAAAGATGCTGATATCTCACAAATTTTAGAAAATAGAATTTTCATTGTGGAGTTCAAAGCTCTTAAAATAAACAAAATTGAATTTAGTGCGTTTGAAATTAGTATTGAAATTGAGGAGAGAGAATACTGGGTGTGTTCGCAGTAGGTATTTTATTGGCATTAAATAGTAATTTTTCAAAGTCAAATTTGGTAGCATTGAAAACAATACTTGCAATATGGTTGCCAGATCTCCCGTATTTCCCGGGCTCTCCCGTATTTTGGCATTGTTTTTGCCAAATCTCCCATATTTGTATGATCATCTCAGGTTATTATTTTAATTGTTTTAAATTTTAATTTCCGTTGGGAAATTTTAATCCGAGGTGGTGTAGGAATAACAACAGTTACTCTGTCATCTGTCCATTGGACATTAATCAATGAGAAGCGTGATTCCTGTTGAAATCAAATTTAATTTTGTTGTTTGCTTCAATAACGTGCTTCCGTGATTAGAAAATTTTGCTTTTAGTTGTGTATGTGAGATTGTAGGTGCACGTGATTTTATAGTTTCTGTTAATTGTTCATAATGGAAGGAAGGGGAAAAAATGAAAATGTGTGATACATTTGCATGTATTAAACGAAATGGGAAGAATCGTGTAGGTAGTTGCGACCAGTGAAAACAAACACAAGGCGTATTGTTCTCTTTGTAAAAGAGTTTTCATTGCACATGGAGGAAGCAACGACTGCATACAATAAATCCTATTTGTCGACTTCAGCAACAAAAGAGGTTAGATTGTTACTTAAACTGAGAATGCATAATATTGCCATAATTTATTTTGTTGGGTTGGAGCTAGGTGCAAAGCAAAAAGAAACCGATGAATTTAGATTACAATTTACATTTTTTTTACAGGTCATAAAAACAATGAACGAGATGTAAATCAATTGCCGAAAATAAACAATTTCTTCAGCAACGTAACCATGAATGCTAGCAAGAGTCAAGAAAGAAGACTTCTGTTGAGTTCATGAAAGCTGAGTTGGAAGGTGTGGTTAATTTCAAGTATTCTTGCAAAGAATTTTTTAATTTCATACAGAGCCATCCCGAGTTTGTAAATTCAAACAGATCAAGATTAAAGTATGAATAATTATTGATGTAACTACTGTCATTAAACAGTTTTCGAAGTCCCCCTTATTTTCACAAATGAAATTTGCCAATCTCCCTTATTTTCAGTTTCAAAATCTGGCAAACCCTAATTTGTAAATTAAAGTATCAATTTCTATACAAAGAATTTTTCTTCTATATCTGTAATTTTTGTTTGTTTGCGGCACGTGTGATCTTTGTAAACAGTAATGTTTGTGGAAGTTCATATATTCATTTGTGCAAACAGCAAGTATTGTAATCCATACGTAAATTTGGTAGGGTTGTAATAAAGAGTAAAAGTTGCAGTAGAAATGTTGAGTGAAGTTTAGGAACATTTTTCTGTATGTTTAACAGACCTAAAATATGCAGTTTCTAAATATTGTTCTAGAAAAATTTCATGTGGCGGAAAAAGTCATTTGACAAGTGTTTTACTAAAATATTTAAAGTTACATCCACATCAGGTGAAATACTGCGTGTTTTCCAATACTACAAACACTAGCTATGAAATTTCTGATTTCACCATCAACAACTGTGTTCTCCGAACAGTTGTTCAGCACAGCAGGGAACATGTTTGACAAAGAGCTGACATGTGATGCATAATCATCTTGACTTTAAGCGATATGAAAAATGTTATGTAAACATAACACATATGGCACTGTAATTGGTTTTCTTAAGTAAAAAATTATTTAATTGGTTGTGTTACCCAAATAGTTATTATTGTGTTTGCAGATGCCATATTTTTTGGGGGTAAGGAGGAAGATTCGGTTTCGAGGGGTGGATTCAAAGGACATTTGGGATTTGGATTTAAGATTTTGATTCAAGAAAAATTGAATTTGAACCATCTCTATATAAAACATTTTATATTTTTCCCCGCAGCCAGTCTTGGCCCTTCTGTTCTGTCGGAGGGCTCTTAACTAATTATTTTCGCCTACTGACATTAGTTGGCAACTTAACTTTGTGTACTTCGTGCTGGTTCAGGCAGACCTTGTGCAAGTGTTTAGTGGTGCAGTAAATTGGTTCTTTTCCTTTTTAAGTTCGTGTAATGGCCCTAGCAGTTTGATGTTTTATTCTGTAATAAACACCAGATGGCTCTGGATATAACCTTTACGTGGTCACGCTTATTCTCCAAGTTTAAGTAGCCATCCCCTCCTGTACTTGTATTTGGCATCCTCAGTGATTAATAATGGAGCAGAAGAGGTATGAGTCAGTGTTGGGGAACAGTCACATAGATACGTCATTCTAGAGTCTGTGCTTACAGTGTGGCTGTGCATGAAACCATGGGCTGGTGTTCTGGGAGCTCTACTGCACCACTACCACCATTTACTGCCTCGCCAACTAACGCAGAAAACAAGCCTTTTATTAAAGTCTTTCTGTTTGCAAGATGGCAACCTTTTTAAAATCTAACCGGCTACAAGCATTAGAAAAAAAAAAAAAACAAATCTACTGTTACTACTGTTTAGGACTTTATACACATTTTATCATTTATAATATATTTACGTCGCTGAATCTTCATTATTGGTACTTTTTGCTGTGCATTTGCTATAAATATAAAGCAAGAAACAAATATATAGTACAATACTGTAATTACCGTAAGTGTTAATGTTGGTGAAAATGTTTTACACTTCATAAATCACATTCTATGTAAAATTTAATTTATTGACAATTTTGTGTTGCTGTAATATTGTGACACACAACCTAAACCCCTGACGCATGACGTCTTTTATACTTATTAATAAATGACTACTACTCATCAGTGCAACTACACCACTAGCAGTTGTCAACGGAGTTGAGTCACTGCCACCACCTACAAGTTTGTTGTATCTAAGAGCTGGGATATACGTCCCAATAATGGATATTATTTCACCCGATGAGCCACCGTAACCATGCAAGAGGTCCAAGACTAGTACAGTAGTGTTCCGCGGGATGCGCAACAAGTATAATACCTAGATCCCACAACTCTCCACTATGCCGCTCGCACCAAGGATCTAGGCGCTGGCCTTGCATCTGCTAACTCCCTCTCCACACGTCCTATGCTAGTGAATGAAGGGATGGCCACGGAGAATATAAGGCGAAGAGCTCACGGCTTCCGGATGGATCACTAGCTGAGCTACTGTGGGATGAATATCATGATCGTAGTCACTCACTCTCCGGGATCTACCCGTCCCTTGGGACCAGCAAAGGTTAAGTGTGTCTGCGGGCATGGTGGTACTGTTTGCAGCTTAGATGTGGTGCCTATCCGCAACTAGTTGCGTCCTATGTGGTGGATCGAGGATTCCCAGGTTCTAGGATGGCTGGGAATATTAAAATACCTGCTCATGGACCAAGAGGCCAGCTCGCAAGCACCGTCATTGATGTCTTCGAGAACCTGAGTGGCTCAGTTGAAGACAGCAGCAGCACGTCGGTTGGAGGCAGCCCAATGATCGGCTGGGGGGGGGGGGGGGGGGTGGTGGTGAGAATCTCGATGTGCTAAAAAATGCAAAGTGTGGCGAACCTACCTTCTGTTGAATTCTGCGGGCTGTTGACTGTGGACGTGTGAGGAATACAATTGAAGAGCATTGGACCTTGGAAGCGCCCCAAAGTCAGCCTCCATACCTGGGCCCGCAGTTCGCTACCATCACTGACGGGTCCTGGGAAGTCTTGCAGAGTACAGGTCACCTTTGACTGAAAGGACCATCTTGGTGGAGGGGGTAGTTCCCGACAGCAATTCTCCCCTCTTCCACCCACGGCATGGAGATTGGCATCGACGTGAAAGAGAGAAGATGGCGTCTGTGTTATGACTGAGATGCCCAGGTTTTTGACACACTCGATGAGAAGCAGGAGGGCCCTGCATTCAAATACTGCTGTCATGCAGGTAGCATGTGGAGGAACATGGACAGCAGTTTCCACCTAAAGGGCTTATATGCCCCAAAGCATGCGCCCACAAGCCCCACCCCCCCTCTCTCTACTAATTCTTCTGTCGTATTAAACCAATATTGATTCAACACCTGCTATTTCCTGTAGCATTTTCATTAATGCTCCTACAGTTAGTCTTTTCTGTCGGTATGGGTTTTACAGTGTCTGTGTGGGTTTTACCATTCCCCTTTGGGAAAATAGTTACAGCTACAAGTACTCTCAGGGAAATAGTCATGGCCTTAAAGTCTGACCATGGCTGCCCAATCCCTTTTGCAGAGAATGCATGCTTCCTTGCACGAATGCCCTTCCTTTTAGGCATATCAACTAGAGATGGGACGAACCCAAATTTTGGAAATGAACCAAACTAGAACTTAACCCTGAATATTTTTATCGAAACAGACTGTTTAAATTTGTACACGAACCAAACTCGAACCGAACTATGCTATAGTGCATAGAACTTGAACCGAACTTTAAAACATGTCATCCTCGCACATATGCCTTCATAGTTCAGCCCTAAATTGGTATAAAAAACAAATATGTAGAATCACCTTAAAAATACAGTGGATTCTGGATACTAAACAGTAATCAGTGTGCGCACACAGGCATATCTACAAATTAAGTACTTAACAACTATTACAGTGGTCCCGTGGATCATTTTAGCAGTATTGCCCACTCAAGTAATGAGAGTTTTGTTACTGGACCTCTGGACTTGGCTATGAGGTGCAAAGTGAAAACATACAAACATACAACCTTCACAGTTCAGCCTCTATTTGTTCAAGTATAAAATGCAAACTAATACAACCAAATTCACAATTTCATGTCTAATTGTTTAAACATGCGGGCATAAAATAAACAGTAAAAACAGTTTCACTACTAATAGTTCCAAAATGTAATAGCCAAATTTTTTCTAAAGTGAAAAAAAAGGAACAAATTAACATAATATATAATTTTCATTTTTATAGATTTGGTTGAAATAATTTATCATAACACTGGTAAATGTATCTTTCTACTCATTTTAGACGTAGTATGTGAAAACCACAAACTAGCAACACAAAAAAAAATGTTAATTCAAAATGTAATTTTTCAAAAACTCAAGCAAGTCACTTATTTTGTATACAATCATTTAAATAAAGAATAGCACCTGGTTTTACACACTATAGAGTTCAAGATATAATGCTGTCATCACTGCTACACAAACAATAATCAAATATGACTTTTTCTGTAATTTTTGTTGTGTTGCATTGTTATTTTTCAACTTCTTTGAAGTGAAGTACCATATTTACTCGTGTATAGTGCACACCATGATTTTTGCAACAAGTTCTAGGAAAAACATATATTTTTTTTTAAATACTAAAATTGCATGAACAATTTTTGGGGTCTTGTTAGTAAGTACGTAACATTTTATTCTTTTATTTAAAATTAATTTGTGGCAATTGTGATATATTTGAAAAATATTTAAATTAAATAACTCATGGGCGCCAACTGCGGTGGGCGGCCTGCTTTCTTTTTTTGCTTCTTTTAGGCAGTGGCATGGTGGTCCTTATTTTGCAGTGGTGGAATGTGACACACTACCCTTCTAAAAAAAAAAAAAAAAAAAAAAAAAAAAAAAAAAAAAAAAAAAAAAAAAAAAAAAAACACACACTCAACCGTTTTGCCTCTTCCCACCATCCGCTAGACTCTTCCACTACACTTCCCTTTAAACATCACGGGACAGTTTAGGAGTGGATAATTTACGACTACCACTCCTCAGAAATGTTTTCCTTTATTTTGGGAAAAAAAGGGCACACTGTACACGAGTAAATGCTTAAGTTCATTTCAAAGTTCGTTGATGTTCCTTTCTAGTACATTTTCGAACTGAACACGAACTCCTATAAATTTTTTGAACTAAACTAGAACTGATCTTTGACATGGAAATAAATTATGAACCCAACCAGAACATAGCATTAAAGTTCAGGTTCGGTTCGAAATTCGAACATTTGACCCATTTCTAGACGCAACCTTTAGGCGCATTTAGCTCCTGCCCTACCATGCACGCACACCTAATACTGAGAAGTAGGGTAAGTTTAGAAAAAAAAAAGCCTCTGGATAATCAGTTCTTGACCTGTCCTCTCCTGGGCTCTCATTACACATGCAAGTGGTGCAGAGGCCCACACTAATTCTAAACGCTTCACCGCTACCTCATGGTGCCGAAGATCCTCTCCAACAATCTACAAAAGTAAGTATCAGCGGCATCATCAGCACCTTACACTGATACACGTTTGGTCCCTTATGGACAACAGAGAGTAGAGCTAGCCCAGAGGAGAAAGGTACATTCACACGCACCAGTTACTGCCTATTTCCTTTAGCTTTGCACAGGGCGCCTTCTCCTGTTTTACGGTAAGGCTGTGTGTGTACATTCCGTCAAGCCTGAGTGGATAGGAGGTAGTACTTCCACAAGCTCTGTTTATTTTACTTAATGGCAAAATAAACATTGATCTTGCTCGAGTATCACTCCGACCTACTCTTCACCCTCATAGGATCTGACAGGGACAGCATCAGACTGCGTTTTGCTCTTTCCAAATTCACACTAACAACAGAACAAAACACCCTTGGAAGGCCACCCATTCTCTGCCCCATGCAGTGAATGGTAGAGCCACAACACTAGGATACCATTTCCTGGAAAGTGGCTTGTTGGCTTGAAGTTGCCTCCGCCTCACCGCACACTCAGCGGCACCGCGGAGAGGAACTTCTTCAAGCCTGGGAAGATCAGTGACCTCGGGACACTCACCTCACCACTATTGGAAGGCCACCCATTCCTTGCACCCAGGTGGAGGGAACGATAGAGCCACGACACTAACTATGCTCCCGGTGGGATCAGCTTGCCGGCTGGGGTGAACTACTCTCATCGCACACTTAGTGGTGCCGAATGGGGGTTACACTCCGGTGCAGGGCAGACCAACCCCATTGGGACAACACCATGCAGTTCCTGCAGCCAACACTTTGCAGCTTGAGACTCGCTCACCTATGGTGGGGAAATCAAGAGTGGGGCATGGTGTTGGCGGTAGCAATTCGCACCTACAATTCCACTCCAACATGTTGACTGCCTAACTCCTGCACGCCTGATCCTAGTCTGGAGCCTGATGCCTTACACCCTCAGGAGTGGTGGTGTTCAGAAGAAGGCAAAGAAGGCAACGGCTATCTCTAAAGACCCACAAGGGCTTAGCATCCTTCCCAGCAAGTACGGACTACTGAGTCCATGAGAACAAGCTGCTTTGCTACAACAACTCACCATACCAGCACCTACTGTCATTCCTACAGCAATGTTCTAGCCACCCACCCATATAGCAGAAGGATATCATCCCGCAATACAGGAGATTCTATTCTGAGAGGGGTCCAACAACCCCGGTAGCACCTACTGGCACCACGACAGTAGAGAACCCCAGCACCTATGACACACACCAATCAAGTGCAACCAGGGTCGAGGGAGACCTACCCTAGCTTAACTACACCAGGGCCAGACACACCGACCCGCTCGCTTGATCTCAGTCCCGCACCCTAAGCCAACATCAAGCAGAGTGGTATTGCTAGAGCCAGACTTCACACCAAGCTGACAGCCTACTAGGCCAATATCATACTCCGGTCTGGCACCAGTGCCAAGAGACAACTAGACAACTAAAGACGTGACTAGCCTAGGGTTGAACAAGTCACCCAGGAATGCGGACAGACAATTCACGGAGTCTTGTCACGCGTCACCCGTACGAAAATCATAACCTCACGACACCACTGTGTGTGTCTATATGTATGTATATATATATACATACACACACACACAAGTCTATACATATATGTGTGTGTAATATATATATATATATATATATATATATATATATATATATATATATATATATATATAATAAGTTAACATCTAGGCTAAACATCTAAGGCTAAAACACACACACACAACTCGTTCTACTAGTCTGTCTTCACCGCACACTGTGCCGAAGAAATATATATATATATATGTGTGTGTGTGTGTGTGTTTAGTATATAGACGTTATCATGGTAAAGAGAGCAACTTAGAACCCCTAGTTACTTTATCCTTTCAGCTATTTTTTATCATCACCTTTTAATTAAATCTTGCCATACAAGCAATAAACACAGTGTTTACATTCCACCGCACTCTGAAGAAGTTAACATCTAAGGCTAAAATAAAACATATTTATTGACTATTATTATTCCAAATGAGAGGCCTTTCAAAAGTGCTCACTTTACCCTGTAGACTCTACATATATTCACATGCACCCACATGCACACGTGCACGTGCATATATACACATGCATGCACACACACACACACACACCACACAAGTATTGATGCATGACTTCTTTTCAACAATGATTTAACGACTTCGCCTCATCAGTGAGTAAGCCTTGCCGCCTGATTACTAGAGTTTTCATTGTCACCAAGCATTAGGAGATGTAAGATTGCACTGTCTATGGCTCATGGACCGATGCTCCAGCCTGAAGATTGTACTGTTCACCGGCTGAGCCACTGAGCTTATGCATCCAAGGCACTTCAGTACCACAGCACGCCGCCAGATGGCTCTACTAGTACGTTCCGCCACATCTAGATTCCACAAGCTGGTAGGTGACAAGTCTTGAGGAAGCTATGATACAGATACCCCTACTCCATCAACCACCCCTATCCAGCTGACTGAAGGGAAGACACCAGTCAGAGTGTGAATAGCGGGCCACCACACTTGAACGCCAAACTGCTCTGGGCCTTCACCCCATTCACCCTGCCTCATTCGCTCCAACCTACCTTTCCTTCACTGCATTTGTGCTGAAGGAACCTCCAGCTCCTTGGTCTCCACCACAACTCGTTCTACTAGTCTGTCTTCACCGCACACTGTGCCGAAGATCCAACCACCACCGTTGTGTACACAACTAGACGCTGCGGCCCCTTCTGGGCAAACCCTAGGAGTAGTAGTAGTACCAGTTCAAGTCGGTTTCATAACGCTCGTCTACCCTGCCATTGTTAGCTTAGGACCAGGTCGCCTTCACCTGGCTCAGTGTAGGTTAAGCTTCCGTAAGCTCTTGCTGACGTTAGGAGATAGTGTGACACAACTCTGTTTACTTCCCGCAAAAAGGAATAATCAGATGTTTTTACCAACTCAATGGTATCTTTCCCATAGTATGGTCCAGTGGACCTCATGCTGTCTAAGGGATTGCAGGTGACTGAAGAATTTACTCGAATGCAATACATCAAACAAAATATCAACACGCACATTGGATGGCCACCTGTTCTGTGCACCATGGTGGGCAGAATGGTAGAGCCCCGACACTAGGTACTCAATCACTTGAGGCCAGCTTGCCTGTTCAGCAGCTGCTCTCTCCACGGCACTGGAGTTAGTGTTCTCTGAATTGGGAGAGACTGTTACTACTGAGATACTCGCCCACGTGCAGGGACTGTCTACCGGCGAGGCCTAACTTCCAGTGTTCACCGCGCTTCGACGCTGAGCGCTGGGATAGGGATACCACCTTCAGTCTGCAGACACTACACATGGCTGTACACCAGTGTAAGACAACACGTCACCTGCTGTCTCTTCACGGACGTGTGAGTATGATTCAATCCAGATGCCCTACTCCTGTCGGAGTGGTATCCGAGAGAAGGTTAGACAGGTGCTTACTGCCTCTAGGCATCTGTTTTAGCGGATTGTGCTTGAACGTGGGTAATTATGAAGACACTGACATCCTACTGGAAGGCATGAACTTCATACTAGTCAGTGATTTGTTTACCTGAATCGGGCTTGCAATAGTGGATGCACATTGTTGAATGTTACAGCAGTTTCCCCCATTCCCTTCATTATCACTGCCATAACTGAATGCTAGAGCAGCCTGTTATTCACTGTGTGTGATTGCGTAGCTTAACTACTGCAACAGAGGGACATGAAAACTTACACAAATTCGGAGATGACGGACATGGTGTTGGTATACGGAGAAGCGAGAGGATACTGAAAGGAAGCTGCATGTTTGTACAACCATCGATATCCTGAAAGACATCAGTGTAACAGTCATATGTTTGGAAATATCACACAGCGACTATGAGAAACTGGCACTTTTGGAGGCAAGGTGGACCAGGTTAACAGAGAAGCATCTGAACCCCACGTCCCCACACTTTCAAGAGGCAGTCTTGCAGAGAGCAGAGGAAAGCCCTTCTACTAGCACCCGTGTTATCAAACGTACAATGGATGCATCAAATGTGACAGTATGGTGTGTATTACATGAACAGCTGCTACGACCGTACAGTGTGCGAAGGTGTAAGCATTACAGCCAGTGCTTCCTGCATCAGTGTGAAATGGTTCTGATTTGCCTGCTACTGTTATGTTCACAGACAAAGTCACACTCACACAGGAAGGGTATTTTAAGAGTCTAAATAGCCATACCTGGGATGATTCTAACCCACTTGCAACTGATCAACATTTGGGCTGGAATACTTGGCGACAACATTATTGTGTCGTACTTGCTGCCAAACCATTTGACAAGCTTCCAGTATTGACACTTTCTACAATTCACATTGCCAGACTTACTGGAGGATGTTTCGCTCGCCATCAAACAACGGGTGTGGCTAGTATGTGTAGAGCCACGCGGAGTATCTGCCGATGGAGGGAACACCCTTCTCACAGTGCTCGGTGCCTAAACGTGGTGAGCATTGGGATTCAGGCCTCACTATCAACAGTCCCTGCACATGGGAATAGGTTTTGAGTTCAAATCTTTCCAACTCAGGGAACTATGCCTACGGTGCCTTACATGGTGGAGAGTGAGCACCAAGTTGACAAGCTGCATCTTGAAAAGCAGAGTATCTGTAAGTGGGCTATACTGTTCTGCTTACCGGGGTATGCTGAAAGGCTGGTCATAGCTAACATGTGTGTGGGTTTGCAAGCAGTTTTTTTGGGTAGAGTGAGGAACTTTCCTGGGTCACCTGGGTCACCCCAATGGTGGGGTTAGACGAGCTCTATGAAAACAACTAAAACTCCTACTAACTCCCTACGCAATTGTTGCCCAGAAGGGGCCGCAGTGTCGAAGAGTGTAGATGACGTGATGGTTCATTATCTTCAAGGAAGATTAAGCAGTTCTAGACGGATGGTTCCAGCGCTAAGAGCGCGGTGGAGACCAAGGAGTAGGTTTGCCTTTGGTACTAAAGTGCGATGAAGGCTGGAAGGTTGAACTAGGCGTGTGGCTGAGCAGGCTGGTCTGTTCTGGCAACAAGTGCGGTGGAAGACTGATCCTGAGTGAGCTGCTCTTTATACTCTGCTGGAAGCTTCCTCTGCTGTCATTGGATGGCAAGCTTGAGGTAGAGGGGTGCAGGTCAGAAAGAGGGGGTGGCGATAGCATAGCTTCAGGGAGCTGTGACGTCACCGGCTGGCATGGAGAATGAAGATGATGGCGAAGCATACTGGTGCAACCATCTAGCGGCGTGCAGTGGAACTCTATATCTTCATTACATAGTCTCTGTGGGCCTGTGAATAATAAAATTTGCAGGCTGCAACATCCATTCTTGCTGTGGGGAACAGTACAATATTTTGACGTCTCATGGCAGTCAACAATAAAAATTACGTTGTGATCAATGCATGGTATGCTTACTGATTAGCTGAAGTCAGTAAAATACCATTGCTGCAAAAACATCATGCGTCACAGTGTATTACATAAGACAGTTGCTGTACATTAAAAACGCAACAAAAAGTATGTTATAAAATTTTTGATTGTTATAAAAAACTAATTTTTCCTTAGCACGATTCTTACTCAACTCATGACTGGTGCACCAAATGGTGTATCCTAACTTCCTACAGCTCAGCTACCAGCCAATCAGAAGTAACAATTGGTAATGTCCTGTGTGGAGTTTTATGTTTCAATACTGTTTGGCTTTAAGCCCTGTTAATTGTTGGCTTTGCTTTACATTCTGTTAAAGAAGGTTATAGCTAGGAGTCAATGCTGGACTGCAGACAGGACTAGTATGGATTCCACAGTGTTGGACTTCTTGTGGTTTTACTTGGTTACATATACCAATGAGTTTCTAAACTAAAATGGCAAGCACCAGCACTGGTCGCCAAATCATATGGTAAGCAGATAACTGCAATGTGTTCCTTTCTTGTACTTTCACATCCAACTTAGGGTAGTTCACTGTTCTTTGCCTTGAGGCTACACTAATGGCCTAAGTGCTACTCACCTTCTTAGGGCCAAACAACGGTTCCAGCCAGCAATTTCCAGTACAAAGGCCTACTGAATTATTTGTTTTCATGGCTATCTGACCAATGGCTCATGTTTACATGGAATGAGATATGACCTGGCTCTGGTCCATAGTGCACCATACGCAATTAAAAGTTTAGATTTTACACATAACACTCCTAAAAATTTGTTGAAATGTCAAGGCAGCATTAATGTCACAGAAATAATTCCACTAATCATACACATGCTTAAATTATGCCGAGAAATTTTTATCAAGTTAACTGCTTTAATATACTGTAATTTGATAACCTGCACACTGACTGACAGCATAATTTTAAACAGTGTCACAATAATAAACATTGTATTGACGCATGCTGCTTATACTACTAATAAACTATGATTATGACTCATCGCTCTTTACATAAAGCATACCCTTACTTAAATTTACGTAAGAGTTGTCTACTTTAACCACGCACGTGCGAGTTGTGCACACAAAACTTTGCACATACGTTCTCTGCTGTTTAAATCTACCGGGCGGCCAGACACGTGGTTACAAGGTTACGCAACCAGCGGACACGCTGTCCCCCCTCCCCCTGCACTGAGTGCCTACAAGCTTCAGCTACTTCGGGCATGGCTAAGCACCACCGAAGATACACAAACCAAGGAACGCTGACAAGAAGGTGTCTACCTCCCACACCAGCCTCACAGCAGGACGTCACGTGCCGTCCCGCACCCCACTGTGGCAGCCTAGACTTCAGCACTATTTAAGTCCAAGCACAGCGAGGCTCCAGGAGTCATTTTTGCATCCTCTCTTGCGACATCCCGAGTACTGCCCAGTGCTGGGACCTCCAGAGATCTATCAATTCTTTCTATTTTGCCCAATAGGAACAATTCATGCCATGCACTGCCAACAGGAACAGAGTATTTTTCTAAAACACACCCATTATACAGCCGCCTGTTTCTTCCCAACCACCTGAGCACTGATAGTGCTGGCGAGGAGGAACAGAGGAGCCACAACCATTAGGAATACCTTCATCGAAGAAGGGGCAGCAAGTCCAGGTTATTCCCTTGCTTCAAGCACTGATAGTGCTGGAGTAACCATAGTCTGAGTCTTGCCGTTCAACTTTGCCTGGAATCACATCCAGTAGAGGCATTGGTGGTCCAAACGGCTCAATGTCTCTGATCAGCCCACCAAGCGTGGGGGATCAGTGGAGACTTTTACTGAGCTTGTGCCAGCATGCAACTACTGGACTGACACTGCTAAATTGTTTCTCGTCAAGGTGCACTAAGTGTGTTGTTTAAGCAGCAACACACTATGCTTTACAAGGTAAGGTACAGCCAAAGACGTAGGGAGCAAAACCTAGCTTTTCTTGCTACCAAACAGTGGTCTGCACTCACCCCTCCTACGCAAGAAAAGCAAGTGGAACGGGACCACGCCACCACACTAAGGTAACAAGCAATCGCGACTGCTCTCGTGGTATTTGTATATTTTCCACCGCATATTCGCACCAGCTAAGAGTACCAGCCGGTTCTTAGAGGACTGGTTTACAGGACCAAGGCTAGGTAGGGCCTGGCCAATCCCAGGTTCTGAAGCCGGGAATCTGCTGCCTGGAATAGTCAATACGGCGTGAGACAATCCATCATCCATTGAGTTATGACCAAGGATCGAAACCTCGGCTTCATCAGCATCACAGAGGTCATCTGAGTAAGTCAGTAGCTAACACCTCTGGCCAGCTACTGATAAACCTGTATATAACCATGCACTTGGCCTAGCGCATCAAATCTCAATGACCATGCCACACAGTCAATAGCCGGGCATGCATCAGTATTTACTTACTTATCTACTTCTACAAAAAATTAATATTATTAAACCATATAATATAAAAAGTTTTTGTGATTACCTGCGACAGAATTTGTGCTATCTGTCTGTCTGTATCCACTTGAACTTGCGAACTAAACGCAGTGCCATTTCGCAACTGACCGTCACCAGATGCACCAACACTACATCGTAATCGATGCTGTTCAATGGGTTTCCCATTTGTCTGCTGCAAAACACAGAGATAGATGCAACATGAGCAAATATTTACTAATGGTAACTAAAGTTGGCTTGATTTACACATGTGCTTGTGAACAGAGATGCATCATGAGCACACAAAATGTTATTTGTAATGTAAGGAATGTTGTCCCAATCCATTTTTTCTTTAAACGTCATTTTGATGCTGTATATATTATAGTTGCTATTAAATTTAATGTGGAACTAATATTTGTACGGTCAAAGTTTCAATGTCATTCTATTTTAGTTATCTACAATAGCATTCATAAATAATTTTCAAACCACCATCCAGACTGATGCGTAACAGTAGAGATTTAGCAACCAACCTTCCAGAGATCAGATACATCCTGTGAGCTCATATCTTGAGATTCAGCAGGCAGGCTCATGATGAGGAACTTGTCTCTGGACAGAGCTGGGAGCTGATAGCCAGGCTGAAGGACAACATTGATGGACACTGCTTTAGTTGGTGCTAGGATTCCAGTGCTTGGCCGCACACGGAACTTTTCTGGGGATGTCGTCTTGATCTATGGAACATGACCATTTTCTTGAAGAACTGTTTGCATTAATGTATTCCAAAATGGCACCCAATGTACAGAAAAACACATAAGGAATATGAATATAGTTGCCCTGAATTACTTCAGAGTATTTCTTACAAAAAATGTAACAATTTGGCATACCTTGTATGAAATGGTTGTGTCCGCTGTATTTGTGAGTACAATGGTTCCAGTCAATTCCGTGCCCTGAGTAACAAAGTTTATAACTTCTGGAGGCACAATGTTCAGGGAAGAACCTGCACAGAAAACAGTTTAATCTTTCTGCATACAGGAGCCAAAAACTCCTACTTTTCTGCTAAAGATGAACACAAAAATTTGTTCCTAGTATATTAAGTATGGACAGCACGATGCTCACCACATGTTTGTAACTAATTCCAGATACACACTGCAGTGGTTACATGCTTCTACATCAGTGTTGGAAAGAAAAACATGCAATACCTTTGTGTACAGCTCACACTGTCCTTTTTGATACCTGCTGACATTCACTATGGATGGGTCGCTACTACATTTTCTCAATACTCAATATCAATTTCGATACCAAAACTATCTCACTATACTCAATACCGATACTTTTCTAGACATCAAATTAGAATTGTCCTGAACACAAAAAACAACTTGGCCAAGAAAATTGCTCATTTTACTAGTGTCATTGATACATACTGAAACTATATCAAAACCCACATTACATTGGAAACTCGACCCGCAAAGGCTTTTTCGAATGCTTGCTGCCAGCCGAGATAATTATGGTGCACATTAAAATGTTGCTGTTAATATCATGTAAACCGTTGGACCTAGGTCAAATTTTATGGGTGCATTGGAATGCCCGAAGGATGCAGATTAAATTATGGAACTCTTATCAAAAGTACTGTACACATTCTGAATGTTATGACATGCTCGTACTGTAATTATGGCATGAGAAAATGGGTTTCGAAATTAGATACTTTTTGGATATGCTCATGTGATACGCAATACTATACAGTATTAAGGGTATCGCAGTGTCGAGGATCCCATCCCTAGTCTGAACAGTGTAAAAATCAAGCATACTTAAATACTACTTTCTTCACCTTGTTGCTACATTTTCACAAAAGAAAAATTTAAAGCCGACTATAAACAAATAGATCTACGATAATTTGTAGCAATTTTAAAAATAGTTTCCTTGACATAAAATGCACAGCAACTCTTGAGCAAAAAGCCACAGTGGTTTAGACCCAGAAAATGGTTACAAAAATATTTTTGAACCAGGAAAGTTAAAATTACAATCACGATAACTTCAACAGTTTCTTGCTGAAGTTGCTGCTAATCTTTTTAATGATATTAAAGTATTACTATAACTACAACCGAAAACTCCGGTCTCTAGAAGAATGACTGATTGTGTGAATATTCAGTGCTACATCAAGTCAATATAAGATAGCTCAAAATTACACAAGGCTACAGTTACAAAAATACTTTTGCTTAACTTTTTTATAACTTTCAATAGTAACTTGGTGGATTGTTTCACTATCAAAAAGGAGCAGTCTGTTCTCCATGTTTCTTTGGTATATATTACTACCTAGGATTACCTGCATTTCTGTTTACTATGCACTTTAAAAAAAAACCAAATGTAATAATTTTCTCCAGAAATGAGCTTTATGTTACAAATTTTGAATATCAGAAAAAATTACAATTACTAATTTCATTCTGGCAATTATATAGTTAAAGTTTATTGTAGTACATATTAGCAGATTGCTTAGTGCTTGCAAGTTAAAAAAAATTTGGCATAATTTGCTGTACATGAAAATTAACCATGCCTTTAGTTTCATGGTACTAAATTATATTAAATACTAATTATCTGTCAGTCATTTACACTTAAAGCTTCAAAAACTATTGTGAAGTGCCAAAAGTACAAACTACTTCATAGTTTTGAACTTCATTCCAGTGAAACATCACACTAATCTATTATTGTCAAACAATGCACCTAATAATTTTGGAACACTGCACACAAAAAATAAAGAGCTAATACTTTGATCTATTTTAGCAAACATGATCACCAAATTTTTACTGAAAAACATGACAGTAGACATTACAGTAAAAACCTGTCCAGGAAGATAGTGGAATACTTTTAGTTTAATTAAAATGAGTAATGCCAAATACTACTTTCTTCATAGGAGCTAACAAAAAATGTACATTTTTGTTAGGCCATTAAATTATGCAAATCTCGGCAAGTACATATTTTGCTTAAGAAAATATTTAAAAAATGATCTGAAAATATATTTAACTATCTTTAAAATATATTTAACTATATTATTTGACAACACTACTCTGACAAGTTTATATTTCAAAGGCAACAAAGCTGGATACCTCTACCAGCATTGAAGTGCCTTTTTCAAAACAACTGGGGATTGCAGGTTCTCCAGTGTGTGGAGATATTCTAAACTTCAACATTTACAAATGCATTGCTTTACTTTTGTGATTAAAACCACTAATACAGAAAATTCTCCAAAAAATGTGAATACTGCTGCTTTGGTAGGTCAACAAGAGGGCCTCAGATCTCCAAGTGCTCCGGTGTTAGGAAGTCAAACACTGAGGAATCATTAGAAGGAGCACAAATGGTTTAAGTTTCAATCAGCTAAGATATTCTCAAATAGGGTCACTAGCTCTTTGAAGGTCAGGACTTGCTCTTCAATGATATGATTTGTATGTAGTTTCACTGACTTGAACACTGCATCCCATACACCTACAAACTTAGGGCCGGCTATTGAATTAGAGTGTCGTGCAATATAGTTAAGGCGAGTAATGTGTTTTATCCTATGTCTGCCAGGGTGGCTTGATAAAGAATGCTTAGCACTCTTCCTGTGTCTGTTAGCACCAATAAAATTTTGCATTGGTCAGAAAATATATCAACATGCACAGACACAACATAACTTGGGTGTGCTTCAATGGCGTTTGAGAAACAGGAGCTAGCAAGGCCTGTATAAACTTTCAGGAATCGCTGCACTTGGAAAACTCTTAACACACTGATTTCCTCAAAGTGTTGTGGGAGACTTGGCTGCCAAATTGAAATGCTGAATGCAACTGTGTGTACACTGCTGAACTGGGCATCTAGCTGTCTTTGAATGAAGGACTGGGTAGCTTGGAGTCAGACATGGGTAAGTTACTTTTAAAAATTAAGTTAAGTTTAAGTTAATGTGCTAAAATTTTAATTGAGTTAAGAGTTAGTGCCTGGAAGAAGTAACTGATTAAAAGTTAACAGGTGGAAAAAGGAACCAAGTTAAAAGTTAGTGTTACAAAAAAGTAACTCTGTAAAAGTTAGGAACCAATTTTTTTTCTGTTGAAGGTATGCAATATTTTTTATTTAGTGAAAAGGGGGGTGTTCTCTACATTACTTAAAATATTTAGAAATGCTATTTATTTCTGTACCTACAAATTACACTGTTACAATGTTTAATTCACATTAACTGTACATTTGGCAACCACTTCACATTGGATGATCGCTTGTCATATATACAGATTTCCAAAGCTTTACAGATTATAGAATAATGTGTTCAATTTTTAACATATTTAAAATTCCACAACAAAAAACATTTTCTAATCCACGTTTAACATTCACTGCCAATCAATATTTTATTACTGATATTGTTTATTTAAGCTAAGCACCAGTTGCATTTCAAAATTATCATCATTTAACTATCCTCTTCTTTATCCCCCCAAATATTCTCAGCAATACTAAATAACCTCTCAACTAAGGCTGAAGATGGTACCGCTGTATTGTATTTAATGTACAAGTTTTTCATGGTAGGAGAGGTAGTAATGTTATCTACAGATGACATTGTCATTTACTGTGCTAGTTCATTACTGACATTAGAACTTTCTTCATCACTTTCAAACTGAAAGAAATCATCATAAGGAGCTTTGTCGTTAAAGTGTTTCTTGTGGTGCTGAAGGCTTCTATATAACCTCAGGCATTTCCAGCTCCAGTTCTTGTCTAGCTGGTTGCCAGTTTCTCTGCAGAGTGTGTGGTATTGGGATGTTAAAATATTTGCTTTTATGATGTGTTTATAATGCACAAAACGTAACTTTACAGAAACCATAGTTGTCAAAACCATAGATTTGGCTTGGTGTATCACATCAAAGAAAGATGGAGCAGGCTTTGGACCACTGAGTACGTATTAGAAAGATATGTATTTCACCAGCTGTTCGGATGAATTGTCGTGGTGATTGCCCTCTTCTCTGTCAAAACATTACCAAAATAAAGTGAAATTCAAGTGTGCGCGTGAAAATAACTTTTAACTTGAAAATAAGTTAGTTTTCTGCTAAAAAAAAGTAACTAGTTTATGTTAGAAGTTATTTGGTTGTAAAACTAACTAGTTAAGTTAAAAATTCTGGAAAAAAAGTAACTTTTTAACAAGTTAGTACCCATGTCTGCTTGGAGCCTAGCATGAAAATAAACTACACACAACTGGCAATAACAACTGAATCATGGCTTTCTTCAGGGAGTAAGTAACACTATTGTTTTGTTTGTTCAAGCACAGCAGAATGTTTCCGTTGGCCAACAACCTTTAAAACTTATAGGATTACGCAACAGACACCAATTTTGCAGACTTACGGTACATTCACTGTGCTCGACAAGTTTTAGGTCCTATGAACAGTACTGCATTTGTAAATCCTTGTCCCAAAACACCAATGCTGAATACAAATCAGTTACACTAAATCATCCTTATTTTCTTTAAATGCAAGGACCTGACTTCACACTGGCTTGTATTCAAGAAGATCCTTCATGTAATGCACATTAAGCAGGTATACAGATCACAGTTTCTAAATCTGCCGACCAATAAGAACCATGAAACCAAACACACTCAAAAGGTGTTTTCAGAAAACCCCCTTTGAATGCTAAGTCTGCTGGATTAACGTAAAAGACCAGACAACATAGTTTCAGACACATTCAACAGAAAGCCTTTGCATGCACATTTGAGCATCCAACATATAGTCCATTCCCAACTGGAAGTAACTTTTTCGGAGCCCTGCTAAATATATACTTGCAGGCCCTTTCGTATCCTTCCGCCAAATTTAAACAAACATTGTCATGTGACTGCCATGTAGCATCTGTCAAAATCAATGTTTACATGCCATTGTGTGTGTATACTTTTATTACACCTAAACATAAACATTGAAATGTGACTACTTTTATACCTGTTAAATGTGTTGTATACTGTTTACAGCTTATCAAAGAATTCTGTCATATTCCAACAATCATTCCATACGAATATGCACAGTTTAGGCCTCTAACATTATTTAGGTCAGTTTTATGACATTTTACATTAACATATTTGTTTTCCACGACATAGCACACACATGTAATGCACGTTAGAATTCTGCTGTGACTGTGTTTAACACTGTTACAACTGCTAGGTAAAGGGCTGCACTAATTATCCTTTTGTTGTTGATGTGTGTGGGGTTATTTCTTTAAAAGGACGGCCTCAGTTGGAATAAATATTAAAACGAAGGAACAACCTGTCAAAGGAAAAAGGCACATTTAATTCAAGCATGCAACTCGTGTTGCTCATTTTTGTCATACAAACTTGATAGCAGTGAACATGCACACAATTAAGCCTATGGTAACTTTTATTCCGCTTATATTTCTATGTATTGCTACTTACTGTTTAGCTTTACTGAAATTTATCGGGCTGTGCTTAGTATTTTTCATCTGAGATTGTGGAAAATTACGTTACACGGCTGTGTTTCAAACCTCTTAGAGCAAACGTACAACGTTGTGATAAATAGATGTGGACGTAAATAATTAACTTCGTCATAAAAACAGTTCACAGTTAAAATGTATAAATAGTGCTAATCAATTTTTGAAATCACGCACATACGCAGGGCCAGTGTATAGACCACAGACGCAATGATTAATGAAACACACGTGTCAGTATATTTATTACTGCTGTGGAAACAGATTTATCACAACATTGCAACTGCCTAGGTACATTTAAAAAACGTGTCTACACACGTGATGTGGTAATTTGAAGTATTTTTCGGAGTAAGAATAATTTACTCTCCGTTTGGCAAAAAGCAACACGCCATGTTGTGGCTTGCTACGTCTGCCAACTTCAGTTAGTAACTGTCCCGCCACACATCTAAATATATTAAAACAGGTATTCAAACATAAAAATCTCTTTTCAGTTGTAAATTACAAATTCAGAAATCATTATTTTGCTGTAATAAGTGCTATAATTAAAATCATGTATAATTTCACTGTTTACTAGCGAAGTAAAACTTCCAGAGTGTGAAAGAGAGAGAGCGACAAGCCTCGCACAGCAAACAGTTACTTTCTCGCTTGATGAAACACCACCATACCAGTACGGCCTACCCACAATATTTCAAATGGCACCGTTTAATTTATAAATAGTACACTAAAAAACTACAGTAATAAAATATTTAAACTATGAACTATTTCTTACCGGTCATTGCCAACAAGTCGCTGCTCTCGCTGTTGTTAATTCATATTTAAAAATAAATAAATATTACAAATTATAGAATATAGTAAGGTAAAGGTTCATTTATTCAATAATACAGTACTCTAAAGTTAACCACAGTGTTATATTTTTGTATAATACAGGTTATTTGAAAACAGGTTGACATGACTAGAGTGTTTTTTCAAAGGTTGATTTTCATAAGTCGCTTCCAGTCGGGAATTTCTCCTGCTTGGAGTAGGGAAACTACATTCTCACAATTTGTTAGTGATGAAGAAAGACAAACATTACAATATTAGTTAACACAAGACAGTTATACTAATAAGATGTGTTGGGAGATTTTTATCAGAGCTTAACACAGTGGTTTAGAGTGGCCGATGAGAATGAATTGATGTGAGGATGGCGCCGTAACAGCACAATACAAGGGCAGGGGAAATGGGAGCACCCATAGAAAACCTAAGAGTCAATGGCAATGTTCGCCATATTCCTCACGCACAAAATATTGGGTGACCCCACCAGGAATGGAACCCCGTTCAGTTCACCTTGGTTGAAGGCGAGTAGTCCTACTACACTACTGCGGCCCCCAGTTACAATAAATGAAAGTAATATGCAAAAGTTTTGAAAAGCTTTACTCACAAGCAGCTTGCTACTGGCAGAATGAAAAATTTCAGGAGCAGTTAATTTGAATTTTTAAAAGTGGTGACCCTGTCACAATATCAAAGCTTAGTTCCACTGTCTCAGCAGGGGAGCATAGTGCTGTAATAGTCAAACTGCCTGCCTCCCACTACAGCGAACTGGATTCAATTCTCAGCACGGTCGTTCCCAATTCTCTAGTGTAGGGAAATGTGATGGATATTGTCAATGCTTGGTGGATTCTCTTGGGGTACTCCAGTTTTCTTCCACCCTTGTATTATGTCACTCCTCCATCTACACCTCATTTCATTATCATTGGCACTAATGCCTGAGCACCGCCTAATTCTCTCACTATGTCACAGCAAAGGCCGAGCTCATTGATGTTACAGTCTTCTGAGCAATTGGACACTTGTTTTCATTCAGCTAGAAGATGTAGTTCACAAATTCTGAAACATTACGTTATTTAATTGACGAATGCCTTTGTCAACGCAGTAACCAGACGTGTAACTTAAAAAAAAAAAAAAATTTGGTTTTATTGCTGCCGAAAATTGCCCAATGCAGATTTGCAGGACGTCAAGGGCTAGTTACAATAGCTGTGGATCGACTTGCCTCAACTGTACAACTCCCTTCTGAAACAAACTAGCACACTCATCCAGGCCTGAGGGGATGTTACATCCTACTGACATTGGACCAGCAATACGCCCGAACTGCCGATGGTTTCATTGGTGTGATCTGATGTAATTATTGGAATATGTTAAAGGAGCTGTGAGGTTAAAATACACATATAGACGAGTGGCTGTATTGGAGAGAAGAAATGACAGCGCTGAAAACCGAAGCTCAAAGGGACATCTGGTTCTCGAGAAATCATGGGCATTCTGTGAGCGGCAAGACGGCGATGCCACACGGCAAGACGGTGATGCCACCACGGTAGGCTATGGCTCGCTTCCCCTGCGCACAGCACTCGGGCCAGTATCGCATCATGCCTTTCCGCTGCCACTATGCTGTGCAGTGTATGCATGAAGTGAAACTGGACACTAGTGTTTAGTCATGCAGTCTCTGTGCTGTATTTATACGTGATCAAATAGTTTGGATAAAAATAAAAATCTGAGTTTTCATAGTTTTTCTAGCAGAGAAAAATCGCCAAATAGATACAAGGCTTGGATTAGTAAAACTAATCACAGGATGTTTGCTCTGGGTAAAAGTGCCAAAGTGTGTTCGCAACATTTTACCGATGACAACTTTGAATCTTCTTCCATGTATAAATCCACACTGTTATGAATTAAAACTACAAGACTGTTAAAAAGAGCGCTATTCCAACATTCAGGCTAATGGGAAAAGGGTCACCCAAGAAGAAAGCAATAGGTATTTACCAAAGGAAGAAGATCGTTCAGGAAGCCTTCGATGATAATGTGTGTTCAAGTTCATGTAACATTTGTGAAATAGAAATTAGGGAATGTAATGAGACTGAAAACGAGAACTGTAATAATATAGATTAATCATTCACTGCTTATCACGATCAAGGAATTCAATGTGAGCTGGATACAGAGAGTTACAGGAATACATATTTTGCAAGCGAAGAAAGTATGGAGGAAGATAAGTGACGATTGTGATGACTATGATGATTATATCGTAAGAGAAGATAGTGTTAGTTTGGAAAATGAGTTCGATGAAACACTAGTAACAAAGCCACTAGGAAACAAGCGTAAAAATAGAGAGTGCTTAGGTGTGCAGCCCTTTATAGTTGTGTTCTATTGTCTTCTACAGCTACTGCAGTTTTGTTCAAAATGTGGTAGTAGCGTATGTGACGTGCAGACAGCTGTAAAAGGTACTTCACTCACAGTAACTACAAACTGTCTGAAAGGTCATAAACGTATATGGCATTCACACTAAACATTTGTCTGGCTAATTCAATGTAGGTGTGCTGTATGAGTTTTTCATTATTTAAAGACTTTGCACATACTTTTGGACTAAATAATACTTTTGGATTAAAAAATAATAAATTGGAATAAAACCAATAATGGTTTTTACAAGATTATAAAATAGTTAGTTATCCCAGAAATAAATTCATTTTGGCTTTATGAAAGAAGTTCATATTTTGAAAATAATAGTGAAATTAGGATAGCTGGTGATGAACAGTTTGACAGCCCTGGTTACTGCACTAAATATGTAAGGTATAGAACAATGGACTGACTCATGATGCGTATATCAACTATCTACAATGATACGACTCATCTCACTGCAACCTAGTGTACTACTTCTACACACGTGAGATTCAAACCCCATGCCAACCCGTACACGGAAGTTATGGTCTGTCACAATCCTGGAGGGCAGCCAGACACGTGGATAAGAGGAATTGCAAAAGCAAGCTGAGCGTAACCCTCTCCTCCCCTGCACTGAGAGCCAACAAGCCATCAAACGCCTCGGGGCAGGCCCGAGCGCCACCGAGAATACACAAAGGGCGAGAGATGACCAAAGTGTGCTACCCCCATTTAGGCCTCGCAGCAGAGGGACGTCACACGCCCTCCTTCACGTCCGTCTCGACACGTGCTACCCAGCCTATATTAAGTCCGTGCGTGGCGGACCTCGCCGGTTGTTCTTCAGTCTTCGAGCTCGCTCCGCCACTTCTACTGCTGGAGCCCTCCAACTACTGTTAGATCTTCAGCAGCCCTTTCAGAGGATGCCAACAACTGCTCAACACACTTCAGCAACCATCACAAGCTGCCTACATTGACGTCGTCGTCAGAGCTCTGCAGATCCTGTGACCAGATGCTTCAGTGATGCCAATCGCCAATAGCTACCAGAAGCTTTCCGTAGCTACCAAGCAAACCACACTTAATTTCTTTGTCTCTTACACACACCACGGTTAGAGTTAGATTTATAGTAAGCAATTTTCGACAGTTTAATTTCACTTCCCCCATTAGCCTAGGACCAGGTCACCTACACTTGGCCATCATAGGTTTACTTCCAGCCACCAGTCTTCGTGGTAGGAGAGTACGTGTCACCGTATTTACTAAGCTCTTAATAAACACGGCTTTGTTTCTTTTAACTTCGAGTCTCATTCATAGAGTACTTTGTAACCAACTGCTGGGTGAACCTCGAGTCGAGTACCGCCGACCGGGAACGGGAAATTATTACTACGAACTAGCTACAACTGGAGACTCCACCTCAGGCGGCTCCAGTTGCAAAACACGCATATTAAACGGCGATCTATTTTATTCCTACCAAGTATACAGGTACTGGAGGAGTATAATAGAGTAGCCCCGACCACTAGCAACACTTTCCACTCAGGGAGAGACAGTACGCGTGAGTTATATCCCTACCGGAGCACCTGAGTGCTAGCGGGGGTATCTAGTTAGGTGCTATGGCCTGGCCTTGGTTGGGATCGCACATCCAGTAATAATCTTGGTAGCCAACACGGCTTCAACGCTTCTGGTTCGCCCGCTAAGGCGGTGGAGGGGGGGGGGGGGGCTTTCTGAAGCACCGGACTCGTGCAACCAAACCACAACTAGGCAACACTATTCTAGGGCTACTCGTGTCCATAGTGCTCGATTCATAGTTCTCAGCACCTAAACTCGCTCTATGCCTTTTAAGGTGAGACACGGCGCAAGGAGAGAGGAGCAAAGAGTTGCGTGCCTTGCTGCTAAGCAGGTGACTGGTTCCATCCCTCTTACAGCTAGTCTACGAGCTGAATGAGATTGTGCTGCTCTGCTTCAGATCATAAGAACGGCCTACTCCTACAGCAGGAGATCCGGATACTGTCTCGGCATCACCTCTTCATACGCATCCTGCCTGCCACCCAGTTGTGTCTGGGTTAATCAAACGAACCGAGGAATGCCTTGGCATCTAGAATGCCAATTTCTGGAGCTCAGCAGCTACAAGGGGGAACTGTAGTTTTTGCGTTGCCACACCTCGCGCTCTCACTGCAAAACCCGGGCAGAGAACGACTGGTTCAACCAGCTATACCCAGCTAGTCCTCGTATTCATGATGTTAGTAAGCCTGCCACGCTAGCACCTCCAACCATTCATCTACAATAACTAACCACACTACTAGCAATTAGGCAGACCAATCTAAGGGACTCAATCGCAACGTCGAGAACTTTGTTCCCTCACGTAAGGCCACGTGTCCAGCTACCATATTCAACTGTAAACTCCAGTAAGCACAACCGGCTGAAGTGCAACCAAAACCACACAACCGTGATCCAGCCTTAACCTAAACGGACATGCATCAGAACATAAGACATTGGGAGGATATTAGATTTTGTGGTGTTACAGAAAGGAAAATAGCGGGTGATCTAGAAAAACATGCTTGCGACATGTTGTTAAACAGATTATTAAAGAAAACTAAAATACCACTTTTCGTGTGACAGACATAGCAGCATTCGAAAACTGTTGAAATAGTGAAATTAGTCACGTATTTGATGTAGCATATTTCCAAATCGTTAAAAAATAAACTCAAAGCAGGTGGAAACAAATTTGAAATAATAAATTATATACTCATTGAAAAATTTAAGTCTATTTTAAAGCATATTACTGACACCCACTCTTGTACAGGTGGTGTATATATAAAACCACTGTTCACATGGAGAACTTAGTAAACACGAAAGAAAAAAAATTGGTTTTAAAAGTCCACAGAGGAATTCAATACCTTATCCAAAATAGCATTACAGTATATTTTTGCCAGCCATAAGACAAACAAAAACCTATTGCCACACCGGAAGACTGGAATCATTTCACAGCATTGTGTTAAAATATAAGCCAAAATAGAAATCACTTCAGTTATGATGGCATGGTTACACATACAATATTATCCATCTTAGACTTTATTCACAATTTGGGAAGACCTCAAATTGGATGGAAACTGAAATATTTGAAACCTTTGAAGAAGTGGGTTGGTGTAAACATAAACAAGAGTAAACTGCATGATTGGCGGTACAAAATTCTTTCAATAGTCAGGGAAGCAGTATGGGACAACCAGAGCTTGAAGCTGGATGACTACTCTTATAGAGCGATAGACGTGCCAAGTTGTATCGCCACAGTTTCTCAACCACATTCCATAGAAGAAATACTTCAATATTCAAGATTCCCTCCGGTTTTGTAAAAAAAATACAAAGTCAAAAGTATGTAATCGTTTTAAATGTGTTCCGTAATGTTACATACGCATTAGGGGTCTATACATTTCAGTTATAGGACTATAGTGTTTTGTGACTGTTATTTTATTATAAGGTACAGTATAACGTACACTATTGGTCACTTATGTTTCACATCATAAATGACGTTCATAACATCCTGTTATATAATAGGACGATCTCTGTCTGTCCGTACATGTACATCCCTCTTTAATACTTATAAGTCTCTTGAAACTCAACAAAAGTTCTTCAAATTTTGCAGAGTGAATCCTCAGGGCCAAATTTGAATTTCAGCATCATCAGATTAAGCAATCGTGACTTTTGACACTAAAAACTAATTTTTTTTTATTAATTTTTCCTATGAAAGTTTTGTATAAATGCCTAGGGATTATTGCATAGAGATATGAAGGTAATGGAATATAATTTTTGTTTATTCCAAATGCCTTGCTTCAATGTTGAGTTAATTAAGTGGGGCCACAATGGCCCAGTCGAGAGAGAAATAGCAAAAATTTTTTTTTCAGTCTTTATATGATAACCAAAATTTTTAACATTGTAAATATTCTAGGCACGTGACCATACTGAAAAAAATGGTCATGGGCTAAACCCCTAGTTGTATATACGTATTCCATAACAGTTTTCATTGTACAAATGCAGCCTGGCGTATGGCGCGAAATTGAATCCGATATAAACACCATTCTCTTCAGGGTACTTTTTTTGTATAGTACACAAGATGGAATGACGACTCGGTTTCTGTAACCTATGGCAGTCCATGCATTTATCCAAGAGAGAAATTGCTTGTATGCAGCGTAGCACAAGTTCTGTTGTAAGGAACGTCTGCAATGAGCTTTTGGTTTTAAGGCTTAAATTATGTCGTGTCATTGTTAAACACATCACTGTCTACGAGAAGCCTGTTAAACGATACACAAAGCGTAATGCACTGGCAATGTCCTGATTTTACAGTTTTGATATTACCAACCTTGCAACAGCACATGCTTTCTTCATCCGTTTCCATGTTCACACACAATCCACATAAACACTAAGTTTGCCTGTTAGCTCATCCTGTAGTATCTGGAATATTATTTTCATTGTCACTGCTCAAAGAACGATCAACATCTCTTCTGTCTGGTTCAAACTGATATGGCTCGATGTTGACAGCCATAGTGTTAGTCACAGACTGACGGTGTAGCAGCATGACAGCTGCGTGGCCGGTCGAGTCGCAGCAGAGCTTAGCCTACGATGACGTCACGCCTTATTTCCCTGGAAACTTCAGAGGCCCGTAACTTTCGAACTATACAGCGCATGCACATCAGGTTTCAACAATATTTTGTGTTAAATAATTTTCTCAAATAAAACAATAATGAAAATAACTTTTTTTAACCTTATAGCTACTTTAAATACAACCTTTCAATTTCAACAAGTGCATTTTTGTTTTATTTCTACCATTTTTTTCTAGGCGCTTAACATTTTTTGTCAGAGAATGTACAAAACCCATCTGTGGCCATTAGTTTTTTAGTCAACTGTTGTATCTACTTAATTTCTAATTTTTCTGTTGTATTTAGCAACCAAAAACAAATACAAAAAAACCGTCATAGTTTTATTGCTCTGTATTGAATTAAATCTCATATTGAAATTAAATTCCTGTAAATGCATACATCTGCGTTCAAGAAACTCGTTCTTTCAAGCCGGTGACAAATTAATGCTACACTCCAGAAAAATAACTGTCCAAATACACACATTATAATGTAAAACCCAAATACCATGTATTGGAGTAGTTTGAAAAGGTAAGAGGGTATTCACATGATAATAGCTGGCACTGAAATATTTATAACTGAGTCAAGGTATATTCTTAATTGGCATTAATAGTAATGTCAATCTAACGAAATGTAAAAGTAAACTAAATAATTTACTTTGAAAAGTGCACGATAACAATTTCAAGATAAATAGGCATTCAAAAATTGGGGATGAAGGAGAAAAACTAACACTGGATTGAACAGGTAGAACTGACCAAAAACCCAACCAAAAGATTGCCTAGGGTCTGGTATGGTAGGACACATGCATATATGCAGTATGGTGTACTGTGGGCATATGCACATACGGAGTATGGCATATCATAGGTATGTGCACATAAGAAGTACAGCATACTGTTGGCATGTGCACATAAGAAGTACAGCATACTGTTGGCATGTGCACATAAGAAGTACAGCATACTGTTGGCATGTGCACATAAGAAGTACAGCATACTGTTGGCATGTGCACATAAGAAGTACAGCATACTGTTGGCATGTGCACATATGGAGCATGGTGTACCAAGGGCACGTGCATATAGAGTACTGCATACCGTGGGCATGTGCATATAGAGTACTGCATACCGTGGGCATGTGCATATAGAGTACTGCATACCGTGGGCATGTGCATATAGAGTACTGCATACCGTGGGCATGTGCATATAAAGTACTGCATACCCTGGGCATGTGCGAAGGGTAAAATCATGAGCTCTGTGTATACTCAGCATAGCAGTGGACGCTATTGCACAATACATATAGGGTGGAATAAAGTTGAGTTGCTGTCTTTATAAGGCCAACACAGTCCTCTAGACAAAATCTGGGCAGTGAATCATTTGGAAGTAGAAAGAAGTTTGAAGTGTGTCTAGTGGGGCCGAGGAGGTTATGATCACAGACAGACATACAGATTGTGTCACAAGCTTTGATGGAATTTTGAAAGATAGGAACAGTAGTATGAAGGTTTAGCAGTGGTCATCCATGAGCAACTGCAGCAGTGAAGGACCAGTATGTGATGGAGAAGTGAAGGGGGAGGGGGGGGGAGAGAGAATAGACAGCTGGTGAAACTGATCACTGGCAGCCAACAGGTGAAATCGCAAGACACATTCAACTACTACTGGAAGCCCGATATCACAAATTTACGATGGCCAGGAGAGTGCACATAGGTGACTTGACAACCAATAAGATGTGTGCCATTGATGCCTACCCATCAGAGACTGCATTTAGTGTGTTGGGAACACAAGGTCTATGGAGCTTAGCAATAGGGTCAAGTGCTCTTTATGGATGAAAGCCAATTTAGTCTCTCTAGCATTCTCAGACATCTGTAAATTTGGAGAGAAAAAGAAACACAGTCAAAAGGCAAGGGTTAGCAGGTGGTGGAGTTTTTGTTTGGGAAGGTATAACGTTTGGTGGCTGTACACAGCTCTACTTCTTCCACAGAGGTTTTGTCACTGGTGACAGCTCTTCTACAGAGCTTCTTCCTCATATGCATATTTTCTGAGGTGCTGTGGGCCCCTGAGTTCCTTTTCATGGATGACAATGCTACACCTCATTGAACCATGGATTGGCTCCCATGGTCCCCGGACCTATCAACTCTTGTATCCAAGACCCTTGAAATAGAGACCTTCTCAACTTAATGGTTTGGGGGGGGGGGGAAATCAATGAAACAATTTTAATTGAAAAAGTTCTTTCGATAAGCCCCTCCCCCCCTAAAAATAACAGCCCTTTTCCTAAGGACCATCAAAAGTCTTAAAATTGAGAGTTTACTGTAATTCTAATCGAACGCATAAGGGATGATGGGAGATACCTGACAACACATTTCCAGCCGCCAGCAACACTACTGCAGCTGCGACTGGTGCTACAAGAAGAATGGGACACAATGCCTCAAGAGCTCGCCCTCAACCTCATGCTGAGCATGAACAGACTGCACAATTTTCTTCTCACCTTATCAGGACTGCAATTTTCTTGTCTGCCGTGTGTCACATGGTTGATTCTGTATTATGTCCTGCTGTGCTCAGGACTCACTTTTGGACAAATATCTTTTGCATACTTTGAATTCCATTCTTGGTTAGTGTTGTTCACCTTTTCCATACACTTGTATTTCAACAACACTATGGTATGTTTTGTACCTATTTGAGACACTACTGCATTATGTTACATGTGAAACTTATCCTGTCAATTTTTGTACACCAGTGTATGTTTACTCAATGTCATGCATCAATTTCAAATATCAACTCATACTACATGCTGTGCTTGAGAGATGTCCTGTATGCTGTTTTACCAACTGCACAACCGAAATAAAGCAGAACACAAAAATTTGCTATTGATCAACTTGTAATGGTTATTACAATAATTAATTTTTTTTAAATATTAGGTAAAAATATAAATAAAGGGGGGAAAATAAATCAAAAGAAAACATTTAAGAGAAAATAAAAAGGAAAAAACTAAATAAAAAAGACAAGTACGTTTTAATGGTGACAACACACGGGGTATGGATGCAGGAATGTCCAGCAAGGAGTAAAGAAACCTGGCTGCTTGAAATCATAGTTTAATTGATATATTCTCGTAAAAACTGTATACACTCATGGGCATGTATTGTACGTGTACACAATGTTTAACATCCTTTTCAAAGTGGTATCCCAAGTTGTCCACGGCAGACACTGTCACAGTATTTCAACGAGATAGCGCACATTGACAGATCTCGTGTAGCCGATGGTATTTCCTGTCTTCCTCATTGCTGGCAACGAACCGTGGACAACCTCGGAGACTACTTTAAAGAATGTTAAACAGCTCGTACACATATGATATCAACCCATTCACGTGAGCATATACAGTTTCTACGAGAATATATTAATTTAATGATGATTTCAACCAGTCATGTTTGTCTTTGTTCCTTGCCAGACATTGCTGCATCCATACCTCATGTGGTGTCACCTTTAAAATGTACTTGTTGTACACATTCAACTGTACGTAGTAGATTTCCTATGTAGGGTCATTTTCAGGAGATAAACAATAGTTGCCATAACTTCTGAATCAGCCCTCTAATAAAATAAAAAAAAAAAAAAGGAAAAGGGAAAGAAATAACTTCTTTGTGCAACACATACAAATGTGACTGATATTTACTCATGTTACTCACTAGAAGACTGACCACCTTCTTTTGATGGCTGTCCTTCAGGGAAACCTCCAGGAAATGACTCAACCATTGGTGAGCCATCAGCAAAATGGACCTGTAATGAACAATAGATTTAGGCCTACATCCCTACACAAAAGTAAGTATCTTAAAGAGGCCTTGGGATATGTCTAACACAATCTTGCTGTCACTGATGTAAAATCTCAAAATGATGGTAATAATTAATTCTAGGTGTGTATGGAACATGTGTAGGAATGCAAAAATTTTGAAGTATATAGCCCAAAAAGTAACTGTACTCACACTGATCTGTAAATATAAATTACTTGAAGTATTAATTCATTTCATTTTCATTTCTGGTCCTGGAAGTAGTGTGTGCCACCCACTGAAGATCAGTGGAACTCAAAATGGCATCGGGGTAAGTTGTTCACAGTGACAATCTCTCTCTATCACTGGTTGTCCGGCAAAGTTTGTGTATGAATTGCAGAACAGTAGCTCAACTAGACTATGTGCAGAGCCGGCGGCCTACCCGCCCAACTTTATGCAAAGGCACCATTGAGGCCAAGCACCAGATTTTACAGACCCCGCCACAGTAAGGTCTGTACCCCTGCACCTTTGTGACTGATCTAGTTCAGAACTAAGAGACATACACCTATTTAGGCGCTGAAACACTCCTGTCCCTCAACCGCCAAGCGTCAATGTAAATGAGGGTAAGGGTAGAAAACAAGGAACGGAGAGTGGATAGGAGTATTGAATGACATGTGTACGTAGTACGTATTTATTAATGGCAGCATTTCCAATAACTGTTCAAATTAAAGTCCCCCCAACTTCAAAACACAAATGGCAACGATGGATCAGGTTGGCCTGGACCCGTGCATAAATGTCTGGTATGGCGTGGTACAGAATCAAATGTGGCTATCACACATGCAATGGGATCTTCCTCACTAGCCACAGGCGTGTCTGAGACCAGGGAGTTGACATGAACACATAAAAAGAAATCCAGTGGAGTCAGGTTTGGAGATTGAGTCAGCCAATGGATGGGCCCACCTTTGCCAATCCAGCATCCTGCAAATGTGACGTGACATCAAGATGGTGACGTATGGCAGCAGGAAAACGTGGTGGTGCCCCATCATGCTGAAACCACATGGTGTGGTAAATGTGCGGCCGTCAGGTAGCAAATAAGGCCCCAAAAAAATGACTTGACAATGCCGGCCTCCCCGTTGACACTTACCACACTTAGTTTGCCCATGGGGTGAGTGTGATAGGGATTAGTATGCACCCACACATGGCTGTTCTTCCTGTTGAAGATACCATCCCTGGTGAAATGGGCCTCATATGTGAAGAGCACAGTCAATGTGAAGTTTGGACGCACATAGTTTACTTGTAGGAACCATTCGCAGTATTTAACACATGGCACATAATGCTAATATGGTCAAACAGTGTAAACATTTATAGCGTTGTGCATAGACCCTCATCTCTTGCCCCATCTGGTGGGTGGGTTGTCATGCTTGAACCCTCCCTAGCCCTTCCCTTGGATGGACCTGCTATGTCATGGGTGGCACCACCACCTCTTCAACCCCTGCTGGACCGGTCGGCACCCATGGCCCGTTGTACGAGCTTTCTACAGGTCTCCCCTTTCTGCACAGGCTGATGTGTAAAGATTTTTCTCGTTTGAGTGCTGGCCCTTTTTGCTCCTCACCTGAGGGATTGGCGGTCAGTGGTAGCCACTGGCAAAGTGCAACGAGCAGTGAATGAAGAAGAGGACTCGTGGCAAAGGTGAGAGAGAGTGTGGCATACATGTGTGTGTTCAGCAAACAATGAGCAAAATGTGCAAGTACTGTGGAAAGCATGTTACCCAATGAGTAGTGTGTGCATGTGTACGGGAGCGCTTGGGGTGCTCTAGAATGTTCCGCACAGGAAAGAGTAGTGATATCTGAATTGAAATAAGGCGAGACACTTGAATGGACAAGTGATACCGGTACCAACTCGAATGTAAATATAATTTTAATAGTAATTCAGTAGGTGTTAAAAAAAAAAAAACTATGTAAAAAGACTGGTTTTAAGTGTTTGAGTATTTTAATTTCTGTGAGGTGAGGGACAATTATGTAAACATGTGACAGCCATTGTTGTAGAGATTGGAAGTTTAGAGTATTTTTTTTAGATTGTTAATAAATAAAATTACGAAATTATTTGAACATTTTAAAAATTAATTAAGATCTCCATCACTTAAAAAACCTGGCCACACCATCAGTCTTCGCAAAATTGTAAAAATATATGCTTTTTGAAATCTGCCAGTATTATTGTAATGCTGACTAACGTAAATAAATAATTTGAAAGGTGAAACACACAAGCCACATGGCAAAGACTGTATTTACCGTACATACATAGCTAACTGGTACCTAAAAGTGGAACTTCAGCAGGTCTTCAGTAAAGTGAGAATTAACTGTGAATAGACTGTAGATTTTACTTTCCTCCAATTGTGTTCAACAAATTGTAAATCATACCAATTTTCCTTTTTCACATGATACTACGAAAGTCTGACTTCAACCTAACTTCCGTTTTTAGCGAGATCTTGTGAGTACACAGTTTAACCACATTCCTTTGATTCCTACACAAATCTATGTACTGTTTTACATGATGGGCCCCTTATATGCCATTAAAATAAGTACTGAATTTTCTGTATCTTTGACAGTACTTAATATCCTCTATTCTAAAACATCACAAATCCCTTTGCAGAAGTGTCAAAGCACAGTGTCGCAAAGTGTTAATGTAATATTGCATGAGACAAAAAATTATGATAGTTCAATAACCTCAATTAAATGCATTGAAAAATAAATTATGCGACAATTGCAATGCTGTTAGTATTAAAGTATCAACAAAATCCAACCTTTTTCCGGCTATCGTCAATTCTGTCTGCAGGCAGAGCAAACTGCTCCGGAACAAAGGAGAACACATAGTCATCGTTTCCACCCCAGCACCTCAGTGCTTGATCGGGGTCTACATACTCCTTCAGGGTTGTTTTATTAAGAAATTTTATCTTCTGCACAGCTTTTGCAGGTAACCAAGTCTTGATTATTTTGAATGCAGCTGAAACAATACATAGTATATTAAAATCAAATGACAAAGCGAAAACCATTTATATTTACTAGAAATGGAAAAGATTGGTATTCAAAACATATGATTATGTAATATTCGTGAATATGATCTATTTATAGACACTTTATGCTAAAACACATGTAGGCCTGTAAGTGTAGAATTATTCTAGTTGTTAATTTGCAGCTAATGAATGAGAGCAACAAAGGACAACTGAAAAATGTCCCTTACTTTCATTTAAATGTTTTCACTGCATATGCAAGTATAACAAGATAATAGAAAATTTCATAGGTATACAATTGACCAACCTCTTCTAAGACTGTTTTTGTACTCTAATACATCTATTATGCTTAAATTTTTTTACAGACTGGTCTTTCAGCTTGAAACTTAGTGTAGAGCTTTCTTTGCAATTGTCACTGGTGCATCATTTGTTCAATTTTTATACAATCTCAAAATGTTCTAAGATCATGTTTAATTTTTGTGCTTTCATCAGTTCTTGTTTTCTTACACATCTCAAGCAGTATTTTTGTTTACTTGTGGTGCAATTCTACTTGCTATTAATTTTCACTTTGCAGGTAATCATTGGCCTTTTGTCAGGGCTCACCATTTTCTTTCTCATATAATTTTTTTTCCCTTTCTACTTCAACTGCTACTTGGCAAAAATAAATGTTATTTGTTAATTAAAACCACGCAGATCAAGCACTAGCCTCGCTTTTAAGTCAAATAATATTTATGTCAACATTATATGTCAGTCAGGTGCTTTCTGTGCAGCGGTTAATTTATAAACAATGTTGTTGCATATGATAACTGTTAAGAAACTAGACCTCACCTCTGTAATGAGCACACTAGATTTGATCAATAATGTATTATGGATTAAAGATTGCTGTCTGAAATTCCCCCAAATTCTTAATATTTTCCGGCTTGACATATATGTTGTAACATCCAAACTGCTATTGCGTAACAACCACAAATACCATCTTATTGTTGAACCAAATTTTCCATTTAAAATAAACAGTGCTGCAGTTTTGTGTTATGCTTTTAAATAAACACATCGCCAAAATTACCTTGGTAGCAAGTGCATTCAGTAAAAAAAAGATGTGAAAGTTGCAAATAACAAGTTCAATCTCTTAATATAAATACATTTTCATTTGTTTGTGATGCTGAATTTTGATATGGATCATAATGTGTCAAATATTTTGGTGTCACATAAATGTATTTGATAAACTGAAAATGAAATTATGGCATGATGATTTTTTGTATGTTAGGTGAAGCCAAGCCCAACATCAACTCGCCCATAACCTGCATTTTCAAAAAAATTAGTAAGCGAAAAAAAAAATATGTTACTAGTTGTATTGAATATTCATTTAGAGAACTCCATGGAGAGTACAGCACAAATGATCACTAGTAAAATTAAAATAAGGTTGCATGAAGGAATCTAGGCACCTATAGCCAGCAGCATGACTTGCGGAAAGCAATCACATATGCAAGCTCAAATTTATGTACAATTACAGTACTGCAGTCACAACTGTTGGGACAAGAGTTGAGATCAAAAATAACTTCCCCATTCCAGAAGGTGAAATATCAAATGTACACCTAACAAATTTTCAACAGTATACTGTCAAACATTCTGGGAAATCTTTAGGGAATTTATGCAATTCATCAACCACATTGCCATTGAAACCAACAAATGGATAGGTCATTTTACAATACCATATTAGGCGTGGCCAATTTCATACACAAAAGTTTCTGAAGCCATTTGTAGAATATGTAAGCTGAATCCTACAAATGTTATTCATGTTAAAAATAGATCAAAACTTCAAAATAGTGAAGTTCACAATAGCTGTTTTGTTATACTACAGCAACACATATATAGACTGTTCACGGTAAAGTGAGCATTTTGAGGCCCTAGTTACTATTTTCCTCTCAGCCATTTCTTATCCTCTCACCACTTTTTAAAATAAATATTGCCATATATTTAATAAACTGGACTCAATAAAGTTAACATCTAAGGCTACAAAAAATATAGATTTACTGACTATTTTTCAAATGAGAGGGCTTCCAGAAGTGCTCACTTTACAGTGAATAAATAGCCTATAGTAATATGAATAATTTACATGTGTGAAACTATAAAAAGCTCTGTTTTTATGAAATAACATGTTCACGTATCATACAACGCACAAAGAACTATGCACAGAAAAAGCAATGTTGTATTTGCTGACTGTGCAAACAATTTGTCAAGGCCCGTTCCGTAGCCATGCGCAGCCAATCAGATAATGGGTACGTCATATATAAAAGGAACTCTCATTAGACGTGTATCATTTTCTAAACTTTACTAACATTTCTATTTTTGTGAAATTGTCCTATTATACACATAAGGATGATGATATTCTATTAGCAAATATATATAACAGTAAAACAAATATTTAAACATGTTAATTTTGCCTGTAATAACATACAGCAATAAAAACATTAAAAGTGGAAACTATGTAATGAAATGTTCTTACCATTTAGAATCCAAGGCATGTCAAATATTATAATATAGGCCAGGAAATAAGGATAATACTGACTGAATAAACCAATCAAATATTTTATAAATTCCATGTCCAGGTTTGACATCCCTGTATCCGACATATCAAAAAATATTGATATTGGTTTCCCTTTGTCATACCTGAAAAAAAACAACATAATATTCCAGCAGTATTTTAAATTTTTGCACATTAATGGTAATATTGAATGATGGTGAGTAAAAATTATATGCAATAGTAGCTCAACATTTTTTAGTCTATATTAACACAATATTTTTACTTGCATGTAACCTGCAAGAACATCTATTCATTATGGGACAATTTACGGTCAAGGAATGCTAAGTTGGTATGAACTGTTAAAAGTTAATTGGATCCATTTGAATATCATTTTGTAAAGGAATGAAGAGGAATCCAATGCAGTATAATATTAACAAAATGATCAATTCACAGATACCTGGATAACATTACGCCACACAAAAACACCATCATCTACTACACATTTAAACACAAACTTAATACTGCTTACTGATGTCGGTCTGCCAAACTAATTTAACTGGAGTAATTAATGTCTGAATGATTTGAGATAAAAAATATAATACATGAAATGTATAAATATTTGTATCCATTATATAGTACATTTAGTATCTGGAAAAAATTTCATACACTATAATTCTGACAAATGGACTACATGTCAAACGAATATTGGTAATAATTACATGGCAAATGAAGGTGCTGGTGGCAACAAACAATACTTTATTTCTTTTGTGTTCTCAAATACCATATTCTTTTTAAGCTTCAGCTGTGCTGCCAGCCAGAAACTGGAAAAAACTAACAAGAAGGCTTCATTCCTTTTGAGTTCACAAATTATTTTTAAACAGAAAAACCATTTATATTTTATTTGTTACCTTCCTCCTCTCTCCCCTCTCACATATAATGAAAGTACACCTACATGACATAAGTTGGCAAATGTGCGTGTGTGTATAGGCTGTTAACGATATAGTGAGCACTTTTTAAGGCCCGCACAACAGGCATTAACTGCTAATAAATACATCTTATTGCAGTCTCAGGCATTAAATTTTGAGGGTGGTGGAATGTATACACTGTGTTTATTGGTCACATTGCAATGTTTAAATTAAAAAGCAGTAGGGAGATGGAAATTGGATGAAAGGAAAAATTTATGAGGGCCTTAAAAAGTGCATATTTTAGTGTGAACAGTCTATACATGCATGTACGCATTAATGTTCCTCCAAGAACTTCTAGTAATTGGATACCCACAATATTACAAAATACTATTGTAATGGCATGCGGAGAAAGCAGGCACAATAGAAAACCTCATCATGTTTTTTTTCCCTGACAACTGCCTCTACTCCTTTCACTCCAACTCCAAAATTGAAACCAAGATATCTGAACTTCACAAATACTGCACAACAGGGCTCAACTGAGCTATTTATTAATTTTGCTTGACAACTAAGCAAGAAGTAATACTAGGGATTTTAACCTTATTGCAGTTTGCAAGTGGTGTTACTACTTGAGTGATAAAAGTAAAAGTCCCTGGGATAATCTCTTGCAACATTTATTGTAAGTCAAAATATATGCAACATTTACACACCATTACCTACGAACACAGACTTCCCTATGTGACATTTATAATTTAAAAAAATTAAAAAATATAAACATTTTTTGAATTTACAGTTACATAAAATTAATCTTGCTGACTTTCCTATTACAAGAAACATACAAATTATTAACACTTTGATGCCGGCTAACAGGCGCAAGGAGGCCGATAATTTTGAACTTTCATATAAATGTTAATTTCAGGGTAAAATGTGTTATATTGTCCTTACAGTGTTTAATATGTCTTAAAATGTTTTAAAGTGCTTTTACTAATTTTAATTGTTTGGTTATGAATATTCCAAGTGCCCGCGGCACCGAGATAAAGAACACTTAATATTCTGCCACGAACACCATCACAAAGACATATTAAAATAATACTAAAATTCATAAGAAAATTATAGAAATGTAAAACAATATCTAATTTAATTTGTGCCATTTTATTTTCAATATGAAATATTTCACTCGGCGTGCACAGCACTTCCGCTTATGTGAACTCCGTAAGCGGCCATGATAGGTCCGTGCGACGCTTGTATCTGGACTGTCTGTCGAGAGCTGACAAGGTAAGACACTGTCACTTACGCACTACAACTTTTGCTTACTGATTTACGTTTCCATAATCAATATTGTTTACCGGTTAATCTTTGCTGGCGTACGTTTTTGCCAGATAATTTTCCCAGCATTATGCCTCCGCTTTACTAATTTTTTACCCCCTTGCAGCATTTTTAACTTAATCGAGAAGGAGGAGAATGATGTCGGAGAGGTCACACGACCCACACATTTTGATTGGGTGCCATCTGTCTATGTTTATGGCATTTCAGTATAACTTCTGCATTATTACTACATGCAATTTTAAGAACTTTATTTTTATGTATGTATTTAAGGGTAATTTTCGTGTTTGAATATTTTCTGGAAACATCACGTATAACCATGTGGCTGACTGAACCCAAGCCATTGTATACGCCATAATTGCGTTTTAAGAGCTTATTTATATAACATTGTATGTGCAATCATTTATTTCAGGGTTCTATGTATTTTTCATTCAGGGTTTAATGTATTTTTCACGTAAATTGATGCTTTTGTACTTGACCACGTTAATGTTTGATTTCACCACCATCAGGCATGTTACAAGCCTGTAACAACTCTAATCGTAAAGAGAATCACTTGCTCAACACGAATAATATTTTATCTGAATTTAGTTTGCAGTTTCCACAAAGAAATATTGCAATCTCACCTGCACCACATGGTCCGCTATGAACTTCATCCAGCGGCATCCGTGCCACCTAAGCTTGTTTTCTAACACACGTGTGTGTTTATTGTGAATATTCTCTCGTGTCCCATCTTATTTCATGTATCATTCAAGGGTCTATGTAATTGCGTAATTAGTGTATGGTGCAATCATTCCCATCCTAGCCAGCTGTGTATAGGCCGTCACCACACTACCAACATGCTGGAGGGTGAGCCCTGACAAGTTTGCGTTAGTGATGCCGAGTAATCATGCGTGTTAATGTGTATTAAGGGTTTTCATTTGTAATTCACAGTGTCCTGTCTTCAGGGAAAAACCGTCAGTCCACCCTAGCGGCTGTCGGCCCTCTTCCCTTGTGAAGGCTGTGCTTTCACGCACCTCGGTGAGATCATCCATTTAGGCGTGCGCTAGATTAATTACTGGCTGGGGAGCACCCAAGCGAATTGGCTAGTCACAACCGAGATAATCATAATTTCATTGGCACGTTGATGTGTATGCATAATAACAATAAAACAAGACTATAGTGAACTCTTTTATTCAGTAGCGACAGTGTCCTAGCCACATATGTTTTATCTATTGTTAATTTCAGTGATTTTTATTAAAAGTTTAGTATTGCCTACATGTTTGTAGGTACGCATGGGTGAGACGGACACACAGAACCCACAGCATCCCAGAGAACCCTGAGTATCAATAGTGCTGTGATCGGGGAAGCACCGCTGGTGGCCAAATTACCAGCAAGTATTTGTGTCATTGTTTGTCTTGTGTCTCACCCGATGGCGTCAACTTAGGTTCAATGAGATGGACACCGCACCCTATCCAGGAACCCAGAAAGTAGTCCACAATCATTATATGGAAAAAATTGCAAAAGGCAGGCCTGTGCCCTCCGGGTAGGTGTTGACAGCCATTTCAAAACCACATAGTTTCAGCTGCCATAGCAAAGTGACTTCCTGGTATCGCCCCAGAGGGTCCCAACTCCCAAATACTGGCCACAAGGTCCCAGCAGTAAATTTAAAGTCAAAATAAATACCAAACCACTAGCATTAAAATCACTAACATGACGTTCTACACACACAGAACTGTGGAGTCTGGGTCAACTGTGACTCAGACTCCTCAGTTTGTGTACTATACAACTCAGGTTCTGATTCCAAACCCAAAAATTAGGATAGCAAAATGATTAAGGCATCATCTTATTACTGGGTGAACAAAAATTTAATTTTACAGAATAATACATATGTGAAGTTTATTACATTGTTACCAAAAGAAATGTTTTAAGTTCCAATGGAAGAGTGTAAGTGAGTGAAGAGATTTGAGCATTTGAATCAGGTTCACCTTGGTGGGAGGCGAGTGTGCTAATCGCTCAGCCATCATGGACCCTTGGGAAAAGGTGCTTTCCTTATTTTGCAAAATGCTCACTTGTGAAATTGAGGTTTAGAGCCTCTTAAAATAAAATCCTGTGCACACAGCTGTCATTGAAAGTATTAAAAAATGTTTCATCCTCTTGCAGTCATTCAGTTTGCTGCCTTCTTCAGCGCAGACAAACCCTGGCAGTGATGATGGGAGGGCCACAGATGCAGCATGATAGCACACAGTGATGTCTGCTTTGACTGCCAGTCAAGGAAATATTACATGCTACATGTTGTGTTCTAATTGCCATTACAAGAAGGTAATACTTTTAGTAAACAATACAGATGTACAAAGGCACGCAACTGGAGACAGCCATATCGTATATATTGTGAAGACACTAAAAATCAAAACAGCAGAGACTGTTTGCTAGTAATAAAATACTGCTACATATCTTATAGACAAAATAATAACTACCAAAAATTCTACATACCTATAAAAATCCCTCAAAAGTATTTTTCTCATCGGTATTACAATATGTTGGGTAACTAGCAGACAGACAACACGGCCTTTGCTGGTGCAATTTACTCTACAAGATATTAGTATGTACAATTTACTCTACAAGATATTAGTATGTATATTTCATTCTTACTAATATTCTGTGCATTCACTGGCATTAGCAAGATGGGAATACTATAGGCTGTTCACGGTAAAGTGAGCACTTTTTATGGCCCTTCTAAATTTTTCCTTTCATACTATTTCCATCTTCCTGGTGTTTTTTAATATAAACATTGTTCTTGACGAATAAACACAGTGTATACATTTCACCACCCTCAAAATTTAATGCCTGAGGCTGCAATAAGATATATTAGTGGTTAAAGCCTGTTGGGAGAGCCTTAAAAAGTGCTCACTTTACAGTGAACAGCCTATACTCAGCAACCTTAACATAAAACATTCAGCAAGGCAAAATGGGCAGATACTATGCTAGCTCATGTGTAACAACATGTAGTAAGTACTTTGACATTGCCCTCACTGTCCTGCTCGGGATGTATCCCACTGATGCTCTGCTTGTACACCGGTCATGCACTTAGTGCATGACGTGTACTAGTCACCACTGCCGTTCGTGCAGGAACGCATCCATTGAACCGGGTCACCAAGAGTAAACTCAGCCCAGTGTGTTTACAGTGATAATTTGATCCGTGCCCCTGAAACCAGAGTCTAATTTATATAAGGGAAAGTGTTATCTCCTTTGTGTTCCCCATAAATGAGGCGTAAATAGCCTAAGAATGCAAAGCCACGTTGGTTACGTATGTTTACTAAACACGAACTTGAGACACTCATAATTAATACTATATTTTTCTAGTGTGTGTGTCATGTTTACTTTAAATTAAAAGGACATATTTAATTTTCTTAAATTGTAGCAATATGAAACGTAAATGATACTGGTAGTTACAGCATCCGCCATGCCATGTGCGCAAAACCAAATTCTTTCACACAATATTAAATTATTATTATAATTTAATAATTTTTATAAGTGCAAGTGTTCATGTAAATTGTCTTGTAATATTTTTAAATTAATTTCTTCATGCTTTGCCAGCCCATTCCGACCTGTTCACATAATAATTATTTTTTCAGACACAAATGAAAACGAGGGCTCTGGATGGTAAGTAATTAAATTTACATGTTGGAATTATTCTATAAATTCCTACTGCGCTCATTTGTGTTTCAGAGTGTTTTCACATGTACATTTGATAAAGTGTATGTATAAAGTAATTTCCCTCACGGTGTTGGTGGGAGATCTTGGCAAGGTAGCCGGATATCCAAGTGACCATCTTCAGTCTTGATCAGCAGGCCAACGAGGATACACGTGTGTCGCGCATTGCGGGAGCCTTCACCAACTTGAACCAATCATATTAACTGCAATAGTAAGTCTTAGTGTACAAGAACAGTTTTAAGGGGGAGTGTTAGATGTGTGCCAATGTCTAGTTATGCGAATTTATGTTTATAATATTACAGGCAAGGTCAAAGTATTTCATGCAAAATTAATTAAAAAAATGATAAATGACATTTAATATTGAAGAAAATTATATGTTTTATAGTTTCTTTATAAAACGCTATATAAACAACACCGCTGTTTATTATTTAACGAAAAAAATGTTATAGGTTCATATGATGTATAAACTCTGCCAAGACAAACATTTTACTTGAAGGAAGTTGTAATAGACACACAAATAATTTCAATAATCACTGTATGTGGCAGCTTTCAATCTGCCAAAGACTACAGTATTCAAATGAGTTTTTTCATATGTTAATTTTTGTAAAGTTAGAAATTGACCTTCTTGTGGCATTCTACCATATTTCTAGAAAACATAACAGCTGACAAATATTTATTTGTGTGGCCGTTAACAAACACTACGCCATCAACGATATAGTCACTGCCTTCATATCGTTTGCTGTAACGATAGCCCTGTTTACTGCTGCAGTCTGCACGACACAATGGAACTACAAGGACTGTGATAGTGATGTCTTCGAACAGCGTTGCCAGCTCTGGTTGTCAGCTCGCTTTCGAGTATCCACTGCCACAGGTCATAGAGAAAATAAAGTACTAGAACCAGCCTCGGACCTCAGGCGATAGGTTTCTGGCAATAGCAGATACATTTAAATTTTCTTTCAATACGATACATGTCTGTATTGTACTCTGCCAGTTATGCTGATTTATTTTGACAGGCTCCAAGGCGGAATATTCCCATTTTAATTTACAATATGCATCTCAGCTGACTCACGTAACGTAATTTATATATTCACATATGGCTATGAAAATAAAAAAAACTAGCAGCACGGTCACTAAACAAAGCACAGCTCAAAACCAACTTAGTCGAAAAACTATAAGCTAAAATTGGTTTCAGATTACACTCGTGCTCTACAAAATGGCACCTTATATGTGGTTGCTGTAACCTGTTTACGAAAGAAAATGACTATGTAGGTATTGGCAAGAACGTACAGCTGAAGCTCTGATACGTAGAGTAAATAATTTTTATTTGCTACTTAATATTATTTGGATGTGTTACCTAGTATTAAAATTATCAGTTAGTTTAATAAACTAATACTGCAATCTCAGATACATTATGGTGGTGTATTGTGAAGTGATATTCCTGTCTTTTGAAACAGTAAATTGGCTTTTCTAATGTTGATTTGAAGTGACTATGTTCTGGCAGAGTTTGCACACAGAATGCTTCCCGTTTATTTTTTATGTCTAATAGAATTCAGTATTTCTATTATATACCACAAATCCTGCAAATCAGAATTGCTTTCAAATTGTCACAAACGCAAGATATACTATCATATATTTGACACTGCACGCACAGTATAACACCAATACCAGAGGCGTAGCCAGAGAAGGGGGTTATGGGTGTTGTAACCTACCTCCCTCCTTTTTTTTCATACGGATATCAATTATTAGAATTAAAATAGTTAATAAGCCTTTCATTTCAATAAAATAATAATTACTGTAAACTATGATGCATGTTATTAGGCTATATTAAGTAACTTTTGTTCTAATAATTCAGGGAAAACAGAGAAAAAGGGAATTTCATATGACAGGGCGTCAGGGAAATGTCAGGGAATTTTCCCCTAGGTCAGGGAAAATGTAAGTAATTGTTACTCTGCAAAATTTGTTAGTAGTGTGAATACAGGATAATGTAATTATGAGCATACGCAATTTAAAATTTCCAAGCTGAAGTTTGTGAACCAGAAATAATACAACTTTGCTAAGTTGCTAAGCCCATACATACAAAATAAAGTATTTGTGTGTTTGTAATGGGCACTCCAGTGACGTCAAAAGCGTGTATCGCGAGAAATATTGATAAGCTGAATAAAATATTGGCACTGCTGGATTAGCGTGTTGAAGTATAATTTAATTCAACTTCACTAATAGCATTTTTTGCTCTGTCAGGGGTAGAAAAATATGGTATTTGAAGTTTTCAGTTCTGAAAACAGGTAAGGGATACTGGTAAGATTCTGTGTGGAAAACAGGGAAAATTACGGAATCCCAAAATATAATTTCGGTGGACATCCTGGTCTTACATACGTCAGCACCACTAATGCTAGTATAACCTCCCTCCCTTCAGTCAGTGTAAACCCACTCGAGAAATTTTTGGCCTTGCCAAGGAATCAATACTCGAAACTGCCGTCACACAGAATGAATTATGAAATGTATTTTATGAATATTTTACTTCTAGTACACATTAGTATTTTCAAGACTACTTTAAAACCTGTAATAATATCTACGTGGATTTTAAATCACTAATGCGAGTCTTGATCAGGACCTATACCACATTGTTGATACTCAGATTTGCAAATAACTTTTTCGATGGATATATTATTTATGTAATGTGGTGAAATATTATAAATTAAATATTTACAGATACCTGTCACAAAACGTGAAAGGAAAATTAACATCACATATTTCATTGTATGTATGTATAGTATATTGCTTCAGAAATGTTTTAATCAGCCCAATGTCTGTATCCACTAATTAGCAGAGATGCCAGAGTTCCAAAAAAAAAAAAAAAAAAAAAAAATAGTGATCTTGCTGTATTTCCGAAATACTTCAACTAGATTCGCTTTCATAACTGGATGATTTTAAAGGGTGCTGATTTTCAGCATCTGCCAGCGAATTACTGATGTTTACTCCTAGAGTAACCTGAATGTGGTTGGCTTGGTCTACTAACACATGTTTTCTATTCAAGACAAATGTCTAATAAATAAAGGAACGCTGAAGTTGCGAACATATAATATTGAACTGTAGATGATGCGGAATACTTTTCACAAAAATCAGGTGACCCTACTCATTAGACACTGAAAGCATGCTTAAGACATCCTAAAATAGATTCGCATCTTCAGAACGTTTCTAATTGTTTGACACACTGCATATTTGTAGGCAAGATATTTTTACAAACGCTTGATATAAACAAGTAATCGTTAAGTATATTAATTTTTAAAGTAAATATAGATTCCATATTTGAACTAGACATCTCAAGTTGCGATGTCACTTTGCGAGAATCTTTATATTACTTTGTTGTAGTTTAAGAAGTGCATGTAAATTATTGCTGGATTCATAGTCAACACAAATAAGAAGTTTCTGATGTAAATCATGAGCATACTTTCCTTAACATGCGTGCAATTAATTTTTAAATAATTTCTTAAAAGCTGTGATGGTAAGTAGGACTTGTCGCCTCGTTGAAAGCAATATTATTAGAGGTGATGCCAAAAACATATGAAACAGTAGTGAGACAATTACAAATACACATCTACTTTACCCGGGACTAACCCAGAAAACCTCATACCATAAGCTAGTGTGCAATCAAACAGCATTACGAAGGTCGATTCAAGTATCAACTTCAAATTTAATTAGTCTCTAATGTTTCCAATGACAGGGCTTATTAACCTAAAATATTTACAGGCTCATCATTTTTAAAATAAGTGACTGAGCCACTTATAAAACTTAAGTTTACATGGCCTACCATTGCACTACTTGTGTGCAGAATTTGGTAAATGTCAGTTTATTAGTCCTTGAGATATGACATAAAACCACATGTTTTTCATGTGGTGATCATCACCAATGGAGGACAAAAATGTTATGTATTAGCACATTCGATGATTGTATACTACCAGTATACAAAAAAATGCTAAAATCGATTGCATAAATTCGTAGATATAGCACACTAAACCTAAAATTATTTTATAGCCCCCATTCTGAACATGTCTGTCACACTGAAGACATTCTTATAGTTATATGTCCTACCACAATGCCAGTTCTTTGCCAAATTTTGGTACGAATGGGTTGATTGTTTCCCGGGATATGACAAATCTTAATTTGTATTGTGGGGCTAACTTACAAAATGGCAGAGATATGAAGCTCTGTATAGACAATTTTGATGGTTGTAATTGATACTGACAGCATACAAAGTTAAGTTGGAAATTGGTTCGTTCATAAAAGCTGAAATATTCACAGAGCCGCCATTTTGAAATAGGTGCCTGACATACTTAAAACATAGCAGATTGCACCATCTGCTGCAGTGCAAACTGATTGACCAATTTTGTTGGGATGAATCAACTGTTTCCCGAGATATTTCATAAAAAATTATTTATTAATGTGACACTATCTTGCAAAATGACCGACAAAATATGCTCCGTGTAGACACAGTTGAGAGTTGCAATATCTACTTGATTACATAATTTTGACGATATAACATTCTAAGCTAAGCTAATGACATGGCCGCCATGTAGAAAATAAGCTTCTGAGGAAGCAGTATTACTTGTTTGTCAAATTTAGTATGAATCGGCTTATTTTTTAAAATTGAGATATGGCATAAAAAATTTCTTCATGTTGCGCTAACTTACAAACTGGCTGACAAATATGGCTATGTGTTGGCACATTGATGCTTGTAATAGACACGTTCAGCATACAAAATTGGTCGAAATTGGTTGAATGGTATAGTTGAGATTATATATATATATATATATATATATAAACAATATTTTAAAGAGGTAAAGTGAGTTTGTTTATAAGTAATGGCTTATCTCGGAAAACACAAGGCCGATTCTTATAATTCTTTCACTGTTAAAAAGCTACATTCTTCCAGATGGGCATAGGCTATATATAGATTTTAAAAAATTCCTTGAAAAATTCCAAAATTTGTAAACCAAGTTGGAGAAAAATGAGCTACTTGGCTGTTTTATAAGCATTCTCTACCAAAGCCATTAAAGATAAATTGAAACAATGTTACAAGAAAATGTCACAGGTAGTTGCAAGTTATCACATGTAATCGCAATTTTTCGTAAGTAGTCGCGGGTAGTCACACGTTCTCAAGTAGTTGCAGGTAGTCACCGGTAGTCACAGGTTGACGCAGGTAGTCTTTATGTAGTGATGGGTAGTCTCCGGTTGTCGTAAGTAGTTGCAGGTAGTCGCAAGTGGTCACACGTCACAGGTAGTCGCAGGTGGTCATGGGTAGTCACGGGTAATCACAGGTAGTCTCAAGTTGTGGGTAGTCATGGGTAGTTTTAGGAAGTCACGGGTTGTCACATGTATTTACAGGTAGCTGCACATATAGGTATGTATTTCAATAACTCCTTAAAACCTGAGCGAAGCGATGGCAGGCCGCTAGTACCAAATAAATCTAAAATATTTGTATGACCACCATTTTGAAATAGGTATCTAAGCAAGTTCAATTATGTACATTTACGTGATCTGTCATAGTATAATTTATTTGTCAAATTGAGAGGGAATTGCTGTGACAGTCTTTAATATATTATGTAAAATTTTTATATGTTAATTTTAGGAAATCTTTCAAAATTGCGGTCTAACGTCAACTTCAAAAGGTAATGCTTACATGATGTTCTGCGAACATACATAATTTGGCTTAAATCAATCTAATGATTCCCAAGATATAACATATTTCCCATAATAATAAAATGGCTGCCATTTTGAAAGGAAGTTCTTGGTGTTGTTGAAAACTATAAAAATCTGGTGATCTCACTAAATATGTACTGCATATAAACAGAGTTTGGTTAAATCCGCTCGAAACGTTAAAAGTGGGGATATGCACGCACGCACGCACGCATGCGTGCGCGCACGCCACACGCACAGGAAGTCTGTTTCCTTCGGAAAGTAGGCTAACAATAGTTACACTTGGAGGTTCAATACCACAAGTTTTCAAGTGAAATAATGGAGGATCACAGACATGTCAGATGAAGTATAATACATCATCCTTGCTTGTATGATTTGGACACTAATTCTTCGTATACACTACATTCAATTGCTAAACGTCACACAATGTCTAATGGGAAACTAGGTTTAACCTCATACATATATACATACGCATTTATAAACACACACACACATACATACATATGCATACATTCTCACGCGCACATATACAATCGCACATAATTTTAACTTTCCGATAGTTTTCCATAAATGTAAATGGTGGTCGACACTTCCTATTGACAAATCTATTAACAAGTACCTAAGCAAATATAATCTTTTAACTGAATCCCAGTTAGGATTTAGGAAACATCACTTACAACTACTGCACTTCTGTTAGCCATAGACTGGCATAAGAGACCAGCTGCACAGTAGATTTTTGAGTCGGAGCACATATCTTCAAATTACTAACTTTATAAATAATACAATACAAAAACATGGCAAATAAATAAATGTTTTGCACGGGATATTAAAATTAAGTAGTCACTTCGACTTGACTACAGACAGTTATAAATGTGCCCCAGGTCACACTTCTCGTGCTTTTTAATTTATTCAAGCTTTGACGATAATTAATAAGGCATGTTAACACTATGTTGTTTGGTTTTGAGACGTTGAAAACTTTTGTGCTAATGCAAAAGAAACACTTAAGTGTAGCTAGTTCGCGGTTAACTGAGCATTGCTAAAAATTAACTTTTACAAAGAAGTCACAGCCCAGAAATGCATATACGCTCACATAAACATCCCCCCTCCCCACCGCTTTCAATCATCAATCAGAAATACCGACTGCGAGATCTTAACGCCAATATAAAAGTGCACTGTTCAAACTGATGGCAACTCAGACAGGTTTCATTTCGTTTTATATAAATAAAAATTTCTGTATCAAAGTTTAGTGTGTCTGTGCCACATAGGCTACGTCATACAAGTGTACTGTTCAGTGGTACGTGCAAGGCAGTGTTGATTTTTACATGTGATGGAAGGGCACACAGTGGTCCAAAAGAAGAAAAGATGGGTTTAGAAGTTAACTGCAAACCAACCAAGTTATTATACATAAATCGTGAAAGGAAGTAAAATTATTTCTTGTCCTTTTACTGTAAAATAAAACTATTTATTTCAGAAATGTAAAAAATGTAAAACTTATTTGTATACCAGTTATATCCTACGATGCATATCCAACATTCCTTCACTGTAAAAAACTGTATAACTACATATTTTAATGTAAATATAGAAGCAGTATTCGAACAAGAAATTTCAAGTTGTGATAAAATTTTGCGAAAATCATTACATTACTCTGTTGGAGTTTAAGAAATGCAAGTATATATAGACACATTTATGCCTATAACAGGTACGTCAAAAATTATATTTATTTCAATTTTGGATTAGTAATTAACTACCTCCGTATGTAATTTCGTATGAAGGTACAAGTGTATACAATTGTAAACTTATAAAAGAATATATTATTTAATTAGAATGAAACCTACTTCTAACTGGGAAAAGGGCCATGTCTGTATTTTGTACTGGTTTACACGGGGTTTGAAAGTTTTGAGACATGAATGACCAGCACAATAAATTAATGTTATTCTCTATGGCGCGAGCCGAGGAACCACCTCTGGCCGGTCGGGAGTGTGTTGTATGAGAACTGGCAACAGCGTCCATGCTACACTTCTTTTTTTATTACGTTTTGCAGCTTCTGTTCCATTTAAACGATGATAGTGTTACCTAGCGGGAAACTCGTGAACTGCGTGCATGCAATTTCGTTTGTATCTGCCCTCATATCAGGTAGATAGCTCTGCACGCAAATTACAAGAAAAAATTGCATCTAATATTCCCCCTTAATTGTTTTTGCACCTCCTGCGTACATATCCTCCTCTCCATCAGACTCCAGGCCCCAGAGAGTTTAACACCTTTAATTTTCACACGCTTCAGGCGAGGGTCAGTGTTATTGTGTTTGAATGTAATCTTGTTCTGCCAATATACGCTTCTAGAAGATCCACGTCTTAATTTCTTGATCTAGTAGAGTTTCTCTCAAATCCAGCGTACTCCACCCTTCACCAGCAGCCAAACACGTTAACTTGCTACATGCTTAAGTAACATTTAAGTAATTATCAAACACAAGTGACATTTCCAGTAATGTCTTTAAACCACATAACTTGTAGGTGCATGGTACTGTTTATAATAGTGATGAAAGTGGTATCTTTGAAGTAATTGGTGAACTAATCGATAAGAATGATGTGTAAGAACAGTAACTGCCTAGTTAGGAAATTTTCCTTTTTAATTAAAATGTCTCCTAGGCCTAGGTGGTACTGTTTGAGACAATGTGCAAACATTTTCCTCATGCCCATCATTTTAGGCCACTTCATTCCACAGTTGAATAGTTAACATTCAGCTAATAATAGATTGAAATAAAACTTACTGACATGTTTGCAATGACTGCATGCCTTATGAATTTTATTTCAGCACTTGGAAACAAAGTTGTACTACATACCTTTCTAGCCTTTCAAACCAATACACTACTACTCTCTTGAGTTCATCCATGTCTTTCTGACCTTTCACATGTTTCTTACTTTTGAATATCAGCAAACTACTACCATCTTTGTCTCTGTTATGAACAAATAAACTTCCTTCCATTACATAATCCATTCTAATGTTGTTTTCTGAAATTTCTGAAAAAAAAAAAAAAAAAAAAAAAAAAAAAAACATACGCAGAAAATTAAAAATTATTAAACTGTGAAGAACAATTATTATTCTATGAGTAATTAAGACAACACTCAAAATACTAAGTACAACTAAGTAATCTTCATATACATGTACTGTTCCACCTGTGTATTAATTTGACACTTCCTCCCCAGAACAGATTATAGTAATAGCATTAAGCAATCTTATTAATGGATTTCATTCCTGGAAACAGTTTACTAAGAGGCTATCAAAGTCACAATGAATCTCTTGGCTTATTAAAATATCTTTTTTACAGTCCATTCACGATTACTTCCTATTTTTCTGAAGCCCTGCTAATGTTCTACTTTCAGGATATTCCTCCACCTGATGCAAACAAACTTTAAGGACAATGCAGCACCACATTTGTGCACACTCATTTGAATAATATTTTGCATAAGAACTATTTCTTACTAGGCGTTAACAACACACCTATTTCCTCACTGTTCTTATTTGTATTAATTATAAATTAAATATTAAAATTTACAGACAAAATATAAGTAAAAGTAAATTTAACCAAAAATAAGGTACTTTAATGTTTATAGAAGTATAAAAAGTTTGTGATACATAACATATTTAGGAGACAACCAAACACAACATATCATTTTCAAAGGTTTGAATAAAAAAGTGTGATGAAAACCCAAATAGATTGGGTGTTCCCACACTGTCTCGTAAAATGTTTCAAGCCAATAAGTTACTGGAATTTTACAGTCGCAACTAAATTTGGCCAAACATCTATTATAAAGGTTGTAGTTTCGAGTTCGACTGCTTTGAAAGCGATATTTTCCCACATAGTTTTCCAACCTAATTCCCAGAAAATGCCAATGCATTTCCTAAATCACTGCAATTTAAAATTTCTTGAATTTGATTCATATTATACTGTGTGTATAAATAATATTTTTTAAAATTTTGTATAGTTTTATTTATTTCTGCATGCAGTGTGTAACGGCTATCCATAAGGCAAAATAATGTATGCCGTGTTCACCTAGTAGTAGCTTGTAAAGATTAACACTTTAATTGGATGGGTATTTATCCCGTAATAACATATTCTTCTCATAAAAACAAAGCTGCTGCTCTAACTTTGCCACTAAAATTAAGATATTAATAAATAAATATAAAAAATGTGAACATTGTGTTTTTTTTAAGTACAGTATGTGATACACAAACTCATTTTTTAATAGTATAAAAAATAATAATAGAAGGGATACAAATATGAAAACATTTTACATTGCACCATTCTTGAATCTCAACCTTGATGGTAGGCTGTTGGCAGCAGCAAATGATAAGAGTGAACAGCGCTTGGTTTTCCAATGCTCAAACTGCTATGTATGCAAAGTTTTCTTGCTTGAGTAGGATACACACACAATAGAGCGAAGAAAACAATCTACCCTTCAATACAGATTTTTAAAAATGATAAACGAAAAATTATTCTGTGCAGAAAATCCAGAAATATTAACCAAATCAATAAATAAACCAACCACATGAATGACTTATGTTTTGTGCAGTATTTGAAAGTAGTTTTAATAATTTATTCTCACGGGTATTTTATGTTTTGAGTGTATGAAATTTTGTGCTTTGTCTATGCAACATGCAAAAGGGTAATGTGTCTTCACCTAAGTCAGAACTCATTAAGGATGTATCACAATTACCTATCCGGTTTTGATGTAAAACACCAGCCATACTTTCATTGCATTTTAAAGATAAAAGCATTTCTCCCATCCTCTGTGTAAAACCAAGGGAAGCAAATTTGCCTGGCATCATTACCATCCAGCTAGACACCATGAGCAAAGAGAAAGTCACATGCATGCCAAACATATCACTACATAATTATTAATTTAAAATTATATTTTCATATGAGAAGTTATGTTCTTAAATATTTATGATTTTCACTTTAAATTTGTTATTTTACATTTTTTTCTTTTATGTTTTGCCACCAAACGAGGGTTTGTTACAACAGTTAAAGGGCACTTCAAAATTACATGGCTGAATATAATATTATGCTGTGTTTGCAAGAACTGACATGTGTTAAAAACTTTTTTGAAATGGTTTATTTTGTATAAAAATGTGTTTAATATGTAAGTTTAAAGGTTTTGTGTTATATAAAGAAATGGTAAACTGTCAAAGATTAGTTACACATGCAGCCAGGGAGGCACACCATGTAAACAAACCACAAAGGTTGGAGGCTACGGCCATACGATTTTGACAAATTAAACATCATTGCAGTCTGGTACAGATAACATCTTAGGATTGTCTGGAGCAGATGCTGGCTGCGATTGGTGAAATTTTATGCACCAAAAGTCTCTGAAGTGGATTTTCAGCTTGCCTGGTGTTCTTCTTGGACTAGGCCCCGCGAAGACTGACTGCATCTCAGAGAACTGCACTGACAAAAATGAGTTTGTGCTATGATATTTAGCTGACTATGTTAATAATGTGATAAAATGTAACTTTTATTTATTCAGAGCAGTATGCAAGTAGAGAAGAGGCCCGACTGACAGAGATGATTAAATTATCAAGATTTTGGGCCTAAATCCAGTTGTAAATGTATGGTAATGTATTTATCAGCAAGACATTTTGGTGGCCAAGCTCCAACCAATGAAACAACTTAATTTTTCAGCAATTCCAATGAACCTTAAATATGATGAACCATTAATTGAAAGAAATTCAAGCAGAAATTAAATGTGTTAGTTAGTTGTGAAATATTTCTACCTATAGTGTACCCCGAGACTGAGTTGAATATTTCTACTGACTGGCAAGCCAAGTATACAGTTTAAGAGTGCTTTGCTTCTTTAATGAACTTTGATTGTGGTTTTGTGACTGGCACTACTGTTGATTTTGGAACAATGAGAAATATAATTTTTCTTTAGTGGGCAGCTACAGTGTTCAAACTCGCTTTATCACTCAGCACTACTACCAAGAACTGAATGGTGGAACAATGTCCACATTAACTATAAAGGAGAGAGCACAGCCAAGCATGTGGTCTTTTTCCAATGTTAAAAATGCCATAGGAGGCGACGTCACTTTGTAGTGTGCATGCGGACTGAGCATTAACCCACTGTGCACATTACAGCATTACATTATCACATCATTGCAAACGCAGAAATTATATTTGTCACTATCAAGAATAAACAATAAAAACTGTATTGGTACCATAAAATGCAAACAAAATACACTGAATTTTATAAAAAATGTTACAACTGGGTGTACAAATGGTCTTTAATACTGGTCGCCACTACTGAAAAGTATAGAAGACACCGCAAAGTAGTTTTTCACAGACCCCAATCCTATATACCAACATGCAACTTGCAGAATGCTGGAAATATAATTAAAACGGGCAAAAATGAAATTCCCCAATATATGAGAGAGAGAGAGAGGGGGAGAGAGAGGGGGAGAGAGAGAGAGAGAGAGGGGGAGAGAGAGAGAGAGAGGAGAGAGAGAGGGGGAGGGAGAGAGAGGAGAGAGAGAGCGGAGAGAGAGGAGAGAGAGAGAGAGGGGAGAGAGAGGGGGAGAGAGAGAGGGGAGGGAGAGAGGGGAGAGGAGAGAGGGAGAGAGAGGGGAGAGGGGGAGAGGGAGAGAGGGGGAGAGGGGGAGGGAGGAGAGGAGGGAGAGAGGGGGGAGGAGAGAAGAGAGGGGGGAGGAGAGAGAGAGAGGGGGGAGGAGAGAGAGAGAGGGGGAGAGAGAGAGAGAGAGGGGGGGAGGAGAGAGAGGGGGGGGAGAGAGAGAGAGAGGGGGGGGAGAGAGAGAGAGAGGGGGGGAGAGAGAGAGAGAGAGGGGGGGGAGAGAGAGAGAGAGGGGGAGAGAGAGAGGAGGGGGGAGGAGAGGAGAGGGGGGGGGGAGAGAGAGAGGGGGGGGGAGGGAGGAGAGGGGGGGGGGAGAGGAGAGAGGGGGGGGGAGAGGAGAGAGAGGAGGAGAGAGAGAGAGAGAGAGAGAGAGAGAGAGAGAGAGAGAGAGAGAGAAGAGAAGAAAATAGAGAGGAGATAAAGACACAGAGTAGAGATTTTGCGACAGTTTTAAAAGTGCATATTCAAGTATCACATGAGTAGAGCATTTTGGACAATTGATCAGAGCTTTATGTAAATGATGGATCTGATTTTGCATTTCCATCTCTATCAGTACATGTATCAGAATCATTACAGTACCAGTTTTCAATGAAAACTTGCCCCATGAAAGTTTGGAAATGGTATGTTTTCATAACTAATTAAGTTAAAAATCTTGAGGGGCCACAGTGGTGTAGTGGATAGGCTACTCTCCTCCCACCTAGGCGAAGTAGGTATGATTTTCGGTGGGGTAGCTCCTGGATTTCCACACGTGAGAATGATGCCATTGGTTGGCAGGTTCTCTCGCAGATCTCCAGTTTCCCATTTCCTTTCATTCCAGCCGGCGCTGCACCAAACTCACCTTGCTTCACCCTCATCGGCTCTCAAGAACTAGATGCTAAGAGCAGCCCAAATCTCTTCACTCACTGTAAATCCTGTACTAATTTGGAATATCAGCTTATTGGAGCATTAATTATGTGGGCTTCTATTGTGTGAACACAGCGTGACTACATAATTTGAGCTGTACTAATTTTGATTTAATAGTGTGTAATAATCATCAGATGTGGATAGCATAAAAAAACCTATGAATCTGCTAAATCATTAACTTTTAGGGCATAGTAATAATGTAATGATACAAATACATATTCTCAGGGTGTATCCCAATTCACTTCAAGTATATACATACTTCACCCTGCCTGTGACATCACTAAGTATATACTAACACCATTCCAATTCCTAGTATAGTACATACAGAGCCTGTACTTGCTAAGTACACTAAGTTGCTTACTTGCTGGGTGATTTTGCATACTTGCAGTGGTTGCCATGTTTGTTTTCAAACGTTACATACATAATCTATAATGGGCACTTTTTGAGGTTCTCTTTACCTGCCATCTTATTATTCCATGAAGCAACCAAAGAGCAACATTATTTTTGCACTTATAATAACCAACTTGTTACACATTGCAAATGCATTATTGTTATTTTCTTGCAACAACACCATAGCCATAAACGCAACCCAATATACAACCAACATAAAACACAAAATGTGTATTTACAGGAAAGGCCATAGAGTTGTTAGCTCAGAACTACAAAACACATGTTTACTTTCTAATAGTTAGTGTTAATTACGTCAGGATGTGCAACGAGTCAAGTACAGCCAGAAAAAAAACTGTCCCAATAGTTAGAGTACGTATACACAATGGCAAGTACAAATATTTATATACTTAAGTATGTACTAACAATTGAGAAAACAGCCTTAGTCTGTTCAAGGCAAGCAATTTGTCAATGTAGAGCACACATTTAAAATAATGCACCATGCGTAAAATTCTTTATTAAAATAAACCATATATTTGAAAAAAACAAAGTCCAAAACGTATAACTGCTTTCCACAATATTTTCCTGAAGTTGTTTTTATAAATTTGCAGTCAAACACAGAACCATTAGATATCCTGTGAGGTTACTTATCTGACCTGAAATGATGAATGCAAGTTTACAATCAAAACACTGTTATGGTATACTGAACAGAAATGTTACGTTTTAGGGCATACATTTTCTACAGATACACTATGAGGATATAGTGCTTCCCTGTAAATACAAAATTATTCTTCCCCAAAATACTAAGCAAGTACAATATAAGAATATTCCTGAAGTTAAGGGAAATTACCATTCGTCCCAAATTTTTTCCTCCACTCAACGCACTCCCACAGCATCTGTAAGGCATCATCCACACTGCCCTCATGATGCTTCAAAAAACGTTGCAGCCATTCATCACTAGTCCTAACTCGAGCCAAATCTGCAGGATGGAAGCCACCTGCAAAGACAGAGATATTGAAAAACATAGCATAAAAAGAACTAAACTGGCAAAGAACATGTAACACAGCATTAGTTATAAAAAGTTAAGTGTTGGAATTAATAGAGCTATAAATAAAATTCTATGAATGTTTAAGTATTTAAAAACTTTATATCTTATGCATATACTGGATTCATGTAAATCGAGCCTAGCTTTCCAAGTTAGTTCTAAAAGGCCAGGGTAACGTTTGGCAGAACCATACTGATTTAAGTAGTCAACTAGGTTCTGTCCTATCAAGATACAGTACATAGACTAGTGTAGACATTGTGTGGCAATTGGGCAGAAAATTATTTAACTTGTACTTGACGCCGTCGGGTGAGACACGAGACGAACAAATACACTTTTACTTACTGCAGGTGGTGCCCAGCAGTGCTTCCCAGACACAGCACTTCGAGACTCAGGGTTCTCAGGGATGTTGTGGGTTCTGTGTGTTCGTCTCGTACGAGCATCTTTACAAAGTACTTTGCATTGCTAAACATTTAACACTGAAAAATGTAAGGAGTTTGCTGGTTGATGCTAAATAGAAAAACATACATTTTTCACTGAGGTTGCATTTATTGATCTCTAAATAAATACCCTGCCAGAATATGAATTAATGACAACTCGGGCATGACTAGCCTACTCCTTTGGGTAATTCCACCAGCTCGTCGTTTAACTAGCGCACTCCTAGATGGATGACTTTTCCATGGTGTTGAAAAACAAAGTCTCCACAAGGAAAGGGGTCTACAGCCACTAGGGTGGACAATAGATTTTCCTAGAGACAGGGCACGGAGAATTTACAAATGAACACTAACACGTATGATTACTGACGATACTAACGCATACTCGTCGGGACGCACCTCCCACCATGTGGTGTGTGTGGTAACTGTCTTTACACTTGGCAGGCTAGGACGAAAATAATGACACCGTAAAAATTACAGAAATATTGATGAGAGAACATTGGGCATGATATGAACAGGCACAATAAACACGCAGATGCGTGAACGCATTCTTACATGACGCAGATGCAGCTGGATGAAGTTCTTAGCGGGCCACGTGGTGCAGGTGAAAATGCAATATTTTCAGTGATATTCATGGAAATCCTGTCGGACAAAACTACTGCGTTCTTCAGAAAGTTATTCTGATTGCATTTTAAACAGTCAAGTGTTGCTAGCACACTTGATGGCAGAAATATCCACGTGTGTGGTTGACTGCGTGGTCAGTTACAAAACATCAACCAAAACAAAAATTACACTAACTATTTTAATGAGACAATACATATTGCCCTGAGAAAATTATGGCGCACAAGAAATTATAAACAAGAACACTAAGCGTGACGGTGGCCGTAAAACAATTTAACATGACAAAACCCTAAAATAAACACATATAAATTTACCCTTAATATTGCTCACGGCAAATGAAGCAGAAATCACAATGCAAAAGCCTTCAACATAGACGGATGGCTGCCGATTCAAAGTTGCGCGGGCTGCGTGGCCTCTGACATCTTTATTCCTTCCCTCGATTTAAGATTTAAGTTAAAAAAAGTCACAAGGGCTGCGAAAAGATTTTTTTAAGCGTAAGCATTATACAGGCTCCTTGGACGACTGCCCAGAGACAGGGGTCGTGTGGTCCTACCATGGCCGCCTACGGGGTTCACACAAGTGGAAGTGCTATGTACGCAGAGTAGAACTTTCGTGGAAAGTAAATGGCACACAAGATAATTTTATACATATTCATACTAGCAATTTAAATAGTGAAATACGGGTGTTAGATAACTGTTCTTTGACGGCGTTCACACCTGAATATTAAAGTCTGTTTCTTTGCGGGGCGCACATTTTGAATTTCAAAAGAACATTGTGCAATATTTGCGAAAAGACATTTTTAACAATGTATAACACTTTTAGCCCTAAAAGAGAATGGAGAAACATATAGTACACTGCAAACAATAATAATCCAGTAATGGGAAAGTCCGTTTTTGGGCCTCTTTGCGCACGTGCTTACCCACGTGTCACATGGGTTGAGAGTGCTGCCATGGTCTGACTGCCGCTGGCTGTTAACCGGCATCACGCTTGTCTAGGTTCCCAGCTTCATCCTCTGAGCTTAGTATAGGGGAACAAAATTTGGAGTAGAATGGTTAAATATGTGGTGCCACGTTTTATTTGTAGTCAAAGAATTTTTATAAAGGCACATTTTATTGAATTCTTAATCAATGTATTATCATTCAGTTTTAAATGTGATCCCTAGTGCATTATTACTGGGCCATTTAAAATAAATGAATAAATGTGATTTATACAATCCATTTGTGTAAATTGAACCTGGTGGTTCATAATAATTTTCATTACCTTTCCAAATTTCTTTGCGAATAGTCTAATGTATTTGGTTATATTTTACGTCTATCTCAATGTGATTTTATTAACCAAAATCGACAGTTAAAATTTTTTTTAACTAGATATACAGAGAAAATCAAGATAAGTTGCATGGTAAAATATAAAAGACAAATAATCAAGATAATTTGGCACTTAAAACTTTATAAAATAGTTATTTCGCATGGTGAAACCGGCCCTTAGTATTCTCATTAAAACTGAAAACCCTCTCTCAACATATGAATTTTCATGCAATGCTGCTAACGCAGTTTTGATTACTGTTGAAACTGTTTGATACTCTATCAATTCTTACCTCACACTTGTCTTTATCAGGCTTCATTCACTATTTTGGATAAGAGTATCTGCTTATTAATTTTATAATTGTGATAATATAATGCAATGGCTTGCAAAATACGTGTATGCCTACCTCGTTAGTAAAGGACACCACATTGTGCAAATTTAACTCTGTAGGGGTGCAGTGATACAGAATTTTCAAGTGTTGTATTGAATAAGTATTGGGTGCTGGAAGGTGTATAATAGGAGAAGGGGTTTGAGAACTGCTGTGGATGAAAATGTCTTAGTATGACAAAACTGTGGCCACACTGTAGCTTGTACCTTTACCAACGTATTAAAACTTATATACTCAGAATTACTATCAAGACAACAATAATAATTTATTATAAAGTAGGGCAACTTGAGGAAAGAGTACATAGGATTACTGTTGTTATGGGAAAGACGTATTTCTCCGAGCAGAACGCCCGCCAAAGAGAATTAGTGATGCAGTGCGCTTCGGATAGACCCTTGTATGTGGTGGCATCGGAAAATGAAGTATGATTCCATTTTCATTAACTTAAGATTTCAGAAAACGTATTTCCAATATTATGCCCCACATATTTAAATCTTAAAATACATTCAAAACCACATAAATTTATACCTTTGATGTTTAGCTAGTAGCATCAGAGTACATAGACGACACTAAAGTTCTACTCAATATAAGGTTCATAAAATTGCAAAACACATTTGACAAGCTACACATTAACTTACACTGGAACACTTCATAAGACATTTCTAACTACGTGTGTAATGTTTGAATGCAAACAAATCTTTTATTTTCTTCTGTCAGATGTGAACTTAAACATTTAAATTAAACATGTTATCTTTAGATTTGCTCAAATCACCTCTCTGACACTTAAGGTTCAAACCAACTACTACGTGAGTACGTAACTGGATTCATATTGTTTATAACTGAAAACAGTTTCCATTGTCTTCACTTGTATTAAATGAGAGACTAGGCTCAGTAATGTAGAATAAAGAGACATACTATCATCTGAGACCACTGGATATAGTTCGTAGAGAAAAGTGAGCTTAACTGAATTTTTAAAGTTCCATTTTCTTCAAATCAATTATTAATATAAGTTAGGAAAATACAGATCCTTGCTTCTGAAAAATTAGGAAGTTAACACGTAGGATTCATTAATTCACTACAGATTTAGTAACATAGCAAGCCGTACATCTACTAAGACAGGCCTTACTCGAAGAATCCAGGCGGAGTTGGCGACCTTAAATCTTCCACCACAAAAAGAAAAATAATTCATTGGAGTTTCTTTTAAAAATAAATCTTGATATTTAAACCTAGTACTGGGGCGGGGTCTCCAACACCTTTAAGCCTAAACTTAGGAAGGTGGACATAGGAAAAACTTGTCAATCTTGAACAAAAATAATTCTAGTCCGACCATATTGAATGTCCCGGGAGAGAGTGCTTAATAAGGGGGTTTTCACCACGGCGCTTTAATCATCCCAGGAAGTTAATTTAGACATGTCCTGTGACGTCAAACTAAGATAAATGTAATTTGAGATTTCATCCGTAGTCAATAGACTACAGGAATTCAGGTAAAATGCTAAGTGAAAATTTATGCATCACATTCCAAAACTTATGTAGTGGAAAAGTGTACTGTAATTTGTGTGTGTTTTGTATTGTTTTCTTTGGTACTCACATAAGTTTTTACAAACATTGTGCATGGTTGTCAGAAATAAAATATTTAATTTGTGGTTGTAAGGCACTAAGGGACAGCAATCAAATTACTATATCAGTGGGAGTAGTGTATTTCTCAAAGCTGTAGGTGGCACAAGCAAGAATTATAGGCGCTGTGTGTCTGTACTAGGAACACGCCCATGGCGGCGTGGGAAATTTAAATATAAAATCATTTGTTTTAGTAAGAGTACCTGTAGAAAAGGTATTTTAAATTCAGTCCAACCCATTTCTCTCAGTTTCACACTGAAAATTACCAAGATATCTGAATATAAATTTGACATGATCAGCAGTAAGATTTGATACATTGACAAACACTATATTTGCAATGCAAATTAATATTCAAAAATCAAACCCTCAAGAAACAAGTAACACTGATGCCCTTCACAAGAAATAAATAATTACTACTACTTCTACACAAAACAGAACAACAAACTCTTGGTAAGAAGTCGTTTTAATGAAATTCAAAACAGAGATAATAATTCATGTTCAGCAAGAAAAATAAGCGCATGTAATAAAAACACACTTTCTGCTGTCAGATGTGCCTGAAAATATTTCAACTTATTCATGTTGTTTTAAAATAGTTAAAAGTTGCCTCTCTGAAATACCTAAGTTACAAGTACCACCAATACATGAGCCATAGGATCAATGTTAAAATGCAATAAAGTTAGGTGGACACAGTTTATTAAATTTCTCCTTGAAATAATTTTGCACGACTTGAGTTCAGTAATTAGCTCAAGACTGCTGAAAATCTAGGACCAACAGATAGTGTCCGTAGAGAAAGCCCTTTTCTGTCCACACTAAATTAAATGTAGATCCATTATTTGAGAAGATCGTCTCACATATAGTTATCCAGTTCGCTACCAGACTGATGGTAAATTGCAGTTTCAACATCAATCAAAGTAGGCCTTACTTGGAGGTTCCGAGGCGAAGTTGGCTGCCACACATCTTCCAGAACTAAAATACTGAATAATAACAGTAGTTTCTTCTCAAACAACTTATGTGAGTAAACCTGAAACTGTGGCGCATCTCTGTATGCTGCTAACCTACCCTTAGGATGATGGACCCTGGAAAAACCCGCCAATTTTGCGACAGTAAAATTTAGGCCCCCCTTTAAATGGCCCAGGAGAGAGTAAGTTGACTGGTGCTTACATAATGCTGTTTCGTTCTTCAAAGGAAGGACGTCACATCCTATGACGTGATGGGCTTAGATAACAGTAATCAACTACTTCTTCCTTGGTGTTATGGAATGCAGGTAATTCAGGTAGTAAAACAAGGAGAATAATTAAATGTCACATTCCAAAACATGTGGCAATTAAATACTTAGGATCCAGCTTACGATTGCAAGAAAGAATAAGAAATAAACATTATACTGCTGTGTGTGCCCTACTGCCAATAAAGAGAGCGTAAGAAACATCTTAAAAATAAATTATTTAACTTTTTTACAATTCAAAATAACTGAAATAAAACAGAAGTAAAATAGTTTGCCAGTGTAAATATAATGCTTAAATCTTCCGGAGGGGCTTTAAAAAACATTCTGAATTAAAATAATAAAACTTCACATGGAACACATGAAGAAAATTAACATTACAATGTAAACAAATCACTAGACAATCTGTATCCCTACAGTAGCAAAAATACCTTAGATCCAGCTCATGAATGCAACAAAATTATCTTATTACATGAATCACAAACTTTAAATGGATCAAATAAATGTAAATAAAATGAAGAGAAAATGTGAAAACTTAAATATACTGATAAACCTTCCAGAGGGGCTCAAAAAATTATATAAAATAAAACAAAAAAGCAAGCATTTTTAATATAATTTAGAACCAAACAACATAATGCAAAGTATTACAAACAAAACTTCATTTTTCAATGCATCAGGATTCAGGCAGTGTCCTAATTCGCAGCGAGAGTACTCTCTTGCTCACTCTTGACATTACAGAGAGTCCTCTCTGTAGTCCCAACTGGGAGGAGAGAGCGCGAGAGGGAGAATGTACGATGACGTTCACTTGCAGCTCACTCTCACACCCATGTTTTCAAATATAACCTCTAATATTCCAACACACATTTTTTTGTCGCTACACAGCAGTGTTAGAAATATTTTGTTGACTTAACTAAATAATATCAATTGCGAAATGTGTAATACAGACAATATTCCGTATGATATGATACATAAATTATGAATGTTATGTTCACCTTTCCTTTAGGTTAATTGCGAGCATAATATTAACTACTGAGCTTTGCACAAACAGTTAAGATATTTAAACTCCCAAAAATATGGCAATTTAAATAAGTTGCTAGGCTTATTTCAAATAACACTGTAATTTTATGCAATAAAAGTGAAAGGCAAGCAATATTTTATTTTTCATTATTTATTTCTTGTACGTTTCCGGTCAGAGAAATCATGCTAAAGGCATACAGAGGCTACATGTCTTGATTAGCTAGAGTGAGCCAGAGTGGAAGTGAAGAATGAAAGTGAGCACATACAAAAGTTGGGACATGATCACAGTTCCTAATTTGGAAATTTGTAAAATTGTGATTCAGTTGATTAGGATTGGGACTAACACACGGGTTTGGTGTACCCCATGCAGCACCAATTTGGCAGTGCAGAATCAAGGTAGCATGCCTATAGGTCGTTCACGCTAAAGTGAGCACTTTTGAAGCCCTAGTTACTTTTTTCCTTCAGCCAATTTATATCCTTCTGCCACTTGTTAATGTAAACCCTGCCATGTGAGTAATAAACACAGTGTATACATTCACCATACCCAAAACCAAAAGTCTGAGGCCACAATGAAATGTATTTATTGGTTATTATGTTTAATGAAACAGCTTCAAAAAGTGCACACTTTACAGTGAACGGCATATACTTGTAAATACTGCTGAGTATCTACGAGAAATATTTTTCAAACACTGTTTTTTAAAGGCTCTAAAAGAGTCGCAGATCTCTGTGATATAGGCTTACAGCATAATATATTTGGAATTTTTATGGCAGGAGGCAGTGTGTGACAGATAGGTGTGTAATAAATTTTCTGGATCTGTTTATAGCTTTACTGTGATTTTGTTTTTAACTCACAATATCCCAGACCTTTGTAACTCTCCCATATGGTATTATTTACCATGTGTAATCCAGAAATATGTAGTAATTAATTTCAAAATTATTCAAATACCATTTCAATTTTATTCTCAGATTTTCTGAAGTCAAATCTTAAATTTGAATCTTCCAATATTCATTTCTCTCATATTAAAAAATGCCCTTTAATACACTAACTTCTTAAAAATACTACAACTTTCGACCCTTTTGTTTGCTTTCTACAACATTTAAGACCTCTCGTATGAAGAAAATATAGAACGCTATAGTTGTTACACAGTATTTTCGGCCTTTTCTGAAGCCCTGCTTAAGTTTTACTTCCAGGATATTCCTCTGCTTCGTGCAAACTAAGCTTAACTAAGTATGGATGATTACACCAGAGCGACAATGCACCAGATTCCTGCGCACTCTGTTGCAACAGTATTTTGTATAAAAACTATTTCTTACTACATGCTTCCAACACACATGTTTTCTCACTGTTTTTAATCTAATTATTTATAAACGCATCATTATAATTTATTCATAAAATATTAATAACATTTCAAATTAACAGAAAAAAAAGTAACTTTTATTTTAACACACGTATAGAACGTTTGTGATATATGTTGGAAATAACCAAGCACGTCATACATGGGGAGATTTTTCAAAGGTTTGCTTCAAAATGACCGAAGAAACCGTGAACAGACTATACCAGCATTGTAAGGTCACACACAAGTGTAAACAAAATTTGTTTTGTGCATCATACAAGCTTCAGGGAGCATTTTGTTTAAATCTACGATAACACTATGGTATCATAGCTGATTAAACGATGAATTAATATTTTAGCAAGGCTTTGTCATAAGGTACACAAAATTTTTGCGAAACGTAATTATGGTACCATTCATTTTCGGACTACCTATGCATTACTTTAAAATGTCAGGATTACCTGGATCAGAAGCACCATCATTTTCTAACTTCTGAACAAACTTAGTTCGTAACTCTTGAATTAGTTCACTGCTTGGTTCCATAATTAACTGCGAGCAAAAATGTTGCCCGTCAAACTACATCGACCTATTCGAATACTAATTCTATCAATCACACCTGCTACGCAACAATCAGCTGTGACTTCGGTTAGTAAACTAATCTCGATGTTAACAATGGCCTTGGTGCTAACTATACATCCAGAAATATAATATATTTTTGACATTTTCTATGGTATGGTGGGATTGAAAAGAAAATTACCATATTCCCAGTCATGGTTATGGAGTCAGAAAAAAAGGATAAAAATGCTGGATTTACATTGATGCGACATGCGTGACGGGACGAGATGGGAGTAATGCTTCGCCCAATCACAGACGTGTATTTTGTGATGTCACAGCAACAGAAATCTCGGGCGTGAAGAATTATCCGAATAGAAATAATTTCTAATTTTGTCACGTCGCGGACGTGACAAGCGTCAATAAATGAGTGTAATTTCTTGCTGCAAGAGTGGTGGCAATGTTAAGTTGGTCACATTTGTAATAACTTGCGAAGAATGATCTTGTTTGTGTTGGAATATTTTATCTGTAGTTCATTATTTGTAATTTACTTTCTTTAAGCATAGTTGTGACGGCATGCGATGGCGTGGTAATGGGTTTGATGGGATTTTGAAGGCGATGAAGTATGAGGTCTATGGAACATTGGAATTTCCCAACTAGGCGCCAGGCGTCAAGGCGACACAATGATGGTGGATGAATGCAGGTATTGTTAGTACCAGTTTCCTTGAACACCTTGCGACGACCGAATTAACAAATGCACTAATGAATTCTCAGGGTATTTATTCGGCTTACTTAACACTCCTCTCAGGGAGACATTTTACACATGCTGATATGACGTAAACCGGTCGTCGTGGTAACACTGTAAAACTGACTCACGTTATGCAGAACACTTATAGATAAACTGAAAGCTTCCCTGGACGATGTAAACCATGGGGAAGTGAGGGTGGTGTACTGGGTGGCGAGAACGAAACTGTTACTAAAGAATTATACTCTTGTAGTGAAGTGATAAGTTCCAAAAAGGTGGATGTCGCCCAGTGCGTGGGAAAAGTGGAGCTCACGGATACCCACAACCATCTTTGTGGACGTCAGATGCTTACTGAACCCTGCCATGAGAGGAGGCGAAGGCTGGCTTGCACACCAAGGTGGGGACTACTTCCTGCATGACACATTAACTCCTGCTTCACTTGCTGAATACTTAATGCTACATGATAATTAAATTACATATTAACCCTGGATCATATACACATACATAGCACTGGTGAGATGAGTATGGACACAGCGTAACAATGAAGGTGAAAATTCACATTCATAGAGAAACACAACACAACATTGGCTGGACAAAAAGGACAACAAGATAGACTCTTTATTAGTATAACAAGTAACAACTGCAATGGCGTGAGTCGTAATCCCTTAATTCCGTGTGTTGTAAGGTTATCTTTTCATATCACTCCGCTTCATCTGCACATTTGCAGAGTGCACAACCTTGCTGTGGTGTCCGTATGGTGCTCGGCCAGACAAACTGTCTTAGTGAAGGGGAGTGGGGTACACGTCAAATGCTCTCCCCTACTGAGAGACCATTTATAAGCCGACAGATGCTACTAACAGCAGCTGCATGCCTGTGGTGGCCTGCGTGACCACAGGTGGTATGTCCTTCCATGCTGCTCTGTTGCTCGCTGCATCGTTTGCTGAGTCGCCGAAGAACCCTTCTGTCAGGCAACTGCCGGCTTTGTACATGCTATTTCTCCTGCTTAATTTGTACGTTCAGCATCTTCCTGCTTTGTACATGCTATCTCCCCCTAACTTGCTTGCTTTTGGATGATGGTGATATGAGTGATGACTAGCTGATTAGAATGCTTGTGATTTTCTCAGGTGGTTGTCTCGCCGCACTGGATGTCTCCACTGCATCAATTATGGGCGAATGGAATTCTCTACACCCACCGATTAACTCCGCACATGTGAAAATGGCACAGTGATGCCTTAAACTCACAACTGAAAGTGCTCCGCCCCCATACATCAACGTGAAGGACACCCTGAACAGCTTGGGTAGCTCAAAGGCAATGTCCACGATTGACCTGAAAAGTGGGTTTTGGCAAATACCAGTCCGACCATCAGATTGTCATAAGATTGCTTTTACAGCACCAGATGGAAGGCGCTTCCAATTCTGTGTCATGCCATTCAGCCTGAAGTGTGCCCCCTTCCACTTTCCAGGTCATGATGATGCACGTCCTGGACGTCTACACTGGCGACTTTGTTTTGGCCTACATGGATGATGTTGTCATCCGGTCAGAGTCATGGGAAGACCACATATGTAATTTATCACTGGTCCTACAACGCCTTGCGATCAACAAGCTCACCTATGCCAACAAAAAATGTCATCTGGGAAAAGCCAGCATTCAGTTCCTCGGCCACATCGTCGACGAGCACGGAAGCTGCCCAACAGCCGAACAACTTAAGCTGATTGTAGACTACACCGCACCTACGACACGCAAACAACTCCATAAGTGTCTTGGGCCTTGCGAACTGGTTGCGCGAGTATGTGCCAGAATTCGCCATGGTGACCGACCCTCTTACTGAACTGATGCCTCCAAACGTTCGGTTCTGGTGGACTGCGAAACAACAGGACAGTATTGAAGAGCTAAAACACAGTTTTTGGGAGCGCCCTATGATTGGCCGCTATGACCCTGCCAGCAAGACAAATTTACGTACAGACGGACGCAATTGAGAAAGTACTGGGGTCAGTGCTATTCCAAATTGCAGATGATGGAACACTGCGAATTATAGATTTTGGGAGCATCATGTTCGGAGCGGTGGAGCGCAGATACCATGTGAATGAGTGTGCATGTCTCGCCGATGTTTGGACTCTCGAAAAGTACTGCCAGCTGTTTGAGTATCAGTGTTTCACTTTCCGAACCAACAATCGCTGTTTGCTGTGGTGCCACAACACCCGGGAAAGTCGCAGCAAGCTTACCATATGGGTCTTGTTTCTTCAATCATTTGACTTCGAGGTGCAGCATGTGGCAGGCGAAGACAATGAACATGCTGACCACCTGTCACATTCGCCAGGAGAAACAGTTGCACAAGATGAGGAGTGGGAAGAAATACTTCCCCCCCCGCACATGAGACCACTGTCACACATTCGGTATGCTGCTCAAACATCACGGCTGTGCCAGCCACCCTCACACTGGACACACTCAGGGAACAGATAATAAACGAGCAAAACAAATGTCCAATTGCCCGCAAGTGGAGATGAAATATGCAGAACGAATTATGGAAAAATGGAGTCTTGTCAAGGACTGTTTGAGAGCACGTATAAATGTAAACAGTGAAACATGGTATGCATACGTTCCACCCACCTCACACAACACAGTTCTCTGCTATGCACATGATAGTGAAGTGGCAGGACATCTGGGTGCAAACCAAACCCAGAGAAATATCACAAAATATTTTCACTGGCCCGGCATTGCTGTGCACACAAGGGTGTTTTTAAACAAGTGCGTAATGTGTAACCATTGCAAAATCAGATAACATGATGGAATCCAACAACAACAGGCCTGTGAACCCAAAGAACTATTTGAAATAGTGGCAATTGATTTGATGGGACCCTATCCATGGACGCCTGCTGGCAAAAGGTACATTTTAGCCATCACTGACCTGTTTTCCTGCTGGGTAGAGGTGTACTCCCGCTCCTGCGTGCTAACATGCACAATTGGTAAGACACTTCATAATGAGTTCTTTACCCACGAGGGTTTTACATGTGTGTTATTAAGCGATAACAACACACAATTCACAGGACGTGTGTGGAGAGATTTGTACACAAAATGGGGCATAACACATCACACAGTGCTATATATTATAGGAGAACAAACCTTACAGAATGTAGAAATCAGGACTTGAAAACACAAGTATAAGCCAAGTATTAGGCAAAGTGGTACGACAACAAAGCAATGCTTAATGTAATATTTTTATTTGCTTTCGGAAGATTGTTATAGTCATGCGGGAGGCCTATGCCAAGGCAGCCGGCTCCCATGCTCGAGTTTAGTAGTAGCATCATTGTATTCAGTGGGGTAGGTCGTGCGTTATCGCCCGCTCCGGGGGTTTCAAATGTGTACCAACCATGTATCTGCAGTGTGACGTGTGCTGCATACCTCCTCCCAGAAGTTTGTTTGCCCGCCACACCTAATCAACGAAAGACTCCACAAGCAATACATCGAGTGTGCACACTCTGCAGTGCAGGCAGCGCAGGTGCAGTGCACTGGTAGTGTCACCGGAGCAACGCAAGTGTAGTGTGCGCCCGAGCACAGTGATACAAAAGGAGATCTCCAAATTTTATGTTTTGATATTCAAAAGGGCTTAACGGCAACGCAAATGGTACATAAGAACACGTGTACTCATAAATACCCTAGGTAAATGCCTTAATGCCCTAATATATTTCTATTGCAGTGTTTTTCTTTTTGTACGTATTTTCAATTCTCATGTATAACCATCCTCATATCATATCACAGTGTCATTTTACATGTATATTCTTTTGTAGTGCTAGAGGTAATTTTAGCAACATGCAGGATCCTCCTAAGGCAAGTGAAGAGTGTTTTTATGCAAAGGTGATGTTTGCAAGTATTTCCACGTGGGGTGCTAGCACGCGAAGCCGGCCGGCACATCGCGTTTTTCCAGGCATATAGTCGTCTTGCGAGGGATGTAGTGCGTTACATCGTGACTCGTGTTTCGCAGGCTCGGTTGCCATCAACTTTTGCACAATCATTTTCTTCAGCAATAGACTTTATCAATTACCGGAACTGTTGTTCATCTGCCACCGAGACACCACCTCTCTTACCACTCAGTGCTTGCATCTCCTGGGTGGACTTTATTTGTACAATTTAATATATATTGTGACCACGTGTCTGTTTAATCTGTATAACCCACACTGACGGGTGTAGCTGAGCCGGTTATGTAAGTTACCTCGGATGAGGTGTGTATACTAATACCTAATAAATTACCAAGTGATGCAAAATACAGGTGGTATTTTATTTCAGGTAGCCACAAGGTGTTTAAAGTACGAGCCTTCTCTCGCCAAATTTACCATAAGGAAATAGACATTGCAATGGTTGTTTCAAATGGTCACATGTAACAGCAACATTGTAAGTAAAGTATTGTACGGGCATGTGGGGAGGCCTTATATCCCACAGTGCAGCAAGCAAGAATATACAGTACTCTTCAGAGGAGTACTTCCAATTCCTGGAGGGATTATGCCATGGTTGTCGATCGAACGATCCTGAGGACAAGTCAGCTCTACCGACATCATTTACATTATTCTGGAGAATAATGTCTGGCACCCCGGGTGACCAAAATTACTAAACTTCCAATTTAAAAATTTATATTTACCGCTCCTCTAATCTAACCTCAATCCTCATCTGACCACATGACACTGTGTGAAGTGTTTAAATCCTTAAATTACAGGAAAATTTTATTTTTATTTCTCCCCAAAGCGAGTGCCTCCCCAAAGCTCAGACAGTTTGTTCATGGCAGAGCAGTAAATTTTCCATGGAGGCTTCGCACCATTTTTGTCAGTATGAGATCTTTGCTTGCAGCAGTGGAGATATAAGTGCAACTGCCACATACGAGGATCAATAAATGAGTCATTACATCAACTAAACCTGTGTGTGATCTATTTATTGGTCGGCCCGATCACATAACCAGTATATATCATTTTTAAAAGATGTAAGACGAATATTTTATGGTGTTGGGTGGCAAAATAACCTGCTATGTATGTAATAGCATTTTAGGGAAGGCATACAGCCCCTACTAGACAAGGCATAAGGAATATAGCAAATTTAAATTTCATCTCAGTGAATCAGGAATGGTTGCTGCAGGAAACTGACGTCGGGACACCAGGGAGGCCACATGGCCGATGGCGTTCATGACCCCTGTTATTCTTGTGCTCTGCACTGGCACGAAAACCAGGTAGACTTAAACTAACATCCGATCCAGGTAACATAACCTTCAAGACCATGTTTTCTGAAAATTCCACCATGTCAAATTAATATCGGCTTTAAATGTACAGCTCATAATTCTACTGGGTGCACTTCCTCCTTGCCCTTTTTAGGTCGAGAATTAATTCACCCCTTATTGAATGTGTGGAAAATCCCTGTTTCCCCATCCTTGTATCTCATTGAGAGGGGTCACCTACTCGACGACGTGCCCTGTCACTTGGAAGTTGCTAAACACAATTCAGCTGAACATCTCAATAAGAATAGAGTTTAGGCACCCTTTGTGTGGGGATAGAGTACTTTGCAAATGTTTGCAGCTTACTGATAGTGGGAGGGATGTGGGTTCAAGTTCCTGCCGAAATATTTGGGTCCCTTTGTTATTAAGTATCTCACTCCGAATAATGTTTTACTGACTGTTTCCGGTGCGGGAGGTGCGTTTCAGAAAGCTCATGTCTCTCACCTTAAGCAATATGTTTCTCATTTGGTAATGCTGTCTCTTTTTTGGTTGGTCTTCATATGGGTCTGTTTTGTAACTGATTGCACACCGCCTCCTTGATTCCCTCTCCTAATCCAAAGATTGTTTTTTTTTCGCCCCAGCTTCGGACCTGGCAATGAGAGTGGCATCTCTTCCCGTCACCTTGGGACTTCTTCTGCCTGCGTACTGCTGTGGCTGTGGTCAGTGTGTGCCCCCCCGAAGTTGATCTGACTGTTCTACTGCGGCGCCAAGCCAACACTGCTCTGGCTGACCTGATATACCTGGGACTGTGACAGTGGACTTCTCTTCGACTTGGTCCTAGTGGTTACTTGGACGGTGTGATGGCTCTGCATGATGCTGAATGATTGTGCACCTGTTTATTGCAAGAAACTGCCCCTTTTCTTTAATATATTTGTGTAATGGTTATGTAGCTGTTTACTCTCGTGTCTGAGGAGAGAGGTAAATGCTGGTATTGTGAATCTATTTCTTCAAGCTTCCCTTTTGCTACTGTACTTTTCTTCGAACTTGTGTTTCTTCGCCTTACACTTGGAAGTGTATGTTCTTGTCGAGTGTGCCTTGAATGACTTGAATTTGTTGCAACTCTACGGATTTTTCCCCTTGTAAAGGGGGTGGGGGGAGGGATTGCACGACCTGCACCATTTGCAGCGCGAGTATCTTTGGTTTTAATTCGGTTGTGCGCCGCATGTCCGACCTCACTGTTCCCCTCCTTGTTCCTTTCCTCCTACTGCTGGTCTTGCCCTCCCTCCTGGTGTGCGCAGTGGACAGCCTTCCCCTCCTTTGGCTTTGTAATTCTGCTCGAGCTGTGGTGAGCTCATCCTATTTCTTCTGGGGCTCTGACAGGGTTACTTGTGTATGTGGCCTTGGTGTTCTTTGGCCATGCTTCTTGCGATGTCGCCCGACATTTGGCAATAGGGCTCAGGTGGGTTCGGCACCTGACAATATATATTTTTAACTAATGTTTGTTTGAAGTTGTTATTGCAGGGCTAAATTAAAAATTATTTTTTCAGTAAAATTTTGTTTATACCACCTGTCTGAATTTGCCTTGAATAACTTGAAAGGTTTTGTTATGGAGTTCCAGTAGTTTTTTCTACTGATTTAGACATGTAGCATTTCAGTTTGCATTGCCGATATTCTTAACTGTAATCGTGCCGTTATTTATAATACTTATGGTTTATTGTACAGTTTAAGTTAGTATTAAGTAACCCAACACATGTTAGCACATTTGAGTAATGTGACATGTTATGGACATCAACGTATCCCTTGGGCCCATTTGTACCATTGCAGATGCATCAACCACAACAGCAACACCTGACCAATCGACATTAGGTCATGGTCCTGGCAAGTGCAGGTCGACAAGAACGGTGTGTCTGCTCTTTTTTTGCCACTCTGTAACCTGTGGCTGTGGGCCACCATATTTTTAATTTGTTACAGAAAGAGTCATTAACTCTGGTAACAAATAGATATGTGGCCTAAAATGATGTTTCCCATGAAATCACGACCGTTAGATGCAACAGCCATTGGAGGAAACACGGAGGTAAGCGGTGTCACTTTATCCTACGCCTTTCCAATGTGCGCTATGTCAGCTGGCCTTGTGGCAAAACCCAGTGTGCTACATAGCCCCAAGAAGGTTCAAATGGTGGGGAATAATATTTCCGAAGAAAGCGTAAAGTGGCGAGCAGCTCCCTACCAGCATCATTTAATAAAAGTCAATAAAGTGAGGTTTACCAGGTATTACACCATATCTTACTAGGGAAACCACCTGTTTATCCACAGAGGGTTACCAAAATTCACAGAATGCAGGGCAAAGCCACGCCTCCAATAGTGAAATACACGTGACATCACAGGAAGTGAAATGCAAACAATTAATCCCATTATTCTCAGTATGTTACTATTACACATGCATATGTTAGTTTTAAGAGTGCAAATGTCTTCATTCATAGAGAATCAGATGTGTAAGGCATCATTTCATTTAATATCACCCTTCAAGTGCAGTAACAAACTTGTGCCATCACATTTTCAGCCATATCAGGGGCTCCGACGTTCACGGGTATGTCACCAATGTGCTTCTAATCAGTAATAAGAATTAAGTACAGTGTTCATTCTTTTAATCATGTAAGTTGTGCAGTTACTTTTTTCATGTTTGCATTTGGCGGCAGTCTCACCGAGCTTGACGAGGCTACGGCCATCTTAAATCAGTCCAACATCAGCACTCGACCGACTCAGCAGGACAGGCGGTAAGCTCCCGCATTACCCCCCTTGTCAAATCAATTTAGGTTGTATATTTCAATTCAATAGTGTAACATAACTCGAGGACCTTGTAGTCTACCTTTAGCCGAGGGGAGGACTGACTTGCATCCTCAGGTTATATTCCAGGACTTCACACATTTTTCACGTTACAACTCTTAAGGCCCTCACCTTACTTTAGAGCTACGACCACCAGTGGGTCACAAGTGCCGAGTCCGTATTAACAAGGGTATGCATTATTTTTGCAGTGACATTGGTTATACCCTTCCATCAATAAAACTGTCACACATTGAATAGGCGGCTTTTATTGACTCTATATGCTCTGAGTATTATCGGGCACTGCGCTTTAACTCAGATATATTCAACAGTGTACTTGTCAGTGATAAAAGTATTGCTATTACGGGGCCTGCCTCCCACAAGCAGAGTAACTTCAGTTTTAGCATCGGCATGCGAAGTGGCCGACAACTTCGTCCCTTAGAAAAGGGTTTATATAGAATTAATTAATGTAATCAATTAATTATCAAACTAAACTCTCCTCAGTTAGATCGTGGATCCAGAGATCGCCGCAGGCCATCTGCCATATGACCCTTCACATCATCGTTCTACCGAACGTGGCGCCAGGCAACATCTCCAGTTCCTACCCTACACCTGCCATACCAGGCGGGGTACGAACACAGCTCATCATATCTGGGTCGCGCCACATCAATGTGGCCTGCCCAGCTCGGGCGAATCAAACATCAATCTGCACGAGCAAGCCACTTTCCAGGACGCCAATGTGGCTTGCCCAAGTAGGGCAAAAATAACTTTCCAGGGGCAGAGGAGATCATCTAGAACACGTCAGTAGCCTGCTCAACACACCACATGGTCAACAGGATACACAACAAACTGCCCATGGGTAAGAGTGCGATGAAGTAAGTGCACCGCACCAAACATTATTCAGGTATGTCAATTGGTGAGTAATCTCAGATCAACATACTAGTATAACACAATGAAGTCACATCAGGAACATTTTAATCAAATATATATTATTTTATTATTCGTGCCACAAGATGCTCAGAGGACTGTAAAAACATTTCAGCAGTTCAATCATCCCAGGACATAAGATTTCAGTGCATTTTGTTGTATTGTTATTTAAAAATCAAAGGTATTCATTGCAAAATTATTCAATCTAGCAAACACACAAAATTTGTCAACTTTGTTTACAGTATAATCAAAAGTGTTGTTTATGTGTGACGTCCAGAGATGTAAAATGTCCTGAGTGGAAATTGAAACACGTACACAGACGTATTGTGTGGGTTTGCATTTGTATAAACCACCCACAGAGCTGGGCTGTTCTATTGCAATGTCAACTGACATTTTATAGCTACCAGACACATCACTCAGTACTGAATGTGTAACAAGGGCAATGTATGTATTTTGAGCATATATGTACAGTGCTGCATGCCACAAGTAAGCAGCAAACCAGATGTGACAACGTAAGTGCAACAGTATTTTGTAAACACGAACACGTGTTTATTTTCAACAGTTATGCAACTACTTATTATAGTGTGTGCTAGTAATATCCCATCAGGCATTACAAGCAAGTCAACTCTAGTATTTTCAAGAAATACCAATCAGCTTTCTTTAAATTTTCTTTACAAATTTAAATATATTTTATTTTGTAGTTTTATAACTTTTTCATGAGTAGACAATAAACTTTTATGGCACTATTCCAAAACTCTTTTTCAAAACTTTTTGCAGATTTTCTGGAACATTTTACAAAAGCAGTTTCAAAAAATTCACAGCCATAGTGCAGGAAAAATGTGAGTGTCAAGTGGCCAGCTGAAGTCACACGATAACAGACGGGACACCAAGGCACTGAGTGGAAGGGTAAAATCCCCCTCCTCCCCGTGTTGTGTCATACAGAGGGCCGGCGGCGTACTGCACGAATCAGCCACAGCATCATTAACATGTTTGACCTTTGACCCTGAAGCCCGTGCTCCACAACACGTGGCTGTGAGAAACAATGACAGGCATAATATTAACTGGTGCACGAGTTCAGGTAAAGTGAAGCCATTATGCCTTACATGTGTTCAACCCACGTTAGGAACCAATCCTTTTGCAGAAGTAACATGTCCATGCAGAGAAATAAACAAATTAAAACTGTGTAGGAAACGGATTACAAAAGCAAACAGAGCACGTGTGAGCAAAGCATGGAGTTGCACGTCAGACGGTACACATGCACTTTTGTATTCCGACTGTGGCAAATTTGCAACCGAATCAGAATCAGCAGGATTTGCCCAGCCAATTTCTTTGCTCATGTAATCCAACACAATTAATAGATCTGCACACCCAAGTAAATAGTATAACCAATTGGCAGGATGGCATGTGTGCTAAACAAATTACATGTGTACATGGAGGGGAAATGGAACCATAACTTGTGTACATTATGTTCAGAAATATCACCCAGAATTTTTAAGCCGACCAGAAAAGGTGACAACCGACCAGCGAGGTCGCATTTTATGTGAAACATGTGAATGCAACCTTTTCAGACCCGGCTAAAAATCTGAGGATTTGTTAACGGGAAACTTTCAAACACCGCAGAATTGTCATCAAGACATCTGCAATCTGGGACTACAAGAAACTGTAGGATGTGAGACGTGTGGGCACAAGATTCACTACCAATGCCTGACTGGGCAGGACATGGCAAACCAAGCAGACAGAAGATTTCGTTGCGGACAATGTACTTTTCCGTCGCTGCAGTCAGAAGCAGCAAAGTTTGTGGTAGGTGCGGAATTGTCTGGTGCACATCACTGTGTACGGGATCATTCAGAATCGGCCAGTGTGTACAAAAGCCTACTGGCTCATACAACGCACCCACTTGGAAGAACAGAAGCACAACAGAAGGAGATGTCACAACCTATGTGTTTTACGTGGCCACAAACATCCGACAATAATCCGGAAATACTGACAGCAATAACAAGGGCTGTTGAAGCCGGTATAACTCTCGCATGGTTTCAGTGGTTACCAAAATTTGCAGGATTACGGAGTGAGGATCTGCAGGCTTTCCTGAACTACTGCACAGCTCGTTTGTAGAGGAATAGGGTGTGCCAACAGGAGTGGCCAAATTGTGTAGGAACCCAGCTGGCAGGCGAAGCGAGAAAATTGTGGCGAATGATCAGTCACTATGGTATTGAGTGGGTGGAATTTCTAAGCAGTTTCCAGAGCCGATTTGGCAACACATATTCCTCGTTACAAGCACAGAGCAGGACCGTGCTGGAAGTGCAGAAACAAGGAGAAACCCTAATGTCATTTGCAACGAGAAAAATCGAGCAGAACCAGAATTCCCATCCTAACATGAGCGAGCGTGAAATTCTCGAAGTAGTAACTTAAACAATACGAGCCGAGAACCAGCTAGCAATGGCACCGCTTATACACAGTAGCAGCGAGGACTTCATGCGCTCTGCCACATTACTGGACCAAGCCAGCAGAGAGCAGAATACTGCTGCTAGAGAGGGAGACTGGTACCATTCGTGCGGGAGGAAGGAATTCAAGCATACAGAGCAGACAGAAGTGCAACCAACAGGGAGCAAAGTAGTAGAAGCAAGTCCAACCCAGTCGCGAATAAATCCAGAACCCAGGATAGCAGGGGGAACAGGGGCAACCTCGAGCATGGTGAGAGGGCAAAGCGAACCATCTTTTGCATGCTGGTACTGCAAAGGGGTAGGAAAAATGCATTATGCATGGCATTATCAATGTCCAAAAGGCAACGCTTTACCAAACAACAACAAACCACCAATGGGAAATGGACCATTTGAGTAGAAGGGCCAGATGCTTACTAACCCAGCACAAACAGCCCCTATGTAACACTGCCTCCTCGACAAGTCGGGCGGGCAGAGGACACATCACCAAGCAATAGTACAACGAATCAGTATACAACATAACAGGATGATCAGGAGTGCAATTCGCATCAATAAACAACCATGCAATGCATTAGTAGACACAGCTGATAGCAACAACTTTGTGCATATCGGGTTTGTGGACACGTTCAAGATCTCACCCAGTACACAGGTACTACACCTAGCAATGAAGGCGAACACGGGGGAATCAATGGGAGAGACACTGATAACCATCCGAATTCGAGATTTGGACACCATCACCACATCCCTCGTGTCTGCGGACCTATGGGAGGATGCCATCTTGGGTATTCTCTGGCTCACTGAACAAAGCGCCATTGTTGAGTCAGCCGTCCAAAGGATCCATTTTGGTCAGAAAGAATGGCCAATCATGTATGACAACGAATCCCAGAGTACAGTTAGATGAGTTAGGTTTCCCCGGAATACCAGGATATTGTACAGAGTATACTGAACGAACTACGCAATGTATTTGCAGCAGGAGACCTACTGTGTCGAATGAGAGTTGCTGAACATAGTATTCTGGTGGAGCAAGACCGGTCGATCTATTCTGGACACAGAAGCTATCAGCCCCACCAATGCATCATCAAGGAGCAAATAGAGGAAATGTAGGTTGAGGTTGTGACAGAATCCATCCACAGCCACTACAAACAGCACGATAACATTGGCACCCAAGAAGGACACTTTTGTTTTTATTTCAGAGCATTCAATCGAATTACACTGATCACCCCGCCTCCTTACATGAGTGTCAAAGATGCATTGCATACCTTGGGCAAAACCAGGGTCATGATGTCATTAGATCTGCACAGTGGATACTGGCAGATACCAGTAAAACCCACAGACCATCACAAGACAGCATTCACCACCCTATATGGAAGAAGATTCCACTTCTGCGCAATGGCCTTCGGCTTGAAGTGCACACCGGTAACCTTCCAAACAATGATGGTCCAGGTACTCGACGGGTACATAGGAGAATTCGCCCTCGCATACCTGGATGACATGGTCATCTGGTCCGAAACCTGGGATGACCACATCTAACACCTGTCACTTGTCTTGGAGAGACTAGCCATCAACAAGTTGCAGTGTGCGAACTGCAAATGTCACATCGGCCACCCAGACATACAATTTCTTGGGCACATGGTCAATGAGCATGGAAGCCGACAGACACAAGAGCAGTCAGCCCTCATTAACAACTATGAGGAGCCACACACAAGGAAACAGGCAAGGAAGTTCTTTGGGCTGGTGAACTGGCTGTGGGAAATCATTCAGGATTTCGCAACCACAACAGTGCCATTAACTGATGTGTTATCTCCAAACAGGAAGCATCAGCTGATGGCAGAACATGGAGCCAGTTTCCAGGAAATAAAGAACAATGACTTGCAGTGCAAGACGTTAGCTCACCACGACCCAGCTCGTCAATTATATCTGCAAACAGATGCAAGTGAGAAAGTCTGGGGGGCAGTTCTTTACCAGACAGGAGACAATCAAGATAAATGCATAATTGAACACAGCAGTGCAAATTTCGGGGCAACAGAGGGCAGATACAACGTGAATGAGCAGGAGTGTCTATCAATAGTGTTGGCTGTGAAATGGTACTGGGCTTTTCTGGAGTACCAGTGGTTCACAGTACGAACTGACAACCAGTGCTTACTCTGGCTTCACACAATGAAAGACGCCAGGAGCAAATTAGCACACTGGGCATTTCTCCAAGCGCATGGTTTCGAGGTAGAACATGTTCCAGGAGCTGACAATCAGCTAGAAGATGAACTCTCACACGTGCAAGCGAAACGATAGTGGTGGCCCAGGAAGAGTGGGATGACCTACTTCCCCCTAGCACAGCCAACCGCCCAACAACTGACGAGGGCCGCGTGAGCTGTGCCATCATCGAGGCTCCTGAGGAACCAGAACTCGGGATCGATGACTTGCATGGAATCGTTCTCACTCCACAACTGCAGTGTACAGACACACATCGTGCCACCTCCATTATTCAGAGTGACCAGGAGTGGTGGTGCATGAATGGCACACGCATCGAGTCATAACTGCATCGACCAGATGCAACCTGGCAGCTTTATGTGATCAATAGTGTACGAGAACAGGCACTACATTATGCGCACAATGTACGGTTTGCAGGCCACCCTGGAATATCACAGATTATGAGGAGTATGAGGAGTATGCAGAGCCACTTTCACTGGCTCGGTATCACCAGAGACGTCCAGAAATACGCGAGGGGTTGCTTTAAGTGAAACTTATTCAAGAGCCGAAGAGCAAATACATTTACTCAACAACAACCATGGAAGCCACAGGAGCCATTCGAGACCATCTCACTGGACCTGATGGAGCCGTATCAGCGCACCCCTAATGGCAAAAGATTTATCTTAGTGGTCAGTGATTCATTTTCACGATGGACAGAGGTGTACCCAGTTTCCAGTACACACGCACACAACATCACTCGTGTACCGGGAACTGAGTTCTACCCCCAATGGGGATACCCACACACGCTATTGATGGACAACAGTGCACAGTTCAGCAAGGCGTACTGGAGGGAACTGTGTACCAAGTGGGTAGTCCAACATCTTACAATGTCCGTGTACCACGTACGGGCCAATCCAACTGATAGGCGAAATCAAGATCTCATGACTCAGTTGTGCCTGCGGGTAGACAAGAACCATACAAGTTGGGCTGAACATCTGCCCGTGGCCTTGTTTACCATCAACAGAGAGTGAACGTGGCGACAGGTCAGTTACCAGCAACCATACTCCAGGGTAGGGAGCTGCCCCTTCCTGGGGAGTTTCAAATCAGGCAACCAAACAGTGCAGCAGAAGAAAGTGCTCTGCTTGTAATGTTTTGCTAAGAGTTGTGACATTTTGCAAAGATTTTGTGCGAAGAGGTTAGCTAAGGGATTCTTATTAGACTTTTAACGAGATTGTCTCTCATCGGCTATGTGTATAGGCTGGAGTCTAATCATGAACCAGTCTGCTGGAGTTAGTCTTGGGCGGAGTTGTTCTTGGGTGGAGTTAGTCTTGGGTGGAGTTAGTCTTGGGTGGAGTTAGTCTTGGGAGGAGTTAGTCTTGGGTGGAGTTAGTCTTGGGTGGAGTTAGTCTTCGGTGGAATTAGTTTTGGGTGGAGTAACATCTTGGGAGGTACCATTATTGGATGGTGCCAGTCTTGGGTGGTGACAGTCTTGGTTGGTGCCAATATTGGGTGGTTTCAGTTTTGGATGGTTCCAGTCTTGGGTGGTTTCAGTCTTAGGTGGTTAAAGTCTTAGGTGGTTTCTGTCTTAATTGTAGTCAGTTTTAGACGCTGTCATTCGTTGGCTATCATGGTTGGTCAGTATGGTCCTTTGTTATGACCAGCAAGTAATGATCAGTCGTACTGCCTGAGTCAATCACGATAGGAAGGAAGGGGGTGTTAGGAGCTGACGAAATTGTCAATGAAATATAGTGACTGGGATTCAGTTGTCTGTTGGCCATTGTACCAGGGAGTATTTGTTCTCCATCTTCTTTGTGAGAATCGAACCCTCAGGATCATACACATCTAACTTTCTTTTTTGCATTAGGTACCAGTGTAAGTTTTATCTTAGTTGATTTTATAATTTTTTTAAATATTTTTTTGCTAATTTTTTCAGTTTTTTAGTTTAATTTTATCGGGGTCAATGTCAAGGTCGACAACATTCAACATGGTGTTAGGAGTCATTAATGTAAATTTTCCTCCATGTTAAAAATTGTTTTCGATTTTTTGAGATTTTTATCGATTTTTATGATTAGCTATTCTCCTTGTAATTTTCTTCCTTTTATAATGTAAATAAGTTCATTATTCGTTGATTCTCTATCAAAATTTGATTAGTTTTGTATATTAAAGCTGTAATTATTGCTCTGGGCCCATATATATTATCATCATTGTTAATTTTAGTAATAAATTGTTTTGCTTTTATATCTTTAGTTAAATTAACAATTATTTTTTACCTCTTGCACCATTACCACTGGGTATTTTATAAACATCAATATCAAAAGTAGTTTCATTTATACATTTTCATTCGATGTAATTATTCTCTCAATATGATTAAGTAAATTTGCTGCGTTAAAATTATTATATCTTGCAGCTGAAATTGTATGGTGGAAATTTTGATTATTTGCATATATTTTCGCTTGGTCAACCTGTTTAAAACTGGTAATTTATCTTACATTTTTCATTGTTTCGTGAACAGCATTTCGAATAGTCTTAATTTTTTCCAATAGAATAGCCCCGAAAGTTATTTATGCGAATGTTGTATTTTGTTTGCCGAATGTTGAAATTATCAATTAAATTACGACTAACTTCGTTAATTTCAAACAGAATCTTCTTTTCCACACACCCATTAAATTTTTTTTTGATTAAAAGGAAACATTGACCTAAACTTTTATTTTCTCATATTACCTTCGGGTTTAGAAAAAGTTAAATTTCGATTACTTTTATTTTTGGGATTACAAATATCTGATTAAAAAATGGTAATATTTCTTTTAATGGTTTTTTCTCTTCTGGATTATTTGTATCCTGAAAAGGGAAAATTAGGAAAATTATTCTTTCTTTCTTCATTTCTAATAGCTGTAATTAATTCAGTTCTTCTTAGGTTGTATAAAGTTTTCATTTTGAAATCTCTACCTATAATTCTAAAATCACGCACTCTCTTTTCACTGAGATCTATTATTGAATTGTACGATGACATATTTAATGTGTTTATTTATAAGAATACAAATTTAATAATCCTGCAAAAAATATAAAGTAAATGAAAAAAGTATGAAATTAGTAAATATAAAGGAATAAAATCGAAAGAATTATTAAATTAATGACAATTGTTTAACTTATAAGAATACAAATTTAATAAGACTACAAAAATTTTAAGTAAATAAAAAATATAAAAATATAAAGATAATTTAATAAATAAAAAAAATAGTGTTTAAATTATTGATAATAATGTTTATTTATTTAACTTATTGTTACGGGGGTATTTATCATTAAAGTATTTTTTCACATATTGTTTTATGTTTGTCCTTAGTATTTTTATGGAAAAATAATAGTTTGAATGATTTATTCTCATTACATACTTTCATGTTTTTGTTGGATAATTATTATGTTGAATATCAATTAGAATATCTACTATTGTATTATGTGATTTAGTTTTTTTATGCTCTTCGGGATGTGCAATACACACATATTTTCCACTTTCATACAATATTTTCTCATTAAAACATTTTTTTTTACATTTTGTTGTGTGTTTGTCTATAGTTGCTTAATGAGGATAAAATGAATCGATAGATTTTTTTCTCTTTACAAACTACACATGTCTTTGTAAAATAATCATTATGTTGAATTTCATTGAAAATATATAAAGCTGTATTGTGTAATTTTGTATTTTTACAGTTTTTGAGATAAAGATTACAAACATATTTTCCACATTCGCATAAAATGTTCTCTTTTTTAAAATCATATTGTTGAATAGCCGATTCTCTATAACATTTTTTACATATGTTAATATGCTTATCTTTTGTGTTTATGTGGTGGAAAACTTCCTATGTTTAGTACTTCACCATAATTTTTACATTCCTTACATATGTTATTATTTTCCATTTCGTTAGAGAGTGACGATTCCATTTTATCTACTAAGAAAAGATATATATATATATATACATTTTTTCTTTATAAATAAAACAAATATTGATTCCCTGCTCAACAAATTAAACAATGGATATGAGCTCACTAAACTAAAAGATCTCGAAATTAATCAATGGTATGCTTCTACACAATTCCATATTTATGAATCTAATTTTGCAAAAAAAAAATTGTATTCTAGATGGGAAGTATACAATTACATTACCAGATCGTTATCCAAAAATATTAGATAAAAACTCTTTGAAATTTATAAATGAGAAACAATTTTTTCTAGCACACAAAGGTTTAAAAGAAAGAAAAGTGGCAAATTTATCCATGATATAGAGTTCTCTTAAAATATATCAATTCTATTAATTTGAATCTATCAATTATCTTTTTAGTATTTCATTTGATTTTATCTTAATTTGCATAGTTTTGGATTAAAATACCTTAATTTTTTGCTTGATTTAGCTTGCATTTTTGGTCAAAATTTGGTTGATTTGCTGTGTAAGCAGGTGATCTTGCTTAATTTTTGCCCGAAATATTACATTCACTATTTGTGTGACAATGAAAAAATTTGACTTGAAAAAACTATGTTTTTGGAGGTTTTTTTAAACCCATTTTTGGAGGTTTATTTAGTAATTTTTGAGGCTGTTTTTGGCGCGAAATTCGAGGAAAAAAGTTTGAAATTATTGAAAAACATAGTCAATTAATGACAAAACAATCTAAAATCATGGTATTTTGGACCTAAATTGTATTTTCCTCAACCTACCCATATACTACTGACTGATAAAAACCATTTTTTCTCGGTTTTTTGAGTTTGTCTTGTGCGTTTGGCAGAGGGAGGTATAATTTTAGTGAGCAGGATGGGTGAGCAGGTTGTTTTTTTTTTGGCGCGGTGGGGGTGGGGGTTGTCGGTTAGGGCGAGTGGTGGGAGGTTGGGGTAGTGCTATATGTTCCTAGGGTTTAAAAATAGATTTTTTTTTTTTTTGCTATTTTAAAAATTTTATTTGGAATATTTTGTGTTCAAGGTTATCCAAGGTCTCGAACCCAAGATCGAGGTCACAGAAGTGAGATTAAGGTCACTCGGCTACAGTATGATGGTCGTGTGACATCACAACATGGTGCCCAGTGGACTTCGGCTCCATTCCCCTATTGCCTCTGTGCAACATTTAAAATACGTTATGCCCGAATACGCCATATCATTATTCTTACCCCCACTGTTAGTGCCACATTTACTCTCTCAAACCAGAATTCTCCGAACTATACTGTTCATGATCGGCCATGAAACAGGGTTTCCTAACTGTTGCTATCGATATATCCAACAAAAATATTCAAGTATATTGAAAAGCTGATGATCCACTAAAAGAAACACCTGAGCACTGCCGAGTTGGCTGGAAACAGCCCGGCCACAAAGCAGCATTCCCAATTTAAAGCAAATTCAGCCAAAGTTTCCCAAATTGCAATATTCCCCATATTATGGCGTATCTAAGACAGCTTATGATTATTTCAATCATTATACTGTAATTTTGTAACTTGTTTGTTACTGGTGTTAATTAATATCTTCTAAGTATCTTTGGGAATTATCTCTTACATTATGTATGTTGGTAAGAACAAGAAATGCTTCGAAGACTTGAACCTTATAATTATTTTACTCTTGCACGTATGAGGAGGGTAAAATTTTAGAAAGATGGAAAGGCATGGTTTTATTGAAAAAAGCAATACACATCTGTTCCTAACGCTGTAATATGTCAAAGTGCGCTTGAAAGTAACAGACGCTCTAGCTCCTTGCCAAACCCCCGCACAGCATGAAATAAGTGGGTGACGGTCTCTTCAATGTATTGAGGGGGCATGTCGAAACCATGTTCTCCTCCTCCAGGCAGTTCCACCGTGTATGACAAGTTGACGCCGCCCACTGCTTTCATCCAGTCGTCGCTTCCTCCCGCGGCTGGATCTGTTATCAAACACACGCCCATATATAAGTCCAAGATAGTCTGCCATGATGGAAACTACAACGTTATAGGCTGTTCACGGTAAAATGAGCACTTTTGAAAGCCCTGTTTGCGATCTACTTTTATGCACATTTTGTATTCCTCCGCCTTATGTAAAATTATCATTGCCGCGAGTCTCATCGTTTTATTCATGTGTCGGTCAGGTGAAATTATGAAATTATTAAGAAAGTAAATACCTTACAAATTTGCTTATTTTTACACCTCGATGCAATTAAAAAACAGAAAGAGAAATAAATAATTTTAAGTTATCATAAATGGTTACCTAACACGTTTTATTCGACGTTGAAATATGGAACTACTTTCCATCCATCATTACCAACTTTACTGGGTGAATGTCACTCAATACGCCTGTTAAATATATGCAGGAAGGGGCAATTACATTTTTCTAAGGTTCATATCTAAAGTGCCCACTTTATCGTGAACAGTATAGTGCTCATAGTTAAAGGTGTAAAGCATTCGTTTATATTTTATGTTTCTCAGCCAACTGGCATTTTGTCACTGACATGGAAGTCACAGTGCTGACAAGTAAGCAGGAAACTCATATGTTTGAATTACTTTTCGGAAGTGTTTCTTTCAGTTAAGCTGATGCCAGAGTCCTTGACATAATTTTGATTTCAGTTAATTTACTAGCTTTAATGTACACTAAGATTAACTACATAGCAATGCTGAGAGTGACTAAAATAACCAAAGCAGGCGAAAATAACTCAGTATGCAACATACCTTTTTTTTTCTCTGGATCTGGGCACTATAGTTGAATGTGAAAATATTAGAGTAATGACAATGATGATGCAACCAACATAAAGACTGTTTACAGTTAACTGAGCACTTTTGAAACCAACCTTTGATAAATGTCACTGCCCCTATAGACTGCTCACGCTAAAAAATGCACTTTTGAAAGCCCTGCTTAAGATCTACTTGTATACACATTGTGTATTACTCTGCCTTATGTAACATTAACATTGCTATGGGCCTCATCACTTTATTCATGCGCCGGTCAAATGAAACTGTGAAATTATTAAGAAAGTAAATACTTTACAAATCTGTTCCTTTTTACACTTCGCTGCATTAAAAAAAAAAAAAAAAAAAAAACAAAGTTATCACAAATGGTTACCTGACACTTTTTATTCGATGTTACGATACGGAACTAATTTCCATCCATCGTAACCAATTTTACTGGGCGAATGTCACTCAGTGCACCAATTAAAATATATGCATGTAGGGACAGTGACTTTTTTCTAATATTCATTTTTAAAGTGCTCACTTTATCGTGAATGGCCTTTACCTGCATGTATTTTATGGGCCCGCTGACCAGCATGCGCCCAGTCCAGTTGGTAATGATGGAATAAAAAAAGTTCGATAACTTATGTTGAATTTAAAGTGTCAATTTAAAATTTGTGAATACTGAAATAATTTATTTCGTGGTCTGTATTTTTAATGCATAAATGTAAGAAAGAGCAAATTCGTAAAATATTTACTTTTCCAACAATTCCACAGTTTCTTTTGCCCGACGCATGAATAATGTGATTAAGCCCATAGCTAAGTTAATCTTACATGGGGCTGAAGAATACACAATGTGTGATCTGCTTTTCATACACAAACTTTCAGCCGGACTATCAACGATTGAGATATCATCACTACGAAACTTACCCCAATACCATCTTGAGTTCTACTGAGCTTCAGGGGGGTGGTATGCGCTACTTACCAGGACCAAGTATTCATGTACCGAATCACATAGTCCGTTGACACATGTACACAACTGTTTATTTACAAAGAATACTGAACATTACCACCCGTAGAGACCAGCTGAGGTCTCCAAGAATTTTGTCACAATACACATTCACTATGTACAGCAAGTCACAAATTGTGATAAAACACTACTGAACTGGCGAATGGAACCGTTGGTCTCCTGATCTCCCCACCCTTGCATTCCGGCGCTACTATTTACTCATCTCACTTCACGCTCATCGGCTCTCAATACCTCGATGTTAAGAGCCGCCCAAATCTCTCCACTCCACTATTATCTGAGTTGCGAAATAATCAACTGCTGTCGAATCATGAGCCAGTTCCGCACTTGATTCGTTCCATTTGTTCGCCGGCCGACGCACTACTTTCAACCGATAAAACGAAGTACACAAAGTGCCGTGATAAAATCGAAGCATAGGTTATGAAAACTATATTATACCGCTAATGTTTTAAAAACATTCTTAACAATCGTTTACTCTGCACTTCTTCCTGCCACGCGCGAGAGGAAGCCATGACTAATGCCAGCTGTCAAACAACTCATGTGTCAAACTGTAAGTCTTTGTCTTCCTCTAATGTAATTGTAGTCATATGCTTAAAGTAACATGGATTGTGTTTTTGCTTACTTAAAGATAGCAGATAAGAAACTATTACCAGCATACGATCTTCGTGCACGGCGATCGGCAGCCAATGAAAATACATACACCTTGTGATTCCACGATTCAGATAAGAGTGAACTCTTAACAGTAATTACTCCAAATTATACAATTAACGACTTTTGTTAGCTATCATGCAAGTCGACATCACAAAAAAAAAATGGTTATTTATGTACGTATTCCAGGAATAACTGTACTTTTCAACTATCGCCAAATTTAATGAGGAATTCCTTATACTGGATCAAAATTTTTAAGACATGTTTCAATTATGAAATTCATTGAGAACCTCATCGAAGTAGTTTTAAGATGTTTGCGTAGTTGTATGTAGGCTAATTAGTTTTATTGATGTTTTTGTTTTGCAGCTGATCACTGTAAAAATATTGACTAGGAAAAAAAAAAAAAAAAAAAAAAAAAGATAATTACAGAAAGCTAACTATGTGCAGAAAAAATAATTAAAGAACATAGACGAAGGTTGCAGAGTTTGACAAGTAACAACTTCTGTAAGAAGCCATAACTACAAAAATACTGTAGACTAAACGAGATTTAAGCCTTGACTTCGAAACGCCTGTAATCAAGCAGTGAATCGTTTGGCTAACAACATAAATGTATACATGAGCTTATAATTCATCTAAGTTGTTCCGCGCATTTATGAAATTAAATCATTTTCCGCGGAGAAAAAGTTTTTTAAGGCCATTTGTGTTAATATTTTATTTATTTATTACCCACGTGTAAACTGCATTGGTTGTTTAATTTTCACAGAAACGAGCGACATTACTTATAATATTGTAACGTCTGGTTCGTTACGCATATTATTTGATTACATTAACACGTCGAGTTGTATGATAATTACTTTTACACACTTGTTTATGTTTTCACGTAATGCTAATGTGGCGAAGTGTTACTCATATAGGTTAACTATCCAGTCATTATATTTTATTTTACACGTGTTATGGTACACGCAGCAGATAGAGTTTTGTGATCCACATATTTTATTCTATTTTATTTATTTTATATTGTTAAGTTTTGGTGTAATATGTTAATTCTCATAAGTTGGCAACGTCTTGTGACGTCACTGTTATTATAGTCATAAGGAATACACCTCACAGGTAAACCCTATACTGCACAGGTAAATTTGAATTTTGTAACCGTCCCGATTATGGATGGCGATAGAATCACCTCACCTCCATCTTGTTCTCGAAGGGTCATACAGGTAGCCAACCAGGGAGGTTGATGCTCCGCCGATAATCGGCGTAATTTGTGTTGTAATTGTTGAATTAACCCTGAAAATAATGTTAGAAACAGTTACAATAGACGACGGAGTATGCGAAAGCCGTTTGAAGAGGGCTAATTAACACAATATCATCAAATACATGCAAGGTATTTCCACCGTCCCCCTTTTTTTTTTTAAGTGATCGTTGGTCCGCGGTGAAGTGTTCTAGCTACACGTAAGCAGTTGCACTATTAAGTAGCACCTTCTGAATTGTCACTAGACGCTTGAGATAGATATTACCGATAACGTGATGGCGGTTGGGGGGGGGGGGGGGCGGATAGCATTGCCGCAGACACAATTTGGCAGCCATTGACGTGTTTAGTGGCTTATTGCCCTGTAGGAAGAGGCCAAACCCGCCAGGATGGACGAACTATATCAATGGAAGTAGCATGTGCGAATGTTTATAGAGCAGGCAAGCTAATTATAACCCATATTATCACGGTACCACCGCCAACCAGCAGTTATTTTGACTGTAGGCCCCATGGATTCAGGGGATTCCTCACACAGTTTCTCCTATCTGCTTGAATCAGGTGGAAAAGCGACTCGTAAATGGCTGTGTTCCCGAACCAAGAAGAGGCGCTTAGCACTCACTGTGTGGTGTGGTTAGCTATGCACTCGGGTTGGGCGTAGACTACTAAAGCCCCATGAAAGGTAAGTTACACAATCCTCCGACTGGTATTCGCCGATGCCCTAGTAATGAATTCCTATCTGTTGCAGCGTTTTACGCCTGTCGACTCGAAACGAGTTATGACAGCTGACACCTGTCATGATAACCCAGAGTCTTTCGGCGTTCGCGCTGCTGTCGTGCGTTCTACCGCGATTCTTGTTGTCGTTGTACATTCTTGAAATGATCGAACATGAAAATTAAAACTTAACTGTATCGCCAAAATGATGTGACCCATTTCATGAGCTCCTTCTATACATCGCCATATTTGAAAGTCGCTGGAATTACGATAACCTGTCAACTTCGCGGCACAAGCAGTTCTGCGAAAATTATCCTCATACGAGGTTCGTTATTTAAAGCAGGCTATCTTCCACTGGCCAGTTTGATGTGATACATAAATAATCGCTTACACTTAAACCCCACAGGACTGCAACACTATGCCGCCACTATAATAGACATTCAGCCACGATTACTTCAAGTTTCGTCCAGACTTTCTTGATTAACGCGGTTAACTGACGTGCATATAGGTGCAATAAGAAGAGAGACGTTGGCACATAATTAAGTTATTAGCTTTGTTGTGGCCATAAAGGAATTCTGGATACGAAACAAGACGTTATAAAACGTAACCATTGACTACGAAACTATATCATGAAATGTTCTTTGGCAGAGTTTTTTTATAAAGGATTCGCTTTGATAGTTTTTTATGCCAAACTCCTGTTTACTGACCAGAGGGTGAATGTTCTCTGTGAAGCAGGCAGTATATGCTATCTGTTGGCAAAGAGTTGAAGATCTATAGCAGAGCTTAGCGCATCCATGTGCCATTGAAATTGTGAAATCGTTAGAAATCTAAATATGTTACTATATAACATTTTTTAAATACAAAAAAGAACGGATTTTATTCGTAACCAATTCACATATTCTTTCAGTAAGACGTTAATTCGTGGAACTGCTTTTCGTAATTCGTTGCCAGCTTTACACAGAGTTAGGCAACCAAGGTTAATGTTGAATTACGGCGGATATACACTGTACGCGACGAGAGGCAACATACAGCGTGCCACGTTGTAGCATGCGGCTATGTGATGCACGTTGCCATTTTCCACCGTCGCAAGCGGCAAAAATACATCGTTGACCCGTAGTTGCTCGTTTCCAATCGCCATGCCAGCGGGGACCCAGTCACGTTGCATGCGGTGCAGTAGACAGCATGGAGCGGTCTACATTCTAAAAAAAATTCTGGTAAGCTTTCTAAACTGAATTGGAAGTTTTTAACCCAAATATAGTATGGAAAATAATATCACATTTTGGCTAAATATAATGGAATGTTTAGCATTGCTAAAAAGATGGGAAATTTCCTACGAATTCGACTGTTTCCTGAACAAATGTAGGAACGCTAGCATGGATGTATGGGAAAAACTTTACAACTCGTGTCTTCTCACTCTACGTTTAGGTACACTCATATATAGGCTTTTCACGGTAAAATGAGCACTTTTGAAAGTCCTGCTTAAGATCTACTTGTATACACGCTGTGTATTCTTTCACGATATGTAAAATTAACATTGCCATGGGTCTCATCACTTTATTCATGTGTAGGTCGGATGAAACTGTGGAATTAATAGAAAAGTAAATGTGGTACAAATCTAGTTAATTTTTACACTTTGATGCAAAAAAAAAAAAAAAACAGAAAGCGAAAGGAATAATTTAAGTTATTATAAATAGTTACCTAACACTTTATATTCGACGTTATGATATGGAACTACTTTCCATCCACCAATACCAACCTCACTGGGCGCATGCCACTCAGTGTGCCCATTAAAATATATGCAGGTAGAGGTAGTGATTTTTTTATAAGGTTGATTTCAAAAGTGCTCACTTATCGTTAACAGACTTTCGTAAATTTGCGAATAATTTCTTAGAGTGTACGCAGGAAACTTTTTGAGGACTAATGATTTAATCGCGACTTGTAGGACCCAAGGCATCCCAAACACAAAGACAATATAAGTGTTAAGACAGGTAAGATGCACCATCTTGCTACGAAGCACGACTGATCTTTTTCAATATTGAAGTAAAAAAATAAACACATCGTATTTCGTTTCACCGCGAGCGAGCAGCAGCAACTGTAGTCTGCCGCGATAAAGACGTACAGTTCGTCACTGTCTTATTCATATACATAGAGTTTATGAAAATATCTTTGTTTATGATAGTTAAGTTAACTGCCATGTCTTTTTCGTTTATCAAAAAAAAATTTGGGCTACTTGTTATTTATTATGAACAAGTAAATAGTTTCTACAAATATTTAAAACTATATAATAGAAAAAACTAGAAAGTGCACTTTCCTATATCGCATTGTTCTTCATAAAGTCTACAGAATTTATAAACGAAATCCTGAAAACAGAAGTGCTAGTATATTGTGGAGTAGCCTTTGACTTTCATAATTGCTAGACATCTGCAATGCATGGATTTGACCTCCCTCCCAAACCTTTCACGGCTGATGCTGTACCATTCTTCAGTCACTACCTGTTTCAGATCATCTTTGAAAGATATATTTTTGCCGTGTAGATACTCGAGACTTCAGAAATGCTCACAGATGTTCAATGGGATTGTGGTCGAGAGATTGAGGTGGAACTTTCAGTTGTTTTGGGATGTTCCAAATTAACCATTCCGTATTAAGGCTATATGTTTGCTCCTAATGATTGCCATGTTGAAAAATGAAGGAAAGAAATATTCCTACGTTTTCTGCACTATGCTTAGCATTCTTTTAACGTATCTGGTATTCCTGCCAATTAATTATTTTTTATTTATTCCCTTTGCATATTTATTGTTTATATTTACTATTTGCGTAGCAGTTCTATTGGCAGAATTCTTTGTTATTTACTTACTCTATGAGCTTGTAATGTTTTGTAAATGTTTGTTAATTTTATTGTTTACATCTTTAATTGCAGTTTTAGAGTTGAGTATGACAACAGATGGAAATATTTTCAGAATTATTAAATTAATATAATCTTTTAATGCAGTTTTTTAAGATAGCAAACAGTAGTCTTGTAGCACGGTTCTTCATACTGACAGGAGTCCTCTTCCTTGCTACACCCTGCTATTACATCCGTGCCTACGTAATACCTTGTATGAACTGTCTCAGAACGCATTTTACTGTAGGTAGCAATTTCCAATTCGGCGCGTAGTTCAGAGTGCATGTAAGGGGATTGAATTTTACTCGCTGCAAAGTTTGTCGTTCTTACTGGGGACTCAAACGTTCTGTCTTATGCAAGGTTGCACCAACATATTCCCTGATCCGAGATCGAATGATCCTAGTTCTGATCCAGGATCCAGTTTGATCTTGGTTCCAATGCAAAAGTGTTGCACCAACGAGATTTCATGATTCTGGATCTCCAATTCGTCGATCTTGGTATATATATATATATATATATATATATATATATATATATATATATATATAATTAGATGTGCGATGTTTTATCTGTTTTAAGTTAATTATTGTAATTATTGTTAATTATTGAATAATATTCAAGCGCGTATAACGTTGTTTTAATTTCCCAAGAAAACAATCGAACGTAATTATATCCGTTGGCGTATTTTCAAACTACATTTGTTGATGATGGCTGCAGATCTCGGATCGAGATTCCGAACCGCCAATTTCGGCGGTCCGAAATGAACTTTATCTCGATCTCCAGTCCAGCTCTGAACTCGAATGGTGCAACAGTTTTCTGTATCGATCTGAGTTATGATCTCGGATCGAGTTTCGAATCACGATAGTGCAACCGGGCATTAATATGTTCTTAACTGATACCTGATATTTTAATTTATTTAAAACACACTGGATTACTGCGTGTCTCTTATTCATAATTTGTCTTATTTTTCTTAAGGAAAATCTTCTAAGTGCTAAATTTACAATGGTCTCTTACACCTCGGAACGAAGTTCCTTTACTATTACACATTTTATTGGGACCACTTTAGGTAGTACGTGAAACAAGAAAACAACCAACTATATGCATACATGTCCCACAACTGTTTACGCTAGACTCAAGACTTATCAGATGGTTAAATGTGCCCTACGGTATGGCGAGCACCTTTTCAAATTACACATATCTTTACTTTTTATTCTCAGGCACTTAGTTTGAAAGGAAATATTTTACACTAGATATGTAAATTTTGCTCTTACCTGTAATATAAAAAATTTCCATTCAGTAATATTGACATTTTATAATGACTGAAACTGTGTATTAACAAAAACATTACGTAGGTACTGTAACTACACTAGCATTTCCACTCACCGACTGACGCTTCCTCAGATAAAACAAGGCAACAACAAACAACGCATTTAACCGTCTATAAATGCGCCCGCAGCAGGCTACTTTAGTTTCCTTGTGTAGCATGCCACGATGCGACAGCCGTTACTGCACATTGCTTCTCGTCGCAAGCAGAGTAAATCCGTCTTTATAGTCAGTAAGTTACACGCAGTAATTTTATTTCAAAAGCTGGTTTCTAGAATGCTTACTTGACCCTGAACAGCCTGTGTATGCAGCTGGCATTCGCAATCTTTAACGGACCTACGGATCTGGTTCAGAGTTCCCGGTGCTCAAGAGCTCTGTTGATAAGCACCTTCCAGCTCTCACGATTTCTTGGTACATTATTCAGAGTTATGAATAGACTTCCCCCTCCCCCTCCTTTTAACCCAATCACCACAAAACTCCTGTACAGGAGAGTACACGAATCTTTGTTACAATACATGCTTTTAGATGTATGTGACCTTGAAGGGAGGCGTTCTTTGTCTCTCGTTGCCTTTCTTGTTGGAACTTATCTTGTAATGATTCTTGAGGAAGTAAAATAATTATGAAAAAGATGAATGGCGTACAGAATTACAATGCGACGAAATGACGACTCGCCGAAATGCAAGAATTTTAATTGCTTTAGCTTATACTTTAAATACATTATTTATTGTATTGTCTTTTAACGAATATCTTTAATTGCTTTAGCTTAGAAAATAAATAAATAATTGTGTTTATCACCTTTAACAAAATATCATATACGACTCCACTGTAAAGTAAAGTGTTGAATTACTACATAACAGTAAGGAAAATATGTCAGTAAGGAGTATCCTCTAAAAGAAAGGAAATGTCTGTCTTAAACTGTAATTACTAGTCAGTAACAAAAAAAAATCTTTTTTCCAAATCGGTTGAAAGGAATACGAGGGTGAGTCAAATTAAAACCTGAAAATTATAGTAAAAGTTTGTAATTGCGCGCAACTGTCCTGTAAGTTGGCAGTACTGTTACAAATACTTCAAGGAACATCATACACTGAGAGAAAATCGAACAAAATATTTGTTTGTATAGGGTAAAATATATATTTAGTTGCCTAACAAAATGTATTGTTGAGAAAACAAAATTTGAAAAGCAAAAAAATTACTTTTGCTCGTCTAACAAAATATGTGTTTGAATAAACAAAATCTCTGTGTTCGGACAAAAAATTAGACTGTCAACTAAATATTTTGTTGAATCAACTGTATGTGTTTGTTTGGCCACTCATTTGACTGCTTTTGTTCGAAAATACAGCTCGAGAGTTTGTTGGTATTTTTTTGTGACAGGATAGTAACCATGTTTCTTAGTGCATCTATTGATGCTCAACAATCGTATAAACACATTAATAAAACAATGCAACAAGAAACTGACAAGTAAAGCTTTAAAAATTAAAATGTTTATTTGCACACGTTGCCCAATATTTGCAGTATATCAATATAAAAGCTTTATGGAGTTATCGGTTATCACATTAGCTGAGATTACTAAAGTGTAGCGCTCGAACGCAGGTGATCTAGGTTCGGAACTCAGTCGAACTTGTAAAATTTTTTTATATCGGCCCAAAACTGTTTAATGCACGTGTAGCCAAACAAATCTTTAGTCGTACCAACCAAATCTTACAGATTGGGGCAAACAAATGAGAACAACAAAATAATTTGGTTTCAGCAACAAAATATTTCACTGCCCATATACAAACAAATAATTTGTTCGCACCAAACAAATCTTGTTTGATTCAACAAAACATCGCAGTACAAGTTTAACGATGGCTGCCCACTTCAAACACGCACTAAACAGGAACAGCGTTCTGTTATTCAGTTTCTGAGTAGCGGAGGTGTGAAACCCAATAACATAAATCCACGAATGACGATTCAGTACGGTGATTCATTTTGTCACAGCAGCAAGTTTACGGATGGTGTAGGAAGTTCAGAAATGCAGTGACTTCAGTAACTGACGCTCCCCTCTCGGGTCAGGCATAACGAGTCGTGACGCCATAGAATACTGCAGCAGTTGAAGCCTTAATGTGATGGAGAATCTCCGAGTGACGTTGAATGAGATTGCAGAAATTCCATCATAAGTCATGGCTCAGCACACTACATCATTCATGATGTGCTCTAGTTTCATAAAGTGCCGGCAAGGAGGGTTCCACGGCAGTTGACTCCAGAATTGTAACAGCGATGTGTCGAATCCCCAGTACCACAAACAAACAGAGCGCACAAGGACTGGGGCCATTCCTCATCACGAAAACCCAAGGGGTTCCAAACACAGTCACCTGCAAGGAAGATCATGCTGACCGTCTTTTTGGGACGAACGAGGAGACATCTTGGAACATTATGTGTCTAGCGAGACCAATGTTACCAGTGCCTTATGTTAAGATCTCCTTAAGAAGAATCTTCGGCAACTTAAAGCGACGAGAAATGTGGCCTATTCGTGTCATTTTGCAACATGACAATGGTCGGCTCCATACTGCCCGTGCAACAGTTGCAGTCATCCAATACCTGCATTTCGAATGTCTTTCACATCCACCATACTGACAAAACCTCGCCCTTAGTGATTACCACATGTTCGGGACACTTAGGGATGCAATGGGAGAAAAGAATTTCCATTTGGATGAAGATACTGCACGAGCCGTGGTCGCTCTCAACACGAGATCTCTACACTCTAAATCTGAATCAGTGAGAATTTCACTGTTTCAACCAGTCAAACGTATCTGACTGATACAACACTCACATCAGTGAATTTAACTGATGAAGCAGTGAAAAAAATGCCATTTTTCCTTCACTGATTGATTCAGTGACATTTCCCACTGATTCGTCAGTCATTTTTTTTTCACTGTTTACTCAGTGGTTTATTTTTTGACTGATGGATCAGTGAAACATCTCAGCTACTTCCTTTCCGTCTCTATTTTTGACTGATGAATCAGTGAAACTGCGTGTAAAAACGGCCGTCGAACATCGTTTAAAAATGGTCGTTAAATAACGAATAAACGAATAAAATTAATACAAAATACTTTCTGCAATGTATTTCGTCTTTCAAAACGCCATTTTACGAGTGAATATGAACACACAGCCATTCATTCCGTTTGTACATGTTTAATTTCGATTCCATGTAATCGTCACAGCGCTCTGTTTGAAGTTGTAAACTATATTTACTGTGGTGAAGAGAGCGTTCTTATACATGCTATTCGTTTTAACAATCCTAACGGTACCAAACAAGCCAAACACGAAAAGTATGAGCATACAACTTCAAACTACACAATTTCGTAGCGGTATTATAACACATTCATTTTCCTCCAATATTTCCAGCTTAGCATGGTAGCTCAGACGGTAAGGTAACGGCATAGAGTCGAAAGGAGCACGAGCTCAATCCCGGCCACATGTGAAATTCTTTTTACTTTTTAAAATTACGGTAATTGCAGAATAAAATTGTAAACTAGCATAAATATATTTATTTCACGTAATTATTTGGCTACATTAGATAAAAGCAATATTTAATTCACCACTCCAGTCGGCCGTCACTTATTCAATCAGTGAAATTGTTTCACGTTAATAATTCAATCAGCGAAATTTTTTCACTGAAACAATCAGTGGTTTTTCACTGATCCTAAGTGGAGCCATTTTCACTGATTAGAGTAGTTGATTTTCACAGCGAATCTGTGGTTTCCCACTGATTAGAATTTAGAGTGTAATTGGTGCTTGTGTATGTACTGTAGTTCAGGATCACAGTGTCTCAATTTTGTAGAAATTCCGTCACCAGATCGTCAAGAAGAAGATGTCTACGAAGAATTTGAAGACATTATCATTACAGTCGCCACCAATACACCTGAAAATACGCAAGACGTCACCAATTTACCTTTAGAAGAACCAGCCTCTTCAGGTAATTAAAATCAATTAAGATTCACTCTCCTCATTCGCCCAACACTATTCAAATTCATCTGCAGTGCAGCACAAAAATAAACAAAAATCACAGACATACTTCCTTACCATGTCCCAATGGCACAACCAAGTAGCTCACGTGAACGACCTTCCATACCTGACGAACAGTGCAGGAACACGTTTTAGAACAGTACCTCGTCGTTACATGATCCGCTTTCAGTGTCAATCAATAAGTAGATAACAAGCGTTCATGCAAACAGGGACAATACACGACGCTTTCCAACCTCACCATCAACATCATGTGCAGGTACCACTGAAGAACAAACATCTCAGTTCCAAATACTACAAAGGCCAAACAACATAAACGATATGCATTGTACACGAGGACGTGCACAAATGGCTGCGCAGAAAATCAAAATATTTTTTTCTAGATTAATCCATTTACTTTGTAAGCTCTAGAGGACTTGCATTGAACGTAATGGAGACTGCGTAGGAAAATTATACAGTTAGGAACCTTTTATGCTCAATAAATTAGATGTAACAATATTCAGGTTTTCATTTGACTCGCCCTCGTACTTTTAATATTACGTCGGTAATAGGTAGTATTGAAAGCAAACTTTTTTTATTGTGACTTTTCTAACATGAAGTATGAACTGTATTTTTTAAATTGTTGGTTTACTTTAAGTGGTCTTTAGTGGTTTATGTACTTACACAATACATTCGTGGAACTTCCAATTACGTAAGGGACACCTCCAGCTTTCACTTGAGCTTCATTCGCTTTCACTGCCACGCTGTGCTAAAATACAAACATAATTTTCCTTTATGACGTCGCTCGTATAAATATTACCGGTACTTTAAGTTAGACAAGGTGTAGGCTATTCACGGTATAATGAGCACTTTTAAAAGCCTTGCTTAAGATCTACTTGTATGCACGTTATGTATTCTTCCGCCTTATGTAAGATTAACATTGTCATGGGCCTCATAACGTCGGTCAAGTGAAGCCGTGAAATTATTAGAAAAGTAAATATTTTACAAATCTGCTAATTCTTACACTACGATTAAAAAAAAATATATATCAGAAATTGTTACCAAGACTTTTTACTCGACGTTACGATACGGAACTACTTCCCATCCATCGTTACTAACTTTACTGGACGCATGCCACTCAGTACGCCAGTTAAAATATTGCAGGTAGGGGCAGTAATTTATTTCTAAGGTTGATTTCGAAAGTGCTCACTTTACCGTGAACAGCCTTAAAAAAAATATAATTTGTTGTTATTCATTATGCCAAGCAGTGGTATGGCCAGGAGTACTACAAAATTGTAGGTTTTTAGACGTTATGTGCAGCTGTTTGCTCATTTGTGGAGCTGACACTAACACGCTCTAAATTTCTCGTCTATGCACAGACGCTTAACTAACGTGCAGTATTGCAACTGCACTTTGCAAAATCATAGACATTTAAGGCCTGGTTATATCATTTTTTACCTCCATGTAAGATTCAAAAAATGTCTACCGAATTTTCACACCTAAATGTTGCTCTAACAACAGCTTTAATCATTTCAATACTCGGACAAAAATAATAGATTAGAAAATAATTAAGAAATTATAACTTATTTGTGAACGCGAATTATTTCATAGCTGGACCCCACGGCAGAGTGCCCACTAATCTTACAATAAAGTACAGCTTTACGGAACTCGACTCATGCCTCTTCGCAACATGGACGGCAGAGCCCTTAAAGGAGAAAAATGTATTCGGATCCATTAAACGTCAAACCAAATATATTCATACGATTCTTGCAGCATAATTACTGCTACAGAAATTGTCCATATTATTTTATTATTTTTAAAGTTACGAAACCTTTAAAGCCATGTGTCGAAAAGGCGAGTTTTGGAAGTTGGAATTGCCAACAGAAGCGCTGTGCACGGCCTCGCGCTACATCTATATTTTAACCCTTTTTATGGAATGATTTTTGTGATTTAAATTTAAATGTGTTTTGATTATTTTTTTCAGAGTTATTTCTGTAATCGCATGGGCACTAATGGCTTCATTTCAGACGCGTCACACAAACTGCAATTTACTCACTCCATTCAGTCCTTCTCACTATGTCATTTGATATTTACACATAACTTTCAACAAAAATACACGATAAATGTGTGACAATTTTCGCTTGCCAAACCGTGTGGTTTTTTTTTCCAGTACCAGGATGTAGATTGTGCTTTAAGAGTTAGAGCTGTGTGGGTGCGTACAATATGTGTACAAACACACATACATTTAGTACGCACATCACATATCTTACCGGTAACTATGCAGTTGACATCATATAAGTATCAGAATAACAAATATAAAGTCATACAACCTTATCATGCGAGAACAGGCGTGAGATAGTTCCTTTTACTTTTTTTTCCAACCTTATTGTGATGAATGGCAATGGAAATATTTTATGTGCCATACAGAAATGTTGTGCAATGTACTTGTGGCGCAATAACTACAGTCAGAACAAAAAAAATATTCATACACGTAAATGTTTCCTGCTGAAAAGGCATATTTCAACACAATTCCTTCATGAATTTAATTTCAAAACGATATTAGTTTTTCTGAGAATCTTATTTGATTTCAGTCCCTTAGCTTTTTTTGTGATAGGCTGTATGACAATGGCACACAGAGTATTCATACACCACGCGAGTTAAGTAAACAATGCAACTATTCTACGCTGTCGTTAGCCAGTCTCACCACCCTGTAAAAAAATTAAGGTAAAATTCCCTTACATGTAAGGGAAGCTAATTACCTCTTACATGTAGAGTAAATTTACATAGCAAGTAAAGTACTTTTCCGTAATCGTACGGAAATGTACCTGTCAGATGTTTTGGCAAATCCCTTACAAATAAAGGAATATTAACTGTATTGTATAATAAAATTGTATTCAAAAATACCTGTGAATATCAATACTATTAATTTTTTTATAACATATATCCCATGACGAAGAGTAACTGAAACCTCAACTCTAAAATCCTCGACATTTACTGGTGAATGGGCGCGAACAACGGTCCTCTAGCACGATACGCCGATGCGCTAGTCATTACACCACGACTACAGCATGAAAACATCATTGAATATTAGCGTGTTAAATTTTTATTTCTTCCGCCTGTCCTCCCACTTAGCTGTTGAGACAATGTTGAAGAGATGCATGCATAATAAGGTAATTTCCCATCCATTTATGGGATTTATGGGATTTTCCACGTGAATTTTATTCCAGAGTCCTGTAATTATACCTTACATATAAAGAGCCATGTTGGACATCTTGTAAGATCAAACCATAAAAATTAAATTTAAGGTAAAAATATATAAAATACAATTATCAAATAGTTACAAATTAACAAGGAGATCCATACGTCATACGGTAATTTTCCCATCCATGTATGGAATTCTCCTCTACCTGCTGAAGCAGCAGCAAGTCCAGTAGTACATCTAAGGTGGATACAAAAATAAGAAAGAAAATCAGAGACCCTACACCAGAGGAAAGAAAACGGTTAATTAAGCTGCACTATAAAATGAAAACACACTCAGAAATTTCACTTATAATCGTTAGATCTCGGGCAACCGTTCAGTCCATTATAGATAGAGTTGGGAAGTACAAATCATTACACAACAGGCCTAGATGTGGCAAACCTGAAGTTCTCACCTCGCAAGACAAGATATATATCATTCGTGCTATCAAAGCAGAACCCAGAATAAGTGTCCTGAAGATAACATCCGACCTAAGGGAAAGGCGTGTTCAAGTTTCACCTAGCATTGTGAGTGTCGTAATAAACAGTGCGAGTGCAATGACAGGGCCCCACCCACGTAGGAAGTTCTGTGTGAGCGACGTGAACAGGCAAAAGCGCCTGGAATTCGCCCGACAGTATCAGGATAAGAGTGAGGATTTATAGAAGAAGGTTGTATGGTCTGATCGAAGCCATTTTCAGGTGTCCAGTTCAAACAGGAAGCCCAAGGTATAGAGGAAAAGAGATGAAGAACTGCAGCCACAAAACCTTGTACCGACTGTGAACCACGGAGGGGGATCTGTGCTTGTTTGGGGCTGTATGAGTGTGTCAGATGTAGGCAAACTTCACATCACAGATGAGACGATAGACCATATAAAATACAGTCCCATATTGAAAGATTTACCGGTACCTGCTAGTATGGAAAAAATTGAAATACCAGAGGGCTGGATTTTCATGCACGACAACGATCCCAAACATACAGCATACAACACAAAAATGTGGCTCCTCTATAACACACACAGACAGCTTCATACCCCTCACTAGTTTCCTGATATTAACCCAACTGCGCACATTTGGTACATACTGGGGAAAAACACCAGGAAAAGAGATATCAAGAACAAAAATGACATAAAAGAAGCTCTGTTAGCCAAACGGGACCCCATTCCAGCCTCTGTAACCGCTAAACTAGCGAAATCCGTGCAAAAAAGGCTCAGGGCAATCATCGAGTCTAAAGGACATCCAACTTAGTACTGTAAGTGGGTTTCGTTTTATACATTCGCATGGAATGTATGAATACTTTTTGTTTCCGAGGAGAACCATTTGTTTACAATGTCTTAAATTCATTCTGACTTCTGCGATATTGCTGTGAGGATTAAAAGTCGTAACCTTAGCTTATCTTGTGACAATATTTATTTAATATTAAACCTTAATATTACCATTCTAAGACATATTTCTTGATATACTATCTGGACTATGAATACGTTCTGTTATTACTGTATGTGCTAAACTAGAGCAGCTAGTAATGGGAGTGATCAGACTTATCATTCTAAGGTAGTGCTTTGTAATTATGGTGGAAGTTTCGGATTAAGATATTATGATAATATATCTTTAATGGAGTGTGCCAAAAATATGTGCCATTACAAAAAATTTTTCGCAAACGTTATATGAAGATGAAAGTATTTGAAAGTATTTTGTTCGTGGTTAGCACTTCAATGAATTATTTACTGTCAAAATTAATTACAACTTACACTTTGACAATAAAAAATTAAAGTGTCGAATAATGTCAGGTTTATACTTACAAGTAAACTCCAGTCACTTGGCAGCTCGGTCGTGTGTCCGAAAGGGTATAATAAAAACTGAAAGAAGAAAAAAAATAAAAAAATAAAACATGTGCAAATAATTGTGACATACAACATAGTTCATGAGGCTCGCCCAGAAGGCAGGGACGGGTGGGTGCTCTATGCTCCCTGGGTATCTCTTAGCGGGATGAAGGGCGCCACGATGGGGTAATAATGATGTAGACCCTAACATGCGCGGTTTCCCTTATTTTAAAATAAACATATAACTGTTTTATATGCCCAGGCGAACCTGTACTTTGTGATATGGTATTTATATTACATTACTCTACTGCTAATGTTCTTAAAAAACAATAAAATAATAAGTGTAATGTCCTAAGATTCGATCATCGTTGCACGTGTATTGCCACTATTTTGTATTGTTTCGAGTGCTTTTAATAATCACAACGTATTGTTTAAAACTAAGAGCGATCTTTAGTACTTTGCAGAAAAAAATCGTTGTTTCTTTCGCTCTTACATCAATTTTTGCGAAGTAATTTTTTATTCGTCATCCTCGTAATTTTAATAGTTATTTCTTATACGAGAATGTTATCAAGTTTATTATAGTATTTATATTTAGAATTTTGGGGAAAAAATGAGTATATATTTATGTATGTATACAACATTCTTATATAGGAATTTTTGACCGATTTATAACTACGACTGCGAGTGTATTCCAGGTGTTTATTTCCTACCGACAATATCGTAAGAATCATATTGCTTGCCATGGGAATATTGATGACAAGTAACTAACTTCTCAAACAACAGGTTTTTAAGCATTTTTCTTAAGGGAATGGACATTGATAAGTCCCTTACAATTTGAATAATCACACATCTTCAAACAGCATCAATACCTGAGGCTTCCAAAGCCAACTGGTTAGTTTGCGCCAAGCAACCAACTACGAAATCTCGAATCTTGAAGACCCATTTCGCTAACGGTTGTAGTAAAATTGGCATTTTTAATTACTCAAACCGATTTGCCGGAAAAGCGGCCCCGAGAGACTGACTGCCTTTATTTTAGTATTTATTTTAGGCAAGGAACTATTTTAGAGGAACCACGATATCTAAAATGTTGCCAACGGAATTTATTCCGAGAGCTGAGGAACAGCCCTGTTTATGAGTACGAGATGCTTGAGTGAATGCAATAACCCGGGGAACGTATAAAGAATTGCTCTGTGTATGGCGATTAAACCAGCTCGAGTAACCTGTTTCTTAGGGGCTCTGATGAACGAAACTTGTACATTCCATTTGTATCTAGATACGAATGACAAGGCCATCAATAACATTACTGAAATATCAGCTATCGAATTCATTTCCAAATGAAATTATATCGTAGCTCCTAAAAACCTGAGTGGAGCCCTCCCTCATACAGAGCCATACTCTGTGGCCAGCTACTGGAACGTTTAGAACCGTATTTCTGTCCTTACTTTTAGGGTGCATATCTCTCATGTTGCTGGAAGTTGGGTGCGTGTAACAATTGTATAATGAAGGTCATCACTGATTGCTTGCTCCTTTTAGGCCAAAAATTGTTTTCTAAATAATGTTGCTGTATTACACCCGCATGTGAAGAAACTTTTAAGGAACATGAACAGCCCTAGTCTATCTTGATGTTACAAAATTGTGTTTTTGTTACTTGTATTCTGATATTAAAGTGTGGAATGTGTCCAGTAAACAGTTAGGTTCCAAATTATATCAAGAATACCAGATAGTTTTCTCCAAAAATTAATTATTTCTCAGTGGTCTTGATTATCTTGCTCAGAGAAATAATGATATGCAACTTGTTACAAATACACGAAATGAGAACAGTATTACCTACAAATATATTTTTCGACCCTACATTATTTCAATGTTAGTAACATATTTTTTTTACTTGAATTATATTTCAACATTTATCTGGGTGTCGACATTTTGATCTATCATGAGAGATATAATCGATTATGTGTGGAGGTATTAAACATAATCAATATGTTGTTCGTAGTTTTCGCTATGGAGGAGGGAATTATAGTGAAGTAAACTGTTTGACGTAAATCGAGTTCGAATGACTTATTTCCAAAATAACTCATTACGTCATCTTATCTGGCTCTTCATACAAATCGAACATGTAACTTCATGGCTACAAATACGAATATTGTTGTTGCTTACAGATACTTTATTGGGAGATGTGAATTTTATTTTATTTATTTCCATGTTGCTTTTTTTTTTGTAGATATTTTTTTTGTGTTTATTTTCGTATTTGTACTACTGTACTAAATATTAGAAATTTTATATTCATCTTTGAATTGTACCAGTGTAACAAGCTCCACAAAAGTGATAAGGCACAGATCTGCGCCACTCTGCTTCCAGCAGCTCGAGTGATAGCGGGATCAAAGGGCCGCACTTATTTACCGGTTTCACATCAAGCAGATAATTCATTATAGACTATTCACGGTAAAGTGAGCACTTTTGAAAGCCCTCTCAATTGGAATAAAAGCCAATAAATATACAGAATGTATATTGACAGTGTGACACATTAAAAATTCATTGAAGATTATTTGATAAAATTTGTTGAACGGAACAATTTTATGGCCATATTTTGTCTTCAAATTTTAATGCCAAATATAGTTGACGGCAAAAATTTGACAGTGTGACAGGGGCTTAGTGACAATGTGACAGAGGTTTAACAGAACAAAGATCTTCAAACACCACAACACCTGTTTCTGTCATCAAAATATTTCATGTAAATAATCATGGTAGCATATTTGGAATTTAAAAGATGTATTTTTAATCCCCATGTCACAATTAACAAAAAAAAGTTGTCTTGTGTAAATGCTCTAAGCCTCACCGTTTTCGAGTAATTAGTGTTTTACTTTTAAAATAATATTTACCAATACCTGGCAGGTGTGGCACGCACAGCATCAAATAACACACTGTTGCGGCTATTAAAGGAAGGGGAAGACTCCAGAGAGATAAACATTACAGTGGTAATGTAATACACTGTTTCTTCAGTTACCACATTAAAAATGTGTACCTCGCTTAGAATTAATTTTGAACATTAGGTCGTATAACCTATATGTTTTCTATCTCTTTTTTCGGGACTAACCTGCAGCCGAAGTTTGTTGGTCAAATTTAGATACATCTTGTATATTTATTTTAGCATTAAACGTTAACTTCCGAGTGTAGTGGAATATACATACTGTGTTTATTACTTATATGGCAATTTATTTATTTAAAAAGGTGATTCAAGGATAAAATATGATTGAAAGTAAAAAGTAAATTGAGTATCAAAAGTGTTCACTTTACTGTGGACAGTCTATAATTTAATTGATTCACATGAAGCAAGTAAACGTCGCGCGACACATCTGAGCTTGCTATTGCCCGGGCTCCGAGAAGCAGAGTGGCGCAGATTTGTGTATAATCTGCATTTTGAAGCTGTTAGGCGTATTTTGCATTTACGTGGTCTCTGGCATTTGTGTGTTGTGATTTTAAAAATAATTACTTTATTTTTAATCTCGCAGTTTCCCCGATCTTCAAAGATTTCGCAAAATACAAAATTTTTAAAATAACCCTAAAAAGCTGTGTTCAACCTAAACGTTTGCGGTAAATTTCCTTTCGAATTTTCTGAGGTATTTAATGCAGTATTTCTATATGTAGTACACCTGTGAATGAGATTTATTATAATAACTTTAACAAGCAGTTTGTTATATATATATAAATATATATTTTTTGTGACTAAATATTTTATTTTAATATTATGTAGATGTTAGTGTAACACTGGCCCTTCTGAATCTTTAATTGTGAATGTGATAAAAGAGTACCATACCATACATAGCTGTTATAATAACATGAAGCATTTTCTGAGTTCTCTTGGTATTAAGTAACATAAATATACATTAATACTTACTGCTCCGTAACTGTGCAAGGTAAGGTACAACTTGATCCTATGTTTATACTTGAGGGCGTAGTTCTTGAGTGCGACACTCTCCAGTTCCGAGAACGGCCGCGGTCCTGCGTACTTATCGCTACAAGGGTTCGGACTGGTGCCAACTTCTGCAAGCAACGAGTCAAATATGTCGTCATACTATATATAAAAAACAAAATTACATCCCGAATTTAGCTGAATAAACTGTGCCTGAGAAAAAAATACTATAGCCCATTCGCGGTTTCTTCACAATTTTTGCATCGAACCTATGAAAAATTACACCATGTATGACGTGTTTGGTTTGTTCCTAAATAGGGCAAGTATCACAAACATTTTGTACTAGTTTTAACCTGAAAGAATCCTATTTTTGGGTAAACTGATCTTTGAATGATATTTTATAGATAAATGATAATATTTCGTTTATTATTGATACGAATAAAACCAGAGAGAATATAGAAGTGTTGGTACTACATACTAAGAAACAGTTCTTACGGGAAATAATATTACAGTGAGTGCTCGAGAATATCCCTTTGGTATAATATTCTAGACTTGGTTAAGGTGGAGAGATTTGGGTGACTTTTAACATCGAGGTCTTGAGAGCCGATGAGGGCGGAACGACGTGTGTATGGAGCAGTACCGGAATGCAAGGTTGGGGGAAATGGGAGATCCCCGAGAAAACTGCCGACCAGCGGCATCGACCGGCACGACTCCCAAATGCGAAAATCCGGGAGCAACGCCTTCGGGAAGCGAACACGGTTTGCCAAGGTGGGAGGAGAGTAGTCTAACCACTACACCACCGTGGCTCCGACTTAGTTAAGCTTTGTTTACACGACGCGGAGGAATACCCTGAAAGGAGGACTTCAGCAGGGCTTCAGAAAAGTCGGAATTAACCATGAATGGACTCTACCCACTTTGCACATTCCGTTGACATCAGTTTCATTAGTAAACGTTCATGATATCAAAGAGCATTAAAATAGCTAATTACATCAATTGGGATGTAAATTAAACTTACCGTTCCAGTGGATATCGAAATTCCTGTTGATATCCTTTCCGCGACACTGCGAGCCTTCATTCTTGGATCTATTTTTCCTCCAAAACCTTGACTGTAAAAATAATATATTCCATCAAACTGAACACAAAAACGTAGATTCCGTAATGATTAGAAAATTTTACAAATTAAACATTATTTAAGCTGATTTCTGACTGTTAAGTTTCGTTGACATCTAAGGGAACCTATTATTTATGAGTACGGGCAAAATAATGATTGTTAGAAGCGAGCCATGCCAGGCAAGTGTCCTTGCTCGGGTCGTCACGAGGGTGAATGGCCGCGACTTAACCCACTTCTACCTAGCCCCTCGTCATTTGGCGGCGTTCCAAAACGTTACTCCTAGAGTAAAGTAACAGAGAGTAACAGCCGACGAGGAAAGCAAAAGTACACGTGGTTTTGGAACGAGCGTGATGTAAATAGCATTCTGTGTTTACAAATATGCACTGATTAAGCAACCAATGCAGATTCCAAACAATATTTGTCAATTTCCCGAAATTATTTCTGGTTAAAAATATTAGTTCATACATAAACTGCTTTACTTGCTATACATTAACCATAAACTAATGTATAAAGTATAACCATTATAAAAGTTAACTTAAAAAAAAAAAAAGAATTTTATCACTCGTCTTTCGTAATTTCCCCATCTGTGTCTGTAAACAAAACGTCCGAATATCCTTCCAATTTGTTTAATTCTACTAACCTTTCTGCCATTTTCAGTTTACCCCTTGTTACTCGCTAAAATTGTGCGTGTAAATGTTCTACTCTGGCGAGATGTTCAGAGTAATTTCTCTGCAGTTTTGGGACAATACTGAGAGCGAGTAAAACATTTTACTCAGTGTTTTGGGACAGCCAAAGAGAAAATTTTACTCGCAGAGTAACGTTTTGGAGTGCCGCCTTGACGGACCCACTATGGCTTAGGGGAGAGTTTTATGGCTGCCGTGAACTGGGCTATATACAACGTGTTTCTAATACATGAGGACAAACTTAGACAATGTATTCTTGACGAGACACATAAGACTAAAATGTAACTACCACTTTTCTCCTTAAGTGATTATTAAGGGAGCTGTGCGTCACTGAAAAATCCTCAGTTAAATTGCCACACTCTCTATTGTTGTTTCCGTATTTGGTATGCATGGTCTTGAATGTTCAACATGAATTATCTCATAAATGGTTCAATCGAGAGCGTTCCGACATGACAATATTTGTTTGTTCATTTAGACGCGCTGATTCACAAGTTGTCTTCTAAAAATTGCCTGGAAGTAGTGTTACAAAGTTTGGTGCAAACATAGGGTGCCAGCAGTCATTTCCAAAAGGAAGGGGGATTATATTACCAACCGCGTTTTTAGAGATGTAAGGTCTTCTTGATACAAAACACCATTCGCCGATTTTTTGCTTAATCACAAGTGGGTTCTGATGTTTTCGACTAACGCATTTGAAAACTCAAACTTCGGGGGCGAATTGAACATTTTATAATCACTTTAGAGAATAAGTTGTATATATTTTTTCGTCTTATATTTCTGTAAGGCATCACTTACCAAAGTTTGTCCCCGTGTTTTAGAAACACGTGGTATAAGTATACCAGTGCGGCCGGACCAAAATGTGAGTTCAGCTGACTATTCAAAGTGAACAAAGATTATCAGCGATCTGTAACTAAACTCAATCTACAAACCACCTCACAACCAATACCAATCAAGGGCCAAAACGGTAGAAGGAGTGGGGTGAGAAGTGTAGACAGGTCTCCGAACTGAGGGAACATCGCAGTCGGCGGACTATAGCGACCTGTATGTCTCCTCTCTCACTAGGCCGCGAGTGATAGGATGAGAGTTACAGGTTTAGTAAGTCTTCCCGTTCCTTATTATCCTTCTCGGACTTGAGAGGCCATAGTGGTGTAGTGGCCAGAGCTCTCTCCTCCCACCTAGGTGAACCGGATTCGATTCCCGGAGGGGTCGCTCCAGAATTTTTGCATGAGGGAATATTACCGGACGATGCCTCTGGTCGGTGGGTTTTCTCGGGGATATCCTGTCTCCCCAACCCCTTCAATCCAGTGCTGCTCCATACCCACCTCGCTTCACCCTTATTGGCTCTCCCAAGTCTCTCCTCTCCACTCTTCACTCCTTCTCGGACTTCTTCAAAGAAACCAGCATATACTGATGTTGTAAAGAGGGAAGACCAGAGAGGACTGACCGTGGTGTGTGAGTACTCGTAGCCGTCGGGGTTGAGCACGGGTACGACGTGCCAGTCAAGGTGTCGCAGCAGGTCGGCGTGGCGCGGGTCCTCGGTCAGGCCGTGCATGATGCGCAGCGCGGCGGCCGGGGCGATCCACTCTCGCGCGTGCACACCGGCGTCCACCAGCACCACCGGCCTGCCCGCGGCGCCGCCGTCGCACGAGATCTGCATCGCCAGGATGTCGCGGCCTTCGTGCGTGCTGCCCAGCGACTGCACGCGCACCTGCCGCGGCCGCCTTCGCTCCGTCTCGCGCATGAACCGCGCGATCTGCAACAACCTAACCACCCTCTTTCTGCGCATGTCTCAAACTACCTACACTTACACCAAGGCCGCGCTGCGTGGCTGCCTACACTCATGGCGCCAATCACTCCGAGACTTCTTGACTGTGGTAATATACAGAATATTGCAAAATTGCACGTCAATACTTTGGTGAATCATTCCTCACATCTGGAGGATGAAAAAATGTTATGTGAACATCGGTCCGCAAACACTTCGTTTCCTTACTACAGCCCATAATACATTACGTACAGTGTATGGCTCGCGGGATGGTTCATGGTACTGTGGAATACCATCGCAGCGTTGATTTACATGATACACGATACGCCACACTACGAAACTACACCTAGGAACTGCAAAGGAATTAATTACACATGTGTGAAAGCTTATCATCGGCATTAAAGGAAATGTTCAAAATGTCCTCCATAAGTACGAACAAATGCATCAACCCGCCATTGCATGGACACTCGGAAGCATTGATGAATCCCTGGAAAATTCCCGATTGTTTCGCAACCCGCCACATTACGGTTACGGAGCTTGCCCGCATCGTCCACAGAGGTTGCATACACAAGTACCTTTAAAAGTCTCCATAAATAAAAGCCTAGTGGATTCAAATCAGAGCTCCTTGAGGGCTGGTATGGGGCTGCCAATTACAGCTGCGATGGCATTCCACGGTAACATGATTCAGCCTGCGGTCCATACAGTGTAACTTATGTATTACATGCTGTAGTAAAGACACAAAGCGTTTGCGGACATATGTTCATATAACATTTTTTTCATCCTCCAGACGTGAGGGATGTTTCCGTAAAGTATTGATATGCGATTATACAACATTTTATATATGACTACAGGCTGTTCACAGTTGACTGGGCACTTTTGAGTGAGTGAGTGGAGATGTTTGGGCCGCTCTTAACACCGAGGCCTTGAGAGCCGATGAGGGTGAAGCGAGGTGGGTATGGAGCAGCGCTTGATTGAAGGGGCTGGGGAAATGGGAGATCCCTAAGAAAACCGGCCGACCAGCGAAATCGTCCGGCACAATTTCCACATGCGAAAATCCGTGAGCGACCCCGCCGAGAATCGAACCCGGTTTCGTCTAGGTGGGAGGCGAGTAGTCTGATCTCTACATCACCGCAGCCCCGGCACTTTTGGAATCAACCTTTGAAAATTGTCACTGCCTCTTCATGAATATATTTTAGTAAACACATACTGACTGACATGCACTCAGTACAGTTGGTTAACGATGGAGAGAAAGTAGTTCCGTGTCTTAACTCTGAATTAAAATTGTTAGATAAACTTTTTTGAATACTAAAATTGTATCTTTTTCTTCATGTTTTTTAATGCACATAAGTGAAAAAATGAGAAAATTCGTAAAAATTTTTACTTTTCTAATGATTTCATAGTAAATATTTTTCTGACGCATGGACAAAGTGATCAGGCTTATAGCAATGTTAATTTTACATATGGTGGAGGAATACACAATGTGCAGACAAGTAGATATTAAGCAGGGCTTACAAAAGTGCTCAGTTTACTTTAAACATCCTATACCAATATATGCTTTGGTGCTCGTGCTCTGTCATTCCACCTGGATGGTTGAGCGTGATACTGAATTTTGTAAAGATATATTTCTGCTCAATGAAATTCTAGGAGCAGATGTCACAGGCACTGCATGAAAGTCACTTTAGCCTGAGTAAAAATCAAAGCTCGATCTCTTAAGTTAGTCATTTTACCTGTTAGTCTAGCAATATAGAAAAACATAAAGTGTTGAAGTGTAAGGTAGGCTATACAAGAACCACTTATCCCATTAACGATCCCTATAATACAATTTTCGAAAAGTGGAGCAGATATTCTAGAGTTTGCTTCCAGTAACTGATTAATTTGTGTATGATTATGATTTTTCACAATGTCTTGAAATAGTGAAGTTGTCGAATAAGTAGTTCAGATGCGTTGTCAAGACTACCAAAAGTACACGCATAAGCAGGTGAGTTAGGTACACGTGCCGTGTTGACGAAATGGCAGTGTGGTTGCCCCGTCGAATGGAGTAGTCCCCACCCACGCATGACTGGGCTATCCTCAGCCTGTATATTAACCGTCTGAGTAAATTCTGGTTCACATGTACCCCGATCACGCCGAACAGACAGAGAGGGAAACTAGAACAGTTAATCAGAAGCCGTCCTCGGTTCCCGCGCGAGTTGTGCAGACACCGAGGACAGCTTCTGATTGGTTGCTATAGTTTTCCGCTCTATCTGTTCGGCGTGATCGGCGTAAATGTGAACCAGGCATAACAGTGAAGCACAGAATGGGGAAGAAACAATCCGCAGAGCATTTGATCATAGCTTGATGATTGGAGCCGGACATATGGGGCACTCCACCTCCGAAGTTTGGCAGACACTAGGTATTTCACTAGACACAGTTTCAAGAGTGTGCGCGAATCCATGGAGTTCGACAGAACCCCCGCTACCAGGGAAAAATGCCGCAGGATACAATGTATCGATGACAGGGATCACCGTCCGCTGGCTAGTTCGGTTGCTTACAGCGTATAGACAGGCCACACTGCAGCAGATAACTCACAAATTCAATTCTGGACCACAAAGACCCGTGAGCATCCAGACTATCCAATACCATCTTCTCGCAGTGATGTACAGAAGCCGCCGCCCAACTAGGGTACCTTTGCTCAATGCATGTCACAAAGCTCAACGATTATGCCGGTGGCAGGGCACGAGTGCATCGCCAAACACATCAAGCGATGGCTCTCTCGTGCCATCCGGGTGCAGTTAAGGGTGGTGGTAAAGGTATCGTCATATATGGATTTTTAAAAATAGGATCAAATAGGTCCCTTGGTACGTGTGCGTCGTACTTCACCGGTGAATGTTACAGGGACCTGCTGATATATCATATGTACCAATATACATAAAAAGGGAAATTTGGAGAGGGGGGGGGGGGCTGAAAAAAAGTTGGATGGCAGGGAACAGTGTGTGGACATATGGTTCCGCCTCTTTTCTCCTGCTCCAGAAATCATCAAAGCATGCTACTCAACATAATGTTAAGCATGCAGTTATATTTCAACGGTCTTAATTACGCTTGTTGACTAATCTGAGTTATTAATGTTGATGTTTGCTGATGTACACAAGATGTAGAGTTACAAATGCAAACTTAGATTTTTTTTTAATTATTGCTATCAGGTTCGTCTTAAAGGTGGTAAACGATTCTGCGATGCTTCTCGATGTAATCTGCATTATCCACGAGGAAAACCATGAACACCTCGAGATGTCCCTAAAATATTCAAGAATGGCAATTCAGACACAGCACCCTGAAAGATACTTGTACCAACAACAAGACAATACACCAGCCCACCCCTCTCAAATTGTGAACGAATGGTTAGATGAACACTCCACGGATTTCAGGTTTTATTTGCCTGGCCTCTGAGGTCACCCGGCCTCAATCCCACCGAACACATCTGGGATACAGTCGAGAGGGATGTGCGCGCCATAGTTCCTCCTCCGATCGATCTCTGTGCATTGTGGGAGGCTGTGCAGCTGCCAGGGATCAGAATGGCTCCCGATAGTATTCGGTGGCTTGTGGAGTCTATGCCACGCCGCGTCACCGCAGTCATTAGGGTGAAAAAAAGGTGCTACACGCTACTAGGTGGGTGTCTCTAATTCAGCAGCTCATACATACCAACAATAATTTTTACCGATAGTTTGTCATTCCAATCGTCCGACTGCCAATGCTTTCTACTTGTTTATAAGTATGAATTCCATGCTTCTAGTCATTATCAACATTAATAAAATGGAATGACTGGAAACGAAAAATTTATTCCAAACAATCTCATGTAAAAGCAAAACAAGAGAGAAACAACACTGACTGACTATGTTGGAGTATTTTAACACATATCTTGCATGTCTTCATTGTGAACCATCACAAAAGTTGATTTGCAGTGTGAAAATGGGGCTATAGGTATCTACAAACACCCTGTGGACGGTGGTAGCTCCAGGGACAGTAAGTACAACCGATCCTGAATAGCAGAAATGAGAGTGTGTAGCTATCATAATTTAAAAAGATTTGATCATAGTGAACTTTCAGGAAAAGCAGCAAGTAACCAGAATGAAAAAATTGAGACTGTTCCTGAGAACTGTATCATGCCTAGAGCAAGTTCCGCAGCTGTCAAACCATTGCGATTTTTGTCAGGGAAATGTCGACTCTGATCGATAATTGAACTATTAGAATGTAAGTGAAAATAGTAATGTCTGTATTATGAATCAAGTTTCGCAGACCATATTATTTATGAAGTAGTCTTAGATTAGAATATGACTTAGTTGCATATATTTGCATCCTGAAAATAGTTGTGCAAATAATATAAATATGTATGATCCCCTAGGTTAGCCTAGTTATGAAAGTTTAGGATACTAGAATCGCACAAAGTACAGCAAAGGATTGTCAGAGTCAAAACTGTGCATAAGCATAGTCACTGAGGCGAAGGAGTCGTGTAATGTCAGGCAAGGGAACGCTGGGATCGGCAGGGTTGTCAACCTTGGGCCAGCAGATAGTTTCATGTAATGGATAAGTACACGTCAGAATTGTTGAATTTAAACAATGACCTTGTTAATATAAGTATAAATTGCAATTAAATAAATAAAAGAAACTAACAAAATGGTTTGATATTGTGACGGCTATGTGCCGTAACGAATTGTGTGAAATTTCTTTGCTTAATATGTAGTGTGATTTCTAGTTTTGCGAACGCCTGTGAAACATCTGCCTGCTCGGCGGTCATGTTTAGCGGGTTGCTGACTGCGGCCACTTAGGGGCGTGTCCCTGCTCCACGAGGAATGAGGCGCCAGTTTTCCCGCCACTAGATACTGAGAGCATATTGTGCTAATAAATAGGCCGTGTCGAGTATAAACAGCGTGCACTGATCATATAGGTGGCGCGCAGGTGGTGGTCTCAAGGTGTGGGTACCATGGGAGTGGGGATCTGGCGGGGTATATATGGGAGGTCCGTCGGGTGCTTGGTCCCCGCCGGAGTGGGGTAAACCACAGGGTGTGTGGAGCCGCCTCTAGTTGGAGACGCGCCCCCGCCGGCGAGCGGGATCCTCTGGGTGTGTGTCGCCCATTGAATGAGAAGTGAGCATCTTATCGTCAGAATGTCAGTTAAGTATGCGAGTCATTGGACTTAGATTATGGTAGCGCACCTGTGGGACTAAGTCTGAAAAGTGCAAGACGTGGGACTTAGTTTTTGGCCGCATAGAAGTTGAATTTTGCCCGAATATCTCAAGAATACTGACTTAGTTTTCGGTCGTGTAGAAGTCGAACTTGTCTGAATAATTGCAAGTTAATGGACTTAGTTTTGGGCCATGCGGAGGTTGAACTTAGCCTGTTAATGCGAGTCATTGGACTTAGATTTTGGCAGTGCAGAAGTGGGGCTCAGATGGAGAACCACGAGTCATTGGGGACTTAGTCTTTGAAGGCATTGAAGGTGGACTTGGTCAGAATTGCGAGTTGTGGGGGCTTTGCAGTTTTAAGTATGTGGTTGATGATGATTATTCTCTAGAGTTTTGAATCTTATTGGGACTCGGGGTTTGATTTTCGGTAGTTGGGTTATTGGTTTGGGAATCCTTCGGAATTTTGGGAAGAGTCTGGTGTTTAGGGATCGGGGAAGTTGTAAAACTGAACTCTTGGAATGGGCTGGGGAATGAATGGAAAAATTGTGGTGTGGATTGAGCTTGGTTACGTGTAGTAGTTTGTGATGGCAATACGGATTCACTTAGTGTCTATGTTGGGAGCATATCCTCAGGCCATCGTAATTGTATGTCATTTCCGTGATGTTTTGTGGGCTTATGGATGTATGTTGGGGCTGGTGGAAACCCTGACCAAGAGGGAGAAAATGGTGTATTAAGGATTCACTTTGAGACCACTTACCCGTTCGTCGACGCCATATTTTAGTGTAAATTGTTGTAATTTAATTTAGTGCGTGTCTGTAAAGTGAAACTATGAGAATGTAAATTTAGGGCTGTCGATATTCAATATTTTACTGGATATTGTAAAGTGGGTAGTTTTAACAGCTTTTATGATGTGCAGGGGAAAACAAAGTGTGTTTTGTAGGTGCCAATGAGGGAGTAGTGTAACGTGGAAGCTCCTGGAGATGAAACCTAATTTGGATATCTTAGTGGTGAAGCTGCAATAATGTTTTAAGAGATTTCGAATGTTTTATGGGTAGTTTATGATTCCGCCGTATTTTGGGTGCATTTTTAATGTAATTGGCCAGTTTCTCATGGGGATTGAAGGTTAATTTGAATATTTTGGCAGAATGCAAATTGCTGAAAATCAGCATGTACACTAAAGTGTTCTTAGTAATTGCTTTGTAAATTGAGTGTTTTTCATATAGCTAAAAGGAACATTTGTAATACTAATGTTAGCAGCTTGTAGGGTTAGCACTTGGGTTTTCCCATCCTGGACTAAGACATTCCGCCTAGAAATAACATACATTTTTTCCTATATTTTATGTTCTGCTGTGATGAATTTTTACGAGAACTTTAGCATGTTTTCCCGCCCTTATCCTGATCCTTTTTTTTCTGAAGGTTAGGGAAGCGGGAGGGGTGGAGTAATTGTGGCCGATCGTGGAGATGTACGGGTGACAATATTTTTAAATTTCTACAAGTTTGTTGTATAATTTAAAGAAGTTATTTATGCTTCGTATATTACATTCAGTTTCAAAACATAACAAGATGTTTGTTTATGATCAACTTATAATTGTGTTGGTTTTCATTAAAGCACTTTCTAATTATGCGTTATATGCTGTCACGATAAATTGAGCACTTTTGAAATTAACTTTTGAAAAATGCCACAGCCCCTACTTGCACATATTTTAACGGAAACATTAACTGACATACTCCCAGTAAAGTTGGTAGTGAAGGAGAGAAAGAAGCTCCATTTCTTATGATGAATTTAAAAGTGTCAAGTAACCATTTGTATATATTAAAATTATTTATTTTAATTTTTTTATTGTATAAGCTTGTAAGGATGAACAATTCTGTTAAATATTACTTTTCCAATGATTGTCATAGTTTCGCCTGACCAATGCATGAATAATGTGATCAGGCCCATGGAAAAGCTAATATTATATACTAGGGGTTAGCCAGTGACATTTTTTTTTGTATTATCACGGGGCTAGAACCGTCACCATGTTAAAAAATTTGGTTACCATACTAAGACCGAAAAAAATATTGCATAGATATATGTAGGTAATAAAGAAATGATGTGAAATTAAATCAACATTGAAGCGACTGCGGTCCCTTTTGATTTTTCTCTATCCACTTTGCCACTGCGGCCTCACTTAACATAGTTAAATCCATTGAGCCACTAAGGCCCCACTTGGAATCGCTCTATCCATTGAGCCACTGTGGCCCCACTTAATTAACTCAACATTGAAGCGAGACATTTATAGTAAACAAAAATGATATTACATAATCTTCATATCTCTATGCAATTTTCTTTATGCATTAATACAAAACTTTCATAAGAAAAAAGGTAATTAAAAATTAGTTTTTTGTGTTAAAGGTAATGATTACGTAACCTGATCTTGCTGAAATTCGAACTTGACCTGTATTTTACCCTGAGGATTCACTCTGCAAAATTTGAAGAACTTATGTTGAGTTTCAAGGGACTTAAAGGTACTAAAGACGGACAGACAGAGTTCGTCAACTTATATAGTAAGGATGGTGAAAGAATACACGTTATGCATACAAGTAGAGCTTGCGCTCAAGGACGGGGTGAACGATAATACCCCGAGCAAACACACCGGCCAACGGCAACATTCCCCACATGCGAAGATATGGCCTACCTCGCCGGGAATCGAACCTGGCTCGTCTAGGTGGGAGACGAGTAGTCTTACCAATGAACCACCGCGACCCTCTTTTGTTACAAACATTCATTTTTCAACTTGCGGTTTTGTACAGATATTAACATTACATTTATCTTGCAAATCTTGGTTACTGATTTTTATGACTATTTAACATGCATATTTCGGGTTTATATTTACATCTAGTCATAGTCAATTTTAATATATATAATTAAAGAATTCTTGCTTATGCTGTAGCTTGATTTTTATATCTTTCTAAATTACGTTTTAATATATGTGTTTACAGTATAATCTCTGGTTTATTAGAATAGTTATTGGCATAGAAGTTCATGTGTTTCTAGACGATATTCAGTATTAATGTTAGTTATTCTTCAATTCTTTCTACACGGTATAAAGCAATTAAATGTGTATTAAACATAAGTCTATCCTGGTCGTCTCTTGTCTCGCCATTGCTAATCGCCAGATATATGTGTTATGGTTACACGACAGCCAATCGGAGGACATGATACAACATAAATAAAGCTGATATCAAATACAAAAAATTTGAATGTTTTAATATAAAATAAGACTGCTGCAACATGTTTCGTATTACGAATAAACGATCATTGATAAACAAGGAGTATTAATTTTGTTGTGTTTGAGAAGTTTATGTAAGTAATTATCCATTTTGTTTAAGAAGAAATAATTTGTTGACTGTTGTCTGAGAAGAAGACGAACCAGTAAATAAAATATTTGAGAAGATTTGAATTGCAACTTTATAATTTATACTGAAAAGATACAATTGTAATTTTAAACCGAAATGTTACAACTGACGACTTGGTGATTAATTTTACTGAAATCTAACTACTAGAGCATTGCGCTTAACCTTACCACTTTACCAACACACCTGACACACGCTATTTTGACTTTTATTTCAAATAGTGCTTGACTGGTGACATGGTTTACTTCTATCATCACACACAGTTTAAAATGCAAGATTCTAATGAATATCTAATAGTATCCCTTTCTTAATTTACACTACGATAATCGTGTAGTAAACTGGGTAATATCGTAAGCGGAAAACGAAAGTACTGTAAAACTAAATTTGATAAATAGAATAAAAAAAGAGAAAACATGTTAAAAGTGACAAAAAGGCTAAATAAGAAACGTCTACTATACATTACCGTTTTATAGCGATTGTACTGAGAGAAAAGTCCTCCTCCACAGCGGCGGGTTAAACTGGCCTTCTCTCTTTTGAGTGTTCTGTAAAAGTTGAAGACAGCTTGAAATATTTTTGTTTTACTTCGTGATACGTGATTAGTAAGAGAGACAACTCGACACATGTTTAAGCACCGCACTGGGCGCCAGAAATTAAAGTAACTATCCAGCTGTTTAACTAGATTAATTACTACTTACTGGAAATTTAGATTAATATAAAATGATTTAACAATATAACTGAATCGTGCATGCAATAAAAGGCTTTATCGCTAGAGACAACTATTTGCAATAATTGTCTTTTTCAGTGAAAAACACAAACAATATATACTAACCACTTTTATGTAGGCTGTTCACGTTTAATAGAACACTATTGAAATCCCTTCTAAGGATCTACTTTACTTCTTGTTTTGTATCCTCCCGCCATATGTAAAATCAACATTTAAATAGGACAGATCTCTCTATTCATGCTCCATCCACATAAAACCATTAAAAAAAAGGAACACATGTTGCTAATATTAAAATTCATACTATAGTGTGTATAAAGAAAGAGGCATACTTAAGTCAACGGCCATAAATTTAAACATCAGTGTTAAGAATTTTTTTTTTATTATTTCGCTGCCAATCTACTCAGAAGCCTGCATGCCAGAGTGTAACGTACAGTATGTAGTAATGAGCAGTGATTTTCTAGAGTTCGTTCAAAAGTGCTCTCTTTACGGTGAACAGCCTATAGTAGCACGCATAAACATTTATGTAATTTTCTATTACTCGACTTTTGAACTCGTATCACTGCAGTGTGAAAATGAGGCTATGAGTATCTACAAACACTGTGTGGACGATGGTAGCTCCAGGGACTTTTTAAGTACAACCGAACCTTTATAGCAACAATCGGAATGTGTAGATATCCTCATTTAAAAGGGTTTGATATTGGTGAACTTTCAGGAAAAAAACAGCAAGTAATCAGAGTGCAATATCATTTTAACTGACTAAAATTGCATAATTGGAAAACATGGTAAATTCTTTATAACATAAAATTATTGGTAAAAGTTATATGGTAAATATTTGTTGTAAATGTGAGAGAACATATACTCGAATATCATATCTTTATGTGCCATGCTGGTATGTACATTATTATCAGATTGGCGATGTCCCGCTACACGCGTTCTTATTATTTTTGTTATAACACTTCATAAGCAAATAATAATTCTACTTTACATAATTCCTGCAACATTTTTTTCTCAGAAATAATTTAAACTGTCTAATTTTACCTACCAAAAACATTTGTCTATTTTAAACATTCTGCCGATTTCGACTAATAGTAGGTATTTGTGTTATATATATTTATGTGTGTGTGTGTTTTTATGACAATATTACATATCATCGAATTTTGATTCAATGTAGTTGCCGGAAACAATTTGTGACAAACTAATCGTTTGTATCAGTAGGTAAGATGGCAGTTTGTTAACTCCTCGCCACAAAGATAACTTCTTGGACAAGGCATTATATCAAACTAAAATTAATTTCAAATTGTTTCAGAATACTTTAATCGTTTTCGAGAAATCGGAGGTAAAAAATGTTTTTCAAATCATGAATCAGCAACAACATTTAAGCAAATCGATACACCCACACCCACATACGCGAGCGCGTACACACACACGCATATATACAAACATATATATATATATACACATGCACACATACATCAATAGCGAATTATGTTAGAAGGGAGAGGGAAATTTTACCAAATGTTTTATGTGCATACATTTTATTTTCGATCAACGAGTAATAAATTTGTGGAATTCCGATTTTGATTGGATCTTCATTGCCTACATCAAAATCAGAATTCAGTTTCACCACACAGTTACTTTTAACTTCATAAATAAAATGTGTTTGTTTCCTAAAACCTGTAATATAACACTTCTGAACTTTCCGATCGAATAAGTGAAATTACTAGTTCTGAGAAAAGGCTCCAATAATAGCGACACTTTTCATATGTATCTTTTACGAAGGTAAAATATTGAATATTAAATAGTTTTCGGCTGGCCTTAGAGTTTTTTTTGTATGACAGCTGTTCAACTGACAGCTATTTTTACATGTACATAGGAAATACCTAAAACTAATTATTTTTGATGGTTAACATAGCTTTTCTTATCACCGAATGTTGGGTGGAATACAATGTAAATTTCGTTTTTGGATACAATTGCATTCGACGTAGAACAAAATAATCTTAAGATACTAGTTCCAGAAGTCTTCAGTAGCGTATAAGATTGCGAAATTAAATTTTCTGTCTTACAGTAACTATTTTGATAATACTCAATGTATTTAATCCTTGTGCTCATTATTAATTTATCGTGGGCATCCATTTTGGATAACGGTTACCTCGTGTAAAAAATTCGAAGCCAACGGAAGCATTATATTTATACTACTGCCGTCCAAGAAAGAAACCAACAAACATCCTCATACGATTTTTATCATAATTTAATCAAATAGATTAATATGATTTAAAAATTATGTTTATTTGAAAAAATTGTTTATAATTTGAAGTGCGTAGTAGAATGTAATTTATTTCGTTATCTCAAATATACATGGTCCACTTTTTTGACGTGGACATGTTCAAGGCATGATTACAAAACTGGCAGTTGAAAACATGTATTTCCAAGCCATTTGATTCTACCAAAAATTCGACCCTTATGAGCTGCGCTTAGGTTTTATGGAAAAATTACACTTCTGTAACACATAATCAGCTCAGCTTGCGTTATTTCATCCTTTCAAATGTCACACCACGAAAATAAATACAGAAAATTATCTTCTGAAGGACCGTATCTGTTGTTCAAAGACTGTTGCAAAGTAACAGTCGCCAAGATGCGTATCCTCTCGAGGTCATAGATTGATCGAGGTTAAAGGAAAAAGTGTTCTTCTACTGCTAATAAGAGTGAGACACCAGAGCAATGAGCGCCTTACGCAAGGAGAGATGGAAACAGCCATAGTTTCAGGTTGCTTTAACCTTGAGACCCTCTGCTGGCATGAACTGGACAAGGTTTTGCAGAGTTATGAAACCTGCCGGTCTTTCTAGCACTCATTAAGTACCTCACCGTCTGACTGTTGGTAATGGGTTTGTGTGACATAAGTACTAGGATAAATCCTGTAAAAATATGAACTCCAGCGACATTGCACTACTCATACCAACGGACCTTTTAATCACTCTGACATTCACATACCAAGTGCCTGTCACATGTCCTCAACCATCTTGTGTCTACCTCCAGCCGCATGGCTGCCAACATCGTCAGAACCAGTTACCCCTCTGACAGGTTCGTATACGCTGTTCACGGTAAAGTGAGCACTTTTTAAGGCCCTTCTAAAATTTTACTTTCATCCAATTTCCATTTTCCTGCTGCTTTTTAATATAAAATTATAATGTGACCAACAAACACAGTGAATACATTCCACCACTCTCAAAATTTAAAGCCTGAGGCTGCAATAAGATATATTTATTAGTGGTTAATGCCTGTCGGAAGGGCCTTATGAAGTGCTCACTTTACCGTGAACAGCCTATACTCATACGTTTTGCGTAGACACAGAAAAATTTAAGGTGTTTAGTGAGCCGTAGTCTATAGACTCCACACTACCGCACATACCCCAGCCTCAGTAATTTTATAATTTTTTTTGCTCAATAATAGTTATTTGTACCGCTGATCTAATAGCACGGGACTCGGTTCTTGTTTGCCGACAAGTTTGTTGTAGGCCCAGAGCCCTGGAGGGCGTGTGTTAAGATCTCTGATGCAGTGAACTTAAATATTCATAATTTTGGAGTACAGATTGTTCCTCCGATCTCTATGCGTAAGTGAAAATAACAAGCGTCCAACGTAAATTAAGAGTTTTGTGTATCCGTAGAGTAGTTTTGTTTACTCAGCATTTACTTACACAGGAACATGACGCTGTAGTATCAGCTGTTAACACATAATAATCTGGATTTAGACGTTTCACCTGTAGTATTAAACGATCAAGGGTAAGTTTCATTGGTGGTTGACTTAAGAGGCCATGGTCGATGCATTTCATTCAGCCACTTACTCTGCTCCCCAAAAGCCAAACAGCTCACAAGGGCGGTATTTAAAAACACAACTTAAGAACTAGCTTACATTTCATGTCTGAAGTTATTATTTAGTTTGACTTAATTATACGGAAACAAGAGCATCTTCACGAAGGCCGCCTTACTTTGGCATGCCTTGAGACTTACTACTGTTCCATAGTCGGTGCTTGAGATCACAATCTCGAACCACATTTCATAGTCGTCTAGACCTTTGTTAAGACGGCAAATAAGCTGGTATTAGCCAAGTTCACTGTAGACGTGACTTGAGACGGTGCTTTTGATTAATGGCAGACGCTAATTGGATAACATCATACCTTGAAGTAGTTAATAATTCTGCAAAATAGCGATGGAGAACCTCATGTTAGATAGAGATTGTAATGGTTTAAGTATTTGGGGTAATTTCCACATAATCCTGCCCTAGTATAGTATTTATGGGACTGGAATTCTAAAGTGACTATTATTTTTCGAATAGCACTATTCATTAAGCTTTAGCATCAGATATAGCGTTTAATAGCGTTTATTTAATATATATATATATATATATATATATATATATATATATATATATATATATATATTCACCTTTGTAACGTCCACATTTTTCGCTATTTCTACATCTTGTCAAAATAATTTATGTACTTTTTACGTATTTGAATTTGCTTATATTTAACACTTGAAATTTTCCGTACGTCGTGACATAATTATTTACTTAATTTTTTTCTCTATTTTCACATGGTTAGGATTTTAAATAATTATATGTTCAAATTGCAACATTCATGTGTAAAATGCATTTAGTTAGCTAGTTTTATTTGCTTTGTTTGTATTTTTAAATTACTATTTTATATGAATTGCTTTTTCACGGTCTCGGCTGATTGATAATGTTTCAGGGATATTTTGGTATATTTTTATTACATTTCTAAGAGATATTGAGTTCAATGGATTAGGGATTTAGGCCGTTTTGGAGTGAATCAGTTTAGATTTGCGTAGTGAGCCATTCGATTGGTCAGCAGGTTTAAACCCTACACCCTTATTGGCGGGAGAGTCCAGTATAGGGTAGGCAGGTCCATTTCGGTTATAATCTCGCTCTCTCTGCCGCCATCTTCCGAAGCGTCAAGAATTTAGAACAGGACACCCGTCCAGAAGTTGGACGAGGATTAGAATATTTAAGTTAGATTTTTGGGTGTTCAGTTTTAACAGCTCACTTTAAGTTCTTATTTGTGTATTAACGTCGAGTAGAGTGTTAAAGAGCGCTTCTGTTTTAGTATTAAGCAGCTGATTAGTAAATAGTCAGGTAGTTAGACGCCGCTACGTTCGTAAGCCGTGAGCCACGTTAGACAGAACCCCTACACTTCTTATTGTTGCATTCTGAGCCTACAAGATTTGATCCTGTCCTGTTCCTCAAAATTAAATGGTATTTTTCTCCGAGATCAACTCTACAGTAACGTAAGAAATACAGTATTCAATTTTGCTACGTATCTAGTACAGACAAGATGGCGTTTGCTCTAAACGTTTAAACCCGACGCCATGTTGGCTAGGCGTCCGTAGCTTAATCCAGCACATTTTTACTAACCACAAAAACCCTAGTGAGAGCTCTAGTGTTTTAACGGTAGCTGCTAAGACGGAGGCATACGTTTATTAGATTTTTGAACTGAGACATTTTTCATTTAAGAGAGGATTTTTACAGTGTAAGCGTGATTCGTCAGACTTTCATATATGCTAACGACCGTTACACCCGGCCACTCCCTAACGGCAGTGTAGGTTATAAATATCTTTTCTTTAATTTCGTCATTGCCATTAAGGGTTGTTTGATTGTTTCATTTTCCAGCATTGATTTTTAAGTTTACACATATCTGAATATTTTTATTGAATAAAAGGATAATTGACGGAAATTACACTGTGTTTGACATGTTTTAGTTTTCTCACCTCTACATGATTTCTTGGTTTGGATCCTCTCCTAATATATGTAAACTGAATCTGAAAGAATGCAAAGTAGGTTTGAGAGTCTTTGAATGCCAGAATAGTTTTCAGCTGGATTGGCAAACTGTGGTTTGTTGTGTTGTGTAACAAGGTGAGTTGGGTATGCAGAGAACGTCTGGAGTCGGAGTCCGCCTGGCTTCGAGCAGACTTGTTACTGAGCTGCATGAACAGACTACTAATATCCCATGCCAAATTTTATAAATATAGCCAACAAACTGATGAATGAATGCGATGCGAGAGGGAGTTGCATGAGCTATTAAATTAACCACATATGTACGCAGGTAGAAGCTCAGACACACGTCACGTTGGTCAATGAAATACAGTCTTAAACCTCATTTCAGTTATTTCATCTTGCTTAAATTAAGCTGGCGCCCTTTACTGAGTAATATCACGTGGCAGTGCACCAGTTCTTTTCCCCTCGATAGCAATAAGCAATATTCAGAAATTCAGCCACCCTCCCCACATTAAATTATATATATATATATCCAGTGCTTGTAATGCTGTACTTCATATATATTATATATATATATATATATATATATATATATATATGAAGTACAGCATTACAAGCACTGGAGGTGCTATCATATATTAATACTGCGTTTACTCTAGACGTAAAGGGCTGTTTCTTTTCACCTTATATATAGAGATAATTCCTTTTAAATTTATACGTTATTATTTACAAAATACAGCAAATTGTACAGTGCACACGAAAAAAAATATAGTCAATAATACTTTAACTACGGACATATTAAATACGACCAGTTAAAAGTGAAAAGTTTTATAGTGTTAATCTTTGCCTCATATCTGGCTTTTAATAACTACATTTCAGAATATACGTATAATTATGCGCTGAGTTCTTTATCGTCTACTGTTTAAAATAACGTAATGGCATTACCATACCGTTTTGTTTACAATATTTTACTGTCTTTCACGTTTCGCCAAGCTATTTCATCACACTTGAAGGAATTAGCGCCGCTATGTTTGTCTGTATTCAATCACTCTTTTATGTATTTTAAAAACTCTAGGAATGCTTTTTTTTCTCTTGGCCTATAATGACGCATAGCCACGTCGTCATGACAAAAAATACCCATTTATCTCTTCTTCATGTCTAACCGCAAAGGTTTGCTTCACATCAAAGAATATTCACAAGTCAAATCTATGCTTATCCTAAATCAGATATAATTAAATGTTAGATTGGAATTATTATATTTGCGTGATGCCGTAGCCATACTATTTCCGAAAATGAGAAACCAAATATATCATCACTTCAGTATTTTACATTCACATCAGACACTGGCTTTAGGGTTCCGCCTGCCTGGCACTCCAACTGCGGTGCAGTGTTGTAAATCCTGGTTTCTTGATGACACTATTAAACGTGCCCCCAGTATGTTTACCTACGAAAAGACACCATACCCCAGACGAGGACGGAATTATACTTTATAGTTATAGGCTGTTCACGGAAAAATTAGCACACTTTAGAAAGACCTGCTTATCTACTTGTAAACACGATGTGTGTTCTTCCGCCATAAAATTAACATTGCCATGCGCCTCATCACTTTATTCATGCGTCGGTCTAGTGAAATTGTGGGATTATTAGATAAGTAAATATTATACAAATCTGCTCATTTTTACACTTCGATACATTAAAAAATACAGAAAGCGAGAAAAATAATTTAAGTTATCACAAATGGTTACCTAACACTTTGTTCGACGTTAATATATGGAACTACTTTCCCTTCCATCGTTACCAACTTTAATGGTCGCATCTCACTCAGGGCGCCCGTTAAAATATATATGCAGGTAGAGGCAGTGACTTTTTTCTAAGGTTGATTTCAAAAGTACTCACTTTAAAGTGAACATCCTTTACCATGCAAACTGTAAATATTATTTTGGAGCCCTTCAATATACTTAAAAACGGCTTTTTCAGACTGCTTATCTTATAACGTGTTAGCCTGACACGAGTCAAATTATGATAGGAGTCTGTATTAAACTTTACTACGGACTTATCATTAATAAAATAATACGGTTACGGCTGAAAATTGCCACAGGTACACGCAACTCTACGAGAACACTGCACGGCAGTAAAGAGCCCTGCGCGTAACGGCGATAGCGCTCTTGTAGCGTGTGCCAGTAGCCTTACAGCTTTCACGCTTTTCGACTAAAAAATGAGACAAAATTATGCAGGCAGGCGGGCAGGCCTCTTTTAAGCTCTGAAGTTTCTTCACGATGAAACAGAAACTCTTCATTGTCCAGGAGGCTACAGTTCATGTTCATAAGTGTTCATAAGTAGTGAGAAAACCTGTGGCAGACGATTGCGCAATCGAGGAACATTTTAACAAGAAGAAAAACCAACCGAAATGACGGGGTTTTCTAAATTGTGTGAAAGAAATATGGAAGTAAGTATTAATGTACATAAACTACAAATTATTACTGCTGGAATTCGTATCGCTTATAGTATAAGGAAAAACAAGTGAAATTTTAAGACAGAATATGTGTTGTTTGCTACGATAGCAATGTTATAAACAATCACGCAAGTGCAATAATTTGTAATGTTGCGTACTGATTTCTCAACTAACATTTTGTTGCACATATATTTTCCTACACTTACCTTTTCAGTTAAGATTGTTAAGGGCCATGAAAACATAAAACTAAGAACAGTATTTTAAATATTTATTATGTTCTGATGGGATTAGTTTTGTAACAAGATAGTTGAATGCTGGTAACTATAATATAAAGCAATACTATTTGACAGTCAATAAACATAAGTACGTGAAGCACAATATCAGTAAATATGGCGAGATAATTGTCTTTATATTAACAACAATAATATCATCTACAAATCCATGATGTTGAAATTTATGTATTTCAACTCAACGGCAAATAAAAAAAAAAAAAATATTGAATAGGAACTTTCAGGCAGATGAAATTCGGTTATAACTGACAAATTTTCTTTAAATTGTATGAAGTTTAACTTAACAAAACTTATACGTTTCAAAATAATTATTTTTTTCACATTTACTGATCGTGTGATTTCATTACGTTGTTACTCGAATAACAATCAACAATATTTTATTCGAAAACTATATATTATATTAACTATTGTTGTGGGTGTTCTGTAAAATCAAATCAACTGCTCAAAAAAAGTTATGCATCAGAGATATATTGTACCAAAAATACCAGAACATAAATCATCCCCTTTATGCAAGCATGTTGCAAATGCATGTTTAAAAAAAACCACACAAATACTGCACAATGTTTCATTTTGTATCATAACAATAAACAAATTACATTAGCTGTCTGTTAGGGAAACACCGTTGTTCTCTTATCTTCTATGGTCGCTCTCCACATGGATCAACACCGTGTGTGATGACCTCGAGAACTCATAAGATCCTTGACGCACCGAGGCTTACTGAGAATGAGGTTATCCAGTCGTTCTTGTGGGAAGTTGTGTCTGCGCAGCCATTATCAGCTCCTGTACATTGTTGGATTGTTGATGGCGTGCTTGAATGCCAGTTTTCAGGAGGCCCAAGGCATGTTCTATGCGGTTCATGGCTGGACTTACTGCTGGACATTCATTCTTTGAATACTGGCTTGCTGTCAGTATTGATCGACTCTTGCACGACGTACGCGAGCATTATCTTCTGCCTGTCGGTAAGGGTGCACAACTGTCTGAAGGGCATCTGTGATGTACCGCCGAGCTGTCATTGTGCCCGCAATACGAACTAAAGGCGTTCGACGTCCAAGCAATATCAGACATCTTTGAGGGACCAGCATCTCCAGTATTCCCTATGGCTGGCCCATCTGGTATAAATTGCCCTTTAGCATCTCCTTGTGCTGCAGATAATCCTGATGATCCAGTTTCCGAAAGGGGTTTCAAATTATTCGATCTAGTACACAGGTAGATCCTATCCCCGTCTTCCATACATTTTTTTTTTTTTTTTTTAAACAAACGACACTACGCTAGGGGGCATTTGCAACAATGTATGACCGTTATTTGTTGTACAAGCATCATTAAAAGTTCCGTATGCAATTCGTTTTAATAGTCGCACTAAAAGCTGAATAGCAACATCACTTTGTACGAGATAAACGATCCTAGCTCGTTGGAACTTTGTTATTGTGTACCGTGGCATGATCCGATCACTTCTGCAGTTATGCCCTCACTAACAGTCTCCACGTCGCTAAATGCAAACAAGCTGACATTCTACTGTCACAGAGGCAGCGCACCAAAAGTTAACTACAGTCAAGGGGGACACACACACATTCCGACAACAACGCTTAATGCTTTTCACGATAGAGTGAGCACTTTTGAAATCAAACTTAGAAAAAAGTCACTGCTTCCAACTGCATATATTTCAACGGGCGCACTGCGTGACATGCGTCCAATAAAGTTCGTAACGTTGGTGGGAAAGTAGTTACAAATCTTAACGTCGAATAAGAAATATTAAGCAACCATTTCTAATAACTTAAATTATCTCTTTCGCTTTCTAATTTTTTTTTATGCAGCGAAGTGTAAAAATGGGCAGATTTGTAAAATATTTACTTTTCTAATAATTTCACAGTTTCACTCTACCGACTCATTAATAAAAAGATAAGACCCATTGCAGTGTTAATTTTACACAAGGCCGAATAATACACAATGTGCATACAAGTATATCTTAAAGCAGGGCTTTCAAAAGTGCTCATTTTACCGTGAACAACCTATAGGAAAAATGTAATGCGTAAGCATTATTCTAGAAACGCATTTCGAGTTACAACGTTGGAACATTCATGACCTTTCGATTGATGTAAAACTTTTTTTGAGCAGTTCATATAGTCAATAAAAAAACACCACAGAAATATATCAAATAGCTCAAATTCTTTTCTTGATTTTATGTTCAGGGACTTGGCATTCTGCGAGACCTTTCCACAACGCTTAAGGAAGTATCTATTGTGACGCACTGTAAAACGAGAAGACAGCGGTTATAAGTACGCGTGTACGCCAATCTTACTCTTCGTCCAGAAGAAGAAGAATAGTCAAGTATAGGCTGTTCACGGTAAAGTGAGCACTTTTGAGGCCATGGTTACTTTTTTACTTTCAGCCGTATTTAATGTTTTAACCACCTTTTTAATCAATATTGTCATTTAAGTAATAAACATATTGTGCATATTCCACAAAACTGGGAAGTTAACGTCTAAAGCTAAAATAAAGTTTATTGACTATTATTCCAAATGAGAAAGCTTTCAAAAGTGCTCACTTTACCGTGAATAGCCCATAGAAACGTTTCCGACTTGCGGAAGAGGAACATAAAATATAAATTGAACGACGGAGTTGTAAAATAGCCATTAAAAAGAGTAGAGAATAGTATTTCAGATGATCGCTTTTCTAAGAATACACTCGTATTGTGCATTGTTAATATTCGTTATCTCAGAAACTGGCTATAGTATTGTTATGACTCATACTAACTAATCGAAACTACACATTGTTTGTTCACTGAAATGTCTGTGGCTAGTACATGTTTCGAACGGAAACCAAATAAAAGGCAAGACATTTCAATAAAATTTTATTATGTTTTGAAACACACACCTACTTCAGCGAGATAAGATATACGGTTGTGCTAACAATTAGCTTAATGCATTTCCTCACAATCAGAAACTTAAATCGACACTCGGTTCTTATCGAATTCAGTTTGATGAATGGCATATTACATCGCATGGACATTGTAATCGCTGCCATTTCGATTCCAAGTTTCTTGCTATATTAAAAATAATTTTATTTTGTTTTAACTGTTTCCATTAATATTTTTGCTTATAATTTAATAACTGCAGTTACGTATTTTAATTAATTTTGCTGGGGTATATGTGAAATAATTCCAAGTGGCCAATTCGTTGCTTACCGAATACAGTTCACTTTTACTACGTATTAAATGATTTCATTAACAAACAACCCCTGAATTCAGATTACTAATATTATTAATATATGCTACATAGAGCGAAAAAACCGAAGAATTTATACAACTAACTGCAACCGACGCAGCGGGTATGGAAGAACAAATCAGGATTCGAACCCATATATTCCGTATGAGCGTCAGGTATGCCACCCGTTCATGACAACTACAGGTCATTCACAGTTACTTCACACTTTTCTGAAGCCCTGCTTAAATTCTACTTTTGGTTACCGATTACGTATCCTTACGCTACATGTAAACATAAACATTGCCATGTGACTATGTTTTAACTGTCAAATGCTTTGTTTACTCTTTTCAGTTATTCAAACATTTTTGCCATATTTCAAAAACAATTCCATACGAATGTTCACAATGTAGGCTTACATATAACCACATTTAGGTAAGTTTTATGACTTTTTATCAATGTCTATATTGACGATAATTCTTAAGGTTATTATTTTACATTGTTAACATATTTGTTATACACGACATAACACATTACACGTACCTAAACGTTAATATTTTGCCGCATCTGTGTTTAACCCTGCTAAAACTGCTTGTTAATGATGTGTTGCGTAATTTCGTTAAAAGTATGGGCTCAATGGGAATAAAAATTAATACGAAAGAACAACCAGTCCAACGAAAAGACACTGTAAATTCAAGCACGCAACTCGTGTCTCTTATTTTTGTACGTAGCAGCGACAAGCTTAAATGGCAGTGGTGTGAACATGCACACAAACAGGTCTACCGTAACTTTTACTCAGCTCATATTTCTATGCATTGGTACTTACTGTTTCCTAGGATTATTTAAATTTATCTGGCTGGGTTTAGTATTTTGTTGGGGTTGTAGTAAACATTCAAATCACAGAAACGTAATGACTTTATATAATTGTGTTTTAAACAACTAGGGCAAGGTTACAACATTGTGATAAATAAACAGACTAGACGTGACTTTCAAATTATTAATTTCGTCATAAAAACAGTTCACTGTAAAAACGTATACATTTATCTCATCATATATTTGCAATCACACACACTGGTCCAACATAACGTAATGGCAACAATACTGTTCTACACACAGTGGTCACGAAACATGTTACAGTATATTTATTCCTGCCGTAGAAAAGCAGATTTATCACACCAGCATAACTTGTCTAGATAGGTTTAAAAAACTCATCGTGTACAAACTTGAGGCTTCATTCTGAAACACGCCATGCCATTTCGCTAGTCGTCACTTATGCCAACTTTGGATTTGTAACCATCCCACCATCACATCTAAATATATTATAATAAGTATACAAACAATAAATTCTCGTTTCAGTTGTAAATTACAAATAAAAAAAACAACTTTATTTTGCTGTAATAAGTATGAAATACGCTAAAATTGAAAACATCTTTAACATTCCTGCTACTACTAGCGGCGCCAAACTTCCCGAGACAGGGAAAGAGATAGAGAGAAAGGGAGAACGACAAGCTCCGCTCCGCCTGTTGAAGTTTCTTCCTCGAACGAAAAAAAAAAAAAAAAATCTCACTAGAGCCTATGCACGGTAATTTGCGCTTATATTTTTTAACAGTAACAATGAAATATGTTTCCTTCAATGTTACTTAAAAATTCAAATATATCAATAGGCAACGTTTTATTTACTAAGAGCATATCATCCACTATGTTAAAATAATATTTTAACTGTCTCCCGTTTTAAATTATGGTTCGGATAACTTTACGCGGTTTAGTGACGAGTTGTAAATGTTTCGGTGTTACCTTGTTGAAGTTTTCTAATGATTTTCCTATGGTCAGCCTGAGCCGGTGGCGTGTTGGAAGGTAATGCATAAGTCAAATGTACCGCACTACTTTTGCTTGGTCGTATCTAGTTGCGAACTAATTTTTACTCGCCATCACCAAAACAACGCTGCTCTTACTGGTTTTAATTCATATTTAATATGAAATAAATATTAAAAAATTATAGAAGATACTTAGTTAAAATTTCATTAATTTAACAATACAATATTTTAAATTTAATCACAGTGTTATATATTTGTGGTATAAAAGTTATTGAAGAAAACAGGTTGACATGTTACTCATAGGGTGATTTTTCAAAGGTTCATTTCTAAACATCCTTAGAATAATCAAACAAAAGAAAGCTTGAAACAAGTACATCGGTATTTCCGTGAACAAGAGAACTTTATCTCGCATTTAGCATAAAACATTCAATGTTTCATATCGCAGCGGCAAATGGAATTGGAATGCTGCTCCTGCTTTAAGTTATGTTTTTAAAGTTTATTCAAGATTCCCAGTTATTAAAAAATACCGTACATCGGAAATAACACCATAAATGTAAATATTGTTGCACTCGCCAAAAGAAAATATACAAACTGGGAGAATCATTACATAAAAAAAAAAAAAAAACATAACATTACAAATTTAAATGAATTTAACGCAGGACTCTGTGCAGATTGTAGCAGATCAATATTTTTTAACGTATAAATATTTTAATGAATATGATTGTCAGGATTTTCATAGAATTACAGTCAGTTCGCGGTATAGTCAATGTAAATACCTAGCGGATTCACTTAGAGCTATGTTTGGTCATAATTAGTATACTGCGAGTTTCTAGCCACTGCAGTTTTCTTATAAGATTTAAGAAAAAGTATACATTAATAACTCTTAACTCTAGACGTATTAAAATCCTCCTTCAAGCCGAGTGACAAAAACATTAATTTAACAGTTTTGGTTCTGATGCTTCCTGTATAATTCTTCTGTAAAGACATTTAGGGAAATTGTTTATAGTAATATAAAATATAATTCATAATCGTTACAGAAACTCACCCAAGTATGCAAAGGAAAAATGTAAATAATTTGATATCGATACTTACATACGTTAACTATTACATACTTATTGGGAAGACGCTCATAAATGGCTTTTGAGTGTACACTAGCTGATAAAAAGTATCCGGACACCAAGGCGAAACTGTCCTCTAAGTGTACCTCGGATATACTGCACAGTAGTGGCGTTTATTACAGCTCTAACCCTGCGGGGGAGACTGTCGACTATAGGCTGCTCACGGTAAAATTAGCACTTTTGAAAGACCTGCTTAGGATCTACTTGTATACATGTTGTGTGTTCTTCCGCCTTATGTAAATTTAACATTGCCATGGGCCTTATCACTTTATTCTTGCGTCGGTCAAGTGAAACTGTGAAATTATTAGATAAGTAAATATTGTAAAAATCTACTTGTTTTTACACTTCGATACATAAAAAAAATACAGAAAGCGAGAGAAATAATTTAAGTTATCTCAAATGGTTACCTAACACTTTTTGTTCGACATTGATATATGGAACTACTTTCCCCTCCATCGTTACCAACTTTACTGGGCGCATGTCACTCAGGGCACCCGTTAAAATATACGCAGGTAGGGGCAGTGACTTTTTTATAAGGTTGATTTAGAAATTGCTCACTTTATAGTGAATAGCCTTTAGGTGTCGGAATGTTTCCGGGGGAATAACCGGCCATTCTACCTGCAGCGTTGTATCCAACGGAGATTGTGATGCGGGTCGTCGGGATCTGGCGCGCCATCCCAGACGTGTTCGACGGGATTGAGATCGGAACTCTGGGCTGGCCAGGCCATTTCCGGAACTCTTGTTGTCTACAAACCACTCACGAACAAACCGTGATTTATGGCAGGGAGCACTGTCGTGCTGAAACACACAGTTATTATCTCCGAACTATTCTTCTACCGTAGACAACGCGCAGCCGGTCAGAATGTCCTAACAGCCTTCCTCCTTTAGCATGCCCCGTAGTATTACGAGAAGACCGAGTCCCTTCCATGAAAGTATCCCCACACTGCCACCCCACATCTGCCGAGATTCACCGTGGGCATTATACAGCCTGGCAAGTAGCGTTCATCTGACATTCGCCACACCCAAACCCTCCCATCCTACTACCGCATGGTATAGCGTGATTATCACTCAAATCACGCGTCTCCAGTCGTCCATATTCGAATGCCGGCGCTCGTTACACCCCCGAACGCGGCGCTTCGCGTTCACAGGCGAAACGTGCGGTTCATGGGCGGGTGCCTGAGTTTTGAACGCCTAAAGCTGGAGTCACAATAGACCGACGAACACGATACGACAAACCGACACGACGTCAGAACTCGACGGAATTTCGCATTATATTTTATTCAGTGTTCACAGTGCCCCGACGAAATCTGCCCGACAAGTGTGTTAGTTGGCTTTTGGAGAATCCTAAAACGGCAAAGTTATCCTTATAATATCCAATATTTACTTTGTAAAACTTACGATAAAGCAATAGATTATTTTGCTTTTGATAATATTTGCGTTTATACAAGAGAAAAACGTATTTAAAAACGAACTGGTACCCTGTTTTGGCAGGGAGTTAGTTTATTATTTACTACAGCAGGGAAATACATGCGAAATGTTGTATTTACATTTTTTGCACACTTCGACGAGCCCGTCACGACGGAAAGTAGAAATAGAACCTACTTTAGTCGGGCTGTCGGTGCTGTGATTTTGTCGGGCTGGTGTCACAGTGACCTTGCTTTTCATTTTCATTACTGCTACTCAAATTTCGTCTTGGGTTCGTCGGGGTATTGTGACTCCAGTTTAACTCCCGGCGCACAGTAATGTTACTATAGCTGCACAATTAGTGGCGCTGCAGAATTCACGGGCGGTGGTATTACAAGATGGTATGAGATGTTCCAATACCGCCTTCTTCAATGCTCGGTCAACTCACGTCACCTACCCGGCCGTGGTCATGTTATGGTTGTGCTCTCACAGTTCCACTTTCCTATCACATCCCTGAAGGTGACTTGGGCTACTTGAGAACGGCGGAAATGGCCCTGACGGATTACTTACTGCGATGTGGTGATCAATAACTACACCAAGTCCGAAGTTATTGATCTCACTTGCTCCACCCATTCTGCTGGTATCGCGCAGCACCGATCAACTGCGAATCCCCTGCCCCCTTTTATAGCGGCAGCCGTGGCCGTAGTGACATATAGGCTCGAGTTTACGTTTATATATGTGCGTCCTAATACTTTTGATCAGATTGTTTACATTCGTTAAGGGGAGAACGTGTGTAAGTGCTCGTAGCAAATATCGTCAATGACATTCATAGGTAACATTCTAATAACAATGAGACATGTAAAACACGTTAATATAAAAATTCATTAACTAATTTAAGATACGCGCTAGTTAAAAAATTGTGGCTTTAGGGAACACTTCATCCATCAGCTGTGGTTAGTGTCCCATACTCGGGAGGCCTGATGCGAGATGCGACGGCTGGGAAAATGACAACTTCAGCGCTGTAAACCCGACTCTGTGATATCAGTCAGTGAAACGCTAGTCACTGAAAGTCACGGGAAGCTGTTTTAAGACTGGCGAATCCACGGACGGAACATGGGGTGGGTTGCGCACTCCTCTATGTCGCAAAACTAAACTGAGTTTTTTTCAGACAGAACTGTCAAACCACGTTGCTTGGACTAAGGGTAACACAATGTTTACAGAAATAATTATTTTAAGAAGTTAGTAAACTTCTTCTGACCTAGTTGGTATGAATATATTAAGTAATAGAGTTATGAAAAATGTGACTTTTATCTTGTAAAAGCACGAGTTTGTTGTGAAACCAAACACGAAGAAACAGAAAAATTACTGCCTGGGCGATTTTGACAGGCCTAATGGAAATTAATTAGCTAATGTTAAAACTGTGCGTCAGAAGACTAGAATCAGTCGACCTCATCTTTAGCATATGTACAGGCCGATTAGTAAATTAGCTGCTAACCCATGTCTTGCGGTGGTATCCCTACACATGCCATTCCAAGTCATGACCCTATATTAATAAATACGACACGTGTTGTAAGTATTGTTAAGATTTTACGGAACGAAAGCGTTTAGCTCCAAAATATTCCATGCTTCGGAATTAAATTCGTATTATGTACTTTTAAAAATGCCTTAGGTTATATGTTCAACAGCTTCTGTTCTTCATAATTAATTATAACGGTTTTAACTGATGGAGTAGTTAATATTCAATAAAAGCTGTCATTATAGATACATTGCTACGAAGCTGGTCGAAGGTAAGGCATTACAACGAGCTAGTAAACAGCTGAAATTTTAGCCACAGTAATAATAAGTAGTCTGCCGCTGTTTTTCAGTGGAGCCTTTTTCAACTACTTTCATTTATTCGCCTTCATTTATATAGTCAATTCACGGTTACTTCAGACTTTTCTGAAGCCCTGCTAAAGTTCTACTTCCAGGATATTCCTCCACCTCATGCAAACAAAGCTTAACTGGGTCTGGAAAATTACACCAGAGGACAACGCACCGCATTCGTGCACACTCAGTGTAATAGTATTTTGTATAGTAACTATTTCTTACTAGGCGCTACCAACACATGTTTTATCACTGTTTTTATTCGAGTTATGCATAAATAAAGCATTATAATTAGTAGAAATATATGAATATTTTTAGAGGAATACATTTACTGAGGTTCTTATAGATAATCTTGGACTTAACTTTTATTTACGATTTAAGTATTACATTTGTTATGTATCTTTTCTGCCAAGAATTTGTGATTTAATGGTGTTTGAATTATTAAAATTTGTTGAGTGGTTGATGAGTTATGAATATATGAAGTTTCGAGTTGGAATTTAACATAACCTCAGAATGGACGCCATGCAGCGTGAGCCGTATTAATACTACCGGAGGCTCACGCGGAGCACACCTCTGTTTATAAGCCAGCGCCTCTCAGGTTAAAGCTTGCCGAATCTATTTTTAGAACAGTGACCCGACCAGATGTTAGATGTTTTAGGTCGGGAACATGTGTTTTTCGGTCGTTCGTGTTCGTGCTGTAGTTATATATGTATTTAATGCGTTAATGAGTAAGTTAATTTTTATATGTTATTGTATTCGTTATATGTAAATTTAATAATGCCAATGTTATTGGTTTGTATGTCATTGAGTAATGTTATATGATTTACTAAGTATTGTGTATTCGTTAATGTTAATAATTAAAATGTTGTTGTGGCTAAGTTGATTCGACCACATTGTCAGTATACATTTTGCCGTTTTATGGCATGTTTTAATCAAATGTTGTTATTATTTGTTTTGTGCATTATTTTTTAGTATAACTATTATAGTGTAATTTTCTTTTGTTATTTATGTTTTATATTATTTTTCATTCGTTTACTTCTATTTTGGTTTAAGAATAATTTATATGTGATATACAATCATGATGTAAGAGTGGCATATGTCCATTTTTGTATCATTTATATTGTTTGAGGAGGTTTATTCCAATTGTTCTTTCATTAAATACCCCTTATGATTATTTGCGTCTAATGCTAGTCATTACATTCTATGTTATTGTAGCTGTCATTGTGGTCCATAGTAATAGTGCGTAATTTTGTTGTGTGTGTTTTTAAAAAATAAATGTGTTTGATATTATAATTAATGGTTATTTGTTATTATTTATTTTAATTTTGTTTTAATTTAAGGTATATGTTGTAACAAAATTTTATCCTTCCTTATGGCGTCCATTTGCGTTTTAATAATTTACAAGTAATTTTACATTCAGAAGTATATGGAGATTTGATACTGTTTACTGATTCACATACAATCCTGCCAACACCTGCACAATAAAGATCAACTGTGATTCACATTTGTTGGTGATACACATTGATTGATACATATTCATATTGCGATACGTTGAGATACTGTGATACATAGTCTCAGTGGTGACAGACATGTTGCTATTACACACTGTTAGGCAAGGACAGACAGTCATGATGCAATGTCTATTTTTAGAATCATACATTCACTGATGTAATCTTGGACTTAATTTTTATCTACGATTTAAGTATTATATTTGTTATGTATCTCCTCTGCCAAGAGTTTGTGATTTAAAGGTGTTTCAATTATTAAAACCGTTTGAGTGGTTGATGAGTTATGAATTAATGAAGCTGCGACTTGGGATCTAACATAACCTCAAAATGGACGCAATATAGTGTGAGCCATACTAGTACTACCAGAGGCTCATGCGGAGCACACCTCTGTGTATAAGCCAGCACCTTAGTAAAATACTTCAAGACAGTAGAGCGGTTCCTCACTCTACAACATTCACGCCGGAATGAAAATGTATACGGAGTACCTCAGCTATATTCTGTAAGAACATCCCTCCAATAACTCCATGAACACATGAGCGTGTGGGAACGCGTCCATGGGACGCTCAAGTCTGGCGCAATAGTACACAAGAGGGAATAACGAAAACAAAATGTCAAGTGGGAAGTGGTTTGTTGGAATTTTGTTTCTTTAGAAGAGCTAGTAATTAAAAGGATCCGAAACCAAAGGACATAAGTGAGATTGATACTCGGGACATTATCTGCTGGAAGATATTTCCTGTTAATGAAGGTGTAAGTAGTTTGCGTGCTGTTATAAGCTCTTTTGGTAATCCTGTGATGTTTTCCCGTAATAAGATCAAGTTTGATGTTAATGATAAGATTGGGTTGTACATGAAGTTAGTTGGTACTACTGGCAATATGAAAGTTTTTGGTTATCTTGAAGCGTATTTTAATCCGTAATAAATATTTTACTAACGGTTATTTGTTATTATTTTTTATTTACCTTTGCCATGTTTTTTTTCGTAGTTAATTTTAATGTTATTCGTATTTCTCGTATAAAATAATACATAAAATTACTGTACATATTAATGACACACGTACATCCCTGCCAACCCCTCCAACAACAAGGTCAGCTGTGATTCACATGTTTGGTAGATATATAGTGATTGATTCATGGACAAGTCGTGACATGTTTAGATACTCTAATACATAGTCTTGTTGATGAAGGACATTATATTAATACAACGACATATTGTTAGAGAAGGACAGAAAGATATTATGCAATGACTCTTAACTAAACACTTCATACATGGGGGGGGGGGGGGAGGTTTCAAAGGTTTGATCAAAAAAGGGTGAAGAAATCGGGAATAGATTATACTATTTCAGGTATGGTTTTTACTATGAGCACTCAAACTGCCCTTTCCCTTGGCGTGTTTTGTTTTGAATAAAGTCCACAATTTCTGGTCCATTATAGCGCATCAATTTGTACAACTTAGGCTCTCTTCGAATCTGATAAAATATCACCAAATCTCATAATTTGGTAAGGGTTTTATCAGTGGTTCTGTACATTGTTTCTGATAGTTATGACAACGGTTAGCCTCCAGACCGCTCACCATTGACTTCTAGTTATTTATTCGTTATGTTTAAACAGTGACTTGAACGTGCTGTTAAAATTTGTCGTGGTTGTCCTTCAATCTGCCACAACGCTAGCAAGTGCCTCCCTTTTTGACCACACAAACAGTAGATTACTAGATGGCAGAGATCCATCTCAAAAAGAAATCTGTAGGTAGTTTTGCCACCTCTTGAAATCTTTTGCCACCTCTTGAAATTATGACTGGTAGGCAAGAAGGAAGAGGGACATCTAAGTCTCCCTTTCAATATTTCTTGTAAAGACTTAGCAGTTCTGTTTCAAGTAATGGCCGAAATCCACATCACCCCTTGGCAACTAAATCCCGTTTTTTTAGACTAAAGAACATACGAAATTATTTAGCTAGATTTAGTCAGAAATGCAAATTATAAATATACACCGTCTGTTTTTATCTTAAAAGTTGGTAAGGCGAATATGTTATTATTAAAGTAATAGTCATTTCATCTCATGATTTACAACGATTTGATGCGGAATATCCTAAAAACCTTAAAGAATAAGCACCGTCGAAAACCAACGCCACAACCCGTACGCGCAATTATAAGGCTTTGTATTGACTTTTCCTAACTAAACAGTGCAGAAAACATTATTATTTTTATGTTATTATAAATAAAATTTCTTATTAAGTGTGTATTTTGTATATAATATGCCTATGTAAGAATAAAAATTGTCTCAAAATTTATAAATTAAGCAGATAAATAAGAAATCTAAACATTAAAAACTTTTGGACAGTTAAGTACTTACTCTTGTACGTTTTCGATCAAGATTGTGTAAGCGATACTGTTCCTGAAGAGAAAATTCTCGAATGACCTCTTCTTTGCCGGAGACACCATGATATCGACGTATATGTAGTTTCTGGTCCCGCTGGCCCATACATCAAATCCTTCCTTGTTGTAGAAACCTCTGACCAGTTGACGTTGCTCTTCTGTCGGACGGAGGCGAAGTACGGAGTACCTGGAAGCACGCAAATCATATATATAAAAAAAAAAAAAAAATGAGAGTTTTGAAAGCATGGCCTTTCTTTATCTCAGACTGTCAGCTGTTCACACTTAACTGAGCGCTTTTAAAATCAACCTTTGAAAAATGTCGCTGTCCCTACGTGCACATATTTTGACGGATGCAATCACTGGCACGTGCCCAGTAATGTTGGTAACTATCTAGGGAAAGTAATTCCATGTTTTTTTAAATAAACAATGTTATGAAAACATTTGTCAATACTAAACTAGCTTGTTTCGATTTATGTTTCTTTTTCTTAAACATTAAAACGTGTAAGGATTATTAAGTTCGTAAAATATTTACCTCTCTAATAATTTTACAGTTAGACTTGACAGACGCATGAATAAAGCGATCGGACCCATGGCAATATTGAAATCTTACATATTGTGTAAGAATACACAATGCACATACAAGTAGATCTTAAGAAGGGCTTTTACAAGTACTCAGTTTACCATGAACAGACTATCGCTTCTTCAGCCTCGTGTACATGCGATACGATCGGCGACCTTGTTGTGTGATTACTCTCGCGTGACATCCACCTGCCTGTGCTGGACGAATACGTTTTGGCTGGCTGTTCCCAGACACATTCACAGTGTCATATTTGCATGAAATGCAGTTGAACCTCTAGATATTACTATTTCCTCGCATAAATAAATTTTAAATGGTATATTTATTACACAAAGGCCTGTTAAAATTGCAATTTTAGTGTGTTTGGGACGTCCAGGCAATAAAAACTAACTCACTTACCGAAATGAAACAATTCACTTGCAAATAAGTTATCACGAGTTACTTCAAGGAATCTGTAAAATCAGGCAAGTTTTAAAAATTGCTCAAAATAAGGAAATTTATGCATATTTTTGATTCGTAGCAGTCTATAATATTTTTTTTTGTAAAACAAGTTTTGCTGAACATATCTTAAAATGAATTAAAACATGACCTTCCAGTTGCCCTTGTTAGATTTTCTGGAAATTATTTCATTAATTTTATTCGTACGTCTCAAAAAAACTCAAATTGTGATTTTGATATGCCATGATGCTAAAACTGTGCGATCCGAAATTATTTTATGTTAAGGAAGAGTATACTTAGTAATGTCTGCATGTTGAATGGAGTTTCGTGCAAGTAAAAAATAGTAATTTTTCTATTAACCAGCTCCTTTGACAGCAAGGTCTTGACTGCAGGCGATGGTGAAGGGAAGTGAAGATGCCAAGGGCGCCACGTTTCCCACTTGCGAGAACTCGGACGGCCCTGCGGGTGATCGAACCCAGTTTACCTCCGTGGGAAGCGAGTAGTCTGAGCACCACACCACCGTTAAAGTCTGTTCACGGTAAAGTCAGTTCTTTTTAAATCAACCTTAGAAAAATGTTACTCTTCCTGCCTGCATATATTTCAATTGGTGCACTGAGTGACATGCGTCCAGTAAAGTTGGTAACAATTCATGGAAAGTAGCTCCATATCTTACCGTCGAATAAACAGTGTTAGGTAACCATTTGTGATCATTTAAATTATTTGTTTCGCTTGCTGTTTCTTTTTACTGCTTCAAAATGTAACAATGGCCAGATTTGTAAAATAATTATTTTTGTAATAATTTCAGAATTTCACTTGACCAACGCATGGATAAAGTGATGACGCCCATGTAAATGTTAATTTTACGTAAGGCGGAAGACTACACAACGTGCATACAAGTATATATTAAGCAGGGCTTTCAGAAGTGCTCGTCTTACTGTGAACAGCATTTACCCACCTTTACAGGAATGGCCAAATAGTCTATATTTCCGCGCGAATCTGAGTAGAAAATTTAGCAGCTTAAACTGATTCTCACCTCGAGACAAATTGTTTAAATTATCAAATTTCTACAGAACCCAATCCAAAAAACACAAGAACCATTTTCACAAAATGAAATGTACTTTGGTCACTGGTCTGAAGGTTATGGTTTCAAGGCAGGATAACGAAATGCGGTAATTGTTTGGACAGTATCGAACCGCTCTTCGTACCATCGTTGAGTATAAGTCAGTCGAAGAGGCCCTCTTTGTTCAAGGATACGTTGAACCACTTCCAGAAGCGAAAGCCATATTGTTTGAACATGTCGCAAAATTTTGCGAGGTTCAATCTTACAAAAAGATTTATAACATTTGTGCACTCAAAGATGTTGCTGGGCTGTCAAGACATTTAGTGTACTTGCACGGAGAGGGAAGTACACAAAGAAACGTGAACAAGGTGCGACTGATCCAGGGAATGAGTGTACTTTACATAGTTGAATTTAAAGGGGAAAAATCAGTTTATGGGCTTACCAATGAGATGCCAAAGATTCCTCATCACTGCCTGCAAAGAAACGAATAAAAGATATACTTTTAACTATCGTATTTCTCAAAATAATATGTTCTTGAATCGAAACTTGTTATTTCAGATGGAGTTAGGAGAGGAAAGCCTTAAGTTCCTTTGCTGGAACTTCTTCTTCGAATAAACACAAAAGATGTGAATGTCTGACAGAAAATTGATGACAAATGTAGGAAACTTCCAAAATTCAAAAGGCATGCATAATCAGTGTAGATATAGAACATGTCATTTTGGATCAAGTAAATATTCGCAAAAGTTTGATGTTAAATATATGATAGCTTCATTAGCAGTTATGTACGAAACTACAGATTAACTTATGATACACCTTATTAGACGTAAACAACACTTTTAACTCGATGTCAAACTACACCAAATTGAAACAGATTAGAGTGAAGTTCAATACGGATCCATTCACGACTGAATGGTGAGAATCGTGGACCCAAGAAACGCCACGATGGTTAAAGAGTGAGGCATGATCATACTGTGGATGTGTGCCATTACCTTTCGCAGTACGAGGTGAGTCACACCTATCATCCACTTAAAAAATCCAAGGGTCGGTGCCAAGAATCGAGTCTAGCTTTTGGTGTGGGAAATACCACTAGCTGCTACACCATGGCAACTGTATCTGTTCGTGACTGCATCGCACCACTTGAACATCTCCCTCGAACAACCCGCAATCGATCATAGAGCATGGATCTTTTTTAAAGGTGTATGATTCTTGTATAATTATGGATATTTGGGTGGGTTGTTTTTAGGCGCAAGGCTCTCGTATATATAACAGATTGTGTTGTTTTTAGGTGCAAGACACTTGTAGAACTCATGGATGTTTGTGTTGTTTTTAGATTTAAGACTGTTGTGTAGATAAAATAAGATCTTGTTGTTTTTAGGTGTAAGTTTGGTTTAATATAGTATAGAAAGCACCATTGGCCTACTGGTATAAAGTGGAGTCATTAAAAAATAATAATTTCAGAAAGAGTGACAGAACTCACAGAATGAATACACAGCACTGGAATTGTAAAGGATGGTGTACAGTAGACCTAAATTTTTTAATGTTTATAGTTCGGGCAGTAAAAAACATGTTGACTGCCATCAAGTGCTATCTGTTCCATTACTCAGGTCTGTGTTGCATCATCACCTTGCCAATAATGCCGATGTGTAATAAAATGGCGACACAGCACTTCTAACATAAGCTGGTCACGGTAAAGTGGGCAATTCTGAAAGCCCTCTCATTTGGAATAACAGTCAATAAATATATTTTATTTTAGTCTTAGATGTTCAATTCCGAGTGCGGTGAAATATACACACAGAGACTTATTACTTACATGACAATATTTATTTAAAAAAATGGGGCATGGCTGTGTTGGGGACACTGCGGTTGGTTTTGCATGAATACGTCTACATTGACGCGCTCGGATGCCTTGATGTTTTTTTACGTTCCCGGCACCGCTTCACTCGATCATATGAGGTTTTATGGGTATCACTGAATTGCTTTTGAAATGCTATTTCCAACCGTAACGATTTCTGTATTTCGACTTGGCTTTTTGACGAGTATAGGCCGACATTGTGTGAAGTTTTCTTAATTATTTAATTTAAACGCATACAATTTTACCATAACCACACTAAACAAATGTTTTTATACAAGCAATCGATTGATCTTGACGAGAGCTGTCGATTAAAACCTAAACGAGCGTCGTAGCTCCTCCTACCTAGTCAAAAGTTATACTACGCGGAAGTTATGAGACGCGGCGAAACGAACTCAAAATTGTGCCCCCCCCCCCCCTCCGCCCCAGCGCGCGCGATGCTTCACAGTCCTCAATCAACATAACATATTCTCTGATCATTTGGCAATCGAGTGGAGTAATTGAATTTTGAATGAAGACGATATATTCGGAACTCCAATGCCAAATTGTATCCGCAGATTTTGTTATCATGCGATTTTCTGGATTGCCTCCCACTATGGTCGTAAATTTAAAGACGTATTCACGTTAAAAAAAGTGGTTAAACGTAATAAATAACTAGGGCCTCAAGCGTGCTCACTTTACCGTGAACATACTTAAGAGAGTTTCGGATGTAACTTGTATGCAAAATATGCCGAACCATACGCATTAAACTGGCAGGTTTACTGTGCGCCATCCTATATGCGTGAGCCTGTGCGGCTGGCCACCTGACCTCACCCTGTGTAGTCGTTTCCGTGGCGGTGTTCAGCCGCGTTGTCGAGGTACGGGCGCAGGTAGGACATGTTGCGTGCGGACTGCCAGCTCGAGTCCCCGGCCACAGCAGTCAGCAGCAGACACGCGACGACGGCCACTCCATCAGCGAACATGTCGGCTCGCCACTCTCCTAAGTACGCTGCCACCCGCCTGCACAACATCTACGGTAATCACCATCACTATAAGCAAAGACTGTTCACGATAAAGTGAGCACTTTTGAAATCAACCTTAGAAAAAAGTCACTGCCTCTACCTGCCCTGAGTGACATGCACCCAGTAAAGTTGGTAACGATGGGTGCGAAAGTAGTTCCGTATCTTAACGTCGAATAAAAAGTGTTAGGTAACCATTTCTGATAATTTAAATTATTTCTTTGGATTTCTGTTTTTTTTTTTTAATGCATCAAAGTGAAAAAAAATGAGTAGATTTGAAAAATATTAACTTTCTTAATAATTCCACAGTTTCACTTGATCGACACATGAATAAAGTGATGAGGCCCATAACAATGTTAATCTTACATAAGGCGGAAGAATACACAGAAGTGCTCATTTTACCGTGAACAGCCTATATGTATAATTATGGTCTCGTACAACTTTTCTGAAGCTCTGCTTAAGTTCTACTTTCTACTGTCCACTACATATCGCTACGCTACACGTGAAACGGACATACACGGGTCTAGGAAGATCTCGAAGGAAAAACCATTGCATCCTATTTGTATGCTGGACGATCAAAAATACAATGTTACGTGACAGTATAATTTATTTCCACCATTTTTACCCGAAAACGTAAATGTGTCCGTAAAAAATGTTTACCACAAATAGCTACCAAAACTCAGTATCATAATATTTAATGTGAGAACTGTTTCTTAATAGCCACTATCAGCATACTTCTTTCTCTCTGTTTTTAGGTTCTTTTCTAATTATAGATGAATCAAATTTATAGAAAAAATATAATCGAAATATTAATTTAAAAGAAAACATAAAACATAAAGTACGTTTATGTTAACAGAAGCAGAAAACACACGTGGAAGACAAACAGGTTGCACGTAGAATGATTTCTCAAGGGTTTGATTGAAAAAAAAAAAATGGGGTTTGGCTGTGTTGAGGACACGGCCGTTTGTTTTGCGTGAATACGTCTACTTTCATGCGCTCGGACGCCTTGATGTTTATTTTACGTTCCCGGCACCGCTTCACTCGATCATATGGGGTTGTATAGGTATCACTGGATTGCTTTTGAGATGCTATTTCCAACCGTATACGATATTTGTATTTCGACTTGGTTTTTTGACGAGTATAGGCCGACATTGTGTTAAGTTTTCTTATTTTTTACATTAAATACATACAATTTGACCAGAACCATGCCACACAAATGTTTTTATATACGCAATCGATTGATCTTGACGATAGCTGTCGATTGAAACTTAAACGGGCGTTGTAGCTTCTCCTAATCAAAAGTTATACTGCGCGGAAGTTATGAGACGCGACGAAATGAACTAAATATATGCCCCCCCCCCCCCCCAACACGGTTACGCTCGATGCTTCGCAGTCCTTACTCAACGTAACATATTCTTTGATACTTTGGAAATCGAGTGGTGTAATTGAATTTGTTGACGATATATTCGGAGCTGCAATGTTAAACTGTATCTTCCGATTTTGGTATCATCTGGTTTTATGGATTGCCTCCCACTATGGTTGCAAATTTAAAGACGTATTCACGTTAAAAGTGTAAAATTACAGTGGATTTTAATAATATTATAAATGCGCAAGTTTGTATTTTTGTTTCTTACTCAATCACGTCGTAACAGCTCGACGGATTTGGATGAAATTTGGTACAGGTATAGATTGTAATCTGGATTAGCACATAGGGTATTTGATCCCGAAAAAACTAATTGTTTCTTAGGGAATATATAAAGTATGCCATCAACCATTAAGATAGAGCACTTGGCCATTCAATTAAGGTTTAAATTTTGCACGCGGGTGGAGCCGTGGGTAATAGTTAGCAGATATACTTCTCTTGTTCACAGCTTTGCTCATCAGAAGCTTGGCCTGGTTACTGGAGTAGAGAGAGAGGAGAGATTTTGGTGGCATCGGGGTCTTGAGAGCTGATACTGGTGACGTGAGAGACACATAATAATTCGCCTAGCTGCACAGGCACCATTTATTAACCCGGGGCTACAATAAAGAATCACATTGAATGAACTAAATCCAATCAATTGGTTTGTTTGCATTGATTCTCAACAAGGACATTCCGGATTCTCGCACAGGTAGATGTCTTCGGGCCTTCCGAGAACATGGAGCATGGAGTCGGTACCTTACCCCTCTGGTGTCTTGAGCCTTATTCTTGCACAATTAGAGGCAGCTTCTTGCCCTACCTGCAGCCTGGACCAGGACCACGGGACTATCTCAGCTGGATGCTGATCCCCCTGCACATACTTTCGCCTGCTCTGTCATGTTGGGCGGACGCTGCCCATCTTGGAGTTTGCCTTAAACCTGGTTGACCTCGACATTTATCTGCCATCTTGTTTCACAATTACTTAGCTATGTTCGAATGCTATTTTGTGGTTCGTATTTGTCATTTGTTTTTAGGCAACCATCTTGTTTACCGCTGTTTCCTATGTTCTTGTAAGAGTGTACCACTGGTGGTCGCCGTATTTTTTTCCTAATCCATACGACTGTTGTCTGCTAGAGTGCGCCACCATGTTTGTTTAATGTTATGATGCCTTATTTAGCATAATGGACATTTTACATTGAGTTGTGCATAATAGTTATTCATTTTAATAATTATGGTTATTTGTGTGCTTTGTACTGAGTTTTATTACTCTATTGGTAATTGTATGTCACCTGGCTGCATGCACTGGTAGTGCAGGCAGTGTTAAGTTGGCTGTACTTAGTTGATCGATTGTGCTGCCCTCGAGGCGGGTATAGGTTTTCGCGTGTTTTTGCGAAGAGTCAGCTGTATGCTTTAGTAGACGACAGAGCCTTTGAAGCGGGGCCCGAGCGCACGCGGTCATATGGGAGTGTACGCGGCGCGACTCAGCGGAGATGTGGCGAGTGAAGATATTAATATTAAATACTTAAACATTTTCTATGCCTTTGATTGAGCGTGGGAAGACTTCGGTGAAGGACGGGGTTGCCGATGGCGAACAGAAAAATACGCACTCGTTATTTGATATTTCTTGGTACATTACTAAACTTAGCGAGACTGTGATAATTTATTATCTTTTTTGTAATTCATGTTGGCAAAAAAATTGTGTTATGTACAGATGCAATATTCAGCTTTTGCTAAAGTAACCATGGCTTGAATAATCCTAAACAGAGTGATGATCACCGCCTGCCCCAAGTTATGCGATACACACAGTAGGGATCACGAGCACTGCCACGTACATGCATAAACGCTCAACATGAAGTCACTTTCTCCCAAGTTTAAAATCAGTACATTTTAAAATTCAGGCAGTTGAAAAAATTATTTCCATATGATTACCCCGCGTGCAGTGATAACTCTAGTCACCGCTGACTGAATATATTACACTTTATATGCACAAATAATTTACATATAAAAAGTTTAGGGCGCCTTGAAATATTTCCCAGTCGTCCCCATAAGGTAAAGCCATTCCTTGTGAAAGATGATTTTTTCCTATTCGGTAAACTTCGCAGGTTTAGAAATTGTAAACTAACACTACTGTTTTACTAGGATCGAATAGGAAAACACAAATAAAAAATATCTTTCTCTCTACTATATGAGGAAGGGGGTAAGACCATACTGAATGGGGTTCGGCATGTTCTCTCAAAACGAATCAGTGACTTTAGCATCAAGCATTCAGAGTCCCGATCCTTCAAGGGTATGGGGAAAAACCACATAACAAAGACCACAGCACAAAAAATAATAACTCATTCTGCTAAATCGGTACATATGATGACAAAACAGTTATCTCGGACACAAATATTTATTTGGTATCAGAAATTCATGTCGCGATTTCCTTGCATTTTTCCAGACTTACTGAGCTACCCAGTTGCATTTTTCAGTCATTTCGAGCTACCATTTTGCTTTCGATATACATATATTAAATTTTAAATTTTTATACCCTTAATTCTTACATATTGTTCCAATAATTGTTCTAAACTGTATGGGAAAAAATGGACAGAATCTTCGAAAGGCATGCTCCTGCAAATAAGGGCTCATACCTCCTTTCATACAAAAAAAAATTACCTAGTGTCGAGAAAACTTACATTTTGCACTGAACCGTATACATACAGGATGCGTCGTTAATGTATATTAACCCGTTGTGAGCGGAATCCTTAGAATAAATAAAAAGGAAAAACTCATACGACATAGGGCCTAAAGTGATTTCTGAGGGAGGTAGAAGCCCTGGAACTTTGCGATTTGAAATGTGTTAAACAACGGTAATTTGGGAACCACTTACGATTCAGCATACATGCAAACATTTACAAGGAATGTTACCACACAAAACGACATTACGGAGAGTACACCCCTTCATACATTAAATAGAGGTTGACACCATACAACTGCTTAGAACTTTGTAATCCTGAGCTTAGCGCAATTTGACATGACATGTAAAGTAATCAGTATGCGAAAAGCAATATTAAAAAAAGGTCACCTTGGTAGCAAATGCTAATCCCGAACGTTAAAGAAGAAATCACATTTTTAGTTGGACGGCAGATTAATGGTTGCCTGGGAGGTAGGCAACCTGTTTACATCTGTGTTCCAAGACATATCAACTGACAACCTGGTTCATGTTATTTTCCTAATGCAGGACCCCTTTAGTAAATGGTGGTAGTGTGGGGTAGTGTAGAATACCTAACACCGGTTTCGAATGTCAGTGATTTATTTGTATTGCGAAGAGTTTACATGATTACAGCATATGCTCAGTGTGTGAGCCACCCATCTAGATACATGCACGAATGCGATTTTCATATGACTGGCGCACATGCTGCAACTTTGCAGGATTAGCCTATACGGTACGGCATGCATCTTGAATACGTTGCCAGAGATCCTCCACGATGTCCACATCAGTTGCATACACTTGTGCCTTCAAGTGACCCCCACAAGTAGAAGTCGGTTGGGTTTTAATTCGGTAATATGGTTGGTCAACCCACTGGCCCACCTAGGCAATCAAACGCACTGGGTACCACGTATCCATGTACTGCCTTGCTGCGCGACTAAAGTGTGCTGGTCCACCATTCTGCATGTACCACATGTCTTATCATAGATTCAGTGGTACATCTTCAAGTAGTTGTGGCAGGTCGTCGTTTAAACGCCGATGAACTGAAGTGAATGCATGTGTAACTGGTAAATGTCGAGTTAGAAACTTTTCGGCGTATCGACTATGAGCAGCTGATGCATTACACATCATTTCGCCATATATGATATGTATGTCCGTCAATACCTTATTACTACACTCCATCACACGCGTTATGAACAACCGTCTGCAACTACCAACGCAAAGCTAGCAGACAGGCTACCTTGTCGCCAATTGGTTCAACGGGAACGTTTGTAATGGGCATTTTCCCGTAGTAACTTCTCAGCCGTCCATAATCTTATACACCTGTTGCCTTAGGACAGACACATTATAGAGGATATCAATTCACACGTCATGCGCGACAGTGTGACAGTCTGTCTAACTCTCAAGCAACCATGTTATGCTTTCCAACTTAATGTGTTTCTTCAGCAAACGGTAGGGATGAGCGATTACTACCAAGACGACCCTTTTTTTTATCGCTTTTTTAAAAAGATGATTACTAACATGTCATGTCAAATTGCTTCAAGCACAGGGTTACAAAGTTCTAAGCAATTTGGAGGGTGCCAACTCTTTTTTAATGTACGAAGGGGTGTACTCTCCATAATATAATTTTTTGTGGTAATCAGCCCTATAAACTTTTACCTGTATGCCAATTTTCACTGCTTAGTCGCATGTGGTTTCCAATTTATCGTTGCATAGCACATTTCCAATCGCAACGTTCCGGGACCTCTACCACCCTCAGAAATCTCTTTAGGTCTGATGTCATATCAAGAGAGGTACGTGGTGTTGAAAATAGTATTTTGAAATGCATAAATGTAAATATTGCATAAAGTACTTTAAATGGCACAACCAAAATCGAAATGGCGTTTCACGAATTGGAGATCGTAAATCTGTGTAAATTTGGTTGACTCATTGTGTACGTAAGGGTAATCACTTTCTTTTCACAGGGAAATTTATAACACTAGGACTGGGCGGTAAAGAAAAATTCGACGCATATTATGATTCACCTTGGCACATTAAAGACAATAGGTCCTTTTATCCAAACCCGCTCCGGTGACCGTTTACGAGAAAACGACACTCAAAATTTCGAAGGTAAGGTGTAGCCTTGCGGGGGTAGGCAACACATTAAATACTTGCAGAAATTGAAAACAAACCTCTCAGTAACGAATTTACAATAATGCACGTCATGACACGAACAGTACTACACATTTAGATTTCCTAATGACCGCATTATTCTGAGGTGAATAAAAGTTATAACACGCTTAGTGTTTTAAATTAATCTCGTACCGTCGGCAGAAAATATCCGTATTTACGCACCGAGTGCCTACCCATTGAAAACGTGAAGTTACTGGTATAAATAATGAGGAATTCTTTCCCTTACATAGGTGCAAATACATTTGTATGAAGTTCTAAAAAGCTTTGATGGCAAAGGCTGTTCACGGTAAAGTGAGCACCTTAGAAATTAATCTTAGAAAAATGTTACTGCCCATGCATGCATTTATTTGAATGGGCGCACTGAGTGACATTCGCCCAGTAAAGTTGGTAACGATGGATGGACAGTAGTTCCATATCTCAACGTCGAACAAAAAGTGTTAAGCAACTGTCTCTGATAACTTAAAATTGATTATTTCACTTTGTGTTTGTTTAAATTAATCTAAGTGCAAAAATGAGCAGATTTGTAAAGTATTTATTTTCTTAATATTTCAGAGTTTCATTTGACAGAGGCATGAATAAAGTGATGAGGCACATAGCAGTGTTAATTTTACATAAGGTGGAGGAATTCACAACGTGTATACAAGTAGATCTTAAGCAGGGCTTCCAAAAATGCTAATTTTACCGTGAACAGCCTATAGGTAGGCCTGAACGTTTCATTGACAGCAATGTTACTAGAGATCGAACCAGAAACATATGCAACAGTGGCGAGACAATTAAAAATACACATGTACCTTACCCGGGACTTGAACCCAGAAAACTTCGTACCTTAAGCCACTGTGCAAGCTACTGCATTACGGAGGTAGGATTCGGAGAATTAACTTCGGATGTAATCAGTTTGATGTTTAGAATGATAGCGTTTACTATACCAGGCACAGAATTTCTTGGCCGCTCATTGTCAGCCTACCTGTCAGCGAGCAGTACCAGGCCCTGTTGCCAAACATGTTAAGCACACATCCCGTCATAATGTGTGTCGTGAAATATCAAATTTAGTAATATAAATAACAGTTCTTTACTTAAAGATGAATATTTGGATGTAGTAGAAACAGAAATCTATCAAACATATACGAGGTATATTTGGAAATTATATCTATCAGGAAACTACCTGGGCAGACGAACTGCTAAAGTTTACGTCCGTAGTAAAAACATTCTGACACTTAAATTTACATAGTAGTAATGACTATGAAATGCATATGCACTAACTTTCATTTTACTTACAGATGTGTGTAGCATAAAAAAAAAAATTCATTTTTGTGTTGTGGTTTGTAATGGCAGCACCATCTCCTCTTCCCTATGCAAACAGTTTTAATGCTAATTCTTTTCTATTACAAACTTCCGCCCGTCATTCAATTTCTTCAAACAAAAACTGACACTTTGAATAAATATTGTCGTGGAACTTGATGAAAACGTATAACCTTTGTTCTCACGTATAGCTGCCGTAATTATTTTTGTCGGAACTTCCCCCCTTATCGCAAAATTCTAACACCACTCTCTGCAGACAGTTTCTGTTAAAAGCATTTAAATATGTAACTAGTTTCCTGTAAAAGTTTTTTCCTAAGTGACACAAATATTGCTGTTGATGTATATCCGTGTTCGTTCCGCCACCTCTGCGCAGCTCGTGCATCCCCTCTACCAGGTTCGCCGCATCTCAACTGCAGGCGGTTGGAAAGATATCCAGAAACGCCGCCACACTACCACCAGCATCAAGTAGCCGTCCCGCCTTCATACCAGCATCACACGCTCTTGATGTCAAACTGTTAATTGGTTTAAAATCTATATCTACATTAGCGCAATTTTTTGATAGTAAAAAAAGAATACACTCTATAAAGATTAGAGGTCGACCTTATTTGTTAACGACATCTCTTACAACTACGTATGCTATCACTAGGTTTACTTAGCACCATAATTTCAACTAAAACTTTACACGCAAGCAAATGAAAACCAGCGGGGATCGTTCGAAGCCGGTCGCTCTACTGGCCGCCGGGCTATGGGTGGGCACACGTAGAAAGATGGAAACAAGCAAGCTTGTTGTTTTCACTTGCCAGCGCTTGTTTCCAGTTCCTGTAGTGCTGAGGGGCGAACACGTAGAAAGCTGGAAACAAGCGCAGTTCGAAGACAGCTTCCTGTGAGGCAAGATGTAGTCGTCAAGTGAAGATGAATTATTTTTGGCTGAAAATATATAATTTTAAATGTGGTGCAGAAAGAGAGTAAGTGTACATTAAATTAATCGTGGCCGACAATTTTTTTGGTGAATACCATCACTTATTCCCACAATTCAAACTGGACAAAGTGCGCTTTGGTAGTTACATGAGGGTGGGGATAGATGCTTTGAATTGTATTCTGGACAACATTGAAGAATCTTTGACAAAAAATTGGGGGAATGGCACCAGCGACCAATTCTGCCAGAAGAATGCCTTGTAATTTGTTTGAGGTAAGAACTTGTTGCGTAAATAAAGAAGTTATACTAACATTGCATATTTATACTTGTTACAAATATCCAATAAGCACAACCATATGTCGGTAACGAACTAATGTTGTATTGCAAAGTAAAAGTAGTGGTGGTTACTACTGTGTGGTCTGTTGTTATCAAAGACGTGATTAGATGCCTAGCATTGTTGAATGTTGAATACTTTCCTATTTGTGACTGTCTGTGAAAATCGTATTAGGTAATTAAGAATTGAGTACACAACTACTTCATTAGTACTATATACATAATGTATATATTATATAACACCATACAGACTGCGGTTTTAAACTGATGCATTTAAAGTACATGTTTTGCCACTCCAGAAAATATTCTATGGATCAAAGACGATGTAGGCGATGTCCATACACTGCACTTTCATGACACCTTTATTAAAGTATGGCAAATAGACAGGAAATTATCACATCATACATTGGAAAAAATAGGCACGAAAGACTTTTTAGCATTAAGTAGTTAAAAAATTGACAATGGTGAGCAGTAACAATGGTTCCCACTACATAAATGTGAGGGTGGCACTTGTAAGCTTCTTCATTGTTGTCAAAGGGGAGGATGTAGACGAGTATGGGGTTGTGGCATGAATTTGGTATCAGGGGTTCGACCATATGGTAATTAATAGGATATGCGAACTCCTGAATAACTTCTTGAATCCTTCAACGAAACGCGAGTACGTTTTCAGGACGAATTTATGTACACTAGGAAGTAACGTATCGAAAAACAATAATTGTTCATTGTTCATCCTCAGCATTGTTGCCTCCTTTTCTGATCATTTGTTTGGGTCAAAAGGTCTATTTTTTTTTTTTTTTTTTTTTTTTTTTTTTTTTTTTTTTTTTTTTTTTAGCTCAAACTTCGATGTTGCAGTTTAATCACCTGCTCTCTTTCGCTTCATTCTGTTGTTAACCCTGTGCTGGGTTGTCTGATCAGTCGGTGACATTTGTTGTTCCGTAAGCGAAGTGGCATTGTGTCCGGATGGACTAGATATATCGGACGTGTCCAGGTTGTCGAATGAAGCAATGTGTTCATCTTGTCGGCATGGACGTTTTACGGTGTCGTCTCCAAACACGTTATCTTCATCAACAGTACCAGGACAAGTCTGCTGAGACCTAACAGTTTGTGGGCGCACCTCACCCCTGACTACTTCGGAAATGGTTAGATTTCCAGAACTTGGACGTGCTTTACTACATCTTTGAGGAAGTATATTGCTTTGAAATACTTGATTTCAGGACGCCACCTTCATCTCTTGACCTTGGGCGAGGTAATTTGGACGATTCGGCGACGAACTGGTCTCGCAAATACTTCCACTTCTTTCGCAATGCGGCATCTGTAATATAAAAGGTTTATGCAAATAGCTTGCTACTTTATAGCCGTATAAGCACGTGGTATACCTATTGTACAATGTTTATACTACAACCACGGAGAAGTATGCTTTTTTTTTTAATTGTTCAATAACATAAGACTTAATACCTTGATGTTTGATGTCTTTGAAAAGGTGTGCCACAAGGGACTAAATGTAGCGTTTTTTTTATATAGGTGTTTGGCCACAGGTTCGGCATTCAAGACACTGGCTTTCAGCTTCCGCGTGGGTTCTACAATTGTAGCGTTGATAGTGAAAGTAGTAGTTCTGGCAATCTGGGACACGTTGCAACCTCGTCACATGCCAGTGCCAACAAAAGGTACTTTTTATGAAATTGCGAGTGATTATCTTCGGCTATGGAACTTCCCGAATGCTCTAGGATCTATCGACTGTAAGCATGTACGCATTACAAGCCCAGATCACACAGGATCTGTGTTTCACAAATTGCGAACATTTCTTCTGCATGGTCTTACAATTGTTGCAGATACTCACTACACATTTGTAACTATTGATGTGGGGGGGGGGGGGGTCCTTACAAGCATCCGAGCTGTATGACCTACTACAGAAACAGAAGCTTGATGTTCCAGCACCATCATTCTTGTCTGGGACAAATGTAAAAGCTCCGTACGTTTTTGTTGGGGTTGAGGCATACCCTATCCTACCATGCCTTCTTAAACCGTATGCCCGAGGTAATATTGGTATTGATAGGGAGAATTACAACAAACAATTATCTCGCATGAGAAAATCAATCGAATGTGCATTTGGAATCATGTATTCAAAATTGCAGTTAATTTCTAAGAGCATTGAAACAAAAGTTCAACATGTATAACACATTATCCAGTGTATGTGTCTATTACATAACATAATTATTGATAAGGAGGGCATAGGACACAATCTCATCGATGCCATTGTTGTCCCTGCCGCAGAAGGCAGAAAGCCACTAGGGAGGCCAACAAATGAGGAAAAAAATGTGAGAGGCCTTTTCAAGTTGTATTTTGCAAACAATTCTTTAATACAATAAATGAAACCAAAGTGTAATTCAAGGTCATAGTGTGCTAACAATGTTATTGTATGTGTTGTAGTTCTCATGTAATTTCTGCAAATGAACATACGTAAATGCGTGTTTTGAATAAGCCTGTGGTATATTAAAATAGGGACGAAATGAATGTTTAGTTACAAGCCTATTTGTCGTTTTCAGAACATGTAAAATAAATAAGTATACACTAACCTTCTTCTTCCATAATAGTTGAAATTCCATTCCAGCACTTGTCAACATGGTGTCTATTCGCATGTTCCTTGACCTTCTTGTCCCAAATTGCCCTTCTTTCGAACACCAGACAAATTAATTGTTCCCCATCTATCATTGTTGAAATAATGATACTATACACCCTCGCAATTAACAAGCAAATAACAGATCTACTCACACAACTGTTTTTCACGGTGGTTACACGCGTACTAAGCGCCGAAATAAATGTCCCAGGCATTCTTGTTCGCTTGTCGGCGCTGGTAGCCAGCGCCGACGATCTCGGGCAAGCGTCCTCTGTGTGCGGGCACATTTGAAACAACGGTGAAGTTTCCTTGCGCTGGTTGGCGCTTGTCAGCGCTGGTGCACAAGCGCCGGAAACAAACGTTCTACGTGTGCGCACCCTAAGGGCTGGAACATACACCAGCGGCATCTGTCGTGCTACACGTTATCTGTGTCGACTAAGCAGGAGTCAAGGCTTTGTTATCGTCTGCTTATAAATCATGGTGGAAGCTTTTAGATATACCTACGAAATATGGTTTCCTTTCCAGGAAGAACGAATAATATTCTTTATTCGAAAAATAGTAGTCAGTTCAGGCACATTCCGTAACAGTGTAAAACACGAACGGATAAAAATACGGACTTGGGATTTTCACCTACTTGTTCAGAAAAAAATGAGGCTCTTTGTTTTGCGTGAATACGTCTACGTTGACGGACTCGGACGCCTTGATGTGTATTTTACGTTCCCGGCATCGCTTCACTCGATCATATGGGGTTTTATACGTATCACTGGATTGCTTTTGAAATGCTCTTTCCAACCGTATACGATTTCTGTTTTTAGAATTGGCTTTTTGGAGAGTATAGGTCGAAATTGTGTTGGAAGTTTTCTTAATTTTTTACATTAAACGCATACAGTTTCCCCATAACCTCACCACTCAAATATTTTTATAAACGCAATCGATTGCTCTTGGCGAGAGCTGTCTATTGAAACCTAAACGAGCGTCGTAGCTTCTCCTAATCAAAAGTTATAATACGCGGAAGTTATGAGACGCGTGAAACAAACTCATAATTGCGCCCCCCCCCCCCTAATTCACCCCTTACTACCGAGCTCGATGCTTCGCCGTCCTCACTCAACGTAACACATTCTTTGATCTTTTGGCAATCGAGTGGTGTAATTGAATTTTTAATGTAGATGATAGATTCGGAGCTGAAATGCCAAACTTTATCCCCCGATTTTGTTATCATCGGATTTTCTGGATTGCCTCCCACTATGGTTGCAAATTAAGAAGTATTCACGATTTTTTCCAACTGAGAAAAATTATGCTTGACTCTCTGTGGCAACTGTAACACTGCGAAACAGGCAACAGCGCGAAGTCGTGATAGGCTACTGGCACCAGCTAGTGGGAGGAGCTCCGCTGATAGACTGACCTCTAGCGGCCAACATGCTCTGTGCCTGGTATAATCAGAAATATTCACAGGGACGTCATTTTGAAAATAAGTGTCCGAGCTAATCCTAATAATATTATAAATACGAAAGTTTGTATGTTTGTTACTCAATCACGTAGTAACGGCTCGATGGTTTGGATGAAATTTGGTAAGGGGTAGATTATATTCTGGATTAGCACATAGGGTACTATTCATCCCGGAAAAAACGAACATTTACTTAGGGAATATATAAAAACCATTTGAGTAGGTGCTGGTTGGTGGTCTGTTTTTTTATATTCCTTAAGGAAATGTTCGTTTATCCGGGATGAAAAGTACTCTATGTGCTGATCCATAATATTACAGTAATAAAGAAGAACAATTGAGATAGAACATGTGGTCATTATAATTAAGGTTCGTATTTAGCATGCGGGTGGAGCCGCGGTTAACAGCGCTACTTGTGAAGAATTTAGTGGAAATAGTTTTATTGATTCTAGAGATGGCATAAAAAATTTACTGATAAAGGCAAGGCTCTCTAGTCTACCGCTACTCCTTTACTGACTAGAGAGGCTTGCCTTTGTTTCCTGCTTTTGTTCTTCATTCATCATCCCCTTTCTTCGGTCATTCCACTGAACAGAGTAGGGGCCGCGGTGACTGAGCGGTTAGCCTGCTCGCCTCCCATCAAGGCGAATTGGATTCAATCCCCGGCCGGGTCACTCCCGGATTCTCGCATGTCAGAATCGTGCCGGACGATGCCGCTGGTCAGCGGGTTTCCTCGGGGATCTCCCGTTTCCCTCGCCCTTTCATTTAGGCGCTGCTCCACTCTCACCTCAATCACCCTCATCGGCTCACAAGACCTCGCTGTTAAGAGCCGCCCAAATATCTTCATTCTCTTTACTCATCGCTGAACTAAGTGATGCGAAAGTGTGGAATGTTTAAGAAAACCGGGGAAATACTTTTTTTGCACTACTGTTAATCTTAGTCATTTATTGGTGGTATCGATCGATTTTTTGAAGGCAGAGAAAAACTTATCATTTACTTTCATATTTTGGAAACTGCTTGCGGGACAGAAACAAAGCTATGATTATAAATTATTTAAACCGTATTCCTTAATAAAGTTAATGCCGTGTAGTTGTAACCCACCCCCATATTTCTGCAAAAATAGTATGTTACAGGAGAACTTCACTATTTTTGGCTATGCAATGCCGGCAAAATAAGCAACATAAATGTCTTTATAATAATTGTTTAACTTTCGCCCTTTTCGAGTAAAAATTACGTGTTTGATTTCACAAAGAAATGTTTCTGCCTGCCAGGTAGGCAACTAGCATTCAGTTTGCGCTCCCTATGCCTTAGTGGAATGAGTTTCTCGCTACTGCGTGTGTCGTTCTACATTAGTGAGTTGCACAAATAACTAGAGTCGCCCGCATTTCGCGAAAACATCTCACGACCAGTTTCACTTCATAACACGTTAGCTCAGATCCACCTTCGTGATTGGACGATCTAGGTGTTACGCGTCTTAGGTATCTGCCCGCGAATCACAGACGTATCATTATCGGGGCAACCTAATTCTGATTGGCCAGTGAAGTGAGGAAATGTCTTCTCACAGAGACACGTGGCAAATAAGCACAGGAGAACTGCTGGTACGCTCGTAGGATATGGGATGCGTGAAAATCTTTTCGCAAAATTCGGGTGTCCCTATAAATAACAATTCGGCGGGATCTCCTCACCGCCAGGAGCAGAGAAATCAGAAAAGTAATTGAAGTTCTTGCAATACTAGTTTAATACCGCACCTTCATAGGGCCAGAATTAGACAGTTTCTGTAGAAGACATTTATGTTGCTAATTTTGTCGGAATTTCATAATCTCTTGTAAAAATAGGGCATTTTCCCCGTAACATCTCTTTTTTTTTGTTGCAGAAATAAGGGTGGCAACACCCCCTTTCAACATGATGTGGGTGGGTTGCATGTAGTCAAATTCATTTTGTTAATGATTACGGTTAGAATAATTTGTAACCATATCTTTGCTTCTGTCCAGCAAGCAGTTTCCAAAATATGACAGTAAATTATACTTTTTTCTCATTCTCAATCTTTGGAAGCGTCTCTACCGCTCTTGCTATTTTACCTGAACCATGGATTGCCTATTTCAACCTTACTATTTTCGCTTCAGGAATAAGCTATCAAAGTTTGTCTGTATGTTTTAAATACACTATACTATATAAATAAATAAATGTATTTGTGTATATATAGTTTATGTATATGTGTATTTAAAAATAATAATAAACTAAGGACAATGCCTCAAAGGTGGAAAATCGCACGTTGTTTGCCATTTATTTTACATTCATATGCCTGCTACATTTTTTTAAAGTTTAAAGGCTGTCGTTATCGTACATAGTTGGTAGCCGATATGTCGATAAAATTCTGTAAGTAAACAAATGGGTTTGAACAAAAAAAGTGATTCACTACGTTATCTTCTATACTTTGTTATTAACAACGGAAGAATACGTAAGTATAATGATAAGGAAGAGCGTACAGAGTTACGAACGATGGTGTGTATGCTTACTAATAAAATATTATTGTTGACTAGTATTGAAATCTTAAATCATTGTTTGCGATGAAAGGAAAGGAGATACGAGGTTACGTTTTCCCAGCTCCCATTTCTTATTACGAAGTGAGTGGATTTTTTAAAAGAAATAAAAAATAATTCTTAAGTTTTTAATATACACCGAATACGGTCCACTCAATCCCAACGCTTTTTACAAACAGAGTTATAAACACAAAACTATTAAGTGTAACTTTTTCCAAGTCAAAGTTAATATTTTAGCATTTATATAAAATACTGCAATGTAGCCACTGTTTCTTAGTCTCAAAATAATGAGTACTATAAATGATAAGCAGCCATTTTCTTTTACATTTCCGTGGCCTTCGAGCCCCTTATACATGAAATGATGTTTTTAACAATTATAAATTACAATAATAAGAAATGCACATTTTAATGTATGTGTGGTATGTACGATCCCCGCCTTGAATTACTTATTTAATTTTAAATCTTACTACTGTCTCACATAAACTTTATTAAAACCAATTTGCTTCGCTATTTTCCAATTGGCACCTCTGTCTGAAAATGTCCAATCCTTCAAGAATACCACATGCACACATACACACTCATTCACTCACACACACAATACATACATACATACATATATAATGTGAATGTGGTTACTAAATGTATAAATTACAACTCTAGAACTTGCATTATTAAATGGCTGCAAATATTGCACTACGAATATAAATATATATGAGCTAAAAAGAAATGCTTTCATTTTACCAATACAATCCAGTTATATTTACAGTCAATATTAATGATTTTTGAGTTGTTTGATATTGACAATCTGGACTTACGCAAGTAAAGCCCGGTTTATATTTAATAGCTCGATTGATAAGTGTTGGGGAGGGAGTGATGCTGTAGTAGTCTTAATTCCCACCTTCCATAAAGGCGAACCCGGTTTGATTCCCGGCGGGGTCACCCACCCTTTCGCAAGTGGGAAACGCAACTGACTTTGTCGTTGGTTGGCATATTTTTCTCAGGACACTCCCATTTCCCCGCCCTTGCGTTCCACTGCTGCTCCATCCTCATTTTACCCTCCCCGGCGCCCAAGACCTCCCTGCTAAGCGCAAACCAAATCCTCTCAACTCAACTGACCAGTAAGATGGTAACTCGAACTTTCCAGTTGGACGTTAGACTTCAGCTACTCGAATGATGTGAGTTCTGTTTCGGATCATTTATACGGCTTGCAGTGGCGAATGCAGAAATTTATTTTGAGGGGAGTTTTCTTCATTGATAAAACAGCACTTATCATTTTTTTTGAACTGGAGAGCAGTAGATGTAGACACCTGCATTTTTAATATATGCACACGCTTACTGTTTTTATACTGTGTTATTTACATAATATCTCGTTTTACTGATAACTAACTACATTATCCTCTTTCTAAAGGCGTCCTGAAATGGGGGAGGGAGGAGGGTACTAACCCTCCTCCCTCCTGTATTCGCCCCTGATGCGTTGAGCTACCAGCTGCTGTTAGTAGTACGGCGATAACCGTTCCTCTGGGCTGGGTCAACACTTAAAGACTTTCGAGCAACTCACAAGGTTAGTTTACATGTGTAGTATGCATGGCTGGAATTCCACTACTTGCTCTCTCACCCGACCTCGTCACATGAGGAATGTAGCTATGAATACTTCAGCTACTTACCTTTCAGCTCGACCACTTTGTGAAAGCAACTACACACCGTCAACTGGGATTACTTGGGACACTCAGGACAACGTGGGATAATTCATAGGAATCAGTGGCATAGGCATGAATATTTTTAGAGGAAGTGGGGCCCTTTCTTCACTGATGAAGTAACGCATATAAAAATTGTTTGACGTGAAGAACAACAGTATATGTAGACACTTGTATTTTTATTTTATTTCTTTTCTCTATCTTATTAAACCGATTCACTTATCTAATGTATAATTTTACTGATGAATAAAAACATATTTTTTATTTTATTTAATGTGTCCTTCATATTGGGGAGGGGTGAACCCAGAAACCCCTCCCTCCCCCCTTTGTCTTCACCCCTGACAAAAATGCTTGTTTACACATGTGGCAGCCCTGAAGTAGAATTATGCATTTTCCTTAAGTTGGTTTCTGACAGTAACGTATAGTGTATGATGTTTTATTTTACTGAGAAGTGTTGCACGTGTAAACAAAATTCATTTTAAAGTGTCCCTCATTACTTCAAGTGTCCCAGGAAATCCCAGTTAAGGGTACTCGCCAACCAGGTTTATAGATTCCGCTAAAAAACTATTTGAATATAGGACAGTGGTTCTGATATAACCTGAATGAATGTGGCATGACTTAATGCGTCATCTTGTTCAATGTTTTAGGTAAAATGTCACAAATTTTAAGTCTCAAATTAATTTTTAAGCAGCGTAGTTAGTAAGAAAGTGTAATCTTTGTTAAGTTTTGAAAATTATACAATTTACTTTTAAAGTGAATAATACATAGATGATTCACCTACCTGTGAACGTTGGCAGTGGAGAGTTTTTTCACAATTGTCATCACTAATTAGTTTCCGATGTATAAATGCTGGCTTTCAGGTCTCCGTATGCGGAACATGATCACCCTCGCTCATAAATTTTATGTACGCTTGCGTCACACCTATTCAATAAAGCTAATTTATTACAGCCGTATCTTTATTACGAGCAACAGAATGAAATGCTGTCAATTTTTCTCTTGCAGTTTCCTTTGAAATTACATGGCAATGAAAGGTAACCCGTTATATCAAGATAGGTCGTGCTCGTATAGTTCAATTTGTGCTATTTCCAATTAAAGACTGTTCACAATAAAATGAACACTTTTTAAATCAACCTTAGAAAAAAAGTCACTGCCCTTACCTGCATGTATTTTAACGGGCGCAATGAGTGACATGTGCCCAGTAAAGTTGGTCACAATGGAAGAGAAAATAATGCCATATATTAACGTCGAATAAAAATGTAATGTAACCATTTGTGATAACTTAAATAATTTCTCTCGTTTTCTATTTTTATTTTTAATGCATCTAAGTGTAAAATGAGTAGATTTGTACAATATTTACTGTTGTAACAATTTCACAGTTTCACTTGGCCGACACATGAATAAAGTGATGAGGCCTATGGCAATATTAATTTTACATTAGGCGGAATAATTCATGACATGCATACAAGTAGATCTTAAGCAGGGCTTTCAAAAGTGCTCACTTTACTGTGAACAGCCTATACACACTTGAACTATAAGTAAGAGGATTCAGCAGCCGCAAACAAAAAATGTTATGCTCTGGTTAGGTGGCGGACCATAAAAAACTCGACTACCCTCTGCGGATGCCATATTCAAAACCTTCAGAAGAAGCTGCCTTTCTGAAAGTCATCGACGTATCAATCGGTGTACACCGGACGTTCGGTTTTTTTTTTTTTTTTTTTTTTTTTTTTGGAGTTCGGTTGAATCTATGTATCCATCAGTTCAACCGGCTTGAAATGTCGGTGGACGCGCCCTAGAGCATCAATCGATGAAATTTCGTCGTCGCGTCGCGTGAATTGAGGGGCCCGCTCCCCCAACAATTTTAATTACGTGGTAATTTGTGGGTCAATACGCTTAGGCTCATGGCCTCTGTGCTTTCCGAGGAAAATGAGCGAATTTGACAGGAATTTGAGCATTGGTAAAACGAAAACCCGGATAAATAAAGTTAATGTACATTAGTTTTTGGGTTTTGAAAATAACAATGTTCATTATAGGCGTTCAGCACTCACAGGCACATCGTGTTAGTCACACGGGAAACTACGAAAGCTCCCCTCCCCCCGGCGGCCAACACCACGGGAATTTTTTAAGCTAACTTACGACTATAGTCCATTCACGATTACTTCGACACTTTTCTGATGCCATGCTAAATTTCTACTTCCAGGATATTTCTCCGCCTCATGCAAACAAAGCTTAATAGTGTTTCTAAAATGACACCAGAGGAACAATATGCCGCATTCGTGGGCACTCAGTGTAACAAAATTAGGCATTACCAACACACCTATTTTCTAAATGCCTTAATTCATATTAATTATAAATTAAATGTTATAATAGTAGATGGAAAATGTTCCTTCGGGGACAAGGGCTGGGGGCTGTGGCTCGCTGACCGCCATGTTGAATTCGGTACTTCCCATTCTGTAATTCCGGTCACGCGACCGCCATGTTGGATTCTGCAGTATTTGTAGCCAGTACATCGCCATCCCGGACCGTCATCTTTGTAGCCAGTATGCCACCATCTTGTTACTTACTTTCGTTCGACTGCCCTTTTGGTAATTTTCGTGCGCTTTCATTCTGAAGGTTTTCGCCGAGTGCTCCCACTTTTCTGACTTGCATGCCTTATTTTATTATTTCGCTCTCCTATCTCATTCTTCCCTTCTCTAATTCTCTCCTATTCGTTTGTTTACATCGGTTGTTGCTGGAGGCCGCCATATTTGTTTACATTTACACGGAGGTCGCATTCTTGGTTTGGAGTTTGTCATTTGTTCGACGCCATCTTTCTTTTCATAAGCTGCTGCTAGGTGGTACATCAGTTGATCGATAAGTCGCATTTGCTCCACTGCCATCTAGGTGGCGTGCCAGTCGCTCGGCTGTGATAGTGGTTCTGGAGTTGGCCGCAAGGGGCGTTGCTTTTTTTGTAGAACCCAAAATACCATGTGTTACAGCGAGGGATCGAACTGCTGGACATTGGGTCGCCTTAGACCACTCGGCTATCGTGACATGCGCTGGTATAAGAGTTTGTAAGAAGTATATAACTTGGAGACGAATAGATTAATATCTTGTCTCTCATTAAAGAGTTTGCATTTTATTTATTGTATAATTTTTAAGGTTTTTACTTACATATAGTAATTTTTCATGTATATTTTTATTGTATAGATTTAACTTATACAATTTTTATTTTATTTTTTAATTATATTTATATTATTTAGGTTTAACTTACATATATGTTATTTAGATATAGCTTATATACTTTTTGATTATGTAATTTTTTATTTTAAGTATAGATATTTTTTAGGTATTTTAAATTACCCTACTTTTTTATATGACTTATACAAACAAGTATATCGAGCGACATGTTTACGAACTCGTATTATTTAGACAGATAAGAATATGTCGTCAGAAAAAATATATGATTACGTTACTATGACCAGCGCCATATTGAATATTTATAAACATATATAAAACTGTAGTAGTAAATATATGCCAAGTGTTCTATATTATGAACGTTGACTATTCTCACTTTTTAAATTTTTTTATTTACATATAATAATTTCCGCACACAACCACCCATAATCATTCAATACAGTTAAGTATCCACTTAATATTACCTAACTTCACCCAACCTGAACACCACACTCTAGTCATGTATGTAAGAACTGGGAATATATTTTTTTCATTAAAAGAATATGAAGTATATATTAAAAAAAATATATTATGAAAAGGTGTACCTATGGAGCTATGGTGCGAGTCATTTTAGGGTCATTTTCGAGTCATTTTTGAGTTAAAGGGTCAAGAGTCAGGCGTCAAAGAGTCGGTCTTGTGAGTGGGAGGTCTGACAGGAGTTAGTTGTGCAAGGAGTTAAAGATTAACATTTTTTAAAAATATCTGTTGTTTCATATTTGTTATGTTTGTATATGGGCGCGATCGACATAATAAATATTTATGCTATAATTTAAGTTTCAAATGTGAAATATTCCAAGCCTAGTTAGTTAGCGATGTTGCAGGTTGCGATATACCTCTAGGCCAGAGTATTGGGTTCGAATCCAACTTCATGTTGTCATTATATTCAGAAACATTTTTACGCTTTGCAGATGTCAATTTACTATCGTCTGTAAAATATGCATTTTTCATAGCAGTATTGGAGTTCACATCTTTGTGCTTAGCGATGCCTGGATGTTGTTTACAACTATGGCTCACATTTTTCATAGTTACACATTTATTTTCCTTCATAGTCCACTGTTTTGAAACACTATGCAGGCTTGCATAATGTTATCGATGCGTCTACTGAAGATCTTTGCACAGTAACGAAATTGTTCGGCAAATATTACAGGAATATATAATGACGGCAACATGCAATAATCCTGGGGACAGGGTGAAATACAAGGTTCTGTAATTTTATTAATGGTGCAAGTTTTTCTAAGATTATTAGTGCAGTTCGTGTTCTGTTTAGTATTCATGTGCACTTGTTATAAATCTGTAACTGTTAGGTATGGTGTAGGGACTCGAGATCAAAGCCCGAAACTATTAAAACAATATTAATTTCCCCATCCGGTCTTAGAAAAAATATCGGATGACGTTTTTCGAGTGATGGGAGAAATCTTTTCTTTAAGAATAAAAACCGTAAAACGAAAATGGAATTGATTTGTCGTTAAAGTTGTAACAGATCCGATGCGAGAATTGAAAATATAAAACCTGAGGCCAAAGGTCGAACTTTGGATGAGCGTTCGTATAATAAGAACCTTCCAGATTGGGTAGGAATTAAACCTTACAGAGTAGATGAGATTTCCTAGCTTATCTGTACTTCCTGCCTGATAATGGTGGTGTTATAAAAAAATTCGAGTGACGATTGTAATTTGTATAATAACCAAAGTTTCAGATTTTTTTTCTTTATATATATGCTCGTGGTTTTTCAGAATGTGGACATGCTCATGTGGCATGTATAAAATCTTATACAACATATATAAAAATATAAATTATATTTAATAAAAATTAGTTACTTTTATGCATAAATTTTATGACATGTGTCGAGTAATGTGTAAAAGATGTGCATGTTTACTTCTTATGGGACACTATAGCCCTGTAAGACTGTATAAAACCCGAAGTTGTGAGAGAATGTATACAGAATATTTTGCGAAGAATTATATATTTCAATGTCGTGTGCTTTTTGGCTGGAATGACGAATTGTTTGGTGCAGTGGCGTGAGAGCAGAGTTTCGGAAGTTACGTCACGGTCAACCCCCTGGACAGGCGATTCCGCGTCACGCGGGTATAGTATTTCTCTGTGCAAAAGACACGCTGTACGAATTTCAAGTCGGAGAGACAGGCGCACAGCGGCAAGTGAGCGAGTACATCATGCCGAAGAGATGTAGTTTGTAAAACAGTAAAAGTTTGTAAAACATATGTCTACCACATGACTGTACACATAAGGATTTTTGCATTATAACCGAACAGAGAATTTATAATTTGCATGTAAAGAATGGGGTTATAATTTACGTACTGATATATGTCTAATAAAAGTTATTAACACACACACACACGTGTTGCCCGAGAACTGAACTAAGGATTTTAATGCGGTAGTATTCTTTCCACCGTGGCTTTATTTTTGTTCCACCATAGCTTATTTTTCAGATTAAATAATTGAAAACGAGGGCGGTCAGGACATACGACATCATCATAATATGTGTATATTCTTAATTCCATAATATTTTATCCGTTTTGTTTTTGTTGCACCTTTAACCTTAATACATATAAATTCATTATTTATTTTTCAGTCTCGCATGAGACAATACACAAATAAATTTGTTTGTTTTGGTTCAGGGAGTTTGAAAAGTAACTCTGTGTGTAAGAAAAAAAGCTTGAATTTTAATATTAAATCCTAACTGTATACTGTAGTTCTATTTTCCAGTAAACTTCCTAAATTTTATTCGAAGTTTTTAACTAATCCCTAGTATAACATTGGGACCATCAATATGCATTTGACTTATTCCTTAAGATCTGTTGAAAAGCGTTACGTATCAGATGCATACAAATATATAGTCTATTTGCGGTTTCTTCATGCATTTTGAATCAAACCTTCGAAAAATAACCCCATGCATGACATGTTTGGTTGTTTCCTAAATATACAGTGAGTAGAGAGAGCGGCGGGCTCCTGGACCACTATGCGAGTGACGCGTGGATGGAACAGCTAACTTGCATATTGCTAATTTGCACATTAATTGTTACTTAATCGATTAATTGCTAATTAATCAAATTATTAAACAGAATTGGATTAAGTAATTGTCTGATCAAATGTATTTGATCAAATTTCTTTGATGTAGTTTTTATTTTAATTGGTATTGAAAGGGTTAAATGTCATAAGGGTGATATTTGCGGAGCAGCATCGATGTGTACTCTCTGATATGCAGGAGCCGACTGAACAGAGAGGTATATTGTTATTGGGTATATATCTGTTGAGGTTGATGGAAGAGTGGCATAATAGAAATTTTCTAATTTGTTTGGAGCACTTGGGACTAATATGCGAATAATGGGAGCGGGGTTACACATCCATCCAGGTCACTCTCTGGATGCATACTGAGGATTTAATTAATTTAGATGCGGGAGGAATGTTTCCTTCCATAAAAGAAAGCAAAGAAAATATTTTTTAATAAATTAAACTAAAATATTCGACTTAAGTTGAAATAGCCAACTGAAATAAGTGAAAATCAATAAAATTACTTTAATCACTAACCCAATCATCCAATATGTACCAAACGGACTGGAAAACTATTTCCCTGCAAAGAAACAGGTAACTGATCTCCACCTTAATCATGTGATTACTACACAAAACATTAAAAAATTACTTTAATCATGCGATTACCACAAATTTATTAAACAGAGAAAACTACAAGAATTTAACCATGCGATTACTGAATGAAACACATAATTTATATTAAAACTGTAGCGAATTAACCACAAAACTATTTCAAACATATTAAATGCAAACTAACTGAAGTCATTAAACAAAGTTAATTAAATTAAAACAATCATTCACATACGAACCAATAACGACAAGCCTAGCTAACATAAAATCACACGATTTATAATCAAAAACTCACCGTAACTCCACGGAATATTAACATCGATGGAACCTAAGCACACATCTTCCACTTCACCCACATCGGCTCTCAAGAGCAACACGTAATCAGAATAAAATATTCTAAACATCGAAATGCAAATATGTACAAAAATCGCAATGAAATACAGTTTAAACCAGACGAACGATCTTCCACACTTCCCATAACGCCTTACAAAAAATGATAGATTACACTAAGAAATGAATCGTATCACCAAATTGCAAACCAAACCCCGTGTATTCTTTTAAAACTCATTCACCATATAATTAAACTGCTTGCATGAAAATTACGTTTAAACCTAACACAACTACCCAAGAAAATCACTTCGCTCTCACCATACATTGAAAATTCACTACTGCTATCCTGCTCTTACAAATGCATTATGAGTCAGCAAGCAGCAATTCTAAAAAAACATTTTCCGATACCCCATCGTACGCCGTCGTCTCTGTCGCTCCGACTCGCCTATCATACGCATTCCATGTAAATGAATAATAAAAACATGTGAATTAATGCAACCGAATAATTATCCGAACACGTGAGAGAAAAAAGTAGTATGTTGTGTAGGAAATGGCATCACTGCTCCATGCCTTGCAGGCAGCTCGGCTGCTCGATCAGAACTGAAAGCTCCCAGGACCAAAAATTTTTGCCGATCCACCCCCACCCCTCCACTGCGCTCCCATTAGGGAGAAGGAACTTACCTGAATACCTCAATCCCTCATGCCTCCAAGACAGATCTGGCGCCGCTTTGTCGCGAACCAAAAACACTGCCCACCTGCCTGTGAAGACTGGCTCGCCGAGGAAATTTCAAGTAGGCCTACATAGTTACTTATGTATACCTATACACAATTTTGTATAAAAAATTGAAAATAATTCTATATTTACATAATTATATACTTATACATATCTAAATATCTATACAGAATTTTTTCTATTCCTATCTTATATAAACACATAATTATGCATAGTCATTTTATATATATAGTAGAACCTGCATGTTTTTTTGGTTGAACAAATATTTGGGTTTTCTCTGAGCGTTCAGATACCACAAAGATGAATTGTGTACACGAAGGGTGTCCTTTTGAACTCGACAATCATGGTGCCGTGAACCTGCATAATTGCTAATTGGTTGTCGCCAGTGCCGATTCTGCAATCGAGTTTTCACCTATGTTCAAAAATGCATGTCGGCATCCATAGAAGAGTCCTTCTCACGTGGTAACGACCAATTGGGAAGCATGGTGATGGCCTGTCATGGTGCTGCATTGTTCAGTACAAAGTTCATGTTGCGCATCGATCAATGACGAAGTGAGGTGGGAGCCTGCTGTACTTCTGTGCACTTTTATTGCAAAGTGAAAATACAGTTTACTCAAGAAGCTATGAAATATACCGATTTACCTGGATATATACTTTTTTAAAGCGAGATTATTAAATAAAATTTTCGCCTTTCAGCTTTTGGAGGTAGACTGTATAATGTTATTTTGAAATGGAGTGAATTTATTTAACTTGTGACCCACACACACACCGCACTTAGAACCGCACATAGAAACGCAATCACAACCAGCACCGCACTTAGCACCGCTATCGCAATCAGCACCGCACTTAGCACCACGAACACAATCAGTACCCCAATTATCACCGCAATTAGCACCACAAACAGAATCAACACCGCACTTAGCACTGCACCTATCACCACAATCGCAATCAGCACTGCAATCATCACTGCAATTAGCACCACAATCACAATCAGCACCACAATTATCACCGCAATCATAATTAGCACCACAATCGGCACTGCAACTCAATCCCAATCCTTCGATTATCTTTAGCTGCTCCACCTGGTCCACCTGCACCACCTTTTCCACCTGGTCCACCTGCTCCACTTGCTCCATCTGCTCCACTTGGTCTACCTGCCCCACCTCACGTGATTGGCTGGTCGGTGTCTGCACAATATTAATGGTGAAGTATGATTGGTTCAAAGTCAACATGACACCATAGGATTTGCAAACTCGTATATTATAAGCAGTAGGGAGGTAAGTTGAAAAATTTAGTTTGACAGAAGCTGACATGAAAGGTGGATCATCTCGGCTAGCTTCTGCCTCTTTGCATATATTTTTTCTCGAGTGTTTTGCTTTCAAGGTCATTCAAGGGCATGGGGTCAAGGTAGTCTGCATCAAATATGGTATTAGGAGTCTGTAATGTATTATGCATGCTGACTTTCCTGGATTTTTCTCGAGGTTTTGTTTTCAAGGTCATGGGATCAAGGTCGAGATTACCTGCATCTAATATGGCGGTATTAGTATATTATGTATTATGCTTCCTGACTTCTGTGTATTTTTTCTCGAGTTTTTGTTTTCAAGGTTATTCAAGGTTATGGGGCTAAGGTCGCGGTATCTGCATCTAATATGGCAGTGGTAGTCTGCAGTATATTATGTTTGCTGACTTTTATGTATTTGTTCTCGAGTTTTTGTTTTCAAGGTCATTCAAAGTCATGGTATGAAGTTCAAGATTGGGGGGGGGGGGGGGGTCATGGGTCACAGGTCAAAGTTAATTTGCTAATGCGCATTGACTTCCAATATGGCAGACAAGTGATATATACCGAGATGGTGGTTACCTACCAATATGGCTGACTGGGTATGGGAGAGGGGGTGGAGGCCAGTCGAATAATTTGCTTGGTGAGGGGAGGTGGGGAACCTCGGGAAATTAAATTTTAAAAAAGAATTTGAAATGAATTTTTACAATTTTTAATACTATTTTTTTGTAATGTTTAAAATAATTTCTAATAATAAATTTAAGTGAGTTTTTAATTATTTTAATAATACATTTTTTACGATTTTTTTTGGAATTTTCTAGAATTGTTTAGGTTTTCAAGGTCAAGGTCGAAGGTCATAAGTAAGGTTAAAAAATCATCGGTATACAATATGGTGCAAGATGGCTGACAACCAAGATATCTGATGGTTAGATCTAACTCTGATCCTGGCTCCTTTGTATCGATTCGGCATAGAGTATACCTATAAAACCAATACGGCCGTCACTGCTATTTAGGTCCTAAGGAAGCCCACAAATTACATAAATTGGGTGAAAATTGAATTTCAAGGGCTTCTTTCTGCACATGAGGGGCTTCTATTTTTTTTTGTTATGGCAAAACGGAAATTTTTTAAGGAAAATAGGGAAATTTTTGGGGTATTTTGGTCGATTTTGAGAGAAAAGAAGGGAAATTTTGAGGGATAAAAGAAAAAAAATGGTGGACGGTGACGTAACAAAATGGCGGGGGCCGAATCTTGCCATCCTGCCAAGCCCTTGGCCCCAACTTTCCATATCCCTATACTTGTTTAATTTTAGTAAATAAATAAATAAAAATAAATTAATTAATATATATATATACACACACACACACACACACACATATATATATATATATATATATATATATATATATATATATATATATTATATATACACACACGCATATATATTCCGTAGAGTATCGAAATATAGCAAAGCCATACTATGGGCAACGGAAAAGTAACGCTCTAGAAACAAATTCGGTAGGTAAATAGTTTTCCTATCCGAAGAAAACAGAACTAATTTCATCTTATCATTTATAGGATTGTTTTATGGGTATATTTTTCATACTGCAAACATTAGCAAGTAAGTATGTATAATTATTGGCGACATAAATTAAGCTAAATTATAAAGCTAATAATTTACAGCAGAAGATTATATTGCGCGAACAATTTTGTGCAAAATATGTCATTGTTGTGGAGGGCCTAGTTAAATAAATACAATTACGTTTTTAAATATATTCACATGTAAGAAACGATGAAAATAAGCATGGTAACAGATTTTCAGCATTTCAAGGCTAATCAGTTGACAACAGTAAGATCAATATATAATATTTTAAAAGAGAGAACGAATTCCTTTGGAACTGAACATGTGGAAAGAAATATTTAACTGCAAGAGCTGCATGTGCATAGTCAGTAAGCAGCTATATCTGTCCAAGTGGTACAGGCTGTTAATTGCTAGTTGAGCACGTTTGAAATAAACCTTTGAAAAATGTCACTGCCTATACCAGCATATATTTTTCTGGGTACATTAACTGGCATGCGCTCAGTAAAGTTAGGAACGATGGAGGGAAAGTACAGCAGTTAACATTTTTTAAAAGTTGAATTGAAAGTATTTTTTATATATCGATGAATAGTGAAATGATTTCTTTCACTTTCTTTTATTTTTCCTACTTAAAGGTGCAAGAATTAACAAATTTACGAAATATTTACTTTTTAATAATTTTACATTTTCACTCGACCGACGCATAAATAAAGCGATCAGGCTCATGCCAATGTTAATTGCACATATGGTGGAAAAATACACAATGTGCATACAAGTACATTTTAAGGCTTTAAGAAATGCTCAGCTTACCGTCAATAGCATGTAATACAGTTATACTGCTGGAAAAAAGAATAATGTTTTTATATTTGCAGTGTTAATTAAGTATTTTTTTTAAGTTATAAAAAAAACGCTTAAATAGAGGAAGTCAGTCTTCTTGAATAACTACTCTCACAATCTAAATACGTAGATTAATTAATTGTCCTTACAACGTTATTGAATAAATTTCCCAATAGAATAGAAATTTTGAACCTTCATCCACACAGCTTATTTTTACAGCATTGTTACTTGTGAACCAATCTGTAGGCACATATCGTATATAGCATATAGCAGGTTCTTTAGACTAGGATACTAATGATATAAAATAACTGTTCGTGCAATATCACTCGCTGATCCCAGAATGTCATCTGCATCTGCGTTTTCATGGGCTAAGACGTCTCATGAAAAGTTTCAAAATACAAAGCGTAAAATTAAGAAAAACCAAATTAATATCGATACCACTACAGGAATTACTTATAGAAACCTATTGAGTCGTTCAGATTCAGTCTATACTCATTGCTTCCTAATCGGTATCAGGTCATTTACAAAATGTTACTGTGGTTGTAGTTGGGATTTTTAACCTTTGACATCTATACAAAGTGAAAAGAACACGGCATGTACATGAGATGTTCTAAGCTTGTTAATTGTTAGATTATGGAAAAGTAGCAATTTATAATATGAGAAATTGCATGTCGTATAGTAACATTTTAAATTAAAAAAGCGAAAGAATTTGGTACCTACATACTGGCTTCGTTTTGCAAAGCATGGCATTTTTGTGTATATTTTGCCAACAAAAAAAAATGCAATTATATCCGTATTTAAAAAATTAAAATTCAGCTGAACTACATCTGATCCGTTCCCGTTACACTTGCTAGCTGCCCCTTTTGTCGAGGAATGCAGGATTTACCAATTTCATCGATGAAAAAGGGCAAAGAACTGACTTTGTTTTGGCAGGTGTGTCTGCACTGCATTTGTAACGGTATGTTGTACTGTGGAAATTTGCTCTGAACGAAGTCGACAATCATCAAGTTAATATTTAAGAAAGGCGATAGCAGAAAACTACAGACTTATACTTCACTTTATACTTTTTCCAATTTTTTTATAACTACACACACAAGTTAACTTATTAGTTCTGAGCAAATATGCTAATTCTTTACAACGAAAATACGATTTGCATGGAGTTTCTTACAGCTGAAAATCTCATAAGCTGTAATGAAAATTATCTATGTAGTGTTACTTTAACAAAGTTTCTTGGTCTACATATTGAAAGTCGTTTAAATTGCAAATAACACACAAATTACAGAACTAATAGACTTAGTAGATCATTTTCTTCTTTCAGACACCTGTCAACACTAATAACCAAAACATCCCTCAAACAAGTATATTTAGGTTATTTTCATGCTGTATTAACTTCTGTAATCACTTTGTGGGGCAATTTCAACCGACAGTAAAAAAATATCGATCCTCCAAAAAAATCTGTTACGATTTTATACAACAAGATAAATAGAAATTCTCGCAGACAGCTTTTAAAGACTGAAAACATACTAGCCCTCGTAGGACAAGTTTTTGATATTCTTTTACATGCTACCGATGAATTTTAAAAAAATCCGATTAAACAGTGAAATTCATCAACATAATACAAGATTACTATATATTTGCATAGCCCTTCAACCTCATTATCATTATTCCAAAACGGATTTCATTTCTAAAATATACTATTGCCTTCCGCAAGAGTGCAAATACGAATGCAGGAGGGGCCGCCGTGGCTAAGCGGTCAGACTGCTTGCCTCCCACCAAGACGAACCGAGGTCAATCCCGGCCGGGTCACTACCAGACTTTCGCAAGTGGGAATCGTGCCCGGACGATACCACTGGTCAGCAGGTTTTCTCGGGATCTTCCGTTTCCCCGTCCATTCATTGCTGCACTGCTCCATTCACACTTCAGTTCACCTCCATCGGCTATCAAGACCTCGATGTTAAGAGCTGTCCAAATCTCTCATCTCGACTATATTATATTCTGTTGGAACTATAAGTACATTCTAAGTATTCTTTTTCCGTGTTCCCATTTATGTACAATTTAAATTAGTAAAGTAACGATTTAAGTCGTTTGGCGGAATAATGTAACTAATTTGTCTAGTACTATCCACCACTGCTCTTGATTTACAGGGCATTCCCACAGGCATACATTCACATTATAAGAGTGCTCTGATAGCAGAAATACTTTATTTCAGCATTTTATTTTAATCTGTTACACCTACTTCTTATTTGCTTTTAATGTGCAAAGCTTCTGCCAATATCGACTTCGCAGACATTTCGTTTTTCTTTCTTTGTGAAGCTTAGCCATGGCTTAGTCACAAAGTTGCATCCAGTTAGGTATATAATCCATTCACGGTTACTTCATACTTTTCTGAAGCCCTGCTAAAATTCTACTTCCAGGATATTCCTTCGCCTTGTGCAAACTAAGCTTAACTAAGTCTGGAAAATTATACAAAAGGACAACGCACTGAATTCGTGCTCACTCAGTGTAACTGTATTTTGTATAAGAACTATTTCTTACTAGGCGCTACCAATACACATTTATTTCTCGCTGTTTTTAATTCAAATTATTTATAAATGAAGCATTATAATTAATACATACAATATTAATAACACTTAAATTTAACAGAAAAAAAGTAACTCTTATGAACACAAGTATAAAACGCTTCTTATATATGGCATATTTCGGAAATATCTAGCAATGCCATACATGGGGAGATTTCTCAAAGGTATTATTCAAAAAGGATGAAATAACTGCGAATAGACTGTATCTGGTGTCATCCAGAGGGCAGATGTAATCGTGATGCGTTTCGTTACCATCGGTATGGGCTAATGTCATACAGACTGATTACCGTATCGTTTAATAAATTTTGTTTATATAATAAATAAAATAAATAAATATATAATATATATATATAATATATATATATATATATATATATTATATAGTAAGGAATATTTGAGAGATATAATTTATATATTCTTCATATTAGCGATTGACACGCCCCACAGTTGCGCGCCAAATTTAATCTGCGGTGATATACTTGGAAATAATAAGTTTGAATAAATATACGTAGTATAGCGGGCGAGTTTTAATTTTAATTTGCGTGTTTGTGTGTGTGTGTGTGTGTGTGTGTGTGTGTAATATTGAGAAGGAGTGAGATGTACATTTATCAATGCCGTCTTGTTGGAACTGCAAACTCTCTTCTGTCTTACCCTTGTAAAATTTGCATTCCAGGAACGTCAATGAGCTTAGACTTACAATTCCATACATAAACCTTACACTCCAAACACAACTGATAGAAAAAGATAATTGCAACTAACATATTTTATTAGAATCAGTCATCATATGCGTCTTTGAATTTATGAAAATCTGGTGAAAACAAATTGTGTGTACTGATTACATTTATATTTGAAGTTAATTTATGAGGAAATTACCTCATATTTATTGCAAATAGGATTTTAATACCTCCAAAATACCACAATCCTTAAAATACTCATTAAAATAATTCAATAAAATAAATTATTGTTGCTAGGTTCTCAAAAAATTACGTTTACATGTAAGTTATTTCTGTTCAAAGATAGTTCACCTAACGTAAATTAAATATGGAAAATGTTCTAGAGCTCTACGAAACTAAAAATGTAGTAGGGGGATGGGTGTTCTACCTTACTTTTGATTAATCGGATCAACCCTTTGATATCAAATTGATTGAAAGGGTTAATTAAATTGACTGAAAGGGTTAATCCTTAATCCGATTTTAATCCGATTAAAAATGCTTTAATCCGATGGGAGTAATTCTTAATTCGAACTTAATCTGATCGAATAGTAATTTTGTTTTTAATTTTGTGTGACTTGATAAGTGTATACTTTGGTGCAAGAGTGTACTAAGGGTAATTTTTTTAGTTTATTTCTTTTTTTTTGAGGGGTTGGGGAGCAGCTCTGGTAGATGTTCACCCTCTGAGCTCTCGGATGAGGTGTGACGTGTTGGAGGCGGGGTGTATATGTGGTGAGTTGTGTGCAAGAGTGGCATAAGTGTTAATTTTTTTGGGTTGGTGGTGATATTGCTCGTCGACGGTGTTGGGATATAGGCGATTTGTTAGTAATTAAACAGAAAGAGAAAAAGTTACGTATAGTTAACACACAAGAGAAATTTCAGAGTGTTTAAACAAAATATATTTCTACAAATGAATAACCTGGTGTTGACAAGTGCTAAACGATCAGAATTACGTCAGTCTCCAGTATGAAATTAACTAACGAAGCAAAAAAAAGTCGCTATAAATTAAACGGCACTCTTCCTAATCACAATAACTAGGTATTTTGGAAGAAAAAATAAGTGACACTATTTGACGCCTCTCGCACGTAACTTACATGATTTTAAAACACATCCGTTTGGTTGGGAGATGGCTGAAGAAATGACTACAGTGTATGACGTGCGCCAACTTATAAGCTGTCAGATATGTGGAGTGCATCTGACAGGTGACTAAGTATATAGCTACTTGGAAAGAGATGCGAATACGACTTACATGACAAATGGATAAAATTTATGTTTACGATGAACGTACTAATATATAAATTATACTAGTTGAATTAAAAAACATATACATTTTTAAAATATTAAAACGATAATCGCTGCTAACACTCAGGCGTATGATCTGCCTACACTCTCCGAAGCCCGCTTACAGCCGCACCCAGTGAATAGATGGTTCAGAGGAGTGATCAGTAGTGTGTCTATCCTGAACAAGTTATGGGGAAGAACTAAGATGGTGCCGGACAGCTAAAACTGTTCACATCGGTGCTGCCTGCAGAACCCCCGGCCCTTTGACCAAACAGTGTCTCTGTTCGAAAAGAGAGTTCTTCTCCAAGGCCACGCACCCCCGACTCCCTCCCCCATTACCATCCCAGAACAGGTTTTTTGCTGGCTGGAGAACTCCCCAGTCCAAGCACCCCGCCGTCGTTGTCGATCCAAGGTCATGCGACCTCGTGCAGCGAAGGTTGGACTCTTCCGAATGCGTTAACCTGTCTTACTTACACCAATGAAATTTGTATCCCTTTGGGTAAATATTTCCCGATATTGTGATCCCCACAAGATAATCCCAAAGATTTAACATTCCAACAAAAACACTTTATATTTTAATTCTTCAAACTTTATCCCGTTTTACAGCAAACTATAACTAACTATAAGACATATTTTGACTCGTTAAAATTTTTTGTAAGTAATGGAAACCACGCACCTTTCCACTTACACAAGTTAAACTTAGAACACCATTCACGCATCATTCGATTTAAACAATACACAAGAAAATGTTTCTTACTTTCAATCTGTTTTTAAATATTTGTGCGTATTTCACGTATAGTTTTTCCTAGCCCAGAATTTAGATACACTAGCTACCATAAAATTTATTAAAAAATAATACTTTTCGAATAATATTACTGAAATAGCACGTATACATCTTGCAATGACTGCTATCGAATATCCAATCTGTTAAATTTTGAGATATTTCAATAAACTTAAGAAAATTTAAAGGAAAACGGTGGCCATTTTGTAATCGTATAACCCATCATTTAGTATAATAAAGTCCAACTGTTAACAAATTATTTAAATCGTAAAGAGATACCCGAAACAAATAACTTTATTACATAATTTATGGAATCTACATAACGAATTATCAGACAAAAAATTAGTGGGAAAAACCAAGTTCGTATTACATATGTACGTTAAAAGTATCGTTAAGACAATCACAGTTCAAACTGGCTTACTCAACAGACTAACCTCCAACTAACACAATCGTTTAGTAAACAAAGTCTTTAAAAATTCCCTACAAAATATTTCCAAAGCCATCTCTCTCCCTTCTAAATTCCTAAAATTAAATTAATCTTTATTCATTTTAGTCGAATACCAAGTAAAGACGTATTTCGTCTAACACACGTAGATTTAACCATGTGGTGAATTATTAGTTATACTACCGCAATTAACATACAAATGTTAGAGCGGAAGACATTTTATCGTCATTAAGTAAACATGTTACTGTTTAAAAACAGTTTAATCATACAGAAACAAGTTAGTTGTCATTCTGACATTGTGAGTTGAACATCTATTTGGAAGTTAACTATCTCCTCACACCGAAGATTATTCATTTAATCTACTTTGTTGTTAATGGAGACAGCACCGAATCGTCTACAGTGCAAATTCTGCGGGAAAATATACACAGTCGTCTACAATGTTCGTAGGCATGAGAGGAACGAATGTTTGAATAACGATTCTCGTACAATTTTTAACTGCAAAACTGTGATAGACAATTTGCAAGAATGGATAACTTAAAATCGCCATGTCAAGATCTGTTAAAAAAATATTTCTCCTGAGAAACTAAGTGTACCGTCTACATTACATAATAACACAAATGGAGAGGGAATTAACATAATTACAAGAAATTACATAGAATCGGATTCTATGAAATATATCCTAACACGTAAACGTAACGATTTTGACACTTAAAGTAGCGCAACTAGCTGCGGAGACCAGTTTCGGTAACGATACATCTCCTCTTTCTAAGCGAATAAAGTCAAAATTTGCGATGAAACATCAGGCGAAGACAGCAGTGACGATTACACCAATGAGTTCTCTTATACAAGTGATGCGAAGAAGGCTGGAAACTTCCCTTCAACAATTGCAGTGAATAATGACTACATATTTTCCGAAGATCCGAATGAACTTGTTCATAAACTTATATTTGATTGACCTGCAAAAACACGGGAAATATTCCGGAACAAAAAAAAAATAGTTTAAATCATAAGAGCATTTAAGGAACGAGGTTACATCGAATGAAGTAATATCTGCAAACACCCGAGAAGTATGATAATAAATTTTAGTTAACCCCGCTACATAAAAAAAAAAAAAAAAAATTCAAGTAAGCATTGCGTGATAGGAACATGTTTCAATTTGAAATATTATGTTTTCCTCAAACCAATCAAGTCGTTTGAATTTGGTTGGAGTGTTACTTAGGTTTTTTTGAGAAATAAAGTATGATTTGTGGAATAAACAGTCTTATTTGAGGAATAACAGTCTTATTTGAGGAATAAACTGGCTTTTTTGAGGAATAAACTGGTTTATTTGAGGAATAAAGTATGTTTCGTGGAATGGTTTTGTGGAATGTGTAACCAGTATTAAAATTTTTGGTATCTATGTCTTTGAATCACCCATATCTGCTTGTGCTATGATATTTGTAACTTCCTGTACTTGATTGTTTAATGCTGTGCATATATTTTGTAACCTCCTGTAGTTACTTGTGTATGTTTTGGAGCAATTTGTATGTGCTTATGTTTTGGAACATTCTACATTTCGTTTTGTTAAAACGATGTACATGAATTTGTGAAATAAGTGTGTTTGTATATATTTTTATCAATAAATAAGTCTTAAAATGAATCTTTACTTTTATTTAACTTATTCCTTTTAATGAAAAGTGAACTTGATTTCCTAAGAAATAAAAAAAAATATTGTTTATATATATATATAAATGTATTTGTTTTGTAAAATATTACTCAGGTTTTTCAACAGACCGAAAATTACTATTCAACTAAATATATTTGAAATTGTCTACTGGCAAAAGATGTCTGTTGAAAAACCCGAGTAATATTTTACAAAACACTATAAATACATAAAATAAGTTGTTATATGTCGCCAGCCTCCGTAGAGTAATCAGATTATGCAAGGAGGATCTGGGTTCGAATCCCGGATAAGGCATGGTTAATATAAGTAAGTTTAGGGTTCGAATCCCGGATAAGACATACTTGAAATAAGTTAGTTTCTGGGCTAGAGTCCCGGGTGAGGTATATTTCATAATAGTTATTTTCTGGGTTCGAATCCCGGCTAGGTCATGTATGATAATAGTTAGTTTATAAACATAAAATTAATAATGAACGAATCGCGTAATTGAAATGTATATATGAAATAAATGTTAGTAATTCGTTCTATCTATTACAGCCCATGGCTACAGAGATGGGCTGCTGCGAGGTAGCACAGCATAATTCACATATGTCCTCGAGGACATATGTGAAAGAGGAAAAAAAGAAGTATTCGGAAATTATCACTAGGTTATTTATACTAATTATTTCTCATTTCTTTCATGTGATTTATTATCCTTAGGACTAGTAAAAGCTTGTTTGTGTTGGCTCTGCTGACACTAGCTGGCAGTTCATTTTTATTCTCTTTAATTTACATGAGTCTACTGTATATTCGGTGGAGGGGAGGGGGCGGCAGGCCCATAACATCTTTCCCCCCTCTCCGCGCCAGAGTGGCGTGTACCACGACACTCTGGTTAAACCAGTACCAACTTCAGCAGAGGAAAATAAATGTCTGTCGAAGGGGCTTTTACTGTGTCTTTGCCGGTTTTTCCCTTTCTCTCTGTAGTTATCGGTTAACTATAGGTACACTTAAGGAGTCATGGCCCAAACTGTGGTCATGGCTATCCAATCCCTCTCTGCCACGATGCATGCCTCCTTACATGGATTCCTTCCCATGTAGGCAGCCCTGAGATGCATTTAGCTCCCATCCCTACCTCGGACACACATCTAAAACTTCGAATTAGGGTAGGTTAGAAAAACACTGGTTGATTTTTAAATTTTTTCGATTAGTTACACTAGCAATAAAATAACTGTTACGTTAAGCAATTGAGCTGTGTGTGAAATATTGCTAGTAATTAATTATTGTCTTCCCTCATAAATCGTTTTTAGAAATCTTGAAATTATATTATTTCATAAACTTTTGTTAACATCTTAGAAATGACAATTCCGCATTTATATTTATTAGTTTACTGGCAGTATTAAAAATTCCCCATTCTCTCTCATACGAATTGTGACGGAAGGAGCTTCCTTATCAAATCAAACATAATCGCCTTCTCTTTCGGACTGTACGGTAACACTAATTTTTTATTCGCCATCTTAAAGAAAATTACAGCAAAACTGTCCCCAACTTACTTTTCTAATGACAAAAACAAAGTTCAAACACATTTATAATAAAATTTGTTTGCAAACATGCAACAAGACAGACACAATTTTCATTGCTATCTTCCTAAAAATGCTGTGAGCATAATTCATCCGTGGTTCAACAATAAAAATCTTGGCTACGTTGCCAGATTTTGTAGTTGAGAGGCATCCACATCCCATTCGCCAAGCAGTCTGCTGGTTGACAACTATAATGTATTAAGGGTGGAGGACCGCCAGCAAGCCGCTGAACGAATGTCGTCTGAGCACTGGATGTTGTTTATAATTACGTCCCTTAATTCTTATGCTTTCTTTTTACATAAAATGACGCCCCATCACAATATTCTTTATATGGTTGCGCGGGATCTACGAGCCACATTGTCAGAAATTCACCATTAAATCCACCAGTGGGGAATTTTCTGGTGTCCACTGGTGTACACTGGTTGAGAGAATTCCCGAAAATCAAGTTGTTTAAACAATTTTGTTGCCAATGTACACGAATAAATACTGATGGAAGTCAAAGTGTACAAAGGCGGTAGAAATTCTACCAGATATTCGGGCAGCCATTTTGACGGGTGTCAAGTGGTCAGAAAGTAGTAATTTGGATTTTAAGGAGTTGTGAAGTCTGGAGTGAGGAAATTGTGGGAAATAGGTGTTGTTACTCAGGGCGCCATACATCATTCAGGCATAATGCCATGTTGAACTGGTAGAGCTGTCTCTCCTCTCAGGATCGTGCGGCCGACGACCATCGGTGCAATCCTTCCATGTTCTCTGCTCCAACTTCTCAGTAAAATATTTACGTATTGATTCGATTCTTACGCGGTGGATTATCTGGGCTATCCACACACCCATACATTATGTGATTTACATGATAAAGTCCTGAAAATGGAAACACTTTGAACACTGAAAATGTCAACACTGTGAATTTCGGCAGGAATCTTGAGGGCCCACGCCCTTAAAACGCCTTGTGGCTTACCTGAATAAAACACACGATATTCCATTGTAGTATTTATTCGGTTACGAATTACATGTTCCTCCAGGAAATAACTTATGCACGTTGCTGTACTTGAACCGTTCGGCGCGGCGGCACAACTGCGAAAATGGCGTGGAGGCCTTTACAAAGAAATAATGTGCTTGATGCTTCTCCAGGCAATGCAAACACTGGGGAGGTGAGCGGAGGAGTCTCGGGTGGCAGAAACGAAACGGTTCCGATTAATTAACTGTACTATTACAGTGAAAGATTGGTACAAAATATGTTGGTCGCCCAGACGCGCGAACCAAAGAGTAACACATGTCCCGCCTCTCAGGATACCTTGCGTCTACTGAAGGTTCAACATGACATGTGTGCCCAGGTGCGCCGAAGCAAACTTTTTTTTTTTGGGGGGGGGGGGGGGAACCCAAGAAACTAATATATAATTTTCTGAACTACTATATATATATATATATATATATATATATATATATATATTATATATAATCTGTTTGACGCATTATTACATAGAACAGTGACATGTTTACTGAAAACATCACATGATATCAACCTAAAGACATATGACAAGTGTTCAATAAATACACTGAATATTTATTCCACTACTTTCCCAAATAAGGTCTTTCTTTTGTCCTTGTGGGAAATAAATTCTCTCATTATATCATTAAGATTTAATACACTAGTTCTCTATTTGTGGACATGAAGTAGCATCACATGCGTTAGACGTTTCTCCTTCATGGTGGTCCGCAGATAAGTCTTCAAACGGCGGAGGTTAGAAACTGGACAGTAATAAAATAAAAGTGATCGCACTGTCGTTCTGCACTATATAATACTCTTTGTATACTTACACTACACTGTTCGTCTGCATCGACTACAAACAGAAGAGGAGTGAAGGCTGGGCGGACACAGACAAACGAATTGCTGTTGTTTACACCTCCTGAAGGAATAGTATTTCTACACAGGAAGGGAGTTACGAAGCACGCAATTACAGGATGTAGATAATGTGCAGACGCCAAAGTGACGGCGTGCGAAAAGGGGAGGGGATTAGTCACTGCACTGCTCGCGACTTGTGGTAAGTCAACCGCCATATCGCTCACTTCCATGCATTCGACGACTGGACTATTCTATCGGCAGCGCACATTGTTGTGAGGGCCACCATACTAAAATAAAAACTTGCATGGCTGCTTGGTGTTTTATGATGTAATGAAGGCGAAGAATCGAAGGAATGTTACGGGGTTAATTTTTCGAAACTTGTGTACACAAAAAGTGGAGGGGCAAATCACATGCTTTGCCCCCCTTCAAAACGAGTGGAGGAGGGCAACTGCCCCTGCTGCCCTCCCCCCCCCCCCCAGCACTGGCGCCTCTGTGTGTGCCAGCATTGCACAGGTAGGCTGGCCAAGGGGAACTATTTCTTGCATCACCCTTGAAATAAATATTCTACCTACTTACCATGTTGGCTTAAATACTCTACAAAAATACATTGCACTGAAAAAGGGGTAATACATGTGAAACATGGATGAAATGAAGTGTGGATGGGTATACATAAGAATGAGTACACTTACAAGCAATGCATAATAAACACTTGCACTGGGCTATGGGCATTAAAACTATATTTGAAGGTTTTATGTCACACTGGCATGACTTGGCGTAAGCACCCTTGCCCTGTTTAAGCCCTTTATGAAATACTAGTACACAGGTATTACACTTTCGTGTATCTGTATCCCGCTCAGTTGCACGTGGCTGCTTGGTCATTCTCACTTGTTGCACTGTTCGGCACACTTACTTGCTCACTGTTATGCTCGCCTATGCATTCCGTTTGGTCTTGCTCGTGCATGTCATGGGCGCACTGGTGCACCAACACACTTAATAGTGTGTGGCCATCTGGTGTGCTGCTGGGCTTGTTATGGCTGGCAAATGGTCTTGGGTGAGAGGTATGCAGCACACATCAAACGCGTCCCCTCCTTACTGTAAGATCTTTTGCTGTTGGCGGCTGCTGTTGTTGCTCCATACTGCTCTGCTTTCTGCTTCTCAGCTGCCTGTGTGGCATCTGAAAGCCCCTGCAAGTAGTGCATACTGCTGGCGGACATCTCCATCTCCATGACTGATGCAGGACGAACGAGCCAGCCGACTCATTCCTGTCGTCATCACCACAGCTGCTTCTCTCCCTACAGTTGCGTTCCTCCTTTGCTTGCACGTGCTTCTGTTTCGGACACGACCCGAAGTGGTGATATTTGTGAAGTGTGGAAGTGATGGGAGGGGGAGGGGTTGGGGTTGGGGGTGATGAAATTGCAGTGACCCCCCAACTGCTGCTTCCTCACTTGCACTGTGGTCTGTGATTTTCTCACTCGACAGAGGCACCACGACATCGGGTATCGTGCCATCCGCTGGTGGCTTCCTTACTAGGACTGATATTGCCAGTTGCGGTACAAACGCTTGAATCTTGTTGCTTGTAGGTAATGGGCCGTCAAGCTTGGTGGGGCGAACCTTCGGACGTGCCCTCCTTGATGGTGGTGTGTCCGGCGACGTCGGGCTTTCTTCACCCACTGCTGGCCATCCTATCGAGGGCGCTAGCACCTTCCACTCCTGATCTGCCCTCATGCTGCTCGACATTAATGTTACCGTCAAGCATCGTAGATATCGGCATTTTCTTTTCGTGCTTCTTCACTTCGTGTTGCTTTTCTAGGTGCTCTTGTGTGCTCTCACTTGCTGTAGTGTCTCAGACGACGACCTCTGTTCGCACCACATCATCCTCAACACCGTGACTTGCTTCACTCCAGTACTTGGAGGACACGACCATGTCCATCATCGGCGAAACTTAAGTCACAGGTGGTGGCCATTCCGTGGGAAGTGCCGACCCACCTTCCTCCCCTCTCAATTACTCTCGGAGCTCTGCAGGCTGTTCGCCGTCGTGGGGCTGTGAGGTACCGGGGTCATATCCTCTGGCGATATCTCTGGGTGCAAGATGGATGTCATTCCGGTGTGCTCTCACTCGCTTGCGACCCACTCGAACCAAATAATTGATTGGCCCGATGCTCCTGACTACTTGGTGCAGACCACCCCATTTAGTGGCCAGGCCCGCACATAAATTTTGACAGGATCCGACTGTGGGTGTGCTCTCAGGTACACTTGCTGTCCTTCCTGTAGTATGGGTGGCGGTCTCGTGCTGTGTGGGACCCACCTTGCTGCATACTGCATCTGATGTTGTCTCTGTTCCCGGTGCCTTTGCCAGAGATTTTCTCTTTACTGTTCATTCCTTTTCTCACTGCTTGTTGCGGTATTCAGTGGACAATTTCTCTCACCTTGCAGGGCGAGAATCCTCCTCAGCAACATGTCTGCAGGTGTTGTTACAGTGGCGGTGTTCACTCACCAGCAGAGTGTAAACAAGGCAGTGAACAGATGTTCGACCCAGCTGTTATATTGGTCCCCCACACGGAGTCGCAGTTGTGTCTTGAGGTCTCGGTTGCTACACTCCACGGGGGTTGCTCATGGGTGGTCATTTGCCATTTTATAATGGCACCCCACTGGATGCATGCCTCCTGCCACTTCCTGCCTGTGAATTGTGTACCGTTATCCATTAACAGTTGCTTTGGATAACCACAGCATGCGAAAAATTAATTTTGCAATGGCTTCATTATGCTATTTACACATACACTGCTAATCCCATACACTTCTATCCATCTAGATAAGTTGTTAGTTACTACCAAAATAAATATTTTACCCCCCTCCCGACCTGAGTTAGTGGCCCATGAGATCTAAGCTGACAGTTTCATACTGTCTTTTTGGTAGTCTTGGTTGTTGTTGCACACCATCTATGTGGTGGGATTTGAACTGTAGACATTGTTTGCAGTTACACACATCTTGAAGTGCAACACACGACAAACCTGGCCTAAATAATCTCTCTCTCACATCCTGTACTGTTTGATCAGTGCCTGGGTAACCTGCTGTGTGGCTAGTGTGTACAAGTGCAAAAACTTTTTCTCACATGTTTACTGGTACAAACAGTCTCCATTTGCTACTGTCCCTAGGTGAATAGGTTTCCAATCAGTTGTCTAGCATGCGCCACTGCTCTACATTTTCACTTGCACACTTTTGTATTTGTGACTCTGCCACTGTGAAATATTTCTGTGCACTCTCAACTTCACGCTTCAGTTTACTCATGACATCTTTGTTTACAACATCTATTTTCTGCAACTGTGCTTCGCATAGCAGGTCTTGCAGTTCTGGTGGAAGGATCTCATCCCATCCCGCATCATTGTAAACAATGATTTCCGGGTTCAGCGCTCATGACAGCGCATCTGTGCATTCGTTTTCTTTCTCGGGAATGTACTCTACGACAAAGTCACATGCCTGTAGAAGCAACGCTCACCGGGCCAGTTTGCTACAAGCCTCTTTCATACTAAACCTGTAATATTCTAAGTTGCACGATACTTTTTCACTGCCCATACCACTGCTAAACATTCTCGCTCATGCACATCATACCTTCTCTCTGTAGTACCGAATCAAGCACTTGCAAAATCTATTATTTGTTGACTGGCATAGGTCTGTAGAAATAATGGTTGTGTGGGGTCGTATCGAGATAGTGAAGGACACGATCTGAAAAGAAATCTTTTATTTCCTGAAAAGCTTGTTCTTCTTCCTCCATCCTCACAAATTGTTTCTGCGGTGACAGTAGGTCTGTTAGAGGTGCCATTACTATTGCATTAATGCATTCGAAGATCTAGTTGACAAGTCCAAAAAACTTTCATAACGGTTTGCATGTACATGACGACTGATGACTGTCAATTAATCTAAAATGTTCCAGGTTTGGTGTGTTTCCTTGCTCACTAACTAAATATCCTAAGAAATACAATTTTGTCTTGCCAATGTGACACTTTTTCACTGTGCATGTAAGACTGTTCATGGCGAGTCTTTACAATACAATTGACAAATAACATATGTGGTCCTCCCAACTCTGACCATATGATAACATTGTCTAAGTATGCGAGGGTGAATTCGCTTACTAGATTTTCAAGCACCATCATGGATTGGAATTTGGCCTGGCACATTTTAAGCCACAAGCATTGCACAGAATCGGAACCGTCTTCCGTCTGGTGCTGTGAAAGCGGTATTCTCACGGTCTTGTTGTTTTGCCAGTATTCGCCAGTAGCTACTCCTTAGGTCCAGTGAGGATAAAATTTTGGCATGTCCTAATGAATGTAGCGTATCCTTAATGCTTATATAGAGCTGCAATGCACTGCACAGGCCTAAAGATTACACAAAAACACAACCCTTCATCTTCTTTAGGTTATAGGGTTATGTCTGAATTAAACTGACTGTAAGTGTGTTCTATTACCCGTTGGACAGGACAACATTTCCTTTATTTGTTCCTCAATAACACGTGCTTCATGTGGCATGTAGCTGCATTGTGCCATATAAATCGGCCCTTCTTGCATGAGAGGAATTGCATGTTCTGCAACATTTATTCGTCTGAGCACATCATTGATGCAGTGCATCCCCCGAGATGTAGAACTGTATTCATATCCCTCCTGGTAGGGCAGAAAACTGTTGAATGTGTTCGGTTCCACGTTCGGTAGAGAATGATGATGTTGGCGGTCGTTGGTCGATGGCCTACTGCGATCTCTGGATCCACTGTCTATTTGGAGAAAGTTTCGACAGATGTTTAACTTATTACATTTAATGGTGAAAACACTTTACTAAGGGACGAAGTTGTCACCCACTTCACAAGCTGATGCTAACACTGATGTTACGCTACTTGTGGGAGGCAGGCCCCATAAAGCAATACTTTAACACCAAAAGTACACTGACAAATAAAACTGTATTAGGGTGCAGTGCCCAACAATACTCGGGTGCTATTAATCAATAAAAGTCGATGATTCAATATTTGACATATTTATTCACTGCTCAGGTACAGAACAATGTCCCACTACAATATCAATAATGTGTACTCTTGTTAAGTGGATCCGGCACTTGTGGGCTGCCGGAGGCCGTTGCTGTGAAAGTCAGGCATGGGCCTTAATGAATGCATATGTGAAAGACGTCTGGTTGCACACGCGATGTCCTGGAAAGTTACCTCAGGAGCAGACCGGACCTACCCTCGGCTTAATATATAATAAAAGTTTCTTGTTTTACTAAAAGTCTATTGTTGTGAAAGAATCATCCTAAGTTGAGTTGCCCAGGGTGGTAAACGAAGAGCTTAGAATCCGCCTGCTGGATCACATGAGTGCTGAAGTCGAACTGATTAAAGATGGCCGCAGCTTCGGCGAAGTCAGCGAGGCTGCCACCAAATGCAAAATGTGAAAAAACATAACTCTTAAATTTACATGATTACACGAATGAACTTTGAACATAATTATGGTTACTGACTACAAACACAGTGATGACATACCTATGAACGTCGGAGCCCCTGATGTTGCTGAGAATGTGATATCACAAACATGTCATCACACTTGAAGGATAATATTAAATGAAATGAGGCCTCACATGGCTTATCATCGATAGATGAATACATTTGCCCTCTTATAGTTAACATACATATGCATGATTTGTGAAATACTGTGAATAACAGTAAAGTGTGTTTATATTTCACTTTTCGCGAAATCAAGTTCATTTAACTTTTGTGGGATTGGCTTTGCCCTGCTATCTGTGGGCGGCTTCCTTAGTAAACTATGGTGTAATTCCATGCAAAATCTTACATTTGCCTCTCATTAATTACTGGTACTAGGGAGCCACTCGCCACATTAAACTTGCATCAGGAATTTTCTTCCCCATCTTTTCAACCATCTTGGGTCTACGTAGCACTCTGGGTTCGTTCACAAGGTTCGCCGACGTCATACACATTGGTAAGGTGTAGGGTATCGCAGCTCCGCTTACCCTAGTGTTTCTTTCAATAGCTGTTGCATATAATGGTCGTGACATCGTGGAAAATGCCCTTTTAGGCCACATACTAATTTATTACAAGAGTTACCTCTTGTAGTGATTTTAAAATATGGCGGCCCTAGGACCATGGGTTGCAGAGCGCGAAGAAAAGTGTAAACACACAGTTATTGTTGATCATTACAGATCGAGATGGAGACCTAGCTTCGATCGGTCGGGTGTTGCAGCTGTGGTTGATGCATCGGATGTGGTACAAACGGGCACAAGGGATACATGGACGTCCAGAACATGTCAAACGCCCCCTCTCTGGTGACCGTTTGGTCCCCGCAGACCTCCAAGGACCTGCAATGCTGCTAGGTGCAACAGGATGCCGGCGGTCGCAGCTGGTTGTGAGACCTCAAATGGTAAGGCCCACGATGATGCTCGGCTGCTCTGGCTGCTGATGATCGGGGCTGTGGCACTGCGGATACTGATGAAGTGTTGCGGCACATACTCGACGAAGGGGATTGGCCATGTCGCAAGCAGTGCATGCTGGATGATGCTGATGATGTTGCCACTTTGAACAGTGGAGGAGGGTCGAGACCCTCTCCCCTGCCGATTCATCTCCACTGCTACTGCTGCTGTTGCTGCTTAGACCTCTTGATGATTGTTTAGTTGGCGAGGGGAAAGGTAGGTGGCCCATGTGCAGAAACATTGATCCTGATGTCCTTTCCCCATCATATATGAGGAGGTCCTCTGATGTGAGGGCAGTCGGGATGGGTATCATTTTAGATGTCGAGGCAAAGTCCGGTGGAATGCTTCCCTGTAGATTGATCAGACCCACAGTTGCACCTACTGACTTGTTTTAGGTGATGTTTTCAGAAGTCAGCACCTCGACGCTGGCCTTCGGGATGCTCCGAACTGTCTCAATCGGTGCGGCAGTTCCTGCTATGCTAATGCCTTCCGATATGATGATGTTTTGTGATGTAATGATGATTTCTGCTGTGATAATGAAGGTTATGCCGGCGTTGCTTGTCTCTTCCTGTGTTGGCATGTCCATGCTAGTTGCTGTGGTCTTGGGAACTTTCCATCACGGTCGAGAGTTGTTGCTGTTCCTAACGATTCTGCTCCTACTACTCGTTCGAACGAGGAGGATGAAGTGAATCAATGGCTCTCGGGCTGGATGTAGCCCATTCCCCCGTCAGCTATAGCCTGGTTCATGGTTGTGTTTGCATTGTTGCTCACCCTTCATTAATCGCACATTTTTATTCGACAGGCTGGCTCGGACAGCAACCCTGCCATGCTTACTGTGTCACTGTCCGTTTGACCCCTGTGTTGCGCAGTCTGCTTGTGGTTGCACCGCTCTCCCCGATGCTCATGATGCAATACTTGGTTTTGTTGACACCGATGGATGACCTTCTGGCCGATGGCATAGAGCGATGCCATGTAGTCTGCTTCTTATGCTCTCTTTAGCTGTGTTTTTCCCCTCTCCGTATACTTTGAGGTGGGCGACAAAACCGTGGTGTTGGCGCTGTTACACTTAGTATCGCAATGTCATGTTGCTGCATCATGATTCTAGAAGGTAATGGCATTTTACGTGGAGCTGCCATTCCTATGCTCCCTTCTGTGGTCGGAAAAGCTATCGAGTTTTAGATTTTGGGAATTGTGACCTCATCCTCCTGCACTCCTACTACTTTGCTTTTCGCACCATGCGCAAATGGGTTTGGTTTTGCTTCTGTTGACTTGCTGATGCTCACATTTGTTGCATCATTGGACAGTGTGGTTCGGTTGAGCATTGTGTACACCCTGAATGCTGCGTATTGGTGCTTACAACTCTCAACCGACCAATGCACCCCCTATGTATCAACTGGTCACACATGCATGCAACTGTTCCGTCTTGATTCTCTGCGCAGGCATTTTGAAGAGTTTACTGCTGTTGTGTCCCGTCTCTTGTTGCGAAATGCCTGCATTTGTGTGTTGCGGGTTTTCTAGGAACTGTTTTCCTCCGCAATCTTGTGCTCGGCTGTTGCTCCTCATCGACTGCATGCTTACATTTCCGGTTTTTCCTCGTTCTGATTTCACACTGGCTTGGCAGTGTGAGGGCTGGAGATGCGAATACAGGCGCTTGTGAAATGGGCGCTGGTGGTGTGAATTATGTTTCGTTTGTTTTGACTGTACCGCAATTCTACTCTCCTTGCACGGCACTCGGCACACCAGCATCCGCTTGTAAACGCGTCAAACGTCTCGCGCTCCCTTGCTGTTCAGTTCATCGCGGGGTCATGTGTTTGAAGAGCCGGTACAGTAGACTGGAACAATCGCACGATTTTCTTTCGTTCCAAAGGCAGCCCACAATTGCACAGTTGGGGTTGAACTGGTTGTGAAAGGTGCCGTTTATTGCTGTTTTTGTTCACACTGACAGCACTCAATGACCCCATTGCTATTATCAGTTACCAACCAGTTCTCTGCCCTCGCGCACTCTCGGCTGTACCGACATGAACGTGTTTGGCATGTAATAATGTCTCTTCCGGCCCTTCCAGGTTATTGTGAATATTATTTCTGGTGTACAGTGGCATAGTGGAACATGGCTGGTTAGGTTTCCCACTGATGTTATTTACTTATACTGTTTACATGTAAATTGCTCTATAACAAATTGGAAACCTATGCTGTTCATGCTTAGTGCTGATGACGTATCTTGCGCAGCCGTATGCCGCATAAATCAGCTGTTGTGTCCGCCGGGACGAGTTTGCGGCTGATCCTGAGAGTGACGCAGCATGGGAGAAATGGAATATTTATCGCTCTGCCTAGTGCCTTGCTATCGGACTCATTATCGCACTGCGACAGCTGTTTGCGTGGTGCATGCGTCGCTCGCACAAAGTCGTGAGAGTTCTGAAAGTGTTACTTAACAATACTGCAAAAAAAAAAAAGTTTTATTTACTTTTGAAAAAGTTTGATGAAACGAATTACAATTTGAGCTGAGAAATATTTGAAGCTGATCTGTATTGCTTGAAAATACTGCCATTATTTTGCTTATTGTGCCTGATTGGATATTACTGGCACAAGCTGTTGTTGGATGCATTATTCTTGTTAATAACACGTGCTCGTGTTGATTTACACTGGCATGTCTAGTTTGTTGACTAACTTGTAATGTGGGTGTTGAACACATGTACACTCAACACACGTATATTCTTGTTACATTTTCACTGATGAGTGGTTGTGTTTGGATTCCATTTATTTTTGACTACAGTCGTACTAATTTGGTTGTACGTGTTTCCATGTCAATCATGTTTTGTAGCAAAATTTATCACATCAGCTGATGCGTGCAAAGAAACAGTCGAGCACTGTGGGGTGTTTTCACAAATGGAAACCCAACACTGTACGTCTGTTGACATGGTGTAATTTTCAGTCGGTACAGTGTATGTCCCTTGATGTAACAACTGATACATTGCGACTCCCGAGGTGCTGTGATGTGTTCGTGTCCTACCTGGGAGAAGGTGCAGAACAGGAATTGGTGATGTGCCCTGTGCCACGTTCGGTAGATTGAACAACGTTGAATGGGGTCGTACGGCCGATGGCCTATGGTGACTCTGGATACACAGTCAATATGAAGGAGAGCTAATTTAATTGTCAATTAAATTATGTTGAATGTGAAATATCTCCTTTTGGGCGAAGCTATCGGCCACTTCGCACGCCTATATTATAACTGAATTTACTCTGCTTGAGGGAGGCAGGACCTATAAATACAAAACATACACTGAAAAACACTTTAAAGTTGATGTGGCTATGAGGGCGCACAACCCTATGAACTCAGGAGAGTTAATACAATAAAACACATCTAATTATGTTATGACTATTGTATTACTGCAAAGTTACAATTAAATGTTGCTGCACATGAAAATGCGTACCCTTGGTTAAGCGGACCCGGCACTCTGGACCTGTCGGTGGTCACTACTGTGGAAAGTGAGGTGTAGGCCTTAAGTTAGAGTTACATAACAAAATGCATCCCACATGTGAATTCATGGTATGCTACTTCAGGATGCAGGGTGACCTCCCCTCGGCTAAATAAAAGTACTTAAATGCTCTTGAGTTATGTTAACTATTGCGATGAAAGAAAATGCAGCCTAGATTGAATTGCCGAGGGGGATACGTGGAGCTTACCCTCTGCCCTGCTGGTTGTCTGCAGTGCTGAAGTCTGACTAACGACATGGCGTCGGCTTCGCCAAACGTCAGGATAGTCCGGCACAAAAATAAAAACATGAAAAAATGGATCTTAATAACTAACATGATAAATGAAACTGACATTGCACATAGTTCTGATTTATAAACTAAAACATTGATGGCATACCCGTGAACGTTGGAGCCCCAAATATGGCTAAGAAGTACTGTCACGAGTATGTCACCACACTTGAAAGGTGATATTAAATGAAATGATGCCTCAGGTGGATGATTCTTGATCGATGATTACATGTACACTCTTATAATTAACATATCCAATCAGTGTGTGTAGTAATGGTTATAATTACAGGAATGCATATGAATGTGACGACACATGGATTTCATCACAGAGGCAGAGCTACGACATGTCTTCTATGATATGTTATCTATTCGCTATGCTGGAACAGATGGGTTCCCTAGTTAAATGTTGTGCAATCACTACTAAAAATGGCTAAAAATGCTCTTATCAATTAATGTGGCCAGGGAGCTGCTCGCCACATTTCACTTCCTGTGGGAATATGATTCCCCATCTTTTGACGCTACTTGGAGCCATGTCGCACTCCGGATTTGGCCACGAGACCCGTTGATATTGTGCACATACGAAAACTGTGGGAATAAGCGCCGCTGCTTATCCCAGTGTTCCCTCAAATGGCTGTTGCATCTAACGTTCATGACTTCACGGAACATGCTAATTTAGGCCACTTATCCATTTTTCACGAGATTTACCTCTTGTGATGTATGTTAAATATTATGACTCGTGGCCACGAGTTACAGGCTGACAATAAAAGTGTAAATGCCATTCATGTCAACATACACTGATCGAGACTGTGATCTAATGTCGATCGGTTGAGTGTTGCTGTTTGGTTAATGAGTCTGCAATGGAGTAAACGGGCACAAGGGATATGTGGACGTCAGGAACATGTCACAACATAAACAAGACCCTTTTGACTTATCTATATGGTGTATAGAAAGCTGTCAATTTCTGTGTTTACTGTTAAATATGCATGTAGCAAACAAGCTTTGACAATGCTTACTATTTCGAATATTTAAAAATTAATTATTTTGACTTTTTGATGACATTAAAGCAAAATGCACTTTTAAAGCCCATGGACGGCTGAAATATTACACAGTGCTCTGAGGGTCTCATGATGCAATTAGAATGTACTTTGATGAAATGTTTCCTTACGCGACTTTGTTGTGTAATAGGTGTCTATTGCTCTCAGATTACTCACCAATTGATGTACCTGGATGCTGTTGTTAGGCACGATTAACTATTTCATTGCACTCTTACCCATGTGGAAGTTTTCCTTATAGTCTGTTGACCATGTCTTTTGTTGGGAAAACCACTTGACATCCAGGAAATAACTCTCTTCTGCACTTTGATGTTTGATTCACTCTAGTTGGGAAGCCACTTGATGTGTGTGGGCGCCACTTGACATGGTGCATACCCAGAAATGATGAACTGTGTTCGTGTTTTTCCTGGTATGACAGGGGTAGGGCAGGAACTGTTGAATGTGGCCAGTGCCACGTTCGGTAGAGAACGATGATGATGGGGTTTGTTGGTCGACAGCCTACAGCAATCTTTGGATCTGCAGTTAATTTGGAGAAAGTCTCGACTAATATTTAACTTATTACATTAATGGTAAAAACCCTTTACCATGAGACAAAGTTGTCGGCCACTTCTCTCACTGATTCTAACACTGAAATTACCCTGCATGCACCATAAAGCAATGCTTTAAAACCGAAATTACACTGACAAATAAAACAGCATTAGGGTGCAGTGCCCAACGACACTCGGGAGAGTATTAATCAGTAAAACTCGATGGTTCAATATTTGACATATTTATTGACTGTTCGGGTACAGAACAATGCCCCACAGCAATATCAATAATGCATATCACTTGTTAAGCGGATCCAGCACTCGTGGCCTGCAGGTGGCCATTGCTGTGAAAGTCAGGGATCCCACGAGGCTGCCGCCAAATGCAAAATGTGAAAAAACATAACTCTTAAATTTACATGATTACACGAATGAACTCTGAACATAATTATGGTTACTGACTACAAACACAGTGATGACATGCCCGTGAACTTCGGAGCCCCCGATGTGGATGTCAATGTGACATCACGAGCATGTCATCACAGGATGATATTAGATAAAATGAGGCCTCACATGGCTGATTATCGATAGATGAATACATTCGCCCTCTTATATCTAACATACATATGCATGATTAGTGAAATACACTGAATAATGGTACAGTGTGTTTGTATATCACTTTTCGTGAAGTCAGATGTATTTAACTTTTGTGGGATTGCTTTTGCCATGCTATCTGCAGGTTTCGTGCAATCCCCTATGAAAAGCGGGCGGCTTACCTAGTAAACTATAATGCAATACCATACAAAATCCTTCATTTGGCCTCTCATTAATTACTGGTACTAGGGAGCCACTCACCACATTACACTTACTTCGGGAATATTATTCGCCATCTTTTCAATCCTCTTGGGGCCACGTAGCACTCCGGGTTCGACCACAAGGCCTGCCGAAATCGCGAACATTGGAAAGGCGTAGGGTATCGCGGCGCCGCTTACCCCAATGTTTCTTTTTAACAGTCGTGACTTCATGGGAAACACCATTATAGGCCACATACCAATTTATTACAATAGTTACCTCTTGTAATGAATTAAAAATATAGTAGCCCTCGGACCACAGGTTGCAAAGCGACAAAGTTGCACACTGATCGTGATCGAGACTTGGTGTAGATCGGTCAGTTTGTGCTGATGTGGTTGATGCGTCTGTGGCGGTACAAACAGGCACAAGGGATACGTGGACATCTGGAACACGTCGTTGTGTTGTGATAACACTTGCTTACGTTCGTCCAAATATCTCTGAAATGTGGCCTTGTGTTGTAGTGGTATATTATTGTCGAATTCCTCTAGCAATACCCTGCGAGTGTTTTCTGTTGCACACCTGTCAGTATTGTAAACTGTTCGCCTTTCCTTTGCACCAAAATGAACGTGCCTTGCAGCGGGTTCTACAACGTATTTTGTTCGGTCAACAATGGTACACGTATGATTACCTCTTTCATTATTTCAGCTGTTATTTTTGCATTTGCGATTGTTTCTAAGTCGCGAATCCGTACAGTGACTGTTGCCTGTCCTTTGCATTGTTACTCTGTTGCCCTGTGGTAAGCCGGATCATGTGCTTTGTAGGTGTGACGTCATGCTTGTTTACGAAATGATGCTGTAAGAAGTTATATGAATCGTTGGCGTCAATTAGTGCGTGGCAAGGTTTTCCATTGCTGAACACAAGAATACAGATAAAATTCGCTGAATTACCACTCACCTGGTCTACTAGTGGTTGCTGTGGTTTAAGATTGGTATGTTTTGTCGGCACCAGAGCATCAGAGACATCAGGTCTCCTTGCCTATGCTTCCTCTTCCCCTGCTTGTCGGGTGCTGATCCCTTGTATCCATCAAGGTGGGGATTTTTAGGACACTGACTGTGCCAGTGGCATTCCTTCGCCAGTCTGCAGTTGTGGCAGGGATGCCGTGTCTTCTTGGACTTATTCCAATTGACTTTTAATTCATGTGAGCTTGATTCACACTGTCACTTTCTTTGTATTCACTTTGCAGTGCATTGTTTTCTCCCGAATTTGTAATTTTGAATTTTCTCGGTGTTGGTCCGAAATGTTGTTTCGAATACGATTCCAACTGTCCACTGTTTGCTGCACCATCTTTGTTGCGTGGCCCGAGCCATCATCATGCATCATTAAATTCGTGTTGCAGTTGGCATGGGTTCCGTTCTAGAATGATGGCTGTTCTCTTCATCTGTTCTATTGTGCTGCTTAGTAGTGGGACTACTACTACACTGTACTCAGGTAGAACGGTTTCTGTTTAGCTTCCATGATTTATTGTTCTAGCAGCTATGGATGAAAGCACCTTTCCAAATGCACTTTGCTGGTTATGAAGGTGGCGAGTGCTTCGTCTGGTTGTTGATCTTGGAGTGTCAGTTTACTCTAGGCTTGTAGTGACGCGAATGCACCTCCAAATCTGCATTGGAATGAATGTGCGAACTCTGCCCACACAAAACCATCGTGGTTTAGCGAATTCCACTTCACTTTTGCGTCTCTGTGCATCTGGCTACCCACACATCCTGTCCATTCCTCCTCCCCGACTCCGTACCTCTTCAATTAGTCGATGAAGTCCTTTAGAAATGCAGTGGAGTCTTCTGTTGGTGTCCCCACAAAAGTTGGCAGTATTGAAAACTTGTCAGTGTTCACTTTTTCTCACTATCATGCCTTTGTGTATTGTTGCTCGATTGCATCACTGTTTGCAGTGTACTGTGTTGCATCCAGCTGTTCTCTGCTGTCACTCCCACATTGCATATTGGAAACAGTCTCACGGATGTTGTGGTAGGAAATGGAGTAACACTGAGTCACATGATTGATTGGACACTGTGTGAAAAATTATGGTTCGATAGTAGGTTGGTAGTGGTTGTAAATACAATGTGGGCAGTATAAGTGCACGAGGTGCTGTGGTTTAGCATTGGCACTGGTTGTGTTGACTGAATCTCCTGCATCTGCATGCTGTCAGCTGCCATGCACATACTGTTGATGTGTGACAGCTGCTCTGTGCTCTCCTTTGCTGTACAGTCACCACACAAAAATTGCACTCCTGTGCCTACAGTCTCTCCTGTGCAGTTTGTCACTGCTTATGTACCGTTGTGTTGTAGCTACAACACTTGTTGGTCACACTCTCATTCTCTCCCATGCAATTTGCCCTATAACACGTGGTAACATGTCGTTTAAATTCCACAAAGTATTCGTCCCAATTTAAAGGTTCACAAAGCTGTTGGTTCAGATTGTGATTACAGTCCTCACTCATGTAAATTTTTCCTGTTGCACTCTCGACTTCAATTTCGTCGAGACACTCATCCGTGGCATTACGTTTGTCATTTCATACACTTGAGGGTTTGTGTACCTTGCCCTGCACACAACAAATTACTGCACCAATTTGCCTTTGCAATTTCTATGAAATTTTCATTAGTGGCATTGTCCGAAAAGTTTAAACTGTACTGTCTTTGGGTCACTTCCCCATTTAAATGCTGTTTCGCAGTTGTCCGCAGTGCAGTTGCTCGCTGGGGTGGATTGGCGTCGGCATCGGCAGTAGTTGTTGCCAAACTCATAATTTGATATACATTCCTGAAGTATCAGACACAAACAGTATGGATATAATAGCACCAGCATGCTATCTTATGCCTGGCCAGCCATGGTTTGACCCATGAGTGCGGCATGGAAGTGCGAGTCGCAGGTTCTCATCATGGTGGTGGAGGAGAAGTTTATCCACCCAGCTTGCCCATTAGGGGGTATTGACTGGTGCATCATAGTAGCCGAGACCGGGGAAGCAGGACACCGCCCACTATCACTCAGCTGTCATGATGTGCCATTGAGAAGAGAGGCCGTAGCATTGGCACACTCTCCCTCCAACGCCTTTGCCTGGTGTGTCGGACAGGTGGCATGACAGACAACATGTGCTTTACCAAGATGGCCACTCCGCTACCCATGTGCTTGCCACCTTGGATTAATGGCGGTCACTCACTGATTTCTGCACGCTTTTCCCGCTGTCCACGTGGCACTGTTCCTGGCATCTTGTAGGTGCAGCATCCCAATACAATTGTTGACCAGTGGCGATGTCCTCGCGGCGCCCTCGTTGCAGGTAGTGGGAATTTCAGCGGGAAAATGTCTTAGCAGGAAAAATGAAAAAAAAAGATTTTTGTGGAAATTTGCAGAAAATTGGTTAGTGGAAGGATTTCACCACTACGTTATGTATAATTTTTTATAGAAGTCAAAGTGTCAAAAGGCGGTAGGAAATCTGCCCCACATTCGAGCAGCCATTTTAACAGGTCAGAAAGTGGTAATTTTGGTTTTGAAGAGAGGTGAAGTCTGGAGTGAGGAAAATTGTGGGAAATAGTTTTTTTACCTGGGTCACCAGACATTATCCAGACATAATGGCAAGATCAGCTGTTAAAGCTGACTCTCCTCTCAGGATAGTGCAGCCGACGACCACCAACGACAATGCTTCCACATGCACTGCTCCAACTCCTCAGAAGAGTACTTGTATATTGATTCACATCCTACACTGAGGATTATCTGGGCTATCCACATGCTCATACATTACGTGATTTATGTGGTAAAGTCCTGAGAACACTTAGAACACTGAAAATGTGCTCATTGTGTCTTTTGGTGGGAAATCGTGATGGCCTGCACCCTTAGAACACCTTATGGACTACCTGAAAAAAAAAAACACATCTTATTTCATTTTGGCATTTATTCAGTAAAGTATTATATGTTCTTCCAAAAAACAACTTATGCACATTGCCATACTTGAACCGGTTGGTGGCGGAACAGCTGCGAAAATGGTGTGATGGCCTTTACAAAGAAATAATGTGCTTGATGCTCTCCCAGGCACTGCAAACACTTGGGGAGGTGAGAGGCGGAGTCCCGGGTGGCAGAATCAAAGCGGTTCTGATTGATTAATTATACTATTGCAGTGAAAGGTTGGTTCAAAAAATGTTGGTTGCCAGGGCGTGCGAACCAACGAGTAACACACATCCCGCTCTCAGGATACCTTGTGTCTACTGAAGGTTCAACATGGTGTTAGTGCCAGCATTGCATAGGCAGGCGGGCCAAGGGGAACTATTTCTTGCACCAATCTTGCAATAAAAGTACTAACCACTTACCATGTTGGCTTAAACACTCTACAAAAATACATTGGATTGGGGAAGTTGTAGTGCATGGAAACATTGATGAAATGAAGTGTTGATGGCTACATATGAGAATGAGTACAATTACAAACAACACATAATAAACACTTGCACTGGGTTATGGGCATTAAAACTATATTTGCTTGTTTTCAGTCACACTGGTGTGACTTGACGTAAGCACCCTCACCCTGTTTAAGCACTTTATGAAATACTAGTACACAGGTACTACTTCCATGCATCTATGTGCCACCCAGGTGCACGTGGCTGCTTGACACACACACATGCACACACATTCACTCACTCTCTCTCAGTGCACTATTTGGCACACCAAGTTGCTAACTATTACACTCACAGAGGCCTTCCATTTAGTCTTGCTCATGCAAGTCATGGGCACACTGGTGCCCTTTGTTAGAGTGCGGCTTTCTGGTGAATTGCTGAGCTAGTTATGGTGGCAAATGGTCTTATGTGAGGGGACCGCCGCATGTGCCAATACACACATGCAAAATAACTTTATAATAGAAGGAATACATATTAAAAAGAGTAGTGCTAACATATTTTCTAATAAACACATTCTTTCTTTATAAAATACAAATAAGTATCACATCTTTATGCAATGTATATAAACATTTATGCCCGTTGTTACCATAGACAAAAGATGAGGTAGACAGTTTATTTGTCTTTTGTGCATTAACCAACATTGACCTACCCGAATTTTACACAAATGTCAAAATCACAAGGTCAACAGTGATGAGTGTGTTTGTTTATAACTTAATTTTTAAATGACAAGCAATATTGTATTAATATTCTTTCACCAGTTTTAATATTATCAAATTGCATTACAAATTGGTTTGTTAAAGTATACATTCATCTCAAAGCATTTGTATACACATCAAATTTCTAACCTAAAATACAAACTATGCAATTTTCGCTAGACGCGTTGGCAGAAAAAGTTCAATGTTCGAACACGGAGATTTGTTGTGCGCAGCCAGCGAGATCAATCTACTTCATCGTTAGTCTATGGTTATCACCAATATCTACCCCGATCCGAAATAGAATGATCAAAGTTCCGAAATAGGATTTAGTTTGATCTTACCTCGATTTGAAAAGCATTTCATCATCAAAATTGCACAATTATGGATCTCCGATTCGTCGATCTTGGTTACGAAGTGAGAGATTGAGATTAAGTATGAGACAAATTTTTCTATTGGTTCTTATTATATGAAGTCATAATGAATGCAGACATATTATGCACAATGTTTCTCATTATTTTTCATGCCAATGTTATTGAAGAAGATAACATACATAGAACTAGGTGTGCGATGTTTGATCTGTTTTATATGAATTATTGTTGTACGAATTGTGTTTGCAAGGTTGTGTCCGAAAATACATAAGTTGATGTTCTGTTCCACAACCACCTGATCCAACAACTTTTCTGGCCGGTTGAACTGATCAATCCATCATTTCAACCGAACTCGACCAAAACATTAGTTTCCGAACCTCCGTTGTCCGTCGGTTAATGCACCGGTGAATTTCCGAAAGTGCTGAATGTATCCATGACACCAGACATCGAGGGAGCAGTATCATCGCAAGTCATAATAGAATCGTCGAGCTATCGGGGACGATTTAATATAAGAACCTAACATTTACACCGGTTCAACGCATTACAAATAAAACTCCGCTGCACTTGCAACCATAACCATGGATGCAATTAAATACACCGGACACAAGGGGGCGGGGCTCTTTGGCCACACAATTTCACTCCAACTACCCGAACTACAATGGCCAATGAAATAATTTTTTGCAAGGTCTTCACTGCCACATGGATACATTAGATGCTAAAGATATTACTTGCACTACTGTGTTTCTAAGTAGCAGTGAAAAGTGTTTTTATCGCGGCGAAAAGTTGATATTTTGTAATACCCCACTAGTATAATCGGCCTGAGTCAAGTTTGAATCAAACTTGCCATGCCAATGTCTGTAAGCTTGAATCAAGCTTTCCATGCAAGGCAACAAGTTTGAATGAAGCTTGATTCAAGCTGACTGGTCTCCACAGGTCAGGCTTGTAGTAAGCTTGCCTTATGAACCTACAATCTAAATTCAAGCCATATACAAGCTTGTCATTAGAAAGTGTGCGCCATTCATTAGAAAATTGGCACGAATTATGCTTGAATCACTCATGATATGACATGCTTACTTGGGAAGGTAACTTCAAATAATATGGCAAGATTGCCGCAAGCTCACCTGATATATGGGTTGTTATAACCTAAATGACAACTGACAGGTGTTATGTTTATACTACGATGTTTGGACGAGGAGTGCCACTTTTTTCACTAATTGACGAAGTGTGACAATTGTTGATTAAACGTGGACAACAATATATTTTTAGAAGACAAGAAATTAAAATTACTTATTATTTTCAACCACCTGTAAAACCATTCACAATCCACAAAAAGAACAAACTCTATCTAGTTAAAAATTCTACAAACATTGCTTTCTAATTACTGATGGACTTCCAAATGTTCCCTTTTAATTCCGAGACCAGAAGGGTCTGATAATACTTACCTCAACATTAAATCCAGGAGCTGCTTCTCAATGAGCCTGCAGCCTACTCTGGCATATAGCACCAAAAATGTAACTCCCCTTCTCAATCTGGGGCTTAAAACGTTACATTTTTAATTGAGCCAATCAGAGGGCTGACATAATATCAGATCGGCTTGAGATTGTGTGTTTAATGTTATTTACGTTAAAGAAGAGACGTAATAGAGGTTATTATAAGCACTGATACGATTTGGGTATGTGTTCGAAGTGTAACCAACATAATATTGTGTTTACTTCTTTTTTGTTTATAAAACATGGTACTCTTCATTTTTTTCCAATTCTTTTCAAATTTCCATATGGCTGACATTTCTCCACAAATCAATGCAATCAATCAATCGGTGCAGTGCTCAATTAGAATTTTTAGGTAAGATGATTGTAGTATATGTTTCATTCGCAGATTCGAACGATATTCGTGTTGCATGTCGTGCCATAAGTATTTTTATCACCAATCGTCGCCACACCCTTCGACAGTTTGACGTGGTGTGTGTCATGTGATCGGATAAGGATTGAGTTTTGATTAGAGGAGCAGTAAATATAAAATGTTGAAATTGGAAGTTGTAAGATTTGGTTACCCGGGTGCCAGACATTATTACCTGAATAATGCCAGTGATGTCGGTACAGCTGACTCGTTCTCCTCAGGGTCGTTCGGCCGACGACCACGACGTAATCCCTCCAGCGAATGGAAGAATTCCTTTGAAAATTATTGTCTACTCTTGCTTGTGGCACTGTGGGATATTAGGTTTCCCCACTTGCCCATACAACGCTTTACTTACATTGCTGTTACATGTGACCATTAAATCATCTCATTGCACTCTCTGCATGCTTACAGTGAAATTGACGGGAGAAGGCCCGTACCTTAAATGCCTTGCAGCTATCTGAAATAAATAACAGGGGTATTTTGCAACAAAGTGTAATTTATTCGGTATCAGTTAACACACCTCAGTTGAGGTAACGTACATTTGCTTGCTGAGCCAAACCCACCAGTGTGGGTAAAACAGACAAAAAATAAACATGGCCACAATATTTAAGTTGTATGAATAAAATCCACCCAGGCGATGCAAACTATGGGTGGTACAAGGGGCGGAATCTCGGGCGGCAAATTGAAAATGAGTATGCAAAAGTTGAGGGCCACCCAAGCACGCGAAACACGAGTCCGATGTAATGTACTACACCCCTCGCAAGACAAACTATTACTAACTTGGAAATTGGTGGGCAGAACCCTGCATGGAACTACTTGCTAACAACACACATAGTTAAAATTAACCCTTGCAAAATAAAGGAACATACATACACTCTGACACAATGATATGAATTGAGGATGGTTACACGCGAGAATGAAATATACGGTACATCAAGCAAAACACTTAAAAAGAACATATTAGGGCGTTAAGGCATTTTATTGGTGTGTTTATGTGTACACACGTCTTTTATAATACTTGCCTTGGGCGTTAAGGCATTTTATTGGTGTGTTTATGTGTACACACGTCTTTTATAATACTTGCCTTGCCGTTAAGCCCTTTTAAAACAGAAAATGTGAGCCGTGGGATCTCCTTTTGTATTTTTGGATGTTCAGCGCTCGATGCACATCCACTGCTCCTCATGTGGCACTACCGTTGAACTGCACTTGCGCTGCCTGGGGCGAAGACTGTGCACACTTACTGCATTACGTGGTGTTCTTGTTGATTTAATGAGGCGGACAAATGGACTTATGGAAGGGGGTACGCGGCACGTGTCAATTCCCCCACCCCCTTTTGCGAGTCCGTTTGCAGCCGCACACATCACTTGCAGCTGAGGCATACCTCGGCGCGATGTTGATGCAACACATAGGGGCTTCTTGCCAGACCCATTTGCTCCGAAACCACCAGTTTCTGACGATGTCCTCTGCAGTCTAGCACTCGACATGGTGTTGGAACACCCATGCACGACAAACACCGGCTGTTTCTTTCGTCGTAACTATTGAAGATGCCAATAGTCAACTGACCCACTGTCTCTGCTGTCGTTGCTGCTGTCTTCAAAAACATGTTGTTGCTGCCTCCGATAGCTAATCGGACAGACGAATATTAGAGGCGATCGGCCACCCTCGAGTGACTCCGCAGCTGTTGTTGGCACTTCTCAGCTTGCTGAAGCGCCCCATCGACTGTTTGGGCCATGACAATGGGCATCCTATAGACAGATGGGAGAACCTTCCCCAGAAGTGCTGCACTTGGATCAAGTACCAGGTTTTGAACGGGAGCGCTTGTAGAGGCTGCACCATCAGACACCTTGAAATCGGACTCCCATTGCTCGCCCTCCGGCGCCATGTTGCCATGTGACATTGTGCTTTTTGCATCTGATGTATTGTTCCTGGGGAGGGTTCCTGCTGAAGCTCCTCCCCGATGTCGCCGGTGTGGGGCTCTGTTTCACTTGCAAACTTTTCATCATATGCTTCCTGCTCCTCACTTGCGACTTGCTCTTTGCTTGCTAGAGGTGTTGGGATTTCAGTTTCTACTGTGTTTCCACCATTCCCGTCACTTGTGCTATGCTCATCTGACACCTAAAGGACATGGCCTTGTTTGGCGTCGACGGTGCTTCGACACCTGGTAGGGGCCTCCTTTGGGAGGTGCCACACCACCTTCCTCCTCTCTCACTTGTGTTCTTTGCTTTTTAGGTGGTGTGCAGTTGTGGGGCGTTTGGACTCCGTGTGCATCTTCGCATTGGACATCTCCGGCTGACAGACAGATTGCGTCCTGATGTGCAATTATGCATTTCCTTCCCACTCGGATCAAGTAGGGGCTGGACACTATGTTTGTCATGACCTGGTGTGGTCCCATCCAGTGTGCAGCGAGTTAGGCGCATAAATTCGGTTATGCCATGGACTGCGGGTGTACTTTCAGTTACACCCTTTGACCTGGTCGCAGTCCTGGTAGCGGCCTTGTACTCGTGGGGACACATCCCGCGATGTAGCACTTGTGCTGTTCCACTTTTTCCTTGTTGCTTTGACGTCATTTTTCGTGTCACATCATGCTACTTCTATTACTCTCGTCGCTTGCATCCTGACAGCAATTTCTCTAGCCGAGTACTGATAGATTGTGGTGTAACAGTACACCTGCTGGCATGCATCCTGTTGCAGCATTTACACACCGGCGGAGTGTGAAGAGGGTGGCAGGCAATTGTCCTGGCTAGCTTGTGTGAAATTAATTCACACAGAGCCGCAGTTGCGCCTTCAGATCTGGATTGCTGCACTCCGTGTGGTTAGCTGTGGGATGATACACCGCCATTTTGAAATTATACATCCCCACCGGTTGTATATTTCTTGCCACTTGCGTCTGGAAAATTGTGTTCCTTTATCAGTGAGCACCTGTTTTGGGTACCCCAGCATCCAAAAATCTCTCATTCTAACATTTTAAAAACAGTTGCCACTCGCACGCTGCTCATCATGTAAGCTTCAACCCACTGGAAAAAAAATACAATACTACAAGGATGAATCTTGTCCCCAAGATGTTCGTGGGTATGGCCCCATTAGGTCGAGACAAACTATCTCGAATGGCTATCTGGGCAAGTGTAGCTGTTACTGCTGAATTCCATCATTCCCGAACGATTTTAATGTTTGACACATCATTAAGTTTTACACATGTCTCCTCGTGTCACGCGACAGGCTGGGCCAGAAATATGCTGTTTCACATTCCTGAATATTTGTTCCGTTCCCGGGTGTCCCGCTATATTACTGGCATGCACCAGATTCTAAAACTTTTCCGTGCATTTTGGTGGCACATAAGTCTCCTTTTTCCTCTCGTCCTTCACTGAGCAAGTTTCCAAATGATTGTCTGTTATGCGCCATTATTCTATTGCTCGCGTCTTACACTGTGATTTTTTCTCCCTCGCCAGTGCACAACACTTTTGAGCGTTCACTATCGCATGGTACAATGCATCGAATAACGTCTGTGTTTAGAATCTGTAGTTTGTTTACGTTTACCTCATGGAACATTTTTTGTGAATCTGGCAGTGACACGTCATCCCATTATGCCTCATCTGTAACGATTGTGCTCGTGTCTGGCGCGATAAAACATCTTCTAACTGATTTTCCTTCCCGGGGACCAGCTCCACAGTGAAGTCATATGACTGTAGGAGCAACGCTCACTAGGTCAGCTTATTTCGTGCCTCTTTCATTGTGTGCAACCATACCAGGCATCTGTTATCGGCCCTGAGAAGAAAATGCTGGTATTCCAGGTATGGTATGTACTTCTTGATAACCCATACGACTGCTAACATTTCTCTCTTGTTAACATTGTAGCATATTTCTACCTGGCCTAATTTCGCGCTTGCAAAGTCGATGATGCACCTCGTGCAGAAACCTACTTTGATCTCGCTGAACACCTATTCTTCCACGTCACCCCACACAAACCGTTTCTGAGGTAAAGTTGGTCCGTGAGGGGCGCAGTCACGACTGAAAAATCTTTGATAAACTCCTGTAGTCAATTAACTAATCTGAAAAATCAGCATAGTTATTTGCGAGTGTGTGGTGCTGCATAATTCCTAATTAGCTCATCTACAATATACCCTAGGATCTCCAGCTTGCTCATCCCTACATGACACGTGTTCACCGCACAGATTAGGCCATTTATTGCGAGTCGTTCTAGCACTATTGATATGTGATGGACTTTGTCGTCACAGCTACTGGACCATATAATTATGTATTCCAAGTAGGCTAATGTGAAAGCGCCGATGAGTCCGTCCAGGGTACGAAATCTCATTGATTGGAACATTACTGGTGCCCCCTTTAAACCAAATGGAATTGCAAAAAAATGGTACCTACACCAGTCTGGCGTGGTGAACGCTGTCAATTCACGGTCTTCTGGCTTTACAGGGATCCGCCAGTAGCCACTATGGGGATCGAGTAACGTAATCACTATAGCTTTCCCTAATGAAGCAAGGGAATCTTCGACACTTATGCATGGTGGCAAATCATAACAGGCACTTTGTTGATGGGACGGAAGTCGACGCAAAATGACAGTACCCATCATTCTTCGGTGCCAATGTTATCGCCAAGTAGAATTTGCTACGCGTGGACTTGATTACTCCATCAACTAACATTTCTCTCACCTGCTCATGTATGATTTTAGTTTGTTGCATCATATAACTATGTGGGCCGGCATAAATTGTCCCCTCCTCTGTGACATTTATTTCATGGTCGGCCACAGTCGTTCATTGGAGTGAATCTACTTTCGCGAAAACTTCCCTATGCTCATCCAATATTTGTTGAAATGCTACCTGATATTATGGCGGAATGTCATGGTCAATCTCTGAGAGTAAAACTGGGACTAGGTCATCTCCAAAAGTTTTACAGACATTGTACACTGCGCACCTTCCTTCGCACCAAAATGTAAGAATCTGGCAGCTAGTTCTACTACTGTGTTATGCTCTGCTAGCTATGGCATGCCTAAAATTGCATATTCTCTAATATCTGGTGTTATTTTCACTTTTGTTATTGTTTCAAGGTCCCTAACTTTGACAGTAACTGTAGCTTGTCCCAATGCGCCACTACTTAGCTGACCAGTAGCGAGTTTGATTATGTGATTCGTGGGTCCTTAGAATTGACAAAGCAGGGTTGTACAGAATTATGCAATGCATCTGTATTGATAAGCGCGTGGCAGGGCTGTCCATTTACATACACAAAAACTCTGATAAATTGCACACGGCTCCCACTCTTCTGCTGTAATAGTGCTTTTAGTGGCGTTCTGGTGTTGGCTGTGGTTGCTGCCGAGGCATAAAGAGCGTCAGCCCCTTCCCCCTACAGACTCTTTCCACGCTGCTTGGATGTGGGCCTCTGTAGCAGTTGTAGTGCAGGTTGTTGTAGTACCTGCTGCGCCAATGGGAGACTTTTGCTGGCCTACAATATTGGCAGTGTGTTGCAGGAGGTTGGCTCTTGTCCAGCCTGACTCGCACTTGCCCGACATCCCATTTTGCATTTTCTCCCATTGGCTTATCACCACAGAGTGCACTGTTCATCTTGCTGTTACTCGCACTGTTGTGTCTGAGTCGCTGTCCGGAATGTCCGGGGTAGCGGTCTACCCGCGTACCATTCTTCTGTTTGTGACTCATGTCGCCATCGTGCAGCGACACTCTGCGATTCATCATTCCAGTGTTGTGTTCCATGATAATAGCTGCCTTTAATACCTTTTCCATTGTGCTATTGAGAAAGGGCAGTAGTGCTGCACGATACTCTGGCAATGCCATCTCTGCCACATTCTCCAATGCTTCCCTCTCTGGCAGCCATTACGGGTGACAATGCTAGATTACGTGGGCTTTCTGGGTGATGAAGGTGGGCACTTGCTTACCTGGGTGCTGTTCCTGCCAGAGCAATTTACTTTGTGCTTGCAGAGATGAGAAGACACTCCCGTATATGCACTGAAACAAGTGCACAAAGTCCTCCCATTCCATTCCGTAGTGGGTTCTGGCAGTCCACCATTTGCTCGTCTCTCCCTGTAGTTGGTTGCCAATGCAGCTGGCCCATTCATCCTCCCATACACCATAACATTTTAAGCAGGAATGTAAACTTTGGCCTGTTTTGGAAACGTCTTGCTGTGCGTTTCAGGCCACTTTCTATGCTTGTTTGGTTGTTGGTCTTCTGTTTTCTCTCTTACTCTTTGTCCGCAGGCCAACTCGGAGCTGTGTTCATTTTGTAGCTGGGCGTGGGAAATGATGTGTGTGGTGTAGGTGTTGGAAAATGTGACGGGAAAATTTGCGGTAAGACTTGCAAATAAATTTTTTGGTAAGTGAAGCCAGAGAATTGCTCTAAGTAAGGGTTTATTGGCTACAGTGGTAGAGGTAGTTGTGGAAGTGATGGCATTTGTTGGGAATACTGTTCCTTCGGCACCAGACTGTTGTCAGCTGTCACAGATGGGTCTTGGGCATGTGACATTGTGGTACTTTCAACATACTAGGCTTTGCAGTCTACTTCCGCTTGCTACCCTCCCTGAGTGTCTGACCTCTCACTTATTGCAATTTCCGATACTCGTTCGTTGCTAGCCTTATTCTGCTTCTCTGGTTGCTTTTATTCCCCTTGGCCTTCCCTTTGTTTACATTCTTCAAACGGGCTTTCGATTCTGTCGGCAAGTAGTGATAAATCTTCTGAAGCATTTGTGGTCGTAACTGTTCACTGCAATCGTCACAAATGGATTGTATGCCTGTTACTGTACTTGCTTCTGCATTGCTCAATCATTCCCAGTGCGCTTGTGCTTGACACTGTCCGCAACTGATTGGGGCTGTTCCCGAACTCACACATAACTATATACCCCCAAGTGAATTGTCTGAAAACTTTGAAGAAATATTGAGGTTTAAGTGTCCGAAAATAGTTCCTCACTTTGCTCTTGAAGCTCAGTTCTGTGGTTGCCCACGATGCGGTTGACTTCTCGCCTGGTCTTACGAGTTCATTTGCAGAACCATGTGCGATTCATACCAGTCTACCATGTCAGTTGGTAGAGGGCGTACACATTGCAAACACCTTGGGACTGGTGCCCCACAAGGTATTTGGTTAGCCATGGTTGTTCTTAAAAAACACCATGTGGATGCGCGAGCGTGGAAGTGTTGACACAGTAGCAAGAATGTGGATGTGCGGGAGCATGGATGCGCAATGCGGGAGTAGTGCGGATGCACAGTTGGGTTTGAGGGTGTGGATGATGCACCACAGCTGACTCCGCTCTGCGCAGGGGTCAACTTTCGGTGGGTTATCAATTGTTCCGCTCACGCACAGTGGAGAGCATGGGAAGGAGCAGCCAGATGTTTCTTCTTCTTCCCGTTTCTCCTCCTCCTTCCTTGTAGCAAAGTACGGAGCAGATTGAAGGGAATATTGGCACGCTCGACTCACTCTGTGTCCTTTGTCCCGCTGCTGTGAAGTTATACCGCTGTTCAAATATGGTGGATCCTCGCCACTTTCCAGCCATTATTCCATTGTCCTGTATAATGGTGGCACTGAGCTATTCTGGTACCCTTTTCTCAGGTGGCTACATGAATCATTTCTAATGTGTTCTGGGCTTCTGGAAGGTGTTATGATGCTGCCAGGGAATTTTCTGTCACCTGATTTACCATGTGTGTCTCTCATTGCGAGTATTTATAGGAATTACTGAGGAATAATTTGGAAAAAATTGGTAATTTAAAACTTTTGCAGAAAATTTCCCAGAAAAGAATTTTGCAGAGAATCCTGGAGAGATAAGCCCCATGTTGGGCACCACTTTGGCATGGGTCATGTGGTCAGATGAGGATTGAGGTTAGATTAGAGGAGCAGTAAATATAAAATGTTGAAATTGCAATTTGCATTATTTGATTATCTGGGGCACCAGACATTATTATCTGAATAATGCCAGTAATGTCGATAGAGCTGACTCGTTCTCCTCAGGGTCGTTCGGCCGACGACCACGATGTAATCCCTCCAGGTGTGACGAAAACACAAAAGCTCAAACAATTCCAATTTGGGTTTATTTAGTTTTTAATTTACTCAGATCACAGATTGTTTTCCACTGGCAGAGCTCATGCCCCAACAACCCACACCTGGATACCTACAAAGGGCCCACACCAAGAGGGCAGAGAAACTGCCAGTAGGGGCGAAGAAGCCTGAAGTTTCTCTCACCCTGGTTACGTCAACAAAAACCAGCAAAACATTGCAGCAGTCATTTATTCAGCATATGAGTAGGTATCAGGCGATATATATTTGCATCTTTGTGAGCATGAACGGTCAACCCTGTCACACGCTAATATATACGGCTGCATCACACAACTTTGTGCATCCGCATTTCCTGAATCCCAGTGACATAACATCTAGCAATCACATAATTATGCTCGCTACTGGCCAAGTCAATAAGGGAGCAATGGGCAAAGTAACTGTAACAGCAAAAGTCAGGGTTCTAGAGATGATAACAAGTGTAATTGTAACTTTAGAGGTTAAGGAGGATGCAATATTAGGCATACCTAGGTTACAGGAACAGAATACCGTAGTAGAATCAGTATTTGCTAGTGTATAATTAGAGGAATTCGATCATGAGATCCCGCAACAACATCAAGCGGCATTCTAGCGCATACTAAGCGAGAGGAGGGATGTTTTTGTCAAAACCGACATGCTCAGAAGAACGGATGTAGCTGAACATGAAATCCCGTTAATGCAAGAAGGGCCGATATATGCAGGGCCGTAGAGTTACATGCTACATCAAACCAAAATAATATGTCAGCAAGTTAAAGAGACACTAGCAGACGGGGTTATCTAGCCGACGCACAGTAAATATAACTTGGCCATCACATTAGTGCCTAAGAAAGACGGGAGTTTGCATTTCTGTGTCGATTTCCATCCTATCAACCAAGTTACATGTAAAGTTCTGCATCTTATATCAGCATAAGAAATGCACTCACAACAGTCGGCAAGACAACAGTAATGATGTCACTAGACCTCAGAAGCAGATATTGGAAAATTCCTGATAAATGCCATTTGGGACACAGCAAGTTGCAATTTTTAGGGCACATTGCAGACGAGGACAGAAAAACACCTAATCCAGAACAATTGAAATTAATAGAGAACCACCTGGAACCACACACATGCAAACAGTTCACCAAGTTTTTTGGCTTAGTTAATCGGTTCAAGGAGTTCATTCAAGATTTCGCACTAATGGATCTACTTTCGCCCCAGAAGCTGTTCGTGTGAGGAGACGTAGAAGAAAATTAATTCCAAGCAATAAAGGAAAGTTTTCCTTTTTGCCCCAAACTAGCACTTTACGAGTCAGGCATTCACCTTTACTTCCAGATGGACGCCAGTCAGAAGCAAGTGCTAAAGGACAACAGGAAACAGTTCATCATTAGAAAGTGGTATGCAAAGTGCACGTGCTGGGGTGTGTAACTCTTGAAGATGGCAGTGTACCACCCCAGAGTCAACCCAATGGAGCACCACAACTAGTACCTGAAACTACAACTACAGCTCCATGTGGATGAGGTACACACCAGCTGGGCAAACCATCTGCCTGCTGCCCTCTTCACCCGCCACCAGCATGTAAATGCCGCAATAGGCCAGTCACCTGTGGACTTCCTGTTGGGCCAAAACATCAAGCTTCTCGGCGAAAGGTACTCTCCATGCAACAGCACTAGCGAGCTTACGGAGGACAGCACTGAAAGACGAAAGAGGAGGAAGCAGAGAGAAGAGCAGGAAAGGTACGTGCCTGGGTGGGTCCCGACGAACAGCTGGAACCCCTCGTTCACCCTGGATCGAACTTGGCCAGTTAGTGTACGTGAAAGTTCATCCGCAGTCGGGCGCCTGCGAAAACGTCTGCTCCAGGCTCGCTGCACGATGGACAGGACCACACCGGGTTATTTAAAGGCCAGGACCAACATCCAACCTGGTCCGTGTGGGTAGAAGTATGAGCAAATATCACAGATACGTCATAAGCCTCTCACCCTGAGACGTCCACTGCGACGAGGCCGGTGACATCAAAACCCACAACGGAGCAACACCTCCTGAGCCCGTAGAGCAAGGGAGAGAGGAGGAGAGTGTAGCGGCACCTTCCGCAGGCGGTCCCCCACCAGATGACAACAGGTCGTCGATGCTGGACAAGGCCACGTCCCCAAAGTGTCAGGATGACATAGGCCCGGATGATGGAGGATGCATCGAACCAAGGGCTGACACCACCTCAACATCCGCTGGAAACAGTTCACAGCTATCGAGAGGGGAGATGCACACACCACATTGAAGAGACACACGAGACTGTCGAGTATGAGTCCAGGGGAGGACAATAAGCTCGAAAGGTGGGTCAGTACCTCTTCCATGATCACCAGCAGGGGGTGCCCAAGGCACGATGTGACCCGGTGCATTGAAGCCAGTCAGGGTATCCTACTTCTGGCTTCACGGAGATCGACAGCGCAGCTGCTACCAGCGAAACCCAAAGATATCTGGAACTGCAACCAATTCTGACCCCTCTGGGAGGGGGTCCCTTAGGAGATGATGGGATGCCTGTCAACGGGATGCCTATCATTGAGGAGGACAGCATGACAGGTGATGCAATTGCCAACACCAGCTGGGAAATCACCCAAGGGTGACTCCAACAGCCCAGTAGTCGCTAGTCCTCTTAGCTACCAGCAGCGATGTGGGGTTGAGCACGAGGACAGCAGCAGTGGCAGGGACGGTGGGGGATCGTGCGACATGTAGGAGGTTAGTCTATCAGCATGCCGATGTCGGCAACCTGCAGCATCCCACACGTGTGTGAGTACGGGAGCACCACAACAACAGCAAGAACATGCGGAACGACATTAGCAGTCATCAGTTTTAGAATGTAGGGTACTGGCAATAAGCCCCTGCGCGCTACGTCCACGACAAGCAGACACAAAGAGGCATGTCTGTCATTTGTGATGTGTGGGGCTACAAATGATCTCAGAAGTGGTGCTGGGTGGGGGAGGTGGGGTATTTGACTTGTGCCCACATCACCCCTCCCTCTTTAGCCCGTTTGCCCACCGCACCAGGTTCCATAATGCAGTGTGTGTGCATGCTCTATGAGCGCAATTGCAGTGCAGTGTTGCAGGGAACGGTGCAGGTGCAGAGCAGAGGGAGTGTGAACACGTGCTTGTAGCACAGAAATCCGAAAATAGACCCTGTGAAATTTCTGTTATTTAATTTGTGCAATAAAAGGGCAAGGTAAGTTCATGCAAGGGGACACAATTAATAAAGTCGCCTATCTTTGCAGCCCTAAATGACTCAGTGTTTTCGAAGTGTCTTTTTGTAATTTTCTGTAATGTTCATTCATGTGTCATTCATCTCCACATCATCAACACAGTGCAATGTTTCGGCATAATGAATAATTTTTTACAGGGTTAATTTTAGGAGCAATATGTAACACCCGGCACACAGGATATGTGTCCGATTTGCAAAGGTTGTATGCAAGGAAGTAGTGCAGTATGGGGTGCCAGCCCGCCAATCCGATCAGCATGCCGTCCGGAGAAAGTCATTATTTTTCACCTTTGTGAGGGTTGTGCCACATATTGTCGTGGCTCATGTTTCACATGCTCGGGCAGCCATCACCATATTGGACTAATCATTTCACAGCAATAGTTACTTTAGCATACTGGAACCTTTTTTGTATTTCAGCTGCCCTAGATTCCACCATCCCTCGCACTTACCCAGTGCTTGAATCGCCTGCGTAGGCTTAAAATGCACTTAAATTATTTCATGTGACCACGTATCTTTTGTATATTATTACCTGAACTGACAGGTCCGTAAGTATCATTCAATGCAAGCTTTCCCCGACAGGAATGTAAGCATTTACTGAATAAATTGCAGCAGTGACGAGTTACCACTTGTGGTTTATTTCTAGTCGCCATATGGCATTGAAGGTACGGGCCTTCTCCAGCCAATTTTCACAAAGTTTAACTTACTGTGCAAGTATGATTGAAATGGTCACGATTCTGTGTTATAAGTAAAGTGCCTCGTATGGGTGTGTGGGGAGCCCAGCTATCCCACAACGCAAAAAGTAAGGAAGTTATTCAGTCAGTAATATTTTTTATTCTACGAGGAGACAACAACTGTACTTGGAGGATTTGCCATGGTCGTCGGCTGAACGACCCTGTGGAATGAGTCCACAGCTGCTCTCCGACTTCACGATATTGTCAATTCGACAATATCTGGTGGCCTGTGTAATTTTCTCCACCGAGATTCCAAAACTATAGTCACCATTCCTCATCTAACCAATATCCTTATTGACTAACACCTCGGTCCTTGTTGCCAGCCTCCTGCACATTAGACAAATGTCATGCACTTGCACCGGAGTTTTTGCTTGGGGTCAATTAAATATTAGTACCTAACGTATGCACCGTCGCAACACAATGCAAATAAAACTCGGCAGCACTTGCACCCATAACTACGGATGCAATTTATTACACCGAACGGAATTAGGCGGGAGTCTTTTGGCCACCCATTTCACTCCCACTACCTGTACTACAGTGACCAATGAAATAATTTGTTACAAGGGGTTCACTCCCACAATGATGCATAAGTTGAAAATGATTTCTCATGCACCACTGTGTTTTGAATTGGCCTTACATAATGTTTTTCCGTGTAGTAGTTATAACCTAAACGACAACTGGTGGGTTTTATGTATGTACTGCGATGTTTTAATGTGGAGAGCCGCTTATTTCACTAATTGATGAAGTATGACGATTGATGATTCATGCTTGGACAACTACATATTTTTAGCAGACAAGGAATTAAAATTTTAATGATGTGACTTTATATCATATACACTTGAGATTGTGTGTTTTATGTTATTTACGTTAAAGAAGAGACGCGATATTGTATATTATAAGCATTAATACGATTTGTGAATGTGTAGAAGTGTAACCTACCTTTTATTGTATTTACTTACTTTTCTTTGTAAAGAAACCATTTTTCTAAAAGTTAATTACAAATTTCCATATGGGTGATATTTTTCCGCGAATGCAATCAGTGCAGTGCTTAAGTTGAATACTGAGGTTTATGTAAAGTGTTTGTAGTTTTACATTCGTAAACTGTATCGATGTTCGTGTTGCATTTCGTGCGAAGTATTTTTATCATTAATCGTCGTCGCACCCTTCGATAGAGAATGAAACAAGATTCTTTTGTGTTCTATAATAAAATCCCCTTCCAAAATATGAAGCAAAGCATTTTAAGCCCTTCAATAAAATATAATTTTTGGGAGTGTTTTGTTGGAAATAAAAGTTTTTTTTTATCTTATGTGAAAACTTAAATCAGAATCACCCACATATAACATACATTCTCCATTCTACCCACTTCATTTTGTTGTTTTAATAAATCTAATTTAGTAATTTACACAAATTGCCACTGACAACATTTAATCTATACGAATTTTTTTAAAATTACTTAATGATAACAACGTTGCTTGTTAGCTACATTTTTCGACTGTGCATACGCTTCGACAGCGATAGCAATTGTACTTGCCTCGAGGTATTTGCCTGGGCGCAGATTTCCCTTTTTTTTTTTTTTAAGTAGATAGGGAACTTTTTGTACTTTTGTTTTTCCATTATTGTGGTGCAAAGCAAGTGTAAATTTTGCGTTCTAGCCATAGAAATTTGTATTTAATTCGTCCGTTGGACTCTTATTTCTTTGCTTTTCGTAGGGTCACAAATACTTGTACCTCGGTTTTTAGGTTTTAATTCCATTTCGTTGCTAAGTTAGTGCAAATCTTTTGTTGCACCCATTGAAACAGAGAATCGTGTATTTAATTGGCCCCAGTATTCTCTTTTATAATATTTGTGACTCCATCCTTTGTTGTTTCTACACCACTAACCCGTTTTGTTATCACTTCTATTCCATGCTAACATCTATGTTTTTACAGTTTCCTTAGTTGTTTGTTCTATGGTTCTTAAAAAAACAAATTACTGGCGGGGATTTTGATCTTGTAAAGTTGTTTATTAGCAACCAACGTTCCAGGAACTATCTCTTTTCGCAGTTTCAGGACATATTTTAAATTACATTTGCTTCAGGTTTTTTTTCATTTTTATTCAAGTACAATTCTCAGAATACATTATATTGGCCGTTGTAAGATAGTGTATTATAGTTGGAATTTGTTACTTTGCTAATAGTAACTGAAAATTTTCAACCAGACGTTTACGGGAAAACTGTAGCATTTGTAATAATATTGATTAATTTATCCTATACTGGGGGTGGTAGTGTTTGTAATTACAATAAAATTCAACGTTGACTATGGTACCGGCATTACCTATTGAAACTTGTGTTTAATTTATCTATATTATTTCACAAGGTGCTTGTGTTATGTGTGCTTGTTAGTTGCATTTTTATGGTTTTTTATTCAGTGGACTATATTAAAGTGGTGGGTGAGAGAATAAACAATAGACCTATTTCATTTTCTCATAGTGATAGTGAAAATATATATAGAAACTACAGTAGTTAAGTAGAGGAAGGTGGGTACAGAAAACCACAGGATAAAAATACATACATGTAGTAACGCTTATGGCTTTGTTTTGGAATTTTGTTGCTTTACTTATACTTGTTGGAGCTATTCACCTTGCTGTGCCTCTTCTTTTGCCAGCTTACTGTTGGTGTTCCCTTTGTGGGATTATACTGTGTAGTAAAAGTTTAATACTGGACAATGGTTCTTTGTGGTCTCAGACCTATGCTTAAGGGAAGGTTACCTGAATGTTATAGTGGAACAAGAGAGCAAACAACATGCGCAGACCCCAGTGTCAGCGGGCAGTCACGTGATGAGTACTTGAGGTAAAGTAGTGGAGGGAATTAATCACTCAGCAGCTCACGACTCTGCGAGATTGTTGCGGCATGGTTGTTCGGTTGCCCGAGATACACTGTATGACTTACCTCCATGAGTTCTACTTTGCAAATTAAGTTTGTTACACCACTACGGGGCATGGGTAGAGAGGCTTTGGGGCACGTGTGGTTCTGAACCCCTACTCGGTTGTAAGGATCCCCGCTGGAATCACGTTGAACACCATGGACACCTGAATCATATTTATACAGAATTCCCTTATTTATTGCTATTTTTGGACCTTTCATAAAATAACAGTTCTGTTCTGTTCAGTTTATCCTTTTACTTCACTATCGGACATATTTTAAGGCAGGCGTTTGGGATGTGGCAAGCATGACAAGAAATTGAAATGTATGAGTATACTAGGAAAATTAAAAACATTTCAATGTCTATCAACATGTTGTCATAAAAGTGGTAGCATACAACACATAGGCTTATTATTTGGAATTAGGAGTAATACACCTTAAATCATATTTGACAATGACAAGAATAAACGCATAAATGCCAATCAAACTAAGCTGTTTTAGCAGATTTTACTGACCATAAGACAAACATAACTACGGATTGACAAAAACCTTTCAGAGAAAACAAAAAGGGGGTCAATACTAAACAACCACACTTGCCAATACACTAAATATACTACCAACTTAAAATTGTGTCCAAAACTCTCCCTCAATGTTAAGACTTTAAATACTACAAACTACAGCTTCACTTTCACCTTTACTTCAAACCTAACATGTTGTTGAACTTGGCAAACTTTACTCTGCCTAAAGGCTTAGTCAAAACATCACTGACTTGCTCTTCTGTGGGGATATAGGGCCCTACTCAATAGTTACAATGTTAAAAACTTTTACATAAAAGACTTTGATGTCCACATGTTTCAGTTTGTGTTGAAACTGAGGATTTTCGCACAAATTAATAACAGACTGATTGCCCTCAAACAACCTTACAACAACGCTTGATCCCACCAAGTTTTCATACAGATTCTTGAGCAAACGGGCTTCACTTGTGGCCATGCTTAGTGCTACAAATTCAGACTCTGTGGATTACAAAGCAATGGTAGACAGTTTCCGAGAAACCTAGGACACAATACAACGAAAAACTTTAAAAACAAATCCACCAGTTTACTTTCTACCTGACCTGTCACCTGCCCAGTCAGCATCTACAAAACCTACAATGCTGTCTTCGCAATTTTCATTTTTGGTAAATACCATACTTCGTTTTAGAATATCTTTTACATTGCGCAGGACACATTTTAAGGCCATCTACAAATTCTCTCCTGCACGTGATTGATATTGACTTAAAATACTGATAGGTGAGCAGATATCTGGGCTGGAGCACACCATTACATACATCAGTGAGCCAGGAACTTGTCTGCACCTCGTTCAATTTTGTGACTCTCTGGTTTGATTCTCTTTAACATGTTATGGTCAATATTTTATTCCATAGGAGTAGAAGCAGTGTTACACTGTTACATAATTACAGCCTATATACATTTCAATGCCATTTTTCCTGGCATTGGTAGACAACCCGGGTAGAAGACATTTGTTGTCCACTACACACTTTTGGAGATTCACATTTTCCAGCAAAGTGGATCATATGTGGCGTCAGAAATGTGTACCAACTTTTAGAGTACGTACGAACAAACTGCAGTGTTGTCTTTCTTGGCCGGTACCTTCCACATTATAATCTACATGTGGGAGCTATTCGCCTCATCAGCTATGAATTTTGGTCAGCAAAATGACTTATTGTTTCGGCACGAGTCACCGAAAATATTTTTAATGAAAATTCCATGGCATCCCGCATTGCCTCATACCAGATCTTGCTCACTATTAGAAGCTATTAAAAATCATCAATATATAGGAGCAGGTATGTTTTACAATCACCTTGAATTTTGGTGTACAGACAGTATTCATAATCACACCTCGCAAAGCCTAACTGTTTCATTACAATATGGAACTATTCATTCCTATTTTTTGGTGAATCTTTCAACCCATACAAACCTTTCTTTAATTTAAATATTGTCCCTTTTCCTTCCTCTTAGGTTCACAATAACATCCCTTTGGTAAAGAAATATACATATCACCTTATCTTCCCATACAAAAATGCACTACAAATATCAAGTTAATAAATGGTGTAGTTTTGCTCATTACAAAAAACAAGGAAAAATTGTAAAATTCCAGAATAGGGCCTTTTTCGAAAATCAGAAAAATAATGCCTGGATATGTTAGATATGATTATCAGTAATCATAATTACTTGGAATTTTCAAGGGGCTTCAAGTAGTTTTCTGAAAAAAATAAAATGTGATAGGAAGGAGGGTTGTCAAGATTGCTGTGTTTATGCTATAAAATATGTATAATTTATGTAGATATATTTATATTGAGTCTAATAATGTGTTACTTGTAAGAATACAGTTTGAAACAAATGTTTAATGTGTAAAAAGTTGTTTTCAGTGTATATTTATGCAGCAGCGTTGAGGTTATCAGGTAAACAACACACCTAACATTGTCGGAACATCATGTAATTCACGTTAATTACTCAAGACTTGCCTTATCTATATTCATGAGATGATAGTACTATGTAACGTATTACTAGTAGAATAAATATTCATATGGTAGATCATTTAAACCGATGTTCATAGATGGTGTTTATAAAGGTGCTGTATGATGCCATTTTGCAATGCCATAGACAGTGACCAATAATTCGACAAGACAGGATGAAATCACAGTTGGAATTGTGGGATGTCGCCTGTCGTTGAATAGCTGCTTGTGTGTGCCTTTTTGTATGTTTGGGATTTACGAGTGGTTAAACACATGTTTTATTGCAATAAATGTTGTTTGATGTGTTCAATCTAATAATTGTGTGAAATTACGAGTGTGTGTGTGCTAATACAGCATGGCAAAAGTGAAATGAAATGTTATTTTGTGCTGCGATTAGTGTCTGTGTAGTGCTGTCAAATGGATCGACGTCTCGTTATAGGATGACGTTTGAGTTTGTGAGTACTGAAACAAGTTTAATGTAACTTTAATTTAATCATGAAAATACATTAACTTGTAAAAAGGTCTAACTGAACAATTTATCTACATTGGCAATATTACCATTACAAGCTACTGTGGAAGGCTATGAAAATCAGGGAAATTATGGGGAAAAACAAGTGAAAAATATGTACATAAAGTAATATTTATTCACAAAAATACATTAAATTGCAAAAAGACTTGACTGAACATTACCTAAACTGACAATATTAAAAATACAAGCTACAAATACGATAGTAGGGACGGCTATGAGGATCAGGAAAATTGCGGGGTAAAAAAAATGTAGGTTTTAATCATAAAATTGTACCCTGCAATTTTCCTCCAGTTCATAGCCCTCCTGAGTATCGTATCTTTAAATTGTATTGTTAACGTTGTCAATTTAGGTATGTTATATTTGGTAATAATAACTAAACACATCTCATGATACACAAACGTTTTTATTGACAACACACTACAAGCTCCCAGCACCGTCATCTTAGGCCACACAACCTCGCACTCCAGGGTGCCAACACAACACTACTTTCCCCTCTTTTCTAGACCTAACAGTGGTTCCTGCACACAACTATACATTGGCTTACAAAATCTCTTTATGCAACATACAAATTACAGTTTCTGTAGACATAGCCATGATTCCTGTACATAACTACATTGGCCTACAAGATTACTTTATGCAACATACAATTTACAGTTCCTTCCACAACAGTTAACTGATACAACTCATCACAACAGCAACAATACTTTTTTTCTATAACCATTAGTTACCTAGGAACATACTCTTAAACGACATAGGCCATCAAACAACAGTTAAATTACATCATGGTACAGTTACACAAGAGATACAACATACTTTAATCAAACAAGGTGGGTGAATATCGTGCAGGAGTGTGGATCCTGTGTCCTGACCTGGAAACTTGGTGAGTTCTCATCTTCATCATGGGGAATCCTCTCCTTCTGAGCTGTCCCCATCATGACGCTCTGCTGTTTCTAGCTCAGTCTGACATGGTTACTGAAGGGGCCGTGGCATGGGAAAATTTTCATTTGTATCTGATTCTTTACAAGTGTTGTGCCTCAACTGGCACTGGTGGACCTTCCTGAAACTACCTTCTGTTAGTTTGAATAATATATATTATATATATATATATATATATATATATATATATATTAATATATATATATATATATATATATATATATATATATATATATAACCTTCCCTACCTGTTGCATTATGCGCCCTGGTACCCATTTCTCCAGTGTCTTGGATTTTTACATATTGACCCAAACCTTTTGGTTGATCTCGTAACCAGACAAACATCTAGATGTTGGGTTGCTTCTCCGAGCCTCCCCCTTTGGGGTCAACATCGATAGGAGAATGCATGGGGAGTATACAAATAGGGATGCCATGGGGGAGAGCCCAGTCACTGATGAGGGTGTGGAACGACATGTAAGGAGATAATCATTTAATCTTTGGCTCAGCGATAAAGCGCTACTAGGACGAGACATTAAGCTTCTAGTTAGCAACTTCTTGAATGTCTGTATTGATCTCTCAGCCAACCCATTTGAAGAGGGGTTGTATAAGGGAGTGAACAACTATTTAATAGAACAAAGTGTACAAAATTGAGTCAGGTTTCGTGCCCAGAATAGAGGACCATTATCACATACAATTGTACGTGGAAAAGCGAAACGGGCAAATACCTCCAGCAGGCACTTGAGCACAGACTGAAGACTGGTATCTATGGATAAGACAAAATATTCCACCCATTCGGAATAGACATCACATAGGATCAAGTACTCCACAGAGTTGAAATAAAACAGGTCAAGGTGAATTCGCTCCCAGGGTCCTGTGGTGCAGGCCATTTTAGTCGAACACCGTTGTTACATACATTCTGCGTTTGCTGATAGGCTGGGCAACACTCAATTGTTCTACAAATATCCTCATTCCATGTCTTTCCACCACACATAGGAGCGAGCTAGCATACAAGTACGTACTACACCAGCATGACCATGGTGTATAATGGACAACACTTGTGCCTTGAGAGATTGAGGAATGACTACCCTGTTGCTATTCAATAGAACCCCATCTCTGATGGACAGCTGATGCTGCACAGTGAAAAAAGGTTTGATTATTTTGTTGGAGCAATGATGTGGCCAGCCATTTTCACATACCTTGATGACTTTGCTGAGCACCTGGTCCTTTTTTGTTTCTCGTGCCACCTCATCCGGAGAGACCAAAGGCATAGTGAAGTAGAGCAAGTTGCACTCTTTAACTCCAACTGGAGTAGTACTGAGCAAACATGGCATTGCATCTGCCTGGGGAATATTCTGGCCCCTCTTGTAAACAATTTAATAATTGTATGCGGATAAGATCACAGCCCAACGTAGTAAGCGTGAGGAAGCCATGTGGGGAAGTTTTTTTGCTTCAGAAAACAAGGATATCAGAGTCTGGTGATCACTGACAATAGTGAAGGGGTGATCATACAAATATTTGTGCAACTTTTTTACTTCAAATATTACAGCTAATTCCTCTTTATCCAGCTGACTATAATTTCTATGGGCTGTGGTCAGGTTACAGATTCAAATTCAATTGGACACTCTAGTCCATCAATACTGTGGCTTAACACTGCTCCCACTCCATATCCAGAACTATCTACGTGCAGCACAATCTCCTTAGTTGGCTCAAAGACAACCAACAATGCTTTTTCGGAAAGGACTGATTTGCTATTGTTGAAGGCTAATTCACGCTCAGACATCCAGACCCATGGAACATCTGTGCGTAACAGGTTGTGGAGGGGTTCGAGCAGTTCTGGACACATAGGAATAAATTGTCTATAGTAGTTCAACAAAGACAGGTATGATTTAAACTTAGTGGTATCTGTAGGTGCGGGAGTAGCCATAATGTTCTCAAATCTTCGATTTTGTGGGAGATTTTCCCTGCCCAGAAAACTGGAACCCTAAGAATTCCAGAGAACTTACAAAAATTTAGACATATCTGTGTTGATCTTTACATTGTAAGCATCCAACTTCTCAAGGACAAAATTTAAATTCTTTGCACATTCTTGTCTATCTTTCTCTCCAATCAGTATGTCATCCAAATAGGCTGCTACATTTCCTATTTTGAACGTTATAGATTTGACGCCATCGAATGAGACATGAGACGAACAATGACACAAATACTTTCTGGTAATTTGGGCGCCAGCGATGCTTCCCAATCACCGCACTATTGAGACTCAGGGTTCTCAGGGATGCTGTGGGTTCTGTGTGTCTGTCTCATCCACGTGTACTTACAAACACGTAGGCAATACTAAACTTTTACTAAACATCACTTGAAATAAACACTTAATTAAAATATATGTGACTAGGACACTGTCACTACTGAATAATAGAATTAAGTTCACTGTAGACTTGTTTTTATTGTTACTTACATACATCACACGTGCTGATGAAATTATGATAATTTGGTCATGACTAGCCAATTCCGCTTGGGTGCTTCCCAGCCCACAATTAATCTAGCGCATGCCTAGATGGATGATCTCACCGAGGTGCATGAAAGCACAGCCTTCACATGGGAAGAAGGCTGACAGCCGCTAGAGTGGACTGACGGTTTTTTCCCTGAAGACAGGACACAGTGAATTACAAATGAAACCCTTGATACATTAACACATGTGATTACTCTGCATCACTAACGCAAACTTTCTGGGGCTCGCCCTCCAGCACATGGGTAGCGTGGTGATGGCAGATACACAGAGCCAGCTAGGACGGGAATAATTGCACCGTACACTAATTACAAAATTACATAAACCCTCAAAGATACATGAAACAAGATGGGACACGAGATGAGTATTCACAATAAACACACACACGTGTGAAAACAAGTTTACATGCGCAGGTGCTGCTGGACGAAGTTCATAGCGGACCATGTGGTGCAGGTGAACTTGCAATATTACTTCGTGGAAACGGCAAATTAAATTCAGACAAAATATTATTTTTGTAGAGAAAATTATTCTCTTTATGATTTACGTGATTATAGGCTTATGACATGCCTGATGGCGGTAAAATCAGACATTAACATGACAGCGTGGTCAAGTACAAAAAGCATCAATTTACGTGAGATTTCACGGAACCCTGAATAAAAATATTGCACATATGATGTTACATAAATAAGCTCTGAAAACGCAACAATGTTGTACACAAATACTCGGCATTGGTCAGCCACGTGGTTATACGTGATGTTGCTGTAAAATATGAAAAATTACCCTCAAATACATACATAAAAACAAACCCCTTAACATTGCGCGTAGCAATAATGCAGAAGTTACAATGAAACACCATAAACAGAGGCGGATGGCGCCTGATTCAAGTTGCGCGGGTTGCGTGAACTCTCTGACATCTTTCTACTCCTTCTGTTCGATTAAGTTAAAAATGCCACAAGGGCGCAGTAAATTAATGAAACGGAAGCATAATGCTGGAGAAAATGTTTGGCAAAAACGTACGCAAGCAAAGGTTATCTGGTAAACAAAATTGACCATGAAAACCTAAATCAGTGAACAAAAGTTGTAGTGCATACGTTACAGTCTCTTACCTTGCCAGCTCTCCTCGACAGACTGTCCAGAGGCAAGCGTTGCATGGACCTACAATGGCCGCCGAATAAATTATTTTATTATTGAAAATGAATTGGCACAAATTAAATAAAATATTGTTTTACATTTCTATAATTTTCATATTATTTTAGTGTCTTTTTATGGCGGCGTTCATGCCGGAATATTAGTGTTCTTAATCTCGGTGCTGCGGGCTCTTTGAATTTTATAACCAAATAAGTTTAAAATAGCAACAAACACTTTAAAACATTTTATGACATATTAAACCCTGCAAATACAATATAACACATTTTACACGGAAAATATTATTTATGTTATAGTTCAGGATTATTATTGGCCTCTTTGCATACGTGCGTGGTGAGTGCCGTCATGGGCTCTAGCGCCGCTGGCTGTTAGCTGGCGTCAGACTCAATAACTGATTGGAAAATAGCTGGGGCAGAAGCTAGGCCAAACACTAGTCTGTTAAACTGATACAACTTTTTATGGTGTTGATAGTCAAGAGCTCCCTACAGGTTTCCTCAACTTCCAGCTGTAAGTATGCCTGGGTGAGTTCCAGATGGCAGAACACCTGACACCCTACAAATTTGTCGAAAATATCATCTACTCTAGGCAAGGGATACTGGTCAACTTGTAAATGAGGATTTACAGTTGTTTTAAGATACACACACATCTGAATCTGGCCTGACTTCTTTGGCGCCACTACGATGGGACTTGCCCATGGACTAGACTTTACACGTGAAATAATTCCAGCCTGTTCCAGTTTGTACAACTCCTCTTTCACATTTTGAACAAGGGCATATGGAACATCATAAGCATTATGAAACATTGGAATGGCTCTACCTTTTAAATTTATATTAACCTTAAAACCAGAAATTGGTCTGTCATTGTTAACTACACAGAGAATGCCTTTGTGTATTTACTTTTAATGTAAACTAACACTTCAGCCTGGTTGGCCACCTCACTGGGACCAACAACATGCACTGACAACACTTGTGAATTAGCTAGTAGGTGGTCCTGCCAACCTGGCCGCAATGCTGATAGCTAGACTCTGCCCAAAAGCGCAGGTGCTGATAAATCCGTTGCTACCAACAGTGAAAGCTTGTGCAAGGACCCTGACACCTCATCTGTGACTGACACCAGCACTACTCTGCTTACCTGCTACCCCATGCCATTTGCAGCCCTTAATTACCCTGGGAATGGGGTTAAGGCATTTGCCCCTATTTTTTTAAATAGAGGTCCTGACTGCAAAGAGTAACAGTAGTTCCAGTATCCACCACAAAAAGTATTTCCGTCCCATTTACCTTTATTTGTAGTGAAGCTGGTTCCACCGGTATGTCCGAGGCGTACGCACAAACAAGACTTAAAACTGATGAGTCGTGTACCTTGCTATTGCGGCATGCCTTAGCAATATGTCCCAAACTGCCACAGTTGTAACAAATCCACCTCCGTGCTGGACAGCTTCCTGACCGATGATGGACCCCACATCTGCAGGCATTCTGGGGCTCTTGTTTCTTCGACATTAGTGCCCCGTTCTGACTGGCCGTCTCTCTTATTAGGTTGACGGGTTAAACCACCCCTCTGCTGTGGATGCTGGTGACGTCCTCTGCTAGCACCGACGTACTGCACATCCTCTATTGCCAGTTGCCTGAAACATGCAGGCTCGGCAATCACATTCACTCCTCCACTCTTCTCTCCACTCATCAGGGCTGCCGACTTCGCCACTGCATCCATATCCATTACTATCTTGACTGCCTCTGCAAATTTAAGCTCTTCGGATTCAGCCAGCAGTCATCTAACCATCTGCTCCGATAACATACCGGAAACCAATCTATCTCTCAATGCTTTGTCAAAAAAATCCCCTTACTTACATGTGGTAGCGATGAGTTTGATTGCTGTGATGTATTCGGTAACAGATTTAGTTGTTTGTTGCCGGCGTTGCCATAACTGAAAGTGCTCTGCGATAATGATATTTTTTAGGAACTAGGACTGTAATCAGACTGTCTATACACTCCTTAAAAGTGACTCCGTCCAGTGACTTTGGACTTATTTGAGTCTTGAACACTGCATATGTCTCCAGAGGTAAGGTTATACCTAATACTGCAACCTTATCAGTTTCTTTAGTATCTGCCACCTAGAAATATAAATTCAGTCGTTCAACGTAATCCTCAAACTGTTCTGTGCCTTGCACAAACGTAGGTATTGCTGGGCCGTTTGCAGATGTGGCGAAATTATATCTTTAGCTTAGGCCTTTGACGAAACAATGTCACCCGACCACCAGATTGTATGTAAACAAAGTTGCCGGGAAAACTGTCAGTAATCTCCCCGAACAAGTTATAGAGTATCCCATCCTCGTCGCCACATGTTATGTTTGGGAATAATATCTAAACACATCTCGTGATACACAAATGTTTTTTGTTAACAATACACTCCAGGGTGCCAACATTCAGTTCGATCTTTTTGTGCAATTAAACATGTTTTTACGATACAGTATGATGAGAATATTACAAACAGCGTGAAAATATGTTAAATTGCAAAACACACACTCATTATTTTCCAGTGCAAATGGGCTATGCATGAAAATCATTTTTGGGGAAACTGCAAGCTTCTCTGATGCATGACGCTTAACGTCACTACCTTAAGAAGAAAGCCGACGAGCCAGAGTCCCAGTGCTAGCAGGGGTGTAAATCTCCTAAACAGTGATTCAATCTTGCCGGTAATTTTTTTTAGTAGTGACGTGAAGCGTCATGCATCAGCAAAGCTTGGAGTGTCCCCAGAAATGATTTTCTAGCATAGCCCCCTCACACTGAAAAATACTGTGCAGTCGTAGCCAAACATTATGCACAGAGCCAGAATCCCAGTGCCAGCAGGGGAGTAAATTCTCAATACAGTGATTCAAGGCGCTCCTGCAATTTTTTTTGCTGGTGATGCGAAGCATCATGCATCAGTGAAGCTTGGAGTTTCCCCATAAATGATTTTCATGTGTAGCCCATTTGTACCGAGAAATAATGTGTGTGTGTTTTGCATTTTAACATATTTGCATGCTATTTGTAATATTCTCGTCATATTGTATCATGAAAACATGTTTAATTGCAAAAAGATTGAACTGAACATAACCTAAATTGACAATGTTACCAATACAATTTACAAATACAATAGTGGGGAGGGCTATGAACTGGAGGGAAATTGAGGGGTAATCTTTTATCATGAAAACATACGTATATTAAAAAAAAAATTTTATCCCACGATTTCCCTAATCTTCATAGCCCTCCCCACTATCATATTTGTACCTTGTATTGGTAATTTTGTCAATATAGATCATGTTTGGTTGTCTTTTTGCAATCTAACATATTTTCATGAATAAATATTACATTATGTATATAGTTTTCACATCTTTTACCCCACAATTTCCCTGATCTTCATAGCCCTCCCCACTATCGTTTTTGGGGTTTCTATTGGTCAAATATTGATGCCTCTAGTAAATTTGGGTTCTGAGTAATTAGTAGAGTGGAATTATACCACTTTTCGAAAAAAAAATTCCATCTTACTGATGTTAACCTAGCATCTGGACTGAACTTTCAGAAGATAACAAACTTTGTTGAAATCCCCTGGCCACTAACCTAGCTGTATAAGACACTACATTTCTTTTTTCATCTGTTTTACTTTTGAAAAACCATTTACATTTAATAGCAATACAATCACTAGGTTTAGTTACCCATTCCGAGGTATCATTCTCTCTCAATGCTATCAACTCCCTTTTCATGGCTTCCCTCCATTTGTTACTGTATATACTAGACACTGCTTCATCAAATGTTTTGTGGTTATCATCAATCATGTGATGCTGTGTGCTGAGACCATGGATGGTGGAAGGTGATTTTCAGGGGCAGAGTTGGTTTAGTTTCGGAATGTTGGAATACATTTACCTGGAATGCATTAGGCGTCTGCAAATTTATGGAGTTGGAGAGACTGTTGATCCCAGGGTTGCGGGCCGATTCACCTGGACGTAATTTTTCTTAGTTGAAATAGGCTGCCCCTAATATTGCAGATTAATTGTAAATTCATATTTATGGGATGCAGAAGTCCCAAAGTTGTTTACTAAACGAGAGACCTATTTTGGCTGGTCCCACGCTTTGCCGGATTAATTACATAAGATACACTTGTTGCAGCATTGATCACACAATAATGACACTTAAGAATATAGCACTGGAACGGGGTTATAGGGGCCCGCGTCTTGAAATGCCATAAGGTGTTGCACGTAAATAATTTACTGAACTCTGGTCACTCGTATTTGTAGTGACTTTCATGAAACACTCCTCTGATGGGAGACACTTTACAGAACTTTTGCCAGTGTAAGCCCGCCGGCACAGCAATACTGTTAAAATGGCGCTAAGGGCGAAAAAGGTATTAAATAAAAATATAAGCTCTCCTGGGCGATGCAAACCACAGGGTAGGAGGGTAAGCGTCTCTGGGGCTAGAAGAATAAAAAGGTTCGGATAAAATTACATACCGTACTATTGCTTGTTAAGTGATTGGTGCTAAAAGGTGCGGTCACCGTAGCGCGCGATGAAACGCAGCCTTGCCCTCGTGTGTCTCAAGATCTGCTGAATGTTCTGCCTAGCGCTAGAACCTTGCCTGGCGAGGTTAAGCATACCATGCTGGAAATACATTCTGTCTTGCAACGAGAGCAGCATCCTGTATTCCTTTCGCCCGTCCCCAAGGGGAGCAGTAAACAGAACATGGATTGCTGAAGTTACTTCGTGACAGGAATACCCAGGTGTGGTATCCGCAAGAGTTCAGATGGTCAGAGTGAATTCCAGCTCCTTTCCAGCCCCATAAAGAGTGTTGGTGGAGTATGGAATAACCTGGGTCACTGATTCGTCTGGCGGAGGAATTCCTAGTAGTATAGGCTCTACCGAAGTCTACCGGGCGGCAGATCTTGCGTGGCCACTTAATGTGTATGATTCTGCCTGGGTTACCGGCTTCACTTAGGGCTGAACTACTTAGGAAAACTATGACGTTTTACACAAAGAAAATCAGCATACAGAAAGTAGTTATGAACTTTGGTGTTTTATTATGTGAGTAATAAAACATGGTGACATTGTGCTACCTCCTTCACTAGATTACTTTGTCATGGAAGTTAAACTTGGGCAACCCAGGTGAAGACAACCTTATAATTAATCTAACCAGAAAAGGGGATACTGGTTAGTGTTAGAAAATTAAGTATTCGACAACTCTTTCCTAACTGATTGGTGGATTGTTCTGAAGGAGCAACAAGGGGGACAACTACCAGAGGGGTGTCAGCAATGCTAGCACCACCTGTTAGGCAAGGCAAGGGGGAGGTCCTGAAGGGACATCGTAGCGATGTGTACCTACCGGGTTCTGGGGTTGATACCAGGGAGTGGGAAGGAACGGAGTGACATCTTCAGGAGCGTTTGGAGGGTCCAGTCTCCCAGAAGCAGGGGATCAGCAGCTGCTGCATAGGTGGTTTCTGGTAGGCGATGTCTTCTGCTGGTAGCAGTTCCATCCCAAGGAAGCAGTGGAATCTGCTGACGTACCTGCTGTCGCTCACCCTGATGGCAACCTCCGGCCCTATACAAGAGCGATGAAGGTGCAAAGACTGAAGATTTCTGGTCAAACCAGACCTTTTATACTTATTGTACCAAAATCCCCTTGGAAGCATCCAGCTTTTTGAAAATCTTGGCTTCTTCTAACTGTACCAGTGATTCCTCCACTGCTGAAAGCTGAAGGTGCTCTTAACTCATATACCTATTTAGTTCTGTGTAATCGACACAAATTGTGACAGACTAATTTGTTTTGGGCACCACCATCATTGGTGCGCACCATTCTGTTGGTCTCTCGATGGATACTATTACTTCTTCCGCAACAACCATTTTTTTTTCATTACCTGTTTTATCTTGTTTATCAAATGTAAGGTGACCCTTACATTTGAGGGTTCTGAGGGTTGTAAGGATGTAGTTTATTAATAATTATTAAATAGGACATTTGGTTAATGCCCTTTTTCTTTTGCAAGTGTGAGTAATATTATATTTTCTTTGGTGGTACATGGAATTGGAATATCTTATCATGGTTTGAAGTTCGGGCCGGGTTCAATCATTTATCTGCAGTGCAATTGCTTTTTCTGAAGTCGTCATTAGGTTTTGTCAGCTTCTTAGATAAAAGCATTTTACTAAGTTCGTAAGCATTTTTTGTTCTAGAAGGTTGATAAAATATAGCTGCTATGCAGTTTGATATGGCCAATGGAAGGATTTTGTGCTGTGCATGTCCATATTTCATAAATTGTTGGGACACAGACGACAAGAATGGGAGTAGGCATGTGGCAAGTGAGCGTCAAGCACCCGCTACCCGCTAGCAATTGATGAGCTGTGATGAGAGTACGACTTGCTCACGATTTCTCTCACAATGCAAGTTTTGTAGGGACATTATTAATTAATAAGCTACTGCGGTACTGTTCTGAATTGTTTTGTTTCGTGAACTAACTGTTTGTGCTTCTGCAATACTGTAAGATGGTGAACATTTCATGTGGAATTTAAATAAAAAGGAAATACTCTGAGACTGGAATTCATGTTTTTTTCCTCAGTATGGCGCCTTTAAGTCTCGTGTGTCTATCGACTGACTAAGCTAAACTGAGCTATGATATCTTGTTGTCATTGTTTGGCAGCTGTGACGGTACAGGGTAGCAACTGCATATACCTTCGTCTAAGACTTGTTCCTTATGGAGTTTTCCTAAGCCTGTGAAAAGTTCTGGGGAACAGTCAACAATTTGCTGTATACTCCCAATTTGGTGTGCAACTGTAATCACTCCTTTCTTTTTCACCTCTCTCTTATGACTCCATTGTCATGGACACTGATGATATTTAAAGCCCTCAATGCAGGTATCCCGAGAAGGTGAATTTGTTCACAGTCCACAGCATAGATTTCTTGTTTGCTGTGTTTATCATTGAGCAAAAGTACTGTTTTTGCTACTCTTTATAACTTTGATGTATCAATTGCCAGCACCAAACATTTTCTGGTGAGTTTTTCAAGCACCATTCCAAGACTGTTACTTAACCCTAGTCCAATGACTGTGACATTGGCCCCCATATCAACTTTTAACTTGACCTCAACTTTCCGTACGTGCAATCAAATGAACCATGGTTCTGAACAAACTTTCAATGCTGAAACTTCCCCCATATAATATTCCCACTGGTGTTCTTCCTCCTTTGTTCCTAATTCTTGTACTTCCACATACCTGCAACACCTCTCGTAATGGCCTTTTTGTTGCACTTCCTACACTTAACCTTATCGGCCAGACACTTAAATCAAGGGCGTAATGGTGCCATGCTGCACTTGTGGCATTTACTTGTTGCTGATTCAGCATTCTGCTGATAGGTCTAATTTTTATTTCGTGCTATCTGTGGGCGGTGAAATTTTACTAAATTTTCTCCTTTTGGAGTCTGGCAAGCATCTGTCACACTATTGCAAACTGCATTGATTGATATTTTTGATGGCTACCACACTGCCTGTTAGTAATGTTTCACAGTTTCTGCTTGTTGGATCTTTTTTACTGCCTGCTCTGTTAGGCCACTATCCATAACCATTTGCAGCACCTCTGATAATCTATCATCCGCTGCACCTATAAACACCACTTTTGTTATGATTTCGTCCTTTAGGTATGGCAACTTACGAGTCTCTGCCAATTTAAAGACGTCATTGAGGAATGCATCGACAGCTTCCCCTTCTTGTTGCCTGCATTTGAGAAACTTGGCTGTTTCATAAATAAAGTTTTTGCTTATCGAAAAGAACGACTCAAATTTATATTTCCCCTTTGCATACTTTTTTACAGGTCTGCTTTCAAAGCAAATGAGTCTCTTGTCCACCTCGTGTACCATGCAGCGTAACAGCATGTTTACTTGCGTTTCTTCCGATTTTTCGCACAGTCCTGGTGCGATCCGAAACCTTTCGAATCGTCGTATCCATTTGTTCCATTCCAATGGCAAACGAAAATCAAAATTTTTGGAAGCACTACTTCCCACTGACCATGAACTGAACATTACCGGCAATGCTCTAAATCCGGGAAATTCTTGGTTACCGGGATCGCTATGTCTTCCGGCATTACCATAATTATAATGCCTTTACGAGCATTCTAAACACCTGACATGGTGAAGTGTTTATTACGAAAGGTGCCTCATCCGCCATGACTGAGTCCCAGACTGTCTGACCTCGCCCAGGTCTGCCAACTTCTATATGCATAATCTCCCTAACCCTTGGCTTGGAATGTCTCCTTACAACACAGTATGTTGAATGTGCCTGTACAGCACCTGTTAATAGATACCTGTCTGCATATTTAAAGTTGTTTGGCAGTATTAATATTTGTGTATAGATTTTCGTACCTCTCAATATCCCTTGTAAGGTGTTGTGTGGCTGTAGTTTATAGTGATGAAATTTCCCTGAGTTCTTTCAGAATTTCTTTACTCTTTTGTGATCAGTAGCTGGATGGAGAGACCATATCAGATTCAGAGGTGGTAACCTGCTATTAGGCGGCAGATACGGTGGTATCATAACAAAAAATTCTGGTCATTGATGTATTTACAGGTCATCTGTTTCGGAACACTATACAGATATCAGATTTAATGCTTTTTTTTATAAAATATTTAATGTAGAAATTTAGTGGTGAAATTTAAGGTCTATATATTTTTAACCCTGTTTTGTCTGTGGCTATAATGTACAATTTTAATTTGCAAAACAGGACTAATGAACTTATTTACATTGTGCATAACAGTGTGCCTGGGTGTTACTGTTGATAGGCTCATAATGTCATCAATTGCAACATTTGAGAAGCCAGTCAGACCAACAGTGCCTCCCGATTGGTTTGCCAATACTCGAGGATTAGTGCAGTCTTCACAAGCCCAACAAGCTAATTCCTTTGAGCTTCGGCATGAGGGTAGGCAATTACGTAATGAAACAAGAATAAGGACTGCATGGGATACTTATCATAATGACTCACGGCTCGAAGACAGGTAAGAGTAAACTGTGTAGTATATATTGTTACATAGATGATTGTGGGACATATCTGAGTTCATGAGGGATGGAGGTTTTAGTAAAAATAAAAGAAGAAAATTTGATTTCTAATTTATTCACACAGCATTGTTCACTTGGTGCACATTCTCCTTTACTAGTGTACAACCTCGAAAATCCATCATATCCCTTCCCATCACTTCGTTGTCATCACAATCTCTATGGCTTCTTTGTTGAGTCAGTTTATCCAACAAGGAGTACCTGTTGTACAATTTTTTCCCAGACCCATAAATCAGATGGTCATGTAACGTACAATCCAGATCTGAAAATTGTAATATGCACTGAGTCATTGCAGCCCCATTATGCAAACAGTAAGTGTTTCCCGTTCTTTCTGGTCACACTTCAAGAATTTAAAATTCTTCACAGTTTCACGTAAAAGTAATTTGTTAATTGCGTGAACACGTCCATCATTGGTACTACATCATTAGAGTGTGGTTACAGTAATGAAGTCACCAGACCATATTACTCCAAGCCACACACAGTGTAAAGGCTACCTAGAAACTGGCTACATTCGCTTGTTGCCCCCCTCCCCTTTTTTTTTTTCCTGTTGGACAACATAGCCTTATTCTAACACATTCAATACACTACAACTTTTTGTTTGTATTTAGCTTTAAATTGCACTCTGCAGATGATATCCTTGTATATTCGCCTGATAGTTTAGTTTTGTTAGTTCATTACTTATCACTGGATTGCAGAGTTACTGAACTGAGTCGGTGGAAGTCAGTATTGCAGCAATGTCTGACAGCAGTCACAGAAGAGATTGCACAGCTGAAAGATGAGAAGGCCGAAACTGAGCGCCAACTGGAGCTGATGGCAACAGCTTTGAATGTAGTAGGAGAATGTCTGACATTGAGAGATTGTCGCCAGGGAACAGACCGGGTGCACGATGAAGCATATTCAGAGCTGAAGAAAGTGAGTATTTTTTTAGCTAAATAAGGGAAAGGAGAAAATGAAATATATTGTTACTTACATATTGGATAATAATGATCATAATGTGTGAAGGATGTAAGGTGCAATACTAATTTTCAGATTTCAGCCTCCAACTTTGAATGAAAAATAAAAATTTGTTTAGGAAATGTTTCTGTTACGTATTGATCTAATACATGTTTGAATTTGTGCAGTTGTTTATTACTTTTTTGTTAGTTTCTCCTTTCCTTCCTACTAATAAAAAAAAAATTATGTTACGTAATGGCTAAACAGTGATATCAGTAACAGGCAGAAATTGTACATATAGGTATTATTTATTCTCTAAGCAGTCAGTTATTAACTACAAGTATTTCTGAGGTCAGTTTCAGAAAGGTAACACCTATAAATGCATAAGCGCAAACATAGAAAGAATGTGTCACAGCCTATGCTAGGATATGTGAGCAGTCTCTCTTCCAAGTCACATTACTCTGTGTATAAGTCAGTGTAAGCACATCAACCCTTAATGCCACTTAAAATCATCATATTCACACAAGAGATTCCTTATGTCAATGTATGTACTGACAAAGGATCGAACCAGAGAACGTAGATGCTGTTGTTACCAGAACACTTTATAGGTTTACCACATAGCAGTCATTGGTATTATATATTGTTTTAGAAATGTGAGTTGGGATAAAGAAACAATTTTCTTGAGTAGATGCGCACACCACTCACGTGACACATGGGTACGCATGTGCTCAAAGAGGTTCTGACCTGGACATTCCCATAACAGGATATTTATTTTAAGTGTAAACCATGTCTTTTTATTTTTTTCAAGGTCCAAGTATTAAAATTTATATGTTGCTAAAGTGTTGCACAATGTTTGGTTGGATTTCAAAATGTGCGCTGCGCGAAGAATAAGGATGTTATTATTCCGGCGTAAATGCCTCCATAAAGTACAATCAATGAACACAGATAATTCACTATTTAAAAGCTTAGAGTGATTATGTATGCAAATTATTAATGTGTCATGTCTTTTTGATAATAAAAGTTTCACTCTGCGTGCATAGCACTTCCGCTTGTGTGAATCCCGTAGGCAAAGCTTACCTCTGGGTAGTCCATCGAAGAGAACTGGCGAGGTAAGACGCTGTCACATACGCACTTCAACCTTTTCGAAGTGAGTTAGATTTCCATAGCACTTTTAGTATACTGGCTAACATTTGCTTTGCACACATTTTGCCAGACATTCCCCAGCATTATGCTTCTGCTTAACTTAATATTTTGTAGCCCTTGTGACTTTTTGAAATTTAAACAAGAGAATGAAGAGAAAATATCTGGGAGGCCACGCGGCCTGCGCAACTTGTAAATCAGGCACCATACGCGTACACCAAAGGCTTTTCAGTGTAATTTCTGCTTAATTGTTATAGGCAATATTTATATATGTATTTCAGGGTATTTTTCATGTTTAATTGTGTTATGGCCACATCACCCGTGGCCACGTAGATATCACCAAGTCTGTATCTGCGCCATCCATGCGCTTTAAGGGTATATTCTTGTAATATCATGTGTGCAATAATTAATTTTAGGGTAATATGTATTGTTTTATTCAGGGTTCCGTGTATTTTTCATGATTGATGCTTTCGTATGTATGACCATGCAGTCTTTTACACATGTTGATTCTTCCGCCATCAGGCGTGCTACAAGTTCTTAGATGCTTAAATCTTAAGGGAATAATTTTCCCAATACCGCTACCACTTTGTTGGGTAATTATTTGCTGTTTTTACAGAAAACTACTTCAATTACATCCGCACCACATGGTCCACTATGCATTGTATCCAACGGCATCCACGACACCTAAAGATACTTTCACGCATCTGCATGCTTTTTGTGCCCATTCATGTCGTGTCTCATATTGTATCATTCTTATTTGTGTAGTTAGTGTAATTTGTATGGTGACATTATTTCCGTCCTAGCCGGCTATGTGTAAAGACCGTCATCACATGCTCCACGTGCTGGGAGACGTCCTGACGAGTCTGCATTAGCGATGCCAAATAATCACACATGTTTAATGCTCATCTTGTAATTCTCCGTGTCCTGTCTCCAGGAAAAATCTACAGTCTATCCTAGCGGTTGTAGATCTCTTTCCTTGTGGGGGCTGTGTTTTCAAACAGCCTGGAGAAGTCATCCATCTAGGAGTGCGCTAGAGTAATTGCGAGCGGGGGGTAAGAGCCCAACGGAATTTGCTAGACACGTCGAGTTTTCAATTATTAACTAATTTTCTGGCATGACTCTGTAATTGGAAAGTAATAAATGGTATATGACTCAGTGTAACCATTTGTGTTTATTTGTAGCATCAGGACAGCAAATCTCCCGCCTATTTTTCAGTGATAAAATTTTATTATTGATTAGTATTTTGTAAAGATGCTCAGGTGAGAAGGACACACAGATCCCACAGCATCCCTGAGAACCCTGAGTCTCTAAGTGCGTTGTCTGGAAAGCACCGCTGGTGCCCACCTACTGTAAGTAACTTGTGTCATCGTTCGTCATTTGTCTCACCCGACGGCGTCAGTTGTAACATGTGTGAGTGCTATGATAAATATAAAGTCAAGATGTACTGTTTTCTGTATGCTGGTAGTCTTCTTGTGACAATGAAAGTCAGAATTTATTAGGTTATGGGCCCAGAAGAGCACCACTGTTGTTGATAAACATTTGTCAGGTAGAATAATGAAAGTGAAGTAGTGTAATATACCACGAGGGAAGCTAGTGACCTCGTTTCTTGTAATAATGGCAGCTGGTTCATTGATACAATATCCACAGCTAACGGATACTAACTTCAAAAATTAAAAATTCCATGTGTTATTGCTGCTAGGCGAAAAAGTGGTGCAGTGGATCGTAGATGGTGACAAGAAATTAGAAGAGTTGACGGGAGAAGAATTAAAAAAGGGAAAATTATGAAATAAGAAAGCAAGGAATGTTATTATTTACTTTATAACGGATCACCACATAGCATATGTGAAAGAAGCAGGGCTGCAAGGGACATACCCAAAGCTTTTGTGAGAAAGAGTGCTTTTTCAAAATTATTGGTGTAAAAGAAGTTACTGACTCTGAAGTGCACAACAACTGTATAGGAACATTTAAATAAGTTTGACAACCTAGTATATGACCTGGAGGGAATGGGATCAAAATGGACCAGGATGATAGTCTGCTACCTGCTGCTAATCCTACCAGAATGCTATGACAACATCATAACTGTACTAGAAACAATGGATACAGATCTGTCCTTCGACTTTAAGTCTAGACTTTTGGATGCAGAATTGAAGCAAAACCACATACAGATGTTGAGTGCGGAAACTACTTCATTTGTGGCAGGAAACAAACCCACAAGAAAATGTTATGGGTTTGGTGACCCTCTGCATCGGATTGCTGATTGCCCCAAGGCAGGATATAATCGCTCAGGTAGAGGAGAGTATAGCGAATGAACCAGCAGAAATTCGAGAGGACAAGGTAGAAGAAACCATTGTGCTAACGGGCACAACACAAGTTATACTTGCACTGAAGAAATTGAGGTTTGTTCGTTGGTCAAGAAGGGGAGGTACACGAGACACAGTCTGTCCTTGATTCAGGGTGTACTGATCACTTGGTCATGACAAATTTAAAAGACAGTATGACAGATGTTGAAGATCTGGATATACCCATGAAGATAAAAGTGACTAATGGTGAAGAGTTAATAGCGAGCCAAAAATGAACAGTAAAACTCCAGAAAGATGAACTAAAAATAAAACCAGAACCACACATAGTACCTAACCACAAGCTAAATTTGTTGTCTGTCAAGAAGGTGGTGAGTCCAGGGAAGGAAGTGATTTTTAAGGCTAATAAGGCAGAGATAGTGGGCGATAGCAGACTGAGAATGGTGGGTAGAATTTCGAGAAAACTGTAATTTGTTAATTTTTCATTGTGTAAGCCTACAGAGGGAAAGTGTTCTCATTCAGAGGGAGAGGACCTGTGGCATAAAAGTCTTCGACATTTGAACTGCATAGGTTTGAAACAAATGGTTTTACTTACATCAAGTAAGGTATGTGCTGCATGTCGACAGGGAAAGGCAATTGGACAACCTTTTCTAAGTAGTGTTACTCCAAAATCCTCCCGGTTAGGAGAGATACTGCACACAGATGTTGGGGGGGGGGGGGGGGGCAATGTCCACACAAACTATTAATGGTGAACAATATTATCAGACCATAACTGATGATTTCTCATACATCTGTGTAGCATATTTACTCAAAACAAAGGCTGAAGCTGCAGAAAATGTTGTAAATTACAGTAGACATCTTGAATCTTGCTTTGGAACAAACTGCACCACAAGGGTGAGGTGCGACAATGGTGAATTTTTGTCGGGGAATCTCAAGGCATTCTGTGCTGAGAAGGGTGTCATGTTAGAGTAAACAGCACCCTATTCACCTTAAATGAATGGCACCAGTGAGATGATGAACAGGACTCTGCTGGATAAGGTTAGGACCATGTTTTCAGAGACAGGTCTACTGAAACACTTTTGGGGTTAAGCGATCCGGACGGCTGTGTATCAATTGAATTGTTCCCTCACAGCTGCACTAGGAGGAAATATCCCGACAGATATATATTTGAGTAAAATGGATATATCGAAACTGAAGCTTGGATGATCAAACTACCCAAGAGAGATACAAGAGCTACCCCAATCAGAATGGTGGGATATGCACCAAATGGATACAGGGTGTGGGACCCAGTGTTGGACAAATTATACATACTAAGGTATGTGACATTTGATGAAACAGACAGTGTTCAATGACGAACGAAAAGCAGATACACCACAATTTCGGTTGGGTGAAGGATGTGAGAAGAAAAAAAAAGGGGAGTGTAACAGCGTAGAGGTGACAGTGGATAATGAGGTAGAAGATAAAGATTTCCATGGGTTTTAAGAGGATAAAGAACCAGCACTGGAGTTCAAAAGGACGGTGAGGAATCCTAGGCACTTAGAATGCTATGAACTATATGTTGCATACTGTTTGATGACAGACAGCGATCCACAAACTTATAAGGAAGTTGTCAGTCAGAGTGAAGGGTGGAGAATTGCCATACAAAGGGAACTGGACGCACATAAGAAGTTCCAAACTTGGGTTGAAGCAGACCCACCCAATGATGTAGAACCAATTAAGACAAGATGGATCTTCAATACTTAACCAAATGGAGCCAAGAAGGTTTTACTAGTGGCGAAGGGGTTTCAGAAGAATACTCCAGAAGACAACAAAGGACTTTGTATGCACCAGTAGTAATGATCCCCGCAATTAGACTTGCTATATCATACTCTACAAAAGAATTGGACTGTCAAGCAAATGGATATATCTACAGCATTCCTAAATGGAACACGTGACGAGGATGTTTATGTATTTCAACCAGAGGGAGTAGAAGGAAAACATGAAGTACTAAAACTCTAACATGCCTTGTATGGATTCAGAGAGGCCCCACGCTGCTGGAACTAGATTCAATCAATTTGCAGAAGAGAATAGATTAAGGAGATCGAGAGTTGAGGTATGTTTATACATCGGAAATGACGTATGATTAGTAATATGGCTGGACGACATTTTACTGATCGGCGATAAGTCAAAGACAGAGGAACTGGCTAAACGGCGCAGAGACAAGTTTAGTGCAAAAGACATGGGAGACATGCAATGTTTTGTTGAGACAGAGGTGAAAAGAGTGGGCACCAGAGTTGAACTGTGTCAGCGTAAACTTATTGAGAAGATGATACAGCGGTTTAATGTTGAAGAATCTAAAACCTGCCCTACGTCAATGGAAGACAGAATCAAAGTCAGAGACACAGATGCAGTTGTGGATGTTCCGTTTCGAGAACTGGTAGGCAGTTTGATCTATGTATCTCAAATTAGCAGGCTAGACATACTCTTTGCAACATCATACCTAAGCCGGTTTCTGGACCACCCCACACATTCTGTGTGGAATGCAGCAAAGAGGGTACTTCACTACTTGAAGGGAACAATAGACAGTAACCTGATCTATGAAAACCGCCCAGAAGAGTATGACAAAGCCATCATCTATGCAAATGCAGACTGGAGAGGTGATAGGACAGATCGCAAGAATATGAGCAGGATGGTATCATTCCACTGCAGTAACTTAGTGTCCTGGAGCTTGACTAAACAGCAGGCTGTGGCTCTGAGCTCAGTGGAGACAGACTATATTGTAGGCAGCTTAGCAGCAACTGAATACCTCTATTTAAAGGATCTCTTGTCCGTGTTTGTAGGTAATAAGGGATATGTAAAATGCAGTTTGCTTGCAGACAACCAAGTTGCCATACATATGATGAACTATGAGAACATTAAACGTTTTAAACATGTTGACATCAAGTTTCATTTTTAAAGGACATTGCAGCTAAGCTCTTTATAAATATCAAGTATGTAGAGTCAAACTTGAATATTTGCAGATACGTTTACCATGCTCCTGGGATTGACCAAGTTTTGCGAGATCAGGGATTGATTGTGTCTGGAGGGAAAATGCTAATCTTTGTAAATGTGGAGTACTGCATGAATGAGTATTAACAATTTCAAGTCTTATCTTGTGTATCAATAGCTGTGAATTGGGTTATTTAGGTTATCATAATACAAAATATGCTATTGCAGAACAACATTCAATGGACTTTTAATTGAGAGGGAGTGTTAAGGTATTGTGATTATCATCACAAGTTGGCTATACTGCCTACATGTTTTTTTTTGGGGGGGGGGACTGCCTGTGTTGTAACTTGTGTGTGAGTGCTATGATGATAAATATAAAGGCAAGATGTATGTGTTTTCTGTATACTCTGGTAGTCTTTTTGTGAAAAATAAAGTCAGAATTTATTATTTATCTTTGCATATAAACACACAGTGTATATTCACATACCAGGAGTAACAAAATTTAATTGGTAGGTATAGCACAACCCTCTTAAGACGTTTTCTGTTTATAAGTTTTCCTGCTTACGAAGCTTTAGACATTTGCACTTGGTCTATTACAATTTCACCCATTTAAGAAGTTTTGATGCTTAATAAGCACACATTTGTTGGTATTTCTCTGAAATATATTAACAGGGTTTCACTGTACTTGTACTTCAAGGGATAATAGAAGAGACCACAACAAACATTTTTTTATTATGTAACCATCAGTATTACATGTTCTTTCAAACATGCTTTGACATCAGAGTGCAATGTCTGTACTGTGGCACCACAGAGTACTTCATCGTTTGTTTAGAGTGGAGCAATGGAACAATATACTGTACTACGGTATATAGTCGGTTGCCAGTCCAGGCCTGTGCTGTGATAACACGTGAACAGAAAGTATTTGTACATTCACAGCAGAGTGTTGGAACAGTGTACATGGGTTGTGTTAACAGACATGCATTTGGTTTATGGTGCATGCAGTGGTAATTCAAATGTTGCTACACGTCTTCATGCGGAGCAATACTCTGGATGGCGTGTACCAAACCATTATACGTTTCTTGCGATTATTTCCACTTGTGCAAAAGCAGTTTATTGCTGATAAGTTTGTCAAAATGGGTGCTCGTGATTATGGATAATTACCATCTTTTTTATTAGCAAAGTTTATTTTTATGTTCACAGACCCGGTGCTGACCATTAGTGCACAGTAGACACACCCAAGTTTGAGGAGGAGGTTTTGGAACAAGTCAAGAACAACCCATCAACAAGCTTATAATGTGTTGCACAGCAATTGCATGTTAACCACATGGTTGTTTGGCAGATGTGACATGACAAACAGCTGCATCCATCTCATCTGCCAGGGGTGCAAGCACTCCAACCGCATACTATCCTTGTCTGGTCGAGTTTTATCAATGGTACCTGCAGAGATGCACAATGGAACCTCCCTTTGGACAATGTTTGTTGTTCACAGATGAAGCATTACACCTATTGTCAGAGACCACATAGTCAGTATACACAACCAATACCAGTGGGCAGATGAAAACCTTCACGCCAGCTTCATCTGTTCCCATCAACAAACATTTGCTGTCAAGATGTGGGCAGTTATTGTTGGGAATAATTTGATTTGACTATTCATGCTGTCATTATATCACAATGGTAACCTGTATCTGTGGCTCCCGGAGAACAGATTGCCTGAGCTCCTTAATGACTTTCCTATTGATATTCAATGTTGATTGGAGTTTTAACATACTGTGCAAATCCTTTTTTCTCTCATGGCATCTAAGAGTATTTGAACTGCAGATATGGTTAGCAATTGATTGGCTGCGGTAGATGCATTCATGGTGTGCTCATTCTCCCGACCTCATCCCACTTGACTATTTTGTGTGGGGACACTCGAAGAGCCTACCTGGTGTATTTTACTCCAATGGAATAGGTGGAAGAGCCTATCAGTCGGGTGCTTGCAGCGGTCTACTCTCTACAACATATATGTAGAGATTTTGTACATGTATAACAGGCAATGAATGGCATATCAGTGCAGAACTTGTATTGATGAAGGAGGCTGCAGTGTTGATAATAGTTTCATTCTCATTCGCATCACAATGTACCTCAGTTATCAATTTAATTTCTCATGTATGGTTATTTAATAAAACATATCTGTTTTGGTCTGTTCTAACATTCCTAGAAGTTTTAGTACCTATTGAATTTTGTTACAAAATTTGTATGTGAGCTTGAGTTACGCCCTCTCACTCTCATACCCTTCTTCATTTCCAAGAAAACCGACTGACCATAAAAGTACTAGTAATGCTTTTAAATTTAATTTTTTTTATTTTAAATTTTTTACAGTTTTTTGTTTTGAAATAAGATTTACATTTTGATTTTTCTCATTTCATTTCTATGTATAGTATCTACAAAGGCATATGTTTTAAAAATATTTAGTGTGTATACTGTAAAATATAGATTTTATTTTAACATGTAGCACTAAATTATGTAAAGCACCTTTGTTTCTGGTTTAACTGAATTTTTAGTCAAGTGAATCACCCTTTGTTCCATCATATATCTTTTATATATTTAATGTGTAATTTCCAGGAACTGACTGTGGTGGATACATTGAAGAACTTGTTGACTAACAAATGTCATGCTGCATGGGAACAAATTAATAGGCTGCAAGAAATACAGTTTAAATTGGAACTCGCAGTTGAAAATAAAGATCATGCTATCTCTGTGGACAAGGAAAACCTGAAACTAGACAAGAATTGCACTGGTATCAGCTACAAACCAGACCCTTTGAGGATTCCTCCTAAGTGAGTTTCAACAACGTGTGAACATTGTAGAAGGGTTGGCTGCTCACATTCCATAGTCAATGGAAATACTGCAGCAGCAAGGTGGCAGCTCCATATTTAATTCTGAAAATTAGTTACTACTGTCGATAGTATTGCATTGAAATAAAAATTCTTCATCAATTTGTGTAAAAGAGACATCTGAAAATCCTAGACATAGATCGATTTGGGCTATGCCGAGTGATCCCTATGCTACCTATCTTCCTTGCCGTTGGGAAAGGGGTATTGGCCTTATAGTGGGGGCTATAGAGGAACCAAGTTACAACCACTAGGTGGGTAGTTGGACTACTGTGCATTCAGGCCGTTTGGGGCCTAAAACAATAATTTCAGGTTGAAGAAGTTCATAGTAATGTTGAAAGGAGAAGACGCAGTGTTAGTTCTAGTTGGGTCACTCCCCTCATGTGATGGAGTGGTTGACACACCCTGGGGCTGTTGGCAAGCAGTGATTGACCTGTGATGGGTCTTGGTCTGTTTTACAGTGCCCCGTGGGTTCACTTTGACTAGGTTGGAAGTGACCACCCATGCCTATCCCTTTTCCAGTTAAGTTTGATGGGGGAAAGGGCAACAGGAGACTAGTTATGGGTAATTGTGGCTTTAAAAGCACCCCTTCATTAATTGCGACCGATCTGGGAGGGACGGGCCTGGCTCGCGCTTGAACTATTTTGTGGGCTGTCATTTCTGCCAATCAACAGTGGTTGAGCAACTGTGTGTTGGGACAATTCCAATTTGTCTTCTTAGCCCCATTGGCTGGGAGCTGAACCATTACCCTTGCCCTCTGGGATTCCCTTTGGCAGCCAAGCAGTTGGTCAGCAGACCCACAAGTGTGATGGAAAGTTAAGTAGTACCATGTAGCTCAGTTGGCCCCACAGGTTCTCTTCTGTGACCGTTCATTGGGTCGGACTCGTGGCAGTAGTTGGCCCAAGACAGAGCAGACCAGGATGGTTTTTCGTCACGCTGAGAAGGGTCAATGCAGTGAGTGGCAACACTGCTCTGGCGCTGACCTGGAGAATCAGCAGTGTTGGGGACAAAAACCCTAAGAATATCACATCCTGACTAGACCAAGGTACTCTGAGTGTAACAGTGTCAGAGTGTAGGCAGGGTATACAAAGGTGCATGGAAATATCATACTCATGGTTTCGAGTGTGGCAGACTTTTGTGTTAGCCTGAAACTACCTGTGGTGATGAGGTTTATCTCCATCCCCCTTCCCATTGCAGGGCCATTCTAGCCTAGTCAGCAGATTCTTGGGTGACGTAAAACAAAGCTATGTTATGTTATGATTAGCCAGTCCCAAGATATGAAGGTTTTAATACTTCACATGCAATTTTATCTTTGGGGGGGGGGGGGGGGTACTGAATGGAGCTGCCTCCATTTCATATCAATGAAATTACAATTTTTTCCCCATAAGTTGGTGGTTTTACCCCATCCATTTCTTATTTGTGAAATATGAGACAATGTACAGGTTAGGCTATTTCTTTTGATGTTAAAGATCTCTGTGTTTTTCATGGTCCCGCTACGAAACTGAGAATGTTCCATTGGATATTAATGTTTAAAATGTTAAATCAACTGAGTTTTACAGCTTTGGTTGTGACGCAGGCTGACAGCCAGCGGCACTAGAACCCATGATGGCGCTCACCATGCACGTGTACATACACGTGCGCAAATAGGCTCAAATCTGAACTTTCCTAGCGGAATATTATTTTTGCAGTGTAAAATGTCTGTTGTTATTTTATTTTCAGTGTTTGAAATGTCTTAATGTTTTAAAGTGTTTGTTGTTAATTTGAAGATTTTGGTTATGAATTCAAAGTGCGCGCTGCACGGATATTAAGAACAGTGATATTTCGACATGAACGTCGTCATAAAGAGACACTAAAATAATACAGAAAATTAACAAGAAAATTCTAAAATGTAAAACAATATTTAAATTATTTGTGCCACTTTTATTTTCAATATATTAAATATTTTACTCTGTGTGCATAGCACTTCCGCTTATGTGAACCCTGTAGGCAGTCATGGTAGGTCCGTGCAGTGCTTGCCTCTGGGCAGTCTGTCTAGGAGAGCTGGCAAGGTAAGACGCTGTCATGTACGCACTACAACTTTTGAGCACTGATGTAGATTTCAATTGCATTTTTAGTATACAGGTAAATCTTTGCTTGCATACGTTTTGCCAGACATTTCCCCAGCATTATGCTTCCGCTTAATTAATTTATTTCGCACTTGTGGTATTTTTCAACTTAATCGAGGAGGAGAAATATGTCGCAAAGGTCGTGCGACCCACGACACTTAAATCAGGTGCCATCTGCTTCTGCTAAAGGCGTTTCATCGTAATTTTTGTATTATTGCTGCGTGCAATTTCAAGGGCTTTGTTTTTTTGTGTGTGTGTGTGCGCACGCGCGTGCATGCGTATATATATATATATATATATATAAGGGTATTTTTAATGTTTGAATATTTTACTGCAACATCACGTACAACCGCGTGGTTAACTGCCACCAAGTCTATGTCTGCACCATCATTGCGATGTGAGAGCTTATTTATGTAATATTATGTGTGCAATATTTTATTCAGGGTTCTATGTTAAATTTTGTCAGGATTCCGTTTAATTTTCACATAAATGAATGCATTTGTGTTTGACCATGCTGTCACTTTCATGTTTGCTTTTTTGGCCATCAGGCATGCTACAAGCCTGTAATCACTTCAATCGTCAAGAGAATGTTTTTCTCACCGAGAATAATAATTTATCAGGATTTAATTTGCCGTTTCCACAAAGAAATATTGCAATTTCACCTGCACCACATGGCCCGCTACGAACTTTATCCGGCAGCATCCACACCATCTAAACTTGTTTTCACGCACGTGCGTGTTTATTGTGATTGCTCATCTCAGGCCCCATTATTTTCTAACGGTATTTATGTAATTTGTGTAATTTTGTATTTTTTCTACGGTGACTTTACTTCCATCCTAACCGGCTATGTGTATAGGCCGTCACCACACTACCCACGTGCTGCAGGGTGAGCCCCTATGAGTTTTCTTTAGTGATACCAAGTAATCACACATGCTAATGAGTGTTTCATTTTGTAATTCACAGTGTCCTGTCTTCAGGGAAAAATTGTCAGTCCACTCTAGCGACTGTCGACTCTCTTCCCTTGTGAAGATTGTATTTTCATACGCCATGGTGACATCATTCATCTAGGCATGCGCTAGAGTAATCGCAGACTGGAGAGCACCCTAGTGGAATTAGCTAGACCCGACCAAGTGTATCATTAAATTTCATGACACGTTGATTTGTACGCACTGTATAAATAATAGAAGTCTCACAGTGACTCATTCTTTTATTTTGTAGTGTCAGTGTCCTTGCTACCTGTGTTTAATGTTTAATATTGCAAATGTGTATCATAAGTATGCTCAGGTGAGACAGACACACAGAGCCCACAGCATCCCTGAGAACCATGAGTCTCAACAGTGCAGTGATTGGGAAGCACCGCTGGGGCCTATATCATCATTAAGTAATTTGTGTCATTGTTGGTCTCGTGTCTCACCAGACGGTATCAATTGGTGTTCCCAAGTGAGGCCAAGGGTGTTCATCCGCGTTGCATCATTCGCGTCAACCGCGAGAAGCTCTCAAGACATCCGCATCAGCAACCGCGACACCCATGAATGAGAGCGCAAGTTACTTGAACATGCCGTTCGATCTATGCGTGCATTGAGGGAAGTATGTAGGAACAACCCTTGTGTCAATGCATGCCCGACGTTTTTACGTCGTCGGAAACATGCCTGTGCGCACGCACTGGATGTGACGGGGCGGGAACGAAGTGGGTGCAGTGCTAACAGTGTAAGAAGGACTCACATTTACGATGCATAGTGCCTGTGGAGTTTACCATCTACCGCGACGATGTTATAAACTGGGACGAGCACCGTAAAACAAACTGTGCTGATATCACGCCATCGCAAATGCTGATATCACGCCACCGCAAATACCAGAGGTGAAACCCAAGCCCACCAGTTGTCGTTTCCTACACGCTACAGGGCTTAACCAGGCCAGGTCGCAACGTATTACTGCCAACTTTTGTGGGACATGATTCAGAAGACCCGGGCACATTCCTAGCTGTTTGTGAGGAAAAATTGCATAGTAACCGTGTGCATACAGATGATTGGACCGAAGTAATTGCCTACAGGTTAAGGGAACCGCTGCCACGTGGTGCAACTTGGTCAGGGACTTTCGAGTTACATGCAAAGAGTTCTGCGAGAGATTACTAGTTCAGTTTGATAATGACGGAGATGTTATCTAGGCACAAGTGTGATTGTATCACGAACAACTGAGGGAGCACGAAGGAATTGAAGAATTCATACAACGCAAGTTACGCTTGTATAAGCGGTTACACCTGGAACAGGCAACCCGCGGAGTATTGGAGATAATTGTGGCTTTATCAACACCTGACATTAGGGCACATCTGCGAAGAGCGACACATGCCAGCGTAGAACAGTTTACGAGAGAAGCGTGTTTGTATGAGAGGTACATATGCGCAAACCAAGAATACCAGTCACCGCGGCAGAACCACCACACGTCAACACCTGCCATGTTGCCAGATGTCACTAGACTACCACCGCCGTTCACACCAGTGAGAGTGAACCGCGGACAAGGAACAAATTTTCGCAACAATCACTGGGAAAATTATTATCAAGGCAACAGGTCGGGAAACTAAGTAAGGAGGTTGGCAAACCAGCACGTGCACCAATCTCACCGCCAGTGTGTAAGAACCCGCCTAACGAAGGTGCGAAATGTTCCAAATAAGTGACAATACTGTGAGAGCGTTAAGAGTGAATGTAGAATTGAAGGGAAAAATTTCACAGCCATAATTGACACTGCCGCCAGTCACAATTTTGTGCGTGAGGGTTTGATACAAGCCATAACAACTAGAGTGCCAAGGCGACATCTGCAATTCGCTACCTTACACCAACAGGGAGAAGCGAGAAGTTTCATGCACGTCATGGTAGGGATCCGAGAGCTGCGTACCAAGTGCAATGTTTACATTGTGCCAGACCTGTGCGAAGAAATGATTCTGGGACTGCCATGGCTTATTGACAACCACGCCATGATAGAGCCACGTCTGGATCGTCTGCATGTGGGGACACATGGCAGGTGGACCGTATACGCTGTGGGAGCAACACTGTCAACAAAAACTGCAGTGCCGCTTGGCTGACTTTGAGTACGAGGTGCCCGCTACACATCAACTATGTCTGCAACATCTACTGGACCAGTATGCCAGTGTGTTCCACACTGAGGGGAAGCTGCTGTGCACCGACGTCATGGAGCATGCGATCATCACAACACACGAGGACCCGGTGTACTCCAAGCCACGAGACCCAGGTATTTTCTTTCGCTGCATCATCAACCAGCAGGTATGTGAAATGTTACATAACATTGTGATTGAAGCTACGCAGTCTCTCTATAATTCAGGTATCACACTTGCCTCTAAGAAATATGGTGGATGGTGATTTTGTGTTGATTCTTGCCCTTTGAATAAGATCTCTGTAAACATGCCACCGCCAGTCATTAATATGAAAGACACTTTGTCAATATTAGGGCCAGCCACCGTTATTACCTCACTCAATTTAAAGTCAGGATATTGGCAAGTGCCTATCCGTACACAGAGCAGAAAGAAAACAGCTTTTACCACACCAGATGGACATAGATTTCAATTTGTTGCCATGCCATTTGGTTTAAAGTGCACCTCTGCAACGTTTCATGCCTCTGTAATGTTTCAAAACTTAATGGTTAATGTACTTGATGGATACATAGGAGACTTTGCAATGGCGTATTTGGATGACGTACTTGTTTGGTCTAACAGCTAGGAAGAACATTTGCCCCATTTGAGCCTTGTGTTTGAACTGCTCGAACGTAACAAGCTTATGTGCAAAGTTGACAAGTGTAAGTTGGGTATGAGTAAGATAGAGTTTTTGGGACATTATGTAACAGGGAACGGACAGAACCAGAACAGCAACACGTACAGGAGCTTCAAAACAAACCCACATCCAGATCACACAAACAAGTCAGGAAATTTTTTGGTTTAATTAATTGGTTAAGGGAGTTTGTCCCCAACTTTTCTGTGATTACTGCATCATTAACTGCTTTGTTGTGTGAGAAACGTATATTTGTATGGATACCTCAAGCCGATCAAGCCTTTAAAGAAATCAAACTTGCATTTCAGAACTGTATTCCGCTATCCAGGTTCAACCCAGAGAGCAAACAGATGCCAGTCAGGTATCAGGGCAGTGTTGTATCTGGAGGGAATACACAGGGAAAAACACATAATCAGTTACCACAGTGCGAAGTTTTGGGAAACGGAATGCAAGTACCATGTCAATTAGCAGGCATGTTTATCAAATGTACATGCATTGCAGAAGTACCGGCTGTACTTGTTAGGAAGACAGTTTACTCTCAAAACTGACAACCTATGTTTTGTGTGGTTAGAGGGCATGCATTACGGAAAGAGCAAACTTGCCCGCTGGGCGTTGTTACTCCAGGATTTTGACTTCAAGGTAGAACATGCAACAGGAAAAACCAACGAGCTCGCGGACACTTTGTCCAGGAATCCTTGCCAGAATCTAACGGTAACTGACAATGCGGAGTGGGAAGAGTGCAGAAATTTTTTCACTTGCGAGGGGTTCAGGGAGATGTAAGCAAACACGTGCAGAGCTGTATCATGTGCAATACCCGGAAGTCGTGGAGAACAGATGGCGATGCTCCATAGCAACCGAGGCTGCCAACTGAGTCATATAAGACAGTTACAATTGACATCATGGGCCTGTACCCGCACACCAAAACTGGCAAAAGGTTTCTCATTGTCACCACAGATTTGTTTACCCGTTGGACAGAGGCATTTCCCGTCAGCTATGTTTGTGCGCACATGGTTGCACAAGTGATGCAAAATGAGTTCTTTCCGAGATGGGGACATCCAGAGTATTTGCTAACCGATAATGGCACTCAATTTGTAGAGCGAAAGTGGAGAGAATAGTGTACCAGGTGGGGAACAGAACACCGTACCACCCCAGCCTACCATCCCAGGGCGAACCTACCCGAACAACATAACCAAGATGTCAAAATCCAGTTACGCATTCGGTTATGAGTAGATCATACCAGGTGGGCGGAGTTAATTCCAGAGATAATGTTTTGCCTAAGAAACAGTAAATGTGGCAACCGGGAAGACACCTAAAGAGATGGTATAAGGTTGCAAACTCCGTGCTCTCGTAGCACCCCGTGAAAATTCGCCAATACCACCTGAGCGAATTGTAGAACACCAGGCACAAATCCACAAGGAAGCGAGAGCCAATCAAGTAAATTATTGCAATTTGTGGGTACCGGATAGCAAGAGGCCACCACCTGAACCCGTACCTGGAATGTATGTTTACATGAGGGAGATCCCGCTATTGACCGGAAAAAAGTACTGTGCTGGGCTGGCACCTAGATGGCCAGTAAGAGTAGTAGAGAAGATGGGGAATTCCATGTACTTAGTGAAGTTGGGACCAAGACGTGTCACGAAACGGCACTGTGATGACCTGCGTATAGCCCGATCACCTGTAGGGAAGAGAGGCAAGGAGACTACATTATGTCCAGTACCTCGGCGATCGCGTTACAGTATACCAGGGAGTACACAGGAAAATGTCAACACGTGCACCACTGTCAACAACAACACTAACATGGAACACCAAGCACGGGAAATGAACTGTCATTTAGGGATTTTGTACCAACAGAACACTCCACGCCTAGTAGTGAGGAAGAAGGCGAAGCAAGTGGTAATGAAACATTTCATGGGTTCTTTCTGTTAATGCGAATCATAACACAACAATTTCAGAGTAATTTCAAGGGATTTTCGTGTGTACACGAAGATAGTGGTAACAAAAGTGCACACGTAAATGTTAACACCACCAGTGAAGTAAGTTTTAAGGCGTTTCCCCAAGGCACAGCTGAATTTGGTTATAACAATAATGCTTTTTGGCTCCTGCAGAGGAGAGCCTAGTAGGACAAGAGAGTTTTAAAGGGTTTGTGGAGCTTAGTAGGGCAGTGAGTGTGACTTCAAGTGTCAACAAACCACTACGCAGCACTCGCAAGAGGCGAGGCGAGTCATCACCACATGCCCACAATGTTGTTCCTGCCTACACCCCCACCCCCTGCAAACGCCACAGAAATAGAAGACCTCCGAGGCCATGTTTTCTTTGCCCTCGACCGGTGGTCCCAGTTCACAGCCGGGCAGAGCCCGCCAGAGTAATGTTGAGTTGCTCGCACTGTCTTGGCCATCGAGGGAGGGGTCTTTGACGCCGGCTAACAGCCAGCGGTGCCAGAGCCCATGATGGCGCTCACCTCGCATATGTCACATGTACATGCACATGCGCAAAGAGGCTCAAATCTGAACTTTCCTAACGGAATATTATTTTTGCAGGTTAAAATGTGTGTTATTTTATTTTCAGCGTTTGAAATGTCTTAAAATGTTTTAAAGTGTTTGTTGTCAATTTGAAAATGTTTGGTTATGAATTCAAAGTGCACGCTGCACAGAGATTAAGAACAGCAATATTCCGGTGTGAACGCCGTCGTAAAGGAACACTAAAATAATATAGAAAATTATTAAGAATATTCTAAAATGTAAAAGAATATTTAAATTATTTGTGCCCTTTTATTTCCAATATACAAAATATTTCACTCGGTGTGCATAGCACTTCCGCTTATGTGAACCCTGTAGACAGCCATGGTAGGTCCATGCGACGCTTGCGCTGGGCAGTCTGTCTAGAGCTGGTGAGGTAAGACGCTGTTACGTACGCACTACAACTTTTGAGTAGCGATGTAGATTTCAATGGAATTTTTAGTATACCAGTGAATCTTTGCTTGCGTACGTTTTGTCAGACATTTCCCCAACATTATGCTTCCGTTTAACTAATTTATTTCGCCCTTGTGGCATTTTTCAACTTAATCGAGAAGGAGGAGAATTATGTAGGAGAGGTCATGCTACACGCGACACTTGAATCAGGCGTCATCCGCTTCTACTTAAGGCATTCCATGGTAATTTCTGTATTATTGCTGCGTGCAATTTCAAGGGCTTTGTTTTCTTATATGTATTTATGGGTATTTTTCACGTTTGAATATTTTACGGCAACATCACATACCTGTATTCACTTCAATCGTAAAGTGTATAACTTTTTCAAGAAGGATAATAATTTATCAGAATTTAATTTGCAGTTTCCACAAAGAAATATTGCAATTTCACCTGCACTACGTGGTCCGCTACAAACTTTATCCAGCTGCTTCAGCGCCATCTAAACTTATTTTCATGCATGTTCATGTTTATTGTGAATACTCATCTTGTGCCCCATCAGCTTCTTAGGGTTATTTGTGTAATTATGTATTTTGTGTACGGTGAAATTACTTCCGTCCTATCCGGCTATGGTTATAGGACGTCACCACACTACCCACGTGCTGGAAGGCGAGCCTCAACGAGTTTGCATTAGTGATGCCAAGTGATCACACATGTTAATGTATCATCAGTGTTTCATTTTGTTTGTCACAGTGTCCTGTCTTCAGGGAAAAATCGTCAGTCCACCCTAGCGACTGTCGACTCTCTTCCCTTGTGAAGATTGTGTTTTGATACACCATGGTAACGACATTCATCTAGGCTTGTGCTAGAGTAATCGCAGACTGGAGAGCACCCTAGTGGAATTAGCTAGACCCGACCAAGTGTATCATTAAATTTCATGACACGTTGATTTGTACGCACGGTATAAATAATAGAAGTCTTACAGTGACTCATTATTTTATTTTGTAGTGACAGTGTCTTTGCTACACACTATTTGCTAGTGACATCGGTGCAGATTATCAACCTTTTCACCTGGAACCCAGTGCTGATGAGCCTAGCATTGCAGTTTATTACATCTTAAAATTTTAATATTGATGAATAAGAAATTAAAAACAAAATGAAGAAGGGAATAAGAACAATTTAAAATAAGTAAATGAGGTAACTACCACGTGTGTGCTGGACGACATCCGAGAAGATGTGATTTTACGAGTGCCATGGCTTACAGAACAAAATACAGTGGTTGAACCAACAGTATGCCACATGTATTTTGGGCAGAAGGGACGTTACATGGTGTACAATTTCGACTCCCGACCAACTGGGACTGCACCAGCAGTGCCGCTAGACGACCTTGACCATTTTGTACCGCCTATGTTCCGCGACGCCATGCAGTGCCTCCTGAACAAAAGAAGTGATGTGTTTACATTAGCAGACTCGCTACGCCACACAACAGTGGCTGAAAACAGCATTCCGCTCACCACTGAAACACCTGTGTATGACAGCCCGTGCCGTTACCAACCACACCAGTGCTGCATAATAAAAGAACATTTCAGAAATGCTGCAAGATGGTATTATTGAACAATCCAACAGCAAATTCAATTAGGCCATTACATTAGCGCCAAAGAAAGATGGCTTATTGTTTTTTTGTTGATTTTCGTCGATTGAATTTGATCACCAAAAGCGCACATCCACCATACATTCATTCATGTCAAGGATGCACTAAACACCCTAGGATGCACTAAAGTACTTACCACCATTGATCTGCACTGTGATTACTGGCAAGTTCCAGTCCAGCCAAAATACGTCATAAGACCACCTTCACCACCTCTGATGGGCGCAGCTTCCAGTTTCGTGCGATCCCATTCAGACTCAAATGTGCACCATCAACATTCCAGACTGATGGTGAGAGTGTTAGACAGGCTGATAGGCGAGTTTGCCCTAGTCTATCTCGACGATGTGGTCGTATGGTTGGAATCGTGGGAAGACCACATCCACCACCTGTCACTCATACTTAAGCGCCTTGCAATCAGTAGTTGCAATCAATAAGAAGTGCCACATCAGTAAGGCGAACGCTTACTATCCCAGTGTTACGTGAAAACGTAATAAAAGAACAATTGAACAGCCTAGTATCCGCAAAGTGGAAAGAAGTGTGTGCTAAGCAGACAGTTGACAGATGGCGTGTTGTAAACAACTGTGTGAAAACAGGTGCAAACATCACCAGTGATGTGTGGCGTGTTAATGTTCCGACTGCTACACGTGATTCACTATTAGAGTATGCACATGCCAGTGATCTGTCAGGGCATCCTGGCACAGCACAAACATGTAGGAATGTTTTGAAATATTTCTATTGGACAGGTATGACCATTCACGTTAGAAATTTTGTGTGCGCGTGCATCACGTACAACTGTTACAAATGCCGTTGCACGGACAGACAACAACAGCAACCCAGAGAACTCACGGAACAATTCGAGTCTGTGGCACTTGACCTCATGGGACCATATCCACGGACGCTCAAGGGAAATCTGTTCATTGTTGTCATCACTGATTTTTCACGCTCTGTGGAGACGTACTTCGTTTCAAGTGCTTGGGCTCAGATAGTTGGGAAAGTGCTCGAGAGCTAATTTTTCGCCCAGTGGGGTTATCCACAAATGCTCCTAACTGACAACAGGACACAGTTCACAGGCCGAGTGAAGCGTGATTTTTGCACGAGATGGGGCGTGCAACATCACATGACAGCTGTTTATCATCCATGTGCAAATCCTACAGAAAGACGTAACCAGGATTTGAAAACACATCTGCACCTGCATGTGGGTTATAACCACACATCCTGGGCCGATCACCTGCCCGTCGCTCTTTTCATGCTGTGCACATGTACAAATCAGGCCACCGGCAAGACACCTGCTCAGCTGCTTCAAGGTTGTGACCTTCCTCTCCCTGGAGAGTTACTGAGCCTGGAGAGGGAGCCTGCCACGAGTCCTGCAGAGGGAGAGAGCATAGAGGAGAGGCACGAGTGCATGATTCGTGAAGCAAGGGAGAACCAGCACAGTTACACCGCACAGTGGGTGCCGGCCTCCACGCGCCCGCTGCCGCAACTCTAGCTCGGCCAGCAAGTGTACGTCCATACACACCCGTAATCTGCATATAAGAAGGGGTTTTGCTACAAAATGGAATGTTCCACACACCATCATCCGAGCGCTAGGTGACACGTGCTACAAAGTGCACCTAAGCAGGAGAACAGCAACGTATCTGTGAGACAGATTGTGGCTCACAAGCACAGGCGTCAACCCACCCTCACCAGGTGGTGATGTGAGTTAGTAGCGGCACCATTCACCGACATTCGAGGTTTCTGCACCAGAACAGCATAACAGCACTGCCCCAAGCGTGCTTCTAGCTGAGACACCTGATGCCACTGCGTCTACAGAGGCTCCAGCTGATGACACCGCAACAGCCAGCAGCAGTCCGCCAGCAACAATTCACATTCCAGCAGCTGCATCCCAAGACGTTGTGTAAGACGAATCAGGTGGGCCACTTGAGGACTGCCAGGATCACCAGGTAACGCTCCCACCCGATAACGTCTTGGTGCCTTTGAGGCTGCAGCAGAGATGACGAGACAGGAGCTGCTCCAAGCGCCACCATCATTGTGGAGTCATCGGCTCCAGCGACGCCAGTAGCCACAACAAACAACAACACAGCAGGTACAACCTATGGCCACGTGGCGACCTCCGGCCTCTTGCTGCAACTAAGGACGACTTGAATCAGTACCGATGAATGAACTGTCTCTTAAAGGGGGAGATGGGGTATTTTATGTGTCCCATGTGGTGTCACCTCAAGACAGTTCGTCACATAGCCAACTGTGTCCAGGAGTTCTCCCATTGCCCGCATGAAGGCAGTGTGACTATAGTTTTGTGTAGTGTCCCACATGTGTGCAAGTGGTTGTGTTTTTATATTATTTCCATGGTCTTTTTAATTTCTATTAGCAGCGCTTACTTTTTTTATGTGAAGTATTATTATTATTATTTTGTGAAGTGTTTGTATATTGTCATTCAGTGATACATTAAACATAAGTAACAACCATTGGCCAACGCATAACATAAACGTAATGAATAACCTGCATGACAAAATGGCCACATGCTAAATTGCACCATTTCATTTGTTCATTTAGATTAAGCATTTCTCCAGGGTTTTCATATGTGTAAAATAAATGTATTGGTTTTCATAGTGATGTGACATAACACACTGTAAAAACATTGAACAGAGAGTGACACACGCTCGAGGCAAAACTGTTGCAACATTGAGGTTAAATGTTATGTTGGCCATGATAAGTGTAAAGTATTAATGTTTTTATGTAATTTTCTGGAAGGCATATTTTGAATAAAGTTTGATAGTGTTCATTTGTTCCATCCTCTCATCAGTGTTACACGTGTCCATCTCATTTCATTTCACAAGTGTTTATTAGAGAAAAGGTTTTTTAATTTGTCTACGTGGGAATGCAGTGCGAGACCGCCAGCTCCCACGCAAGCCATTTTCAGTAATGTCTTGGTACTTGGGTGGGGCGGACATCACTTTGTTCAATCATGTAGCATCAATAGTCATAATTTAGCTTACCGGAACATTTAAGTATCTTGTTTTAACCCAGAGAGAGCACCGCCCCACACCTCGGTCCATTTTTCTGCACGACCAAGCAAAATTTTCACTTAGAGTCATGTAGGCTTCGCACCTTTTTCATCTGCATGAGAGCTCTCTGTGCTATACTGGAGAATGTATCGTAAGTGCCTCAGTGGAGGAAGTAAATGGAAGTAAAAGTGTTATGTCATTTTTAAATGTGCACTATTATTTTCTTTTGCCGCTTCATGGCCGCATAACCTTAGTCATTGACTTATACAGGGTGTAGAGATGGCCTAAACTATCTCTTTATGGGAGTGAGTAAAGTGTTGCGAGGAGCTATTCTGCATTTTCGAAAATCCATCTGTGAATCCACCAGTGGTTGATATACCGGTGTACACCGGTTGAGGCATTTCTCATACATCAGGCTGATTTTTAGTGGTTTTTTTTTTTTTTGCCTTCTTTCCGACACATATTGATATCGTTAACTCAAATTTTAAAGTTTTCATCACCCTTTTGTAAAAGTCGACGTCTGAAGTATTTTGGTATATTTTGGAATACTTGAAAATTATGAATTGTGGGTGTTTTTGCCTTTCATTTTTCAGAGAAAGCGTTTGGAAATTCATCGGTTGATGTTTTGGTGCATATCCACCAGATTTTCAGGCTGGTGTAACTGATGGATAAACTGGTTCAACCGAACTATTAATTGTTGAACATCCGGTGTACATTGGTGGATGAACCGGTGAATTTTCAAATACATGGATACACCTCTCACTAGACTAGGCATTTCAGGAATATAGATCATCAGACGGGGCCACATTTATGGCCATCGACCACAGGCCCTGCATTACGTGTGCTCTCTACGTTGGCGCCCTTGGGAAGTATCAACTAACCATTTCCAACCCTGACACCCTACATTCCCTCTGATATCCAAACCACTCAACCAACAAAGCATCAACATGCAGTTCTGAGTAATAGATTTAACCATAAAATCTACAATATCTACCTTTTAAAAATTTGTTTCTTGAATGAATAACTTTATTTTTCAGCAAACATATAATAAATAGTTCTGTCAAGTGGTATATCTTATGCAGATTTTCAGTCCAGTTTTAGGCTAATTGTGGTGTTAATCATCATTCTTGTCTACATTTCTAAGGAAACCCTTTACCGGAACAACCTACCTTTTAAACGTTTCATTAATAAACATTGCATTTTGTAAACAGTAAAACACGGTCTCATCGGTCGCTTACTGAATGACTTAACATAGTTATAGAAGCTCAAATATTTTCAGCCTGAAAAAAATTTGGGGCATAGCTGAAGTGGCAATTATATGGCTCGAGCTTTATTTTCGAGTACTTATAGCCCTCTAATTAAGATACAGATTGTAAAAGTTTCCACATGACATGAACATTTGGTGGGAACCCTAGTGAGACTGTGTATTGTGGGATGTTGTTAGGTTATGAGGGGCTGCCTCTTAGATAAGGAGGTAGCCAGAAGCAACAGTAGTACTGTATAGCGCATGCGTTCAGTGCTTTGGTTGATGCTGTAAATTGAGTAAATGTAAATGTCAAGGTCCCAGTGTTCATTGTGACCTCTGTTGCCACACATGGCCAGCACCCTCCCCTATCTTCATTCCCCATTCGTCCTTCACTTTGCCAGTGGCATATAGGACCCATGTCACTGGTGGACAGGAGACACAAAAACAATGAAAGAAGTTCATATAAACATGTGACTTATTCAACCTTTCGTTTCTGTACTCTAGTCATGTTTATACTGCAAATTATGGGATGCTGCTTGTTATAGAAGGTGCTCAAAATTATCACCTACCTGTATGCAAACCTGTAGTCATTGTATCATTGACTGTCATATTCTTTCAAAAATACCAGATATTTGACAAATAAGTAGGCACCGTTCTTGGATTTGCTGATGAAGTGTTATGATCTTAAAAATTATTTTTGCATTTTTCAAGTGGCCCTATAAATAAAAATCCAGTGGATTTAAGTTTAGGAAACGTGCATTCAAAAATCTTGTGTTCAAGAAATTCCTTGCAATTCGGCTAAACTATGGTGATGTGCCATCATTCATAAACCGTATGTGACAAACAGCAAGGGGAACATCTTCCAAAAGTTCATGCAACTGGTTTGTGAGGAAATTTAAAAAAATGGACCTGTTAATGTCTCAACAAGGAAAACAGGTCCAATTATGAATAACCATCTGCTGGGGGAAAAAAAAATAGACACTGCAGAAAATTGTCATTGTTTAGTGCCTGATCTAGTTCAATATGGCACAGATAAATCAATTGCTGTCACAAAACTCTCCAAACTGTCACATGTTCAACATTCTCTTCTATATTGCTGCTATTCTGTTGTTACTAGTGCCAGTAGTTCCTTCAACATGTTACAAAATTTACTCTTTGAGATCAACAGTTCAAACACGAACATGTTTGTCACAATCTGACAGTCGTCTTTTGTTAAATAAGCTTGTATCTTGCAGGTGTCCGTGTAAGTGCTGGAATTTCTTCTTGTCTAGAAGATGTTTATTAGGAGAACTATCAACCTAAAGATAATGATGTCTTGCTCCTGCTGCATTGTATTCTTTGAGTTCATACATAAAATGCATGTTTGCCATTTCCTGGTTTGAGTAATTCATTATGATGTCCAACTTACAGTACAGCACATTGTCAACTGCTACTGTCAGGATCAGGAGGAGTAACAGGAATAACCCATAGCTTACCCATGTCAACAAGCTGAGAGTTTTCCTGTATGTGGCTTTAACTCTAAACAAGGGTGAATAGGTCGCATTATTGTAGTGAATGTGTGTCTGTGTGTGTGTGTCTGTCTGCATGTCTGTTTGTCTGTCTGCCTGTCTATCTGTGTTTGTGTCTGTCTTTATTTCTGTCTCTATCTCTCACTCCCTCCTCTCCCTCCCTCCTCCTTCATATTTTAATCATGTTGGGCTGTCAGATAACTGTGCTCTTACAAGTTTAGTTTTAATTATCACACATTTCCAATTTTTAAATAGCCTTATGTATAATATTTTGTTGATGCACGTTTCAAGAGCCCTATTGTTTTTTTTAAAAATAATTTTATAATGTATGTGTATTTTATTTCATGAGGCTATGTTCGACTCCGAGTGCCCTCGTGGATATTTTCATGTAATTTTAAGTTATTTGTAACCTTTTGTGCCTCAATCAAAACATAATAATTTGAATGTAAATGTTGAAGATATTTGGAAGTCAATTAAAGAGCGTTAGCTTTGAATCGTTTTGTGCAGACTTGTGAGTGATCCCCCACATTGTAACTAGCTTTTATGGACTTATTCTCAACCTACTTTCTTCCAGAATCCCGAACCTTAGTTGCAAACATTTGAACATATTCAAAAGCTGCTATTATCAGAGTTTAATGATGGTTTTGAAGATGCAGTTCTGCTAGGTACTTAACTGTACAAGGGTGATTTACTCTGTTTCAGCTCTGAAAGGAGAATTACAAATTTGCAGGGTGTTGTTTTAGACACATCTGCTCTGGGACAGCCGAGGCACTATAGGAAGTAGTGGATGCCGTAACATGAATCTCTAAACACACTTAACCTTTTACCTCTCTTTAGCTTTCTACTCAAATTTTGTGAGACGCTCTGGTAGTGCACACTTCATGGTGACTGGTGTTTGTTGTTTTATGCAAGAGTATTATTATTTAAGGTTTGTGTTATAGTAGTTTAGTGATTTATTTCCATTATTGTTTATCTACAATTTACCAAAATCCATTACTCTTTTGGAAGAGAGTATCTAATGTATAAAATAGTTAAATAAAAAATAGTTATGTGTAAAACAATTTGTAACATTATTTCTTGGAATACAAATGTATTTTATTGTATAAGGGCTGTCCAAATCTATCCACTCCAATTAGACTAGACTTTGATTTAAAATATAAATTTTCTGTTAATTTGTGAATATATTTTTCTTTTAGTTGCATTCCTTATGAAACATGGCTTGAGCATGCTCAAGACAATAAGATGAAAGCAGACAATGAAATAACAGCCTCTAACAAATTGAGGGAGGTCCTATATGTGGTCAGGGAACGCTGCAGAAATGACTTGAAGGCTCAGCATAACATGACAAATTATTCTTTGAGACGACGCATTTATGAAACCCAGCGAGCTAAGAGCGACTTGGAATGGCAGCGACTTAAGGTAAATTGAATGTTTTGCTAATCATAAGTTGACAGTGAAAGAGGGCCAAAGTTCATTTTTAGGAATATATTATGTCAATTACTGGTTTCTCGTTTTGACTATTTCCAGGTACCTGGTACATCATTTACAGGTAATGTGTGTGTTTGTCCCACATTCCTCCATATAAAACCCATCAGCAGTAATTAGCATCTTGTGCATGTTTGCAAGGTTATCTTAAACAAGCTTCAGTTTTCTAATGTTGATGTGTGGTACAAACAGTAGCAATGTTGTCTTTTGTATATAGCTTCATTTTTTTGTGTCATGACAAGCTGGTAACCCAACAAGATTTCAGTTCCAAGTTGTCACCCATATTATATGAGGACAGGTGTACCTTATCATTTAAAATAATATAATTGTTCAGTTCAAAATTATCAGGATTTATTTGCAGAGAAATACACTTTTCATGTAAGACACGTGCTGCAATCTTGAATTGATATTCAAATATTAATGACCCTGATGTGGCTTGCTGTAATGGAGACAGTGGACATGGTGTGACATAGCCCAGTTTACATTGGCTTGGTACGGCACAACTGGTCATGTTATCCTGTGTGGTGCACCACACATCTGGCTGCAGTTCAATTAATACATAAACATTTGGTCACCAGACAACAGCTTTGTGGCCATTTGATCAGAGCTATGTCATTGTGAAGGGTTGTACATTATTTGTGATTCATGTTACTGGCAGTCAAATTTATGGGAGAGCTTATTACTTTTCAATCTTCAGTTTTTGAGAAATTATTAAATTTCATGTAAAAACTACATCTTTACGTATCATACCGTATCTATTTCCAAGATAAAATGCATAAGTTGTATATAAGTAAATATGTACAGCATGTTATTAGTCTATGTAGTTACTTTTTTCCTGTAGAGATTGGCAAATCATTTTGGTTGATAATGAAGGGCTGTGATATGGAAAGAAATTCAATAAAGCTAGTCATGTCTGTTAAATTGGAAACCAGTTCTTTCTGCTTTAATGTGTGGATAGCTCAAGACTCTTTCCCAAAGCTATAGCATTACAATGTTGCAGGGGAGTTATGGGTGCTTCTATAAAAGACTAAAAAATTTTGATGATATATTTATCTTTATATAAATTCCAGGAGAAGCCACATAATTGTTTACAGGGTGCACCATGAAACACACAATTCCTTGCATGTGTGCTCCCCATATTGGCAATAATGGAGGCTTAGATGGTTTTTTCTGATGTCTGGCATGACAAGCAATGCGGCTATGAACTGAGCAGTAATTAAATGCATAACGTAATCATGGGTTATTTTTGAAAAAAAAAAATTGATTGGTTTTTATAAGTGCATGGTTAACACTTTGTGATTTCAGTATCTTAGTGCTCACAGCCATTAAGGACCCTTGTTATTGGTTAATGTAAATTATATGCTTTCTCCTTGGATAACTTTATAACACTTCAATTGTCTGACAAAGAAATATTTATTTCTGTTTTTCTTGTCTACCTCAATATGTCAAATAATAATAATAAATTGCTCAATTAGTTAAGCTATGTAGTTGCCTGTGTTCTAATTATGCTTTTAATTTGGTAAGAGCAGGAATGGTTATGAAGCTTTAACCATGACTGAGTTAAACACCTTTCATGTTAATGTACTGTTGGCGCAGTTGAATAAAACATATTTATCAGCTATTCTTTATTTCATATATGAGCCTACCATTGTGTGGTTGTGACAAATCACACATTACTTAACAGGCAGTGTTTCCACAATTACATCCATAATAATTCACTCTCCAACATGTACTTATCAATTAAACTTTTTTGATGCTGGAAGGCTAGGCAGGGGAAAAATTTACAAATTTATCTAACTTTAAGATACATATTAAAACAGCACATACATCCATGAATCACCCAAAGTTCTAACCCAGTTACGAGGGCTGATTCAGAAGGCTTGGCAACTATTGTTTATCTCCCGAAAATGATCCAACACGGGAAATGTACTATGTACGATTGAAAGTGTACGACAAGTACGTTTTAAAGGTACACCACATGGCGTATGGATGCAAATGTCTGGCAAGGAACAAAGACAAACATGTGATGCGTTTCGGGGTGGTAACAGGGTCTTGGAGAGGTAGGAATGTCTGGTGGATGCCAGTAAACCACTAGAGGGGAATCCGCTTATGTAAACACGGAGACTCTTGAAGAAGGCTTTTATCTATGGACTTGGCTGGTGTTTACATACAGACAGGGGCCTGGGCCCTGGATGCATTGGGCGTGGGTCATAGTTTCTGAGGGGCGAAGCGCTCGTGCTGGTTTTTATTGGAAAAGTGACATAAGTTGTAGACTGTTGTTGTTGTTGTCGCTAGAGTAAGTGTCTCTGGGAAAACTGTGCTTGAGCTAAGGTTTCCAGGGACTTAGATCTGGGACAAGCTTTGATGGAAAAATGACACAAGTTCCAGAGTGTTGGGGTCACCAGCTGCTTTGGGAGGTGCTTCGAGAAGAGGCGAAGCAACTGGATCAGCTGAATGGAAGAAGGATATACATAGCAGAGTGCTGTGTTATTGGCATCTTGTGGGGAGGTGACCCTAGAAAAAATATTTTTTTATATAACTTGGAAACTAAGGCTCGTAGAGCAAAACAGGCAATATTTTTCGGTTTTCTAAAGAAATGTTTGTGTGGGTTGGCAACCAGATAATACATTTATAAACGTACCTTGTCTGCCATTTTTTTTTTGTTTTAAATTTTGTGTTTTGGAAAAAGCTGAGATAACAAGATAAGATATAAGGAGAGGAGAGTAAAGTTTGTACAGGCTAATTTAAGGCTGGAGATCCCCTATGAAAACAGTTTTTTTGTCTATATAAAGCAACATTTGTGTGGATTAGCAACCAGATAAGAACTTTAAAAACCTACTTTGTCGGCCATCTTTCTTTCTTTCTTTCTTTGTGAACATAGTGGTTTGAAATATCTGAGAGGAGAGGATAAGTTCTGAGTTGTGAGAGTGTAGATTGAGTGTTCAGGAAGAGAAATTATATTGTTGACCATTTGTAGGTTGTTGGGCCAACTAAGTTAGAGATCTCTATGGCCTGTGGTTATGTTGTGCGTTTCCTTGTTGTTGATTGTTTTATTTTAAAATGATTGGTGACAAGTCGGTGATTGTTGACTATCCCTTTGGGGGTGCCAGTGTCCCTTATGTGAAAAGATATAACTTTTAAAATATCAAGGATTGTTATCACATTTTATTAAATACCATAAAGGAGCAATTATTAAATTTAAATGTGGAAAGTGTGCAGGGCTTTACAATAAATATCAAGCTGTCATAGTATACTGTACAAAATGTATAATTTAGAAAGGAACACCTGAGGCTCTCAATAGTAGGTGGAAATGTGATTGTGATAAGATTTGGGCTTCTGAAAGTGCACGGTTGATACACGAGCTGACGGTCCATCCCGAGATACGACACAAAAAGAGATGGGAACAAATGATGGGGCAAAAAAGACATCAGGAAGGGCAAGTTGGATTGAAGAGGATGTTAAGTTGTTGAGGATTTTAGATCATAAATATAGACTTTGTTACAACATTAATGAGAAGATAGTTTCTGAGATTATGTGGTATACGATGAGACAAATACAGGAGAAGTGAAAAAAAGGGGGAGGGGGGGGGGAATTGGTTTAATGAAGAATAGGCAGTTTCGGAAAAAGAGAGGGAATCCAGTTGGAAGGGGGAGTGAGAGGGAGATGAGTGAGGAGGAAGGAGAGGAGAGCATAATGGATGGTGAGGGGAGTAGTAGGGGAGAAAAGAATATGAAGGATGGTGAGAGTGTAGAAAGAATAAATCAGGATGTTGAGAAGAGTACTGAGCTTGGAATAGGATTAAGTAAAGTGGATGATGAAAATAGGGATGTGATGATTAGAGAAATGATTGTGAAGGAGTATAGAAGTTTAGAGATGAGTATTTTTGGAATTGTAAAGGAGTTGAGAGTTAGGTGTGTGAGAAGAAGTATGGGAATTGAGAGGAGGGAGGAAATTAATTTATTTGTAGAATTACAGATGTGGATAGAAAATGGTGGGCTTAGGTTTATGCCAGAGAGGTTTAGATGGTATGGATTGATTACGTGGAGTGAAGAAATGTGATGAGAATTATGTGAGAGGTGATATGAGAAGTTGCTGGCGATAGGCGAAAAGGGTGATGAGGGTGGAATATAAATTACTGAAGTAAGGGATGAGGATGAGAAAGGAGAGTAAGACGATAGTGAAGAAGGGATTAGGTTTGTAGAGGTAAGAGAAAAGCAGGATGGATTGATGAGGAGAGATGTTAAAATGTGAGCGTTATGTAGCCCTGATAGGGAAATCAAAAATTTGGGAAGGAACAATATGATAACTGAAAAGAAAGATGATATTGAGTTGGGGGTTGATGATGGAGAGAGAAGGCAATTTGGAATGCAGGTTAGTTTAGAGAATAGGCATGAGGAAGAGGTAGGTAGTAATAGAGAGCTTTTGGAATTGTTGGAACCGGAACTGGTTAAACAGATAATGATAGAAGATCAAGGTGGTTGTAAGGAGATTAATTTTAGAGTTGAGGGAGGAAGGTATGCACCAGGGAATAGATGGTCGTTGGAAAGTGGAGGGAGAAGGAAGAGTGTAGAGTTGAATTTGGTGGATGATCAGGAGGTAGGGGTTGGTGAGGGAATTGAAGTGGCAGGGGTTATAAGAGGCAGATAAAGGAGTAGGAGAATTGGTAAACTTATTAGAGATAGGAGTAAAAACTAGAATGGTTTTTTAAAATAAGAGTTTGGATGTGATAGAAATAGAGGATAGGTTAGAGAAAATGGAGAATATAGAGGTGCTTAAAAGATTAGAGAGAAATAGGGAAAGAAGCACAGAAATGCATAAGGAAGGTACTAGATAAGAGGTAATAGGAATGGAGAGGTGGAGAAGAAGGTTTGGGAGGAGATGGAAAGGATGGTGAAGGGGGAGGAGAAATAAGGGATGAGGGAAACAAGAGTAATGAGGTGGAGACAGGAATAGATGATGAGTATGCAAAATGGTTGGTGATGTTCGATGGAACTATTGAAGGATTGAGCAAGAATTTCGATAAGAAGTTGGAAAAGAAGATGGAGGTTGGGATGATTGACCTTAGGAAGACGTTGGTGGGATTAATGATAAAATTATTGTACAAGAGAGGTTAGAGGGATGGCTTGAAAGATTTAATAAGGAATTAATTACTGCTAATAAGGAAGATAATGAAATAAAACAGGTGAAGGTTACTAGATTTAAGGGTAAGCCGAAATCTAAAGGTGGAAATGATAAAGCGAAAAAATTTAGAGAAGCTGAGCGATTATTTGAGAGATCGCCTAGAATCTTACTAGATAAAATTTTGAGCGAGACTTTAGGGGAAGCTAGGAAATATTTAAGAATGAGTAAAGAAGAAGTTCAAACTTTCTACGATAAGATTTGGGGAGTAAATATTAAGGTTAATGATAAAGTTAAAGAAAAGGCTAGGGAATGTTGGAATATTAATGAATGTTTGACACCAATTCTGATTGAGGAAGTGGTAAAGAGTAGAAATAGGATGAATGCGAAGGGTGCACCAGGGGTAGATGGTATTACAAGAATGCATTTATACAAGCCAGGTGTTGTTGGAATAATTATAATTACATAATTTTTTAATATAATTGTAAAATTTCAAATTTTTTCAATTTTGTGGGAAGGTTATAGAACTGTGTTAATACCAAAAGGTAAAGGTTAGGATAATGGAGTGGAAGATCTTAGGTCAATTACAATTGGTAGTATATTGAACAGGTTATACATGGGGTTGTTACATCAAAAGATGGAAAAAAACATTGTGTTGAATGAAAGACAGAAATGTTTTAAGGATGAGGCAGGTTGTTTTAATAATATAATAACTTTACAACAATTATTTAATAGAGGAAAGAATAAGGGGGGGGGGGGGGTTTGTATTTGTTAAGATTGATATTAAGAAGGCTTTTGAAGAGGTTAAGAAATCAGGACGCCCCCGAAATAATTACTAATGTTATTGAAGGAATGTATAGGTGTAATTTTACTGATATTGAAATTAATGATGAGAAGGTTTCGAGTAAAACTCAGAAGGGGTGTCAAGCAGGGATGCTCTCTCCCCCCTTTACTTTTTAACTTAGTTATGGATCCGATGTTAGAAAAGTTGGAAATGATGGAAGGTATTAAATTGGAAGGTGGAAGTGTTTCAGTGTTGGCTTTTGCGGATGATTTGGTTTTGGTATCTGATGATGTTAACAAGATGGATAAAATGTTGGGAATTTAAAATGAATATGTGACTGATCTCGGGATGGAGGTGTCGGTGCCCAAGTGCCGGGCATGTCACTTTGTGGTAAAGAATAAAACATGGACTTTTCTACTAACAAAGTTTAAATTGGGAGATGTACCCATTGAATGTTTGAAGGGTGGTGAAAAGTTCGAATACCTGGGGTTAGTTATAAATTTGCCATTGGAAGGGATGATAAGTTTTTAAAAGAGGTGGAGTCTCAAGTTGAGCAGATTTGTGGCACCCCAGTGAAACCCTATCAAAAATGAGAAATTATGCAAATCAATTGGATTCGAAGATTTATTTATTCTTTAGTGATACAGGGAGTGTCTTTGGCTTTCCTGGAGGACGTGGATGGTGTTAATAAGCGAGGGGTTAAGAAGGTATTGAAGATACCTACACAAATTTCAGATACATTTTTGTATGCTGGCAAGAAAGATGGATGATTAGGAGTAATGAGACTTTAGGAGATTGTGGGACTGTCTAGAATTAGACAGTTCGCTAAAATGAAGAGCTCTAAGGATAAAGTGTTGCAATGGGTGTGTAAAGAAGTAGATATAGGTAAAGTAATTGATAAAGAGTTAAAAATGTTATGCCTCCAGGAAAGAGTAGAAGACCAAATTATTGGGAATATCAAAAAGACAATTGAAAATTTTAAAAAAGAACTTAAAAAGAGAATAAGGCAACAGTGGGGTGACCAGCGGACGTAAGGTGAGGTGTGTAGGTTTTTAGAAGATAACCCCGAATCAAATGTGTGGGTATATGAACCGGACACTCTAAGGGTGTCACGGTTCCCCAAGGCCATTAAAATGAGAGTAGGCCAAATGAATAACAGGGTGACATTGGCGTGGTATAAGGGTGGCAAGGTGACATGTAGGCAATGCCAACAAACCTCAGAAACTACTGGTCACATTTTATGTGCTTGCCCTAAAGCTAAGGGGGCCCGAATCCAAAGACATAATGAGGTATGTAGAATGATAGCCCGGGAGTGGATGGAGTGTTATGAAAATGTGACAGTGGTTGAGGAACCCCTCCCTCGAAGTGGCTGGCCAAAGATTCAAACCAGACTTAGTTCTGGCCACAGAGAGAGAGGTTTTTATTGCTGAAGTGACATTTTGATTTGAAAGAGAGGATAGTTTATTTAAAGTTGCTCAGGAAAAAGAGGAAAAATATAAGATATAGAATATAAAATAGGTGCCATGTATGATGATAAAATCTATAGAGGAGTGGTGCCAGTCGTTTTGTTGTTGAGGGGAATCATTCCAAAAGAATGGAAAAAATGTTTGGAAATAGTGGGTATTGGTACTTATGGATTGTATAAAAGGCTGTGTTTAAGTGTGTTAAGAAGTTGTTTAGAGTTGTATGTCCAATTTATGGATTTAAGTATTGTTAATAGGAACTAAGAAGTTTACATATGATAGGTCTAGAATTCTACTCTCGAGTTATTTTAATATGTTAGTATTTTTAAGTGTTATATTTTTATTAATAATTTTAACTTTGGTTTTATTTGGATAAAGAACATAATTGTTCTGATTTGTTTTGTTTTGTGATAAATATTATAATGATTTAATGGTTAAATGATTTTAATGTGTATGGTTTTGTGACAATTTTTATATCTAAATGAATTTAATATGTAACTGGTTAATAATTTAACCTTTCAAAGCGATTTAATGATTTTAACGTGATATTATGTATTTATGTTAATTTTTTTTTTTTTTTAATATTAATGTTTTAATGCATGTTAGAATATTTTTACCTGATTTGACAGTTTTTATATTGTTAAAGGAAAACATTTTACATTTTAATGTAATTATTTAATTTAACGTGATTTTAATATATTTAATGTCGAAATTTTGGAATGTTAATGTGTTTGTTTGTTACGTTAAAATTAATTGGTCCACTGTCAGTATTTTAAGTGTTTGTCTAAAAATCACCACCAATATATTGTAAAATGATGTTTGTTAAACAAGTAGAGGTATGTAAAGTTTTATAACACACAACATATGTCGGAAAGAGTATGATACTCCTTTTTGGGCCGTGGTCGAAAAGCCCGGGTTAAATGACCCTATGCCCTGGTGTCTATATTGAATTGTAGGAATCACCAATGGTAATTGATTGAAAGATTGGTACTTATACAATTGAGCTGGGATATTGGGGCTTCCCAACACACCACTGAATAAATACTGTTACATATGCACTCGAGCTGGGATATTGTGGCTTACCAACACACCTTATTCAAAACAAAAATTAATATTTGCATCCAGATTATATATAACATTTACTGACTTATGCAATCGTAGAACACGTGGCAGGTATTAGATGGATTTGAGGGCCATCGCCCTGAAATTCCTCAAAAAGCGAGAATGATGGTACACATATACAGATTAAAAATAATATTGGTTATTATTCAACAAGTAGCATGTGATGGTACATGATAGAACTGAAGCGGGCATGCAGTATAAGGCCCCGTATTGGCCGAAGCTGGTAAAATGTCTATGGACGTGATGAAAAATAATTAGGAAACTTTATACTGGAGAGGCAGTGAGTCTCCTCTGGACAGAGGCAAACTCGGAGGTGCACGATACTGAAACAAAAAGGTTCCCAAAAAGTCTATTGCTGAGAAAATGACAGTTACAAAAGATGCTTCACCTCCAAGCCACAACATGCTTTTAAGCCTGTACTTCCACGACTAACTGGGATGGGATGGTGTTTGGAGACGCCTCGTGACCGATGCCCTATAGAACACAAGTGTCCCTTGATAAAAATGTGAAATGAATGATGTGAGACACAGAAGATACACAAATACACATAGCAATGTATGTCATGCATAAAAATTAAATTAATCATGAAAACATTGAATAAAAGTTGTGTGCCGCTAATTTTTATATTTTTCATAATTTTTGCAATTTGATTCTTTTTAATTCCTGTAAAAGAAAAAGTCACTGGCAGTGTAGATTATTAAAAAGACATTGCATGGTATTTATTGCAAGCATTGAAATTAGTATTTAATTGAATAATAAATTTTTAAAGTAATTTTACGTTGGGCAGTTTGAAGGTTGCGCATCACTCTGTAGGTATCAAAGCACAAATGTAAACTATTTAATAAAGTGCCATAATAAAAGGGCTCTCTACCTGTGACTGAGTCCCCTTTTAATGCTGATTATGATGCTCTGCTTATTTTTATAAAATACTGCCGGATTGCTTTGATCCACGTGGCTACGTTGTTAGCACTTTGCACTATGATTATTACGCGGCCGTAAAAGGGATTGTGCCACATTCATTTGTAGGTGGCTAATAGTTTAGGGAGCTAATTGTCATAAACTACTTTGCATGAATTTTGCACTCGGCTCATGGCCTCTGGCAGGGTGCTGTGAGGCTAGCGCTCTGACTGGGAAGGTTCCAAGCTGCGGCGATAGATGGTGGTGCACACGGGTCGGCAAGGGCTATTGCTTGCCGCGGACGGCATCAAATACCCCCTCTTGGGAACTCTTTCGACCCGTGCAGGCATTATGATGTCCCTAAGCAATATGACCCACACCGGGGGCATGGCCGCAGCAGGTATTGGTGGTTAATGGCATTAGGATGCCAGTATGGTGGTGCCTCGATGGCTCGCTGTTGTGGCGGAGTTGCTGTGGCACTGCTCTTGCAGAACCGCTAGCGCTAAGGTAGGTGCCGGCAGCTCCTTTATCGGTGGGGCTGGATGATAGAGGTGCTGCTGCTGTATCCGTCGCTGTCCCATTGTGATCTGCTGTCGCCTAGACTAAGGCAACTATTTTTCTGCCCGTCATCTGTCACCAGTCCCGTACTGGGCGTGGGGACGCCGGCTGTCGGTGCAGGAGTGAGTTGCTGTGATGCTGGTGGTAGCAGGCGACAAAGTGTGCCATGCTACCTGGTGTGTCAACCCCATACCTCTGATGGCTGACGCCGTGTCCTTCTTGGGCGTTGGGAGCCAGGCAAGGGTGCAGTCAGGGGATGGCTGATTGACTGTTGTTGATGGTCAAAGCTTCGCGCTAACTAGCGGCAGAGGTACAGAGGTTGAAATGTTCCCGTCATATTAATTTGCTGTTACTGAGCCCTTGCTATGCGGCTGAGCGTCAGTGTAGCTGATGTTCTTTGGGTGAGCATTCCGGTCAGGTCTCTTGGCGCGCTAATGCTGGCGGCTTCTACTGCACACGTTGGCAGTACTGGATCCATTAGCAGGTGACCCCACACAGTCTCTGACTCTTCCGCTGATTCCTTATTGGTTGTCGAGAGGCCGGGCATCAGCAGTGAAAAGGGTAAAGTATGCTGTGGTTCTTCTGTTGGATTGTTTACCTCTGAAGCAACTAAGGTGGTGTCTTATCCCACCTAATCCTCATTGGGCGTCGGATGTGAAGATGACGTATATTCTCCACTGGAGTCTGCTTGATCCCTATTGGGCGTCGAGGCAGCGCCCTCCACTGTTGAGGCATCGAGTTGAATCTGCAAAGTAGGTGAGGGGGAGGAGGGAGTCTCATCGTCTACTCCGTCCCCTGTCACTCTGTCGTCATCACGATGAAGCTTGATCATCCTTTTTGTTCTCATTTTTACTGTGTACATCATGTTACCCACCTGGCTGGCGATGGGGTAAGGCCCGCTTCATTTCACCGCTAGGCCGGCACAAAAATTTGTGTTACCCATTGACTGTGGGTGCTCACAGATGTAAACAAGTTCCCCCACCTGTAGTGGGGCGGCCATTGAGTCATGGATAGCCAAGACTGAATATGCTGCTGTTGTCGTTCACACATCTGTTGCATCATTTCCTGGTGTCTGTCTTGCCTGTCAGTGTCTACAGAGGGGGTTTCCTGGGCAGGCCAATTCCCCAGGGTGTGCGAGGTTGCGCCCCTGCAGGATCTCAGCGGGAGTCTTCCCAGTGGGTGCATTCACACGTGAAAGTCAGCAGAACAGGGCTGCTGGGCAAGTGATGTGGCTAGGTGTTATGGTCCTTCCCCACACATATTTGTAACTGCGTCTTAAATTCTTGGTTTCTTCACTCGGTCGGATTCGCCCTAGGGTGGTATTGCACCGTTCTATGGTGTTCTGTCATCCATCTCCCGCAGTAGTTGTGCCACCGGTGACCGGTAAATTGCGTACGGTCATCGGTCAGCAGCATTCTGGGAAACCCCACCTGGGGAAAAACTCAAGTTTCCAATGCCTTGGGGATATTGGAGGATCTAGTACTGCTGGTAGTGTAGGCCTCTGTCCAATGGGATAAAAGGTTTGTCACGACCACTATAAACCACTTTCCTAGCGCACTTTGTGGGTATGGCCCCATTAACTCCAAGGCCACTGTGTCGAACAGCTCTGTTGGTACACGTGGTCACTGCTGTTGTACGTCATCGGAGCGACGTGCCTTGAAAGCGTTGCATTTTTTCACATAGCTTTGTATTTCCCACGTGATCCCAGACCAATGGTATTTGTATTTGCTTGCAATTGTGCGCTGTGTTTGTTCTGCTCCTGGGTGTTTGGTGAAGTGATCGTCGTGGGCGTATTTTATCACTGGAATGATGGGTAAACTTGGACACATAGATTTTCCAGTTGTTCCGGTTCCCTGGCTGCAATATTTCCAAGTGATTATTTAGGAAGCACCAATTTTTCTGCACACTTTGCGCACACTCGTTACACCATCGTACTGCATCCAAGGCTACCTGTTACACTTGCAAGACGTGGACTTCTAATTGCAATGCTGTTAGCTGTTTTTCCTCCTCATCCTCACCCTCCTCATCCTCAACCTCAACCTCATCCTCCTGCAACTGAAATATTGTCTAGCATGAGTACTGCAAGCTGTGGATGGTGTAGGTTATTTTCCCTGCAGTGATAATGAAGCCATCATGCCACCGAGTGAAGCACTGCCAAACTTGATATTTGTCTTTGTTGACATTGCCTGCGAGAAGCAAACTTTTATACAGGAGTAATTGAGCATGGGACAGCACGTGAACGTTGACTGAGTGCATCTCGGCCAGACTTATTCATGCATGCCCAAAGAACTGCATGATGGATAGGTTATATTAGGTTAGGTTTTGTATTATTTCTGAACTGTTATGTATGATTAAGGGATGGTGTAAGCTAATAGGGCAGAAGGAGTGTAGGAAAAAATTTACAAGTTCTAACATTAATGATATGTCTTAATAGGGGTAGGAAATATTCCACATTCAACATAAAGTATAAAATTTTCTAAGTTCAGTGTAACAAAGTCTCTACATGTAAATAAAAAATACAATGCTTAAAAAAAAAGTATTGCTGGTCTATATAAGTATTGGATAGTAAAAAAAAACTGAACAATAAAAAAATACACTGAAAAAGATATGTCTTTAATGTGCATTAGAATTGTCATGACAAGATATTTATTCATCCACATACACATGCTGTATTATTTTAAACCCTAGTCCCAGCACATGTCCCAATAGCTGCGTGGTCTAAGGCATCTGCATGGCAACTCAAGGTTCAGCAGTTCAATACCGCACTCCTCCAGATGTTATTTTGACCTCGAAAAAAAAGCAACGTCCCTAGCGGCCAACTCCATAATCAAATATGGTGGCCGAACGAGAGCAACACCAGCGCCCCTAACAGACATCTCTATAAACAAATATGTCGGTGAAGCTAATGCAACACCAGCGGCCCTGCAGCAACCAACAGTGGAGCGACTCTCAGAAATTGGGAAACAAGAGAGAAAGGAAAGATAGAAAGAAAAACATGGGAGGACTCAGAGGAAACCCATGGAATGCAAGATCATGAAAAAATGGAATGATAGTGAGACAACACAGAATGAAAGAGTATCAACAGGCAAACTGACTACCAAGATGGCGTGTCCAAGGTGGCAGCATACTGGTGACAAAGATGGCAGAAGGCAGAATCCAATATGGCGGTCACATGACCAGAATGACAGAACAGGAAGTCGCGATCTAATATGGCGGCCGGCACCTCATCCCAATCCCGTTAGTGCCCGAAGGAACTATATCTATCTACTGAGGTGGTCCACGGTACATTGCCAGTGATGAGGCAGACGGGAAATACCATAGGCTGCATGAGATCCTTCAATCTGCTCCACCTCTCGTCAAAATACTGTAGCGATGTCTGCCTCATCGCTGGCAATGAACCGTGGACAACCTCAGAGACTACTGTGAAGAATGTTAAACAGTTTGTACATGTATGATACCTACTCATTCAAAATGAGTGTATACAGAGGAATGGGGTGATGCACCAGGTAGCATGGCACACTTGCCACCTGCTACCACCAGCACAGCAGCATCACAGCAACCCACTCCTGCACAGACATCCGGCATCTCCACGCCCAGTATGGGACTGGTGACAGGTGATTGGCTGTTTGCTGCCTTTGACCCTGTTTTTTATTTACACCACCTTAGTTTTTTAGGAAAACCATCTTATCTCACCCTTGTCACTAACACTTCTGTGTTTTTTTAAATATAATTTGAAGTTGCCTTGCTGAACTTATGTTTCATGATTATATACTCGTACATAACTTTTCATATGTATAAATTTTTTTATAAACCAACTAAATAAAAGTGAAAAATAATTCAATAGCAAAAGTTAAATTACCATTGTTTATATAAGCAAAGCTGTTAGGTTGCCAAGTATGTTACATTCACCACCAATAGTAATGACAAATGTTATTAAATACTCAGAAAATCAGAAACAATATACTGTACAGAGTTCACGCACTATTGCATGGTGCGTCGGAGTCTCCAGGTTTTCTAGATGATCTCCTCTTCATGTTATCTGGTAATATTCTTCATGTCCAACAGCAACTGTAATTAAACTGAAGTTTAATCTACACTTTTTAAACTGAGATCCTGTACATGTTAAATCGACTCACAGTTGTTTCCAATGCGAACTTCTTATTGCTGTGGTTCATTGGTTCAGTCCCAGGCCCCTGTGAATGATAATTTTGTAGCTAGGGATTCACATGTAAGTAACATGGCTGTCACTGCTGCAGTAAACATTTGCATGGGGTGCTTCCATTTCTGCCCTTTCTTCATTTCACTGTTGTTCCACCCCCATTTCAAATCTCACATCATGCTTGTGGAATGACAGGCCTAACACTCAAGTAGTAAAGCTGCACCAATCAGCTTCAGCTTCCTGTCATTCATGTTAATTTACTTGCAGATAGGAAGAACTTGCTGCTGTACCCATATCACATAGTGAGTATGAGATACAATACACATTATTCCAATGTGAGTCAGTCCCCTAAGTGAGACTATCAAATCCCGTTACCATAGCTCAAACTGTTTAGGAAAAACCATACAGCAATTAGCAGTTTGGGTGTTCCCTAAAAATCATACAGTTAAAGTGAGGGCAAAGTATACAGTGAGATAATGGAAACTGATGGAGTTAAAGGAGCATGTCAAATTTAAATGTCATAGGTAAAACTATTTTGGAAATATTGGGAATTGAAAAATAACCTCTCTTTAAAAATGCAAAATTTTCAAAAAATTCTTGAGCTGTGTAAAGTTTCCCCTTAAAAGTTTCCCCAGTGCCATGTAAATTGCAAGTCCCTAACATGAATGTCACCTGTGTCGAACAATCCTCTCTAAGTGGGAGGGGGACAGGAGGTGGTGGGATGGGAAGAGATATGGGGGTGGCATCACCTGCCACTCAAGAGGAGGATGTTGTGCACCCCCAAATTTTGCATTATAGAGTACTAAATGTGTTCTTCAAGTAAGATGTAGCACTGATATTCAGGAATGATTTTCCATTGTTCTTAACATATAGGACAGATGAAATCCGTAAAAATATGTTAATTTAGCTGTTACATGTACCTAATGATAAATTAACACCTTTCCATTTAATTTTGGAATCTGAAATCACTAGAATGTTAAAACTTCAAAGTTTTTTTAATATAACATTTTAAATATAAATAAATAAATTAAATATCCTTGTCCAAATGAGTTCATGTTAATGGTGAGTGATGATTGTAAAACTTTTTTTAATGGATTGTGTTCTAAAAACTAATTCCTCCCTCTTGCTTCAGACAGTTAATGAAATGAAAAAACTTATGAATGAAATTGAGGATTTAAAGCGAGCATTGGATGTGAAGACTAACTCTGTGAAGCTGGCAGAGACTCGACTGGAGAACCGCATGTTCCGCCCAGGTGCTGAACTTGTAGAGGACGAGGCTCAGATCAGCCTCAAGGATGAAGTACTGCAGTTGCGGCAGACAAGACAGGATCTTATAGACAAGATTTCATCAGCAAAGTAAGATTACTAGTTGTAATGCTCACTGTAATGCCTTTGTTGCTTGTTCGAGAAGAGTCACAGATTTACGGCAGCATATTATTGTGTTAAAATTAGAGCTGCTAATTATTCTAGATGGTCGAATAGACACTTATTAACACACATGCTTTGTTCATAAATGTTTTATAATTTTTTCCAGAAACTTGTTGAATTTATAACACTAGAATATGGAAAAATGCATAAAGCAAAAGACATTACCCTCAATTGCAAGATATTGTCTTTAGTACATACAAGTTTATGTGAAAATAAACATTGGTTATTGCACTCTCAAGATTTTAAATAAAAAAATGTTGAAAGTTTTATTTCTACTGATTAATTTTGTTGTGACCATCATGTAAATAATTGACAAAGCTGTATATGCTCACAGCACATTAGACCAGTTTTAAATTCTAATATAAAACACACTTGTTAAATTTATGGAATATTGCTTTGAATCTCACATTTGAAATGCTGTTTCTTTAAATATAACTGTATGGCAAGTATAAGCCAATAATTGTATACAATATTTTTTTCAATATATAATTTAATGCTAATTTGCCCTTAGAAACTCAAACAATACTTACATTCCTACTGACCACATTCAGGACATTCAGTAATGCTCAACATTTGGCTATGACTGCCACATGTATTATATAGCACTTAGAGAAGACTTTTACAAATATTTTTAATAACTGATTTAATGCATTTCCATTTCAGCCTCAAAAGTTATCACTTTTATAACAAATGATTGTACATAAAATGTATAGCTAAAAATACTTTTTTAATATTAGTACCAATATGTTTTTACCTCTATCTTTCATCTTTTTATCACCACGGGTAAAGTAATTTATATTAATGTTATAATTTTGAACCTTGACGTTCCCTGTCCTAATTTATTTTACTAATTTCACGCCATTTTTGTTATATTATAGGGGAACCTACAACTCACTAGAGAATCTTGTAGTTCGACTAGATGCTGATTTGGCCAACAAGAACCATGCTTTGATGACTGATGAACATTGTATGGACGTGCGAAAACAGTTGCATTGTAATGAGCATGCTGCACCTGCCACACAGACAGACCACAACATCCACCTGAGTCGCATGGAACATGAAATTCCCAAAAGCTGATCTAATTTCTACACCAACAATTTGCTGTATAAGTAGATTGTTTTTTTTTGCATCAGCATATGACATCCGTTGTTTTGGTTGCGATGCATTGTATTTTTTATGTACTCGTCTTGTAAAAATTCAGGTTCAATGCTTTTTTTAAACTTTTTAATATTTTAGTGATCTAATTAAAGAATGACATTTGAAATGTAATGTAAATGTTTTCATTCTTTCTGCAATGACTGCATTCAAATAGTACATCCCTTAGTATGTGGTGGTTGGACCATTTTCCTGGAAGCCATTGCAATGTAATGGGGTTTGTGTTTGACCATCTTCATTAAAACCATGGTCAGATAAACAGGATGCTTGGAAATTCCCTTTACAAACTTCTAGGACTTGTAGAGGGGACTGAGTAGACAATCTTTTGAATAGGAATCTATATCCGGGAACGTACCGTTACGTGCTACAACCATTTCAAATCAGGTGTATCACTCGTCCACTCCCACTGAGGGAAAGACTGGATTTAACTCCATTGGACTATTTTGTGTAGGATCGTATGAAGAATATGGTAGACTCCTGTAGAGACAGATGAAGATCTGTTGGCACAAGTTATAGTCGCTTCACAACAGATTGAAGGGACACCAGGTGTGATGGAGCGAGTGTACCAGAACATGATTCATAGGTACAATGTGTGCAATGACGTTGGTGGTTGCCACATCGAGCCGCTGTTGTAGTGGATCAGTACCGTATGCTACATATCCTTTGCAGACGACAAACCGATTGCTTCGTTTAACTGTAGACAAAAGTGTTATTGTGATAAATGAATAAGTTTCTTTATCGTTCCCTTGGCATTGTTACTTAATGAATTTGATTGCTAGACATGTAATGTACTGATTCACACCTAATTAAAGTATGCACGCAGAAGTGGACGTGTGTAACACCTTATTTGAAATGGTTGTAGCATGGTAAGAATACGTTTCTGGACATGCGTTCCTATTCAAAAGATCATCTACTCAGTCCCCTCTACAAGTCCTAGAAGTTTGTAAGGGAAATTTCAGAGCATCGTGTACAACAAACTGTCATTTGACAGAGAAAATTAGTATTAGTTTATTGAAGGCGTACTCTTGCAGCATATAACCAGGTATATGCTGTTTAGACTTGCATGGGGATATGCTTCATGGAATGATATATACAGTATTTGTAAATGTAGGGCTGTGCACTTTTCCCACCAACAGACAGAGGTCAATATGGATGAGGGAAGTCTGTTGCTAAGTGCAGCCGGCTGCCCCACTTGAGGTACCTATCTGTTCCAGTTAGCCTGAAGAAAGGGCTATCTGAGAAGGGGATAGAGCAGCAGAAGGATGAAGTTATAAATCAGAGGAGTACCCTGAGAACACCACAATACCAAGGTGGCGTCTGCTAAACTTCCCATGTGAGGATTCCCATCAGAAAAATTCCTGCCCTCCTGGGGCCTGATACTCACTGAGCCAACTGTGAGTCCAGCAAGAGATGTTCAGTTGTTTAATGTTTTGCTGCGGCTGGCAAGTGAAAAGAAATATGTCTTTGGTTCCACTTATCATTGAGCTTGACGCATGCTGGTTATAGACTGTTTGGCATGATCATTGTGGTTTTAGTGCGCTAGACCAAGTGCACAGCTCAACAATGTTTTTGGCTAGAGAGTTTGCTGGATTGTGTTGGTTTACAGATTGGCACGCAGTTTGGGGTTGAAACCTTATTTCCCGTGAAGGGTAGTCGTATTGGAAGCTGACGGGAGATGTTAGTGCTACCTAACTTACGCTTGAGATCTTCAGCCAGTTGGTAATGTTGGGTTGGCAGCTGGTGTTGCCATCCTCTGGTTTTGGTTGGGTTGTACTGGGCCGGCACTTGCAGTACTGTTGGTTCCAGGCTGCGGACTCCTGGCTCCAAAACCCGGCGTTGGTAATTCCACACCTTGCTTCCGTCCTGACACTATACTCCTCAGAACAGGATGGTAATCTTGGCTTGTACGGACGTGCGGTGGTAAAGATACTTAACGCACCATGGAAACAGTCGGGATTGCTCATAACCTTAGTGAGGCGGTGTGGTCCTGTTCCGCCTGTCTTTCCTTCATAGGAGGAGTTAAGGTAAGCTGTTGCTTGGCAGCAAGATGAGTGATCTTTTGCTCCCTACGCCGCCGGCCATTCCTTATCTTATAAGGTATAGAGCATGGTTCGCCATTGAACAATACACGTCGTGCACCACGGACGAAAACTATTCCATATAATAGTGTAGTCCAGTAGCCGCTTGGCAGCACGAGCTCGGTGCCTCAAACGATCCCCCACCTTAGCAGGCAGATCAAAGATGTTGAACCGTGTGGACCACCACTGCTTCTACTGGATGTGATATCCAACCAAGGCCAGGTCGCAACACCCAAGCAGATACTCCCCCCCCCCCCCCCCCCAGCAGGTGGGTGCTCTGATAAGGAATACAACGTAGGCATGCTCTCTCTCCTTGGATGGAAGTATTCCTAGTGGTTGTGGCTCCTCTATTCTTTCCATCCAGCACCTAGGTGCTCGGGTTAGGAAACAACAGGCGGCCGCCTAATGGGTGTATACATGACTGGAGGACTCCAGAAAGGGATCTTCAGTCAACTCTAGTTCCGATGTAAATGTTCCCGGTTCTCGTTGGTGGTGCACAGTGCTAATTGCTCCTAGCTGACGAAGTAGGTAATACTCTAAAATGAAAAACATATGGCTAGAAAAAAGCTGTATTTATTGAGAACTCAATAAACACAGTGACCCATGCTGTCTCCTACCAAGCAGACGGAGTACTGAAAGTAACTTACGTTAGCCAGGTGTAGACCTGGTCCTAAGCTAAAGAAGAAGTTGAAATAGAAGACTGAATGAAAATTATACCGAACTAAAACTGTCTAGTTATTGGGTGTTTAGAAGAGACAAAGAGAAATTAAAGTTCCTTTGCTGTAGTAGCAAGGTGTGTTTGTGTTAAACTGCTGTTGCAGGCGAAGCATAGATTGTCGAAGACTGTAGTCGCAGGGAGCAGCCGCGGGGGGCTGCTGAAGACTTGTGGTTCGCTGGAGGCCGCAGCACTGGCGAGTGCTTGGGGAGTCTCGAGAGAATAGCAAGACGAATGATTCCGGAGCCCTGTCATGTACTGACCTATATAGTCAGAACTGTAGGGTACAGCGATGGGTGCAGAGAAGGTGTGTGACTTCCTTCTGCTGTGAGGTCGGTGTGGGCGGTGAGAACCCTCTCGTCAGCACTCTCCTTCGTGGATCTTCGGTGGCACTCGGCCACGCCCAGAGGGGGCCGACAGCTTGTAGGCACTAAGCGCGGGGGAGGGGGAAGCGGCATGCTCGCTGGGTTACACAATCTTGAAACCACGTTTCTGCCATCCGGTAGATTTAATTAGTGTGCAACATCCGTGAATAGGTTTGCGGTATTGACTCACATGGGTTGAAGTAAGAAATACTTGACGTGATGAGTGATGAATCGTAATCGTATTTAATAGTGGTATAAGCGGCATGCCTCAAGCTATCATCTGCATATTGTAAACATTTTTCTATAGTTGGTAATTGGTGATGTAGGTTACGCAGTGCTCCGATACAATATTAGAAATTTTATTAATGTATCAGCCTGAAGTTTTTGGTAGCTGTACACACAGTTCTGTCAAGTACACCTGTCTCTTTGTTAGCCTGAGACATACACTGCACTGAGAGTTAGCAGCGGTTCGGGTTTCATTTGAGACCTGGTCCATGGCATAAAGGGAGGCCTAATGCTGTGAGTGTGAATTATAATGTTTGAGGGCTTGAAAATAAGATGATCTCCCAAATTTTTACTTTGGTTTCGAGGAAAAAATTATTTTTCCATATGTAACTTAGCAAGATCATTAATTTTGGCCCTAAAAGAAAAGCTAGACTTAGATGCAAAAGTAAGATTACACAAAAAATTTAACAAAGCCATACATGCAGATACAGGTTGTTCATGGTAAAGTGAGCACTTTTGAGGCCCTAGTTACTTTTTTCTTTCTGCCATTTTTTTTATTCTTTGACCACCTTTTTAAATAAATATTGCAGTTTAAGTAATAAACACAGTGTGTATATTCCACTGCACTCAAAAGTTAATGTCTAAGGCTAAAATAAAATATATTTATTGACTATTATTCCAAATGAGATGGCTTTCAAAAGTGCTCACTTTACTGTGAATAGCTTATAAATATAGTATCTAGCAAGGGACTAAATAAACAACCAGTGGTGTGGTTTGCATCCCCAGCCCATCAGAAATGCTTCCATATGTACAGTATACTTTTTTTTATACACAACTAACTTATTTATAGATAATTATTTTTGGAGGGAAATCATTTGTGCAGATTAGACATGATTTGTATATTTGTTTATTTTAACTGTTATATCTTAATGTACACTAGCTGTAATTTTCGGACCACCACACACAAACTTTATTAAGCCTCTCATATCTCTGTATCTACCCATCACATAATATTATCTGCTACACCCTACCATCCTGTCTCACTTAAATTGCCTGATTCCCTCCCACTTGTTCCAACCTAGCCAAACACTTTTGCGCAAGTATCACTATGTTATATACTTAACACAGCTTCCCCCTTATGCTCTATAATATTTTTATCTCCTTTATCTTTTACATCATATAATCTCGCAACTTTGGAAGGTGCCATTTCAGTTGTGCTGATTTCCATGACTGCAGCTCTTAATGGTCTAGATTCTCTGAGTTGTTGCTCAAACCAAAGGAATTCACTATGTGTTATAGACTCTCCAACTGATTCCTCCGCTTGAAAAGGGAGGGGGTACTCCTGCTGTTGTCCTGCAGATGCATCTGAACTTGTGCCCTTAATAAGTCTGTCCTTTGGTCAGAAATTTTCTTTTCTGCCATCCTTGAACTCCTTCCCCTGCTTCTGTCTCAGATCCAACTCCTGCTCTTCGCACCACTTTGTGTAATAGTGTAATAGCTGATCTACTTGCCGTTTATACATCTGGTCATCTCCCACACATATAGTCATAAGTCAAGAGGCAATTTCGTGCTACTATCTTCCTGGGGAGCCATTTCTGTGCTCCATTATGAAGAAGCACCTGCTGCCCCACTGTGAACAAACTTTCTTGCTGCCTATAGACCAGGTCTGCCATTTTAACGGATTTTATCAGTTTTTACGGAATTTTAACACACTAGAATATATATATATATATATATATATATATATATATATATATATTTCTAGTGTGTTAAAATTCCGTAAAAACTGATAAAATCCGTTAAAATGGCATATATATATATATATATATATAGGTGTTTGGTTTTTATATATATATAGGTTTGGTTTATATATATATATATATATATATATTATATATATATATATATATATAGGGTTTGGTTTTTATATATATATATATATAACGCTTTGCTCAAAGTGGATGCTGTGTACGTGCAACACTAGCGCCTACAGCGATGTGTGCCAGTTTTACTGATGCATTTGTTTTCAAAGATTCTTACAATGTAGGTGAATAATTAAGCGAAATATTTTGGACATATGCCATTGCCTCAATAGTGTATGTCCAAAATATTCTGCTTAATTATTCACTGGCGCAGGTATACAGTTATCTACATATATCTGCTCCTGGCTATATGATGACATGCAAAGGCCAATGCCATTATTGAAAGAACCTTTGCAGCAAATTGCCGTTTTTATGCATGCAATCCGAATTTGGTGACTGTGTTTTGCGTTTGGCATTGGTGAGGAAACTAAAATTATTGCAGATACAGTCGTATAAACAAAATTATAAGTGTGAGTGGAGAAAAGAATTACCATGGTTTGTACATTTCAAACCAAAACAACTACATTAAATATGTAACCATCTTTCATATCCACTTTTTTTTCTGTAACTTTCAATTTTTTTACTACCAAGGATTTTATAGTATTTGTCCCAATGATTCCAGGATTTTACAGGATTTTTGTATACAGGAACCAAGATTTCAGCTTCAGAGCTGGTGGCAGCCCTGTTATAGACCCTTCAGCCATGTCTTGTTTCCTTCACATAACTTAGGCCTGATCTGGTTCAACACTGTTTGTAGCTGTCACCCCATGAACATCTTCTCTGGAGTGGTTAGACTCTCCTGACTATATTCACAATGTTAACAGCATCCTCGCCGGTCTCACCTGCCAATGCCCTTCCTGCATTTTCTCGAGCTTCTTCAACAGACTGCCTGTTTGTCAAGGGGTGAAGTGGCATCCATGTAATACCAGTTTTCTTCAAAAATTACCCAATGCCCGTGGATACAGAAGCTGTACAATTGTCCAATACCAGGTATCGTGGGATTCAATTGTTATTAAATATCTCTCCCAGTTCTTGGATCACTACAGCTAATGGCATTGAGGGTACCTTCACTTCAGGCTACTTTAAATAGCATCCACCACAATAAGAAAAATGTACCCCTGAAATCATTCAAAAAAATTAATGTGAAGCATTGACAAAGGTACTGTCACAGGCCCCCATGTAGCTTCCTTTATTTTGGAGGATTTGTTTGATGCTACTGACATTTCTCACATTGCCCCCACTGTATGCTTCCCTGGTCCATTCCGGGCCACCATGTGTAGCTCTGGTCTATTGCCTTGGATTTCACCATACCATCGTGAGCCATATGTAATATTTTTAAGTGCTCCTTCTTCTGAGCTGATTTAATGACCATTCTGTTGCTCCAAAGGATACAACCACAATACACAGAGGGTACCCGTCTCCTATTCGAGTATGATCTTAACTTTTTGGAAGTAAGGCCTCCTCTCCATCCTACCATAGTTTGGTGTTTGACCTGTGCTAGGACTTCAGCTTCTACTGTTATACTACAGTTGTTGCATCCTTTGGTGGGGTGGGTTTAGCTTCCAACATCAACACATCCCCCACTGCTGGTATTTTTTACCTCCCCTCTTTGTAGGGGTAGCCAGCTGAAAGCATCTGCATGACTTGTTTGTTTTTCAGACTTGTATACAGGAATTGATTTCAAGTAATTTTAGAGCCTGTTCCTATTTTCTCATGTCTCTCTGTAACACAACATACCCAGCTAAAATATAATAAATGCTACAAACACTTTAAAAAATCAACATTGTATTTTACGTTGTCAGATTGTAAATTAATGTAAAGGAAATTGAGACTGGACATTTACGTTGACTTACTTAATACTTATATAAAAGGACATAAACTTAAGTAATTACAGTCTGGTGCTTGTCAACAGGCACACACACACACTGTTTAAGTTTCAGTAGGGGCTAATGTAGTACTATACACGAGTTGTAGTTATTCACATACTTTATTATAATATCATTACATCAAGCTATCCTATGTTTCAGTTACTCCCCTCGCCATCTTACATCCCACACTGTCCTACATGTCCAGTGCTGCCAATCTATACATACAATCATCATTCTAAGTCAGTCACTACAAGTCCAGCAACACCTTCCCTTTTTTACATTTTTTTGATGAAACTCTGTGGTAGCCTGCTCACTCTACCACTGCGAGTTATTTTGATAGCTGGCTTCCAGGGCTTCTTGTTCCTCCTCTTCACATCCATCTGTTTCTTTGACTGGAAACCCTCGTAAACTCTCTTCCTCTACTTCCTCTTCACCTGAAGTTGACAGTCGTCTAATACTCGTTGACCTGTTGGTTTGGTTTGCAGTTGCATCTGGCCAACTCAGCCAGTAGCTGGAACAGGTAGCTGTCTGACTTGATCTGGTGCGGCGCTTACGAGTATGCTTTGTTGTTCGCTTTACAATTCTTCCATCTTCTGTCATGACCCAAAATGATCTAGGGGTGTCGTGTTTCCAGATTATCTTCCCCCTGGTCCATGGATCTCCTTTCCCTGTGCTGATGAGCACCTTGTGTCCTAGTTGGAAGTGGTCCAATGACTTTTTGGCTGTTTTGATATACCAGGTTTCCCTTTTTAGCTGGTTGTCTCTGACCTTTGCTAACGCATTCTTCTGCACCCTAGGTTGTAAGTTGTATGTGGTGCTAGGTAACCCTGATCTGTGTTCTGCTCATAAGCAGCTGAGCTGGTGATGCTTTCAGCGACACTATGGGTGTATTCCTGTGCTCCCGTAACAGATCCCTCCAATCCTGGGATTCCGTTATAGTTTTCCTCAAGATTGATTTTACGATGCTCATTGCCTTTTCTGCTCTTCCGTTGCTTTGAGGGTATCTGGGGCTTGGTGTCACCAGTTTGCTATGTATCTCAGTCACATGTTGTCTAAACTGGAGAGAGTTAAATGGAACATTATCTGAATATATAATTTTAGGGTTACCATGAGTGCTGGTGGCAGTTTTAAATGCCTGAATTACAGATGAAGCAGTTTTACTTAGGATTGAATAATTTCCTGCCACTGTGAGTAGTGATCCACAATTACTAGGTAGCTTTTCCCATACTAATCATGTATATCTGTTGAGATCTGTTTCCTAGGGAGAATTTGAACAGATCTGCTACAAAGTGTTTCCTTTTGCTTCGCCGGTTGTTGTGATTCACACACCCTACACATTTTAACATATGCTGTGATATGCTCGTTCATGGCTGGCCAAAACAAAGCTTGCCTGTCTTTCGCTTGACATTTGTCGCTCCCACAGTGTCCCTCATGCAGCAGCTGGAGCATCTTACCGCTCAGTGCTACTGGGATGACTACTCCTGCACAGTTCTCATCCATGTCATTCATTATCACAATGCCATCCTCTACAAACAGGTTAGATCTGTGTTTCCAGTACACTTGTGCTCTGTCACTTGATATATATGTTTTAGCCACCCATTATAGTAGTACTTGCTTACATTCTGCAGCACTGGGTCATCCTGGGTTGCAGTGATCAGTTCCTCTTTGGCTCCCTCACTTAAGAACAAGGACTGTAAGGAGTGAACAACTTCTGTCATGCTGGGGTCTTCGGTTATGGGGTCTGTTAGATATGCCCTAGAAAACATATCTGCCACATACATTTCCTTTCCTGGTCTATACTTCAGTAGAATGTCATATTTGTATTGTTTTAAACACATTCGTTTTAGCTTAGTAGACCCTATTCTGTGGAGTTCTTTTTGCATCAGTGGCACAAGAGGCTTATGATAGGTAATAACTGTAACAGGATATCCATACGCTATATTGTGAAACTTTTGTAATGACCACTGTATTGCCAGCATCTCTTTTTCGACCTGTGCATAATTGGCTTCACTAGGTGTTAGACAGTGTGAAGCATAGGCGATTGGCTTGTCATATTGCATGAGGCAGCAACCTAACCCTCATTTTGAAGCATCAGTTTGAATAACTATGGGATACCTTGGGTCAAAGTTAACTAGTGTTGTTGCAGCTGCTATTTTACTCTTAATTGACTCGAAAGCTTTTGTGTGAACATCTAACCAATTGCACTCTGTGTAGCTCTCTGAGGGGTGCTGCAACTTTTACAAAGTCTGGCACATGTTCCCTGACGTAGCTGAACATCCCCATAACTCTTAATAACTCCTGCCTATCTTTAGGAGTCTCAACCTCAAATAGCGCTCTAACGTGGTCAGGGTCAGCTTGTTTACCCTCTGTTGAATAAATTTGATGTACATATTAGACACTGGTTTGTTTGTATTGCAGTTTATGTTTGTTAAATTTAACATTGTTGTCCCGAACCTGCTTGGTATAGCTTTAACTACCTTATGATGCTCACGTTCTGTGTCCCCAAATACCACAATATCATCAAAGTAAACAATTACATTGTGGAGCTTACAAAAAATTGCCTCGTTCTTCTCTTGGAAGCTTTCAACAGCGCTACACACACCAAATGGAAGCTGTAAGAATCTGTAGTAACCACAAGGCATTGTAAAGCAACATTTCAGGCTTGACTGTTCCTCCAACTCGAAGTGGTAGAACCCATCCTTTATATCAAACACTGTATAGTACTTCTTCCCACACAGCTTGTCACTGATGTCACTAAGGGTTGGGATTGTAAGGTTTCCTTTTCACCACTTTGTTAAGATCAACAGGATCGAGGCACAACCGCAGCTGACCATTTGACTTTTCGACTACTACAAGGTACTGATGATACACTGTGGTGTTACCTGACTAACTTGTGTAATCACTTCTTTTTTGTTCCAGGAGATCCAGTACTGCCTTTAATCGCTCATTTATCACTCTTAGTTTGCTCATGGCTGGTCATTTTATTTGCTCTGAGTTGGGTTCTGTGACCATTGTGTACTGCCCAGGATATTTTCCTAATCCCTGAAAAAGTCTTTGTACTGCACTACAAATTCTTCTTTGGTGTTCAGAACATTGTTTTCACTAACACTGTCTAAGCGCTTAATCAAACCTAGCTGCACACAGGCTTTGACAGCATTGATTTTGATGATTAAGAATTCAAGACTAATAGTAGTTCCACCATGAGTGCACTTGAAAGTCACACAACCCTCTGGGGTTAACTTAGTCCCTCCATATGCTACTACTGTTGCTCTAGTTCTTCTCATCTGAATGTCCCCGATCACACTCTTGAGTGTCACCATGTCCCCGATCACACTCTTGAGTGTCACCAATGGTAATGTGTTCACCTCTGAGCCTGTGTCAAGTTTGAAAATTACTGTTTGACCATTGACATTTACACTTTGTTGCCACTCCTTCCGACATTCCTATTCAACAGTTTCGACTCTGATGTGATCTGCGGTGTTTAGCCTTCTGGTACTGCTTGACGAAGTGTCCCTTCTCCTGACAGTACAAACATGTTTTCCCATATGCGGGCCACATACCATATTGGTGAGATTTACTGCACTTGTTGCATGTCCTATGCTGATAACCTCGACCACTTCCCCCTTGTTTATTAGCCCTGTTTCCACTGCCCATTCAATTAACATTTGACCACTGTAAGTGGAGGGGTTGCAATCTCCAATTACTAATGCGCACCGCATCCAATGGCACTTGTTTATCTTCTTTTTCTGTCAGCTTTCTGTTGCACATTTTGCTTCACTCAGCTGCACGACAGTCCCAAATAGCACGTTCTAGTTTCAAGTCATCTATACGGAAATGGGCCTCTCTGATGTGGTTATCTCTAATACCAATCACATCCTGAGGATGCTATTTTCTTGGTCCCCATAACCGTAACTCTTTATCAACTTCTTAGCCCCAATAAGGAAGTGGTCTCCCCTTCCTTCTGGCAGAACTGATTAAATACATACCTTTCATAGGTTTCATCCCGCTTTGGGGCAGCGTAGTTATCAAAGGCTTCAGTTAACTTGTCAAAATCGTCAAACTCTTTGTCTCCTAGGCCAAACGTCGCCGCCAAGTCAATTGCATCTTCCCCTGCGACATTCAGCAATATTCTTACTTTTGTTTTCGAAACTCTTCTCTTTTGATCTGAAGTTGTATCTTCCGCTAGGTCCGGGTCGTTCCTGCTAGCTTTGAGGTAAACCATAAAATGGCGTTTAAAACGCAACAAATTTTCGTGCACATTACCTTCTAGATTTAACTTCGGAGGGAGGTAGATGCTAGACATTCCATAATGCACAGGTTTGGATTATTCCTTATATAAACACAGTCATGTATATTTCTCACTCCTGTGTGCTCTTCTGTCTTGCCTCGCTCCTGGATTCGCTTTTTGCGCATGAGAGACAACAGCCACGACGACACCTGATTCACATTTCTAGCCCCTTCATATTAATATCCTACCGACTGTGCCATGTTTAAGTTTCAGTAGGGGCTAATGTAGTACTATACACGAGTTGTAGTTATTCACATACTTTATTATAATGTCATTACATCAAGCTACCCTATGTTTGAAGTTACTCCCCTCGCCATCTTACATTCCACACTGTCCTCCTACATGTCCAGTGCTGCCAACCTATACATACAATCATCATTCTAAGTCAGTCACTACAAGTCCTGCAAAAACACACACAGACACAAACACACAGACTCACACACACAGACACACAGACAGACACACACAAACACACATACACACAGACACACACACACACACAAAATAAAAAAAACACTGGGACCCTCAGAGCAACTAGCCCTCTGGGTCTTAAATTAATAAAATTATAATATTTCAAATATATATTATATATACAATAAAATATCAATCTAGTTATTCTTATTTTAGGTTATTATATTTAACCACTGCCAAGGGAACTTTATTCTCATAAAATCTTTAAAAATCATAGAAATTAAAATGAGATTGTTTTAGAGTTTTGGACTCTAAATGTTCTCAACACATTAAAACTTATTAAAATCTCAAAATGTTAAAACTTTTAAATTACATAATCAAATAAAATGTTATCTTTAAAAAAGAATTTTTTTATAAATTCGTATTTGCTTGGAAATTCCCAACAGGAGGGAGTGGTGACATTAGCCCACATTAAAGAGGTTTCCATGGGGAGCCATGGGAAGGCTGTTACCAGGACCCTATATACTCCCTTCCGTAAATTGATTACATTTCTAAAAGATCCATATCAATCTTACCTATATCACAAATAAAATAACACATTGTATTATATAATAAAATAAAATAAAGTAAAATATATACATTCATAGACCAGAAAAATTTTATAAGACCATGAACCCTAACATAAACTATATTACCCTCCCAAAACCAAAACAAGGCTTTTATGGTTCCATGACAGCCTTGCCAGCAAGCGTGGCGCTACCAGGGCCTTTGCCTAGTTACCTAAGTGCCCCACTGGCCTCGCCTGTCGCAGCAATCTGCTACTTACCCTGCCTCCCCCCTTTTAAAACCTAACTAATCTATCAAATCATTGTTCAAGGTCTTAATTATATCATACTCATGTATCACAAATTTTGCTATACTATTTCTATAAATCTTTGTTTTCATATATAGTACTCTCTCTCAAAGGCCATTCTTACTTAACCATTAAAAAATATTCTTTAAGTCTGTACGTTCTTATTCAAATAACCTACAAACATAAAAGAGATGGTAAACATTCTGTACTCCCATACCACATTGACATTCTTCATCTTTAATTTTATTTATTTTATACAAATAACTTCTAATTTGGCAGTGACCTGTTAAAATATTCTTTATTTCAGCACCTATCAAAATTTTACTCTCATACCAGTGTTTTAAAACTTTAATATAATTACGCAATTCCAAACCTCCGTCCATTTCTCTCTATTCTGACTCCCAACTCATTACACTCTTGTCTAATATTTCCTTTACTTTCTTAACCACATATATTATCTCCTCTTCCATTTTACCAATCCATCTCACATCTTCATGGGTAAAGCCTTTGTAATATTTATCCTCAACTTTGATCACCTCATCCGTATATTTCAATTTATATTATTTATTTTTCTTTTTTATCTTTAAGTCAATAGGAATTTCTTTATTTAAAATTATAACAGATGCAAATGAAACTGTAGAGGTCATACCAAAAATTCCTATTAAGATTTGTCTTTCTAATGCTTTCATATTTCTAACTAAATTTTTATTTTGCATCTTATCTTTAACACAGAACCATACATTATAACATTTAAAAACAATGATTTGTATAAAGTTATTTTGAGATTTTCATTATACTTTGTATATTTCCAAATTTTCTGTTTTAATTATTTACATAATTTTAATAACTTATCACTTATCATTTTTATATCTGCCACAAATGTCATTTTGTTGTTTTTTACAACACCCAAATAAAAAACTTCCTATACAATATTTATGTTTTTACCTTCATATTTTATTGTTAGTCGCCTTTTATCCAAATTACCTTTCACTATTATTCCTTTGGTTTTATCTATTATTTCATTTTTTTTCTTTTATTTTGGTCCAGTTTTTTAACTTATTCATTTCTTCATTCCCTTTTATTTCTAAGTCCTTCCTGTTATTACCACCCACTACTGTAACACAATCATCAGCAAAAGCAATCGTTTCTATTTCTAAAAATTAATTAAAAATGATATTCTATAATGTTGGCCCCAGGACTGAGCCCTGGAGACAACCTCTTTCCATTTTTCTCCATATTGACACCATCGGGGTAGACACAAGACAAACGATGACACAAATACTTACTGGTAATTTGGCCACCAGCGGTGTTTCCCAATCACTGCACTATTGAGACTCGGGGTTCTCAGGGATGCTGTGGGTTCTGTGTGTCCGTCTCACCCATGCCTACTTACAAACATGTAGGCAATACTAAACTTTTTACTAAACATCAATGGAAATAAACACTTAAAAAAATATATGTGGCTAGGACACTGTCACTACTGAATAAAAGAGTTAAGTTCACTGTAGACTTGTTTTTATTTTCAATATGCATACACATCAACATGCCAATGAAATGATGATTATCTCGGTCATGACTAGCCAATTCGGCTTGGGTGCTCCCCAGTCCGCAATTACTCTAGTGCATGCCTAGATGGATGATCTCACGGAGGTGCGTGAAAACACAGTCTTCACAAGGGAAGAGGGCCGACAGCCGCTAGAGTGGACTGGCTTTTTCCCAGAAGATAGGACACGGTGAATTACAAATGAAACCCTTAATACATATCAACACGTGTGATTACTCGGCATCACTAATGCAAACTCATTATTACAATATTTCTGCGTGGAAACAGCAAATTAAATTCAGACAAAAGATTCTTGCTGAGAAAATTATTCTCTTTATGATTGAAGTGGTTACAGGCTTGTAAGATGCCTGATGGCGGTAAAATCAAACATTACTGTGACCACGTGGTCAAGTACAAAAAGCATCAATTTACGTGAAAAATACATTGAACCCTGAATAAATATGACATAAAACCCTGAAATAAATTATTGCACATACTATGTTACATAAATAAGCTCTCAAATGCAACAATAGCATATATAAAAACTAGGCGTCGGTCGGCCACGTGGTTATATGTGATATTGCCGTAAAATATTCAAACACAAAAAATACCCTCAAATACATACATAAAAATAAATCCCTTAAAATTGCGTGTAGCAATAATGCAGACGTTACAATGAAACGCCATAAACATAGGCGGATGGCGCCTGATTCAAGTTGCGCGCATCACGTGACCTCTCAGACATCTTTCTCCTCCTTCTCCTTGATTAACTTAAAAATTGCCACAAGGGCGCAAGAAATTAATAAAGTGGAAGCACTGATGCTGGGGAAAATATCTGGTAAAAACGTACGCAAGCAAAGGTTAACCAGTAAACTAAATTGATTACAGAATCTTAAATCAGTGAACAAAAGTTGTAGTGCGTATGTGACAGTGTCTCTTACCTTGCCAGCTCTCCACCACTGACTGACTAGAGACAAGCATCGCACGGACCTACCATGGCAGCCTACGGGGTTCACACAAGCGGAAGTGCTATGCACGCAGAGTAAAATATTTTATTATTGAATATAAAATGGCACAAATAAAATAAAATATTGTTTTACATTTCTATAATTTTCGTATGAATTTCAATATTATTTTAGTGTCTCTTTATGACGGGGTTACAAGCCAGAATATTAACTGTTCTTAATCTCGGTGTCGCGGACACTTTGAATTTTTTAACCAAATAATTTAAAATTAGTACAAGCACTTTAAAACATTTTAAGACATATTAAACACTGCAAATACAATAGAACACATTTTACACTGAAAAATAACATTTATACGAACGTTCAAAATTATTGTCCTCTTTGCGCATGTGTGGGACATGTGACACGTGCGTGGGGAGCACCGTCGTGGGCTCTAGTGCCGCTGGCTGTTAGCCGGCATGAATATATAAATTTTCTTTCTATAATATTTATCTTCCCATCCTTAGGTAATCCATGTCTCAATTTCATCTTATGACTCAATCCTAACTTTTTTATCTCATTTCTAATACCATTCCACTCAATTGTTGAGATTGCATTTGCTATACAGTATCTATTTAAATTAATAAAACATATTTTGTGTCAAATTTCCTTATAGTCTCTAATAATTTTGTGATTCCATTATCTGTAGATCTTTTCTGCCTAAAACCATACTGATTATCATTTAATTTTAATTCAACTTTACTTTTTATCTTGTTAAAAATTATTCTTTCATACAATTTTCCTATTATTGGGAGTAATCATATTGGTCTATATGAACTCAGCTTATGCTTTGATTTATTATTTCCTTTATATAATATTGGTTTTTTTTGGGGGGGGGGGGGGGGATATTCCTGCATTAAAAGTTCCAATTCATAATTTATAAAATGTTCTCATTTTAATAACTATTCCATAACTTTTTAATTACTTCAACTGTAATACCATCTTCCCTAGGCGCTTTCTTCATTCCACTTTTCCTTAACACCATTTCAAGTTCTTCCATTTCTATTATCTCTTCATCCTGCTCTTGATTATTTTCTTCTTCTTTATTAATTTCTTTAATCTCTTCACTGTCTGGCATTAGCGTAGTAATGAATTTTATATATGTTTCTTCTATACCATTCGTGTAGTTGCCATCTATCTCAATTGCATTTATTGCATCTTTCACTTTATGTTTTTTCCTTGTCTTATCCGGAATATTCCATATATTTTTCTTACGTTTTTCCTTAATAAATTCTATCTCATTTTTCTTTCATATTCATTTTTATTTTCTTTTCATATTCTTTTCTAACTATTTTATATTCTTCTTTATAAATTTCTTTAGCTTCACATTCACAGCATCTTCTTTTTTTTCTTTTCACCTCCCCTTTTATTATTTTTAATTCTTCATTGCACCACCATATGTTCTTATTTGTCCATTTTTTCTTTTTAGACCTTTTTTGTTGCACTCCCTTTGTATTATTTTATTTAAAATTTCTATTATTTCTTCCATACTTATTTGTAGAATGGTATTTCTTACCTATATCAGCCCTTGTTTAACATTTTCTTCAACTTCATTCCAATTCTCGACTAGAATATGAAGTCTTCTTATGCCCGGATGCACCATTGAGGATCAGCAATTATCTAGGTTCAAACACCAGTTTGATCCTGGTTCAGCGAATTTGGCTGTTGCACCATTGCAATCTGCACAGCGAACTAAGATAAATTTGAACCTTACCTTGAACTGTGCTTTTTGGTTATTCAGGGGAATGCTCTCGTATCAAGTACATACAAGTGCTTTATTTTAAAATGTCAAAGTTATATTGAACAGCAATTTTGTTTTAAAATCACATAAATGTTCAAATATTCCATATTTAAGCTCTGTTTGGAACTTAAAAGATACATTTTTAGTGGGTTTCTAAAGCGAACAGAGAAGAATAAATGTTTGTGTTGAATGTAGTTTATGTGAAGATAAAAACACTATAAAATTTTTTTATTTACTAGAAATAAACTTGGTAATATTTAAATCTTTTAAAAATGGATTCAGTTGTTTTTACTGTTGTGGAATGTAAATTGAGCACTTTTACAAAGGCTTAAGATGCAAAACATTTATTGAATTAAAGATGGTATTAATGTTTTGTAAAGAGAAAACTAAATTCATGCTCTTCCCTCCGATCAAACAAAACAGAAAACTGGAAAAGCTATTCAGAAGATCAGAAACTGTCCTAATTTTCCGCACAAATAAAATATCATGTCGAATTAATTGCTCGTGAAAGAGCAGCCGTAGCTGGCAGATGTAGTTTGAAAATACGCCAACAGGTAGTGCTAAGAACAATTTTTTTTTTTTGGGAATTGAAAACAACATTATACACACTTGAATATTATTCAGTAAAGTTCGTACAACAACTATTTTACTTAAAACAAATAAAACATTGTACCATCTAGTTCTATGTACACTACCTTCTTCAATTATATTTGGTTCAGGGCTGTTAATGATGCAACCGGGCATTATATGTTCCATCACTTCTTTTGTAGTCCATTCCCAACTTATCCTATTATGGTCACTGATACTAAAATCTACACTCTTAGTTTGTTATATCCTTAAATATTTTATCTGTCACCATCGCTGTATCTATGTTGTCTTCTCCATGTATAGAGTCATAAGTAAATTTCTTACCTTTATGTAAAATTTTTAATTTATATTTTAAAATAAAATCTTCAACCATCCTAGCTCTCTCATTATTTTTCTTCAAGTAGGTACCACCAAAAGGATTTTGCATTAAAATCATAAATTATCATTTTTTCCTTTTCCCATTCCGTGTCCACATCCACACTAATTTTCTTTAAACTTATGTTTATGTCATTCGAAGGTGGGCAATAGATATTTATTAATACGATTTCCTTATTCATTTTTATTTTTATTACTATTAAATCATTATCCAAATATTAATTTAAAACACATATTTGTAAACTTTTATGGCATAAAATTGTAGTTAATATCCTTTTTCCTGCCTCATTATTTATTACATTCCAATCACTACTCATGTTTGTAAATTTATTAAAATATGTATATGGTTCCTGTAACATTACAATATCTATTTTTTGACTTATAACCTTTTCTATAAAATTTATCGTGTTAATTTTTGATTTTTGTAAGTTTTGTTGAACCATTTTTATTGTTAATGAATTGTTCCTCATTTTTGTCTTTCTCAATATCATATATAATCACTTTTAGATTTCTTTTTATTTTCTTAATTACTCTCTCATTTGTTTTGCTATTATTTCATCCTCTATTTTTGAAACCTGTTTTTTTCATTTGGTACTTCAATACCAATACCATTATTCCTGATTTTCCACGCCTTATTTATGTGAATATTTTTTTTCTTTTGGTCGAATATATTTTGTTACTTTGTTTAATTTTGTTTCACTACTGGCATTATTTTTAAAATCTATAGGCTCAATAATTATTGCTATCGGCTCTTCTTTTTTCTTCATATTCCAAATCCCACTTTCCGTCCTTTTTCCATCAGTATCCATCTCTTCCATGTTCACACGTCTCTTTGTATACATACTAATCTCGTCTTTCATATGCTGGATTTCTTTCTCCTTTTCTATACCTCTCCTTTTCTTCCCTTCTCTTTTCATCTCTTCAATTTTTTCTATTTCACGTCTACCCTGAAGTATTTCTATTTCTCGTTCACATATTATTTTAAACAAGAAATTTACTGGTTCCATAATTTCTTCTCTAAACCTTATTGGTATATTTTTACTCTCTGTTTCCAATATTTCCATTAAATCACACATATTATATTTATTTGCCTCCAAAAGAGTCAACACCGTTGTTTTACCAGTTATTTTCCTTTTCTTTGTGTCCCCTTCTCTTCATCGTCCATCTCTTCATGACCTCTTTAGTTACTTTCTCCTAAATTTTCTGGTCCATGAGATCAACCCAGTTCAAACTACCTTGTTTCTTTTATGCTTCTTCAAGTTCTTCCCTTTTCTTCCTTCCCTTTTCTTTCTTCTACACAGGAGGATGGCACATTTTTCACGTGGTTGCGTGATCGCGATATTTTTCTGGCTAGGCCAGCTTCATCAGGCAGCAAGTTGTATGGCACTGCAACATGGCAGGAGGGTGCTGTTGGTAGTGAACCTAGTGGCAAGTTGGCAAACTAGGGTGTGGCGGGAAAATTGCAATTTTTATGTTTAGCTTGTTTATAATGGTTTCAGAACTGTGATTATCTTACTTGTATTGAGGCCTGGGGACTGCCTGGATTTTGTTATAAATTGATGAGCTGTAACTATACCAGATACAGCAGTCTTATCGAGGGCACCATTGGTTCGAAACAACAGCATCAGTGAATAAATACAAAAGGAAATCAGTGACAGAGAAGCAACCACTACCTCTAAATATGTCATATAGTACTGTAACTCCATTTAAACTAGTGTCAGCAGGCTAGGCGACGAGTAGCTCACCCAACACAGCAGGACAAATATCAACCGCTGCAGTAGCAGAACATGGTAACTTTACACATGTGCACAACATACACTGAATTTATCAGTAAGAGACGTGGATGTGGAGGCAGAAGGCAGCACGAGACTCCTGTCTGACATTGGGTTGGATGGTGAAGTTTGGAAACATAAGACCTGCATCAGCACACCTTCAAGAGGGTAGTCTCTTGGGAAAGTGTACACCTGTGCTTCCCGGATTGAATACAGGTAGAAAACAAAAGCAATGGAAATAATTTGAAAAAATAAATGAAGGAAGGAAGGAAGGGAGATTCGAAGAGTGGAGGTGAGAAAACAGGATGGTGACAGGATTTAAACAGGAGCAGGTTGGCAGTGAGTCAGTCTCAGTAGTTTGTGGAGCCATCAAATTCTGTGATGAATCTTCATTGACAGAATTCTTCAAAGTACATCTCAGCGAGCCTGACTTTAGCACACCTATTCTGTAAACATAAAAAAATTTTGTTTAATAATATGCCCTTCTTAATATAAGCCAACACTAAAAGGGAGGTGAATGTATATAAATACTTTACTAATTAGTTAATTATGTGGCATTTATGTATACACTGATGTGCCAGAAAATTAGGGACAGATGAGCCCTTGTGAACTACGTTAATAGCAGCATCTGCATCAAATGGTGCACATGCCAGCTATGTATGTACAACATGTTTTGGAAATATGTAACCAATCTGCGACAGGATTGCTGACATGAAAAGAAGAAATTTGAAAAATGACACCCATGGTCCATCTCAAATAATAAGGGCTGTAGAAGCCCTTAAAGGTAGAATTTGAAAATGCATTTTGTGTGGGATATTATGAAAAGTACTTGCATTAGAGAAACAAAATTTGGTATACAAATTAATTAGACAATGATCTTGGATAAAATGTGACACTTTCCGACTAAACTAATGCTTGGTTGTTGTGATCAAACACATTTTCAGAGAGTTAACTCTCCCGTAAACATTTACTAGCCACTAAAGTATGAGAGAGATGAGTAAAAGAAACAATGCCAGGCTGAGTCGAGGGGTTTGCCTACATTGGGAAGGAGCTAAGTCTTGGTTCTCTTCAGTTTATAGTGACTAATAAGGGGGGAGGGGAGTTAAACCCCAGGGTAAACTTAATCTGAAACGTCTCTCTATGGGAGGCTTTAGTTTTGCTTACAGCGAGGGCCGCCAAATATTGTGAAGCCAGCTTCAATGGGGACATGGATGAAGAAGACCTAGGTGAGAACCTTAAAGTCCTGTATTGCCTGGCCTCTGTAGATGGTCGGCTGATGGGGAGAGACGAATTTGGGAGCTACTGAGACAATCTTTCCGTGGTGATTACATGTTGCTGGTGGCAAAGGTGAACAGTCCTTCCAGCCGCCGTACTCACTCAGCATGTGGGCTGGAGTGTGGCTACTTGCTGGGCTGGGCGAGGGGAGACTGGTTGCATTGTCGCAGCCAAAGTAGGAGTAGGAGGTTCGGGCAAATCAAAGCTGTGCCACGGCCAATTCATTCCTAATATTGTTACTCCACCCTGTTATTGCCTCTATCCCAGGGTATTCGCCAGGGATGACACTTATAAATGGGCTGAACAAAGGTACAGTTTCAGTACTGGTTTGTGGAATGTCACTTCTGGTAGGAGGAGATTCCACTGAATTTATTGCTTTTAGCTCTCTGATAGTAGCCAGTACGGTTTTTTGTGTAATTTTCTAAGACTACCTTCCGTTGCGTAAGGCATTGATATTTTAGCTGAAGGCTGTTAAATTTAATGAAAGTACTTCTGCTGTAAAAGTTACTTGCAGAACACAGGGTGATAAGTTACTTGCAGAACACAGGGTGATACCCATTGTCCCCTAGTCCGGCCTTCACAAGCTGGGACTGGAACAGTGGGTAGTTAGGAAGCCTGATGTCCTGGGAGCGACACCCGCTAAAGTTCAATCAACCCGGAATGTTACAAATTCTACTCCAACCTTCGCAAGCTGGGAGTAGGTCCTAACACCCAACCTGGTCGCACCTAGTAACAAGTTCGAGTGAAGGAAAAACTGGTATTTAATAAGCGGTCCTAATCAGTGTACTTCCAGAGTGATTTCACTCTCTGTTACTATCGTCTGGCCTTTTCAAGCTGGGACTGAACTGAGAGTGGTATAGACATCTGTGCCCTGGGTAAGTGACCCTCAAGAGGTCAACCAGGTTTGAGCACTGCTAGTTCTCCTCCGGCCTTTGCAAGCTGGGAGTCAAACTAAGTACCCGGTCTGGTGATATCTCTTAGGGGGTTCAGAGTTTGTAGTTGTTTGGGCGCAGCCGATGATCTACCGTTGGCAGTATCTTGGTTTGCCTCTTACTGTTTGTGTTTTCTACCATTAGGATCTCCACACCAATTAATTTATAAAAGGTGCAAAGGTGGACACAAATTACTTTGAAAAGTAATACAAATCTAATCGCAATATGTATTTATTGATACTTATGGAGAGCAATGTGATGCTTCGCTAATTCCTAACACATTAAGATGGAATCTAGAAGTTAAGGCAGGTGAATGCAACCTGCGAAAAGCTAAGATGTGAATATTCAAATGCTTTATTAACATAAAAAAATTGCGCAAACTTAATTTACACAAGGGATGTTCAGAAGGAAGCTGAGTTATATTACTGCACAGGTAATTTAGATTGGCTCAAGTAAAGAGGTCCAGAAGGGACACCGTCATGACTTACTACCACGGGGGTGCTGGAGTAGTTTACCAGGTGGGATTTAGGGGGACATTTTCAAGAAGCTTCTGGTTGAAGGCGGCCAGCAGGGGCGGAGTCCTCGGGGTATCTGCTGACGGTTGTAACGGAGAGTCTTCAGAGACAGTGACCAGAACAAGGTCTAGTGGTCGGTACCCTTTTAGATCGTTCTCCGGCCTTCGCAGGCTGGGAGAGATGGTTGGCAACCACTTGTACCTACTGATGCCCTTGGCTTTATGCAAGCTGGAGGGCACAGCAACTGCCCTGAGCCAAGGAATGGCTCCTCCTTATATACTAATTCTCCAAGCTTGTTGGCTCTCTGAGGGGAACGGGGGTGGCTAGCCTCTCTCGGCAGTAGTAGTTCTTGCTTGGTGGCAGTCTCACCCTTTTCTTATCTCATGTGTCGGAGGCACTGTCATATCTTATCGCCGCGGCATGATGTATTGGAGGTTGTGATGCTCCAGAGGGATGAGTGTTGCCTTCCTATAGTAAACTGATGAACTAGCTTATCTTCTTGAGGGTATCGACGGCTCGTCGAACGGTAAAATCCCGCTTTGGGACAGGATGACCGCAAAATGGCTTATGGAATGAACAGTACAATTTCCAACCACGTGTGTCTAGTCGCTCTTGACGTGCAGTCGGTGCATCCGGTAGGCACGTGATTCCTTGTACTATGGTAGTAAGACTTGCCCACATGAGCGCTGGTGCTCGATGATGGGGCAAAGTCATAAATTAGAGTGTACATACCCAATTCACATAAATGTGTCACGTGTGAAATGGAGATAAGGTACTTTATTCCCGTCATGTAAAAAATAGCAGTTTTCACCTTGTTACTGCAATACAATTTTGTTACCTTTGAGTAAAAGTGATGTTTGATGCCATCGTATTAAGCAGTACATCATATTTACCCTAAAAGGCACTCTTGTTGCAACTCTTTAGGACCCACCCTTTTCATGTAAAAAAGAAAAAAAAACAAAGGTTTCAGTTGTAGCAATACTATGGCCTGGTGAGTAGGCAACACGTCCTACACCTGGCGGTAAACACATGCAGTTGTAACACGGTGTCATACACTGAATAATTATCGCCAAGAACAGACAGACAGTAAACAAATTACAATTAGTAAATGCTCTATAAATAGAAACACATGTTTGTGATTAAAAATTGTGATGGATTTCGTCAATTTTTTTACTTATTTAGGTGAATTTTTCGTCAATTTTTAATTCAGTCCGTCAAATATTTCGCTGATATTTTCGGAGAAAAAAAATGTTTGTTAATAGCACAAAAAGAAAATGGTAAGATTTGGTAAAAAAAAATGCAAGTACTCTCACATACAGTGATACCCTGTTAAGACTTTTCAGAAAAATACTGAAAAATGTGTTCTTATTAAGCAGGAAAACTTCTTAATAGAAAACTTCTTAAGAAAGTTTTACTGTATTTCATATTGCAACAAACTTTTGCCACTTTAGTGATATCACAAAAATAAACTAGCATACACTGACTTAATCAGAAAATGCAAGCACTGTCATTAATTACTACCATATTAATTGGATTTTGGTTTGTTCTTTGGTCAATCATTATACTATTCCCAGACATTGAGAAACTTTTCAGTGTCTACATTATGGACTGGAAACCATATTGATTTCACTTATATTAATGTAGTTCATAAATAAAACCTAACGCTTTTCAACTGTACTGAAAATGTTTGTGTAATTCTTGCATCAGTATGAATTTTAGTAATTTGAATGTTATTTCTGCATAAGCTAAATTTTCCACTGCATTATCAAAACAATGAGCTGTTCAAATTGGTACTTTCTCATAAGAAGAGGTGCAAAACAACTTTGTCTCATGAAAGATGATAAATGTGATAAACTAAAGTTCCATGCCCCACCAATAAAATAAACAGAACCTTAACTAATATATTACTTGTCGAAACAAAAATAAAACATGGTGCCAGATACAAGTCATCCTCACATAACCTGGATAAATTTAAATATCCTTACTACTATATAAATGGGAAAGTGTGTTTGTTGTCCTTTCACGTCAAAATGGAGCAACGGATCGTGATTTTTTGCACAGATATAGGTGGAAGGTCGGAGAGTGACATAGGCTACTTTTTATCCCGGAAAAATACCTAATTTCCTTCAGGAAAATTCTTATTTTAAATAGGTACTGGATTAAGCTTTTCTTAGGATTGATTACTGCATTAAAAAGCATTGTTAAAAAAAATTTAGTCATTTCTCCTTTCTTTTTTTTTCTATGGGCTGTAAAAATTTCCTTCTAAAAAGCTATAGTGACCCAGTGGCTAGAGTTATTCCAAGTGGTGCCACAGTGACCCAGTGGATAGGTATATATCAAGTGGGACCGCAGTAGCTCAGTCGCTAGAGCACCCAATAAGGGGGTCGCAGAAGCTCAGTGACTAGAGAACCCAATAAGCATGCCACAGAAGCTCAGGGGCTAGAGAACCCAATAGTGGGGCAGCAAAAACTCAGTGGGTAGAGAACCCAATAGTGGCTTAGTGTCACAAAACTTCATTATTTATCCCTATAAATACATACGCGAAGCCACGGGTAGAAGCTAGTGTTTACATAAAAACGTAACCAAAAAAATAAAACATTTGGTGATACCATAGATATACAACTCTATGAAGCATACAGTGTGCCTTTGTTGCATAAACGTGCGGCCAGCACGTAGTGCCAACAGAAAATTTTGTTACCATTTTTGAGATAAGAGTTCGGTACTTTTTCTATTTATCATATTTGTATACTACCAATGAGGTTTCATTAATTATGTGGCGAAAAGTGAAAAAGGACGAAATGCAAATGAATTAGTTTATTTTAGAAAGTCACCGAGATCAGTTTATTTCTGAAACATTAAGATATCCTGTAGTAGTTGCTCGTTGGCAATATTACTTCGGCGGTGTATATTCGATACATAAATTGTGTGGACTTCCCCATCCTGACTACATATTGAAACAATGTATCTAATTAGCATTGTAAACATGAGGATTCACAACAGAAATGTATTTTTTTTGCATATTTTTTGTGTATTTTGTTGTTTTTCACAATGTTTGTCATTTTTTGCGAGAAACTGTGTATTTTGTGTTTATTTTGAGATTCTGCATGCCGCAAAAAAACAGGTGTGTCTGGTTACAAACAAAGAAAAAACTATTCTGTGCAACTGCCTAACTCTGACCTTTCTGCAGGTATGGGAACCACACGTTTCAGTTGGTTGTGCTTAGTGTGGGTAGAAATAAAGACACTGACATTCTACTGGAAAACATTATCCTTGTACTACAGTCAGTAATTTGTTTACCTGAATGGGGCTTGCAATAGTGGATGTATGTTGAATGTTATACCGCCTCCCTCCTCCCTTAATTGTCACTGCCCTACTTCAATGTCAGAACAGTCTGTTATTCACTGTGTGTCATTGCGTAGCTTCGTTACTGCAAGAGAAGGACATAGTATCATACACTAATTCGAAGATGATGGTCATTGTATTGGTGTATTGAGAAGTGAGAAGAAATGGAAGAAAAGCTGCATGTTTGTACAGTCAACGATATCCTGCACGACGTCAGCCTAGCAGTCATACATTCAGAAACATCACACAGCGACTATGAGAAAAGGGCTAGCTGGTAGAGGTGAGGTAAACCAGGTCAACAGAGAACCGTTTAAACCCACATTTTGAAGAGGCAGAGGAAAACCCTTCTACTAGCACTCGTGTTATCGAACGTGTGATGGATTTATTAAATTCAACAGTATGGCATGTACTACATGAGCAGCTGCTGTCATCGTACAGTGTGTGAAAGGAGCTAGCATTACAGTCAGTGGATTATGCCACTCTCGAGATTTTGCCAGTGGTTCCTGCATCAGTGTGAAATGGTTCCTGATTTCCCTGCTATTGTTATGTTCTCAGATGATGCTACATTCACACAGGAATGGTATTTTAATAGTCCAAATAGCCACGTCTGGGATGAGTCTAATCCACATGCAACTGCAATGAGGGGCTACCAGCGCTGGTATTTGGTCAACATTTGGGCTGGAATATTTGGCAATAAGGTTTTTGGGCTGTACTTGCTGCTAACCCATTTGTTAAGCTTCCAGTATTGGTATTTTCTGCAGTCCACATTGCCAGACTTACTTGAGGATGTTCTGCTCGCCGTCAAAGAATGGATGTAGCTGCAGCACTATGGCGCTCCACCCCATTAGTGGATAGTTGATAAGAGAGCTAAACAACTTTTTTTAAAAATAATTATACCTTTTTTCATTAAAATTACTCAATTGTTCATCAAAATGTGTAATTTTTCATAAATATTACTAAAATTCAAGAAAATTTGTACAGATGTTCTTCCAATTTTAACAAAAATTAAGAAAAAAATTAATAAATTTTTTTAAAGAAGGAAATTAGCACAAAACTGGTACAAGATATATTTATTTATTTTTTTTGCAAAATTACTAAAAATTCTACTAAAAAAACTGGTCTAGTCTGATTTAAATTAAAATTTGATCAAAAGTGTAATGATTTTTATGAAAAAATAAGAAATTTTGATGAAAAATTGCGTAATTTTAATTAAAGTATAATCATTATTTAAAAACAAAGTTGTCTAGTTCCAATTCATTGAACATTTAATCTATAAAAAATCTTTTTCTAAAAAATGATATATATTAAATCACGACCACAAGGGAAAACAATATTACAATTTACATAAATTCTACAAAAAAATTTACAAAATGTAAAGAAATTAAATATTTAAAATTATTTTGTGAATATGAAAAAGCAAAAGTTAATCTCATCAGTATAGAATTTGTGAAAATTAATATAAAAGACAATGGAGAAAAAATAGATAATTACTAAGTGAACATTTTAATAGCTTATTGTATAAAATAATAAACTGGGACGAATTGGCATTAAACTGGCACAAATATAAATTTGTATAAATACATTTATAAGGAATTGAATGCCAGTCAATGACTAACATTAAATATTTTTTTCAAATTATTTATGAAAATTTATATGAAAGTTGTTTATGAAAATATTAAACCAAAGAAAATTGTATATCATGTATAGATTGTCCATTTTTTTGCCCTTTAAACCTTTATACAAAGTATAAAAAAAATTTTCATTCATTATTTTAAATTTTAAAATCAATATTTTCAGTAGTTTTAACATATCTTCCAGGTAAAATAATTTTAAAAGTATAATCTAAAATGCAAGAAATTCTTTTACAAAAATTTGTATAATTTGAAAATCAGATGTTTTATATTATTTATTAAATTTCTATTCGTAAATATAAACCATTGTTTGAATAATAACTCCAAGAATATTAGAATTTTTGTAAACAGTATTAAATATTATAGTGTTACGAATTGAAAATTTTAAGCCTCGTTTTTAATTTTTTGTTAAGATGCAGGTCTGTTGCGATTTTCTGATTTGTTGTCATTTCTGGTAGTTACCTTTATTTTTTTGGCCAGATGCAGGTCACTTTTTGGGTATTTTTCACAGTTGCCGATTGTTTTTGTAATTTTTGGGATTTTTGGGTAATTATTTCTGTTGGTGTTTTTTAGAATGTTTTAGTGTTTGTGTACGTAGGACCTTTTTGACCTTAACATAGTAGTCGTGTTTTTGTTTGGATTTTAACTTGTAGTGCCTTTAAAAAATTTCTAAATAATAATTTTTTACTGATGCCTTTAATTTTTTCGTGGAAGTCCTTTGTTTTTTTTTTTTTTTTGTTATGATGGATTAAGGTCTTATAATTTATTTTCTTTGAATGGGTTAAATTTTTTTTTTTAAATTTAGGATTTAAGGTTGTTAGGTCGTTCAGTTTGTTTTCCCGGGAATAATCCTCATATTAATTGTGGATGGTTCCAGAGAGTTGCTGCTGGACTTGTTTGTCGATTGTGTCAGGCTGAGATTATCCTCTCCACTTCCTTTGTGCCGGCTGCCATCATCTTTTTTCACAAAGGGTTTTGTGTCACCCTATGTTACTTAAGTTCTGGGAGTTTTACAGACGGGGACGTTCCGCTTCAACAGCTGTGCAATTGTAGGTGATGTCAGGGGAAGGGAGAAGGTTTCATGCTGCGTACAGTAGACAAAGTGTTGGGTGCTAAGGGGACAAGGGAAATGAGTTGGTGCTGATCACCTGTTTATGAGCTGCTGCACATGTGCGCTGAGTGCTCTGATTGTCTGAAGGCAGGGTGGCGAGAGGTATGTGACATCAGACTGAGGGCAGACGCTGTTGTTGTTGAAAGTCAGCTGTCGAGGTCACGTTTTTAAGGGTTATCGTTTAGACGTCGTGGAGAGAGTCGTCGGTCAGGAGTCATTGAAGAAAGATGAAGTTCGGTGGTTAGGCTGGAGGAGTCTGGTTGAGCTGATAGTCATGTAGCTGCTAAAAGATAAGTACAGTATGTTAGTGTAGTAGTAATTTTAACTATTCAGGTTCCCTGGGCTTCGGTATGTCGCTTATTTAAGGCTGTAGGACTATTAAAATATGGATGTTCAGTGAAAGTACGATGCAAACATTTCTTCCGAAGTGAATGTTTGAGAACAAAAGTAGTTTTTCTTATAAAGTTTGAAACAGTTTTTGAAATAAAATTTAAAGCAGACGAAGTTTGAAGTAGAAGTTGTGTTGGCCGCTGTAACATTTAAGTCGTTCATTCTGTTTTTGAGATCTAGTCATTTTGGTTCAAAGGTATGATGAGGAGGATTATTAGGTTTTGCGACATTCATAGTCGATGACAGCGTGTGATGAGCCCTTACATATTTTACTGCTAAGAGTGAGAAGAGTTTCAGATGCAATATTTTGTTTTGTATTGAGCGACATTTTCCTGCCTTTGATAAAGTTTGTGTCCCTGTAGAAAATACCTTTAATTGAGAAACTGTTCGTTTGTTAAATAATTTCTGCTAACTTATCAGACATTCTAATGTTTTAAAAGAAGTAAATCAGTTCTGATGTCTAGGAACAAGCCTATGCAGTTTCAAAATTGTATCAAGTTTTAAAAACTATGTATTAATTATTTGTATCCTTTAATTTTTGGAATTTGTAAGAAAACAGAATCTATATTATTGTTATAGACATTTTAACCTTATTTATTAACTTTTATTGTAAAAATCTTTTTGAAATTATTATTTCGAGAATTTTATAAACAACTGGAAAGATTTAATTGGTAACTTTTATAATGTTCATTAATTTTTCTTATTTCATCTTTTTATTTTGAAAAGAATGATTTTAGTAAAAATTGACAACTATCTTCTTTCATGTGAAGAGTTTTAGAAGTTTCCTTTTTATCTGGAATATTTAGAATTAATTATTTGCTTTATTATTGTATTTACTGGATATCATTGGTGGTGAGACAGTTTTCAACGTAATTTAATCCAGGAATAAGTTTCTCATTTGAACTTAATCTTAATTAATTAGTTTATTTAATTTAAACTATTCCTATTTTTATCTACATCAGTAACACATATCCCAGGTTCCCGATATTTAATTTCACCTCTCCCTATAAAGCGAGTGTGATAGCTATTCTGAGTTGCATAGTATGAGTGAATCAATAGAAGTTTTGTATGCTCTGTAATCTGTTAGACGTCAAGTTTTATTGGTTAGGGGCTTCAAGACAGCCTATATTTTAGTCCTGTAGTGAAACTGCACCCCAGTTATTTCAAAAGTTGTCCAACATAATTATACACATTACTTTAGCTGTTTTAAGTTTTGAGGATCTTAAACTATCAATATGTATTAAGCAGTGTACACGACGTTTCAGAAGTTCTTTTGTGAGTTTATTATTTTGTTTACTTTGGACATTTTGTCTACCTTTGAGGTAACCACACTTGCCATTTTCAGTGTTGTCTGTTAAGTTAAGCAGAGTGTGAGATGTTAACACCTCCCCTTCCCCCACCTTTTTATGTTTGCCGTTATGGTATCTAAATGCTGATGAGTTTTAAAGGTTTTAATGATTTTCCTATTTTTTCACTTTTTAACAATAAACTTGCAATTAAACTGATTTTCTCATATTTTTGTCTTTCAATTTTATAATTAATATCTCTATCACCAAATTCATCACTTTCAACAGCAAAATTCTTATCTTCAAAATATAAATCAGTTCTATATTTTCCTATTTTGTATTGAGTTTTAGGGTCAAGGTCTTTCTTTATATTTTAATTTATCATCAATATCAACATATTTTCTAATTGAATCATTAGTATTTTTACATAGTTGAATATTAAAAATATCATAACCTTGAGGCACGCTGTTGTGATTGAAACTGAAATTTTAAGCCACCGGGTACAAGGAGAGGCCACTCCGCCTTGCACCTGGAGTGTAGGCAATGTACTTTACCAATGTGGTTTGTGGATGAGGGTTTAAACCTCTTTTGCCAATGCATGATTAATATGCAGAAGGTGTTCTCTAATCACTAGTTCATCTACAGAGCCACCAAGGGATTGCACACATGTCCTGGGCTAGATAGATGTGGTTTCTATCCACGTTGTTTGAAGAGTGAGTGAGATGAGGTATCTTGTGGTGTATGAAAAGTGGGTGACTTGGGTATTGTAACCCCGATGAACAGCTTGATTTTAAGGGAACGCTCCTACACCAAGCATGAACGGGTGGAGTGGGTGGTCCTCAAGTAGCTGGATGCGAACGTCGCAGATTTCATGCCCGGAAGGGGTTACCTTCTTGGGCAAGAAGCCAGGATATTTTGTGGGACGTGTAGGCTTTTATACAGGTACAAAGCTCTCCTCTGCTCTGCTGGCGTGGCCGGTGCTGGCTGCATTGGAGTGGTCTTCATACTGTTCATTGAGGGGAGGGAAAAAAGTGTGGAGGTATTGTGGTGTACTCAGAGGTTAATACAGTGGTTTCAATACCAAATACGGCTGTATCACAATGTAGCAAGATTAAATACTCGAAGGGCAGGTGGCCTGGTTGCCTTGTGGGCATAGAAAATAGTGTTTGGCTATCCTGAGCTACCGTATTACTTAAAATTGAATTGATCTCCTCCTCGAGGTGACATAAGTTTCATTTCAGCCAGTTTCTTATAATGGATTTGAAAGTCTTTGGCATAAGGCCAGTTTAGAATAAGACTTCAGAGTAAAAGTAATAATGATAATAATTATTAAAATTATATTCTAACACCAATCCTGTGTGCATGCCGTGACACCGGGTAAGTTCAGCGGTCCTAACAGTGTACGTCCTGATATACGACCAGACTCAACGGGTCTCGCCCCTTAATTTCTCTTGGCCATCAAGCAGCAGAACATGTAAGCAGCCGAAGTATCATGGTGTATTGTGTTCCTAATGAAGGGCTCCCCCGAAGATTAACCTGTACAACATGCTGAGTGACACTCTGTAGTGTAACACCCTGGATGATACCTAGGCCAAACTTGGAATACCACTTGTTGTTCCTTGTACCTGCTGTTTGTCTTTTTTCTGAACGCTGGTGTTACTTCACATACACAAGGGGTAGTTACTGTGTAGGCCAGGAATGTAGCGAGCTGTCAGAGCAGGGGTGAAGAGCGAAGAGGAGAAGGACAGTGGCAATAGGGGACGTAGGGGGGGATTCCGCCTCCCTTCCTGCACTACACAAACAGTTTAAAGTATATTGGCTACGGATAATGGAGCAGAATGTAAAGCATAGGAAAAGCAATAAGGTGCTTCACAGCAAAGAGAGAGAAATAATTGTTAAAGTAATATCAATCTGTGATGAAGAAACTCGTGATAAATGCCTTTCGATTCCTATTCACAAAGCAATGGCACTTGCTGTGAATTATACAGATGTAAGCAAAGCAAAGGTGATGCGTATTCGGAAGAAACTAATTGCAATGCCAAATGAACTGTATACAACACCAGGGAAAAAGAGGAAAGCTATGCATTTTAGACATGTGTAATGTGCATCAGTGATGCAGGAAAATGTGTATGTAATGTTGTTTACGTCAGGTGTACGCAATAGGATAGACATGCGTATGTTTATTTATTTCCGCTCATTAAGATTACAATAGGTCTTCTTTTTGTTTGTGCAGACCACAAAAATATCGTAAAATTGAGATTGACAGCTTCGATAAACGTGTCATAAGAGATACTATCGAGGAATTCTATGCAGTAAAGAAAGTTGTTCCCACAGTGTGCAAACTGATTCCCATTTTAAAGGACAAAATAAGTGGGCAGTGGAGCCCTTCATCGCTCAAAAGATTATTGCGAAGTATGTGTTTCGTCTGGAAACGGTGCGAAGACAAGCAGTATTTGTTGATCGAACGAGTTTATATAGTGGCGTGGCGCTCCAAGTACCTCACACAAATTAGACAGTGTAGGTCGGAAGGTAAGGATGTGTTTTACCTTGATGAGTCGTGGGTGGATACAAATCTCACATTCGCGAAATGCTGGCAACGCAAACATGACGTAACGGGAATAACTAAAGGAAATGTAACCAAGAGGCTAATACTGGTACATATTGGTTCAAGACATCGCTTTCTCCCAGGGGGATTATTGATGTACAAGTCAGGTACTGCAGTAGATTATCATGGCGAGATGAATTCTACTAATTTTGAAAAGTGGCTGTCCGAATGTATTATTCCAAACTTATCGCCTTGTTTCACATGGCTGCAAGTTGTGCTTTTGCCCCTCTTGGTTAATATGAGCTGTGAATAAAACCAACACTGCCTTCTGTGTGGTGATTTTCATAACTTTAGTTATATTTTCTTTACAATCTCTACATGTTGCAATCTTTACGTATATTTATATAGTGTTACAATTTAAAATGTGTTAACATACATATTATCACGTTTTCACATATACATAAGTAAACGCTGCACTTTCATCACTGCATTGCATATTTTTAGAATTTATAATACACTGCTGGGCTGTCAGGAATTCGATCTGCATTCCCCCCCCCCCCCCTTTTTTTTTGTTCTGCTGATCTGTGCAGAGCAATGTCTGTTGTTGGAACTATGGGACGCAAATCGCTACTTTCGTGGTCCCTACAGTAATCATATAAGCAAAGTTACTTAATAGTGATAGAAATCTCACTAATGGTTAAGATTCCTATAAGCTAGTAGTACGAAGTCATGAGATTCACTGGTTTGATTGTGGCTTTTAATAATTATAAAATCTTGGGTAAAAATTGTAATACAATACATCAAAATTAACAAAGCCACGTTTACATTCACTAACATCAATACAAAATAATAACCACTGGAATATATAATAATGCTGAATTGAATATACGTAAAAGGATTAACTTCAGGTGAAGGCTACCTGTTACTTTACTAGATTGATTTGTAGTAAATGTGAATTTAAATAATCTATCTTTAAATTTTCTTTAAGTTCAAGGATTATACTTTACCTAGGAGGGGATGTCCGTAAGGGACCTTGTAATTTAAAGCAGGGAGCTCTACTCTAGGGGTAGAGGTGGCCAGGTTAGAGCCTTAAGGGCTCGTTGCCACGGCCTTGGGTTACCTGGACGAAGCAGGGTTAGGAATGGGTTGGAATGAAGGAGGTGCTGCAGAAGAGGCATCTTCTTGAGTTACTGACCTCCAGAAGATGGTGTTGTCGATGCGCTCGACTAGCGGCGCGGGTGGAGAATGGCCAGTCCTCGATCAGAGTATCCCCGGCCTTCACAGCCTTGGAAGGGTTGTAGCACTGACTATTGCAGTCAACTCTGGCATTCGCAGCCTTGGAGAGAAGTGGCACCTTTGAGCCACCCCGAGCATCTCTGGATGCTCGGGCTGTTCTGCCTTTTATAGTGATCGCGAGGATCTTGGATGCCTCAAGGGGTGCGGGAGGCTTGGCTCCACCTCTCGGAAGTGGAGCTAGTGATGTCACACACATGGCCCAGTGGATGCTTATTAGACGCATCACTCGGCGCAGGGTGTGAAGTGAGTCTGAACTGCTGGCGCTCGAGTAGGCTATGATGCTTTGCTGATTGGCTTGCTTCCTCCTGCATTGCCAAATTCAGGTGGGTACGCTCTTCAACAGTGGGTGCGGTGAAGTGGAATAACTTTGGTTTGGAGAGGCCGATGCATGATGGGTTTCTGCCATTTCTGGCATGCAGTACAAACTAGGAGTACGGGGTGGAAGGTGTGTCAACATCTTGGAGTTTCCCCGTGTCCTACCTCTAGTACTGGCAGCAGACTTGTCTTTGTGACTTGCCATATTCAAATGGGGCGAAGTCGTGCAACTGAAGTGGGCTCTCTCTAGCACGGAAAGCATCATGCGTCAACCTCTAAACCTTTATCAGAACAAGTGGAATTTCCTTATTGTATACTACACAATTATTTTTCGGGTTCAGAATCATTCCCATTTATATAAAAATTAATTTTATATGAAAATTAGAAATATTTTATCTTAAGTTGTAACCCAAATGAGTCGTAAATAAATTAAAATTTAAATATAGAAATTTAAATATGCCACATCCAAAATATTAATGATGTAAAAATATAATATTAATAATTTCCAACAATAAGTTAGTTTCTTTAAAAAATTGAAAATTGATTTACATTTTAAAATTAATTTTTAATAAATATAGAGATAAAAAATGCTAATACGAAAACTGAGTGAAACAAAAGTTAGAGACCTGAGAAAAATAGCTAAATCTTTAAATATTAAAAATATACGCAAGTTTAAAAAGCATGATCGAATTAAAGAAATAAGAAAAATATAATAAAGCTAGAGAAATGAAAGTTCCAATACAAACTGAGATAATACACACAAATTAAAGAAACGAGATCTCAATGATGCTACAAAGAAAATAGATAGTCAACAAGATTTTAAATATTTACCTTTTGCTAATGCTGGAATTAGTGAAAAATACAAACGAGATGAAAAATATTTAAAAAATATATTTCCATTTTAATATATACATATATACACACACGCATCTCCCCCCCCCCCCCCCACATAGTAAACAAGGCCTTAAAAATAGAATACAAACATAGTATAATACAAAATAATAATTTATTAGAGCATAATCTTTTTATTTATTCATCAAATTCTAAATTGTTAAAATTAATAAATGTTTCTATTAAATAACATAATGGTTTAGAGGCTAATATAAAAATAATTCCTAATTATTACATGCCAATTAATAATCAAGCATAAGAGTTTGCATTTCATTCAGTTAACAATACAATATAAAATGAAAAAGATATTATAAAATGTTATAAAAAAGCAAAAACAGAATTGCAAATGCAAATATCTGAGTTTACTGTAGGTATTACTTTACTTTCATCTACCTAGTTTTCAACTACCAATAAAAATTTTTTAAAATTATTATTTAGAGTTTTATATTTTTTTTATATTCAAACAATTTTTAATCTCTAAAACTTATTTTTAAAATTGTTATTAAAATGTTTTATTAAGCTACTTTAAGGCGAGAAAACAATCTTGACACACTAAAACTATATTTTCTTACATAATTACTTGGAAATAAAAGTAAACCAACTAATGAATGATTTAGATAATGGTTTTTACAGGAAAATTTAAATAATAATAATCTTGTTACAAATATTGGATGTATAATTTATACAAATAACGAAAAGAAATTAAAAGAATTTAAACCAATTACAGAAACATTTTGCAATAATGTTATGGTGGTTAAAATTATATATTTTATAGATTGTGAAGGAAAATTTTATAATGGAAAATTTTTAGTTAAAAAAATGCTTGTGCTAGTTTAACCTCACTTGTTCATTCTTCTTTTACCGTGACGTGTGCCATACTTCTCGATTGTTACGTGTTAAGGTATGACTATGCTGATTGCCCTCTTTGTCCTGGCGTAGGTGAGGGGAATCAAACCCCAGTGTGAGGCGTATGGAAATGAGCTCCCTTCTGGGGAGTTTTACTACCCTCACAACCAGGGTTGTCAATAGGTGGGACGCCAGCGGTCCCAACAGAGATGAATTAATTAAATTGATAATTAATCGAGGGTGATTGTGATGGTGATTGATCTGGCCAGGGTGACGGGTTTTATCCGCAGCTGCCTCATCGGCTGTCGTGCGGGGATAAAATTGGCTGGGGTTTGGGGACGACCTTCGGAGGGAGTCGAACCCTGACAAATTTCTTGGAGGCCAATTATCGTACAAAAATTAGGCAGCTCTTCCACTGCCAGGTGTCGAACCCGAATCAACCTGCCGGGTTTGTTATGCATTGAAGTTTTGAGCTGGCTACCTTTCTGCAGATGTAGCAGACTTAAGTGGACTCGACTTTGCAGCCTGTCCCACGGACTTGCTGTGTGATGGGTAGTCAAGGTATTAAGCAGTTTGTTTTGTCTAGCAGCGGTTGCGGATGCACTGAAAACCCAGAAGCAGCGGCATGACCTTGCGGACTTAAATGCCAATTAGCTTTCCAGGCCCCGTCACCTGAGGAGTTCAGCACACCGCACAACTGTTTGCTGACGTTCCGAATGAATGCAAATATTAATTCACTAACACTGCAATAAATTTAACAAATAAATGGTAAAGGGGACTAGGCTATAGTTATTGTAGGCGACACACAAGGTTTTACGATTTACATAATATTTATTAAGCTCAAGAATATATAGTAATGAGGACGTCGCCCAGCAAAAATTAATACAAATAAAACTTAAGCTAAATCCAATAATTAATTCTCGACAGGCGAAAGCAAGCCTGGAATTAAAAGAATGAGCAAAAAAAATGCAAATTAGTCTAAGCACACAATTTACAGCGTGTGACGTTATTAAGTGGATGTATCCAGGGGGACGTTAGTCACGTACCAACCTGCTACCGCAGTAGTTTAAGGAAGTTGACTGAGGTGAGGGTAGTGGGTACAGGTGGTTGGATTTACCGTCTGGTGAGTGGTGACCTGGGTGGTCACTGGTGTGGACGAGCCTTATCCAAGCTGCAGGAACTGGAGTGCTGGTGGCCTTCCCAAGCTGCCAGCTGGAGTAAGTGCTGCCTTCCCAAGCAGCCGGGTTGGAGTTTGAGCCTTGCTGCAGGCTCTGGAGAGGGAGTCTTCTCAGACTGGGTTGGGCTTGCGATCCTATTCGGCCGGTGAGCCCGGCGTCTCTCGCTGGACCACGGTGGTGGACATCTATTTATACTTAATATCTGCCGATCAGCAGTTCTTCAGGGTGCGGGTGGTAGCCTAGTCTCTCAACGCGGGAGTTGGTTTATCATAGCACTGAAGCGTCAAACATTTCTTATCTCCCTGCTTGGAGGCGACAACAAATAAAAACACCTCGTCCTGAGGCTGGCTGGTTGTGATGTCACAAGGCAATGGGGGTGCTGCCATCTCGGTGGTTAATTGGAACTTCTTCCGCACTAACATGAAGATTTGTGGATTTTCAAAATAAATTATTTTATTCATCGGGGTGGCACTTGCATGTAGGGAACTGGGCGGGCGGTGTTTATTGTAATTACGTGACTTAATTACAATTACGTTTTCGGCTGTCCTCGCTAGTGGAATCTCCATGCTCGATACGTTTGTCTCGTTCGCCACTGTTATGACTTGTTCCGAGTGTAGGGTCACTCGTAGACGGGACGAAGTCACCTTTAGAGAGTGCAGCTGCGCTGTGCAGCATGCTGGCATGTGTCAACCATTGTAAGTAATTATAAGTATAGGAAAAAACATTTTAAACGTGTTGGCTACAATTGAAAAAATTAACATGTTTCAAAATCTAGGTAAATGTACATGATAAATGCATCATTAACTAAAAAGCGCCAGTTCCACTTTTGTTCTTAAATTTGTTGCTCTTAAATTTGCGTGTAGCAATAATGCAGAAGTTATAATGAAACGCCATAAACATAGGCGGATGGTGCCTGATACAAGGGTTGCGTGACCTCTCCGACATCTTTCTCCTCCTCCTTGATTTAGTTAAAAATGCCACAAGGGGGCAAGAAATTAATAAAGCGGAAGCATAATGCTGGGGAAAATGTCTATCCAAAAACGTACGCAAACAAAGGTATTCGGTAAACTAAATTGACTATGGAAACCTAGATCAGTGAACAAAAGTTGTAGTGTGTACATTACAGTGTCTTACCTCGCCAGCTCTCCTCGACAGACTATCTAGAGACAAGCGTCGCGTGGACTTACCATGGAGGCCTACGGGGTTCACATAAGCAGAAGTGCTATGCACGCAGAGTAAAATATTCAATTATTGAAAATAAAATGGCACAAATTAAATTAAGTATTGTTTTACATTTCTTTAATTTTCTTATGAATTTCAATTTTATTTTAGTGCATTTTTATGACGGCGTTCATGCCGGAATATTAAGTGTTCTTAATCTCGGTGCCGCAGACACTTTGAATTTTATATCTAAATTATTTAAAAATAGTAACAAACACTTTAAAACATTTTAAGACATATTAAACACTGCAAATACAATAGGACTCATTTTATACTGAAAATAACATTTATACGTAAGTTCAAAATTATTGGCCTCTGTGCACGTGGGGGACACGTAACACGTATGTGGTGAACGCCATCATGGGCTCTAGTGCTGCTGGCTGTTAGCCGGCATCAATTTATACTTATAATTAAAGTGTTTTAATTTTTCACAAATGAAAACTTATATTATGTAAGTACTTTCTACCGATGCTATTTCAAATTATATAAATTCACTAAAATGGTGCTTGTACTAAAATATTGTTGAAATGTATAACTAGTATAAATTGTTTCTAAATCATATTATTTCTTCAAAGTGAACTGCAATGTTGTTCGATATGGCTGATTTATGTACTGTATTATGTCCCTATATGCATAAATATTTTCTGTTTTTGCTCTCCAATCTTGTTACTCTGTTTCCTTCAACAATTAAACAAATAATATGATACATAACCCCATTAAATGACATATACACATATTATACGAAATATATTGGAATACGAGAACGACGCCAAACCAATTGCCATGGCAACTGAGAGTTTTGCGATGTTGCCAAGTCTTTTCCGGAGCTTATACTGTGACTACTTAATTACAGGTAAATCATGGTCTAAAGATGTTGAAAAGTTGCTTCTGAATATGAAATGTTAGTGAGCCGTGATCACAGGTTTAGATCTGAACTAGTTAAAACACGACAGATGAGACCTAGACGTGGTTTAACAATTAGTTTCTGAATACGGCTAAAAATCATTTTAATAATTTGTTTTTATGTACATACGTATACTATACTTATTTACTTATGTATTCATTTATTTATATACTTATTTACCTGCTTATTTATGTAGGCATTCCTTTATTACTATGACTTTATCTAGTTTTAAAGTCTTGTGTATTTAATTATTAAATTATTTCTGTAACTGTTAAAATAGTTTATTTCAGTAGAGCCCAATAAAAATGTTTTGACTACTAAAAATAAAGTTAAGCATTAAAAATAAAACAAAATTGTACCAAACCCGTTTTGTTTAATGTAATAGCCAAGAATAATTCCTTCAATTGTGTACAGAACTTTTTACTTTGAAAAGTTGTTAGAAACACAGTTTATGTCTGCCAACCAGTCAGATTGAAAGTTTGGTGGCTGGTGGCTTGTTTTATTACATGCACATGCTCTTACTTCATGAACTCAATGAATATTGTGCCAACAGTTGGTGAATAAACAAGTGCCATGTTTATGCGTATGTTACTGGTGTTATTTCTTTTTTGTCGTACGTTTTCCACTGCCCTTCTTCTTCTTGCGTCCTTTACGCCGCAGAGTTTTCCTCTGCTTGTAGGCCCTCCAGTTCCTCTGAATGCAGCGTGCTGCTCGATTGTTGATCAGCATGTTCACCATGGCCTCTAATTCCCTGCGAGCCTCCTCTTCCTTTTCAGCCATTAGTCTGCTGTGCTCCAGTGTCTGCTTTTCAAACGCTTCCTGTAACATGCAAGTATTCACACGTATTATGCTTTTTTCTGGCACCTTCCCTGACAAGGTAAACAAAAAAGTTAATCATAGATTCATGTTTTGAGTTGTAATAAGTGACGGGTCAAAACATTTGTTCAATTGTGATGTAAATAGAAATACATGGGGTAACAGGTTAGAAATGGCAATTTGGCGCTTGCAGGGTGAGCCATTCCAACACCATAACTTTATGACTAATAACACAATTGAAGAAAGTCTTGTTCAGTCAGGTGTACAGTAGAACCTCTCTATTACGACCCCTCACGGTTCCCGAGAATAGGGTCGTAATAAAAAATTTTGAAAATTTTGGGCCGATTTTGACCCACCCCTAACCCCTATGGCCCCAAACTTGTCATTTCTTGCATGAAGTTCATGTTAAATCGTCCCTAGAGAAAAAAAAAACACTTTTAAAATTAAATATAAATATGTATGTATATTTTAATAGCTGGATGTCTCCTCATTAATTTGATACCCAAGAAAGGTACATTGAACCACCCCTTGTTGGCCGACTATTTAGCGTTTCATTACTAGAAAATTGGATGTATTACGCACAAAACAGTAACTAAACAGTGTTGGAGATGCCTTATGTTTGAAGCAAAACACAGCACTTTATTTATTGATAATAGATATGAAGATACATATTAAAATATCATTCACTAGCGTGCTGGGGCTGGCAGCGTATACATTGCCGGCTGCTGCGTGTACGTAGTTGGGCGAGTGCCTAGATCCCCTGAAGCGCGGCCGGGCGTGGGCATCACGGTTTGCTGCTGAAGCTCGGCCCTAGTTCCTCAGGCAGGGCAACCTGACCACCCTGAGGATCTAGGGTCGAGCTTCAGCAGCAAACCGCCACACCCGCATCCGGCTGCGCTGCGGAGAATCTAGGCGGGGAAACATGTTGATAGATGCGGTTTCATGTCAATGTGTCGAATTTATACCAAGTGTAGGCGGCGTGTCGGCCTCTGCACTGGCACGATGAGGCCTGGTAATGTTTACGGGAATATAAATATTTAGTGCTGTCTACTTGAAATATTAATTATGTTGAATTTTTCATCAAAAACTTTTGACGTTGCCTATACCCGCATATGGCCTCACTTGCCATAGTATGGCACTGGTAACATAAGAATACATTTTATTTGCACACACTTATCTTTATTCACTTTACACATGAAATTAACTTTATGAGGAAAAAAATGCTCACCATAAAAAATTAGAATATTACGTAGGTGTGGGCGCACATAAACTTAAAAATAATCATTAAAAAAGGGGGCATTGAATTAAATTTGAAGTTATCATACTTACACCGATTAAGACACTAGTCTGTCTAATGTGCCGCTGGTTTTACAGCAAAAGAAGAGGGATAATGGAAGCGAAAAAAGACAGGGAGGGTGAGGCAGAGGCAGCGGCATGTGCCTAGGACAAAGAATCCTTACACTGACCCCGGCCTGCAACCCCCCCCCCCCCCCCCCCAATTGTACTTGCTTCCACAGACAATACACCAGTGCCCCCTTTTTTGGCATTAAGTAATTTATTGCTTCACGCTGCTTGGGATAACAAATGTCAAAGTCTATGATGGTAGCTTGAGAAATGCATGACCACTAACATCAGTAAAGGGCTAGTTTCGCACAGACTGACAACCGACAACTGTGGACAATATAAACTAGTACCAGGGTTGGAAAAAAGTTCTACAAAAACAAATCCAGGCATAACTGAAACTATGGTTCAAGGGTTCAAGATACCACGGATTACTGTATCTATTTTTAGACGTGCCTCAAATTTTTGACTTTTTCGATCCAAATTTTTCATGGTTCCTTGGGATTGGGTCCTAATAGAGAGGTAGTCACAATAAATGGGTTCGTAATAGAGGGGTTTTACTATACAACTACAATCCATGATCTTGAGTTGGCATCGTGCATACGCCAGGTGCAGGTGTGGACGCACAGCAACTGGCAGCAATTTTGTAGACATTACTGGTGATGAGTGTATTTTCATGTTGTGCGCCAGTTTCACTCTCTTTTTTTATTCCCTTGCTTTTACAACTGCATCTCATTTCATCTTCATCTGCTTCCACCATTTCTTAATTCAACTCGAGCATGTATGTATGATGCTTGAGGAGATATATAAATCATTGTGGTGATACCAGTTTTTAGGCCATAAAATGTATTCAGCATTTGTTATTGAAATTTCTTCTTTAACAAGTTATAGTTATCTTTCAGATGAATGAAAAACTTTAATATAAATGGAGCACCTCTATTTGTTTACCATGTGAAATAAATGGGAATTAATTATTGTATATTAACTTCCAAGAATGACTGCAAAAGCCATAGTAGTGCAAGAAGCCAAAATTTGCTCAATGCCCTCACAAAGTCATTTAGAAAATTTTATCTCAAACATAATTTACATAATGGCAAAAAACATATAAATCCAAAATGGTGTCCAACTGTCCCTTTTAAACAGTAAGTGTATTGTGCACTATGTATTGTACAAATAAGAGTGTCCAATGTGACCTATGTATTTGAACAGACCAACCGAAGTTACTATAATTTTTATAATCACAAAGGTGAAAAATTAAAATTGTCAGGGGTCAAAGATTTTGGATTTGATATCAACTTCCATTAATTGAAAAATTATTGTTGCTAGTGCATACAAACTTATCAGTAGAATGCAGAACTTGGATTTTGTAACTTGTACTTGTACGTAATATTGTATTTCATTATGGAACATCAGCAGTGGCGGTTGGCAGTTGAAACAAATTCCTGCTATGGATGCAGTCAGCTTCAATCCCCCCTTTTTCCCAGCATGTGGGCCAACAGAGATTTCATCCCATCCCTCCTCCACCCCAAAAATATGTGATTAATTGGGTCACAATGTGGCCATCTAGGTATAAGCTATTTTGTAAAAACTGTTTGCCTTCTTCGTAAAACTTAATTTATAGGTCTTAAATTTATCTCATAAATTTAATGGTATGTTAGCTAACTTTACTAAAAAAAATATATATATATATATATATAATTTCCTATAGAATATCTGATCTCATGATTGATTTTGTTATGTGATTTTGCCTCTATTCCCAGTTATTCTCCTGGGAAAAAAATTGTACCATGCAACACAGTTTTGCACATACCAAGTTACAATTTGTCTTTTATTTCATTGAGATAAGAGAAATAATCATGCAAGATAGTCATAAAGATAACACTCAGTTTCATTTTAAAATCTGACTTGTTGAGAAGCTGGAAAATGTGTTTGGGAAATTATATATGTGTCAGCACTGATAAGCATAATTTTAGGCTGTGTCCCAACTTGAAAATGTGCTCTCTCTCTCTCTGTCCAGTACCACTCTGGCACACACTGGCTCACTGTAGCGAATTGAGACTTGTGCCCTCTATAAGCCTTCTGCATTATTTGTGACAGAAAGGTAATAAATAGTTAAAAATAAAACACTGCTCGCCTTTTGCTTTCCACAAAAAATATTTACAGTGTTTTTGAAATAGCAACTTATTTTAATTTTCAATCTTTTTGGGGTGATCAAAAACTTAACTACTGTGTGCAAAGTAGAGTACTTGATAATATGTGTGCAATTAAACTAAACAAAACGTGAACATAACATCATAATTTGTTATGTTTGATGTATGGAATATTGTTGGTATTACACATTTTACAATTGTAATGATTAAGTTAAGTCAATAAAATATTTTTAACACTGCTGTAGAAACAGTATTCAAGGTTAGATTTGAAAATAATATGGCTGCGAGAGAGGGTACAAGAGTGAGCAGTGAGTTAACATTGTCGTTCACTCCCCCTCTTGCGTTCTCTCCTCTCAGATGGGACAGCAGACAGGTCTCTCTGTGAAGTCAAGAGTGGGCAGGAGAGAACTCTCTCGGAAAATTGGGACACTGCCTTAATACTCTGCCACCAAATTCAAAACTCGTTTAAACATTGAAAATGTTGTTGAATTGACAGTCCGTTAATTTTTTAATATATCCTTCTATGTAGTGTGTGTGTGTGCTTGTGCACACATGCGCGTGCGTGCACGGTAAAGCATCAAACTCAAGATTTGGCCATTATTTTAATTCCTTGTCTGTATGTGTGGTAAAGTATACAAGTGATACGTGTAAATGTTTGTAACCCCCTTAAAATTATAATTACATATAACTATTTTAATAACACTTTGCCTTTATTATTGTAATAGATGTAAATCACCTAACCCCCCTCAATATAATAATAAAACCTTCAGGGGACCCAAAATTATAATAACATAAATGACTTTAAGGCATAAACGTAAATGAAACATAATATAAATCAAAATGTATTTATTCAATAAAATACACATACACATAAAAACATTATATTAAGGATTAAACATACCCTCAACGTGTCCAAGTATATACATATTGCCAATAGTACCAACCAACTTTCTGTAAAACCAAATCTGATCGCCAATCTCCAATTTAAGCTTCTTACAAGAGAATAGTACAAGTGTAGAGTACATGCTAATAACAGCAGTCTGATTAACAGCTACGACGGAAGTTGGCATCTAGTTTGTACCGGATTTGTTTTATGTGATAAGAACCTTTGCGAGCAGCTAACGCCTAGTGTTACGGGATGCTGCCACAGAGTTTGCACTCCCATGTTAAATGCGAGGAGAGTAGGCTGTAGGTGGTTAGTAGTGTGACTGTAAGGATCCGGGATTTTTTTTTTGGAGTTTGGTTTTTGTGCATGTTTTAATGTATTTTAAGGTGTGTTTCTTTATTCTATTATTTGTTTTAATTGGTAACGTGTAACTTAAGTATATGTACATATTTTAAGGATTTCTTTTATTTTACAGATTTGGTATTACAATGAATAGAAGGCAAAGTCGTTCTTCAGGATATTATACTAGGAAGGTGTTTCGTAACATTTTGCCTGTTAGTTATGATGCTGACACGTAGGATAAGCCTTGATGTGTCAAAGTTTTAGGCGCAGAAGAGAGTTATATTTTGTTGTTATTTGTGTTTTGGTTCAGACAAAAGGTATTTTATCTAATAATTCAAAACATGCATAGTTCTAACCTGTATACTGTATACAAAATTTGGCCGGCTTATGCTTTAAAGTTAAACATCACAATTTTCTTGTAATTTAACAGTGAGATTCATTAACCTTTTTTTCACACATGGTTGTGATGTTCAGATGTTTCTAGAGTCTTAAGATAATAGGTGTTAATTATCTCATACAAAGCTGGATTTTTGTACGTAAACTATTAAAAAAAATAATATGTGTAATGTTCTGTTTGAAAGCTACTTGCTGTACTAAATTATTATAAATAAAACAAATTTTTTAAAATCTGTTTTCTTCCAAAGATGTAAGAATATGCTGGATAATTGAGGTTCGTTATTTGATATGCACTGGAAACAAGTAAATTTTAAATGCAAATCCGAATTGAGCATAAATAGTGCTATGAACTATTTTAATCTTGACAATCACTTTTCGGCCTTTTCTCAATACATCTAGCGTTAATGAGCAATGAATAATTAATTTGCTGGCAGTTATGCAATTCTATTTATTTGTATGGAACACAGAGGAGGTGCAGACAAGGGCGAGATTCCCGTGTTTATTTACGGCTCCAGCCATCGCCAGGGATTGGCTGGAGGAACGGAGCGACAGCCATGCTCAGCCACAGTAGAGCACTGAGGTGGTGCACATGAAGTTAAAAACCTGTAAATAATTATCTCTGGCAACAAATTGAGCTCTAACAAAGTAATATTGTATTGTTAAAGGGAAATCGCATCAATTTTGAGTTAATAATATTTCATATTCAAAACTTTGATTGAATAAAATATTCGTCAAAATACTCAAATTCAAATAAAAATTTGTTCAGTGCTAGAGCACAAGAGCCCGGCCTCACATACCACTACTGAACATCGGCATAAGAGAGAGACTTTACAAGCATCTTGTATTATACAGCAGTACTCAAAGGCCGTTTGGGTAACTCTTTCCTTTTTATCAAATAGATGTGAATTGTATTTTACTGACCTGTAATGCTGCCATCTGCTGCTTTTCAGCCTCGTAACTAGCAGTGATTTCTTCCAGCTCAGCCTGCCGTTCACTGATGTCAGCATCATAATTCTGCAGCCAGCCAGTCAACTGTGCCTCCATTTTGAGCCTATGTGCATAAGCATTGTTATTTTTAATTGATGTCTCTCAGAACATGGAGAATGACCATGAATAACTGAATGTGCTTACCAACTTGTTTCTTTGTCATGATGGGTCTGTGTTGATAATTCCATAGAATAAAGAAAAGATCATAATGCTCTTAAAAGTGTTAAAGATGTCAGATCTGTGAAAATTGAAAATGGTTTTTATCTCTGCCATATGCAGTTTTATAGAACGCTCAAGGACGGGGGTGGTGACATATATAATATGATGCAGTACTTATGTGGAATGGTTCTTCCTTGTAAATAAATGCTCATTTTGAAGCATTGATTTGAAGTGTTTGCAAGTATTGCTAACAGTTTAGGCATGTTGGGCTCCTTAATGTTTCATGATAAATTGTGCGTAATTTACATATGATAGAACTTGGAAAACCAAAATGCAGGGGTGCAAATTCTGTGGCAAAAATTTCGGAGAGTTGATGATAATGGATGAAAAACAACTTATGTGTTTACAATTTAATGTTGGTTTTTTAAAGATAGAGATAATGATGTAACAACTTCACTATCAGCTGGCTGACATGCAGCCATGAAATCATGTACATTCTTTGAAGACTGGAAATACTTAAAGTGCAAGTTCCTTTCATATGATTGTTGTTTGAGACTGCAGACATTTAATCTTTGTGGAATGCATTTGTTTCTGGTGTTGTAGTGGCATTCTACATATAGTTAGAACAGTCATACATGCAGTGTTTATGTTACAGTGAGAGCAGTAAAAAAACTAAATTTCCTATTTACATTATAATACCTTATTTTTGTCACCCTCCCACACTGCAACCACAAAAGAACACTCTAAGAGATGTGTTATAGCTGTACTGCCTACAAGAGCTCCAAACCACTACAGCTCTCAAAAACTATTGGTTGTCCATTGGGAAATGCTGTACCGGTACATTATTTTCAACACACACTGACACTGAATATTTGCATATCTGGATTTGGCTGTATGGATGAAATATTCTTATTTTCTTACCTTCTTCTAATCTATTCAGTTTGGGCATGGAATGGAGAAACATTGTGTACAGTGAGTCATCTCATAAGGGCAGTTGGAGTTTGTCTTCATAAAAGTATACTGATTGGGTTGAGTGAACAGCATATGAATTTATTTATTAGTTACTCAGGAAATGCCAGTGAACAAAACTGGTTTAAAGACCTGTGATATGCTATCACAAATCCATCATAGAGGAACCTTAATAATTGCAGTGGGCCTCCACCAGCACTTGCATGTGCCCAGTGCCAACTCAAGGTAATGCTCACATCGTAGTCGTATACCTGATTGAATGAGACCCACATTTATGTGTTAATAGTTGTAAAGTTTTAGTTTTATAGTGTTGGAATGTGTCACCCTACAAATGTTGCATCACAGTTTCCATTTTGGTACCTAATGTGTCTGTCCAATTTAAAAAAAATGTATTCACTTCAAAAATTATATACGTACTTGGAAAAATAGTGATATGGGAAAGCATTTTATTCGGTATATCAGTGAGAAATTGTTAGGTTTGACTGACATAGCCTTCATGCGATCATACTAAATTTATTGTATGTACTACTTTTTATATAATTTTTATGTACTTAACTAGTTATTTTTAATGAAGTTCTTGCATTTACTATATTTAATAATATTGTCATCTTTGGAAGTATGTGAAACAAATGTGAAGGAAGGTTGAACGTGTTTATATGATGAACATAATGATAAACACAAAAATTATCCTATTATAAGAAAGCTGTCACATTTAATTGACTTACAAAATTTTGCAAACATTTTATTGTGCTGTATACACTGACAGAAACTTAGACTCAAGATTGCATTTAAATAAAAAAATTTTTTTTTTGTTTCCGAACAGAGTGGAATTGAAGTCTCGGACCCAGGCACAATCTGAGTGTCGGACTTCATCTGTCAGAAAATGGCTCTGATACACATGGCTTGAACTTAAGTTAGTTTCAGTTAGCAGCTTGGGACATGTATTACCCAACTTTTTCATTTCTTGTAAAAACCTTAATGTTCCAGTTAAATGCATTACTTTAGTATTCCTTTGCTCTATATAAAGCTCATTGCACCAACCATAACGGAGAAACATTTTATATTAGCCTACAGCTAAAGGAAAAGAATCAATGTACTTTAATGTTGTTAGTATTTCTCCCTTGAATGAATGGTTTTATGCTTAAGAAAGAGCTACTTGCTGCCTACAGACATTTAGACATCAGCTGATAAACTAGTACAGTAGGATTTACAAAATAATTTTTGTTTATTATAATTGTTCCTACTTTATACTGATATGCTAGTAGGGGAGGGGAGAAAACCTCGCTCTGAACTAACTTGCGTATACATGTACAGAAATGTCGCACACATTCATACTATAGTTTACATGAAATTTGAAACTGTAACAGTGGTGTTCAAAAATAAAACTTTCGCATCCTGACACACATTAAATCAACTCACAATGCATTCACAAGGAAGCACTGAAATTATTTTTTAAATCATACGTTGCTTACCTCCGTATCTGCATTTCCTTCTCTTGGGCTAAATGCTCTGCAAGTAATTCATCCAGTTGGTTTTGCAGTTCTGCAATGTCAGACTGGAGAGACTCCTGACGGTACTCACTGTCCCTCGTAGTTGATGACATGTTCATTTCAGAATAATTTCTAATAAAACACATGTATGAAATATCATTTGTAAGAGGAACTACCTTCTGAAGATTTTTACCCTCATCACAAAAACAGCTGATAAAACACACCTTAGGTTACTAGGTTAAGAGGCTGCACCATTTGGCTCAGTTATTTAAATTACCATTGTTGTATATTGATATATGGGATTTAAGGGGTTATGATTTGGAAAGTGTGAAAAACTTGGAAGCACTAAGTAATGCGCCTTCTAATAGTGGACATGACGAGGTATCAAACAAGGGTGGGAAGAAAGAAAAAATTTCCACTGAACTGCCTTTGGAAGTTTATTGCATTTGTGGTTTAGTAAATTGTAGGTGGCCATGAAGAATCTAGACTGGTGAAAATATCTTACATTTATTACTGACAGTATGATATAATTAATCTACCCTCTCCCTTTGTATCTGTGAAGCATAAGGAAAATTGTTATGTATGGAGCTGTATTTCTGTGTTGTTGGGTTGGTAGCATTGCACCACAATGTAGGCCAGACATTGATAAGTATGTTGCATTGATGTGTGTTTTAAAAAGTAGGCAAGACAATGTATGTAGCGCCCAGTTGCGAAAAATGGCGAACAGTGTGTGGGAGAGGGATACTCAGTCATTCATAATAAGGATAAACTGTGACCGAACCGGTGATCATGATTGATTCTATTCAGTCGATGGGAGAGTTTGTGCTGGGACTGTTTTGAACATCTACAGTTTTACTTCATGGCAAATAAAAATTCGGGATAAGATAACAAAAGTGCTGTTTTTTTACTGTGTGTAGGACTGAACTATATAATATAATCTCGTCACACCTTTGTTGTCTCCTAAATTCACAGAAAAGTGCCTTTGTATGAGGGGCTTATGAAGCTTACTGACTATTTTGAGCAGAAGCCCAGTGAGATTGTAGAAACTTTTAGTTTTGTTTCCGCATTCTACAAGAAGGGAAGACAATGACAGTGAATGTGGCCAGGCTGTGGAGGTTGAGCACTTGCAACAATATTCCCAACTTGGAATGCATGTTAAGAGGCCGGCTTATGTGTGGAATTAGGGACAGAGTTATTCAACATGTGTTATTGTCCAAGAATAAGATAATCTTCAAAGATGCAGTGGAGATTGCATTGGTCGCAGAGGTGACAGGGAATATATGGAGGATTTGCAGAATACCACAAACAAAGTATTCCAAGGTGATGTTCATCGAATACATGCTAAAAATGCAAGACAAACAATAGATAGGTCCCCCAAACCAGAAAGAGCTGTTAAGGTTACACTGTCCTATTGGCAGTGTAGTGGACATCACTGATCTGAAAAGTGTGATAACATTAAGACCATTTGCAAATTTTGTAAATATTCTGGTCATATGGACATGTCTGTATCACAAAGAAAAAGAACCGGGCATCTGCTGATGCTACAGGCGGAGATCAACAATCAAATAAAAGCCAGGGAGTGCAACATTTACAAGTGGACACACCAGCAGATTAACTACAGCAGACTAAATGGTTGTTTATATGTTGTACAGTATGTGCTGAAATTATCAGAGGGGACCATTGTGTAGCCTATCCACCTCCAAGGAAATGTTTAATCTAGGAGCGACTGTACATCTTGATGGTAATGTGGTGTTGCACCATCCTCCTGGAAAAGTAATCATCTGGATAGAGTTGGTAAACAGCTGCCACAATTTTTTCCTGCAACATGGTATGGTAACTTTCATTTGACACGGTTCCATCAAAGAAGAATGTCCCACAAGTCCTCTGGCAGACATATTGAACCATACTGTTAACCTAGAAAGTTAACTGCTTGCTCTGCCACAATATAGAATTTTCACCGTCTGGGTACATACAGTTGTGGTGTTTGACAGTTCCATTCAAATTGAAGATTGCTTCATCAGATTAAACAATTGTGCCAGTAAAACGTTTATTGTCATTGCACATGTTCACGACCCTCTCACAAAATTAGACACAGGTCTGTGTCATTTTCATTTGTAGTGTGAAGTAATGTTTGAATGTAAACCCTCCACTTTACTTGCTTTAAAATGTGATGGATACTTGATTTACTGACACCTCATTCACATTCAGTTTGCCGTACGGACTTCGATTTTACAGGGGAACTTGTGAAAGTGTGCAACACAGCCCCCACACTTCCTTCGCCTGTTGTCATTCTTTTCCTTTACCTACACAACATCCTTTCTTCACATCACCTTCAGATCCATTCCTCACAAACTTGTTACATAATCGTATTACACATGACAGTGGAACAGTATTGGATTCTGCCCTCCATTGTCTCTGCACTTGTCATATTCTCACATTTTCAATAACACTTTAAAATCTACTTTTGCTTCTTGAAAGAAAACATTAACACTTCCACCATTTCTCTACAATTGTAGTGCTGCTGTGTGTGGATGCAAACAGGACTAATAACAGCAGAATATCTACAGGTGTTGGCACATGTCCAATGTTTTCCTTATAGAATCAAATACATGCAGTCCCATCAGACTGTGTTTAATAGTTTTTGTGTTATTAATTTAGATACAAAAATTGTAAACATTAATTTTGGACATACGGTATATACTTGGCACACAACCAAGCACCTTTGGTCATGTGCCCTGATCTCTGCACTGACGATGCACACTTTGTAATGAAGTTGGATATCGGCAATTCACATCCTTTTTTTAATCCATGATATCATGCTCTTGCTGGGTTGGTGGAAGTGGTTTATTGATTTAAATTTGTGGCTAACTGTATGTTCTATGTCCTAAAGCACCACAATACTTTGACGTCCCATAGAGGCCAAACTACACATTTCCAGTTTGTTGTCATGTACCACATACTATACTGTGCATTGTAGGTTTTTTTAACATTATGTATTACCTATATTTCTTGTCATGTGTGTGAATATAGTTTCCATCTCCTGGGATAAGGGCTTCATAGTATCCATTCTTTTCTGTTTACTTGTTATTTTGTGACCATATTATAAAAAGTCTGAGTAATTTAAGTTGTAATGGAAACAACTTAGTGTCGTGCTGCTCCTAATTTTATTAGGTAGCTAATGACACCAGTGAACTACTTTCTGCTAATAAAATGTATCTCAAGAAGTACATCGTCAACAAAGTTAAAATTTCAGTTAACTTTTAATAACTTAGTTAATTTTGTAAATTTCTTGTGTTCTTAGATAAGTATAATAAAAAAGAAATCCAACCTTAACTATAAAAGGCATCTTGAAAATCAAAATGTATGTCTATCCTGATATATGTAGACACACAAAGCACTATTTTCATTTATATTTTTTAGAAATTTTCTTGTGTCCCATCTACAAACATAAGTTGAGTACATTATTCAAGTGAGTGATATTACTTAAAACATGTAACAATGATATAACTGGGATTTTAGAAATCATACTAATTACTTCAGTGACTCAGTTTCATAAACTTGGGCATATTGATGGATGGTATGGAAATTACTAAAGATTTACTTGCACGTTTATTGTACAAGGATGCTGTTGCCAATCTTGGTGTAGTATATATTAATACTGATCAGAACAACACATATGATGTAACATGCATAATACTTGCCAGGAATTAATAATGAGCTATAAGCATACTGTGAACACACACTAGAGAGCCATTTGAATACTAAACAGAATGTTAGAGAGGTTGGATAACAGGGCTGTTATGGGCAGTATTCATGGCGCCTATCAGTTTTCTCAGACTGTGTTGGAAGAACTGAATATGTGAATGTACCTATAAAATGTGGGCAAATTTTGGAAAAAACTGACAGACCACCAGCAGGAAGGATATTTGATTGCCAGATAGGCACAAAGCAAACAGTTTCATAGACCATCGTCCAGCGAAATGTTGAAGCTTCTCTAGGTTACTGTATCTGTCCTTGAAGCACAGGCAAATTTGTGATACCAGTGAACTTTACATGTATCACTACTAGCACCTCAGCACTGTGATCTTTGCTACCAGTGATATCAGCTGAGTGCAATGTGAAATTCTACAGGCTACCGACTGTCATCCGGAAAGACCGGCCATTATTAAGGGAATGTTATTAACGAACAGAAGTACATGATAGACAGGACACTGGGCACCAAACCATGATTGCACACACCATGTAGTGATTATGACTCTTGCTCCCAGGATCACTGGTGCATTTATTGCACACTTACCTATCTCTGCTGTTAGCCATGGAGAACACCTATACACTGTAATGAGTATTGGATATTGTGACCCCAAAAAACTATTAACCATCTGTGTTCATGAAACTTCTCACGCGCTGAATCAATGCAGCTTTTGACAAGGCATAACACTTCCCATGACAGGCATCAGACCTCGAAAATGCAACACAGTTTGAGGTGTTGACGCAATGGCCCAAGCGACCAGGACTCCAGGCCTGGATGTCACAACATATTGTCTAAGTGACAAATATTGCTTTTCTCTGGAAAAATAATGACCCTCATATCTGAGTTTAAAGCACTGCAGGTGAGTTTTTTAATCCCCTCCCCCCCTCACTTTTAATGTTGCTTATATCCCCTATTGCTGGTGTGGTTGTTTGGAGACTCACTGCTTATTATCACTGTCTACCACCAGCAGATATGCATGGGCCATTGTAAAAATGCATAATAATACATTGAAAACAACATGCAGCCTCATGTATTACTTTCCTTGCTGAGTACCCAGGAGAGCCAGTTTTCAACAAGATAACACATTTCCATATTCTGCTTGCCCAGAAGCATTTACATCATGTCTCAACATTTTGTGGTCTGCCTGTTCACCTTGACGTGTGCCCGGTTAGTGACTGTTCAGCACAATCGTGGTTTTATTGTGCTAGATCAAGTGCGTGGTTATCGGAGCTGACGGGAGGTGTTAGTAAACCTGACTTACTCTGAAGGTCTTCGGACAATTGGTAAAGTGGAGTGGGCAGCTGAGTGAAGCTGGTACTGCAGTCCTTGGGTTTAAATTAAATTGTACTGGGTTGTCTCACACCGTACTTCAGGTTCCAGGCCGCTGACTCCTGGCTCCAAAACCAAGGATTGGCTAGTCTGTACCTAGCTTCCATTCTGTATACTAGACCCCTCAGAATAGGATGGTAGTCTAGGCTGGTGCGAACGTGCGGAGGAAAATATATATAGTGTACCATGGGAGCAGTCAAGACTGTTCGTAACCTTAGTGAGGTGGCGCGGTCCCACTCCACATGTCTTTCCTTCGTAGGAAGGGCTAAGGTATTCCTTGACAGCTAGATGAGCAATCTTTTGTTCCCTACGCCGTCGGCCTTGCCTTATCTTATAAGGTATAGAGTTTGGTTTGCCGCTGAACAATACACGTTGTGCACCACGGACGAGCAACTATTCCCTATAATAGTGTTGTCCAATAGCCGCTTGGTACCACGAGTTCGGTGACTCCGGTGATCCCCCACTGTAGCAGGCAGATCAAAGACGTTGAGCTGCGGGGGCCACCGATGCTTCTACTGGATGTGATATTCACCTGGGTGCTCTGGTAGGGGATAATAACCTAGGCTTGCTGTCTCTCCTTGGTTGAAAGTATTCCTAGAGTTTGTGGCTCTGTTCCTTCCCTCCAGCATCTGGGTGCTCGGGGTAGTAGGAAGCAACAGGCGGCCATCCAATGGGTGTGTTAACAGACAGGAAGACTCCAGAAGGGGGTCCTCAATCAAGCTAGTCCGGATTTAAAATGTACCTGGTTTTTGCCGGCAGTACAGTGCGGATTATTCCTAGCGAGCGAAGTAGATGTTACTCTAGAAATAAAAGTGTGTGGATAGAGAAAAAAGTTGTGTTTATTGAGGACTCAATAAACACAGTGACCTGTGCTATCTCCTACCAAGCAGACTAAGTACTGAAGGTAACCCACGTTAGCCAGGTGTAGGCAATCTGGTCCTAGACTAGAGGGAAAGATTGAACAAAAAGACTGGTTAAAATCACTACTGAACTAAAACTATATAATTGTGGGTGCTTGGAAGAGACAAAAGAAGTTAAAGTTCCTTTGATGTAGTAGCAAGGTGGAATTGTGTTCGATGTTTGCAGAAGACTGTTGTCGTCGCAGGGAGCAGTCACGAGGACTGCTGTAGATTTGAGGTTCGCTGGAGGCCCCAGCATCAAAGAGTGCTTGGGGTTTACTCGAGAGAAGCAAGATGAAAATGACTCTGGAGCCCCGCCGCGCACATACTTATATAGTCAGAAGTGTGGGCTACCGCGGTGGGTGGAGGGAAGGCGTGTGACATCCTTCTGCCGTGAGGCTGGCGTGGGAGGTGAGAACGCTCTCGTCAGCGCTCTGCTTCATGGATCTTTGGTGGCGCTTGGCCGCACCCCGAAGTGGCTGACAGCTTGTGGGCACTCAGCTCGAGGGGAGGGGGGGGGGAGGTGGCGTGCTCACTGTTTGTGCAACCTTGAAACCACGTGTTCGGCCACCCGGTAGATTTAAGCGGCGTGCAACATCCGTGTATTGGTTGGCGGTATTGACTTTCACGTGAGCTGAAGTAAGGGTATACTTGACGTGACGAGCGATGAGTCGTAATCGTATATAATAGTGTTGTAAGCGGCACGTGTCAACATTTGTTTATGACTAAGACGTTTGGGGAACCAGACAGGATGCCAGCTTCCACTGTGTCGAAATTTTCGTGATTTGAAGCATAATTAGCTACAATGGTAAGCAAATCTGCCTCAAAATAACATGCATATGATACCATGTCCTATGTCATCACTGCATGTTTACAGCCATGTGGCAACTCAACTATGTTCTAAAGTAACTTTTTTTTTGTGCTGCGACCATGTAAAGGCTGTTCATGATAAAGTGAACACTTTTTAAATCAACCTTAGAAAAAAGTAATTGCCCCTATACCTGCATATATTTTAACGCGCGCACTGAGAGACATGTTCCCAGTACAGTTGGTAAGAATAGATGGAAATTAGTTCCATATCTCAACATCGGTTAAAAAGTATAAGGTAACCATTTGTGATAACGTAAATTATTTATTTTGCTTTCTGTTTTTTTATTTAAAAGCATCGAAGTGTAAAAATGCCCAGATTTGTAAAATACATACTTTTCTATTAATTCCACAGTTTCACTGGACCGACGCATGAATAAAGTGATGAGGCATATGGCAATGTTAATTGTACATAAGTTGTAAGATTACACAATGTGCATACAAGTATGTGGCATTGCAGCTAGATATATATAATTTGTATATTTGGAAAGTATTTCAATTGTCTATATTTCAGTCAAGGATAGTAATTAGTGTAATATGTGAAAGGTCGTGGCAATGACAACTTGTTTGTACTTCATATATTTTCGTTTTTTCCAAATTTGTTATTTTTCTTTCCTCATTTCATCAGTAGTAACAGACGTCAACAGGACGATAGCGCATCTTTTCCTTTTCACTGGGTTAGTAAACTAAAAACATCGCCACCGCAAGGCATGTCATGGTGAAACGAGGGAAATAACAGAGGTCACCTTTAGCTGACGTGACAGACTGCTGGAAAACAATACGTTTTCAATGAGGAAACTTTCTACCAATATATAAGGAAGCACGACCTTTCTCGAGTATCACAACAGTCAACGAGCAATGAGCACATCACGTCACAATAGTTCGTCGCTGCATAATAGTTTGTCATATGTCAGTCGGACAGCCTGCAACGAGTTACTCGCACCGACCAGTGCCCGCGACTTTAACCTTCTTTTGTATTTCGGACATTTCAGTTCAACTAGCTATTAAATTTATTTTCTGTCACTGCAACGAAGCAATAGGGCACCAGGAGAGAAAAGTAACGATTCTTTCTCGTCTTCGTAACTCTTGGAGTGAGAAGTTTTGTTTTATGAAGGCTGTCTTGTTTTTTTTTTGTTCGTCAGTTGCGAGTGTAAATAGTTTGTTTTGTCGAGACGACAATAAATCTCCAGTAAGCATTTAACTTCTTTTATTTATTGGCAATCGTGGTATCAACAAACTTTCATTATTACGTAGTCAAAGTCTCCAACTCACGCTGAGCTAGTTCGTTGGTGTTTACTGAGAACTACAGCGAGAGAACAGGACAGTAACCTGTTACAAGTGGCGCCCAACGCGGGACCTGGATTTATACACGCGCCCTGCGACGTGAAGAGTGCTGACATTCATCCTCATAAATTATTCAAGAACCTGTCAGCCCAGCTGTTGCCGACGCATCTGTGTTTTTATCATTCGTGTTCCAGGGTGGGTGTAACTGCGTCAACCTCAAACTTCCAACTACAGTTCCAGACAATTTCCATACTGCCAAGTATAATCAACGAACGATAATACATCAAAGTAAATATAAACTTTGCGCCGAAGAAATTGCAGGCATGAACAATATTGTAAAATTCTTATGTCAATCATTTTTTTTTTTCCTAACATCAATGATTCGGATATGCATTGTAAATTTTCTTTTGCCGATTGTGCGGTAGTGCAATAATCAGGTTAGGTAATTAGGAAATATGGCACTACATTCACAAATGAGCGATCAGCTAAGTTTGATCTTAAAGTTAGTTCTAGAACATGGGAAAGAACAAAGGGCAATGTTTCAGGAACTTCAGGCAAAACAAAGAGAGATGACAAACGAGCTTCGGGAATATAATGAAGAGTTTAAAGGATGTAGGCCTGTGATGGAACTTAAAAAAGAGTGTAAGCAGTTAGCGGGAAAATTCACAGAGTTTGGGGAAATACTTGACGAATAAATCTCCAGTAATCATTAACAGGACAGGACAGTAAGCTGTTACAAGTAGATCTTAAGCAGGGCTTTCAAAAGTGCTCATTTTATCATGAACAGCCTATAGAACATTGTCCTAAGGAAATTGTGCTGTAATAACTTTTCTGTATTGTCGTCCTTACAAGATTTTTTTGTGCCCAAGTTTTTATGTCTGTAATTTTATTAGCTTTATTTTGTATTTATCACCAGTACTTTGAACAAAGTGAATAATTTCTGTAATTGTCACAGTCCATTAAAGTAGCATATAGAAACAATGCAAGTGGAAGTTAAATTTTTTTTACTGGCGTGTGGCATGATGTGGATCGAGTGTGTGGTAGGTAGATAAGTTGGGCTTAAAGACTGAACAGTGAAGTCATTAGAGATGAAGCAAGTTGCTCAGTGAAGCAGAAATGGGGAGGAAATCAGCCGTAGACTGTATGCAGGAACCATTCCAGCATTCACCTGGAGTGATTAAAAAAAAACCATGAGAATCAAAATCAGGATTTCCGAGCTGGGAATGGAATCCAGACCCTCCTGAATCAGGGACATATCCACAGGGAGAATCACTGGGGACATAAGCCCCTCCTCTCCCCCCTCCCAAAATAGCCTCACATTTACTTGACATTGTCTTTTAATGTTTTAAAACTGAAATGAACCATAATGAAACAGTGTTCTAACTGGCACTTTTTGTGGACAAAATTCATTAAGTATTATTTTTAATTTGCATTTTATGTTTTCTCAGCTGCCAAACTGACAAATTATCAAATACAAATTACCAAACATATAGTTTTGCCTGTATGAAACGTTTAAACACACATATAAATTGTTACTGGAATAAACAAATGTGTGTTGTACTGACAACAAATATTTCACAATGCAAGTTGACAATGCAAGAACATTTCAATGTTCTTGAAATATATATTTTCTCATGACAATTTTCATTTAGTAATAGTTTCACATCACATTTGTTTAATTTTGTTAATTTTAAATTTTTGACGGCCTTCAAACAACTTTTGGGACTAATTACTGGACTTTTAATTTTGGGATCATGATAACATTAAAATATTAGCTTCATGGTATGCTAGATATACAAATTACGAAGAACGAAACTCAAAACAGATTGGAATACAGCCTCAGAGTTGTTTAAATTACTGATATTATTTAATTAATTTAATGTTGTGTAGTATTATTATGAAACAGTATTCCCTCCCATGCCATGACTCGAAAGTTGAGACATTAAACTTACACAATCCGCATATTCAAAAATTCACTAGTGCATCAACCAATGTACTTCAGATGTTCGAAAAGTACTGTTTCGGTTGAGTCCGGTTAAACTGATTGATCCTCTAGTTCAACTGACCCGAAAATTCGGTTGACTTGGTGTATATGCACCAAAACATCAACAAATGAATTTTCAAATGCTTTCTGAAAAAAATAAATAAATAAAATACTACACATCCTCAACTTGAATTTTCAAGCATTCCAAAATATAGTAAAGTAATTTGTACAACAAGTTTTACAAATTGGCGATGAAATCTTTAGAATTTGTGTTATGGCATTAATATATGTCTGAAAGCAGATGAAAACACACCTAAAAATCAACCCGATGTTCGAAAAATGTGTCAACCGACGTACACCGGTGTATACTGGTGGATCCATAGATGAATTTTCGAAAAAGCGGAATGTGGAAGCGCCTCCCCACTCCACAACCGACCGCTCCTGTCCCAAATGCAAGTCCAGTGGATTGAGTGCGTGTGCACACACGTGTGTGGCATACACTTACACAATGGAACGAGCCTCGTCCATGCCCTGGCGCCGCAGCCGGTCAATCCTGGCCTGGTGGCTGCGCGCTAGCAGGTTCTTGCCCGTCAACTGGAAGCCGAGGTCTCGCCGCTGCTGCTCCAGGCTGCGCCCCAGCGACTCCCTGTCGTGCAGCACCTGCTGGTTGCGGAGCCAGGCACCCCGTAGCCGCCGCTCTCGCTGCTGCTGCTCCGAGGCTGTCACTGACAGCGCAGCTGCCGTGTCTGCCCGCAGGCCGCGCATCAGCTCCAGCAGGCGCCTGGCCTCTGGCGACACCTACACACGTCCGCAGTCGCCCTCATACATGCTCTTCACGGTCGAGTTAGCACTTTCAAAATAATCACTGCCTATAACTACACATACACTACAGTACACACTGATTCCCAGTTAAGTTGGCAGCAAAGTAATATAAATAGTTCTATTGCTTGACGCATCGCGAGTTAAATGTTGAAATTTATGGACACTGATGCTAGTGTTCTTGTTTTATGAACATTGAAGTATGAAACTGCATATCTGTAACACTTTTACATTCTGAAAACTTGTATGGTTTCACTTCGAGGATGCATAAATAAAGTCGTCAGACTTACTCATGACAATGTTAATTTTATGTATTGCAGAAGAAGACAGAGTGATAAAGAAAATAGATCCCTTGTGGAACTTTTAATAGTGGCCAATTAGCTGTGAACAACTTTTACATCCGGTGACTCGCGTCTTGCACATTGCCTGGTGGTTAGAAATTTATGTATGGTAGAGTTCAGAGGTTTTGAGAGCCAGCGAGGCTGAAATGAGGTGAAGATGGAGGGATGGTGGAGTGAATGCGGTTGAAACAGGAGTACACCGAGAAAACTTGCAGACTAATGGCAACGTCCGCAACATTTCCCATATGCAAAATGTTTGGGTTGTCCCCGTCAGGAATTGAGACCATTACACCTTGGGCGCCTTGGTCGTCAGAGGTATCTCACGGAAAAATATTTTTCTCTCGAGTAGTTCTCACAAAATGTGGCAATTTATCAGATATTCCTTGCATATTGGTTATTGTGCTGTTCATTCCTATTGTCCATAAGTACAAAGTATTTTGTTAGTTTACGCTTTGACGGTGCTGAAACATCATACATCAAATTTTATCCACGGATTATCGATGGGGGGGGGGGGGGAGCTGAGGCTTACCTAGTGGATAACCTGTTCGACGTTTGGCAACGACAACGTCACAGACTGTGCGCGTGCACGGCACGGCAGACAAGCGAAGACTGGTGCGAGGCTCAAGGCTGCCCTCTTCCCGCACCCCGCCGATGCCGCCCTTCTTTCAATTGTATGGCTGGCGTCTAGCAACCATCTGACTCTATGTTCTACGTCATCAAGAATTTGGATTTACTGGACTTGAATCGGTTCGAAAACCATCTGGGGCATTCCTCAACACTCACCAACATATTTTATGGACTATATAAGGGGTTATATTTTGCCTTGAAGAACATAAACTATTAGGACCTCAATGTGAGAGAGTAAACTGGCAGAAGGCATATCCTGCCATATTTTAAATAAGTTTTTTTAATTGGAAAATTCTATTAAATTGTTTGGTGCTAAGTTGTATGCTTTTTGATAGCCCATAATGTAATTTTTTGATTAAGTTATTATAATCAGTATCAATAGAAAATCTTTTAAGTCTTTTTTTGGCAGTTTTGTATTTTTGTTTATTCTTGAAATGTAAGCATTTTTAAATATAAAAAAAAATACCCCACGTACATAAACGGAATAAAATATCTTTTTCATAACTTCTCACTATTTTGGGGGTTAAACCCCTAATATTCCAATTTGTATCAGGGGATTGCAAACTCTTTGCAATATTTTGCGACTGCATACTTTAAAGTTCAAACTCTGCTGCTTGAAACACTTTGGTAAATACTAATTTGTGATAAAATGAGTGGTATGAAAGGAAGGTGTGTAGTACCCTACTATCATTGCGTAGTTGGGTTTCCTCCGGGTACTCCCGCTCTGTGACAACGCAAAATGGAGCTCCGTATTTCCTTCCTCACAGAGTTCATTTTGAGCTATAACTACTGGTCTGATTACTACGACACCACGGCCCCAAATGCGTGGTTGAAAAGGATAGATTTAATAGAGAGTATAATTAACTGTATACAGAATGGTCTGCGTAACGTGGACACCCCCCAAAATTTCCGGAATTGTTGCAGATCACGAAATGTGGTTTTCGCTAAATTAAATTACATACGGGGGCAAGTAATTTGCAAAGTGACTATTCGTAACACGTGTATGGACAGAAATATTTAAACCACATATAATTTTTCGCCTGGAAACATACATTTATTTCAGTGGCATCTGAAAGTACGTGCAAAGAGGAATTCATTGATATAGCATATGCAGTGGAAGGTAACACAGAAGTGCCAAGTAATAATGTGCAAATATGATTAAGTTAAATGGGCTGGTAGCATGGGGCATTGGACCTGTACTCACAGCTGTAAGCAAGCAACATGCGCCGGGACTCATCCTGGCGGGACCGTTTCCTTATAGCAGCGTAGCGCTTATCTTAATGGGCAAGGACCACAGAATAAAAATTGGGCAAAGGAAAGCACTGCAACATAGGGAAGACGGGCAATGTGAGCGCAAGTCTGATACCAATACATTACGTTTTATTCAGATATCAACTTAATTCAGGAGATTTGTTTCGTAGCCATTAACTGTACTGAATAACGAGTGCTTACAGATGCACAACAAAAATAGAACAAATCACATTTCGTGATCTGGAAACGTTGTGGAAATTTTGGGGATGTCCACGCTAGGCGGATCATCTTGTGTAACATAAACTGCACGACTGTTTTAACTATCTTTGAACAAAGCCAGCGATAAACAGTATGCCAATTATTAGTGCGAAGACACGTGTCATGTAACTATCATACACTATTATAGATAGCTCCTAGCCTCCCTTATTACCTGTCTTTCACGTCTTGTAGTTTTGCTACATGGCCCAGATTCAGATATCCTTCGCACAGTGTAGCTGTTGGTCCACGACACCGGAAAAAAAAAGCTCTGTTCATGACAGCCCTAAGCCGACTATCGGTTATAAAACTATAGTTTGGAAAATTTATTGAATATTTTAAAGAAAACACTTTCAAATGAATAAACTCCAAGATAGCAGCAAACTAACCAGACCGAGGGAGCATGAGGTGGACAATAACTAATGAGGCAAGTGGAGTGGAGAGGTTCTTTAGAGTCTATGAGGGTGAAGCGAGGTGAGTGTGGATCAGTGCCAGAATGCAAGGGTGGGGGAAACAGGAGATCCCCTAGTAAAACCGCCGATCAGTGGCATCATTTGGTGCAATTCCGACATACAAAAATCCAGGAGGAACCCCGCCGGGAATCGAGTTAGGTTCGTCTTGGTGGGAGGCGATCACTCTAGCTGCTATACCAACTGCATTCCAATAAGGCAAGACTTAATCAGTTACCTCACGTATTTTAATAATAATATTTTCTAGAACTTTCAGTATTTTTTTTTTTTTTTTTTTTTTTTGCAAATACCAAAAATTTCAAAGTCATCACCAAAATTTCAAGATCATATAAACCAGTATGACCAGCATACAAGTGGAATGACAGAGCATGAACAATTCTTCAGGTAGCGCCTTATAAAAAATTGTACTAAGTTGCTAGTTATTTTTTCAACATGTGATTAAAGGACGTACTAAAATCGGCTGTGATATATTCAATTATGTTTAAAAAAAAGCTTAGTGACTAAAGATAACTTTTGAACAATGAATATAAAAACTGAAATTAAGTCTTAGTTCCCGAGGTCAAATACTGAAGTTTGTTTATAGTGTAAAATATTTTAAGCATGTTTACGCGTGATTTTCTTGTTGTTACATCCTTATATGCAAGTACAATAATGTTCAAAACAAAAACTAATGCAGAAAGGGCGCATTTGTAATATTATATAGTTCTGAATTTTCTCAAACTTAAAATAATTACGATAGCGCTTGTTTTGTAAGTGGTGGAAGAATGTCTGGCTGTATGCTGAAGTAAAGTTACTGTGAAGGAAAGTATATTAAAATTGTTAGTTTTGTATCGCAAATGGAAGGAATGCCATAATGAGGCAAGATAAATGGCATTCGGGAGCATTAAAAATGGAACAATCGTAGCAGATGTTGGTCCTATTCGTCCCTAAGTATCTTACTAATGCCATTGGCGAAAATACATGATCATGTTCTAGGATTCACAACCAATCATCTGTGTCAAAGGGGAGTAACAAAGTTTCAAGCTACCTCTAAACTTTTTTTTTTTTTATATATTTGTCTATTCGGACTAAGAAAAGCGTAGCTTTTCTTCACCTCAGTCACAGGTTATTGTCTTGAACGTCGAAGTTGTGGTACCATTCCGCACAATATTGCACAGCTGTGAATGTGTCCAATTTGACGCTTCATTAGGTTGTTCATAATTGGTATTAAAGCCCATAATAACACTCCACAGTGTTAATAATCAACCAGCACAAATGGGTATACAGAATGGGGTGGAATTCAACCTACAAACATCATGAGGTGATACCCTATCTAAAATCAAATGGAAAATACACGGGACACTTTCTAACTAAATTGAATATCAAGGGAGATATGTCTTCAAAAATAAAAAATGATTAAACTGAATTGTTGCGAAATATTGTGCACGAAGTGAGTTAAGCTATCATTTTCCAAACATTGTTATATAATATCACAATCTTAACCCAAATAGCAGACACTCATTAATACCTGCCCACATAATTGAAATAACAAGAGTACACTAGACACTAAATAAATCCGAGCTTGAGCTGCGGTCCACATATGGAGGGGGCTGGCCCACGTGCGGAGGGGCAATCGAAAGAGGTGGAGAGAAACACAAATAAAACAAAGCCTTCATAGCAGGTAGAGAAAAGTAGAAAACATTGACCACTTACCACTGAGATATGAAGTACTACGGCAGTTCTTCAATGCCACTCATTGCTCCAGATATGAGAATGACATGTAAACGTCACTGCTGTCACTACTGTCACTGTCCGCACCACCTAAATTTATAGTCACTTTATCAATTTTAATGTCAAATCGCACATCCTTGTCATAATAGTCTTTCTTGAGTGTCTGGACGCGATTCCAAAATGGTATGAAGTCTGCTGGCCCCATTCGGTTAAATATGTCCTCGCAGAGTTTTTTTTTGCATCTGTCAAATTGCAAGTAACATTTTCTGAAGAGACTTCTCCTTTTAACTTTAGCCTAAATGCTTTCTATCGGATTCAAATCCGGATGATAGGGTGGCAGACAAAGTACAGTGTGGCCATGATTTTCCAGTAGTGTGTCTACCGAGTACTGCACTTGCCTAGGTTTGTTTGTTTACCTTTACATTGTGATAAGGAACATTATCTAACACAACAGTACTGTCAGGTGGAAGATTTGGTATTGTCCGTTAATCCATTTTTCATAATTTTCTTTATTCATATTTTTGTTTTAATACCATTTTGCCTGATGCAACTTTCATATTGCAAGAGCATTAGGGACAAAACAGTTTTCGCCTCCTGCGTAAATCATTATTAACCGCTTATCTTTTGCCATATGTGTTAGCAGACCCGTTGGAAGACATGTCACTTCACATTTTATTTTTCACATGCGATGGCAAAATGTACGACTCATCCATGTAAATAATTGTACGTTTCTCATTTCTATATCGATGCATATTCTTCGATATATTCTATACGTTTTTGAAGAATATCTGATTTTTATATTAAAACCAGGCGCTGAGATTTTGTTTTTTTTGGCATCTAAATGCTAGCTTCTTCAAAGTCGTTCTTAAAGTTGAATTACTTCCTTGGTAATTTATGTCATCCTTTAGCTTAAGTCTTAAAGTTTCGACAGTCGGCACACGTTTTTCATATAGGTAGAAATTGTAAACAGTATGTTGTACCACAGCTTCGTCGAAGGTATCAAGGTCGTATTTGGAGGTTTTATTCAGTTTCTTGTTGGGTGTTGAGAAACATGTTCCTTCGCCCGCTTCTTTCTGATTAGATTCCCTCGTAATTTTTTCACTGTGGTACGAGACACACCCATCGCCTTATATGTTCTCAGCTGCGCTTTATCAAGTGGAATGGATGGTTCCCTCAATCTCGCTTCGTTTCCCATAAACTTCAGAACATTGTAAACCATTTATCGCACCTGTGAGTGCAGCTTCTTACCTTTCACTTACGACAGAACTGGAGGCATTTAAATTTATAATGTACTGTACGTACTTCGCTGTGTTGTCGCGTACGGATTACAGAACACTGACTGCAGAAGTGACAAACTTCACACACACCAACCTCGGATACAAACTGAAAGGAAAGCCTGTCTAAGTAATGTGGACGTGCTCGCAATACTTACGTCTCGTTTAGATACGATTGCTCAATAAACCAGCATAAGAAGTTCATATTTCCTGACAGCAAAATGTTGCCTGCAAAGAGAAGGCCACCAACCCTTTTATTTTCGTTTCAAGGGGAGGTTTACTCCAAGGTCAAAGAACTCAATAACATAAAACAATGTTAGGATAGTTGTAGTTTAGTTTCTCTTCGTTTCTGATATGGTCTAAAATATATTTTCAAATCAGAATTTCTAAGGGCATATATTTTATTTTAATACTCAGTTTAGGTATAAAGAGTTCTATACATTTCCCATTTGATTTTGCATGAAGAATCACCTCATGAAGTTTGTCAATAGAATTCCGTCCCGTCCTGTAATGTTGTGCACCGCTATTTGCTGTCAGAAGAATGGACTCAATTCCAATATATAATCTTTCAAGTGAGTTCAAATGCACTTTTCGAGGACATCCCACTGCATGTGGGTTCAGTGTTGATGGCCTAGCTCACTACACAGCAGTAAAGCTGTTCACAGTAAACTAAGTACTTTTGAAAGCCCGGTTTAAGATATACTTGAATGTGCGTTGAGTATTCTTCCATCATATGTAAAATTAACATTGGCAAGAGTTTTGACACTTTATTCATGTGTTGGTGAAGTAAAACTGTGAAATTATTTGAAAATTACACATTTTTTTAAAATTTGCAAATTCTTACAGTTATATTCTTTGAAAAAAAAAAAAAAAAAAAAAAAAAAAAAAAATAATTACATTATTCACTATGTTTGCATAACACTTTTAATCTAACGCTGAGGCATGGAACTACTTTCTCTCCATTGTTACCAACTTTACTGGATGCATGCCACTAGGTGGCAGTTAAAAGTTATGCAGATAGGTTGATCTCAAAAGTGCTCAGTAGACTGCAAAAAGCCTACAATTCACAGACTATTTACACAGATAAACTAGGCATGGTAAATCTATGGGATGGCCATCAAAGCCATTGAATCTCGCGCCATTGTATTACCTTCTAATGGAGCCGCTTGAAACCACTGGTTTATAAAAAAATTAAATATGACACGGTGTGTGGTGGCTGACCTCGTGATGCAGCTGGTCTCGGACGAGGGCCATGCCGGCAGGCCGGGCGAAGAGCAGTGCCAGAGCTCGCGCGAGCTGTGGGTCGTGTCGCAGGGCGGGGGTGGCGATGTGACGTAGCCTCAGTGGCCACGGCTTGGTGTCGACCTCTGGCTGTCCGGCCCGCCCCCGCAGTGCCGCCGCCAGCACCTGCTGCAGCTCCTCGTGCGTCAGCAGTGATTGCAGCAAGGCCCCCTCCTCCCGCGCCAGCAGCGGCATTTTCACCTGCGCCCATTGCACACAGTTCATAACTATAGTCTGTTCACGATTACTTAACAACTTTTCTGAAGCATTGCTAAAGTTCTTTTTCCTGGATATTCCTCCGTCCCATGAAAACAAAGCTTAGAAAATTACACCAGAGAGCCAACGCACCACATTCGTGCGCACTCAGTCTACTAATATTTTGCATGAGAATAATTTCTTACTAGGCATTACCAACACACCTATGGTCTCTCTGTCTTTACTCGTATTATATATATATAATACGAGTAACCCAAATATGTCTAAAGATGTCTTTACTCGTATTATATATATAATACGAGTAAAGACAGATTATGTGTGTGTATATATATGCATAGATATAATAATACACATATATATGCATATTTATATATATAAATTTATTGATGTAATGTAACTAAATGTTTGGTTTAAAAATTGTGAAGAAACCGCTAATAGACTATACACTGAATAAAGAAGTGAAAATACCTTCATAATTTATTTATGTTATTAGATTAAAATAAAGTTACAACTTGTCAAAATCAAGCGATAAATACAATAAATAAATAGTCTCGTGAACAAACACACAGAAAAATAGTTATTCACTTTCTTTTACAACAATGGAACTAATCGAGCCTATCTTTTCACTGTTCTTGGGATAGACATAAATGATTAATCTCCATTGCCCATCTGGGAGGCACGTTGTGTGCTCACCATCACCACAGTTGTGATGCATTTGCAGGTAGCAGTTGAACCCACGCCATGAGGATCATGCTTCCTAGTGATACCTGACACACACTCCACTGCCGAGACTATATAGCACCCAGCCTCCTACACCACAAGTCGCTGGACTCGAACTGTGGAAATATACTCGGTTCTCAAATCGCTGATTCACTTACTCATATACTACATATGGCTACATCTCTACTGACTCGTAGGTACAAATACAGGTATTTATGTATATTGAGGTAGCAGTACGTTCTCATTGGCCAGCAGATCAATATGAGATTATGGTGGTAGAATTCTCTTCAAAAAGCATTCTCAATAGTGTTACCCTGTTTCTTCATAGACGGCTGAACAAAAACAAGGTGAAATAAGGACACAATGAAGTCCTAGTCATTGTGGTTGGGCACTGCGTACGTCAACAGGCACCGTTCCATGGTACAGCCAAGACTGTTAAAAATTTCATCTGACTACTAAGGATGTAATAAAGTGGTCCAAGTATTCTTCATCTCAAAAACTTTGTCTCCTCTTACTAATTTAATTTCTGGTCAGAATGGAAATTGAGTGCCACCCTCATCTCATGATTATGTGCTATAAGAGCACATAGCTGCTTCAGAGTAGGCATTCTCATTTGGAATCTGGATGACTTTAGGGCTCTTTTAGAAATAATCCTGAGCTTATAATAGGTATCCATTTATACACAAGGTAAAAGGCAAAAGAGCAAGAACTCTCAAATGAGGGAGCGATTTCTTCCTCTCGTCCTTTTCTCTCCTAACTGTACACATCTGCTACTATTTCTCAACATTATTCTGACAACCAAGCCAATCGATTCACATCTGAACTTTTTTGATTGTCCTGTTTATTCAAAAGTTCCCACAGGCAGTAGTTTCACAGAGTTTTTTTGTAACATTTCTGGATATCCACCTAATTGGAGGACCAATTATATGAGTGTTTAGTTCCCAACAATACTCTCTCAATTCCGGTAAAGCACATAAAACGTAAAGGTATGGGAATTCTATTGTGGACAATATGCTTTCATCATAGTGCTAAAAGAGGATTTTTTTTTCACTGAAGTCGATGGTCCGCTTTAATTCATTCAGACATAATAAGTAAACTGGAGATACTGACCTGGTCATTTCTGAATTTTTTAATTGTATATGACATACAACCAGTAATAAATTCTTGAACTCTCTCTCCTTCATGCCAATAGGACTGGCCACTTTTACCATCATACTGTTCACAAATCTAACTGGATAGGTCTGTTTGTTTTACCATTTCAATTTCAAGTTTACAGTATTCTAGAAAAATCGCAGAAGGGCATTTTTTTTTTTGTTTTCTTCCCTCCCCTCCCCATTCTCTCCACCACCCCCTCTTATAGCATACAACGTTTTTATCCTCAGGAATTGTGAATGTGTGATGCTTGTTTATTGAGCAGTAACACCATGTAACAGAAATAGTATTCTTGTTGCAACAACCGAGGACCCACCGTTTTCAAGATATCAGAAGGTAAAGTGATGCGGTGCGTGATAATACCTGCTAGGTAGGCAGCGCATTATTCAGGTACTACTTGTACAAAGACATCAATGCCAGGGAGGGCACGCGCACAAACAGTCAGCACCAGCAATGGTGCCCAACACGTGGCCACATCTATTAGCTTCTTTACTAACACATTATTCGAAGAGTTGTAATTTCATTTCACTTCTTTTATGATTTGCAATAATACCTTTCAAACATACAATACAAGGAATACATTCAAACTGTTGCCATAAACAAATAGGCAGCTGTCTGTGCAGTAGACATGGAGCGTTTTGTACGCGAATGTAGTTAGTATTGCCTATGTGCTAGGCACTGAATCGCTGCAGCAAATCTTTTCGTGTGTTTTACACGTAAACGGTGGGTCCTGGACAGTTGCGACAAGATGACAAATTTTGGTACTGAGGCCATGCTGCTCAATATTTCTTCATCAAAAGTTCATAATGACTGACTGTAAAAGAGTTCCCAGGGAAAATAGCATGGCCACCCCTGATATTTTCTGTTCGGTGAAAGGTGTTAATGTGAGTTTGCTGTTAAGTTGAATATCCCATTAACATACAACAATAATCAGAGAATTGTAATTTCATTTCAGTTTGTTCCAAATATATTGCGAAAATACATTTTAAAATCACACTTTTCAAGGGCTTATAATTCCCTTAATATTCAGTTTAGGTAGTACTGTACGTGTCATATATATATTTTTCTACTTATTTACATAAGTAATTCCCTACGTAGTTTGTCAGTCTAATTGAGAAACCCTGGTATAATAGTTTTATTTTAATAATATAACTGTTATATATATATATTATATATATATATATATATATATATATATATATATATATATATAATATATATATAGAGACCGGCTAACAGCCAGTGGCGCTAAAGCTCATGACGGCGCTCACCACGCACGTAACGTGTGCACATGCACGTGCGCAAGGAGGCTCCAATTTGAACTTTCCTCTAACGGAATATTATTTTAGTGTAAAATGTGTCTTCTTTATATTTCAGGGTCTAAAATGTCTTAAAGTGTTTTAAAATGTATTTTTGTCAATATTGGAAAATGTACGGTTATAAATACAAACCGCGTGCTGCGCTGAAATTAAGAACAGTTCTACTCCGGCCAGAATGCCGCAATAAAAGACATTAAAGAAGATGAGAAATTACAAATTAATATATCTAATCTCAATTCACGTTTTAATTCCTAAAGTGCCTTTTATTTTTCAATAATAAAATATTTCACTTGACGTGCATAGCACTTCTGTTCATGTAAACCCGGTAGGCAGCCATAGTAGGTTCGTCCGACACTTGCCTCTGGGCAGTCTGTCTAGGAGAGCTTGCGAGGTACGCTGTCACGTACGCACAACTTTTAAGCACTGGTGTAGATTTCCGTAGCAATTTAGTATACCGGTTAACCTTTGCTTTGCGTACGTTTTGCCAGATATTCCCCAGCATTATGCTTCCGCTTAAATAATAATTAGTGTCCTTGCGGTTTTTTCAAAACTTTTTCGAGGAGGATAAAGATGTCGGAGAGGTCACGCGACCCACGAAACTTGAATCAGGCGCAATCTGATACTGCTAAAGACGTTTCATTGTAATTGCTGTATTATTGCTGCGTGCAATTTTAAGGGCTTTAATTTCATGTATGTATTTAAAGGTATTTTTCATGTTTGATCATTTTACGGCCACATCACATATGACCACGCGGTCAGATATCGCCAAGTACGTATCTGCGCCATCAATGCGTTTTAAGGGCTTATTTGTGTAAAATCATGTGCACCATAAATTTATTCAGAGTTATATGTCAGTTTTATTCAGGGTTCCGTGTAATTTTCACGTAAATTGATGCTTGTTGTGTATGACCACACGGTCACGTTCATGTTTGCTTTTTCCGCCATCGGGGATGCTACGCGCCTGTAAATGCTTTAAGTCATAAAAGGGAATAATTTTCCCAGCATAAATAATAATTTGTCTGAATTTAATTTGCAGTTTCTACGAAGAAATATTGCAATTTCACCTGCATTACGTGGTCTGCTACGAACTTTATCCAGCGGCATCCGCGCCATCTAAACTTGCTTTCACGCATGTGCGTGTTTATCGTGATTACTCATCTCGTGCCCCATCGTGTTCCATTGATATTTATGAAATTTTGTAATTTGTGTACGGTGATATTACTTCCATCCTAGCCGGCTATGTGTACATGTCGTCACCACACTAACCACGTGCTGGAGGGCGAGCCCCGACGAGTCTGCGCTAGTGATGCCAAATAATCACACGTGTTTATGTATCATCTGTTGTTTCATCTTGTATTTCTCCGTGTTCTACCTTCAGGGAAAAATAGTCAGTCCACCCTAGCAGCTGTCGACTTGCTTCCCTTGTGAAGATTGTGTTTTCAAACACCACGGTGAAGTCATTCATATAGGCGTGCGCTAGCATAATTGCGGGCTGGGGAGCACCCAAACGGAGTTAGCTAGACACGACCGAGTTTCATCATTAAATTGCTTGGCACGTTATTTGTACGAACGGTATCAATAAAAGCAAGTATCACAGTGTTGCACTCTTTTATTTGTAGTGACAGTGTCCTAGCCACATGTGTTTTTCAAGTGTGAAATGTTTAGTAAAAGTTTAGTATTGCAAAGTCAACAAGCATATAATATCACCATGCAATTATATCTTCAACAGTTTCTTCCAGACAAGTTCTTCGCTCACTTATAAATCATGGTCACACTTAAAGGAGACATCTGGCTCCTGTTGTCGGATCGAGCCCTCACAAGACTGGCTCATTGACCTATAGTATCCCCTGATTGTGGTGCTAACCCTAAATGACCCCTGATTGCGGAGGAGAAGGACAAGGAGGCAGAGGCGGATCCGATTGTAGTTGCAGAGAACCACTGCTAAAAGTTTTAGAATGTTTCTTCAAAAAATCACTCCAAGTAAACTGCCTCTGGCAGAAATCACACTGAAACGTCATTCTTGAGGATTTCATTCAGCAGGTTTTCATACAGACCGCCCTTTCAAGCTGACGGGTATTTAGAACATAGACGATAACCCCATCGCTGAATCGACACTGGCGGCAACCAGCTAGCGATGATGCAGGTCACGGCCCCATGATCGCCGAAGTTAAAGGCAGGCCTTCGTATTCACAATTTATCTTCTCAGTATGGGAGCACTCTAAGAAACCCCAAATGCTTGTTCGCCGCAGAAACAAGTACGCATAAACTTATGTAACAAAATGTTATTTAAATATGCTCGTAGGCATATGATTATATATAAATAAGTACAGAAATTTAAATTACTTTTACATTCACATATTTTTATACCTATACATAATTATGTATAAATTAATTTGAGAATAATTTTATATTTACATGTACATAACTATGTGAATAAATTAAATTGAAAATAATTTTACGTTAACATATATATATATATAATATATATATATATATATATATAATATATATATATTATATATATATATATATAGGGCCTATATCTGTACCTCTATATAGACTAAACTTTAAATAATTGTATACTTACATACTTATATGTACATAACTATATAAAAAAATTAAATTGAAAATAATTTTATATTTACATGCTTATATGTACATAACTATATATAAATTAAATTGAAGCATATTTTGTATTTCCTTACTTACCTGTAAATAACTATATATAAAGTAAATTAAAAATAATTTTATATTTACATAGTACTTAAATGAACATAACTATATATATAAATGGAAGATAATTTCATATTTACGTGCTTATATATCCATACATATTATATAACTATACATATTAATATAACTATACATCATTATATACATCTACTTTTACATAATTATGTATAAGATAAACTGAAAATAATTTTTTATTTACATATTTATATTACTATACATATTTATATAACTATACATAATTATTTATATTCCTATCTTATATAAATACATTTCCATGTGTAGTCCTATTTGGGTTTTCTTATAGTGCTCCCAAACCACGAAGATAAATTGTGAATACGAAGGCCTGCCTTTGACCTCGGAAGATCATGGAGCCGTGACCTGCATCATCGCTAACTGGTTGCCTCCAGTGTCGATTCAGCTATCGGGCTATCACCTATGTTCATAATGCCCGTCGACTTGAGAAGGCGGCCTGTACGATAACCTGCTGAATTAAAACTTCAAGAATGACGTTTCAGTGCTACTTCTGGTAGAGGCAGTTTACACAGTGTGATATTTTGAAGAGACATTCTAAAACTTTCAGCAGTTGTTCTCTGCAACTACAATCGGATCCGCCTCCTCCTCTGACTCCAACTCCTCCGCAATCAGGGGTTATTTTATGGTCATTTTGGATCATTAGAGGTCAGCACCACAATCAGGGGTTATTATGGGTCAATGGGTTGTGGGTCATGGGTCAATGGTTCAATGGGTCGGTCTTGTGAGGGGCCGACTTGACAACAGGAGTCAGTTGTCTTCTTTAAGTGTGACCATGATTTATAAGTAGATGAGTGAAGAACTTGTATGGAAGAAACTGTTGAAGATATAACTGCATGTGTGATCAAGGGACTAGATAAAATGTCTGTTTGAATGGAAGCGTAAAAAGGAGGGGGGGGGGAGAGTGCTTAAATCTCGCTGAAGAAATATGTTAGTAAGTTTATAATAGAGACGGCAGTAGTTAGGCAAAGTAGATACACATGTCGCACTGTGGAAATGACTTCGATTTTTTTTTCATGAGCATGATGCAGCAAGCCAATGATTGTACGATGACTACTGTAGAGCTTACCTCTACGGATGTAGGTACCTTCTCTTACTGCTTGAAAATTATATGGAAAACAGTGTTGCTACTGTGGAAAGTTCTCCAGCAAAAACTTCTACGCCCGTCGACATGAGAGATCGATCTGTACGAAGAATCATTTTCGCGCGATGAAGCATTATACGACAATGGGCACATGCAGTTTGTGCAAGGTGATACAATGAAGGAACATACTGAGATCTGCAAGTGTTCGTCTACTGGGAGCCAGTAAGTGATGTCGCCAATAACTGCTGCTACATCGATGGATACTATTTTCCCAGACTATTATGACGAGACAGTTAATGCTAAAGACAGAATGACTGAGTCGGTTTGTGCGGAATGTACACGCGCAAGGCGTGCGCGTGACGACGACAAACGTCAAAATAAACGATCATCAGCTCTAAATACTGAAGAACATACAACTCCTGCTACAAAGAAAATTAAACTTGATATTGAGGGCGAAGCGGGAATTGAAGACGATCATGAAGACAGCATTGATAATGACTATGACGACAGTGATAATGTTGAAGACTATGATGATTCCCTCGACGTTCCCACACATTTCACCAACGAGTTTCCTTCAACAAGTGATGTGAAGAAAGCAGAATTCGTCGAGTATTCTGACTATATGTTAACCGAAGATCCCAACAAACTTGTAGACAGACTTAGATCTTTTACTCGATAAGCAACAGTGTGTGGATTACTCGAACATGAAAGAGGTGGCTTCGATCATAAGAGAACTTAAGGATCGGAGATATATCATATGATGCGATAAACTGCTTTCTTCTGAAAATGTAATTTCAAAATAATAATAAATTACTATTTTAAAATGCAGTCGCCTACAAAAATTGCAGTCAGTTGTGCCTACCAAGATGGCGGTCACCCACCAAGATGGTGGCCTTTGAAACACATGGCACTTACCAATATGGTGTCGAATGCATTTACCAAGATGGTGGCCTCCGGTAATGTATAAAAAATGATGAACAAAAAAAAATCAAAATGGTGGAATGAGTATTGTGGTGAGGAGTAGGGTGAAGGGATGGATGCCTGCTGACTAAATAGCCAACAGCAATTGGTGCCAGTCGTCTGCTAGACGTGGTGCTGGGAGGACCTCCATAAATGTAAGTTTTTTAAAATAAATATTTACATAAGTTTTTGTACATTTTTCGGGATTTTCTTCGAATTTTTAAGGGAAAAATGGAAAATGTTAAGGGAAAAGGAAAATTTTTAAGGGAAAAGAGGAAATTGTTAGGAAAATGGCTGCCGAGGGGAATATAATTTTAAAATTTTTATTCATTTTTAATAATTCAGTTTTAATAATTTTAAAGTAATTTTTTTAATAAATTTTTATACATTTTAAAATGATTTTTAGTTAAATTTGTTGTAATTATTCTTTTTAATATTTAAAGAAGTTTTTCGCAATTTTTTGGGTTTTTTGGGGTCAAAAGTCACTGGTGTCAAGGTCATATGGGTCAAATATGGCGGACAGTGCCGTAACAACATGGCGGCGGCCGAATCCTGCCATCCTACGCCAGACGTAGATGTGCTCAACTTCCCCAAACCCTACTCCTCTTCGCATAACCCATATACAGCTGCTCAGCTGTGCGCTGGTAGCCTTGAAGTTCATCCTTGCGACGTGTGTACAATACGGTATCACGTTTGTGACGTACGGAAACATTTTACAAGCCACTCGCTTCTTACCAGGTCAGTCACGGGAATTTTGAATAGAAAGAACATTTAATGGGAAATGGTGTAGGATTTTTTTTAACATACTTTTTTCTGAAATGCGCGTTTATAACAAACACACGGTTATTCCTATGCTCATAAAAAACATATGGTGGGTTTCCTAAACAAAGTTAGCAGCAGGAGCGAAATCATATTTACTTACCAATAGACTGAAGACGCTAGTCTGGAAGCAAGATGACCGTAGAAGAGAATCTCTCGGAATCGCATGAAGTAAATTCGCAAGACAGAATGGAAGGAAGTAGGTGCGTTTCTAGCTTACATCAGATTTAGGGATCCTTGTATCCTTCCACGAACGGTCTCCATCCCTTCTCTGCATGTCTTCCTCTCTTGTACTTCATATACAACGATTTGAAGGAAAAATTGCAGTATTTGCATAATTTTCCAACAAAATAATTTAATTTTAACACAGTTATGTAATTACGAAAAGTAATTTATTTTGGTATTGTAAATTTGAAATTTTTTTTGAAAAAGTTGAAAAATTTAATGAAAATAGCCTAAAATTGTCACCTCCCCTCCCTTTAGGCCTTCCTCGTGGTGGGTCTGGGTGACAGTTGCGAGGGGAACGCTCGTTGATCAGAAAACAGTACAATTCAAAGTTCAATTTATGTGACAGCGAATAGGGAAATGATGCCGGAAATTCCCATTAGTTAATCCCTGTGAACTTTGCCCGACGAATAGGGAATCGTTGTGGGCAATTCCCATTGGATGAGCGGCAGATTATCACTAAATTGAATTTGGTGAGAGGAGTTAAACATTTAACCTTTTTTTTACTACATGTTGTTTCACATTTGATGTGTCTGTACATACTCGTGATTAGCATAATACATATTTATGCTAAAATTTATATTTCAAGTGTGAAATATTCCAAGTCTTGCTAGCTAGAATGAAGTCACCAGTGTAGGCTGGATGCTCGCTTTTTCCCAGGTTCCAGACGACCGCGCCATCGTCAGCGTGTGTTGCAGGAAAATCAAAGTACAGCGCCTGGCCACCAACTCGTGAATACTGCACATGGTACCAACCCACACCTGCCACCGTCGCTGCTGCCGCTAGAACGATGCATCTTACATAGTGGGGCCTCGTCTCCTAATTTTTTCCCCTCCCGTCAGTGGTGGCTACAGATAACGTTTCTTGTGAATGCCCATGACCTGATATAATGGAATATCTGAACTTACCGGTGCGCTCTAATGGGCGATACTAAAAATAAATGGCCAGTAAATGTATGGTGAGTAAGGGGTTGTAAGGGGTCGAGCGAACGCAAGTAATTGACTGATTAAATAACCTATAAAAATAGCGTAGGGTGTGGTGGTGGTGGAATGACCTCTGTAAATGTAAATTTTCCTTAGTAAAATCTTTAAAAATAGTTATTTAATAATTTGTTTTTAATAATTTTTATAATTCTCTTTAATTTTTTAGAATTGTTTTGGGCTCGGTGACATTCAAGATTTGGTCATAGGGTCAAAGTCAAGGTCATGTGTCAAGGTTACCTGGATCAAAGATGGTGGTTGGGTGATGTCACAACATGGCGGCCAGTCGGCGCCTGGTGCCTGTCTCCCATCCCCTATCTCAGACTCTTCTATAACATCCTACTCAGTTAATACGTAGATAAGAAAATTGACACTTAAATGATAATGTAGACAAGAAAATAGATCATGTAGATAGAGAAATAGAAGGAATTAGTGAGTTAGAAAATACAAGAATTGACAAGTGTGGACGAGAAAATTGACAGTATAAATGAAAGAATTGACAGTGACGAGATTGAAATGAAACAGATGAGTGCATTAGAAAAGGAATTGCAGGAATTTCTTCAGCAGCTAAGTTCCACTAACACCACATCGTCAGCCGAGAAAAGTGGGGAAACCATGCAAGTAGTAACAAGCACAGCAACCTCGGAAGATAGTTAGCAGCTCTACAGCATTGATGTCGCGTAGTCAGGAGTGGAGAAAGGGGTCTCAATTAAACCTGTCCCTTATGATGGCTAGAATTCTTGATGGGAGTAACAACACCAGTTTGAAATAGTTGCCATGCCACACTGAATGGCTGGTCAGCCGAACAGCGGGCTTACTACCTCGCCGAAGTATTGAGAGACTCCGCAATGAGTATACTATACAATATTTGCCAGAGCGACATCGATTTGATTACACAATACTGGATTACACCATACTTGGAGCTACGTTTCGGTCGGCACCTGCGACATGCCCACCGTACGAAGCTGCAAAGCCGCACCCAGCGACCAGGGGAGCCACTGCAGGAGCTATGGCAAGACATAATGCGGCTGTCTCAACTATCTCTGGAAGATTGCTCCAAGGAGGCATGCGACATCATCGCAGTTGACTTCTCCATCGATGCCATCGTCGACACAGATGTATGGCGAGCAGTATGTCTGGCTACACCCTACAACATGCAGGATGTCCTGGCCTGGGCACTGGAGGTGGAGTCAGTAAGACTGGAGGCCGCACCCCGACATCCGGTACGGGCAGTGGCGCTGAACGAAGACAGAATAACGAAGACACAGAAGGAGATGCAGATGGCTATGAAGGACTTTGCTTCCAGGGTTCGTGCTTCAGAGCCTCGCCCCCTTCCCTCCCCAAATGGCCGGAGTGTTGGTCATATGGACAGCCGGGGCACCTGAGAGCCCACTGCCCACAACAGCAGAAGCAGCGAGGAAAGAGGCAGCGAAAGGCAGGTGAGAATACAGCTCATTCGGAGAACTTGTAAACACCGATCTTAGGGTGAGAAAGTCGGTGACTGCTGGAGGAAAGGACTCGATGTTCTTACATGTACAGTCGGTGAAACAGGATTGGGATGTAATACTTGTGGTGAGGAGCCTGAATGATGATCCTTGCCAGATGGTCGTCGACACTGGGGCAACCATAACAGTAGTAAGACCAGACATCGTCGGACCTTCCCCCCAGCGATCACACGACGACAGAATGGAACGATGCTACTTGACTACAGTAACAGGTGAGACCACAGGTAAGAGGAAAGTGATCTTGAAACTTGGTGAACATAGCATAGAGTTCGATATTTACACAGGAGAAATAGAGGATGGATGTCTTTTGGGGCTTAATGTACTATGTAGGCTGGGGTGCTGTATTGATGCTCACCTTGGTGTGCTACGAGTAGGCAGTAAAGAGTTCATAACATGATTTGTCCTCCCCAGCTGGCTGCCAAGTAGTCTGTTGTCAACCAACTGTGCTGCCCGCTTCTAACGAAGTTGTCCTTGCAAGCAGATGCCATGGAAAATTTGTCAGTCATTTGGATCTAATTGAGCTAGCAGAAAGGGTTGGATCGTTGTAGCAAGAACTTTGGTCTCTTCTAATTCTGACAGTTTTTCAGTTAGAAGTATAAATTTGTCCGATAGTGACATTCATCTTGAGGAAAGGGCAATTATAGGGGTTTGCAAGCAGGTCACATAGATTCTTCCAAGTGTTCCAGAAGTTTCTGGAACAGAACAAATAGACTGTTCGCTACCTGAAATACTGGATTAACTGTTATTACGCACAAGATAGATTCTTAACTGTGCCAGGAGAAGGCTGTCTTTGAATTACTGCAGAGAAGTGGGGATGTCTTCTCCTGTAGACCAAACAACCTTGGAAAGACTAATGTGACCTGCCACAACATTGATACAGGAGATGTCAGGTCTATAAAGCAACCATTAATAAGAATGCCATTAGCTTCATCTGACACAGTTGAGAGAATTCTGAAGGAAATGAAGTAGTTAGATGTGGTAGAACCATCAGTTAGGCCATGGTCGTCACCCATTGTACTTGTTAAGAAGAAAGATAGCTCGCTGAGATTTTGTGTAGGTTATCGCCAGCTTAATAATGTGACAAAGAAATACTATTATCCGCTTCCAAGAATAAATTACACATTAAACAGCGTAGTAAGTTTACAATGGTTTTCTACTTTGGACATGAAGAGGAGGTACTGGCAGTGTGAGGTGGCCCCAGAGGACCAAGAGAAGACAGCATTTCGCATCCAAGGTAAAGTAACCTGGGAGTTTAAAGATATACTTTTTGGGCTATGTAATGACCCTAATGGCTCTGCCTCATTCGAGCGCCTGATGGAAAATGTCTTGTCTTTAGATGTCTGCCAGGTTTATCTAGATGGCATTGTTATGACATGGAGGACATTTGAAGAGCACATATCATGCTTAGAATCTGTGTTCCAGAAAGTGTTCACAGCCAACTTGAGACTAGTACCTAAGAACTAGTACCTGTTCTAAAATAAAATAAATTTCTTGGGATGTAGTGTCGGCCCTTGGAATATGAACAGAACCAGAGAAGACCAAATCAATAAGGAACTGGCCGACACCAACTGACAAAACTGAACTACGGAGTTTTCTGGGATTATATTTCTATTACTGCCGATTTGTACCTGGGTTCACTACGATCGTCAAGCCACTAAATGAAATGACGAAGGAAAAAAGGAAATTTCATTGAACCATTAAGTGTGAAAATGCTTTTAGTAAACTATGGTAAAGAAAATTCTCATATCTCCACCAGTCCTGGGTTTCCCGAAATTGAAGGTGTATTGATTTTGGACACTGATGCTAGTGCTAGCCCGGCGGATACAGAATATTCAAGAATATAACCTTGAAATACAACACAGATCTGGATGCCTTCAAAACAATGCAGATGCACTGTCTAGGAGGCCATGTGAGCCATTTTGTCGTCATTGCGAATGCCTGGAAGACAAGAGTGGCGAATCTCTGAAGGTACGGAGGACAAGTAATCAAAGTTCTTTATCTTGTGATGGGTCACCTACCTGGAGTGAAGAGTATTGTATTGTAAACGGATTTTTAACATCCTCTGGTTTTAGGCTTGAAAGCTTAGCAGGGGCTAGCTACAGACTAATTTAAATTAACACCCGTGCCTTACCCGGGATTCGAACCCAGAGCCGCCCGCACCTCAGATTGGTGACGCACCAACCGACTGCCCCAAGGGAGGTCGGCTGGAGTGATGACGGTATTAAGAAAGATCAGCTGAATGCTCCCACTTTGCAGCCATTATTAAAGTGAAAAGAAATTGGATGTCGTCCAAAATGGGGAGATATATCCCGCCCGAGCACAACAGTCAATGGATACTGGGCAGAGTGGAATTCCCTGATAATGAAGAATGGTGTATTTGACATAAACTGGGAAAGTAATGATGGAAAACACACACATTGACAGTTGGTCCTTCCAGAATGCAGGGTTCCAGAAATCTTAAAGGAACTGCATAATGGGGCAGCCAGTGGGTACTTTAGTGTCAATAAGACTCTTGGCAGATTTAGACCGAGATTCTACTGGCGTCATTATCGGGAGGATGTTAAGAAGTGATGCCGAATGTGCGACCTCATCACTGTAAGGATTGGCTCAAGGACCATGCGACAAGGTCACTTCCAGAAATACAATGCTGGAGCCCCATTCGAGAGGATGGTAGTGGATATTCTGGGACCCTAGCCTGTCACAGAGAGAGGTAATCGGTATGTCCTGGTGACCCAATATTACTTTACTAAGTGGCCTGAAGTCATTCCCCTCCCAAACCAAGCAGCATGTACTGTGGCCGATGTTCTCATATAACATGTCTTCTCGAGGTTTGGGGTGCTGCTAGAACTCTATTCTGATCAGGGAAGAAACTTTGATGCTGCAGTGTTCCAGGGAGTAACAAAGACTCTAGGAATGAAAAAGCCTAGGACTACAGCCTTACACCCTCAGTCGGGTGGAATGGTCTAGAGTCTTAGCAGCACACTTGAGCAGTACCTGTCGATCTTTGTCGCAGACAACCAAAAGGACAGGAATTCAAAGGCGCCATTGTTTCTTCTTGCTTACAGCTCAGCAGTTCACGAGTGCACATGGGTAACACCATCAAGGAAGAGCTACACCTCCCCAGTGACCTGCTGTTTTTCCAACCGACAGAAGAGGAAGCTGCAGCTCCTGATTATGCCAGCGAATTATGTCACATACGTGTTGGCATTCATGATTTTGTTCGATGCACCTCAGAATAAATAGTGACAGGGTGAAGATTCGGTATGATAAGATAATGTCGGGCGAGGTATTTCAGGAAGGACAACTGGTGTGGCTATAGAACCCACAGAGAATAAAAGGATACTGCCCGAAGCTACAGAAATATTAGGGAGGCCCCTACAGGATTCTGAGTTAGACCAATGATGTGGTCTTTCATCTTATTTGTTGTCAAAGCTCTTGGGCAAAGCTGAAGGTTGTCCACATCGACCGAGTGGCACTCTTAAGAAGGACCAGATGTAACAGAGTTTGTTAGGGACGAACAGAGTTGAAGAGGGGACAATAGTGGAGATAGATTAATTATGAAAATAATAGCTGTATGAATAAATTAAAATAAAATTTAGTTGTGTTATTTGTATTAATACCTCCGCCCCTCACGAAATATGATACGCCCCTCATGCATTTGTGTGTGTATATATATACATATATACACATATATGCAGGTAGTGTCATCAGCTCTGTGGCAACTGGCGATAGGACCTTCCCTGCAAAATTTCAGTTAGAAAATATCTGACAACGAATGCCAGGAAACTACTCCTAAGGGCAGGAAACCCTTGTGAAGATGGGTTTGCAACTGTGAATGTTATTTAATTACACTGAAAACATGTGAAATTAAGGGATGAACTTTTGTAGGCATGCCAAACAATTCAGTTACTATAACATGCAAGTACCCATGTTGGCCTACCGAATACCGAATGGGGGTTGCCACCCCAGTGAAAAAAGGGTCTTCGTACATTGTTATGTAAATTATGATCACGGCCTATGTATTACCATTGCAAGATGTAAAAACAAGTCCTTGTGGTAAGAAAACCCCCGACGAATGGTTTGTGGGAAAACATTCCTCCAAGATATTAAATTCCACGTAATGCTTATGAGGCATTTAATATCCCTCAGTATCACATGGTTTCAGTGTAATTAAATAAAGTTCATAATTGCAATCCCTTCTTCACAAGGGTTTCCTGCCCTTAGAAGTGGTTTCCTGGCGTTCATTGTCAAACATTTTCTAACTGAAATTTTGCAAGAAACGTCTTCTCGCCGTTTGTCGCAGAATTGATGACTCATCCTGTATATAACACACACTCTCTTTTGTGAAAAATTCCTTGAACTTCTGTTACTCTCAAATCTCTCCCGCGATAAGTGGTTTTCCCCTAAGTTTAGCGGAAAATCCCTCATGTTGGTAACACTGGGGAGTAGCAGGGCCATGGCTCGTTTAGCTTGTGTTTGCAGGAAATTTCCTTGAAATTTGTTTAAAGTTTTAAAATTTGCTGGACTTAAAATATTTTTTTTATGTAGTTTGCTGAAGACGTTATCGTTTTTAATTCAGTTTTTTAGTAAATTGAAATTTACTCGTGTCTTCACAGGTAGGCAGTGTCTTTGCCGACATGGTGGTGCCAGATCTGTCTTGGCGGCATGAAAAATTGAGGTATCCAGGTAGTTTCCTTCTCCCTAGCGGCAGCGTGGCGGAAGGGTGGGGGTGAATCGGCAAAAATGTTTGGTCTCAGAAGAAGTTAGTTCCAAGCGAGCAGCCGAGCTGCCTGCAGGGGTTATGCAATGCATGGAGCAGCGATGACGTCTCATAAACAACACACTACTTTTTTCTCTCGCGTTTTCGTATAAGTTCTTCGGATAATTATCAGTTTCGATTAATTGGAACGTTGTTATTTTCGATTACGTGAAATGCGTGCGACAGGATGTATGTTGAGAGTGGTGAGTCGGAGCGATATGGGACACGGTCCACCGGCGTACGACAGGCTAAATGAAAACACATCTGTAAGAGCAGGATTCCGGTTGCATTAATGCACTGCATTATGCTTACAGCATTATGACGTTGCATTACACTTAAAACGGTAATGCAACGCAGTGCATTTTAACATATTTTTTACGTGTGATATAACGAAGTACGTTCGTCGGGTTTTCGCAATAGAAGAGTGATGTGATGTTCGTATGGCTAACAAAAGACGCTCTTGTGAAATGGTTGTACTGCGTATTTTTTAAAAATGTTCATTTGGGGTATGTTAGATTAATTTCTTAGTGTATTCATTCAGTTTGTGTAAGATCATTAGTTTGGTTTAACCAGTATTTAGTTGCATCTTAGGTATTAGTGCATATTTGTTCTTGAGAGCAGATGGAGGAGAAGTTAAAGATGTGTGCTTAGGTTCCATGGAAGTTAATATTCGTTATTCCATGGAGTTCTTGTGGATATTTATGTGAACCTGTGCTAGGTTGACTGTATTTAGTATGCTTTTTATTGTGTTTATGACAGCTTGGTTATTGGGCTTGTCGTTATTGGTTTGTTCGCGTATGTGATAGATTATTTTAATTTAATTAACTTTTTTTAATAACTTCAGTTAGTTTGCATTTAATGCATTTATTGTGGTGTTTGAAATAGTTCTGTGGTTAATTCATTACGGTTTTAATATAAATTTTGTGTTTCATTCGGTAATCGCATGACTAATCTCTTGTAGTTCTGTCGGTTTACTGAATTTGTGGTAATCGCATTATTAAAGTCTCGTGTTTGGTTTATATTAGTCCGATTTAATGTTACGTATAGTAATTGCGTGGTTAGAGTGGAGATCGGTTACTTATTTATTTTGTAGGGAAATAGTTTTGTGCTCCATTCGGTACATATTGGCCAATCGGATTAGTGATTAAAGTAATGTCTAACGATTCGTACTTATTTCAGTTGCTTCGTTGGGTATTTGAATGTAAATCGACTATTTTCTTTTAATTTATTTTAATTAAAATCATTTGCTTAGCTTTCCCTGATGGAAGAAAACATTGCTTTCGTATCTAATTTTTATTTAATTTGTTAAATCCTCAGTGTGCATCCAGACAGCGACCTGGACGGACAGGTAGCCCTGCTCCCATTAGTCTTAAGTGCTCATTCCTTCACAGACATTCGACCTGAACGGACGTGTACTCCGCTCCCATTAGTTACAAGTGCTACAACACATCTCCAAACAAATAATAAAAATAAAAGTCCCTTATGCCACTCTTCCACCAACCTCGAAACCTATATACCCAATTACAATATACCTTTGTGTTCATCGGCTCCCGAACGTCAGAGAGTATACATCCCCCCTAAATTCCACATCCCAAAAGTTAGAAGAAAATAGAAATAAATTACACCAAAGAAATTTGATCGAAGAAATTTGATCAAAGATAATTAATCAAACAATTATTTAATCCAATTACACATTACGATAATTAATCGAATTAATTAACAATCAATCAACGAATTAACAATTAATATGCAAATTAGCAATTTGTGAATTTTGCATTCCATCAACATGTCATTCGCCTCAAGTGAATTAGAACCACCACGGCCCTACTACTCTGGGGTGTGATCACATTACGTTGCTGCACACTCGCATGCTCTGCAGCGTTATAATCCATTCACAGATACTTCAGCCTTTTATGAAGTCCTGCTAATGTTCTACTTGCAGGATATTCCTCCGCCTCGTGCAACTAAGCTTAACAAGTCTGGGACAACTTAACCAGAGGGACAACGTACCAAATTCGTGTGCACTCAGTTGTAATGATATTTTGTGTAAGAACTGTTTCTCACAAGACGTTACTAACATACCTATTTTCTCCCTGTTTTTTATTCAAATTAAATCAATGAAGCATTATAATTTATAGATAAGGTATTAATAACATTTCAATCTAACGGGGAAAAAGTAACTTTTATGAACACAAGTATAAAACGCTTGTGATACAGGATGTATTTAGGAAATAACTAAACACGTCATACATGGGGAGGTTTTTCAAAGGTTTGATTCAAAAAGGCCGAATAAACCGCGAATGGACGGCCTACGAACAGAGCCCGTGATGTCGAAGCAGCACACTTACCGCCAACTCGAGCTTCTTCAGTGTCTTGTCGAACACGTTCAGTATCCTCTCTCTCTCCACGGACAGTTCGATGCTCGGCAGGTCGTCGCTGTCTGGCAGCTCCGGCGTCTTCACGACGGCGTCCTGCGATGGCGGCGCCTCAGCCCGAGCCTTCCTCAGAGCTTCTATAAGCTTAAGGAGAGAGAATTCCGACATGAGGCTGGCCGCTCTGACTAACACTTGCCAACTGTTTATATGTAACTTTATATCAAATCTCGCGTAAATATGACTAGCGCGTATTTAATCCCATCCGCAGCAACATGCTCAGCACAACGTGACGCCGATAGCCACACCGGTTAATTTGTGGCGTGAAGTAAACATAACGTATGACAATGTTTACAATTCACGTCTCGCCGTGGCGAGGAGAGCCTCGTCAGACTGTTTGATCGATAGTTCCACCGGCACACGCTGGGCGCTGCTGTCGACTGTGGAAACCATAGACTAAAGATGAGGTAGACCGATCTCGCTGGCTGCGCACAATCAATCTCCGTATCCCAACAGTGAACTGCTTTTCTGCCAACTCGTCTAGTGAAAATGGCGTGGTTTGAATTTTAGTTTAGAAAACCGATTTGTAAACAAATGCTTTGAGATGAATGTATACTTCCTCAGACCAATTTGTAATGCAGTTTGATTAAATTTAAACTGGTAAAAGTACTTTATTAATATAATAGGGCCTGTCATTTAAACAGTAAGATACAAACAAACACGTTCATCACTGCTGACCATGTGGCTTTGACAGTTGTGTAGGATTGGGGTAGTTCAATGTTGGGTACATGCGCAGAAGACGAATAAGCGGTCTACCTCATATTTAGTCTATGGTGTAAACAGTTCATTTGGTTCGCTAAATGTAAGCGTAGAACTTTATAATAGCAACGTAGTAAGATTAGGTATAATTTTATTCGTGGAAGAACAAAAGCAGCCGAAAACGCCAGTTTTAAAATTGATAAATAAATAAAAACAAAATAAAAATATACCTACACACTATTAGTAACGCGAATTCTCTATTCACACGGTATAATTTTATTTAAAGGTCGTATTTTTGGACAAATTTACCCATAGCTCATCCGTACCATAGGTACCCTACCAGAAATAATTCACTTTATAAATTAACGGAAGACATAAAAACCTTATGAGCAAAGAAATAATTCATTGAAAGAGTAACTGTTTAATTTTCTGCTAACAAACTCGTCTAAAGCAGTTCGATTAGAAAACAAGATTGGTCGAATGCTTTTTAAATGGGGGTTAATCACTACGCTCGTAATAATAGCAATAGGAGATTAAAATATAAGTGTGACTCTTTATTTGATTAATATCTGCGATCAATTGGGGTTTAAAAAAAGTACTCTATGAATCAAGTTATTTGTTATTTTTCTATTAAATAATCTATGCGTTCCCTAACAGATTATATTCAGCTTTGTATAAATTAAAAAAGCTGAAATGTAATCTTATGAAGCTTGGCCGATTTATACTAAGTGAAAATGTCTCGACCAAGATTAAGGTAAATAATAACCTATATTTATTGCAATCATTGGTTCCTAAAATGCATACTTTTAACCCTTTATCACCCTTAACAGAGATCCAAGAGTTACGAGTTTAGACCTTACATCCAAAGGTCTCCACTCAGCCAGACAAACACATTTATCCGGCATTTTTTTTTTTTTTTAATATTTTTTTGAGGCGATTTTGTTTACCTGCAGAATTTTATAGCTTTGGTATCAAAATATTCCATCCGGAACACTTATTAATTTTCAAAATGTCGAAATTCACATAATATCTTTGTATAGCATAATACACCATGCCAAATGAAGGGTTAAATCATGCTTGAGATTTCATTTGAAATTTTATGTAAATGTATCATCCGGATGTTACATAAATAAAACTTATAGAAATATCACAGCAAGCAAATATTTACTGATTTAAAAAATGCTGACTCGGTGATATTTTTTTGCAGGCAGGTTAGTAAGCTCCGGACTGCTTACCAAACATATACAGAAAAATGCACACGCACATATTCCTTGAACGGAATTGAACCAATGACATATCTTGTCTCGTTAAGACCAACAGCAACGCGGATATTAGCGAATATGCTGAGTTAGAATACTAGTTGCGAGGCACCTATCATCTGAAAGTGGAAAATCTTCTAAGCATATATTAAAAGTTGTTCACGATAAAGTGAGCACTTTTGAAATCAACCTTAGAAATAAGTCACTGCCCCTGCATGCGTATATTTTAACGGGCGTACTGAGTGATCTGCGTCCAGTAAAGCTTGGTAACGAAGGATGGAAAGTAGTTCCATATATTAACGTCGGAAAAAAGGTGTTGGGTAACAATTCGTGATAACTTAAATTATTTTTTTTCACTCTGTTTTTTTTATGCATCAAAGTGTAAAACTGAGAAGATTTGTAAAATATTTACATTTTCTAATAATTCCATAGTTTCACTTGACCAACGTATGAATAAAGTGACGAGGCTCACGGCAATGTTAAGTTTGCATAATGCGGAAGAATACACAATGTGCGTACAATTAGATCTTAAGCAGAGCTTTCAAAAGTGCTCATTTTACCTTAATAGTCTATAATAGTCGATGCCCATAGAAAATGTAAAGTAAAACCACATTTACTTTTCGTCGAATAATGGCTTCTATCCTATCCCATAGTGTAAAAAAAGTACCTGAATTTAGCAACTTAAAGTGGAAAATTCTTCAATAGTGGATAGTTTGCCTATGTTAAACGGCCGTTTTTACTTACATAAGATTATTACATAAAGGGATTCACGCCATTTTTAAAAGTAATTTCACTCACGAGAACGTTGAAAATTTCCAGGACAAAAGTTGTTTTGACAGATACCCATGTACGAACTGAACGTACCTGTCATGTTTGCACTAGTACCTCTTGCTTTAACTTTTTATTATTATTTTAGTGTGCAAAGTACTCGATCACTTCATACTTTGTCCTTGCATAGCCGCCTAGGCTAGCAGCACAACATCTGTGACTTAGGTACCTAGTAGTGATAGCGAAGCGGTCGTCGCGTGATTTCAGTTTTAAGAAATTCCGAGCAGCATTTTCGTCTTTCAAGTCGTCGGGGTTGTGATTGCTGCTGCTGTTATTGTTGTTGTTAAAGGCCGTGGCACAATATGTGGTCGGTGGTGGAGAAGTTGATGTTGGTGTTAGTGGTATTGATGTTGCTGTTAGTGGTTTTCCGCTGCTGTGCGATGTGTTCCATGAGACTATAATCAGTTGGCATATGTGTAAACAGTTCGCTTCCACACCAACAGCAGTAAAAACTTCAGAAAGGCGTATCGATTTTTTTAATTGGATGAGATTAAATTTATTTGTAACTAAGCTTGTTAAGTTTACAGTTTTATTGCTGAGATTTAAACATTTTTTAATAGAGCGCAAGGACTGAATATAAGATTCAAAATATTATTTGGTATTTCTTTATGCTGCGACATGAATGTACTGCATTTGAGAAACAAACGTAAATTATATGCAAAAAAATTACCCAACTTTATCTACAATCACACAATCCTTCATAAAAGCCAGAAAATTCATATAGTTTGTACTCACCAGTTGTTCTCTCAAGTTCGGCAATAGACTTCTACGTTTTCACAGTTACTTTACATATTGTTTTTAAAGAAGGAATTTTTCAATACGTATTGAAAATTGATGGTCTCTGACGGAAATCTCCCTCCTTATAAAAGATTTTCCACCGCCACTCTTCCAGACCTGGAGAACACTATATGATTGCTCGGTTGATGGTAAAATACCAATGAAGTCCAACTCGCTGCATACACCAGACCACAACCAACACACACACCAACCACAAACCGCGAATTGAAATTATTTTTGGACCAACCACCAACCGCCTATCGTGGTGTGTGTTTGTTCCGATTTATTCCTTTTTTTTAAACTCCTTAGTTGTTATGTTTAGTAATTTATTATTTTTCAAGTGAGATATTAAATTCAACATCTTTGAGAATAATTTAAATTTTAAGTAATAATTTGTAACATAAGCAGCAGGCGCGCGCGCTCGCGCGCACACACACACACACACACACACACACATACATATATATATATATATATATATATATATATACACACACACACACACACAAACAGGCTTTATGTGTCAGTTATTATATTTTATTTTGTCCAAAAATTATATCGACTAATTTCTAGACTTCTTTTGTACAGGAGAAGTTTCTTCTTTTTAATGCAACAACATGCCTTGCTAAATAGCAGCCCTAAATCTCCGTAACTTGTTCAAAGAAAAGATAAATATAAAATTTTTGAGCTTTTTATTTTAGCTAAATGCAATTAAATAACCCATAGTTGAGAAGTACAACAGCGTGAAACATGTGCCGTATATATAAATCTTAAATTCTAAGTGGTCCTGAAATAAAATTGATTTAATGTTTTAGGCAGAATGAAAAATTTGAACTGCTGCCAATCTGGCAAGAAGATGACCGTCGTTACGAGGTACGACTGCAAGACGTAATCATTAACACTATTAACATTTTTCAGATTAATTCTTACTTAATACAAGAAAGGACAGAGCGTTAAATATGGCTGGTGCTTGCTTTCGTAAGCTGCCAGGTTAATATAAATAATTTTTAATGATCCTGTCTATGTGAAGGGACAGGTGTTGTAATAACCCATTGCGTGAAATTTCGAATGATGGGAATACGTTCCTACAGAGGATGCACTTATAATGATGCTTGCAATCATGCTAATAACGGGTGTTCTGACTGAATTTGTGGCATGTGCAACGTATTAATCCAAGATTGCCACCTTTAAAAGCACTAATTTGCCGCTGGTGTTGTAACTGCTTTTCAAGCGGTTCTATACTGGAAATTGAGTGTGCGTGAGTGTGTGTGTGTATGCATATATGTGTGTATACATATATACACGAAGTCTAGACCTGCACCTGCACAATGGGAAAATTACAACTACCCCCCTCCCCCTTTTCTTGACCACGGCGAGACCGAAATTCTAGATCTGATTTTTATAACACGACAGGCGAAACAGAAATGCCTTTCGTCGGACGAGAAAAATATTTGTTAATAATTTTTACATTTCAACGAAAATGTTGAACATTATTTGTACTTCCTGTTAACAAAATCGAAAATATCCGGTTAAGTGCTAATGTAAAAGGCATATATAGGTTGTTTACGTTAAAGTGAGCACTTTTGAGGCGCTAGTTACTTTTTTTATTTCAGCCATTTTTTTTTATTTTGTAACCACCTTTTTAAATAAATATTGCCATGTAAGAAATAGATACACGCGTGTATCACACCGTACTCGGAAGTTAACACCTAAGGACAAAACATATTTTATTTGTTGACTATAATTCGAAATGAGACGGCTTTCAAAAGTGCTCACTTTACCGTGAATAGCCTATAGATAATGTGTTTAAATGATCAGAAATCCTAGTAAGCAATTTTTAGTGTCTACAGCTCCTTGATTTTAAATCAGCACTTAATCGGTGACTATTCCCTAAATCAGGAGATATAAAAAATTCCCCAACTTTGTTGCAGAAATGTATAAATTATTAATAATACTCTTCTCATTGGACGAGAGGTTTTAAGGTTTTACCTGTCGTACTAAGCAAGAGCGGATCTGTAGTCCATTAACGACTGGAACACACGTATGAAAATCAACCTTTGAAAAAACATGCTAGCCATTAGCTGTATGCATAGCTAGTAACAAAAAAAAGTGGCGGGAGCGGGTACTGTACCCACCAGATTTTTTTTTTTTTACTCTCGACACCCCCGGGGGCGAGCTGCATGATGCTGAGGTGTGAGGAGAAGTCTGGATAATGACACGTGTGATGGTAGACCAGCTTCACATAAACGACTGCAGATGGTCCTGGCAGACACACCTCGGGCAACACTACGTATAATCTGTTCTACGGCCACCGTGCGATCCGCTATGACCGCTTGTACGATGCAACGTTCTTGGCTTGCATCCATACGACTCTGACTTCTGGGACCAGGTTTATATGTATAGTCAGCTTCCTCTGACCACAAACGCTACCACCGATGGACTGCTGACACTTCTCGTCGAACATGTTTCACAATTCTCCGGTACGACCATCCAGCCTCCCAGAGTCCTACTACTCCACCCCATTCAAACTCAGTTAAAGGCTGTTCACGATAAAGTGAGTACTGTTGAAATCAACCTTAGAAAAATGTCACTGCTCCTTCCTGCTTACGTTTTAATGGGTGTACTGACTGACATGCGCCCAGTAAAGTTGGTAACGATGGAAGGGAAGTAGTTCCGCATATTAACGTCGAACAAAACGTGTTATGCAACCATTTCTGATAACTTAAATAATTTATTTCACTTTCTGTGCTTTTTAATGCGTCGGAATATTAAAATGAGCGGATTTGTTAAACATTTACTTTTATAATAATTCCACAGTTTCACTTGACCGACGCACAAATGAAGTGATGAGACCCATAGCAATGTTAATCTTACATAAGGCAGAAGAATACACGACGTGCATACAAGTATGCCTATTTTACCGCCTTCGCGGTCCGTCCTTGAGTTCTGTCCAAACGACCTCCAGAGTACAGTGAAGTCTTTGCAACTACACGCTTCTCCCGATGCTCAACTATTATAGGCTGTTCATGTAAAGTGAGCACTTTTGAAAGCCCTCTCACTTGGAATAAATGCCAATAAATACATTTCATTGTATTCTTAGACGTAAACTTCCGAGTGCGGTGGAATATATACACTGTGTTAATACTTACATGACAATATTTATTTAAGAAGGGGTTTAAAGGATAGAAAATTGCTCAAAATAAAAAGTAACTAAGACCTCAATAGTGCTCACTTTACCGCGAACAGACAGTACGTATGTGTAATGTGACTGTCCCACTTCAACTCCTCTCTCTTCCCCAGCGCTGCGCTTACGATCGCTTCATGTACTATCCTCTAGTGATGTGTTGCGCTAATTTGGTCGTCTCGGTCACCTCCATCATTATGTTCTTTTCACATTTTCCAGAAGTGTATGTACGACCTATGGTTTCAAGTGAATCCTAGGGCAGTACACATCCTTGAAGTTGAACATGAAGCACTTACTGGAGAAAATATTTAAGATAGAACACTGAATGTCTGAATAATGTGTATGCTAACGTTAATAGTGACATGCGGATTAATAATCCATATTTTAAATCTTAAGTATGGTATACCATGCCATGGAGATAATCAATACAACTAAATAAAACACAAATGTCTGTCTGTGATTTTCGAATTTTGCACTTTTATTATTTTTTCATATAGTATAATTGATTACTAAGCCATATCTAATGTTAATTTTTTTCGTGGCTGTCTGCCTGACCGGATTGAACTCAAAAACCACTGAATGTATTGACATAAAATTTACACATTACCTATATATAAAGGATCAACTTAGTATTTGTGTCATCGAAATATCTCATCAAACGGTTCCGAAAATATGCTGATCAGGGATGTACATAGGTACTGGATTAAGCTTTTCTTATGATTACTGCATAAAAAAAAGGTTTGTTAAAAAAGAAGTCCCATCATTTCTCCTTTCTTTTTTGTCAATGGGCTGTCCCCCTTTCCTTCCCAAGAGCGATTCCAAGTTGTAAATGTCATGCGTACGAAGTAGAACAGGAAAGCTAGTTCTAAATAAGGTTAGTAACCGTGATTACTTCCATGATATAGTTTGATGGCAGCGACAGGTGTTGTGGTCTTTGCAGATATTTCTTCCGTTACCCATTGTCCAGTCACTCTGTGTTCTATCCTAAATATTTTCTCCAGTATTTGTAATAAACTGGTGCCTCGTGTCCAACCTCAAATATGTGTGCCGTCCTTACGACTCACTTTAGACCATGTTACAGTTCAGTACAATTAGATATGAAGCAATTATGTAGACATAAAAAAACCGAACTCTTTTTTCCAATTTAAATCTTTCATTAGTCTTCTCATCAGAAATAGACAATTATCCAACCAATCACGTAAATAATTCAATCTTCTTATCAGACAAATTCAACTCTTCACGAAACTTAATAATTATTCACATTCAAACATCTTACAGCAAACTAAACTCAATATTCACACACACACACACACACACAAACTTATTCCTTCCTTACAACTTTCTTCTTATAATCGTGATAAAACATCTTCCTGCAGTTCCAATAAATGTTAATATACATACGCGTTCATATTATCTATATTATTCTTCGAAATACTCATTTCATTATAACACGCGTACGTCTCTGGAGGAGGTGAGAATTGTTCTACAGGAAAATTTTGTACTATTTTACATCAGCCTTACTTATGTTGTCTCATGTCCTCTGATTGGCTGTCGTCTGACCATGACACATCTCTCCGCCAATCAACAATAGTGAGACGAAAGACCACCAAGACAAATTTATGTAAAATTAACATGTAATTGCTTTATACCCTCTAGCAAGAAGTGGAAAATAACAAACATTAGTACTGAATACTGTCTATAAACAAATGGAACATTATGTAAATATCTGTTAAAATAAACCAAATATGATGCTGTTAACTCATATAACATAGCGTAATTTGTAAATGATACTTAAATAAGAGACAACACAAGCACGCATTCTTTAATCATATGTGGTAAAAATGTCTATAACTAATTGTAAATATAACCCCGTAAATCTGCAATGTTAAAACCATAGGTCATATAATATCTTTTCACCTTCTGTTTTCGTGTTTAATCGGCAGCCGAAGTTGGTCCGTCGAATTTAAATACATCATATATTATTTCTTCTAACACCTAAGATATTCTACGTGTTATTAAACCTTTCAGACCCACTTTAATTTACGGTTTCAGGTGTTGCAAACGCGATTTTTTATGATGCGTGCTGTACTTGTAAACGCTATACGTTCGGCTACAATAATATGAACCAATCATGACCAAGATCAGTAAGATGGTTTGCGAATCATTTAACGACAGGTAAGATCATTGGTCATTGAGCTTCGCAGTGTGCATTACATACCTAAAATTACCTACACGCGCGTAATGTACACAATATTGGGTTCACTGGGTCTGAATTGGTTAATTAACACTTCTCCACAACCATGGCTTAGATGAGAGGAAGCTGGCACCGACAGCGCGAACAATGGACGAGGTGGTATGTGGCGGAGCGACAGCGGAATAAAGGTGTGAAGGGAAACGGGCGAATTAAGAGATTTGGACGGCTCTTAACTACGAGGTCTTGAGAGCCGATGAGAGTGATTGAGGTGAGTAAGGAGCGGTGCCGGAATGAAAGGGTGGGGGGAACGGGAGATCCCCGAGAAAACCCGCCGACTAACGCCATCGTCCGGCACGATTCCCACGTGCGAAAATCCGGAGTAACCCGGCCGGGGATTGAACCCTGATCGCCTTGGCGGGAGACGAGCAGGCTAACCGCTCAGCCACCGTGTCTCCTAAAGGAAACTGAGAAACTGAGATAACGCAAGCATTGCGACGGTGACTGCGACACTCCCCAAATCTGAGAATACTCTCGCCTGCCGAGGCGGGGAGACCTGACCGAGGTCTCTCTCAGTGAGAGGCTTGCTTGTGTCTAGCCGCTGGGTCAGCCGAGCTGTTCGCAGCATCCAGACTTGACACGCGGGTCGTTGTACACTGGAGGAAGATAGAAGATGATGAATATTTATGCTCATGGACAAGCTCTGTTTGTTAATTAAATTTTGACTTCTAGAGATAACCTTCATAAAAATTTCTTTTATTGGACAATGGAATTATATTGTACGTTTCGTCTGCTTTTATGTGCTGTTCGAAATTTTTCTTATAGCTTACTGTTAGTTACCAGAACCTGGAACAAAACAGAGAAAGGAAATATATAAGGAATTTTCGTAAAATAAATGCATTGAAAAATAACAATAATAGTGGTAGAACTTCTTACAAACATGGTATCAAATTATTTTAAGGGCATCCCTTATTTAGATTTTCTAATGGACGAAAAAGATCGCTTGAAGATAATTGATAGGACTACCCTGAAAATATTAAAAACATTCCAATTTCTGATTCATACACTTAGCGCTTACCATCCTGTATTAATTATGTCACCCAGACCCTCTCCCACAAATTCAGACAGAACACTTTCTAGTGCATCATTTTATGCTTCATTAAAAGTGTTCCCCTAGCAGGCATACTTGTCCTTTATGAAAAATCCCATGAAATGGAATATGCTTCATAGTGCATGTATCACTTACCCATTAGATGAAACAATTTATATCCTCATTTTTAAAACTTTATTTTTTATTTTTTTTAATCTACTGAATTAAGACATTTTGAATAGACTTCTTTGCGAATCTCCATTCTCTTGAATATTTTCCAGGTGTCGACTGCTCCGAGCATCGTACTTCCTACACTTTCAGAGCGAGAAGAAGAATTCTTCTCTATCGTGGAATCTGGTGATGTACAGAAGGCAAAACGATTTCTGGACGAAAATAAAGACTTTGATATTAATTACCAGAACTATCAGGTAAAAAAATCTCTGTTGTCCTGATGCCAGAAAGCCAGTTTATAAAAACATATTATTGTTCATATGACAGCGTAATGAACGTGTTTTGATAAGCAGAAATTTTTCGCGTCAGGTAAAGTCCAACTTCGCAAAAATACCTGCGTATTTACGTGTTTGGCTCCATGTTGGAGTCTGTAGAACTGTTAGGCTGGATAAAGTGACGGCATGTGAGTTCCCTTACCAGACGTGGAATATTTTTTATTTTACAACTTACGCGTGGGGTCGCGGTGGCGAAATGGTCAGACCGCTCGGTCCTACAGCAGTGAACCGGGTTCGGTTCCCGATAGGGCCTGACCTTGACTTCCACAACGTGGCGGACGATGCGTTCAATTTGCGGGGCTCGCCGTGACACTCCTTCCCCCTCCACATTTGCATTCCGTCATTGTTGTTATAATAGTAGCGCTGCTCCTTCGGGAAATTTGCTCATTGTTAAGTTTATCTGGACATCCGTTATTTTTTACTATTTATATTCATATTATATAATCTTTTCCACTCCAGATATTTGAAAACCAGATACACAGTCATTTTGTCAACTACTTCCTTGAGATCTTGCGTGAAGCTGGCTTCACACTATGCAAGATGTATTTCGCGAAAAATTTCGTACGGGATTTCTTGTACGAGAATACCAACTAAATTTCGTACGAAACGAGTTCACACGCAGATAAATAAGATGGCTACTGTCTCGCATCAAAATTAGTTGATAGTCCTGATTAGTACCAAACAGCCAAGGTATCATAATACATAATATGAAGTTGCTTACCTCAACAAGGTATTTGTTTCAAAGCTATCCATCCAAAATATAGTTGTTTTTAATTCTCAGGGAACTTTCTAAACTACAAGCCACGCTTTAAAGTTATTTTCCAGCGATGATTGATTTCCCTGTATTCCTCTTCGCAAACCTCAGATCATGATTTTTTTTACTCTATGGTTGATTTTACAACAGGTCACATGATCAGCATACAAGGACCAATAGGACCGCACTTGCATAGTCTTGCACGAAGAAAATAGGACCTGCTCTATCTTCTCATGTGCAAGATGTGCCTTGCACACAAACTTGTGCAAGAAATTCTCGTGCAAGGTCGGTATCTCGCGCAAGTTTGGCACTCATATTGCATCGTGTGAAGTCTGCTTAACCATTGAATAGTAATATTCCCCATTTGACTGGCAACAATTTTTCTGGCTCATACAGCTTCTTACGTTTCTTCAGTAATTTTTTATTTTGTATTTTAACAGTTTTGCATACAGCTGTTTTTATTACTGTCGTTTTCAAATGCTTATGTTTAATTTTTCAAGAAATTGCGGGTCTTTCCTTAACTTGTTTTGCAATTGGCCTGGTTTGAATTTTTGTAGAATTGAGCGATTTTCGACCATCTGTAATTTTACAGAAACAAGCGATCTCACATTGGTTAAATCTGTGGGGTACATATTTCTGTTGCGATTTATAATCTATTATGGGTTTTAGCGTCTTATGATAAGCAGCCATAGTCTCCATGTCTTATTGATATTATCTAAAGAAGTAAATCAGTGTAATGTGAAAGTTAAGTTGAATCGATCAATTTATGCTATACACTAATAATGACTTACATAACAAGAATGAAAAAAATCTGAAACCAAAAGCAGACATGTTATATCGTATTTTGTATAACATTTTTACACCCTCTTTCAAGGATTTTCTTAAAAATCTTGCTTGGTTAAAAGTGTCCAATATTTTTAATAAGAGAGCACTCAATCTGTATATATTTATTTTTTTGTGCGTAAGACATAAAAATAAATCAACTTAAATCGGAGAAAAATTACAGTTTCCTGAATAAAATATTATGGTACTCTTTGTAGCAAAATGGTGGTAAGACAGTGGTAACATTAAATTGCATGGCACATCAGATGACTCCAATAAATGTAATTTCTGCTGTGGAAAGGTTATCGTTCAAACAGCTGGAGTGAATTTTATGTAATTTTGTGATTTTGAAAAGTCGTAATTACGTAAAGCTACTTATTCAAGCTACTTCCATAATGCCCGCGTGACATCGAGGTGCACTGCAATAATAAAAAGTCACTTCTCCTCAAACGTCTTTGCTAATCCGATTCTAATTGCACAAAAAAATTATCCTCCTCGTCCTTTCTAGGGCGATGACATTACAGAATAAATGTATTGAAAATTTTGATTAAGACAACACCACATTTACCCATATTTGTGTTTGCATATGTTTACTAGCAGTAGGATTTGGTTCCTTCAGGCATAAGGGCGTGGGGCCCGGTCGCCATGTTGTTACGTTAGCTTCCGCCATCTTGAATGTCATTGACCTTGACTTTGACCTTTGACCCGTGACCTTGACTTGGACCCCGGTGACCTCTGACACCAAAAACAAAAAAAAATCGGAAAAATTTATAACGAAAATTTTAATTAAAAAATTGTTTGAAAAATTGAAATATTGATTTTAAAATGTATAAAAAATTATTATTAAAAATTCTAACTAAAAAAATCGTTTAAAAAATTTAAAACATCGTTTAAAGATTTATTTTTATAAAATTTTATTTTCAAAATTTCTTAATTAAAAAGTCTTAAACCCCGGCGGCCATTTTTTCTTTTTCCCCTCAAAATTTCCCTTTTCCCTAAACATTTCCTTTAAAAACTTTTATTGAAAGAATATTTTAAAAATGTAATTTAAAAACTTACATTTCCGGAGGTCTCCCCCTACACCATCAATTATTAACCTCTATTCGAATCCAGCAGACAACTGACTCCCTCGCCTCCACTCCCCTCAAATATACTCATTCAGCCATCTTGATTTTTCATTCGTAATTTGTTACATACTATTGCAGATTGACTCTCGCCTTCGCCCGACTGCCATATTTGTTTACATGCTACTGGAGGCAGCCATATTTGTTTTTTTCCATACATAATTTATTTATATGTTACTGGAGGCTGCCATGTTGGGAGGCAGCCATCTTGCTAGATGCAGTCCTCCATGTTTTTTATTGTCATTTATTTTATAGTTAGTGTCTCACTTCGTGCGACAACCAAATAATATATATGTTTACATCACCTATATACTACCACCAGGTGACAGCCATATTTGCTTATGTGTTTAAAGTATGGGTTGCACTGTCGTCACCCGCCAAAGTTTTTCGTTGGCTAATTTGTGTTTAGTCAACAAGCCTCCACCATCTTCGTTCCACCAATTACTCACTTTAGTTGGACTCCCTCCATGTTAGATTATATTTCCCAACACAAATATGTAGTATCGATTATGTCACCTGATATAGGCCTATACCGAATGGTGACATTGACCATTCCTGCAAAGAACCTAAATTTATTTATTATTTATATTCTTATATATATGAAGCGGGGAGGTTTTTCGTTTGAAATAAAAAACAGCATATCTTCTTTGCTTAAAATTTATTGTACACATAATAAATTACACAGGTTTATTATTCTTCTTCTATGTTTACCGCTCGATGTCCACCTTGGCGACCCAGGAATTGTAGCGAGCAGGGAAACCCCACCACTTGATGTACCCTTCCATTGCGCAGTTTCAGCACCTTTTCCACCATATATACGCCTAAAAACTTCGTCGGCTGGATCTTCTCGGTGTAGAAACCACCATGGATGGGTACGTTGTCCAGATCTTCGAGATAGTAGGTCCTCGGAGTATAGTTACGTATACGTTGCACACGAAACAGTTCGGGGATCAAATTCGCTGTGCCTTTTCTCGATGACATCTTTCTGTTTGGAGATGCGCACCAGGTCACCTATCTTAGCTTTTAGCTTGCGTGGGTCCTTCCTCTTTGGATAGCATACACAATCCGAACCACGGAGTAGTACCTGACATCTTGGGGCTTCATGCGAGTGGTCGAGTGCACTGTAAAATTATACTCGCGAACGAGTTTCGGCAGTAGCTCAAGACAATTGTAGCTATCATTTGCTGCGAAAACTTCCACATCTTACCCTTCAGAGTCCCGTTGAATCTCTCGACAATTGAATCTTTGAGATTACTGTATGTGGAATAATGATTTATGCTATGTTTCTTCATGCGTTGAACGTCGCATTGTATTATTCCTTGCCCTGGTCGGTTTTAAAATTGTAACGGGATATGTCGTTCGCTCAACATATCTGCGATGCCTCGGTGACGTCATGTGCATTCTTTGACCTGACCAGCCTGGCCCAGATGAATTTGCTATAGGCATCGGTGACTGTCAACATGTATTTGTAGCCTTTGTTGACATGAGCATACAGTATCATCACGACGAGGTCGGCTTGAAACAGATCATTCATCCCACAAATCATGACCTTGCGACGGCGGTAATTGCACCTGGCAGCCGCATGCAGTTCATTGACGATACCCAATCGATTCAACCTATGTAGCCCACCTCCTTAAGTACTTCTATGATTGAAACTATCTCGTTGGAGTAGGAGTAATTTCCATCACGGTGCGAAGCAAGCAGTAGCTGCAGCATATCGACCAATTTGTTCGGATCGTCCCAAAACATGTAATTAATGTTCTTGCCGTCGTCTATCTTCTTCAGACCTTCGCCGCTTTTCAGTGCTAGGCCGCTCAAGCGGTCTACGAGAATGTCGATTTTTTCATGATCTTCATCTTTATAAACACTGGTCTCGGGATCATTGTCTTGGTAAAGTGCATGCATGAGTTCGAGCAAAGTCTTGTATTCCAGCAGGTCAGATTCTGTAACGTCCCTGGGCTCCTTTCGAAACAGAAGTTCATATGGCCCGAGGGTTCCATGTACCGTGTAATTGCCAACTCGGACGCTCCCACCTGGTAGAAACTCTATTTCATCAGCATCGAGGAACCATTTATCATCATGCCTGTATACGCCGTACGTCGTATCATTATTACGAGATGTGTACGATCTTAGGTACCATCGAGCAATAGCATTATATTTCATGGCTCTCTTCTGTACTTTCTTCTTGTGTGGCAAATCTGCATCCGATACATAGTCCTGATCTGACTGTACTTCATATAGCTTTCCCATCTGCAAAGGCTTAGCTGTATTGTCGATTGTGGACTTAAGAGCTACGGGTGCTCCATAGCTCTCCCCGAGAATATCAAGAGGATAAGTAATGGGCTTAAACATTTCTTCATTTATATGGTCGTGTGAAATTTTGGCTCTCTTGGCAAGCAAATATTTTGAGCGGACAGACTGAATCACCCGATGTAGTTCGCTGGCAATGTCCGCCATCATACTGAATAAAAATCCTCACTGTCTCTCTATTTTATAGGTTTAGTCGTGAGTCTCTGCCAACATATTTTCGATTTTGCTCAGACGTTCGCTATTATGTCGAATATCTGTTTTATGACGAGGTGGGAAATCGAGGTATCGAATGTATGTGTCATACATCCTTCCAGGTTTTTCTGATTCTCTTCATTTTGTGCAGATGCTACATTCAATCTGTCGATAATTTGCCTTTGAACACTCGTCGCGTGCTCGTCCATGGCCACCATATCGCGGACGATCGCCGTCTTCACATGCTCCATCTTCCCTCCGAGCTCGGGCACATAGTTTCGAAAGAATACGCTTTGTTCAGCCAACATTCTCCACAGTTTCGAAATTATGTTATTACCAGTTTCGAAGACGAAATGTTTAGTAGCAGCATCTCTAGGTCGTTCGGGTTCACCAACGTTTCGAATTATTCTTCTACCAGTATCACAAGTTCCATAATCTCCGGGTACGAGACAACCACCATCGTTGTCTTTATGATGGCGTATCTTTTCGGGCAGAGTAGCCACTACTCTGCCCGAATTTCGATATGCTGTAACTCATTCTTGACGGCTGGCGATGAATTGATCGAACCCGCGCCTGTATCTTCCATTATGTAGGGGCCAGTCCTTTACGAGCGACAAAAAAATCCGTATTTGTCTTTCCAGCACAAGGCCCACATATGTTTGAAATCCGACAGCGACATGTCCGTATTGATATGATCGTCGTAAACATGTCGCAGATTTTTGTGGTCCATGCGAAACAGCACCAACACATTAGCATTATCGCGAAGAATCTGTTTGGGTATGCGCGAATAAGTCTTGGCGAGGTGCACACAGTCCACGCATGAATGCCGTCCCATGCTGAAGTATACTTGAAAACAAGTTTGTTTCTCGCAGGCAACGTCGTTGAAGACAAATATCGAGTTTCGCAGTACTTCGTTCGGAGGTACGGCGGCTTCATTATCACTGCATGGGAAATAACCCATGCCTTCCATGGCCTGCAGTACTCGTGCCAATCGCCGGTATTTCGGTTGCTGGAGTGATTTCGAATAAATGTACACGTTCTCGAACCGGAAACCGTTCTCTTCTTCCAGCAGGCTCAGTAGACACACGTCTTGCCGCAATTTTATGGTCACGCGATGATGCACCTCAATGTATTCGGAAATAGGCTTCCATGCCACGATTCGTGGGAGATAGCTTCATCTTCAGCATGAATGCATATGGGTAGAGTAACATCTTGTTTAATGATCTGTATACTGTTTTCGTCTGCTTGGTTTATATCATACATTGGGGAGGAGGAGGAGGCGGAGGTAACATATACAAGCCTTTTGATGACATAAATAACATTTTAGAATGTCTCTTCAAGTTATCACACCATGTAAACTGTCTCTGGCAGAAATCTCACTAAATGTCATATTGGAATATGTGACACATGCGTACTGTCACAAGTCTAGAATGATACTGAAACGAAAATGTATAAAAGGGTCGCATTTGTACTTTTCTGGATCAGTTCACCACGGTGTCTCGAAGAGGTGAGACCGTAGCTGGAACCTGGTTCGTCGATACGCTGGTCAACAATCTACCATTTGAGCTGCACATTCCCGGATACAGGTTCTGTGGGCCAGGAACCAAGGTAGCTAAAAGGCTGTCACGCAACGAGATAGGCATAAACGCCCTGGACGAGGCGTGCAAGCAGGATGACATCGCCTATTCCCAGCACAAAGATTTGCAAGCCAGACACCGGGCAGACAAGATACTTTCACAGAAGGCGGACGAAAGAAGAAAATCATCAGATGCCGGGATCGGAGAAAAAATAGTAGTGTGAGATGTTTCCAACTTGAAGAAAGACACAAGTGATAAGAAAAGCAGTTACAAAAAGAAGAAAAGCCGGCAAGTCTAAGAAAATATCTACCAGCGGATCTTTCCCATTGCTTTTGCCTGCACTCGCGGCCCTCGAAGGCCTAATCGGAGCCACGATTTGTATCGCTCGAGCCGTCAATACTACAGCATCGAACGAACGGAATCAGTTGACCGAGACACAAAGACTCAATGCAAATATGAAAGCTATCGCCATGGGTTTAAAAAAATGGGCAAGACCTCTGCCTAAAACTATACCCAGTAGGAGGCGGATGTGTGCAAAAGCGAGTCTGCAGGAAGAAACAATAATGAAATCTCTACCGAAACGAACACTCACGAATGTGGATTTGGAACTGTTTGCATGCAAATTAAAGATGCCTCATTTCCGCGGAGTGTTTATGAGAGATGGTTTGCCCGCTAATCCCAAGAGAGAATAATGCATCGTAATTTATTTGGATACAACTGCAGGGCCCGGTAGACACTGGGTAACCAACATAAAAAAAAGGATAAACATGCAGACTATTATGATTGTTTTGAGAATTTGCATCCTCCTCCTGAATTACGCAAGTACCTGAAAAATTGTAAACTGACTTACAGTTACGAAATGGAGCAGTTACCTAACACGTGGAACTGCGGACATTTGTGCCTTCACTTCCTAGTTCGCACGTAAAGGCTATACACCGCAAGGAAACCATCAGTCATGTCGATAACGCTTACCTTGACTGGTCGTAACTCCGAGCTATGTGCAATACATTTTCTGCCACTCGACCTGGAGGGGGAATGGAGCATAGACTGTGTCGATTTTCAAACTTACAATGCGATACCGAACATTGTTGAAAAAAACTCTCCAAGCTGTACCTCGTAAAAAGTGATAATGTTTCCCATAAAGTTTCGCTGCCCGTTGGCTCTTATGAAATAGACGACATTGCAAGATTCATTGAAGATTCGCTGCCCCTCGACACTGAATTCGAACTACATGGGAATCTGAATACTCTGAAGAGTGTTTTCAGATACAACGAATATATTGACTTTACGAAACAGGATACTACCGGACCGATGCTGGGGTTCACGCCATGTGTCTATGAAGCTAGAAAAAACACACTTTATCGTCGCAGCCTGTAAATATCTAGCCAACCAATGTGATAGGAATAACCTGCAAGTTGCCGAGTGGCACATACCTCAACGGCAGGTCGAGAAATAAGCTGCACGAATTTTCGTCTATGGTCCCTCCAGGTAATAAACTGGTCGTGGCACCACAAAGAGTCATTTACGTTCCGGTCGTCGCGAAGAGAGCACACGAGGTGATCGTGACAGTCGTCGACCAGCGCAGAGAGTTCGTGATCTTTCGAAACGAAGAAATCACCTCACGCCTGCATTTGAGAACATGGGTATAAGATTTACGCCGACCAGAAGCTATAAAAGAACGTGTCGTCAAAACCTACCATCAGTACGCCACAGTCGTAGCGATCTTCACAGACTCTGACGAAAGAAGATGGACGAATCCAGCAACGACGAAAATAACGAGCAATGGAATTATTCACCTGATCGGTCACATCACTTACTTTCTAAACAGTGCTGATGAGGACCAGTCGCGAGATGCGGGCGTAACCTCAGCGATCAAAAATTTCCTTTCGCTCACATCGAATGAGCTGCCTGCAGCCAAGATGGCAGGCTGGGGAATCGAAGATGGCTATAGTGTTCCCATTTATGCCGAAGGAAGGTTCGAAGTATGTGTTCGTCTTTCCATGCTATTGGTATTTGCCAAATACTACAAACGAATAATCTTCAATTCGAAGGAGGAGCTGGTCATAATGCTCACCAATACCCACTTGGATACTATCGTGGGTACGGGAGTAAACCTGGAGGCAGTGGACATGAATCTACAGTCTATTGATTGGATGATGCCTCACGTGCAGTTGAGCACTGCAGAACGCCTACACATGTTGCAGAGTGTGCAAGTTGGTAAAAAATTGATGTGGCGTTCAGGTCGTGGAGTATGGAGATATACCCCGGATTGCCAGCAAGCCAGCACATTAACTGGATGGTGAAGACCAGCTTTGCTTCTGATAAACCGAGGTACATCATTGTTCGGCTACAGACCGGAAGACAGCACAATGTAAGAGTGAGCCGTTCGCAGTTACATATGCCAAATAGAAAATGTCAAAATATTTTTGAATATCGAAAGCTACCTGTACATAGATATGAACACGAACTTTGTAAATGGACAGTACCTACTTGCATATCAGATGTAAGCTCAATTCCAAAATGCATATTATGGATGCACCCAATCTCCGATATTGAGCCCTGATACATTCAAGAGTTTGGCTCCGCTCGTGGTATTCGATGTGAGTAAACAATTGCAGAGACAGGACCGTTAAAATATTGTCATGAGAGCAGCTGACTGTTCGCACACCATAACTGTTTAGTCGACTTCGAGTATCGCCAACTTCAAGTGGTGGGGTATCCCTGCCCGCTACAATTCGTGGGTCGCCAAGGTGGACATCGAGGTGAACATCGATGAAGATTAATAAATATGTGTATTTTATTATATGTACATTAAATTTTATATAAAAAAGATATGCTGTGTTATATTTCAAACAGAAAACCTCCCTGCTTCATATATATATGTATATAAGAATACAAATAATAAATCAATCTAAGTACTTTGCAGGAATGTTCAATGTCACCATTCGGTATAGGCATATATCAGGTGACATAATCGATACTACATATTTGTGTTGGAAAATATGATCTAACATGGAGGGAATCCAACTAAAGTGAGTAATTGGTGGAACGAAGGTGGTGGAAGCTTGTTGACTAAACACAAATTAGCCAATGAAAAACATTGGCGGGTGACGACAGTGCAACCCATACTTTAAACACATAAGCAAATATGGCTGTCACCTGGTGGTAGTATATAGGTGATGTAAACATATATTATTTGGTTGTCGCACGAAGTGAGACAAACTATAAAAGAAATGACAATAAAAAACATGGAGGATTGCATCTAGCAAGATGGCTGTCTCCCAACATGGCAGCCTCCAGTAACATACATAAACAAATGATGTACGGAAAAAACTAATATGGCCGCATCCAGTAACATATGCATAAAGATGGTGGCCTCCAGTAACATATAAACAAAGATGACTGCCTCCAGTAGCATGTAAACAATTATGCCAGTCGGGCGAAGGCGAGAGTCAATCTGCAGTAGCATGTAAACAAATGACGAATAAAAAATCAATATGGCGAAATGAATATATGTGAGGGGAAAGGAGGCGAGGGAGTCAGTCGTCTGCTGGATTCGAACAGTGATAAGTAATTGGTAGTGAGAGGGAGACCTCCGGAGATGTAAGTTTTTTAACTACAATTTTTTAAACAATTTTTTATAAAAAAATTTAAGGGGCATTTGTAGGGAAAAAGGGAAATTTTGAGGGGAAAAAGAATAATGGCCGCCGGGGTTTAAGACTTTTTAATTAAGAAATTTTAAAATATACAATTTTATAAAAATAAATTTCTAAACACTTTTTGTAAACAATTTTTAATTACTTTTTAAATAATACATTTTTATGAATTTTAAATCGAGTTTGTAATTTATTAATGATTATAAATAAAATTTCTCATTATAATTTTTTTTAATCTTTTAGAATTTTTTCGCAATTTTTTTGTTTTTGGCGTCAGTGGTCACCGGGGTCAAGATCAAGGTCACGGGTCAAAGGTCAAGGTCAAGGTCAATTTAATCAAAAATGGCACATGGTGTCGACTCCAACGCTCCACGCCTTTATGCCTGAAGGAACGAAATCCTACTACTCTTACTTATAATTACTTAAAAAAATAGATTCGGCATTATGCATAAGACGTTAGGGCCTATTATTGTTTAGCAGAACTTTCACACACCTGTATACAAGAACCCACAGCGAATACAGAATATCAATAATAGGCGCACCAATACGTAATCACTCCAGTAGCAACATATGTTGGCTGGCCAAAGGTTGGAAATTGGTTGGCAAGGTTGGAAATACGTTGTAATGGAATATAAACCTTAGGTCAACCGTTGGCCTTTGACTGGCAAGGATTAAAATTGGTTGTGTAGGAATACTAACATAAAATTGACATTGGACCAATATTATTTTCCAACCGAAATCCAACTTAATAAACTTTATGAGGAAAGTTCTTAAATATGCAATAACAAACGTATGTTAAACTTATAATTGAAAGAAAACTCTTAAAATATATATTATTTTAACTTTTAATTAGTTTGTACAGTGTTGGACAAATGTATGAAAAACAGCTGTTGGTTATTAGCAAATATGAATGTGATAGTCCAACATTATTTTACAACCAAAATCCAATTTAATAAATTTACAGAGAATAATGCTAAACGTACAATAACGTGCGAATATCAACCTATTACTTAAAAGAAAACTGTTAAAATATATATTATTGTGATTTTTCATTCGTTGGTGCGGAGAGATGGACAAATGTCAGTCGGTAAAACAACAGTTGGTAATTTGCAAGTATGTATGTGTTATACCAATGATATTTTCCAACCGAAATCCAAATTAATAAATTCAATTAAAATAATGATCAACATATAATAACGTACATGTGATATACGTGATATACCATATAAATGAAAAGAAAACTGTTAAAATATAGATTATTGTAATTTTTTATTCTTTGGTAGAGTGTTGGGCAAATGTCGGAAAGACAACGGTTGGGTATCAGCAAATATGAATGTAATGGGCCAACATTATTTAATAACCAAAATCCAAATTAATAAATTTAATTAGAATAATGCTAAGTATACAATAACATACGAATATCAACACATAATTTAAAAGAAAACTGTTACAAATATTTTATTGTGATTTTTTATTCGTTGATGAACTGCTCGACAAATGCTGTAATATAACAGTTAATAATTTGCAAGTAACGAGATGGCTTAAGTTCCAGCGTTAGATACTTGGAAATTTTTTACATTTTCTTATTCATTAAAAAATATAATAAATTAATAGCATCTTACTTACATTCGGTCTATAAACAAGAACATTGTTCATGCGAAATTATTTTGTTCTAAGAGGAGCATTTAGTACAGTTCAAAGTAAAAATAAATTATATTAGAACAACACACTTTACATGCTTCAAAATCCAAATACCTGTATTGGCTTTTCATTAAATTCAATAACCACAAATATTATATGTGCCACAATGTCGTTACGACTGTATTATTTTAAACCTAGGATGGCTAATATCTTTGTATACCACAAAAATATAAATACTGCAAAAGTTTCAACTATCATGATACCGGAACATAGAAGTATCGATAATATCACAAAGTCACCAACATCGCATAGCACTAACATCGTATATGTATCGCCAAAATTGCATATTCTCTAATATTTCGATGATATGTGTTGTATAATAATGTGACGTTTGCAAAATTATGCAGACAAAATGAGTTACCACAAATAGTTGTTGGAAAACAGTATAATTGAGATTAACTTCAGGTACAGTAGTACACACAAACACACACGCGCACACGCGCACATACGCGTACACACACACACACATATGCAGGTGAAGATGTCGACTGGAAGACGAAGTTCGTTGGAGAGAAGCGAGTGAAAGGCCTTAATATACAGAATGTCTATAGATCCACTATCTATTTTCGGATTGGTTAGGTAAACACAACAAAATAAAAGCATGCATCATAAATGTAATTGTTAAATTTACTCCGAAAACAGTTACTCCTTCAAATGGTTTAATCCAAGAGTATGATCATCTAAGAGGATTCTACATGTTCACCAACGGTATCTCTGCAAAGTTCAAATCGCACAGATGCTTCACGGAATGCATTCTGCAAAATCCATGGTGTAATCTGTATAACTGCTTGCCGAATACGATCCCTTAACATCTGCAAGTTGTCAACTTCCGTACGATACACTTAAGCTTTTACAGATCCCCAGGCAAAGAAATCCAGTATAGTTAAATCCGGCGCTCTTGGTGCCCAGGATCTGTTTCCACCCCGCCCAATCCAGTGGTCTGGAAACTGGTCATTGAGGTAGTCCTGGATAATGTATGCATAGTGACATGGTGTTCCATCGCGCTGAAACCCATCATCATGAATGATATCATCTTGAACCACCTGTGGCTCTAGAAATTGTTCAAGCATATCACGATACACAGTTCCTGTTATAGTTTTTCCATAAATTGAAAGGGTCATACATTTTTGTCTTCGTCATTCCAAGCGACACATTGACATTAGGCGAATCATTTTGTCATGACGCGAATTCTCGTGGTTTAACAGTGGCCCAGATGCGACAGTTGTGTCGATTGTCCTTACCGCAAGTGTGGAAAATTGCTTCATCACTAAAGATGATGTGTTACGTCAAACCTTCGTTTTCAATCCGCTCAACTACATTTGCACACGTTGCTGCTATCGTGTTGGGTAATCCTCTTAATGAAGGTCATGTAGGATTTGAATGTGATATGGTTTCTTCTCTAATCTTGTCTTCAAGATCTTATGGATGGTCGCTCTGGGAATCTGTAGTCTCTCGGAATGCGTGGTTCCTCTTTAAACAGTTTGCACATCAAGCCAACACTTCTTTTCGCATCAAGAATTGACCCTGTTGTGTCAAACTTCTGGAGCAACTTCCGAATAGCTTTATCTGTAGGTCGTGGTTTGTTGAAATGTCTTTGAAATCTCTCCCTGATGACATTACACTTGTGTCCTTGAATACGAAGGGTCACAACCATGATACGCTCATTCTTGATCACCACCTGTTAAGCAAACATAATCGGTTATGAAATAACAAAAAATAGATAGCGACTTTATAGACATCCTGTAAACGACGCGACCCGGTGCAAATGCGGAGAGGAGGGAGTAGGATGGAATCAGGGTGGGTATCCAAGGAGCAAGCAAGGGATGGGAAAACCTAGCAACAAAAATAATGCGCTGTAGATCAATAATACTAGAACGAACCACTGTTAATGCGAGTGGCGCCACACTCGATGCAATAAACAAGAGTTACTTATCACATGCTTTGCACCACTCAGATATTTCGTTTTGGTAAAATTTGACAAAGAAACAGAAAACTGTAGGAAGGTATTTTAAATTTTGAATGATATCTAGCTAGGTAATGTTCGCTACCCCTTCATAAAATGGTGTCAAAACTAACATACCGAGTGATGCAAAGTTACCCCAACAAGTGTAAAGTTACTCCGGTTCATGGTATTTATATGTACAGGAAGCTCGGGAATTCCCCTTACAAACTTCTAGGACCTGTAGAGGGGACTGAGTAGACGATATTTTGAATAGGAACCCATATCCGGAAACGTGCCGTTACCGTACTACAACCATTTAAAATCAGGTGTATCACTCGTCCACTTACACTGAGGGAAAAAGCACATCGCAGATTTTTTGTGTTTGTATGCAACTGGGTAGACAGTACATTACGTCAGACGATCACCTGATGGCATGTGATGTCTACCCTGCCACGGTATCCTACCTAGAGCCCCATTCAAGCACCTTTGTTTTTCCGGTTTACATGGTTGAGTATACAATTGCGGAATACACAAACATGGTCCTCGTGTATGGCGCAGCTGAAGGTAATGGAAGAGCAGCTAGTCGGCTGTGTCAAGAGCGTTATCCACAATGTGCGACGCCATCGCATACCCTTTTCGCCACAATTATGCAACGGCTCCGAGAACGAGGTACCTTCACCGCCAACAGGAACGACTGTAGTGCTCCAAAGAGACACCACACTCCCGAATTGGAAGAGGCTGTACTGCATCACGTTGAATAGAGCCCGTCAACGAGTACACGATCAGTTGCGCGTGCAATGGGTGTTGCTCCTAGCATCATCTAGGAGATTCTGCATGAGCAACAAATACATCCTTACCACCTCCAAAGGGCACAGTCTGTGGGTCCAGCCTATTTTGCACCACGAGTTAACTTCTGCACGTGGTTCCTGAACCGCTGCAACGACGAACCCCTTTGTAGCACGGAAACGGTACGTTTCCAAACATGGGTTCCTATTCAAAAGATCATCTACCCAGTCCTCTGTACAAGTCATAGAAGTTTGTAAGAGGAATTTCCGAGCATCCTGTATTTTTAGACCATATTGAAGTTGCGAAAAATATTGCTACGTTAATGATCTATTGGTATATTGCAGAGTCCTAGTTGTTACCATGTGACTGGCGTGGTTCAGTGGGGAGAGACTAGGCTGGCAGCAGCCTTGTTGAGTTTGATTAGGGCGAGCACGTCATGACGATGCGGCAGGGCCTGTCGGCGCTGCACATGGCGGTACGGAGCCGGTCGCCGGCCATGGTGGAGCTGCTGCTGGAGCAGAAGAACGTGCTGGTGGGCGACGCGGCGCTGCACGCCGTACGAGACAACATGCCCGCCGTGGCCGCCGCCATCTTCCGCCGCATCGACCAGCTGGCCACGGGCGCCGAGTTCGGCGGCTTCCTCGGCAGCAGCGAGTTCCCTGAACACGTGACGCCGCTCATGCTGGCCGCCATGTGCGGCCACTACGAGACCGTCGAGATGCTGCTGCGACGTAGGCACACGCTCAACAGGCCGCACCCTCCCACGTGCCTGTGCGTACCGCTTTCACTGTCTCCCGCCCGATACAAGCATCTCATCCCGACATTTACCTACTCAACCCGAAGTCCTTGACTATACCCTTCAAAATAAGATCTTAGAAGGATAGGTCTTGGCACCTATGCGAAGAAGCTGTCGCCCTTATTAACTGATATAGTTCGTGAAATAGCAGTATAGTGCTGTTAAAGGCTGTTCACGATAACGTGAGCACTTTTGAAACAACCTTAGAAAAATGTCACTGCCCCTGCCTGCAAATATTTTAACGGGTGCACTGGGTGACATGCGTCCGATAATGTTGGTAACGATGGATGGAAAGTAGTACCATATGTTGACGTCGAATGAAACGTAAGTAACCATTTGTGATAGTTGAAATTATTTCTTAAGATTTTTTTTTTAATGCCTCAGTGTGTAAAAATTAGCAGATTTATAAAACGTTTACTTTTCTAATAATTTCACAGTTTCACTTGACTAACGCATGAATAAAGTGATGAGGCCCATGACAATGTTAATCTTACAAATCGTGGAAGAATACACAGCGTGGATACAAGTAGATTTTAAGCAAATCTTTCAAAAGTGCTAATTTTATCATGAACAGCCTTTATCAAAGTAGTGCTGGTTTTACGTGTCAAGTATAGCGCTAATGAAGTTTTTACTCTTAAAATATCGTTTTAAATCGTTTGGGGATATATTCAAACTCCATGTATTTGACAATTACGTTATATTATACCAAATTTGGAGGCTTAAGCAATGCAGTGAAAGTAATTTCTGACAACAGAATGGATAAATATCTAGGCAGTCCTTGGTATTATCCACATACTAAAGATGAAGTAGACCGATCTCGCTGGCTGCTCACAGCCTATCTCCATGTCTCAACATTGAATTGCTTTTCTGCTAACATGTCAAGCAAAAACCGCGTGGACTGAATTTTAGGTTAGAACACTGATTACTAAACAAAGTGCTTTGAGATTTATGTATACTTTCTCTGACCAATTTGTAATGCAGTTTGATTAAATGTAAATTGATAAAAGTATTTTATTTATATAAAAGTGCTTATCCTTTGAAAATTGAGATATAAACAAATGTGTTCATCACCGTTGACCATGTGACTTTGACAGTTGTGTTCCTTTGGGGTAGGTCAATAATAGGTACATGCGCAGAACACGAATAATCAGTCTACCTCATCTTTAGTCTCTGTGGTTCATACTTCTTACCTCCATGGTAGACAAAGAATTTTAAACCGCGCTATTTTGGCACAGCATTATGCGGCAACTCAGACAATATGAGTGACAACGCACGAAAATTAGTAAATAGCAAGTTTCAAGACCTGCCATTACATGGCCGTGCTATCCCAGATAGTACGGCAAAACATTTTATTTTTTCGTATTAAACTAACATTTATGTAACCTATGATGAGGTGTGAATAAGAGATTTTACAGTGTAAAATAAAATAATAAGCTAAATAATGATTTCTGCTTCTACAATTACATGCACAGGTAACAGACGCCACTTTGGGAGCACTCGGTAAATCTCGGGTTACTTCTTCCTGTACCGGCAGCCTCGCGAAGCACTGAGAAATTATTAGCTTCCTGTGTCATACACAAATGATTGAGTAGACTAATTTTGTCTAACTGTGGCTCACGATTTGTCAGCGGAACACAATATATTATCACTGTGAACATGGCCATTTATTGAACTTAGATTTTCCAGCATATCCGCAAATATTACAATAATTATTTTGCGTAAATTGAAATATTGTAGATGAATTGAACATCGACTTGAGAAGAGGAAATATACTAACAGTTTACAAGCACATTTTTGTGCAGTGAGCTAAACTATAGTCCAAGCCACGTGGTTTTGCAGTTTATTAATTTTTTTATTTATTAAGCATCCACTTTACACAACTTACGAGCTGAGAATGGTCAGTTGTTATATAATGGTATATACAAAAGTATATGATTAATAAATATACATAAATTACACAAAAACAGATAATACAAACAAAAAAATCTTATTTGGAAGAGTGTATACAAAGTTCATTATCAGAGTACAATTTGTTTTCGTTACGATATAAAAATACAATATTTCGTTGACTACAATACAAATACTAGTAGTACACTCTGCATATCTACATAATGTTATAGTAAATTAAAGTCATTGCAGATAATAATTTATGCTGTAATAATCATTTTCATTTAGATATGTTTAAGTAGTTTTTTGAAAACAGACAACTTTTTAGCTTTTAAAGGATGTTTCAGGGTTGCAGGTAGATTATTTATAAATTTTATTGCTGAGCTGAATAGGAATTTCTCAGATTTATTCGTTCAATGAGACGTAACATGAATGTGTTTTTTCCTTTGTGTCATAAGACTGCTTGTCCTTGTTTGTGCAGTAATTTACGTTTGTAATTCCAAAAATAATCATGTGTATGTATACACTAAAAAGTGTGAGAATGTTAGCTATTTTAAGTAAGGTTTACGAGACGTGAGAATTTTAATGTTTGCTATGATGCTTACAATTTTTTTTTTTTTGTAATCTGAAGACTTTTTAGAACTTGTGACACAGCCCAAAATATTATGCAAAATATTTAAATATAGAGTGGACATTCGGTTGGCAAAGAAAAGAAAAGCCGTTCAGTGTTATTACACACAGGTTGTTTACTGCACAGCTAACATGCATGCTATTCCCTCTACGTAGTGTAAATTACCTGCAAGTGGCGAGGAAGCGAGGCAGGTGATGATGCTCAAACCTCCAGTATGACTCAGAACACCGAATATTAGAACCAAATGGGTTTTGGACCCACGTCAATATTGGTTGTGTCATTGCCGTTAGCTTTCCTGTGTGCAATTGTGTAAAGTAAAATACAAACTTATTTATTTTTCTAAACGGCCCTTTTTAAATGCTCTGAGGGTGTAGGCTGGGCCCAAAATGTATGAGATGGAATTAAGTTGAGAATAGACTCCTTCAAACCCTAGATGCGTCTTGCAACATCACGATTTTGGCTTGCTTGCCCATTATATGACACGTCTTAGCAGTTATGGCCACTCCAAACTATGTTATAAGAGTAAAGTAGAAAGTTCGGGGACACAGAATATTGGATTCAGGCAGATGCACTTTCGTTCCAGCTGAGGATAAACCATGTCGAGTGTGTGACATTAACATCTGGAGCCCTTGAATTTGACCACGGTTAATATGACATTGACATGAACATTTCAATATTTTCGAACCAATACATTTAGGTGAGATTGCTTTACTCTTTTACCAACATATCTGCTAAACAGTACAACAATGTTAGGAAGTGTGTGAACCTAGCTTAATCATACACTGTATCATAGGGAATTCAGTGACTGGTCGTAGAATACATTTTTCATATTTCTGACATTTCTGTCATCGTTGAGGTAGGTAGGTAGTTGGGCTTAACGTCTCGTCAACAGCGAGGACATTAGAGACGGTGAAAGTTGCACAGGGAAGAGGTATTTGCGAAGGAATCGGCCATGGCCTTTGTTAGGGACCCATCACAGCATTCGCCTGCAGTGATTTCAGGAAACCATAGAAAACCGAAATCATAATGGCCGGACCGGGAATCTGTCATCGTTGAACGGTGATTATAGCAGCGAAGATAGTAGAAAGGAGAAGTGTTTAGTACAGATATGTGAAATGAGCAGATAAAGCAAATACCTTGTACTTTACTCATCTGTAGACTACTTCATATCTGTTTTAAAAATCCGTATCCATAATATGTTTGATAAAACTAATACAATAGTAAAGTGGACAGACCTAGAAAATTGCATTAATTCGTTCAAGTGTGATTTATGTTTTGAGTCCATATGAGTTGCTACGTTAAGTCTGCTGTGCTCACAGGGAGGAAATAAAGGAAGAAGACAGTCTGGAGGCGTCCTCTGCAAGGATAGACACCTACCGCGCAATTTCCAACCCAGCTTTCCTGTGCCAAGCCACCCACGACCCTATCTTGGCAGCCTTCGAGTTGTACAAGGAGCTGATGGAGTGCTCCAACATGTACCTGCCCTTCCACGCTGTCTACAAGGAACTTGCCTTAAGCTGCAGATCTCTCGCCGTCGATCTTATAGGTGCCTGTCTCTAGCGTCAGTAGTAGGAATTTTTTCGTCATAAAGTAAGCTTTTTCTATGGTGCCACCAACATAACATTACCTCCTGATCTTATGTTTTTTTATTGGTCGTATAGTCTTCTAGAGATCGTCAGAAACTTATGTATATTTATGTGTTCACAATTTTTCAGTTCTTGCTCGGCTGTAAATAGTACGGGCGTTTTGAAAATCTCGACGAATAAATGACTCCCCAGCAGAATTTTAATAAGTGTATTACGAAGAAGGTTCTTAAAATAACTAGAAACACAATTATTTCTTCGCTGGTTGCTATATAGGGCCAATAGATTATCTATTTTGACATCTATAGTAATATTATAAAGAGGTAACGTGGTTTGTTTGCTTATATGTAATGGTTAATTTCGGAAATTCTTATAATTCTTTCATTGTTTGAAAGTTACATTCTTCCAGATTGTCATAGGCTATGTTTAGTTCAAAAAAATTCCTTGAGAAATTTTAAAATTTTATGAACCAAGTCGGAAAAAATGAGCTACTTGGCTGCTTTTTAAGCATGCTAAACCAAAACTACAGGACCGATTCTTCTAATTATTGCACTGTTATAAAGATATATTCTTCCAGTTAGATGTAGGCTATGTTTAATTTTAAAAAAAGATTCCTTAAGAATTTTCAAAATTCGTAAACCAAGTTGGAGAAAAATGAGCTACTTGGCTGCTTTCTAAGTATGTTCTACCAGAGCCATTAAAGATGAATGGAAACAATTGTTAGAAAAAATTGTGTTTCTCAATTTAAAAAAATTTGCATGTAGTCGCAAGTAGTCGCAGGTAGTCGCAAGTAGTCGCAAGTAGTCGAAGGTAGTCGCATGTAGTCGCAAGTAGTCGCAGGCAGTCACGGGTAGTTGCAGGTAGTCACGGATAGTCGCAGTTAGTCACGGGTAGTCGCATGTATAGGTATGTATTTCATTAACTCCATAAAACCTGAGCGAAACGATGGTGGGTTGCTAGTTAGGTTTATAATATATCTATAATATTTTTTTTATCAAACGAATTGTTATACTTCCTTAAGTGGAGTACAGTTCATTCAGTTCATGAAGGGAAGTCAGGGGATAGTTAATTTAGCATAGCTAATTAAATAGGTAGGATCTTTACTGAATCAACTTTCAATAATTCTAGTGTGATGTGGTTATTGGGGCTAGGGATCGAGGTAGGCGTGAAGGACAATCTGTTATGGGAGGACAAGGATATAAGGGGCTCCAAGCTCGCTTTCTCACCCTAGCGTAAGACACTTACTCCCAATCGCCGCTCGGAGACGGCCGTTCAGGGAGAACCGATGCCGACTGAAACGTCAACCCTTAGCCACAGTGTGCACCACACTTCTCGTTCACACCCACCTTCTCCAATAACCTTCGTTTTCATTGGCTCTCCCTTGTAGCCTGGGCGGGGTTACTGCCGTTCAATATTGATAAAGCTGCAACAACCACACTGTGCCGGACAGACCCAGATATTCTACATACTTCTGCAGATTCCTGCATTTTCAGTCTTTGTATTACAGTCCATGTTGTTTGTGAACATTGTTTTTATAACAGTCGTTGGCCGCATTCCTACCTTATCAGGCCTCGCTTCTGTGTTGTAATCGTAACAGAATGCGTTCACTCTTGCGTTAGCTGGAGAAAATTTTCGTAACGCAACTCACCCATGGACTCAAAACTTAAAATCGGTATAAAAGAAAAACAACATGTTTATGTATATAAGCTACTAGGCCACTCATTTTCGAAAATGGTCTTGCGATTCCAGCTGAAATGAAGACGAGTAAATCAAGTACGTTAAAAATAATTACCATTAGATATTACGGACTTCGTTGTTGCACCTTCTATATTCCCAGCCTTTTCCAAAGATGATGCAAGGGAATTCTGTCTAAAATGACATACCCTTTTGTAATTGGTCGATATTTATGATTTCCAACTTCAATATTACAGAATGTTTACAGAAATAAATAATTCAACCCTATTTGAAATGAAATTACATTATAGCATTAACAAATTTGAATCATTTTAATATATTATCTTTGTATTAAAAAAAATATGCTTAGTGTGTGATTATAGGCTTATGTGAGGATAAAATGACATATTGGTATTCTATGGCTCGTATCTTCGAAGCCATTAGAAAAGTCCATATGATTTAATAATAAAAGTCTCACTGACACTGATTACAAATGAACAATTTGCAGCGTCTTTTAAGTCCTGCACACTCACACTGAGCCCATGATTTGCTCTACATGCACTGGGTCCATGAATCTCGTTGCTTGGACCTTCAGAATACATCTTCTCAGTACAAGCAGGGAACATCATAATATGCACACGACTTTGGTCTTCTGAAATTAGACCTAAACATCAACTTCTTATTTACAGTCGTAACTGATTTCCCTACTTTCTGTGATTTTGTCTTCAACATTTTGAGATATGGACTACTAGCATCTCAGCTGCTCCTTGACTTTTGCGTTTTCTTCGTTAACTTCCTTCAACTGTGGTTACTGGAATCGGTGAAAGTTATTCTACTATTACCATCTTGCTTGAGTTGTTTTGAGTGATAATAGTTTTCCCTTTTAAGGGGACTAGAATGCAAAGAGGTTGTCGCAGAAGTAGAAGACTGAGTATCGAGTGAAAGTTGTGGTTGTGCTATGCACTCCTGTGGTGATGCAGAAGCTATATCTACCTGTAGGCCTACATGATCCAGCTTATGCGATTCAGATATGAGCTGTGGTTGAAGATCAGAATCTGATGGAAATGTAGGTTGTAGTGTGGTAAGGACTACAACATTAACAAAGGTGCTTGAGGCTCTAACTCAGATGCCTGTGCCAGACCAGTTTCGTTTTGCTCAGTGGTGGGGCGATTTGTTGTCTCACTGGCAGCGAATAGGTGATATTCAAACTTCAAAAGTGTCGGGATTAATAGGAAACAGAGAAGTCAGCTCAAATCTACTTGCAGCGATTTTCACTATAGCAGTTTTCCCAAAGGCTACTGCAAAAAGACCACAGATATGGTAATGGGTCACAACTCTTTCAGGGTGAGTCCTAAGCCATTTTGATACCTCTTGGTCGTAGAAAGTTAAGTGGCTCATAAAAAGCCACATCCAGTGGTTGTAGTCTATGAGTGAAGTGTGGTGGGAGGCACGCGATTACAATACCATTTTCTTTTGTGAACTTGATGAATTCCAAGCTCTTGTGACGTGTGACTGGAATTACCATCTACAATCAATAGAGCTTTGTCCTGTTAACTTGCCTTTACAATTATGTGCAAAATATTGCAGCCTTTGTAAAAAGACAGCACCAGTTATCCAGCCATTATCTTGTGTGAGTCCTACACTACTTATAGGGGCTCCATCTATGAGCTCATTTTTCCAATTTTTACGAGCAAAAATCAGAGAAGGGGGACAAATGTCTGTTGTTCCCATGCATCACACTACTGTCACGTGTGGCCCTCTTTCTGTTCTAGTTAAAGTGCCAACTTGATGTTTTCCTTTTTGAGCATACATTTCACTGGGCTTTTGATCTGTAGACAAAGCACTTTCGTCCACATTGTAAATCCTTGTTAGCTGAATGCTATTGTCTGAGAAAGCTTTGTATAAATTTTGGAAAAATTCATTTACTTGAGTTCTATTGAAAGCCATAGCACTGGCTGGTTCTAGCTTCCTTAATGATATATCTGGGTTGCGATTACCAAATCCAGATAACCAATGGCAACCTGACAAACCGGTCTCTTTGTTCAAACGATGGTCTATCCCATTTTGTTCGGCCAACTCAAAAGCTAGTCTCCGTACATATGTAGCTGTTAAACCAAAAAAACCGGGATTCCAGCAATTTAATGTGATCCACAAGTTCCCTTTCGGTATTGGCATCAAAAGTTTTTTGATAATGTCCTAGCCCTTTAACCAGACCTTGAAATATCTTATTATTACCATAGACTAAAGATGAGGTAGACAGCTTATTCGTATTCTGCGCATGTACCCAACATTGACCTTCCCCAATCATGCACATCTGTCAATGTCACATGGTCAACAATGATAACGTGTTTGTTCATACAGTAATTTTCAAATGACAAGCACTATTATATGAATAATGTACTATTACCGATTTGAATTTTATCGAAAAGCGCTACAAATTCGTTAAAGGAAGAATAAAAATATCTCAAAAGCACTTGTTTACTAAACAGTGTTCTAACCTCAAAACCAATCCAAGCCATTTTTGCTAGACGTGTAGGCAGAAAAGCAGTTCAATGTTGGGGCACAAATATTGGTTGTGCGCAACGAGCGAGATCGGACTTCCTCATCTTTAGTCTATGATTCTTACCATTCTTGCACTGTCTTCTCAATGTAGCTTGAGGAACACCAAACGTCTTGGATGCATTCAGCCAGCGCAACTCGTTATCGACTGCCCGAATAGCTCGGGCCATTGATTCGCTGCTCCGGCTTTGCCTCGTAGTTGTCCTCTTATATTTTCCAACCATCTGCAAACAGATTATTACATACAGTTAAATTTCTTAATTAACAGACACAATCTAGCAATAGGGTAAAACGACACACCATGTCATTTTACCCATAAAACATGTACGCCATTTTACCTTGACAGCAGAGGTTTTAATTGAATAGTCTGTAAAGTTTCTAGTAAAACAAAATCCTATTCATGTAACTGTTATTAAGTAGCAAAATGCCTACTTTTTCTCTTTATAATATATAACATTGATAATAAACCACTTAAAAATAAATGTTAGTGAATTAAACCTATAAAATTTTAAAGTTTGGAATACTCACATTTCTTTTTCGTTTATGGAGCGAGAAATAACCAACCCTTCAAGCTGCCATCAACCCAATATCACTGCTGCTAACCATAGAATACTTTAAAGCTGTTGCGACATTCGTCCCTTGTGTGGATTTTGGAAAACACTCACTGTCATTTTATCCGAATATGTCATTATAGGCCGATTTCCCTTACATGCGAGAGTTGCCAATTGGTGGTTGGTCTCATGATTTACCGAACACTACTTGCATACTGTTCGGTAGGTCCACGACTTTATCCCGATCATTTATACAGCGTGGCATTTATACAGCATTAGTATTTCTTAGTTTTCGGAAACATTGTGTTCTAGATATCTCAGACGTTCTTTTCTTGACGTTTATTTCAGAATTCTAGAAGTTTTACCGAATTAAGAAAGCAGCAATTTCTGCATAGAGTATGATTTTTCGTGACAGTGTCCACTGGACTTGCTGTTGTATCCAGTGATGACTGTGTGTGTGTGTGTTGTGTGACAGGGCAGTGTCGTACCTCAGAAGAAGTGAAGATAGTTCTGATGCAGAGGAAGGGTTCCGACTACCCAGGAACGTTCGAATTCCCTCGGCTCATGCTGGCCATGATCTACAACCAGAAGGAGTTCGTCGCGCATCCCAACACTCAACAAGTATGGCCCAGTAATTACACACTATAGGTTGACGTGGGCGTAAGATATAGCTGCTTAAAGGCTGTTCACGATAAAGTGAGCACTTTTGAAATCAACCTTAGAAAAAAGCCACTATCCCTACCTGCATAATAATGGACGAAATTAGTGATATGTTCCCTGTAAAGTTGGTAACGATGAATGGAAAGTAGTTTTATATCTTAACGTCGAATAAAAGTGCCAGGTAACCATTTGTGATAACTTAAAGAGTAACTTCGTGGAATAACGCCGCTAATTCACAATTTTTGCCACAAATGTTACAGTTATAACAATAAAGATGCGAATCTTTTTTCAGAAGGTAGCTGTATCATTTGGGAACACAGCGTATATAAAAGTTTTCCAAAATATACGAATTATAAAAAGATTTAAACATTTTTATGTTGTGTTGTAAAATTTCGTTATTACCAGATATGGCGGAGAATATCGCCAAGCCTAGTCTTTTTAAAAATAAAAATACCAAAAAATAAAGATGTACTGTTTGCAGCACATTCATTATTCATAAAAGCGTTTACAAACTCGACTATATGTTGACAAAAAATGCTAGAAAATATCTTAGAAAACACTTAGAAAACTTAATCAAATCTCAATGGCTTTAAAATAGACAAACATGAATAAAAGAAAAAAAACTTAATATGCAGTTAAGTCTTTCAAATGTTCGTACACAAATCCAATCAAATATTTTAATTTCACTTAGTTATTTACACAACTTAGAAATTGGCCTAATATTAAAATAGCTTAGATAGGCTATACAAATGAAAGAAACAGAAAAATATGTCAACGCACATTTAAATTTTCTACCTAGATTAACATTTAAGTGGCACATATTTTTGACCATAGCGCCTTAATAATAGCTTTAAGAGTACTAGAACTAATTTATTTAGACTAGTGGGTGTAGGCCTAAATTACACCAAAATAAAAAGTTCTACAATAAAATTTGTAGACAATTGTGGAACTGAGCAATAACTGAAAGCTGCCCAAATCAGCCTATAGACAAAATGAAATGCTTTAGTAACACTTCGGGAAGTCATGCAGTAAATAAGTAATTTCATAAAATTATAATACTAGCGAAACGAAAGCCGACGAAATTGAATGATTTAATAGTCTTTCCTAAGTCAAAAAAGGGAGACACAAAATTATTATGGCCCATGTAACTCCTAAACCCAAAATATTTACAAGCCTAATTAGGTGTTGGAACATTCTAGTCACTGCTGCTTTCAAAGAGCAGAGCACACTCATCGTCACACAAGGTACATGAACCACAATTTTTAATGTTTCCCTTATCGCAAATTTCGTGGTACCACACTTTACACTCCACACATTGAATCCACGGCACGTTCATAGATTTGTAGTAGTAGTTACGGCCACAGTCCCGACAGTGCATGTCATCATTATTCTTACGAATTTTCACTCTATCATTAAGCACAGGCGCAGTAGATGGCTGGTCGGCATTACCTTGAACACCCTTGGAAAACAATTGACGAGTCAACAAAGTAGCTTTCACATTTAAGGAATGGCGAGTTTTCTGGGTGTTTCGGATAATTTTAGGCGTGGGAATCAGACTATGTACAGTAGCTAATGATGTTGATGTAGTTGGAATGTTGTTGCTGGTTGACGGTGCTGTAGGTGTTACTGGTATTGTGGATGTCTCCAAAGTCCAAGAATTTGCAGAAGAACTTGTAGGCCTAGCTTGTAGTGATGTGCGATCTGATACATCACTAGGAGCAGAAGCTGTCTCTGGGATTACATGTGGATTGGATGGGAATATTCCTGTAACTCTAAATCCAGACGTTGCATGCTTGTGTCCAGGCTTCAGTAAACAGATGTCCAAACTGTAGTTTCCCTAGTGGTCCTCCTGGATTTTTCCTCCAGAAATTGTCCACTGCCGAGTTCCAATAAACTTTCAACGACTTAAAGAAACTCTTGTCTATGGGTTGTAATTAATGGATCCAATGTGCAGGCAAACAGAATAGCCGTATCCCTAAGCTTTCAGCAACGTCAAGCACACTGTTATCTAAATGACTGCTGTGACCATCAAATATGAGCATAGCTTTTCCCGGTATTCAGTGCGAATTAAAGTGATGCAAGAAGTTACAAAACTCCTCTTTCGTAATATACCCTTTAGGGGTCATAGGAAAAACACTACAATTAGGAAGGTCATCTCCAAATTATTTTTTTTTAATACTACCCTTTATACAATATCATAGGTGGAATCCAGTTCGTGCCAGTAGCGTTAGTGCAAGCCATAACATTTGCAGTTTCGTCCTTTTCTCCATGAGTTGCTGCATGTACACATTTACAACCTTTTTCAGCTGCGAACAATTGTAGGTCAACTGTAATCCACTCTAATCGACATTGCAAATAAGGTGGGGCTGATTTTGAAGACTCATTTTGGCTAGAGTTTTTCCTAACAATTCAAAGTGTGCACTAAAAATTTCCTTATTGAACCTAATAAGCCTGCCATAGCTAAGATTATTGGCGTCTCTTAACACAATATCATTATTTCTTCTCATTAAGTGCAAAGTGCGTCTTAGGGCTAGGCGCCATACGTCTTCAAGGGAGGAAAATCCTGCTAGGAGACATGCATCGCGGCAGCGAGGGATTGGGCAGCCATGGCAGAGATTAGGAGCCCGTATATAACTATAGTTAAACTATAACTAAGAATAGAAAGGGAAAAACCGGCATAGACATCGTAAAAACCCTTTCGACAGGAAATAATTAAAAATGTTACATGCATTAATAGGAAATGCTACAGGAGACAGATAGGAGGAACCATGATCTTTATTAGCAGGTAGAGAAATACTAGTAGAGAGAGGGCGGGACATCTTCTTCTTTGATCTTTTAAATTTGATGCTGGCTTAACCCGAGTGATGCTCGCACATCAATCTGGTGACGGCAGCGGCGCAACTCTGAGACTCCCCCCCCCCTCCTCCTATACGCTTCTTTCCCCGTATCACCAGTACCTCTAAATCTCATGTTTTAAATAAAAAATACTTGCAGTTACAATCGAATTCATAAAATTACACATACAAACTTAAAATTACCGAAAAATTGTATGCGTAAATATACACTCACAGATATTCCAGAATGTAATGCAATTTTACACACACGTGGTCACTGTAAAATTATACAATGGAAGATGTACAATTTCACTGACTTTGCATTGTTGCGCATACAACGACCATGCAGCAGTAAAAATACTCAATTATAGGTTTTAATACGGGCAGTGGGTGAGTTTTTACACGTACTTCAAAATGAATTAACACCAACCTTATGTTTATTAAGCCACACATTAATGTATTTTCACCAAAGACTTGTAGTACTCTCTGGATTATTAAGAACATTTGTGTGAAATTATACGTACTCTAGTGTTGTTTTTACAAATTGCGCATACAAAATGTAAAATTACCACAAATTTGTATATATAAATTTACATTTATTTTCTACAGTGTGGATTTACCGGATGCCACTCGTATTGTCGTTCCCATAAAGGAAGTATTTGCTCATGTAACTTAGAGCTACATGTGGCACAAAGGCCTGAATAATGGGTGGGAAATTGGACCGTTGAGCACTTAGGGCCATTGGAGTCCGGAGTCTGAGTAACAATTTAAAGGACAGTCGGCTTAGCTGGCTGTAAAAACCACAGTGTGAGATGTAACAGCAACAAACCAAAGCGTATTTCTGGTGTGGCTTTTTCCCAGTTGTGTCCTCACCGCACGCATGAACCTCTGTGCAGGTATTGCTTTCGACGTGGAGTGGGGGATGGCATGGATGGAAGATACGATCGATCCCTTTGAAAATACTGACGGTGCTATCCAGGGTGATCTTCCTGCCGGGCATAACCGTAGTGTACGTGCTGGCCCCATTCACGTCGCTCGGCCAGTTCTGGCGGCTGGGTGTCAACAAGATGATCAACAGCGTAGCATCTTACCTAGTGTTCCTCGCACTTCTGGTTGTCCAGTCATATACTGACACGGATAAGCACAGAGTAGAGCCATTCCACTACGGCAAGTCTCCCGCGATATTACACAGCTACTAATGTTTGTGTACATGTGTTATTTGTCTGCATACAGAGTGTATCGTAACTACATGGACAAACTCCGCCTGTGTGTTCATCCCCTTAAAATCGACCAAAATACCCTAAAAACTTCCCTTTTTTCCCGGAGCAGGCAAGAGGGATTAGTGACCCCAGGGTCAGGGATCCGCGACCCAGGTGCCATGGATCAGTGACCCATGGTCAGGAGCAGGACCTATGACCTTTGACCTTAAAAATAAAAAATCCACAAAAATAAAAAATTAAGAAAAAAATTGATTTAAGATTAATAAAAAAATTATTATTAAAAAACTTAGTTTAAAATAGTGCAAAAATTTATAAAATACCGGCGGCCATTTTTCCCTTTTTCCAATCGAAATGTCCCTTTATCCTTAAAAAATTCTTTTAACAAATTTTTATTTAAAAAATCGTTTTAAATGTTTTAAATTAAAATACTTACATTTCCAGAGGTCTAACCCCGCACCATCAATTACTCACCTCTGTTCAAATCCAGCAGATGACTGACTCCCTCGCCTCCACTCCCCTCACATATAATCATTCCGCCATCTAGATTTTTTCATTCGTCATTTGTTTACATGCTACTGGAGGCCGCTATCTTTGTGTATATGCTACTGGAGGCAGCCATATTTATTTATATGTTACTGGAGGCCACCATCTTTGTGTATATGTTACTGGAGGCAGCCATATTTGTTTTTCGTACGTCATTTGTTTATATATGTTACTGGAAGTGGCCATATTTGTTGTTTTCGTACATCATTTGTTGGGAGGCAACCGTCTTGCTAGATGCAGTCCTCCGTGTTATTTTTATTGTAATTTGTTTTATAGTTTGTGTCTCACCTTTGTGCGACAACTGGATTATGCCACCTGATATAGGTCTGTACCGAATGGTGACATTGACCATTCGTACAAAGTACTTAAAATGATTTATTATTTTTTATTCTTATATATAAAGTGGGAAAGATTTTCTGTTTGAAATAAAACACAGCATATATTTTTTACATAACATTTATAGTACACACTAATCTTCTTCGACGTTCACTGCTCGATGTCCGCCTCGCCGACCCAGGAATTGTAGCAAGCATGGAAACTCCACCACTTGAAGCTCGCGATGCTCGAAGATGAGTAAACTGTTACGGTGTGCGAACAGTCAGCTACGCTCATGACAGTATTTTGATGATTCTGTCTCGGCAATTGTAAGATACAAGCCTGTCGTTAAGTATCGGGTAAAATGTGTATGTGTTGGCAGGAATATTTCCATGTGCAGTGAATTCGATTCTGCAGTCGACCACATTGGAGGTAATACGCTCGTCCTGTTTACTCAAATCGAATACCACGAATGGGGCCAAACTCTTGAAAGTATCAGGACTCAATATCGGGTTTGGGTGCGTCCATAATATGCAGTTTGTAACCAAGCATACATCTGATATGCCAGCAGGTACTGGCCATTTACAAAGTTCGTGTTCATGTCTACATACATGTAGCTTTCGATATTCAAAAATATTTTGCCATTTTCTGTTTGGCATGTGTCAAACTGCCAACGGCTTACTCGTACATTGTACTGTCTTCCGGTCTGTAGATCAACAATGATGTACCTCGGTTTCTCAGAAACAGAGCTGGTTTTCACTATCCAGTTAATGCGCTGGCTTGTTGGCAATCCAGGGTATATCTCCAGACTCCACGACCTGAAAGCCACATCGATGTTTTTACAATCTTCCACATTCTGCAATATGTGTAGGGGCTCTGCAGTGCTCAACTACACACGAGGCAGCATCCATTCGATAGACTGTAGGTTCAGGTCCACTGCCTCCAGGTTTTCTCCCGTACCCACTATGGTATCCAAATATGTATCGGTGAGCATTATCACCAGCTCCTCCTTCGAGTTGAAGATGATTCGTTTGTAGACTTCAGCAAATCCCAATAGCATGGAGAGCAGAACACACACTTCGAACCTTCCTTCGGCATAAATGAGAACACTATAGCCATCTTCGATTCCCCAGTCTGCAAACTTGGCTGCAGGCAGCTCATTCGGCATGAGCGAAAGGTAATTTTTGATCGTTGAGGTTATGCCCACATCTCGCGACTGGTTCACCTCGGCCCCGTTGAAAAAGGAGGCGATGCGATCGATCAGGTGAAGAATTTCATTGCTCATTATTTTCGTCGATGCTGGATTGGTCCCATCTTCTTTCGTCAGAGTCCCCCTGATACATGGTAAAGACTGGTAAGGAAGAGTGATGATATCTTGGTGTTGGACTGCTATCCGAACCTCCAGTGGTAGCGTGTATGACCCGATTAGGAACGGTTGGTACACATGAAGTTCCACCTTCGTTATGCTGTCTTCGAAAATGGTCGGCTCTTGGTAGTTTAGGAAATCTTCCATGGCGATTGACGTCGTAGCCGAGACTGCATAGGATAATCTCGTAGCACATGTTAACTCCTTGGAGACCTATGACATACCAATGGTAGATTTTTCACGTGTTAACTCCTTGGAGACCTGTGGCATACTGGTGGTAGGTTTAGCACAGCACATTCTTTTATAGCTTCTGGTCGGAGTATAACTTATACCCATCTTCTCAAATGCAGGCATAGGATGATTTCTTCGTTTAGAAAGTTTACCAACTCTCTGCGCTGGTCGAGGACTGTCACGACCACCTCGGGTACTCTCTTCACGACGACTGGAATTCAAATGATGCCTTGCGGTGCCACGACCAATTTATAATCTGGTGGGACCATAGGCGAAAATTCGTTCAGCATATCGCTCGGCCTGCCGTTGAGGTATGTGCCACTCGCCGAATTGCAGGTTATTCCTATCACACTGACTGGCAAAATATTTACAGGCTGCGACGACATGTGTGTTTTGCCAGCTTTGTTCGATGGTAACTGGTTTCGTAAAGTCGATATCTCCGTTGCGTCTGATAACACTTGTCAGATTATTGGGATTCCTATGTATATCGAATTTAGTGTCGGAGGGCAGCGAATATTTTATAAACCTTGCAATGTCATCTATTTCATAAGAACCAACGGACAGCGAAACTTTATGGGTACATTACCACTTTTTACGAGGTTCAGCTTGGAGTTTTTTTCATAATTTTTCCGTATCGCATTGTAAGTTTGAAAATCGACAAGGCCTATGCTTCATTCCCCCTCCAGGTCGAATTGCGGAAAATGTACCGCACGCATCTCGGAGCTACGACCTGTCAAGGTAAGCGTTTTCGACATGACTGATGGTTTTATTGCGGTGTATAGCCGTTTTATACAATACTTGTACGAGCGAACCAGGAAATGAAGGTACAAATGTCCGCAGTTCCACGTGTTAGGCAGCTGCCCCATTCCGTAATTGTAAGTTAGATTACAATTTTTCAGGTACTTTCGCTATTTAGGAGGAGGACGCAAATTCCCAAAACTATCATAATAATATGCGTGTTTACAATTATTTACGTAGGCTACCCAGTGCCTGCCGGGCCCTGCAGTTGTATCCAGATTAATTACGGTGCCTTATTCTCCTTTGGGTTTAGCGGGCAAACTATCTTTCATAAAAACTCCGCGAAAATGAGGTATTTTCAATATACGTGTAAACAGTTCCAAATCCACATTCGTGAGTGTTCGTTTCGGTAGAGATATTATTACTGTTACGTCCTACTGCGTCGCTTTTGCACACTTCCGCCTCCTACTGGGTATGGTTTTAGGTAGATGCCTTGCGGTTTTTTTTTTTTACCTGCGGCGACAGCTTCCATACTTACATTGTGTCTTTGTGCCTCGGTCAACTGCTTCCGTTCGTTCGTTGCTGTGTTGACAGCTAGGGCGATACCACTCGTGGCTCCGATTAGGCCTCCAAGGGCTGCATGTGCGGGCAAATGCAATGGAAAAAATCTACCAGTTGATATTTTCTTAGATTTAGCAACTTTTCTTCTTTTAGTAACTTCGTTTGTTTTCACTTGTGCTTTTCTTTTGGTCTTATCACCCATGCCAATTTTCACTTTGGCATTCATCAAGTTCGAAACACCCCCGGCTGCTATTTTTTCGCCGAGCCCGGCATCTGATGATTTTCTTATTTCGCCCGCCTTCTTTGCAAGTATCTTGTCTGCCCGGTGTCTGGCTTGCAGATCCTTGTGCTGGGAATAGGCGATGTCGTGCTGCTTGGATACCGCGTCCAGGGCTTTTATGCCAGTCTCGTTGTGTGACAACCTCTTAGCTGGCTTGGTTCCTGGCCCGCGGAACCAGTATCCGGGAATGTGCAGCTCGAATGGTAAATTGTTGATCGGCGTATCGACAACCCCGCTTGCAGCTGCGGTCTTACCTCTTCGAGACATTGTGGTGAACTGAGCGAGAAAAGTATAAATTCGCTCATTTTATACATTTTTGCTTCAGTATCAGTCTCGACATGGAACAGTACGGACGTATCTCATATTCCAATATGACATTTTTGTGCGAAATCTATTAGAAACTCTTTTCTCGACGCGATACTTTGAAGAGACAGTTTAAAATTTGCAGCATTGGTTCTCCAACACCACCGCCGCCACCGCCACCACCACCATAATATTGCAGTGGTAATATACATATTATCGAGCAAGATGTTACTCTACCCATAAGCATTCACGCCAAAGATTATGATATCTCCCAGGAATCGTGGCATGGAAGTCTATTTCCGAATACAGTAATGTGCATCATCGTGGGGCCATGAAATTGTGGGAAAACATGCATCCTACTGAGCCTGCTGGACGAAGAGAACGATCTCCAGTTCGAGAAAGTATACCCTTTCTCAAAATCGTTCCAGCAATCGAAATACCGATGATTGGCACGAGTACTGCAGGCCGTGGAAGGCATGGGTTATTTCCCATGCAGTTATAATTAAGCTGTCGTATCTTCGAACGAAGCACTACTAAACTCGATATTTGTCTTCGACGACATTGCCTGCGAGAAACAAACTTGTATTCAAGAGTACTTTAGCATGGAACGTCATTCATGCGTGGATTGCGTGTACCTCGGCCAGACTTATTCGCGCATACCCAAACAGATTCTTCGCGATAATGCTAATATGTTGGTGCTGTTCCACATGGATGAAACGAATTTGCCTCACGTTTATGACAATCACGTAAATACGTATATGGTGCTATCAAATTTCAAACATATGTGTTTTTGTGCTGGAAAGACAAATACGGATGTGTTTGACAATCGAAAACGTCCGTCCCATATATAATGGGAGATACAGGTGCGGGTTCGATCAGTTCATAGTCAGCCGTCGAGAATGAGTTTCAGCATTTCGAAATTTGGGCACAGTAGCCTCAACATATGCCATCATAAAGACAACGATGTTGGTTGTCTCGTACCCGGAGATTATGGAACTTGTGATGCTGGTAGAATAATAATTCGAAACGTTGATGAACCCGAACAAACTGGGGATACTACTACTAAAGATTTCGTCCTCGAAACTGGTATTGACATCATCTCGGAACTGCGCAGAATGTTGGCTGAACAAAATGCAATCTTTCGAAACTACCTGTCCGAGCTCGGAGCGAAGATTGGGCGTGTGAAAACGGAGATCGTCCGCGATATGGTGGCCATGAACGAGCACGTGACGAGTGTTCAAAGGCAAATTATCGACAGATTGAATGTAGCATCTGCACAAAATGAAGAGAATCTGAAAAAACCTGTAAGGATTTATGACACATACGTTCGATACGTTCGATAACTCGATTTCCCACCTCGCCACGAAAACAGATATTCAAGATTACAGCGAACATCTGAGCAAGATCGAAAGTATGTTGGCGGAGACTCACGACTAAACCTATAAAAGAGAGCGACAGTGAGAATTTTTATTCAGTATAATGGCGGACATTGCTAGCGAACTACATCCGGTGATTCAGTTTGTCCGCTCAAAGTATTTGCTCGCCAGGAGAGCCAAAATTTCACGCGACCGTTTAAACGAAGAAATTTTCAAGCCCTTTACTCATCCTCTCGATGTACTCAGGGAGAGCTATGGAGCACCCGTAGCTCTTAAGTCCACAATCGACAATACCGCTAACTCTTTGCAGAAGCGAAAGCATGATGAAGTACAGTCAGATCAGGACGATGGATCGGATGCGGATTTGCCACACAAGAAGAAAGTAGAGAGGAGAGCCCTGAAATCTAATGCTTTGGCTTGACGGTACTTACGATCGTACACATCTCGTAATAATGATACGATGTACGGTGTATACAGGCATAATGATAAATGGTTTCTCGGTGCTGATGAAATAGAGTTTCCACCAGGCGGGAGCATCCGGGTTGCTAATTACACGGTCCGTTTAACCTCCGGACTATACGAACTTCTATTTTGCAAGGTTCCCAGGGAGTTTACAGAATCCGACTTCCTCGAATACAAAACTGTGCTCGAACTCAGGCATGGACTTTACTTAGAAAACGATCCTGAGACAGCTGTTTATAAGGATTAAGATCACGAGAAAAATCGACCATCTAGCAGAACTCTTCAGCGGCCTAGCACTTAAAAGCGGCGAGGGTATGAAGAAGATGGACGATAGGAAGAACATTGACTATGTATTCTTTAACGACCCGAACGAGCTGGTGGATAGGCTGCAGCTACTGCTTGCTTAGCAAAGTGTTGGAAACTACTCCCACACCAACGAGATTGTTTCAATCATCGAAGAACTTAAGGAAATGGGCTACATACTGCTGGAATCAGCTCCTACGAGGGGTAGCGCTGCATCACGCTGAGGCGAGACGCAGGGTGACCTCGGACATCTGAGCCTTGTTTAAAACAACGCTTCCCGGGGGATTGAGCACGAGGTCAGAGTAGTCGTATATAAGCTCTGTGCGCCATCTTGCCTGCTACTGCCGGAGGTGCTGTCCGTGAGACGCCCAGACGAGAGTACCACAGTCGGTGGTCCGCCATCGACGCCAGACGAGAGCCCGCTGTCGAGAGAGCTGTGCTATTGCGACGAGACAAAGGGCAAATATTGAATCCCTGGTAGGGCGACGTAAGAAACGATAGGGCGCGGGATTCGCGACGGCGTAAACTCCATACGAGCTTTGTTGAGCAGCGTTTGCGTAAATCTACTTCATCTTAATTAAGGGCATCAGCGCCCCTGTGAAGAGTAAAGGCGAAGTATGATTGATATTTGCTTTTTTCGTGTTAAATATCTATATTGGAGTTAGAGAAGCCTTCTTGAGGCTTACTTGTGATTTGTTTAGTGTTTAATAAAAGTAGTATTTTGTATGCGAGTGCTTTATCCTTGAGTTATCTTTGATTCCCTTAGTTAACGCATGGCCTGCTCCCTAAGGAGAGGTCACAGTAATATGCATATAGGCCTATGTTTTTTGCATTTTTTTTATGTATACACATATTGTATTAATCTTAACTTATATAGGCTGTTCACGATAAAGTGAGCACTTTTTAAGGCCCTCCCAACAAGCATTAACCACTGATCAATATATCTTATTGCCGCCTCAGGCATTAAACTTTGATGGTGGTGAAATATATACACAGTGTTTATTGGTAACATTGCAATGTTTATATTAAAAAGCAGCATGAAAATGGAAATTAGATGAAAGGAAAAAATTTATAAGAGTCTTAAAAAGTGCTCACTTTACCGTGAACGGCCTATAGCAATATGCAAGCCATACTCATGATTTTAAGTGCTCGCTCAGATGGTGGATGTTATTGAGTCCCATATTTTTTTATTGCATTATATGAGATCCGACACTGAACATGAAATAGGGAAACTTATACAACCTTTACATTTTTCTCACAGGTCTGGAAATTACGATTGTAGTTTTCGTGGCTGGGTACGTGTGGAATTTGGCCAGAATATGTTTATTGCTCGGTGTCAGACATTTCCTTCATGGTCCTAACAATTGGTAAGTTTATTTTTACTGTAGTAATACTGGTTAACACGCCTTTGTATTTGTTGAAGATATTGCTAAACAAGTTATGACTCTAATTAAACAGCATCAGTTTGAAAAATAAAAGTATCGCTACACTGAAAGACACTAGTAGACACATCTGGTCTTGGAGTCTTGCTATCAGATAACACTTTAGGCAACGCATATGCCACAAATATTTGAAAAAAAAAAAAAAAAATATATATATATATATATATATTGACAGAGGTAAACAATGTAACGTTACGGATAAAATTTTTTTTTTGCAAACAGAAACATTTAGTCAACTCCACTATGTAAGTAACAGGCAGAACTATTTCTTTTCGCATCTCAATTTTGTTCATACGAAAAAATAAGAACATTCTGGCACATGTGATGCAGCTGGTTTAATTTGTTGTACATATCTGAATAAAATGCATTTCATATAACCCTTCTTCAAACGAGGCAGGTAAAGTATTCAAAGATTGTTCATAGTACAGTAAAAACATTTAAAGTCAACCTTTGAAAAATTAAATACTGGCGATAACTACTACTGCTACAGTACACGCTGGCGTGCAGGCTCCCAGTTGTTGGAAACGAAATTCATGGGTAATGAAGTTAGTGCTTGTTTTGTACACATTAGAGTAGTACGAATTTGCATTTTTAAGTCATTTACATTCCCAACAATGTCACGGTGGTATAGTGGTTAGACTACTCGCCTCCCACCTAGGCGAACCGGGTTCGATTCCCGGCGGGGTCGCTCCTGGATTTTCACGTGTGAGAATCGTCTAGGACGATCCCGCTGGTCAGCGGGTTCTCCTCGGGCATCTCCTGTTTCCCCCGCACTTTCATTCCGATCTTTCTCCATACTCACGTCGATTCACCCTCATCGGCTCTCAAGACCTCGAAATTAAGTTCCGCCCAAATCTCTTCACTCACTCACTTCATTCCCAACAATGCCGCTGTTTCGCTTTTGATGGTGCGGTGATGCAAATTTTACGTATGGTGGAAGGGTACAAAAAATGAGAGGGATAGTGTATCAAAAGTGCTCAGTTAACAATGATCAGTATATACAAGCCTTGTTTGGACCACAGACCAAGGATGAGCCAGACCGATCCTTCGTCTTCTGCACATGTACCCAACATTCAGTGACGTTTATACCATAGACACAAGGTAGGTACTGCTTATTATATATATATATATATATATATATATATATATATATATATATATATATATATATATATTGGAAATGTTTGACTCTTTATAGTTTTCGACTTAACTTTAAATATTTTTAATTCTGAGTTTCCCGTTTCCGATTCGACAGAGTTTTCGTAACTCCCGTACTGTACATGCATAGTGCTGCTGTCTAGTATTTATTTACTCGAACGGGAGCGACTAGCGATGAATTGAACTCGCAAGCGACAACACCCCACATGCTCGACCGCGTTCCTTCGGCAGGGTAAGCAGTCGTTCTGTTTGCGTCCTCCAATTCTATATTTTTCCTTAGAAAGTGGATGAAAGTGTTCGGGAAAACGGGAATTTTCTTATAATTTATAATATGCTCGCTAAATAATGTTCAGTTTAGTTATTATTAAATTTATTTCGTTTCTGTTTTATAACTAATGTTAGATATTATAAAACGGCAAATACACGTGGAGGGTAAGCAGAGACGGAAGTTGCGTTTGTCAGTAGAAATTACTTACCCTGTAAAAAATCTCACTACACGCCACTGCCAACATTGACCTACCCCAAGCCATTACAACTGTCAAAGTTACACAGTCAACAGTGATCAACGTGTTTGTTTACACGAGCGTCACCGAGAACTTCTCCAAGGGAAGGCATATGAATTAGAAAAAGTTTCCTTTAGAGGAGCGTGGTTTACACCTGTGTTTTACCCTAAATGCATGCAACAAACATCCGCGACTTTTAGTATTGATAAATTTGTTTATCGTTAACAACATACCGTATAATATTAAATACGAACGCACAGCCAAATATCAAAATACAATCATGGAAAACCAGGAAGAGCTCAATCAGTCCTCCTCCCAGCAGGGATTTGCATTTTGAAGTAACTTAGCTGATGAGCAATTTATTTGTTATAAAAATTATTTCACATTTCATAGAAAAAGTACAGTTTCCTGGAGAGCCCTCCCTCCCCCCCTTCCTTGCCCACCACTCCTTATGACGCCCATGATGGTTTATATCTTAATTTAAAAAATATGAATACTTTGATATGAATCAAATACTTTTACAAATTTTAATTTAATTAAACTCCATTACAAACTGGATATAAGAACTAAACACATATCTCAAAGCACATGTTTATAGTCTATTCATGGTTTTTTCACCTTTTTAAATCAAAACTTTCAAAAATCTCCCGATGTATGATGTGTTTAGATATTTCCAACATATGCCATATATCACAAATGTTTTATACTTGTGTTTATAAATGTTAATTTATTTCTGTTAAATTGAAAAGTTATTCATATTTCATCTATGAATTATAACGCTTCTTTTATAAATAGTTTGAATAAAAAAAACAGCGAGAAAACATGTGTGTTGACAGCGCCTAGTGAGAAATAGTTGTTATACAAAATACTGTTACACCGGGCGCGCAAGAATTCTGTGTGTTGTCCTTTGGCGGAGCAATATCCTGTAAGTATAACTTTAGCAGGGCTTCAGAAAAGACTGAGGTAACCGTGAATGGATTATATATAAACAGTGTTACAACCTTAAGTCCTATTCACGTCTAATATAATAGTCGTGTTGTCAGAAAAGCAGTTCAGTGTTGTGGGACACGGAGACTAGTTGTTCGTACGTGAAGACGTACGTGGCTGCGCACAGAGCGCTCGACGTATTGGGACGTGCGTGTGTGTGTGTGATGCAGGTACGACATGGCGACGCATATGTGCTTCGCCGTGACGTTTTCGTTCTGGCTGCGCGTGTGGCAGGAGGCGAGCGAGCGGCCCGAGATGGCAATCGTAGAGCGCAAGTTCTGGAACTGGCTGGACCCAGCGCTCGTAGCGGAGGGCTTCTTCGCCGTCGGCACCATTATGGCCTTCGGCAGGCTGCTGCTGCTCTGCCAGCACAGCTACTACCTGGGCCCGCTTCAGGTACGGCCCTGGCCATCGACACACAGCCCCAATTGTGGTCAACAACTGTACTTACATTCGGTTCCCGGTCCTGCCATCCTGTCATTAGGTACTGTCCATAACTTTATAGACGTTCATGTTCGAGTAAACCCAGTATGGTTCTGCGGACTACAGATAACACTTGGTGTGCGCAACTTTACTCTCTGCAAGGGTGGGGCCGCGGTGGCTGAGCGGTTAGACTTCTCACTTCCCACTAAGGCGAACTGGGTTTAATCCCCAGCGGGGTCACTCCTGGATTCTCGCAAGTGGAAATCGTGCCGGACGATGCCACTGTTCGGTGGGTTTTCTCGAGAATCTCCCACCCCGCGCTGCTCCATTCTCATATCATTTCACCCTCTTCGGCTCTCAAGACCACGATGTTAAGAGCCTCCCAAAGCTCTCAACTCAACTCCTCTACAGAGTTGAAATAAATAGGGGTGGGGGACCGGGTGTGAATTCTACCTCCTTAAATTTAATAAATTACACCAGAGTGAGTGTAAATTGACACTTTTCTGTACAGGATGTCGTCACATTGTATAGTTGTATACAGTATATTGTTATGAATGGCCAGACAGAGTATTTCTTTTGATATCAGAGAATTTGTTACAAAGTCAAAACAAAGTGTTTAATGATATAAAGCGAATGGGTTCTGGCGAGATGTGTGTTTGAGTTACTTTTACGAAACAGATCAGGAGTGTGCATGTTAACGGATCTAGCAATACACATTTATTTAGAAAGATAAAGGCAAGCGGCGACGCAAGCAGGCTGAACAGATAAAATTTGGTGGATAGGAGTTGTGACTCCTACCGCTAGATATTCCGTAAAATTCGATGTGTATCGAGGTCGGAAATCAATCACTAGTCGGTACGAACTTAAGTCAGCGGAAGCAGGTGATCTGGTTTGGATGAATACGCGAAGCCTTTGGACGTGCTGAACTGGGGAACCTTTCCCGAGTTTCCTGGGTACCTCGAGTGTGGTATCGTCGCTTCTCGGCAGACACGATATAATCGTTGCTTGCCTCTTGGGACGCACTCGTGAGGTTCTAGGCGCCGGACCTGCCTGGCTCTTTGGTAGGCAGCTTGTTCCGGACCCACTAGGGGCCGGGCTGGGTTCCACCAGAGCCTCGGTCTGCTGTTCTTTCTGCTTCAATCAATGTAGGCGACTCCTCTCCATGCTGCTGAGTGGTTGGACTCGCTCTATTTTTGGCTTTCTTGGTGGATTTTTGCATTTTGGTATCGGCTTGGTGATAAGTTTTAACTTCTGGGGGCTGCTGCTTCCATTTTTTGAAATAAATAACATGAATCAAGCACTCGAAGATAGATAACTTATCGGTCTTTATGATAGTATAATTAGTTTTCCCAAATTCGTAACAAAAAAGGGGTTATTCAATTTTTAAATCCAATGGCCCGACACAGAATCGCGATTTTGATCACTAATTTTAATGAGTCACAATAGGAAGTGTTATTTATAGATCCAAATGGATCAGTCACTGGATAGTTTGCGCAGCTTTAAGCCCTTGAACGGCACGTGTTTCACTCTGGAGCTAGCGCAGGGAAGCGCAGGGAACCTATGAGCGTCGCCGAGGGAAGAGTTTTCGTCCCATGCACTATCGAGCGCTGACCACCCGTCAGTAGTAGGGGCGTGGGGGCTTCACTTCACTATTGATAAGCGGATTATCAATTTTATATCAAATGTATATTAAATTGATTGATGGGATTAATCCTTAATCCGATCTTAATCCCATGAAAAACTAGAGACAGTAAAATTATTATAATGAAATTTGATTGATTGATCCAATTAATTTATTTGGATTTATAAATCTATTTTTTAAATCTTATGTGAATTGATAAGGGTATAATTTGGTGTAAATGTGTGCTAAGGATGTTACTTTTATTTCTGTGGGGGGGGGGGGGGTGTTGGGAAGCATCATGGTAGGTCATCATTCTTAGAGGTCTGGCATTGTACTGAGGTGTGATGTGTTGGGGTAGGAGGCATATGTGATGTATTTGGTGCAAGAGTGTGCTAAGGGTGTTAGTTTTTTTCTTTTTTGGGTGGGAGCATGATGGTAGGTCCTCCCCCTTGGAGCTCACGATCGAAGCTCTGTCATGTATTTCTGCGAAAAGAAATTATTAGGAAATACATAATGAAAGACAATATATATTATTTAAAATGAAATCTATACCATGATTTGACTAATCCGTCCTGTATGATAGTAATGACGAACAAGAGAGATTCGTCGACAAACAGAAGATATTAAGTGTTGGAAACGATTAATGGCCAAATACACGACGACTGTTTAAAAATCCAATTAAAACGAATTACAGAGCCCAGCTATCTGGACATGATAAAGAAATCATGCAACGAGTAATACCTACAACGAACAATTTCCCTACAAAATAAATACATGAATCACAAACGAATTACAGAACTTATTTCCTGGTATCATAAAGAAATCAAGTAACGAATCCAACGAAGGCAAAAACTGTTTCCATACAGAGTCCAGCTATCCTGGTGTTATTAAGAATATGAGTTATATCTACAACGAATTCAAAACACGTACCTTACGACGTTAAATGTTTTTAATACAGATCTGTCCAGTTGGGAGGTTGCTGTAGGAATGAGTCCAGTGTATGACTTGCCATGAGGTTTTTAACAGAGTGTGCTTGGGCAGCCGTCGACTAAGGTTATGGCAGAAACTGCTCGACATTAAAATAACTAAACGTTATGTCAATAAAAATTATTTATCTCTGTTTACGAATTCACCAGTTTATATTTCCAGTGTAAGCTAATCACAATTCTAGTCATGTATCACTTATAATTTAATACGGAATGATAGGATTAACATGGAAAAATAAAGATTTCCAAACTCGCAAGTGATACTATTCATATACATTTTGAATTACACCTACAACAAAGTCAAAAACATGTCCTATTTCCCTACGAATCTAGGAGTTATAAAATGATTAAATTTTACCCAAATGTTTCAAATGAAATTTAAAAAACGGAAACAAGCACTGAATCACAGAGAAAAAACTTACTCCAATGCCACATTTTAAATAATTAATACACAATTTCCACTTCCCTGGGAAAAATAAAGAACTCAATTGCATTATTTAACATAGTTTCCACGAACATACTTTACCGTTGCGAATAAATTTCCCCATCTTCATAAAATGTAGGTTAACTTCAAAACGGAAATAGCACATGATTACGATATAACTGAACAATTTGAATTAAACTTCCTCAATGAAAATGATGACATTATTTTTATCAATAATAGATAAATGTAAACAAAATACATCAGTCCAAACAACTTCTGTTTAAGTCTCCGGAGACTAGCTTTGGAAATTCACTGTGCTTCTTAACAAAAATAAGTTGAAATCCTATAAACTCTCGTAGACCGGCCTCAGAAACACATTTCACACGAAAATGTTGCCGACAATTGACACTTATAAAAAACCGAAATTATTTAATTAACATGCGTAAATAATATTGTCATTCTTATAGCATTTTATGTTATGAAGGATAGGATATGAAAGAAAAAATATGTTCGATATGCGGAACCCTACCCTCCTTGTAGAGAAACTATGCAAAAGTACCATTAGGAGCATGCACCGTCCACCCAACCAGCATCCGTCCTATTTCACTTATTGTCCTCCCCTCTCTCTTCAACCCTGAGACAAAAGGAGCAATAACCTCAGTCCTTTGTCATACAGACCACTCGGAAAAACTTTGTAGCTTCGCCTGCAAAGCCTTTTTTCTAGCAAAAACTTAACTTAATAAATAAATCACCTCGGAATAGTATACATCCCCCCACCCCCTAAACATGAATAATCATATTCTAAATGTTTTTGAACTTAAACAGTTTTCAAGAAATATACTATTAAAAGGAAATAAACATACCGGATTACCACTGAAACGCTAGTCCAAGGAAACGATAATCCAATCAAAGAGGAGAAAACCGATCCCTATGTTCATCTTCATATATCCTGCTTCCGACAATATCGCTAAATAAATGTAGTTTTGGATAGCTTTCATATCCTAAACGATTATTCACATTCGTACAAAGAACAAGTTCTTCATATTTCTCCAAATCAGTGTCGTAATATCCATTTGGAAAGTTTTTAAATAATAATTCAAACAATCCTTCACTCACGTCAGTTATTTAATCACCAATTTTAATTCTATTCTCAGGTAAAAACGTAATTAGTGAATCTCCCAGGAACCATATGTTTCCATGTCGATAGACACCAAATCTCGCATCGCGCATATGTGAAGAATGTTTTAAAGCTAAATAACACTGTCTTAAATGGGAAATGTTTTGCTTATTCTTTTTTCTATATTCTTCCGATTTAATTTCCAGTGGTGTGTCATTAGGCACATTCAACACAGAATGTAATGTATCCATTCTACTCATAACAGGTTTAAATATTTCTTCGTTTAAAACAACCCATTATATATGGGGTTGTTTGGCTTGTAAATATTTCTCTTTTACAGCAGATACAATGTTATGTAATACAGAAACAGAGTCTGGCATGTTTTTATTACGTTGCATTAACTTCTAATTATTTATATATAAATTAAGTCTTTGGTTTTCTTACTGATGCAGTAGGTCTACTAGATCGAATAGTTTGTGCTTTGTCAATCATATCGACTTTACTTAAAACTGCATCTAATTTACTTACTACAGTTTTTGCTCTGAAATAATTAATAAAATAATTTATTCATGTTTCCAAATCATTAATTTGTTTTCTCAGATCTGTTTGTGTAACGAAACCAGATTTTTTATTAATCAATTCATCACTTATATATTGCGTCATTCCCTCCATTCGTGTTTCAAGTTGTTTTGTAATAGAAGCAGTTACCACTTGATTAATTACAAATCTTAGATTATCTTGCATTTCTGTAAGTTGTGTTGTAAAAATAGGTTTATCATAGCACTGAAGTCTTTAATAATTCCATTTAAACATTCCTCTATTCTAAATTCATTACTCTGCAACTGATTCCGAATATTGGTTAAAATGCTTACAGTTACACTTCTGTTTTATAAACATTATCATTCCCATCAACTGACTTCCTTAACTTCTCTTGCGTATTGGTGAATTGTGATTTAAATACATTTAGCTTAATGGTGTTTAAGTCTTCCATGTAATGTTTTTTACCGCATCAGTATCTTTCACAGCCATACCCACATTATGTAATATATGTCCATTACAATCACAATTCCCATCGCGATTTTTGGTTAAACAGGTATTGTAATGATTACATTTTATAATGCTTTGTCCAAACTTTGAAATAGCCTACTCATTATTCTTGATTAGGAAGTAAAAAAGTGTCAAGTCCAGGCCTATATCTGCCTTTATATGGGGCAAGCATTGGTGTAATCACCATAAAACTGTATTTATTTTTCCAACAGTAAAAATACATATCTTTAAACTTTGTAAATGTCATATCGCCCAAAACACGATCATTGTACGTATGTTGTAGATTCATATAATTAATTTTAAACACAATTATCAAAGTTGCATTATCATGTGAATAATGTTTTGGAATGCGTGTTTAACTGTGCAATACATAAAAGTAATCAACATTTGAATGTCTACCAATACTAAAATCTTGCTGTATTTCATTCTACGGTTCACACCAAACTTTGTCAAATGTAAATACAAAATTGGGCAATGCTTCATTCGGAGACACAGTATCTTCTCTATTAGTAAAAGTGAAATATTACATTCCTTCAATTAACAACAAAATGGCCACTAATTGTTGATACTTCTCTTGTATTGTTTTAGAAAACACATATACATTTTCAAACTTAAGGCAATTTGGATGTTCCAACAGCAACATAATAACACAAGTTTTTCCACATTAAGGACAGCTTATTATACAATGTATATTTGGAGGTAAAAGAATTCCATGTTTCTGTTCGATTACATTTTCTTTCGTATTTACAATTACCATAAGATGTACATTTTGTTTTATAACCTTCATTTATACATAGTATAACATAACACAAAGTACTAACGTAAAAAACTATAAATGCAGGTCTGCATATATGTTCATGTTCAGTTGAAAATAATGTTTGTACTAAAAGTATCAAAAAAGGACATGGTATATTGAATTCATTGATTAATAAATTACCATTTGAATTACATTTACCAAAATACACTTTTTGCGGACCCAGAACTAAGCTTGCAAAACGTCTGGCACGGAATGATCAAGGAATAAATTCTTTGGATGACGCTTGTAAAGAATACGACATAGTTTACAATCGAACAAATATTTCGAAACAAAGTATCATAGCTGATATGATTCTATCTGATAAAGCAGCAAATATAAGGAAGAATCCATCCACATCAACAGGTGAAAAGCTCAGTGCTTGGGTTGTGGGCAAAGTGATGTGAGCAAAAGTGAAAAGAGATATAGGTGTCAAACGCAAGACAAAATGAAAAACCAAGAAAGGAGGGATACATCCTTTCCTTTTTCCAGCATTAACAGCTCCTGGATTGCTCCTCAGAGGAGTTTCGGCAATCAGTAGAACAGTTAAATAAAATGATAAAGGAATGTATTTGAAACCATATAAAGTTGGGCAAGGAAGAAAAAACTCCAAATGTGGGAAAAAAAACTCAGAAAATCCTAAATAGCCTTCCAAAACATGCACTTACAAACAAAGACATTCTTGTATTTGTAAAGAAACTGGATATTCCCTATTACCGAGGTGTGTATATGAGGCGATTTACCAAAGAAACCAAACCTTTGTGAATGTATGATAGTTTATTTAGATTCCAAACAAAACTAAGGAACAGATTGGGTAGCATTAATTAAAAACGAAAATCAATCATTATATTACGACATTTTTGGTGATTTAAGTCTTCCAATTGAAATATGTAATTATTAAAAAAAATACAATCAAGATACAATTACAAAACAGAACAATTACCAAATACAATCAATTGTGGACATATATGATTATGTTTTTTGACTATAAATAGGATATACAAGTAAGTGTAATAGTAAAACATATTAGTAATATGTCAATTAAGTTGATATTAAGTGGAAATTTGTTCCAATTGCATGTGGTATATTTCCCAGCTTTGGAGTTAGATGGAGAGTTGGAAATAAGTCTAATTGAATCCATTAATTTCAACAGTATGCCGAACATTGATATGCACAACCAATCATTTATGGTTAACATTGGTAAAAGAAGTTACAAGATTGTGATACCAGTAGGATCTTATGAGTTGAATGGTTTAGAAACGTTTATTAAATCGGCATTACCTAAAGATATACATGTCCAATTATGTGGAAAACCAAACACGTTAATTAGTACGATATCGGTTTCATGGAAGACAATTCAATTGCAAATAAGTTAGGTTACGAACGGATAGTGTAGCCCACTAATGAATTGCATGAATCTTCAAAACAGGTTAATATATGGTCGGTAAATGTATATCGTATAAATGTTAATATTGTAGGTGGTTCATATCTGAATGGAAAACTGATAAATACATTACATGAATTCACATGTGCCATTGCTCAAGGATATATAATAATTGAAAAACCAAATTCTTTAATATATCTTCCAGTAATAGTTAATCATGTTAATGAAATAGTTGTAAGAATTGGCGATCAAGACAGTAAACTTATTAATTTTAGAAACAAAGAAATCACCATTCGTTTACATTTTAAAAAAGGTGTATAAACAGTTGCATTCCATGCACATTGCAATCATAATGGGTATTGTGTATAATAGCCAATACAGATGTAGAGTAGGCGGTTCTTTTAAGAACTATTTCACTAAGGAATTTATTTCGAAGAAAGTAAGTATAAAAATATGTAAACACAAGCATAAATCACCCACTTCAAACAAGTTACCCGTGAAGTTAACATGAGGTAATAAATTGTTTTTAAAGGAATTAAGATATATGGTTAATATAAATGGAAGACATACTTAATGTTGAAGAACCAATAAGGTATGAAGATGCAATCACCAACATGGAAATACGTGTATATAAAACCGTTCCAAGCAGGTCTGTACACATTCCATCGAAAATAAGGATTTCAGTATAAAATCACAATATTTACACATACCATCAAAATCCAGTTTAAGGTTTAGATGAACAATTAAAAGGACAGCCAATGCAAGTAATCCTGTAACTACAAAAATAGTAAGAAATGGAATACTTAGTACAATCGATAGAATTGCATATCTGCTCAGTGGTGTTGAAATCAATCAAACAAGAGATCTTGGAATTACTTCCATGATAAATAACTATCTCTTGCAAAGTGTAAATGGCCTTTATACAGAGTGTATGGCTGGGTGGAGCAATGCTAGTGATTATTCGCTACAAATAAACCCAAGCAGAAAATATAAAGTCATTATGCCATTAAGTATGGTACTTGTCTACGCTGAAGACTATAAACTCATCATAGTAAATACTAAATTTTAAATACTAAATGCTAAGCAAGAATTTGTAAATACACTTTTGAATGCTATATACAACACAGCTAATAACAAGGAAGGTGTAACATTTTAATTAAACAGTGCTGAATGGCTAATGCCACATATTGAAGTTAACACTTGTCAATGTGTAGTTTTTAAAATATATCGAAAAAGGGAAGAATTTAGACATTGCTTTCATATCATGGGGTCTGAAGTTTTTTCCATCACTACCAACTTCACAAAAACCAATGTGGAGTGTGAAATTAAGTTTTTCATCCCAAAAACTGAGATATGTTGTCATTAGTTTTCAAACAAACTGACAAAACAATTTTAAATCAGATTGATAATTATTCTGTAATTGTGATACGAAAAATATCAAACTATATCTAAACAGTCAAGCTTATCCCTATGTTGATTTTAATACACACTTTGGTAATGGGGAATTCCTTATTTGCTACAATATGTACTCAAAGTTTCAGGAAACATATTATAACAAAATAAGTTCACCAATACTAGAACACTAAGCATTTAAAACTAGAGGAGCGTTATTTGTATTTGATGTAAGCAAACAAAGTAACATTACCAATAATGTAATTGATTCACAAATTGAAATAATTGCAAGTACACACATTCCAAAAAATATGCAAGCTTTTTTGTTTTGATAATTCACACTAGATTGGCTAGCTTTAATGTAAGAGATAAGCTGGTGAAGATATGACTTGAGTCAGTAGCTGACGAACCACAACTCAGTCGAGATGTTTTGCAATGTGCAGGGATTTCAATCTTCAGATAAATTTATCATAAAAGAATTAGCTATTACTGTTATGGAAGAACACACAACAATATTCAGCTTCAAAGCACCATTCGACTGAAAATATCTAAACAATTATGTAAAACATATGGATATAAATTGTCATCCTTCTCTGAAGAGGAAAACTCTAAGTTAATGCTAACTTGGTCGTTGATGACTGACTGGGGTGAAGTAGATGATGATTCTCCTCCTGAGTCCCAGTAGATATTATACGAGTAATATGGCACTATTTGGGATTAGAGAACATTGTGGACTGTTGAGTGAAATTTAATATAAAAAGTATTTGGTTTTATGTAAACCAATATTTCGGATACACTTTAGCTTCACAATACCCTAAAGATATCTCTTGCATAGCTTTTCATTAAGTAGGCTGTCAGAAGCCCCGAACCACCCTGCTAGTGGCCAGGTCATTGACTTAACCATTGACCATAATACGACGAAAACATCTTCCTACCTTTTCGCAAACTCTCTAGCAATGTATTTTTTCTAATTGATCAAATATATAAACACTTTCCAGCCTCCATTATGCTACAAAATACACATAAAATTAAATCAATGAAATTTTATAATCGCACTATGTCGAAATACCCACTCTTATTTTAAAATACAGTATTGTTTATTGAAGAGGGTTTATTCCACACAACAAGCATTACAAAAAAATTACACATATCCTATCATTTTACTATTAACATGCTAATATTTCTACCAAAAATCGCTAGATGAGTTTTTGTTAATTCAAAGACAGCTACTATTTTAACCGTAGCAAAAACATGATCGCGTACATTAACAGAAGATATCTTTACATGTTAAGTACAAATATAATTAACAAAATATGTATTAATATAACAGGAACATATTTACTTAAATTAGTTTGTAACAGATTTCTTGAAGTCTATAAGGAAATAAAGCTATTTTATGTTAATTTTAAGGTTTACAAATATATTGGATGATGTCATAATATTACCAAACATAACAGTCCATGTCAAAGAGTAATTAAGTAATTGAAATCTTTCAAAAAAATAATAAATAATGTTTCCTTTAAAATGTGTAACTATTCTTAGAAATCCGTATAGGTGGAATATAACAAACCGTGAAAGATTTTTTTAATAACGATTGTACTACTTTCATTTTCGGTAAATCCACACCATATAAATAATATATCACTTTATTGACTACGTTGATTTGTAAAACATTTGGTAAATTATATTTATTTATTTGTAATGAACCAGAATTTATTAAATCATTATTGAAATCAATTGGTTTTAATTTATTCATGGAGAAAACTTAGTAGAGAGGTTTGTCTCAGAGGTTGGGATGAGGGGTTGAAGTTGTTTGAAAGTAGTGGATGCGGGGAGGGAAGGTGTGTTTGGCTTTCTGGCTTTCTGGCTGGTGGGAGGGGATGAGTGTCGCTTGTTGCCCATTTACCTGGGAATTTGAAATTTTTATTAATTGGAGTTTAGCCTCTATGCCCCCTTCCACTGTTTCCACTAGTTTGTATGGTTTACATTGCGATGGCGCGTTTCTATGAAGATTATTTTCTTGGAGTGTCTAGTCAAGCCCTTGAGTGGGAGATTCAAAACTTCAATTGGGATAAATTTAATGACAACACGGACTCTCCAGATCCATTAATAGCAAATTTGTTGGTTTTTTTGGAGGAAGAACAGGAGAAGATTCCCACATTATAAATAATATCAATGGTGTTGTCAATGCCCTTCTTAGGGCCAATGTCGCCTCCAATAACATCAGGCTTGCTATCACCAACATCATAAGGCTTGATGCCTCCAACGACATCAGCTTCGCCACATCCAAAGTCATCAGGCTTGCTGTCTCTACCCTCGGCACCAACAAGCTCGATGCTACCTCCGCCTCGACACCACCTCCAGCCTTGATGCCGCCTCAAGTCTCGCTACCGCGTCTTCATCACTGTCTTGAACACCATCTTCAGCAAGCTCGATGTCATCCTCCTCACAACAAGCTATAGATATATCACTACCAAAAGCAGGTAAGCATTTTCTACAGAAGTGGGAAAGGTGCTGTTACAAACCCTTAGACTTAACTGTTGCTAGCTTAAATTATGTGAGGTTAGATGTTTATGACAATGTTTTATTTAATGAGTTGGAAGGATTTTTAAATTTCAATTTTTGTCCCTCGCCTGCTCCAAACCTACCTTCCCCCGATCAGATATCTCCAGAATCACCACAACGATATTTAATTTCCCCACCTCCTCCTTTTATAGCATCACCTCAACAAATAATATATAGTCCTATTTTGTCACAGATATTACATGTATCACTTCCACCACCTGTTGCTCCTCGAAAGAGATGTAAATTAAATTTAAGTCTTGTCTCTAGGTGGAAATTATAGCGAGGAAGTTTTCCATTACAAATTTTTAAGTTTTAATATTTTTCAGGATAAATAATTTCAGATGTATAATGGCAGGGGGTTTAAAGTTTTAATGATTTTCAGACGTAAATGTTGTGATATTTTTTACTAATTTCAGGGGTAAAGAGATTTGATGTTTTTAATGATTTCAGACATGACATGGTTAAAATTTTTAAAAATGATTTTCAGATGTAAATACTGTGATGTTTTTAATAATTTCAGATGTAAAAAGGTGTGAGCTTTAAAGTTTTTTATGATTTCAGGCAAAATGGTGTGAGGATTTTAATGATTTCAGACGTAAAATGGTAGGTGGTTTAAAGTCTTAATGATTTCCAGACATAAATGTTGTGATGTTTTTAATAATTTCAGGCATAAAGAGATTTGATGGTTTTTAATGATTTCAGATGTAACATGGTTTAACGTTTCTTTTAATGATTTTCATACTTAAATCTTATGATGTTTTTAATAATTTCAGACATAAAATGGTGTGAGTTTTGAAGTTTTTAATGATTTCAGGCATAAATAGTGTGAGGTTTTTAATGAATTTCAGACTTAGGATGTTTTTATTGATTTTAAGATGTAAAATTGTGTAAGATTTTTAATCATTTCAGGTGAAAAATGCTAGGAGGTTTAAAGTTTAATGATTTCAGGTGTAAAATTTTGTGAACTTTGTAATGATTTCAGACGTAACATGTTATGATGTGTTTAATGCATTTCAAATGTAGAATGGTGTAAAGTTTGCAATGATGTTCAGATGTAAAATGCAGTGATGTTTTTAACGAGTTTCAGGTGTAAAATTGTGTAAGATTTTAATGATTTCAGATGTAACATGGTTTTAAAGTTTTAATGATTTCAGGTGTAAAATTGTGAAATGTTTGTAAACTTTGTAATTATTTCAGGTGTAAAGAGATTTGATGTTTTCAGACGTAACATGGTTTAAAGTTTTTAATGATTTTCAGGCATAAAATGGCAAAGAGTTACTAAATGTTAAAAAAAAACACTTTGTAATGATTTCAGATGTAAAATGCATTGAGTTTGAAGTTTTTTATAATTTCAGATGTAAAGTGAGTTGATGTTTCCAGGATAAATAATTTCGGATGTAAAATGATGTGATTTTTAAAGTTTGTAATGATTTTCAGATGTAAAATGGTGAAAAGATTGTAAACTTTGTAATGATTTTAGATATAACATGGTTTAATTTTTTTTCAGAAGTAAAATGGTGAAAAGTTTGTAAGCTTTTTAAGAAACTTTATAATGATTTCAGACATAACATGTCATGATGATGTGCTGTTTACATACAGTCTTTGTAAGTGATTTTATTACTATTTGGACAAAATAATTATTTTTTTTTACGAAATGTCTTTAAAACAAGTGGCTATTAAGAAATGTCTTGAAAACAGGTGGTTATTAAGAAATGTAAACCTTGTTTTAAGAAGAACTTTATGCATTTTTTCCAAGATTGCTAATAATCAGTTTGCAAATATTTTTATGTTTGTGTATGCTTTAATAATATCTTATTTTTGGAAATAGAAATGTTTCAATATAAAAATAAATTATATATCTTGTTACTTGTTTAAAACAATTTAACTTTGTATGAAGATGAATAATGAAGTACTTGGAATAATAAGTGTTTGTGAATGATGAAGTGATAGTTTCAATACTACAAAGAAATTCTTTTATATTATGTTTGAAACGTGGTTGTTTATGAAGTTCTTTTTAAGAATAACATTTAATATTCCTGCAGAGAACTTCGAAATAAAATGTTGGTGAATTTTAAAGTTTTTCAATGGCAGTGATGGCAAACAACTCAAGCTTCGTCCTTCAAAGGCATTAGCCTCAGGTAGCAGTTAGCAGGGTGTCTGTTGCCTTGCATGAGAAATCCAAATTTATTGTTTAGAGACAACGTTCAGGCCACTTCCTTGTTCGTGAGAGAGAGAAAAAACTGACACCATTCACTTATGATTTTATTTAATGTATAACAGAAAAGTATAATTTTAATATGAGTTACTATTTGTTTACAATAAAATTGGAACATATTATTACTTAACATAAAATGATAAACTTTAACGAGATTGTATTATGTTTTCCTGTACGATGCTGTAACCCAAAATCATGTATGGAAGCTTTATTTTCACATGCATGCAACTTTGGTTATAACAAAATATGTATTTTCTCTGCTATGCATTAATATTTTAATATGTATGCACATGTCCATAGTTAAAACCATTTGACTTGTGTATCGTGTAAATCGAATTATACATGTTTGAAAATGGTGTTCTTTTAATATTTAAAACATAAATTATATATAAAAAGTCTTTGACTCTCATAAGATTTATTTAATGAAAATATCTCTTGTGTGAAATTATTCGTAGTTTCCTGGATTCCTGTGGAATTTTAAAGTTAATAAGTTTACTGGAAATACTTTAAACTTAAATTTAATAAGTTAATTTGAAAGATGGAAATATTTAAAATTTATTGTAAGTTTCCGGATTAAAATTCATTTCTTGTATCTTGGATTAATTAAAATTCAGACCTAAATGTTAGTGTTCAGGAAATTATTTTTCAGCGGGATTTGAAGCAAGTGTCTGGGGTTGGAGCTCTGGCCAATGGTTTTCAGGATGGGGTCAATGGTCTGGCAGGGTCCATATTCGCGATCGGAGGAGAGGGAGGTAGGCACGGCTTGTGGTGGAAAAACACACACTTTGGACTAGGGGAGGGAGGAGTGCTGTTTAACGGTACCTTCCAACCATCCCTGCAGCTCGGAGAGAGCCCATTATATTTTCTCCATAACCCTTGACATAAAAGAATGACCTCACGCTGCAATCTGGCAGCACAGCCTTACCTGAGCAGAGTACCCATCTGGCTGCGATGACTAACAATGATTCTTGTTATCACTTTCTTTTTTTTTTACGTGTGTTAATATAATAATTTCGGTTTTTATAAAATGTAGATTATCGGGAAAATTTTTGTGTGAAATGTGTTTCTGAAGCTGGTCTACAACAGTTCATAGGATTTCAATTTCTTTGTGTTAAGAAGTACAATGAATTTCCAAAGATGGTCTCGTGAGACAATGGATATTGTTCAGACCGATGTACTGTTTTTAAGTTTATATAATATTAATTTTAAATAATTGTATAGTTTTTTGTCGAGGAAGTTTAATTCAAATAGTTTGGTTACATCGTGATTATGTGCTATTTCTGTTTTTAAGTTAACCTACATCTTCTCACAATAGGGAAATTTATTCGCTGCAGTAAAGTACGTTTGTGGAAACTACTTTAAATAATGTAAGTGAGTTAATTTTTTTCCCCACGGAAGTGAAAATTGTGTATTAATAATTTAAAACATGGCGTTTGGTGTAAGTTTTTTTTCTGTGCGATTAAATGCTTGTTTCTGTTTTAAAAATTTCATTTGAAACATTTAACATTGATGGAGATGTACATGTATGTCTAGTATGCTATTGTATTTGGTTAAAATCTTATTATTTTATAACACCTAGATTTGTAGGGAAATAGGATAGTTTTTCACTTCGCTGTGGGTGTAATTCAAAATGCATATAAATAGTGTCACTTGCGAGTTTGGAAATCTTTATTTTTCCATGTTAACCCTATCATTCCGTATTAAATTATAAGTGATACGTGTCTTGTATTATGATTAGCTTAGAGTGGAAATATAAACTGGTGAATTCATAAACAGGGATAAATACATTTATTGATGTAATGTTTAGTTATTTTAATTTCGAGCAGTTTCTGCCATAATCATAGTCCTACAGCAACCTCCCAACTGGACAGATCTGTATTAAAAACATTTAACATCGCAAGGTGCGTGTTTTGAATTCGTTGTAGATATAACTCACATTCTTCATAATACCAGGATAGCTGGACTCTGTATGGAAACAGTTATTGCCTTCGTTGGATTCGTTACTTGATTTCTTTATGACACCAGGAATTAAGTTCTGTAATTCGTTTGTAATCCATGTAATTTATTTTGTAGTGAAATTTTTCATTGTTGGTATTACTTGTTACATTTCTCTATCACGCCTGGATAGCTGGGCTCTGTAATTCGTTTTAATTGGATTTTAAACAGTCATTGTGTATTTGGCTGTCAATCATTTCCAGCACTTAATATCTTCTGTTTGTCGACGAATCTCTCTTGTTTGTCATTACTATCATACAGGATGGGTTAGTGAAATTAGGGTATATATTTTATTTTAAATAAAATATATCATCTTTCACTATGTATTTCCTAATAATTTCACTTCACTGTAATACGCCTTTCCTAACTCTGCCATAACTTCAGTCTCTAATCAGATATTGCTGCATGTGTCTTATTCCTCAGTCGCCTGCCAGATGGTAAGTAATCAATAACATTAAATATTACACAATACCTATATACACACCTTCCCCAACACATCACACCTCAGTACGACAGAGTTCCGAGGGTGAGGACCTACCATCACACTCCCATCCAAAAAATAAAAAATAAACACTCTTAGGACACTCTTGCACCAAACTCAACATATATATATATACACACCTTCCCCAACACATCAAACATCAGTACAATGCCATATGTCCGAGAGTGAGGACATACCATGTTGCTCCATAATCCCCCCCCCCCAAAAAAAAACAAGAAATAAAATAAACATCCATAGCACACTCTTACACCAAACTATACACTTATCTCACACAAAACAATAAATATTGGTTGATTAATTCATTTAAATTAATTGCACCATTCAATTAAATTTAATTACAATGATTTAATCGGATTAAGATAAAGATTTTCTCTTTGTATTAAGATCGGGTTAAGGATTAAACCCATCAATCAATTTGATACCAAATTGATAATCCAATTATTGAGAAGTGACGTGAAACCCCCACGCTTCTACTACTCCCGCCTAGTGACCGACCGAGAAAGACCTCCATTCGAATTTCACGTCAAAAAAAACATGGTGCGAATAGTCAAGAGCCTCACGCAAGATATGTGCTTACTATGTTTATGCAACTGAGGTATACTTTCTATATTGCCAATAGTTAAGAGCCTTACGCAAGATATGTGCTTACTACGCTTATGCAAATGAGGTATACGTTCTATATTGCGTCAAGCTTATATATACCAAATATAAATTGATACACACATATTAATTTGTAGTAAAGTTTATTACGGCTGTTCGACCACATCTTACAAGTTTTACAAATTTAGTAACTACTATAATTATTTTTCTCTTTTTACTGCATTTAAATATAGAAGTTTGTTTTAAAAGTTTTTTGCAGTTATTTTATTTTTCGCTTTTTAGTTTCACCAATTTTTTGTTTTAATGAATCTAAATATAGTCTAATCATTAGACACTGATTTCTCAACTACGCTTGATATCACTACGAGCCCTTTCAGTGGGGAAAAAAACACTTTCTAAACAACCTCGTGAGGAGATGATCCTGACTGCAGCACCAGGTCGCTGTCACCATACTATTGCATTGTATTCGGGGTCCTATATGTATACCAAGTTTCAGCTCGATTGAATATCTAGAAGTAGGTCAAAATTCACTTGCAAGATTTCACCCGAACGTAAAAACAAACAAACTAACAAGGCAAGTTAAATAAAAGCTTGTACTAGATTAAACCTGTTTCGGCGGTACTGACTGCAGTTAAGATGAATTACGTTCTTAAGGGCAAGAGAGTTGGCCACTGTAAATATATTTCAATTGCATCAATCCTTACTGAAATTTATATTGAATAAAATTAATATTGTTCGATTTCCAGTAAATTTAAATACTAGGTACACATTATACTTTCTTTTCAAGCAGGGACACCCGTTTTACGGCAAGCATCACTAGTAGATCTAGGGACAATGACGTGGTTACGAGACAGGAGGCGGATGATTTGTCCTCTCGTAGGAGTCTTAAGTTTCATTTTTAATTATTAAAAACATTATAGTTTTTCTATGTTGGCCAGAAATTACGAGCTTTCTTCTTTTCCGAAGTGTTTGTCATACTACGAGTTAAAATAAAACTATTATATATATATATATAAAATCAGCCAGTTCAATCATGGAATGATGTGGCCTCTTAGAGTTAAGAATTCAGGTAGAATTTTAATAGTCTTCTCCAGGTAGAACGGTCATTCTTAAAACGTAAAGTCTCTGTAATCCATTGCTCATGTCACTTTATATCTTCCAATGTTTTTTTTTGGGGGCTGGAGGGGGGCGGGGGTTGACACGAGTCATCTTGTTCTCGTTTCCCCTTCCAGGAAAATATCGTATCCACGCCACTGCGGGCAGTGAAGAGTAGAATGATTATGGTGGCTTTGGCACTATGGCTTGGGGGGGGGGGAGGTTGCGATGGAGCTGTTCATGCTCTGTCATTCCGGTCGCCTGCTGGCAGTCTTGTCAACCATGGTGGATGTCGGTGACCTTGACATTAGACCTTGAAATTCCAAAAATCTCAAAATATCCCCAAAGAAATCCCCCAAAAACTTACAGAAATCTATAAACGATTATTTTCATTTATTAGAAATATATATTTTAAATGTATTTTAAAAAGTTATAAAATTAAAATTTCGAATGTTTGAGCTCAGAGGGGATGGGGAACTAGAGCCGACCAGCAATTATGTTGTGACGTCACCTAACCACCATATTGGATCCAAGTGACCTTATTTTGATCCAATGCCCATGACCTTGAATTACCTTAAACCGAAAATATTGCAAAATTATTTTTAAAAAATTCAAAAATAGTTAAATAATATTTTGAAAGTAACTATAAAAATTTACTTTGAAAATGTTATAAAGATGTATACACAAAAAAATTATGAATGTTTGCACTTAGAGGAGATGGGGGACTGGAGCTGACCAGCCACCATGTTATGTCCTCCCCAACCACCACATTGAATACAGGTGACCTTGAACTTACCCTTTGATTTTTACCCGGTACCCTTAAACTTAAAACCAAAAAATCGCAAAATTTTCCAAAAAAAAAAAAAAAAAAAAAAAAAAAAAAAAAAAAAAAAAAAAAAATTCTAACTCCAAAGATATATTTTGAACTTTTAGGTATTTATTAATAAGTTTAATTTAAAAAATATATATTTTTGGAGGTGTTGTAAAGCACAAAACTGACCCCCACTTCATTCAATCATATTGTATTAACATTCCTCTCCCTACTCCTTTACCCCCTCGCCCATGCTCATTTGATCGAATGTACTCCACCCACCATATTTCTTTTTTTTAGTTTGTCGTTTGTTTACATTCTCATCGCCTGGGGGCGCCAGTGTATAAATTACCGATTTAACCCCCACGCAATGCTAATTTCTCGATTTGACCACCAGGCGAGCTGCCGTTTTCTTTCCTGTATTATCGGCCGACCATCTTTGATTTCACTTTTGCTTGGTCACTTTCCCTTCATTCTCAGTCTTTCCATGTCAACCATCTTGGATTTTATCCATGCTTTTTTATTCCATGTCAGTCATCTTAGATTTCATTACTACCACCATAACATCATCACCTTGTTTCCCAACTAATTATGCTCTATCATTCCATGTCAGCTGTCTGAGACTTCATTTGTCTAAACCACCAGGTGGCAGCCATACTTGTTTAAATTTTTAACATGTAGATGGTGCTGTTGGCGCCCTCCTTATTGGATGCCTCGGTGGTACTAATTTCTCTATTATGCCGCCTGCTATCGGCCTGTACTGAATGAAGACGTGGTTCAACCCGCAAAGTATGTAAATTAACATATTTAGATTTTATTTTTATTTTCAACATAAGTATTTCTATTTTTTTTTAATAACTATATATAAGCAGATAGTTTTTATCGTCAACGCATTAAAAAATGCACTTTAATTAATTACTTATTATATACAGTCAATATTTGTAATTATTTTGTTGTTATGCCCCTTTAGGGCGTGGCAGGGCTAAAGGAAGGCAAGGAGAAGGGCGCACACTATTAAAAAAAATCAAGAAAGCATGGACACAAAAATTCCAAAATCAATACAAATTTATTGAAGCCCATCTATACATTATAACCAAGAACAACAATTTTGCAACTTGATTTGAAAAATATAAATTGCATCTGTAAATTTCTGTTTCTTGCTACCAATCGGTGAACTAGGGGAAGGAGAGAACACACATGCACTGGAACAAACAGAAAAACAACAATATTAATATATTCTGAGAAATCACCCAAACTGAGTAAACACTTGTGAAATCCCATTAAATATGGTAAAATGACTTCCTGAGTAAAGTAAGCATCATTACAACATTAAAAGTAAAGTACGCCTGATGATTCACTAAAAAGTACAACATGGAATACTAGTTTCAAGAATACCATTGGGAAGGAGCAAAAACCCCCAAGGCACGCCAAAAAATATCCTCTAAACTCCTTGGCATTAAAATTCTTTGGGCAAATCGTAGTCCAGGAGACCATTCCTTCAGCACGCCAAAAAAAGGAAGAATCCACCTCTTACAAACATTCCCATAAAATACCATATTGAAAATTCACACAAGCAAAACAGTGAAGAAACACTTCCCTACAAAAACCCATATACACAAAAATCGCTATGAAAAACACTACCAAAATAGAAACTCTACCCCCGGCATAACAACAACTACATTCATTGCACTACTCAACTTGTGTACTCATATTACGCGAAAACACATCTAGTTTGCTGAAGCCCCAAAGTACGAATTGGTGTAAACATGATCTATCATCACCAGCCCGCGCAACTCGAAGAGGAACACTGCACACTCACTCGGGCTGGGGACGAACATTTATAGGCGAAAACACGGGTTGGGAAGGTTAAGGAGGCGGCGGGAATAGCGGAGAGGTGTATTGAAGATGCCAGGGTGTGCGAGGCTGAACTCGTTGCCAGTAGTAGCCACCAGACAGCGCTCGATCGCACCAGGAGGGCCGCGCGCCTCTCTTCAGTATCGCTCAGCGCTTGGAAGCGTTCAGACGTACGTTCCCCCGAGGGTTGGGTTGGGTCGGGGGGGGGGGGGTGACAAAGAAAAACAAAGTACCTTTTTCTGCAGCAAAAAAAATTGCCTCTTCAAATAGTAATAATCCCTCTTCAAATAGTAATAATCCCTCTTCAAACAAAATAATTTATTAATCTGGGCTACCAAATACAGTTGTGGCAAATAACTAAGCAGACTTGCTAACCACGTTCATTAACGTCATGTAGTTTTGTAAACACACCAACCCCATAATAGCAGCATTTAATCGTACTCCAGAAAATTGTAGGCATCACACATTTCACCAGCTGGCGGGACGAAAATAAATCGTTCAGGCAGGACAGTCTTTGGCAGGACAGGAGTACTCACATAACATTTCTTGAGTTTGCTAACTGACACGCGCATCAGATTTGAAGCAGGGCTTCATTGTACTGTACATCCGATATTTACATTTCTCAGATGTTTGCAGATCATGGATAGTAGCCAAAAATCTTATCTGATATAACCCCGATCCTTCACTTTCTCGATGATTGAAGCTATCTCAACAATATGTGAGAGATCCCCGCGATTTTGCAGGTTAATCAAATGTCTGAGTCTATCAACAAGTTCATTCGGGTCTTCGAGAAATATGTAACGAGCGTTATTGACTCCTTCTGCCTTCTTCACACCACTTGTCGATAGAAACTCGCTGGTGAAATGTGTGGGGATGTCGAGAGAATCATCATCCTTCTCATCAGATACTTCATCAACACTGCCACCATAGTCACTATCATCAATGCTGTCTTCATGATCATCTTCACCTCCTGTTTCATACTCAATATTAAATTACTTTTCTTTGTAGGAGTTACAAGGTCATCATCAGTAATTAGAGTCGACAACAGTTTATTTTGAAATTTGTCGACTACATGCAAACGTCTTGCAAGTGTACATTCCACACGTACCGACTCTATCATGCCTCGAAAGTCATTCATCCATCATTAGCATTAATCTCTTCATAATCGTCTGTGGAAACAGTACTCATCTATGCAGCAGAAGGTATTGGCGACATCACTTGCTTGCTCTCAACAGACGAACCCTTGCAGTTCTTGATGTGTTCCTTCATCGTATCACCTTGCATATACTTCATGTAGCCATTGCAATACCTCACCGTGCCAGTTGTCTGCGAACATTTTATGTAGTGTATTAACATGAAGTAACGAAGTCATCACATACTGTTCTCCAGTCGGCTAAAAATACTACATTCATCGACCTTGATGTGTATATTTAAGTTATCACTTCGAGTGAACTCTCTGGAACATTTATATCACATAAGAAAAGCATGAGATGGGTTCTTCGAATAGTCATACTTCTCATGTCGCCGCGCATTGCAACTTTTACTGAAGTACTTCGCATAATAACAGCATTGTTTTCCATGTAATTTTCGGGCAGTCGTTGAAGGTATACGTGTAGTCATGCATGACATACTCGATTTTACATCGCCAGTGGTTTTCATCATCTTCAACCATACATGAACATATACTTCATTCCTGCCGACTGACTCGTGCCAACTGACTCCTGCCAACTGACTTCTGCCCACCGACTCCTGCTAACCGACTCCTCCTAACCGACTCATGCCAACTGATCCTGCAGAGTGACTTCTGCCGACTGACTCCTGCAAACTGACTACTGCCGACTGACTACTGCCGACTGACTCCTGCCGACTGAATCCTGTCGACTGACCCCTACAGACTGACTTCTGCCAAGATGATAGCGATTTACCGCTCCCGGATTATGGCACGTGGTAATAGTGCCGGACGATGCCACTCGTTGGTGGGTTTCCTCGGGGATATCCCGTTTCCTCCGCTCTTGCATTTCGGCGCTGCTCTATACTCACTTCGCTTCACCCTCATCGGCTCTCAAGACCTCGATGTTAACAGCCGCCCAGATCTCTCCACTCCATCCACTCCACCAGAATTTGTGGGTATAAGAGTACGAATAATAAATAATTTTAATGTATGTATTAAAACCATCACTGGGCGATACACTTATTTTTATATATATTACCACTGACGTGCCTTATTTTCTAAAAGAAGAAAACCTTTTTAATCTGTTATTGAACATTTGTTTTGTATTATAACCCAGGCCAGTCGACTAAAATAATCTTTACATGGTATCATTTTGCTACCAAACTTTATTTATTCCCAATGTTACAGCATTTCAGGGTAACCACTAAGTTGCTTTATTTACATCCCGCCAGTGATAGGCAACGAATGTTTTTTAAACTCTCAAACTCTTCTGTTCTCTTATAACTGAACTACATTTGAAATGAGCATTTTTATTACATTCACATACTTGATAAATGGAAGAGTACATAGATATACGCTGTTCACGGTAAACTGAGCACTTCTAAAAGTCCTGCTTAAGATGTACTTGCATTCACATGATGTATTTCTCCACCATAAGTAAAATTAACATTGACATGAACCTGATAATTTTAGCCATGCGTTGTTAAAGTAAAACTGTGAAATAAATAGAAAGTAAACATTTTAATAAAATGCCAATTCTAACTCTCTGTGTATAAAAAAGTTAAATAAATCATTTGAGTATTCAAAAAAGTTTACCTAACACTTTTAATTCAACGTTAAGACATGGAACCACTTTCCCTCGCATCGTTACCAACTTTGCTGGGCGTATGCCAGACAGTGTACACATAAAAATATATACAGGTAAGGACAGTGTCATTTGTCAAAGGTTAATTTCAAACGTTCTTAATTAAACGTGAACAGCCTATAGTAAATTTAAAATTCACTTAAGATAATGAAGTTTTTATGTAAAGGATTATTTTCGAAACGTGAAATGGATTACGCAAGGTCTATGTGTGTTCGTCACATAATTATTTAGGTTGTTGGGGTTCTGTAGTTGGATAGCAGTATTTGTAAAAGTTTTAAAAAAATTCCGTGCCATTTTTAACAAATAAGTGAGGAATAAGGTGTGCATAATTCTCTAATTAATTAATGCAAACTCTTTTTTGTTGTTTTCAGGTGTCGTTCGGAAAAATGGGAAAAGACGTTGCTAAATACGCCGTTATATTAGCCTTGCTTATAATTTCCTTTACTGCAGGTGAGTGACTTCCACTTTATGCGAACCGACTGCATTGTTCGTGAAATAATCTTACGTGCCTTAAGCTCGTCGTACTACTTCAGCCATAGTTTTAAAACTCTTGTTATAGTCCATTCGCGGTTTCTTCACACTTTTTGAATTAAACCTTTGAAAACGCTCCCCATGTATGACGTGTTTAGTTATTACCTTAATATACTACGGATCACAGGCGTGTTATACTTGTGTTTACAAAAGTAACTTTTTTCGGTGTTGAAATAATATTTATATATCATCTACAAATTATAATTCTTCATTTATAAATAATATGAATAGAAACAATGAGAAAATTTGTGTGTTGGTAACGCCTAGTAAGAAATAGCTCTCATGCAAAATATTAGTCCAACCGAGTGCCCACGAATGCGGTGCGTTGTCCCTTTGGTGTAATTTTTCAGACTTAGTTAAGCTTAGTTTGCCGGAGGCGGACGAATATCCTGGAAGTAGAACTTTCGCAGGGCTTTAGAATAGTGTGAAGTAACCGTCAATTTATTATAACCTAGATTGCTGTTTGTAAAAAAATTTAGCACCTAAAAATAATGGAGGTAGAGCAACGAAGCTTGCTTAAGACTGTTTACAGTGAAGTAAGTACTTTTGAAATCAACTTTTGAAAAAAAAAATCACAGCCCATGAATACATATATGCTACAGTACTCATTGGCATGCGGGTTCCTATTTAAGTTGGCAGCGCATTAATAAAAATAGTTCTACGCTTTCAAGTAATGAGAGTGTAACGATTAAATTTATAGCTACTGACGTCAGTGCTTCTTGTTTTTTACTCAGAAGAGTAAGAATTTCGTATCATTAACAAATTTATTTTTCTAAAAAAATCCCATTGTTTCTCTTGAATGAGTGAGTGAGTGAAGAGAATTGGGTGGCTCTTAACATCGTGGTCTTGAGAGCCAGTGGGGGTGATTGATATGAGTATGGAGCAACACCGGAATGAAAGAGTGGGGGAAACCGGAGATCCCCGAGAAAACCCGCCGACCAACGGCCTCGTCCGGCACGATTCCCACGTGCGAAAATCCGGAGTGACCCCGCCGGGAAGTTTCTCTAGAATGACGTACGAATAAAGTTAAGGCCAGGCTTCACCATGCATGGGCGTATAGGGAATCAAAGGCTAAATTCGGACAAAGATCTCTCAGTCTTTTTTTGTGGTAGTATTTTCAACTAAATATTTTTTTGCTACATATTGTAAACCTTCCAAATTTTAATTTTTTAATTTCAAATGTACGTTTTCAATATTTATAAAATTGTGACATTTGATAAATAATTAAAAAGTAAATTTAAAATTTAAAAATTAAAATTTGTGTGGTTTACAAATGTAGATGCGTTCAATTTTAAACAAAAAAAAATAGTTGAAAATACAATTTAAAAAAATGACAGAGATCTTTGTCCGAATTTAGCCTTTGATTCCCTATACGCCTATGCATGGTGAAGCCTGGCCTTAAGATGATTCATGACAATGTTAATCTTACATATGATGGTGGGAGTATACAAAACGAGGATAAAATTAGATCCTAACCAGGGCTTTCAAAAGTGCTCAATTTACCGTGAAAAGCCTATATACAGCTTACAGTTAGGATATATAATTTATTGCATTTTAAGAAAGTCTAGATGCGGAAATCAGGGGTAGGTTACGCAAGAACGGAATAACCTCTACACGCAGGGAGTTGACTGGGAAATTCTTGATATTATCCCAGGGAAAGGACTGCCAGGCTGCTTTAATGCTAGTGTAGTGTTTGTGGTGAGTGGTGTATGTTCTAGCATGTTCCATGCGTGCCTACTAGCGGACCTACTGTGAGAACGTGCACATTAAGGATGAAGTAAAGCAACTGCCTATAGAACACTGCACCTAACTATACAATGTGAAGAACTCATAAGAAAAGTAGTACATACGCCATTAAAATTGTCAGATAAATGAGATTTATGCTGTATATGAAAGAAGAATGTATATATTTTGCAACATTATAAAATATTTTGCTAAAATATGCTTTTTAAATGTAAAATGCCTTTTTCGTTCTACTTTTATTGTTAAAGACACCTTGTTGGCCAGTCTTTATATAAAGACATCCACATAGCATTCGAAAGACCATCGTGGAGACATATTGAATTACAGAATACCTATTCGCCTCGTTAAGATAGTTAAGCGGTAAATGTCTTTATATAAAGATATTAAAGAGCTAGAGAATAGGGCCCCACATGTATCAATGGCTGATGAAAGATCCCTCAGTTCATAGCATACTATTCACCCCAACCGTAAATTTGGGTGCTGGGCTGGTATGACGATGCCAGAATCAATCTTCCATTTGCTGTATACAACACGAAGTCGTCGGACTTGTATGCGAGCATTGTGATTCTACAAAATTAAGAAATGACAACCTGTTACCAACCCACAGTCGATTTTTGTATTCGAGTCCTTGTTGCTGTCAGAGGCAATGAGGGTTTAAGTGGACATTCTAGTCACAACAATGGATGGTGGCGAGCAAACTGTGTCTGTCACTTTTGGCGGATATCGTGTGACCAGTAAAAGTGATCCACAGTGGTTGTCGCTAAGCAATGGCAATGTGTAGTGGTGTACCCTCTTTATCAGTGGCGTAACTTTGAGGTTCTTTCCCGTATTATCGATGCACATAGTCCCCCGATGTCCCATGATGCCACGAATGCATTACTGTAGTGGCATCTCAGCCTATACGCTTGGCAACACGGTGGTAGGTTAACCTAGTTTCTCGCATCCCAACAATGCCACGCACAAGCACAAAATTCGCCAATTGTTCATAGCGCTTCCTACATTGTTGATGGGTCTTGGTATGGCATGGTCATTTTTTGTTGCCCAACGTGGTCACTTCAGATGTATTTTCCTAACCTACCCTAATCTACAGTAAGCATTCGGGAGTTCCAAGGTAGGGGTGTGATCCAAGTGAGGTACAGGTCAGAGCACCATACAAATAAAATATAAATACTAAATACAGGACGCAGGCTTCGCGAGACTACTGGAATTGGGCAAACGTGACGTGGTTGGGGCCATAATTACCTTCTATAATAATTAGTTACCTGAAACTACCGAAGAGAGAGGAAGAAAAACCGGTACAGACACTACAGAAACCCACCGACACAACGGAATTGCAAAAATTATTGAAATTAATTTGGTAAAAGTATTCTACGCCAACAAACGAGCGCAGGGATGTCTTTAATGAACTGGGCTCTGAAAAACTAGAAAATAAAAAGAGTTCGTAATAGGACATATTTTGCAGCTCTCATTAATTTCTGTTCTGTTGCAACCAGAGATGTGGAAGATACCAAATCTTTGATGGAGGGGAGAGGTGCTGAATTATTCCCTAAGTAGGTCCTTGAAACATAAGAAGCAAAATCCCGCGCCCTTCGGCCTGACATGCACAGTCTGGAATTGATGCGTGCTCACTTTGCAGGACTGAAATTGATACTGAAATGTACAGGATGTTCCTATACACTCTGTCCACGCCGAAACCACAGCACTAGGCAGAAATAAACACAAAATCACAATAAACTTGTATCCGGATACTTCATTACGTAATACAACAGCAATCGACAGTGACGCAGCAACGCCGGTAAAAAAGCAGCTGTCAGTACTACTATGTACCACTAGTTGCATATTACCGGGCATAAACAACCACACACTGTCTGGAGAACCACACACTATCGAGCGGGAGGATTTACAATTGGGAGAAAGAAGAAGAAACTAAGGCGGGACATCAAAAGTGCCCAATGAACCGTGAATATTACTTAACTGAGCTGTAGAAAAGCAACAGCATTTTGACACGTGTCCTTCACATAAATCCTGAGGTTTGTTTGCCTAGTATTTATTCACAGGACCATATGAATAGTGTTTATGTGCGATGGGCAACGCGTATTCTACTATGGGCTATTCGTGGTACAGTGAACTCCTTAGAAAGCCCTGCCATTCGGAAAATTAGTCAATAAATATATTTAATTTAATCTTAGATGTTAACTTCCGCGTTCGGTGGAATATACACACTGTGATTTTACTTACATAACAATATTTATTTAAAAATTTGGTTAAAGGATAAAAAATGACTGAAATAAAAAGTAACTAGGGTCGCAAACGTGCTAACTTTACCATGAACATCCTATAATTACCTGTATTACCACTGAATATAGTTTTTAAATTACCCTCTGTTACATTCAGAATAATGAAGTATAGTCTTGTGTTTATGTTAGAAAATTATTTTTACTTTAACTAATAACCGTTCTTTTTTTCCCCCTAGTACAAGGACAAAATGATGAAGATGAGAGACGGTTGTGTTAAGTGGACCACTCTGCTTACCTAAAATACAAACCTACATTTATCAGACAGCCTAAATAATTAATTATTTTGTCTTTTGGATACAAGGGGAAATAGCAAGTAGTAGAGGCGGCAGTATGGAGACAAGAAGAAACTAGGAGCATCCAGAGAAAACCCTCACCTCGATGGTGTCTGCAGCTACAGTCGCATTATAATACCTTTTATGATATATATATATAGACACACACACACTAGCCCAACTCCACCCCGTGAGTTGAAGCCCAAAATCTGATAGGTAACTAACCACTGAGACAAATTCACGGTAATTAATTTTTGCTGTATTAAAAGCATTCAAAATGTTCGTTCTTCTCGCCACTTCCACTTAATTTTCGAAAATTATCAAAGAGTTTTCCTCCTAAAAACATGTTCGGACAAACCTAACCAATACAATGCAGAAAGTGAAAATAAGCTAGAAAGAAAAATAATGTACTCTTATCTCAAATTTTAACGTAAGAGTATCTTATTCAAAATCGACTAATAAAGCAGTACACAAAAATGACACCATTTGAAAGCTCGGGGTCCAGACTGTATTATAACATCAGGGTTTTTTTTTTTTTTTAATCTTATCACATTCCATTAAACTATTCAGTGTTAGTGGAAAAAGTTAATAAATTATAAGGAAAGAATAAGAACTAACTAAACAGGCAGATAACAAAGTAAACCATTTTTTAATAATCAAGTTTGTGATTTAATGCGTTGTAACACTTCCCCTCCTTCCCAGTCCGGATAACAGCGCGCAAGTCGTACCTACTCACGTCAGCGTTTCCAATAATGGTTTTCCACTTTAGATGTGATGTCGCAACGGATATTGTGAGGTTGATGAAATACGTTTTGGAACCTGAGTACTGCTGCTTGCAGAAAATAACAAGTAATCTCATAATTAATATTGTATCTTCTTAAAATGCATGAAACTGCTGGATTGTAGATTGAGTCGGTTTTTTTTGTTTGCCATTTTTTTGCTCCAGTGGGAATAAAGTTTTTTGCAATTTACAACCAGGAACTTTAGCCTACTTGACCACAGTACCCTGGGTGGACCCAGGAAAGGAGGAGGGGGCAGGGAACATAGTCCCCAACTCATAACCCTTACATCGACATGGGACAGTCATGCAATTGTTTTAAAACTAAAATATATTAATATAAGAATTTTTTAAAATACTGGTATTACTTTATTAATTTCTGAAGATTATGATGAGAGTGCCCCTTCCTATTTCAATTCGCAAATCCAAAGTCTCGACTTGCAACTTCATAGTGGTAAAATTAACCCCCCCCCCCTACCTTTCCCCCTCCAACAAACCAAACAAGTTTAGATCCACTCCTGCATAGTACATATCACGACTTTGAAGTAATATACGAGCGACAGTCCTTGACAAGCACCTGTGTTTGTGCACACAGGTCTCGGAAATTTGTACCAGTACTACGATGGTATGGTGCAAGTGGATCCCGACACTGGAGATAAGGTTCACCAGGTCAGCTCGTTCGTCAGCTTCTTCGACACAGTGAAGACTCTCTTCTGGGGTCTCTTCTGCATGTCCTCGCTGGAAAGCACTGACGTCATTATAGAGAACCTTCCAGACAGTGATCATGGCACCACAATCAACAAGCATTCTTTCACGCAGGCTGTGGGTCATCTGATATTTGCAAGTAAGTATAACGTGTAAGTACTGGCTATAATCCATTATGGGGTGTTGATGGTAAAGTGATCACTTTTTAAGGCCCTCCCAAAAGGCATTAACAACTAATAAATAAATTTTATTACTGTCTCGGGCGTTAAATTTTCGGAGTTATGAAATGTAATGAGTCCCCTAATGCCTCGCCATTGATGGTCCAACCGTTACCCCAACTCTCCCTTTCTGGCCTAAGTTAAACACAGGGAAAGGAAAGGATGGAGTATCGTAAATATTAAAAACATGTAGTAAAAAAAAAGTTATAGCAATTAGTTGCTGAACTAGCAGTATGCCCTAGGTCCAAATATTATGTGTAGTTTAGAAAAAGGGTTCACAATCAGCTACCAGATCCACAACACTGTAAAACCATTTCGGTTCCAAAAACAACTGACTATTATCTTCAAAATAAAGTGTAGAATGTTTTCGAAACCTTCATCTCTTTCCTACTTACAATCCCCAAATAACTATATAAGTTTTGGCATATTTAGAACATTTAACAAATGTTAGCAAATTCAATACACGCCCTATACCGTAATCCCAATAACATTCAAAATAGTGCTCCAAGCACCTAATATTAGCTCAGCCATAACTTGAATAAAATTGCTTTAAACATTTAATAATCTTTACACAATCCATATAAATTTTCACAACATTGATCCTGGCAAAACCCCTTAAAAACCTGGTTAAAACACCGTACATATAAACTGGTTATTTTAAAGATCTAACGCCCTTCACACCTCTCACCTAAAATCCTACTTGATTGTAAAAAAAATCTCAACACAAACATCTATCATCTTCCGGTGATATCACAGCCTTTTTTCTTCCACAATTTTACAATTTTCTGTTACATCACTCAACACAACAGCTCGCCGAGGAATGGTATCTGGTCTGGGATGTATTACAATATTCTCATTGCCCCAATAACCTGGCCACACCCAACTTTACACCCCAGCATATACACACTACCCAGCCAAACATTCACCACACAGGCCCAAAATCCAGCGATACTCTCCCAACCAGTCACTTTTCAGTGGTGGCCAGTACTGGACCTCCAATTATTCAACTCCAAGCAATCGAAGGAGGGTGTGGATATTCTCCACGTTCGCGCACCTAGATGCCGACTTTACCCTCCACCGGAACCTCTCAGTCACACACACACCTGGTGAAAGAGAAGTCAAGGATATTCTCCCCACCATTTCTCGCAAGCGAGCGGCACTTCTCCTCCTTCACCCACCAATTCCACTCAAACACACAGCAAACATAACCAAAAACCCACCCCATTCAACACTGCTATCATACAGTCACTTTTCAAAATTAGCCGCAGTGAGGTACCTAACCCAAGTCCCAACCCAAGCCAAACACCTGCTGGAGTCAAAATCCAAACAGTTTAAACAAAGGTCTGAGGCACTCCGCTTCAAAAACCTTTTAACCTTGTGTTACTTCCACCTCTTCCTTCTGCTCGTCGCACCAAAAATAATTTTGGTTTGCCAGCTTCGATCACTTCTGAAAATTTCATGGGGCAAAATACTGTACCTCACTTTCACCAAAGTCTCCGCACAACCTGATTATTTGGGGTGGTATAAATTCTCTAATGCCCGGCGCCGGTCATCGCATTCAATCCAAGTCCTAACTCGCACAAGGAAAAACAAAAAAGGAGTGCATTCCCACACGGAGAAACAACTAAGACTCCACTTGGTCACATTTTCAGGCTAAATCCAGTACTTCAGTGAGAAGTTAGACAGAATGCCTACCTCCCCAATTCATCGTCAAAGCCCTCCGCTAGCGTAAGAGCGACTATGTTCTACTGGGCTTCTAAATCCGACTAAGTCCATGTTGAACCCGCAAACATACAAGTGCCAATTGCCTCCCAAAAAATATGTTCCTAGGCTAGCGAATGTTTAATTTCCTGCTGACTTCCATTTTTAGGCTAAGTATAACTTTCCCTCAGAATTAGTGTAAGTCCCACACTTCGCACTACTGAAAATTTCAGAATCCCAACGACTGTTTCAAGAGAGAAATTTTCTAAGTACATTTTTCACTCGGAAAATATTCTCTAAGTCCCTAGCCACTAAGAATTATTCTAAGTCCGCACATCGCACCATTGAGTTTTTTTCAGAGTCCCGACGATTGCTCAAGGGAATACTTTTTAAGTCCAATGGTTCACTAGCCGGGAGTTTTCCAAGTTCCTTTTCACCAACACATGGTTTAACAGCCTAACCTCGCAGATGACTCTCACAACATATGTTTATTACTTAGCTTTCCGATGCAGCCTCACTACTTCTAGGGCGGGTCCACACACCCCAGAAGCCCCACTCTAAGGCGGGCGACGAGCTGCTTGATCCCAGACCGTGCACTCATACTTATACTGGTCCGCATCCCCTCCTCAAGCCTACCCCTTCCCAGAGACCAGACCTCAGCACCGCCTATACATACGAGGTGCCCTCTTTTCGATCGTAACGCTACCTGTACGATGTGTGCTCCATCTACAATTAAACACATTTTCTGCAAGTGCGCAAAGACGTCTGCCAATAGCAATGAAGCGGTGCTCTTGAAGGCTGATCCCTGTCATCCTGCAACCTGCAGCACCTACAAGCTCGGTGGAAAGTGGTGGAAAGGTGGAAATTAATTGAAAGGGAAAATTTAGCAGGGTTTTAAAAACTGCTCACTTTACCGTAAATAGCCTATAAATGATAGACCTGAGCAAAGTCCAAGTAATCATAGGGCATTGAGTTACTTTAACAAAAACCTAAAACAGCAGTGCCGAGTTTATAATAGCGGCTAGAGCGAACGCCTTCCACCAAGGCGAACTGGGCTCCATTCCCGGCGGCGTCACTCCCGGATCGCTGGTTGGCGGGTTTTCTGTGGGATCTCCAAGATGGGATCACGATGAGGTCCAGATATGCCCAGCTTGGCGCTACAGCTGCTGTGCCCTCAAACACACTCCCTTGCTGGACCGGATATGGTCTGTCTCCCCACTGGCATGAAAATATATTGTCTTTCGGACCGATAGACTGCTGTGTGGAATGTCCTCCCCTTCTATCTCCGCTTGGTCTGGGATGGATGAGACGGCAGGTGTTTTTAACAGTGGAGATTTACTTCCCAATGAACTTAACCAAACATAAACTGGAATAATTAGTGCACGCACGAAACAAGTTTCGTCATACACGTATACAATAAAATGATTAGAAATTACTGACTATATAAGAACTCAGATTGGAATTAGTCACATAGCAGCATCGCATAATGAAAACGGAATCATGCAATCATCCTTCGCTTTTTGTCATTTATACTTTTCTAATGGCACCAGTAGCTGACTTATAGTTGTATGTGCTAACCATTCTCCTAATTTTTATGACGTTTCTATGTTGATATATGAGTAAATGAATCCGTAAGATGTCCCTGAAATCAGAAAACCTAAGACTCTGCTGCCAAGCTTATCGCATCTCTGCGTGCAATTTGATTTGCATGTCTGATTACATAGGGATTTTTCATTATTAATAATTATAAAAGCTACATGAATACATATTTTTTGGGAAAAGTTATACAGTTGCATTTGTATTTTTTCGGAAAATCCAATTTATCATTTATTAATGCCATCAATTAAGGTGGCCGCCTGGGTAAGCCGCCGAACGATGTACAGAGCTCCAGCAAAAAAGTATGATTAAAAAACTGTCCAATGTGTCTGAGTGAGGTTTGCTTACTAATACCACTTAAGAACGTTACTCATGTGTATACGTTTTTCAGTTCCTCCATTTCTCTCTAAAGCATGATTTTCTGATAGTGAAAACGGATCAAACGAGTTTTTTTTCCTTTATTAGGTATGAACATTCCAGTTCAAAACATTAAAAAAGGAATAGAGATGTGTGTCAAGCCTTTATTTCTATTATTACAAACTTTTATTTAACTTGCCTTGTTAGTTAGTTTGCTTGTTTGTACGTTCGCGTGAAATCTTGCAAGTCTATTTTAAACCACTTCCGTTAGCCAGTTGAGTTGAAATTTCACATACATGTGTAGTTCTGATGACAATACAATGTAAAGGTACCACTGAGTTGATCTGATGATAGAGCCGGAAGTTACAAGCTTTTAATGTGACTTCATGTGTATGTATATTAAACCACTTCCCCTTATCTAATTGAGCTGAAATTTGGCATACATGAGTAGTTTCGATTACAATACAACGTGAAGAAACCACCGAGCTGATCTGACGATAGAGGCGGAAGGTGGCCATAGGAACTCTACAACTAAATGCAGTAAACGTCGTATCGAGTTTGTTGTACAGAATCGAGTAACAATAAAATTGAGATTAGAAGTGTCACTGCTGTTATGCGCGTGCCCTATAACGAATGGTTCTGAAAACACTTATTAGAGCTAGTGATTTTTCGCGAAAAAAATATGAGTACACGTTAGACTTCAATGCTATAAGCATCCAAAAGCAGTTTGCCTGTTGCCATTGGTTGCTCTAGGTTTGAGACGGCGTTTTCATATTTGATCGTATCACTCAGAATTCGGCAACATTTGTACGGCTCCTACGTGATTCGTGCGCAGACGGCTAACTCGTGTCAAAAAGTAGTTCAGCCAATCAAGATACTTAACCAACCTTACCGTATTTTGGAATGTAACTTGTCTTGAAATCTTTTCGCGAAATTTCACTACCCCTAACTATTATTATAGTTTGCTTCTACAGTATGTCCCGTATTGGAATGAAAGTGAACTACTGATCGATCACGATACATCATGGGGATCTTTCTAAGCAAGGGAAAGCCATATTCGTGATACAAACACATGGTTGGAGACTAAAAAGTGAAAAATAAAATGAATGTAAAAAACTTTTAAAACCAATCTTTAATTTATAAATGCACTAAAAAGAGAAAAATAACAATAGTAGTTACACAATTTGTAGAACTTGTAAGATGTGGTCGAACAGCCGTAATAAACTTTACTTCAAATTAATATGTTTGTATCAATCTATATTTAGTATAAAAAGCTTGGCGCAATATAGAACGTATACCTCATTTGCGTAAGCGTAGTATGCATATATATTGCGTAAGGCTCTTAACTATTCACAATATAGAACTTATATCACATTTGTGTAAGCATTGGAAGCACATGTCGTGCGTAAGGCTCTTGAATACTCGCGCCAAGCTTTTATATACTAGATATAAATTGATACAAACATATTAATTTGTAGTGAAGTTTATTACGACTGTTCGACCACATCTTACAAGTTCTACAAATCGTGTGACTATTATAATCATTTTTCTGATTTTAGTTCATTTATAAATTATAGGTTGGTTTTAGAAGTTTTTTACATTTATTTTTACGTCATGAAAGTATAGGGTCTCCGCTGAAAGTCTCATAGAGGAGCGTTATCGACTTTAAGACTGCACGCCAGTTCAGTGCATTGCGCGTAGAGACGATGGGGGAGAGAGAGAGAGAGAAAGAGAGAGAGAGAGACAGAGATACAGAGTGTGTGTGTGTGTGTGTGTTGATGCGTATGTCTCGGTCGGCGTAGCGCTCCCACGCTTTTAGTCCTCAGACGTGCAAAATTATTTCAACCAGGTGGCCAACTTACGAAAGGTGCAAGAACGTACACAGTGACTTAAAACTTGCAAGAGAAGAGAATATAATGGTATATCTACCTTTACTACGAAAATTATTAAAACAGAAGCAGCTTACTGAGTTGAGCAAAATATCTCCATGAGGTTTTAACAGGAAAGATTATTTTCATTCGTCAAAGAATATTGTTATGAGAGGAGCCTGAAGTTCAAGGAATATACGATCTTGCGTATTAAATGATACAGCACACTGAAAACCAAAAATAAAACACACTGCGCATTAATATCGCTGTGCTTCAGCCCCGTTAGTTACATAATAAATAAATGAATCTGGTTTGATGAACACATACGAATGGGAAAGTCCCCTTTCCATACAATTTGGATTAAAGGAGAAAATTTGTGGTTTAAAGTAGGTAAATAATCCACCCACCCCAATTCATTGTATTCTGTTATTATATAATGACTGGGAAACATAGTGTTTTCTCACACAAAGTATAACAACACAAAAATCGTACCAACACAAACACTGAACATAGGATATCATTGATCTTTGGGGAGTGACACAATATCAGTTACAGGATGTCTAATTTTCCCGATGAAAGTGATAAATATTACCAGTCACTTTTCCTGTCAAACACTATATTTTCTGAGCTTTTTCTCCACGAAAAGGGTGGTTCCTTTAACAAAATAACTATTCATTTTTCTGAGGTTGTTGATCTTATCGATTCATTCCCTTTTCTGTGGTACATTGTTGGGAAAATCACTTGGCCACATTTTTCAGAAGTGTCGAAATGTCTCTTGAGGATGATGCCATATAATCATTCTATTTTCTCGAAGCATGATTAAATCTGGTTCATGGAATCTTACAAGAGAGCCTCTATTACGTTTTTTTCTTCAACCAAATGGTATTAAAAACATCGGAAATACATTTATGCATGTTGGATTATAAGGGGCGTTAATTCGTGTCAATAGTGTCTGCATTTATTCATCTGCCAATGACACATTTAAAGTAAAATTTCATTAATTTTGTGCTTGCCGCTCACAATCCCGTCACAACGTTATAAATTGGGAGGAATGAATCCACGATTGAAAACCCTTTCATGGCATTTCTCCAAATGTCTCATTGAAATATTAAGGAGGAAACAACTGAAAAAGCGAATCAACGGAGGACATTAAATAGTAATTAATGCCACATTACATTGATCACTAACCAGTTTCAGATGTTGGCCTATATAATTGATTGCAAAAGAAACGGAAACTGCAATATGACATCTGATTACTATTTATCATCCGGTTATATCTATCAAATAATTCAGCAAATATGGCAATTTTTATGTACATTAACAGCATTTATTAGAAGCTTCAATTATGCATACAGAGATCCTCTTTCGCCGGCCTTTTGCAAAATACTGCAGGTGGGGAAATTGAACATTTTGCCGTATTTCCGGGACAGTTAAAATAATTTACAATAAATTTTACAAACGATTAGTGCTACGGATGACCATATAAACTTACATTATGTAAGTGGTATTAGACACTATTTTCACAATGGCGGCCGTATAAATATTTTGATAAGTTCGTCATATCTATTAAACAATTTAACCAAATTAAACCAAAGATTTATTCAGACGGTATTCATAAGAAACATTGTATGCACAACCTTTTTAAGGTAATTTTGTAAGGTAGCGCCAAACTAAAAAATGTAACTTTTTGCCAGGGACCAATCAACCGATTTACACCGAATTTTTATTTCTATATTTCATAGAAAAATATCTTGCATAGTTCAATTTCCTGTTCGTTGGCTGGACTGTACTGTTAGTGGAGATAGCTGCACCACCACCTGCTGTGATGTTTGTTCCCTGAAGGCGAAACTCGGAGGACATATACAAATCCCAAATCTCTGAAAATGTCGAACCCCTTACACGTAATACCGTTTTTTTTTTTTTTTTTAACAAAGCTTTAAAAAGTTGAGGGCACACATGAAGAAACTTTATAAAGGCTGTTCACGATAAAGTGAGCACTTTTGAGCTCAGCCGTAGATATGTCACTGTGGCATAAATTTTAACGGGTGCACTTAGTGACGTTCGCCCAGTAAAGTTGGTAACGATGGATGGAAAATAGTTCCATATGGTAAAGTCAAATTAAAAGTGTTAAGTGACCATTTCTAATAATTGAAATAATTATTTCGCTTTGCACTATTTTAATGTATCGTAGTGTTAATAAGAGCATATTTGTGAAATTATTATTTTTATAATAATTTCGAAGTTTCACTTGACCGACGCACGAATAAAGTGATGAGGCCCATGACAGTGTTAATTTTACATGAGGCGGAATAATACACAACGTCCACACAAGTAGATCTTAAGCACGGCTTTAAGAAGTGTTCATTTTACCGTGAACAGCCTTTACCAGTATGTTCCGTTCTTATTATGAGGTTGGACTTAAAGTGGCAGTATAATTTGTTGGTTATTACTGTGTGTGAGCAATGCGTATATTGGTTAACCTCCCTCTTTTATGTCTTATGGTTATACAGAAACTGAAGAATTTTTCCTTGAACCTTCCTTGTAAACTTACCATTTCACTGAACATATCGGACTCTAGGTTGCAGTCATGTATCCCGTTTTGTGAAATACTGTTACAATACCTCAAGGCAGTAGGTACTTAATTATTGAAGTCATATTCATCCAGTGCTTTCTTTTGTTCTTGTACATTTTACTGATGTCAACAATTGAAATAATTGTTTACACACAATTGTTTAAATGTTATATTAAAATGATTGTATTACTGGTTTTGAAATAACATTCTTGAATTACATATTTCTTTTCAAAAGTACAAAATAATCAATTTTTTTTTGGTCTGCGTTGAAATTAATTTCTTCTGAAAATTAAAATTTTATGTCTAGTTGATTGAAAACAATTGGCAGTATTTTTGACTTTACATGTGTTTTTTTCTTTTCTTGAATTCTGTCTCACTTCACTTGTTTTTCTTACACATATCGAAAATGAATAATTTTTGAGTTTCAAAATGGAGAAATATGTGTTTCAAGTTATTTATGAAAAAAGTTGTATCATGTGAATGGTTTAATTATTAAATAAATTTTGTTAAATAATAATTCGTCTTTTGTAAATTTAAATTTATAATCCTCTGACAAGCCTATTTCTATTACTGAAGGTCTAAAAATATTATTTGTTCGGTATAATACTGTCTATGATCGTTTTATTAACTAAATAATAAATATTTTTTACTGTTGAGTTTTAAGGTTTTTTGATACTTTTCAATATTTTATTAAATATTTTTGAGTATTCGAAGTAAGTACCCATAAAACTATAGTAATAATGGTTTCCGATTTTATGTTACTCTTAAATAACACTTTAACAACAGCATAAAGAATAATTTTTATTTAAAATATTCACATATTTTTCAGATTACGTTTTAAATTGTAATGGTTACTTTAATTTGTGTATTAAATATTTAATTTTACTTCGCACAAACAAAGTGTTTAAAAATATTGGTATTTCACAATTGTTTTTACTTTTAATAATGTGCACGTAATTTAAATTTTTGTAATTCAATTAAGAATGAATTAAATATTTTATAATTTTACTTATGCTCTGAAGTTTAATTTTGCCCTGTATTAAGGAATTTATTTGTTATTTTTAATGAGTAAATTTTGGAAGTTTTAAATTCTTAAGGTAATTTTCAATTAACTACAAAAATTAACCTATTTCCCCACAGTGAATAATGTAATTCAATCAATTGTGAGTTCATGGATGATAAAAGTGAAAATATATCAGTGTTATTATTGTTGGTTCAATATATGACAAAAACAATTTTTACGTTCTAGAGGTTAACTTAAAAAGCAGGTTTTACAACACAGATATTTGAAAACAATTAGAAAATTCAAAATATAGAATTCAAAAATGATAGATAAATCTATTTTTTTTATAAAAGAGAAAAACAGAGGCAATATAACTGCATGTACTTAAATTTTCATTATTGATTTCTTACATGTTTTTACTAATATACACACATTATCATTCCTTTTTTACATAAATATTTATGAAAACAAATTTAGAAAATATTTACTTTTTCTTTTCTGCTATAAACATATCTGAGCGTGTTTGGCCATGAGGTAGTGTGTCTGCCACGCATACAGGAAGCCGTGGGTTCGATCCCGGCCGGCTGCACTTAGGGTGTCTTTATTTCCAAAGTGGCTTTCCCACCCCCCCAACTCCAGACTGGTGCAGTTCTTGCATGTACCCTGCGATGTCCTGTAAAAATCCTAGAGCTGTTGGCGTGCACATAATAGCAAATAAAAATAATTAACGCATTTGAATAATTTTATTTCTATTGGCTAATTTTGAACTTCCATAAAAACCATAAATATAATTCTAGGAAGAATTTTACTAAAACATGACTAGATTAAAATTTTAAAAAGTCCGAGGATGGGTCTTTGAATAATATTTCATAAAAATATTAATGTTATGAAAGAGACCTTAATTAAAATTATATCTAGAAGTAAAATAATTTTTGAGCAGCAACAAAAATTATCATGACTTTCTTCAATGTGTTAATTGTTTTATTGTTCTTTAGAAGGTTTAATAAGTTATATTTTCCATGTAAACATACGTAATAATTTACGCACATAGTCTAAAAAATGCTATGCGAACTTGTATTTTATATCTACAGTACATTTTTTTTGCAGTGTTCCATGTAATATGTGTGGTCCTGGTCCTCAACATGCTCGTATCTTCTACTACGAATACACTGCAGAAAGTCATTGACAACGTAAACATCGAATGGACCTATAGCCTAACAGAGGTAGGTTTGATAATTAGATTTTATTTTATGAATCTCTTAATAGTTTAAATTTTAAATTGATGGTAAGAAATACTATAGTATGTTTTTTTTTTTTCGAAAACTGTTTATGCAAAATGGTATAAGTTCTATAACTTTCCAATTATTAAAATAAGTTTGTTTGAACTTAAAGGGAAAATTATTAACTTGCTATACTTGGGCACAGGATAGTGGCAGGAAGTGAACTGTGTGATGTGCAGATGCAGCTGAACTACCTGGCACAAAGCACCCTGCCACCACCTTTGAACCTCATCCCGACCCGAACCGGTCTCCGGTTTGTGACGGAGTGGTATCGCTACATGGTCGCTCCTCCGCAAACCAAGAAAGATGCGTGGTCGCTCATGTACTGCTGCTATAAGGTGTTGTATTTTTGAACAAATTTAAATATACCTCGGCTACTAGCTAGATGTAGTTGCAATGAGTCGCTTGACACATGTGTAGACAAAACACACGCCCTTCCGAATTTTGAATTTATCAACTTTCAAAGAAGATTTTTCTCTTAATGATCTATGGCACACTTCAGGCAGTAAACATTTTTTTTATCAGTTACAAAAATGGTTTTCCTCACCAACGTAAATATGATATTTCAGCAATATATTCCTGTAAAAAATGTATTCCTGGCGTAGCCTGTTCACGGTAAAGTAAGCACTTTTGAGGTCCTAGTTACTTTCTCCTTTCAGCCATTTTTTATCCTTCTATCACCTTTTTTCAAATAAATATCGCCATGTAAGTATTAAATATAGCGTGTGTATTCCACCGCACTGGGAAGTTAAAGCGTTAGGCTAACATAACATATATTTATTGACTAATATTCCAAATGAGAGGACTTTCAAAAGTGCTCACTTTACCGTGAAGAGCCTATATCAAGAGGCGCCGACGTAGAAGGCTACTTTACCCAGGCGGTTCTTACCCGTTGGACGGCCGAGTGGCGACTCATGTCACAGCGATGTGAAGGCTCGCTGATAGCCGGTTACATCGGTTGTCCAAACAAATGATCACATACTTTAAAGTAAAATATAAGGCAAATTGTGGAAGTAAATATTTAAGGGATTGAATGAAACCAAACTTCAAAATGATATAGACGTCATGTGAAACATTCGTCAAGCGTACATCCAGAATCTAATTAAGCTTTCTCGAACACTACTTCAACCAAATAAAATAATAAAAACGCGTAAAACCTACGTAACAGGCAAAACATTTAATTGAAGCGGATTAGAGTCACGAGTATTTCGAGAATTCATTAGGAGGCGAGGTGGACTCCACACGCTCGTTCTCTTCTCATACTGTTGTGATTGGACGACAGTTGTTTAGACACGCCCCGTTAAACTGTGAGCCAGTAATAAGCAGGAAGCAGTAGTGTGAGTGAGTGTTTAACAGCCCTGTACAGAGGCCTCGCTTGATCACAGCAACCAATAAGCAAACGATAATGTATGTCCAGCCTAGCTACTGCCGACTCAATCCGCGAAATACTCGGGGCTCTACAACTAACGTAACGACAAAATACAAACAACAAAATGGGTTATAAACATATCTTTATTACAGATGGATGACAGGGAATATAATAACCGAGTAGCCAAAAATCAGCTACAAAATTATAATTGAAAACAACATAACAATTACTGTAATAATTTTTCTTTTCTTTTCATGGCAAAATCACTTTTTTAATGTTTATAGTTGACATGTCATGCATGACATCTAAATACCTGAATAGTAGAATACGGGTTGGCTTTAGAGCCGGTGGGATTGGTGCCATTGAGTACAATCAACACCTGCGCATCGTTTAGATCCCGCAGAATAGAATCATTTTTGTGAAGTTAACGTGAATGCAAACCGTTTAGTTTTACACTAATAATTGCAGGAGACACACATAAAAAATCGATCTCTCACTGCCACGATCTCAGACTGCGTATGCACTCGCGTAAAAAGCTGTCGCCCTTAACGAATTACATTTAAGCAATAAACTGTTTTAAAAAATGGGTAAAATCTTTCCTCGTCATGTCTTTCAACCTCGGTTGTTACAAACGATGACGTGGAGCCTGAATTTGGTTCCTCGTTTTCAAAATCAGCAGACGTCGGTTAAATATTTTTCGGATTAGCTATATAGAACAACAACTTCTCTAAGAGTTTGCTAAATGTCATGTTCTCGTGATTTTGGCGAGGCACAAGTACTGTTTTTGATGTGAATACGTCTTTAAATTTGCAACCATAGTGGGTGGTAATCCAGAAAATCAGATAACAACAAAATTGGGGGATACAGTTTGGCTTTTCAGCTCCGGATCTATCGTCTACATTCAAAATTCAATTACACCACTCGATCGCCAAAGGGGCGCGATTTTGAGTTTGTTTCGCCGCGTCTCACAAATTCCGCGTAGTATAACTTTTGACTAGGAGAAGCTACGACGCTCGTTTAAGTTTCAATCGACAGCTCTCGTCAAGATCGATCGATTGCGTGTATAAAAACATTTGTGTGGCATGGCTATGGTGAAATTGTATGATTTTAATGTAAAAAATTAAGAACCTTTAACCCAATGCCGGCCTATACTCGTCAAAAAGCCAAGTCGAAATACATAAATCGTATACGATTGGAAAGGGTATCTCAAAATCAATCCAGTGATACCCATAAAACCCTATATGATCGACTGAAACGGTGCCAGGAACGTAAAATAAACATCAAGGCGTCCGGGGGCCACAGTGGCTGAGCGGTTAGCCTGCTCGCTCGCTTCCCACCAAGGCGATACGGGTTCAATACCCGGCAGGGTCACTCCGGATTTTCGCATGTGGGAATCGTGCTGGACGATGCCGTTGGTCGGCGGGTGTTCTCGGGGATCTCCCGTTTCCCCCGCCTTTTTATTCCGGCACTGCTCCATACTCCCCTCAATCACCCACATCGTCTCTCAAGACCTCGATGTTAAGAGCCGTCCAAATCTCTTCACTCAATCAAGGCAAGTTCATGTCAAATAAATAGTGTTTAGTAAATTTGACCCAGTTGTGTGTGGTGAACTGTTGCAGGGCAAGCTGGCGTTATCTCTGTGCTGTACCCTGTTGATTGCCTAGTTTACACTTCCCCCAGTAGAACGTAGCTCGGCAGCTGATGCCACAGAACGTGTGTAATGGGTCCCTTGCTACTCGCTTGTGAGTTGTCGGAATGCATTTAGTTTCCCTAGGCTGCATGGTGGTTACTGGCTCCTGCTGCGCGCATCGAGAATGTACAGCTGTGAGTAAGCACCAGCTTACCTCGCAACAGTTCACCACGCGCTACTGATTTGACCCCACCCCGTCCCCGGCCCTCACACACACGCACACACAAACGACCACACACACACACACCCGCACACACTTTACGATTTAATTTTGCATCTCTACGAATAAAGATTTCTCTGACTAAGGATCAGTTCAGGATTGACTTGCTTTTCCTTTGAAGCTATGCAGATGAGGGATGAGTGTGCGATTCTTGTGAGATAGTATCAGTATAGAGATGTTACGCACGTAAGCTAATGAGTTCTTATTGCTTTTAACTATTGTATATATTCGGTCGCTTTGTTGCAGGACCACGTACAAGAAAAGTGCGCAGACCAGAATTTTCCTATTGTCATGTCTCAGTTAGTACAGCGATATTTTAGAGAAAAAGAAAAGAATTCTGAAGAAAACGATCAGGATTTCGAACTGAATAATTTACGTCTGGAGTTACAGGAATGCAAGAGAATGGTTCGCAGTCTGACTGAAAAGAAGGAGTGAAACAACACAGTAGTGTCATTATGTCGTATTGAGTTTTAGTAGTTTTGTATATGCTTTGTATATGGTAAAGAAACACAGTCCAAAGTGAAAGAAAATAAAGATAATTTGAATTCTATTTGCTCTTATAATGTAACGTCTTGCAAACTCTTTCTTTAAGTTGGTTGTCAAAATTGCAGGTAATTTTTGAAAGTGCACGACGAACAAAAAAAAATCGGCCTAATTTTTGTGTGCAGTAAAATGCACATTGTTAATTTAAAAGAGTAAGGAAAAGAAACGCTGAAGATTTACATGCTCTATGCGAAGATATTGAGTGATTAAAATAATTTACAGAATAAAACCCAATAAATTTATGTGCGTCTTAATTTTGCAGTTACGAATGATAAGTATTTTTATGATACTGTAATTACATCTATTTTTATTTTGCTTGTAATTACCTGAGTTCCAGCATGCGATACTAACTTCAGTTGTAACGTAACTAATACGTGGACTGCACAGGTATTTTTCATGGAGCAGATGGCGTATGGCCACTTATTCGGTGGTCAAGATTAGGGACACCTGAGTTTCGCGAACAGAGTTCCATGCTTGCTATAATCCGTTCACGGTTACTCCACACTTTTCTGAAGCCCTGCTAAAGTTCTACTTCCACGATATTCCTCCGCCTCGGGCAAACTAAGTCTAGAAAAGTATACCAAAGAACAAAGTACCGAATTCGTGCGCACTCAATTGTAATAATATTTTGCATGATAAGTATTTCGTACTAGGCGCTACCAACGAAAGTGTTTTCTCACTGTTATTTTTTCATATTTGTTATAAACTAGCTTTTACCCGATGCTTCACGCGCGGCCCCACTATTGGGTGCTCTACCCACTGGGCTTCTGCGGCCACACTATAGGGTTCTCTACCTACTGAGCTACTGCGACCCCACTATTGGGTTCTCTACCTACTGAGATAATGCAGCCCCACTATCGGGTTCTCTAACCACTGAGCTACTGCGGCCCCATTATTGGATTCTCTACCAACTGGGCTACTGCGGCTCTTGGGAAGGAATGTAAGACAGCCCATAGACAAAAAAGAAAGGAGAAATTTTCAACAATGCTTTTTGTATGCAGTAATCCTAAGAAAAGTTTAACCCAGCACATATGTACATCCACAATCATCAATTTTTTTGGAACAGTTTGAGATATTTTCCTGAGATAAAAAGTAGCCTATGTCACTCTATGGATCTCCAACTATATCTGTGCAAAAAATCACGTCGATCCGTTGCTCCATTTTGACGCGAAAGGACAAACAAACAAACACATTTTCGCATTTATATAGCAGTAAGGATGTTATATCATAAAATATAAATATAATATAAATAAAATATAGTTAAACTACAATTTTAACGAAAAATAAGATACTTCTATATTAAGAGAGGCATAAAACGCTCGTGATAAATTACATGTTCAGGAAATAACTGAACACATCAGACATGGGGTAATTTTCAAAGGTTTGATTCGGAAATTGTGAAGAAACTGTGAATAGTCTATAGTCTACGTGCACACGTGCAGTTTTCCTGTGGTTATTGGGTGCATATCTTAGTCACGAGACATTCATACTTGACGGGCCAAAAATAGGTAGGTTATTCTGGTACATGAACGTCTGTGATTTGCGGACAGACAAGTCACATACGACGCGTAGTAGTTAAAACTAAAACCAAAACCAAAACAAAAAAAAAAAAAACTTTGCAATGTATGTGTTATTCCTCTAACGAATATGTAACGCAGTTTGATTAAATTCAAATTTTTAGAAGTATTTTCTTCATATAATAGTGCTTGTCATTAAAAAATTCAGATGTAAACAAACACGTTCATCACTGTTGACCATATGACTTTGACAGTTGTGTATGATTGGGGTAGGTCAATGTTGGGTATATGCGCAGAAAACGAATAATCCATAAACTAACGATGGGGTAGACCGCTTATTCGTCTTCTGCGCGTGTACCCAACACTGACCTACCCCAATCCTACACAACTGTCAAAGCCACATGGTCAGCAGTGATGAACGTGTTTGTTTACATCTTCATTTTTAAATGCCAAACACTATTATGTCAGTAAAGTTCCATAAACTTACCGTTTCGTGAAGTCACTAAAACGTGTTTGGAGTCGAATATCTGTTAGTGCAGTGTTTGAACCAATATCACGTGCATTTTTCTATAACCGGCGAAAGAGTACACTTAACTTAAGCGCAATATTACAACCGTGTTTCAAATGTCCTTTGTTTCTGCTTTTGTATGGGTAAGGTTTAAAAACACCGCACTGCTGTTCACAAATATCGAAACACTTCAAAAAAGACGACTAGACGTTGTGGAATCAATTACACAGGAGAAAATATGTCGTTATTAAGCAGGAATAAGCATTTGGACGAATTCAGTTATAGACTACGCAAGGTAAAATGAGCACTTTTGAAAGCCCTGCTTAAGATCTACTTGTAAATACGTTGTGTAATCTTCCACTTGAATGTAAAATTAACATTTGCATGAGTCTTGTCACTTAATTCATGCGCTGGTCAAGAGAAAATGTAAAATTATTATAATGTAAATATTTTACAAATATACTCAATTTTACACTTCGCTGCACAAAAAACATAAAGCGAAAGAAATAATTTAAATTAACACACATGGTTACCTAACACTTTTTATTCCACGTTAAGATATAGAACTACTTTCCATCAATCGTTATCAACTTTTCTGGGCGCATGTCACTCGGTGCGCCAGTTAAAAAATGTGTAGGCAGGGGCAGTGACATTTTTCTGAGGTTGATTTCAAAAGTGCTCACATTATCGTGAACAGCCTTTAACAAATAGTGACAGAGGAACAGCGCAACTGTGTACAACACAAGATTTAATATGGAGTGAAGACGAGAGATTCGCGCGGCTTTTAATATCGGGGTCTTGGAAATGGCAATAAAAAGAGGTGAGTACGAAGCAGGGTCGGAATGCAAGGATGGAGGAAACGAGATATCTCCGAAAAAACCCGCCGACTAGCGGCTTCATCCGGCACGATCCCCACGTACTAAAATCCGGAAGCGACCCCGCTAGGAATCGAGCTCGGTTAAACTTGGTGGGAGGCGAGTGTTCTAGCCGATGAGCCACCACGACCCTCGTTTAATATTGAATGCTCACTCCTTTGTAGATATTGCAGGTGGCCACTCAATGTGGGATGGAGAGTCACAGAGTCGGAATACTGTTTTTCCCAGCATTGCGTTTCGCCGCTGCTCCATCCCCACTTCACTTACCTCTTATCGGCACTGAAGACACCAAACACTCGAATATCTCTATTTATAAAACTGTGGATCATAAGCACTACGCACTTCCATTATATATATTTTTATTTATTGCTTTAACACGGCAGTTTATGATGGCGTTAATCGCACGCCCACCTACCACACACAAAATTCATTATTTAAAAGAAATTACGTGAAATCCTTGCTTGGCAAGCCATGCACTCTTATAATAATGGTCTATTCATAATATGTGAAGCAACGTCCTTCAATAAAACTATGGATGACTTGTAACAACGGTCGAGATATTGCCCTGCCTTTATATATATACACTAGCACTCTGGAGTTGTAATTCCAGCCAGTCAAACATCGATGCTAATGTTCCACACGTTGAGTATCTGTAAGGGTGGAAATAATTGGCTTCGGCAAAAATTTGAGGCGGAACCTGAATTCACAAACGCGAAAGAAACCCAGTAAACTGATTTTAATACCAGCTGTTTTATTAGTACACATCCTTGACAACTCACCGGAAGCACCTTGCTTGTAAATTATGCACCCTGCCTTGTAAAATCAAACTGTTGAAAATAATTGTTTAAAGACAGTAGCTCTTATACTCAATGACATACCGACCCAGGAGTGACGCAAGATGCGATGAAGAACATCGATTCGTTTCTGTATGAGCATATTAGGGGAGTACTATTTTGAAGATCTAATGTTACAATAGGCGCAAATATCTGTTGTTTGAAATATATCCACGATATTTAAGCCCCAGAATATCCTCCCAGCAGCTAACAAGGCTGTAAGTCACTTATGGCAACTGTAGTAATCATACCTCGGTCGTCAAATAATATCAAAAGAAGTCTTCCATCATTCTTGAATAAAAACGAAGGAGTATTTAAGGGACATAACTAGTAAAAAAATTGTAAGCTCGTCGTCAATGTTACGTCTGACCGGCCGTAAGGAAGCATTGCCACGGCGATATAAATAGTATAAACAAATTTCGCATGTGTCGTGTATCCTCCGAATTTTAAGCTGTAGCCATAGGATTTTAATACAGCAATATGTTCGTTAAAGATTCAACACTGTCACTTTAGTTTAAAATACTGTTTTGAAGAAGAATAATTATAGGAAACAAGGAGCTACTTAAATCCATTTTTTGGTAACTTTCACATTCTTCAACGACTACATTTATACTTCAATAACCAAATTTATAATTTGGGAAAAAAATTACTACTTCCTTTTCTGCCCTGAAAAATATTTACATCGAAATATTTAGAATAGACATAACTGCATATAGCATATTCGCTGTTTCTTCGCCCTTTTTTAATCAAACCTTTGAAAAATCTCCCCATGTATGACGTGTTTAATTATTTCCTAAATATGCCATGTATCACGAACGTTTTATAATTTTTTTTTCATAAACGATACTTTTCTTTCTGTTAAATTGAAATTATATTCATATTTTATCTATAAATTATAATGCTTCTTTATAAATAATTTGAATAAAAACCAGTGAGAAAACATGCATGTTGGTAGCGCCTAGTAAGAAACAGTTCTTACACAAAATACTGTTACACTAATGAGCACGAATTCGGTGCGTTGTTCTTTGGAGTAATTTTCGAGACTTAGTTAAGCTTAGTTTGTGTGAGGCGGAGGAATATTCTAGAGGTAGAACTTTAGCAGGGCTTCATAAAAGTGTGAAGTAACTGTGAATGGATTATACAATGATTCCATTTGACAACTAGGGAGGAAAAAAAGGGGGGGGGATACCTTCTTAGTTTGTGGAGGAGGCGGGATTGCTCAGTTAAACTCCTCATACTTCCACACTACTTGAACACATACCTGCCAGCTATTTTATGCAAACTATAGTAACCAGTGACCAAGGGAACCCTGATGTGGGGGTAAAATGAAAAATACCGAGGTGAACGTGGCCTCGCATTCCAAGTCGAAAGTCTCGCCATTTAACAGATCAAAGCCTAAGAGATCACAAATTCTTCCAATAAATATAACTTCACTCTAATTACCTTATTTATGACAGCTTTGCCCACATGGTTCGGAAAAAAGAGCTCACTTATACCCTAGTGTCGGCTGTCAGACTGTAACATTGCCTTACACACACCCTTGCTACTAGAATATGACATTCCGATCAAAGCTGCCATCTGTCCCGTGCTGCAAACAGTGGACTCCCAGATGGTTTATGACTCACTCACGAGCCATTGTTATATCCCTACAGATGTACGCAAAGATATTCATTCGCATCGGAGATAGCATGCATGGGTCCTCCACCTCCAGCAAAGTCGACTATGTAGCCTCTCGACGCAGCCGGCAGGTAGAGAATACCTCCATCCCGTCAGGATAATCAGCACAAGCAAACTAATCATACTGATGATGGCTTCCGTTGTCCACCATGGGATTGCTTGTGTGGAAGCAAACTTCCACTTCCATAGTGTTTCGCTAAAGACATGAATTTTAGCAGTGTTTCTACTATAACCAAACTGGAAAAAGAACAGAGCTGCAACTGCCAGGCACATGCAGAGCCCGAGCGCCCAACGAACCACAATACATTTCGACCCCCCCCCCCCCTCCTCATCCTCCCTCACCGTAATCACATTGGCGAGCGTAGTAGACTAAGCGCAATATTCTCGTGCTTGAAAACATATCAGTACCGACTTTGATACGAAACACTCGCAAAGCAAACAGCAAAGTGGAAATGAATAATTAAAAACAGTCCGCAGAAATAAGGTAGCGCTCTAGAGTCAGAACCAGGAACAACGCAACATCCAAACAGTTTTCCAACAAGAATCACACATGAACAGCTTCGCTGGTCAAAATCAAAATGCTTAACTCAAAATGAGAAATAACAGTTTAACGGAGCTGAAATTAACACCATACGAATTCAGCATTTATTTCACCTAACCTGCTATCCGCCACCTTGAACAACCAGCGACAGGAATTTTGGAGACTTACCAGTTTGCTGGCCCATTTAGACGGCGAGCGGCGCGGCGCGGTGTAGCGGCGGGTAGCGGGTGGCATCGCCAGCATATGTCGACCCTCTCCGCGCCTCACCGATGGCTCTCACCCTTCAACGCAGTTGGCCAGCGATTAGCAGCAGTCCGACGCTACGCTACACATCAAGATTTTGAATTAACTGAATTTGTATTTCCGGCGAATTGTTATACCATGATCTGTAATGTTCCTCAACACCCGACAACGTTTTGCATGGACTATAAATGACGGGTGTTCCTACCCCAGAGGTCAGACAGGAGGACAACACACACTTGAGATGTGGAGGAAACAGGCAGATGGCATATCCTGCCATGTTTTAATGAGATTTTAATAATGGGAATATAAATTTTATAATACAGGATCTGCAAAACATAAAATCTCAGGGCATTTATATTTAAATTTAAGTATTCCGATTATTGAAACGTATTTTGGAAAAGGGATTTTATATGTAATCCATTGTTAAAAACTTTGATTGTATAATGATTTTTATGATCACGTGCCCTTTTGACAATTTTGTATTTTTGAATGTTTTAAGCCTGTTTTCACGCCTTTTTATATACATTCTTGTACCCTATTTTTGAGAGTTATTTTAAAAACAGAAACCATTAGTCCAATATTAAAAGAAGAAATTAAAATTTTGTGTTTGGTCATTTCTCACAATTTTGGTGGATAATACTGCAATTGGCATCAACGGGATTGGTAAAACATTTGTTTATTTAATAATATTGCTGGAGATCTTGAGAATAATCATTTGTGTTGAGCAAGTGATTAGTATGATAGTTAGTGAGAACTGTGGTCACTGCCACGGAGTTTCAGTTTCCTCCGGGTGCTCCTGCTCCGTGAGAATAGTCATCTGAAATTATTTTACTTTGCTGAACTCATGTCAGTTTAGCGAGCAAACATGCATTTATTATACATTTCTATATTAATAGAAATGAGAAGAGAAAACGAAAATTAATTATGGATAAGTAATGAGAGTACACAGAGAAATTCCATGTAATTATTCGCATGAGCAGAACTCTTAGTATTAGGAGTCACAGATAGACCAGCACACGTAAGCATGCACTTTTTTATATCACCATATAACCCACTTGAAAACCAATCGTATAAAAATAATATGCTTATAAGCATACCACTATAAAATATTCAAACAGAACTACATGTTCCTCCGGCACGTTGTTCTGCTGACGTCGACTAAGTAACCTAAAAGAGCGCTTGCAGTCAGGCAACAACCACCAACGCCACAATATCTGCTGCGGGCATACTGCGAATCGTTCCGATTGTCGACGTCGAAGAGACGACTCTTGTACAGGGATGCTTCCTTACAGTCTGCATCTCCTCCTCCTCTCCCTGCTCGTTTTCAAGTTCACGCCTCCCTTTCTAGTTTTCCCCAAATAAACGCATCACGTACTTGTTTGTCAGTATCCTGTGGATACAGTTCTGACCAGTTCAAGAATCAGGCTACTTCAGTGGCGAGGGGTAGTGGTTTCCCCCCTCCACTTTACAGCCAGGAGTGTTGCATCCCTCCCTCCTGAGTGGTTGGCCACTAGTTCAGTTCGTTATACGTGTAAATTATAATAAACTTCTTGCCTCGTTCTTTTTCCGTATACTATTTAAATTTGCTGTACTTTTTTTTTGGAAAAATTTAATCTTCGATTCAATATTTCTAATTTTAAAACGATTTTTTAAACTTACATTGTCTTTGCAAGTAAAATTTCAGTACTGTGTTGTCTTAAATATCTTAAATTCGTATTGTTTAGATGTTTAGCATACATGATGATATATAAGTGTTACATTCATGCAGAACTTCTCGCTCGCACAAACATACAACACATATTAAGAGATATATATATATATATATATATATATATATATATAATATAAAATATGAGCATTAAAGTGAATATGGGTATAGTTACAGAAAGTTTTAGACTTGCCCTATCTCCATCTGGAAACAAGTTGACATCTATGGTTGGGTGACCCGATTATTTAATACACGAAGCAGGACGCTTGTCATAACAAATATGTTTTATAATAAAGGGAATGTGGATAACTTTCAGGCGTTACATACTGTTAATAATAGAAGTCAATTTTACGGAAAAATAGGAAAGTGTTCACCCAAATAATATATGGATGCAAGCCAAACGGATTATTATATTTTGGTTGTTAGTTAACAAATCCTATTAGAACAGTTTAATATTTGTATTTTTTTATATACTGTACTTTTCTTTTGAATTAATGGCATGCAGCAAAGTGTTATTTTGTAAAAACATTTCATAAAAATCACTACATTTTTAAATAATATAAATTTTTCAGTGGTTGTTTATTTGCAAAAAGCAGGACATTTCGCAGCACACTAGGCTAAAGGAGGACATCACATGATTTTATTCGGCCTTTTGCATCCCACAGGAGAATGATTTGAAAAAAAAGGGTGTCCTGCGAAAAGCAGGACGTCTGGTTACTTAGAAATGAGGAGTTTCTATGATTTTCGCTTGACTGCATCGCGTTCAGTGACATGGCTGACCGACTCGTGCTCAGAAAAGTGGTGGGAATTCCCACACGGTTGTAACTGCATGGGTAAAGGCTTTTCACGATAAAGTGAGCACTTTCGAAATTAATCTTAGAAAGAAGTCACTTCCTCTGGCTGCATATATTTTAATGGGGTCACCGAGTGTCATTCGTCCAGCAAAGTTGGTAACGATTGATGGAAAGTCTGAACGCTGAATAAAAAGTGTTAGGTGACCATTTGTGATAACTTTAATTATTTATTTTGCTTTCTGTTTTATTAGTGCATTAAAGTGTAAAAATGAATAGGTTTGTTAAATATTTACTTTCCTAATAATTTCACAGTTTCACTTGACCGACGGCAATATTAATTTTACATAAGGCGGAAGAATACACAACATGTATACAAGTACAACTTAAGCAGGGTTTTCAAAAGTGCTCATTTTACCGTGAACAATCTATAGCAGTAATCTACTGTGGATGTGGTTACCGAGCCGTTCCGTGGCGTGGGCCGGTAGTTCTAGACCAAACCAAAGGAGGGCCAGATCTTCAGCACCGTACCGCTCCAAATCGTTTGGAGTCTACATTTATCAGATGGCCCATTCATCTTCATCTTATCTGTACACATCTGTGAGTGGCGAATATCAATAAAACAATACAATGATAAGAGCTGGTTTGTGGCATCACTAAACCACAAGAATGATTATCGACTCGTCTAAATTTGAGTCCGTTTCTTATCGTGCACATATGTTAACATATCTCTTCTCCTTTGTGATATGGAGGCGCGGTGGGGCTACGTCCATGCCATTCGCCTCCCACTACGACCAAACCGGGAAATTCACATGGGTGGTCCCGGGGTACTCCCATTTCCCCCAAAGGGGCCACGGTGGCTGAGCGATTAGCCCGCTCGTCTCCCACCAAGGCGAACCGGGCTCAATACCCTGCCGGGTCACCAGATATTTGCAAGTGGGAATCTTGCCGGACGATGCCGTTGATCGGCGGGTTTTCTCGGGGATCTCCCGTTTCCTCCCGCCCCTTCATTCTGGCGCTGCTCCGTACTCTCCTCACTTCACTTTCATCGGCTCTCAATACCACAATATTAAGAGCCGCCCAAATCTCTCCACTACACTGAATTCAGTAAGTTAGTGGACTGGCGCCTCGAGTATAGGCAGCCACGGCCATCGGCGTCCTTGAACTTATTAACTGTAATACATATAAACACGCATATAATATGACTCAGGAAGGAGTATATTCATTTTGGTAGGATATTTCCCTTGAAAAATTAAGTTGCGAATGCATTATTTCCGCTTTGTTAAAGTCGAAATTATGGAAGTTACGCAGATATAACAAAACAATTAAATTTAAAATCACATTTCTTTAAAAAAGAAACATAATTTATATGAGACTGAGAAACTAAATTTATAACAGTGCAAAGGAAAATGGAACTCTTAAATCTGTAGTAATTTTGAGGTAACATCATTCGTATTTCTGTAAATAAATGAAGGGTAGACACTCTCTTTGGACATTTTAATTTCGGAACACTCTGCTCAAATTTATGTTTCGTTACAAGAAGTTAATCAGCGTGTGAAAATTAACAAAAAAAAAAAAAATGTTCCTGTCGGGACTCGCACAGGTTGGCCGTTTACGAGATATCAACATGTTTGTGTTAAAGGTGTGCGTTCCAATGCCTGAGAGGTATGCAGATTGAATGGCTGTTTCGCCAAACAATGAGGAGTGTCTCGAACATAAGACTCAAGCCTGGAACTGCCTCGTTAGTGGTCTGACATACGTGCTGACGTGAAGTGAAGTGAAGTGAAGTGAAGAGATTTGGATGGCTCTTAACTTCGAGGTCTTGAGAGCCGATGAGGGTGATTGAGGTGAGTATGGGGCAGCATCAGAATGAACGGGTGGGAGGATACAGGAGATCCCCGAGAAAACCCGCCGACCAACGGCATCGTCCGGCACGATTCCCACATGTGAAAATCCGGAGTGACCCTGCCGGTGATTGAACCCGGATCGCCTTGGTGTGAGGCGAGCAGGCTAACCGCACAACCAACATGGCCCCTGGTGACGTGGTGGTGAGGGGTGTGGTTAAGAGAATTATGTGGTCAAATATTGTCTGTGAAATCAGCATTTGCGCGTGCATGCGTATCACAGCAAATATATACTCTGAGAATACGAGTTTTTTTTTTTTTCCAGGAAAGGTAAAATTCAATTATATACGTCCACCACTTTTTACTTTTGTCCTATTAAATATATTCGAAAAGAGAAAAATCACTTAAAGTGGTTAACAATAGCATTTTTAAGGTTTTCCTGCCCAGTTTCCTCAAAAGAAAAAATACCCGTATATGCTACTCACTGTAAAGTGAGCACTTTTTAAGGCCCTCCCAACAGGCATTAACCACTAATAAATACTTTTTATTGCAGCCCCAGACGTTAACTTTTGAGAGTGGTGAATTGTACATACTGTGTTTACAGGTCACATAGCAATGTTTATATTATTAAAAACCAGCGGAAATATAGAAATGGGCTGAAAGGAAAAATAATAGAGCCTAAGAAAGTGCTCACTTTACTGTGGATAGTGTATACAAAGTGACATCTGTAACTTAATCCATTGGATTACATAACGTGCAGTATCATCGTACTGTTCTCACAGATAAAATTGACGAGAAATTCAGCTTCCTGGGAATGTATATCGCATTTTTGGAGGGCCGGTCGCAATTTTTCTTCATGTCCATACGTGACCTTGAGCCATTAAATACATTTTACTAGGGATTCCCTTTAAGTGCTAAGCACAAGGGCTTGGCCTACGCGGTTAGCAGTCACTGCATCAACACATGACAAATTGTTACTGACTAAATATTTCTGCAAGTGTATGTCCCAACATCTACTCACTCTGACGAGGAAGTTGAGACCTTCTATGAAGACGTCATGAAGTTGCACATCAAAGGCTCAGACTGCCACTTCAATATTATCATGGGAGACCTCAATGCCATAGTTGGTACCGAAAAGCAAGGAGACACTATGGTTGGCAAGTTTGGAATACTACAGAGCAACGATAAAGGGGAGCGGCTTGTACAATTTGCAGAACACACAAAATGTACATTATGAATACCTTTTACAAAAAGCATCCAAATCAAAAATGGACATGGAGAAGTCCAGACCTTAAAACAAATAATAAAATTGGCTATATGTTGACCAACAGCTGTCATTTTGTACAAAATGTTACAGTTCTAAATCAATTCAACACTGTAAGTGATCACAGACTGGTCAGAGCAAAACTCAATATCGTACATAATAGGAAAGACGGAAAATAATGAACAACAATAACATAACATCAATACATATAATTAACCTCACAGAAAAGGACATCTTCCAGTATACATTACAAAAAAAAATTAGTTATCACCACCAATGATAGTCTTGCAACTACTATTATAACAACAGCAAAAGAAATTGCAGGCGCAGTTAGAGCTAACAAATCAAGTAAAACCAGTAATGACATAAAGTATTTTGAATAAACGAAAAAAAAAAGAAAGTCGAGTCCAAAAAGAACCTAATTGAATATGCGGAATTGTGCACGACCATCAGAAAAAAAAATAGCGGCTGACATCAAGAAATATTATGAAAACCTGGTTAAATCGGCCATAGAAAACAAGAAAGGTTACGAGAAAGCAATGCAAAACTTATGATTGGAAGTAAACAGATTATAGCCTTAGATGATGGAAATAAACGTATTACAGACAAAGCTGCAGTGTTGGACCACATCAGAAACTTTTACCAGGCCCTATATAAAAAAAAGAAGGAAATCCATCAGAATCAAGACCAGACCTACCACTTCCTGAAGTCCTCCCATCAGAAATTAAAAGAGCAGTGCATGAAATGAAAACCGGGAGAGCTAGTGGCTATGACGGACTATTCATTGATGTTCTTCAGCTCACCAGGGAAGAAACTTACAGACATCTAGCTAAGATATTTACACAATGCCTCGAAGAGATAAATATTCCATCCAGCTGGAACAAAACAATGATTGTGCTACTTCACAAGAAAGGTAATCGGTACGACATAAGCCCTATCAGTCTACTTCCCATCATTTACAAAGTGTTCACTAAGATCATCCATAATCGTATCAGTTCTACCTTGAATACATTGCAACCAATAGAATAGGCTGGCTTCCGATCATAATTCAGTCCAATAGATCACATCCAAGTCATCCATGAGGTAATGAGCCGTGTGAGTGAATATGAAATGCCCCTTTGTTTGGCTTTCATTGATTTTGAAAAAGCCTTCGATTCGTTTCACCACTCAGCTGTTATGCAGGCCTTGCTGGAACAAGGTGTGAATCCAGATTATGTCACAATGTTTCATAACATCTACAGCACATCTACTGCCCTTGTACACATTACGTAAGTTACTAAAGAGTTTTCTGTTGAAAGAGGGGTGAAATAAGGTGACTCCATATCACCCAACTTATTTACATAAGTTCTAGAAATGGCTATGTCATAAATCGAGTGGCAATACAGAGGATTAAGGATAAATGGAAGAAGTTTTAATAATCTATGATTTTCTGAGGGCGTAGTTTTAGTCTCAAACAGTTTCGAAGAGCTTAGACAACTTTTAAATGAGCTAGAGGTAGTATGCAGAGAAGTAGGCCTTAAAATAAACCTCTCTAAAACTTAACTCATGCTAAATAAATGGGTAGCAAAAAACAAGGTGGTCACCAACGACATTGATATCGAGACTATAGAACACTACATTTATCTTGGTCAGCTAATCAATATGAATGGCAACTCGATGCCTGAGATCTATCGACGTATAAAATTAGGCGGAAGAGCACATGGAAGAAATTCCATAGTGTTTAAATCAAACATGCCAGTGCATCTTAAACAGCAGGTATTTGATCAATACGTATTACCTGTCCTCACATATGCTTGTCAGGCTTGGACCGTGAACTGTCAAGCAAAGCAAAACTTAGAACTGCCCAGAGAGGTATGGAAAGAGCAATACGTGTATTGATAAGAAGAGACAGGAAGAGAACTTACTACATTCGATCAGTAACTAAAGTCAGAGATATTCTAGAAAGAGTGAAGACTCTAAAGAGGCAGTGGACTGGTCACATTGCTCGAAGAAGTGATGACAGATGGACAACTGTGGTGATGGATTGGATACCAAGAGACCTGAAAAGATCCAGAGGAAGACCTCCAGATCGCTGGGACAGAGACATTCGAAGAGTAGTAGGTGTGAACTGGAAGAGCATTGCACAAGATCGATTAGCCAGGAAGGAATTAGAAATAACCTATGTGACGCTTAATATAAAAGTGTAGCTCATCTGGCTTAACGAGGCTACATCCTGAAAAAGGGATTGATAAAGTTGCTTAATAATAATAATAATAAAATATTTATGTAATTACTTTTTTCCCGTTGTAAAATGAAGACAAAAATGACATAACGTGAGATGTTAAAGTTATCAGAGAAAGTAATGAGCTGATGTGCAGATTATCAACCACAAGTACATAACGTGATCATTCATATCTAACTGTTGTGCACATCATTATGTTATCAATCGAGATAATACAGACATGTTAGGATACTGTTAAAGAAAGATATCAAAGCTTCAAAAGGTTTAGTCCTACTTAGTAAAAGAATTGTTAGAACATGTTAAATACTCAGCAATTTTCTAATGGATTGTTAAAGTTTTGTTTGTGATGTAACAGTACAATAGACAGGTAGACTATCGGTTTCACATGAGCTGGGAGGACTGTTTGTTGCGTGGGTAACTGATTCGAACGTTGTCATTTAATATTGTGGTTGAAAACTTCTAAATGTCCGTACATTTACTGAAATGTTTACGGAAATGAACCATTTATATAGTAAAATGCGATAAGTAATGACGATAAATGGAAAAAAATAACGTCTCAGTATTTCCTGTAGCTTCGGGCTTCGGGAACGAAGAATGCCGAGTCTACACGAAGCTTTCTTTGCTACTGTAACCAGAAAATAATAGTTTTTGCAGTAACAATATCCATGCCATTTAGACCTGTTACTTCAAACATCAACACATAGCAGTGGATACCTGTAACAGTTAGCAACATTTAAAACTTTCAAACACTACCAAGAACTAAAAAGGGACGTATTTTTCATTACTATAAATGCCATATTTATATCAGTAGAAAGAGAAAGCCGAAGCGGAGACATCGGGATCCGGGATAGGCGCCAGGCGCCGACGGTCACCATCTCAAATTTCCCCCTTTCCCATCTCTTCCTTAAAATTTTCCCCTTTCTCCCTCAAAATGGATTACATTTCCGTCAAAATTTCCCCTTTCCCTTAAAATTTTATATTTTCCCTTCAAAAAAGCACCAAACCCTTCAACTGCAAAAACGAGCCCCTAAAATGCAATTTTTAGCCAATTCAAGTAATTTTGAGAGGCTCGCTTCTCGAGGGGAGAGCAGTGGGGACCATGTGGGTTTATAGGCATAGGGTATGCCAAATCGATACACGGGATCCAGGATCGGAGTCAGACCTAACCATCTGCCATCTTGGTTCTGTCAGTCATCTTAGCTGCCATATTGTATGCAGGTGACCTTTGCCTTTACCTCGTGACCTTTAATGACCTTGAAAACAAAAAAATAGAAAAAGTAAATAAATGTTAGATATTCTAAAAAATATATTTCAATATTAAAAAGAAATTATTTACAAAATCTTTTCAAAAATTTAAATTAACATTTTAATTTTTCGGGCCTATAGGTGAAGAGGAACTGGAACCGTCCAATAACCATGTTATGACATCACCCAACCTCTATGTTGGACCCAGGTGACCTACACCTTGACCCATGACCAAGCCCTATAACCATGACCGTGGATGACTTAGGTGGCATTCATTTATCGATCCCAATTCCAAGCGAGTTTTTGGCACTTATATAGGATGCTCAGAAATTCCCCTTACAAACTCCTAGGACTTGTAGAGGGGGCCGAGTAGAATATCTTTTGAATAGGAACCCATGTCCGGAAACGTACAGTTTCCGTGGTACAACCATTTCAAATTAGGTGTAGCACTGGTCCACTTCCGCTGAGGGAAAGAACAATGTCTCGAATGTGCCTGTGTTGGTATGCAACCGGGTAGGCAGTACATTATTCAATCAACTGATGGCACGTAGCGTTTACCCTGCCTCGAGCCCAATTCACGCACATTTGTGTCTCCAATTAACATGGTTGAGTACACGTTTGCGAATACACAGACATGATACTTTGTATAGCACAGCTAAAGGTAATGGAAGAGCAACTCGTCGGCTATATCAAGAGCGCTATCCACAACGTGCGACACCATTGCATACCCTTTTCGCCACAATTACGCTATGGCTCCGAGAACAAGGTACCTTCACCACCGACAGGAACCACTGTGGTGCTCCAAAGAGACGCAGCACTCCCGAATTGGAAGAGGCTGTACTGCAGTGCGATGGGGTTCGAGACAGGGTAGACGTCACGTGCCATCAGGTGATTGTCTGAAGTAATATACTGCCTACCTGGTTGCATACCAACACAGACAAATCTAAGACATTGCTCTTTCCCTCAGCGGATGTGTACAAGTGATACATATGCTTTGAAATAATTGTAGCACGGAAACGGTACACTTTCGGACATGGGTTCCTATTCAAAAGATGGTTTACTCAGTCCCCTCTTCAAGTTCTAGGAGTTTGTAAGGGGAATTTCCGAACGCTCTGTATTTATAGCCATAAAATCTTTTAATTTTTCATTCATAATTAAAACAATATTTTTCCAATAACATTATAACTACACGCATAATTTATTAAATACATATTTTTTATTAAAAACTTTAAGACCAATAAAAGGATACGATACATAAAACTGAAGAAGAAACAATTATTTTATAATAACAATTTATTATTATTTTGTAATTACAATTTCAGAAGAAAGCAGTTCGTAGTAGTAGGGGAGTAGGGGTTCTAGATAAAAAGGGATGCTGCCTTTATTGATTTACCTAATTAATTCGATATCAAATTTATACCAAAAGATTAATTAAATTGATTGAATGGGTTAATCAAAATGCGTTAAATTTAATGAAAGGGTTAAATTGATTGAAAGGGTTCAATTGACTGAAAGGGTTAATTTTTAATCTGACTAATTATTTTTATTCTTTATTTTTTCTTGATTCCGTTTCTTTCCTTCTTTTTGGGTGGGTGTAGCAGGATCTCTGTACGATGTTGACGGTATGGTGTTCTGGAGGCAACTGACCAGAAAGGTGGGTTGCAATGTCTTATATAGGTGTAGAGTTTAGTACAAGAGTGGGCTAAGGCTATTTTTTCTACTTTTTCTAATTTAGAGGGATGTTGGTGGTGGATAGACGATTTTTATGAATATATTTAACATACGAGAAAATTTCGGAATGTTTGAACGATTTGTAAGAGTGACATAAGCGTAATTTTTTTTTTGTGGGATAGTGTTCATAGACAGTGGTGGGAGATAGGCGACTTTGAAAGATGTGGTTTGGGTGTTAATGATCTGTTTTCCGAATGCAATTAAACATTAGAGAATTTCAGAGTGTTCTACTTATGAATAAATTACACACATCAAAATGCAAATTTCAAATGACTACATGAATAATATGTGGAATAATGTGAGTCTTAAAATTAACATGAGTCGCGAGCTTAGAAATATAATTTAAATGAGAGAGAATTTTAACTATGTGAATAACATCTGATGTCGACAAGTGCAAACTCACTAAACGAAATACAGCTAGTCAGTGTGAATAAATAAAGATTCCCAAACTTGCATTTGAATTATACAATTTAAATTTTAAACAGACACAATAGCGAAATAGAAATACACGTGCACTACTTAACCCCTCTTGCACATACATTGAGTTTTTTTAACATGTCCGTTTGATGTGGAGTCTGGTGTATTAATGAATCCAGCATAGCAATTACATTGTCTTATAAGCTGTATATGTGTGTGTGTGTGTGTGGAGAGAGCCTGATTATATACTTGTAGTAAAGCCGGAATCTTGAAAGCAAATGAGTTTAAGTTTACAAGAAAACTCTGCAGTCGGTCTACAACAGACAATGAAACAATAATTGTTTAACCAAAGTCTCACTATTTTCAGAATAATTCACTTTTAACATAAATCATTTCCGTCGAAGCATAGGGACACTTGGATGACATGAAGAAGTTCTTAAGCCCACAAAGCATAATTGTGCAACACTTTATAGACACATACTACAAATTTCCGTAAAGTATTTCCATCTACCGAACACAGAAATTGAGAATCTTGTCGCAATATTGACTAAACATACAAAAAAAGTTTCCCCGTAAAATAGTTTTTACATTAAAATCCTAATCGCGGGTAGCACTATAGAGATGAAGGTAGGTCAGACTCTTGTAAATTTATGGGAAAATGGTGGTCATTTTTTAAATAACTTGAGTTGAATTTTATTTTATTTAAACACTAGTTTAAATGTATTATCTTTATCTTATTCTCCAGATATCATCATGTTGTATCTTAAACAGGAGCTCTTGTAATTTGTATGCTTGTATGTAAAATGAAATTTTTAAAATGTTCACTCATTTCTGTTGGGTGCAGTCATAGATTGAAGCCAAGGAAGGACAGAGGTATTTGCTACCTGCCTCTGTAAAAGATATTCGGGAGGGCTCGCTTTCAATATTTTCCCCTGGGGTGACACAAAAGTTGTTTAGCAGTGTGTTGTGTCCTACTCCAACTTGAGTGGACCAAGGTTCTCCTAAGATACTAACCTGTTGCCTCATTCCTTTGCAAAACTTCATTCATTCATTCAACTATGTTTGATAATATCCATAATTATTTGTAATTTCCCCTTATCCCTCAAAGTAAGTTAGTTTTTAATCAAGTTTCAATTTAAATGTTTGTAAGTTTTTTAAGTCAAAAAATTGCCTTTCTTCTTCATGAAAGCAAGCTAACAGTTATCCTGAATTTTTTTTAATACAACTCATGAGCTCACCATTACTGATAGACACCTGTCCATTTCTCTTTACTGCTATTAATAAACCATCACTCATTTTGCATAAGATATTATTGAAAATTTTTAGTGAAATGAGGCATTGCAAAATAAATAAAAAGCCACACACTATTCATTTTAAACATTTTACTATAAAAATTCCTTTCAACATCATCCTTAAAACTAATTATTTACAATATCACAGAAAAATATTGAATTTACAAGAAACATCTGCACGCAGTAAAAGTCATCTTTCAAACACAATTTTATACAAGTTTTTTTTTTTACAAAAAACCAAGTCATTTTTACAAAAACAAGATATTTCATCAATAATACTTTTACAACAATCAACTTACAAACTAAAATACAGTTCATCAACAACATTTTATAAATGACATTTACAAACATTTCATCATACTTTTTTTAAATTTGTAACTTAGCACTACAACTACTGTTACTAAAACTACTATTACTATTGCTACACTACTGTTACTTCTACTACTGTTACAAAAGTGTTTGACACATATTACAAGATTTAAAAATATTTACACATACTAAAACACAATTGAAGAGATTTATGCACAAGAAACAGTTTTCAGAGCAATATGGTTTATGTCTCTCTTTCCTAAACATTTACAATATTTTCCCTAAAGACACATTCGGGAGGTGTGTTCGTAGACACGCACAGAGGGGCGTTCATTTGTCACATATGGGTAATTCTCACTCACACACGCCAAGTGACTGAGGCAAAACACTCACACGCATGCAGTTTCCACTGGGAATTTCTTTTTCTTCATTGACAAGGGAAATTGGATTGAAGACACTTGTATCAAGAGAGTTGTTATTGAAGTTATGTAATGGTTTACAGGTAGACAAACAATGAGCAGCAGCACTGAAGGTCATGCAAACAGAAGTGATGAAATTAGTTCTAGATGTGTATAGTTGGTGTAGTCAGCTGCAATGAGGATTGTGGTGAACCGTGATGACTGTGGAACAGGAGGTGCGTGTGGTGTCGGCAGATGGGTTTCCTTGACGTGTGGTGTTGGGAGGTCTATAAATTTATTGTGGTGCTGTAACTGTTATATGGAGGAAAATATAAAAAAATACTGAGGTATTCGTTAGTGCCCCCAAGGTATGGTTGATATTCCATCTGCCTCAATGTACCGCTTATCATCCATACTTGACAACACTACCTTTGTTACGCATTTGGTACAGACTTGATGAGCACGCAAATGGAACTGATATTGGGTCCTCATTACCCTTGTGAAATTTTCGACGTAATCTCGATAATCCTCGTACCTAAGTGATTGCAACATGCTGGGTTTTACACCCTTCGAATTACGAATACATTACTCATTTACAACACGAATGCATAAAGCTTAGGATGTAAACCCACAAAGTGTGTGATTATGCACCCTGCGCATTCATCTTTCATCATCCTGGTGCAGCCATTGTTCCTGTGAGGGAAGCCTTGCGGATTATCGAGAGCATAGTTGGATGTATCACACCGCACCTTTAAATCTGGGGTAATTACTTTATATACATCATCACAAGCAATAGAATATACCAAGGAATCGGTGCCACAATACAGGAAGTGCAAAGCTGGCAGAAGAAATTTTGTACACATATACTGATAGTGAAATTCATGGAGTGTTAGTTTTGAAAAATCGAGAATGATAACACAAGTTTACAAAGGTTTGTTGAATGCAACAGAACTCTGACATTTCGATAAGAACTAAGTTTTCATCGATAATCTGCTGCGCCTGGAATGTCGAACGTCCTATCAGCTCTGCAGCCCCATATATCGAGTCATACCTCGAAACGACTCTGATGTCCCTTTCCTGGTGGACATTCTGCAATGTTTTTCCATAAACGGAATCATTCATCAACTTGAAAAACTATTTTTCGAATGTGTTCGCAGCCAGGGCACGTTTGTCAATGTTAAAGTCGATGTACGGAGCCATCCATACCTTCTGCTCGAAGAGCAAAATGCTTTGAACAGAGTCAAGTTTGGCCCCATGCTTCAAATTCTTCCTCAGTGTTTCCCCGTGCATAACATATTTTTTCTGCAGGGCAAATTTTAAAAGAAGTTTCTCATGCGAACCATTCGCAGACGCCATTTTCTGGTGCCAAAAGGCAGATTAGATAGTTTATCATTGCACTTCTCTGGGAATGACAGATCAACTTCTGTGAAAAACAAGTTTCACCATCATTCACCGTGTTTGCAAAATCCCATTACCAGAACACGCCAGTATAAACCCACTCGAAATTACCAATCAGAAGCTTGGACCGCATTGTATGACTGTAAAGCCCATTGATGTCGAAACAGCATATATATTTCGATGCCACACTGGGGTTGTAGTCCTAACCCATGTAAATATTATTGGCTTCCCCTTATCTCTTTGAAACCTGGGCAATGCCGCCCCTAACCCCATGTTCTACAAAAAGATACATGTCAGGATTAGTCAACAGCTCTAGCCACGTGCATGTCATTGACAATAAAGTGTCCCATTAAAGAGACGGAGCTGTGACGTATATAGCAGGGTCAAGGCCGTAATGAGCCAAACATACAATCCTGAAATTCTCAAACACATCAGCCAGCAAACAAGTGTCCACATGTAAGTAATGAATGGCATACTTCAGCAAGTTCATGCAGTTGAACACATCCCATGTGGCTTGGGCATGAGCGTAATCCTCATCACTAATGCCTTCACCCCTCATCACATTATGAAATGTGTCCTTTGGTGGGAGTGACTTGCACATCAGACTGTCTAGCGACTTAACAAAGTCATAAGGAAAAACTCCCTTTATTTTGCCAATTCGAATATTGAGTGTTGTCTTGAAACATCGAGCTGGTGATACTCAATTGTGCAGGTAGTAGATTGCCTGCCAAAGTTTCCAGAGAGGTGCTCATGAATTGGAATGAATCAATATATCTTAACTTGAAATATTGAGCCTTTCCATTGCAATCAGTACCATTGGGAATCTGTTTTGTGATGCATTTGTATTTCTCTAGGGTAATTCCAATCACTTGAATTTTCCAGAATTTTCGAATACCATGGTTCCATCGTATAATGTTACATGATATTCAGCCAAGGGCTTTATAAGAAAGTGAGCTTTGTAATTCTGCAGGTTATGGAAAACAGCCACAAGTTGTCTTTTGGGCAGTCTAAAATTTCAAGTTGCACTTATTATGTGCGAGGCCTCTGATTTCGCTCATCAGATGGCCATGGTCGACTACAATATCATCTATACCGAGCAGTTCTTTACAAATGTAACAACTTTTCTGAGCTGCCAACCTAGCTTCATCGGCAGGAGTTATTGGCTTCATCGGAACAATGACACTGTAAATTCATGCAACCCACTTTGTAAGTTCAACTAATTTATCAACTAATTTGTACATACAATCAGCACCCACAAACTTGAAATACTGAGAAAAACTCGGATTGTATGAACAAACCAACAAAATGCTACATGCATATGGAACATGTTGGTTGATGGTAATTGTATTACTTGTTTCATCATTAGGCAAGCAAGTGGACATGGGTTTCAGGCTACTTTCTACGTTGCAATAGGCGATGAAACCCAATCTCTGCTGTTTGCTGTAATCTTTAAATTCCAATTACTTGTTCCCAGTGGAGAAAGTACTGCGAGCAGCCTTTTTTTGCTGGCAAAGAATAGTTTGACATGCAAGCTTCTCCTCAGTTCTGGAATACTGAAGAAGGCAACACTAGCAAACATGTTTCTTACACTTCATCTTACTTAGCTGACTACCAACCAGCCATGACAAATTTCTAATGCATACGAAATGCAAATGAGCAGCATTTCCACTTGCGCGAATCACCAAAATATTCATATGTTTGTCATGGTGTACAGGAGAAATACACATGGGTACTACAACCCCGCCCTTCTCACAAGTTTCGTCAATTATATTGCTATTTTTGTCTACCACACAGTAGACATTGATAGAAATAGAATTCTTCTCCTCAAACTTGCGAATATCCTGTATCACTACAGGTGTCGACAGTCCTTCGATACTGAAAACCTCGTGAGGTTTTGGATATGAAGAAGATTGACTGACATTTTGTTTGGTTGGAAACAAAGATGCTACAATGGCATAGTGAAAACACATTCCCTCCGGGCAGTCTACAGAGACAAAATATTTCCTATCAGCAACAAATTTGGGCAGTTTAGTGTTCGCAGCACCAACGGTGAATGGCCGATATTGACTCATATGGACATCCATGTACGTCAACATTTGGAGACTCCAGCCAGAACCACGTGCACTAAACTCCTCAAGTCTGTTAGTGAGATATGGAACGGTATCCTCATCATAGATTAAACCCACATCAGATGAATGGAGAACAGGGAGTGCTTTGCTTTGAAAATAAAATGTCTCTGTAGCACCTTCTTCTGCCATGAGGGATTTCAAGTACTTACCCACTACAGAAACGGATAATCTAACTGGTCGGGGTGATGCCATTAATAAGCTTAAAAAAGGAACTTTACACATCTCAAAAAAATGAGAAAAATCCGCATCACTCTTTAATTATCATTACATATCCGCACGTAATTTAGTCTTCCTGTGGAAACCGTATCCAATAGCTAGTACGTTAGGTCTGGCAAAGCTTCCATTGAGGCTTGGGAATCGGAAAAGGAATTATTTTCTGGCTCCCTTGGCAAAATATCTCTAATTGACTCGAAAGTCGGTTGTGGAATGGTTGGAGCACTCTCCGAATCACAAGAATCTTCCCAGTCTGATAGAAATAAGTCGGCATTTAAAAGATCAACCTTCTCATATTTGGGGGAAGCGGACACACTTTGACCTTTTGGTTTTGACAATCTCGCCGTAAGCGAATCTATGCTCGAATCGTTTAAGTAGAGATCGTCCTCCAAAAGATTAACACATATCCGCTTAGGTGAAGGTACACTTTCTCGACAGCTTGTTTGTATTTCCGTCTGCGATACCGAATCGGTATTGCTTACGTAAATATCTTCAAGCACAAGGTCAATACAGGATCGCTTACGCTCACCCATTTTCACCTAGCAAAAAAAAACTTTCTTTAGTTTCCCAGATATAAAAGTTTAAACACCACAATAAATACACTGAAGTGATTCTGAAAAAAAGAAAACGCTCTTAATAACACACACTCACACACACACACATATATATCACTCACACTTACATTTACCCAACAACTTTAAAAAGGAAATGTCTCAAATTAACTTAATTACCCAAAACACCCATCACATTCACATCTAGAACATTACATTTGTTAGAAATACTCAAGGCTCATATATTCATCATCATACACCCTTCTCTAGTCAACTCATACTGAACAAGCTTGGGATCTGAGATTATGCATCCCCCCTCAAGCTAGACATAAGCAGCTTAGTCTCCCTTGTTTTAGCCGTTTCCAAAGTTCATACCTCATATGCACAGCATCCCTCCCTTAAACATTTCTTATAACTATGTAAAATTAACTAAAGTTTACATAACTTTCCCCCTGCACTCACACTCACAGTCATACAACTACCTAACCAAAATTTCTCAGAGTACTTGGCCATACATTCTAGATGCTTTTAACTTAGTTTTATGAATATTTAAATGGTGGAGAGAGGCTGTAGGTGTGTGTTATTGACACGGACCCTAGTCTGTATAGAGCAAGATGCTACTACTGGCAGTATAACTCTCCTCTCAACTCTGCTAAATAAACTCAAAACTACATGAAAAAATTACACCTGGAATTAAATTCGCATGACTTTTCCACCACAATTACACTCATAGTCATTGACTCACACTCACACCCAATTATAGCCAAAAACCCTCCTTAAGAATCTACCATTAAACATCCTTAGAAATACTAAACTTAACAAATATTCTGAAGTGTGAAACAGTTTCATTTGATTTTAAAGGAATTTCATTTGGGTGTAACAGTTTGAAAGTAAATTCATTCATTTGTAACAATTTTTAAAGAAATTTCATTTGGGCATAACGATTTTTAAAGAAATTTCATCCAGTCACAATGCTCTTCAAATAATTTCATTGATTTGTAACAGTTTTGTTAAAAGTTTAATGAAATTCATTAAAATGTTTTACGAGTTGTAACAATTTTTTTAAAAGTTTGAAAGATTCTAAGAATGTTTAAAGAAAATGTGACAAAAAAATTAAACAAAAACCCTTCCTTTTTATATTTAAAATTATTCACTTACTTAAACTCTTGTAGCTAAGATGTTGGTTGATGAAGGAGAACCGAATCCAAGTCATGCTGTAGGAGCGCTACCTCGCTCTGCCAGGTAAGCGTCGGGGCAGTTGGGCTCTCGCAATCCCCTCGGGAGCTGCCTGCGAGCCTACCCCAACAGGCAAGCGAAAGTCCTACTGGTTTGCTCCAGCAGACGTGCGGCTGACCGAGAAAGTGGGTAACTTGTCCGGTAGGCGAGGAGGGTTGTTTTCACTGTCGCGGCAGAACCGATGGGTGGGTGGGAGAGTGGGTCCCTTGCTCGCTAATCCCCGTTGGGTCAGGTCCCGTAGCGGTTGATGGACGGGCGACCGGTGCCCTTGACCTAGATACTGCAGACCGGCTCACAGTTGAGACGATACACCTGCCACACTGGAGGGGACGTGTTACTTCCATGGAGTCACACAACCAAATGAGCTCCAATGGGTAGGAGGTGCTATCTATACCCTCACCAGCTTCTCATGTTACATATTTTAAAATTAATGCTCTTCTCCTGATACGGATATCAAAAAGACGATTAATATGTTTTAAGTCAATTTAACATGTTTTAAGCAAATTTAACGCACTTAAAAGAATTTTATGTGATTTTTTTTTAAATTTAGCATTGATATGCTGATTTTAGCCTTTATATCTGAATTTAAGATGTAATTGTCCATTTTTAAGCCATTAGGTTTATATTGTGATCTTATTTAATGATTTTCTTACACAAACAATTGTCATTACAATACAAAATTTTTGCATTATGAGGTGAAATCAATTTAGTGCTACGATTCAACACTCTTTTTACTCGTTAGCTCCTTCCTAAACATCGCAACTCTAGACACTTGGCGGCCGACGAGGCCACCCTGGGGGGTTACCACACCAGCGACCATCGCGCCTACCTTCATCTCTATAGTGTTACCTGCGATTAATGTTTTAATTAACAACTGTTATATCGGGAAATTTTTTTTCGTGTGTTTACTCAATATTGCAATAATATTTTCAATTTCTGTGTTTGGTAGATGAAAATATTATTTGTGTTAGCAAATGTGACTCTTACTTTACATAAATTTGTAGTACGTGTCTATAAAGTGTTGTGCGATTACATTTTGCGAGCTTAAATACTTCTTCATGTCATCCGAGTGTCCCTACGCTTCGACGGAAATAATTTATGTTAAAAAAGTGAACTATTCTGAAAATAGTGAAAATTAAGTTAAAAAAATATTGTTTCGTGGTCTGTTGTAGGACGAATACAAAGTTTTTCTTGTAAATTTCCACTCATTTGCCTTCAAGATGCCGGTTTCGCTACACATATATAATCAGGCTCTCCTCACACACAGCTTATAAGACGACGTAATTGCTACGCTGAACTCATTAATACATCAGACTCAACATCAAATGGCCATATTAAAAAAAAAAACTCTACATATGTGCGAGAGGCGTTAAGTAGTGTCCGTGTATTTCTATTTCGCTATTGTGTCTGTTTAAAATTTAAATTGTATAATTAAAATGCAAATTTGGAAATCTTTATTTATTCACACTGATTAGCTGGATTTCGTTTAGTGAGTTTGCACTTGCCGACATCAGATGTTATTCACATAGTTAAAATTCTCTCTTGTTTAAATTATATTTCTAAGCTCGAGACTCACGTTACGTTTAAAGCCCACGTGTTTCCACTTTTTATTCACGTAGTCATTTGAATTTTGCATTTCAATGTGTGTAATTGTTCATACTTAGAACACTCTGAAATTCTCTAACGTTAAATTTCATTCGGTATACAGATTATTTAGCACGTAAATCGCATCTTTCAATGTTGCCTATCTCCCACCACCGTCTATGAACAATATCCCACATAAAAAAAATTTACACTTACGTCACTCCTACAAATCTTTTAAACACACTGAAATTCACTCGTGCAGAAATATATTCGTAAAAATAGTCTATCTACCACCAGCATCCCTACAAACACCTCTAAATTATAAAAATTTCAAAAAAATTTCCCTTAGCCAACACTTGCACTAAACTCTACACCTATATAAGTCATTGCAACCCACCACTCTGGTCATCGCCTCCAGGTACCACACCGTCAACATCGTACAGAGATCCTGCTACCCTCACCCAAAAAGAACGAAAGGAAATCAAGAAAAAATAGGAAATAAAAATAATTTATCCGATTAAAATTAACCCTTTTAATCCACTGAATCATTTCAATCAATTTAACCCTTTCATTAAATATAACCCTTTTTGGTTGACCCTTTCAATCAATTTAACTACCCTTTGATACAAATTTGGTATCTAATTAATTAGGTCAATCAATAAAGGTGGCATCCCTTTTTATCTAGAACCCCTACGCCCCTATTACTGTCCATCACATCCTGCGATATATCCACGTGCCCTTTGTTTACTAATGATTGAAGACATTTCAACAATTTGCAAAAAAAATACCCACTTTTTTTAAGGTAAATCAAATATCTGAGTATATCAACAAGTTCATTCGGGTCTTCGAGAAATATGTCGCCAGTGTTCTCAGCGTCTTCTGTCTTATTCGCATCACCTGTCGAAGGAAACTCATTGGTGAATTGTGTGAGAACATAGAGGGAATCATCTCATCAGATGCTTCATCAACACTGTCACCATAGTTACTATCATCAACACTGTCATCATAGTTCATTATCATCAATGCTGTCTTCATGACCATCTTCACTTCCTGTTTCATTCTTAATATCAAATTTGCTTTTCTTTGTAGGGGTTGCATAGTCATCATCAGTATTTAGAGCTGACAACTGTTTATTCTGAAGTTCGTTTATTCCACGTGAATATATTGCAAGTGTATATTCCGAACACATTCGATCTACCATGCCTTGTAGGTCTCTCATTCCATCATTAGAATTTACTGTACTATCATAATCGTCTGTGGAATCAGTACCCATCAATGCAGCAAGGGGTAATGACGATATCACTTGCTGGCTACCAGTAGACGAATCCTTGCAGTTCTCGGTATGTTCTTTCACTATATCGCTTTGCACAAACTGCATGTGCCCCTTGTCATTATTCTTCATTGCGCGAAAAGGATTCTTCGTACTGGAGGTTCTCTCCTGTCGCCGAGGATGGCAGCTTTTGCTGAAGATCTTTCCACAGTAGCAACACTGTTTTCGGTGTAATTTTCCAACTGTGGGTAAAGGTTCATACATAGAGGTAAGCTCTACAGTAAACTTCATACAATCATTGGCTTGCATCATATTAATGAAAAAAACCGAAGTCCTTTCCACAGTGGCGAAATGTGTATCTATTTTGCCTAGCTACTGCTCTATATATAAAATTACTAACATATTTCGTCAATGAGGTTTAAGTATTTTTTATGCGTCCATTCAAACAGACATTTTATCTAGTTTCTTCCAGACAAATCCTTCACTCAGCTTTAAATCATGATTACACTTAAAGCAGACAACTGACTCCTGCCAGACAGACACCTCACAAGACTGACCCATAAATGACCCCTAAGTGACCCCTCCTCCTACTTGACCCCTAAGTTACCTCTAATGAACCCTAAAAGACCCATAAATGACCCACAATGGCAAATAAATGACCCCTAAATGAGCCATAACCTTTAGCTATCCCTAATGACTCCTCTTCTTCCTTGACCATCGAGAATGAGGGATCTTTTAGGGGCCACTAGGGGTCATTTTGGAGTAATTTATGACTCAGACTTGGGAGGAGTCGGTCTGGCAGGAGTCAGTTGTCTGCTTTAAGTGTGGCCATAATATAAAGCTGAGTGATGGAACTTCTCTGGAAGAAACTATTGAAGATATAACAGAATGGTAATGTGGTCAAGGAATTAGGTTAAATGTCTGTTTGAATGGAGGCATGAAAATATGCTTAAATCTCACTGACGAAATATGTTAGTAAGTTTACATATAGAGCAGTAGTTATGCAAAATTGATTCACATGCCGCCACTATGGAATTGACTTAGGTTTGTTTTCATGAATACGATGCAAGACAATGATTGTACGAAGTCTACTGTAGAGTTTACCTCTATGGATTTACCTTCTCCCACGGCTAGAATATTACATGGAAAACAATGTTCCTACTGTGGAAAGATCTTCCGCAAAAGCTGCTATGCTCGGCGACATGATAGAACCGCCATTACGAAGAGTCCTTTTAGCGCGATGAATTATTACGAAAATGGACACAAGCAGTCTGTGCAAGGCAATAGATTGAAAGAACATACGTAGAACTACAAGTATTCGTCTACTGGGAGCCAGCAAGTGATGTCGTCAATACCTTCTGCTGCATTGATGGATGCTGATTCCACAGACGATTATGATGGGCAGGTAATGCTGATGACGGAATGAGAGACCTACGAGATTTGGTAGAGTCAGTATGTGCGGAATGTACACTTGCAAATATTCACGTGAAATCGACGAACGTCAGAATAAATAGTCGTCGGAGCTAAATATCGATGATGACTGTGCGAGCCCTGCAAAGAAAAGTAAACTTGATATTAAGGATGAAACAGGAGGTGAAGAGGATCATGAAGACAGGATTGATGAAAAGGACTATGTAGACAGTATTGATGATAATGACTATGGTGACAGCATTGATGAAGTATCTGATGAGAAGGATGATGATTCCCTCGACGTTCCCACATATTTCACCAACGAGTTTCCTTCGACAGGTGATGTGAAGAAGACAAAAGACGCTGAGAATACTGGCGACATATTTCACGAAAACCCGAATGAACTTGTTGATAGACTCAGATATTTGATTGACCTTAAAAAATGTGGGTATTCCTTGCGCATTGCTGAGATATCGTCAATCATTAGTAAACTGAAGGAACGGGGATATATGGAATGATGTGAACTGCTTTCTTCTGAAATTGTAATTACAAAATAATAATAAATTATTATTATGAAATAATTTTATTTTTTTATTTGTGTGTCTCGTATCCTTTTATCGGTCTTAAACTTTTTAATAAAAAATTTATATTTTATAAATTATGCATGTAGGTAAACTGTTGATTGGAAAAATATTTTTTTAAAATAGGAATGAAAAGTGTCATTTTTTATGTCTGTAAATTAATTTGCCGACAGCTCGCTTGGCTGTGAAATCGAGAAATTACCCCCCCCCCCCCCCCCCTCTATCTGTTGAAAATTAATTCAACATGGAGGTCGCCTATACTTTAAAATCATAAACAAATATTACGATCGCCTGGTGGCTAAATAGATAGCTCGCCTGGTGGGTAAATTAATACACCACTGCCATCTAGGTGATGAAAACATGTTAAATCCAAGATGACGTCCTCCAGCAATGTATAAACAAATGATAAATGAAAAACCAAGATGTTGCATACGATGGAATGAGTTTTGGTGGAGGCCTGTCGACTAATTAATCAATTAGAAACAATGGAAGGGGAGGGAATGTTTATGACAATATTATTGATTGGAGTAGGGTCAGTTGTCTGCTGGACATGGTGTTGGGGAAACCTTTGTAAATGTAAGTTTTTAAAATAAATTTTTAATTATAATTTTGAATAAGTTTTTTTATAAATTTTAAATAATATTTTATAAAATTTTGAAATATGTTTTAGATTTTTTTTTTTTTTTTTTCCGATTTTTGGAATTTTTTGAGTCCAGGGTTATACAAGGTCATGAAGTTAAGTTTAAACATCAAGTCCACCTGAATCCAATATGACGGTAGTAGTCAGTAACAAAATATGCTTGCTGATATTTATGAATTTATTCCATTTTTACAATTTTTTTCATCAGTTTCTGTTTTCAAGGTGATCCAAGCTCATGCTTATGGTCAAGGTCATGGGTCAAGGTCACATGGGTCCAATATGGCAATTAGGTGATGTCATAACATGGTGGTAGGTTGGTTACAGTCTCTCGTCACTTCTAAGCCCAAACATTTTAAACTTAAATTTAAGGTTTTTAAATAAATATTTATATATTTTTTAAAATTATTTTTGAATATTTTTTTAGAATTTTACTTTTTTTTAATGGATTTTTCAGAACTTTTGGGTTTTCAAGTTTATTCAAAGCCATGGGAACAAGATCAAAGTCACTTGCATCCATTATGGTGCCTAAGATGGCTGGGTTAGGCATGACTCCGATCCTGGATCCCATGTATCGATTTGGCATACCCTATGGCTATAAATCAAATATGGCCACCACTGCTCTGCCCTCGACAAGAGAGCGCCTCAAATCGCTTGATTTGGCTGAAAATTGCCTTTCAGGGGCTCGTTATTGCAGCTGAGGGGCTTGGTGCTTTTAAGAAGGAAAATTGAGAAATTTTAAAGGAAAAAAAAAAGATATTTTGAGAGAAATTTATTCGATTTTGAGAGGAAAAGGAACATTGTTACATAGAAAAGATAATTTCAAAATGGCGGGGGTCGGTGCCTGGCACTTATTCCGAGTAATGGTATAATGCCCAGCCTGTACCACCCCACCATTTCAATAAAAAACCAAGCAATTTAACCAAACTTCAAGCAACTTTTTATCCTTTTCAAGAAACTTTTTATCGTTTTCCAAGCTATTTTTTTTTGTTTTCAAGCTATTTTTTCAAGTTTCCAGAAGCCTATTGGCACAAATTTTTAACTTTAAAAAACAAGCAAATTCAAGCTAAAAACATGCAAAAACAAGCAAATTTTTCAATTTCTCAAAAAACCAAAATGCATGATTTGTGTCAATTAAAAATCAAGCAATTTCAATCCAAGATTAAGGTTTTTACTCGAATTTCCAGCAAAAAATAACCTTAAAAAGAGTCCCAAAACCCCCCAAAATACACCCAAAAACCATCAAAGTATCCAAAAAAAACACCAAAAAACAAGCAAATTTTCAATTTTAACATTATATATAAATGAAAGTTTCGAAGATCGTTTCTCGAGTTAAATTACTCATTGAGAGATACAGAAATTATAAAAAGAACCACGAGTTAGAATATGAAAGTAATAAGAAGAGAGATCTACCTTTAATTCGCGAATTACAAGATCGATATCTTGTAAAAGGTAGAAAAAGTAAGTGAAGAAAATAAAAATTGAATAACATCACTAGTTCCAATAGCAGCAAAAAATCTAGATTATCCACGTACTCCCAGAGAAACATAATTTGAAAGAGAATTAATTCTAAAATCTCCTCATTTTGAAGAGCGAATGGGAACTGTACCATAGAAAAATTTGCTGCAGCACACCCCTGTTTCTACCATAAAAGTCGGAAAAGAAATTGCAAAAAGAATAAATGTTACAGTACCATATAGATGACATGGAGATGGACAAAATTTTAAAATTGGGTATACAGAAGTAACGATAAATAATAATGAACTATTTGTTAGTGACAATGAATATACATTAACAGAATGCCTTTCTAATTTGTTAACAAAAAAGAGAGTGAAGATTAAGTGGGTAAGTACACTAATGATGATTATGAAGATTACAAAAAAATTGTTACAGCAACCAATGCCGCATACCGACAATAGAAACCTATTAATCAAATAAACGCAAATAAAAGTCGGAAGTACGATACTGTAGTTCAACAATTTTATTATTCAATTTATGAACGGCATATAAAAGAACCACACTAAAGATCAGAACCAAACACACCCGAAAGAATGATTTCTCAAAAAATTCCTAGTTCTGGAGAAGGTATAAAAAATACAATATATTACCAAAAGAACATTTTTGTATGAATGATGAAATTGACAGATTGTTAGTTATTCATAGCGAAGAAAATTCTCGTAATAACAATTTTTACAATGAAAAAGGAAGCATAATGAATATGTTCAACGATAAATTTTCTGATTTTGTTATTAATAATCCAAAAGGAATAACTTATCTTACAAAGGTTTTAAATGTAATTCCACATTCTTTTTGTAATTCTGAACATCACAGCAAAGGTATGATAAATTGGGCACTAAACAATTTACATTTACCTGAAATGCATCTGCCTGGCTATAATTATTGTGGAACATGTACCAAATTAAACAAAAGACTAGAAAGAGGTGACACAGGAATAAATAAATTAGATTAAGCATGTAAATATCACAATATTGCTTATAGAGATCATATAGACTTAGAATCGAGACATGAAGCTGATAAAATGTTACAAAAAGAAGTAAAATAAATTATGTTAGACAAAAATACTCCAATTTGTGAAAAAATTGCTTCTGTTACTTCAACTATGTTTACAAAAAGAAAATTAGGTTCGGGGATTTTAATGTCTTATAAATTACTTATATTATTTTTTACTTATATTTATTTACTTATAAATGAAGATAATAAATATATCTTTCGATATCTCCTTTGAGGAGTTAAAAGATTTGGGTATGGATCAGTTTTTAACAAAAGATCAAATTTCAGGGAAAAATAAAACATTTTAAGAAGGAAAAAGTTTCAAAATAACTTTATCATTACCAACAGTCAAAAAGATGACCAAATAAAAAATGGCAGGGGTTTACATCATGGTGGAATAATACCACTTATATTGGTTGCCTTAGATGTCCTTGGCACAGTAGCGGGAGGGGCTAGTGCAATTTACAATTCTGTTGAACAAACTAAAATAAATAAAAAAATAACTATAAGAGCAACAGAGACACAATTTAGCAATGGAAAATATAACAGGTAGTGGTTAAATTGCAAAAAAAAAAAAGGCCGAAGTTTTTTTTGTGAATATATACCCACTATCTAATACCGATATTGAAAAATATGTAAAAATATTAAATATAAAAATTTTCAGAAATGTTTATATGATTGACGAATTACCAAAAAATATGAACAAAAAAGAATGTGCTGTGGTCAATTTTGACATTTCAACAAACCCTGGTACCCATTAGGTTTGCTATTGTAAAGAAAACAACAATGTTTACTATTTTGATTCATTCGGAGGAAAATTTCCTACTAATTTAATTAATTATTTCAAAAACAGAAATGTTTATTCAATGATAATAGAATTCAGAACTTTGATTCAGTTATTTGTGAACATCTATGTTTAATTGTATTATATCTTTTTTTCAAAAGATTTTAAGGTTAATGATATAATTTCTTTGTTATAAAACGACATTTATATATATATTTGGGAAACCATTAATCAAATATTTAAATAAAATTTTTGACATTAGTGCTTTTGCTTTAAAAACATATGTAGATTCAAAATACAAAAATGTTGCTTCTGATTTAAAAAAGGATGCGAATTAAAAATATAAAACTATTGTTTCTGATTTTTTTTAAAAATGTAGATTCAAGATACTATATTATAGTTTCTGATTTTAAAAATATGTAGATTTAAAATATAAAACTATTGCTTCTGATTTAAAAGAATATTTAGATTCAAATTACAATAGTTTTGTTTCTTCATTTGCTAAACAAAAAAGTAGGTGTAGATTGAAGATACAAAACTGATTTATCTATTACTCAAGCTATAGCTTCTGTTTATGATTTAAAAAAACATCTAAATTCAAGATTCCATGCTATTGCTTCAGATTATGTATTTAAAAAAGATGCAGATTCAAAATACAATATTACTGCTTCTGATTATGAGTTAAAAATATGTGTATTCAAAATACAATATTATTGTTACCACTTTACAAGATCAACTTAATAAAGTCTTCATTTATACAACAAATAATGTTTCCCTTCAAAATCGTCGATTTAATAATATGGTGGATCCTGTAGATGGAAAATATGCAGTCAATAACAGATATTTCAATAAATAAATAGTTGATAAATTACAAAATTAAACCAATCAATTTGGAATTATTGTGATACACTTGTTAACTCGAAAATAGAAAAATGTAAGGAAGAAAAATGTCATATATTTCATTTACCTACACAAAGTGGAATAAACGAACTGATGTTTATCACATAGAAGAACTTATTTTATTTTTTGATGAACTGTAGTGTTTATAAAATAATTACTGCTAATTTCAATTTGCCTGACGATACTTCAACTATTATTAAAGGTTACAAAAATAGATTATAGAAAATCTTTTGATGTTAAAAAAGGCAATAGTTTGGTTTAAAAAAAAAAAAAAAAAAAAAAAAACTAAAATATCTGTATATGATGATGGTTTGATGACTACAATAGGTGTATTCATGAAATATAAAGATTATATATAACAATATAATAATATATAATAATAATAAAAATAGTAATATAAAAATACTAAAAATGGACGATTAGTTCAAAAAAGTAAATGCTATGTATTTAATGCCAATAAATCAACATTAAAAAAACTTACCCAATGTAAGAGAAGAAATAATCAATGAATTACATAAACTAGTGAGAAGAAATTTTCCTAGAAGAAAGATAATAACATATCGAATTGATGATTTGTGGCAATTTGATCTTGTTGAAATGGACACTGGTAATTTGAAAGGAATATAGCATATAAATAATGGATATAAGTATATCATGACAATTATAGATTTTTTAAAATATGCATTTGCAATGCCAATAAAAGATAAAATAGCCAAAAATGTAGTAATGAGATTAGAATCTATATTAATTAAAAGAAAACCAAATAATCTACAAAGCTATAATGGTTCAGAATGCTATAATAAAACATTTAAAGAACTCGTCCAAAAATATAACATCAATCATTATTATTCATTTAGCGAATTAAAAGCTAGTGTTATAGAAATATTTAATCGAACTTTGAAAAATTAAATGTTGAAGAAGAAATTTGCTTTGAATGGCAATTATAAGTGGGTAAATATATTAGATTATTTGGAACCAATGGTATGAGGCCAATTGAAGTTAATAAGAAAAATGGAAAAAATGTATATCAAATATATATGTTTACTGAACCAAAATATAAAGTTGGCGATGTTGTCAGTATTAGCAACATTAAAAGAATTTTTGAAAAGGGGTATACTCGTAATTGGACAACAGAACTATTCACTATTTTTGAGGTTTTAAATAATTATGTGGTGACTTACAATCTAAAAGATAACTATGGAGAAGAAATAAAAGGTAGTTTTTGAGAATATTAAATTATGAAAACTAACTATCCTGATGAATATCTAGTTGAATTAGTGTTAAAAACTAAAAGTGATAAAATATATGTAAAATGGTTAGGTTTTGAAATTTCACATAACACTTCGATTAATAAAAATAATTTTGTGAATTTTTAAATTAAAGTTGTTAATCAATTTAGTAATATTTTTGTATATATATTTCAAGTAGTGATGTTATATTTTATTTAAACGTACTACAATACAATTAATTACATTGGCTATACCAAAACCTATTTCATCTGGATTAATTCGTATAAATTTGCAATTTAATTGGAACTGTATATATTTTTGTCTTTCTATTTCATAAATAAAATCTCTAACTTTATGATTAAACTCATCATATTCAATAGTTATTTTTAATCTGGAAAATATAAATCTAGCATATTATTATCAATAATATATTGTCATTAATAATTTAAATGCTTAAAACATTTTTTAATATGTGAGATATGTTTTGTTTCCTTTGTTCATTCATAATCATTTATTTTTAAATTAAGCTGTTTAGAAATTTGTTTTATCAATTAATTATTAGCTATTCTAGATTTTGTCAATAGTTGTGTTAATCCTTTTTCATTGATAAATATTGTATGTGGTTCCATATTTGAAGGTGTTTTATAGTCGTTCGTCTTATATTTTTGTAACTATTTTTGTGTTTTTCACTAACATGCTTACTAATTACATTTTGATATAGTGATTATATTCTATCATTTCCTAGTTTTAAGTTCTCTAATTGTTTTTTTCTATTGATAGTCATATTGTAAGTAGGAAAACATGTTTTATGTATTTATATTCTTTTTTAATAAATAAATGGAAAAATTAAAGAAAATATAATTAACGACTATAATCTAGATTCATTGATAATATTGTGTTTGGATGTGCTCTCTTAGATAGCACTATTCTAGTGCTATCTAAATTCTTATAAAGTGTGATAGTTAGATGCAAGTTATAACATTTTCGATTTGGTTTCTTGACTTAGCACAGTTCATTTTTCTGCTCAAATATATTGTGATAAAGCCATAAACTTCGTTTCAACAGTTTGTAAAAATCTCTTTAAATTTCTCATAAGGCATAACTCCACCAAAAAAATAATTATAAATGTGTTTCAAGTTTGTGTCATCTTGCCTAAATATACATAGAAAAGTTGTATTGTCTCTTACAAGTTGTTTAGGTACTCTCAAATAAGTTTGTGCCAAATAAAATATATCAATATTTTTATGTTGTCCTCTAGTGAAATTTTCCCAAATGATATCTTGGTTATCCAAAATGACATAGTCAAATATAACAAGAGAATAATTTTCATGCCTATCTAGAGGAATCATTTCATCATTGTTATTATAAAAATAAGACTTTTTTTTTTCTTCATTAAACCTGTCGACTATCACATTAGAATCATTTTGTAACTGAATATATTTTGGTTGATTTAAACTTTTTGAACAAACATAAAATTTATTGAGATTTAACCAAGCAATCTTATAAATAAAATTTATCAATAAACTAGTTTTCCCACCATTACTCGAACATACGATAATGGCCCCTATGTCGTCAGGAAAAAGATTGCCATTCTTTTTTCTTTTTAGCATTTTATTAGGCAATTAAAACACCAACACCCCAATCAACTTTTTTCATTTAATATCAATAATGTTTTCTATAATTGGATAATAAAGTATTCGTGTTAACAGATAATAGTTCTGTACTAAAGAAAAAGCTTCATTATGATATTATTCATCAAGATAAATCAATTGCTTTGACTAGTTTTCATGGGAAATTTTTTAGCTCCTAATACAGACGATAATACTATAATATAACAAAAGTTGGTAAATTGAGTGCTGTGGTCGATAAAAATTAAGTTGTAACTATTCCTAAAGGACAGTATGATACTGAATATTTAAAAGAAACTATAAATTCGATTGAACTATTTTCAACTAATAAAATTGAATTACCACCAGACAATGTGAAAAAAAGGAATATAGATTAAATTTATGTTCGATATTAAACTTGATGATAGATTATCTGATCTTCTTGGTTTTGAGAAAATATGACTATTGAAAAAGACAAAGTTGTTATGGGTACTAAACTACCTAATTTTATTCAATTTAGAACAATAAATGTTCATTGTAATTTAACATATTGAATGTTTATAAAATATGATGAATCTAATGATTTATAAACGTACATAATTGCTAGTTTTACACCAAAAACAATGTTTGGTTTTATTGATTATATTATTTATGAGCCCCCATATCCAATTTTTATAAGCTAAATAATGAACATTTTAATTGTATGTGTTAGAAATTAGGAATGAAAATGGAAAACTATTGATTTTGATAGTTCTGATATCGATATTGTTTTGGAAATTAAATATTTTAAAAATATAATATAGAAATACAATAATATATTAGAAAATGAATTAATATTAAATGTGTTGATATCCATATGGTAATGCACCTATTTTATTTTCTAGTATATTTATCTTGTTATCGAAAGGATTTAATGCTATTCTATTAACTTCGATTGTATATATCTAGTGTTTCTCGCACCTTTTTTTAATTCACTGATCTATATTGTAATTTTCATTAAACAAACAATTATTATAATCATAAAATGTTATTCTCTTATTTACTATACATCTCTTTATGCCTTTCGATCTTTCATTTTCTTTATTATCAACTCTATATGCATACATTTTTGCCTTATATCAACCAATTCCTTCATTATTTCCCCATTACATTTGTCTTTCATCTTACCTATAACGTTCTTATTTATTTGTGGCATGTTATAGATACTGTCTTTTGAATAATCACTTGTATCACATTTTTCTACCATTGTTTTCATGTCTTTGTAAACATCTTCTGTGTCTGTGTTATAAATGTATGAATTGGTATCTTGATAGACCAATTCAATTCTATCACCATATTTTGGTTTCATAACTTTGTAATGAAAATCATAAATTAATTCTTTTGATAGATCTAAAAATGGCATATCAGCATAAATAGGCTTATTAAATGTTAGCACATGCTTTATTTGTATGTATAACCACGAGACTCCCATTAAATATAGCACTTTTCTTAAAATTTACTTTTTGCTACTAATTTATCACAGACTTTTTAATTTGAGATCAGTCTTATATATACTCTATTTCTTATATTTTCCATAGTTTTACCAAATACAGAATTATTCATTAACTTATAAAAATCTTTTTCAAAGTCATCTTTGTTATTAGTTCCAATTGATGTATTCAAATATATATACTTTTTTTTTACCAATCAGACTGGTTAAACTTTAATATCCTATGATTTTGGTAAGTTTTAATCCATTATTTAGGCACTGTTTTAAGACACGATAGTGTATTACATTCTCTAGTTTATTATGTAAAGTTATTGATTTGTTCCTGGAAGTACCTTCTTTTCTGGACAAAAACCAGAAGCTTTGTGTAACTGATATTTCATTGTATATGATTAGTCATTCAACTTTAAATCAATGGTATTTATTTGTTCATTAGTAAGTTTATATCATTCTTTAAGTATCTCCTTATAAATGCCATTATCAATATCGTCCTCTGTTAAAACTGGATCTGGATATTTTTGGATTGATTTAAATTTTTTTATTTCCATTAGATTTTATTTAGTTGTTGATATTTTCTTTAGAATTGATTCGAAATCTGCATATATCGCAAAAGGAACTTTTATGTTTATAATTTTTAAATTTTATTTGTTCGCCTTTCGAAGGTAAAGTGATTCTTGCTGATTCATTTTTATAGCAGTCTTCTGTATGTTTATTTAAGGTTTCTTGCGTGTAAAAGAATCGAAGACACATGTATTTGTTTTATGTTGTTGATTATTATTTTGTGCTGAAAGCAGTCTCAATAAATCTTTTATCCAACAATAATGTAAGTTCTATCGTATTTGAAATAAAGTAAATTTACATGCTTATCTTTTTTATTCTTTGTGATTTGTAGTGAATATACTATGGATTTACCTTAAATTGAGTATACATTTATAGGTGTATCAATTTGCTTTTTTTTTTTTTTTTGGTATATCATCGATTTTAATATATTCATATTTATATATTACTTTGTCGATATTAAGCCCCACATTTTTGTATTTAATAACTCTATCCGAATGGTTGTATGCTGGAAACAATGCAGATTTTATTGCCTAAAGAAAACCTTTTTGATCATCATTTTTCACATTTATGCATGCTTTTTTATTCTTAATTGCTTCTGTTATTCTATAAATGATGAGCCATTTAATGGATTATACCTATTTATAACTAACTGTGTTCCAATCATTCTATCTTAAGTCCATCCTGAACCTCTTCTTTGAAATTCAGATAGTTGTGTAAGTAATTCATGCTTTATAATATTGTAAATCATTTGAATTTCTCCTTGTGTGATTAAGTGACTGAAATGTAAATAATTCTACTTGATTATTCTCTTGCTTGCGACAGTTGGTAAATAAATTAGTGTTAGTTTTCAACCCTCTAAATGTCCTAAGAACATTGTGTATTATTTCAAATACCTTATTTCTTACTGAATTCAAAAATTGATCAGGTTGTACTAAATTAAAGGTATTGTCAATGTTATAAGTTGATACCATGCCTTTAAAGGCTTTATTAACTTTGTGATTTTTGTTGATTCTTTTATTTCTTTTGTCTACGAATACATTAGTAGAATAAGGTAACATTTCTTTTAATTCATTTTTACCTTGTTTAAATAATTCATTGATATTGGAAACTGATAAAGGTAAGTATGAAAAGTTGTTCTTTGTTATCCATTCAGTCATCCACTTACTCTTATCTCTTGGTTTTACAAATATATTATTAGAAAAAGGAAATATTTTCTTTAAATTCTTTTTGGCTTTTTATGTTAGTTTGTAAGCTGAAAAAGGAAAATTTGCAAAATTCCTTTTCCTTTGTACATATAATATTATTGGTACAATAAATGAAATTAAATCATCGTTCCTTATATTATTATATTACACCAATATTTAATTTTAAATTGTTTAGCTAAAACTCTTAGCTCCTGCGCTCTCTTTTTGCTCAACACAGCTGTTAGATTGTGAGACACCATTTTTCCTTTTATTTATAAGGGAAAAATTCTTATTAAAGAAATTATAAAATACGAAAAATAAATACAAAGGAATAAAACTGAAAAACTGTTTAAATTATTAATAATAATGACTTGGTTTTAACTATTTATCTCCTTGTTATGACAATATTTCTCATTAAAACATTTTTTTACATATTGTTGTATGTTTGTCCTTAGTATTTTTATGCTGAGTAAATAATTATATATATTTATTCTCTTTACATGCTGTAGATGTCTTTGTTGGGTAATTATCATGTTGAATTTCGTTTAAAATACCTGCCACTGTATTCCGGGATTTAGTATTTTTATGATCTCTGAGATATGCATTACTAATATATTTTCTACATTCACACAGCATTTTCTCATTTTTTTAGCTCATAATGGTTTTATAGAATAATCGTTGTAACATATTTTTTTACATATTGTTGTATGTTTGTCTATTATAGCTTTATGAGAATTAAATGAATTAATAGATCTATTAATATTACATACTACACATGTCTTAGTTGAATAATAGCCATGTCGAATTTCATTTGTATTGTGTAATTTAGTATTTTTATGCTTTTTGGTTTATAGTTTAGAAACATATTTTCCACATTCGCATAATACTTTCTCTTTATTTAAATCATATTGGTTTCTTTCTAATTCAGCATAACATTTTTTATAGGTGTTAATGTACTTGTCTTTTGTATGTTTATGTGCGTAAAAACATCCAATGTTTAATTCTTCACCACAATTTTTACATGGCTTTTCTTGATTTTCCGTTTTTTATTTAATAATTTATGTAAGATATTTTTTTAAAATTATTTATGTATTTTTCTTTATAAATCAAAATGGAATCTCTGCTCAAGAATTTAAACAATTCGTTTCAATTGACTAAACTATAAGATTTAGAAGAAAAAAATCGTTTATTGCTACAGATTTGGAAATTTATGAATCTAAGTTTGGTAAAAAAAAAAAATCAATTGTATTCTAGATGGCAAGTTTAAAGTTTTATTACCAGATTGCTATGTGAAAATTTTTGGGGGAAAAAAACACATTGAAACTAATAAATCAGAGAGAAGTTTTTATATCATTTGGAGGCTTAAAAGAAATGAAAAATTGATCTAGAATTCTCTAAGTAATATATAAAGTTCTATTGATTTGAATTTTTAAAAATATATTTTCATTTAATTTTTAGGTTAATATGCTTGATTTTGGCTCTAAATTATTTGATTTTTAATTAACACAAATATTGAATGCGTATTTATAAAAATTGACATTTTGCTTGTTTTTAGTGGTTTTTGAGGTATTTTTGACGGTTTTTTGGGGGTTTCGGGGCTTTTTTGAAATTTTTTTGGTTCTAAATTCGAGGAAAAAGTTTAATTTTGATTTGTAATTGCTTGACTTTGGCTTGAAATTGTTTGATTTTAGCTTGAAATTGCTTAATTTTTAATTGATACAAATTCTGCAAGACGGTTTTCTGAAAAATTGAAAAGAAATTTGCTAGTTTTTGCTTGTTTGTAGCTTGAATTTTCTTGTTTTTTTTTTTTTTTTTTTTTTTTTTTTAGGAGAAATTTTGAATCAATAGAGGCTTCTAGAAACTTGAAAAGTTGCTTTAAATTGATAAAAAGTTGCTTGGAAAGGCTTGAAAGTTGGTTGAAAAGGATTAAAAGTTGCTTGAGAACTACAAAAAGTTGCTTGAAAACTATAAAAAAGTTCCTTGAAAACTATAAAAAAAAGTTGCTTGAAGAACGATAAAAAGTTGCTTGAAAAGGATTAAAAGTTGCTTGAAAAGGATTAAAACTCGCTTGAAAACTACAAAAAGTTTCTTGAAAAGGATAAAAAAGGTGCTTGAAAAACGATAAAAAGTTGCTTGAAAAGGACAAAAAGTTGCTTGAATTTTCGTTAAATTGCTTGGTTTTTCAATGAAATGGTGGGGTGGTCCAGGATTGGCATTATACATCTACTACTATCCCGAATCCCGTTGTCCCCGCTTCGGCTTCTTCGGCTTCGGCTTCTACATATATCCTATATTGTAAAAAGAATGTTTTATAGGAGTTTTTGTTTGATTATTTGTAAGCGTTGACCGACCTCCCGACCTCCATAGCGTAGCTAGCTACACACCGGTTTCTAGTGCGAGGATCACTGCGTCCACCAGAACCTGAGCGAACACTTACAACTTTTTCTTGTCAATTTTCACATGCAGAATAACTTTTCGTAAAGAATTATGACTTACAACACGGTGTTCGGAAATTAAAGGTCAAAGAGGGTGTACACCCCTATTTAATACTGAATGAGGGATGATGTTACCACCAAGATACCACACGTTTGAGCGCTCCCTTTTCTTTAGAATTATTTAAAATTTCGTTTCTTCGTCTCATTAATTCCTTTATGTTCTATTTTTTAAGAAATTATATTTCGAATTTAAATTTTTAGAGATATATAATTGCTGCGGTTTCGACTTTATTATAAAATATACGTTTTCGATTTAATTTCATTTAATTAATCTGTTTCGTAAATTAATACACTCCGTCCTGACTCATTCTGTGTATAGTGTGCTGTGTGTTTGCATATACATAAATGCGTGCACATAAACACACGTCGAATATATAAACACAACACACACAATGTTCTAGAACTTTTTTCCTCGCCAGATAATAAGCTTACTAAATCTGTTATGATTTTCTATATATATATATATATATATATATATATATATATATATATATATATATATATCGCCAGTAAGAGCCCGAGCACTCGTGATGTTGTACATTTAGTCAAAATAACTCTAATTTATCAGCAATAAAAGTAGGCACGATGTCTACACGTGAAAGTGGAGTGAACAATGGTGATATGCTGGCATCCTTATCGGAGAACAAGCTACACGAATGTCTAGAGTAACAACAATGACTTACTTGACCTTGTCACGTCTGAGAGATGATAGACGGGTGTGGCAAAGCCTCGCGCGCACTACCGACTGTCATGTGTCTTAGCCGCCATACAAGAATTAACTACGAGATAACAGATGTATTGTTCTGAATTCTACTAGCAACGAAGTCTTTGGCTGTCTTAAAACTCAGAACGGAGAGCAATTTATTTATAAGACATGTTAGAGCCTAATGTATAGGAAATAAAGTTCACAGACGGCATCAAAACCAAATATTTGGATGTTTATCGGCATTTTGATCTTTCAGTTCCAGTGAATACCGGGTAAGGTGAGGAAGATAATTTTAAAATCTCAATTTGTGGGAATGTACTTTGCGGAGAAAATCTATACTTTGCACGAACGGCTGACATCAGACCCATGATATCATTCAGGGATGTCACGTGATTTTCATATTACGTTTTTCGCTGATATAGGCTGTTCAAGGTAAAATAAGCACTTTTGATAGCCCTGTTTAAAATCTACTTGTATGCACGTTGTGTATTCCTCTGCCTTATATAAAATTAACATTGCCATGGGCCTCATCACATTATTTGTGCGTTGGTCAAGTGAAACTGTATAATTATTAGAAAAGGGAATACTGCACAAAGCTGCTAATTTGTACACTTCTGTGCATAAAAAAACAGAAAGCGAAATAAATAATTTTAAGTTATCACAAATGGTTACCTAACACTTTTTATTCAACGTAAAGCTATAGAACTACTTACCATCCATCGTTACCAACTTTACTGGGTGCATGTCACTCAGTGAGCCCATTAAAATATATGCATGCTTGGACAGTGACTTTTTTCAAGTTCATTTCTAAAGTGCTCACTTTATCATAAACAGTCTTTAAACAGGTTATTCGAGGTCGTGTTGTCTCCACGTGGCACATAGTTCAGTATACTAACGTCCGATGGGGTCACGTCAAACATTCATTCTATGTCATTAACAAACTAATATTAATGATGGCATACAATCGCACTGAAATTTCTAAATAAGATGCCTTTTTTTTTATAAAAAGAGAATGAGGTAAAACTTTGATGCTTTGGAAAGATCCCCTTTTTATTCCTTTAGGAGTGTTTTAAGTGGAAGGTTTCCCAAAAAAATAAATTTAATTTCTTGATCCATATGGAATTTTAACCCACGTCCTTCGTCTAATGTCCTGGTATGTTCGCCGTATCGGCCACATTGTGGGGAATGACTGAGTGTTCCCAACTATGACGTGTTTGTTTTTCAAACCTATAAAGTTGTTTTGTTATGAAAATGTATTGGCATCACAACGTGCCCAATGCTATGTAATTAGTCAGATCATAAAATTCTACATTTCAAAGTTTTACTTGTTCTAGTGACCCAATGAGTAATTCATAGACACTAGTTTATGTTTAGAATTTTGGCATGATCCACAATTACGATTAACTTCACATACAGTGAAAACACTAAGGATGTTCAGGGTAAATTGGGCACTTTTCAATGCCCTGCTTTCGATCTACTTGCATGCATGTTGAATATTCTTCCGCCGTTTTGTAAAACTAATATTACCATGGGCCAGATCACTTTGCTTATTCATGCGCCAGTGAAACTGGAAATTATTAGAAAAGTAAATGTTTTAAAAACTTACTATTTCTGACACTTATATGGATTTAAAAAAAATGAAATGAAATAAATAATTTCAGTATTCACACTTTTAATTCAATGTTTAAGAACAGAACTACTTTCCGTTAGTCGATATCAACTTTACAGGACACATGCCAGTCAAGAGTGCCCGTTAAAATAGATGCAGAAAGGGGCAGTGAGATTTCTCAAGGGTTGATTTCAAAAGAGCTCACTTTACTGTGAAAAGCATATAAATATAATATACTACTCCCTTTCAGGGCCGCCCAGCGCGAGTTCTCTCAGAACACACCAACTACTGACATTTTGCTATGCGTTGCCTTACATGGCTCTTCTTGTCTCGCAGTTCCTCGATGACTGTGAACGCTACAGCGAGATGCTCACGTCCCAAAGCTGCCAAGCAGTTAACGTTCCGAGTCTTATCTACAGAATTATACGTGGTTACTTGTACGCCAATCACGTCCAACAGCCAGAGTGGAAAACTAGAACAGCCAATTAGAAGCCGTCCTTGGCTTCAGCGCGACTCGCGCGGAAACCGAGGACGGCTTCTGATTGGCTGTTCTAGTTTTCTGCTCTGTCTGTTCGGCGTGATCGGTGAACATGTGAACCAGGCATTACTATTCGAACCAAGTCTGGTCCAAAGGCCCAGAGTTCATTCGGCGCACAACAGTACTACGCAACTCATTTAAGTCTTATTTTAGTTCTTTAAAACTTCACGGCATCCTATTGCCTGGCTCCTGATATCCGACTCAAATACTTCACATTCTCAACCTTTTCTCAGTTAACGTTTATTCTTAACGAACAGTTTTCTAATAAATAAATAAATCAATCAATTCGTGTGGGGGGTGTACCCAAGGCGAGGTAACACCCTCCGAGGGACGAGCTTTACAGGCGGGACCTGTAGGTGCCCGTCATCCCTGACCATGACATGAAATGAGGCCCTAGGATGGAGCAGCACTGGAAGGTAAGGGCGGAGGAAACGGTAGCACTCCTAGAAAACGCGCCGGCAAGCGGCATCGTCCAGCATGATTCCCACATGCGAAAATCCGGGAGCGAACCCGCCGGGGATCAAACTAGGATCGCCTTGGTGGGATGTGAAAGCGCTACCCACTTCGTCATCGCTGCCCCAGTTTTCAAATGAAATCGTGAGAAAATGTGGCGTGGCAATAAGAAATGTATTAGGACACGAAGCCGTTTAAAATACATTTTCTTTAAAATCTTGGTGTAATGACGAACTACATAATTTATCACGTGACCTCACGTATATGAGTAAATAAATACAGGACCGTTGATAAAACATTTGATAATTTCTGTGACGATAGAGATCATTTCGCTGGGATTTCTGCAATGGTGAATAGCGCTTCACTGACCTTGGCTGCAGAATGCGAGCCCTCTAAGGAAAATGACTCGAAACTAACACTAATATTGCCATTTTTAAAGGAAATGTCTTACATTATGCTTTTGCGATTGAAATTGCATGTTCTTCTCTTTGTGTATGTGGGTATAAGTGGGTTTATTCAGCAAAATAATAGTTACTAAGAATGAAGTAATTTGACGGGTACCAATTGTGATAACAGTAGAATCCACGGGTAATAAGTGCCTGGAACAGTAGGATTGTTAAAAAATTTGGGGATATCACTGATAAGCCAGCAAAATCGAGTCTCACTAATAAGCAGCAGTTTTTAAGTCATTTGAATGCTGCAATTTTTATCGTATTGCACTCAAGTTTAATAAATTTAGAGCAATTTTCATTTACCCAGTTTCTAAATATATTATTACGGAAGAATCGGAGGAAATCATTTTAAACTAATTTGGAAATAGTTCGTTACTGCAGGTCATGGTATAGTCCCTCCCCGTTCCTGCTGCCACCCGGGCGTCGTCACTGTCAGTCCGGCTATCGAGCTAACTGGTCAAATGGCATCGCTGCAGTCAGCATGCGATTTGTTTGCCTCAAACGATGTGACACGGTTGCATCGGATACGCACCGCAGTAGTGCCAGTGGCCAGGCCAACATGGAGTCCGGTCAGCATCTTAGACCAGTATTCCACTGGGATGTGATAGCAGCAGCTCTGCCAAGAACGGGACAATGAACTACTAACTGGCGCAACTCGGACTTGGTAGTTTATTGTAGAAATACAAAACCGATCTGCAAGTCGGGGAATATTGTCATCTCTGTATAAAGTAATAAAAGGACGCATTTACACACATCCTCTTTTCCTCTTTATATCTTATTTAAACAACGACAAGTGTGCATGAAACGAGTGTTAACATTTCAAAATTCACGCTGAGATTGTCCAGAAGTCAGCATCTGTGCTGTCAGACTTCTTGATGCCAGCAGTGCTGCCAATAGAGCTGCTGTGGTATCCCTGTGTGGTACCAGCCTTGTGATGGAAGTGGCATGCTCTTTATCCTGTGGACGATCTACATTCAGTCAACGAAATACTGCTACTAAGGCACCAGGCAAACAGAAACTATTAAGTTGTTGCTCGTTTAGAGCCTCCATGTAAGCCCCCTTATATCAGTCAACAACCATATGTCCTGTCCATAGTAATAAATAAACAATTAAACACTGGGTTTGATCTCAGAGTCAAGTACGATCTGTCCTCGGATCATTACCCAGCCCCTGCTGATTTACTATCCTTAAATATAGACGCTACTACCCTAAGGTGCGTTAGAGCCAGCGCAAACTCAAACTGGGGAGCCTCTGATTACTTCTATCTGAAATAAATGAAGACTCACTAACACACACCAAAGCTACTTACGAAGCGATTTTGATCACTGACATTATATAAATGGGCGTGGCTGAAATGTGTCTGTCTTAGACACACACTCCAAACCAATACATTACCGTAGTATAGATTACACAGAACACATTTTTTCTAGGCTGCTTGATTTTTTTCTAAATGGCACGTTAAAGTCAAAATCTTACTGTTTTTATAACGTCTATATATAATGAACCAAAACTAATTGCAGAAAATTTGACAAGAGCAACTGAAATGTCTTATCTTAACTCATTTTAAGGTACGCTTAGCGAAGGTTATTTTACAAAAAAAAACACAGGCAAACACAAATAAAAAAAATGTAAGAATTTCCTTATTTTCAGCTATTTTATTAAATTGCAAAAAGAATTCTTTGTACTATTTTATAAGTCTTGAACTAGCCCTTGGCAATTTTATTTGCGACGAATAAGTAATTACTGACATTGTTTAATTGTTGAACCGTGTACAGTGCAAATATAATATAACCAATTTTTCCGTGGCCAACGATCAAAGGAGCGTATTAATGAGCTCCAGTCAATTATGTCGGTTTAAGAGGACCTCTGGCGAGCCAGTATCTGGGGTAGTAAAGCTTCGAACTTAAACTCACAGGAAAACAACCTCTAGGAGTTAATAAAATGCTCACTAGACAAAACAGACACAGCCCCTTAACCACAAACACTAGGATAGCTTTTACACCTAAGGATAATGCACAACCCTTCGCCAATGTGCTGGAAACTATTTTCCATCCAAAAATCACGCCTCCTTTGACAGTAGTTTTACCACACAGTTGACCCATGAACTAATAACGCAGCAAAGAAGCTCACGCAATCACGAGAAATCAAACTTCTCATTCATCTCACGAAGCCTAAAAAGACACTTAACGAGGATGGCATTCAGGCTGTTATACAAAAAACCTCGACCAGGTCCTTTGAACACTAGCTCTGTGTGTACATGAGGTGCTCGAGCTGGAATATTTCCAGCCCACCTGGAAAGCAGCAACTGTATTCCACAAACTACGTAGGAAATGATAAAAATATGTCGCGAAATTGTAGGCCCAGTAGCCTCTTAAAATTACTGCATAAAGTGATTAAATGTATTATTCTGAGACGGACGTGTACCCCCTTAGCCAATGATATATTCTTGAATAATTAACAATTTAGTAATTTAGTTAAAGGCAGCAACACTGTACAACTTATCGAATTACAAACTATGTTAAACATGCTTTTCACTAGAAAGAATAATTATATTGCTGCAGTCTTCTTTAGACATCTAAAAAGCTTTCAATCGGGTTTATCATGCCTGCTTACTTCGTAAATAAAACGAAATTTATTTTTCTGCTTGCCGTTTAAAACTCCTACCCAGCTACCTAAATTACAAAACCTTTACTGTAACTTGTAAAGGGGCCAAATCTAATGTAAAAAATGGGGTTTGGCTGTGTTGGGGACACGGCCGTTTGTTTAGCGTGAATAAGTCCACGTTGACGCGCTCGGACGCCTTGATGTTTATTTTACGTTCCCGGCACCGCTTCACTCGACCATATGGGGTTTTATGGGTATCACTGGATTGCTTTTGAGATTCTCTTTCCAACCGTATACGATTTCTGTATTTCTATTTGGCTTTTTGACGAGTATAGAGTGAAATTGTGTTAAGTTTTCTCAATTTTTTTACATTAGACGCATACAGTTTGGCCATAACTACGCCATACAAACGTCTTTATACACGAAATCGATTGATATTGACGAGTGCTGTCGATTGAAACTCAAACAAGCGTCGTAGCTCCTCCTAGTCAAACTAGGAGGAGCTACGCGGAAGTTATGAGACGCTGCGATACGAACTTGAATTTTGAAAGTAGACGATAAATTCGGATCTGCAATGCCAAACTATATCCCCCCCTTTTGTTATCGTCGGATTTTCTGGATTGCCTCGCAGTATGATTGCAAACTTTAAGATGTATTCACTTCAAAAACCACTTATACCCCGGTCCTTAAAGTATCATTCTTGGCCCGATATTATTTAATATAGAGAATGTTCGGAAGAACAGTGTCCAAACTCCATACGTAGTTCTTTGGACCAATAGTAACACAAATATATATTCGGTAACGTATTTTTATATCATATAACTGTGTTCAAAGTTGCAAACTGCAACGCCTGGAGGACAAGGCGTGGTGCGATAATTAGTGAGGACGAGTTGCATAAGAAATAGGCGCGCGACGTGACGCTGCATATGTAATAATTTAGTGTCACATGTCTACGACGTATGCAACTTGCCTTGCACGCATGATCGCACCGCCTTGTTCTGCAGGTGTTGTACACAGCAACTTTGACCACAATTATTTGATATAAACATACGTTTCCGGATATATATTTATGTTACTAATGGTTAGAGACATGCGAAATTCGCGTTATTATTCAGCATCAGACTAAACTTCATATAGCCCAGTCAAATTACGTTTTTACCCATAAAATTAATGTAAAACTTAATTTTGGCACAATGATACTACTAAACTTCGTGAACAACATATCAACATACTCGGACTTTCTCGTGTTTGCGTCCTAAATTTTTATCCTTTTAAAGTTCCTGGGGTCTAAGATTCACACTATTTTACTGTATCTCACATTATTACGCAACGGATAGTGCGATTGAAGTCCGGTTAAGTTTAAATTAAAGAGGAAATCTTATCAAACATACCACTGTGCAGTTTATATGAAAAGTAATGTCGTAACATATATTTTTTTTAAATGTTCATAGCTAAAATTTCTTCGAAACAATGTTAAACTATTGGATCTAACTGCTTTAAAATGAATTTAATGCAAACACAGTTCCGTATGAAAATTGTTGTCCGTTTTATGCCCTCTCCGACGGCATATGTACTAGTTCTGTGCGACTGAAAGTTCTGAACCTGTAGCCAAATTACGTGACGCTTGCATCACCTTACACCCATACTGCATTCCACACGTACTCACTCTCTGGCGCAATAAATTGAATTAATTAGTAAAGGTTGATCTCAAATTGAAAATTACATACACAGTTGAAGGTGGATGTTTCTATACGGTATGGAAACGTACAAATATAAACTACGTTTTTCGATTGTTGTAGATTTACATCTATTTCACAAATGAATATAAATATAAAATATTCTCCGTTGTATACTCAATTTACATACAATTGTCAAATTACAGATCATCTGTGTCCAGTTCGTAACTCGCTGCATTTAAATAGTTTGTGCCTCGGCAATGTCCACATATGTCAAAACAACTTTCACCTGCTTTTCTACAACTACACCAAGCATTGCAATCACGTTTGCATGTGCAGGCAATGATCCCCATCAAAAAGTTCGGGGCTAGAGGCAATGTAATTAACACAGGCATGAGGGTATCTTGTGAGTTAGAAAATACCATCCGCAGTTCGTAGGCGGCAATTCACTTCCGTGTCGTTCCTGAATATGAAAACACAGCAAAAGTTTAGACATTTGTATGTAAATTTTAACAACTCTTTTCATACACACATATACAGAAAGGTCTACCTGAATATATGTCCTCAGTGAGTATTGATAGAGCGCTTGCTTTAGTTGAAGGAAGCACCACGAGCTCAAAAGAGGCAGTGAGATCCTTTCTAGCAACTATACGTTTGTACAGGTGTAGTCACAGATCATCAATATTATCAAATTTATCTCCACCTGGATACCGAGCTTGAACAAACCTCTCACCAGTGTTGGCTACCTTTTCAGGATGAGATGCAGGGTTGCTGAAGATGTTAACTAGTTCTGAACGTAGGCTTACACTTTTCTGGAGCAACTTACATGCTTCTATTTTGCCTTTTCCATAAATGGCAGATGTTTTATCACATCCGGTGACAGCATGCGCAAACAGGACTGCACTCTGCATGTCGCCAATATCTTTTTGGATTGCTACTTGGATGCAGCATTTCCATATTTCCATTATGCCTGTTCCTATAAATGAGCATAACTAGGGGATCCGTATCGGTACCGACAAGTATGACAGGATTCCCTGATAGCTCTATGCATCTACATCATCTTTGGCTTGAACAACTCGAACACCAGCCTCCACTAAACGTAATTTCAGTATTTCTATATAAGATGACCTTTTTTATTCTTATTACTTAGGAAATCTTCCTGTGAAGTTGTCACTATAGTCTGTTCTCCGAATACGATATCAGGACATGGCCTCCTTCTTGCACGCCGAGCCTGCTCCTGGATTTTCTCTCATGGTTTCCTACTATATCCATCGAATACCACCACTGCGGACGGGTAATTATTGGTTATATGTTTCACATACATGCCACAGATCTGATTGTAATTAGCCAGCCGTGGCCATGTCGTAGTTGCAGTATGAATTATATAACCTCCATCTATAACAAAAGTAGGAGAGCCAACTGTCGTGTTTTCTTCTGGCAAAACATTTTTGAAAAGTGTGGCAAAGGCAGATTTCTCTGCCTTCCTCATATGTGGACCATCAAAAAGAGCAGGTGGCTGTGTAGAAAGCTCGTACTTGATATACTCACCTTTTTTGTGTCACTCTTCATTATGCATACTATCCGCGTGAAAAGCTGGTTTTCGCTGACAGGAACTACTTTATCGTTAATAGTGACGGTGTTATGCATAACCGAAAGGGAATTAATTCTGGCATTACGAGAAATCGTGGCCTCTGCGAACGTCTTACCAACGATAGCCTGCAAAACTGTCTCACCAATTGCTTGAGCATTATCACAACTTACTCTTGATTCAGCAGAGATTCCAGACGATAAAGAATGCACGTTATGCTCATGTTGGATTGAAGAGTGAATTTCTAGCCAGTATTGCAGAATTCTTGAGTCACGCCTTTCCATAGTGCGATGAGAGTCTCGAAGATCAACGTGCTGAGATTAATGGAATAATTTTACTTTTCCACACAATTGCAACAAATATAATGCATCAACAATACTCAGAATTACAACTTACCTGCTCGGTCGTTTGAGACGTCATCTCACAAAATACCTCCATTGCATTTCACATTTTCAAACACCCTGGAAATGAGTGGATGTAGTGAGCCAAAGTACTTTCTGTAATACCTCGTCCATGGGTAAGACCACCTTGACTTTTGAGGGGTCGCATTAGGCCTTGTTCAATAACTTGATCAGACCATGTGCCAGCCCAGAATTAATGGTTACGTCTAATGGTGAAATATCGTCCTCTGGTGTTCTGTCAAACTCGTCTGGTGTCATTATTAGCTTCAATTCCTCCATTTTTTACATACAAGTGAGCTGTCTTTGCATAATTATAACGTCCTGCTGTTTTATGTTGTTCTGTACGTTTCTGATAACTATAATATGTGAGAGTAATAAATTAAAGCTTGGAACTGTGCGACATTGGCCAAATGATATGATCACATTGAAATAATACGACAAAGAATTCTATAATCGTGAAAAATAGGTAATTGACAATATTAGCTCATTAGAAAACGCGACACAACCTATTTGTAAACAAATGAGATACAACGGGTTTGTAAACAAATGACGAAATTTCAGATAAAACTATTTTAATTAAATCAGTAAAGTACAAGAGTTTCTGTCAACAATAGTGTGATTACGTAGTTGATGGCAGGCATAGATCCACGGAGTGCAAATAAATAAATAAAATTAATAAAACACAAAAAATTTTCACCAGACTAGCAACATTTGCTCCTCCCAGGCAATAAAACATATTTTTTATTCATTAAGATAAACTTTTTAAAGAAATTATACTGTTTACTCAGGCACACTAAAATAATTTGTATGTTCATTTCATTGGAAAATATTGACCAAAACATTTGAAAACCGACACCACAATTTTAATGTTACGCTCCATATGACACAATGCTAATAAACAGAGTAAACATCTGCACTCTAGCGGCAATAGGTACATGAACTACACCTAGGAACACTCATCAAGATAGCCAATGCGAAAGTCTTTTGTAATCTCGTAGGCAACGCAAAACTCCCATTGTCCAAGACTTATAATTGTACACTAAATAGTTTTTTAACAATATACAAAACGCTCATCTGTATTGTAAATGTACTATGATGATTCCCTGGCTAGGAGAGGAATCCTTTAGGCGATCATTCCTATTTTCACTTGCTTCTCTTAAACTTACAATGCCTTTCTGAAACACTGTGTACTTAAAAGTCCACTATTACGATAACTGTTACATATTACACATTTTACTGACGTATACATCCTCACAGTATGAATTTTCAGTATTTATAAATTGTATATACTAGACATACTACACTGCTACTCCTGTAAAACCCACTCGCAGATTGAACTGTAACAAGACATAACTGTTCCTTCCAGCGTGGTTTTGCAGGAAGCGCTTGCCCTTGCAATGTCATTGCAGTTGGGCTGGAATTACAACACACCATCGTTGAAAGAGACGCATACGTCAGGTATCTTGGCTGCAGTTTCAGAACCATTAGTCGTACAGCGTAAATAGATATAGAAAGAACATAAAACGGACCAACATTTTATATGGAGTTGTGTTTGCCTAAAATTTATTTCAAAGCAGCTAGAGCCAATAGTATGACATTATTTCAAAGAAATTTAAGTTTTTTACATTTATTTATTTTTTGGAGATATATTAAAACATTACTTCTTATATAAACTGCACATCGATATGTCTTATAAGGGTTTCTCTTCAATTTGAGATCGACCACAGCTCAATCACACGATCTGTTGCATAACAATACGAGATTGAGTAAAATAGTGCAAATCATAGGCCCCAGGAAATTCAAGGGCCTAAAAATTTAGGACGCAAACACGATAAAGTCCGAGTATTTTGATATGTTGTTCACGAAGGCTAGTACTATCATTGTGCCAAAATTCAGATTTTTTCATTGTTTTATAATGGGTTTAGGTCAAATGTGATCTAACTTGACTGGGCTAATAGTACTATTTGTGTACTGGAGCCGGCGTCGTTTCTCCATTGGTTGCTGCAGAGATGTGAAGCCAGGACCTTTCTGACTGACTTGCACGTGATTGGGGCACACAACTGTGAAGTGTTCATTTATTGGCACAGAGTTGCCTAGTATGTGTCACATGAAGTATGGTCCTATGACAAACGTATAGCAAAGGTACACGTGTTTCGAGTTTAACTGGTCCCAAAATAATAATGCGAATTTTATTGGCTCTCGCACAAACTTTCAAATATCTTGCACTGTAGATATAAATATTTTACTTTGGAAATCAACTATTCCAACCATGACAGAGGTACGCTATCATGAAGGTTATTCAGGAAGGCGCATAGGCGCATAGAAGCCAGCCACTTTAAAATTTGATGGAAATCGTATCACTGTTATGCCACCATCATTTGATCCCTTCATATTTCAGGTATCCAGATTTACACGTTAAGATAAATTAAAGCTATCAGTGGGCGTTTCTAATGTCGTAAAATCTCACAAATGTTGTTGAAACATATAAAACTGCGCAGACAATGGCCCGCCTCACATTCTCCCCGACTGTCCGAGGGGGAAGTGAAGTGAATGAATGTAATTTGTCTCTTCATCAACACAACTGCAAGCAAGTAACTGGGTCACCATGTCGATACTCGCGATCGTGGTTCTCCTAGGACTCTCTTCTGGAGGTCATCCATAGATTATCAGATCTGGTGAGTTAAGGTTGAACATTATCTATCTACTAAAGGTAAGACACCTATGACCAAAATGTCATATAACTAGGACTTTCTGCGTGATGACAGTCATATCACGTCTAAAGTAACGGTAATTCTATTAAATATGTGGCTTTAGTTAATGAACGAATGTAATTTGCTTTAAAACAATCGAAAACGTACACTTGGAACACTAGCGTGTCCGCAGTCCCGATGTCATCCACTAGTGAGGAAACTTCATTTCTAGCGTATATGACCAGACTGAAGTACACATGTTGCGAACATTTTCCGCTACAAACTATACCGCATTGTGAGAACGATGATGAGTGCGTTTCAAGGAAACCCTACTTAGATGTCGATAAACTCTGATGGACCTCTCATACGTGACTTCTGATTGAGGCTACTTTTTGGCTTAGTCGTTTTGAGGTAAGATGGGCTGGTTGCAGACTCGAAATTTTTTTCGATTACGAGGAAACGCCAAATGTCTACATTTTTATACACGTACTGCTCTCCTGATCACAAGTTGGTATTGAATATTCTGAGAGATAATAGAGAACTGTTAAAACTTGAACTTCCGTCGCATATATGGACAGCAGTCATTTGCATGTCTTTGTGAGGACATAGTTTTCTATGCATAACTGTGGCGTACATGGTGAAGTGTACAAACCGTAGACAGAATGTTTTGAACAACATCTACAAACCCAGACAGGTTAGTTATTCCTTACGAAAATACAAGACGAAAACTTATACACTATGTTTCTATTACGTGATTAAGGGAGCTATGCTTCCCCCCTCGCCATCTAATCGAGTTTTCAAATGCTTTTAGTTAATAATATCAACTTATAAGGCACTTGCGATTAAATACAAACATCAATGAATAGCGATTTGTAGAACGGAAACCCTATACCTCTGAAAATACGGTTGGTAATTATCATCTCCTTTCTCTAAATGGGGGCCGCTGCCCTATGTTTGTATGAAGTTCTGTATCACTAAGCTGTAAACGATCTGTTAAGAAAAATTATGAATCAGCTCGTCTAAATTAATAGAAAATTTAGTGTTGTTGAAACACTCTCGGGGAAACCGTTTTCGAGAAATTTACGAGTGAATGTCAAAACAGGAGAATGACCAGAGAGGTAGGCAACACATGATCCACCGCACCGTGACTGAGGCCGTGTCCGAAATAGCATATTTTGTTGACAAAATGGTCACGTGACCCAATTTTGTATACAAAAATGGTGACGTATTAGGTAACTCGGTGTTTTGTATCTAGCGAATGTTAGCAGAATTTTCAAAATGACAAAATCAGCGCCATGTTGGTTTTTACCTTCAAAACACATGCGCGAATGCGTACATAAATTATCTTTAGAAACAAATAACTGTTCATAATATACACTAGGCATGTTTTCAAAAGCAAGCAAGTGTTGTACTTTGTTTATATATTTCGAAACGGAATTTTTTATAGCCGTTATGGCATAATTTATTAATTGCTTACTTATTAAGATATTCGCAGCATTTCAGTCACGATTGTAGAAATATTACGTCCGTTTTAAGCATTAAATTTATATTAGAAATATTTTTCATTTTAAATAAAAAATTCGTTGCCGCGAGTGCTAAACAAGTGACTGTCGACAACGTCCGAATTGAAACTTACGAAATGACAAATTCCAAAACAACGAATATGTCATTTTGGACACGGCCTGAAATATACGCGAGTGAAAACCGAATAGCGGTCACTTCAACGTGCAAAACGTCGTGTGCTAGGCGTGGGTCCGGATGTGGTGCATTAACGAATAATGATGTGCAACACCAAGGAGGGAAAACCAGTATATATGTGGCAATGTCCTGTGTGACTGCAAAGTGAACCCAAAGCAGATAATACTGCAATAAACCAATGTTTGAAACATACACATTCCTATGTTTACACAAGTAAGTGCACTAATCACACGGTTTATAAGGCATATACGAAGGTACTTCCATAGACTTCAAAACGGGCCGAGCGTGTTGCCTACCTGTCAGTTCTGATATTTCCGAACGGATTTCTCGGAAACAGTTCACCTGAGAGTATTGTGACTAGACGGCATTATCTGTGTATTTAGATGTGTTGATTCATAAACTGCATTAACAAATCGTCTACAACATAGGCATTACAAAGTTTCATGTAAATATAGGTGGGGACCTCAATTTACTTAATGGAATGGGTGCTATTACCAACTGGATTTTCAGAGATGCAAGATCTCATTGTACAAATCACTATTCAATGATTTGTTACTTAACCGCGAGTGATTTCTGATATTTTTAACTAAATGCTTTTCAAAAGTCGGTGTTTGGGGTCTAACAGGTACCATAACAATCACTTAAGAGAAAAGTAGCACACAGGTTTTTCGTCTTATATTTTCGTAAAGAATAATCTGCCAGAGTTTGTCGGTGTTGTTCAGTACACACATAAAAACTTTCCAGAATGAAATATCCACATAGTATGGCGATGAGCGCATCTCAAGGAAGCATCGGTGATGGTATAACTTTTGGATCCGGCGGTACATAGAAATCGTCTACGTGATCGTTCTTCTTATCCAGCCTTGGGCCATTTTGCACACAGAGTGTAAAACAGTGTGATTTAGAGGAATTGTACTAAATCTTTCACTTTGGCCAAGGGGTTCAAAGTATACACGTGTTATGTCACAGATGGACACAACAAATTTCACTCCTAAAATTTGTTTAAACACGCAAAATCGACAAAATACCAATTACATTCTAAATTCAACTGCCATGAGTTATAGCACGTATGACTGTCACCAAATCGAGAAACGTTTGGCCTATGTATTTTCGTTACAAAGCTCCCGAGAAGTGAAACATACATATATCATAGTTTTTACTACAACGATTTATTAATGTTACGTTACGAAGCGCGCTGTGTTATTTCCAAAAAATGAAAAGGATAAACTTATCATATTTCTTGGACAGTACTCAGACACGAGATAAAATACGACAGGACCTGCACTGAATCTTGCTACACGCTTCATACCAATAACATAATAGGGTCAGCTATTAAAGTCTCATACGCAACACGACGAAAACATTCCACGTCAGTTCACAGCCTTGCGCGTAGTGGCGACGGGGTTCTTGATGTGCGTGGCACTGTCGCCCTTAAGAGTTAGTAGTTGGGGTTATTTTCTGTACGTTCGTTGTTCATGCGTATCTCAGCGAATAAATATCCTGCAACCAAGGGTTTTCCCAGAAAAGATAAAAACCAATTATGTAAGCCCTTATAGCTTTCTGTTTTTATTTTTTTAATTGTATTAGGTGTATTCTAAAAGAAAAAATCATGAAATCGGTAAAATAAAAAAAAATATATAAAAAAAGCATATTTAGGGCTTGCATACGGAGTCCTTTTAAGAGGCGGGAGAATAGTGAAACCGTTCGACCGGTAATTACATCTGTGGGCTTTCATCACGTTTACTGAAGTGCCACTTGCACAGGAAAGCGCGACGACAGAAGTACGGTACTGCATATCCGGTTCAACGCCTTGCGCTTAATAGCGGTGGGCAGCTGGGCGCCGGCGTGATTGTCACTCGTATCACTGTGCCTCGAAAGATTCTGATCCTCAAACCCGAAAATATATCTCCAAATAGACGACCGGCTTGATTTCAGAAGCCACGAAGTCCAAACGGAATGGAACCCATGATACAAAATCAGCAGGTAACACGTAATAAAAAAAATTGGGTTTGGCTCTGTTGGGGACACGGCCGTTTGTTTTGCGTGGATACGTCTACGTTGACGCGCTTGGATGCCTTGAAGTTTTTTTTTACGTTCCCGGCACCGCTTCACTCAATCATATGGGGTTTTATGGATATCACTGGATTGCTTTTGAAATGCTCTTTCCAACCGTATACGATTTCTGTATTTAGAATCAACTTTTTGACGAGTATAGGCCGAAATTGTGTTAAGTTTTCTTACTTTTTTACAATAAACTCATACAATTTCAGTATAAACACGCCAAACAAATGTTTTTATACACGCAATCAATTGAAACTTAAACGAGCGTCGTAGCTTCTCCTAGTCAAAAGCTATAGCACGTGGAAGTTATGCGCCCCCCCCCCCCCTCTTCATCAAACGTCAATTCCCCACGCGATGCTTCGTAGTATTCACTCAACGTAACATATTCTTTGATCCTTTGGCAATCGAGTGGTGTAATCGAATTTTGAATGTAGACTATAGGTTCGGAGCTGCAATGCCAAACTTTATCCCCTGATTTTGTTATCATCGAATTTTCTGGATTGCATCCTTTGTCATTTTTCTTAAGTCCGTTGGACAAGTAGGTAGGTGAGTTTGACTGAATGTCTAGCAGGCAGCGAGAACATTAGAGACAGAGCAGCTCAGAAGCAGGGACGAAAGAGGAATTCACAATTGATTGAAATAAGGAACCATCCCAGCATTTGCATACAATTATATCTATAAACTACAGAAAACCGAAATCAAGATGGCCGGGCCAGTTATCGAACTTGGGTCTTACCGAATGCGAGTCGTGGTTAGCAACTGCATCACCTCGCTCATTCCGACAAATAAAACTGAACTTTCGATTTCGTCTTATGTCACCATCTATAGTAAATTTTCACAGCAGCGGTAAATCCATGGGGGAAGTTTGGTTTACAGTAGGTATGTTATACTGGTTTCCGGGGGTGTAAAAGTTGCGATCTTCTTGTGTTTGGATGATACAACTGATTCAGAACGTTGTCACGATATTTATTTTAAAAAAAGCATTGGTTGTTACTTTCATTGTTTGCCAGGTATGCGATTCTCCAAAAGCGCAGAAGAAGACTGAGTTGGTGTGATCACATACCATTACTGAAGCATAGCTGATAAAAATAATTCCATTCTGTTCACTAATTACATCTTTAAAAAGTAATTTACGCTCCTGCAAAATATGGGCTACTTCCCAGTATATCTGGTAGCAACCTTATATCTGGTAAAAGCTCCTGCCATCAGTTTCACAAAAAAAGGTTACACTATTCTGATAGCTTGGACATTCACTGAAAAACTTGCACGTTAGGTGAGTCAACAGTACGAAAATATAACGTGTCTGAGTTCTTGAATGTAACGGGTTACAGAAATTCCGGATCTCTCAAAAGCACTGACACAACAATCTGTTGAAATCTTGTTTGCTATAGCTTTTACCAGTTGCTTGACTGAATAATTCATCAGATCATATTAGCTAATACACGCTGTCATATACAAGCGACGAGAAATAAAGGTGTAAGGGCGAAGTACACAAGAAAAATTATAAAACAAAAAATATGATTAGTTATCGGTAAAATGTGAAATATGGTAGGTAACACGGTATAATACAACAGTAAAAATAAGCCAAACAAAAAAGTAAATTAAAAAATACAAGTGTCCAAATCTATAAACTGCTGGTCTTCCATTGAAAAAATTCGTAGGCGCTATTATATCAATGAAGAACCCTCCACCCCCTTTTCCCTTAGAAAAATAAGGCTCTGCCTATGGTACAGAAGTGCAAAATACGACATGAGATTGTTTTCTGCGAATTATTGTTTTGTAAACAGGATAGGTATTTACTGTGGCAATGGCATAACTGAAGGTTTTAATTTGTAAAAGTAAATCAAAACTTCAATTGTCATAATTTATGAAATACTGGCTGGACCTGTAGTTCTCATTGCCTACACTTTTGCCTTGAATCACACAAACAATGGACAGGTCCAGAGATTGCGGGAGGTTCAGAGAGGGTAGAGTGTTCAGGTACAAAGGATAGCAGTAGCCACGTTTTAGGAAATTCACCAGTATATCGGCCGACGTACACAGAACATTCGAAAACTTATGTTTTGGACAAGCTCGGTTGAATCCATGTATCCATTGGTTAAAACAGCTTAAAACTTGGGTGGATCTGCTGGATGTGCACTGGAATATTGACCGAGGAATTTTTGAACACCACCTCGCAAACACATACTTTGGAATGGCAAAATCAAATTCACATTCACTTGCAACGGAAAAATTTTGTGCCGTAAATTGTGCACAAACCTAGGAGAAAAAAAAAGTGAGATTTAAATTGTACTTCATAAAGAAAGGAGAAAAAATGTTAACACAGTGTTTAATATGGTTTCCCTGAGTTATAAAGTTATTTTGCTTGTATGGATTTATTCAGTTGCATTTATAACGAAAAAAAAGCATAAACAATCTGATGTTAGGAAATTCTCTCAATTGGTGTATACCGTACACCAGTGCACACCAGATCGTTTACCAATGGTGGATCTATTGCTGAATTTGCGAAAATTCGGTAGAAGTTTTAAATAACTTCACACGGAAGACTACAATACTTGGATCACTCTGTAGTTAAGTATTTAATGCCAGCACACGATTGCGGCCTGCCAGCCACCACAGCTACCAGAAGTTTCAGGTAAGTTAATCCTGTCAAGACGACCATGATCTGGGACTGCGAGGAGTACGTAAGACAGATGTGCCAGTGAAACACACACATTAAGAGAATGTATCACTAGGAGAACCATGCAATCAACATTTACAGCAGATCTTCGCGAATTGAACTATTTAGATGAAAAACACCTCCTTTGGAATTATGAGACTGAAATTCGTTAAGCCCCCCCCCCCCCTCCTAATGAATTTATTTAAACCTATTTTCTCCCTCATAATCCGAAATTTGTTTAGTCACACACACACATATACATATATTATTCCCTCGGTAAGGAATTGCTGTATAGTCTGTTCATGGTAAACTGAGCACTTTTGAAAATCCTGCTTAACATATACTTGTATGTAGATTGTGTATTATTACACATGTACAATTAACATTGCAATGGGCCTGATAAATTTATCCACGCACTGGCCAAGTAAAACAGTAAAATTATTGGAAAAGTAAAAATTGGAAATTTTACTTACCTTTATTCATTTCTATTAAAAAACAACTGAAATATTCACAAATGTTTACCAAACACTTTTCATTCAACTTTAATGCGTGAAACTACTTTCCCTGTGTCATTATCGAAACAGAAAAGCGAAATGCTTACGGTTTTAATTTAGAATGGTGAGTGAGGGATGCAGAGTGTTACTGGTATAGAAACTGACGTCGGGAGAGGTGGCGCTGTACAGGATGCACGGTGAGTGTGAACAAGGGTCTGCCGGCGCCACAGCCACTGCTGCTGATCCCCAGGGGCTCGAAGAACGGGTTCGGCTTCAAGCTGCCGACGGTGCCCAGCGACTCCATCGACTTCAAGGCGGGCGAGACGGTGGAGCTGGCGTGCCCCGGCACCAACAACCACCTCGCTGTGCTCGGCAGCGGCCATGTCACAGCCGTCGCCACCTGCGTGTCTGGCATCACCTTCCTCGTCAACAACGCCAGGCACGAGTTCGACAAGCTCAGCTGCAGGTGCGCACACCCATAGATAGAACAATATTTTAAGGTGGGTGGGGGAAGGGCCCAGGAGGAACCTTGTTCTAGGATAAGATCATCCATCAGTAGGTCAAAATATTGTGTGAGTGTGTCTATAAACTACATAAACTCAACAAAGAAAGGATACTAAAGTGCTTAAAAGGAGCACACTTGTATATTACAAATCCATTTTATAATATATTAGCGTTACTTCACTCTTTTTAAATGAAACCTTTAAAAATTCACCACATGTATACAGTGTACTTCACTCTTTTTAAATGAAACCTTTAAAAAATCACCACATGTATACAGTGTTTGCTGTTTCCTAAATGTGTCACATATTTCAAGTGTCTTACATATGTGTTAATATAAAAGTAAACCCTAATTTTTAAATTGGACCTTTACTTACATTCTATCTTTAAATTTTAATATTTCATTTATAATTAATATGGATAAAAACAGGGATAAAATAGAAATGTCGGTAAAGTTGGAAAGAAATAGTTCTTACGTAAAATAATTTTATATTGAGTGCGCACGAATCCGGTGCATTGTCTCTGTGGTGTAGTTTTGTGTATTTGGTTAAGCTTTGTTTGCATAAAGCGGAGGAATACCCTAGAAGTAGAACTTTAGCAGGACTCAGAAAAATTGGAAGTAACCGTGAACAGCCTATAGTTGAAGCACGTGTACTGTTTAATGTAACACGCCAAGTCCCAGCATATTTTTCAGAGTGTTTAACAGTGACGATAACTTTGTTCCTAGAATAGCTGTAACTGTCTCTCTCTTACTGTGTTGAATTTCTTTAACACGTCAATGCTTTCTGTACGTTTCCCTTTAAAATGACAAGAAAAATTAATGGAGAGCCTTTGAGGTTGATTAATAGCCGTCAAAGTAGAGAAATTTGATTGACAGGTGTCAGGAGGCAGGACGAAAACATTGAGGCAAGCTAATAAGCCGAAAAAGATATAAACAACACGTAAACTGTGATGAAGAACATACTGTAATGACTTGTAAAAAGTAATTGACTTTGCGAGGAGAAACCAATGTAAGCCTAATTCGGTTACATCCACCTTATGATAGGTCAGACAAAAATTAACTCAGGTCAAGCCCCCTGAGGCCTGCAGGTACGAGTCACTCCCAGTAGACTGTGCGATACCTGCTGTTCAGTATTATTTTTAAAAACATGTTTACTTTATCGGTATCGGTGATGATGATGCAACCTTCATGAACACTTAGACCTACTCAACAGGGACGAACATCATCTTAAACCTTTGGAGGAGGGGGGCAGGGGGGTAGTTATAAAAAGTGACCTTAAATGTTGCAGATCCCAGATTATTTCAGCGTAAACTTATGTTCTTCAGATAACCCCATTCTCTGTATGTTGTAAAATTTGGCGAGTTTTTGTGTATTTTGGTATATGTATTTACTTTAGATACGGACTTAATTATTTCGGTGTGAAATCTCGGAAACCTTAGATGTTCCTGCATACTCTGTCGTTCATGCTTGCACAATTGTGTACTTGCATACACGTATAAAGGCTGTTCACTGTAAGGTGAGCACTTTGAAAGCCCTCTCAATTTGAATGATAGTCAATAAATATATATTATTTTAGCCTTTGACGTTAACTTCCGAGTGCTGTGGAATATACACACTATGTTTATTACTTTCAAGGAAATATTTATTTTAAAATGTGTTTAAATGGTAAAAAATGACTGAAAGGATAAGTAACCAGGACCTCAAAAGTGTTCACTTTACCATGAACAGCCTATACTTATGTGTATGTAAACTTGATTTAAACAAGCTTAGTAGCTGAATGCTAGCAAAAATAAGCTAATCACTTCAAAATAAAAATAAAAATCACTTTTTTTTTTGTTTTGTAATTTTACAGGTATGAATGCATACATCTACATAACCAATATACTTTCTTATTTTCATTCACTTTTTATAGCAGTGCCACATGAAATGTCTGAATTCTCCACACAACAAATAAAAATGACATGGAAGACATCGCCATTTGATGTGGGATTCTCTTAATTAATTAATTAATTTTTTTAGTTAAAAGTAATTTCTCCTATGAAAACTAAACATTAGGATAGCCTACCATGTATACATAAACTCTATTATATGTCTTGTGATAGGCCCTAGGTCTGTTTTCCAAGTGCGTCATTCTTACACTTCCATACGCCCAATTGTCACTGAATTGTTTTTGACTAATGTACTATGCCCTACTTTGATTTTAAGTCCACATAAATGATCATGTTGGCTTTGTGTGTTCTTCATTTGAGCTTCGCACTGCAATACTTATTACAAAGTTCGATACTGTTTTAAATTTTTCCCATGACGATACTGTATATTTTAATATATTTTCTTAATTTCTGCACGGTAGAATTCAACGCAGAACCCACTTGCAAGTGAGTAGAGATGCATTTATTATGTTAAATAAATGGCTCTGCTTTCGTCAAAGCAGTCGCATTTTTGGATCTCACTAGTGTTAACTCAACTGACCTTTTTCGTACAGCAATGACATTAAAAACACTGATTACAATTATTTGTTCAGATGATACATATCTGAATGAGATCTGCTTGAAAAAAATGTATTGATACAATATTAACTTTTATACAAGATCAGCAACACAGTGCAGCTTTCTTTAGTCTACAAGAAATTTACGATCGACTTCTTGCATATAGCATCCACCATCATTTCATTGGACTCAGGCCGGCAATGGTGAAAACTCCTCATGCTGGAGGAGATCCTGAGGAAATACTTCCCAATGACTAGTCGGTGCAGTGAGTGGAAAGACAACTCTGGTACTGTTCTGGACATTGAGTAGTAGTGAGGATGAAACTCAGCTGGACCACATGCATTTCTTAAGTATGAAAGTCTCAGAGACTATGCTATCAAATGTGCATAGTGACATCATACTGAGGCTCTTGTTTCGTCAACTGTCATATCCGCTGAAGGTATCTTTGCTAATGAGTATATCTCAATCCTTTGCAAACAGACTCCACAAGCAGAGAGGGTACTTGCAAAGAGCAATTGGCAATTCAATCACTATTACACCAACAAAGGTGAACAACAGCATTGGATTGAGGCTCACGTTTAGTCAACTGTCATGTACTCTACATGTATCTGTGCTGACGAGTATATCTCAACTCTATGCATTTAGATTCCGTAAGCAAAGGGTGAATCTATGATAAATGGCTAATTCAGTCACTATTACACTTGGCACAATGGTTACAGTAGAGCATCTATCGTTTACATAATATAAACTTTAATTTTTTTACACTTTGATGAGGTTGTAGTTTGTATAGGGGCTAGAGTGCTCGCCTTCTTGCAAGGCAAACTTGGTTCAATTCGTGACGGGGTTATATCCTGCATTTTCGCAAGTGGGAATCACGCGCGATGATGCTGCTGGTTGGCTGATTTACTCTAGGATCTCCCATTTACCTCACCCTTGCATTCTGGTGCTGCTCCTTACTCACCTCGCTTCACCCTCATATGCTCTCAAAACTCTGAAATGCCAACCAAATTTCTCAAATACACTCCCTTCCACGTTACACTTTTAATGCTTCTGATATAATTTGGTTGTACTATACTAATGAGTATGTGTAAATCTTTTAAGAATAAATTTGTGGGTTTAAAACCTTACATCAAATACTACCCTATTACATAAATTTTCTACTCAAATTTCCAAAATTGACAAATAATTAAATTATAAAAAAAGGAAATCTACATGTGCAGTTTTGCTATAGTTACCAAGATGCACTCGACTTTTACGAGATTTCATAATGCAGCAGTGATCAAATTAAGGCTATTGTAACACTGTTATGCAAACATGCTTCCCCAAAGGCCTAAGTGAAGAACTAGCATTTTATGGAAAGGCCCAATATACAAAACTTACAGCAGTGCTGCCTCTTCATCAATCCCACACCTTGCAGGGAGGAGAACAAATGAACAACCTCATTTCCTCTGTGTGCCTGATAGTGATATGTAGTGAAGTTAGTTGTGCAATGTGCAACAATTAAAGTTTAAGTGGTGACACTATCAATTTGTAACACAGGTAATGAACTGGTTAACAATTTGCCAACTTTTCAAATTATTAACATGAATGCCCACAGTATATACTTTATAAACTAACTTGTCTGTATATGGGTAAATCAGAATATTTCCCACCCTAATTTGAGCAATCAATCTATGTACATTGATAATCACTGCCTACAATTCAAAGAGACCAAAATTGGAACATAGTTTTTCTTATGGTTGCAGTGTTCTACCAGTTCCCACTGCACGGCTAAATGGCAAGAGGTGTGGAAACCAAAGGTACGTAGAGATTGAAATAGGATTCATAGTTAGTGGTTCCTTTTACAGCATCTTGGAGGTCTGCTTTGACGAGACTCTCGGAAACGAGATCTACACCCAGTTCGACCTGGTGAAAAACATTGGCGGCCTGCAGACGGGGTTCCCAAGGCCCAACTGGGACCGGAGAACCTTCTATCCGCACTTTAACCCCAACACACTATACACGAGGAACCAGCAGCTGGCAACAGTGCGTTCCATTTTAGGGTCAGCGGAACAAGGATCCAAGTACATCTCCAGCACCTCAGACTACTTCCTTGCTCGGGGTCACCTCACTGCCAAGACGGACTATGTGCATGGTTCACAGCACAGGGCCACCTTCTACTATGTGGATGCCGCACCACAGTGGCAGGTCTTCAACAACGGAAACTGGCTCACCCTTGAGAACAATGTGCGCCGCTACGCCAGCAGTCGTGCAGTGAACCTTGTTGTGTACACAGGCACATATGGTGTCACATCACTCCCGGACGTCCACAATGTTGAGCGTGAGCTGTGGCTATATGTGAATGGCACTCAGCGTGGCCTACCTGTCCCAAAACTGTTCTGGAAGGTGGTGTACAACCCAACAAATCGTTCAGCTGCTGTGTTTATTGGCTTGAACAACCCCTACATCGAGAAACCAGGCAATGACTATATCATCTGCCCTGATGTCAGCAGCAAAATTTCATGGCTCACCTGGGACAAGACAAACATTAAAAAAGGATACTCATATGCATGTGAAGTGAGTGCTTTTCGTAGTGTGGTCAACACTCTTCCTGCCTTCACAGTAAGCAGACTGCTCACGTAGTGTCACACAGCTGTGAATGCCAAGACATCTGACATTCAGTATTAATTATTAATACTATTCTCCTATTCCATGCCTTTCAGGCTGTCACCAGGATGACTTCAACTAATGTTAAAGGTTATCAAAAAAGTCCACGCCTTCCCTAGAATTTCTCTTAACAAGCAGACACTTTGTGGTCATTACAAGCCCAATATTTGGAATAATTTGCAAAAATGTAGTCTACAAATATGTTTAACTTTGACATGGTAATAGATTATGATTCTGGGCAGCGTAAGGAATGCAATCCCACTCCACTTTTGATGATGTAATCAGAAATGTATTACAGAATAACTACTTACAAGTCTTGAATTATATTTGCAAACATTCTACTATTCCTTCTGAAAGTGGAGAGACAATGTGCGTGTATTGCAAACTCTGCACAATGTGTTGGGTTATCACTGAATAGATAAATTAATTTTTAATTTTAATTCATAAGGTGGCATTGATATCACACAGATGTCGCAGAACAATGTGAAACACAATGGGAATGTGAACTACAATATAAACTTATATCATAGTGAAAGGTGAGATATGGCTTCAGTGAAAGGATATTCTACAAAGTGGCACCAATGGCTTCAATAATAAACATATCCCTATACTACAGAGCATCCTGTCTAACTTTTGTAGTATTACACCCATTTACAAATACATAATACCTGCACCTACGAGGAGTCAAGACTCGTCACCGAAGATTAACATTTCCTCTCAAAAACAGATAAAGCCCATTTTTTATTGTGTGGTGTGATCATGTGAATAAGGTCTACAGTGATGAGCAGAAATCACATCAATCTACTGTTATCAACAGAGAACTACAAATCTAGATGGATGTGTAATAGAAATGATGGATAACCTGCTGCATACACTTCTTGATACTCGTGAACTTCGCATGAGATTTCCTAAAATATTGATACAAATATAGTCTGTTTGCGGTAGTTTCGCACTTTTTTTTATTGAACCTTTAAAAAAATCAGCAAATGTATGGTGTGTTTTGTTGTTTCCTAAATATACCATGTATCACAAGCATTTTATACGCCTGTTAACATAAATTTTAATGAAATTCAACTTTTACTTAAATATTATTTATAAATTATAATGCAATATTAAATTTATAATTAATACGAATAGAAACAGAGAGAAAATACGTGTGTTAGTAATAACTGTGAAGAAATACTTCTCATGATTCATATTATTGAATTTAGTATACACAAATGTGGTGCATTCTCTGTTTGGTGTAATTTTCCAGGCTTCGTTCAGCTGAGGAGGCATAGCCTGCCTGAAGATATAACGTTAGCAGGACTTCAGAAAGTTGGAACTAACCAAGAATGCTCAACATATCATATATCTAGATATATTTTTATCATGTGTATCTGGATAAATGAATTTGTCATCACACTAACACAATACTGTATAAAGTTATTCACTAATGAAAACACTTATTGTGTTAGGAAAAAAATCAAATTGTACACCTTTTACCACCCTGTGGATCTGTCAGTTTACACCCTTTCATCTCTATAGCTTTTAGTCTGCACTTGGCACTTGCATGTGAGCTCTGTGGTGCAGAGAACAGAAGAACTGCGCTCTTCTCACAAGATGTTAAATTCATCCTAATATTCCTTCATATATCACAGGTTAATCATCTCACACTTGATTTCCTTGTGCCCACAGATTAGTCATAATTTTGTTGTCATTTTTTATGGGGGTCCAAAAAGTTCACGATTAGGAAAAGCACGAAGATTCGCCTGGAATGAGAGGTGGAAGACCACTCCCTCTTAAAACCAAGTAATGTTATAGAAACTAAAGAAAACAGATACATTTAAATATCAGATGTTTCATATAACACATTACAAATAACTCACAAGTATGATATAAAATCAGTAAATGTCCTCAAAATGTTTTCTTGCCTTCACACAACATGGAAATTCAGACAGACTTTTATATGAAGTTTTCATTGAAATGTTATTCTGGTTTTAAAAAAAATGGCTATGAAATTTAAGAAAAAGGAATTATTGTTTTTGGCATGCACAGCGATTTTTTTCTGTTAACTACGATATATGCATGTAGTTATGGCTTTGTCTCTTAGTTAACGCTAAGATAACAAAGAATGTACTACTTTTGTGTGCAAGAAAATAGACTGTTTACATTTAATTTTTAAAAAACTGCTTAAAAAGATTTATGGCATGAATTTTTTTGCACCACCAAACAATAATCCTCCATTTACACACATGTAGGCCTATAAGGAAGTGATGTATGAACTGCAAAGTTAAATTGAAAGATTCATTTTTATTCCGAGTAGTATATGGAAATTACACATAAAAAGTATGTCCATGGCTAACTCTAAAAACTTGAGCTAAACAATAAGTCATGTTAATTTACCTTCAACGAATATTAGAAAGTACTTTTCCTGTTTCTAGAAGAAAAATGACGGGATGAAAAAAGGTTTCCCCTTTTATGTACAGCACAATTTATGCTTTTCTAGGGAGTTTATTGCAGCTAATTTGGCAACTCACTGCTGACTTCGCTAGTTCTAGCACTGCGTCTATCACCAAAAATGAGCGTGGCAGGTAACTGCTCTATGCGCATGACGGCCATATCCAGATCTCAGGTTCATGATGGGTGCCACACTATTAATTTTTATTGTTGAGTGAGTTACCAGGACTGAGATACTTGTTCCTGCGAAGATTGTTTATGGCACACCTTTATTGCCCCATACTTTTATTGGGAAGAGTATATTTACAAGTGCAAGTAATGTGATGTAAGAATCTTTCACTGTAAATTAACAAAAATATTCCAACTGACATTCAGCATTAACACATATGAAAAATACTACAGAAAACTAGTATCATAAATGAGCTACAAACACAATACTACAGAATATACCTGATTATTAAAAACTCACAGTTTCCCTCTTAGAAGTTTCTGCTCAGTTAAATGTGTGTGATAAGTCCACATATACACTATATAATCAAAAGTTTTCCAGACACCATTCTGTACATATAAAATTGTGCCTAGATGCCACTACAACTGCTGCTGTTATAAAAAGTGGCCGCGGGCTCAATGGTCAGTTGTACACGATACAGACAGAATGGGTGGTACTCAGGAGCTCAGTTTCTTCGAATGGGGTGTAGTTGTTTACCACTTCAGTAAGCAATCAGACAGGGACATTTCTGCTCTTCTCAAGACTCCCAAATCGACCGTCCGGGATGTGATTGTGAAGTATAAATGGACAACGCAACCACAATAAAACCACGGCCGGGTAGGTCATGTACGTTTACTTACGGGGACAGTCAACCACTGAAGAATGTGGTACAGGAGCTTCGCATGTCACCATGTGATACCATCACCCTTAAATTCAGCAGTGCCACCAATTGTGCAGTTAGCACCACGACTGTGCGCCAGGAGGTACGAGGACTAGGGTTCACAGCTTAGGCACCTGCCCATAAACCACACATTTTGCATGTGAATGTGAAGCACCACATTTGGTGGTGTAAAGAACACCACCACTGGCATGTGAACTGGAGACACGTTGTTTGGAGCGATGAATCATGCTATACTATGTGACAGTCTTATGGGAGGTTTTGTGTGGCGAGTTGACCGGCTGCATGTTGTCTACTGTAGAACACAGTTCAGAGACGATTACTGTGTGTGTCAGCATGAAAATGCTCCCTGCCATAAAGCACGGTCAGTTCATGAGTGGTATGTGGACAATAGCGTTCCGGGAATGGAGTGGCAAGCCCAGATTCCTTACCTCTGTTCCAGCCAATAGCTCTGGGATGAACTGGAACGGCGACTGTGCACCACAACCCCAACGAACCACATCACTTGCTAGAATGGTCGGCCATTCCCCCGGAGGGTTAGAGCCACAAGTCCCCCTCCGGCATTAATGTCCACTACTGGGCATGAATGTCTAATACTGGACATTATATCCAAGATACACTTATATTAAAGTTTTGCATGGATGTTCGGATCAGACAGTGCATTTTGTAAATTTCGCAGGCCACCACGATCCACTTCAGTTAATGTTTCGCAGGCCATTCCCAATATTATTTTGGAAAGTTGTGGTGAATCACTCAAGCCAAGCTCACGGGTTGTGAATGGTCCGCGGGCCACACTTTCCCCATGGATGCTCTTTGGTCATTCACTGTCCTCCTACATCACACAACTTACTTCTCTATTCTTAATGTTTGTGAAATAGCTAACAGAATGGCCACCCTGAAAACACATCCTTTTCCCGTTTCAAGCAGTAAGAAAACCTACCACCCAGCTAAAAAACCTCTCAAATGAAGATCACTTCATATTACAACTTTGCACATGATCTATAGAAATGTTTCCAAGCGAGAAAAATGAACAAGATGTTATATAATCATTTCCGAATGTATTTCCAAATATCTCACAAATACACACCATAGCATTTTTTTTAAATGCATTAATTGAAGCAAGATAAAACTTGCATTAAATAATTATCATAACATTAAAACACAAGAGTACTAACATTCGACAAAACTAAAACAACATAGAGTTTTCAGGAGCACAGCATACATATGCATGTGCACTATTCATTGACACAATAAAATATTTCAGAAAAAACTTAACAGCCTGCACCCTTAACAGTATATTTTATAAATATAATTTTATATAATTAGAGACGAATAACTTAAATATTGATAAGAATCAAGAATGAAAAAAACCGAGATGCTGCAACCTTTCAATAGCACTTCCTCATAGAAGACTGACACTCAGCTGACTTAATTTTATAGGTAATATTCAGAAATAGCGTAAAATCTAAACGCACTATGAAATGAAGGACGTCAGCTAACACTTTCAACAAAGTACATATCTGTACACCACATGAGCAACATGTTAACATGTTTTTGATATCATAACAACACCAATTACTTCATGTTTCTTCTGATACTACAGAATACAGCATTAATGTTACATATATGTATATATAACTAATGTAACTTTTAAATAATTTAATGGTAATAAAAATATTTAATCAATACAATATATTTTCTGATATTGCACTAATATGTAAAACGTGGTACCCTAAAAAATGGTGAACAAACAAGTTGACTGACTAACTGATTCACTCACTCACACACTCACTCACATAGCCCAAGCCACTGGACACAAAAGCATTAAAATTCAGAATGGCTGCCGACCTCCTGTGGCGCAGTCAGTTGGTGCGCCACCAATCTGGGGTGTGGGAAGGTATGGGTGTTAATTTAAGTTAGGTATAAATTAATCTGTAAGCCAGCCCCTACTAAGCCTTCAGGCATATAACCGGGGGACGTTAAAAAGCCCTTTACAATAACAATTAAAAATGGCTTCCCATTTGGACGTAGACACACATTAACGCGCCAAAAGTGTTAGTTTCTTCTTTCCAGTAACTACATTGAGGCACTATAAGAATGAAAGCTGTTGACGATAAAAGTAGACGCGGGAGAAAACCAGGCTAAAGTTACACGCATCCATTATATTTGGCGATACACAACTTTAAAATAAGTAAGAAAGCAATGCTACTAAATTAATAAAAATAATCGGAAACGGATTTACTTCTTAAAATTGATTAATCTTAATTCACACAACGTAGATAATCGACGCTCAGTAACCTGATTCATGTATTTCAATTTTTAAATCATATGCTCTTTCAGTGTTGATTGTTATTTTTGTACTACTCTTTAAAACAAAAATTTAATGTTTCCTTATGTTTTAGTCACACTAAAAATTATAATTTGTTCCACTGTTCCTATATAATAACATAAAAATAATTTAAAGAATTCTATTAATCCACAATAAAGTCAACGAAATTACAAACATGATGGCAGTAGACTACTGAGATTCGATGAGGTTTGGTAGGCAGTTTTAACATTTGTTCTTTAGCTGTTTTGAAGTTAAATGAGTTATATAGATCAGACATGAACTAGGTTATATGTTCGTGATTTTATAATTCGCTGAAATGTTCTGCACTGACAAGGAATTTCTTGAAAAATGGAATATACCATTCCCTGTCAAAATCAAAAGTTTAGTTATCTTACGTCCCACATTAAGAAAAGAAGGGAATATAAATGGGAGTATTGACATATATGTAAAACTCATCTGAAACCGAATGCCTCTACAAATTAATTTTAATGTGCTGCTGAATACCAACGTTTCAGTATTTTGAGTAGACTTTTACTGCGCAGCAAATTCGGATACAATGAACCAAATCAAATTTCTGTCATAAACGGATTCCTCGAATACACCAGTACGCTTATGCAGAAAAACTGCAAAATACTTCAGTGATTTCGTGCACAAGCGACAAAAACTTATAAATATACTAGGATCCTCTACCAATTATTTGCTGCTTTCTTCGCAAATGTTTCCATTAGTATTAACCCATTAAGTACCAACGGCCAATTTTATGCCCTCTTCTTAAAAAAATCGCAACAATTTTTGTATCGATTACCAACGATCTGCCGTGCTGTGTTGTGAGTGAGAAAGGTTGGCACTACAAGTTGCAGCATTTGCTGCACCTGCGCTCTTGGTGGAAATACTTTGTATACTAGATGTCTTCCAAGCCGACACACGCGCCACGAAAACAGTACGTATTGATTACATAATTGTAATTATTCTGAAAAGTATTTATTCCTAAACTAAGAGTAGAGTACTAGGAGTGCAAGTGAACAAATATTTTCATGATATTTACATTAATATAGTTTTTGTGGCAAGCTGAACACAAAGTAGGCATCAAAATGCCTATTGGGGCTGAGCTCAGACATGTGCGCCAATACTGATACTAATACTGTATCTCGAAAATAACTTTCACATCTTGCTACTCAGACCAGTAAAGTAAATTTTAAGGGCTTTTACCCTGGTTAATCACTCTTATGCCCATATGCCCATGACGGCGAACAAATATTTCAAGAATTGTAGTATTTTTTTCCTTAATTTGTTTCTATTTTATTCTTAAGGGAAGGATATTAATATTTTGTTTGGGAACTTATTAAATAAAAATAAGAATATCTACTAATAGCTTATACGTTATTTACATATTTTTGGTATCTTGTTTCTTTCAGGCGGGAATTACTTTCCCTTGCAGAAGCTCTGGACTACTTTGAAAATCTTCCTGACAATGACGAATTGATCACTGGTCCCGGGTATGCTGATGTCAACATCTTCCCCCCGGATAATGGAGCATTCGATGCCGATTCTGGAGACGAAAGCTGCAACAAGCCTGATGTTCTACCACCTAAACTACTTAGCGCGATGGCTGAAATCCATACAGCATATAACGGCGAAACAGAATATTCGCCTATGTAGTCAGATGCCGACGAACCAGATGACAAGTCAGATGAGGAACCTCCAGCAAGAAGGAGAAGAGTAATGTCTCATATGGCACAGTGTAATGCCAGGTGGAGTAAAGGAGACTTACCTGCAGCCCCAACAGATGCTGCACATCTGTCATCAGAAAATCATGCTTTGGATTTTCTTTGCACTTTTTTAACGGATGAAATTATGGGTGAAATAGTGAAATATTCTGTATCATATGCCACCCAGAACAATAATCCGAGCTATTCTTTGTCTATTGAAGAAATGTATGTTTTCATTGGCTATCTTTATCTCAATGGATATGTTATTCTTCCATGTAAAAAAAAAAATGTATTGGGAAACTGCAGACGATGTGCGAAGCATCCTTGTTTTAAATGCAATGCGTAGGAATATATTTGACGAAATCACTCAATTCTTACACTTTTACAACAACGAGGGACTTGACGGCCGTGATAAGATGGGTAAAATTAGACCCCTGCTGGATTTGCTCAGTAATAAATTCATTGCAAATGCTCCTGACTGTAAGAATCTTTCTGTTGAGGCTGTTTCCTTATTTCGGTAGACATGGGTGCAAACAATTTTTGCGATTGAAACCTGTACGGTTTGGCTTCAAGGCTCGGGTTATGGCATAGAGCTCTGGATATTGCCTTGCTGCAGACTTATATCAAGGTAAAAGTCGCAATGGTACGAGACCTGGTGACCAAGACCTTGGAGAGTCAGTAGTTCTAACTTACTTTTTGTGACTCTCTAATGACATTGTTCTCAGGTATTCAGTTCTCCTTCTACTTCGAAATTTTTTTTACCAGCACTAAGCTCATCTCCTCCTTATCTTAGAAGGGCATGGAGGGAACAGGAACAGCTAGAATAAACAAAATTGGGAACTGTCCTATTGCAGACAAGAAGGTAATGCATAAACGTGAAAGGGGTTCTTATGAAGCGTATACTGAGAAAAATAAGGGGATTTCAGCTGTGGCATGGGGGGGGGGGGACAAAGATGTGGTGTACACATTATCTAATGAACATGGAGTGCAGCCAGTTCAGTATGCTAACAGGTACAGCTCAATTAGCTGTACCTGTTAGCTCAATTAGCTCAAATGAAAAGAAATCATTGCAAGTTACACAGCCAAATGCACAGGCAGCATTGTGTATAGGCCAAATGCGATATTGTGACCAAGCTGGTACGAACATCTCCTGGTGGTCACATCACTTCCACTAGCAACCGTCGTCGCATATCTGCACATTGCCAAAGAAACAAAACTCCAGTAGCCTGTAGGAAATGTAATGTACCACCGCACATTCACTGTTTCGAAGATTTCCACAACAAATAAGTAAAATCCTGTTTGTATTCAAACTGTATGGAATAATTTGAAACTATAAACTTGTATTTATGTTATGTTTATTGAGAAATGTTTTTTAATTTCTATTAGACCGCGGAAGCATTACATTTTTTTATACATATTATGAGTCCAATAAAGTGACTTTATCTGCTTTTTATGTTATTTCAATTAGCAAAATCTTCAAAAACAATGGAAGAAATTTCTTGTAGTGTTCGTAAAATAAATTGTTTAGGCGAGAGTTTTAGCAAAAGCAGATTACATTATCTCACAGACTACCAATAATCTTATGACAAGATTTCAAATTGAAAAAGTGTGACTTTTGCTCTTCGGGTAATACATGAACGCTTCAATCCGAAGGGATATTTTGATGCCCACCCATTATTTTGTAAACTGTGAGTGGAATCAGAAAACTGACAACTGGGGAAGACATATAAATGGTTATTAACTTATATATGTAAATTTGAACAAAAATTCTGAAGAAAAAAAAAGTTACAGTACTTAATGAGTTAAAGTGACAAATTTTTTCCAATAGCGTAAAGTCGCGCTAATACCTGGACTGTAGAGGCCGAATAATAACAGGAAAGTTTGGACTGCAAGTTATTATTTGCTTGTTACATAATAACGGAAATACATATTCAGCCTCAAATGTGCTGTTCTAGTTTTTGAGCTCTCGCCTGTCTTTATGCAATTTCGTACGAAAATGATTATAACACTTTGTACCACGATAATTCAAATTGTAACTGTCGGTCCATGACTGGGTTGTGGACAAATTCAAGTGAGTTTTTGTCAAATGCGTTAATTTTTGGAGCAAGATGCCGCACGTACGGCAATAAAAAAGGTTCCGGTAGTTGACTAACAGATCTCAAGTTATCCAAGTTTGCTAAACCCTATCCAAATAATCCCTACTACACTGTAAATTTTTTTTGTAAAATTTACAATGAACTTCTTTGTACTTTTACAAACCATTGTAAAAGTACAAATGCATAGCTTGAAAAATGTCTTGTTTGTAGAATTACAAGGACCTCCTGTGTAGTGAAACTCCAGAAAGTTTTGTAGTTAACAGGAATCGTTTTCAGTCGAGAAGTGAAGGTACGAATTATCTCATTCTATGATAAGCATTGAAAGTTAAAACACGTGAACGGTGCGTGTGCCCGCGCGAATGGCATGAAGTTGAATAATGATGATAAATTAAATAATATGTAGACTGTGTCCCAGGAGAGAGAATTTTATGTGTTGACGCGGCTGTGTCTGTGTATTCCCGCTGTCCTAACATTTTTTAACTAACTTAATAGCCTATAATAAATTTCTGTGGATGTGTTATACCAGTAAATGTCATCCCAACGAATCGTTTCATACGAGAATATATTTTTAATGATAAAATGGTGAAACTGAAAACGTGCAATTACATAAAACAAAATATATAATTACAATGGATAATCTTGTATTTCGAATGTGTTAGTAAGAAGCAACTCTGAAAGCATAATAATTAGTGTGCTTTCGAAAACAAATTGATTTATAACAAAACTACGATAACGAAATTAATATCGGTATTAATTTACGAAAAAAATGACAATCCAGACTTGAACCCTCACCATTTTAGTATTGAACCTATAAACTTAACTTTATATATATATATATATATATATATATATATATATATATATATATATATATATATATATATATATATATATATAGTCCACTTAGAAGGCCATTGTATTGTTTACACGAAAAACGTTTGTAGTTCCACAAAGGACTCCTTTAGCAACAGATTTTCTTTGTAAATATACAGTACATACGAACGAAAAAAATCTAGTTTGTAGTTACCCTGCGTATCGGGCTGCATATATGTCAGGTATTAGTACGCACACGTAAAAAAATAAACATACTTATACCGATAACGGCTAACCTAACCGAACACCTACATTTTTCTCTTGTCAAATTTCAAATGCTGAATAACTTTTCGTAAAGAATCATGACTTACAACACGGTGATCGGAAATTTTAAGAAATTTAATATCAAATGCATTTTAGAGGTGTATAATTGCCGCGATTTCGACTTTATTATAAAATATACATTTTCGATTTAATTTCATTTAATTAATCTGTTTCATAAATTACTACACTCCGTCCTGACTCATTCTGTGTATAGTATGCTGTGTGTTTGCATATACATAAATGCGTGCACATAAACACACGTCGAATATATAAACACACACACACAATGTTCTAGAAAATTTTTTTCCTCGGCCAGATAATAAGCTTACTAAATCTGTTATGATTTTCTATATTATATATATATATATATATATATATATATATATATATATATATATATATTATATATATATATATATATATATATATATCGCCAGTAAGAGCCCGAGCACTCGTGATGTTGTACATTTAGTCAAAATAACTCTAATTTATCAGCAATAAAAGTAGGCACGATGTCTACACGTGAAAGTGGAGTGAACAATGGTGATATGCTGGCATCCTTATCGGAGAACAAGCTACACGAATGTCTAGAGTAACAACAATGACTTACTTGACCTTGTCACGTCTGAGAGATGATAGACGGGTGTGGCAAAGCCTCGCGCGCACTACCGACTGTCATGTGTCTTAGCCGCCATACAAGAATTAACTACGAGATAACAGATGTATTGTTCTGAATTCTACTAGCAACGAAGTCTTTGGCTGTCTTAAAACTCAGAACGGAGAGCAATTTATTTATAAGACATGTTAGAGCCTAATGTATAGGAAATAAAGTTCACAGACGGCATCAAAACAAATATTTGGATGTTTATCGGCATTTTGATCTTTCAGTTTCAGTGAATGCCGGGTAAGGTGAGGAAAATAATTTTAAAATCTCAATTTGTGGGAATGTACTTTGCGGAGAAAATCTATACTTTGCATTAACGGCTGACATCAGACCCATGATATCATTCAGGGATGTCGCATGATTTTCATATTACGTTGATCGCTGATAAACAGGTTATCCGAGGTCGTATTGTCTCTACGTGGCACATTTAATAAAAAAAGAGAATGAGGTAAAACTTTGATGCTTTGGAAAGATCCCCTTTTTATTCCTTTAGGAGTGTTTTAAGTGGAAGGCTTCCCGAAAAATAGAATGAATTTCTTAATACAGATGGGATTTTAACCCACGTCATTCGTCTACTGCCCTGATATGTTCGCCGTGTCGGCCACATTGTGTGGAATGACGAGTGTTCCCAACTATGACATGTTTGTTTTTCAAACCTATAAAATATATTGTTATGAAAATGTATTGGCTTTACAACGTACCCAATGCTATGTAATTAGTCAGATCATAAAATTCTACATTTCAAAGTTTTACTTGTTCTAATCACCTAATGAGTAATTTATAGACACTATTATTTTTGGCATGAGCCCCGATTACGATTAACATCACATACAGTGAAACCACTAAGGATGTTCGGGGTGAATTGGGCACTTTCGAAAACCCTTCTTTCGATGTAATTGAATGCTCGTTGGGTCCACCGTTATGTAAAATTAACATTACAATGGGCATGATCACTTTGCATATTCATGTGTCAGTGAAACTGCGAAATTATTAGAAAAGTAAATTTTTCAAACTACTATTTCTGACACTTTATGCATTAAAAAACAGGAAACAAAATAAATAATTTCAGTATTCACACACGTTTACCAGACACTATTAATTCGACGTTACAGAACAGAACTACTTTCCGTCGGTCGTTACCAACTTTACAGGACACATGCCAGTCAAGAGTGCTCGTTAAAATATATGCAGATATTTCCAAAAGTTGATTTCAAAAGTGTACATTAAGGATGGTAAAACAACTCGAGGTATCCATGAATATGCATTTCTCCAGTGGTATCAACCAACTTTCGATACAGCCAAATCTGATCTCCAATTTCAAACTTTATCTTCTTACGAGAAGACAGCGACGCGTTACCAACCACACTAATGACAGCAGTATTATACACCTTCCCTCCATCTTTAAGATATTAATAACTTTTAACCAAAGCACTTAGACCATAACAAAGGGCATATTTATGATCAGCATAATTAATTACGTCAGAAAAGAACTATTACAGGCCACATCCGACCACAGCCGAGCGCCGAGACCCAGCGCAGCGAATATCAACTTCGGCTGATTACAACATCCGGCTAAGCTAATTCCAACACATATCAGTAACAAACTGATATACTACACATTTGCAGACTACGGTGAGATACTCACGTCGCAAAGCTGCCCAGCAGGTCACGATTCAAGTCTTTTCTGCAGCATTTATATTACAGGCTATTCACGGTAAAGTGAGCACTTTTTAAGGCCCTTCCAAAAGTAATTAATCACAAATAAATAATTTATATTGCAGCCTCAGACGTTAACTTGTGAGATTGGTGAGATGTATACTTTGTGTTTATTAGTCACATGACAATTTTTATATGAAAAAGTGAAGGAAAGATAGAAATTGACTTAAAGTAAAAATTTTGCAGAGCATTAAAAAGTGCTCACTTTGCCGTTAATAGCTTATATAAACAAGTCTGGCCCAGACTCCGTTCGGCGCACAGCCGTACTACGCAACACATTTAAGTCTTATTTTAGTTCATTAAAACTTCACGGCATTCTATTGCTTGGCTCAGGATACCAGACTCAAAAACTTCACATTCGCGATCGTTTCTCAATTTACATTAGTAGTAGGGAAATGTAGGTTCTGGCACAAGGGGGCAGGAGGCAGGAGCGCAGGATCCATCCGCTGTCAAGTTCGAATTTCCCTTTTTTCCCCCTTTTCCTCCTAAAGATATCCCCTTTTTCCTTTAAAATCGACTAAATTTTCCTAAAAATGTATCTTTTCCTTAAAAATTTCCCATAAATTTCCAGTTTTCTCCCAGAGCTGGAGACCAGGAGCAGCAAATCCAGGGTCAGGGAAGCAGAACCCATTACCTTTGACCGGTGACCTTTGCTCTTTGACCCTAAAAATTCAAAACAATATAAAAAATAACATAAAACCCCCCCAAAAAATTATTTCAAAATTTATTTTAAAAATTTAATTTCCTGGGTTTCCCTCTCACCCCCTCACAAAACAAATTTGTCGGCAAGCCTACACCCAATTCGCCCATACCCAGTGAGCCATCTTGGTGCTTTCAGCCATCATAGCAGCCATATTGGATGCAGATAACCTTGAACCCATGACCTTGAATGACCTACAAAACAAAAACTAGAGAAAAATTAACAAAACTCAACAAACATATTACATTACAGACTACTACCACCATATTTAGTGCAGGTAACCTCGACTGTGATCCCATGCCTTCAATGACCTTGAAAATAAAAACTCGAAAAAATACATAGCAGTCAACAAGCATATTACATGACAGACTGCTACCACTGTATTAGAAGCAAAAGACTCTGACCTTGACCCCATAACCTTGAAAACAAATACTCGAGAAAAATCCATAAAAGTCAGCAAGCATATGATGTACAGACTACTATCGCCATATTGCAAGGAGATTACCTCGACCTTGACCCCAGTACCCTTAATGATCTTAAAAATCAAAACTAGATAAAAATGCATAAAAGTCAGCACGTATTTTATTACTGACTACTACCACCATATTGTATGCAGGTGACCTCGGCCATGACCCCATGCCCTTGAATGACCTTGAAAACAAAACTCGAGAAAAATGCAGAAAAGCCAGAGAGCATATTACAAAACAGACTATTACTAAAATACTGGATGCAGGTGATCTTGACACTGACACCATGAACTTAAACGACCTTGAAAACAGAAACTCAAGGAAATTACACAAAAGTTGGAAATTTATATATGGGACTTGTTTAAAATCACTTAAACTCACATAATTGCGAACCTGTTTGCTGCACGCTGTATCTGGTGAAGGCCCGACGTGGTTGAAAATAGGTTTCATAGCACTTTTTAATAATGAATTAACACCCGGCGCCCATACAACAGGTGTGGGCTATAGCTCAGCTGTCACTGTGATGGTAGTTCCTGCTCCCGCATGTGTGCAGCGTGGAGCGCTGGTGGTTCTTCTTCGCTGGCCAGCGGGTGGGATGTCACATGCATCCTGTGTAGCACGCAATTCAAAGTGACGAACTTCCCACCGACGTATGATGCAGTGCTCGCCATATTTGGACTTTTATGGAGAAAACAACTGGGATTGACTGTTTCAATGAAGATCCCTCCACAGCCTAATGAACTTACACCCCACTACCAAGAAAATGGATGTTGTTTCCCTATTTGGTAACATATGTCCCTATTGGTTGATTTCAACTAAAGGGAGATATTTCTGTACTGTTATTGCGCAATGAATTGTATTCACCCCTCTAAAACTTAATTGAGATGGTTTTGTATTTATACCGGTTGCAAATGTTTAGTAGAGGTCAGATGATCGGCTTCGAGGGAGCATTCACATAAGTTATATGTTGGTAATTACACAACCAAAAAATGGCAGGCTCTTAAAGCAAAGAAAGGTCATGACGTCACTTTGACATAAGAATAGGTGCCTGAAATGGCTTAGTTTTTTTTAGTTTCAATTATTCTGCAAGTACTCTCTTTTCTAATAGGAATCTGTACAAAAATACTTATGTTTTGAAGATTTTTCTTAGCAGTCGTTTTGAGCAAGAACCTGATGGTCATTAAAATAGAAATTCTCCTTGGAGGTTAAAACTTGCTATTTGTGAGCAGTTGCCTTGTGTCAGTGGGCATCGAGGAAAATTTTAAAATGTGTTTGTAATGTATGACTTTAGGAGGCAAGCATGTTTATTCAGCCTGGAGGTACCATTTTAATAAATTATTTACTCTTGCCATATACATAATTCTCGTAATATCCAATGGCGCATTTAATGGCAAAATAAAATGGCAATTGTAATTAAGGGCCTTCTGCTCGAACTATGTGCAGGCTAACCAAGAGAAATGTTTAAACTTGGAATTTCAGTTATAATGGAGAGAGTTTTAGCATGGCCTTTGGATGACCTTTTAGCCAGAAATTAAAAGTTTTGTAGAGTCAAAAATATACAAGTTTCGACTTGGAATTTAAATTATATTGCAAAGAGTTTTAGCATGGCCTTTGGGTGGCCTATTGGCCAGAAGTTAAAGGCTTCATCAAGCAAAATACACCACATTTTAAAATGTTTTATGGAAGTTGCGTGGTTTTTAATATACTGGTGGTTATTGTGGTCATAATAGTACCTGAAGTGTTTCCAGAGTATTACTGGAAAAATAATTGTTCAGTATTAAATTAGCTGCGTGTGGCAGTAAATATTGTGTATAATACTTTAGATTTATCTTGTAAAGATATTCATTATAAGGAAACATATACTAAATATTGTATTTCACTTTGGAAATGTTTTACATTTTGAGAATTTTCTTTAAAGATGTGCTGTTTTCTGGAACAAAAAAATAATTATTCCAGGGTAAACCAAAAACGAATAGATTATAATAAAGTTATCCTACATACTTCATGAGTTTTCATACTAGTATGAACTTTTCACCTAATAATATTCCCTCACTGCTCATAGATTTTTTTTTTACACTGCTGGCACTTTATGCCTTTTGTTGTTCAGACTTTTTGCAGGGATTGTGGGTTAATTCCAGCCTTGTTGCGCCCTTGGCCACGAGGGCGTAGCAAGGTCTGAACCTTCAATGACATTGAAAACAAAAACTCCAGAAAAATGCAGAAAAGTCGACAAACATATTATTTTACAGACTACTACCGCCATATTGAATGCAGGTGACGTTGACCTTGACCTCGTGACCTTGAGAAAATATTCATAAAAGTCAATGAGCACAGTTGGTGTAGGTAACCTTGACCTTGACCCCATGGCCTTAAATGACCTTGAAAACCAAAACTCGAAAAAGTCACAAGCGACTTGTTTGCAGTAAACCTGTACTAAACTTATTCGATACATACTTATGTACATTCCTATCTTATAAATATTAGTATGTACATATATGTGTATATTCTTATCATACATATTACTGTATCCGTGTTATGTATATTCATATTTTATATATTATTATATGCATAATTATTTATATTCCTATCATATATACACGTGTTTCCATATCGCGAAGATTTGACTTCGATAATCATGGAACCGCGACCTACATCATTGCTAAATGGTTGTCACCGGTGACGATTCTGCGATCGACAGTTCGTCTATGTTCAAAATACACATCCGTATGGAATAGCGATACGAAGAGTCCCTTTTCACGTAACGACCGATTGGGAATAATGGGGGTGGTCTGCAGTGTTCAGTACAAAGTCCATGTTGTGCATAGTCCCATTAGGAAACGCGGTAGGAGCCTGCTAAGTTCTTGGCACTTTGATTGAAAAGTGCAAATAAAGTTTATTCAGGACGCTATGGAATATACAGAGGGACCTGGATATATACTTTTTAAAAGCGAGACTATGAAATAAAATGTTCATCTTTCAGCTTTTGGTGGTAGGACTATTTTATTTTATTTTAAAACTAGCAACCTGCCATCGCTTCGCTTAGGTTTTATGGCGTTATTGAAATACACACCTATATATGCGACTACTCAAGACTACCTGCTACTACCCGTGACTGCTTGCGACTACCTGCAATTACCTGTGACTACCCGTGACTACCCGCGACAACCTGCGACTACCCATGACTACCTGCGACTACACTTGACTATCTGTGACTACCCGTGACTACTCGTAACTACCTGTAACTACTTGTGACTACCGGCTACTACGAGCGACTAACCGCAACTACATGTGACTACCCGTGACTAATTGCGACTACCCCTGAGTACATGCGACTACCTGTGACTTTCTGCGACTACCCGTGACTTTCTGCGACTACACGTGACTACTTGCGACTACACATGACTACCCGCGATAACCCGTGACGGTCTGCGACTACCCGTGACTACCTGCGACTACCCGTGAATACCCATGAATATACGCGACTACCTGCGACTACCCGCGACTAATTGCTACTATCTGCGACAATTTGCGACAAACTGCGACTACCCGAGACTAGCAGTGACTACCTGCGACTACTTGCGACTACCTGTGCCAACTGTCGACAACCTGCGACTACCCGCGACTACCTGCGACTACCCGCGACTACCTGCGATTACCTGCGACTACCCGCGACTACCTGCGACTACCCGCGACTACCCGCGACTACTTCCGACGACTTGCGACAACATGTGACTACATGCGACAACTTGCGACTACCTGCGACTACCTGTGAGTACTTGCGGCAACTTGCAACGACCTGCGACTACTTACGACTACCTGCGACAAGTGGCGACATTTTCTGTAACATTGTTTCAATTTATCTTTAATGGTTTTGGTAGAGCATGCTTAGAAAACAGCCAAGTAGCATATTTTTCTCACACTTGGTTTACAAATTTTCAATTTTCTGAGGTTTTTTTTTTTTTAATTAAACATAGCCTGTGTCCATCTGGGAGAATGTAACTTTCTATGAGTTACAGAATTATAAGAATCGGCCCTATAGTTTTCGTAGAGCATGCTAGAAAGCAGCGAAGTAGCTCATTTTTCCTGACTTGGTTTACAAATTTTAAAATTTGTCAAGGACTTCTTTTTTTAATTAAACATAGCCAATGTCCATCTGGAAGAGTGTAACTTTCTAACAGTGAAACAATTATAAGAATTGACACTGTAGTCTCTGACATTAGCCGTTACATATAAACAAAGAAACTCGCATTACCTCTTTATAATCTTAGTAGAGATAGGGCGAATTTATTTTAACTTGCGTTCCACACATATATATACACACACAAAGAGTCCAAAATATTCCAATTTGCCGACTGACTCCAAAATGACCCAAAATGACACCATCACCACCGAATGATTCCCAAACGACCAAACTTGGTGATTGGCTTGTCGGTGTCCAGACAATGTATTAATGGTGCATTACGATTCGTTCAAAGCCAATGTGATGTCATAGAACTTACATACTCGTATAGTATAAGCAGTAGGGAGGTAAGCTGAGAGGCTTAGTTTGACAGCAGGTGCCATGAAAGGTGTATCGTTCGCAACTAAGTTTTATTTTGCATCTGCGATGTATTCGGGCACTCCAGAGCTAATGTAGCTAAGGTAGTGCCATCGTATTCTTCGGGAGTGGTACCTAGAACATCATTGCCGGCTGCAACACCTACACCTACAACAGGCCTGCCCGAGTCTTTGCCTGAACCACTGCGTCGTCATCAGTGTCACTTTTGTGATATGGTATTTACTTTCGTCCATAACGTACAGTGACATGGGTGCTTTAGTTGTGCCACGAATCCCTGTCGTATGCCATATTTGTGTGATAGGGTGTGGTAAGCAGTTCAGCCGTAGCGACAGTTTACTTCAGGCATGCGAAGACCTGTAAAGGTGAAGTGCATTTCTCATTCAGTATGTTGGCACCAGATTTACTGCAAGCAGGTCTCTTTTGACTTTTTCGAGTTTTTGTTTTCAAGGTCATTTAAGGTCATGGGGTCAAGGTAAAGGTTACCTGCACAAACTATGGTGGTAGTAGTCAGTAATACAATATGCTCATTGACTTATGCATTTTGTCTCAAGTTTTTGTTTTCAAGGTCATTCAAGATCATGGGGTCAAGCTCGAGGTCACCTGCATCCAATATGGTGGTCGTTATCTGTAATATAATATGCTCGCTGACTTTTATGTATATTTTCTCAAGTTTTTGTTTTCAAGGTCATGGGTCAAGGTTATGGTCAGTTGCATTCAATGTGGTGGTAGTAGTCTGTAACATAACATGTTTTCCAACTTTTCTGCACTTTTCTCGAGTTTTTGTGTTCAAGGTCACTGTATCAAGGTCAAGATTAACAGCATCCAATATAGCGGTAGTAATCTGTAACACCATATGCCAGCCTACTTTTATGTATTTTTCTTGAGGTTTTGTTTTCAAGATCATTCAAGTTCATGGTGTCAGGGTCAAGGACACCTGCATACAATATGGTGGTAGTCTGAAATATATTATGCTTGCCGAATTTTAGGAATTTTTCTCAAGTTATTATTTTCAAGGTCATTGAAGGTCATGTAATCAGGTTCGAGGTTACCTGCATCCAATATGGTGGTAGTAGTCAGAAATGTAATACGATTGCTGACTTTTATGCATTTATCGAATTTTTGTCTTCAAGGTAATTCATGGTCATGGTATCAAGGTTGAAGTTATCAGCATCCGATATGGCGGTGGTAGTATGTAACATTATATGCTTGCTGATTTTTATGAATTTTTCTTGAGGTCTTGTTTTCAAAGTAATTCAAGATCATGGGATTAAGGTCGTCTGCATCTAATATAGTGGTAGTAATCTGTAATGTTATATGCTTGCTGAATTCTATGGATTTTTCTCGAGCTTTTGTTTTCAAGGTCATGGGGTCAAGGTCGTGGTCATTTACACGAGATATGGTGGTAGTAATCTGTAACATAATATGTTTGTTGACATTAATGTATTTTTCTTTAGTGTTTTGTTTCAAGGCCATTCAAGGTTATGGGGTCAGGGTCAACATCACCTGCACGAAATATATTGGTAGTAGCCTGTAACATAATATGCTTGTTGACTTATATGTATTTCTTCTCGAGTTTTTGTTTTCAAGGTCATTCAAATTCATGTGGTCAAAGTCGAGGATATCAGTATCGAATATGGTGGTAGTAGTCTTTAACATAAAATGCTTGTTGGCCTTTATATATTTTTCTCGAATTTTTGTTTCCATGGTCATTCAAGGTCATTGGGTCAAAGTCATCTGCAATTAATATGAAGGTAGTAGTCTGTAATGTAATATATAGCTTGAGTTTGGTGAATTTCTCTAAAGTTTTAGTTTTCAAGAACATTCAAGGTCATGGGGTGAAGGTCAAGATCATTTGTATCCAATATGGCTGATATGATAGCTGACAGCACTAAGATGGCTGACTGGGTATTGGCGAGTTGGAGTCCTGCCGACTAATTTGTTATGTGAGGAGGGTGCGGGAGGAACCTCAGGAAATTAATTCTTTCTGTACATTTTTTTTGTAATTTTAATAATAAAGTGTTGGTATTTTTCGGATTTTTTTGTGATTTTTAGGATTTTTTTGTGGGTTAAAGCTCACTGGTAAAGGGTCATGGGTCCTGCTCTCCTTACTTCAGTGTCACTGATCCCTTTTACTTAGGTCACTGATCCTTGTCTTTAGCTCTGGAAAAAACGTGAATTTTTTAAGGGCAATTTAGTCGATTTTGAGGGAAAAAGGGGTATTATTTTTAGGGGGGAAAGGGAAATTCCAACATGGCGGTGGACGGCTCTTGCACTCCTGTCCAACATCTCCTTCTGCCAGAACCTACATTCCCCTACAACTAAAGTTTATTCTTAACTAAAGTTTTTTTTTTATGAAATCGTGAGAAAATGTGGCGTGAGAATGGAAAATGTATTAAGACACGAAACCGTTCAAAATACATATTCTTAAAAATATTGGTGGAACGCTGAACCATATAATTTATTATGTAACCTCACGTGCGTGAATAAATAAATACAGTATCAATTATAAAACTTTTGATAATTTCTGTGACTAATAGAGATCATTTCGCTGGGATTCCTGCAATGGTGAATGTCGCTTCGCTGGCCTTGGCAGCAGAATGCGAGCCCTCTAAGGAAAAGGACTCGAACCTAACACTAATATTGCCATTTTTTAAGGAAATGATTTACGTTATACTTTTGAGATTGAAATTTCATGTTCTTTTCTTTGTGTATGTGGGTATAAGTGGGTTTATTAAGTAAAATAAATTGTTACTAAAAATGAAGTAATTTGAATGGTACCAATTGTGATAACAGTAGAATCCACGGGTAATAAGTGTCTGGAACAGTAGGATTGTTAAAAAATTTGGGGATATCACTGATAAGCCAGCAAAATCGAGTCTCACTAATAAGCAGCAGTTTTTAAGTCATTTGAATGCTGCAATTTTTATCGTATTGCACTCAAGTTTAATAAATTTAGAGCAATTTTCATTTACCCAGTTTCTAAATATATTATTACGGAAGAATCGGAGGAAATCATTTTAAACTAATTTGGAAATAGTTCGTTACTGCAGGTCATGGTATAGTCCCTCCCCGTTCCTGCTGCCACCCGGGCGTCGTCACTGTCAGTCCGGCTATCGAGCTAACTGGTCAAATGGCATCGCTGCAGTCAGCATGCGATTTGTTTGCCTCAAACGATGTGACACGGTTGCATCGGATACGCACCGCAGTAGTGCCAGTGGCCAGGCCAACATGGAGTCCGGTCAGCATCTTAGACCAGTATTCCACTGGGATGTGATAGCAGCAGCTCTGCCAAGAACGGGACAATGAACTACTAACTGGCGCAACTCGGACTTGGTAGTTTATTGTAGAAATACAAAACCGATCTGCAAGTCGGGGAATATTGTCATCTCTGTATAAAGTAATAAAAGGACGCATTTACACACATCCTCTTTTCCTCTTTTATTCTTATTTAAACAACGACAAGTGTGCATGAAACGAGTGTTAACATTTCAAAATTCACGCTGAGATTGTCCAGAAGTCAGCATCTGTGCTGTCAGACTTCTTGATGCCAGCAGTGCTGCCAATAGAGCTGCTGTGGTATCCCTGTGTGGTACCAGCCTTGTGATGGAAGTGGCATGCTCTTTATCCTGTGGACGATCTACATTCAGTCAACGAAATACTGCTACTAAGGCACCAGGCAAACAGAAACTATTAAGTTGTTGCTCGTTTAGAGCCTCCATGTAAGCCCCCTTATATCAGTCAACAACCATATGTCCTGTCCATAGTAATAAATAAACAATTAAACACTGGGTTTGATCTCAGAGTCAAGTACGATCTGTCCTCGGATCATTACCCAGCCCCTGCTGATTTACTATCCTTAAATATAGACGCTACTACCCTAAGGTGCGTTAGAGCCAGCGCAAACTCAAACTGGGGAGCCTCTGATTACTTCTATCTGAAATAAATGAAGACTCACTAACACACACCAAAGCTACTTACGAAGCGATTTTGATCACTGACATTATATAAATGGGCGTGGCTGAAATGTGTCTGTCTTAGACACACACTCCAAACCAATACATTACCGTAGTATAGATTACACAGAACACATTTTTTCTAGGCTGCTTGGTTTTTTTCTAAATGGCACATTAAAGTCAAAATCTTACTGTTTTTATAACGTCTATATATAATGAACCAAAACTAATTGCAGAAAATTTGACAAGAGCAACTGAAATGACTTATCTTAACTCATTTTAAGGTACGCTTAGCGAAGGTTATTTTACAAAAAAAAACACAGGCAAACACAAATAAAAAAAATGTAAGAATTTCCTTATTTTCAGCTATTTTATTAAATTGCATAAAGAATTCTTTGTACTATTTTATAAGTCTTGAACTAGCCCTTGGCAATTTTATTTGCGACGAATAAGTAATTACTGACATTGTTTAATTGTTGAACCGTGTACAGTGCAAATATAATATAACCAATTTTTCCGTGGCCAACGATCAAAGGAGCGTATTAATGAGCTCCAGTCAATTATGTCGGTTTAAGAGGACCTCTGGCGAGCCAGTATCTGGGGTAGTAAAGCTTCGAACTTAAGCTAATGGGAAAACAGCCTATTGCTTAATAAAACGCTCAATACACAAAACAGAAACAATACCTTAACCACAAACACGGCGATAGCTTTCACACCTAAGGATAAGGCACAATCCTTCGCCAATGAGCTGGAAATTACCTTCCAGCCAAAATCACGTCTCCTTTGACCGTAATTTTACCACACAGTTGCCCCATGAATTAAGAACGCAGCAAAGAAGAACCCTTATGAAATCGGAGACAGAGCTCACGCAATCACGAGAAATCAAACTTCTCATTCAACGCACGAAGCCTAAAGACACTAAACGAGGATGGCATTCAGGCTGTTATACAAAAAAAACTCGACCAGACCCCTTGAACACTAGCTCTGTGTGTACATGAGGTGCTCAAGCTGGAATACTTCCCGCCCACTTGGAAGGCAGAAAATGTCGTATTCCACAAACTACGTAGGTAAGGATAAAAAGATGTCGCGAAACTGTAGGCCCAGTAGCCTCTTAAACATACTGAAAAAAGTGTTTCAGTGTATTATTCTGAGGCGGATTCGTACCCACCTAGCCAGCAGTATCTTCTTGAATGATTAACATTTAAGTAATTAAGTTTAAGGTAGCAAAACTGTACAACTTACCGAATAACACACTATGTTAAACAATCTTTCAACTGGAAAGTTTAATTATATTGCTGCAGTCTTCTTTAGACACCTAAAAAGCTTTCTATTGGGTTTATCATGCCGGCCTACTTAGTAAATTTTACGAAATTAATGTACCTGCCTGCTGTATAAAACTCCCAGCCAGCTACCTAAATTACCAAACCATTACTGAAATTTGCAAAGGGGCCAAATCTTATGTCGAAAACCACTTATGCCCCGGTCCCTAAAGTAGCATTCTTGGCCCGATATTATTTAATATACAGAATATTCGGAAACACAGAGGCCAAACTCCATACGTAGTTTCTTTGGACAAATGCTAACACAAATATATATCTGGCAACGTATTTTTAAATCAGAATACTGTGATCACAGTTGCAGAGTGCGACGCCTGGATAACGAGGCACACCGCCGGCCATGCGTGTAGGACAAGTTGCATATGAAATAGGTGCGTATGTAAAGGCTGTTCACTATAAAATGAGCACTTTTGAAATCAACCTTAAAAAATGTCACTGCTCCTACCTGCATATATGTTAACAGGTGCACTGAGTGACATGCGCCCACTAAAGTGGGTAACGATTGATGGGGAGTAGTTCCATACCTTAACGTCAAATAAAAAATATTGGGTAACCATTTGTGATAACTTAAATTATTTATTTCGATTTACATTTTTCTTTGATGCATCAAAATGTGAAAATGATCAGATTGGAAAAATATTTGCTTTTATAATAATTCCAGTGTTTCACTTAATCGATGATTGAATAAAGCGATGAGGCCCATGACAATGTTAATCCTAGATACGGCGGAAGATTACAAAACCTGCATACAAGCAGATATAAAAAAGGGCTTTCAAAAGTGCTCATTTTATGGTGAATAGCCTATAATTATTTATTTTCACGCGCCTACGACCTATGCAACTTGTCCTACACGCATGATCGCACCACATTGTTCTGCAGGTGTTGTGCGCCGCAACTTTTAACACAACTGTTTGATTTAAACATACGTTTCCGGATATATATTTATGTTACTAATGGTTAGAGACATGCAAAATTCGTATTATTATTCGGCATCAGGCTGAACTTCCCAGTGATGTGGGTAATGGAGCTGGCGTTGTTTCTCCATTGGTTGTTGCATAGATGTGAAGCCACGCACTTCCTGACTGAGCTGCACGTTGATGGGGCACACAACTGTGAAGTGTTTATTTATTGAAGTATGGTCCAAAGAACAAACGTATTGCAAAGGTACACGTGTTTCGAGTTTAACGTGTCCCAAAATAATAACGCGAATTTTGCAGGTCTCTACTAACGGTCCAAAGAAACTATGTTTGGAGTTAGGGTACTGAGTTACCGAACATTCTGAACACGTTAATGATCTGCCAATTCCGATGACACCATCCTCGTCATTCGTTCTCACGACTCGGTTTAGTCTTTACAGTATTCCTACTTAACTGCGCAAAGTGCGGGGTCAAAGCAAACATAGGTAAACGCGTAGCAATTGTATTCAAATGCACCTCTCTTAGGTCCTAAACCGCCCACAAATCACTCTGATTGGTTACTAAATACCGCATAAAGACACATTGATCGAAAGCTTGCCTGGAATATAAAAATAGACGCCAAGCGCTCAAATTACAATGCCAGATTACCCAGGGTATTTCCCATACTAAACAAACGATGTGCTATAACGACGACCTGCAACATAGGTGTTATTATTTTGCACCAACACAGACTTCATAGTCTTGCATACAAAATGTTTACAAAAATAACCGAACAAACTCTGTCGAGTGATTCCTCGCATATATAAAGACGAAATGTGTACTCGTGGCATTTAGCCTAACTGGCTTACTGAAGATGGTACACGCCCGTAAAGGTGGTGATGAGCCACAGGCTTATTGCGAATAGCACGGGAACAAACTTACTTAGACCTCTGGAAGTACGTACATGTACCAGAAAATGCATACACACTCACACACAGTTGGGTGGCGTTGTACTCGCCTCCAATGCGACTGGATACACTTGAGTTGTAAACCCACGTTTCCCATAACCTGTTACTTATGTTCACCGACAGTATTTTCTGTAGACGTACTTTCAGAGGTATAAGTAAATTTATTCCAATGGTATTCGCAATAAACCTGTCGCTTATGTCTACCTTTACGGGGTGTATTATCCTTAGGAAGCGAGTAAAGCTAAATTACATGTGTATAGTTTTCATCTATATTTATGTGAGGAACCACTTGATGGAGTTTGTCGGTCGGTGATTTTTGTGAACAGATTGTCTACTCGAGCCGGCGTCAATTGTTTGTTGGCTGCTGCTGTCTTGGTGCGATGCGGTTTCCTTTCTCACTATTCGTAAATTAATTTTTAATTCTACCTATTGCTAAGTATTAAGTGTGCGCCCGCGGTAGGACAGGAGCTAAATGCGTCTCAGGGCGGCACCCCATAAGCCTAAAAAGGAAGGGAACTCATGCAAGGAGGTGTGCATTCTCGGCAAGAAGGATTGGGCAGCCACGGCCAGCAATTGGTACCATGACAACCGAACTGAGCTTACCTATAAATGAAACTATATTCTAGAAGGGGAATGGAAAAACCCGCGCAGACACGGTAAAACCCATTCCGACAGAAAAGAAAAAATTGTGGGATCATTAATGAAAATGCTACAGGAAATAGAGGGTGTGAAATCAATTTGGTTTAATATGACGGTGAAGAACTGTTAGAGAAAGGGTGGGGCTTGTAGGTGCATGCCCAAGGACACATGCGCCCTTGAGGTGGAAACTGCTGTCCATATTCCTGCGCAGGCTGCCTGCACAACAATATCGATAGCAGCATTTGAATGCAAGGCCCCGCTGCTTATCGTCGAGTGCGTCAAGAACCTGGGGGCACCAACGCCATCTTCCCTCTTCCGCGTGGACGCCGGGATCTCCACGACGGTGGGGGGGGGGGTACAGGACCGGGGAGCCACCCCCGCACCCTCCTCCAAAATCTCCGTGGGTAGAAGCGTGAGAAGCGCTTGGCGGGACATCCAGGAGCTACGAGTTGTGGAGGCGAACACATTGGCCCAGGTGTGGATGCTGGCATCGGGGTGCTTCCAAGGTCTGATGCTCTTCAATTCCATTCCTCACACATCCGCAGTCGACAGCCCGTAGAATCCAGCAGAAGGGAAGTTCGCCACACTACGCATGGTTCAGCGCCACGGGATTCACCCCAGCGCCCCCCTCCCCCTGCCTTTCGGGCTTGATCATTGGGCCACCTCCAGCCGATGTGCTACATCCATCTTCAACTGAGCCACCCAGATTCCCGACGTCCACGACGACGGCGCTTTCGAGCTGGCCTCTTGGTCCACGGGCTAGTATTTGAATATTCCCAGCCATACCAGAGCCTGGGAACCCCCGATCCGCCACCTGGGGACGCAACTAGTTGCGGATAGACGCCGCATCTAAGCAGACACAGTCCCAACACGCTCGCAGACACACCTCGCCTTCGCTGGTCCCAAGGGGCGGGTAGAACCCGGAAAGTGAGCGACTACGGGCGTGATGTTCATCCCACGGCAGCTCAGCTAGTGACTGTTCGGTACGTGATGCGCTCACAAAATGAAGTATTTATCAACTGGCGCAGAGCTACCCAGGGCATGCCAAATTAATACGAGCCAATGAAAAAAAGTAGTTCGCAAATGCATGTTAGATTTTACCGAACAATAACGCGAGCTGTACAGTTCTAAGTACAGCAGTTATTACTATATACAGGCTGTTCACGGTAGAGCGAGCACTATTTAAGACCGTGCTTAAAAGTTCCATTCAGGTTATTTATACCTTTTCGGCTATTAATAATATAAAACTAGCCATGTGGCAAACAACCACAGTGTGAACGTTTTATAAATCTCAAAATTATTTAACGTCTGAGGCAACCAAATAATATCAATTCTTTGGCTATTTCGCTTGCTGAGAGGGCCTTAAAAAGTGCTCACTTCACCACGAATAGCATATACTAGACGTGACCAGCCTGGGGAGTACGTCCCTTTTGGGAGGCGGGATAAATGTTTAAAAAATTACAGTAAAATTATCATAAAACAACGCTGAAGTTAAAATTACGACATTCCCACAGCAGATCCATTTATACATATAAAGAGTGTTACACAATTTACTGCGACAAACTTCTAGAAGTGATACTAAATATAATGAGGAACAACTTTTGTCAGAGAACGGATATCTGGAGACGCCCCGTCTAGACGCTATGTGCCTTTGTACATGTTATAAAACGCCTGGTACGTTGACAGTACGTGATGCACACAACAAGCACCGGCTGCCTATTTCCCACGATACAGGGGTATTTAATGTAGTACTGTAGGGGTGATGTTAATACTAAGTAGGTAGACGTTTGTAGGTTGCAGTACTGTCTGTTACACGATTCCATAAGTTAACCTAAAGCAAATGCTCAAAATGGCGGCCCTCCGCTTGATTGCATACGTTGCAACGCCGAAATACTGCCTGGCGAACACTCGAGATGAGGGAGTGCGCTCCATACCACCTGCACTCGTTCTACAAGAACGTCGCGGTTCTACACAAATGTAAGTTACACACAACTCTTGATGTGAACCCTCAGGAAGAACTCGACTGGCGTGAGGTCGGGTGACAGCGGTGGCCATATCACAGGGCCGCCTCTTCCAATGCAGGTGTTGACGAACAAGATGGTTGAGATGCGTCATCATGTTTAAACCATTTGTTGACTCGAACGTTCAGCTGCACATATTCTAGCAGCTGGGATACCTCGTTTGCCAGAAAGTTGTGATACGCCTGACCGTCATGAATGATAAAGGGTCTAGCAACTTGTTCCTGGGCGACGCCAGCCCACGCTTTCACTGCAAACTGTTGTTGAGGGCATGTGGCCACCACTGCACGTGAATTTTCTTCTGCCCACGCGTGTCTGTTGTGGGTATTGAGATAGCTATCTCTCGTAAAACGTTCCTCGTCTATAAACAACACACACGATGCAAACTCTTGTCTTGCTCGCACTGCTGCATAGACCACTGTGCGAACCTCATACTGGACACAAAGTCAGCCGGTCCAAGTGCCTGTATATTTTGCACATGGAATGGGTGTAGTCTGTGCTAACGGAGCACTCTCAACACGGTGTGGCAGGCGTCCATACCGTGAGCGATCGCACATGTGATTGTGGACAGATTCGCCTCAACTGTCCAGTACTTCCTCTTCAAAATGCGGCGTACGAACATCTCTTGCCCTGACGCCCTCATGCGGTGGGTGGAAGATTCCATACTCGCGCAGTCGCTGATGTAGTCTCTATATCAGTGTGTGATGCGACAGTGATGGGGCTGTGTTCCTGATAAAGACGAGATGCTTCACAGTACAAAATATGCATATCCGTGAGTTCTGACGATGAATAAGCGCTCATGTCTAGTCTGGTGTACGAAGCGCAGTCATGGTGAATACACAACTGTTTTGACTCAGGCAGCGATGACGACACAGATCTGTGTATAGGCCGTTCACGGTAAAGTGAGCACTTTTGAAGCCCTAGTTACTTTTTTCTTTCAACCAATTTATATCCTTCCACCACTTGTTAATGAAAACTCTGCAATATGAGTAATAAACACAGTTTATACATTCACCATACGCAAAACCAAAAGTCCGAGGCCACAATGAAATGTACTTATTGGCTATTATGTCTGAATAAACAGCTTCAGAAAGTTCTCACTTTACCGTGAATGGCCTATAGTAGAATGTGGTGGGGGGAAGGACGTAACGAACGGCGCAGAACCCATGACGTCCAACGCGGCTCTCATAGCTTCTGGTACTACCTACATCTTCGGGACAGAGGCGAGGCTCTGTAACCGGTCCTTGCGTTCACTAGCTACAGACGACTGCATGATCGACAGCAAGCATATGTTACGCGAGTTGCGGAATGCCTACCTCCCAGGCGCGTGGAACTATTTTACAACTACGCCTAGCGTCTCAACACAGCGTCTCCGGACATCCGTTCTCAGACAAAAGTCGTTCCTCGTCACATATCACCTCTAGAAGTTTGTCGCGATGTTCCTGTGGTGTCCTGTGCGTGTGTGTATGTGTGTGTTTATATATTTCAAAGCATAGACTATGTTGAGGGACGGTACCTTATATAACAGGATATAAGTGAGGCATGGGTCTAACAAGGTTAAGAATCCCTGCTATATACAATGCTGATAAACTCGATAATCACATTTGCTGCACCTGCTCGGGCCCACATAGCAAAATCTCGCATAGAGTGACTTCAAATCTACAGAATACCTGTGAATAGCTGCCGACGCGCTTCGTTGTTGTATTGTAGACCTTTATAACAAGTTAAGCAAGTACTTTGTCAAAATGGCACAAAAAATTTACACAGACCGCCAATAGTGCCAACCTAAAGATTTTTAGTCTTGGCCAAAGAGCATTTTGGCACACGAACCGCCCTAATAGTTTCAATAACCAGAGCTGAGTCCCTGTCATGCGTGCGTATGCTTATAGCACATCAAATTCCGTGTTACTGAAACAATAACACAACACTCGCATACAAATAGCAAAGCACAATATGGACTCACTAACGTAGCAAACGTATACCATACACACCATGGCTCGGTGGTAGCTGCTGTGTGAAACTCCACTTCATTCCACATTGTACCATACACAAACAACTACACTCACCATCATACATATGTTACTAAGCATTATGAGCTCACAGTAATATAACAAAACATACACCGTACATCCCATGACCCGGTGGCAGCTGCTGTGATACTCTATTGCATCTCATACCACACTTCAAACCACAGATACCGAAACATGGCTGTCATCTAACAGCTGTGAGCATGTAAGGCTAACCAACCGATTGCGATTTATGGATAAGGCGGCAGACAACCCACCTCTCTGTCGTAGCTGGTGAGGCCATAGCTATGCACATGGATACACAATACACATTACAACTGCATCCTCACTACACAAACTGCAGCGTAGTCACGAGCAGGGTGATTTCAATAAATTACATTACCCCAACTACTTTTTTCTTTTCTATCTATGGCCTGTAGCATTAACCTATACTTCCTGTGTAACAGAGAGATAACTGTCGTCTGATTGGCAGGAGAGAGGGTTCTGTCTCTCTCCCCCCCCCCCCTTTACAGTCTCGTGTGACCCTCGTTACTAATCATCCTGAAATCACTCACGTGAATTCGCCCTACACCATAACCACACAAGTCTATCGTCTCTAACTAACAAAACTGTTACTTTCTCTCGACCTTCATCCTTTAACAATATTTAAATGTTTAAACTTCGCGACTGTCACACAGATTTCTCTAACTCTCTCTCCCCTCCGTTGGTTTGCTGTGCTCATCTAGAATCTTTCTCCTTAGGTGTGTGGCAATGGCTATAACTGTGGCCATGGCACCAGACAACCTTGGTTAGCCACGATGCATACATCTTTTTTTGACATTCAGAATTTAGACTTCTAGCTCGCATGTAGGCAGAGGAGTTGATGGTGTTCCTAACGGTACATTCACATTATTACGCCGTTTGCACGGAAGCTTCACCTCAGTATCAACCTCTGAAGCTGTACGGCTACTGAGATATCCCTCTTCGAGGTCGTCTTTTCAACAAGTATCTTTCCGCTTTGCTGACGCGCTTAGGGTTGAAGTAAAGCAACTGCCTATGGAGCACTGCACTCGACTATAAAATGTGAAGAACTCATTAAAAATTAGTACAGACGCCATAAAAAATGTCAGAAAATTATGATTAATGCTGTATTTTAAATAAGAATGTATATATTTTGCAACATTATAAAATATGTAAAAAAAAACTATCAATTAAAATAGTCTGTATTTATAACCAAATTTAAAGAGTTTTTCCATTATGGATGCTTCAGAAAGCAGAATTTACAAGACAATATTCGTCATGGAATATCGTCATAATGTTTACTATGATTGTGTGTAATAAAATTGTAATAATAATGTAGGAAATACTACTTATAATTTTTTTATGTGCGTCCATTTGTCATAAACATTTATGGCTGAAACTGACGTTGATTATAAAATTGATATCATAGATTACTACTATGATTTTATTACACATGATCAAAGTAAATATTATGACGATCTTTCTTGAAGATGATTTTCTTGCAAATTCTGCTTTCCGAAGCATTCAGAATATAAATACGCTTAAATTTTGATTTTAAAAAATACAGACTATTATAATCAATAATTTTCTAAATTTAATAAGTATATGTTAGTAAAATATTTTATAATATTGCAAAATATATACATTGTTCTTTCATATACAGCATTAATAATATTTTTCTGGCAATTTTTATGGTGACTGTACTATTTTGTATGATTTCTTCGTGTTGTATAGTCGGGAGTAGTGCTCCATACGCAGTTGCTTTACTTCAGCCTTAGCGAATTTCAATTGATCAAAGGAAGTAGCTGGCTTTCACATAAACTTTCTAAACTCTGCGCAATGGACATATAAATATTTTACGTTGAAAATCAGCTGACAACCATGACCGAGGAACGCTATCATGAAGATTATTCAAGAAAGCGCATAGGCAGGTATTAATAAGCCAGCCACTTTAAAATTTGATGGATATCGTATCACTGTCACGCCAACGTCATTTGATCCCTTCATATTTCAGGTATCCAGATTTACACGTTAAGATAAATTAAAGCTATCAGTGGGCGTTTCTAATGTCGTAAAATCCCACAAATGATGTTGAAATATATAAAGCTGCGCAGACAATGGTCGGCCACACATTCTCCCCGATTGTCCGAGGGGAAGTGAAGTGAATGTAATTTGTCACTTCATCAACACAACTGCAAGCAAGTAACTGGGTCACCATGTCGATACTCGCGATCGTGGTTCTCCTAGGACTCTCCTCTGGAGGTCATACATCGATAATCAGATCTGGTGAGTTAAGGTTGAACATTATCTATCTACTAAAGGTAAGACACCTATGACCAAAATGTCATATAACTAGGACCTTCTGCGTGATGACAGTCATATCACGTCTAAAGTAACGGTAATTCTATTAAATATGTGGCTTTAGTTAATGAACGAATGTAATTTGCTTTAAAACAATCGAAAACGTACACTTGGAACACTAGCGTGTCCGCAGTCCCGATGTCATCCACTAGTGAGGAAACTTCATTTCTAGCGTATATGACCAGACTGAAGTACACATGTTGCGAACATTTTCCGCTACAAACTATACCGCATTGTGAGAACGATGATGAGTGCGTTTCAAGGAAACCCTACTTAGATGTCGATAAACTCTGATGGGCCTCTCATATGTGACTTCTGACTGAGGCTACTTTTTGGCTTAGTCGTTTTGAGGTAAGATGGGCTGGTTGCAGACTCGAAATTTTTTTCGATTACGAGGAAACGCCAAATGTCTACATTTTTATACACGTACTGCTCTCCTGATCACAAGTTGGTATTGAATATTCTGAGAGATAATAGAGAACTGTTAAAACTTGAACTTCCGTCGCATATATGGACAGCAGTCATTTGCATGTCTTTGTGAGAACATAGTTTCCTACGCATGACGGTGAAGTGTACAAACCGTATACAGAATGTTTCGAACAACATCTACAAACTCAAACAGATTATTCCTTACGAAACAATAAGACGAAAATGTATGTACTATGTTTCTATTAAGTAATTATTAAGGGAGATATGCTCCCCCCCCCCCCCCCTCGCGGCAAAATCGAGTTTTCACATGCTTCTTGCTGAAAACATTAACTTATAAAGTACTTGCGATTAAGTAACAAATCATTGAATAGCGAGTTGTATAACGGAGATCCTAAACCATTGAAAATACGGTCGGTAATTATCATCCCCTTTCACTGAGTAAAAGGAGGTCGCTACCCTATGTTTGTATGAAATTCTGCATCACTAAGCTGTAACGATCTGTTACGATAAACTATGAATCAGCGCGTCTAAATTAACAGAAAATTTTGCCTTGTCTAAGGAAAACTATTTTCAAGAAATTAACGCGTGAATGTTATAACACATTGGATGTCCAGAGAGGTAGATAACACATGTTCCGACGGACTTGTGACTGAGGCCGTGTCCGAAATGACAGATTTTGTTGACAAAATGATCACATGACCCAACTTTGTATACAAAAATGGTGACGTATTAGGTAACTCGGTGTTTTGTATCTAGCGAATGTTAGCAGAATTTTCAAAATGACAAAATCAGCGCCATGTTGGTTTTTACCTTCAAAACACATGCGCGAATGCGTACATAAATTATCTTTAGAAACAAATAACTGTTCATAATATACACTAGGCATGTTTTCAAAAGCAAGCAAGTGTTGTACTTTGTTTATATATTTCGAAACGGAATTTTTTATAGCCGTTATGGCATAATTTATTAATTGCTTACTTATTAAGATATTCGCAGCATTTCAGTCACGATTGTAGAAATATTACGTCCGTTTTAAGCATTAAATTTATATTAGAAATATTTTTCATTTTAAATAAAAAATTCGTTGCCGCGAGTGCTAAACAAGTGACTGTCGACAACGTCCGAATTGAAACTTACGAAATGACAAATTCCAAAACAACGAATATGTCATTTTGGACACGGCCTGAAATATACGCGAGTGAAAACCGAATAGCGGTCACTTCAACGTGCAAAACGTCGTGTGCTAGGCGTGGGTCCGGATGTGGTGCATTAACGAATAATGATGTGCAACACCAAGGAGGGAAAACCAGTATATATGTGGCAATGTCCTGTGTGTCTGCAAAGTGAACCCAAAGCAGATAATACTGCAATAAACCAATGTTTGAAACATACACATTCCTATGTTTACACAAGTAAGTGCACTAATCACACGGTTTATAAGGCATATACGAAGGTACTTCCATAGACTTCAGAACGGGCCGTGCGTGTTGCCTACCTGTCAGTTCTGATATTTCCGAACGGATTTCTCGGAAACAGTTCACCTGAGAGTATTGTGACTAGACGGCATTATCTGTGTATTTAGATGTGTTGATTCATAATCTGCATTAACAAATCGTCTACAACATAGGCATTACAAAGTTTCATGTAAATATATAATGTAAACCTCCATTTACTTAATGAAATGGGTGGTATGGGTTTTCTGAGATGTAAGATCTCTGTTACACAAATCACTGTTCATCGATTAACCACGAATGCTTTCTGATATTTTTGACTAAACGCATTTCAAAACTCGGTTTTGGGTGTCAGATAGGTCTCTTAACAATCCCTTAAGAGAAAAATAGCACATAAGTTTTCCGTCCTATATTTTCGTAAGGAATAACCTAGCGGAGTTTGTCGCCGGCGGCGAGACCTACATCGAAATCGTCTCCCTGGTCATTCTTCTTGTCCAGCCTTGGGCTATTTTGCACACAGTGAGTAAAACCGAGTCATTTAGAGGAGTTGTATTAAATAGTATTTCACTTTGGCGGAGGGGTTCAAAGTATGCACGTATTATGTCACAGATAGAGACAACAAATTTCACTCCTAAATTTTTGGTAACCACGCAAAATTGTCAAAATATAAATTACATTCTAAAACCAACTGCTATGAATTCTAGTGCCCGTGACTGTCGCCAAATCGAGTAAAGTTAGGCCCTATGTATGTTCGTTACAAGGCTCCCGAGAAAAGAAACGTACATAACAAAGACTTATTAATGTTACATTACCAAGCGCATGGTGTGATTTTCAAAAACTAAAAATTATAGTTTTATTAGATTGCTTGAACAGTACCCAGACACGAGAAAAAGTACGACAGGGCCTGCATTGAATATTACTACACGCTTCCTACCAATAAAATAATAGGGTCACCGATTAAAGTCTCATACGCAACACGACGAAAACATTCCACGTCAGTTCACAGCCTTGCGCGTAGTGGCGACGGGGTTCTTGATGTGCGTGGCACTGTCGCCCTTAAGAGTTAGTAGTTGGGGTTATTTTCTGTACGTTCGTTGTTTGTGTGTTTACATGTATCTCAGATAATAAATATCTTGGGACCAAGACTTTACCCAGAAAAGATACAAACCAATTATCTAAGCCTACACTGCGCCATTTTATAAAATCATATTAAGTGTAGGCCTATTCAAAAAGAGAAAATCGTGAAATATATATTTTAAAAAAATGCATTTTAGGGCTAGCATGCAGTTTCCTTAAGAGAGGAGAAATGTAAAACCGACCGTACAGTCGTAATTACAACTGTGTAATGAAGTCCCACTGTTACAGATCTAACTTGCACAGGAAAGCGCGTCGACGCAAATACTGCACATGCCTTGCGCTTAAGAGCGGTGGGCAGCTGTGCGCGCGTGTGATTGTCGCCCGTATCACTGCGCCTCGGAAGCAGAATCTCCAGGACATTAATATTTTAACATTCTTGCGCATCTGAGCCTCAGACCCGAAAATATAGCTCCAGACAAGCGACCGCCTTAATTCCAAAAGCCACCAGCCACTAAGCTCAAACGGAATGAAATCCACGATATCAAATTAGCAGGCAACACGTGATTAGTTGAAAGCAAGCATTTACCTACAATGATATCTATAAACCACAGAAAACAGAAATCAAGATGGCCAGGACAGGTATCGAACCCGGGTTGTATCGAATTCAAGTCGTGGTTGACAACTGCACCACCTTGCTTGGTTCGACAAGGAAAACTTAAATGTTATGGCGATACATACATTTCTACTTCGTCTTAGAAGGTCATCATCTAGAATAAATTTGCACAGCAGTGGCAGGTCCATTGGGGAAGTTTGGTTTACCTATGTTAGACTAGTTTCCAGGACATTAAAAGTTGCGATTTTCTAGTGTTTGGATGCTACAGGGGATTCAGAAGGTTGTATTAATATTTATAATAAGAAGCCTTGGTTGATAGTTTCATTCTTTGCGAGGTATGCTGTTTTTCAAAAGTACAGAAGCAGACAGAGTTGGTGTAATCACGTACCTTAACTAAAGCATAGCCAGTAAACTTCATTCTTATTCTGTTCACTAATTACTTCTTTAAAAAGTAATTTGAGCTACTACAAAATACGGCCTAGTTGCCGGTATATCTGGTAGAACCTTAAATACGGAAAACGCTTCTATCATCAGTTTCACGAAGAAAGGTTCCAATGATAGCTTGGACATTCACTAAAAAACTTGCACGTTCGGTGAGTCAACAGTACAAAAACATAACGTGTCTGAGTTCTTGAATGTAAGAGGTTACAGAAATTCCAGATCTCTCACAAGTACTGACTCGACTATCTGTTGAAATCTCATTGGCTATATAATTTTACCAGTTGTTTCACTGAATAATTCATCAAACCATATAAGCTAATGCATGCTGTCATGACAGCATATACAAGCAAGGAGAAATAAAGGTGCAAGGGTTAAATATGCACGAAACATTATAAAAAGAAACAAATTTGGTCGGTTATCAGTAAAATGAGAAATGTGGTAAGTAGAACGGTATTATTTCAATAATAAAACAGTAAAAATAAGTCAAAATAAGTAAAAGAAAAAATACAAGTGTCCACATCTATATACAGCTGTTATTCCATTAAAAATTTTATAGGCGTTATTTTAACAATAAAGAACACCCCCCCCCCCTCTTAAAAAAATTAAGTTCTGCCTATGCCATAGGAGTGCAAAATATGGCATAAGATTGTGTTTCTGTGAATTATTGTTTCACCAACAGGATATTCATTGCTGCAATGGCATAACTGAATGTTTTATTTCGTAAAAGTAAATCACAACTTAAATTGTCATGATTTATGAAATACTGGCTGGACCTGTAGTTCTCATTGCCTACACTTTTTGCCTTGAATCACACAAACAATGGGCAGGTCCAGAGATTGCGGGAGGTTCAGAGAGGGTAGAGTGTTCAGGTACAAAGGATAGCAGTAGCCACATTTTAGGAAATTCACCAGTAGGTCTATATCCACTGATGTACACCGAACATTAGAAAAATTATGTTTTGGCAGTTTGGTTGAATCCATGAATCAATCGGTTCAACCAGCTTAAAAAGTTGGTGGATGTGTGCTGGAATATCGGCCGAGGAATTTTCGAACACCACTTCGCAAACACATACTTTGTAATGGCAAAGTCAAATAAAGGTAAATTATCGTGTTCAGTTACAACGGAAAACTTTTGTGCCTTAAACTGTGTACAAACCTAGGAGTAAAAGAGTGAGACTCAATTTGTATATAAAAAAAAAAAGAGCACATTTACTAAAAAATACATTAACACGGTGATTAATATGGGTTTCCTGTGTTATAAAGTTATTTGCATGTATAGATTTATTCACTTGCATTTATAAACACAAAATACATAAACAACCCGTTTTTGTAAATTCTCTCAATCTATGTACACCACACAATGGTGCAAACCAGAACATTAACCACAGGTGGATCTATTGATGAATTTCCGAAAACGTGGTAGCAGAATTTAAATAACTTCACATGGTAGCATACAATACTTGGATCACTCTGTGGTCACACACACACACACACACACACACACACACACACACACACACACACACACACACACACACACACACACACACACACACACAACATATATATATATATATACACACACACACCCAGCTACCAGAAGTATCATATAAATTTACCCTGTCAAGAAGACCACAATCTGGGAATGAAGGGAGTACGTAAGACAGATATGCCAGTGAAACACACACATTAAGAGAATGTATCACTAGGAGAACCATGCAATAAAACTTTATTGCAGAACTTCACAAATTTCATTATTTAGATGAAACACACCTCCTTTGGGATTACGAGATGGGAATTGTTTACCATCTTTCCCATTTTTCAATAATCATTTAACTAAAAACATTTTTTTCTCATGAGACGAAATTTGTTTAGTCACACACATATACATCCAACTATAATTTTCTCGGTAAGAAATTGTGGTACAACCTGTTCATGGTAGACTGAGCACTTTTGAAAATCCTGCTTAACTTGTATATAGATTGTGTATTATTACACATGTACAATTAACATTGCAATGGGCCTGATAAATTTATCCACGCACTGGCCAAGTAAAACAGTAAAATTATTGGAAAAGTAAAATTTGGAAATTTTACTTACCTTTATTCATTTCTATTAAAAAACAACTGAAATATTCACAAATGTTTACCAAACACTTTTCATTCAACTTTAATGCGTGAAACTACTTTCCCTGTGTCATTATCGAAACAGAAAAGCGAAATGCTTACGGTTTTAATTTAGAATGGTGAGTGAGGGATGCAGAGTGTTACTGGTATAGAAACTGACGTCGGGAGAGGTGGCGCTGTACAGGATGCACGGTGAGTGTGAACAAGGGTCTGCCGGCGCCACAGCCACTGCTGCTGATCCCCAGGGGCTCGAAGAACGGGTTCGGCTTCAAGCTGCCGACGGTGCCCAGCGACTCCATCGACTTCAAGGCGGGCGAGACGGTGGAGCTGGCGTGCCCCGGCACCAACAACCACCTCGCTGTGCTCGGCAGCGGCCATGTCACAGCCGTCGCCACCTGCGTGTCTGGCATCACCTTCCTCGTCAACAACGCCAGGCACGAGTTCGACAAGCTCAGCTGCAGGTGCGCACACCCATAGATAGAACAATATTTTAAGGTGGGTGGGGGAAGGGCCCAGGAGGAACCTTGTTCTAGGATAAGATCATCCATCAGTAGGTCAAAATATTGTGTGAGTGTGTCTATAAACTACATAAACTCAACAAAGAAAGGATACTAAAGTGCTTAAAAGGAGCACACTTGTATATTACAAATCCATTTTATAATATATTAGCGTTACTTCACTCTTTTTAAATGAAACCTTTAAAAATTCACCACATGTATACAGTGTACTTCACTCTTTTTAAATGAAACCTTTAAAAAATCACCACATGTATACAGTGTTTGCTGTTTCCTAAATGTGTCACATATTTCAAGTGTCTTACATATGTGTTAATATAAAAGTAAACCCTAATTTTTAAATTGGACCTTTACTTACATTCTATCTTTAAATTTTAATATTTCATTTATAATTAATATGGATAAAAACAGGGATAAAATAGAAATGTCGGTAAAGTTGGAAAGAAATAGTTCTTATGTAAAATAATTTTATATTGAGTGCGCACGAATCCGGTGCATTGTCTCTGTGGTGTAGTTTTGTGTATTTGGTTAAGCTTTGTTTGCATAAAGCGGAGGAATACCCTAGAAGTAGAACTTTAGCAGGACTCAGAAAAATTGGAAGTAACCGTGAACAGCCTATAGTTGAAGCACGTGTACTGTTTAATGTAACACGCCAAGTCCCAACATATTTTGCAGAGTGTTTAACAGTGACGATAACTTTGTTCCTAGAATAGCTGTAACTGTCTCTCTCTTACTGTGTTGAATTTCTTTAACACGTCAATGCTTTCTGTACGTTTCCTTTAAAATGACAAGAAAAATTAATGGAGAGCCTTTGAGGTTGATTAATAGCCGTCAAAGTAGAGAAATTTGATTGACAGGTGTCAGGAGGCAGGACGAAAACATTGAGGCAAGCTAATAAGCCGAAAAAGATATAAACAACACGTAAACTGTGATGAAGAACATACTGTAATGACTTGTAAAAAGTAATTGACTTTGCGAGGAGAAACCAATGTAAGCCTAATTCGGTTACATCCACCTTATGATAGGTCAGACAAAAATTAACTCAGGTCAAGCCCCCTGAGGCCTGCAGGTACGAGTCACTCCCAGTAGACTGTGCGATACCTGCTGTTCAGTATTATTTTTAAAAACATGTTTACTTTATCAGTATCGGTGATGATGATGCAACCCTCATGAAAGCTTACGTCTACTCAGCAGAGGTGAGCATCATCTTATGCCTGGGTGGTGGTAAGGGGGTGAAGGCGGGAGGAAAAAGATAAAGAGAAACCTTTAGTATTGAAATTGTGTTGTTTCCTCCACTTAATTAATGTCAATTTTAAACTTACTTTCCGAACAAAAAATAGGCCTCTTAGCAAAATGGTTTCACTCGGACATAATTGGTCGCCTCCACATTACATTATTGTTCTTACTCCCGACACTTAATCACCCACTGTGAACATGTTATTTCTTAACAATTTCTGATTAGTTGTTCCTCACACTATTCTCAAAACTGTTCGAATATTGTCAAGTTCTCCAATATTTAATGCTCAGGATGCCATCTCCAACATCCCAGTAAAACCACAATGTGTTTATTATATGAACTTTTATATTCTCAGTTTACTCACGACCTCTTAACTATAAACATGAACTCTGCCCATGGACTGGTTATCATATTGGTTTCAGCACAGGTTATGTCAAATCAAAACTGTGTAACATTCAATCCAATTCAAAAATAATCTTTTTATTTTGGACTGAATTCCTACGCACAAACAATGGAGTTCATTACAACACTAATTTTTAAAGGAACCTTTTACATATTTTAAAGTAGTGTAGTAAAAATGTTGCTACATTTCTGAATTTTAAAGTAATGTTTGTTACAGAAATATTTTATCACTACAAAAAAAAAACAATTAAATGTGAAGGTAGATAGGTAGTGCTTAACGTCTCATTTACAGTGAGGTCATTAGAGATGAAGCAAGTTGATTTGAGAAGTAGGAAACCATTGAAAACTGAAATTAGGATAGCTGGGCCGGTACTTGAACCCAGATCCTCCAAAATGCGAGTCCAAAGATTTACAGTTGGACCACCTCACTCGGTAAACTAAAACATCCAATTTAAAAAAATGTTTAAAGGAAATTGCCTATCTTTGAATACATTTTACTTGTCTATAAGCATACTAATCTACTACATGTAGATCAATAAAGCTAAAAAGAAGAGTCTTACATCTAAGTTATATACAGGATCATCGAAAAAGGTGTCAGTGATTTCAGATATAAATTGTACAAGCAATAAGCAACCAATCTCTATGAAACCAATGAGAAACTATACACCAACTGTGCGAGTTTTGGTTAGGTGTCATTGCAGTGGCCTTGAAGTCACTGGGAGCATGCGCGGATGCCACGTCGCCAGTCAGTCGCATCATGGCAATTGTAGCGAGTGTACAGCAGAAAGCGCAATGTGATCGTAGAAGTACGTCATTTTTGGCATATGTACGGAGAACATCCACCTACAGATAAAACCATCCTTTGTTGGTATAAACAGTTTAAAGACAGTGAAAATGCAAACTTTAGGAAATCACCAGGCTGACCGTGCACATCAGAAGAGAACGTGGAGGATGTGAGACCTTCATGTTTATGTAGCCTTAAAAAGTTCATCGTGCAATGCAGTTTGGAACTTGGTCTTCCTAAAACTAAAATTCACAACGTGCTTCATAAACATCTAAGGCTTTATGCTTACAAAATCCAAATGGGACATGCAATTAAGGAAACAAACAGACTTAAACGAGTTGACTTTGCTGTATGCTGGAACGAAGCTGATTGCAATAGACGACGATGAAAGTTACCTCAAACAATTTTTTTTAGTGATGAAGCATGTTTCCACATAAACGGCTGTGTTAACTGATATACTTGCAGAATAGAGGGGACTCAGCATCCCAATGAAGTTTTCAAATACGATTGTTATTTGCCCAATGTAAATGTGTGGTGTGGGCTAACGCAGGATTGTGTTGTAGGCCTGTTCATATTAGCTGAGAACATAGTTAGGCCTACAGGTGCCATGTATGTGGACATGTTATAACTTTACGTTCTCCCTCAATTGATGACTGAAAGGGAACATTGTGTAAGTGTAATCTTTCAATAAAATGAAGCACAGTAAAATGAAGCACAACCTCATTATAGTCTGAGCATGCGTGAAGCTCTCAATAACAGATTCCCTTGGTGTTGGATGGGAAGAAATAGTTATGTTTTGTGGCCACCTAGATGCCCTGATCTGACTCCTACAGACTTCTTCTTCTGGGGTTATCTGAAGAACATTAATTTACTCTGAAAAAAAAAACCAGGGATCTGCGACATTTAAGGGAGAGAATCAACGCAAGCAACAGCAACTGTGACTCCTGCCATGATTCATCGCACCTGGACGGAGATTGACTACCGCCTAAGTGTGTGCCGTGCAACGGGGGGAGCTCACATTGAAACATTCTCAGTATGCTGTAGAACTTGGCGAGATTTTATATATTTTGTAGAGATGGGTTATTCAATACTTCTATACCTCTATACTACTCAATACTTTTTATTGACACGCATATAGTCCATTCCCGATTGGAAGCGACTTATGAAAATCAACCTTTGAAAAACACTCTACGCATAACATGTCACCTGTTTTTTCAATAACCTGTATTCCACAAATACATAACACTGTGGTTAACTTTACAGTACTGTATTATTGAATAAATGAACCTTTATCTTAATATCTTCCATAACTTGTAATATTTATTTCTTTTTTAAATATGAATTAACAGCGAGTACAGCGATGTGTTGGCAATGACCGGTAAGAAATAGTTCACAGTTAAAATATTGCTTTAACCTAGAATTTCGGTATGCTATTTGTAAATTAAACATTGCCTATTGAAATATGTAAATATTTAGGTAGCCCCGATGGTAAAATATTTCATTGTTACAGTTTAAAATAACACCGCAAAATATTGTGTGTAGGTCCACTGACACTGTGTTTGTTTTATCAACTGAGGAAGCAACTGTCCGCTGGGCGGAGCTTGTCGCTCTCTCTCTCTTTATTCGTCTCTTTCACACTCGGGGAAATTTCACTTCGCTAGTAAGCAACAATATTATATATGTTTTCAATTGTAGCATATTTCATACTTATTACAGCAAAATAATGATTTTTGAATTTGTAGTTTACAACTGAAAAGAGATTTTAATGTTTGAATACTTATTTTAATATATTTAGATATGACGGCAGGGTAATTACCTAGTGAAGTTGGCAGATGTGGCGAGCCATGACATGGCGTGTTGCTTTTGTCAAACGAAACGTAAATTATTCTTACTCCGAAAAATACTTCAAATTAATATACCACGTTTGTAGACGTTGTGTTTTTTAAACCTACCTAGGCAAGTTACGATGTTGTGATAAATCTGTTTTTCCACTGCAGTAATAAATATACTGTGATGTGTGTTTCGTATATCATTCGTTTGTGAAATGGCGTGCCTTTGTGCATCATGGTCGATACGCTGGCCCTGTGTGTGCATGATTTCAAATATGTGATTAGCACTATTTATACGTTTTAAATGTGAACTGTTTTTATGACGAAGTTAATTATTTACATCCAGGTCTGTTAATTTATCACAACGTTGTACCTTTGCCCTAAGGGGTTTGAAACACAGTCGTGTAACGTAATTTGCCACAATCCAAGAAGAAAAATACTAAGCCCAGCCCGATAAATTTCAATAAACCTAATAAACAGTAAGTAGCAAGACATAGAAGTATGAGCGGAATACAAGTTACTGTAGGCTTATTTTATGCATGTTCAATACTATTTTTTAAAGTTTGTATGACAAAAATGAGCAACATGAGTTGCGTGCTTGAATTTAATGTTCCTTTTTCACTGGTTGTTCCTTCGTTTTAATATTTATTCCAACTGAGGCCGTCCTTTTAGAGAAATGACCAAACACATCAATAACAAAAGGATAATTACAATCAGTACAGCCCTTTACCTCGCAGTTGTAACATTGTTAAACACAGTCGTGGCAAAATACTAACGTGCATTACATGTATTGAGCTACGTCGTGGAAAACAAATATGTTAATGTAAAATAACCGTAATAACTGTCTTCAATTCAGGCATTTTTAAAACTTCATAAAGCTGACTTAAATAATGTTAGAGACCTAAACTGTGAATATTCATACGGAATGGTTTTCGGAATATGACAGAATTTTTTGAAAAGTTGTAAACAGTAAACAACAAATTTAGCAGGTATAAAAGTAGAAGTCACATTTCAAGGTTTATGTTTAGGTGTAGCGAAAGTACACGAACACATAAACACACACACAACGGAATGTAAACATTGATTTTGACAGATGCTACATGGCAGTCACGTGGCAATGTTTGTTTACTGTTGGCGGAAGGATACGATACGGGCCTGCAAGTAGATATTGAGCAGGGCTCCGAGAAAGTTGCTTCCAATGGGGAATGGACTATATATGGCTTGGATGCTTGGTCCATCATTTTCCCTTTTGTCACAAAGCGACACAAATTATTTTGTTTTCAGCAGTTTACTAGTTATGGATAGCCAGTGAAGTGTCGTATTTATTTTATGATTCAGCTAATTATGTTGTATCGATGGCAGAGAAATGTGTATTAAGGATTGCAATAGAACAACATGTATTCAGGAGTTGCAAATAGGAATTACGAACAGTAAGTCAGTGTGTATTGAAAATAACATATTTTGAAACTATCATTAGCATGTTTTAAATGTACGTGGCCTAAAAAAACATAATTTCAACTCGTTTTGCAGAGTAAAAAATAACACGTGTATTGCATGGAAAACGAACTTCTCCAAAAACACTTTCATCCCGAATGTGTTTAATATTCAGGGGCCAAGATGGCCACCACAGACGGACTACAGATTGTGTTGTTCTGTATTTAAGGTTGTTTTGGCTTGTGATTAGTTCTAGCAATAGGTTTAAATATAGGTGGAGTAGTAGTTTGAGGTATAATTAGAGTTACGATTAGTGTTTTATGTGGTAATTAGTTATAAGGAGGGAGTAGTGTCCGATTGTGTGCATGAGGCCGAGGCCTTTGTTATTGTAAGAGGGTAAAGGGTGTATGGTGTAAGTTAGGCTAGTTAAGAAAGTGTGTATATACGCAGGTATTTGGTGTATTTTATAAGGGAGAGTAGTTTTAGTTTTAAGTTAGTTAAATTATTGTTTTTAAAAGAGAAGGTAAAAAAAATGGTAGGGAGGTGTAAGTGTAGAGGCTGTGGTAAGGTGTGGAGAAGGTTTGATAGTGGTGTGCAGTGCGACCAGTGTGGCGGCTGGTACCATGTTGGCTGTATAGGGATCACAGAGGAGGAACTGGGATCACTACAGGAACATGAGTGGAAGTGTGAGGAATGTGCTGAGGGAAAGGATTTGGTGGCAGTGGTAGGGAACAAATTAAGGGTAGAGAAGGAAACACAAATAAGTGGAGAAGGTGGAAACTGGATTTGGGATATGCTGAGGGGAAGCTTTGTAGAGGGTGTGCCAGTGCCAATGGAAGTGGCTAAGGAGGAGAGGTGGAAAGGGGAGATGGTAGATTTGATGAGCACGAAAGAGAGGGAAATTATGCATAGGAATGAGAGGATGGAGGAAAAGGTCAGGAATGAGATGGTAAGAGTAGAGTAGAAATGAGGGTGGATAAGTTAGAGGAGGAGTTGGAAGATGTAAAGGGGGTGCTAAGGAAAATGAAAGCCAGTCCACACGAGGAAAAGCTGAGTAGAGGAAGAGTTAGGTAGAATGCAAGTAGGGCTGCAGAAGGAACTGCAGGAGGAAAGGCAGAGGAGGAGGGAGGCAGAGCTTAAGGTGGTAAGATTAAGGAGGAGGATAGATGAGTTGGAGGCAGTAGAAAGGGATAAGGCAGTAGGAGACATAAGACAGCAAATAAGGTTAGAGGAGCAAGCAATAGTAGCAAGGGATAAGGTGATAGTAGTAGGCAGGAAGCAATCAGGAATAGAGGAACTGGAAACAGAATGCAGGGAACAGGCAGTGGTAGAAGGTAGGAAGCAGTATGCTGAGGCTTGCAAGTGTGCGATTAGCAAAGACCAGCAAGCAGGAGAAAATGGACAGTTCAGGACAAGAGGGGAGGGAGGAGGGCTGGTAAAAGGGAGGGAAACAAGGGTGCTGCAGGAGGCCGGAGACAAGGGTAGGCAGGTGGGTGGAAGAGCCACAAAGCAGGAACAGGTTGTAGGAAGGGAGCCAGAGGTAGTTTTTCTAGGCAGCTCTATTGTAAAGGGGGTGGAGCTGAGGAATATCAGGAAGGAAATTACACATAAAGCAGTGTTTGGGGGGGGGGGGCAAATACCAGGGATTTGGAGGAAAGGGTTAGTGGTATGAGAAGTAGTAGGGTGACAAAGGTTGTTCTCATTCATGTAGGGGGAAATGACCTGGCTCATACGGAGGTGGGGCAGCAGGTAGAGCGGTACCTCAGGGGATTGCTGAAGAAAGTGTGGGAGAAGTTCCCTGGAGCTAGGGCAGTAGTCAGTGGCATGCTGGTTAGGAAAGGAGTATCCTATAGGAAGGCAGTGGCTGCGAGTGAGGTATATGAGAGGGTGTGTAGGGATTTTGGGGCTACATTTATAGATAGTAGGAAATGGGTAGGCTGGGAAAGTGTAGGGAGGGACCAGGTTCACCTGACCGAACAGGGAAAGAGGATTCTAGGTGACCAGATAGGTAGAGAAGTAACTGGCTGCATGGAGAGGGTCAGGGCAGAGCAGCAGTTGTTGAAATAGCAATCAGTTAGAAGCAAGGAAACGGAAGGAGAGAGAAATGGAGAGGATAGCATTGATGAGGCCGCAGGGGTGGAGATAGGAGGTAAGCAATGTAGGATGGTAAAGCAAAATACTAGTATAAAAATAATGGTGGTGAACTGTAGGAGTGTGTACAACAAGCTGGAGGGCTTCTGGGGAAAGGTTGAAGGATATGGGGCGGATATAGTGGTAGTTGTGGAGACTTGGTTGACTGAGGAAGTATTGGACATAGAGTGTAGGCAGGATAAGTTCACCAACTTCAGAAGAGAGAGGGATGGGAGAGGAGGAATAATGGTGTGTGTAAGGAAAGGGCTAAAAGGGGGTGGTAGAATGGGTTAGTGAGGATGTCAAGGTAATGGAAATTAAATTGAGTGGTAGTAGTAGTAATAGGAGTATTACTTTACTGGCAGCGTATAGACCACCAGGAAAGGGATGGTAGGCAATTGTGATGATCAAGGAGAGGGGTCGATAGACTAAAGAACAGACAGTGGGTTGTTGTAGCAGGGGATTTGAATATGCCAGGGGTGACAGTGGGTTGTTGTAGCAGGGGATTTGAATATGCCAGGGGTGAAATGGGTAGAGGGTGCAGAAGGAATGGGTAGCATGATGCAGAGAATGGCAGCACAGTTAGTAACAGAGGATTAGTCCAGGTAGTAGAAACACCTAAGAGATGAACGAGGAGGGTGTTGGGTCAGTGCTGGATGTGGTGTTGGTCAGACCTAGGAATGCTGTAGTTGGTGCAATAGTATTGGATGGTATAAGCGACCATCATATCACGGTTGTGGAAATTGGGATTGGCAGGATGAGGGAAGTGCAAATGGCAGAAAGGTTGGTGTGGCAGTATGGGAGAGGAGACAAGGGGGCAGAAATATTCCTGAGAGACAGGTTTAAAAAATGGTCTATGGAGGATGGTGTAGAGGGGTTGTGGAGGGAGTTTAGAGGATTAATGGAGGTTATGGGTAGGGAGCTTGAAAGGCAGATCAAACAGGCAAAGAATGTATTTCTGGGGAACATGGTGGAAGAAGGAAACAGCAAGGAATGGGGGAAATTGTTTAGATATGTTAGGAGGTTAAGGGGAGAAGAGGAAGGGATCCCTCTGCTAACAGGAAGGGATGGTAGGCAGGCGACAAATGACCAAGAAAAATCGGAGATGCTGCAAGCACAGTACTTGCCAGTGTTTAAGGCAAAGGAGGGTTGGAAAAGGGAGGCAAACAGGGTTCGGGGGGTGTTTAGTGAGTTTAAGATGAAGGAGTGGGAGATAGAAAAGGTAATTAGGGGTTTGGAGAGCAGTAAGGCAGGGGGTCCAGATGTGATAGGAAATGCAGCATTAAAGTTTGGTGGCAGGGAGTTGGTGAAATATTTAGAAGTGCTGTTTAAAAAGTCCTTAGGAGAGGGTAAGTTACCACAAGATTGGAAGGATGCTATGGAGGTACCTATACACAAGCAGGGAGATGATAGGGGGAGGCCTGGCAGCTACAGACCGGGTGTCTCACATCAAGTACAGGAAAAGTAATGGAGAGGCTGGTGGTGCAGTATGTGGTGAGGGTAATGAACAATAGGAATTGGTTGGAGGAGTCCCAGCATGGTTTCAGGAGGGGTTACTCATGTGAGACTCAGCTGGCTGGGTTATTAGAGGATCTGGTGCAGGTAGTTGATGGGAGACAGGTGGATGCTTGCTTCATAGATTTTGAGAAGGCATTTGATAAGATGCCCCATGGGACATTGATAAGGAAAGTGGAGGCGCTGATACCAGACAGGAGGGTAGTGGAATGGATAGGGGACTTTCTCAGGGGGCGAAGGCAGAGGATGAAAGTGGGGGAGGCAATATCTGAGGAAGATGAGGTTATGTCAGGAGTACCACAGGGAAGCGTGTTGGGTCCTTTGTTATTTACCATAATGGTAAATGACATGGGTTTGTGGATTAGGGGAAAAATCAGATTGTTTGCATACGATTGTGTTGTATATACTGAGGTGAGAGAGGGGGGCAGAAATTTGCAGGCGGACATTGATAAGATATGGTTGTGGACCAGAAAAATAAAATGAAGATAAATGTAAAAAAAACTAAGGTAGTGAGGTTCACAAGGAAGAAGATGATAAGCAGGGACATGTACAGATGGGAGGGACAAGAGATAGAAGAAGCAGCAGAATATAAGTATCTAGAGATTGTACTGCAGGGAGACCTCAGGTGGAAAAAGCAGGTAGAGAGGGTAGTTGCGAAGGGAAGAAGGGCTCTGGGTAGGCTGAGAAGGGTGCTGAATGGAGTCAGCTGTAAGGTGAAGGAGAAGGCGTATGGCACAATGGTACGGCCAATGTTAGAATATGCTGCAGCAGTATGGGACCCGTATGTGGAGGTGGAGGTGGAGGTGCGAGAACTGGAAAAGGTGCAGAGAAGGGCAGCAAGATGGGTGAAGGGTAGGTAGAGAAGGCAGGGGCAAGATGGTGACAAAGAAGGGAACTATAGGCCATCAGTGATGATGAAAGAAATGGGGTGGAGCTCATTGAAGGACAGGAGGAAAGTTGAACGGTTAATCAGGATGTACAGGGTGGTGAATGAAGAGGGAGGATGGGGAGGGCTACACTGCAAGCTAAGTAAGGGGGTGTTTAGATGAAGAGGAAACAGCTTCAGAAGGTGTGGAGGAGAACGGAGCGGGGTAGGCAGTCCATGCTTGTGAGGTCTGTGAGGGAGTGGAATGTGTTGAGGGAGGAATTGGTATCTGTGAGAGGGGTTGGTAAATTCAGGAAGGGAGTGGAAAAGGAGTTGGTTGGGTGAAGGAGAGGTGAGAGAGCTCGCCACCGGGCGGTAGCCTAATTGCGAGTGTATGTATGTATGTATGAGTCCGAGTTACCTTATGAACTATACATTCATTACGTTTCCTTTCGGTGAGATTAAATCTTGACAGGTTATATAATAATTTTAATGTATCATTCATACGAGAATATTGTATACTCTTCCTCTGACACAATATGTAATTAAAGATGATACAGGCCATGTCCGAATTAACAAATTTCGTTTAGTTATTTTGTAAATTCGTAATTTGGTAGGTATCAATTTGGAAGTTGTCGACAGTCACATGTTTAAAAGTCGTGGCAACACATTATTACATTAATAGTGCAAAATATTTTTTATCCAAATTTAATGCTTAAAACAGACATAATATCTCTGCAATCATCACTGGAATACTATGAATGTTAATAAATAATAAAATAATAAATTATGCAATAACAACTTTAAAAAAACTTGTATCATTTTGTCAACAAAATCTGCCAATTCTGCCAATAAAATTAATGGAGGCCCGGCAGTATAACTTAGCCATAACAAAAACAATATAGGTTAGAATGGTAACCTACATTGGTCATAGCATTTGTTTACACTCATTGTTTTATTAATAGACACATCAGCTGTGGTGCACGGATACATTGTGGTTCTGCTAAGTTCATAGAAGTCAAAATTTATGTTCAATATTCTGAATGCAAGTACTAGAGGCCTACAGATTTCTTTATTCTACGTGCCATTTGTGTTTTCAACCGTTATTTCGTATTTATTGTACATGTTTTGTGTGTACACAAACTGTAAAAACGACTAATGCATAACAACAAACAGAATTATAAATTATTTTGCTTCCACCAGCGAAAGAATTGCTATTGATTTTTTTTAATCTGGCGATAAACCATTCCCATATTTCCTCTATCTGACTTAATCCAGAAAAAAATGTAATGCTTGTTTTTCTAAATAAAAATTATTTAGCTTTCTTTGTTCGAAAAATGACATACCTGTTGTGCTTTTTTAGTATCATCTAAATATTTATAATTTATTTACACTTGCCAGGCTTACTGCTAAGTTATATAAATTTCAAATTTGTTTCCATCATCTATAGTATTATCTTGCATGATTTTTCTTTGATTTTAAACTATATCATAAATTTGGTCGAGAACAATGAAAATGTAGTTTACAAAAATTTGACTGCATTATTGAATTTTTTTAACTCAAGAGTATAGAGTATCGAGCTGAAAACTGTACCGAGTATCGAATACATGGTATCGTCCCACCCCTAGTATTTTGATATACATAATGGATAATTTACCTTAGATATGGGCTTAGTTGTTTTGGTGTGAAATCAACGGACACTTTTAGATGATTTTGTATATTTTGTCATTCAGGCTCGCACATTTGTTTACTTGCATACACGTATACCTATGTGTATGTAAACTTGAACTGCCATTGTTTTAGGCAGGTCTCCCTGTGCACTTGAAAACAGAATTTAAACAAGCTTAGTAGCTGAATGCTAGCAAAAAAAAAAAAGCTAATTACTTTCAAAATTAAAAATACAATTTTTTTTTACAGGTATGAATACATACATCTTCATAACAAGTATGCTTTCATATTTCCATTCACTTTATAGCAGTGTCACATGAAATGTCTGAATTCGCTACACACAAATTAAAATGACATGGAAGACATCACCATTTGATTTAGGACTCTCTTTAATCATTTATTTATTTTATTTTAAGTATTTTCTCCTACGAAAACTAAACATTAGAATACCATGTACACATAAACTCTGTATCATGTGTCTTGTGATAAGCCCTACGTCTATTTCCCATAAGTGTGTAATTCCTACACTTTCATACACCCCTGAATTGTTTTTGACTACTGTACTACTTTCTGATTTTAAATCCACATAATAGCTCATATTTACTTTGTGTGTTCTTCATTTAAGCTTGACACCGCAATACTGATGTGATTACAAATTTTGATACAGTTTAGATATCTTTTCCATGACGATACTGTTTATTATCATACATTATCTTAACTTCTGCACTGTAAAATTCAACGCAGAATCCCCTTCCTCATGCAAGCCAGTAGAAATGCATTTTTGATGCTAAATAAATGTGTCTGCTTTAGTCAAAGCAGTCATATTTTTTATTTCACTGGTGTTAACTCAACTGAATTTGTTGTGTACATCCATGATAGACAACATACAATAGTTACCCTTTTTTTTTGTTCAGGTGATGCATAATATCTAAACATATGCTTGAAAAAATGTATTTATACAATATTAACTTTTCTACAAGATCAGCAACACAGTGCAGCTTTCTTTAGTCTACAAGAAATTTACGATCGACTTCTTGCATATAGCATCCACCATCATTTCATTGGACTCAGGCCGGCAATGGTGAAAACTCCTCATGCTGGAGGAGATCCTGAGGAAATACTTCCCAATGACTAGTCGGTGCAGTGAGTGGAAAGACAACTCTGGTACTGTTCTGGACATTGAGTAGTAGTGAGGATGAAACTCAGCTGGACCACATGCATTTCTTAAGTATGAAAGTCTCAGAGACTATGCTATCAAATGTGCATAGTGACATCATACTGAGGCTCTTGTTTCGTCAACTGTCATATCCGCTGAAGGTATCTTTGCTAATAAGTATATCTCAATCCTTTGCAAACAGACTCCACAAGCAGAGAGGGTACTTGCAAAGAGCAATTGGCAATTCAATCACTATTACATCAACAAAGGTGAACAACAGCATTGGATTGAGGCTCACGTTTAGTCAACTGTCATGTACTCTACATGTATCTGTGCTGACGAGTATATCTCAACTCTATGCATTTAGATTCCGTAAGCAAAGGGTGAATCTATGATAAATGGCTAATTCAGTCACTATTACACTTGGCACAATGGTTACAGTAGAGCATCTATCGTTTACATAAACTAAACTTTAATTTTTTTACACTTTGATGAGGTTGTAGTTTGTATAGGGGCTAGAGTGCTCGCCTTCTTGCAAGGCAAACCTGGTTCAATTCCTGACGGGGTCATATCCTGCATTTTCGCAAGTGGGAATCATGCACGATGATGCTGCTGGTTGGCTGATTTACTCTAGGATCTCCCATTTACCTCACCCTTGCATTCTGGTGCTGCTCCTTACTCACCTCGCTTCACCCTCATATGCTCTCAAAACTCTGATGTTAAATGCCAACCAAATCTCTCAAATGCACCCCCTTCCACTTTACACTTTTAATGCTTCTGATATAATTTGGTTGTACTATACTAATGAGTATGTGTAAATCTTTTAAGAATAAATTTGTGGGTTTAAAACCTTACATCAAATACTACCCTATTACACAAATTTTCTACTCAAATTTCCAAAATTGACAAATAATTAAATTATAAAAAAAGGAAATCTACATGTGCAGTTTTGCTATAGTTACCAAGATGCACTCGACTTTTACGAGATTTCATAATGCAGCAGTGATCAAATTAAGGCTATTGTAACACTGTTATGCAAACATGCTTCCCCAAAGGCCTAAGTGAAGAACTAGCATTTTATGGAAAGGCACAATATACAAAACTTACAGCAGTGCTGCCTCTTCATCAATCCCACACCTTGCAGGGAGGAGAACAAATGAACAACCTCATTTCCTCTGTGTGCCTGATAGTGATATGTAGTGAAGTTAGTTGTGCAATGTGTCACAATTAAAGTTTAAGTGGTGACACTATCAATTTGTAGCACAGGCAATGAACCGGTTAACAATTTACCAACTTTTGAAATTACTAACATGAATGTCCACAGTATATATTTTATAAACTAATTTGTCTGTATATGGGTAAAGCAGAATATTTCCCACCCTAATTTGAGCAATCAATCTATGTACATTGATAATCACTGACTACAATTCAAAGAGACCAAAATTGGAACATAGTTTTTCTTATGGTTGCAGTGTTCTACCAGTTCACACTGCACGGTTAAATGGCAAGAGGTGTGGAAACCAAAGGTACGTAGAGATTGAAATAGGCTTCGTAGTTAGTGGTGCTTTTTACAACATCATGGAGGTCTGCTTTGATCAGACTCTCGGCAACGTTATCTACACCCAGTTCGACCTGGTGAAAAATATTGGCGGCCTACAGACGGGGTTCCCACGGCCCAGCTGGAATCGGGGAACTTTCTACCCACACTTTAACCCCAACACACTCTACACGAGGAACCAGCAGCTGGCAACAGTGCGTTCCATTTTAGGGTCAGCGGAACAAGGATCCAAGTACATCTCCAGCACCTCAGACTACTTCCTTGCTCGGGGTCACCTCACTGCCAAGACGGACTATGTGTATGGTTCACAGCACAGGGCCACCTTCTACTACGTGGATGCCGCACCACAGTGGCAGGTCTTCAACAACGGAAACTGGCTCACCCTTGAGAACAATGTGCGCCGCTACGCCAGCAGTCGTGCAGTGAACCTTGTTGTGTACACAGGCACGTATGGTGTCACATCACTCCCGGACGTCCACAATATTGAGCGTGAGCTGTGGCTATATGTGAATGGCACTCAGCGTGGCCTACCTGTCCCAAAACTGTTCTGGAAGGTGGTGTACAACCCAATAAATCGTTCAGCTGCTGTGTTTATTGGCTTGAACAACCCCTACATCGAGAAACCAGGCAATGACTATATCATCTGCCCTGATGTCAGCAGCAAAATTTCATGGCTCACCTGGGACAAGACAAACATTAAAAAAGGATACTCATATGCATGTGAAGTGAGTGCTTTTCGTAGTGTGGTCAACACTCTTCCTGCCTTCACAGTAAGCAGACTGCTCACGTAGTGTCACACAGCTGTGAATGCCAAGACATCTGACATTCAGTATTAATTATTAATACTATTCTCCTATTCCATGCCTTTCAGGCTGTCACCAGGATGACTTCAACTAATGTTAAAGGTTATCAAAAAAGTCCACGCCTTCCCTAGAATTTCTCTTAACAAGCAGACACTTTGTGGTCATTACAAGAATACTTGGAATAATTTGCTAAAATGTAGTCTACAAATATGTTTAACTTTGACATGTGGCACCAATGGCTTCAATAGTAAACATATCCCTATACTACAGAGCATCCTGTCTAACTTTTGTAGTATTACACCCATTTACAAATACGTAATACCTGCACCTACGAGGAGTCAAGACTCGTCACCGAAGATTAACATTTCCTCTCAAAAACAGATAAAGCCCATTTTTTATTGTGTGGTGTGATCATGTGAATAAGGTCTACAGTGATGAGCAGAAATCACATCAATCTACTGTTATCAACAGAGAACTACAAATCTAGATGGATGTGTAATAGAAATGATGGATAACCTGCTACATACACTTCTTGATACTCGTGAACTTCGCATGAGATTTCCTAACATATTGATACAAATATAGTCTGTTTGCGGTAGCTTCACACTTTTTTGATTGAACCTTTAAAAAAGTCAGCCAATGTATGGTGTGTTTTGTTGTTTCCTAAATATACCATGTATCACAAGCATTTTATACACCTGTTAACATAAATTTTAATGAAATTCAACTTTTACTTAAATATTATTTATAAATTATAATGCAATATTACATTTATAATTAATACGAATAGAAACAGAGAGAAAATACATGTGTTAGTAATAACTGTGAAGAAATACTTCTCATGATTCATATTATTGAATTGAGTATACACAAATGTGGTGCATTCTCTGTTTGGTGTAATTTTCCAGGCTTCGTTCAGCTGAGGAGGCATAGCCTGCCTGAAGATATAACGTTAGCAGGACTTCAGAAAGTTGGAACTAACCAAGAATGCTCAACATATCATATATGTAGATATATTTTTATCATGTGTATCTGGTTAAATGAATTTTCCATCACACTAACACAATACTGTATAAAGTTATTCACTAATGAAAACACTTATTGTGTTAGGGCAAAAAAAATCAAATTGTACACCTATATCATGCTTTTATAATCCTGTGGATCTGTCAATTTACACCCTTTCACCTCTATAGCTTTTATTCTGCACCTGGCACTTATATGTAAGCTCCGTAGGGCACAGGACAGAAGTACTAAGGTCTTCTCACAAGATGTTAAATTTATCCCAATAGGTATGTATTACTTAATATAGCACTGTTTAATCAACTCCTGTTTGATTATTTTATGCACACAGACTAATCAGAATTAGAAGGTACACAATGATTTGCATGTAATGAGAGGTGGGAAACCAACCCCCCTTAAAAACAAAGTAATATTATAGAAGCTAAAGAAAATACATACATGTAAATAACAGAAACACATTACAAATATGAAATACCTTACAAGCATAGAAAACCTGTAAATTTCCTCAAAATGTTTTGTTGCCTTCACACATCATGGAAAGTCAGCCAACTTTTACATGAAGTTCCCACTGAAATGTTATTCTGGTTTTTAAAAAATATCTGTGAAATTAAAGAAAAGGAAGTAAGTTATTGTTTTTTGGCATTCATAACAACTTTTTTCTGTTCACCATGATATAATATGTATGTAGTTATGGCTTTGTCTCTTAGTTAACGCTAAGATAGCAAAGAATGTACTACTTTTTTGTGTAAGAAAATATACTGTTTACATTTAATTAAAATTTTTTTTCAAAAAGCTTTATCATGAATTTAGTTGAACCAACCAACAATAACCCTCCATTTACATACATGTATAAGGAAGTGACGTATAAACCAAAAAATGTAAATTCTAAATTGAAAGTTTTATTATTATTTAGAGTAGTATGTGCAAATGATATATAAAAAATATGTCCATGGTGAACTCTTGAAACTTGAGCTATACAATAAATCATGTTAATTTCCAGCCAACAAATATTAGAAAGTAAATTTCTGTTTTCGAAAGAAAATGACTGACTGGAAAAAGGTTTCCCCTTTATATACAAACAATTTCTGCTTTTCTAGGGAGTTAATTGTAGCTACTTTGGCAGCTCATTGATGACTTTTCTAATACTAGCACTGCATCTATCACCAAAAATGGGATTGGCATGATGGCCAAATCCAGATCTATGATGCAAGCCACACTATTAATTTTTATTGTTGAGGTACCAGGTTTGAAATACTTGTGTACTGGGAAGATTGTTTACAGCACATCTTTAAATCTTACACCTTTATTGGTCCCACACCTTTACTTGGAAGAGTAATTTTCAAGCGCAAGCAATATGTAAGAATGTTTTACTATAAATACCAAAAATATTATAAGTGACATGCAGCATTATCGCATCTGAAAGATACTACAGAAAACTACACTTTTTTGCTTGTCAAATAAGGGGAACTTGTATTATTTATGTAACATAACACTGTCACGACATATTGAAAAATTTGTCTGATTTAATAACTGTCATATATGTCACGTTTTATGAAATAGGGCCCTGATTATTATAAAGTCACAGTTTCACTTGACGCATGTCGCTTTCTAAAGCCTGGTATCTGAGACATTATCCATGTGGTTTTGGTCACGCTAGGTCAGGTGCGCTGGATCAAGGATACCGGTTACTGTCGGAATACTGGGGCCTTGGTTTATGTGAAGTAGATCGAGTTGGCCTCTGGCTTGACACAAAGTCTGGGACTGCGAGCACACTTTACTTACTCGGTCAGGCTTCCTTACCTTGTCCACCTGACTCTTAAGCTGTTTCTCAACTGCAGGGTTGGTTGGGTACCATTGGTGCTGCCCCCCAAGCCTTGGTGTCTTACTGCTGCAGTCGACTACTGGAATGCTGGGTTCTGTGCTAGGTAGACTGGCTCCTTGTTGAGTCTGGTGCGAGTAGGAAATACACCTCTTGAATAAACAACACTCGAATAGGAATAATGCATATTTATTACATAGTAAAAAACAATGTGACTCGTACTATCTCCTACCAAGCAAAACGTGGTCGGAGGTAACCTACAGTAAAACAGGTGGAGGAGACCTGCTCCTAATCTAACTTGATATAAAATGACTTTGATGGAAATAAGAACAACTCAATCGCAGCTACTTTAACTAGGGATATTTCGAAGAGACTTTAACAAAAAAAAGGTGCCACTACTTTTAACAGCAGTGGGTGTAGTTGCTAATACCAGCAAGTAGTGATGGCTGTTGAACCAGGAGGATCAACAGCACAAATGTAAAGTGAAGTCTGCACACTTACTGTTGAAAAGGTGGTGGTAGTTGCTGAAGAACCTCTGGAGCTAGTGGTAGCTGCTGATGGCAGCCTCCAGGGCTGCTGCTGGCTGGTGGTAGGGGCCACTGAAACTCCTGGTGGCTGTTGAGTGAAGCCTCTGGAACTTCTGGTTGTTGGTGGTGGCACCTCTGGAGCTGCTGGTAGGCTTGGCTGAAGCCTTTGGAGCCTCTGGTCATTGGTAGCGGCAGCCACTGGTGCCTGCTGAAGATCTCTAGGAGTTCTTGGAGAGGACAGTAAGGGCCTAAGTGCAGTAGCGAGCCCCAGCACAGAAGTGTTGGTGCGAGCTACTGGAGAAGTTAACTGGCACCTTTGGCCGTGCACTGCCTTATATTGTGTGCTCAGCAGGCCCAAGCCCGGGCTGGAGTGGGAGATGTGATGTCGCTCTGCGACGTCTACCCTTGCACTCTGCCATCTTCGGAAAGCTTGGCAGCACACTACCTAGCAGGTGCTTCAGGGAGGCTGACTGTTCTGCAGCCACTTGGAAACAATGCTTGCATCACATGCTAGGATTTCCTGCTAGGCTGGAGCGATCCTGTGCACACTCGTGAATAACGTGTTGGGTTCAACCCTTCCTCAGGATATGTAGATATTACGCGAGTAGTGAGAGGAAGTTGGGTCTGGTAATCAGGAAATACCATGTGTCTGTAACTGTCCCTGCACAGTAACAATCCTGTAGCTATATATGGTTGTGGTTCCTGGTAAATGTAACACGTTAGGATGAGTTGTAGTCGTGTTTAATATAACTCATATAAGCTGCATGTGTCACACAAAGTTTCTGCTCAGTAAAATGTTTGTCATGAGTCCACTTATACACTATATAACCAAACGTTTCCCAGACATCATTCTGTAAATGTAAACTTGTTCCTAGATGTCAATACAACTGCTGCTGCTGTTATAAAAAGAGGCAGAGGTCTCAATGGTCAGAGGTACACGATACAGACAGAATGGGTGGAACTCAGGAGTTCAGTGTCTTCGAATGGGGTGTAGTTGGTTGCCACATCAGTAAGCAATCAAACAGGGACACTTCCACCCTTCTCAAGATGCCCAAGTCGATCCTCTGGGATGTGATTGTGGAAATAGAAACGGGACAACAGAACTACAATAAAATCACGGCCGGATAGGCAATGTATGTTTACTTATAGGGACAGAACCACTGATGAAGGTGGTACAGGAACTTTGCATGTCACCATGTGATACTATCACCCATGAATTCAGCAGTGCCACCAATTGTGCAGTTAGCACCACGACTGTGTGCCAGGAGGTATGAGGACTGGGGTTCACAGCTTAGGCACCTACCCATAAACCACACATTTTACCTGTGAATGTAAAGCACCACATTTGGTGGTGCAAAGAACACCACCACTGGAATGTGAACTGGAGACACGTTGTTTGAAGCGATGAATCATGCTATACTATGCGACAGTCTGATGGAGGTTTTGTGTGGCGAGTTGACCGGCTGCATGTTGTCTACTGTAGAACACAGTTCAGAGACGATTACTGTGTGTGTCAGCATGAAAATGCTCCCTGCCATAAAGCACTGTCAGTTCATGAGTGGTACGTGGACAATAGTGTTCCGGCAATGCTGAGGTCAGCCCAGATTCCTCATCTCTATCCCAGCCAACAGCTCTGGGATGAACTGGAACGGCGATTGTGCACCACAGCTCCAACGAACCACATCACTTGCTAAATTTTCTACAGCGCTGCAGGAAGAATGGTCGGCTATTCCTGCGGAGGGTTAGAGCCATAAGTCTCCCTCCCACATTAATGTCCACTACTGGGCATTAATGTCCAATACTGGGCAGTATATCCAAGATACACTAATAGGATAGTTTTGCATGGATGTTTGGATAATACAGTGTGCATTTTGTAAATTTCACAGGCCACCACGATCCACTTCAGTTAATGTTTCATAGGCCATTTCCAATGTTATTTTGGAAAGTTGTGGTAAATCATTCAAGTCAAGCTCACGGGTCATGAATGGCCCGCAGGCCACAGTTTCCCCATGGATGCTCTGTGGTCATTCACGGTCCTACATCACACAACTTACTTCTCTATTCTTAATGATTGTGAAATGGCTAACAGCATAAGCCACCCTGCAACCACATCCTTTCTCTTTTCAAGCAGTATGAAAAAACTATCACCCATTAAAAAAAACCTCAAATGAAGATCACTCCATATTACAAATTTGCAAATATTCCACAGGAATGTTTCCAAGTGAGAAAAATAAACTAGATGTTATATGAACATGTCAAACTGTATTTCAAAATATCTTAAAAATACACCATATAATTTTTTTAATAACAACACTTTTAAACAAGATAAAACTTACATTAAATAACTACCATACCATTCAAAAACAAGAATACAAACATTCTAGAAAAATAAAACAACAGAGGCTTTCAGGAACACAGCATGCATGTGCAATAAAATATTTCAGATAAAACTTAAGACTGCACCCTTAACAGTATATTTTAGAAACACAATTTTTATGTAACTAGAGAGGAATAACTTAACTACAGTATTTATAAGAATCAAGCATGAAAAATACCAATTTGCTGCAGTCTTCAATAGCTCTTCCTCATTGAAGGCTGAACATCAGTTGATTTGATTTTATAGGGAATATTTAGAAATAGCATAAATGCTATTTCTAATGCACCACAAAATGAAGGAAGTCAGCTAACACTTTAAACAAAGTACATATCTGTTCACCACATGGGCAATTTGGAGTTTACATGTTTTTCATATCTTAACAGCACCAATTACTTCACTTTACTTCTGGTACTACTGAATACAACATTAATGTTATATATATAAACACACACACACACACACACACACACACACACACTCTCTCACACTCTCACACACACACACACACACACACACACTCTCTCTCTCTCTCTCTCTCTCTCCCCCTCCCCCTCCTCCCTTCTCCTCTCTCTCTCTCTCTCTCTCTCTCTCTGTGTAATTTATAATATAATGGTAATAAAATGAATTAATAAACGCAATATATTTTTTTACATTGCACTCATATGTCAAATGTGGTACCCTAGAAAATGGTGAACCAACAGAAAATATACAATAATATTATTAGTGACTGAATTATGAACATCCAATCATCAGAGAATATTGATAATTGCAAAATACAACAGAGAAATAACAATTTTGTGTCCGCATTTTTCATCTATTCTGCTTGATACATACATATTAACATTTGCCCACATACCATTCCATTAGATCACTTGTTTTTATATACTGGACCAAGTTGACTGACTGATTCACTCACTCACTAATGTACAGCCCAAACCATTGGACACGAAAGCATGAAAATTCAGAATGGCTTCCCATTTGGGTGCAGGCGCCCATTAATGAAACAATTTTTCAAAACTTCACTCCTAAGAGGACAAAAAGGGGTAAAATGTGTTTTTGAGAACTCCTCAATACCTCACCGATCTGATGAGATACAGTAGTGGTCTTAGCTTCAAATGGCAACTTATACAAATAACTAAAAATTCTTTTAAAGATTCAACCTGTTTGAGGGCAAGAAGGGGTAAAATGTGTTTATGAAGACTTCTCAATAGATCAGTAGCCCGACAAGATATTATTAGGCTCTTTGCTTTTTAAGGTTTAATATATCAATTCCTAAAAACTTATCGCAGCATTTTTCTGAATTCAAATACCTACGATGGTGAAACAGGTTCAAATGTGTTTGATTATATATTAACTACATTACATCATTGCATGCCTGTAACCTTCAATACAAAGTGTTTTGTAAAAACTTAATGTTATCAGTCAAAAAAAGAAAGAATAAACAGAAATGAAACATGTCTCCTACTGAGAAAAAAATATTCATTCACCTTCCATTTGCAGAAAAATGTCAGAACTGAGATGGATCAAAAATTAAACATCTTATTTTCGTAGACTGCACTGCCAGTGAAATCTATCATGCTACATTATTTTCTGTATGAGGCTCTGTATACATGTTTAACTCACATGTTATATCATGGTTAATAATTTCATACCTCACTTTCGATGAAGAGTGAGTTGGGATATAATGCCCATTCCAGTTGCACAGTAACCATCTTTGTGTTGTGTTGCAACATTTAATTGGCTTCTTGCAAACAGAACTGTCAGAAGTATACACTTGCAAATCACCTACAGAACTGTGAAAATCACATTTTAAAAAGATGGTGAAGCCACTTGCTTATATGTTTTCCCACAAATCAGAGATTTTAATTACTACAATAATATTCAACATTAATTTAATATATTCCAGTAGCATTAACAACTATAAATGCTCAGAAGACAAAAATAATTTTTTTAATTCTTAATTCTGTAGTACTGTAGTGAATTTAATTGACAAATACTGTAGTTAAATAAAATTGCCGTAGAAGGAGATGTTATGAGGACTGAGCAATGACAACAATATAATAAATCCAGAGCATAGTTTGTTTAAGTTGTTTGAAGGGGTAGAAATGGAGTAAAGATCTGTGGACCAAGTTGTAAAAATGAATGCTGCAATCCATTAACCTGTGGTGTTTAATCAAAATCATTTACCCTCTTGGCCTATCCTCACATAAATTTCTTTTCAAGGTTGGGGCTTCATTAATGTTGCTGTTAAAATGCTGCAATAGCACTAGGATCCAAGTGAAGGCTTGGCAAAAAAAAATGTAATTGAGGCCACAGTCTTTACTGGATATGGACAAGAGAGAGGGATAAGTTTTAATGACAAGCATATCACTCATTCTATCCTTTTAAATTTTCAAATTAAAGATAGCGTAATTCTCCTTCAAGGTTTGTTTTGCTATTTATAAAAATAAAAAAAAAAAGGCTCAGAGACAGTCACTATAGTGGCATGTATAGATTTGAGGGAGGAGTGCTTCTCATATAGCACTCTACATGGCCTTGTCCAGAATAAGTTCACCTAGCAACCGGTAATCCTAGCACCTCAGGGTTGAACCACTAATGTGGTTACAAAGATGTCCTTCGGTAAAGGAAATTAGTAGCTGATATGTGTAGTAGATGCAGGTGAAGCTGCAGACAGGTATAGGCTGTTCATGGTAAAGTGAGCACTTTTGAGGCCTTAGTTACTTCTTCCTTTTAGCCATTTTTTATCCTTTAAACACAATTTAAAATTAATATTCCTATGTAAGTAATAAACACAATGTGTATATTTCACCGCACTCGCAAGTTAACATCTGAGGCTATTATTCCAAATGAGAGAGCTGAGTGCTCACTTTACCATGAACAGCTTATAACTAGTGTACGTGTATACACACACTTACAAAAATTTCCTTAAAATACAATAATATGTCACTACGTTGAATAGACAAAGTGATTTAGTAGTAAACAAAACCTGAACTTAAATCACCACAGAATTCTCATAAGAAATGGCTGCAGTATCACTATATGGTGAAAATATTATGTCTACTATTTCAGTACAAAAACCATAATGTATACAATCCCATTTGACATAAATAATCCTTTTGACTCAGTTTACATGCAAGTGCTTGTTTAAATAGTTTATATTTAAAGTAAACTTATGTGCTACATTATTTCCTTATATAATCTAAATTTATTCTTGTATCATGGTGAACTTAATCTGATATAATACAATAACTTACTAAATAGGTACTGTACAGAGACAAACCATCTGGTCAAAAATGGAAGTTAACTGTATACTTAAATAACTTCAATGAGTGGAAAATTGTAATAACTGAAATGGCTAAAAAGTATGTGCTGTGATGCCTACAACGCTTTGGAAAATTGTACTTTCAATCCATAGTCATAGCATACTAACTTTTGGTCACCTTAAACATTGCATTAAAAATAAAGGTGCAAACAAATAGAATTACAAATATCAATTAATGCCACCATGCCACAATTTTGGTTAATGTTAATCATAAATTAAGCAGAATACACTTATAGAATTTTTTTTTACATGTAAATTCCATGCTTTCTTCAGCATTGCAGTATCAAACAAGTTTTCCCAAAATGGTTGTAAAAGTTCAGAACAATTGGCTTTTGGTATAAAATAGTGAGAAAAAACTGGACCTTGCAAATACTGGACTTTTCTGCAATGCAACACTGATAGACATAGCAACTTACTACCAAAATAACAATTTTCAGCAGAGTAGTTTTCTTTGAATTTATATCATTATAAACATTTGCAAGTTCCCCTGTTATATATTGTTTACTTTTGGTGTGATGTAGTCATTTATTGTATTTCATATTCAGTCACCATGTTTTATTACAAAAAATTACAGTTAGTGGTTATTTGTAACATAATTTGTTTAGATACTACATGCATAAAATAAACTATACCAGCAGGAACAGAAAGGTCTTACTTTATGTAATGCTGAATTTTAATTAATTTTTTTTACTTATGCTATTTGTTGCCCCTTTCCAAAGCCAACTTATAAATTTTTTACTAGCAGTAAAACTAACACCCTGGTTACCATTTGATACAGCACAAAATAACATGGTTCTTTGAAATTTCTTTATATATCTTTGTCATAAGCACCTGTAAATATACACGAGTTTTGCAGGTCATTTTAAAAATAGCTCTACCAAACTTTCAGTCAACCACTATCACACATTCCTCTGATACAACATACATTTTTGTAAGAAGATTAGTGGATTATAGCTTTTCGTAACCCTGCATGCACCACCTTCCTAATACTACTTATATACCAAATTTCTATAATTGAGGACTGTTCAAGCAAATTTGTCGCTATCAAAACACATTAAGTTTATAGTTCACAGTATTAATTTTTGTTTTATTTAAGCAAATATTATATATTTTATGTCAATTACTGAATCATGCACAAACATTTAAAAATTGATTTATTATTTATAGGAGTGACTATTTACGAAAAAATTTATAGACACAGTTGCAGTCATTTCTTTTTAATGCTAAATTTTAATTGCTCTTTATAAATTGTAAAAAAATTTGAAAACAAACTAGACATTCTACATTAAGAACACATTTCCCACTGTTTTCTCACCTCAGTGTACTAGGTAGCTAACATCTGTTAGATTTCATACAAATCACAAATATTCAAACATGTTGGGTGCCGTTTGTAACCTTTCAGTTAAATCATATATTCAGAAATTCTCAACTTTCAAATATTTTTATTAGATTCATTATCCTTATCCAGCAAATTCAACGAATTATTTATCAATCTTCTCAAAAACATGATATAAATCAATATTCCTTCTCTTCAATTATTAAACACTCACTTTCAAGAACATCTTAATGCAACTACAATAAAATTAACATATATTCTTAATAAATATATCATTAAAACTTCTTTTTACATATCCACTGCCATCGTTGGAGATGGTGGAAATTATTCTGTCATAAAAAATTAGTTATATTTTCTTCTGCCTTACTTATGTTGTCTCCTGTCTTCCGATTGGCTGTCGCCTGACCATAACACATCTCTCCACTAATCGGCAATGGCGAGACGAGAGACAACCAGGATAATTTTACTTAGTACTTTTGATTAATAAACATTTAATCCAGACTACCCTCAAGGAAAGAAATGAAAAATAACAAACCAAATATTAATACTGAATACTATCTGGAAACAAACAAAAATTATTTACACGTGATCTCTACAGCAATAAACTATAAAAATAACCGAAGATTACACTGTTAACACATGTAATAAAATGTAATTTGGAAATCATATTAAAGAAACAAGTGACAACGTAAGCAAGTACTCTGTAATCATATATAATAAAAATATCTATGACTAATGTTATGTATGTCATGGTAACCTACATTGCCGGACAATGACACTAGTGCACCACAAAGAAATCATACGACAACCATGAAATGTAAATAGCAAAAGTTAGAGCTTGTATGCACATGAACCCATTTTGGTGCATTAGCATCTGACCGCACACCCAGCAGCGGCTCTGCAAGCACTGACCAATGGTCGAAGACATTGGCCTGTAGCATGAAAAATAATACTGGCAAGATGCTAAAGACATTGCTTTACACAACTGACTGACTTCGAGAGAAAACACATAATTGGGTTAAAAACTACAGGGTGATTGTATCACCATATAGTCCAGCATGTGGATCGTTTGGACAATATTGCCTTATACTGTTGGGAGCAATGGATACATAACAACACACACACACACAGAGGACCAGCTCAGGACAGACGAGGTAGACAAGTCGAGAGGATCGATGTACCGTGCACTAGTCATGGAAGGGTCTCATGGCAACCTGGTCCATGATATACTGGCCAGCGTTGGGGCTCCTGTGTGCCCACAAACAATTTCTGAATGCCTTGCGGGGACGCATTTGCAGTCCCAGTGCTCATTATATGTGTTACCATTAACTCTGCAACAGCGGCGGCTTTGTTTACAATGAAGCTATGCCAGAGTGATTTGTAATGTAACCAACTGGTGATGTGTGGTGTTTAGTGACGAAAGCCATTTTCTTATAGGGACAGATGATGATCACACCCGGATGTGAAGGGCTTCTGGTGAACACCACAATCCCAACCTTGTTATAGGGTTGCACCCTTCCCCCATAGCAGGCATTATGGTCTGGAGGGCCATAACCAGTGATATCCAATTTGCTCTCGTCATGTTATGTGGAATTATTGATGGCCCAGCGCTATAGGCTGTTCATAGTAAAATTAGCACATTTGAAAGCCCTGCTTAAGATCTACTTGTATGCACGCTATATATTCTTCTGCCCCATGTAAAATTAACATTGTCATGGGTCTCATCACTTTATTCATGTGTCGGTCAAGTAAAACTGTGAAATTTCTTGGAAAGAAAATGTTATACAAATCTGCTCATTTTCACACTTTGATGCATTAAAAAAACTGAAAGTTAAAGAAATAATTTAAGTTATCACAAATGGCTACATAACACTTTTTATTAGACGTTAATAATTGGATCTACTTTCTATTCTTCGTTACCAACTTTACTGGGTGCATGTCACTCAGTGCGCCCATTAAAATATATGCAGTCAGGGACAGTGATTTTTTTCCAAGGTTAATTTCAAAAGTGCTCGCTTTATTGTGAATAGCCTATACATGGATGAGATCCTACACCTCCATCTGCTCCCATTCCTGGCTAGGATTCCAGTAGGTTAACAACTGACTGCACATGGCACATGTCACCCAGGACTGCCACTGTCATGTCCAAACACTGCCATGGCCTGCCTGCTCCCCTGACACGTACCCAATCAAGCATGTGTGGGGCCACTTGAAGTGACAGCTGCCATTATGCCACAGTATCCAGGATTTGGAACACACTGTCCAATAATTGTGGGCCCGTCTGCCTTAGGACAACAATCAGTGTATACTGGACTCCATGCCAGATCACGTTGCAGCTTGTATCGCAGTGCGAGAGGGTGCGACACACTACTGAAAATGACTGGACAGCATACCACAGAACCATATGTAATATCCTGCTGCTCTGTTTTTGTAACCATGTATATTATTGATCGGTATCACCAGGATTCATACACCTTTAGAACAAAATTAAGGAATTTTCAGCGTAATTTGAAAAAAATTTTTAAGGACTCTCCAAAATTTTCACAACAAAAATGAACCATCTATAGCATAACAATCATATATTACCTGCTGGGGTTTGTAGAAAATTCATTACAATATTAGCCAACTAAGGGCAAACACACAACTTTAACAAAAATTTTGCTGTTAAATACAGTGGTGACAAAGTAATTTTACTTCTGTCAGTGAATTGGACTTTAAAAACACATATTCTTTGCAACTATCAATTTCATAAAAAACATGTTTGATAAGACTGACAGTGGTACTTGTGGTTTGCTTTGTGTTGGTGTGGAAATAAATTATCCTGTAGGTCCTTTCTGAACACACTTCCAACAAGGACCTCCATGATACCGTATTTCTGCTCCATCACAAAGCATGGCACAAGTGTCACTGCCATTCTATGGCCACTGCCACTAGTACATCACTGGCAGTAATTAAATGAGCAGTACAACTCGAATGCAAGAGGCAATGGTAAAAATTATCTGTTGGCAAAACAATTGTAACAAACCAACACTTTTATAATACATTTTAGCTAATATTTAAAACTAAGGACTTTTTAAAGTTATTTAAACTAATATAAAAAAATTTAGGATTTTTTAAGGACTTTTAAGGAACCTATAAACCCTGGAGTTTCAGTACCATCCTACGCATCTCGTGAGTGCTATTTTTACTGCCGGGCGCTGATCTTCATAAAGTGTTTTTCCATATCACATGAAACATAATTTACATTCTACGATAATCTTGCTGCTTTAGCAAAGTGATTGCCATTTTGCCCGCCAAGTATGCTTCTAGACATAACCATACAACCTTACTCCTTACAGCCACACATTAAGTTTAATACTTATGTCCAAAGTCTTCACAATCTTGAAGATGATGTTCAAATTACTTTGAACTAACCAACAGTAATTATGTAAAATGGAGTGTTTTAAAATTTGTTTTAAATTTTTTTTTTCCCTACATTAATAACTTAACATCCAAAGGAAAGACAAGCATTAATGTCTTCTTGCAAAATTGTTTTAAACACCTGATTTCGAACCAAACACAAACATTTGTGGATCATTGTATGATTTTTTTTATCTGTAACATAGTCCTCTGAGTATAAATATAGATATATAATGCCTTCAGACACATTTGAGTAAGTAATGTACTGTAAAATGGGAGAACACACCTCACTGGCATTATAACTTTCATTTCCCACAGTTTTTCTTCCTTTTTTGCTTCATAAATTTACTACTACAATACATAATACCACATTAAGCTATTACAGACATTTTACTCTACTGTTACTCTAATGTTATGAAAGCCAAATTACCATAATATGACAGGCAGATGCATTTGCCAAGTACATACATTTTATGTACTGTATAGTTTATTATAATTTTAACTGGCCAGAAACACATTCCTATTTGCTGTTGACACACGACACATGCTGCTACCTACAAGCAGAGTCAGTCATCACTGAAAATAACTACGGGATACAGTTTGCTTCAAAAGTTACAACAAACACAAGTGCTCATTTTCATGTATGAGATATGCAAACTAAGTTATTTTTTAAAATAATAAATTAGATAACCTCTAAAACCTGAATAATTGTTCAGAGTTATATTTCCTTCACTTAAACAGAAGCACTCAACCTGAAAATTGGTGCAAAAACACAGTCTTGCAGTACAATACGTATTCTTCTATGAACAGGAAAGAAAATTAAGCTACCCATACTGGAGAATTTTTATAAAGCCTATGTAAAAATAAATAAGTATTACCACTAATAACAGAACTATGTGCTATAAGAAAATTTATGAGAAGCAAACACAAGTTTTACAGGGTATTAATTAGTGAGGTATGGAGTCGAACTGTAATTAAAAATCATGACGAAAAACCAGATTAATCAAGGTTTTTCAGAACTACATTTGAAGCAAAGTTCAATTTCACAGTGACAATGAAATTGTAACAATTATTTAACTTTACATTTAAATAACATAAGTCAACATTTTTTATTAACTTCAGACTGTTTATATTTGTCATTTATAAACAAGTATAATTGAAACAGCTGATTTGCAGAAGAGTCTAATTTCACTTAAATATAACAAACTAATCAGCAGACACAAATCATTCTAGAATATCAGCTAGCTACACATAAATTACTCACTCAACTCAGACAGAACATCATCATAATACAAATTTATTACACATCAGATCTAGATGTATAACTCGTCAGATCTTGCCCCACAAAAAAATATTTACATATTTAACCACCCTTGCTGTATGCATGTTACGATTTAAAGGCACAATATCACTGACAACAAAATACTACACGTTGTAACATGTGGTTACAGTGGTTAAGTAGATATACATATCTATGCACCTTTGTTTTTAGAGGTTGTTGATTAAAAAAATGAAATAAAGTGCAAACCAGAAAATTTTGATTTTTATAAGAAAATATTGTTTCAAAGTTTGGATTATATTTAAGCTGCAATTGGGTTCATCTTATTATTAATGCGAACAGGGATAACCTTAATACAGTTTGTTTTTCAACTACATACTTCCAGCAAAATGTGAGTACATTAATGTCTGTCCTAACACAAAGGTCCATGGGCACGGCTAATAATTGGAGTTCTACTTGAGTTAACGCTTCAGCGAACAATTCCTATTAGTACTTTCTGTTGGCAAAGTTTTTATTTCCTTTCTTCTTAAAAAGTAAAATTGTAATTAGTTTTTTTTATGTTATATGCTGCTGGTGAAATAGTGCACAACCATTACAAAAAAACTTATGCTTCCAATTGACTGTCTATCCATCCCTGAGAAATTTATAATATAGTAATTGTCACTCGTTGACTATTTGCCTATCTTTAAATGAAAATTAAAAATGTAGCCTTGTAGCCAGCACATTTGACACATTGACAGCCTAATGACATGGTGCCAATTTTGTTTTGCGACCTGGGTATGTATAGATATTTTAATAAAGTTTTATTCCTTCTTTGGCATCTGTTAACAAACCAAAGTTGTGAAATTAATAATTACACCCTTGATGTCATTTTTTTTGCCTTAAATTCATATTCCTGTATTTGAATGAATCTAAAAACCATGTAGAGCACATTATATGGCAATGTAGTTAGGCGTGTTTCAAACAATGTCACTACTTCTGTGATGATTACATGTTTCTTTGCATGCGTGGTCAAGCTGCTGAATTAACTTAATTCTATTTTCACCTGTCTTCATAAAATTGTATGTCTGACAAGCACAATCGCCACCCTTACTTCTTAAGAAGTTCCAATAACAAGTCTTTGATTTTAGATTATCCACCGTTCTGTGTGATGGATACTGTTAGTACTGATGAAGGTAGAGCACAAGCAGACGGTACTCCGACTGAGACTGGGAATACACCCGTCGCTGTGGACAGAGTAGGGCAAGCGTATGCTGAGATTAGAGGTGGTTCCAATGTGCCATCTGAGACTTTGCTAAATAGTAAACAACAAATGCAAGCTCGTTCGGATCAGAAATTTGAAAGTTTGAATAATGATATACAACAGATAAGAGACAACATAACATAGTCCATAAAGTACAGTGAAGTGTTGCGTGTCTGTGCGTTAAATGACACCAGACAGTAAATTGTTTGGAACGGGCCAAGCATAACATAAACTACAAAGTAATGCAGGTTTTAAGCAAAGATCTATAGCAAATGAGTATTGATACTGCTGACCATCTACAAACTACAAAAAAAGACATTAACAAAAATGTGAACTCCGTGGTGCTGCTATAAGTTCAATTGGCCAAATCTGAAGAAAAACTTGAGGCAGTTGTGTGAAAATGAGAGTTTTAGAAAAAGTGTCAGTGTTACTTTGAATAATGTCCAAGGCGAAGTAGAAAACTTAAAACAGGAGTTGCAGAGTAACCTGGAATCATTTTTGCAACATTTCAAACAGCACTTAAATTTAATAACACTTAGTTCTTTGGAAAAATACTCAGTGCTAAAAGAAATAATAATCTATTCTAGGATTGAGCAGTTAGCAACAGCTGTGGCACAGGTTAGTCGACTTATAGGAGCTTCTGAGCTACAGCAATGCCCACCAAACACAGCGGCAGCGATCCCTGAAATGCCTAAAGCAACAACAGACAAGTGCTTACATGAAAATGTAGTGTTCCCAGCCCTGTCAAGTGCAACACCATTGACTGTGTTCCACCATCCTGCAAAGCATTGGGTAAATGATATCCCTACATATTCCGGTAAAACTACAGAAAACTGCTAATTTTGTCTGGCTTTTTGAAGAATACTGTGTGTGCTTTGAGCTGAACGAGCAGGACACAATCAATTGCATCAGTTCCACCCTTAAGAATATGGCCTACTACTGGTGGGATTTATAAGAATTGTTAGTCATACAAACAATTTAAAGATAAGTTTCTTGCACATTTCTGGAACACAAAAACACAAATGGATTTACGCAGCACATTACAGGCCGAGAAATTTGACCCGAAAGAGGAAAGTTCCTTGAGGAACAATTGGGTGATATGTTTGAAAGAACCCATACTCTAGTGCTAGCCACGTCTGATAGTGAGTTTATAGCTTTAATTCTGTGCCAGCTGCCTCTATGATATCAAATGCAATTGTCTACTAGCTCGGTCTCATCTATTGAAGAATTTTGTGACGAGTTGCTGAATTTTGATCGATTGGAGAAATTGTCATGCAACTACCAGCAGTGCAAAACCAATCAAACTATAACTAAAAAAATCACCATTATATCAACAGTGGAGTGATATAGAAGGTGATTTGAGATAATAACCTGCAAGAACCCAGGGGAGCTGGAGTTAACATGCTACTTGCAGATGTGAAAAAAACACATCGTGGAGGAAGAGGCAGGCGTAGCAGACATAACAGACGATACCCATGATGGCTGGGGCAGAAGGCATTTTAACAAGGAAGATCAATAAACCATGGAAGGGAGACCAGTAGACGATGAGTCACCAGTCACGTGACACATAGAGATGAAAGGCAGGTGAATGGAGCAATACCAGTACAGGATCTGGCTTGAGAAAATCAGGAGCTTCCTCATAAGTGGACTACCTCACAGGGCCATACTAATGATGTAACATCATTGACATTGCCAGAAACCATGAACCAGCGATTGGGAGTACAGGATCCAAATTATCCACAAACAAGGTATTGGAATTGGAACCACAGAATAATGTCCATCCTAATGGAGCAATGATAAATGAAACAAACACTAATACTCATGTTGGATATTTTGAACAACAGTTTCCACTAAACCCTAATGCAAATAGTTTTCAACAAACACAACTGTACCAGACTTGGGGTGCGCAGAATGAAGTTTCCCAGAGTGGCGAACTAAATCTAAGGTAAACTACATTGGATCGGCATGACAGGATTTCAGCGAAATTTGTAGAGTGATGTATGAAATCGCTACGAACCATACTGACAGCTCACTGTCATAATGCCCTACAAAGTTGCAACGATAAAATACAGTAAGTGGAAACGGTAATGAATCAGACCGTACATGCATAAACAGATTACACACCCTATGAAGTTTTGACCCGCAGATGCTCGGAACTGTTCAACGCCCGATACCTACCCAAATTACCGGACATTATGGATGAGAACAGGGACTGCAGCAAGAAATAGTAAAATTAATAAAAGCACAATTGCATTCTGCAGCTGTAAGATCAACAAATTTTCCATTGGAGATCTGGTTTTGGTGAAGGCCAATCCCATTAGCCAATTGTGGACTAACGTGACTAAAAAAACTGTCTTTCCTTTATCAGGGCCCATTAATTGTGGAAAAGGTCATTAAGGAGAAATGCTATGAGTTGAAAGATCCAGAAACGAACCAAATCACAGGGTGCTATAATATAAGCTCGCTGAAGCCATATCATCCATCTGTTTTTAAACTGCCTGGTAGTCGATCACACTATAGGGGTAGGTTCACTACACTACACCGGCTAAAACTTTTAATAGTTGAAACAAATTAATATTTTATCAAAAATGTTTAAAAAATAAATTTTATATTTACTTTATACTTAGAAACAGTGCTGCAAAACTAATTTACTCTGCCGTGAGACAATTCCAGTGATATGAGTTGAAATTTGGTTTACGTACATTTATATAAACAGACTATTTAACGTAATGCACCTGAGGAATACAGAATACGTCTTCATACAGTACCAGTCCAATTCTGTGGAAGTGGCATCAATTTTTCCACCTTACAGTATGTACTTGCAGTGCATGTCGTATTCTAAAGTAAACAACCAACACAACTTCAAGAAATTATATTTACATCTTTTATGCACATGGGCTTTATTCTGAATTGGAATGGAAAACTCTGTGGCAAAAATCACTTTCAATTAAGTAGTTCTGTCTTGAAGTACGTATATGCTTGTCCAAATTTTGTTGCGTTGACCTCTTGCCTTAAAAAATTTTTCAAGACAATTTGTGAATATTTCATTATTTGACATCATCAGCTGCCACTGTCTACCATAATGTGACCTACCGGTGTTTAGGTTATTCTACAGTGTTGTTGAATTTTTGTTGTGCTATACCAAAATATGTATTTTTATGAAATTTCATATTTCAAAGAATGAATTTCATGGCACGTTAATAACATTTTAAAATGCTTATTCATTGATGTCAAAACCAAATTAAATACACTACACATTCTCTGAACCAAAAACTTATTCTGAAGTGAAAGTTAACCTCAATGTTCTGTGCACCAAAAAAAACCCCAACAACAACTTGGAGCAAAATATTTTTAAAAGAAATAAGGTATTAGAAATAAAGCTGTTAAAATTATAGCATAGGTATGAAACTATTAATAAGATAATGTGTTAGAGTAAGTGAAGAGATTTAGGCAGCTCTCAACAGCAGGATCTTGACAGCTGAATAATGTGTTAGATCTTAAACCCATTAAAACCAAGGGAAGTCACGCTGTCTCGCATAACTCTACTGAGAACCATACTTTATTTTTATTAGAAGATTTTATCAAGCAACTGGAATAGTAGCAAATGGGAGGGAATACTGTTAAAAATACTGACCTCTACTGACTACTTCTTAAGCAAAAATATTGACTTAAAATTTTTTCCTGCCAGAAATAAGAAATCCCCAAATTTTTTGGATGTAAAAACTGGAACAGAATTATGTAATGTATCCAGATAAACAGAGTTGAGCTTACATTAAATTAAGAAACAATGATTTGTTGAAACTACACACTGAAAACAATTCCTTGTCTTGGAAATATTATTTTAACTGAGTATGTTTTTTTTATATATATATTTTTCTATAGCTGTTTGACAAAACTATACTGTACACAATATTTGTTTCTTGGGCTGCTCAGAAAACACTACATCTTCATTTTTTTTAATGCTGGGAGGCACTGTTCATTCCTATTTACTAAAGAATTTGAAATAACTTTTACCACTTTATTATTTACAGTGTAAAAACATAAAAATACTATGTGCATACAAACATTTTACAAGCATAAACTATAACAAATTATTCAGTGCATCTATAAGACCCATTAGTCAATCAATCATCTTAAAAACATTAATTTCACGTAGGCACAGTCTTTTTATAAGTATGTACATATCAACCTGAAAACATTTTTCAAACATCTTGTCATTACTGTCAAATAATTACAAGTCTTTTTTGGGAGAATCATTCAAAGTATGACCACCAGCAATGTAAGGTAGAGAAACAGAACCCTTCATGTTGTATGTGTGTTGATAGTTCACCATTTCCACACCACTACTGTCATTTACATGCTGCCGTTTCTTCAACAGGTGCCCCCCAGTAAAACCTACCAAACAACCAAAACATTATTGTACAAACAAAAAATCAGGCCAGAAATACTTGGAAAATGCAGCTTTTAATAGTAAGGAACGTGACGACAATATATAATTATGGAGATACTATTTAAAAATATTACAATAATGTGACGACAGTAAAACAATGAGTAAACATATACAACAAACTCCCTTGCATTCTATGGCATAATTAATGAACACCAAACAAGCACAATACCCAAAAAAAAATGCCTTAGATTCATACTTTTTGAAAAATACCTTTCAAAAATCACCCCATTGTTTGTTTTTAATACATCATTTGATACAACCATCTAATACTGTTTTCAACATTAAAGTATTGTATTTTTTTATTGAAGGAAAATTTATTTATATTTTGTTTATAGCTCATAATATATATTTTGTAATCAATGTGAGTATTTGAGACAAGGGCTGTGTTGGCAAAAATTAGCAGTAAACAGTTACAAGTGAAATGTTATTAAATTCGTTTTTGGTATGATATCGGTAAAGAAAATATGACTTATGCAAATACTTACATTTTCAGGTGGCTGGAGGAAAAATCTTTTATTGTTACTTGTAATTAAAAATAGTTGTTTTGTCAGAAGAGCAGCACAAAAATATTTATATTGTGTGAGCAGCACAAAAATATGGTGCGCAAATACCTCTGGCTTTTTCTCTTAATATTTTTGTTTTTGCCAAACTTCATTGTGTTCTGCATTTGTAATGTTCCATGAAATTAGTGGATGGCGAATGACAGCTACAAGTTTTCAATTTTATTAGGTTTTATCCTTATTATAGCCAAAGTTGGGGACACGCCCACAAGAAAATCAGTATACCTTTATGAATATAACAATACTTCAGTGGTTACAACTTTAAAGTTGTCAAAATTGATTACATGACATATTCCTGGACTGAGTGTTAATTTATATTTTTAAAGGAAATAATTAAAAATTATTTAATAAAGTTTTTACTAACTGGGTTTTTAAACTACATAGGTAAGTTACAAAGCTGAGATAAATTTGTGCTCCTAATGCAGGCACAAATACATTTCAACATGTGTCATGCCAGATGAGAGTGATGTATGTACTTAAGAAATGGCCAATTTTGGCGAGTTCAATAGCGTTTACATTGGTTTAGTGTGGTCCAGTATTAGACGTATGAGGTTTATGTTTTTTACCGTGAACTACTTTTATGATAGTAATTAATTGAAGTTCATATCTGTTTATACCACAACCTTGTAACTTTCCCCGAAGTGTGTCAAACTTTTTCTGTGAACCGAATATTTCCCACAGCACCAATAAATTATTCAAAGTTCTAAAGCCCAATCAGAAAGGAAAACCTGTATACGCAAAAATATGAGGAGAATATAAGTTACTGTATTAGTGTGACCTCACCGTATTGTTTACAATGTTTACCATCATCTTTGAGTTTGTCACCATTATTGTTCACCCAAGGAGTTACATGATAAAATAATCAGCACAAGTTATGTGCATGAGTAACCTCTCTTTTCACTTGACTGACTTTTCATTTGTTTTAATATTTATTCCAGTTGAGGCTTCCTTTTAATCATCATTGTCAATCTCATTATCAGCAAAAGTTCCTCTTTCCCCTAAGTTTTAAACATAGTTAAACACAGTCTCTGCAAAATATTTACATGTAATATACATAACGTGGCAAAATGCTATATTGGGAATAACACTAATATTTGGACAGCTCAAAAACATATATAAAGCATTTGAAAGTTCAAACGTCAACATCACAAAGTTTTTGGCCTCCTCAGGCCTGTTCTGTGGTAGGTACAGATAAAGGTATAGTTTTTAGGAAACCAAATATGTTAGTCTAATTCTGAATGTTCAAAGGGAATGAGAAGATAAAACCAAATTGATACGCGCTCCTACATCGAGGTGTAGGTGGTTAAGACGCTGACACCCTCCCTAGTTCGTCAGGTAAGCCTACCGCAGCGTATTGGCGAATGTATTGGCCTGGTGGGTCATGATGGTTTCAGATTTCTTGGGAGGCCACTTGATGGGAAAGTACCGTAGGAAAAGAAGGGAGTCAAACGCCAGAGTAAGGCAGAACGAGATTGTTTCCCATCCAGGGAGTTCACTTTTCCTCACTACTAGGGTTGCTAAGAGACAGGACGCCAGTTGTCACGGGGTGTATCAAGTGTGAAGAGGTTTAAATGATCGTGAGGGTGGGGGTGGATGATCTGACAGGAGAGATCATAATTATTCATATGGGCCGCGTAAGCCGACGTGCGGGAATGTAATTTGTGGTAGACGATACTACGCAAGGCTTGGGGACTACCTTAGGTGGGAGTCAAACCTGGAATGTCCTCCCCAAAGCCAACTTAATCAAGCATGTATTGGGTTCGTCCTTCGGAGGGACTACCTTGGTTGGAGTAACATTTGCTACCGTTGGTGAAGTCTCCGGCTGAGCAGGGGGTATCCCCTCCAGATTGTATTCCGGCCAACAGGCACATAAATATTCAAAGGCGACCAATGATGGAGGGGTATGAAGGGTGATATTGGCCTAGGCAAGAACTCAGGTTACGAAGGAGGAGTCTCGACCTTGTTCATGGCTTCAGTATTGAGGTTGGAAGTTAATGCTCTCTGTAAGCCACAACGTTCTCTACGGCGTATGCGACACTTGGTTCCACCCTTCTTACTGCGTATCTGCGCTGTCCTCTGACCTTTCCGCCGACGTGCAGTCCTGGGTGCGTGACTTTTGCAGTCACACCCAAGGCCCTGACGTATAGACATGCAGTCCGGTATTGGGACGTCGCTGGAGGTAGACACGGGAATGCGGAAACTCACGAGCTGTGGTATGTCTTGTGCAGACTAAGGCTTTCTGCAAGCTTCATCTTCTGTAGAGTTCGGTGCGCCTCACGGCCAGTCTTCAGCAGAGTTTTACTGTTACACCTGTCGTAAGATTTACTGATTTACAATAAGAATACAAAAAATAATTATAATTATCCAGGAACTAAAGTTAAAATACCAGTAAGCAGCAAAACAATTTAAATTCACATAAGTTTTATTAAGTTACTTGGGAAAATGGGAAAGTCCCTGTTGATTTATAAACTAACAAAACAAGTTATAAATTGGATTACACAAGAAAACAGGCGAAAGTGAGCCTGATAAAAACAATAATAAATATAATACTAGTTTCAAATCTACGTAAAGTACGCTCTTTACAGCCTCTCCAAATTTACGGGGATTTATCCAGAAAGATAAATTAAGTCACAACGACCTGCTACCGCGGAGTCATGGAAGTTGATTGGGGTAAAGGGTGCAGAGTGCAGGACGTTGGATTACCTTCGCAGTCTGCAGAAGTGGTTGAAGCCATGTTGCAGGCTTCTGGATAGGTTGAGCCGTGTCGCAGGCTGGGGAGAGAAGAGAGAGGTCTTCCGCAGACCAGGGATTGCTCACTGACCTATGTGGCCGGTGAGCCTGGTGTCTCTGTCAGGCCATGCTCTTGGACTCTCTTATATAGTGAAAAATCCCTTGATCAGCGATCTTCAGAGGGTGTGGGGTAGAGTAACCTTCCAGCACACGGGTAGGTTTATCAGGGTTGCGCCTCCCCAGCAGCTCATTTCTTATCTCCCTGCATGGAAGCGATGACAAATTTAAACACCTCGTTCTGAGGCTGGCGGGATGTGATACTACAGGGCAGCAGAGTTGCTGCTATCTCGTGTTGTAGCAGGACTTCTTCCAGAGCTAAATGTAGGGTTGTGGTTCGTCAAAAATATTTTATTTATTCCGGGGGTGGCGTTTGCATGCATGATTCTGGGCGGGCCGTACATTCCATAATTAAACGCGTCAATCACTTTTACGTAAGCGGCTACCCAACACGTGGAATCTCCTTGCTCAGTACGTGAAATTACTTTGCCACTGTTTCAGACTTGCTCTGAGCTCTCATTGGCTCGAGATGGAGCAAAGTAATCCGTAGAGAACGCAAGTGCGCTGCACAGCATGTGAGCATGCGTCAATTGTCGACCCCCTGAAGCAACATAGACCAATCTCTGATGAAACCATTATTGCTTCAGGTGTGGGAGGCAGTTGCCTCAATCGGTGTACTTCTGCTGCTTCTCTAGCGTGCGCCTCTTCTGTGCTCATGCCACCAGTTTCCAAAATGAGCGTGCCTGTCTCTGGGTCATGCAAAATATGTTTACTATCAGTGGGGGATAACTGCATCTTCCTTCTTCCTCTTTATCGGACCTAGATCTTCCTAGTTTGAGGGCAGTTCGCATACCAAGTAACAAAAAGGAATTACAGTGAAACCCTGTTAAGAAGTTTAAGAAAAATACTGAAAAATGTGTGCTTATTAAGCAGGAAAACTTCTTAAAAGGGTAAAATTATGTATTTGTAACTGACAAAGTGCAAACTTTTTAAAGCTTACTAAGCAGGTAAACTTGTTAACAGAAAACTTCTTAAGAGGGTTTTACTGTATTTAAACAGTAGGTTGTACAATAAGTAGCTTGAACAAAATGTTTTTAAGTTTGTTACAATATTATCTCTGTCCTCAAGAATAAAAAGTGTAGCTAACAGAAGTGTATAAAATATAATCCCACTTGCAGAGGATTAGTAGTTGGGAAAGCTTACCGTGGCCCCTGTGGGACGAATTTAACTGGTCTGTTATTCAGTCAGCGCTGTCGCACAGTATACCAATTACATGTGAAAAGTGCGAGATTTAAGAAAAATAATTCTTATTACATCCTACACTACTCTGGGTTGGTTTCCATTACATGAGAAGAGATACAACACAAGGAGCAACTCTTTTAAAAGAAACCCACATGATAACACAAAACACTCAATGGTTAAATAGAAGCGTACCACTTGTAGGAGAAATCTTAAGGTTGGATTTGCAGCAGTTAGCTGTGCATAGGTACTCTTAAGCAAGGTTATACATTTTCTCGTTACTCTGCATGACATTTGTTTTCTAGGTTACACATTTTCCCTTGGCTTGAAAGATACGACTAAGAGGTTAACAAAAGTTACTTATTTATCTACTTCTTACATACGTAACTTGCTCATACTGAGCTACTGACATATGATTTGGTAATCATTTTGGCACTGGCTTCAATTACTTTATAAAAGGGGTTTCACTACCATGAAAAGTTTACGTGTTCCTGTGAGTTTCATTCTCTCTCAAGCAAACACACATAACTAGGATTACAGAAAACATTTTTCTTTCTACTTTTGATTTACGTACATGGGCGAAGGCTTTCTCTACCTCAGTTAACCAGGCCTAAACTACAAAATTTTCCGAATTTCCCTCCTTTTGAGGTTACATGGGGATTACAAATTTGTTACTTCCTAATGCTTAAGTCTAACAGGTACACTGGGTGAGTTTACTCTCAGTTATTATTACTGGTTCTGCGTAATGATCTCAACTTTTTTACGCATGTTGGCAGCCTTACTTGCTCGGGGCGAGAAAAGATTTCTCGTGACTTTAACATACAGTGCTATCTGACTCAAGCATAGAAACTATTTTTATGATGGCAGTATAGGTTATATTTACGAGACTAGATCTCTCAGGGTTAACACAATTCTCTCCTTAGCATCACAAAAACTAACTTCTACAATGGTTACTTCATGTTTACATGGTTACTTTTCAGCTCACTGCTAAAATCTAAGAATTACAAGGGCGTCCTCGTTAAGGCAAGTTACGTTTCCATTGCTACTGTCTGGGTTAGTACAATTAATGCAAAGGTGAATTACAACACCTACAACTCATCTTATCAGGGATTGTACTACTCTTACAAGGGGTTTCACCTTAGTGAAATATACTTTGACTTTTGTTGACATAGCAAGAAACACAAAAGGGGGTTTGATAGTTACATGACCTGTACACAAAATACACTTATAAATTTTCTGAGTTTACATAAGTTCACAGGGTAGCATCTTTTGGCGCTAATTGCATTTTAAAACAAAAATTTTTTAAGAAGGTTGCGAATTTCCCAGGTGGCAGTTTCGGCATACTCACAGTGGTCTCTCACCTCATGCTCTCACTCAAGGTTACAGGAGGGGGTTCTTTAAACAAGGTCACCCAGTAGCATTGCGAGGAATGGAGAGGGTTACATCATTCATGTTCACGGGTATGCAGATAGGCTTCGCTTACGCGTTCACACTTCCTAACAGTGCTCACGGGATTCTGGGTTGTTACGTTAATTGCGTCGTACTAAGTTTCAAATAGCAACAACCAAAATTTGTCAATTTCTCATTTACTGCTTATGTTACGAGAGCACTTGGAAGATTTTTGAGGATATGCAAACATAAATTTTCCAGTCTGCTTTCAGGTTTCACTCTACATTACTTTTACCTCCACAAATAAACTTTCTGGCAAGCTAGGGACGAAGTTCTTTTAATACAAAATAAATTTGTTATTTTTACTTTATTGGTGTCCATTGATAGGAGGTAGGTTACAATAATACTAATACTTATTAATGTGTGGGACCTCGGTTCCTACAAATGTGATTTTTGTTTTGAATTCTCAACCTTGGGAAAACAAGTTACAAGATTACACAAAATTTACTCTTGGTGGGGGGTGCAGGTACACTCATCGCATTGCCTATCCTAACTGGCTACAATTTTGGTATGGGTGTTTCACTGACACCTAGCCTTCCCTACTAATCTATCTAACGATCTCTTGTACTCTCATTTAATTTAGGTTGACACATGCCACTTATACAACTAATTTAATACGATTACGACTCATCGCCAAGGGTACCTATTCCACTACTACAGACGTGAGAGACACGTTGCCTACCCTACAGGCAACAGGAGCTTATGAGCAAATTTTTTTTACCTAGAGGATAAGCAACCCGGCAGGCACGCAGCCCCCCCCCCCCCTCACCTGACACGAAATTCTAATTTTTCAACCCGAACTTTTCACGGTGCCTCGGGACTGGGTCGTAATAGAGAGGTGGTTGCAATAGAGGAGTTTTACTGTATTTGTTTGAATTTACGGTTGGAGACAGAATACGCCGTGCAATGCCGACAGGAACCGGGAGATTTATTTAAACCAAGTTAGCCTGACTGTGGAACCCTTTCAGGTGTCTGCACGTCAGAAGACATACATATTCGACGGCTAACTGTTTCTTCCCGGTCACACAATAGCACTAAGTCAGTGCTCGTAGGGGAGAAACAACGACGCCACAACCACTAGAAACACTTTCACATCATGAGGGGCGACAGACTCAGGTTATTTCTCACCACTCACACTAAGTCAGTGCATGGTGACCGTAGCCTGAAGTTTTGCCGTTCAACCTAGTGCGAACGCACAACCAGTAGACATTTGGTGGTCCCCATGGCTCCACGTCCCTGATCAGTCTGCATACTGTGGGGGATCAGTGGAGACACTTATCGAGCTCGTGCCGGCAAGTCACTATTGGGTTACACTGTCAAACCTTCCTGCCTAACTGCATCACATAGGCTGTCGAACTATTTGCCCTATGCCTCAAGAGAAGAGGAGTGGTAGAAAATCTAAGGAACAGTTCCTGGCTCACTCTGCTCTCACACCATGGATTGCACTACCATATCCTATGCAGGAGAGACAGGTGGAACGGGATTGCGCCGCCAACTTAGACGTCAGGCAGTTGCGCATGCTCCAGTTCTGGTAATTGACTTCCCAACTTGTATCCGCATACATTCAATGAGTCACCCTGTGGTAATAGGGTTTCTGACCGGTACCGATGTGCGACTTGGCTGGAACAACCTCAACTTTTGGACCAATGAAGCACACCTGTGGAATCTCCAACCCGGCGTAGACGGAATCCATCGCGTCTAGATGAAACCTACCCCAACCACAACACCCAAGAAGATGGAGTACGTAAGTGCTAACCAACACCCATCGCCTCACGCCGACTACCTAAACCAAACTACCACGACTTTGGTCTAGCGGACAAAATCCTCGACCAAAGTGATAAGTCAGTCTAATAGGGCACACGTCAAGGTTCAGGCATTCCTATCACTATCACTCCCTACTAAGTGGTTACCTAAGGGGTTACAGGCAAGGGGTGCGTGATAGTCCAATTGCTGGTGTCTGCCAGGTACTCACTCAGTTGCTGGCTGTGCTGATTGTTGGCGCTTGGTAACTCGTTACAGCGGGCGCTCTCATTTGTGGGGCGCTGCAGCAAGAGCGGCAGGCCAATAATATGTAGTAGGTGCCCTGCATGGCATCTCTCGGTAGCGTTCAGAGACGTGGTACGTGTGCCTTGCACGTAGAGGAGTCACTCGTGACATGGACCCAGTTGTAGGCGACTGCATGGGATCAGCATCCTGGGTCCTGGTGGCGTCTGCTTCCATAACAGCTGTTGGGCTGCTAGTGACATCTTCTTCATGTATGACCCTCGTAGCAGTGGCTGTTGTTGCCTCGTGACAGCTGCGTGGGTGAATGGTGCACGGTACTCACTTAAACTGTCAGCTCCTGGTGGTAGAGGGATGTTCCAGGTGACCATAATGCTCACGGGCGGACGATAAATTACATTTACTGACTTTGCGACCTGGGTGTAGGTTTTCTCCTCCTTTCCAGCCTTCTCTGTAAGTCATCGGTGTCAGTTGCTACATTTACCGTTGCTTAAGAGGGCTGCGGCAGGCTTCCTTACTTCACACGTCCACTCTCTCCATTATTTTGGGGAAAGGGGTAGGATTAATAGGGTAGCAGTGCGTGCAACCTAGTATCCCTATTGTGAAGGGGCTCCGCCGTTTCAGGGGGAGGGGTTGCCGGGACCGATCCCGGCGGGAGCGGGTATACAGCCGTGTCCAGGTCGTCGTCCAGTGTGGGCGCTTCTTTTGCTGCGGGAGAGGACGGGGAGACTCCTTCACCGCATGCGGGTGACATCTCGTGTGTTTCTGGCAATTGACAGACAGGTGAGGGGCAACAAGGAAAATTAGGGTTGTTTGCGGCCTAACCGCCATACTCTCGGGGGTGACTGGAGGGTCACCTACCTCCAGTGGTGTATTCCTAGCGATCCGACTTACTGGTGATAAGTGATCAGCTGGATCGCACCATGATGGCGTGGGGTGGACACAAGGTGGTGTCCGGCGGGGTCTGAACAGAGAACTGATACTAGAACTGGGCATATTATAGAGTCTCGCAGAGGAGAACCTCCTCTGGAAGTTCTCCCTTGGGTACGTGCGGTAGGATGGGGGAGGGGGATGCTTCGTCCACCTCTTGGGTGTCCGGGGTTCGGTTCTTGCAGGGGGCTCCGCCCCTGATTGATTCCCGTTCAGGCTGGGACATTAATGAACCTGGACTCGTGAATGTATGCGGACGGGGCATACAAACATCTGTTGGAGGCTAAGAGGCCTCCCATTCGGTGGGTTGCTGTTTCTTACCGCGTTTTTGTTCCAGTGGAAGGGAACACTGTCATTGGAGTTACGCAGACGTGCGCTTAATGGGCGAGGAGGAGAATTGCATGTCTTCTGGGGTTGCCGCCTCGGGCAATTCCGGTTAAGTGTCGGCCCGTACAGTGCCAGCAGTATGACAAGGGGGCGGCGGGGTTCGGCAACGCCATTATGTCTCACACTGTGGCCAGTCTGGGGAAGAGGGCTGGACCGGCGGCCTTGGCACATGCCATCTGTTCCTTCCCGGGGAGGGGACGTTCATTCATTTCCACCTCCCTTGTCCTATCGGCTAGCTCCTTGACAGTCTGCGGTCTCAGGAGTTAACAGAAGGTTACGCAGCGAGGGCAGGAGGTTGCGGGTTATACACCTGACATGCTGCCCTTCAGTCTGGTCAGGGTATTCCCTTTTGTGAAGGCGTTCCTTTTCCCTTACAAACAAATTGACTTCCTTATCACTATGCTGTACACAGGAATGTAGATCCGCTACGAGATCTGAGAGAATATAGTCGACTGAAAAATGTGAGACAGGCTGGGATTTAAACTGGGGCCATCCCTCTACAAATTCCCCATACTTTTCCCACCATCTCCTGGCGGGCCTGCTAAGTTGGTGGCGAACTCTGCTCACCCACCAAAGTTTACGGAGAATGAGATGTTCCGTCAGATCCCTTTCGCACTGAACGATAAATTTCTCAGGGTCTTCAGAAGGTTTCCCGTGAAACTCAGGCATGGTTAATTCACAGAGTAGCCCTAGAATGACCGGGCTGTTCCGGTGAATCGGGTTGTGTGGTTTTTATGTCTGTTCCCTTTGACAGACCTCACACATATACCTGGCCTGGGTTCTGGACACACTCGTCGACTCAGCCTATGCACGAGTGATGGAAGTCACTGTTACACAGTACACAGTGGATGATGTATTGTCCCTGCCCTTCATATACGGGCCATTGACAGACCCGTACGTCTACCGATCTACAAGACGGGCACCTGTATTTCAGGCAGTCTGTGTAGTGTGGCGTGTCGGCCCATCCAAGACACGTGTAATGATATTCGTGGTGGCAGTAATTGCACATGATGGAATTCATGCTGGTGCCTGGGCACGAAGGGATGGGGAAAGGCATGTTGATAGCTCCGGCAATTTTGGTGGCTGCTAGTGTACCACGTGCTTCTACCAGACTCGCTTCGGAGTCTGACATGGTAGTTAGTTTGGTTGCCATGGGGTGTATACTTTGACTATCTGAAGTCGTGGGTGGGCTCCTTTGCAAGGAGTTGCTGAAAGGGGTGGGGAAGTGACTGGCTAAGTCCTAGTTCCCAAGTCTGAGCTATATGAAGCTAATGGCCCCAGAATGGGCACCAACTGATGCATGCTCTTACCTCGAGGGGCATGTGGTTAAGGCACTGACCAGCCTCCCTAGTTCGTCAGGTAAGCCTACCACAACATGTTGGCGAATGTATTGGCCTGGTGGGTCATAGCGGTTTCAGATTTCGTGGGAGGCCGCTTAATGGGAGGGTAGCATCGGAAAAGAGGGGAGTCAAACCCCAAAGTGAAGTGGAACGAGATTGTTTCCCTTCCAGGGAGTTCACTCTTCCTCACTACTAAAGTTGCCAAGAGGCGGGAAGCCAGTTATCCCGGGTTGTATCAAGTGTGAAGAGGTTTAAACGATTGTGAGGGTGGGGGGTGGATGATCTGGCTGGAGAAATCGGGATTATTTGTATGCACTGCGTAGGCCAACGTGTGGGAACATAATTTGTGGGAGACGATACTACGCAAGGCTTGGGAACTACCTTAGGCAGGAGTCGAACCCGGACTGTCTACCCAGGTAGAAAAAGCCAACTTAATCAAGCATGTATTGGGTTCGTCCTTCAGAGGCACTACCTTGGTTGGGGTAACATTTGCTACCGGTGATGAAGTCTCCAGCTGAGTAGGGGGTATCGCCTCCAGATCGTATTATGGCCAACAGGCACATAAATACTTATTCAAAGACGACCAATGATCGAGGGGGACGAAGGGTGATATTGGCCTAGGTGTGAACTCGGGTTCCGAAAGAGGATTCATGATCTCGCTCATGGCTTCGACATTGGGGTTGGAAGTTAATACTCTCTGTAAGACACAACGTTCTCTAAGGCATGTGCGACACTTGGTTCCACCCTTCTTACTGCGTATCTGTACTGTCCCCTGACCTTTCCGCTGATGTCCAGTCCTGGGGGGCGTGACTTTTGCAGTCACACCCAAGGCCCTGGCATATAGACATGCAGTCCGGTATTGGTATGTCACTGGAGGTAGACGCTGGAACACCGGAAACCCAGGAGCTGCAGTATGTCTTGTGCAGACTAAGACTTTCTGCAAGCTCCATCTCCTGTAAAGCTCGGAGCACCTAACGGCTTGTCTTCAATGGAGTTTTACTGTTACACCTGTCGCAAGGATTTACTGATTTACAATAAGAATACAAAATGTAACAATAATGATTCAGGAACTAAATTTAAAATTATGGTAAGTGAAACAATTTTAATTCACGTAAGTGTTATTACATTACTTGGGAAAATGGAAAATCCCAGTTAATTTATAAACTAGCTAAGTAACTTATAAATAGGATTACACAAGAAAATAGGCGAAGGTGAGCCTGATAAAAATAATAATAAAAATAATACTGGGTTTAAATATACGTAAATTACGCTCTTTGCAGTGTCCCCAAATTTATGGGGATTTATCCAGAAGGGTAAAAATAAGTCGCGACAACCTGCTACCGCCGAGTCATGGAAGTTGACTGGGGTAATGTGTGCAGAGTACAGGACTTTGGATTACCTCTGGAGGTGTGCCGCCCTTATGGTCAGCTGGTGTAGTTATGGACGAGCCTTCTTCAAGCTGCAGGGATGGTGCAGTCTACGCAGTCTGCAGAGGTGGTTGAAGCCATGTTGCAGGCTTCTGGAGAGGCTGAGCTGTGTCGCAGGCTAAGGAGAGGAGAGAGAGGTCTTCTGCAGACCAGGGAGTGCTCACTGACCCCATCCCGCTCTTAAGTAGCGCTTGTTTTCTTTCCAACGCTTTTAGTTTAGAAGTTACATCTTTCTTTACTGGACAAAGCCAACTCTTTGCATCATCCTCAAAAAATTCGGTTACAGACTGCATAATCACATCTACACCTCAGGCAGCTCACGTTTTATGGGAATCCCGCATCAATGATCAAGAAGAGAGGGAGCGGTACGCGTGACACTAACATGCACGCCTAGTGCTTCCGTTGTAATGCTGTTCTGTGCAAATTAGATCTGTAACAGTGAGACTATATTACACGCGATGAAAGACCACAGATTAAACTACACCCCCATCTTTGTACTGTCTCTTGCCGTTTAAGGAAACTGCATAGGTAAGCTATAAAAATTTGATAGTTGAATGTTTTCACAAATTTTTTCTACAAGAATAAACTTTATGACTAAAGTAATAAAAAAAAAATAAGGGATAGATAGTTGTATTTTATCTTTTCTGACCAAAAGTCCTATTTGCAGAATATTTATTTACAGAGATATGCGTATTCACGCAAAAAACTATATCACAGAAAAGTGAGCATATTTGAAATCAACCTTTGAAAAAAATCCCTGCCCACAACTATGTACATATATGCTACCACATACACTGGCATGCAGACTTACAGTTAACTTGGCAGTGAAAAAACCAAAATATTTCCAAGTCTTGACGTATTGCCATTTGTAATGTTTAGATTTATGGTGAATCAAGTTTGTGTTTTACGATTTATACCCATTAGAACATGAATTGACATGTTAGTATATTTAAGTTCCTAAAAATTTCATGTTTCGATTTTACTGGCTCATGGATAAAGTCATTAGGCTCAAGGCAATGCAAATATGGTGGAATGATACAAACTGAGTACAATATAAATTTTACGCACTGCTTTCGAAAGTACTCAGTTTAAATTTGAAAAGCTTAACACACAAAAACTTGGGCAGCTGTTTAGTGTTTAAGTTCCTCATTCTGTCTCCCTCTACCTTTCCTGTGTTCTAAATGAAGTCAATTCCATACCCTCTCCTCCCCCCATTCCCTTCTGTCAAGTTGAAGGTGCTTCTCTAACAGCATGATAGCACAAGAACCTCACCCTGGTCGCAGAATGAAAGCATTAGTGGGACAGCTGGGGAAGTTGAGCTACACTTCCTCATATACTTCAGTCTAGGGACTTCTAAGAGCACCTTAACCTTGACGTGTGCCGTGTTCCTCTCCCTATAGACAGTTTGCCCACTGCTCAGCAGTACAGCAGCGCAGCACCCATCCGCACTATACTCGTATGACCAGTGCATTGATGTTTCAGTGCCACACATGGAGAGCCGAGCAATGTGTAGAGCAGTGCAAGTCAGTGTAGCAAAGGGTCAGGATGGTCAAGCGCAGCATGATATGTAAATGCTAATAGGGCTTAAATTGCAAGGGCTTTACGGCAGACACCATGTGATCCAGAATCATGTGAACACCAAAGACGCCCTGTGAAGCAGCCCGTTATTTTATTAAAGCATTGAAAGGGTTTGTTTGTTATTTCAATTTACGTATTTACATTTCACGTGTTTTCATCCTTACATCTCACCCCCTTTTTTGCAAATGTTTTTATGTTTTTTTAATGCAAAGTGCTTTCATGTAATGTCAATTTGCAGATACGGTAAGTGGCAGAGTATTTATGTGCACAGTGTGTTAGCAAATAGTTCCACGTGGATCGCCTGCCCGCCAAAGCCGATCAGTGTGTTGCGTGTAGAGTTTAGTCTTCACCCAGAGTCTCGAGGGGACGGATGTGTGTCACCGTGTCTCACGATTTCATGCATCTGGGCGGCCATCATCTTTTGCACCTGATTAGTTAGTTTACAATAGCATTTTAATGTACCGGAACCTCGTTTTTCAGCCGCTCGAGAAACCACCCTCTGTTTCCCCCAGTGTTTGCATCACCTGGGGGAGTTTAATCTTTATTGAATAGTTCACGACCTTCTTATAATTTTTGTGCAGCATCACCCTTGCCAGCAGGTTAAGCCCGGCACGCAATTGTGTGTTTCCTGGAGAAACAGTGTAACAGAACCTGCAGTACAAGCCAAGTTGAACTGATGCATACATTTTTATTTGGGGCATGTCTGCCATCCAGAATAGGCCACAGGGTCACAAGCAAGGGTCTAATTAATTTCACTAAATTCATCAAAAGAGCAATATGGATGATTTCGCAGTGGTGATTCGGCCCAACGATCCAGAGATCTACATAAGTTTGCTCTATGCCTCACGACATCACGCCCTCGATGTCTGGCACCCAGTTAACAATACCATTCCCCACCAAATTACCAACCCCAATTATTCACCACTTCTAACAATGTTCCTCTACCCACTGAGGTTCCACGACACCACGTCAACCTCAATGTTTACAGAGAATTGTGACATTTGTGACAGCTCAGCTGAGGCAAAGGTAAGCTGGGAGGCAAAAGTGAATTGATTAGCTCAGTAAAAAAACTCCAGCTGGAATTACAAAAAATTATGGATGCAGGAAAATTACACTTCATAAAATGATCTACGGAACTCCTTTACCAGTGTTCTAAAGGGTAGTTTAACCAAACTGTACCCAGTATTTACTGTGACATTACACAGCAAAAATACCAACTTCCAAAATGACAGGGATCAATCCTCCTCCAGCTTGAACGAATGTGAGTGAGTGAAGAAATTTGAACAGCTGCTAACAGCGCTGTTAGCGTCTCGAGAGCAGATGAGGGTGATTGAGGTGAGAATGGAGCAGCATCGGAATGAAAGGGTTAGGAAACAGGTGATCCCCGAGAAAATCAGTTGACCAGTGGCATTGTCCGGCACAATTCACACATGTGAAAACCTGGGAGTGGCCCGGCCAGGGATTGAACCCGGTTTGCCTTGGTGGGAGACAAGCAGGTTAACGAATGTGAATGCGGATACAGGTAAAAGGTGCATACCTAAAAAGCCACAGCCAACAGCAGCAAGACCACCAATCTTCAAACCTGCCAGCAGACCAACCGGGCCTCCCAAGCAGCCTCCCAATAGTGCTCCTGCAACTGGATACATTGCAGCCTTGTATCTCGCTGCTTTGTAGATACTTGTCGCTCCTGCAGAAACATTTTCCCCAGCTTCCTCTACGTTCATGTCAATCTGATCAACTGTATCCTTGTGTTCCTGCCAAAACACAAATATCATGTCTTGTGTGATTTATGCAGGCTGTAGTGGATCAAATGTCACAAGGTTTATTAACTAGGGAAACTTATTAATAGGGTTAAATTACACTAGTGTTTACAGATCTGGTGGGAAATCACATCAATTTAGTAAGCAGGAAAACTTTTTAAAAGAGAATGTCTGAAATAATTTTAGCGTTAATATTTTTATACAGCAACATTTGCCCAGTCATTACCCATGTTACTTGGTATTACAAATTCAGATGCAGCACACAAAATGCTATTTTTAACATTCTCCAAATTATTTCCACTACAGTATACTGTAAACCTAACATTACAAAATAATTAATATGGCATGTATTGAATGATACTACTCGTAGTGAAAGATCATTATTTTGTTATAAAAGTTTTCCTTGTGTGATGCCTTTCACATAGTTGAATACAGTTAAACACTATTTTAATGCCCCCTGCCTTCTACAGTACTACTTTTGTGGTCTCATTTACTATTTTTACATCAGTTATGGTGTATCAAAAAAATTGTACTTGGTAAAGTGGTAGCATGCTCAACTCACATTCAGGTGGTCACAGGATTATATAAAACTGGTTGCATTCTTATAGAAGCTGTTGTAACTTAATTATAAGCTAACTAATGTCACTTGGTATAACACATCTGGTGGTGTTCAACATTGTTCACAATTTACAAATGCTGGCTATCGAGTTAACTTTATGGTTGTGAACTTAAAATAATTAAATTCAGAGAAAATTTAAGGTAAGACAATCTGAAAGATCAAATCACAATGAAGTAATTATGATACTACTTGGCTGGATATTTGTGTGTCTCAAAATTGCATCTACATCATTCTGGCCTAGCTCTAATTTACTAACACTGTTCACAATAGTGCTGCATACCACATTTCCACAGCTTATCAATTCCAGATGGAATTCAAAAAACTAGTGATCCATAGAAATGCTAACTACAGAGCACTGGTATCATCAAAACAAACATTACATTAAATGTGTCAACATTTTGTAATCTATGAAAATTATTAATTTATGTCTTGCCTCACTATCAGAAAATAAAACTATATTTTTGTTTATAAAAATTCTGTTTCAATTACCAAAATGCTAAAACCAATTTTACACTCGAATACTAGACTTTTTTTTTTGGCCTCCAGGGCATTCTATTATAAATCTTTTGTGTAACATTTCTCTGTTCATCTTTAAAATATTCTCGAATCTCGAACTCATATCCAAATCCATGTTACCAAACAAAATTCTATCTTTTAAAACATTTTTTTTTTACTGTGGGAATAAACTGGGTACACAACTACAGATAATTCCAATCATGAATGTACAGACTAAACAAACAAAATGATTCTAGGTGAAATTATAAAGATATACTAAAAAAAAATATTTAATGTACCAGTGAACTACTTATATTATTGATTACCACTGATGTCACGAGATAAATTACTGATGGGAATGTGCTGTCAAGCTAGGTTAGAAAGCTGAAAGAACTTAAATTGTGCCCTTAAATAGTGTAAGCCTGTATCTAAATAAATATTCGTGTAGCTTTCAGTATCGTTAATCTATGCTCCATATGTAACGGATATATAAAATTAAGTATGTAAGGTAAGGTTAAGATGTGCAAAGTTTGATCACATGCTGTACACATTCCGTGTTGTTTCTAACTAACATGGCGAAATAAGCACATGGTTGTTTTTCCTTTCAATTCTACACTCAAGGGTACTTCCGTGAAGTTTGAATTAGTGTAGAGGTGGTACATTGCCACCGTGTTATATACTCTCTGAATATAACACGTGATTTCTAATTATTCTCGGTGTGCTAATTTCTCTAATGTCACTGTGTCGTTTCCTACGTACACACCGCCCGCCAGAGTGAACCCGGCAGACAATGAACTATTCACAGCCAGAACACCCACACTTTACAGGAGCCACCCGAGCCTTGCCCCTGGGTAAAGTTTGATACAGCCTCACACTAGACACTCCTCCACCAGGTGAATCGAGCAAAGTTATTCCATACTCCACCGGCACTCTTTATCGGGCTGGAATGGAGATGGAACTAACTCTGATTGATCAACTCTTGTGGATACCACACCTAAGTTTCCTGTCAGGCAGCTTGAACCAGCCCACCGCTCTGTCAACAGCTCTCTACGGGGCCAGACGAAAGGAACAAGTGGTATAGTTCCTGCCTGTTCAGATGCGATTACTTAGAAGTAAATGTTAGGGATTTGAGTCGCCGGCTTGCCTTCTGCTAGGTAGTACTGTTTCTCTCACTCATGCTGTACTCTCGAAAGAGAGGGTGTAGAAAAGTTGAGAAAGACAGCTTACACCTCCGAAGGTAATTCGAACTGCAAACCAATCCCTTCTACTGCACCTAGCAGATCTGTCTAAGTGGGGTAGAGTTCACACAGCCCGCCCTACTAACAGGCCTCAACCCTCAGCTCTCCCGAAACCATTATTTCCCCCTCTTATTAAGATTCTGGCACCCCGCAATCCTTGGTTGAAGCACAAGCCTGACTACAGAATCCCGAACCAGTGGTTTACTGATTGCCTCACCTGCAGCCAGCCAGTCTTCCACCGACGACTGGCCCAACAAGAGCACTGCATGTCTTGGGAACGACCGCAGTGGCCACTAGTCAACACAATGAGAGGGACAGTCTTCAGCCAAGCAAGTTTCCAAAAGGTAAATCTTTGAGTAAGGGCCGGCCAAGGGCCGTGACAATGTCTCTGGACTTAGTCATCCTTCGACAGGTGACCAGACCTGTCTTGTACACTAAGGTGCCCCTATGTACATCATCATTCTAGCGTCACGAACAAAAACTGTAAAATTGGTCACCCCCGAAAACCTCATTTTTCAAAAGTAACGTAAATAAGGTTTGCGTTTCACTTAACCTCCTACGTCATTGGCCAAAGTTGACGTGAATAGCCCTAACACATAGATTCCCCCACTCTGGGTACGCATCACCAGCAATGTAAAAATGTTCATTGAATAACATTTTTGTATTTGCACGCATATTATATATATATATATAATAAATGGTAGACATCTACTACAAAACTTAAATTATTTCGTAATAAAACAGAACTAAAATTGCTTGAATATAATTATTTATGCATGTAAACAAAAATAATGCTTTATAAATTTCTGTTAACTTTGTGTGTATATGCCGTCCTGTGCAAATCTCCATTCTGCTACCTCCCTCACCTCAAAAACGTTCTTTTCCACATGTACAACACAAAACTATACTTGTGTTTTAGTTTTGCGAATAGCTATGTACTCAAGCTTTAATTTTTATATCCTTTATACAACAAAACTTAGTCAAAACTGTCTTAAAATTGTATACTTCCAGAGTTTAAGGGCTCTCAGTATTTTTTTTATCTTTGAGTAAGAGGCTATTTAAAAAAATGTTTTACATTATAGAAAAATTTGTGGGTTAACTAATTAGATTTGTTTATTCATTGTTCCAGTTGCATATATTCTTCACTCTAATAACTTAACAATTAACAGAACTACTGTACACAAATTATACGCAAAAAAAAAAAAATGGGGATCAAACATACATCCTCTTCCAAGATAAAATAACCATTGCGCTGTCGTCTCAGCCACAGAGTCACAAACATGATCCTTGTTCTTTTAAGATATTGTGGGAATAGGTCACTAGGTTACTAATCCTATGATCCTAGTATATAATAGGACAATCTTTGTCAGTCTGTCCCTCTTTAATACTTCTAAGTCCCTTGAAACTGAACAAAAGTTCTTCAAATTTTGCAGAGCGAATCCTCATGGTCAAATGCAGGTCAAGTTCGAATTTCAGCAAGATCAGATTACGCAATCATGACTTTAGACCCTAAAAACTCATTTTTTAATTACTTTTCCCTATGAAAGTTTTGTATTAATGCATAGAGATATGAAGGTAATGGAATATCATATTTGTTTACTCTAAATGTCTCGCTTCAACGTTGAGTTAATTAAGTAGAACCACAGTGGTCAAGTGGCCATAGTGATTCCAAGTGGGGCAAGAGTGGCCCAGTGGATAGAGAAATATTAATTTTTTTTTGTCTTTGTATGATAGCAAAATTTTTTAACATTGTAAATATTCTAGGCACGTGACCATAATGAAAAAACGGTCACGGGCTAAACCCTCAGTTACGTTATAAAAAGATGACTGAATACACATGTATAGGCTGTTCACGTTAAAATGAGCACTTTTGAAAGCCCTACTTAAGATATACTTGTATGCACATTGTGTATTATTCCGCTTTATGTAAAATTCACATTGCCATGGGCCTCATCACTTTGTTCATGCATCGGTCAAGTGGAACTGTGAAATTATTAGAAAAAATAAATATTTTAAGAACCTGCTAAATTTTACACACTGATGCATTAAAAACACAGAAAGCTAAATAAATAAATTTAAATTGTCACAAATGGTTACCTAACAGTTTTTATTTGACATTAAGATAAGGAACTACTTTCCATCTATCGTTACCAACTTTACTGGGCGCATTACACTCTGTATGCCCATTGAAGTATATGCACGAATGGGCAGTGACTTTTTCTACGGTTGATTTCAAAAGTGCTCACTTCATCGTGAACAGCCTTTACTCACCGGTTGTACTCATGGATAGACACACACAAAAGTCAGACAAAAACATTTTCCATGCAAATGAACTGTCGCGAAGAGTCGCTAGCTAGGCTAGCTTCTTCAGGCAGTGAGTGATGATACACTGCCACGACACACCACCTTAAGAAGCTAGCCTAGTCAGCAAAAGTGATGACCGCACATCCAAGTGGAAAATGTTTTCTCTTGACTTTTGTGTGTGTCTATCCACAAGTACCACTTGTGTATTCTGTCTCGTTTTTAAATTGTTCATTTAACACTATTTACTGGCAATGTACATTAACCATCAAACATTTGTATGTACATTTATTTTAAAGATCAGCGTATTCACAGAAACGAATACGTATCTTTTGGCACTAGATAAAAATCCCTGTATTGGCTCTCACAATATACCTACATTTTCTCTGTGTGTGAAATCTACTGATAATTTATAGTACTATTTTGACATTCCCATTTGGCACAGAAAATAAGGGAAAAGTAAATTTCACATGGCACTTTTTTTTGTATGCACAATTAACTGCAATATTTCATTTTTTGACATTTATTTTCAATACATTGAATTCTAGACCAAACCAACTAAATATCAGCTAAATATGTGTGTAAAAGATAATCACGTCATAATACCACCTGCTCTCATTGGCTGAGGGCATAAATCAGCAATGAAACTTGTAGCGGAAATAATCAATTTTTGTGAGCAGAAAGTAAGATACCTAGCCTTTAGCATTGCACTCAGGTAGCCATTACTTTAATGTAGACATATTCAAGTACGTTCAGCTGTAAGCAAAAGACATCATGTGTATCTCACAAAGAAAACTGTTCTGTGTATGGCTGAGTTAAGGCAGTGCCAACAATAAGTCTACAACAAAGTTCTCTATAATACGAGTTTTGAAATTTCTAAACGTTTAAAATAAAACTAAGAAAATCACTTTTGAATATTTCGGATAATTGGCTAGCAATGTGATCCACTGGTGCAATACCATAGTTTTACGAGGCCTATGTACCAGATGGCGTTCTAAACATTTGAGACACAGAAGCAATGGAGTGATAAGGGTGACTACAAGTATACCTAGTGCCCCATTACTTCTACATGCAAGACACTGAGGCTTGCAGACTTACTGTTTTAGGGCTGTACTGTGCAAATTAGGTACATATATCTATAACAGCAAGACTTCACTGAATGCACAGATGTAACTACATGTGTATTGCTCTTAATTTCCTCACTCCCTTAAAATAAATTAGAGCAGATAAACTAAAAAAATTTTTTTTACCATGTTAATGATTTTATTAATATCCACTTAATGGAATAAAAACAACAGAGTAGATTCTTCCACTAGATTTTACTTTTTCTGGGAAAAATGTGAATTCCCAAAACATTTATTTCTTGAGATGATTCATATACAAGTAAAAATCAACTTTACAGAAGATATTTGACTACACAGTCATCTTCAAGGAGAGGAACCCAACTTATAAACACCCTAAACACAAGCCAATAAACATGTTGTCACTGTCACTTAACATACATCTCAATTGTTATCTACAGTCATTCGCCTTGACACATCAGTGCAATGAAAAGACATGTTTGTTGGCACCCTTCATTCTGCACTGTGTTCAGAGCCCACTAGTAGTCAGTTTATGAACTATTTGCTACTGTCGTGCCACAGATTGAGTGACAGCAGTCCAACTGACTAAGTGTTATATATCATTCATTATTCTTTTCTATTTCAGATGTTAAGTTAAAGCAACAAAAGAATATATATATATATATATATATATATATATAAAACTTAAGACAGACAATAATGTTGAATATTGGAAACTTAAAGCATTATTTTCACTTATTGATTTTTCCAATGTTTATCTGTTCTGTTTTTGCTGCCCCCATCTCGCTGCCGCCCTGTGCAGTGGCACAATTTGCAAAGACATTACGTCACCCTTGCACTTGTGACCGTTTCCTTCTATAGTGACCATATTCTGCCACTGTTACTGTTTTCATATGGTGCGCAATGTGGAAAGCAGAGGAGTTAGCAGAAGCAGATTTAATTGAAAAAAATATTTATAATTATAAAGTACAATATTTTTATTATTTTCAAAATTGTTATAAAACTGAGCTAGAATAACGTTTGAAGAGAGCAGTGAGTTATAAAATGTCAAAAAATGTCTAACCTCAAAGATGAAAATTGTGCATCATGTTGGCAAAACCAGTAACATGTGGCACAGCTTTGTTGGTTGAAAACAATTCTTTTGAACATAGTTTCCATGATGCCCTATTTATTTAATTTAAAAGTAAGTATTCAAGTTTTATTTCTGCCTGCAAACATAAAAACTGTGCCATCATCTTGGAACATTAATACCTTCTTACAATGTTTTCCCACTTATAAGATTCAATTTTCCCCTGTAATAAATGGTACATCAGGGTTTCACTGTAAAAGAAATATGCTATGAAAGGAAAGTTAACCTCGACCAGTTAATATTTAATCATTTTACTAGAATCCTGTCTCAAATACTCGGATCCTTAAATCCTGTGGATTCGAGGGATTCAACAGATTTTGGATTTGGCCGTCCCATCTCTAGTCCTAAATGATATGAACTTAGCTGACACAATATTGTAACATGATTCTTTGGTTCTTGTACACTTTATCAAGTTTTAAAATACCTGAAGTAGGTCACTGAGATGGGCCTATATTCTGAACACTATCCAAATGAAAAGTCCAAGAATGCTTAAAACCTGATGCACCTATACCTTGAATCATGTTGGAATTGCAAAGGTACACTTTTTATTTTTATTTATTTTTTTACATATTTTTATATCTCCCCACGCTTACAAGGTAATGACAATATAGATTAAGTGGAAAAAGTATGAATATAAAAAACTTCATAAAATACAACTTTTTTGAAAGTCTTCTCAACATTGGTCTATGTGTCCTATGGTTGACTGAGCTAACCTTGACAACACGTGCAAACTCCTGGAAGAGCTCGTGGACATCTTGTGCAAGTGCCTGGAGATCCGCCCATGACTTAGCACAAGCCTCCAGCTTTTCAAACTCTTCCCTGGGCGTGCTTTTCTTCAACTGCAACTGGTCACTCTCCCTTTCCACTCCTTCCTCATCCTGTGCTGATGCAAGATCGCACTTTGCCGACATCCACATGGGGCTCAGTTTCTGAGGATTCACAGCTTCAATCAATCGTCAAAACAAACATTAAGGAACTCATTATGATTTTTTATGCACAGATCACAAGTGGTTTAACAACTCTCTAACAGAAAGTATACTTGAGACATATTAAGTGGTTAGACTAATAAATATAACAATTTCATAGTAGTTTGATAATACTCTCAAATGATTGCTGATTACTATTTTACATAATGAAAGAGCCCGGGAATAAAGATGTAAAATAGTAGTTACCAAACTGGTCATATAATGCAAAATAAACATGTTGCTACCATATACTACTACATTTTAACTGATGTATTAGAGTGCTGGCGAGTTCTGCCAGCATACTCCATCACATAGCTTCTCAATAAACAATTTTGTGATATGGGCTTGGTCGATATAGTAATATGGTATTAAGTGGTCAACATCTCCTATCCCTTATACCTCGGTGCAGAGAGGCCCTGGCAAGCATGGCCAATGCCAGGGAGTGAATGTGAGTCACGTGTAACTGACCCAGAGAAAGTGACCACACCACGGCAGCAGTGGTGCATGTGTGTCAGTGATAGCCGGCAGGCCAGCTGCAATTACTCTCTGATTGGCAAGAGACTGATTTCACTGACACCCTGAGACTCTCCTATGATCAGTCTACATACGAAGGGCAGTGTGCCAGGGTCAAGACCAGTCTCCCTCGGTTTCATCTAGAGTATTTCTTCCTCAGTCGAATCAGGAAGGAAGATTAAGCTGCAGCTCCTCTACCCAGCTAGGAGCGGCCCCCCTGACCCCAAGGCGGGGAGTGACCGATGAAGCAGTGGAGTAGGTTAACAATAACATTGGTTAAGCAAAATTTGTAACTTTCAGTAACAAGTACAATAGCTTATTTAATATATTCTGTATATATCAAATCTGGCTTTATATTACTAAACACAGTAGTAACACATGAGTTTACTTTAGAAATTACACTGCCAGACAACAAAAATTGTGCACACTCAAGGACGCAGTGGATAGTATTGAAACTTTATAGAGGCAGAGATAAAGATGAGTAATATACATGATCACAAAAACAGAGCAGCAGGACAACAACATATCTGTGGTACACCATCTGGTCATCTTCAATAGTGTGTCATACCTCTTCGCAAACTAGGATACACACTGAAACATGGTCTGGCATGGAGTCCAGAAGTTGCCGGACATTGCTCCAAGACAGACGAGCCCACAACTGTTGGACTTTGTGTCCCATATCAGTGGCATGGTGGCAGCAGGCATTTCAACTGGTCCCACACAAGCTTGACTGGGGACATTCCAGGGGAACAGGCCAGCCATGGTAGTGTTTGGGCATGATGGAGGCCGTCCTGGGAGGCCCGTGCCATGTTCGGTCAGACGTTGTCCTACTGGAATATCACACCTGGAATCCTAGCCAGGAATGGGAGCAGATGGGAGCATAGGATCTCATCCACATACTGTTGTGCTATCAATGTTCTACCTAACATGACGAGAGTGGATTGGCTATTGTAGGCTATGACTTTTCGGACCCTAATGCCTGCAGTGGGGAAAGTGTGCCATTAAACAGCGAGTTTGGGATTGTGGTATTCACCAGGAGGCCCTCCACACCTGGGCACAATGATCATCAGTCCCCATAACGATGCAGCACTCATCACTAAAAACCACATATTACCAGTCTGTGACATTTCACATTGCCCTGGCCAGACACCACAGTAAACAGAGTCACCGCTTTTGTAGAGTTAATGGTAACACACGTAAAGGGCTTCTAAGATTGCAGATTTGCCCTCACAAGGTATCGGGAAATGATTAGTGGGCACACAGGAGCCCTAACAATGGCAAGTATCATGGACTGGGTCGCAATGGAATCCCTCCATGCCTAGCACATGATCTGTCGGTCCTCTCCACTGGTAGTCGACCTTGTCTGTCTTGAGCCAGTCCTCCGTGTGTGGGTGCTTTCACGTATCCATTACTTCCATCAGCATTGGATAGTATGGTCCAAACGATCCACATGGTGGGCTATTCAGCGATATGACCACCCTGTTGTTTTCCGCCCGATTATGAGTCTTATCTCTAAGGCTATCAATTACGTAAAGCAATATCTTTGACATCTTCCCAGCAATCTTCTTAACTCTGTATGCTTTATATTTTAATTTACTTCACGCATTTTAATACCTAGAAGTCCTTTTACTATTAGTGAGTCAGTCTACTAATGTGGTATCGTCTGGTGTTTCTCGCATGACTGTGGCTTTGACTAAATACCAGTGTCTATGACCACTGGTTGGTGCTTGCAGCGCCGCTGCTAGGTGTGTGGTCAAATGCAAAAACACTAACATGGCATCATGTGGATACCAGCCTGTACTCTCGGGTTTTATACTGTTTCGTGGTTGTTGCATGGTTTCTTCATAGTGCACTATTTTCATTGTCCTGCAGTGTATTTCTTGTTATATATTTTGAACAACAAATCAGAGACTCCTAAAAAATACTGTTATACTATTTGTTATGAATGTCAAACATTGCTTACGTGTATGTGCAGAATGCAGATTGTGGATGTGATTCATAAATGCTAAAAATTCATCATAATGTAAATACAATAATAAAATTCACTTTTGTTCTCATAACAACAAAAATCCATCACTAAAAATTTTTGTAAAGTCAAACATGCAACAAAATTAGGAGCAAAAGCTGCTCATGAACCTATTATGAAAGGGAGAAGTTTTTAATAATAATTATAACCAACGTATTGAATTCTGTTTTATTTCATTTTTTCTCACTGGTTTTGTACTGTTCTAAGACTATGTTGATGGTGATTTGATTCACCGCTGTTTTGTGTGGTGGCTCAACCCAGGCATCCCCTTCCCCTACTTTGCTTCACCTTCTCTCTTTCCACTCCTTCCCCTATGGGTCTGCACAGTACCCAACCTACCTGGCCAGCATCTTGGGTGTGCACGTCTTCTGGCTTCACTTGCAGTTTGTAGTTTATTGAAGCATAGTCTCTTGTTCTTTCGTTCGCATGCAGTGTTGTATGTACCCTGATCCTCATCGTGAGGCAGGCACGGTGAAGAATCAAGTGGTTTGTTAATTTATAAGAACATTTCTTTGTTTTAAATTATATTTCGGCTTCTGTCTGTAGAAACTCTGTTTTGGCTTAACGATGTGGTTACAAAATTCTTTTCATGTTATTTCTGATCCCAACTTAAACTCTTCTAGCTGATGTGTTCTTGTAGTTTCGGGATTTAAGCCTTACCACAACGTGTATTATTTCTCTCTTTGAGTTAAATTAATTTTGACCCAACTGTGACCTGTGTTTTGTCGCTTTTCGACAACCCATTTACCACGGATGTGTCTAATACAATTGCCGATTCTATAATATGGGTGACTACATTCCTGTTAAACATTATATTACAAGCAAGCTTATGTTCAATGTACACAGAGCCTGATATGTGGCAAAGTCGTTAATGCTACTTCGTGGAGATGCATATTTATTCGCATGTAATTGTAGTTCAACGTAAGAAATTGGAGAATTGATATTTCTGTGAGGCAAATCCCCTGTTACGGCAGTCTTTCAAATGTTCTTAGAGTCATGTAATCATGTGTTGTTATGCCATGATGTCCTATAACTTTTGTAATTTGTAATTAAATTGATGAACTACTATTTCTGACTTTTATATTGCCCACATGTTAGTTTTTATAGTATTTTTATTTGCCACTTATTTTTATTTAACTGTGGGCCTCGCCTTTTAAGTGCTGATAGTGCTACAAAGTCTGTACAACTCTGCTAGAGTAGTAGGCTAACATTGTTTCTTTTGTTTGTTCTATGTCTGTTATGTCTGGTGCCAACGAGTGTGGAATATCTTGGATCTACAAGCTTAGAAAAACTGAGCTACAGGACTTCCTGTGGAGCTCTGAAGTGGAGTTTGAGGAAACAGAAAATGTGACTGCCCTGCATGCTCACACTGTTACGTTTTAGCTACCTGCAGGTGTTACCAGCTGTTGGTGGGCGAGCGGAGACGGACCATTCATCATTAACTGTATTGACGGACACATTACAAGGGAATATGAGCTATGTGTGCTTAATGTCACGTCTCTTGAGTCATGTTTTTATACCTAAGATTTTGTACCACTGCAAAAGGCAGTATGTAAACAGGTTTCAAAAACTGAATGAGCCATTGCACGTGTAAATACAGTCAGTGGTAGAGCATTGGGAGGTGTATCATTGGAGCATGCATTGGTTGACATGATACTAGATAGCCTTTCTCCTTTGACTAGCCAACATTGTGTATATTTTACCAGACCTACTACACTTAATGAACTGCATAGGATGGCCACCACTGTAGATAACAACCTGTTAGCCACCAAGGAGTATCATGATGTTTTTGCAACTGCTTCCAATGTCTCTCTAGCACATTCTACACATCAAGTGACAAATACACGTTGCAGTAGCTGTACCCATTTTGGGCACACGGCTGCTGAGTGTTCTTCTCCACTATTTCCTGTTATTACCACCTATGTTTTACGTGTAAGCTACCTGGTCATAAAAAAGATACCCCTCAAGGAAACTAACATTAACTGGTGGTGTGTGCATGACATCTAGTCTAAGTAGTAAGAAGCAATGTGCATCTCATGACTGTTTAATCAATATGGTGTGGTATGGTGCTCACCAGTTCGCACTTATAGAAACAGGTGCATCACACAGTCTAATCAGTCGGAAATATTTTGATTATTTGTGTTCTCTTCAACCTCATTTGTTGTGACGTATTTCTTCCAACGAGCAAATCAAAGCCTATTTGTCTAAAGAAATCTTGTCCCCTGTAAACAAAATGTTAAATTGCATTTTAAGATTTCAGGTTTTTCGTGGACACATTGTTTCTGGATAGTTCAGCATTTCATCGACAATGTAGTGTTAGGATTGGATTTACTTAGTGCCGCGCAAGTCTTGGATAATTTACATAAAGAATATATTACCTTCGGTTTCACTCCTGACCTGCCTATTCCCCTATATTCACATGCCAAGCAACGGCCTGTAGTGTGCACTGAAAGTGTGATGGTGAACTGTACTGATAATTTGAGTACAACAGACTTGTTGGAACAGTATTGTAACGTCATCACCACACATATAGGGAAATGTGATGTGTTATCATACCGCTTTCATGTGAAAAATGACATGTCGATCTGGGTATCTTATAAAGACTGTTCACCCCAGAAGTTGCAGGTATTCTGGGCAATTATCAACAAACTTCTAAAGGCTGGTGTTACTCCCCTTTTCACTTCCAAATATTCTTCACCTGCCTTCATAGTGGTTAAGTGGGACAATGCTGGTCGTAAATAATGGCCTTCTCAACAATAATAGTGACTAGAGCCTCTTCCTATGCCGAAAGTTGATTTTTCCCTAAAATATCTCGGCAAGGCCATATATGTTTCAGTGATTGATTCGAATGCCAATTTTTATCAGTGCTTGCTGTATCCGGCCAGCCGTAAATATACTGCGTTTTATACTCCTTGGGCTCAATATCAGTTCAATAGCATAACCATGGGTGCCAGTTTTGGCACGCAAGCTCTTTTATATGGTTTGGATAATGTCCTTTCAGGTCTTAAATTTTGTTTTGTATTTAATTATGTTGATATAGTCTCAAGGTACAGTTTGGATGACCACTTAAAACACCACTTAAAACATAAATGCTAGAGCAACTATGACAGGCAGGCCTAACTGTAAATCCAAAGAAAGTGACTTGAGCAAAAACAAGTTTACCCTTCCTAAGATATATTATTTCACAGGGTCTTTTGTATCTGAACCCTAACTGAACCATTCCTGTAGTCACTTCTCCGCGTCCCAAAACCCTGAAAGGAGTAAAGCACTTGTAGGCCTTTTGGGATATTATGCTCGTTTCATTCCTGGTTTTGCAGAAATAGTTGCTCCCCTGAACCAGCTTAAAAGGAAGACCCAAGAACTTGTTTGGAGCGAAGAGCATGAAAACGCCTTTTGTTTGCAAGTCCAAATTAGCTGCAGCTCCTCCTTTGTTTTTGGTAGATTTCAGTATGTAATTTATCTTACATGTTGATGCATCTTCAAATGCTCTTGGAGCAGCTCTTAGACAGGAAAGAGAAGGAGAGTTCTGTCCGAAGTCTAACCTAATTGCTTACAAAAGGTAGCACTAGCCTGCTTTTATGGAGTAGAGAAATTTCAAACCTATCTTGAAACTTGTATGACCTGTTCACTGACAACCAGGCCCTGAGTTGGCTGTTGGGTCACGCTGATCAATTTGGCAAGTTGGGACATTGGGATTACAAATCAACCCATTTCTGGTTGAGGGAGAGGAGAGGGAGGTAGAGAGGGAGAGGGAGGGAGAGAGGTAGAGAGGGAGAGGGAGGGAGAGAGGGAGAGGGAGGGAGGGAGGGAGGGAGAGAGAGGGAGAGAGAGAGGGAGGGAGGGATGGAGAGAGGGAGGGATGGAGAGAGGGAGGGGAGAGAGAGAAAGAGAGAAAAAACAAACACACACACACGCACGCGCACGCGCGCGCACACACACGCACACACACGCGCGCGTGCACACAACACACACACCAACTAAAATGATACCAACTAAAATGATGTGTCAATTCAACGTGTATTTGAGTCTGGATCGTGTAGTATTGTGTGCTGCATAGGTATCCTTTGCTTCTAGTGTTTTTGTTGTTTCTTTCCTGCTTGGCTCTTTATCTCATGTCTTCCCTTTTTCCTTGCTTCTGCTTGTGTACAAGAATGTGGTGAAACCAGAAGAAAACATCTCTACCAATTACTAAGCAGTATTCAGCAATGTCAATGTTCTTCTTCTTCTCTATCTGTATACTTTGCAGAGCCAGTTACTGATGTCTACGACATCTTTCTTCAAAACCATGTTACACCAATGCTTCATCCTATCTGTGTTTCTTTGTAGAGCTGGTGAAGAGGCTCTTTGGCATGGCTGGTGCCATGAACTAATTCACTTGATCTGCCTTCAAGGACTTCTTTATGAACTTATGACCTGTTGCATTGAACTTTGGAACTGTTTCTTCTGTTTCAGCATGTGTAGGAAGAACTGTATCAGTATGCTCTTTTGATGTACTGTGTCACTCCTATGTTCACTTTAGGGTGGGGGTTAAACTGTTTTTTACTTCATTTTTTCTCACTTGTTTTGTACTGATCTACTGCAACGTTGACCACAATTTGATGTGGTTCATTCATTTGTAAGAACTTTTCTTTTTTTTAAATTATGTTTTGGCTCCTGTTTGCAGAACTTCTGTTTTGGCTTTAATTATGTGATTTCAAATTCAAAATTCTTTTCATGTTTCTGTCTGGTCCTAATTTAAATTCTTCTAGCTGATGTGTGTGTGTAGTTTTGGGTCTTTATGTCTTGGCACATCATTTATTATTTCTCACAAATGAATTTTGACCTAAATTTTATCTGTGTGTTGTTCAACCATCTTTTGCCACTTTTCGACAACCCATTTACCGTGGACGTGTCAAATACAATTGTTAATTCTATAAAAGTGACTACATTACTATTTACATTAGATTACAAGCAAGCCTATGTCGAATGTACATGGAGCTTGTCTAATGCAGCAAAGTCGTTAATGCTACCTCATGGAGATGTATATTTATTCTCCTGTAATTGTATTTTAATGAAACAGATTAGGGAATTTATATTTCTGTGAGGCAAATCTCCTGTTATAAGAGTCTTTCAAATGTACTTAGTCATGTAATCCTGTGTTGTTATGCCATGATGTCATAACTATTGTTATTTGAACGTAAACTGAACCTTATCAGTTGAGCATTATAATTAAATTGATGAACCACTATTTCTGACACGCGTGCACGCGCACACACATCACACCCACCCCTTTTAGGTGCTGATACCGCTACAATATGTTCGCCATAAATTTTTCTTAACATTTGCTTTTACAGACTATGAATGCAGCTTTCCAACCCCTGAAAAGGTTCTGAACTTTTTTTGTACTAAGGCAAGGATAAAGGTACATGGTGTTGTTTTTGATCCTCTAAACAAACTATCGCCTGTCACTCCATTTGTACTATTCCATGATTGTTGTAGAATTCATTGGATTAAAAAGACTTTTGCATGCTTCATTTCTTTTATTTTGTTCTTCAAAACTGACCTGATTGTTGACTAACTAGTCTAATGCATTACCAATGTTTGTTGAAATTTAAATTCCTGCATTTGTTTTTACAATTTTCATTTCAGTGCCATGCCACTTGTAACATTTTTACATACAAAAAAAAAGAAGGTATTTTTTAAAGTACACATAAAATGCACAAAAGACTTTCCCTACATTATTCTTGTGAACCCATTAACCATAGATGGTACAGGCTGACCATGATTAATTCAGCACTTTTGAATCAAACTCCAAAATAAGGTAACTGCCCCTACATGTATATGATACATAGAAACCCACTGTTAAGAGCATTGGCCAAGGGAAAATATGTTATTTTATATTTGCACCATATAGTGTTCAGCTTGTAGACATTACCTGTGACTTCCTTTCCCTCAGATAAAATATTTTTAGATCACGTGGTTTTTACAAGATGACATGTCAAAATCATAATTTTACTGTTTTAGAAAGGTACAAATAATGAAAACCATCTTACATGCAGAAATAAGACAATTCACACTGAAAGAATATGTCAATAGTTACTTCAAGATGTCTGTAAAATTGTATAAGGAAATGCTTTTGCAATTTTAAATAAAATGCTGAAAGTAAGGAAATTCTTGCATATTTTTTATTTTCGGCTGCCCCAAAATTTTTAGAAAATATCTCTTACTAAACACACCTTAAAAGGAATTAAGACAAGATCTTTCAGATGCCCTTTTAACATTTTCTTCACATAGTTTGGTTTATTTTATTTCTACATTATGAAAACAGTAAGATTTTGACTTTTACAATGTCATTATGCAAAAACCATGCAGTCTATAAAAATAATTTATCTGAGGATAAGGTAGTCACAGATAATGCCTACGAGTTAAAGAACATATGGTTCAAATATAAAATATCATATTTCCCTGTGGCCAATGCCCTTATGACCCCTTATTGTTTCCAGGAATAGGGTTGCTGGTGAGGGATAGTCTTAAGAGGATTTTAAAAACTTGACAGATTCTGACCCATCCCGATGCCTTCACATCAAAAGGGGATGGTATCTATTTTTAGACATGCACTGTTTGAATATTTTTAGAAATGCACTGCTTGGAGTAGTGTTTGACAACAGATATGCAATGCATAGCAGCTTATTTCTCAACTGATTTCCCTCAAATTTTAAAATTTATTTTACAGAATTTTAAACCCTTCCTCAAAAGAGGGTTTTTGAAGAGAGATGGTCTTAATAAAAGGGGTTGTAACAGTAAGGTTCTACTGTATTTTAATGGACCCACTGACCGACATGCACTCAGTAAAGTTGGTAACAACAGAGGGAAAGCAGGTTCAAGATTTAAATTGAATTAAAAGTCAGGTAAACATTAATTACTACTGATATAATCTATCTTCCTTCCTGCTTTTTTAATGCATACAAGTGTAAGAATGAGCAAAATTGTTAAATATTTACTAGTCTAAAAACTTCACCATTTCATTTGACTGATGCATCAATAAAAAGATCTAGCCCAGGAATGTTAATAATAATAATACATTGAAATATAAGATTGTTATGCATGGTGGAAGAATACACAATGTGCATACAAGGAGAACTTAAGCCGGACTTTCAAATGTGCTCACTTTACCAATAACAGCCTATAGCAGAAAGGATAGGATGGTGATGTATGCCAGTGTGCAAAGATGAAACACAGTGAGTGCTCCCTCTCACTTTGCTGGACTTTCCAGTGTTACAGGTCGCTGAATTTCCAGCTATGCAGACTTTATGCCCAGACCCATACTGCCATCATCACACTTGTCATACACAAATCAAATTTTTAATGGGGTAATATCCTATTTGGTTTATAACAAGAGTTATACATTAAGATAGTGGTAGACCATCCACCTTGATTATTTAACACATATTCATAATTAAACTTAATGGCTGAACATTAAAAATCAAAGCTTGGCAAGGTACAGAAGACTACATCACAGAATCTTTGAAGCTTGTATCGTTTCAGTTATATATATATTTTTCTATTTTGGACAATAATTATTAAATAGTGAATGAACATTTGATTAAGGTTATAGATGTATGAAAAGTAATGGGAGAAAAAAAATGACGAATTCTAAAATAACTGTTGAGTTGTTCCGTGTGCCTTGACAAGCTTAGATTTTTTTTAAATATGAGGGCTGATTCAGAAGTCATGGCAACTATTGTTTATCTCCTGAAAATTATCCAACACAGGAAATGTAATACGTACAGGTGGGTGTATGACAAGTAAGTTTTAAAGGTGACACCACATGGGATATGAATGCAGGAATGTCCGGCAAAGAACAAAGACAAACATGGCAGCTTGAAATCACTGATTGATTTATTCTAATATACCTTGTATACACTCATTTGAATGGCTATGTATCGTACATGTACAAGCTGTATAACATCCTTCAAAGTAGTCTCAGAGGTTGTCCATGGTTCGTCAATGTGTGCGACCCCACGTCAAACTGCTGTTGCAGCCAGATGGGAAACGAGTGCATCCGTTCGGCTGTGAGCACGTTGTCAGATGACAGTGTAGTGCGAAATGGACGTAACCAATATTGAACAGTACGTGTACATCAAGATAGTTGTACGCCGCTGCCACAATACAGGCCTTCAAACAGGAAAGAGAGTCAACAACCGACCTACCTAGTAGTGGACATGCTGTGTCAGCTGATGACATACGAGTGGCTATGGTCGATCAGTGGCTAACAGACAACACTCGCTGGACTGTAATGGAATTAGTCCAGCATACAGGTATTCCTGTGTCGTCGATGTGCCGAATTCTACGGCGGGACAAATATGTATGGAAGATTTGTGCCAAGTGGATGCCACATCACTTAACTGAGGTAGAGAAGTGGACCCGATATGAGACATGTCATATAAATCTGAAACGCTTTCATCGTGAAGGTAATGGCATCATTGCAATTGATGAAACATGGGCATGAGCATAGAACCCAAATTGAAGCAACAGTCCAATGAATGGCGTCATCCTGGATCACCATGGAGACACAAGGTAAGACAAAATCCATCACCCCCAAAGCTGCTGATGATTTTGGCATATGACAGTTGAGGTGTTTTAGTGTCTCATCCAGTTCACGAGAGGTATACTGTAAATGCACAGTACTACCTGTCATTTTTGTGGTATAGGCTGTTCATGATAAAGTGAGCACTTTTTAAGGCCCTCCCAAGAGGCATTAACCACTAATAAATATGTTTTAATGCAGCCTCAGACATTAACTTTTGAGAGTGGTGAAAGTATACACCGTATTTATAAGTCATGTGACAATGCTGATATTAAAAATGGCTTAAATATAAAAACTGGCTTAAAAGAAAAATTTGGAAGAGCCTTAAAAAGTGCTCACTTTATCATGAACAGCCTATACCATCTTCGTCGTGCAGTTCAAGAGAAATGTCCTGAACTGTTGGAAAACACTGTAGCATTGGGGATGGGAGACGTTGCCACACGATTTTAGTCCATGTGACTATGATCTTATTCCCAAAGTGAAGAGGCTATTGCATGGTGAACGTTTTGCCAACAAACAAGACATCACAGCATTTCGACGAGAGGTACCGCACACTGACAGATCTCATGCAGACAATATTTCCCACCTGCCTCATCGCTGGTAATGAACTGTAGACAACCTCGGAGACTACTTTGAAGGATGTTAAATAACTAGTACACATACTACATGTACCTGTTCAAATGAGTGTATACAGGATGTTCTAAAATATATCAACTTAAAGGTGATTTCAAGCAACCATGTTTGTCTTTGTTCCTTGCAGGACATTCCTGAATCGATACCCCATGTGGCGTCACCTTTAAAAAGGTACTTGCCGTACACTTTCACGTGTACATAGTACATTTCCTGTGTTGGATCATTTTCTAGAGATAAACAATAGTTACCATGACTTCTCAATCGACCCTCGTATTTAAACTAGAAGTTAAGTAATGGAGAAATATACATAAATCCAAGAATGCATAGGTCTCTCTCATGTACCTGGAGCTAATTTTGCATTTGAGGTGATAAGGATGAGACATGCATCAAGTGCACCATCACCGCTAGGTTCTGAACTGACATACAGTGCTCTCATCATGTTGTGTGTACATATGGGACTTCAACCTGTGACCTTATAATTTTAATGATGGGAAGCCCTATAGCACGGTTCAATACGGGCTCGTACTATTATGCTCATATCTGTGTAGTAAGTTTTAAATAACAGTACTGTGGAAAAGCAGATTTTAAAAAATGGAGGGCTCCAAAATAATATTTATAGCATGAGTGATATCTTAAAAAGTAACATTCTGTCCTTGTCTGGGATATGTTTTCTTTTCGTAAGCACACTGAAGACATAATTATTAGTTTTGTCATAAACTAACAACATTTTCAAGCATGGTGCAATGCAGTTAAAGCATCAGGTAGGCGATCGACCGCCTTAAGTCAGAAGTTGGTAAACCTGGCAAATGTCTGTGTCTGAGAGAAAAGATCATACCTAAGTATTCATCAATGGCGCTGGATGCATTTTTGTATGCAGCTGCTGTTAATTTGTCAAACTTCTCCAGATCTGACTCCTGGACTTGACTGCGAAGCAACTCCAGTTCCAACAACAATGCTTTAAGCTGCTTGATAAGTCTAGTGGCATTAATCTGTTCTCGATGCACATTGTCCCAACTTCCACTAAGCTGAAACTAATCATAAATTACATTCCATACAAATAAAAACTGTCCCAGACTTAACTAACATGTAGAACATCACAGGCACCTAGTATAACTTACTTCTACTATGCCATACCAACTAAAACAATTGGCAACTATATTTTTCCAATTTATTACATTTCCTGTGCAAGTAATAAACCATGCAGTATAAGCTTGCACAGTGGACAAGAAAATTTCTACACAAAGTGGATAGTTACATTATTAACACTAGAAATGTAATAGCATGACAGTACAACTAAATGAGAAATGTTTTGAAACTGTGTGTGTGTGTGTGTCATATATATATATATATATATATATATATATATATATATATATTCTTGACGTGTTGGTCTCACTATATGGAGCACATTTCCACTATGCCTCTTTTCAAGTAACAAGCTTTGTGTGCACAGGTGCAGCATGATGGTGCAGGCAGTGTCGCATTCCCCAAACTGGGTTATGCAACTGGATCCATGCAGGCACATTTGGCCTCCATTACATATAGGGAGCACTGCACAACACTGCCTCACAGTAAAAGGTATAAAACAAAGTCGCCTGGCTGCATGTGTCTGTGATTCAGCTAAGGCTTCAAAACTACTAAATAGATTTTGATGCAGTTTTCACCACTATTTAGAGAATTTCTTGAGGAAGGTTCAGGTATATAATTGATTTATATTTAATGTACGGATAGTAGAGAAATGTTTTATAATAAAGTTGGAAAAAGTCACTTTTCGGGGCAATTACATGGCTTACGCTGACTAAACCATAAGAGATACACAAAATTAATGTACTGTAGATCTCAAAAAGGTCTAAAAAAAGTCTGCAACAACATATCTTTATCTCTTAAGATTGACCAACAGTAACCATTTGTGTCTTTTAAATTTCACTTACGAAGACTTATTGAACAATGCAATATTAACCCTATGTTAGTTGTTACGTTAAACATTTAGTGTATATACTTGCTGTAAACCTAAACAATGCCATATTTGTAAATTGCACCCGAGCGAGGCCAGGATGCATCGATAGTGTGTGTGTGTGTGATGTGTTCTCAGAAAAGTTACCTTAGTGTGACAACGCGTAACTATTTCATGAGGCAACAGTTGTGGAGATATGAACAGAACATACTGAGAATATCAATGCTACAAGGGTATGACATATTTCATTGAATTCCTAGTAGAATTAGCTACACAAACAGCCCAAACCCAAACCCGAAATATGAGTTTTTCACCCTCAGGTACCTTTTCTGAGAATGCTTCTCTCCCTCTTTTACACATACACACACATGCATACATGCACATGCGCAAACACATGCACGCATGCACATGCGCACACACATACACATATATGCATATGCTGTGTATATAGATACACACATATGCATATAGTTCAAGATGGAGGAGAGTTGGACTAGTCAAAACATTTGAAACTTTTGGTCTTGGTGAGAAATAAAAATGAAAAGATGATTTTCAGCAGTTGTCTGAGATGCACTTGTATCCCAAAACTAATGTAACAGCAGAAAGATTCAAGATTAACTCTTGAGCGCAAGAAACTGGAAAACAGTTTGTAGTGTTTACCGTACGTGCTCATTGGAGTCCGCAGCAAACACTAGCTCGAACTAGTTCACATGAAAGTTTGACACTCTGGATAAATAAAATTAGAAAGTTTGTAGATAACAGGGGTACACACAGAAATTAAGTATACAATGAATTAAATATTCAATGCAGATTTATTGCAGTTACTTCAAATTATTGGGGGGGGGGGGGGGAAAAAAAAAAAAAAAAAAAAATATGGCAGCGTGGTCACTTGTTGCCTTACACGAACACTACATCGCTGAACTGACTTGAATGAACTGCGACGACTGCGACAAAATGCAAAACTATCTTGATGAGAATTACTTGTGTGATGAGAAAGTCACGCTTACCCTATATAAATTGACAGAATGTTTAATCAGGTAAAGTGGTCCAATCGTGGCTTCGCAAAATGTGGTGATGACTACAAATAGCCAGTGAACTCTGATATGGCTCTAGAAACAATAGGATTACATGTACGTGGGCTGTCACGCCGGCCAACTGTGACCTCAGTACAACTGATGCATTAGATGGTGCAATACAGCGGCTATGTGTTTCACTTCCTAACCCAGTGAAAAGTTGCACTGTCATCCTATGACGATTATTACTACTGATGCAATGACTCATATAAAATAATAAATTTGGAAAAATTAACATACACAAAATACAAACAAATTTTGCCACAACCTTCTAAATATTAAATGAACTACTGTCCTTTACACAGAAATATAGAAAATAAAAATTATTCCCGAAAATACAAATTATAACATATTGCAATGCTACAAGTTCAATAATTTTCTTACAGAATCGAAAAAAATAATAAAAAATTACTGATTGTGGTGACTTACACAACAGAATTTTAAGGGACAGAATAATTTTTGGTGTGATAAATGTAAGTAGAAACACCTTCCAAGGGAAACTTAATGACCTAGACATGCCACAACATAATTTTATTATTCTTAGCAGCCACCTGTATGTTACATTTTTCAGTCCTTCCTCGCCTTCCTATATGTTAACAAAATACTAAATTTATAAACTGTAGGCTTAAATAACTTATGTCAACTAAAAAAAAAATTAAATATTACTTTCCAAAAGAGTAAAACAAAGCACAGGGAAGAAAATTAATTTGTCCTGGATCAGTTAGGTGCAGTTAGACATGTTTTTCACAGAAACACATTAGGATAAATAATTTTATGCTGGTACAAATGATGAAGTTTTGATGTAGTAAAAATTGTTGTTGTTACTGTACAATAATTTACTAAAGTACTAAAGAGCATGATGCTAATAAAATTTTGGGGGATACGAATTCTGTTATACCCCACCTACAAAATTTAGGGGGGGGGGGGGCAATGTACACCTGTGCACCTCTGTGTATCTGTGTTTGATGATAGACATTATTTATAATTTCCTATGTTAAAAAATATATATTTAAGGATTTTTATTGCACGTACGCAAAAATAAAAGAACACTACAATTTTCATACATATGGCATTGTTCAATTTTAACAACATAAACTATGTGACAGTAGAACTAGCATTTAATGAGTAATTCCTGCCAAGATTTCTGCATAACTTTCCTCAAAGAAAGAGGGGGTTACAGAATATCCATTTTTTTTAGCAGATTATTAATCTTTTCTTGTATAAATAATTTAAAACAATTTTTATGAAAGGTATTAATTTGATGATGTGAAATACTTTTCAGTATACACAGTATAATGTTTGCGCAAACTATAGCAATTATGTTGTCGATAGTTATAAGTAATTTTCTACTGTTATTGTCCCACATGAACTAAGATTTGTGGTTGGCTACAAATGGATAGTGAGAGATAACACAGAGAAAACCCTTGTAACTTCTGTCATGTTTGACCAAATAATAAAGCAAGCAACCAGATGATATGGCAGGCAACTTGCAGGGGTGAGGGGAGAGGCGAGAGCCCTGTTGTCCTAATATTAGCTCACCCCATGTAACCCTGAATTCTTATAATTAAATGACACTACAATGACCCAATATACAACTTAAATACACAATACCCTACGCAAATTTTTTCTCATCGTAGGAGAAAGCTGCGGACAAATTAACACACAAGACATAAAGAAACAACAAAAATAATTTATTTTGTGTAAAAGAATTTACATAATGCAACCCAATCTTAAATTAAACATGAAATAACAAAAAATTACTAAAATAGTGAAATTTGATGGATTGGTGCATACAATATAATGTTCAATGATCTATATTGCCTAAATTCACCTCTCTCATCATCAATTAACTTATGTACTGCAGTTAACAAGAATAATATAAGCAAAGTTATCATCTGTTTCCTCATCATGGATAATATTTATGTTAACTCAGTTTTGAGATATATCTGTTCAACTAAAAAAAAAAAAAAATGTTAACGTTCTAATCTATTAACAGTTCAGATAGCAGCTGGCTCGAATGATGCACGTGATTCTAAAAATAATAAAACGGCTTCCAGGTCAGCATAAAACATCAAATAAATAATGAATAGCAGATGCAAAATAAATCCATAATTCATAACATTTGTTACAAATTTTATTTTTATATATATATATATATATATATATATATATATTGGGCAGAATGCTGTGGTCTTATGGCAATCAACATAATGTTACAATACATAATTTAGGTTATTACAGTGGTTGAGGACCTCTCCTTTTATGTCCATGCTGACTAGAAAATTTAACACCACCACTCGGAACAAACATTTTGGCAAAAGTTATGAAAAATTTGACAGATTTAAATAAATATGCACCACTCTAACATACAATGGACAGAATGATAACTGTGAAACCCAAGGGTGCTTTACAAAGAAGATGGACCTGGAAATACCTATGACAAAATTCACCCAGGTAAATCAAATGTGCTGCCAAAGAAGGCACACAGAAATTTAAATTCTTTTAAAGTGCTAGAAAAATCATATTTGATATAAGGCCTTGCACGGCCGAACTCGGGGTTACTCTATTCTGCTGCCTCATTTTTACTGCTGTTACTTCTGCTCAGTCCGTCTGCCGAGCTTCAGCCTGCCTGCACTTCTTTTAAAGGACAATTATGACAAATTAATCTAGTCATTCAAAGTAAGCAATGGGGCGAATTTACGGTGAGTCGTGAAAACTGTAACGTTTCTGTGCTTGCGGCAGGATTTTAACTGTTTTGTAATTTTTGTGTAGCATGTGTGCAGTAGTTGCTATCCACTTCAAAATTCGGTTTCGGTTGCGATTCTAAATTATGTTTGACTTAACTATGGTGTTGCGTCTGCTGTGCCTCTTGTTTTTAACATGTAGTGATTGTCTTTGTGTGCCGCCTAAGTTTAATTGAACTTTTTAGTAATTTTCCGTTTCCATGACACATTTGTAAGGGCATCGTTTTTATGGTTTTAAAGAGTTGTATTTTAATGGTAGGAGCTTTAATGCGTCACTTTCAACTGCCTCCCACCATATTCTTTCTATTGTAACTTTTAATATATTTTATACGATTGGAGGCTTTTTTGGGCCGGCCGGCCTTCCTTCCTTAGCTACTTAACTGAATTATTGGAGCTCAGAAAAAACTGCTTTGAAACAAGCATAAACAATTGTATTTTATATCATCCTGTATTGGCATGTATGGGTGCCAGCACTGAATAAATTTTTGTATTGATGCTATAAGGGTAACACTTTATATTGATTGTCACATGATTGAAAGTTTGGAATTTCTAATAATATTGTTATAATTTGTATGCATGTTTATATTGAATTATGTCTACCTTTCCCAATGTATTCTTCTCTTCAGTATTATTGTACACAAATTTTATTAAAGGGCACTGAATTCTGACTTGTCTAATGCCAAATAATTGTGATGTCACAAATAAAATCTGCAACTCTGCTTCACGACTTTCTTTACTTCTGCTTTGTTTGATTGTTGGATGAAATGGTAGAGGTGACCTCGTACACACTAAAGAAAGAAGAATTGCTGGCCTTTTTGAGCGGCCTTGATTTGGAAGCTGAAGACTCCGCCACTGTGGCCGAGTTGCGTCCGGCCATGGTGGACTCATGACGTCAGGGGTGTTCAATGGCACAGTATTCCCAGCGAGTGGTTTTGGTGAGTGTCACCAATCACCCACTTAAAGTCTCCATGATTACTATCCAAAGTATTGCTCCCTTAACATCCGTGGATCTCAACAGTATTCTGCACTTCTTTATAGCAATCAGTAAAATTGTGATTTTATGCATTTGGCCTCGAAGAAGCTCTTTCCAAAGCTATTACGATTAAATGTGAAGGTTTCATATCACAGTTACTAGGTGAAAAAATTATGTCTTTAGATGGAAGTACCTTTGCAGGCTTTAAGACAGGGTTTTGGAGGCTTTGTTTCCCTCTCGCTTAAAGCATAATTGTGAACGCGATTTTCTTTATAGATAACAAAGACCTACTGAACCGATGTTTGAATTTGTAGATTCTATTTGTGCCTATCATGCCCTGTGCATGAAACTCAGTGAACGTGAACTTGTTAACATGATTTTAGACAATTTGGCTCTGCATGTCTGCACGCGTTGTACATTACTTTCAGCCCCACAAAATATAGGCGAGTTACGCTAGTTGGCAGTTGAAGTACAGGGTCGTTTGGTAGCAGCTAGTGAATACAGTGCGTGTTTTCCATCAATGGTTCAAACAGGCTGTGATAAAGATGCGATGGTGTTTGGGCAAATTTCCACTATACAGGATGTCGAGCAGCACAGTATTGCAGTGCGGTCCGGAAATTGTGACGTTCAGAGACACCTATCTAGAAATTGTAATCAAGGTTGGCATGCTGTTTCTGAGAGAAAGTGTTTTGGGTGCAGTGAAATTAGATATCTACGCAAGGCTTGTCCTAAGTCGGGAAACAGGGTTTGAATGGATTTAGACATGGGTTTTCTAGTCAGGTGACAGTGAATTTTCCACGCCTGATAAGGAAGTGTTCAATTTTTGATTTCTTGATGCAAAAATACATTTTCTGCTTTAGTAATACTTGGGCCACACACTGTGTAAGTTTGAAATTTTTGAAAAGGCTGCTGGAATTGTAATTTGTTTCCTATAGTCATATAGGTGCCATGCAGAAAAACGTTTGTGCATGGCAAATGGGGAGGTTATTAGGAGTAACTTGGCTGTGCCTTTGGACTTTAAAATTGGTCGTTTCTCGTGAACTTTTCCCTTTTGGGTGTTTGCAGACCTCAATCATGATATAGTGTTAGACTTTGAGTTTTTAGGGCAAACTAGAGCATCAGTTAATCTAGACAACTATAAATTATATTTTGGCTTTGCTCCGAATATTTGGATCACCTGTCAGATTGAAGTCATTCCGGAGATTTCTTCACAAAAAATTATTTCCCTCTGGACTTTAATAGTCTGTTGGATCAATTGCGTAAAGAGTTTAGTGATGTCATCAGTCCCAAAATAGGAAAATGCGACATTCTGCCGTACAAATTCTCCTATACAGACAATGTTCCAGTATGTGATCAGCATTTTAAATATCCTCTACCTAAGTTGCAGTTATTTAGAGAAATAATTGATACATTGTTAGAAGAAGGGGGGGTTATAGTTCCTTCAACTTCCAACTATTGTTCGCCAGGCTGTCTAGTGCGTAAGAAGGATAGTGACAAATATTGTTTGGTTGTCAATCACTCTAAAGTAAAAAAATTCATAAGGATCCATTTCCGTTGCCCATAATTCATTGTGTTCTTCAGCATTTAGGTGTTTTCTGTTTTGGATTTAAATTATAGTTTTTACCAATGTCCGTTACACACTTCTTGCAGAAAGTACACTGCCTTTAGCACACCTTGGAGTCAGTTTGAGTTTACATGCATTCCCATGGGCTCAAACTTTGGGAGTTAAGCCTTGTCCAGTGTCTTAGATTTTGTGTTGTCTGAATTTACATACAAGTTTGTCTTTAATTATATTGATGACATCATTGCGTAAAATGATGATTTAGAGTCCCACCTTTATCATCTACAAAAAGTTTTTTTGAAAATGCACAAGGTAGGGTTAACAGTTAATCCCGATAAAATTACCTTGGGTTCTAGTAAGGTCAGGTTTTTAGGCTATTTACTCTGAGAAGGCTGACTTAAGACTGATCCGGATTGCGTCGCTCCTATCTTAAATTTCCCTCGCCCAAGAACTTTAAACGGAGTTCAAAAATGTTTAGGCCTTTTAAGTTACTACTTCAGGTTCATTGAGTATTTTTCGGAATACGCAGTGCCTTTAAATTTATTGAGGAAGGGAGTAGAGTTTGTTTGGAGCTAGGAGCAAGAGTCTGCATTCTCTGTTTTAAAACTGAAGCTGTCTTCCCCTCTGGTGTTGCATTTGCCGGAATTTTCCCGTTGGTTTGTCATGCAGGTTCACGCGTCGTCAGTGGCCTTGGGCACTGTACTGAGTCAAAGAACAGATTTAAGATTGGCTCCCATTGCTTTTGCCAGCCGCAGGTAACCAAAATAGAACGCAAACTTGGAATCTACGAAAAAGAGGCACTGGCCTGCATTTATGGTTTAGAAAAGTTGGCATCGTACATTGAACAATATGAGTGTAATACACACACACACACACACACACACACACACGCGCGCACGTACACACACACACACACACGTGTGCGCACACACACACATATTCTGGTACATAGCTGGGTTTTGAACTGTTGGAATTGTGGTAATATAATAAGTTATGTTTTCTTAGGTTGGGACTACCTGTATTACAAGTTTACGTTTTTTTAGTGTACTGAAACATGTCTATCCGGTCGGTGTACTGTCCTCAATAATGATTATCATCATCAATAAATGCAGTAATAACTTGTCTATAGCTATTCATTTCTAACAGGGTATGAGCCCAGAAGTTGTGGGGCAGGCTCTGCGGTCAGTGTGTTGAGCGTATGTAAACACTTGCGTGAGTTAGGTTATAGTTGTATTGCGTTATTCAGTAATTAGTAAAGATGTCAAGTTCGAGTGTGATGAGTGCGAGTATGCCACCACCCATTGAAAAATTGGACGGTATGAGTAACTACAATGACTTAAAATTTGTATACAACTGTATATGATGCATGATGATTTGTGGGACTGTATTTAACCAACAAAGGATGCATGTGTAGATGCAAAGAAGGATCAAAAGGCCAGTGTCAAGATATGTTTAATGGTGAAGCCAAACTGTTTTATACATGTGCGGACAGTAACGACGGCAAAGGAGGCCTGGAAAAGCCTGCGGACCATAAAGATAGCATCTTCCCAAACCTTAACAGGAGAAAGAGAATGCATCAAAGCGTCTTCTACAAAGAGAGTATTCTTTAAATTGAGATGCAGCTTAAAGGCAGGGCTATAACTGATTTACCATAGAACATTGCACAGGCACAAAAAGTAGAATACTAGTGTTAGCACAACACACATCGCATATGCACAGAAAAACAGTACAGGTAGGCACACAGAGAGTTTGGCTGAATTCTGTAATTCCTGTGCTTGTGCACCTTGTGTGACCAATTGAATGTGGATACCACCAAGTTCACATGAAGATGGAAATGATCAAAGTAGAAAGGAATTTGACAAGTGTTCAGGAAAAATGACGGTGGTTTGATTGAATATTGTTGGTATCTATGATGCCGTCGGGTGAGACACGAGACATAACTTACTTATTGATGATGGGCACCAGTAGTGCTTCCAAATCACCGCACTGTTTCTCAGAGGTGCTGTGGGTTCTGTGTGTCCGTCTCACCCGAGCGTACTTACGAAACACTTTGCATTACTAAACATCAATACTAAACTTTTAGCACTAAAAACACATGTAGCGAGGACACCGTCACTACAAATAAAAGATTGGAACACTGTGAGACTTATTTTATTTTACCGCTCATACAGATGCCATGAAATTTAAAGGTGATAAAGTCAGGCGTGTCTAGCTAACTACGTTTGGGCACTCCCCAGCCCGCAATTACTCTAGCGCACTCCTAGATGGATGACTTCTACAGTAGTGTTTGAAAACACAATCTTCACAAGGGAAGGAAGTCGACAGTTGCTAGGGTGGACTGATGATTTTCCCTGAAGATAGGACACGGAGAATTACAGGATGAATCAATACATGAACACGTGTGATTATTTGGCATCACTAGCATGGAATCATTGGGGCTCGCCCTTCAGCACTCGGTTAGTGTGGTGATGGCCCATACACATAGCCGGCTAGGACGGAAATAACATCACCGTACAAAATTACACAAATATAAATTACACAAAATGGGGCACGATGAGTAGTAACAATAAACATGCACATGCGTGAAAGCACGTTTAGATGGCGTGGATGCCGCTGGATAAAGTTCGTAGCGGACCACATGGTGCAGGTGAAATTGCAATATTTCTCCGTAGAAACTGAAAATTAACTTCAGACAAATTGGTATTTAATATGGAAATAATATTCCCCTGTCGACTGAAACATTTACAGGCTTGTAGCATGCCTGATGGTAGAAAAAGCAAACATGAAAATGACAGCGTGGTCATACATAAAAAGCATCAATTTACGTGAAAATTACATAGAACTCTAAAATAAATTATAGCACACATGATTTTACAAAAATAAGCCCTCAAATCACAAGGATGGCGCAGATATTTAATTGGCGCTATCTGACCACGTGGTCATACGTTATATGGCCGTAAAATGATTAAACGCGAAAAATACCCTCGAGTACATACATGAAAATGAAGCCTTTAAAATTGCACGCAGCAATAATACAGAAATTACAATGAAATGCCTTTAGCTTAGGCGGATGGCGCCTGATTCAAGTTGCGTGGGCCGCATGGCCTCTCCGACATCCCTCTCTCTCTCTCCTCATTTTTTTAAGTTTCAAAAAGCTGCACACATCTTCCCAAGTCAAGTACATTTTTCTCAACTTCAAGAAAGACAGCTGAGCAAGTCTGAGTCAGTATTCAAATTCCTGCACTGGCCTACACTAGAAGAGCATACCTTCCCAGTAACATAAGTTCCAGACCCCACTGCACTCACTCAGTGAAATAATTTTTCATATACCAATTACTTTGTACTGAAAAATTACACCAAGAGCAATGTTTGTCGCACTGTCACCATGGTCAGTGCAGCAGTTACTATTTCTATGATATCTTAGGATAAACAATGAAGTTTCCTCCCTACAGACACAGATTGTAGAATATATTTTGTCTACATTCTTGACAAAAACCATGTATGGTCCTAGACATACCCTGCTATACGTCACATTCAATTTGTGTTGTTCTGAAGTGGTTTGATCATCCAGCAAAGTAGAAGCAGTAGATGGAGGGATCCTTCAAACCCGCGGGAGATAGTTGTGTATTCTTGGATGGTCATCTACAGGACAATTAACAGTTGCACTTGCCTCAGTTTCCATATTGTCGATATTATACCCCATTAGAATGGGATAAAGTTGAATTAGGCCCACTACTATGGAGGAAGTGGTAGATGCACCACATTCAATGTAGTTTCTTGAATATTACAGCAGGTTAGTGAACCAGTAGTAGTATCACTATCAGTAGAAAGTAGGAAATAGATTACGTCCATAACCGATCGCGAATCGCCTCACTCGTGCAGTAATTTTAAGTAAACAAGCACTCGTTTCGCGCAATGGCGTCATAATCAAACTTTTCTAGATTTCGGTGCGCACCTAGTGCAGCCAATTAAAATAAGCCCTCGGGTATTTAAAAAAAAAAAACTACAAATTATAAAAACATTTTATTTATCTTGTTTTCATCATGACCTGTGCTATGCTTTTACCTTTGCTGATTTCTGTCTCTGCAGCTGTGTTATGTACCAAATTCTGTTCCCTGCTCAAAATGTTTACTACTTACCTTCTTAATGTTGCTTTTATGTCTTTGCAACAAGTCAACGTGGTGTGGAACTGCAACGTCATTGAATTTATGTATTGCAATTTCGACTCTTTTTAGGGGCTGCTTTTGTACACAAGTTTTATCATGCAATTTTCGCATCGTAGATACACACACAATACGTCTGTTTATGAACTGTTTTATAATATAAACATTGCATAGTCTACACTACACGGCTTCAAGAAAAAAAAGCAACACTAGATACCCCAAGGGGCAGCCCCGACATTCATTCTAACGTTTGTTCAATACGGCTGCTCTTTTTGAACTATTATCTCCGATCCATTCCTAGGAAGCAGTATGACAGCTGTAAGAATACGTTAGTAAGTATCATACAAATTTTCATATTGGTTCGTAATATTTTTTTTTTTTGTTTGGTTTTATTGCATCCATAAGATCTGTTTTAAATACATATCTGTACAAAGACATTGGACACGCAAATTACAGTATATAAAATCTATACACTGGAAATAGCAAACATGCACATGTATGTCAGATTACACGTACATGCAGCATATCTCTTCCTCTCAAATTTGACTAATCATCCTCCAACATGCAGTGGGGCGTCATCGTTTTGCTGAAACAGAAGAAAAAGGAAACGAGAAAAACTGGAACAAGAAATTCGTTCAGTGACATGTTATACAGTAATTTCTAAATTTTTGTAGTTTAGATATTCATACACACTATAGAATGTTAGTTTATAAAAAAAAATCATTCCAGCTATTTTTTAAAGAGTTTTTGGTTAGAGAAGCAAATGTCTTGAAGATGTGGTAATTTTTTGAAAAGTTGGCTACCAAACTAGGACTGTTCTTTCTGGACAGGTTTTTAATTAACTGAAGCAACAGGTGTGTATTTTTATTCTAGTGTCATGCTTATGAAAGGACTCATTTTTCTGAAATTAAATACTATTTTTGGACATTAATATAAGTACTTAAACAAGTACTCGCATGCAAATGTCAAAATCTCTGAGCTTTTGCCATTAATTATTTTAACAACTCTCTTAAGTTTGTGTAACATATTTTTGCTGTCGGTAGAACTACCCCGAAAATTATGCCGTAACTCATGATGGAATGAAAATATGCTAAATATAGCCTTTTTCCGTAGGAGTATTTTTCACTATAGATAGAACTAGATGTTCGATGTTTTATCTGCTCTAAGTGAATTATTGTTGTACGACTTTTACTGGATAGTATTCAAGGGCGTATAATGTTCTTTTAATTTCCCAAGAAAACAATCTAATGTAGTACTATCTGTTTTCGTATTTTCAAACTACATTTGTCGACGATGACTGCTTATCTCGGATCGAGATTTCGAACCGTTAATTACAGCGGTTAGAAATGAACTTAATCTCGATCTCCAGTCCATCTCTGAACTCGAATGGTGCAACAGTTTAGTTTTCTATGTCGATCTTAGATACGATCTCAAATCGCGTTTTGAACTACGATGGGGCAACCGGCCCTTACACAACTGAAAACATTAACATTTAACTTTATGTTTGCTTTCCAACATGTTGTTTCTTATGGAGCTTGACACAATGGAACTGTCAAAGGTAAAGTCAAGCACTCTTGACTTTACGATTTCGAAAAGTTGAAATTTAAAGTAAAAGTCAAGCGAGCTATTTGCCGAGAATCTAACAGAGTTTATGTAGAAAGAGTGTTATTTTATTGTAGAGCGATTTTAATCTCGGTATATTAAACAAAGCTAGTGTTAAATTAAATAAATGGCGAACAAATATAATGTGAAAGGGAAATATATGAACTAACATATTTTAATAAAGTAATGAAATGAATTTTTTGTTTTAAAACAAACTTTTAATACAAATTTTAAACCACAATTTAAAATTTTTTTTACGTAAAATGCATTCTGGAGAGTATCATAATTATTTACATAACAAGATACATATTTTTACGAAGCTGGAAGAACCGATGTTCAATCGTCTAAACTCTGACTTTAGATTGTATTGTGTATTGATGGTTTCGTCAGAGGAAAGGAAACTGTGATGTCTCCACCTTAGGGAAATGCCGGGAAGCATCATTAACAGGAAAATTGAGGAACACCCAGTCCAATTATCACTGCTTTATTGCGTAAATACATTACAACTACAACACTGGAACAAACCAATAGCTAACAACCAACAAGCTGCTACCAACCTAGTCAATAATAATAATAGCAAATGACACTCATGTCAACCAATACATCACAACTCTACCCTAAATTTCCCTGCTTCCTTACAAAACAATTAAAACATTCTACTAGTCAGCATTTAATTTTGTCACAGATATAAACTTACAATTTTATTTCGCTCATGCAATGGGTATCTGCTGTGTGAATTTATGGGTGAGGTGGGGAAGGTATCATTGCTCACATCCTCACTCCTTTGTGGTTCTGTTGTTTCCCCAAAACCCCCAATACCGCCACTGTCATTTTCAGGCCCTATACTTTGTGCAGTGTCCGCATCATTTTCACCAGAATCCCTACCGATCACACTCGACACCTTGCCCACCTCATTTACATCCATAAAATCTGGTATCTGCCCTGATTCAACACCCATATCTAACTTAACATGGGCCACTGATGACAGCAACTGGTCTACATGTCTCTTCACTACTCTGCCCATGGCTGTTTCCACCCAATTCACCACATTACTTAACTTCTCTATTACAACTCATTTAACCCATTTGTTCTCATTATTATAGTTCCTGATCACCACTTCCTGCCCTTCCTGAAAATCCCGAACCAGCTGACCCTTAAAGTGCATCCTCTGATTGTGCTGGTTCTCTTCTGCCCTTTTGCTTAGGTTTGGCCACAACAAGTTATAAATGATACACAATGGCCTACCAAACATCAACCTGGCAGGAGTTTCTCCTGAAGTTCAGTGTACTGAGTTTCGAATGTCTAACAACAAAATAGTGATAGCCTAATGGATATTGGCATCATTACGTACCACTATTCGTAACTTGTGCTGTTTTCTGCTTTCAACCTGCCCATTTGATTGGGGATGATATATGGGAGTCAAGATGGATTGGACCTCGTTCACTGCCAAAATTTTTTGAAACTCCGCAGCTGTGAAATGTGGACCATTATCACTAACAATATGTGTGTACAAACCAAAATGTGCAAACAAAGACTGCAACACTTGATGGTATGTTTGGCTGCTGTTGAAGGCACATCTGCTACCTCCTACCATTTTGGAAAAGATCCACCACAATTAGATACAACTTACCTTGCCAGGGTCCCAGGAAATCAACATGAACTCTTTGTCACAGCCCTGCGGGAAATGGCCAATTCTACAGTTCACATGTTCAGATTGTGAGTTGGAAAAAACTCACAATCTGAACATGTTATGGCCACTGCTTCGATATCATTATCCATACCAAAAATAGGTCATTGCTACCAATTTCATTATCACTACTCCTAAAAAACTGCCATGTAACATCGCTAACAACCCCCTTGCCCCCCTCCACAACCCATTTGCAAGAATTGGGAATCATTACCCGATAACCCCATATTAAAATATTCATTTCTACCGAAAGTTGCTCCTTAATCCACCAATACGATTAAAATTCCATTGCAATGTCCTGTGACCATCCATGCATTACATAACCTAAAACTCTGGACAGTGCCAGATCAATTTTTGTTTCTCGCCTCACCACTTTTCTCTTATTGGTATTTCTCCATCTCTCACATAATCCAAACAGGTTGCCTCATCATCAACATATTGTGCATATATAAAGTCTGGTTTTGTGATTTTCAATGGAACCCGATATAATGTGTCTGCATTACCATGGTTTTGGGACTTCACAAATTCAATTATGTATAAAAAATTGGATAAAAACAAAGCATACATCTACCGCCTGCTTGCCGCCATTATGGGGATACCATTTTTGGGACCAAATATGGATAAAAGTGGCTTGTGGTCTGTCACCAACACAAACTCATTGCTGTAAAGATTCTGATAAAAATGCTTAGCCCCAAAAAACCAATGCCAGGCTCTCTTTTTCTATTTGGGAATAATTACATTCAGCATTACTTAGCATGCGTGATGCATATACAATTGTTCTCTCTGTCTTATCTGGGTATATATGAGACAAGACAGCACCCAAACCATACTGGGATGCATCACATGCTACCTTTAAGGGCACTCCCAGCTCATAATGTGCCAGCACTGAAGCTGACACCATAACCTCCTTTATTCTTTTTATGGCTTGCACACACTCTTTAGTTAACTCCCACTGTGCATCCTTTTTCAGTAATCTGTACAATGGATGTGAAATGGTGGCCAAATTGGGTACAAACTTAGCATAATAATTTATCAAATCTAAATACGCTCTGAGTTCAGTGATGTTACTAGGCAGTGGTGCATCTACAATGGCTGCTACCTTGGACGAAGTTGTGTGTAAACCCTTTTTATCGACTCGGTAGCCACAATATTCCACATATTCCTGTTAAATCTGACACTTGCTGTGCTGAACACGTAAACCTGCCTCCTTTAGTCTACAATAAATTTCCCATAATGTTTCTACATGTTTGACAACATAATGCAACAAGCTGCTACCAATCTAGTCAATAATAATAATTGCAAATGGCACTCTTGCTAACCAATACATCACAAAAACGGAAAGTCAAATGCTAAAGATTCCTATTGTGTAAGAAGCTTTACTTCTGGTCTCGATTTCCATCGAAATCCAGTTCGATCTAGTTCCATTTCGATCGAATTGTGAGAGAGCGATTCTGTAACTTTTTTCAAGTCTATCGAAAAGGAACAAGATTTTACCATCGCCTTCGCTGATGACTACGTGGCAACATTGGATGGCAATTGGAGAAAAAGAAAGTGCACTATCTTGGCAACTAGTTGCCAATCAGAATTTAGATTCTTTACCACTTATTTGTATTCACACTGATATTTATTCAAATTTAAGTGTTAAGGTTCGTAGTACCTAATTAGAGCAGATAGTAAGCATGTAGCTTATGCTTAGCATCTAATAAATGTGTTTATTAGCAAAGAACATTGCTTACCATTATGTATGGTCTTTTAGTTGAATAAATTTGATTGATTGATTCCTAATATTTTATTGATTCCTAATATAATAATTCCTTTATTTAAATATTAATCTGACAGCGCAGTCGCTAAATAAATTATTAGCAGTACACCTCCAGCACCTAGCAAAGTAAATAATTTACTGCTATTTGAATTAACCAACAAAATAATGAGCCTTTTTTTTTTGGGCGAGCCCCCAAATACCGTTACGCTAATGTAAGCACCTTCACAGTTCGGTGTGCCCTCCGGCATGCTTGTTAGTAGATAAAATGGTTGGAGACTAGGATGCGTCTCAGGGCAAGCCTTTTACGCCTTAGGTCGGGATTAATTTATAAAATGGGTGCATGCATCGCAGCTATAGCGGGGTTTTCTGGTGTCATGCCAGCAATTGTAGACATGGAGAACACCCCGAAAGAAGAAGGGTCTATTAAGGGGCATAGAAAACCAGGCATGGCCGAGAGGGCCTGGAGAAAACTATGCAACAGTCACAGTGGAAAAAAATAATTCCTTTTATTGGATTAGGGCTAGAGAAAGTAGGGTGTTTGTAAGTTCGCGAAAATTGACTTTGTGAGTTTGATGCAGAGTTAAATGAAATTATTTCGCTGCAGTTTTGATAACCAGGGTCGCACTACACGGCCCTGTTGGCGGGAGGCCAGAACAGAGCCACCCACCCAATAGAAGTTTACTATCGCATTATAACACAGAAAAACATGTCAGAATGTTACAGGTAAAGAGTTGGAAAAGAGAGATTTTAAGTAAGGGTAATGTGCTCATCACGTTGCTCGTGACCATGCTTACAACTGTGTGTAGTGTATAGTGAAGTGTGTTTGTGAGTATTGGTGTTGGTGGGTGATGAGTGTGTGATAGTGTAGGTGTGCCACTCCACTAGGAATGGGTAATATTACCCGGAATGGTTTCAAAGAACGGTTCCAGTGAGAGAAACTGGAACTACAGTCCCGAGCAAGCCAAATGAACAGTTCCATCGGAATGCCATACTATTCCACCACTTCTGTGCTGAAAATACACAAAAATTGTTTATATTTTTGGTGGTAATCTTCCAATTGCTGAAAAAAATTTATAAATCCTGCCTTAAAATTGGTATATTACGAGTAATACATAAGTAAGCTGAGTTGCAGATTCCAGCGATAGGGTGGAACTGTTCGCAGACTTGGAACAGTTCAGTCTTGGAGCTGTTGCAGACTCGCGAACTGTTCCGGCGAATGAAGTTCCAGAGGTGGAATCGATCTCCTTCTCGAACTTTTGTGAACCAGTAAACGGTTCCAGCGAATTAATAGTTCTGGAGACGGAATCTGTCTTCGTCGCGAACTGTTGTGAACTTGCGAACGATTCCGGCAAATGAACTGAACCACCTAGAGTATCAGAACTCTTGTGAACTGTTCAAAACACATGAAATATAATACCAAACCCACAGTGGAACATAAATATGAATAATATTTCAATAAATAGTTCTATTGGTACATGAACACCATAACAGGAGTATATATTTTTTAATTCAAATTATTTCACTCAGACTTACCAGTAAGGATAGAATATGCTAGAACACATGTTAACATTTTCTCAGTCTTTTCTGTATGTAGCAAGTTGTGTGACGTTAAATATTATGGCCATAAAGAGTAAATGCAAAATAATTCCAATGCAAGAAAATGTGAAAAAACGATTGTTTATCCTCAGTTTTCTGCTATAACTTAAATTGTGGCAAAATTATAGGAGTATGTAAGACATTTTTTTACGATATATTATCGCACATACAATAGAGAAGTATTGCGGTTGCATCAAAGCAGTTATATATTAATTTAGTTGGGAAGAGTTTGTGTAATAGGTGTGTACATCCCTCCCTTTTTTTTTCTTCTAAAATCATGATTAGTTCATTAAAATTTATGTTTAAATAGCACGTCAGATGTCGAGTATTATATGAACTATTCCGAAATGAGAAGTTAGAAAGAACTGGAACAGTTACGATCCCTACACTCCAAAACACACAACAGTGCTGTATAGAGCACACTACTCAACAGTTTAGAGATGCCGATTAAAAATCAATTTTTGATCGTTTTAAGGCTGCCGATTTTTAAGGATTCAATATCTCTTTTGTAGAATCGTTTTTGATACATAAATACCATTGTGTGTCATTTGACGTTACTAATTTTCTCGAACTTTTGATTGTCGTATTTATGAATCATTCTATATTTATGGATTTAATTTCTTGCCCTTATTTTAATGAGAATTTGGTTAAAAGTCTTTCTGGCTGCATGGGTTGTTTCACATAGCCATGATACTGAATGTTATAAACTAGTGATGGGAAATATAAGTCACTGGAATTAGGGGGTGGCTATATCCAGTACCGTGCAGTGTTAATAAGTAAAGCCAGTTTAGAGCATGGAGTTAGGCGGTGGTTTTCCAGTAAAAAAAATGGTCACGTTATCAACAGTAGCCAACAACATTGTATCCGTCTATCTTTCACGTGTTTTTTGATGAGTAATAGAATCAACAATAATTAATATACAACCGTTTTTGACATATAGTGCCAGTGTGTTTGTGTCATATAACTAGATATCAATTTCGCCGTTAAATATGTAAAGTTATCAATTATTTACATTTAAATGGAAGTGTCGAATACAGTGTTTTTGGTGAGTTACTTCCCATTCGCTCTATATAATATATATATATATATATATATATATATATATATATATATATATATATATATATATATATATATATATATATATATATATATATATATATATCTATCTATCTATCTATCTATCTATCTATCTATCTATCTATTATTATCTATCTATTATCTATCTATCTATCTATCTATCTATCTATCTATCTATCTATCTATCTATCTATCTATCTATCTATCTATCTATCTATCTATCTATCTATCTATCTATCTATCTATCTATCTATCTATCTATCTATCTATCTCTTCTATCTATCTATCTTATCTATCTATCTATCTTCTATCTATCTATCTTTCTATCTATCTATCTCTCTCTCTCACATGACTATAGGATATTTTTAAAGTTATGATATAACTTTAACCGTACTAAAATTAATATAATACGGTATTGAAGTCGTTTGCAGGTACGTTTCTCTCTCTCTATCTCTCTATCTATCTCTCTCTCTCACATGACTATAGGATATTTTTAAAGTTATGATATAACTTTAACCGTACTAAAATTAATATAATACGGTATTGAAGTCGTTTGCAGGTACGTTATAAATGAAGCATCCATGTGGGAAAAAGGCAACTTTTGTTTACATTGGAATTGAATAGCCTTGCGAGTGCTATATGAACTCACTAGTTCTGTATTTTCTCTAAATTTGTGTTATTCTTGCATTTGTGAATTGTAAATTTGGCATGTAAACATGCCTTAAAACTATAATGTATTTTTTATTTATTCGGCGAAACTAATATTAATGTATGAAAATGTGTACGAGCCAGGCCATGAGATTGCAATGTTTAGTGTATTCGTATATACAGTGGGTAAATTCGTGAAAGATATTGCACAATTATTGTGTGTATGTGGATATTTTTATCTGCGTAAGTTTGTAAATTAACAATTGCAGTGTGTTGAATTTTTGCAAGTATGGTTGCGATTACTAACGTGCTGTGAATTTAAGGTCTAACCTGTAAGTTGCTGACTCGTTAGAGCTAGAGGCACTTTTATAAAACTGCAAATACATATTTTTCTAACTGCTGATTTGCTATTTCAGTGTAGGAGTTTATGGGATTCATTTGATATTAATAGCAAAATCATTTTGTAACCCAATACAAAGCTATACCTTATAAAAACTTCACTCTTATCATCTTTTTTTCTACCTAAGTCAGCAGAGTTGCAGTGACAAACAAGAAATCAGCTGTTTATCAATACAAGATAATAGGCGTACAACCAAATCAGTTCTCATATTTTTAATAGCTACTGAATGTAGCCTTCATGATCTGCAATTTCCAAGGTTTCTCGAACTTACTCCATGCAATTTCTGGGGTGACTCAATAAAGACAATTTGACCAATTCTTTCCTTGTATTGCCTTCATTGTGTTCTTGGTTTACCATTCTCTAATGAACCTGCTGTCGACAAGATGTTAAGTTAAATAAATAAAGTTTACTTGTGTGTTTAGATGGTTATGTATTTAACGGTAGGCTGTAGTCATTACAGTAAATTACATGTTTATACATTTTATCATTTTCCAAAGGTAATCAAAACAAAGAAAACTTATATAAAGCGAATCGTTTCCTATAACTACATCATCTGCAAAATAGAAAAACATTGCATGATTTTCTTTCAACTCTATTTCACCCTTCTTATTGAATTTTCAAAATCTAATTTTGATAGCAACTAATTGGACATTAACTTATTTTAATATTGATGATTAATCATGGATATATGGATGAAAATGTTAAATTTTTTAAAAGCCTACTTGTAAATGAAAAATGGGATGATGTTTACAGAACAACCACGGACACTGCTAACAACCACAAACAAAATTTTCTACAACCACCACGTACAACATTTCTGAAACCACCACGAAAAATCTCTCCTGAACAAACATTATTTATACATTAACTGAACCAAACATTGCCTGGAACGGTTTTAGTAATACATTTCTTTGTAATTTTTATCGAGACTTTCCACTCAAATCTGTGAAATGTAGCAATAGTTTGAAAATAAAAAGGATTAGTAAAGGGCTGACAGTCTCGGAACAGAGGTTAAAAACAATGCGTAAAATGCTAAGAACCCAGGGGAAAAACAAAAATTATACTGTAAGCATTACGAAAAATTATATAAGAAGTTACTTGAAGTTCAAAGCAGAAATACAATTGGGGAAAAAATAGCCTACTCTTCAAATAAATCAAAAGCAATATGGAACATTATTAATAATGAATTGAAACCTAGGCAAGGACATATTATCCTTTCCTTGAACATTGATGGTATCAAAATCGAAAATAGCAAGGAAATATGTAATAGTTTTAATGACTATTTCACAAACATCAAACTAAAATTGCAAAATGAACACACAGCTACAAATAATAGTCCTGCACACATACCCCAAAGACCTAACACTTGGAATGCTAACAGGCAATTTTTCACACCTCCCTCTGAAGAAGATACAAATGTACTTTAAAATTTCAAAAGTAAAAGTTCCTGTGGAATAGATGAGGTACCTATTACTCAGCTGAATAAAAAAAAAAGTGTTCTTATTTAATAAAACTACCTTTGATTTATATTTTTTAATGTCTTGCCCAAGGAATTTTTCCTGACAGACTCAAATATGCAAAAGTAGTACCAATACATAAAAAAGTGACAAGGCATTGATAGATAACTATAGGCCTATTGCTCTTCTTACACACTTTTTAAAAATGCTTGAGAAATTGAAAATAACCTGACACAATTCTTGATAAGAAACAAGGTTATTTCATTGCATCCATATGGCTTTATAAAGGGCAGATCAACAGAACAAGCTATTTTCAGTTTTACTGAAAAAATATTAACTTCTTTTGATAAAAGACAATCTCTACAGGTATATTTGCAGATCTTTCACAAGCTTTTGACTGTGTCGACCACAATATGTTATTGCAAAAACTTGACAGTGTGGAGTAAGATATATAATATGTTTAAACCATATCATGAAGACAGAAAACAGATCAACTCCATAAGATATTATGACAAAAGTCACATTACAAATGTTATGTCCAATACCGGAACTACTCGAGTAGGAGTGCCGCAGGGATCCATACTGGGACCAGTTTTATTCTTAATATTTATTAATGATTTTTCAGAACAAATAACCAACGGCTCAGCTATAATGTTTGCGGATGAGACAAACTTTTTGGTAACTAGTTCAAAAAATGCTGTTCTTGAAGAAAATATAAAACAAACAGTCACTGAGATGTCCAGTTGGTTCCAGTATAATAAATTAATACCTATTAAATGTAAACAAATATGTGCTCATGAATTTCATGCAAAGAAATAAACATACAATGCAATATGAAAGATTCACAATAGAAGATGGGTTACAGACAGTAAAAGGTACCAAATTTGTAGGGTTCATTGTAGACAGTAATTTAACATGGAATGAGCATGTTGATAGTGTCTGTAAAAAATAGAGTTCAATGTGTTTTGCGGTACATACCTCAAAAAAGATTTGTAGTAATAATACAATACTCACATACTATTTCTCAAATATTCAGTCCATAATAAATTATGGAATCATATTTTGGGGTAAATCGACAAAATGGAAAAAGGCTTTTAAATTACAGAAGAAAATAGTGAGATTAATAAGTAAAGGAAAAAGAAGCCACTGTAGGCCGCCATTTATAAATAAAAAAATTCTCACTCTTCCATGCTTGTATATGTACCATAGTATTCTTTTATACATGGAAAACATTTAAAAAGTTAAAAATAGTGATCTACACCATTACTACACCAGACAAGCTAATCATCTTCACCTATTCTGCTAAAGAAACTCAAAATTTCCATCAAATCCACACTATACTGGGGAAAAACTAATAAATAACCTACCCAGTCATTTGAAGTAAATTAATAGTTTACAGAAATTAAAAAGAGCTGTTACATTATACTTTTTTAAATAAGACCTATTCCGTAGACGAATACTTACATAAAGATGAATTTTTCTATAATGCAGAACAAGACTGATATAAGGAGACTTCATGTAATACCTTGTGTTTCAATATAATGTAGACTTTACATATTTATACTTTAATATCTCTCTTTACATGAATTGCAACAACTTACTGTAACCAAATGTAGTCTTAACAAATGTGTAGAGCTGGTAGAATTAAGAAGTGTGTAAATTATATTATTTATATATTATATATTTTATGTTAATGTAATTGTGTGCCAATATCCATATTGCATAAAATAATAATAATAATTGACAAGTCCTTTCCAAAGTGTATTGAATGTATATGGGATGCAAAAAGAAGTGTGCCACGTGAAACAGCGAATACTCTAGCCGCTACGCCATGGTCTCCATCATCTTCAGACAGGAGTAGTTGAGATAGATTTGGTGGTTTGTAACAACCAAGGTATTGAGAGCCAATGAGGATGAAATATGGCATAAATGGAGCAGCACTGAAATGCAAGGGTAGGGGAAAACCAGAAAACCTTGAGAAAACATGCCAGCCAGCAGCATCATCAGCACAATTCCTATATGTGAAAGTCTGTGATTAACCTCACAGGGAAACCAACATGGATCGCATTGGGGGAAGGCAAGCGTCTTACCACTATGCCCACCGCAGCCCCCCACCCCCTTGGGGAGGGAGGAGAAGAACCTCATTTCTTCAGCGATAATGCTTTTTCTTAGAGGAGTGTTTGTTTGTCAAGTTTCTGAAGCGTGGTTCTGAGATATTGAAACTGGTAGTTTTTAATGTATTCAGAAGAGAATTTCAGACTAAAAATAATAATTGTGTCATTGGACCACTTTTCAGTGGTTAGTACATGAGCGCTTATTGTCGATAGCATTGCGGTTCATGTGTCTTTCACCCATTGTAGGTCAAAAATGTATTTTAGTTATGTACCAAGGGTAACTTAACTCTGTCCAACATTGTGGATGCAAGAAACAAAATTTTACCCTACAACAGGGATAAATAAGTATAAAACTGTATCATAACAGAAAACTAATGTAATGTAAAGAGAGGGAATAACTAAAACAGGATTTAAACTGATTTACCAGAAACCATTTACTATATTGACATTAGATATATATAAAGAAGATGAAGTCATATTGGAAACAAATTGAGTCTTTGTCGGTGTTAGGCTCGTCCATGGTACACACACTCACGATCTGTAGTTTTATGAGGAATTTATTTGAATGTACAACTAACTCAAGCCAATAATAAACTAGTAAAACTTCACACGTGAATTGTAATATATTTATTTATTCTTCTTTGTTCAACACGAAATGCTTCGAATGTAACCTTTTCTGTCAACATCATTCTAATGTAAACACAATATGATGGGTTACTGTCAATATGGCAGCTCAGATTCCATATTAAAACCAACTATCTCCAGCGGCTTCGCGTACGTCACAACATACCATCTCCTGTATACTCCTAACTCCATGACTGGTTGAACTAGGTCGTTCCAAACTAGTCACATTTGAGAACAGTTCATTGGAAACCGTTCTTTTGCACTATATTTGTCACAGTCGAATGATCACGCATATTGGTGAACTGCAGAGGTCAAGTGTATCCTCTGTCCGAGAACTAGATAAGTCTTTCTCTGTTTCCTCTTTCACAGTTCCATTTCCCCTCCCCAGAAGAATCTAAGAAAGCATGTAACAGAATGAGAAGCAAATAAGTGATGTTTGTAAATTAATTGCTAAAGTATTAGTGAATTATTGTGTGTAGATGAAATTACTTCTTTTTTATATAGGAGTAAGATAAATGAATAGTGAAAATATCTTTATACTGTGTTATCCACGCCTATGTTGTGTAATATAGCACCAAATTACTTTTGAGACTGATAGTAACGACCTCAACAATATTATAATAGGTTGTGTGTGCGAGAGACAACCGGATGTAAAGTTAATTTTTTGAAGTCGGGCATATACAAACTCAACAAAAATAGTTGCGACACCCTGGATTTATTTGTACCGGTATTAGAAACATATTAACAGAACTTTAATTACAAAAATAACTTATTTTACTATGATGCAAACAATGTCAAAAAGGTATATCCAAAGTATTGGGTGAGTATACTAGAAAAAAGTAGTTTTTCACTTCTTTATTGCGAGTGTGTAAAACTTAACATTACATTAATGGTTGTTTTTCTATATATTACTGTCGTAGCTATACTCATATTAGTGCGGCTATCAGATGTATTTTCTTACAGATACTGGAATTTCCGTATTTCTGGCAACATCGCATTTATAGTATGAGTGAGTGAGAGGGTTTTACGACACCGTAACAGCGAGGTCTTTAGTGCCGATGAGGATGAAGAAAATTTAATGGACGACACAAACATCCTTACCCTTACTGGGTTTCTAACCCAGGACCCCTCTCACCCCAGACCGGCGTGAAACCGACTATGCAATTGGGATTGGCACGAGAAAGAACGAAAGATTGCTACATGGCCATAGGTCTGCCAACTGTCTCGCACTGTGTGTCCTGCAGTTCCTGACCGATTTGCGACTGATGTCACTATTAAACTATAGTCCATTCCCTATTGGAAGCGACCTATGAAAATCAAACTTTGAAAAAAACACTCTTAAGCTGACATGTCACCTGTTTTTCCAATAACCTGTATTCCACAAATATATAACACTGTGGTTAGCTTTGTAGTACTGTATTATGAATAAATGAACCTTTACTGTAATATCTTATATAACTTGTAATATTTATTTCTTTTCTTAATATAAATTAACAGTGAGTGCAGCGACATGTTGGCAACGACCGGTAAGAAATAGTTCACAGTTAAAATATTATTTAACCTCGTTTTTTAGTACACTATTTGTAAATTAAACGGTACCAATTGAAATATTTAAATACTTAAGTAGCCCCAATGACAACATATCTCATTTTTACAGTTTAAAATTGCAGCGAAAAATATGAGTAGGCAGTAATGGTACGGTATTGTTTTATCGATCTAAAAAGCAATTGAAAACTGTCTGCTGGCTAGGCTTGTTGCTCTCTTCCTCACACTCCGGCCTTTGCTTGCGACCAAGGAGGGCGCGTCTTGCTTTTTCTTGCTGTATACGACAAATAGCTTCGCGGCACACATCCTGTACACTGTGGTCGGCCTGGAAACAGGTCATCTCGAGCCTAGCCCCTAGTGGGTCAGCGGTCACAGTGGACAGCACCGATTTAGGCAGTTTCTTAACAACACTTTCTCGCCAATTGCAAACAACACAACATTGAGAGTCACTCCACACAGAGCCTACCCCTCTCCCACCTCCCTCGCGGGTCATGGCGGCGGGTGGCGGGCGGGGAACCGACTGAGCCGTCATGGATGACGGGAACTGGCCCCTACAGCTTACAGTACCTGAGGGAAAACAAGCGATGGATCGAACTGGCAAAAAGACGACCTAACCACCAATCTGTTTCCGACATCTTTCCTCAAGGCATCCCATACCACATTGACCTTCTCCTGGCTACTCTCTCGGCTCCAACGACACCAACAATCAACACATCAACTTCCTCCTGACCAACAACACCGGCGGCAGGAAATGAAAAATTGGAAATGGAAACCGACTTCCAGATTGTAAAGAGAAAAAGGGACAGAACAACCACACAGGAATTCGAATAAGCGTCTCCATTCTGTGTCGTGTGAAGCACAAACAAACAGCATCCCTATTCAAAATAGGTTTTCCCTGCTTAAAGAGGTCACAGAAAAAACCTCTACAATAAACAACCCCAGCTCTTCAAGCATTCCCACCCACCCAACACAACCGGCTGCACCCCAAACACGACAGAAAAAACAAAATCAGTTCAGATTAGTGGTTCCTGACGCCACTAAATACAACTTACTTATTCAGAAATTGCGAGCTATTAGTAGGGATGGGTTCTCGCTTCTCCCCACTGCTCAGGGACCACAAATCCTTACTAAAAATTTTGATTACTAAACAGCTGCTCGCACAATGCTCGAAGCAAATTATATCCATTTCACTTTTTGCCAAGCTTCCGAGCTCCCACAAAAAGGAATTTTTAATCTCCACCCCACAACTGACATTGCTGACATCAAGGCAGATCTGGGATGCGCCGGTTACAAAATCCAGCACATCTACCAATTTAAAAATCGAATACCCGACCACACAGACCCGAACAAGTGCACGTTGGAGCCGCAACGATTTTTCTGTGTCATGGCGGCGCAGAACACTGCTCTCCCACCTCTGCTCTCTGTCACGAGGATAAACATGTCAATTGTTCATCCACGACAATACCAGAAATGGCCGACAGACGAGGCACAATGCCGTAATTGTCTCGCCCTAGGCCACACAAAAAAATCACTGTTCAATGCCGACAAATTGCCCTCACTGTGCCGGCCCTCACCCCGAGAGTGCTTGCAAAATAAACTAAACAAACCCCAAGCCCACATGCAGCAACTGCGCAGGCGACCACACAGCCCTTTAAAAAGCCTGCCCCAAGTTCCTGGACTTGGTGCAGAAAATAACGGCTGCTGCGAAAATCACACCAACAACTGCAAAACAACCTCCTGCCCCGTCCAGGTTCATGGTCAGGACATTACAGCCCGGCAAATCATATTCGCAGGCACTCTCTGCGCCTACTCACAAACCAGCTCCCATTCTTGACACCCCAGCAATGCCAAACACGCCACCTCTATTTCGCCCTCGCCAGCGAAATTTGCCAGGAGAGATGCGAGGCGTTATGCAGGATTTCCATGTGTTCATGGAATTAGAGCATGCGACTTCGCCTCGCTCATGGCACATTTCAACCCCTACATCCTAAAACTACGCAACATCACAGAGAAACAAGAGAGAACCTGGCTACTTCTCGAAGTCATGGCGTCATTTGCGGCCCCCTAGCCCGTCAACTAGACCTGCAAAAACCACTTTCCCCTACTCTGTACTGGAGCGACTCCGAAACACATTACATAAATATTAATCACTATGACGAGCGAAAAAATCGCGTATATTTTCTATTCGTAACCATCTGATTGCGGCACACAGTTTTGTATTGTTAAACAAAAATTTCTCAGCCCTCAGCAAAAATTATAATTGCTTAAATAAAATAATCGATTAATTGTTGTTACTGGAAAACCTAGATACTTGCAATTTCCTTAAAAATTTAATTAAAACAATTGATTATTGTAGTGAACATCACTCGATTTTATTTTAATTATAAGGCCTTTAAACGGCAAGAAACTAACATTTTAAGTTGCAGTAGCACCAATTATTTATTTAAGACGATTTAATAACTTAAATTACAACCGCTTTTGATATATTTAAAATTTTCCGTGTCAAATAAAAGCTGTTGGTAAAATAACGACCATGCTGCCACCTCTCGCGCAACTTCGTAAGCCCCGCCCCACTAAGTTTTCTCGGCCAATCAGAGCCCTCTGGCCAATATTACTGCTAAGCTTCACTCACGCGACGTGTTTTCTTGGCTCTGCTTTCGAATTTTAGAAGTCTTAATAATAAACAACACGGAATTTAGTTCAAAACAACTTTAAAAATATAAATTCACGCCTTCAGCACAATTATACCGCCCCATTTCATCGAAATAAGGCCCCGAAACTGGTCGGAATTTTCCAATCGGCCCGGGATAAAAATCGACCACTTTTAACAAAACTATTTTGCACTAGCATCGCGCCAGCCATATCGTTCTCGGACTTCCCCGAGTTAACAGGTTTTTGACTTTTAGTCGCTCGTCACAGTACATTCAGACGTGCATTTACTCACCAATAAGTTATTTAATGGTTTTTAACAATAACTCATAAGATATGAAGTAAATTACTGAAACAACTACACTGATTTAAATTCTCGCGCAACTTAAATTCACCACTACAATACACATATAATTAATTTAATTATAATAACCCTTGCCACTCGTCATGGGAAAGCTACTTATATCGATAATTTAACTTCATTTGGCTATTAACCTCCGCTTTTTATACCAAACTGTCGCTAGCTCTCTCACAGGGAGCTCGTGATAGTCCTGAACTTTAAAATTCCGCGCTGATAAATTCAATTAACTTCACCACTCTCTTTTATCCCGTACAGGCAGGGGAAAAAAGAGTAGAATTCAGCTATGGAAACAGCTCTCAGGCGCTACCCTGGGAATCCTGTAACACAATGTTTGCCTTGCAGCATTAAGTATGTTTGTCGTGGAGGAGGTTAGCTTCTCCTCGCCTCCACAAAATAACTGGGTGGCCAAGGTCCCTCATAAGGGATCGATCCACCCCCGCGCTGAGGGAGTAGCGTCCAAGTGATGTAAAATGGCGGTGTTGTTCTCTTTCTTTTTCTTCGTCTCTTTCACACTCGCGAAACTTCACTTTGCTAGTAGGCAATGAAATTATACATGTTTTCAAGTGTATCATATTTTATACTTATTACAGCCAAATAATGATTTTTGAATTTGTAATTTACAACTGAAAAGAGATTTTAATGTTTGAATACTTATTTTAATATATTTATAGATGATGGCGTGGCAGTTACTTAGTGAAGTTGGCAGGCGTGGCGATCCATGACAAGGCTGTTGCTTTTTGTCAAGCGAAACTCAAATTATTCTTACTCCGAAAAATACTTCAAATTAATATATCACGTTGGTAGACGTTGTGTTTTTGAAGCCTACCTAGGCAAGTTACGATGTTGTGATATATCTGTGTTTCTACTGCAGTAATGAATATACTATGACGTGTGTTTAGTTAATCATTGCATCTGTGAAATGGCTTGCCTTTGTGCTTCATGATCAATACGCTGGCCCTGTGTGTCATTTCAAATATTTTATTAGCACTATCTGTACGTTTTAAATGTGAACTGTTTTTCACGAAGTTATTTTCTTACATTACATCTGTTTATTTATCACTATATTGTACCTTTGCCCTAAGGGGTTTGAAACACAGTCGTGTAATGTTATTTTCCACAATCCAAGAAGAAAAATATTAAGCCCAGCCTGATAAATGCCAATAAACCTAATAAACAGTAAGTAGCAATACGTAGAAATATGAGCGGAATAAAAGTTATCGTAGGCTTATTTGTGTGCATGTTCACCGATATCATTTAAAGTTTGTATGACAAAAATGGGTAACACGAGTTGTGTGCTTGTATTTAATGTGCCTTTTTCACTTGTTCCTTCGTTTTAATATTTATTCCAACTGAGGCCGTCCTTTTAGAGAAATGACCCAACACATTAATAACAAAAGGATAATTACAATAAGTACAGCCCTTTACCTCGCAGTTGTAACAGTGTTAAACACAGTCACGGCAAAATACTAATGTGCATTACATGTATTGAGCTATGTCATGGAAAACAAATATGTTAATGTAAAATAACCGTAAGAACTGTCTTCAATTCAGGCATTTTTAAAACGTCATAAAGCTGATCTAAATAATATTAGAGACCTAAACTGTGAATGTTCATACGGAAAGGTTTTGAATATGACATAATTCTTTGAAAAGCTGTAAACTGTAAACAAGACATTTGACAGGTATGAAAGTCACATTTCAATGTTTATTTTTAGGTGTAGCGAAAGTATACGAACATATGTACACAAACAATGGAATGTAAACATTGATATTGACAGATGTTACATGGTAATGTTTGTTTACATTTGGCGGAAGTATACGAAATGGGCCTGCAAGTAGAGATTTAGCAGGGCTCCGAGAAAGTTGCTTCCAATGGGGAATGGACTATAGGTGGGTCTGCGATCCCTAGAGCTCAAGGCAGTGCTGAACGAGCGAAAGCAAAGATAGAGATAGACAGAGGCGGATAGATAAGAAGTATGCACACGGTGATGAGGCCAGTCCTGGAGGAAGGGATAGCCTAAGGGGGGAAAGCTGCAGGGAGCGACGAACGACGGATTATCTGAGCATGCACAGTGCTGCACCTGGCGTAGTTACTGGTACTGAGAGAATGACTGGCCAATATAAAAGATACTAGTTCTTTTACGTTGCGGTGAACTACGCACCTAGTTCGTTTTCAAAACCAGTTCAAAATGCACTGGTAGTTCGTGAACCAATCATCACTATTATAAACAACTAATCTGGTCGTGCATATGGTGTGCTTTTTTAAATTTTGTAGCAGTTAGTGGTTAGATCTATTGGAACAGGCTACAGAAATAATGACTACACCATGTTTTTTCATTTAGCCACCTTATCGTGCAAAATGCAAATTGTGCAATAAATTTAGAAAACTACTGGTAATGCCACAAATCTATCGAACGACATAAAATGTCATTTCCAAAACAAATGTATTACATGGAATATTAGCGAAGCCAAAATGTAAGGTTGTTTGGTTTTGTTATCTGATAGTTGAGTATTAATAGGAAAATGGTTTTAAAACATCTTGCCTAAAAACCAAGGCTGTTTGGTTTTGTTATCTGGTAGTTGAGTATTAATAGGAAAATGGTTTTAAAACATCTTGCCCATAGACTTTAACAATATTTGTAAAACTGGCAAAAAAAATCGAAAATCGGTTTGCAGAAATCGATTTTTTTCGACCAACTATCTATGCTTATCGATATTCTCTCCTACGATCTTAATCGATTACTATGGTAGAGATCGACAAGCCTACCACAGTCCCATGAGTTTAGATGGAACGGCCCAGAGAGCGCCTTGGAATTCGCAGTGACGACGGACCATATGAGCAATGGTACGATTTCGTACGAATAGTTAGAAATAATGTAAATATACTGGCATAATATGTGTTGTGTTAAAGAAAAGTACTTTGTTTTTAAAATGTAAATATTATTTTGACCGTTACTTGATTTATGAATTAATACTTACCCATTTTAATAATTTTCACTCATACATGATTACAAATAAAAATTTAAAGTAAAGAATACAATTTATTATCTGTAATGCTATTTATGAACAATAACGTAACTATTATTGATGTATTCGAATTACATATTATTTTGAGAAACGAATCAGTATGCAAAATTACAATATAATCATATATATATATATATATATATATAGGGTTCCATACCTGTAAATATATTCTCTTAACATAAATTTGTGAATATGCAGCTACATACAAATTGAATTCTTTAAATCTTATTCAAATGCGGGTCTTCTAACCCTCCGCCAAGTTGAAAACGACTAATATTTTAGATCAAAATGCGCACTCAAAGAAATGACAGTCACAGAATTGCCTTTTTCATTTTGATCGAAAATAAAGTCCATCTCGTTGAAATCCCCTGTGCAGGATACAGTTCATTTAGAACCGCCGAAAATGGCGATTCGAAAATTCGTACTGAGACAGTAACCATCGTCGACAAAAATGTAGTTTGTGAAAATATGCCATCAGATAGAACTACGTTTGATTGATTTCTTCGGAACAACATAAACACCACTATTTACTAGAGAGTATCATCGCAAACAAATTAAAGGTGACCTTGTTAATACTAAAGCCAATGTCATTCATATACAAGATAAAAAGCAAAGGTCCCAGGACTGAGCATTGATGAACTCCTTATTAACTTAAAAGTGGTTTAGAAGCTTTACCATCACATTTTACACATTGATGCCTATTTGACAGGTACCATTCTATCCACTTCAGTACCATTCCATCAAAATCTATACTACATAGTTGCATTAATAGTCACTATCGATCAATTGTTTCAAAAGCTCTTTTTAGGTCAAGAAAAGCAATAATGCTAACTAGACCTTTATCTTTTTTTAGCTATGAGCTCATGAACCAAGTCCTGCACCACTGTGTCACAATAATGCTTAGACCTAAATCCTGACTGAAATGTAAGAAATATATTATTTTCACACAGAACTCATTCTGTTGTTTGTACACAATTCTTTCTAATACTGTTTCATACACTGGAAAGATATTAACTGGCCTAAATTCTTCAATGTCCCTAGGGTTTAATACTTTGGGAATAGGAACAATTGTAGTCAATTTCCAGCCATCTAGAAATACACCTTATGTCAAAGACTTATTTAAAAATTTTAACAAGAAATTTTCATAAGCTACTAATGTAAAATTTGTAACTATTCCATCGATGGTATCATCTCCATTGCTACCAGTTTTCAAATTCTTTACTATTTTCCTCATTTTTCCAGCTCAACATAATTTTAATTTTTGAAAGACTTTAATATTAACACAAAAAAAAATCACCTTTTTAAAGGGGTCCTTCATTCACTCCCTAGATACTACTAACAATTTCACTTACACATGTAACAAAATAATTATTTAACACATTAGCAACATCCTTCTTTGTGATTCTATCACACTTAGATGCTATCTTACAACCGACAAGTTCCTTAAGTTTACACCACATCTTTTAAGGATCATTCTTCACTGCGTCTATACACTTATAAAATGTTTTCATTTCTTCCTTTGTAAACTGAACCAACATATTACACAACCTCCTGTGCTCAATCCAATCTTCCTTACATCCAGTTAATTTAGCTTTCTTGTACATGCCATATTTAGCCTTTATAATATTACCGGTTCTGTTATTAATCCAGCCTTTTATGTTATTACAATGAAACACTTTTAGAGAAGCTTCCCTGTTAACACAACATTTTAAATTCTCAAAAAAATGTCAGCTATCTCATTATTAATACCTTAATCAGACCAAGTACAACCGACCAGTTTGTCATTCAGCCTTTCCCAATTTATTTTATTATAGTTTCTACTCTATCCTCCAGCAAATTTAGATAATACATAGCAAACTTCGAGATTAAGCTCAATTATTTCATGGTCAAAACGTCCATGGGTCAATGACATAACCATAGACTAAAGATGTGGTAGACTCTTTACTCGTCTTCTGCACATCTACCCAACATTGACCTACCCCAATCCTACACAACTGTTACAAAGTCACATGGTCAACACTGCAGAACATGTTTGTTTATTTCTTAATTTTTAATGATAAGACTATAATATTTATAAAATACTTTTACCAGTTTTAATTTCATCAAACTGCATTACATATTGGTTAGAAGAAGTATACATACATCTCAAAGCATTTGTTTACAAATCAGTTTTCTTACCTAAAATCCAAACCACGCCATTTTCGCTAGACGTGTTGGCAGAAATGCAGTTAAATGTTGGGACATGGAGATTGGTTTTGCACAGCCAGCGATCTAAGTCTACCACATCTTTAGCCTATGACATACATACAATACCAGAGACTCAAGATGAGATAGACCCCTTATTTGTCTTTTGCGCATGTACCCAAAAATGACCAACCCCAAAGGGACACAGCAGTCAAAGTCACATATGGCCAACAGTGATGAATGTGTTTGTTTATACCTTAACTTTTAATTGACAAATATTGTTGTATGAATAATATATATCCGCTCCAGTTGCTTTGTATAAAAGGCATGCAAATTCATTTCACATAGATCCCTAGTCTTATGGGGACTATGGCTAACGAGAAGGTGGCCAAGAAAGCTAAATTGGGAGTATTGAAAATTGAAGCAGCGCGAGACCTAATAGTATTGCCAAAGTCTTGCAAAAGGACTTTTTTTACCCAGGTGTGGATACCCACAAAGACTTCTCATGGTTAAATGGGACACGATTTACTGGCAGGAGATGGAGGGAATTGTGTACCTGTTGTAGAGTACAGTACTTGAAGAATGCAGCATATCATCCACGTTCTATCCATACAGAGAGCCGCAACCAAGAGTTAAAAATTCAGCTCCAGCTGTGTGTGGGTTGACACCAGGTTGGGTGTCTCCATAGCGGGGAGAAATGAAAAAGGAGCATTTAAGAGGATGTTTGTTTAATAGATTAGGTTTTGCCCGGCGGCGCAATTGATCGCCAGAAGCGGTGCCAGAGTTGTAGAGCTGACAATAGCTGATGCTCAAGGTCGTGCTACCGACGACCAATGCCTACCTTTCCTGGCTCCTTGAAGAACGATGAATAAAGATTCATGGACTCTCAGAGTGTATCACACGCCACCTGAATCAAATATGTTGAAAATAATGTAGTACAGAACATGCTTGAAAATAAACACGTTGATTACACAATGACCCATTCTCATAATATTCTCATAATATATAATTCTCGTAATATATAATTCTCGTAATATATAATTCTTGTAATATCATTCTTGTAATATGTTTGTGCACTAATTATACATTTTACCTTTTCAACACAATTTGGCACTCATATCATATCACTCTGCCACGTGAAGTAGCTTTATGGTTGCTCTCATACTCGCACTCATATATTAATCTGTCCCCACTACACCTGGCTTGCCATATTCTACACTTGACTCCCCTGCACTGACATGAAACACTCACCGGACACTGCACGCTGCTGCGCTCTGATTAGTGTGTGCGCTCTGTCGGCGCAGGTTCCTCTCTGCAGTAGGCAAACTGTCTATGGAGAAGCTGTGATCGGCATAAAACACCCCCCAACCCCCACCAAAAACCTTTTCAAAGCAGTTTGCAACCATTGCATCATACACAACCGTGACACATGGGTCGCATTCCTCGTAGTCTGCAGCCGTTGCTGTAGTCCTTGGCGGGGTCTGCTGGAGCATCAGGGCACCAGGGCATCCCCACATGCTACACATGCTGGCAGCGGCCTGATACGCCTCCTATCCGGAACAGGCCCAGTGAGCCAGCAGAACCGCTTTCCTCGCCACTTGTATCACTGCTAACACTTGAACTCCTCCCCCGATTACTGCAGTCATGCCGCGAATGGGCGCAACCTGGATCTATGGTCACTGTGGAGGGTTGATCCCCTTAGTAGGTTCCCACAGCTAGCTGTATCACACATTGCTATTCTGTTCCTGCACATGCTGCTGCTGGTGTCGCAATGCTGGGCATTATTGCGTTCGCTGGTAACTGCTCGTCTGGAGGTGCTGGTGCTGGTTCCAGTGCTGGCGATCGAATGGCAGACCTCCCCAACCCCACTCCATCGAAGGTGATGCTGGCTGCCTTCTGATGTGCCCCTCAGGCGGAAAAGTGCCGGGCGATGTCGGACCTTCTCCACCCGCTGCTAACCCCTCTGTCAGAGGTTCTTATGCACCTTCGTCGCTGGTGGCTGGCCTGATTAGCTTGGCAGGGGCTTCCCTGTCGTGGATCATTTGGCTCGCAACCTCCAACTCCTGCTGTTTTGCTGCCTCCTCACTTGCAAGCTGTGAATATATGCCCTGTCCGAACTGGAGCTGCTGTTCGTGTCGGGTTGCTCGTCACTTTGAACCCTGATGAACACAGAGGTGTTCAGCATCGAAGTACCTGGGTGTCCAGGATGTGCCCCTCCTGCTGGTAGTGTTGGCCCACCAACTTCTGCTATACTGGCAGTTCCGAGCTCGGCAGGTGGATCGCCATGGAGGTCGTCGGAGCCTCTTGTGCGGCGTCGTCGGGGACATCTCCAGGCGACAACTGGATGTCGTCACGGTGGGTTAATACCTGCTTTCTCCCCACTTGGACCAGGTATGTTGTTGGTCCGAGGCTCTTTAACACCTAGTGCGATCCTCTACACATAGGCGCCAACCCAGCGCATAAGTTGTGCCAGGTGGCCGACTGGAGATGTCCACATGCATACACTTCTTGTCCAATCTTCAGTGCTGGCAGGTACTTTGTTGTATTTCTCACCAACCCTGATATGTACTGCTCCTGGCAGAGGTGCAGTTCTCGTCGGTATCGTTGTTGCCTAACCTCTTATGCACCACGGTATCGTTGTTGCCTGACCTCCCATGCACCACTGCTCTCAGTTGTACTGCTCTTCTCGATGACGGGGCAAAGTTTCTCATTGGGCAGGCTCAGATTCCAGCCGAGCAGAACGTGGCAGAATTCACATGCAGGCGGAGAGTAAAGAGTGTGGCTGAAAGGTGTTGCACCTATGTCACATGTTCCTCGTCCACACAGAGTTGCAGCTATGTCACACCTCCTGTTTGTGATGCTCGAAGGGGTTCGCGCAGAAGCGTACACCACGGTTTTCAAGTTGTGTACTCCTCACCAGCTGCACAAATCTCTCCATTTTCTGCCTGTGAATTGTGGGCTGTTATCCGTATCGCTTAAAAAAGTCATTTTCCATAAATTTTCTATGTTGACAGCTAGTACACTACTGTTCACTTAAACTTCGATCCATCTTGAGTAATTGTCTATAATCACTAAAATAAATCTCTTGCCACCTATTGTAATCGGGTAAGGCCCCACCATGTCGAAGCTAACAGTCTGGAATGGGCGCTGTGGTGCACGTGGCAGTTATTTATGTTTTCCGTCTGCCCTGCGGGCTTTAAATCTGTTATGTTTCTGGCATTGTTGTACCCCTTTTCATGTGTATTGTGTCAGGCCGGTCGAGAAAAGTGTTCTCGTATATCACGCACTGTCTGTTCCACCCCTGGGTGTCCTGATACACTGCCTGCATGCACTTACTCAAATAAACAATCCCTGCATCTTCCAGTACAAACAAGCACCACTTGTTTTTGTTGTTTAGCGCAACATCTCTAACCCTCCGTCTTCGACAAACCACTATTCTAAGTTTTCTGTCGTGCATTTCTCCTTCTGTCCCGCCTCCTTGCACAGGTATAGTACTGCGCCTAAGCCTTCCTGGCTCGCATCCGTCTGCATGTATAGGTGGCACTTGGGATTGTGCCTAGCTAAGTCGAGATATGCCTTAAAGTATGCTTTAATGGCTTGGAATGCCTCGTCTGCTAATTTTCCCCACACGAGCCTCTTCTGCGGTGACAGTAAGTCTGTTTACGGTGCAGTTATTGTGGCAAATAAACTTAAAATGCTCACGCAGCTAGTTTATCAAGCCAAAAAATTTGCACAATTCTTTTCGCGTGCTTGGTGGTGCGTGCTTGTCAACGATGCTGAACTGCTCTGGCGTGGGCATATTTCCGGACTTGTCAACAATATGGCCTAGGAACTCTATACTTATCTGAACGAGGTGGTATTTGTTAGCAGCACATATCAGTCCATCTATGGCAAGGTGCTCTAAGACAAGACTCTAGCAAGAAATTTCCGATCAGGCTGTGTAGTACACTCGCCATTGTCGATTGGAAATTTGTAGGTTTGTACTTGAGACCAAAAGCAATGCACAAAATTGGAAACGCTGGCCGTCCAGGGTCGTGAAGGCAGGTTTCTCACGATCCTCCAGTCGGACGAGGATCTGCCTTTAGCAGCTGTATAATTCAAAATATTGCAAAATTTTAGTATTTCCTAAGGTTCTCAAGGAATCCTTAACACTTGTACACAGCGGCAGCATGTTACATTTCACCTGATTGCTCGAGAGAAAGTTAACACAAATGGCATGATCTGTCTTTCTTTGGTATTTACGTTACTGCGGAATTATATCTGCTGCGCGGGCTCAATCACACCATCTGTTAACATTTCCTGCACCCAGTCACGTATTATTTTAGCGTGATGGGGAAGTTAACTGTGCAGCCTGCAGTAGATAGGCTCGTCTTGCATCAAAGGAATCTTGTGCTCCTCAACAGTTGATCTGTGTATGACGTCATGCTTACCAAAGGTCGCTTTACGTTCAGTTAATAAGCACTGGAAGGCTTCCTGATACTCTGGCGGAATGTTATGCTGCAAGTCCTTTAACTATACATCTGGTGTGCTATCTACTAGTCTACGATCAATATTGTACACAGTTCTTTTCTCCTTAGCTCCAAAATGAATACACTTAGCCGCTGTTTCTACGATTGTGTTCTGTTCACTTAACCGAGGAATTCCTAGAATAGTGTCTTCAGTGATTTCGGCTGTTATTATTGCCTGCATTTTTGTTTGAATGTCACACACTGTCATAGTTATGTCCGCTTGGCCCATTACTGCATTACACTCCTGTCCCGTAGCTAACCATGTTATGTGGCCCATGGTGGTTATGTTTACCAACTGTTGTTGGACGAAGTTGTGAGATGCAACTGCATCTATCAGCACATTATACTTTTTACCATTGACACTGACAAGAATTCGGATGTAGTGGGCATTGCTCCTTCTCACCTGGTTTATAAGCGCTTGTTGCATGGTTACATCCGGGGTATCCTGTGTAAACATGGGACAGGGAGTGTTCGACATCCTTCCCGCTGCTTAATTTCCCTTGTATCGATCAGTGTATCGATCGTAGTAGCGAGCGGGCGATGGCTGTTTCCCCCACCCCACACAGGGCGGTTGTCATGCTCTCGCCACTCGACGACGGCTCAGTCGTGAGAGGGGTGTAATACTACCCCTCCAATGCCACACAACTGTGACCCATGTTTCGCGTGCCATGATCACATGTGCTTGTTTACAAAACAAACCATAGCTGGCCGGTTACCCGCTAGAACAAGCACAACTGTGGTATGGTGTCTGCTGTGTTTACGTCCTATGCAGCTTGGTACTAGTATGAATACAAACGATAATTCTACACGTGTTCAAAGAACTCTTCGAAAAATGCAATTTTCAGGATATTTTAGATTTTGCTGGTACTTTCCATTATTATCTCTAACAAACAGTTATTTCTTTGCAATACATGTTTGTTTTGTTGCTTTATTTTTTTTCGTGAATATGCAATCTCGATTACTAAAAACGGTTCACTTAAATTAACGAAAAATACCAAACTTTTCTAGTGACTGAACCAACAAAGTAGAACATCGCTATAAAGTCAGAAAATCATGATAATTTCTTCTGTATGTTTTTGACGATGGAAAATATGTGGTGAAACACGCTCAACATTACCGAGATAAAAATAGCTGTCAAACTTCTCAACTTGATAAAATTATCTCTATTTTCTGAAAATCTGATCTTTGTTGGTGAAACCAGCCCTTAAAGAAGTATGTTGTAAGGAGAATAACATTTAAACCTCTAATAATATCACATATTGTGTTGATAGAATATTCAGTTATTGTCTTTAACAAATAAGTTTTTGTTTACAATTCATCTTTGTTGCTTTTTTCCATGAAAACACAATCTCGACTGTTAAATACTATTGACCTTATTAACGTAAAATTCCAAGCATTTTGTGTTGTCTGAGCCAACGAATTGTTTACCAGTAGACCTTCGTGATACTCTGAAAATAGAGTTAATTTTATTTCGATATTCTTGACAACAGATATTTTGGTAAAAAATCCTGATCATTATCGACATAAAATTCGCAGTGAAACTTCTCATCACGAAAAAAAATATCTCAATGTTCCAAAAGTTAAATCTTTGTTGGAGAAAATGGTTCTTAAAGCCACTATAAAGGATTTTCTATGTGGTAAATTTATGTGCAGTTCTTCGTTTGTTAAAATATTTTGGCAAAAAAGGGCAGGTCAAATATGTCCTTCTAGGCCTGAGTTATATAATCGGAATATACCTGCACAAATATATATTAAATTTAAATTTAAAAAACCTTGCCATTTTCGCACCAGTGTTGATTAAGCATGAACTTAATGTGAAAAAAAGAAAATTTTAACTTATAATGGTTAGGGGCTGGTCAAAATTTCCCAAAACATCTATTACGACCACCCTTCACAAATGACCCCTATCTTAATAAGGGGAGGTCTGGTAAACCTGCCAATCTAGGTTCCCTTCGCAGTGGGCCACACCGAACGCACCACTAGAAACTCGCCACACTGTGGTGACATGAAACTATAATTACTATTCACATTGAGTGGCAAACATGCAGTTGGTCGCACGTTTGTGCCAGCAGTGTCTTGGGTTGCGATTTACCGCACATTTTGGGTGAACACGCCGCCTGGTCAGTGCATTGTGGTCTACGACCATGTACACACTAGTGCAATTTGTTTAAGCCACTGCAATCCAAGTGTTTATCCAAGCGATGGCAGAATAAAGGTCATGCACCATTCCCTGCACTGTTGCGACCAGCTGCATAGCTGCCATTTGTTGTTCCGTTACTCCATGCATTTAATTGTTGGGCTGGGGAATGCAATAACTTCCATGGTCTATTTTCGGTGTATATTTTGAGTGTTTTGTTTACGTATGGAAATACATTTAAATATACAATAGTAAACCCGAGACCTTGTCCTACGATTTGACATGATAACGAGTTTATAAACGTCGTATATGCAAAAATAGGCATAGTAAAATTAATGGAATGTAAAAATATTTAACTGCCACCACGAGCATCATTATACTCAAAGTCGTACACACAGCAGAATAACATGTCACAAAAATGTAATATATTATAGCTAGGTTGGTATTCCAACGTGTTTTATTTTTGCCCAGTTACATTATTTAGGTTCTCTTTGCTTTATTTCAAAGAAATAAAAGTGAACAGAAATTTATAAAATTTACCCTGGCAGAGAACATTGTATTATAATTTGTGTGTGGGTGGTCGGAGGGTAGGTTTTGAAGATTAGCGAGGGTGCTAGGTGCTTGGATGTTATTGTTGTTTGAAGGGTGGGGGGTTAACTTAGTTTAATGTCTTTCGTGAGACGGCATTGTTTTCATGTGTTGATGTTCTTCCGAGTGTGTGGCATTTGATTTTCATATTGTTTTGATTGAGTAGTGGAAAATATTGCACGTATGGAAACAACATTCGAACTATTGTAACTTCGGATATTTTAACTTAATTTAAAAACAAAACGCTATATACACGTTGCTGTTCATATTTCTACAGTGTTGAATGAGCGACTTTTTTTTTAGGCAACATGCATTAAAATAATTACATTAACTGTTTACAAATACATTACTTACAAAACACGCAAAATTACTGTTAGTTAAATTTGCAAACTCTTGAACACATATTTTCCTTTGGAAATCCTTAGATGTTCAATTCACGAAAATCACGTTTGTTCGTCACTATTATTATGTAATTTATTTGCAGAATCATTCAGAAAAATCAACAGTGCATATGTTTCCTAAAACCCACAAACATTCCTTTGGTTGCAGCCGATGGTAACCGATTAATTTGCAAGTTTCTGGCATTTTCCCACCGCTGTGATGTCAGCACTTGAAGCATTTGTGCTTTTTCTTCATGAGATTTGCCAGAAGTAGAATGACATAGGAGGTGAACCGATGTGGCTGTGGGGAGGGATCATAACTACTTCACTGTGTATATTTCGCATTGTGAAAGTAATGGAATATAGCCCAAGTTTCAGAACCAAAAGCTTTATTTTAGAAGTGCTGGAAAGAATTACAATCTGGGACAAGTCAGCAAAGGAATATTCAGACAGAGAGTTAAAGAAGTGTTGGTTAGAACTCCTTATGCTATTGCTCAACAAATATGATGCCACACTTCCTGAGATAAATTAATATAGTATGTTAATATTATACACATGGAGTTAGGAGTATACAGGAGATGGCATGTTATGACGTAGTTGAAGCTGCTGGTAATAAGTTATATATTGGACTTTAGCTGCCATCTTGACAGTAACCCAAATCATTGTGCTTACAATAGAATGACTTTGAGAGAAAGGTTTCATCCTAAGTATTTCGTGTTGAACAAAGAAGCTGATGAATAAATATATATTACAATTCATGTGTGAAGTTTTACTAGTTTATTATTGGCTTGTGTTAGTTGTGCAACCAAATAATTTCCTCATAAAACTACCGATTGTGAAGGTGTGTGCGGACCAGTATTGGGTTATGTGTGACAATAAGCACGTGTTTTAGATATAGTGCTCATATATCAGGATATGTGGAAATCTATTTTTTGAATAAATGGTTAAGTAAAGTATAACAAGCGTGCTACCATTGCCGTGTAATGTATTGCAGGTTGCGTATCAATAATGAATGTATCAAAACGGCGACCAGCAGCCTAGGTGAATTTCTGGAAGGTAAAGTTCACATGTTCTTGAGCCACTAAATAATAATAATTTGTTGACATTTATATTTAAATTCCTAACATTGACAATGACTCGAGAGTTGTGTTTCCAATATTACTTCATCTCCTTTTTTTAAATGTCAATATAGTAAATGTTTTCTGGCAAATAAATTCAAATCTTGTTTGAGTTATTCCTTCGCTTATATTACATAATTTCTCTGTTATGATAATTATTTATCCCTTATTGTAGGGTACAATTTTGTTTCTTGCATCTACAATGTTGGACAGGGTTATGTTACTCTTGGTACATAACTAAAACACAGATATTATAAAATTTTTACTGAAGTGTCTGCACTGGACAATCATTTATTTTACAAATTTTTCAGAAGCAGAAAATGGGGGAGGGACAGGAAACATTTATGGATAATTTTATTCCCTATAGGCTATCTACAAAAATTGTTACATATTTCTCTAAAAGTGTAATTTAGTACCAGGGCTTCAGCCTCGGCTATAATTACCGAAGAATTTACAATAAAAATTTGAATCCACACTTGTATATGGCATTAGTTACAACACAACAAGATGGCGACATAACGGCATAAGATGGCGGCCTGCTTGTGGTAGCGGCGTTATGAGGATTGAATATTTTCAATTCTTTTACTGTGAGTTCTATGCTGGCCAATCACAGGACATCATTTCCAACCACGAGTGTCAGTGCAGTGCAAGCTTATAACAAGAACATGATTATTAAATAAGATTTTTGGTACAGTTAAGATTTTGAAGTATTTAAATAGTCTACACCATTATTTACATGTATACCACATTTTAAATATCCGAAACAAGATTCCCGCGAAACTTTTTTCATCACAAATAGACAAACAAAACTAAATATCAGGTTAGCCAAAACACTGTTTGGAAATATCTGCGATACATGTACAGTTTGCCTTTTTTTTTGTGCTTGTTTCTCACTAGTCGCATAACATTTTCTTACTGTGGTTGTAGCCATTTCATTTTCATACTTCCATGGTAACGCCACTGTTATTTTGTTACGGGAACCCCGGGGGTGATTGTAGCCTAGGCTTTAGTAATTCAGTAGCCACAATTTTAATTCAATCCAACATGTTAAAAAAACTTCACATTGAAAAAGAAAACTACAATAGGATATTATTTCTATAAATACAATTTTAGGGATAATATAGGAACCACCCTATGCTTAGGTTAAAATGTATGAAAATTTATTTGCCAACATTTTAGGTTACTTTGTGTAGTTTAATAAGATTAGGTTACATTGTTAAACTGCAATGGATGAAAGACATATGCACCGCAATTATATCAATAACAAGCACATGTGTATTAACCACTGCCAAAGTGGTCCACAGACACACTTGTGACAAAATTTCTTTTTTGTTACCTACTAATTTTTGCAATTATTATTTTTAGTGTGATTTCTCCTCTGAATACATTAAAAACTATTCAGTTTCAATATCTCAGAACCGTGCTGCAAAAACTTGACAAACAAATACTCCTCTAAGAAAAAGCATTATTGCTGAAGAAATGCGGTTCAACTCCTTCCTCCCCAAGGGGGGGGGAGCTGCGGTGGGCATAGTGGTAAAACGCTTGCCTTCCACCAATGTGATCCAAGTTGGTTTCCCTGTGAGGTTAATCACAGATTTTCACACATAGGAATTGTGCTGATTGATGCTGCTGGCTGGCATGTTTGCTCGAGGTCTTCCCCCACCCTTGCAATTCAATGCTGCTCCAGATTTGCCATATTTCACCCTCATTGGCTCTCAATACCTTGGTTGTTACAAACCACCAAACCTCTCTCAACTCCTCTCGTCTTAAGCTGATGGAGGCCATGGTGGTGTAGCGGGTAGAGTATTTGCTATTTCACGAAGAGCACTTTTTTTTGCATTCCATATATATCCAATACAATTTGCAAAGGACTTGTCCGTTATTTTCTTTTATTTTTGTTATGCAATATGGATATTTGCACACAATTACATTAACATAAAAATATATAACATATAAATAATATAATTTACACACTTATTAATTCTAGCAGCTCTACAAATATGGTAAGACTACATTTGGTTGCAGTACAAGTTGTTACAATTCATGTACAGATATATATTAAAGTATAAATCTGTAAAGTCTACATTAGATGGAAACAAGGTATTACATGAAGACTCCTAATATCTATCTTGTTCTGCATTATAGAAATTTATCTTTATGTAAGTATTCTTCTACGGCATAGAAGGCCTTATTCTAAAAGTATAATTTAACAGTTCTTTTTAATTTCTGTAAACTATTAATTTATTTCAAATGACTGGGTAGGTTATTTATTAGTTTATCCCCAGCATAGTATGAATATGATGTAAATTTTGAGTCTGTGTAGGAGAATAGGTGAAGATGATTAGCTTGTCTGGTGTAGTAAAGGTGTATATCACACTTTTTAACTTTTTTAATGTTTTCCGTGTAAATAAGAATACTACGGTAAATATACATACATGGAAGAGTGAGAATTTTGATATTTATAAATAGCGGCCTACAAGGGCTTCTTTTTCCTTATTACTTTTTAATCTCACTATTTTCTTCTGTAATCTAAATGCCTTTTTCCATTTTGTCAATATACCCCAAAATAGGATTCCATAATTTATTACGGACTGAATATTTGACAAATAGTACGCAAGTACATATTGTATTATTATTAGAAATCTTTTTTTATGGTATATACCGCTATACACACTGAACTCAATTTTTTCAGGCACTATCAACATGCTCATTCCATGTTAAATTATTGTCTACAATGAGCCCATCTTCTTCTATTGTTGTGCATCTTTCATCTTGCATTTTATGTTTATTTATTTGCAAGGAATTCATGAGCACATATTTGTTTACATTTAATAGGTAATAATTTAATATACTGGAACCAACTGGACATATCAATCACTGTTTGTTATATATTTTCTTCAAGAACAGCGTTATTTGAACTAGTTACCAAAATGTTCGTGTCATCCACAAATATTATAGCTGAGCCGTTGGTTATTTGTTCTGGAAAATCATTAATAAATATTAAGAATAAAACTGGTCCCAGTATTGATCCCTGTGGCACTCCTACTCGAGTAGTTCTGGTATTGGACATAACATTTGTAATGTGATTTTTGTCATAATATCTTATATATCTTACTCCACACTGTTCAAGTTTTTGCAATAACATATTGTGGTCGACACAATCAAAAGCTTTTGAAAGATCTGCAAATATACCTGTAGAGATTGTCTTTTATCAAAAGAAGTTAATATTTTTTCAGTAAAACTGTAAATAGCTGGTTCTGTGGGTCTGTCCTCTACTAAGCCATACTGATGCAATGAAATAATCTTGTTTTTTATTAAGAATTGTGTTAGTTTATTTGCTATCAATTTCTATAAATCTTTTGAAAAGGGCGTAAGAAGAGCAATAGAACTACAGTTATCCTCAATGCCTTGTCATTTTTTTTATGTATTGGTACTACTTTTGCATATTTGAGTCTATCAGGAAAAATTCCCTGGGCAAGAAATTTATTGAAAATTTTAGTCGAAGGCAGTTTTATTAAATCAGAACACTTTATTTTTTTTTTTTTTTTTTAGCAGAGTCATAGGTAACTAATCTATTCCACAGGAACTTTTACTTTTGAAATTTTAAATTACATTTATGTCTTCTTCAGAGATAGGTGTGAAAAGCAGTGTGTTATCATTCCAAGTTCTAGGTCTTTGGGGTATGTGTGCAGGACTAATACTTGTAGCTCTGTGTTCATTTTTCAATTTTTGTAGGATATTTGTGAAATAGTCTTTAAAACTATTAGATATTTCCTTGCCTTTTCCAATTTTAATACCATCAACTTTCAAGGATAGGTTCAAGGATAGGTTAACATGTCCTTGCCTAGGTTTCAGTTCATTATTAATAATTTTCCACATTGCTTTTGTTTTATTTGAGGAGGAGGCAATTTTTTCCCATTGTATTTCTGCTTTGCTACTCCGAGTAACTTGTTATATAATTTTCCGCATTACTTGAAGGTTTATATAAGTGCCTGTACCTCTAACGAGTCAGCAAACTTACAGGTTAGACCTTAAATTAACGGCATGTTAGTAATCGCAACCGCACTAGCAAAACTTGCAAAAATTAAACACAATACAATTGTTAATTTACAAACTCCCTATACACACAATAAACGTGCGATATCTTTCACGAATGTATCCTAGGTATATACAAATACACTAAACACTGGACTCGCATGGCCAGGTTCGTACGCTATTTCATACACTAATATTAGTTTTCATTGATCACCGAATAAATATAAAATAAGGCGTCTTTACATGCGAAAATCACATTTCACAAACGTAAGAATAACAACAGATTTAGAGAAAATTCTGAACAACTAGTGAAGCACTCGCAAGGCTGTTCAATTTCAATGTAAACAAAAGTTGTCTCTCTGCTGCTTCACTTGTAACGCACTAACAGATTACTTCAATAGCGTATTACATTCAATTTTAGTATGGTTAAAGTTTTCTCATAACTTTTGAAAGCTCCTATAGTCGTCAGAAAATTATTTCCTGTAATATTTTCAAGGCAAATATATAGAGAATGGGAAGCAAATCAAGCAAAACACAGTATACAACACTTCCATTTATATGAAAATAATTCATAAATTTACATATTTAATGGAAAAATTTATTCCTATTTATCTGAGACAAACACACTCACGCTTTATGTATATTATCGTTTAGGTCAAAAATGGTTGTATGTTAATTTATGTTACTTTTAATACTCGTCAAAATACAAGTGAAAGATAGGTAGATACAATGTTTTTGGCTACTGTTGATCACGTGATCTTTTTGGCCGGAAAACAACCTCTAACTCCACGCTATAAACTGGCTTCACTTGTTAACACTGCACTGTATAGGACATAGCCACCCTCTGATTATATACCATTCAATGTATATATTTGCTCTTTATTAAGGTTATCTAACCTGGCTCATTTGGACTAGCAGAAACCAACCTGGCCAGAAAGAAACAAAAATCGTTAATAAATAACATTTTAATGGTGTATTCCAATTACTGTTCTGGACTGGCTGAGTTCCACTTGTTCTGATTACCGGAACTCGCTCTGAGAGCAGTCGGATTTTTGTATTCTAATTGCGAGTTGCACTGAACGAGTGCACAACGAGAGCAATTTTTTCCAGACTTTTCAGAGTAATATGACGGTGACGTGTGATTTTGAAAAAAACATACATAATACATATTATGGAACAAATATGCTCTTGGTTTATTGATGATTGTTTTTAATTAGAACAGCTGTGAGGTAAATTTCACCCAGTGACTTGTGCATACATTTGCCGACGAGTTAAAAGAGTGAAATTTGAGAAAATTATCTGTGCGGAATTTCATAAATTTAAATTTAAATCCTTTTAATTTATCAACATTGTATTGCAAGTATTTTCTCCAAAAGATGATATGTTGGCGCAAATGTTTTGCACTGTTTTTGCAGCGAGTTCTAGTTGTCAGTGCATAAATAATATAACCTTGTTTCTGGCAATTACGTGACACATGCAATTTTTCAATTTTCAGAGCACACCTGGTGCGCACACAGGGCAGTCAATTGGACTACACCTTTACTCAAATATGTGTGCATGAAGTTATGTCTATGTAATCAATCATACAACTTTGATTCAAGCAGAAGATCAACTCTGTAATTAAACTACAGTTAAATAACTCTGTGCTGCCACTCAAATTCACCCTCTTTGCTGTTAAAATACTCAGCAAATTTGTCCCTAATGGAAAGTGCTTCTCCAGTTCCTGGAGTTACTGTATCGAAACAAAGATCTTTATACCCATTAATGTTAAGTGTTTCTTCAAAGTTGTAACCTTCTCTTTTCCTAACAAAATTGTGAAGTATACTTCAAGCCTTTATAATGCCCTCTGTCAAGGAGATAACCACATTCATGGGCCGGTGAAAAATTCTCCACTTCTGCAAAGTATACCAAAGGAGTATTCTTTAAACTTGCGTGCTATGCAATGTCAGTAGTTGTACATACATTTTCTCACTATCAATCCTTTTCTGGGATAGGGGTGCATTTCATGTCCTGAGACAGTAAAGGCTTCGCCAGCCACTATTACATAAGGCAACGGTGTACATAAAGTACTACTGACACTTACAGGTGTTGATTTTGGTAACTGTAACTGGTGTGTTGTAATTGATTTATGTAGAGCGCTATTCTTGAATACTGTTGAATCACTTTCCTTGCAGTATGCTCCAATACCAACAAAGGTGAAGAGATAATTTGCATCACACATGGCTAACAACACCACTGAGCAGTAGTTTTTATACATAATTAAAATACATAGAACCACTGTTACAAGGTTTAACAATCCGAACATATTTGCTATTTAAGGCTCTCTTTTGCAAAACAATAGTCGGCGATACATTTCCATTGCTCTATATCCTGTGGTGGCAGGCACTATTTCTTCATTGTTTGCCATATTTCATGAGACACTTCATAAATTATTTTGCTCACTATTGTTAATCCAAGCTGGAACTATAGCTGTGGATCAGTCATAGTAAATCCACTCCCAAGATATCCAAAACTAAATAAAATACGTTAACAAGACTAATTAAGGTAAATCAAGAATTTCAGGGCACAGGTGTAGCATGTCTATTATTAATTACAGTAATGTCATATCGGCTTTAAAATGACAACTCAGACTATAGTATGTGCAATATTTGTTGTAGTCCGAGTCCTGCAGTGGAAATGAAAGAGCCTGAGTGACTGCTATGTAAGGGAATGTCAGCGGTTAGCAACTAAAAAAAGTGGGTTGGGTATGTGCAACAAGACCCCTTACATGTACGACAATCACCTAGCATTTTTACAGCAAATAGTGAAATGTAAACATACCATGAGTAGCCTTGATGAGGTTAATATTACAGAAAGATCTATACAAACAGATACTGAGGGTACTGCACCTGAGCCAAGTGGCACACAGTCAAAGAAAAAGCAAAAAACTGACAAGGTTTCGCCCGATTTTGAGCAAATAATTGGTGTACTGCAAACAGGAATGAAGCAACAGATGGAAATTGAAGTAGCAAAAGAAAACAATGGGGACCGCCTGTTTTTATTGTCTCTTTTAGATTCAATGAAAAAAGTCCCAGAGAGCTCAAAGTTATCTGTACGAAAGCAAATAATGCAAGTTATTGGGACAGCGCCTGCAGGAAAGATGTATCTGTTCCCAAAGGGTTTGATCGAACCCATTTGAAATTTGCACAGTCAGCAGTATCCACCAACGTATAAACAGCATCAGGAACAATACACCTACACGAATCTTATATCAGTCCAACGTCAACTGAACTTGCCGGGTGCTGTGTCAGTCAACTCATGTGAATCAAACTATGGTTCAGAACTTAGTGAATAGGCAATCTTTTTCAGTAAATGTCTAACAGTCATTACTTATAACATTTATCTTTCCATTCATGTGCATTGTATCAGTTGTCAATTTTTGGAATTTGGGCTACAATGTTTGCAGTAAACAAGGTAATATGGTAGTAAACAAAAATAACTGTGCATTGTCTTTTTTTCCTTACCTTAATGTCAAAATCTACTTTTCCTCCGCCTGTATGCTCTCTCTGAGTTCCGTATCAACACCAGTAAGTTTTTCTTTCAGACACTGTAACAGCTCATCAAATGTAACAATTACTCATACGTGCAAAAAGTTCAAACTTGTCTGGTTCTGGCAAAGATCACTGTAAAGCGTGTAAAATATCCCTTTTGTAGATTGGTTGCATAGGATCGGATGCATCCAATATATTTTGTTTTTACGCAGTTTCTTTCGCTGTAGCAACCACACAAATAATGCACTTGCTTCCTCAAAATCCATTTTCCGTAACAATTATTATGTGTTTTCCGAACGTGCCACTCAGCCACACTGTGGTGCGTTCGGTGTGACTCAGTGTGAAGGGGGCCTTAATGTTGCCATAACAATGCATTGTGCTGTTTACGTTAATTATAGTTTTAATATACAGGCAAAATAAAATAATATTAGAGTTTGGTAATAAAATACAGTTATAATCGTTGGGAAGTCAATTGAGGGAGTCTTCACTGGTGCTAAATGCTAATAAATGTACGTATAAGCTATTTTAGAAATTGTGTTTCACCTGCGGATTCTGCCAAAAAACACTGTTTTTCAATCGACTAAAAATTATTTATTCTTAATAGGATGCAAGTTGCTAGTGTGTGCTGCTTCAGTATTCAGTGGAATTCAATTCCTACCTATTTTAATACAAATCTTACTTTGGAATACATATACATATGATAAAATAATTGCTCGAAGCAAATGTATTGCTAGCGCAATGGTAACATTGTGGGTTCAGGTTCAAATCTTGCCTGGAATAGAAAATATTAACCATTTTATAATGTATTTTTGATGTATTTAGCATAAATTATTAGCGGGAAAACGTAATCCTCACAAGATTGGATGCTCTGTGTTATGGAAAACAAATTATTGCAATAGTAGTTTTACACAAGACTTAACCATGTGAATAATACGGCAAACGAAACTCATAGCAAATAGAACTGAATAGAAATCACAATTTAGGTTACTCAGTCAACTGTGTCCACTGTGCCCAAAACTAGCTTCTCAGTATATTATTTTTGCAGTAATCATGCTAATATGATGTATTACATAGAGGATATAATGTACAGTGAAAGGCTGTACTCTATTGTACGGTTCATATTGCTTTGGTTTGTGGTATGAACAGTAGAGGACTTGTGAAGTCACTATGCTACACACATTCACAATTGACATATAATTTGTATGTCACACAAAATAACTTACGGGCACCAAATAACATTTACACTTCAATTAGCAAACACAGATTGTAAACTTGTCAAGAAATTATAATGTCAAAACACTTTATTTGGGTGCATGGAAATATAAAATATAATAGTTTGTGTGCCTCAGACAAAATAAAAATTAGCAAAAATCGTTAAAATCAAAAAATTATTAATTTTATTTGCTCCGATTATACTTAGTTTGTTTTGCATCCAGGGGCCACACAGTGATTAGGCATTTTAACTATTAAATTAAAATGTTTACCGTATTTGCTTTTACATTCAGCCTAAAGACAAAAAAATCACAAGTACCAAATTTTTTGTTATATCTTTACAATGATGATAAATTTATATTTTCATGCCAAATGCATCACAAAACTACATTATAAAATGGTTAAAATGTTCTTTCCCAGGCACAATTTGACCCTACAACATTATGCATTTGAACTTAGTTACCTTTGAGCTACTGATATATTTGCTTCTAGGAATTACTTTATCATATGTATTCCAAAGTAAGATTTGTATTAAAATTCTTTTTGAAGGTATTAATATCATGTCTGGTAAGAATCTCATTTTTGCATGCTGGGTGGGATAGAGCGTCCAGATCTCCCCTTCTTAGAACATGCCAATGACCATATTCTTGTAAACCGTGAGGGTAAGGTGTCGTATCAGTGGGGTTATAGTATACTAATTTTGTTGAGCATTACCGTACCAAATCTTGGGGGTTAGCCAAAGTCGTCCATGTTCAATGTCGGCTTTGACTAGGCACAAAAATGTAGGTTTACATGTTGAAGTGACATTTTCATTCCTTTCAATTGCTTTTAATTGTTTATTTTACAAATTTAAATTAATAAACAAAATGTTCATGCTGTGGATTCTTCAAGACCACCACCTGTAACAAGAAAAACAGTAATTGTAGAACCACCACAAATAACAAGAAAGACAACATTAAAGGTAGAATAAGCAAACTGTGAGGTGTTTTCATGTTTACAAAAAAATTTTCTTTTCATGATGGTTTTTTGATTGTGTTAACTAGTATGAAATTAAGTTTTTCCCTAAGGCCATGTCCCAATTCACCAAGAGAGTACTCTCTCGCTCATTCATGACGTTACAGAGTCATCTCTGCTGTCCCAACTCCACGGAGAGAACGCAAGAGGGAATGACAATTTACACACAATGCTCACTCTCACACCCTCTCTGGCAGCCATGTTGTTTTCAAGTGCAACCTCAAATACCCAGATATATTTTGTTGTTTCTAAAGCAGTGTTGGAAATATTTTATTGACTTAATAGCGTATTCCAATTACTGCTCTGGACTGCACTCTGTGTGCACTGACAGAGTGCCGCATGTTCCGATTACCGGAACTCGCTCTGAGAGCAGTCGGATTTTCGCATTCCAGTTGCGAGTTGCGCTGAATGAGTAAACACTGAGAGCAATTTTTTCTACACCGAGTCTGGAGTCAGTTATGCTTTTCAGAGCAATATGGCAGCTAGCTGTCTGATTATGAAAATAACACAAAAATTATTGCAATATTGTAAATTATACACTATCTAACATTTCGGCAGCTGAATAATACGTAATAGTTAATATGGAACAAATATGCTCTTGGTATATTGACAATATTGTTTGAAATTACAGCGGTGATGAGGTTAATTTCACCCAGTGACTCGTGCATACATTTGCTGACGAGTTAAAAAAGAGAAAATGGAGAAAATTATCTATATGGAATTTAATTGATTTAAATTTAAACCCTTTTATCAACATTGTAGTTTGAGCATTTTCTCCAAAAAATGATATTTTGTCGCAATTGTTTTGCACTGTTTTCACGGCGTGTGTCCAGTTGTCAGTGCATAAATAAAATAACCTCTTTCTGGCAATCACGTGACACATACACTTTTTCAGTTTTCAGTGCGCACCCAAAGCAGGCAATTGGAATACCCCATTAACTTAATCATAATTTGATTGTGAAATGTGTAATAACAGTAATATTCCATTCCATATGGAATATAAATTATGTTACTATGTTCACATATAATTTAGGTTAATTGTGTGCATATTATTAATACTGTTATTTGCGCAGAACAATTATGTTTTTAATGATGCAAAAATGTAACGAATTAAAGTAAGGTACTATTTCATAAAACAATGTACATTTATTCGGGGAAAGTGTAAGACTAGCAATATTTTATTTTTCGCTATGTATTACTTTTTCTGTCAGAGAAATAATGCAGAAGGCTTAAAGAGGACACATGTCTCAATTGGACCATGTTACGCTTAGACTAAGTGCCACTTTTTCTCATAGAGATTTCAACACCATCTATTGAGTCACAACTCAACCTTCAGTTTAATGACACTCAGTGCTCTGTGCTGCCATAAAACTGCAAAAGACCAAGTACCTCAAAGTGTTGGCATGTATTTTGTTATGCATCAACAGACCAAGTTCCATAGAAACCATTATTTGGTTACAACACAGCCATTTTGTTTTGCATAAACAGACCAAGTGCATGAGAAATATGAAAGTATGAATAAAAAAGCGTATGAAAATAGTATTTTTTATGTACTGTCGTTTAGAGTAAAAAGAATATAAGCAATATTGATGTTTACAGATTTCAGTATTTAATAAACTTGTGTCAAGATATCAAGGGCCCATAAAATATTATAGACAAGGGCTTAAATTCCAAAGAACCTGGAACACAAAATAAGGTAAATGTGTTTGTGTTAATGAGTTACTTTTCCCTGAACATTAAGTACCAATTAAGAAATAATTTCAGTAGATAATAGTACTACATCAATGGGATATTAGTTTCAGAACTGTATAAGCAAGAAAGAAAACATAGAAACTGTTAACTGATGATAATGCTCAGCTGTTCACCCCTGTCTTAGATCTTCAATCCACAGATAAAGAAGATGTGTTTTCTGGTGATATCATGAACAATTCCATTAACCAAGAAACATTTAAAATAGAATAAGAAATACTTCGGGGGTATTTAACATACCATGATTGCTGTGCCTTGTATTGTTTGCCTGATGTATGTAATATTGATCATGATTGCATTGCTTTAAATCCATATCCTGTTTTGTCAGAAATAGTTGGCAATTACATAGTGAAAGGAACATCATTAATGCCTGTCTCTGAATGTCAACAAAATGTTTATGTTGATGGGGTGAAAAAAATAGAAAATTGTGAAGGTTTTGAAATTGGTCTAGGCAGAAGTGAGGGAGTTTGGACAGAAAATAGCCAGTCTGATGTTTCAAAAACAGGAAAAGAGGTTCATGAAGCTTGGCCAATAGAGAAGAATCTGCAGATTGAATAGTGTCCAATATACATTCCTGTGTAAATATTCAACCACAGCAGTATCATCAGTCTGGGGTTTCAGGAATTGAACAAAGGGGGGGTAAAACTCAGTCACTAGACATTAATCCACTAATTGAATCACATTCCAATATGCAGTCCCATGCAACTAATCATTTACAAGATTGTAAAGGAAAGGCAAAAATAGTTAGGAAAAGAAAATGTGAAGGACAGGGCAGAGAGGATAGGAAGAAACTGTGCATAACAAACAAGGATTACATTAATCAAAAAGGCAATGAAGTACCTTCAAGAGAATTTTGTAATTATCACTTGCAGTTGCAACAGTAACAGTTATGAAAAAGTTAATGAAGAGGAACGAAAAATGGAATATGAAAAATTCTGGACACTTGATAACTATGCAGTAAAATGCCTTATTCTGACATGTAAAATTACAGTCAAACCAGTTATTAGAAAAAAGAATTAAGGCATTTGAAGTAAGGAAAAATTCAAAAATATGTATTTTAGCTGGAAAGCCAGTGTATAAAACAATCTTTCTCGATATGCTAAGCATATTGAGCTTCTGTGTAAACCAATATTTGAGGGGGGGGGAAACGACATCCACGAACAAGTAGTGGATAAGAGGGGATGTTGTGGAGGACAAAATGCTATTTCAAGTGTGAGAGAAAATGAAGTTATCGACCACATTAAAAAGTTTCCTAAATACAGATCTTACCATCATCATGATAAGACCAACCAGGAATTCAAGACTAGTGATACTACTATTGATGTTTTATAAAAGTGAAGTCTCAGAACCAGTTTCATATTCAAAGTATGAGACATTATTTTATTATGTTCAATTTGAAAAGAAAACCATTGAAGAAAGACACTTGCAATACCTGTGACAGGTTTTTAGCCCAAAAACTAAATTTACAAGGCAAGCAGTTAGACGAACTCAGCAAGAACCAAAATAGTCATTTGTTGAAAGCACAGTTGGCAAGAGACCTCATGAACGAAAACCTAAAAAGAGCACAAGAAAACCTTGCCCTGGAGGTTCTCACGTTTGACATGGAAAAGACATTGCCACTTCTTGTATCCCAACAAACATTGTCTTCTACAAGAGGCAACTCTGGCTTTACAATTGTAGAATACACAGAGGTTCCATTGGTAGGGGATATTGCTATGTTTGGTTTGAGGGTGAAGCTGGAAGAGGTGCACAAGAAATTGATTCTTGCTTGAGATTACACTGCAGTTGGTATTTGGATGTGGTCAAAGAAGTGATATGGTCCGTTTCTTGTGGGTCCAGAACCGCAACATCAAAATGACTCTTATGACAAAAGCAATCATGCAATCTCACCCTTCTATTGAAAAGATTCTAGTAGCAGGTAATAGTTTTCTACCAAATGACACAGAGTTCTTGAATATAGAGTGTGCCTTAAAGCACCATCAGCGACTGTATACAGTTGAATACTACATCAACGTAATGTAAAAGTGCATAAAGAAAAATAGATTAATTTTGTTACTCGTATGAAGAATGAGGACTTTTTTTAGTACTTCGGGTACAGAAAAATGTATTGTCAACAGTAAAAAAGATGTGTTGGATAATAAAATAATCTGGATGAAGGCTGGGCAGATTACTTTTGTATTTTTCTGCAATAGTCGTTCACTGAATAGGCTCAAGAAAACAATCTGGAGAAGAAATATGCCAGCAGACGTATGCTGTCAGAGGCAGATATATTTGTTACGAAATTAGTACCACTGTGGCCGGAAGGTAAGTCTATTTCTTCAGCAAAGAAGGCAGAAATAGATTCTATGATGCATCTCATACCAGCAGTTGCAAAAGTATTCTATGTGCGTTTGATTGGTGACAATGCAAATGAAGATGATATACATGGGTTTAATGGAAAGTTTGATTTTGACATTGAAATTAAATAGTGTGATGTGTAATGTGTAGTGTGATGCATGACATAAGAGACATTAATGTGTAGATAGACATGTACTTGAGCATGCATGAACAATCATTAAATTTTGTTTGAGATAAAGTGTGTTTAACCCGAAAAATTGTTTTTTGTTTAAATATTAATGTGAATTTGATGTGATGTGTAATTTTTCTAAGAGTAATGAGTATACTATTTGTCATTTATAACTGGCACAAGGTTTAATACAATTTCATAATAAAATAATGCTTATAACAAAAGAACCAAATATAAACTGGCATTTGGTTTAGTATGCCATAGCAAAAAATAATACTCATAAGAGAACAAACTTTAGATTGGCACTTGGTGTAGCGTCCCATTACAAAATATTACTCATAACAATAGGACAAACTATAAACTGGCACTTGGTCTAGTATTCCATAACAAAATTCAGCTTGCAGGGGAAAGATCAAATGCTTTTAATTGTAAATAAAAACATATATCGATCATGTAGCCACAAGAAGTCATGGAATACAAAATACAATATATTATTGACATTCACAAAGAGTTGCTTATTGGATAAAAAATATTCTATAACTGTTTGAGAATATTTTACAAATCTTGCAATTGAAAAATTTAGTTTTTGTTTCTTGGTCTATTAATGTATAACATCGTCCAATTCGCTAAAGTGAGCCAGAATGAGAGTGGTGAGTGAGAATGAGCACACCTTCGACTTGAGACACAGCCTTGTTAATTCCATTCACTACTGGTAACTTACTTGACATCTGAATAATACGAGATCATCTCATTAATTATTTTATATACAGGATGTATAATTGATGAGTCAAACAGTACAAGGTGATATAGGTTATTCACGGTAAAGTGAGCACTATTGAAAACCCTCATTTGAAATAATAGTCAATAAATATATTTTATTTTAGGCCTTAGACGTTAACTTCCAAGTGCAGTGAAATATACGTACTATGTTTATTACTTACATGGCAATATTTATTTAAAAGCTGGTCAAAGGAATAAAAAAAATGGCTGAAAGGAAGAGGTAACTATAGGGCCTCAAAAGTGCTCACTTTACAGTGAACAGCCTATAGAGGACCTTATTACCCATAAATTAAACCCCTATATTTGTAATGCAAAACGTGATAGTTTGGAAGCCATTTAATTGTAGGTGCTTTTGGAGTAAATTTTTTACAATTAGCATATAATGGGACATAAAAAATTAATTGAAGTAAAGGACACCCAATCTGAGTTAATAACGCTCGATCTGTGTACACTAAACCAAATGAGCATAAATTAAGGTAACTTATGTCCAATCAAAGTATACTGTGTCCAAATAGCATAAATTTGGGTACAATTACAACCACTTGGGATAAATTACATGCAACTGGAGTAAATTTCACCCAAATGGAGTAAATTATACCCAACGTATGTCAATTGGGGTAAAATATGATCAATCTGAGTAAACTATGCCCAACAAGCATAAATATGAATAAATTGCGTCCAGACATCAAATTAGCATAAACTGGAGTATATTATGCTCAAATAAAGTAAATTATGTCCTATTAGCCTAAATTAAATTATGACCAATTAGCATAAATTGGATAAATTACACAGTCTGAATAAATTACAACAAACACCAATTTACACTAATTGGGCATAATGTACTCCATTTGGGTATCATTTAACCCTCTTTTTGCTAATTGTAAGTAATATACTCCAAGTGGTACAATTTACCCCACTTTATGCTATGACGTGAGGTCGGGTGGTAGAATGGTAACGACGTCGTAATTTGGCAGGAAACACTCACCAGAAGTTTTATAAATTTCTTACCGGCTGCTCTGCTGTTGTGGGTTGTAGCCGATACACCCAGGTGGTCAGGCTGTTCTCCCAATTCTCTACGTCTCAATTGAACGGTTATTATGTGGTTCGTTAGGCTGCTAGCCCTGGGCAGTTGTGGTTGGCCCAGTACCTCCGCAGGTGCCTGTTGTGAGGTGGACAGTTATACTGGTATCAGTTTAACTAAATGCGGAGTTGTAAGGCCACTTTACAAATCAATTAAACACTAATAAAAGTACATGTTACACTGAAGCACTAAAAACCTGTAGATTGGCTGGTTGGGGGAGGGAGGGTCCAGCTCCCGAAGTGCTATTAAGAGACAAGACTTGTAAATTAAAATGCTGACTTGGGATTTTCAGTCATTTATTTACATTACAACTCTACAAAACCATTTTACGGTTAATGCTCACGTCTTAAGCGGACCCAATGTGCTAAGTCTGTCGGGGGTTGACACAGGAAAATGAGCTGCTGCTCTCCGACTTACATGATGAAGTTAAGCTCCGGTCTGCAGGAGGTGGAGAGGTGCTCCTCCCGGACGGTGGAGTTACATTAAATAGGCCTAATGTTCTAGTTGACAAACATGTGAAAACTATTGTTCTTGGTGAAAGACAAAGATGTTGATGAAGTGCCCGGGAGATGCAAGATTTATGGCCTGCTCCATTGAATGCCTGCATCAGACTCAATGGCTGCCGGTGTCTTTCCGGCTACTTGCCGTGTGAAGACGTCGGAAGTCGGAAATGCGTGAGCATAAAAGATAATGTGAAATAGGGTCAGGCCCTTACTTGATTACATTTCATATGAGGGAAAGCTCCTTTAGCTAAATGTAGTTAAACAGTGCCCCTAAAAAAAACTTAAAAGTTCTCTATACTACACAAACTACTTAATTATGCATGACAACACACTTTCACGTTGTTAGGTTTATGGACATGTGGTGCTGAAAATGTGTTATCAGAGTCAGTAAATCTGTTGATTGCTGTAAAAATAACTATGTACACTTTCTACACGTGCTATTCCTATTAAAACATTAATTGAAATGCCTCCAGTCCAGTGATGCCTGTGGGGGATAAACTTAGGTTGGTACGGGTGAAGTCCATGCTCCAAGTTGGAAGTCGTTGACACTTCACTTAAACATATTTTCCAATTATGTTTTGTAGCACAATTTACTTGCCGTTTACACTGTGTAAACCGAGATGGGTTTTGCTCAGCTTTAGGGGACCACTAACACTCGCAAACACTTGGTGTTGCACAATGGTGTCTGTTGTTAGTACACACCCTGATCTGAAGTGCTATGAAGCCTGATGTCGCCTTCATGCATGCTACGCCCTGATGGCACAGTGTTGTGTGTGAGCACACGTGCCGGTTTGTTGTGATCCGAACCATGAGGATGTCGTGGTGTCACCCATATGGTCTGATCAAAGTGAGACTGTCAGCTGACATGCACAGTGTTGGGTGAAGTGGGTGCTTTCCCAAACACAGTTGAGATACTGTAGCTAATTGCCATGTCCGATGTTGAAGTCATCTGCACGGTGCTCGGCCGTTGTTGTATTGTGGCACAGCGAACGGTCATGGAGACCAGTGACCAGTGAGACTCACGTTAGCTAATTGGTTGTAATTTATTCAGAGTGGGTGTAATTTACTCCAAGTTATGCCAAGTGGCATAATTTACACCAGTCTTGCATAATTTATGCCAATTGGGAATAACTGATGTCAATTGGGCATAATTTATACACATTTATTATAATTGGACATAATTTACTCAGATTAGGTGTAATTTAGTCCAATTGGTAGTTATTTTCCCAATATACACTAATTGGAAATATTTTATTCTGAAATCACTTAATATTACATGGATTCTAAACTATCACATTTAGCATTACACATACAGGGGTTTAATTTATATATATTAGGGGTCCTCTATCATCCTGCACTGTTTGTCCATCATCAATGATACACCCTGTGTGTGTGTGTGTTTATATGTGTGTATATACAGGATGAGTTAGCACTTCTGTGACAAACTTCGTGAAGATGTACCTTGCAAAATATCAGCTGGAAAATGTGTGACAACGAATGCCAGGAAACCACTTCTAGCAGGGGCTGTTTTAGGCGAAGTGGCGCCCTGTGCAAGACTGCCCATGGGCGTCCCCCTCACCCATTCTTCTTAAAAGTGTAAAAGGTGAGCGAAGGTGCCATCAAATATTACCAAGCAAAGGGCACTATTCTGGCTATTTTTTAAATGTTAATTCATGAAATTTTAAGTTCATCTTTTACTCCTGGATGTTACTAGTAATATGAATAAAATGGAAAATGTACCAAATTTACTGATTTATTTATTTTTCTAATATTAGTTTTCAACTTTCGAATATTGGTTTTCATATTATTTATTTTTGATAACATAGGATATTTTCTCTTATTAAACACAAAGAAAACTTTTCCAAAGTCACATTCATTTTGTGCAACAAATAAAAAGAGGTATTAAAATCTGCTATCCAACAAATTTTTTAACAATTTTTTTTAAATTTGGTGACATAAATTCTAGTTACAAAATAATTATTATCAGATGTGTCTAGCCATGAATGGAAGCTCGTGCTGACCATGCGTCTCACCCAGATGTTAGCTACTAGCACTATAGTAGTTGTTTTCTAACTTTACTCGACCATGACGATATAGTCTGTTTCACAAGGTTTCTTAGTTTCTGAAAATACCACCATTAGATTTGCTACACATTTGTCATTCGGTACAACTACATATATTAAAATAATAGTTTTGTAATATGAACACACATTTGGTGCCCCTTTTTATTCGGTGCCCTGTGCAGTAGCACCTGTCACAATGCCCTAAATCCGCACCTGACTCCTAGGGGCAGGTAACCCTTGTGAAGATGGGGTTGAAATAATGAACTTTATTTAATTAAACGGAACCCATATGATGATAATTTTTTATATGCATGTCGAACAATCCTATATCTTTAACACACAAATACCATTGTTTGCCTTCTGCATTCCATACAAGGTAAAACAGGGGTTGCCACCTCTTTGAATAGTGGAAAAAGGGTCTATATTAATTTTTACGTAAAGTTTGATCACGGGTTATGAATTCCGATAGCAAGACATAAAAATGAGTCCTCATAGTGAGAAAGCCTCCGACGAATGGTATGCGAGAAAACCGACGTTAAAAATTACAAATGCCACTAGGTAATGCATAGGAGGTTGGGTAAATGGTTGATACCGACTGTCATGTACTGTTGTAACATAAGTTACATGTTTGTTTAACACATGTTATAGTTTTATTTGAACTGTTGTATTAAAATGAATTTTATTAATAATGTTGTGTGTTTAATTTGTGATGTTTATTTGTTAAATAATCCATCAAGTGGTTGTTTTATGTTCTTACTTTATTATTTGTCATTTGTTTAGTATTTTATGCTTATTTACAATGTTATTTTGTTCATGATGTCTTGTCAATTCCTTTAAGTGTTATTTGTTTGTTTGATTTAAGTTATGTCATTAATTAAATTATAATGATTTCAAATACAACATCAAAACAGATGTTAAACTAACATGTTACTATGTTAGAGCCATACATGTCAGTCAATATCAACCATTTAGCCAACCTCATAAACATTATCTGGTGGGATTTGTAATTTTTAACATCTGTTTTCTCACATACCATATGTCGAAGGCTTTCTAACCAACAGGACTCATTTTTTACGCCTTGCCATTGTAATTCAAAGGAGTGGCAACCCCCATTTTAACACTTGGGGAATGCGGTTGGCCAACAATGGTTATTGAGTGATATAAGATATTGCATTGTTTGACATGCATACAAAAGTCATCCCTTAGTATCATATGGGTTCCAGGTAATTAAATATAGTTCATTATTTCAGCCCCATCTTCACAAGGGTCTCTTGCGGTTTCCTGGCGTTTGTTGTCACAAATTTGCTAACCAATATTTTGCAAGGAACATCCTCACAAAGTTTGTCGCAGAGGTGTTGACTCATATTGCATATATAAATTGTATTCTAATACAGTAGGTTCTTGATTATCCACTGTTGTAAACTGCTATTTATGGAAAACATATTTCTGGTGATAAGATTCCGAGGCACCTCAGAATACGAATAATTTGTATATTCCATAAACTGTATTCCATATGAAAACATTTTCAAGACTAATTTACCACTGATGATGCAGACTCGTAGTTTTAAAACACTGTTTAGCATTTTCATTATTCATATAAACACTCTTTGACAGTTCTTTTTATTTGGAACTGTACCAAAATATGCACAAGGAATCATCTGAATACGTACCAGAATTACAATTTTGTTTTCAGACATGAGTGACACTACAGCAAAACATTGTCTTCAAATTACTAACAGCATTGAATTGTAGCATTATACATAATGAGAAATATCGTGATTCTCATATTTACTGTTACCAAATGTTATTTCTTAAAATGTGGCACCATTAATTTTTTGAGATGCTACTGTTATAGTAAATTAAGTTTGAATATATTATGTACTACAATGTGTGCACGTCACCATGATTGCTGCCTGGCCACTGCATTGGTGTTTGTTCGTATTTGGCTACTGTTATTGCAAACCTACACAACTGACATACTACATTACCTAATTCTAGATGAACCAAATACACAACAGTTCCTCTCCATTTAAAATGTGACAAAACCATCCAGCTTTCTTGGGGACGCATGCTGTATCAAAGCTCTGCTCTGAATACCTCCTTAAGTTTTACTCCCACAAAACCCTCGGAAGGGAGAAGATTCTCAGGAAGCAGCAGAGCACGGAGGCCTCTGTGGTATCCTCCCTGGTGTTCTGGTAGGTTGCAGCCGATGTCCCAGCACCTGTTGATGCAGAACATTGTGGGTCTCTGCTGCTGTGAGTGATCCTGGGCTCAAACTGCTGTATCACTGGTTGCTGTCTGTACCCTGTAGGAAACTGATTCTTTGGCCTTCGAATTTGATGCTGGTTGACAACTTCTCAGTCGCAGCTGGTCTACGTGCCTTCAATGAGAATTGCCCTGCTCATCTGTGACATGGTAAATCAACTGTCCTTTCTCCCCACTGACCCAGCCCGGTATCCATTTTAAGCCACTCACGTATTTGCATAGTCATATGGCCTCTCCCACACCGAAGTGTCGAGTCCCTGTCACAACTGTACTTGGTTGCAGTTTGACCAGAACCATCTGTAGTGGTTGCTTCATTAATAACTCTGCAGGAGTCTTCCAGGTATTATTTTCCCCTTGACGTGGGGTTGTGCGCCAAGCTAATAACATTTGTGCCAACTGTGTCAACCAGTCACCTTCATTAGCTTGTCTTAAGTTCTGCTTCACTGTTTTTACAGTCATTTCAGCCAACCCATTACTAGAAGTATGGTATGGGGGATAAAAAACCAATTCTATACCATTATTCTTCACAAACCCTGCCGTTTCTTGAGATCGGAATGCAGTACCATTGTCTGCTACAATGACATCTGACAGCTCGTGGCAACTGAACATATCGCGCAGCTCCTGAATGACTAATATGGCCGATAGACTTCTGACCTGCCTGATTTCAGGTTATTTCGAAAAGGTTTCAATGACTTTTAGAAAGGTCAAACCTTGAAATGGGTTGGCAAAATCAATGTGCAACCTCGACCATGGTTTATCTGGTTTTGGCCAGGCAACCATTTTCAATTTAGGTGGGTTATTTTGGCACTACTGGCAAATGTTGCAATCCTTTACCACCTGCTTGATGGCCGCATCTGGTTTTGGCCACCAGAAATAGCTTTGGGCCACTGCTTTAATATGCACTTCCCTATTATGTTGAGCTTTCAGTAGATTCATCACCTCTGAACACAGCTGGGATGGAATCACAACCCTGTTTCCCCACAACAAACACTCAGTATGTACAGACAGTTCCTGACTGCGCACGAAATATGTCTGCATTTCCACAATCACTTTCGCTGGCCATCTACGTGCTGTTGTAGTAGTACAGATTTTAAACTTGTTTACTTTTAATTTGCTATCTAAGTAAAAATAAGTATTTATTTAATTTTTGGAAGTCCTCTCCATAAGGCTATTTGTGTTGGTTTACAGTTCAAGTGTTGACAGTTATAATGTTATTTTTCTTATTTTTTATTTTACTCATGAGTTGGATTTGAGTTCTTATTATGTTGAGAAGGTAATTAGGATGTGTATTAAAGATTCTCTTTGCATTATTACCTGGTTATCTACAGATGTTTTGGTCACCGAGGGATTTGTATTGTGCCTATGTATTGGTGTGGAATGTCAGCGGACGTGACGTGAACTGACTTCCTGAACGAATGAGCGTCATTGTGTGGATCCCATGAATCAAGGACTCTCTCGCGGGAATTTAACATGACCAGACCTACCAAAATTTTTGGTTGATTTTACAAGTCTGCCATAATAAGGTTAGTATTAGTGATGTTAGAGAGGCACCTCCAGTACAAGGTTATATAGCAGGTGTATTTTGTGAAGAGACCCTGACAATTTATATAGATTTTTAGTGCTAGAAGATAGGACGCCAACTCCGCCTGATCTAATGTAAGAACTATCCATGATGGTAGGATTGTTTGCAGATTTAATTGAGTTGTAGTGATCTATGTAACTTTTCAACTGGTTATTTTGTATTCGATGGAGTAATTGAACATTGCAAAATTTAATACAGCAAAATAATGAAGATGATTTGGGAACTGTTAATTATGACTTACGGCAACCTTATCTCTGGAAGATACCAGAGACCTGTTTGAAAAAAAACATCACATTGCTTTAATCTGAGCTTAGTTACTTATTTATTCCACTATAAAGACTTTGAGAATTAAGTTTAATTTTACTAGCAAGGTCAATCAAACTCATATAATTGTCTTTTTGGTATAAATGTATCAGAGAGGTAATTTAATAAATATTCTAAGAGTGTCGTTTCTACCTGAAATCTAATTTAAAGTCTAACAGTAGAATATTTTTTCTTGTGATTTCACATTCTTTTCTCGTGTGTTGCAATAGGAATCTACGTAATTAATTTTTCAGTAATTTTATGAAATGCTTATCACCAGTTAATTATTATTGCTATATAATATTTTTTTTCTACAACACAAATTTCTGCTTTGCTATTTTCAGTAAAGGTTGTAGTAGCTAGAGAATTCATTGGTGCCTGTTGTGACATGATTTGGTATTCCAATAGTTCCTCATACAAATTGTATGAGACCTTGTGTGCATTTGTACGATTTTTTAAGCAGACTCTGAAACTGCTGCTGCGTCACTGCAGGTAAATGGTTATTGTAGTGTAAAATACCTTCATGTTTTCTAGAATTATGTTGTCTGTTACTGAGTGTAATATTTCTGAGCAACCACTATCCTACATTGCAATATAAGCCAATTTTCTCACACTGTACTGCACAAATGTATAGCCACTGCGCATGGCGTCACTGACCTCTTTGTCTGGCGCTTAACACACACAGAAATTATGTGTCATGGCAGGAAGTGTTGCATTCATTTCTCGCATTGCCCAACTTACCAAAAAAGCATATCTACTCTGAAAATCATATTTTCAGGTGAAATAATAAGTAGTGGTGTTGGAATAAATATATATATAATGTCAGCATTTCTTATGCTGGTTTTTACCCACATCAACTCTCGGAACATGTACCATCTACAGGTATATTTCAGTCGTTCACTACACCACCACCACTACAACACCCTTATATAAATAATCTGGCTTGCCCAACTGTGGGGCTGTTAATTTGCAGTCTGCACACCTGTGTCTCAACCAGATAAAAAAAGTGATCACTACACCATGTACTCCAGAACCTTAGACAGTAATGTATCTTTTCCTGTTTCTGCTGCTATTTTACCTGGCTCTATCAACGCCTCTGTTGATTCTTTCAACATGAGAACGTCACTTGGTGCTGGTACCTCGAACTCTGGTACCTGGAGTGGAAGTCTGCTGAGCGCATCTGCATGTTGTATCTGGTGTCCTGGCCTGTATTCCAACTCAAAATTGTACAATCCCAACATGAGACTCCATCGCAACAAGCGAGAGGATATTGTGTCTCAAAAGGACTACTTGGGATTGAGCAGCCACAAGAGAGGTTTATGATCCATAACTACTAACTACCTTGATCTTCTTACCAATCACATATTGTTTGAAAATGCTTACTCCAAAAACCACAGCCAGCTTCTTTATCCATCTGTCCATAGTTTTGCTCGCTCTTCTGTAGGGTCCTACAGTCAAATGGTATTGGGGCTTCCCTCCCATTACCCAAGTCATGGGCCAGTATCGCTCCTACCCATACTTTGAAATATTGCACGTCAAAATTAAGTGCTTATTGAGGTCGTAATGTGTCAGTGCCTGCTCTGGCTGCAGCAGCTGCTTGGCGTCTTGGAATGCCTTACTATGTGCTTCTGTCCAACGCCATGAAGAATTTGCATCTAATAATCGGTGCAGCGGCTGCACCACTTCTGCCTTGTTGTAAAGGATCTTCTCTAAGAAGTTCAAAAATCTGAGAAAGGCCTGTAGTTCCATTTTGTTTTCTGGTTCCGGTTAATCGTGCACAGCATCCACTATATTGGACAAGGGGTGAAAACCTATTTTGTCGATTCAGTGTCCCAGGAACACCACAGACTCCATTCCAAATACACATCTGGCTATTTTCAGTCGGAGTCCTACCCATTTGCAGCCTTTCTAGAACTTAACGCACCCGACTCCAGTACTCATCATCCTCTCGTCCCAATATCAGTATATCATCAAGCAATATTACCGTTCCTGGTATGCCAGCAAGTAGAGTGTCCATTGACTTTTGGAATATTGCTGGACCACTGCCAACCCTGAATAGCAACCTCTTGACCTTGAAAAGCCTTTTCATAGTATTAACTGTAAGCAACTTGGCTGTTGCCTCATCTACTGCTACCTGCAAATACGCTTCCTCCGACTTGAGCTTGGTGAATAGTTGTCCTCCCTCCAGTACTGCTAACGCCTCATTCACTGTGGGCAGTGGATGTACACACATTGCACATTCACTGTTTACTGTTCCTTTATAATTTCCATACAGCCGAATTGTGCCATCCTTTTCTAATATGGATACTACAGGTGTTGCCCAAATCTGAAAAATTTACAGGTTCATAAACCCTCCCACTGTACCAATCTCTCTATTACCTGATTTCCCTTGTCTATTAATGCAAAGGGTACTGGCTGGCCCTTTTTAAACATAGGGATGCCATCTTGTGGGTTTTAATGGTGACCTATGGACCCACATATTTTCCCCACCCGCTTTGAACACTGCCGGAACTCGCTAACAAGCCAGTCTACCAGGTCTTCCTGAACTTTGTTTAACCCAATCAATTTAATCCCAAATGGCTCAAACAAGTTTGGCCCTCGTCCTTGCATCACAACTAACTCCAGCGTACTGCCTTACACCTCTTAAATTGCACTGCAACTTCCTTGACCCCCCCCAACACTTCTAAATGTTCACTGGAAAATGTATGCAGTACCATGTTCCCCTTTTCCAAAGGTGGCTGACTGGACCACAGAAACTTGTGTGTGTTCCAGCTGATAATGGGATGGCATGCTCCAGTGTCAACTTCCATGCTCAATGGTTGTCCATTCAACAGCACTTTGATGCAACATGACTTCCTATGTATTTGCTCCTGCATACAGTATATTCTGCACCTGCACCATCTGTAATGTCCACCTTAAAATGCTGCACTTTATGTGCGACACCAGTTCGCTTCAAGTCCCTTGCACTCGAACTTCCTGCTGTTTTTTTTTTTGTTATGTGTGCCTCAAGGTGTCCTTTATTTTTGCAAAAATGGCACACTGTATTTGCATGCCTGCATTTATTGATTGCATGGTTTCCATTGCATCGCCAACATAGTTGATTCCCTTCCCTTACTTTCTTCCTTTGCCTATCAACTGATACACTGTTCACCTTTATTGATCCTCCCCGTTCACATGTCTCATGATGGCAGTGTTCATTTTGTGCACATTTTTCTCCACCAGTGTACCGCCTCGCACGTCCATCATGTTCCTTCCTGTCGCTTCCATTGCCATAGTGATATCCATGGCCTCTTGTAAATTCAATTCATCCTTGACAAGGAGAGCCTATTGTACAGTTTGGTCCCGAACCCCACAAACCAGACAGTTTCGTAACATGTGATCCAAATTTGGAAAATTGCAATGTGTGCTTAGCAGCTGCAGCTCTGCAATATACACAGCTAACATAGCTTGGTAGCTTGCGAGGGGCGACAGATGCCAGATTTGAGAGAAACTCAGATGCATGGCTGGATATTACAGAATAGTTAGAATTTCCGGTAGGGCGCCAGCTCATCTATTATATGGGTGAGCACGTGGACTCTGGCTCTCAGGGCAGCAGTTGGTTGACAGTCATGTGGCGTATCCCTCTCGCAGCTCATGTTTATAATACATCAAGATTCTTGTCATTGGAGCCCCTTTACATAACAAAGCACTCTTTTGACTGTATTTCACATTGGACAAGTTGGTTGATTCAGAAAAAAAACTCAACTATGATGCACCATCTCTGGTCTGCTGATTTGGGATAGTTAACTTGGGTGAAACCACTTATAGGCTGTTCACAGTGTGTATATTCCTCTGCACTCGAGATTAACGTCTAAGACTAAAATACAATATATTTGTTGACTGTTATTCCAAATGAAAGGGCTTTCAAAAGTGCTCACTTTACCGTGAATAGCCCATACAAGTTTTTTTTTTGTATGGACATATTTAATATCTGTGTGCCTTTGACATTCAGTCTTGTCTTTTGTTGGGGTGATATTCTCCTAGGTTAAAAACCTTTTTGCTTATGCTGACCTATGTCCATTTTTTTGCCATAATTTTTACTATGCCTCAATGACAATTTGTAATCTCCCAGCTCTTGGGCTTTAAACACTTTTTTTTTAATCTATTTAAAAAGTTTTGTTTGTAATTTTTCTCCCAATAGAAAAATGTCATCTACACTTTTAACAAATTATAAATTCTTTCCAAGATATAAACACATACCAAAACTTGTTCTGAGATTGTTATTATCTGTGAACTGGTTAAATCTTTCATAAAACAACTTGAAGATACTACTAGAGTCCAAATAGAACCCTTAAATTTCAAAACTGTTGGATGTTCAGAAATTGTCGGAAATAATTTAAACCGGTGGTAGGACATGCGAGACAAACATTTTGATATGATGAACATGTGTCTGGAAATGCCCACTTACTGAGCTACAGGCATAAAATGATGCGCACTACATTTGAATGTCACATGCTGCCTGGGACTGAGCAGAGCAGAGTTCACAGGTGCAGTACAGAGCAGGGTGGAGCCAAGCTGGACTTCTTCGGGATGTGATTGTTTCATTGTGATCTGTGGGAACACCTCACCTAGTTGTCGAGGCGCACAAGGAGGACTAACTGCGAGAATTCTTGCCCCCTGCCTTGATGTTCAAAAAATGCAGTATTTTTGAAAGAGTGCATAATAACATGGTTGGCTATATTAACATCTGCTTGCAAGTTGGAGGACATTACTTTGAAGAGCTGCTGTAAAAGTGAGCCATTTTTCACATATCTTTGTTTATGCACTGTGATCAGCTGTTTGCTATTCGCATGTGGATATTGGAGACTGCTGTCTGCCTGCAGGCTGGCTCCACTCCAGCCTGCATGTGATTGACACAGTGTGCCGTCTCAAATACGTCACTATATGTTTTACATGCATTTTTAATCACGACATTAAGAAACTATGTCCCTACAATTTTTTTTATGTGACTATATTAATGTTTTAATTATGTCACCATATTTTTTGTCTCTTGAGTATGCCTCTATCAATTTTTGATGTATTATTTTTTAACCTTTTTTGAAAACATAATTTTAAATGTTTTGATCAGTTACTACATTACTGAGAATTATCATAGTCTCTCGTTTTGTTACTTAACATAATTTTAAATATTGTCGGTATTCAAGTTAATTGCCTTTTTTTTTTAATCATATGTCTCGTTACTTTTATTACCTTTATTATAATGGCAAATAATACTTTTGTTCTCATTTTGATCTACATATGAGTTGTCTGATTAGCAAGTAAAGTTTATTTCCTATATATTTATTTATTTTAATTTTCCTGAAGTAACTTATATACTTTTAACATTTGTTTATCTGGCAATATAAATCAATTAATTTTCTTATCTCAACCTATTTCATATGAGTTTATTAATATTTTAACATTTAAAGCCTTATTTTAAGTTTAATTTCAATACTGTTCAAGTTGCACTTCCAAAGCTTCGTTTTCAAACTCGTTAGCGGCATCCAGAACCGTATTTCAGTCCTTGTTTACATTGGTCGCCGGACGTACTGTGAAATATAGCACATTCCTTTGTCTCGCCATCTGTAGCTCCCTTCCACTTGCTTTTTTTTCCTGCCATAGCTCCTTCAACAGTTTCTTTCTGTAATCATGCAGTCAGCTCGTGATTTCGTATTAAAAAACGCAGTATTTTCACGTGCTCTCGCGCATCAATGCAGCACTCTACCTCCTTTTGTACAACCTATGCCAACTGGTAGCAGATTGCGTGGTTTTCTTTCTATGAGATGTACATCGGCACAACAGGCAGCGTGCTGAATTCAAATTGTGCATAATTTGATGCCTGTAACTCGGTAGGGGGAGGGGTGTTTGCAGACACATGTTCCTTATATCAAAATATTTGTCTGTACATGCCCTACCACTCCATAAAGTTATGTCTAATTTCCGATCGCCTAGTATATTTTTGTCAACATTCCTAATCAAGCAGGTCATGAGAACATACATCTGTTGTATTATTCTTTCTTTAAATGTTTCATCGGCTTATCTACATCCATTTTCCATTTTGCTTTTTGTCATGAGTGATTACAAAACTATAAAATTTCAGTTTTATAAGTTTGTATTATCTAGGCAATATGGCGTAGAAGCTACCAGCAAACTTTTCAAAATTTGACAACTTCAAATTTTTTTTACTCTGTACAGCACTGAAATGTACTATGCCACTATTAAATTGCATACATTATTATTATTTATTAACTTTACTAGGACGTAAAGCAACACACACAACCTTAATCTTGGGATCACATACTCAACTGTTTTTATTTTGAGACAAAAGGTTAAGCAATAGTGGGAATGGGCAGGGACACTTGAAGTGACAAGTGGCTGAATTTTGATTTCGGCCAGTTGCTGGATAAAATTAGGAATGAAAGGAGTGCTGGGTGAAAATAGAAGCGAATATGAAGGGTGCCAACTATCCTTCTGGCCAGCTTGGGACAGTATGAGCAATGCTGGTGGGTTGTGTGACCAATGGCCCATGTAACTACACACTTGCTGACTGTGCAAGATTGCATCACTAGTAGTAATTTGAAGGGAGGTATTACTAATGCCATTAACATGTTGAAGGAAGCTGTTCAGTCTCTCTTCTCAGTGCCATGACTGCACAAAAATCATTTGGAGTATTGAGTAATTTACATGACTTACTGAGGAGGACTTGGTGCTAGGAAAGACTGAAAAGTGACCTAATGAAATTAAAAAATCATCATGCTGGTTCGTGTGTGTTTATTATGACATGCCAGTTGGTTTGCACACGAGATGAGAATGCTAGAACATCTTTCTATGCAGGCTCAGCAGTCAGGCTTGCTGAGGACAAAGTGCCAATGATAAAATTTAATTACTACAGAAAACTAGACCATGCCAGAGCTGACAAGGTGAGGAGGGCACATCCCCCCAGCTACAAGAAATAAAGATCTTATTCTAAACTACCTTATACTGCATCAAGAATTTCATGATAGTGACAAGAGTAAATGTCAGAATGAAGTGATGTGTGTACAAAATGGTACCTACGTGACTAAATTTGCCACTTTATCAAACACCATTCATGTCAGTCTCACTGCAATGATGTAAAAATTTTAACGATTAACAGTGATGTGGCTTGTCCGGATATTTATCACAAGTTTACTAGTTTAAAAAATAGTAATGTACTTCATAACTAATGCGTTTCACTCGAAAAACTACCTCGTTGTATGCCTAATTATAAGCACTCATCATAATTGGTCACAACTCACGATCAGACATTGAACATTAAAAAGGTGAAAAGATAAAGGGTATCCAGAAGTTGCAATAATTAAAAATGGACCTTGACGCCGGCTAACAGCCAGCAGCGCTAGAGCCCATGACGGCGCTCACCATGCACTTGTCACATGTCTCGCACGTGCGCAAAGAGGCCAATTATCATTTTGAACTTCACATAAATATTATTTTTCAGTGTAAAATGTGTTATATTGTATTTGCAGGGTTTAATATGTCTTAAAATTTCTTAAAGTGTTTGTTGCTATTTTGAACTTGTTTGGTTAGGAAATTCAAAGTGCTCGCGGCACCGAGATTAAGAACACTGATATTCCGGCATGAACGCTGCCATAAAGAGACACTAAATTAATATGAAAATTCATAAGAAAATTATAAAAATGTAAAACAATATTTAATTTAATTTGTGCCATTTTCTTTTCACTAATAAAATATTTTACTCTGCGTGCATAGCACTTCCGCTTATGTGAACCCCGTAGGCGGCCATGGTAGGTCTGTGCTACGCTTGTCTCTGGACAGTCTGTTGAGGAGAGCTGGCAAGGTAAGACACTGTCACGTACACACCACAACTTTTGTTCACTGATTTAGGTTTCCATAGCCAATTTCGTTTACCAGCCAACCTTTGCTTGCATACACTTTTGCCAGACATTTTCCCCAGCATTATGCTTCCACTTAAATAATTTATTGCACCCTTGTGGTATTTTTCAAAGTTAATTGAGGAGGAGTAGAAAAATGTCAGAGAGGTCACGCGATCCGCACAACTTGAATCAGGCACCATCTGCCTCTGTTTACGACGTTTCACTGTGATTTCTGCATTATTGCTACACACAATTTTAAGGGCTTTGTTTTTATGTATCTATTTGAGGGTATTTTTCGTGTTTGAATATTTTACGGCAACATCACGTATAACCACGTAGCCGACCGATGCCAAGTCTTTGTATACGCCATCATTGCGTTTTGAGAGCTTATTTATGTAACATCATATGTGCAACATTTTATTAAGGTTTTTTGTCAGGGGTCCGTGTAATTTCACGTAAGTTGATGCTTTTTGTACTTGACCACACGGTCATGTTAATGTTTGATTTTACCGCCATCAGGCATGTTACAAGCCTGTCACCACTTCAATCGTAAAGAGAATATTTTCTCAGCAAGAATAATATTTTGTCTGAAAATAATTTACAGTTTCCACACAGAAATATTGCAATTTCACCTGCACCACTTGGTCCACTATGAACTTCATCCAGCGGCACCCGCGCCACACATGTGTGTGTTTATTGTGAATACTCATCTCGTGTTCCATCTTGTTTCATGTATCTTTTGAGGGTTTATGTAATTTTATAATTAGTGTATGGTGCAATTATTCCCGTCCTAGCCGGCTCTGTGTATAGGCCGTCACCACACTACCCACGTGCTGGAGGGTGAGACCCGACGAGATTACATTAGTGATGCCGAGTAATCACACGTGTTAATGTATCCTGGGTTTCATTTGTAATTCACCATGTCCTGTCTTCAGGGAAAAAACCGTCAGTCCACCCTAGCGGCTGTCGGCCCTCTTCCCCTGTGAAGGCTGCTTTCACATACCTAAATGAGATCATCCATCTAGGCGTGCACTAAGATTAATTGTGGGCTGGGGAGCACCCAAGCGGAATTGGCTAGTCATAACCGAGATTATCATAATTTCATTGGCACCTTGATGTGTATGCATAGTAACAATAAAAACAAGTCTACAGTGAACTTACCTCTTTTATTCAGTAGTGAATGTCCTAGCCACATATATTTTATTAAGTGTTTATTTCAAGTGATGTTTAGTAAAAGTTTGGTATTGCCTACGTGTTTGTAAGTACGCATGGGTGAGACGGGCACACACAGAACCCATAGCATCCCTGAGAACCCTGAGTCTTAATAGTGCGGTGATTGAGAAGCATCGCTGGCGCCCAAATTACCAGTAAGTATTTGTGTCATTGTTCGTCTCGTGTCTTACCCAACGACGCCAACTTTAGAGCAATATTACCAAAGTTGAAAGGGTTCTGTTTGCAGAAAACATGAGAGCTTACCTTGGGAGAAAGAGACAAAACATGTGTTTTTGTTTCATATGTCAAATGCGCAAATACTAGTAAAAGAGTTGGCCAGTTAGAGATTAGTAACAATGTCCCCATATCATCTTGTGTGTACAAACATGAGTAGTTTTTTCTCTTCGCTTACTGCTACTACTGTCTAATATTAACTGTTGAAACTTCAGCTGTTGTATTAGACTTTTGAACTGCAATATGATTTGAACTTTTGTTTACCACTGGCAAGATGACTGTACATAAATTCCTGGACTTTAATTTTTAGCCAATCAGTTTGGATAATTGTGACATTAGTAAATATGACACCATTCCTTATTCACCTTGTGAATATGCTAACATGTACTATTTTTAAGGTTACACTCAAGGCAACGGACATTGTGCTACATCTCTATGTAGAACATTTACAGAGAAGAGGAGGCTTGCAACCTGAAAAGTATGAACACCAGGTATTTATCAACACATAATAACATGTTCATGGAAGGCTGTATGCCTGGTTCAAGACATGAAGGCATCCCAAGGCTGACCTGGACCATGTCGACCAAGTGCAGGAAGAGTTACACAGCGAACCTTCTACTAGTATCAGGATGATAAGCAGTACGAGAATACATAGTATATTGCATGCCTGACATTTCCAACATCAGTTTTGTATGAACTTGTGGACGAGGATAGTAGACTGCCAATTGACTGGAACATTTTAACTACCAGGGAGACTGATTGGTGGCTAGCCAAACAATTTTCTCCAGCACAATCTTACACCACTGTTAAAAGACGTGGATGTGGAGGTGCGTAGAAACATTTGGTTTCAGATGATGGTGCCCCAAGCCATTACGCAGTGCAAGTCTGGCAGTATTTAAACACATTTCCTAATAAATGGATTGGAGACAATGGACCACTATTGTGGCACTTACGTTCACCAGATTTAAACCTGATTGATTTTTTTTGTAGTTAAGTTAAATGTTAGTGCTGTACAGACACAGGTAAAATTTTTTGAAAATCTTGTACGAATGCTTTAATAAATGAAACCAACCCAATTACTTGCATTCTATTTTTTTTCCCTTTGTTTGTCAGTATTTAAACACGAGTGAACCAAAGCAAAGGAATAATGCTCCATCTTTTTTCATTCAATTTTGTCGAATCTCAAGGTTCACTGTCATTTTGAGAGCTGAACCCTTTCCACGTAAATAGCATTTCTTTAAAGTCAGTTTATAATTATTGAAACTTCTGTGTACTATATTTTTCGTCCATTTGACATTGAAGTTTGCTCATAACCAATTATGACTAGTAAATACTTCTAAGTAGGCATACAATAAGGTAGTTTATCCAGTGACAGGCATTAGTTATGTGTAACGTTATTATTTTTTAAACATATGTAAACTTGTGACAAATATATGGACAAGACATAACTTCTGTAAAACTGTTTTTTCCTCTTCTTTGTTTTGCTGTAATGACAATGACAAATAATGTTCGATAAAATGGCTACACTAGTCACCTACAATTTGAACAAACATCGATTCTCTGGGTCAATTAATTATATCATTATCGTAAAATTCTTTAGGAAGTGTTTCAGTATGGGGGGGGGGGGGGGGGAAAGGTACATTTTTTATGTAAAGGGTTTAAAATCTGAAAAAAATGAAATGGTCGTGTTTATTGGTCTCGGGGCTCTCTATCATCTTCTGTTTGAAGAATCTGTATATTGATCACTGAAATGTAAATATCAGAAAAAGAGGCATGCAATTCAGTCACCATGCATAATTAAATCTGTGTCATATTTGTGATTATGGTAAATCAAATCTCACATTTTTCAATTTTGTATGCATATTGGTGCATGACTAGTACTTGGAGGTACAATTTAGTGAATACTTACCTATGTATTGTGTCAAAGTTCCTGTGCTGTTTTGAGTGTTTGCAGAATCCAGATCCTTAGCACTGCAGATAGGAGTATTTATTGGAACTGTGAAGTCAAACTGGCTGTAGTCTGCGATGTAGAACCTTCTTTCTTTGTCATATTTCATGATCGGACAAAATCTATACCCCCATTGGATCTCTTCAGGAATGTAAGATGTCCTTGCTTGTACTCTTTGATCAGTTGAATCCATTGTACCTTCTAGGACAACCATTATCTCAAATTTTGCCTTTGCTAAATCATAAGCTGACACCTCATAGAGTGGACTGTCTTTATCAATGACGTGCACAATACTCTCTGGCCAGAGAAGATAAAATTGTGTTTTTGTATCTTTATGCACTACACTGAGCTCAGTTCTTACTGGGGACAGTATTTCACCTTCTGGAGTTGTAATGTTGGCAATTAGTTGCATAGCCAATTTACATTCTATGATGTTGGACTTACGCAAGTCACCAATACGAACAACAAGACACAGTTTGCCATGCCTCATGCATATCACTGCATAGTGACTAAATAGTAAGGTATTGGTTCTTTGTTTTGGGCGTATCAGTTTTGCAAACACTATACCAACAAAAACAGATTGAATGGTAACACCAACAATTGCTTGTATGCACATGAGAAATATTGCTTCTGAACATTCTTCTGTGGGCATCCTTGCTCCAAAACCAGTTGTGTGCTGGTTTTCCATGCTGAGCATGAAAATGGAGGTGAAGTTGTAAATACCAGTGACACATGGAGTCCAGCCTGCCTTATTTTGGAATGGTGGTAGGTGCTCAGGCTCAAGATCACCATGGGCATATAAAATCACCCACCAAAGAACAGCAAAGAGGAACCAGCTGCTGAAGAAGCTGGTATTAAGTAACAGCAGCACCCATCGCCATTTCATGTCAACCAGTGTTGTGATGAAGTCCCGTATGTAGCGGCTTATGATCCCTCTTGAGTCACCGCCTACATGTACATTACATTCACCAGATTTGAGAATCTTGCGATGTTGTGATGTGCACATCTGAACTTCCACATAACGGGTATTTCTGCAGAAGTAAAGAAAAAAAGATGTGCGAGCATATCCTGTTGACAGGTTTCAAAAATTTACAAAAGCAACCTGTTCCATAGTTTTTTTAAAAGTACCATCAAAATGTAATATTTAAATCAAATTAAAAGTAATATATAAATGCACAACCTTTTAGAGTACCAAGTTTAAAAGTAAATATGAACATATTATACTAAATATTCAGGATTATGATTGATAAGTAAATTAATTTTGCTAGCATGTAACAATTGTTTTCATGCAAATTCTTCAGATGATCCTTGGAGTATATAGTGAGAAGTTGTTTTAGAATTAGACTTATACATCTCGACTGTTTGATAAATTTCAGAGAAGTGGATCCCTGGATGCAGGGCCCAGAGCAAGTCACTAAAAGTTATTTTTTCAAGCTAAGTCACTAAGGTCCTTTTTTTCTTCAGTTTTACCACCAAAAGTTACTAAACTTTACTAATTTGGACACAAAACTGTTGAAGCATACCTAGCAGAAGTTAACGCATTATACATAACATACTTTGGAATACAGTCAGTCACCAAAAGACATCATTATAAACAATCCAGAACTCTCTTCTTTCAAGTTCTGCTACTTTGTCTGGAATACCTGTATTATAATGACTTAATCTCTCACTCTCAACAGTATTTGCAGGCATTCATCTCACTTTTTTTTTCAAATGCCCTGCAATCACAGGATTTACACACAATTGTCGCTTCCTTTGTATTCATCTGCAAGTCAGATTTTGTAGATTTTCCTGGACTAGTCTCGCAAACCCAAGTAAAAGGCGATAGTTTCAAGACTGACAGTTACTTAGCCTACTTTGAATGATATGTATATCTAAATTTAGAATACCTCTCGAAAACTGTTCAAACTATTTACTATTTAAGGGGAATGGTGCACTTACATATTATATTTACCAATTTTTCACTACAAGTTTTTGGAGCGTATATCAAAACTTCCCTCTAGTAAATATGGCAGAAAATAAGTCACTAAATTGGTCACTTTTTATGATCTGTGGTTACTAAATAAATTTTCTTTTAATTTTTGCTCCAACCCCTGTTGGATAATATCATACGTCATGCAGTGGACTGCTGAGGATTTCAGTGAAAGAAATACCCCACTGCCACATAAAACCACTATATGAAAGAAAAAAATTTAGAAGTCTCTTTGGCAGGTCACTAGAAACATGAGCATTGTCACTTATAGCTTGTTCATGTTAAAGGGAACACTTTTGAGGTTCTAGTTACTTTTTCCTTTCAACTATTATTTATCTATTAACCTCCTTTTTAAATAAATTTGGCCATGCAATTTTTTTCTAACCTACTTTAAAACTAAGTGTTAAGTATGAGCCTGCGGTAGGGACAAGAGTTAAGTGTGTCTCAGGGCTAGGCCTCTTACGCCTACAAGGGAAGAAAAATGCAAGGAGACATGCATCGCTGCACCAAGGGATTGGGTTTCCATGACCTCGTTTTTGCCATGACAACCTCCCCGAGTGTACTTATCGCTAAACTGCTATAACTAAGAAGAGAAAGGGAAAAACTGGCATAGGCACCGTAAAAACATTTTTGAGAGGAAAGAATTGAAAATTGTTGTATGCATTAATATAAATGCTGCAGGAGACAGATATGTACAAACCATGTTCTTTATTAGTATATAGAGAAAAATAATAGTAGAGAAGGGGCATGTAAGTAATAAGTGCAGTGTGTATATTCCACTGCACTCGGAAGTTACCGCGTAAGGCTAAAATAAAATATATTTATTTATTAATATTCTAAAAGGGAGGACTTTCTAAAGTGCTCACTTTACGATGATTAGCCTTGATGTATTTTTGAGGACATAAACCTTCTCATTGAAAACCAATTCTTATCTTGTCCACTTTTAAATATATCTCACAATTTGATGACTAGATACTTCAAGAAAATAAAATAACATTGTAAATTGCTTTAAAACTTCAAAAGTAAGAAATACTACATGAAATATTCACCCATACCACAGGGAAAAAAAAAAAAAAAACTTAGACATGGAGACAAAATTTGCAGCGAATTTTGCTACTGTGATAAAGTAGTGCAGTTTCCCAAATTGGGATTGTGCGACTTGATCAGGGACCATGCCTGTTTCAGCACAAAAATGTGTGTTTATGTAGGGATGCCACGCCAAACTCCATGACTCTCTCTCCCGCAACAAACCCATCAACCCCTCGCCTCTAATAAAATTAGACCTAATGTTACTATATAGTCAATATTTTTATTATATTAATAATAAAATTATATTATAATATTAATTTTGACCATGTCAGATATACATACATGTAACTTTATTATAGGCTGTTCACAGTAAAATGAACACTTTTGAAAGCCCTGCTTAATATCTACTTGTATACACGTTGCGTATTCTTCCGCCTTATGTAAAATTAATATTGCAATGGACATCATAAATTTAGTCATGTGTCGGTCAAATGAAACTGTGAAATTATTAATAAAGTAAATACTTTACAAATCATCTAATTTTTACACATGAGTACATTAAAAAACAGAAAACGAAAGAAATAATTTTAATTTATCATAAACAATTACCTAACACTTTTTATTCAATGTTAAGATATGGAATTACTTTCCATCCATCGTTACCAACTTTTCTGGTTGAGTGTCACACAGTTTGCCCATTAAAATATATACACTCAGGGGCAGTTACTTTTTTCTAAGGTTCGTTTCTAAAGTGCTCACTTTATCGTGAACAGCCTTTAACAAAATTATCATCATCATAATTATTATATTATTATTAATGGATGGAGAAATACATTTTGGAGTATTATAGGATATGTTTATTTATTATTATTTTATCTTCATATTTTTAAAATCAGAATTTTAATAACACAGTTTGCATCATGACACATTCCCCTTCCTGTGGGCACCTGTGGTTCAGTCCAACACCACATGACCACATGACTGCTTAATATTAATGGCATAGTAATATAGAGATTCACATTATTTATCTTTACATATATCAAAGGAAAGATAAAAATACATTTTTACTTAAACTGAACGTTATTTCGGTTGCTGTGTTAAGAAACTAAATATAAAAAGTTGGTATCTTAAAATGTATCCATACTTTTAATTAACTTGATTGGAGTTATTTTTGTCTCCACTGCTGCAAATGAATTAGTATGGCAGAGTAACTAAAATTTTCTGTAATAATTTTTGGTGGTAGATTTGTTGATGCGGAAAAGCTGTCATGTTATGGTATGAATAAATTTACCATAAATAGCCTGTTGAAGTTTTACTGCAGGATGATGGAGCAGTAAACTGGAATCAAAACAACAATAAAACTTCTGCACGTTTGAACATATTCCCAGTTATTAAAAGTGTGTGAGGGAGGCTACTTTATATATATTTATAATGACATATGGCTTGCTACAGTGATATTATTTTGAGTGATAACAATTTGAAAATTTAGCCAATAGTATGTGAAGTTCAAAATTACAGTATGACCCAGAATAAAGTATACAGAAACTTGGCAACACTGCGTAGCAAGACGAGTGTTCATGCAGGTGTTCCGTCAGACTGCAGTTCGACCTTGGCTTGTCACCGAAGTAGTCACAGCGCGCGGTGGACAAAAATGACTCTTAAGTGTATGACAAAAAGCATTTGTTGGGGAGCATTATTAACGATTACAAAGAAATGGTTGATCAAGGGGACCAAGTGTAAAGACTGTGTAACAGATTACTGTCCTGTTCTCTCATTGTAGTTCTCAGTAAACACCAACAAACTACCTGAGCATGAGTTGGAGACTTTGATTACATAATAACGAAAGTTCGTTTATACCAGGTTTGCCAATAATTAAAAGAAGAAGTTAAATGTTTACTGGAGATTTATTGTCTCTGCAAAACAAACAACTGACACAGCTCTGATGAACAAAAAAAAACACAGAATGGCAGCCTTCATAAAACAAAACTTCTCACTTCAAGAGTTACAAAGACGAGAAAGAATCGTTACTTTTCTCTCTCGGCGCCCTACGACTCCTCGCACCGACGGAAAATAAATTTAATAGATATTTTAATTGAAATGTCCAAAATAAAAAAGAAGATTAACATCGCGGGCGCTGGTCGGTGCAAGTAACATGATCACTCGTTGCAGGCTGTCTGACTGACATCTGACAAACGATCGTGCTGTGATGAACTGTTGTAATACCCAAGAAAGGTCACGGTTCCTTATATATTTATAGAACGTTTCCTCATTGAAACATATTGTTTTTGAGCAGTCGGTTACGTCAGTTAAAGGTGACCTCTGTTATTTTCCTCGTTTCACCATGTCGTGCCTTGCGGTGGCGATGTTTTTAGTTTACTAACCCAGTGAAAAGGAACATATGCGCTATCTTCCTATGGCGTCTGTTGTTGATGTCTGTTACTACTGATGAAATGAGGAAAGAAAAATAATAAATTTGGAAAAACAAAAATATATGAAATACAAACAAGTTGTCATTGCCGCAACCTTTCAAATATTGCATGAATTACTATCCTTGACTGAAATATGGACAGTTGAATTACTTCCCGAATATAGTAATTATATATATATCTAGCTGTAATGCGCTGGAAAGTTTCCAAGAGGAATTCAATAAACAACCAAGAAAATTGTGTTTCACGGAGTTGGTTCTTGCAATATAGAGCAACAGCTCACACAGCTGGGGGTATATAGCATGTACTGTGTCAACAATACTGAAACTGCCTCATTATTTGGGTGGTATTTTGAAAGAACAGGTATGCAGATATCCAGTGCCTCGTGGTAGTGAACAGCTGGAGACACACATCAGATGTGTAATCCTTCCCATTTCCAGAGAACCAACAGCAAGAATGTTGTGCCAACAGGGAGCCGAGGTATGAAAGATGTATTGAGTTGGCTGGTTCCTATCGGAAACATATTGTGTGATGATTTGTTGTGTAATGGTATTGTATTAATGTGACTTAGCTGCCAGCGAGGGACGGAGTACGCTAGGTTTCAGAAAAACCCTGGTGCATGGCTCGAAATTCAGAAAAGATGTTAAAATGTCTGTAGGGCACCAGCTCATCTAAAACACGGGTGATCACATGGAGACGGTATCTCACGGCAGTAGCTGGTCGACAGCCAAGTGACGGTTCCCTCGCAGCACACGTTAACAAAAGAAGTTAAGGCAAGAGTTCAGTTAGCACACTTACAGAGTTCATAAGTTGAGCATGTGGGGTTTCTGGAGTGGGCCTGATCCCGAAGGTACGATAAGTACAAATGCAGCAAAATAAGACGAGGTCCATCTGAAAGTGTATATTGGCAGAGCAAAACTACATACACACAACAATACACTGCATCCCTCGTAGAATAAAGTGGGCATGGCATACCAGGCCTCCCATAGACCAACACTGCAAAAAGGTGCGAGTGAAAATTATGGTGTGAAAACCTTTAGGGCCGTGAGTCTGACGGAGTTGAGTGCAAGCGCGGGGGGAGCAAAAGTTATGAAAAGGTTTTGGAATTAATTAACTTACTATTTTAGCTAAGTGTCTGCACAAAATAAGTTGAAGGACCCCGCGACGTGAAGCACATACACTCTCATTGGCCTGCTGGTCTAGATTACAGATGGTGGCTCAGAGATCCCATTACCTAATGGAGATCTCCCATCAACACCAAGAGGGAAATACAAAATACATACACTTGAACAAGTATACATGATAGAACACTCAGAGAAACAAAACAAGATCTGGAGAAATTATGAAAGTAATTCTGACGTAAGAAATCATTTAATAAAAGGCAGTAGTTCTTGTTGTTATGTGTGACTTAAAAATACGAGTTATGTGGAAAAGCCTGGATAGGCTGGCAAATCATGTAGAAAATTGTTATAAGATAAAAGAAGACATTTGACATAAACACAGGCACTTATAAGAACACTATAATATTAAAATAATTTAATATTAAGTTGAAGAATTTAAGTTTGGGCATGTGGCATGGGAGCTGTCGAAACTGCAGAGATCATTTACTTCACATTTTAACAAAACTGAATAAAATGCAAGATGCCCTTTTTAAACAAAATTAACATGACAAACACTGTAAAAATATATTATGAATTTAGAGCATCTCTTATGTAGACCACATGGCTTTGCACTCTGAAGCTTATTACATTTTATTTATGGGAAGCATAAGGGAGTAACACTTTCCCTTTTATATATGAGACACTTATTTCATGGGAACAGATTACTTTAGCACTGTACACACACTGGTCTGAGTTTACTCGCTACACAGGTTATGAAGGTCAAGGAATGGTTCACAGACCCGTTCTTGCGTGAACGACTTGCCTAACCCATACACTGAATGCACAATCATGCGTGGCTGATACATGAGCAGAGCAACAGTGGGCTGCGTCCCAAGAGGGACAGTAAGGGCGATGTCAAATTCCCCCCGGGGGGGGGGGGGGCACTGGTGCAATGTGATAACCTCTCATAGCGCTGGTTACAATGAAGTGCAGCAGGAGGTGGGGCAGCGCAAGGGGCGTTGCTCATTGTTGTTGATGGGCGTGGAGGTGTGGCACTTCCCCACACTTTGTTGATATTGCAGCTGCAGAGTTGTTGAGGTTATGGCTGAGTATAGGTGAGGTTACACTTGAGACATCATGATGTAAAATGGATGGAATTGTAAGCACAAAATATACACGAGAAGAAAAAAATTTTCCCACACGAACATGGAGCATTACGAAGATACAGGAACAACACAAAAAACATGCTATTGAGCTCTAAGAACATCAATGGCAAACTGGTAGATGTAAACAAACACAAGATTCTACATGCTGCAAAGGGACTTGTAAACAATGGGGCATAAATGTAAGTGATGAGGCACGGGTAAACAGCAGCTGATCAGGCAAAGTGAACAGGTATATCAACAAACCCTGGCGATGGTAGACGTAAACAACAGAACAACACTATGAACAAGTGGGCAAATGAAGTGTTTACATGGTGCAGATACAGGTAAACAATGACGTAGACTTCTGTAAACAATGAGGCACAGGCGAATGTAACAGCTGATCAGGTGATGAACACTGATATGACAACAAACCCTGGCGGCAGCAACATAAACAAATAGGCACATGGTAAACAAGTAGACAACAGTAAACCGATAAGCGGTGAAAGAACACAGAATCATACCCTAGCGAGGATCGTACTAACCACTTGCAGATGTGGTGGATGGTCACACCGACATGTAACAGTCACTTCGGATGGAAAATGTAACAACACACTATGAGCAGGAAAACAGTACACATATCAGAATGGCAAGCATATAAACAAACTGCACCTCTGCAAGGAATGGCAAAACATTCTGACTGGTGATGTGTGAGTCTCACTGGCGAACACTTGCAGTTTAGGCTGGATGTCGTAGCGATTTAGGCAAATGATGATGGGTGCAGAGGGGAATTGGCTACACTTATTGGTTAACTCTTGGTACCCAGAATTCCACGTGTTGGGGGGGGGGGGGGACTGCCAACCTACATATTATCTCTGCATACGTGGCATTGATAAGGTTATCAGATGCAGAGGGGGTTGTCAACTGTTATGGCCAAGTAATAAGGGCCAAATTGCCATAATTCTGAGTTGCTGAGCAGGCTGTCCATGGCAGGCAAAACAAGGGGGCAAAGCGGAGTGTGGCCAACCTATATAAGAAGGAACGAGCAAGGCCCGCCCTCCCCTTTACCGAGTTGCTGCCATTGCTGAGATGTCACTGCAGCAGAGATGCCTCCATTGCTGTCAGACATTGCTGCCTCCTGACGTCGAGAGAGACGAGTGGCGCTTACCAGCAGAGTGGGCCTGGTCGCCTTGCTAATGAGTGTGGTTAATACAGTGGTGAGTCTACCTGATTAGCCTGGGTAGTAGGGAGTTATCTTAGACCCGCTTCAGCTAGAACTGCTTGAGGATTGGAGTCATCCATCTGACGGTGGATTAACTGTTAGATGAAATACTGGTGTAACTTAAGCAGATAAATAAATGTATTAAACTGTATTCTGTCGGTTTGTCTAACTCACTAATTTAATAATAATACCAAGTAGTGATAAACCCAGTATAACACTGGTGGAGGCACCTCACATTTCCATCTGTTTGCGCAGAGTGCTTTTCCTTCAGTAGTACTAACCCTACTAACAATAGCTCACTTGTAGGATACATACTGCTTAGTTAAGTGAAATAACTAACAAGTAGTGTAATGCATTGCGTGAGTGTGAAATGCGTAACAATCCAGAATGAATGAGTGGATGAATCAAATACATTATTTACAAGATGAAGTCGGGCACAGATGGGGGCTTGCTACACCCACCGATTATCTCTCATACCCTAATGAGTGGATGCTGGACGTGCAGCACTTACAAAGTTGCATCAGGAGCACATGTTTACAAATGACACTGAACTGATGTAGAAACAAATGAGGTGTCGTTGAGTGAATATACACAATTAGAGGAGGTACGAGATGTGATACAAATCAATAACAAACATGGCAGACACCGAACGAATAAAAAAAAAAAGTGAAGACAAATGCTCAATACACAACGAAACAAATTAATATGACACAGGAAATGTGTGACACAGATGACTGGATGACGTGAGCAAGGAACAAAGGTGTGAACGAAAATTTAAGTTACAAAATGACGATGCTGGCAGACTGAACAGATGGTGACCAACCTTTGTGCTTATGTTCTAGTGTTGAAGTTTATACACATTTTAATCGCTTTTAAAATTGTTTTTTGGTTCAGTACTTAAATTCCCCAGTTTCATTTGTGTGAGTGTAATTGTCCAAATTTTTCTTTTCATGCCATGGTTTAGAAGTAATGGCTGTATCACTTTAAAAGCAAGGCTGTATTTCAGTGTTATCTGTAATATGTGGCTCTTTCAGATTCTCAGGCTTCACAGCAAGGTGACACAACTTTTGAGATAAAGTTTTTTTCATGTTTCCCATGCTGTCAGCAGTTTTGTAGTTTCACACAGCACCGTGATGTAATGTCCAGCCAATAAGAGGTCGTGAGCCCCAGCCAAATGTGTATATTTAGTAGAGGTTTGCAGGTAGTACATTTTGAGGTTGGGTCGAGTCAGGTCGGGTAACTGTAATTTTTTGTCCAGTAGGGTCGGATCGGGTAATTTTTGTTGCAGTCTTGAAATTTGAATTCTGAATGCACAACTTTATGTTGAGTATAGTAAGAGCTGTACATTTTCTGTGAATACAGTTTAGCTAATAAACACAACAAAAAACCAGAATTTTAGAAAAAATACTATTGTAAATAATATGACGCTTTCGGGTGAGACACGAGACGAACAATGACACAAATACTTACTGGTAATATGGGCACCAGCGGTGCTTCCCCATCACCGCACTATTGAGACTAAGGGTTCTCAGGGATGCTGTGGGTTCTGTGTGTCCATCTCACCCGTGGGTACTTAGAAACACGTAGGCAATACTTAACTTTTACTAAACATATTTATCACTTGAAAAACACATGTGGCTAGGTCACTGTCACTACAAATGAAAGAGATAAGTTCACTGTGGATTTGTTTTTATTGATACTGTGCGTACAAATCAACATGCCATGAAATTAATTATACAGTCGGTCGTGTCTAGCTAACTCCGCTTGGGTGTTTCCCAGCCCGCAATTAATCTAGCACACGCCTAGATGGGTGGACTGACGATTTTTCCCTGAAGACAGGATACGGTGAATTACAAGATGAAACCCTGGTGATATATAAACATGTGTGATTACATGGCATTACTAATGCAAATTCGTCAGGGCTCACCCTCCAAAACATGGGTAGTGTGGTGACGGCCTTTACATAGAGCTAGCTAGAACAGGAATAATTGCACCGTACACTAATTACAAAGTTACGTAAACCTTTAAAGATACACGAAACAAGATGGGATACAAGATGAGTATTCACAATAAACACACACATATGTAAAAACAAGTTTAGATGACGCGGATGCTGCTGTATGAAGTTCGTAGTAGACCGCGTGGTGCAGGCGAAATTGCAATATTTCTGCGTGGAAACGGCAAATTAAATTCAAACAAAATATTATTCTTGCTGAGAAAATTATTCTCTTTACGACTGAAGTGGTTACAGGCTTGTAACATGCCTGATTGCGATAAAATCAAACATTAACACGACCATGTCGTCAAGTACAAAAGCATCAATTTACGTGAAATTACACGGAATTCTGACAAAATGTTAACATAGAACCCTTAATAAAATTTTGCACATATGTTGTTACATAAATAAGCTCTCAAAATGCAACGATGGCGTATACAAGTACTTGGTGTCGGTCGGCCACGTGGTTATAAGTGATGTTGCCGTAAAATATTCAAACATGGAAAATACCCTCAAGTACATACATAAAGACAAAGCCCTTAAAATTGCGTGTAGCAATAATCCAAAGTTACAATGAAACGCCATAACAGAGGCGGATGGTGCCTGATTCAATTTGCGTGGGTCGCGTGACCTCTCCGACATATTTCTACTCTTTCTCTTCGATTAAGTGAAAAATGCCGCAAGGGCGCAATAAATTAATAAAGTGGAAACATAATGCTGGGGAAATGTCTGGCAAAAACCTACACAAGCAAAGGTTAACCAGTAAACTAAATTGACTATGGAAACCTAAATCAGTGAACAAAGGTTGTAGGGCGTACGTGACAGTGTCTTACCACGCCAGCTCTCCTCGACAGACTGTCCAGAGACAAGCATCGCACGGACCTACCATGGCCGTCCACGGGGTTCACATAAGCCGAGTAAAATATTTTATTATCGAAAATAAAATGGCACAACTTAAATTAAATATTGTTTTACATTTCTTTAATTTTCTCATGAATTTTAAAATAATTTCAGTGTCTCTTTATGACGGGGTTCATGCCGGAATATCAGTGTTCTTAATCTCTGTGCAGCGGGCACTTTGAATTTCATAACCAAACAATTTAAATATAGCAACAAACACTTAACACATTTTAAGACATATTAAACCCTGCAAATACATTATAACACATTTTACACTGAAAAATAACATTTATGTGATAGTTCAAAATTATTGACCTCTTTGCGCACGTGCAGGACACGTGACACATGCGTGGTGAGCACCGTCATGGGCTCTAGTGCTGCTGGCTGTCAGCTGGCATCAAATAAAAAAACAATTCACCTAAACTTGTTAAAATTAAGAAAATGTCTCAAAATACCCTATATAATTGGTTGTAATCCGATACCAAATGCAAGATGACCTGAAACTTTCAAACCGTCTGAAAATGAAAATAATGATACCTAATGCAAGTCAAATTTTGAATGTCCAGCACGGGTCACCATGCTAGGCTCTATCGGGGAAAAAAGAGTGCAGAGAAGTTATAGATTGGGTAGCGTGTTCACGGCCAAGGGTGTGACACTAGGTAAGGCTTATAATCGCGTTATTTGAAGTAAGTGCCTGTGCAAACACCAACATAGACATTTTACCACTAGAATTAACGATTTTATGGAACATATCGTTTTTTGAGTCAAAACTATGAGTGTTTTGTATTTCAAACATACTGATTTAATCTACATATATTTCAGGTGCTGATTTAATTACTTACTAAAACAACTAGAAATATTTAATCCATTTTTTGCACTGCTTGTGCAAGATTTATACTATTCTGTTGGTCACAATTGGAGGTAATGTAAATATTTCAAAGACAGAGCTAACACAAACAGCACAGGTATATATTTAATTGCTGCCGAAAACAGTATTCTGCAGCTAAATGGTGTTATTAGTCAAGTAGGTTCTAATTAAGCACTTTTAAAATGTTGTTCTAGAACCTTTCAAGCATAATGCAAACTGTAAACATACTGTAAATTCTACCCGGCAAGCCTTTTTATAAAATAAATAAATTAAAAAAAGTTTCTGTAAATATGCAATTTTATTAAAGATTGAACACAATGTGATGATTAACTACTTCAATGAAGCGTGTTTATCACAGAATAATCATTAAAAACTATTATTTTTGTTTTATTATACTAGGTGATTATTTTTCGTAATGCGTGTCTGCTGTTGATATTGATTTGGGCACCTACCATCTACCCACCCACCATCTCTGAAAAAGACTTGAAAATAAGAAGATTGTTACAACATGGAAGTGTCCGCTCTTGTCTCCTTACTTGCTCTGTGTTTACGGCGGTGGACGAAGGAGGGATGGCGGCAGGAGGATTACCCCTCAATGCCGCTACATGTTACAGACAATTTGCACACGTGGCAAATACCTGTCTTTTTAAGTAATTAATTATATTTTACTGCAAAGAAAACTTGTAATTTTGAGACATAAATAAATATGGTGATTATAATTGATTTCTCCACTGTCTAATAATTAATCATTCAAAATCACTTCATGTGATTTTCCCTATCGTAAATTACACAGCACTTGGCTCAGTGCTTACCTACCCATTATTAGACGTCAAAAGGTGTCAAATAGTTCCTTACAATTTATCAGTTTATTCAAAAGTCACGCGTCTATTGAAATATATTAATATAAATCCTCCGATTTCCGTGCAGAAGTTATTGAAAATTAATTTTACACTTACAAGTCGCTCAGTGTTCAAACAATTTTTGGTGACAAGGGGAGTTCAAGTATACTTATCATATAGTTTTATTCGCGAAGATACTGCCCCTTGTGTTAAATAAATATTACTTTATAAAATCATGTTAATTTTATGCCAGATACAATAAAACACCAGCCTTACCAAAAAAACCACCTTTAATTACAAAAGAAAACACATTTTCGAATAATAATTCCTCATTAAAATGTTTTGCTTAACATTTTCAGGAGAAACCATTTGCTTTGAAATACAAGTGATGATAGGTGCAACTATTTTGAGCAACGCATAATCTTGATAAAATTATGTTCGCTGTCGACAGACATGTTGGGAAGGCAGGATGTTACACAGTGCGCTGCAGAGCAGTTATAAATGGTGGCGCGCATGACGTTTTTCACATCCAGTTACTAGACATTTGCATAAACAACCAGCTTAAAAACGATAGTTGCGGGAAATATTAGGTGAAGGCACCCAAAAAATACTTTGATCGATACTCCATGCGATAAATGATACAAGCGGTTTATGTTAACATTATTTACATAGGGATTTCGCCGGGACCAAGAAAAATTGTTGGTGGATGCGGTTTATCGATACATGCGAGAACGATGCATAGAGAGTCGACTGTATATGGTAAAATCCAGACTCAAAAATTGTTGGGTGCAAATGGTACCCGGCCCGAGAATCAGGTCCTATAACGACCCGAAAAGTTGGGTACCCGCCGATCTCTAACTTTTAGATTTTGTATTCTGTAATGGGGGAACCAGTGCATGGCAGGCCATGAGCAGCGAGCCCTGAGCTCATTCTATTCGTATGTCAACCTTTGAAGTAACAACATGTCGTGAGTAAACATTTTGTCTGCATTGTAATGACACGAGGAAAGATGTAGTGACTTATTGTGCCACCTCGCGAGTCGAGAGGTATTGAGTGAACTTTTGGTAACCTCTGCTGTGACACTGTATCCTGTGAGAATGTGAGTGTTGAACAGATTGTGTGATGTCGTAGGGACATACGGACATAACTGTTTAGGCAGGCCATATGTTGCAAGGTGTTGCTGGTGTCATTGCATAAACAATGTGGATAGGTGTTACCTTGTTGGATGCAGTCAGCAGGCAAACTGCATACTTTATTCTCGCTCATCGTAAGCAGCAGCAGATAAATGTTTGCAGGTTAGGTGTTGTGTTGAGTCCAGTATCACAGATCTTCCACACACACATCCTGTCCGTGTTGATAGAAACTCCGCCGTCACAGGTGTTTGTAGGCCCATGCGCACGAGGGCTACCACCTGGCCTGGAGAACAGTGGCATTGTGGATTTCCAGAACACAAAATTTTCTGCTACATGCTCGTTTTTCTACGATATGCGTCTTCACGCCACACAATTTGCGATGCCATAAAATGATCAAAAATGTCAGTTCTGTTGCACTTATCTGTCTGAAAATTACCACACAACATATGATGGCAAAGTCTACTTTGTTGCACTTTCAGTCCCAACTTCGCTGCACAAATTGGGCACCATATAACGTGGCTTGGCTGCTAGCGAGAGGTGGAGTACGCCATGTTTAAGAAAAACCCTGGTGCATGGCTCAAAATTCAGAAAAGATGTTAAAATGTCTGTAAGGCGCCAGCTTATCTAAAACACGAGTGAGCACATGGAGACGGTATCTCACAGCAGTAGCTGGTCGACAGCCAAGTGACGGTTCCCTTGCAACACACGTTAAGGTAAGAGTTCAGTTAGCATGCTTACAGAGTTCGTAAGTTGAGCATGTGGAGTTTCTGGAGTGGGCCTAATTCCTAAGGTACGTTAAGTACAAATGCAACAAAATAAGACTAGGTCCATCTGAAAGTGTATATTGACTGAGAGAGATTAAGTACGCATGACAATATACTGCATCCCTCGAATAAAGTGGGCTTGGCATACCAGGCCTGCCATAGGCCAAAACAGCAAAAAACACTGTTAAGTGCGAGTATAAATTATGGTGTGAAAATCTCCGGGGCCGTGAGTCTGATAGAGATGAAAATGCGAGTGTGGGTGTTGCAAAAGTTATGAAAAGGTTCTGGAATTAATAACCTTACTCTTTCAACTAAGTGTCCACACAAAATAGGTTTTATGATACCGCGATGCGAAGCACGTGCACTCTCGTTGGCCCGCTAGTCTAGACTGAAAGATTTTGAAATTTGGGTGAATAATACAAATAATACTAATCGTATTTAAAAGGTTTAAGAAAAACTTTTTAAATTTTGACTAGGCTTGGTTCTGGTAAATTATATTCAGATGTGAGTAATTAATTAATTAATTAATTTTAAGCTAGTTGACTGTACAAAGAAACATAGTATTGGATAAATCAGGAAATATAAATAGAGTGGACCTACACAGGATTGCAAATGTTCGTCAGAAATGGTCACTGAAAATGTATTTGAGCTGATGAAAGTCATGCTGCCCACTGATGTGGACGAGGATTGAGTAGAGCTTACATATATTTCTTGTGAATAAAATTACACTACAACTTAGCTAAGTTCATCCATTTAGTTACGTAATGCTTAAATAAAAACTCTTCACCCAAAGTGTACCATGGTATAATGACTCATGCTAAAATTTATTTATTAGTGTGGAAGTTAAGCTATTCTGGGATTATTATTATTATTATTATCATTATTATTTTAGTTACTTATAACATATGAGATTCCATTACTATCTCTATTATGTTTAATGGTATGCACCCATTCATTTCAGTTTCTTGAAGATTAACTATTGCAATTTCAGCTTCATTTGTGGACTTTCTTTATTCTGTAATTAGTAATTAGGAGTTTACACTGTCATAAGTAGATAGTGATTACAAGATTATTGAACTTTCACAGTTGGAAAATCAGTTATTAGGTGAGAGTTTGTATAATATTTGCTAAACAGGTTAATTAATGATTCAAATTTATCACAGCTTCACTTTGTATTAACGAAACATTCAACTTTATTCAATTTATTTTCAAGAAATCTGATGAAATTATTTTAAGTAGATATCCCTAATAGATGTGTCAGTAGTATACAATTTTATTGCTAATTTTACTGCAGAGTAAATACCACAAAGTAATATATGATATTCAGTATAATATTTAATATCATATTATTCTGAACTAAGTATATTTCTTTCAGATATAATATTGGGGAATTGTGAATTTTACTGTCTTTAGCATCAATTCTTTATTAGAATTTTAGTGTTCAATAAGCTTTTCCTGTATGACCGGCATACCAGAATTTTATTACTGCATGAATGATATAGAAATTGTTTGTTGCTAAAATAATTTTTAATCCAGAGCAATGAATATAAAACAAAAAAACTTCATATTTTCATAGATTTAAATTGTACAAAAATTTAGCAATACTAAATTGCAGAAAACCCAGCAAAATACAATTATTACATTAATTTCTAATGTTTGATCATCTATCATAAATGTCATGGTAGTCATAGTCACCTAACTCCTGTGGTAAATATACCTACGTAAATTTGTTGTAGAAATAGCTTACACGGTAGTGTGCACTTTCATAAAAACCACTACAAATTAAGCTGACCTTGAGAGTCCAGTACATACTGGTATAATTGTTAATTGATAAGGCCTGGCTTTAATAGAACTATACATTTTGCTAAAACTTGACAAAAGAATTACCACTTTTGTCTAATATGAAAATATTGATTGTTTTCTAAACAGGATGTTTTTGCTATAACCACCATTCTTAAATACCTTTTTCTGCTTGGAGAACTTGCTTGGAAATTTTCACTCATGACTAACAGACTCTTAAAATGAACACATCCACTAGCAATCCAATGGTTAAGTTCTTGGAGCTCTTGTTCTTTTATTCAATAAACATAGTAAACAGAAGAAACAATGCACAAGTGTGTGTATCAACTGATATCTCCTGGTACACATACGTCAGGTTCTTATCTGAGCTTCATGCTGACAGCATTTATGATCACTAATGCGTAGTTCACTTTTATTGTCCTTCATGAAAAATGTGTGCATATGTCTTTATTTCATTATGATTTTTCCACTGCAAAGACATACTGATCTCAGTAGATCAAATAATAAATCCTTAAAGGAAAAGAATGTTTGTATAATTTATGTAAAATCAAAAAAGTGTATTTCTAGCCTTGCTCTGAAATTTTATGTAAATTATTAAATTACCTGCAGTACCCTCGCCCGCTTTGCTGGGCATCTCTTTATTATTCTATATACGTAATTATATATAGCATTAATAGGTTTCATTATTACATTTTCTTTATTGCAAAGTTTCAAAATTTACATTTTAAAAGTAATTAAAATTTTTTTTCCGTAATTACAACTTAAAGAAAATTAATTCTAACATTTTATTTTAAATAGCAACCGCCTGCGACTTAGGTTGTGGTTTTTTTCATAGGTTTTACTGAATTTACATTAACAGTACGCCGGAGTATAATCCTCAAATTAACTTATTTTTTTTGAAAATAGGAAATATGAACCTCTTATTCCAAAGTTTTTTTTTTCCATAGGTTTTATTAAATTGACATTAACGTGTTAGAGCTTCGCTGTATACTATGTGTATTGTTTTATTTTCTGGTAGCAAAATATATTTGTTTTCTGGAGTTCCAACTCTAGATAAACCAACATACAATTGGTTATGATAAAACCATCCCTTTGTCCCTGGGTCTTGTTTATCGTGAGAACAAATGATATCTTCACCGGAAACTGCAACTGCTATGCGCGACCTGCTCAGGCAGGCATCATGCTCTACCTGATTTTGCTTCGCATTCCGCTGGTCCGACCTCGGTATTCCCGTCATTTCTCCTTGCCTCTTATCTTTGGTTACTACCCTCCCTCCAGCACGTGTGCACTGGCCAGCTTTCCCCGCCCTTGATTTTGTAAGTTCGTCGGAGCAAGTGTAAGCTCGGCCTATTCCTACTGAGGCTTCGATAAGAGCTCTTGTCTCTTAGGTGGGTGTGGTGTGTGACCATGCTTCGCACGATGTCTGTCGATGTTCGTCATGAGACAGGTTGGTTTGGCAGCTGACAGTTTTCAAGTTAATTAATGTGAAGAGAGTTGTCATGATTGATGAAGGCCTAAAGTAACTTTAAATTTTATTATTGTTAAATTTTGTTTAGGATTACCCGTTCGAAATTCTAGTCTGGATTAGCTTCTTTTAAACATTTTTGAACCTTTTGCATTTTGCTTCGGTTTGCATTGCCAACATGTTGAATATAAAACAGTTTGATAAATCCTCCCAACTGAAGGTTCGGTTTGAGGTCGGTAGAGCCTTATGAGTGAGGGCGCTTTTGACTGCTGTCTCATGCGTCGTCGGGATGCCAAACTACGCCTCGAAAATTGATAGTGGGTTACCCAAAAGTTTTGGACTTGAATCATAATTGTGGACAGTTTTTTAGGTAAACATTTTGCAAGCCAATTTAAGATAGGGGTAGAGCTAATGTTTGGTTCCTTTCCTCGTTTTGTAATCTGATATTTTAGATTCCCTCTATGTTGGGGATGTGCTTTAAAATGGCAATTTGGTATTTTAATGTTAATGTCCTTGTCTTTTATTACGAATTGTTCAGATACCTTTGATCGGCCTCGAGTGGATGCGCATCCCCGATTCCCTTTTTAGTGTTTATTTAATTTGTATTTCCTCCTCAGCCTTTGATTGGCCCAAATGGGTGCGCTAAGCTGGCGAGTGTTCGTACTTGTATTTGTCCTCAGTAATTTTAGTATGTCGCTGTTAAAATTTTGTTCCCTGCATTATCATGAAGTCAAAGGCATAATGGTAACACATATAGTTTGAGTGTTATATGCATACTCTGAGTCAAGTGGGTATTCCTGTCTGATTGCAGAGAATTCATGAGTTTAAATGACTCCATAACAGTTGTCAACAGAATACATTTGCTCCTTTGGTAATTTTGTGGGGTCATATGTTGGCAGATAAGACCATTAAAATTGGAATGCTGTTTTGAGCAGCATTAAAACTTTGCATTTTTTCCCACTTATAATTAACTGAAGCTTCGGATATGGTAAAGTTTTTGACATATTTGTATTTGATTATTTTTATATATGTTTATGGAATTTAAGGGAAATAAATTGTCCAGATTTTTAATTGTTTTTGCAATTGTAAAGTTCCTTTTGTAGGCTTACCACAGTATTTCAAATAAACTATTGGTTTCTGACTCTAAAAAGGGTTGTTATATAAATAGTAAAGGTTTGTGGGCTCAAGGGGACTCCACAGCTTGAAAGGAATAGGTAGATCTGTTGGGATCATAGGGACACGTGGAATATGTGCTAGCTGTCCAGCATCAGGCCCAGTTAATATTATTGCTTTGATGATATTGTTCCACAAATCTTCTATCAATAGGTTTGTTTCATTACACATATTAAGTGGGTTTACATTGCGTAGTGGCATTATTGCGATACCAATAATTAATTTGAGGTTGTGTGATGGCAGGCCAGAAGGATTTAATGAATTTAAAAATTCTTGAGGGTAGTGCACACTGTCCTCAATGTCGGTGATGGTATCAATGGATTTGTAATGTTTAACTTGGCCGGGAACTTCTTGTAATATCGTTGTATTTATTTCATTAACTGTACCATTTCTGGGAGCTGCTATTGACCTTGAACAGGGCCAGTGATAGTCTCTTTGCAATAAATTTCCTAGATCGGGATATATTACCTCTATAAGATGTTCTAATTTATGGATTTTGCTACCCAATCCAGCATAAAGTTTGATTTCAGCACTACCACCATTTGCGCTTGGAAAAGGGAATTTTCCTCCTCCAAGCTTTAGCAATTGCTATGGAAAACCGTTATCATTGTTTTTGCTTAAATGGGCTCTCATGTTAGTGTGCAAATTAAGTGTTTGAACTGAACCCCGTAATGGAGGTGATTTTAGACATGCTTTTACAATGTCTATGTGTTCTTTTTGCTATGATAGGAAGTGTTTGGCAAAAATCACCAGCAAAAACAGAAGTGACACTATCCATGAGTACATTTGAGTTTCTGAGATCTTGGAGCATCCAGTTTACTGCTTCAACATAAGCTCTATGGCTCATAGTACATTCATCCCACAATGATGCATGTTGTAACAATTTGCCAATAGTTCCATTTTTATGTATGGGACATACTGAATTTTGCTCCAAAGATACTGTTAGTGGTAGCTGTTAGTCGTAACTATCTTTTTTAATTTGGCTATTTAACTAAATCAACATTGGTAGTATCTGTGGTAAACAATCAAATATAACGTAAAATAATTAATTTGTAATCTAGTCAAATTAAAAAAAAATTGTAAATTCAATTATCTTTTCCAGTTAGCATTTTCAAAAAAACTATACCGTATCCAATATTATTTAGTATGTTTTAATAACAGTTAATTGTTAAGCTAATTCTCAAATAAACAATTGAAGATCTCTTGTTTACAAAATAAACTCTAAATAATCACAAAATCATTAACAAAACTGTTCCCTGGCCATCAATATGCCATTTTGAAAATATTTTTTAATTACAAACTTTCAAATTTACTTTTAAACTTAAGTGTAAAAAATTAACAATTATTGCTAAACTAATACAAGTATGTCAAACAATATAATTCAGTAGCTAATTAAACTCTCTACAAATAAATTTTATGTATATGTAATTATTTCAGCATAATTATAAGTTAAAGTTAGAAAATTAATTTTAACATTATTAAAAAAAAATTGATTTGAACATTTCTTTCGTAAATCTATAGTTTTGTGTATGAATGTACATACAAAAATAGTAATTAAATTGTTTTATGTTTATTTAAAATTTATCCTGGTGTCATAATGTCTAGCCAAGTTGGCTCACAGAATTCCTGTACAATTCCTGTACATTCCCGTACAGCAATGAAAAAATCCATGTACATCTGCAGTTTCGAAGTACCTTTAATGATTCTCACAGAAAAGTACAAAACAAACATTATTAAAAATAACATGCTTTTCCTCATTATTTGAGATACAGTTCACTCAAATACACGGATGGATAATGCTGAAAAGAAACATATCAATTTAATCATTATATACCTGTAATTGCAAATATTAACACGTTGTACATAAAATAAACTTATGGTCTGCCTTTTCCACTGAAAACATCTAATGCAGTCAGTGGCGTTATTATAAGATGGGATGGATTTTTTTTACTACCGATAATTAATAAGTCAATACTGGTAGAATAAAGTTTATTTAATCAAGTGAACGTTTGTGAAATCCAAAGCTGTCCTGTCTTACAAATTCTGTTTTATTAATAAAATATATTTTTTTTAATAGTTCTGTGCTGCATATACTTGTAAAAATGCATGTTGCTTCAAGTTCTCATACTAGGCTACATTTTACACAGACAAGCAAGACACAGATATGCAAAATTCTTAGCACTGCAAAGTGCAATGCTGAAAAGAAACAGTAGCTATATTGTAGTAAATGAGTGATACACGTGGCACTAGTTCTTCAATTGTGGTGAATAATCAGGAGTTGGCAAGTATTTCAAATTCTGAATTGAACAAAGCGTTGACACTGCATACTAAAGCCGAGTTTGAACTGATAATTTTGTCATTAAGAAATTTAGGATTTCTTTGGTTTCAGCTCAGATGCTGTCAGCTTGTTAAGCATTCATAACAACACAGTGTATGTAAAATTCTGATAATTTATTAATGCAGCAGTAATTACATTCCTGTTATGTAACAGAACAACAAGCATAGCAAGCAGTTTCTTTATGTAGGCGCATCAGTGGGTCATATACGGCGACACAGACACCTTGCACGTTTGTCGGCAGGTGGCCACTTGTAACAAGAGCTCCCCCTAACCCCCCCCCCCCACCTTTTACGTATACAAACTCCTGCGTAATCATGCTGCCGTTTCCTGCCTTGTTTATCTTTTTCCCGACCTTGTTTATGAGAGACACGAAAAAATTAGAGGTACAGAAGTTCTTGTCATAATGTCCAGGACATGGGTTTAAAGAAAAATCGCTGCGTTAAATATTTTGACCTGGAAGTCACTCCGCTTGAGTGGTTTTGTGTTGAATAACATGACTTGGTAATGTCTGGACAGATATCTAACGCTCAAAACAGCATCAGAGAAAGGGTGCAACTACCACTGCCCATAGGGATAAGGCCTACTGTGTGTAGTAGTTCCACGCAGGTAGTTGCCAAGCTGCCTTTTTTTGTGCAGGCTTGGAATACTACGGTCTGCTGACAAACAATGGCCTGGAGAAGGAAGGGAAATGCTGAAATGGGGAAGAGTAAAAGGTTTTGACAGCTGCCAAGCCTAGGTAAAAAGGGAGGGGGGGGGGGGGCGGGAACGGCAGCCTTGCGTTTTGATTATTTTCAGTATCTGTTTGGAAGGCAGGGAACACTCATAGCGGAAATTTTCTTGTTTTACCTCCAAACCTTCAGTCTATATCGTATTAATATTTTTCCCAGTAGCACCATTTTGTGCTAAGTTTCCATGAAGTAAATTTTATTTTACAACTGCTCCATTTCTTTTTGTAGTATATATTTATATTGGCATTTATGAAACTTTTCATGTCCGGAGATTTAAGTTATTTCAATATCAGTGTTTCAAAACTGGGAATGCTAAAAACTGGTGTTTTTTTAAAGTTGCAGAGCCTGTGTGTCGTTATTACTACGCCATAAAATTACAGTCGCCGCTGGAAGCCACAGAGGCAAGTTACAGACGGAAAGACTGCACACCAGTTTTATTTGCTTGTGCATAGAACACCTTTCGGGAGGCCTAAAAAAAAAAAAAAAAAAAAAAAAAAAAAAAAAAAAAAAAAAAAAAAAAAAAAAAATTTGCAAGAGGCATGTGGTGTATTTAAAATATGCAATGCCACCATTGTCTTCTGGGGAAATCACCTGTTCCAACTAAAATAACTAATAAAAAACTTTTTGAAACTCAAAATTATGTGATTCAAAGTCAAAAATTACGGCTCCGGGCATTTCGAATAATTGAGGTTTTACTTAAATGTTTATAAGCATTTATACTTTAGAACAAACATAATGTAGTGCAAGCCCTGTTACACAAATATTATCGTCTGTTTACCATGCATTGACAGATAATGAACATAGCTAAATGCTAAACAGTGAGACGCACTTTAATAGTCACTGTACCGTACGTTATGAAACACAGTTGCACGACGACTGACATGATAGTCCGCAGCAAACGGCCATACTTGAGATTGGCCAAGTCCATTCGTCCAACCGACATGCACATATTTGCTGTGCGTTATCAGTAACGCACAACAGGCGCAGTCAACGCCAGCAGTAAAACATCAGTTGATGCACTAATCACAAGATTCACGAGCGTGGCTGCTTCGCCACCAAGCATTTTGGCTTTCATAACCACATTATAGACTTTCGGAGAAGAGGAAGGAAAACAAATTCCTGGACATCTGTCTAAAATCCTGTGCAATTCCCATAATTTTCCCGGGCAGTGTAATTCCTGTACAATTCCCATTTTTCCTGGTTTTCCCTGTCAGTAGACACCCTGATAGCCTATGTTCATTCCAGAAGATGTAGGCTACTTACCAGTGAAAGAATTTTTTTAATCGGCTAAGTAGTTCCAGAGATTACTACATATTTGACAAGTCTTTACCATTGAGGAGCAAGAGCGCTGTTTGTATGTTGACACCTAGACTATGGTATGCCAGGGGTGTAGTGCAGAAGATGGGATGACAAGTACACTCTATGCACATGCATAATAGAGCGTGGGAGGCTAACGAACACAGCAAATGCTGTTTTACTGTATCTCCTGGACCCTCATCAATGTCTACGAACCCATGTTTCGTCTGTATACACTACAGGTTTGTTAGGTCTATTTGCATTTTGCCACAGTGCACGTAGATAGGCTGCATGCCGTGCGACTATATTACTTCGCTCCATTAACATGTGTCTTAACATGTTAAAATTTTTAAAATTAAATACCATGGATTTCATTATTTTCCAAAATGTATCTTTTTCCTGGAAAACGGTATCTTTCTTTCACAGCATTAAGGAGTTTACACAGAGTGGGAATTCCTTTGCATTTTTCATCATATTCCAAGAAAGTTCGGCCCACGACACTTTAATCTAATTCGTCAAGTTACGTCTTCTTTTGCAGTGGACGACATTTACCTGGGGGTGGAAATGGCAGTTCTGTCATTTTCTGCTCTCTAACACTGTCTGGCAATGTTATGCACTGTCTTTTCACTTACACCCAGTGCTTTGGTCGCCCTTTCTACTGCTTTGTCTAATGGGATAATGAGGCCCCGTTTCTTTTCTTCTTTACACAATTGTAAAACATTGTAAATAATCTTTCTATTTTGGTATCACTACCTGTGATTTATTTCTGTACGTAGGCTCCAATTACTTGTCAACTCACATTTTGTTCTGTTACATAACGATAACACTCATAAGAACACTTTAACTGCACAGGTGAAATAACAGCAGTGATCAAATTACACAGCAATCTTTTTCGAACCACACAACACTCCAGCATAATGAGCACGGCTCACAGGTGCCCATGCGTAGTGGTGCAGATTGTACACTGCTGTCTGCACAAAGCGATTGCATCATACCAACACTCTAGTTTCCACGACTGCCAACGGTAATTACTTATCAGACAGGTAGTACCTTTAACAAACTCACAAACTTTACCTCTTTATTATATTAGTGTAGATTATCACTAATTATTACTAACACATCAGTATATTTGTAAAATACAATTGATTAATTATAGCAATATAAGTATGGTATAACTGGAGAGAGGATTCATAATAAATAAAATTTTACAGTTACTACCAAGATGTTCTTGTTTGCTAACTGACAATTTTGCTGTAATGGTACTAACCCACTTAAAGCAAAATTTTGATCTGTTCGGTCAGAAATCCTATGTTCTGAAAGATAATAGAGTTAACCCAATCTTTTTCCTCCTACTCTACTCTAATTCAATCCTGCCCTATCTCAGGATGATTTGTGTAATGCACACATAATATGCAAAACACAGAAAAAAAACTTAAGTTGGTAATAGAGTCAGAAGTGTAGGAACTAATATTTTCTCTGCGGAGGAAGTAAAATGAAAGAAGTATAATTTTTTTTGTTGGTTTCTTTGATTAGATGCAATACTTAACTATAGTGGTTTAAATAACTGATTACAAGGGAACTTGAATGCATAATTCCAGTTTTTATTGTTTTTCCACATACATTGTTTATTCTGTGCAGTCCAAAGAAACTTCCTTTTAGAATGAAGAGTGTAGTAAGAGTCTGCACAATTAGTTTTTTGAAGAACCATTTCCCCACATTCATTCATTTTTTTAGAGTTCTGGCTGGAGCCACCCAGTTTGCCTTTGCCCCCCAACTTGTCTTCCCCTTTGTCTTTCACAAAGGTTATGATAGTTAATCTCTGGTTACCTGCACTTTGGAACAAGAAGCTTACACAGCATTTCAGTTAACATGGAAGTTGAGTCACTATTTCTCTGTGGCTTCAATCCTCTTAGATGCCCTTAGATTTCAGCATCAGAGAAAAAGTTGATCACTTTCACCATTTTGGGAAGAAAGTGTGTAGTTTTTGTCCAAAGTATGCATCCATTCTACAAACAGGGAAAGGCTCGGTTACCACCTTGCTAAGTGAAAAGCATCTTCAACTTGATGGATGGAATAGGGGCAGGGAAGAGGACCCAATTGTTTTTGTCTAGAGCCAGGGGGGATAAGGAAGTTTTTTAAGTTACAAAAATATCTTGTAGCTTCCCCCCTTCCCCTCAAAGCTGAATTGTATCAGTGATAAATTGGGCTTCTGCTGTAAACTGACTTCAACGTATTAACACAATAATGCAGGTTAAAAAAAATTAGGGTTTTATAATCACTAAATAGAAAAAAACAAATAATCATCAAAACTAAATTCATTTAATACATTCAGACACATGATTTTCCAAAATGGATTATTCACACACAAAAAAAAAAAATAAAAAAAAAATAAAAATTGTCCCACTGTCGCATATCAATATAAAAAATGTAATAGTATAGTACTAGTTATTAATGTGGTGTGTATATATATATATATATACATATATATATATGTATATGTATATATATATATATATATATATATATATATATATATATATATATATATATATATATATATATATATATATATATATATATATATATATATATATATATATATATATATATATATATATATATATATATATATATTTACAATTAGGCCTAACCTGTATAAAATTTAACAATTAAAAACCCTACAGATGCTGAATTTTGACTTCCTCTTAGATGTTATAGAATCAAACTCTTAAAAAATGTCAACACACTGAACCAAAGATAATAGTGGGCCATTGATCTGAGCAGTCGAATAAGAATTTATTTTGTGACCTTTGCTGTTTTATATATGTTCCCAAATAATGTTTATAATTGAAATATGATGAATGATGGAATTATATTTTCCAATTTTATTAGTCTATTTTGAATATGGTAAATTATAACATATATATTAGCAGTTATAACAGATACATTAGCAGTTATCACTCACAAATTGGATGTTAAAGCTGGGGTAGAAGGGAAAGCACCAGGATAAGAGGTGAGGACTTTATGGAAATTGGTGACAAGCTGAACTTCTGCCAGTTGGTAGGACCACACTAGAGGTATATTTTCCATAAAGTTCTTACCCCGTTATTGTGGTGCTTTCCCCTCTACCACTACTTTAACATTCAATTTGGAAGCTTTTAGAATACTACTAATATATGTTATCATTACCCTAGTCAAAATAACTTTTCAGTTTTTTGTTGCATTATCTTAAAAAAAAAGCCTTAACATTTTTTTATTAAGATTTGTACTAAATTCACAGAAATATATAAATATTTACTTTTTTATGGCAAAGTTTACTCATTTTTTACAGTTCAACATTTTTGTATAGCATAATTTGACAAAACACTTCAGATAAAAGTTGTAGAATGTTTCTGTTGCATACATTTAAAAGGGGACCAGCTCCAATAACTAAGCCTGTATCTGAGTAGCTGTTTCGAGCAACATTGCTCCTTCTCTCAAGTATGCCATGACACTGCCCACTCAGCCTCATACTATTTGAGTCAAGGATGCAACATCTCTCTCTCTCTTTATTGTTTAAGTGTCAGTGATTTACAGATTACAATTTTCTGTGAGTACTTAACCTAAGTTTACAAGTACTCTATTTCAATCCCCTTTGTGATTAGTTTCACATAATATCTCTCTCGTTAAGTTCCGTCCACTCCCCAATTATAAAATTCTCCTGCCCACATACAACTACAAGTTGTGGAAGTGGTTTAGTACAGATTCCATAAACAGATAAAGTACAAATTTCCAGTTAATACTTAACCTAAGTTTACAAATACACAATTCAGCACACAATAACAGTATATATTTTTTTTAAATTTACGATTTACAATTATCTGTCATCCAAGTAGGTGGTGCCCTTTTACTGTCAGACTTACGCCCTCCTGGTACAGTCCTTTTATGCTCAGGATTGTCACTCCCATGACTGCTATTCTCGTTGTCCCAACCATGCCATTCTGGTTCACTATCTACAGTTCTTTTATGTTCAGGATTGTCACTCCCATGACTGCTATTCTCGTCCCAACCATGCCATTCTGGTTCACTATCTACAGTTCTTTCATGCTCAGGATTGTCACTCCCATGACTGCTACTCTCGTTGTCCCAACCTTGCCACTCTATTTTACTATCTGAATCACCCTCATCAGCATTACCTGCTGTTTCCTGTTCTAGAGATTCTGTTTCCTATTCTTGTGACTGTCTCCCAATATTACTCCTATTTTCCGTAACCCTGCTCTCAGCCTGCCCTGCTGGTGCTGGCAATATTTCTTTGTACATCTCCTTCTTTTACTGGGATGCTGGGGCCAACACTAAGTGTTGATGATTGCGTCTAAATGTGCTACCCCTTGCCTGAACTGTATATGATCTGGGCATATCCAGGTCAGTAGGTGTCCTTGACACTGTCCCGTATGCCCTCAAATCTGGAATCCAAACATGATCCCCTTTCTTCAGCTGAGGTAGTTCTTTTACTTGATGACGTCTATTGTACCACTTTACCTGATACTTCTTCTGTTGCTCTAAATTCAGTTGAACTGCCTTATGATTTTTTTTCTGGGAGATTCAGACTAGGTACTGTGGTCCAAACTTTCCTACCTAACATCATTTCTAGGGGGGAAAGGCCACAGTCAAGAGGTGCACTACGATAAGCCAAAAGTGCCTCGTAAACATCTTCACATTTATTGAGAAGTCTTTTAGCAGTTTTCACAGCAGCCTCGGCACAACCATTAGATTGGCTAAGTATGGGCTGCTTGTTTTATGGCAAAACTCATAATCCCTAGCAAACTGGGAAAATGAACCCTTGAACTGAGATCCATTATCTGTTCGCACGACCTCAGGGATACCAAACCTTGCAAAGACTGATTTGCATTTAAGAATTACCGCTGCTTCCGTTAAATTAACCAATTCTATGAGTTCAAAATAGTTAGAGTAATAGTCTGAAATGACTAGAAACCACTTTCCTCGACACTTCATCAAATCCGTCCCCACTTTCTGCCAAGGGTACTCAGGAACATTTTCTGTGAAGAAGGGTTCTTTGGCAGAGTTTCTATGCTCAATGCAAATAGGACAGCCACCATACAGCTTCCCAAGCTCGTGCCTTACACTTACTGATCCCTAAATGACCTTTATGTAGTTCTTTCAAATCATACTGCTGCATTGGTGCCGGAATAATCAAACTAGAGCCTTTCAAAAGAAACCTCTTGCAGACACTTGTGCCCAACCTTTGCTGGTAATACAGAATGAGTTCAGCTGGTACTTTGTGTTTGGATGGCAAATGTATAGTGGTGAAGTTCCTCAACTTTTGACAGATTGAGTCTGATTGCCGGTTTTCTTTTATTTTTTTGAGAATGTCGGGTGCCACTGAAATATTTGCTACAACCATGTTGACATATGCCTTTACCTCTCCCGAAAATTCCTCCTTAAGCATGCCGGTTTCTTAGACGGGATTTCGCGGCAGACAGTCAGCTACCACTAGTTGCGTCCCTGGTATGTATGATACAGTATAATTGTACTTCATTAATCGTATGCGAAACCTCTGTATTCTTGGTGTTAATTCGCCAATGTTTTTTTGACATGAGTAACTGAACCAGTGGCTTGTGATCTGTCTCCAGGGTAAACCTGAAGATCTAATATATACTCCTGGATTTTTTCGCAGGTCCAAGTTAAGGCTAAAGCCTCTTTCTCAATTTGTGCGTACCGACTCTCTGTTTTTGACAAAACTCTGGAGCCATAGCACACTACTTCCTGAGACCCATCCTTGCTCTCTTGGAATAATGCACAACCCACTCCATAGGACCTGTTTGCACTGACTATCATTTTCTTGTGCAAATCGAAGTGGGCTAAACACAGTGCTACCTGCAACAACGTTTTTACCTCTGCAAAAGTTGACTGTTGTTCCGCGCCCCAAAGGTAAGGCTGGTTTTCTTTCAACTGTGCATTCAAAGGTTCTAGCAGCAGACTCTGGTTAGGTATGAAACTACACACATAGTTTATCATGCCTAGAAAATGCAGCAACTCAGTTTTGCTTTTGGGCTCTGAAAAATTGCTAATTGAGCTTACTCTACTGTTTTTAATGACAATGCCCTTCGCTGAGATTTCATGGCCTAAAAATGTAATTTTCTCCACCCCAAACACACTTTTTGCCATATTAATAGTGACACCCTCTTCGCTATAATTTTGTAACACCTGACGCAAAGTGCTGTAATGTTGTTCAACCGTTTCCCCGAAGACAAGAACAGTACCTACATGGTAAACAACATTGGGTATTCCTTCCAATACCTTTGCAATTTTACAGCTGAAGTATTCGGCAGCTGCATTTAGCCTGAAAGGCAGTCGCTTGTACATGATTCACCCGAAAGATGTAAGATCCATGGTAACTCCATCATCTGGTAATCTAAGTAGTAATTTTAAGTTGCCAATTTTTGTACTAGCCCTTTAATTGTAGCTTAAATTATAAAAAATTGGCTATTTATTCTTGTCTTTTAATTTTTATAGAGTATTAATATTGCATTTTCAGGTGAATTATTGTTATTATTATTGGCAGTGGCAGTGGCGCTCGTGAGAGAAAGATGTATCTGATCTTGCTCCAAAGTGACCTTTGTTTTTACACTGGAAAAACTGTCAGAAGAATCGTTAATTTTAGATTTCAAGGGCTTTTATATGCCACCAAGTTCAGATATGTGCAAACATTTTTAAAGCATGTTGGAATTTGTGTGACTCACATTCATGAACAGTGTGTGCCGTTGGACTGTGATCTAGAAAACTTTCTTTGTGAAAATTGTAGTGATGTGCCGGAAATGTTCGGTTTTTCACCAAGAAAGACTGTAAAATCTTCCAGTGCTACTGAAAAACATATATATTGGGACAAAAAACTATGCTTTGATGCTTACTTTCGATGACAGTGAAGTGGAAAATCATCCAGAATACGTCTAAAAAAAATCAGGTAATATGGAAACTAATGTTATAACACTGAGATTCTGTGTGAACGAATCAATTTGCTAACAAAAGAGGTCCGTGACCTCAAAGAGGACAATATGCTTTTGCAGGCCATGGTGAAAATTGTCAATAACCCCAGTGACAATGATAATTTAGTTTTTTCATCATGTTCAGCAGGCGGGATAACACATTCATTGGACAAAAAATCTTATAGTGAAACGGTTGGAAAAAAGGTACTTTATGCTTCAGGGGCCATTCAAGGTGCGGAAGAAAAACACAAAAGACTGTAATATATGGCAAGAACATGCAGCAATTACGTGCGCATAAACCTCAGGATCAGCAAGTTGAATCTAAACACCCTGCCGCTGACAGCTTCGTGGGAGTTCACTGACGCGGCACAAAGGCGTCAACTGGAAGCAGTTCACCTCTTTCCAAGCCAGCTGTGGCTCGAAAACAAGTTCAGCTCGGAGTGAGAAATAATGTCAACATTAAAACAGTTCCTAAATTAGTAAAACCGTGCATGATAGCCATGTTTGTCTCCTGCTTTGCACCTGAAGTAGAGGAGAATAATATAGTAACCAATAACTTGTAAACCAATAACTTAGAGCTGAAGGTATCTAAATTAAAAACAAAATATGACATATTCCTCTTTTTATGGGGCTGTAGCTGATTCAGACTTTGACAGAATTTTTTATACAGTTTTCTGGCTGGCCCGGCGTCTTATCAGTCCTTTTTTACGGCCGCTTTCAAAGTGAACAACTCTATAATGCGCCAAGCACTGATAAGATCACAGGTGATGTCCATCGGTCAACGAAAACGTCTGAGGCGGCTGGGGAAGCTGACACTGTCGAAAATTAAACCAAGCTTGACAATGGAGGTGTCTAAACTATCATTAAATAATTGTTTGGAAAGATGACTAGTGTTTACTACCAAAATATAAGAGGTCTTCGAACTAAATCCCAAATCATAAAATTAGTACATTAGTACATTAATTTTCAAGGTGCCAAATTAATGCAAAATGCTTAATTACAAAGTTCAAGGGTATCCATGTATGGTTTTTTTTTTACAGTTCAAAGAAAGACTTAATTTACAGAGATTATTTAATATATGAAAATCAGTCACACGTTATTTTTATACATTGTATTGCTGTTCTGTTAAAGTGTCTTGCACGCCATGCAAAATAATGTGTGTGCCATCCAGTGTTATGTTTCAAATCATTCATATAAAATATTTATCCAGGGACATTTTTGTTTTGACGTGACGTCGGTTACAGGCATCACCCACGCCGCGCCAATCCCTTTAGTCTTGGTTCAACGGGGTTCAACTCGGAGGTGAAGCATCTTAGCACTCATCATGTAATTGCAATAAATATAGTCCATTCATGCTTTATTCTGCCTTTTGGAATCAAATCTTTGAAAAATCACCCTAGGCGTAACATGTCAACCTGTTGTGTTCAATCACTTGTATTCCAAAATTATATACCCCTGTGATTAATGTTAAAGTACTGTGTTCTTGAATAGATTAATAATCTACTTATTATCATCTATAACCTGTAATATTCATTTTGTATTAAATACGAATTAACAACAGTGAGAGCAGCGACAGGTAAGAAATAGTTCACAGTTACAATATCTTTTAACATTGTTTTTATGTATACTATTTGTCAATTAAACGTTGCCTATTGATATATTTGTATTGTTAAGTAGCACTGATGGAAACACATTTCAGTGCTGCAGTTAAAAATATCAGCACAAATTACCGTGCCTAGGCTCTAGAGTGACAGTGTTTTTTTTCCGCCCAAGGTTCAATAAGGGAAGCGCACGTGCTCTCTATCTCTCTATATCTATCTCTCTCTCTATATCTATCTATATTATTTATCTATCTCTCTCTCTATCTCTCTATCTATCTCTATCTCTCTATCTATCTCTCTCTCTCTCTCTCTCTCTCTCAGGAAGTTTGTACCACCTGTGTAGCAGAAAAAGTATACATTTTGTTATTTCTAATTTCAGCACATTTCATACTAATTATAGCAACAATAATTATGTTTGAAATTGTAATTTATAACTGAAACAAGATTTAATTGTTTAAATACCTATTATACATTATTTAGATGTGATGCAATGGCGCAATGCTCACAAATCCAGCAGGTTGGCAGACATGGTGTGGAAGGGAGAATCTATAATTTGGTCACCTTTCCCCTAGGCATGCGCTTCTCCCAATATGGCGGGCGATTATACCCAGTGCCTTACGACTGGCAGTGATGTGGCGACATGTCAATGACATGGCATCAAGTTCGTACTCGTTTTTTTTAAACTTCCTATGCAAGGTGCAATGTTGTGATAAATATATTTCCACAGCAACGTCACATATACTGTAACGAGTGTTGTGATCGCTGTGTGTGAAAGGGCGTGGCCGCCATTTCCGTCCGTCTGGTGGCTGCGTTGTTATCGTTGCTCAGGGCCAGGTGAGTGGATTTCAAATATTGGATGTGCAAAATGTATACATTTGAACCATGAACTGATGTTATGCCAACGTTAATTATTTCAATTCACGTCTGTTTATCATAATGTTGTACCTTTGCCCTAGGTGTTTGAAACACAGTTGTGCAACGAACTCACGTTTCATTGATTTGAATGTCTGCCACAATCCCAAAAAAAAATACTAAGCCCAACCAGATATATTTAAATAAATAATAAAATAAACCTAAAAAGCAGTAAGTACCAATGCATGTAAATATTAGCAGACAAAACGTAATGGTAGGCCTATATGTTTGCATGCTCACCACTATCTTTTACGTCTGTCGATGCTACAAACAATAAATACGTGACGCGAATTGCGTGCTTGGATTTACTATGTAATTTCGTTGGTTGTCCCTGCGTTTTAATTTTTATTCCAAATAAGGCTGTCCTTTTAACAAAATAATCCAACATATATTAACAACAATAGGTTAAATACTACTTTTATTTCTGCCACAGTTGTAACAAACACCATCATGGCAAACATTAATGTGTATTATGTGTAACGTGCTATATCGTGTGTAACAAATAGTTATAAAGCCAACCTAAATAATCTTATAGGCCTAAATTGTGAAAATTCGTAGGAAATATAACAGCATTCTTTGAACAGCTGTAAACAGCAACCAAAGCATTAAACAGTTATAAAAGTAGAAGTCAAATGGCAATGTTTATGTTGTGGAAGGATACGTAGTAAGTAACCAAAAGTAGATATTTAGCAGGGCTTCAGAAAAGGCAGAAGTTATCGTGAATCAGCTATAGACTTTAACTTTGCTGGAACATTTTTATTTCTCTAGTGAACCTCAGAGTATATCTCCCATCCGGAGCAGACTCAGGGCCCCTCTGGCATATTTTTTACTTAAATATTTGTTACTACGTCTACAACACTTTAGCAGCTTTGGCCGATGTGGGACTTTGGGCCGCATGCCCACTTACATTTTTAAATCCTGTATCATCACATCACCAGTATTGAATAATTATCAATTTTATTGAACGGATGTGCTTGAGTATATTTATTCTTGCTTTTCGAGGAGGTTTAAGGTAGACGGACCTTATATCCGCCAAATACCTGCCACGTGTTTACGACCACATAAGTTCTTGAGTGCTGAATGTGTATTCACCTTGAAGTGTATCTCAGTTTATATTAAATTACAGTTTATGCAAGTATATGTTGCTCTTATAACATTTAGCTGGGGCTTTTCGACCATGACCCACATCTTGTGTTAACCCGAGCAGATCCCCCTTGTTGGTTAACTGGCACCTTCTGGACATTTATAACTCACGTAGAGATCCTGTGACTATCCCGTTAGCAGTCAATCGGCCTGCCCACACTTAGGTTTCACCATACTGATCTCCGTACAGGGCTGCCAGAACCAGCAGTAATCCTGACACAATGAATCACTACAGGAAATTGAGCAAGGTCATAAAACTGCAAAAAAAAAAAGGATTTTTTCTGCCAGCTCACTCAGATTTTTCAAAACAAAATAAACACTACATGGAATATTGTAGGATGAACAGAGCAATGGCCTGTTGTAAACCTAAAAGTAAACAACTGCATATCCCCAGACCCTAAATTAGGCACAGATACATTTAATTCATGCTATTTAAATGTCATAGAAAACATGATTAACAAAAATATTAACTAAGATATAACCCATATTTCTACACTCCAGGGTACATACACAATTCCAAAGTTGAGAAAACGATCAATTCTTTGCAACCAAAATTATCAAGTGGCTATGATGGCATAAGCTGTAGGTTATTAAAGCAATCTGCTTTTGAATTTAGAGTTCCATTATTTCATATTTGTAATGCTATCTTCAATACATGATTGTTTCCAGACTGACTGAAATGGACTATTGTTAACACCATTGTTCAAGTAAGGCGACAAGACTGACGTAACAAATTACAGGCCTGTATAACTTCTTACCTCCTTTTCAAAAGTAATTGAAAAACTAATTTACATGAGGTTGCTGCAACATTTTGAGAATCACAAAATGTAAATCAAATTTTCAGTTTGGCTTTAGGAAAAATACCTCAACAAATGATACAGTTTTCAAACTAACAAATTGCATTCAAATGCAGTTGATAAAAAGATGCAGTCTAATGGAATCATTTGCAACCTCACTAAAGCACTTGACTGTGTAAATCACAACATACTTAATAGAAAAATTAAAATTTTTATGGAGTCTCAGGTACACCCAATAAACTAATAAGCTCATACCTTTCAAACAGACAAGTGTGGATCAAAGGAAAAACTACTTCATTTTACTCTGAACAAGGAAAGATCAAGCATGGGGTCCCACAAGGATCAATATTAGGCCCCTTACTCTTACTAGTTTATATAAATGACCTTCCATGTGCCTTAACCCCAGAAAATACTCCAATTTTATTTGCAGATGATACTAGCAACTTAGTCTCTGAAGACTCAATAAATTATCTTATGCAAAAAAAACAGACAACATTTACAGAGCTAAATGCATGGTTTACTGCAAACAAATTAATTCTCGACCTAGATTAAACATGTCATGAATTTCCTCACAAAGAACAGAAAACAGAAAAAACACTAATTCTCATGTTTATAGTAACAGAGACAAAATTAATGAAACAGAAGTGACTACATTTCTTGGCTTAAAAGTAGACAATTAATTAAACTGGAAATCTCACATTGCGTATATTTTACCAGAAGTAAGTTCAGTCTGTTTCGCTCTGCGAGGAGTTGCAGAGGTCTTGAACAAAAATACAACAAAAATAGTATATTTTGCAAATTTTCATTCCATAATGTGTTATGGTATAATTTTTTGGGGTAATTCCAATGACAGTAAAAAAGTGTTTCACATGCAAAAGAGAGCTGTAAAAATAATCAATGGCAAAAGAAAGTCATACTCATGTAGTTTTCAGTACTTATATTCGTGTCCAGAAACAGTACTTTATTTCAGAAAAATGAGTCCTTTCATAAGCATTACACTAGAATAAAAAAACACATATGGCTTCAGTTAACTTAAAACTAGTTCAGAAAGGGACGTCCTATTTTGGTAGCCAACTTTTCAATAAATTATCACAAAATCTTAAGAAATTTGACTTCTTTAACCACAAACTCTTTAAAAAAAACAACTGAAAGAATTCTTTATTGAATGTGCATTTTATAGCGTAGATGAATATCTAAACTACAAAAATTAAGAAATTACTGTATAACATTTAATTGTATGCATTCTTGTTCCAGTTTTTCACGTTATTTTTTTCTTCTAGTTCAGTAAAACGATGATGCTCCACAGCATGTTCGAAGAAGACTAGTCACATTATGAAGAAAGATGTGATGTGTGTACGTGCAATCTGATATTTATATGTGTGTGTTTACTATATCCTGTGTATAAACTTTGTATACTGTAATTTGACTTGTCCAATATCTTTGTACAGCTATGTATTGAAAAATGATCTTACAGACGCAATAAAACAAACAAACAAACAATGTGTCTTCCATTAGGTGCATTATGTACCATTGAGTTGATTCCCCACAGTGTATATTACAACATGTATTTTAAAATAACATAAACAATTCATTCCTGCAATTGAAAATAAATTAAATATGTGTAAATATTTTTTAGTTAAAAGTATTATACCATTAAAATATATTCCGAACACATTTAAGTACTATGAGTGGAAGTTGGTAGTACCAATTCAAACTGCATGCCTCTCTGTTTGTAGTTCCATAGTGCTTTCACCGAGCGCTAGTAGTAACACGGGTCAGGGAAAGTGCTGAAACTTTGCCTTCTATAACTGCATATTTGAAAATTCACCGGTGCATCCACCGATGTACACCAGACGTTCAAAAATTAATTGTTTGGTGAGTCTGGTGGATATGCACCAAAAATCAACCAATGAATTTTCGAACACCTACTCTGAAAAATAAAAGTTAAGAACAACCACAGCTCATAATTTTCAAGCATTCCACAATATACCAAAATTAATCAGATGTCGATGGGCGATAAAAACTTTAAAATTTGAGTGAAATCGTATTAATACAGTAAACTCTGAATTTACCGTGCTAATTGGGGCCAGAGTAAACACGAATAAACAAATTTTCATTAAAAAACCTGGATAATCGAATTTACACATTTTTACTATTAATGGAAGAGTGATATTGCCTCCGAAAATCGCGATAAAACACAGTACCTATTATATATTTAAAAGAAAACACAAATCACACACTGTATGTGCCGGATTTAAAGTACACAATACTTTTAACTGATATTTATGTTGCACCAAGTGTAGGTAATTCACTGCGCATCAAGTAAACACAGCCTTTGGCCGGCGCCTGGCGAACGCGTTGGGCGGGCGACCGGGAGTGATAGATAAGCAGTACGTAGTTGTGTGTGTGTCGCTTTCTCACTGAGTCACTCAGACCCGTCCTTTAGATGACAGAGTAAGTTGAAAGTTTATAATGCAATGCAATATAGACTAGACTATAACTGGATTTTAAATGAGGCAACTTGGCATTTAAACAGTACAGTATAATCCCCATTTAAATAATAACCCTTACAATACAAAAGGTTATTAAAATTTTACCAACTTACAAGCACACACAAAAGTTTAAAATCTCTGAAATGTTTAGCTTTTTGTTAACATTTAAACAATTGATATGAAAAAATATAGTAAATTTAAACCGTGCCTTTCTTGAAAAAGGCTACAATTTTCTTTTGTTTATGATGCACAATGCTCAAATTGTTTTATTATTTATAACTTTTCCGGGATAGTTTAAAATGTCCTTTTACGGTTTATTGACGTTGCAAAAACAAGTGAACAATAATTGGGCCGGTAGTCAATAAACTGGCAAGACATGTTGGGGGGGGGGGGGGGGGACTTGAGGCCGTGTTCGAAACTACAATGGCAAACTTGTTATTTTGTGATTTGTCATTTCGTAAGTTTCACTGGTGTATTTTATGAACAATTTTTATTTTATAAAACATTCGCGCATGCGTTCATTTTGTATTTTTGATAACATCCGCAGCTAGATAGAAAATAGGAAATACCTACCAGATACGTCACCATTTTTGTATACAAAATCGGGTCACATGATCATTTTGTCAACAAAGTCTGCTGTTTCGGACATGGCTTGAGAAGAGTCAGAGTGCGATCAGATACGTGCTTTAATGGGTTGAAATGGATGACTCATACACGTCTCTGTGGCAGGTTAACAGTTTAAAGAGATAAACATCAGCTCATGCGGCACAGTGATAGACGTAACGTACTGCTGCTTGTTAAATGACAAACTTTACAGCATTGAATGACCGCCGCACGGATAAGCTGAAAACCAGCTAAGCAAAGCACGATTAAGCGGGAGTGTACTGTATATATCTCTGAAAGCAGACTAAAACACAGCTAAAAATCAACCCGATGTTCGAAAAAATGCCTCAATCGGCGAACACCGGTGTACCAACCACTGGGGGGAGTCATCGATGAATTTTCGAATACGCGGTAAGTATCTGTGTTCTATGGTCTGGACACTAGCCCGATAAACCTGCCGTGTATTCAAACATTCATCAATGAATCCACCAATAGTTGATACACCGGTGAACACTGACTGAGACATTTTTCGCAGGTTGAATTTGAGCTGTTTTCGTCTGCTTCACACACACATTAATACCATTTCACTCAAATTTTAAAGTTTTCATTGCCCACTTGTAAAACTCACTGTCTGATGAATTAGTTTGGCATATTTTGGAATGCTTGAAAATACGAGCTTTGGGTATTTTTAACTTCAGAGGAAGTGTTCAAAAATGCATCGGTTGATGTTTTGATGCATATCTACTACATTTTCAGGCCGGTGGAACAGATGGATAATGGTTCAACCGGACTCACCAAACGATTAATTTCTGAATGTCTGGTGTACATCGATGGATGCACCAGTGAATTTTCGAATATGCAGCTGGCAAGTTAATGTTGCCAGTTCACGAGGTAGCTGCTGCAGCGCTACATGTCGTAGTGGAATGTTACAATAACAAGGTATTGTGTTATTTACGTTAATTATAGTAATAATATATAGACTAAGCAAAATAATATTACAGTCTGAAACAAAAACGGTTCCAGATTGATAAACTATTGCCATGCTAAAAGATTGTTACCAAAAGTGCTGGCCGCCCAGGCCTGCGAAACGTGCAGTACAGTGACACACGTCCGCCCTCTCAAGAAACTCTGCAATGACTGAGCTTGCAACATGGCGCGCGTGCCAGCGTTGCGGGCAGACGGACCATGTGGAACTACTTGCTATGACAGAATTATAATAAAAACCCTTGCGCCCTTACCATGCTTGCATGGAACACAACATAAAAATACTCTGGAATCTGTAATACACTTGCAAACAAAATCTGAAATGAAATGAAGATGAAAACACGTTAAAATGAACATAATGAAAATACATAATCGTACACTTGCAATAATCCTTGAGCATGGAGGTTGCTTTTTAGGGTGTTCTGATGTACTTGCAAGTCCTTAAATTACACTGCCCTTGCCTTTTAAGCCCTTTAGAAATATCTGTGCATGGGCACTGTTTCTATGTATCACTGCACCTTTTGATGCACGTGGCTACTCGGCAACGCTTTGCACTCATCGCACTATATTGCACTGTACTTGCCCTACTTTGGCGTGTTCCTTTATTCACTGCTCGTGCGTCGCATGGGCGCACTTGGTAGAGTGCGGCCCTCTGCTGCGCTGTGGAGCTCGTTGCGGCGGACAAACTGTCTTGGGCGAGGTGAACGCAGCATGCATCACTGGACTACCCTTGAAAAATGGTGCTCAGACTCCAATTGAAGCAGATAGCACTTCATATATTCATTTTATTGTGTGTGAGGTACCTGCTGTAACAGTCCAAGATGTAGGTAATGAATCTAGGAAATACAGTATGTTAAATATGGATGGCCAGAAAAGGAACTGCCAGAATTCTTGAAACAATATTGCAGTAAACGATATGAACTGACTGTGGAATAAGATTGCCTCGTGGGGACATCGCTTAGTTGTACCCCCAACCATAAGAGATTCGCCGTTGGCAGAACTGCATGCTACTAACATTGGAATTGTTTGACGTGCAGGTGTCCCTCTCCTTAGCTCATTTGTCCGGTCGAACACTCCAATGACACCACAGCCAATATCCACTCTCTACAGGAGTACGCCAGTGCACCAATGTGTGTGGTGTGTGCGACGAGAGTGCAAAGCAGATCAGGGCAGGCTAGAGTAACCTTAGTGCAGCACCACGAGTGAAGTGCATGGTCAAGCGGCCACAAACTCCGCAGCATGGCGGGATCATATGTAGTAACATAGGGGTATAAATAATTACCCAAGCCTTTTTGGCACATGCTATGCATGTCATAAATACACGTGTATAAAAGACACGCAACACACAAACCCTTTTCAGGGTACAGAGCCTTGCATGTGTTTTTCATTAATTATTGTTTGTTTTCATTTCATGTGTGTTATGTTCATTTCACCCCAACTAAGTTTTGCATCAGAGTATGTTGTATTAATGTTGTTAAGTTTATATCATGTTATTTTGTAAGTTGAAAGCAGATAAGCAATGTTTTGTGCAAAATGTGTCACAATATAGACCCACGTGGCCCACCAACATCAGCTCACGTGCCACGTTAGGAAATTAGTCAGCATCAAGCATCGAGAAGGGTTGGTTGTGTTTTACTGTGTCTCACGTTTTCCCATGTCCGGACGGCACTCAACTTATTTTCACTGATCCTGTAAATCTGCAATAGCTAAAATTATATCGGAACAGTTTTCACATCACCGCATGGGACACTGCCCCTCACCTTCCCCAGAGCTACCATTGTCTGGGGAAGCTTAAGCAGCACTTTAATAACTTCATGGCCTCAGTGTCTTTTCTCAGTGTAACCTTTGCTGGCAGGTCAAGCCCAGCACACATGTAAAGCTACTTCATTAGGCAGTGTGTAACTTGGATACTGAGTAAATACAACAGTGAACTGATCCAAATGTTATTTCAGTTGCCGTAAGGCATTTCAGGGCATGGGCTCTTATAATTTCAAGTCTATTTCCTGAAGTGTATAAGTAATGTTCCAACATACATTTACTGTGTGATTTGTCTTGCATTGTGTATCATTATTTAGGCATGTGGTCAGTCCTCAATAGTCAACTGCGTAAAACATACGTAAGAATTTCTGTGAATATTTCATTGTGTAATTGCATCATGTACCAACCATATGGGTGTGTGGTCAGCCCTCAATAGTCCAATGTTTAGGAAACAGTAAATTCAGTACAGTTGGAATAATAACAGGGGCAACAATGACCAACAACAGAAGATAAAGTCCGGGTGAACGGACTGCAGCACTCTGAGAGCACCATTCTCTCCACGCTTCACTTCCATCATCATTGATGCCACCCTTGAGCAATGTCTGGCGCCTAGTTGGGTAACCACATCAATTCCTCACCTACAACCTTTCACAGCCCCTAAACCTTAAGACCTTTTCGTCCAGCCCCACGGCATCGCAAACCTAAAAGTTTAGCGTGATCCTACTTCTGGTGGCCTTCTTTGGACTGCGACATTGAAAGTCATGCGAAAGATTATGTAGCATTTTTGCAATTACAGCTAAACCCTCCCATAGCTGAACTAAGTCAATGGGCATGGCCAACGGGACCTAATGAGATTGCATGCAGAATTTTTGGACCAATCGAGGGGAAAATGTTAAAAAATTTTTAGATGCTTATTCAAGTGAGTTGGTGTGGCTCAAATAATTATTATTATTATTACTTCACATCAAACAAGCACAGAATTAATAAATAACTTTTGTAACCGGGGTTTGCCAGTTACAATTGTTACAAATATGGTCCAAATTTCACATCTGAGGAATTTCAAACCTCGCTTATGAATAATGGGGTGCAACACACTCAAATGGAGCTGCAGAGAAGAGAGTAAAGGACTTCAAGTCTAGTTTTAAGAAGCATCTCTGGAACAGAGAAAGCTCAACAGCAACTGTGCAGTCCTTTTCGTAAGACAAATGACAACAAAAATGTTGAAATTGCATTTAAACTAAATGGTTCAAGCTAGGGATACTCCTCGTAAAGATGAAGCAAATGCACCCTTGAAGCAGGCAGGAACTGCCTTTCAGTAGTGTCAAGGACAGTAGGGAAGAAAGTGAGGAGTGAGGAGGAGGGTCAAGGTGTGGACTGTCCAAGTAGGAAGCAGGAGGAAAGTAGTGAAAGTGAAGAGCCAATTCTAGGTGTTGACGATTATGCAATACATTCCGAAACAAAATTGAGGCGGTCTAAAAGGAATAGGAAAACTCGAGAAATACTTGATTTATAAATAAATAAAGTTGGGTTACATATTGCTAAATGTACTGTATACTAAAATTCTGTTTGACTATTGTATTATTGCAGGGCTACCACTAGCCCTGTAGCTGAAATCCTGGTTCCTGTATACAAAAATCCTGGAATCATTGGGTCAAATCCTGTAAAATCTTAGAATTAAAAAAATTGCAAGTTACAGAAAAAAGTGGATATTAAAGACATTTACATATTTAATGTAGTTGTTTTGGTTTGGAATGTACAAACAATGGTAATTATTTTCTCCACTCACACTTATGCTTTCGTTTATACGACTGTATCAGCGATGATTTAATTTCCTTGCCATTGTGATATCAATGCCAAATGCACCAAATTAGGATTGCATGCGTAAAAACGGCAGTTCACAGCAAAGATTCTTTTCAGTAATGGCCTTGGCTTTTGCATGTGATCATACAGCTAGGAACAGAAATATGTAGACAACTGTATAAGTGTGCTATTGAATAATTAGGCAAAATATTTTTGACATAGACTATTGAAGCAATGGCGTACGTCCAAAATATTTAGCTTAATTATCCACCTCCATTATAAGAATCTTTCAAACACATACATCAGTGAAACTGACACACATCACTGTAGGCGCTAGTGCTGCCACTTTAAAAAAAAAAAAAAAAAAACTCAAGTTTGGATTTGGATTTTCCTAGTGTTGAAAATCCATACAAATGGATAAAATCCGTAAAAGGCAGGCCTGTATCATTGTGTTGTGCAGTAAAAAGTTGGGTTACATGTTGCTGAATGTACTGTATACTGAATTTCTGTTTGACAATTTGTTACTGGGTTGGTTAAAGGGCAATTGAATAATGCAGAAAAATTTATGTAAATGCACTGCATAGTAAAATGTTTGCAAATTTTTGTCGTAAGGGTAATTGTTTCTTAATTGTAATTGATGTGTTAAAGGAGTGCAGGAGGAAAAATAATTAAGGTGGAAGAATGTGGGCTATTACAGTATGTCAGGTTGTTGAACGACAGGTAGATGGAGATCGCAAGTCATGCTAGTAACTGTGTACTATGTGTTACAATTGAAATAAAGGTATATTAAGACAAAAAAAGTGTTTCAGTAATTGCAAGAATACTACAAAGGGGTGTAACTGTGCCTTTTGAGTATTTTAATCCATGTCAATTTGTAAAGTTAAATCTTGAAAAAATGTGAAAGCCTCTAAACAATTAATCTATTGTTGTGTGAGATGAAGTCTTATCTTTAGAGCTAATGTAAGCACTTTATTACAAGGTATTATCTGCAACTCCTAACACACAGTACCTGTGTTGTGACGAGGATGTTCACGTGTTTATTATGTCACAACAAAATACTGTTACAAGATGCCTGAGGGGCATATCAGAGTTCGTGAGGGATGAAGGTCTTAAAAATTGATTTTTCATTTATTTATAATGCAATAAATATTAACACTACTACTATTTAAAAATTTAAACCATCGATCTCCACTATTAATCTCGTTATTCTTAATGATCGCAATATTTAATGTTTATCCCAATTCTAATTAGTCCTCCTCAACGTCCTCAATTGGTTACAGTCAATTTACGCTCATTATTTACACATATTCAAACAGTCTTATTACCATCATTTCAAATGATAAAAAATTCACGTGTTTTCTCACTACTTTTAGAACTTCTTGTGATTACTTGAGTTTGAAATTATTAAAACAAGTACCTTCAATACTTAAATCATGGCTTAACATATCTTTCAGTGCTCACAGTCTCTGCTTGAATCTCAGTTATTTGGTCCACAGTACATGGATATTTTGGATGTAGCATGCATTAGATATGTAATGATGATTACTTCTGTTAAGTCCACAATACACAATACCCAAAATTGCCCAATACATTTTCACAGGTTTCTATTACAATAATTGCAGAACTGACACGCGCACACACGCACCCCATGTTACCCCTTTTACGAAGTTCCTGCTTCAGTAGTAACCAAGAACTCAAAAAATGTCTGCGCCTCAGTCTGCATGAGGACCAATGGTACTGGGATCGCCACTTACTGAAGATACTGTTTGCCCTCCGCCTGAGAACTAAAGAAGCCACCGCTTCAAGCACATGTCAGCTTCTCTTGGGACGCACGTTGCAGCGCCCTGGTGAATGGCAGTGGGAGAGCACCCCCTCCCCTACAACCACGCAGCAACCTGAAGCAATACGCTAAGCTGCGGAAATACGCTTCGAATGAACCCAAGAGACGCAGGATGAGTATGTAAGTCGGAAGTACCCACAACCCTGTATCGGAGTCCGTCCTTTTGCATTGGGGGAAACTCTTCTACTGCTACTGCTGCTGCTACTACTACTACTACTACTACGCAGCCATCCGCTGAGCTGAGGGTGGGGGGGGAGGGGAGGGCAATCAGTTCAGCACAGCATTGGTAGGCAAGTGGGAAGGACCCTACAAGATAATTAGATGGCAAGATAAAGTATACTGGGTGAAAATCGCCATGATAGAATATAGAAAGCCATAGGAAACCAGTTACACCCTTACCCAGAATCCGCCTTGGCTCCAGTTCAGTATGCACCCTCTTAGTTACTCGCCCTCTCCCCCAACACGTTGAATGATGCTAAGGAAGCAGCCTCTACGTCTACTGGCCAGGAAGAACAGGCATCTCCCGCTGTCGGTGAGAATGAAGAAGGACCACAAGTAACGAATAACCACTACTCCAAGCCCGTTAGGAGGACACCTAATGCCGACAGAGTAGAGTTCTCTATATGGACTGTACAGTCCACCTCCTACGAGTTTCGAAGGAAGTTCGTCCACCACCCTGAAAAGTGAACACCTACAGTTATGGAGATTTTCTGGAGTAGTCCAGCAAACCGAGCATCCCGCCACCAGCACCTACGACCAACTGCCGGTCCCAGGAAAACCACTTCAGTCAATTTCCGCCAGATCGCCAGCTCAGACTGCATCTCCAGCTCGCACAAGCACCACCTGCCAGGAGCCAGCGACGATGGACGTTGTCCAGCAACTTCCATCTATGCCCAGGACGACAGCCAGCATCCACGAGGTCCAGCCACCTATGCCAGGCCTGCTCACCGCCACAGCCATCCCCAATTGTGCGGCCGACTTAGCAGTGCAGTCTACGTACAATCCGGAGCTGCCCACGAAAGAGATTATCGCTCAGGAGTATAACCAGGGTAAACCCGAGGAGGCCACTCCCTGGATTTTTATTACAAATTCTCATGTAGTTAGCCCTTGTAATAACACTGTAAACTATGACATGACTATTTTTGACAGATCTGAGAATGTGAATAAGCACGGACGTGAGGGGGATCCAGCTGGAGGGCAAGGCACCTCCCAATTCCGGACCTGCTGTGAGAACACCACCAGCGCAATCTACATTCCTGCGATAACCTGCCTACAGCCTGATTGAGTATGTGGATCGGCATCTGCAGCTGTTCAGTCAGCAGAGAGAACTGCACTTGTCAATCAAGAGGGGACTACCGACCCTGCTGTCAACAAGGTCTCACCACCAGGTTGAGGGGCAACACCTTGCCTCACCCTGCATCCAGCTGCCCCAGCTTGTCACGGTGGAACGGCCAGCTCACTCTCCGGGCCGAGGTGCCCACATGCTCCCATCCCAGTGCTACGTTGATTATCATTGCTACAAAGGCTTGATGTCCATCTTTGAATTTACCCCTTAGATAGGAAAATTGTGCTCTCAGCGAGCCGCGTAATAAATAAGTGCAACAATGTCATCAAAAGCTTCACCACAACAAATCTTTAACAGGTTGGTGTGTTGAATGCTACGGTTAGCTTTTTTACAATTCCTCATACATCCTAGAGATTACCTGTATGTAAAATGCCTTAGCTTTGGTTTGTTCTGAAAATCTGTATAAGTAACGTAAATGAATAGGGCAGGCTAAAATAAGCAGCCAAAGACTGAAGCTGCAAGAGCAGGTTTCGAGAAGAGAGCCACTGTTAATAAATAAATGTCCTTTTCTTTAGAGTGCCATGTTTGGCTGATTACGTAAGGTAATCTTAATTATTAAAATGATGTGTAAGTACTTTCCGCAAGCAGTTATGGACTTAATATGAGTAAGGCTGCAAAAAGATCAGAGAAATACAACACAGTATTTCGCAGTAATAATGCAGGTAATTAGAAAAAGATCCATTTCGTAATACCATCGGGTAAATATTGATCTGGTTTTCTAAATGATGTAAGATCATTTCTGCCAGTAGCACTGGACTATCTGCAAGAAAAGAAAGGAATTTCTGTTGTAATATTTTACAAGGGTTTAAATGCATTTTGTTCTTCTAATTCTGTCCGCTATTTCCTTTGCAGTGGTGAAAGCACTCGTGTATTGTGTGTGAATGAAACCCCTTAGCCAGGAGACGGGTCTGAACGTGCCCGGTTCTTTGGAAAAACCCTTAGGTTTCAAATTAGCAAAGATGTAACAATAGCATGCTGAAGAGCACTAGTATAGGCTGTTCACGATAAAGTGAGCACTTTTGAGGCCCTAGTTACTTTTTTCTTTCACCCATGTTTTATTATTTGACCACCTTTTTAAATAAATACTGGTATGTAAGTAATAAACATAGAGCGTATATTCCACCGTAATTTGAATTTAATCTCCAAGACTACAATAAATATATATTTATTGACTATTATCCCAAACGAGTGGGCTTTCAAAAGTGCTCACTTTACCGTGAACAGCCTATAATGTTACAAGTCTTTCATGTAGCCGGCCACAGCATTGCTGCAGGATATTGTTACGGTGTAAATTATAGGGTTAAATTTTTTTTCGTGATTTTGAGTTGAACTAAGCTTTCTTTGTTAAGCATGATCTCTGCAGTGGTACTTTTGCTGACTTCCCCCTTTTTTTGTTTGGATACCTTAGATTTTATGCCAGCAGGAAGTTCCCTCCCTTTTGTCTTTTTTTGTTAAAATGCGATATGCTGACTGTTAATTGATTTTTCGTTTAATATTTTTTATATGGTGATCCCATCCTTGGAGGTTAGGAAATTTTACTGTTTTGGAATGGGCTAGGCCCTCATTACTTGTGCCTTTTTTTTGTTAGGAAACAAGTGTTTTATTTTTCTTCTTTAATAAGATGGTGATAGATACTTCGATTTTTTTAATTTCAAAATGCATTTTTGGGGAAGTCAGTTTCAACAGTTATGACCTTAAGTTATGTGCCAAAGTTTTGATAGGAACGCTAACTGACAGTCGCTCTTTTAGAGTTCTTCCTTTAATTTTTTTAAAATGCTTTTACTTTTTGAAACCTACCAACGGTTATTTATTTGCCAATTTTCTTTGTTTCGTTCATGTTTCCTTTTTTATTTTAAGGTTAGATCATTTAAGCTATGGTGGGGTCGAATTAGGAATCAGTTATTTTACAGTGTTATTTTTAGGTTTTGTAAGAATAAAGGGTTGCTACTTTTTTGTACTGCAGAGTTCTTAAGGAACTGAGGTCACTAAGTTATTTTTAATATTGAAAGCGCTTCGTCACCTCTTAGATCAGCAGGCTTTCTCTGAAACGAGGGCTGCATGCCGTACTTTTCTCGGTCAGGTGAGAGTTACTATCCCTCTTTCAGCAGTTTGGAAGAATTGTTATCTTCTGCTCGCTCGAAGCAACGAGTGCAGGTGCAAGCAGTGCCAGCGATTTCCATAGTAATAGCCACGTTTGTCGTGGTGACGGATTCTCTTCGCCGATAGGCACTAAGAACAATACTGGGAATCAGGGTGTTGACTGCAAGGAATCAATGTATCAATCGCAACGGTGGTGGGCTCTGATTGGCCCACCATGACGTCAGGGGATGCAGCTGTTGTTATCGACTGTGTGTGACGCGGTCAGGGTGGTCAACGACGACACACGGGCTGACTAGGAGAGGCAGGAGTGGGACATTGGCAGTCGAGGCCGAGCAGCTGGTGTGAACAGTTGCAGGTGGTGCAGCTGGTGGGTGGCCTGGCAGATGGCAGCACGTGTTTGCAACAAGTATGGGGTAAACCTGTGGTGTGGTGAGTGGTCAGGTCGTTCTTCCCTGCTGGGCAGGAGGGATGTCCCTGGCCATGCTTTTCAGTAGGTTTAGGGTTAGAGTAAGTATTTATTAAATAAACAAGGGATCAGTTGCTTGAAGAGAGACGTGGACTGCAACTCTCTAGGTAATCATGCTATATCCATCAGCACTGGCCGAGGGGCCATCAGGTTTAGGATTCTTATGTAGACTAAGGATTGCTTAAATTAACTAATTGGGAAGGAACCTACATTTTTGCAGTAGTATTGTCTTTTAGGGTTCTTGTGAAAGAATTAATTGTCATGGGTATCAGTAGGGCCTGGTTTGTAGGTGGCTCCGCAGGTTGTTGGGTTTGTCGGAGGTGGAGTGGTGCAGGTACTACTGCACTGACCGACACCGAAGTTTAGTATGTGTTCCCCGATATTTTTCATTTGACAGGTTCCTCCCCAATTACTAAATCTTTATTGGAGTGTTTTAAAGTCGTTTAAACCCTTCTCTCTGGTTTCTGAATTAAAATCTTGTGCAAGTTCCCTTAAAGCTTAGCTAATTATCCTGGCCAATCTATATATAAACTATAAGCACTCATAAATAAAGTAACTTTAAATAATATATTTATTAATTTTATTTTTTGTGAGTGTTTAATTTAAGCCGTCTGGGGCAAATGGTTAAGCAAATTTCTAATCTTTTGATGCACTGATCCTACGTAATTTTGGTTAAGGTATCTTCATTTTAAGAATGGCTTCCTGTTAGCCCTACAGCAAATTATTTTATGGTCACTGGTTAGGCCTAAAACATTTTTATTGTTTTCTTTTGATGGATCACTCTTCAATATTTTGCTGAATAACGAACCTTAGCTATAACAGTTAAATACCAATGTCTAGTACCATTTTTATTATTATTTTAAACTGTTTCGATAGGCCTTTTTTTCTTCTTTTTTTTTTTAAATAGTCGAGACTTTGTCATGTCTGTGTTAATAATTATATATATTTGTTGTGAATAAAAATCTCTATTATTGTAAAGTATTCCTTTCTGATATTTATTAAGGATAACCCCCCCCCCCCCCCATCTTTGTTTTTGTAGTTATCGTATACAACCGATAACATTGTTTAGGTGTCAGACCCATGAAGCGGTTGTAGCATCCTGCCGCTTCCTAAGCAAGTAAACCCCCCTCTTTTCCTTAATTTACCCCCTTCCACCCTTTTCTTTTCCGTTCTCCTTGTTTCTTTTGGTTGAAATGAGCCTTTTTTTCTGTTTTTTTTTTTTTTTCTGATAAGTGGTTAGTTTACAAGGTATCGTGTTGGCCCTGCTAAGTAAAAGTTACAGCACATGGTGGAGACTTTGCAGGATAGCTTTTCGTGTTGGCTCATTTGTCTACTATTTCTTTTGTAAGTCTAGATTTTATCCTTCCCTCACCCTACCCCCTCTCCCACCTCATAACATTTGGTGTAGCCGCCAGGTAGTTTCCTTGGTTGGTTACTCCTGGAGATCACACCTCCCTACTTCCCACTCCTACCCCTTCCCGCCCCTCCTTGTAACATTTGGTTTGGGGCGCCAGGTACCCTATTGTTTTTGTTAGGCGGTACCTATGGGTATAGTGGGTCTGACACTGACGAGGCAATGCATGATGGTGTTGGTGTAAGTTTGTAGTAAAGTAAGTTACGTTACGTTTATGGTTAGGCGACTGTGTTAAGGTAGTGTGTTTATGTACTTAGGTATGAGCAGAGGACAGCGCATAAGGTTGACTTTTTTTGTGTTTTTGTGAGTTGATGTAGTTTGGTCCGTTTTTCAGTGCTGCTTAGGAAAATATATTTGTGCTCGGTTGCTTTACTTAAAATTGCGGTGTTTGTTTTTGTTGTGGTGCATTTTTGTGGGTCTTTTGGAGTTTTTTGATTCATGCATGATAGGCCTGGAGTATTGCTCTCAGTGGAGGAGCCTTGAACCAGTTAAACAGTGATGTGAGTTAACTATGGGTTTTTGTGTTATTGTCTGACAGAGGGTCAGAAGTGGTGCTTTTGAATTCTGAGGGAACTGTGGAAGAAACGAGGATGGAGGAAATGAGGAATTTTGTAGAAGCGTTTTACAGGATTACACACCAGCCTGGAAAGTGGCAGTGATTATGGTAAAGTCCTGGATGTTTACTTTGGTTAGAATACCAAAGTGTAATTTTTTTTGGTTATATTTTGTGTTTATGGGGCAGGTGGAAAGTGTATTTGTGTCCACAAACGGGTGTGTAATGGATTGAAAGTGTGAATGGGGGCTGTGTTAACATTTATTTTTGGTTTGGGACCCCCACTCTGCACGTGGCCAATGGCGGGGCAGTTCATGGAGAAGAACACCCTGGTTTGTTTCCGGTCACATGGAATCCACAGAGTGAGGAGATGACTCGATTGCCCCTACTGCTGGTGTTCATATGTTCAAGGTTCATCACAATGTTTTTGTTAAAAGGAATCTAGGCTTCTCTATTATAATCCTGTTTTATTCAGGTAGCCATTGACAGTTAATTAATGAACCCCTTATGCTTTTTTTTAATAAGTAATTTGTAATGATGAAATCCCCCGCCCCCTCCCCCCACACACATGTTTGTCAGGGCCATAGGCCAAAATGTAATTTTGTTTGTTAGGACAAAGTCAAGTCTGTTGTAAAGTTTGTGGCAGTGGAAATGTGAGTAGTTAATTGCCCATGTTTAAAGTTGACACATACGCTGTAATGACATGTCCGCGAATCAAACCACTGGGATCCCAGTAGAAAACTAACGAAACGCAGTGAAAACACGCACTGTAATTAGACACACAAATAGGAAAACGACTGCACGTCTCCTGATACCAGATGGATGAACGGCTATCCTTCCCTCTTTTATCCTTGCAGCGAGAGAAAGATAGATAGGTATAGTTATGTGCGTCTGAGGGAGACAGTGAGTGTTACTTTTTATTTCTTATTTTGCGGCGGACAAATAAAAGTGCATTTAGACGCCACCTGTGATGTGAACAATCACCACCCTATCCCAGTTGTAACAAAGGAAGCGACACGCCGTGTCGTAGCACACAGAGCTGTGCCTTGTACAGAAGCTGAAGGAGAGAAAATTGCTATAAAGGGAACTGCCTAGCATCTCCATAAAAGAATTTTCTTTTCACTCCTCCATCATTCAGAGTGGTGGCAGAGAGGAATGTTGATCGGACCTGAGAAAACACGCTTTCACAGTAAAAGTAGAGCAGAACATTTCCTCTTCACAGACTTGGTAATCTGAGACAAGGAAGGTGTTCTGTCTCAGCGCCGGAATGACTGATTGCCTGCGATGACTACTAGTAAAGGGGAGTATAGACTCCTCACCAAGAGCGTGGGAGGGGGGGGGGGGTTGGTGGTTTCCATCTTTTTCCTACCTTGCAGCAATGCTAGTCAAGCAGAGTGCCGGATGTAGAAGGAGCACAAAGCAGTGCCTGCAAGTGCCGACCACCTCCATCTAAAGCAGACCCAATAATCAGCATCCCTCTGTAGCTTGGACTACTGAGCGAAAAGCTGAGTTCTTCTCGTCAGTGAGTGAAGAGATTTGGGCGGCTCTTAACAGCGAGGTCTTGAGAGCAGATGAGGGCACTATAAGTGGATATGGAGCAGCGCCAGAATGGGGCGGGGAAACCAGGAGATCCCCGAGTAAAACCGCCGACCAACAGCATCGTCCAGCATGATTCCCACTTGCAAAAATTCGGTGACCCGGCCGGGGATTGAATCCAGTTCGCCTTGGTGGGAGGCGAGCATGCTAATCGCTCAGCCACTGTGGCCCCTTCTCCTCGTCAGATCGACTTCCATCTCTCCTCAGAGATGAGCTCTAATCTCATCTTGTTCAGATGGAGGCCATAGAGGAAGTGCTATATTGCTCCACGGAGAATATGCCTTTCCACGACCTCAAGGATGAGCTTCAGTCACAGTGGACAGGGGCGAATTGACGCACGTCTTTATAACAATGGAGATTTTAACGACTTCCACTCCATCCCCTAGGTCATTTGCTGCAGAGTTGGAAGTTAAATTTAGCCCATTGATGTGTGAGATTGTAATGTGTGCCTTGCAGATCGTTTTATTCACCGGCCCACAGTAATAATTCTGAAAGACAGAGTTCTTTTACTCCCCACTAGATAGCTCTAGTAGTAATTATCACTTGTTTTTTGTTTCACATCCCTCTTCCAGCCAGCCGGTGACGTCACAGAGGCAAGTCATGCATTCGTACTCCCCAGTCTGCGACTACCCCTCCTCATAGCAGCAAAAGCCAATCAGTAACAGGCAGCGGCCCAAGATTAGTATAAAAGCAGAGCTGTCCCTCATCTCAAAACCAGTCTTCAGTCCCAGTGCCTGCTGCTCGGGATGTGATCGGATTGTCACACCAGTCTTCGTTTCTAGTGCCAGTCGCTTAGATCTGGCCAGATTGATCAGTCTTCAGCTGTCCAACACCAGTTGCTCAAGACACTGACAGTCTGCACCCTTAAGCCTTCATTTATTATTACAGTTCGTTCTAGCACCCAATGCTCAGGGCAACACCCCCATACTTCATTAAAGCCACACTTGCGATAAGATAGGCTACGCTAGAAGATATCCGTTACGTACCCCGCAAACCCTGTGACCACCAACCATTATGGACACACATGTAGAGGAACTCTCCTTAAAAGTCTTTTTCAAGGCTAAATACTGTCACATTCCTTGCTTAGTCATCCTGACAAGTGCCAGCGATCACATGACATTCAACACATTCACACAACAATGCAAGAGTTTGTTGCATAACTACAGCAATCACACCGTATTCTCTTTTTGTTGTGTCAGATGCCTCTACCAGCAGTCATAATTTTCACCACTAGCTTTCGGCTGATATTTGTGCTGCTGACCAGGAGCTAGAGTGCTTTCACCACGTGTTTATTTCCATTAAACAAAAAAATAACATGTGTCAGCTTTTACTTTGAGTACCTTCCTTGTAGACTTAGCATCTTTCTGTAGTTACCCTCAAGTAACAGGTTTGCTGTGATCCCAAGGAATTTTACTCAAATGAGCCTGACACTGTTTTCTACTAAACATGCACTAACTTCAGCTGCCCTTCCTCTCAACCCTCTGGGATTGATGGAAAGGAGGAGCCACACAGGTACACTGTCCTTAGAACAGCTTGTCGGTCTGATGTTCAGTAGCGAGCTCCCAAGCGAGCTCTGCTGGAAGACGCTTGTGTCCCCTAGGTTGGGAAGACTGGAACGGGCCACACACCCGTGTGCATAACTGGACAAGGTGAGGCCTGAATTCCCTCGTAAACAGTAGTCTTCACCAGACTTGGGAATAGGGTGTCCGCCTGTCCACTACGCTCGAGTTGCCACACATATTACTGTACAAGGAACCTGCAGACGTGGTATAGTAGTAGGAGGGTAAATTTCCAATTCCCAATGCCCTACACCCAGAAGAAAGGCTTGAAAGAAAAGGATACACAGACTCTTTGGCATCAGGTCGAGGATACGAGTATCAACCATCCCTGGTAAAGCAGTTAAAGACTGTTCACAATAAAGTGAGCACTTTACAAATTAACATTAAAAAAAGTTACGGCTACTGCATGCATACATTTTAATGGCTGCAGTGAGTGACATTTGCTCAGTAATGTTGGTAATGATGGATGGGAAGTAGTTCCATCTTCATGTCAAATATAAAGTGTTATGTAACCATTTATGATAACTTAAAATTAATTCTTTCACTTCCTGTTTTTTTTTTTTTTTTTAATACATTGATTTGTAAAAATGAGCAGATTTGTAAAAGTATTTACTTTCTTAACAATTTCACAGTTTCATTTTACCAACGTCTGAATAAAGTGATGAGACCCATAGCAATGTTAATTTTACATAAGGCGGAGGAATACACAACATGTATACAAGTAGATCTTAAGCACGGATTTCAAAAGAGACCATTTTACCGTGAACAGCCTTTAGCTAGTCTGTCTCCTCAAGAATAAGCACAAGCGCTACGACACCTGCAAGAGCCAGTCGAAGCTCCTGTGCCCTGCAATCTCTTCACGACACCTGAGAGGACCAGCCCCGTCGAATACCCAGAGTGGATCATTGAGTATTTGCGTCAACCTGAACAACTGCCTACAACTGTCATTGCCAATCTCGTACCTGCTATTCTTCACCCAGTACCTCTACACAAGTCCCAGGACATTGTTCAACTCTCTGTACCGACAGTAGTCGCACCTATTTCAAGTACAGCTTCACTTAAACGTCACCCAGGTATTACCTAGACAGCAGTGGTACCCAAGTGCAGCATAGTACTATCCACGCCAGATTTCATACCCTGCCATTTAGACATGTGGCCAGTTTTGTATAACGAGAAGGCGCCAGTACCTAAGCAAAACTGAACCCCCGTAACCATATAGGAGCACCTGACTCAGCTTCTAGGCAAAAAGACCCAGCTTTCACTACGACACCTGGAGTGAGTACATGTTCCCAGTATGTCACGTATCAACCTTAAACAAACACAAAAAATAAATAAAGAGCTTCTGAAAAAAATAAAATAAAATTTAAAGGCACTACAAGTCAAAATCCAGACAAAAAACAAGACTACTATGTTAAGGCCAAAAAGGTCCTAAGTACACAAAAAGCGGAACCTCGCGTCCAAACAAAAAATAGGGATAACCTAACCCAAAGTGACAACATCCAACTGAACCTTGTATCCTCACTCTAAAAAAAATAATTTAAACCCATCCCAAAGAAAAAAATCAATCATAACAAAGAAAATAAAGGGCTTCCAAGATAAATTAAGGGCATCGTAACAAAAAATATTTTTAATGTTGACACGTTCTGATTAAAATTATCACTCAGACTTGCATATATCAACACAAATTAGTCAAAACTAGCATAAAATGGGGCAGTGAATTGACCTAACAGCAGCACTCAAAAATAAGTTTTATTTACAGTTTCCTAGAAATCAAGACTGCACAGTGAATTTAGATTGTTCTATAAAGTAGCACAGCCAATGAAGAGAACAAAACTTAACTAACTTAGGGCCAGTGTAGGATATTACAATTGGGGCTATGTTTATTTCATTCCTTGAAGAAGGGTGGTAAAGGGGGTCTTTCTAGTTTAACATCTTTCATTAGAAAGCATTGATTTGCGCCTTTTCTTACAACACAATTACCATTTTGAATTGATTATTTTGATGGTGCAGTGGAAAATTGTGCTTTCATGGAAATAACATTAAAATTATAACATGGAAGTTTAAAATTTCACGGGAAGACTAAAACGTGATAAATATGTTGCTGTTCGTACACGAGAGTAATAAATTTGGTGGGTAGGTAAACATTTTTTTGAAAAGATAACTTTCCACTCTTCAATTTTCTATTTAAAAAAATATTCTCAGACTAAAAATCAAAATGAAAGGGATTTTTTTTAGACCACATGCATTAAAATATTTTTATAACTATTTCAAAATACATTATTTACATAACACAGAAAGTTAATTGCAACTCTGTTGTACGTATTACAATCTCTGGATGATTACTTTGTTCTAAAATCACATGTATGTGCCACCGGTTCAGAATACTGTATTTTGGTGTGTATAGGCCACATGCGTGTATAGGCCGCACCATAAGTTTTTGATGAAATATTAGAGATAATTAATATTTCAAGTACATGCCGCACTGAATTTTTGTATTTCTGTAAATATTAACTTACCATTCCATACAAACATAATAAATTCAGACTTAATTTCTCCCCTACAAAACATTTGTGACAGAAAATTTGCATTATGTTGCAATGATTACAAATATACATCGTGCAATTACTATTCCACAGATGGTAACTTGACTTGAGTAAGCAAAAGCACAGCAACATGTTACACAAAGTGGCACCTTATCAATATGCACTTGTAGTGCCACGGCGGGCATGCAAACTACGTAAGTTACCTTTCTCTTGTACAGCAGATAAATTATCTTCTCATGTATGGCATCTACAGCCAAGCTCCAACATGTTTACAGTTCACACATGCGGGATGAAGGTTATTCTGTTTATAAACACGAGTGAAGAAATAATTCCAATAATTACACAAGTGTCCCCCCCCCCCCCCCATACTTTTTCTTCTTCTCTTCCCTTCCTTCCTTCGAGTTTGATACATTACAATTTACTGTATGTTGACAAATTTCTAAACATGTTTTGGGGAACTTTTGTTTAATGCCAATATCTTGTTTATAAGCCACACCCCACTTTGTAGTATTTTTATTGGAGAATCATTCACCTGTTTCCACTTTCGGATGTAAATTATATTTAAAATACTTCACATGGCAGAAAATGGTGGTTCAAGCTACAGTCGAACCCCAATGTAATGCACAGTCTGGCAGAACGGTGGTATCAATTAGGGGTGGTATGCGCACAGCCAGCTGTTGGTGGAATGGTGGTGGTGGAGCCAGCCATCTTCCCATCACAATTTGCACTGGCAAGATCATTTGGTTTTTTGCTGTGTGTGGGACTCATTCAGTGCATCACCGAAGGGAGCCACGCTAATTATAACTGCATTAGGACTGACCCTCTTTTGTTGCATGTGCATAAAGCCTGTGAAGGATAATTGAAGGATCTGTGATAACAGGTCACACATAAATAATATATATTCTGATTTTCCTACAAGAAGTCAGGGAAAATGGAGTGCACACCTGCTAAACAAAGTTGCTCGGTTCACGGTGTTTATGGTTGAGGGGAGTGAATGTATGTCCATTTAAGGTACAATTTGTCTTGGAAAATGTCAAAATATTAAACTTAATCAATATTAAAACAAAAGCCAATCAAAATACTGTAGTTATTAATGTTGATCTTAAAAGAACTTAGATCTAAGAGTAAATTCATGGGAACCATTTGACAGCATTTAACAAATATGTGACATTTACCACTGTTATGCAAAAAGGACCCAAGAACCATTTTTTTAAATGCAATTTTTGTGCATATGGCTTCAAGTAGGTTAGAATCTGTCCAAATTTAAACGACCACCACTCCAAAGTACTATACTATGTATGTAGTATACAGCAGGTGTAGTGTATAGTGAAACATGTAAAAGATTTTTATTAAAAATTGTACGTGACTTAAGTCAAAATGTCAGACATTTACATACAATTTGTATGTCACTCAAAGAGACTACAAGAGCACTAAATAAAATTATTACACTTCTATCAGCAACCATTGGCAGTAAACTTTCCAACAAAATTACAATGTGTTAACTTTTTTATCAGGTTGCAGAAAAATACTTGCAGTTTAAACAAAATAAAAGTTTGGGTAAAATGTCAAGAGTTCTTGATTTTATCAGACTTACTTAACGTCATTTACTAAAGACATCTCTGGTCAGTACTAACAGCACTTTAAATTAATTATGAAGGGGAAAAAACTGTTAATTGAGTTGAGAAACTTTTAGTTCAAAGATAACTTAAGCCACCTTTGCAAAATAATGAATAAGAATCCTTATGGAAATCAACAGTTTGCAAGTGAAACAGTTAATATAAAAAAAGTCTGCATAACTTAGTTTTAAAGCAGTCTCGGCTTAGCAGCATTGGGTATAATTAAAGAATTGGGACTTGTTAAACATCTGCATAAAACCATCTACATTTAACAAAAATCGCTGAAAATCTCTCTTCTGCATTTTTGTGGCTCTTTAGCTAAAGGAATAATGGAAAGGAAAAAGGTTACACTTCATTAACGTAACACAGATGAGCTTACCAGGGAAATGACCATGGCATTATATTTTATATCACATACTTAAACTTATTACTTTCCACTTTGGGCCTCCTCATATGGCTTACTTAAAACCATGCTTCAAGTGTCTTTGGCCATTGTCAAATAACTTTATCTCTGAAAATTTTGTTAAAACTTGCAGCACTACATCGGCTTGCTTTCATATGTCTTCAAGAAGAAAAAAAAAATACAATAGAACCTCTAAACATTTGCCAGTTTGGAAAAGTCTCTGCATCCAACAGTAATTTTAAAAATAAGTACTACAAAATGATATAAAATAAAAAAATGTCAACGCCATATTTACAAAAAATCTTTACAATAATCAATTAAATATATAAATTAGTATTATTTCAAGGTGGTTCAATTGAGACCTTATTCTTGTGCCTTAACTCCAACTACATTCTCAGCTCTTACATTAATTGAATAAAATTATACCCGGAAAGGATGCACACTACTGAATTATAAATATTCATAACTAATTAAAATTTACATGATTTGTGCAATTCTTTTGTCCCGCATTCTCAATTATCGCAGACAAATGAAATTTCAGTTTTGAATTCTTGTATGTACCATGCCTTCAGGAATAAAAAAAATAATATTTCCATTGGTAATCTTCATGTATTCTTTTAATGTAAAAACACCAAAATAAGAACAGAAACCTTTTAATGAATATCTATATCACAAATTGATTGCAAAAATACTGTAACAAGATCAAAATCACATTTACTTTGTTTTGATACAGCAACATATATAACCATTCAAAAAAGCATAGCAAGAACAAAGAGCGCAAAAATATTTAAAATAAAAAACTACATTAAATACCAAACTTTCAATAATACTTGCAATTCACATTCCACTTCTCCCCCACTGCTAAAACTATACAAAAACAAATAATGATACCTGAAGAAACTAGTTTTTGCCTATTCCAGTAATATGAAGCAGCAATCCATTGCATTTCTCAGACTAGAATTCACAATTGTAGTAAAACAAAAAATGCATGGAACAAACCAATTTTAGGGTGAAAGTGTGAAAACACACAATACAAGTCAGTAGCAATCTGTAAAAACTTCAGCACATACTGCTGACAACAATAACATTATGAAAAATGGCATTATAATAACCCAATCAAAATCAAACAGTTTAACACGACCACTAAGCAATTACATAGCTAATGCTTTTTTACTGCTTGTTGAGTCTGTTCCTTTTTTTTTCGATATTACCCTGGAGGCATTTTCAACAATCCACCTGTGGTTCATAATTTCTTCTAATGAGAGTCTTTTAGATGGATCAACCACTAAAAGCTGTAAACAAAGCATACAATTGTATTAATTCATACTGCAATGAAAGAACTTACATAATTGGTGCATGTGTACACACACATTCTCTCTCTCTGTCTACAGCAAAATTAATACAGAATATCACGACATTTCAACAACAATATTGCGGTTTCTTCTACTGAATGGAACTACAGCAGCACTTAGATTGCACTTACAGTTACTTCATTGGAACTAATACAACTGTTATTGTACAAAGATAGTAGTCATTTGAATGACCATACCCCATATGCCTGCACTTAGATTAAGTTGACATCATTAATTAAAATTAGTTTTACAAACCACAAACGTATTGGCCATGTAGTACTGTAGAAATTGGTTGGAGTAAAAATTGCAGTCCTCAGAGTAAAGTTGCCCCCCCCCCCCTTTTTTTTTGCTCCAAAAAAAGGAGAGGTAGAAAGAACAAGTAGTGTTTTAACATTTTGTTCAAAGTGTAAGGTTTTAAGTAAAAGATAATTAAGTACTTAATTTTTTCCTTAAAATTTCAAAACATCACAGGATGGATGCATGTCTATTTGCCGGAGGTCTACAACAATAAACTTTAATTTCCTGAAAAGATAAACTAAGTACGGCTTTCAAACGTGCTCAATTGACAGCAAACCACCTCAGAATTTGAGTAGTTACGTGAATAACAGATATTAATATTTCTGGGTAAAAACTAATCTAAATCTTTGGCCATATACACATGTCCACAAAAATGCCATTTTTAAATTCCCTGAGTTTTCCCAGTTTTCCAGCCAGGAATATAAAAACCTTAAAATACCATTTCTTTTATCACTGACAAAACAAATATGCCATAGGCGAAATTGCATTAAATTACATTGCAACATACCAAGCAAGCAAGGCCAACATTCAATTCAGCCCATTGATATTTCTCGCGATACACACTGTTGACATCACAAACACACAATTAATTTTGTACACATAGGCCCTGTGTCACTTGTCAGAATAAATAAATACACATAGATGAAATGGAATGGAGGTTCCTTTGATGTGGGCATATCCATTCTCTTAATGGTTACCCTAGGGTTTTGTGTCTGATTGGCTACAGCATGCTGCGAAAGGTTCCTTTACAGGTTATGCTGTCGGCTCGCAAGTAAATTACCATGCGCCGACTGGTGAATGGCGCTCCGACAAGTTGTTTGCTGGTGTATGTCGCTAGTGTTTGCGGAATAAGCTGCTAATTCACATCTGCATTCTTATTAACTCTGTGAGAAAGATGCATTACTGCCAGTTAACAAACTTAAAAATTGAGATCATAAAATGCATATGCTCATAATTATATTATCCTGTATTCGCACAGCTAAACATTTTTGCAGTGTAATAATTATTTAGTTTCCCTGACCCAACTGAAAATCCCTAACTTTTACCTTTTTTTCCTGTGAGGAGACATCCTGATATAGTATGGCTCCATGAATGTCAGTAAATAAATACCTTAATTCGACTGAATTGCAGATTGGCGGATATTGTAGATAACAGAATGTTCAGAAATACTAATCCGATTATATCCCTGTAAGGACTGCCAATCAGCGTTTATGGATTTTCTGGTTCATAGACCATTACTTTAGTGACTTCTATCTTAATGGTTATAAAATGTACATTGTTAATTTTACAAAAATGCATGAATGTTGACATTATTGTACCAGTCAAAATTAATCTGTTTCATTATGTTTGACATCTTATGCGAGGGGTAAAACAAATTCGGCATGTGACAATACAGTGTGTTGCGGGCACAGGACTCGAACCCGCACACTTAGATGATGGTGCGCTGTCCTGGAGCACTTGCGGTGAGGGCAGCTAGGGAGTAGCGAGGGTAGCAGAAGGCATCCCTGTATGTCTGCCAGACGCAAGGTATAAAAGGCAGCTGGTGCATGACGACACCCTCCACTCTTTGACCCATTCTGCCAGTACCACTTCGTGGTCACATCGACGCAGGAGGTCGGCGCGAGCAACACTGCATAGTGAGCAGAGAAACTGACGTCTTGGAGAGACATGAGCAGATAAATCAATTACACGACGACAACACATCACGAGACGGAAGAGAGCCAGCCCATGTCGTTAATTACCAGTGGTAAGTAGATATTTGGTTCTGGGTGCAGGATAGGTCCGGTGCCTATAGAAATATTTAAATATTTAGGTAGCCCCTGATGGCAACATCTCATTTTTACAGTTCAAAATAACAGCGGAAAATATTGTGAGTAGGCCGTAATGGTACGGTGTTGTTTTATAGAGTGAGATGGCAACTGAAAGCAACTGTTTGCTAGGCGAAGCTTGTCACTCTCTCTCTTTCTTTGCCTCTTTCACACTTGGGAAGTTTCATTTCGCTAGTAAGCAACAATATTATATATGTTTTCAATTGTAGCATATTTCATACTTATTACAGCAAAATAATGACTTTTGAATTTCTAATTTACAACTGAAAAGAGATTTTATTGTTTGAATACTTATTTTAATATATTTAGATATGATGGCACAGTTACCTAGATAAGTTGGCATGACATGGCATGTTTGCTTTTTGCCAAATGAAGTGTAATTAATTCTTACTCCGAAAAATACTTCAAATTACCAAATCACGTTTGTAGACATTGTGTTTTTTTAAACTTACCTAGGCAAGTTACGATGTTGTGATAAATCTGTGTTTCCACGGCAGTAATAAATATACTGTGACGTGCATTTCGTTAATCATTGCGTCTGTGAAATGGCGTGCCTTTGTGCATCGTGGTCGATACACTGGCCCTGTGTGCGTGATTTCAAACATTTGATTAGCACTATCTATATGTTTTAACTGTGAACTGTTTTTATGACGAAGTTAATTATTTACACACACATCTGTTTATTTATCACAACATTGTACCTTTGCCCTAAGGGGTTTGAAACACAGTCGTGTAACATAATTTGCCACAATCCCAGAAGAAAAATACTAAGCTCAGCCCAATAAATTTCAATAAACCTAATAAATAGTAAATAGCAATAAATATAAATATGAGCAGAATAAAAGTTACCATAGGCTTATTTGTGTGCATGTTCACTGCTAAAGTTTGAATGACAAAAGTTAGCAACACGAAATGCGTGCTTGAATTTAATGTGCCTTTTTCGTTTGACTGGTTGTTCGTTTTAATATTTATTCTAACTGAGAACGTCCTTTTAAAGAAATAACCCCAACACATATCAATAACAAAAGGATAATTAGTACATCCCTTTACCATGCAGTTGTAACAGTGTTAAACACAGTCGCTGCAAAATACTAACGTTAATTACATGTATTGTGCTATGTCGTGGAAAACAAATATGTTAATGTAAAATAACCACAAGAACTGTTGTAAACTCAGGCATTTTTAAAACATCATAAAGCTGACCTAAATAATGTTAGAGACCTAAACTATGAATATTTATACAGAATGGTTTTTGAAATGAAAGAATTATTTGAAAAGCTGTAAACACTAAACAACAAATTTAACAGGTGTAAAAGTAGAATTCACATTTCAATGTTTATGTTTAGGTGCAGCAAAAGTATACGAACACACGTACACACACAATGAAATGTAAACATTGATTTTGACAGATGCTACATGGCAGTCACATGGCAATGTTTGTTTACATTTGGCAGAAGGATAAGAAACGGGCCTACAAGTAGATATTTAGCAAGGCTCCGAGAAAGTTGCTTTCAATAGGGAATGGACTATAGCCTTCCTTTATGGATACTTTTTATGCAATAACAAATACCTAAAAATAATAATAATAATAATAATAATAATAATAATAACTATAAACGATGGCACATGTAACAATGTGACAGAGGTAAAACATGCACATCAAATACAGTTTTGCACCACACATAATTGTTTGCAGATGAAGGATGGTTGCTGGAACGTTCAGCGCATTAAAAGACATTTGTCAAGCATGGTGCGGTATTCTGTACAGACATTGCGAATTTCATTCCGTAATTCTTCTTGAGGCGCGAACAACCAACTAACTCACAAATACCGGTGGTGCTAAACTTTTTTTGAGGTGTGTACTAGTTTTCTGAGGACCAAAAACAAAGTCACAACAATACAAGGAGAACTTTCCTAGAACGGTGGAAAAAAACTAAAACAGTAGGCTGTACGAGATGGCATGAAGCAGAAGTGCTAAAAACCAGCATTCATTTTTGAAAAAAATTTTTATAACTATTTTATATACACTCTCTGACTTCACACAAATTTCCCTGACTCTTCCAGATTTTCCCCGGCACTAGCTACCCTGAATAGTTACTCTAATAGGACACAGGAAAATAAACAGTACAAATTAGAGAAAATGTTTCCAATCTCCAGAGTTGCACTTTCTCTTTGAGATGCCTACAGAGGAGGATGAGGCAAAAAAGGAAGGAGGGGGAGGGGAGAAAGTGAAAGTACAACATTTTTATAATAGATAGAAATTTGGGTTATGTTTTTTCTCTGATCCCACATTCTGTCTCCCTATAATGCCTCTCCATCTTCCTTCTCCAGTTGTCTCCCATAGCTTCTATTTTATGTTTGAATGAAGAAGCTACTCTTACAGTAGGATGGCACGTGAGCCTTTCCCATATTGGTGGAATGAATGCAGACTTGCGGCAAGAACTACACAGTTTGTTGGTTGAAATGGAAGTTGAGTATCATTCTATTATATGGCTGCAATGTACTGACGCCATCGGCTGAGATACGAGACGAACGATGACACAAATACTTACTAGTAATTTGGGCGCCAGCGGTGCTTCCCAATCACCGCACTATTGAGACTCAGGGTTCTCAGGGATGTTGTGGGTTCTGTGTGTCCGTCTCACCCGCGCAAACTTACAAACACGTTGGCAATACTAAACTTTTAATAAAAATCACTGAAATAAACAATTGATAAAACATATGTGGCTAGGACACTGTTACTACTGAATAAAAATTGAGTTCACTGTAGACTTGTTTTTATTGATATTGTTCATACACATCAAAATGCCAATGAAATGATTATTTCGGTCATGACTAGCCAATTCCGCTTGGGTCTCCCCAGCCCGTAATTAAACTAGCGCACGCCTAAATGGATGATCTCACCGAGGTGCGTGAAAGCACAACCTTAACAAGGGAAGAGGGCCGACAGCTGCTAAGGTGAACTGACAGTTTTTCCCGGAAGACAGGACAAGGTGAATTACAAATGAAAACCTTTAATACACATTAACACGCATGATTACTCGGCATCACAAACGCAAACTCGTCGGGGCTCGCCCTCCAGCAAGTGGTTAGTATGGTGACGGCCTATACGCAGAGCCAGCTAGGATGGGAATAATTGCACCGTACACTAATTACACAATTACATAGACCCTTGAATGATACATGAAATAAGATGGGACACGAGATGAATATTCACAATAAACACAAACACATGTGTGAAAACAAGCTTAGTTGGCACAGATGCAGCCGGATTAAGTTAGTAGCGGACCACGTGGTGCAGGTGAAATTGCAATATTTCTGCGTGGAAACAGCAAACTAAATTCAGATAAAATATTATTCGTGTTGAGCATGTGATTCTCTTGATGCTTAGCGTTGTTACAGGCTTGTAACATGCCTTATCGCGGTGAAGTCAAACATTACTGTGACCGCGTGGTCAAGTACAAAAAGCATCAATTTACGTGAAAAATACATTGAAATCTGAATGAAAAATACATAGAACCCTGAAATAAATTATTGCACATACGATGTTATATAAATAAGCTCTTAAAGCGCAATGATGGCGTATGCAAAGACTTTGCTTCAGTCGGCCATGTGGTTATACGAGATGTTGCCGTAAAATATTCAAACACGAAAATTACCCTCAAATACATACAGAAAAACAAAGCTCTTAAAATTGTGTGTAGCAATTATGCAGATGTTTCACTGAAATGCCATAGACATAGGCAGATGGCATCTGATTCAAAATGTGCAGGTTGCGTGACCTCTGCGACATCTTCGTCCTCCTCCTCCTCGATTAAGTTAAAAATACCAGAAGGGCGTAAGAATGAGTAAAGCGGAAGCATAATGCTGGGGAAAATGTCTAACAAAAACGTTCGCAAGCAAAGATTTACCTGTAAACTACATTGACTATGGAAACCTAAATCAGTAAACAAAAGTTGTAGTGCTCGTGTGACAAGTGTCTTACCTCGCCAGCTCTCTTCGACAGACTGTCCAGATACAAGTGTTGCACGGATCTACCATGGCCACCTACGGGGTTCACATAAGCAGAAGTGCTATGCACTCCAAGTGGAATATTTTTTATTTAAAATAAAATGGCACAAATTAAATTAGATATTGTTTTACATTTCTATAACTTTTTTTTATGAATTTTTGTATTATTTTAATGCCTCTTTGTGATGGTGTTCATGCTAGAATATTAAGTGTTCTTAATCTCGGTGCCACTGGCACTTTGAATATTCATAACCAAACAATTAAAATTAGTACAAACACTTTAAAACATTTAAAGACATATTAAACACTATAAAGACAATATAACACATTTTACCCTGAAATTAACATTTATTCGACAGTTCAAAATTATCAGCCTCTTCACGCACATGCGGGACACGTGAGTGCAATCATGGGCTCTAGCACCACTGGCTGTTAGCCGGCATCAGTACATTAATACTTCTTGTTCCAAGTGTGTAGATAACCACCTTTCATCCACAGTTTCATCAGCCAGTTCAATTTACAACACTTACCACAAGCACATGGTTCATTTTAGTATCTTGCTGGTCCTAGTGAGCCAGGGCTTGTTCTAAACTGCGGAGGCTAGTACACTTTTCAACACCATCATTAGGCCCATTGGTTAGCTATTGGTTCAAGGGCCTGGATGAGTGAGAGTTGCAAAGAAAATAAACTAGCAATAAATTGCCTGGTACTTCTACTTCCATTCCAGTGATTCGTGATGATACAGCTTAACTGCAGGAGCTGATTACTCTAATCAGTAAGAGTAACAAATGAAATATTAACATTGTATAATTTGCAGTATGTATGATGTTATGATGATCCGCAGGATCGAACCAATGTGAAACACATGCTGACTAGGCCCTAGTCAGCGTAGTTAGTAAGTAAGTGTGCTACGTAACAGTTATGCTTGCTGTACTGTGCATCTCATCACCTCCAGGATGCAAGCAAGGTTTACAAGTGGCGAGTCTGCCAATATGGCATTCGTGTATGGCGTCTGCAATGAAAATGCTACTGCGGCTTGTGCGGAATACCAGTTACATTTTCCCAATCGCAGAGTTCCAAAGCAGAAAACATTTATCGCAGTGTTCCATGCATTGTGAGAGACTGGATGTCTTCCCAGTGTTCACATTGTTTACGAGCGAGCCATTGAACAGGATGTGGATGAACAAGAGAACATTATTGCCATGATACATTGCAGCAATCCACGCGCTAGTACATGAAGGATACACACACATCTTAGTGTTCCCCAGTCACGAGTATGGCAAACATTACATGACGAAGGCTTGTATCCATACTATGTCCATCGTATCCAGCCTAGATGTTTGTAATTGGCTGAATAACAACCAGCAGTTGTATGAGTACATTTATTCTGACGAAGCACAGTTCACCACAGACGGCATGATGAACACAATTAATGCTCGTGTTTGGTTGGACAAAAATCCACAGGCCACTTTGGAGGCCCATTTTCAACACCACTTCAGTGTAAATGTGTGGTGTGGAATTGTCTATGATCATCTTATTGGACAGTTCATCATTTAGGAACATCCAACAGGGAATGTGTATTCGCAGTTTCCAAAGGATGAAAGAAGATGCTAAATGGGGATTCTGGCTCACCTCACTTTTTCATCACAAAAATCAGCAATTTAATCCAAAAATAGAGCAATTATATCATTTTCAAGCTACTTTATCAAGTTTCCGAAGCCTCTTTAGAAAAAAAAAAAAAAAAGAGCAAGCAAATTTTCAATTTTTCCAAACTACGCATTCAAGATTTGTGTTACTTAAAAAACGACAAAGTTTAAGATAAAAACAAGTAAAATAAGCTAAAAATCAAATAAAATATTAAAAAAGATTCGAAGTGATAGAATTGATATATTCTTAAGAAAATTCTAGATCATAGATATATTTACCAATTTTCATTTCTTTTAAGCCTCTATATGCTATAAAAACTTATTTTTCATTTATTAGTTTCAAAGTATTTTTAACACACATTTTTACATAGCGGTCTGGTAATGAAACTTGAAACTTACCATCTAGAATACAATTAATATTTTTTTTTACCAAACTTAAGATTTAAAAATTTCAAAATCTATAACAGCAAACCACTTATTTTTTTGTAAATCTTGTAGTTTAGTCAATTGAAACGAATTGTTCAACTTCTTGAGCAGAGATTCCATTTTGATTTATAACAAAAAAAAGTTATAAAACATTTTTAAAAAAATCTTATATAAATTATTAAATAAAAAATGGAAAATCAAGGAAAGCAATGAAAAAATTATGGTTAAGTATTAAACATAGAAAGTTTTTCACCACATAGATATACAAAAGATAAGCATATTAACACCTGCAAAAATTGCATTTGTTTGTATACTATAAAACAATACAGGTTAAAGAATTAAAAAGTATTATGTGAATGTGGTAAATATGTTTCAAATGAATATCTAAAAAAGGATGAAAATATCAAATTACACAAACACATTTCAAATCTACAAGATAATTATTCAACAAAAACATGTGCAACATGTAATGAAAATAAGTCCACTGATTCATTTTATCCTCATAAAAACACAATTGATACTCTTACAACAGAATGTAAACAATGTTTTAGCTAATATTCTAGAAATCTTCATGAGTTAAATAAAGATGAAAGGAAAGAGAAAGTACTATGTGAATGTGGTAAATATATTTGTAATGAATACCTAAAAAGGCATAAAAATAGAAAAATACATAATAGAAATAAAATGGTTAGAAATAAATTAATATAAGAAAGTTAAATACAAGCAATTTCATTATTTTCAATAACTTTACTTCTTATTTTTTATTATTAAATTATTTTCCATTCAAATACAACAAAAAAAATGGAGACTTCTAATATAACTAGTAGGTTGAGTGAAATGAGAGTTTGCAAGTTGCGAGTTATCGCAAAAAATTTAATTTATTATACCAAGAGCATTAAATGAACATAGAAAAAGGAGTTTTTCAAATTTACCTTTTTCAGCTTACAAAATAACATATAAAATAGCTAAAAAGAATTTAAAGAAAATATTTCCTTTTTCAAATAATATATTTGTAAAAACAAGAGATTAGAGTAAGTGGGTAAATTAATGGCTAACAAAGAATAATTTTACAAATTTTCCTTTAGATGATGCTAATATCAATGAATTATATAAACAAGATAAAAATAAATTGAAATATATATTCCCCTATTCTACTTAGGTATTTGTAAACAAAAGAAACACAAGAACTAATCAAAATTACATAGTAAAGCCCTTAAAGGCAGGGTATCAACATATAACATTGCAAATAGCTTCAATTTTTATGCAACCTTATCAATTTTTAACGTCAGTAAAAAATAAGATATTTGAAATAATATGCCATAATCCTAAGACATTTAGGGGTTAAAAACCAACATTAAATTATATACCAATTGCCGGAAACAAGAAAACATCCATGTAGAATTATTTACATTTCAGTCATATAATCACACAATATTAAACAAAGGAGAAATTTTAAAGATTTATAAAATTATAAAACAGGAATTACTTGTGCAATTATCTGAATTCCAAAGAAGAGGTTCAGGATGGACTTTAGATAAAATAATTGGAATAAAATTAGCTATAAACAAGTATAATCCATTAAATGGAACATCATATATTGAACTATCAGAAGCAATTAAGAATAAAAAAGCATGCATAAATGTGAAGAATGATGATCAACATTTTTTTTCGACAATGAAATATGCACTGTTTCCAGCAGACCAAAATTTGGACAGCTTAACTAAATATAAGAATGTGGGGCTTAATATTGATAAAGTATTAGATAAATATGAATATCCAATAAAAATTGACTACATATCAAAGATAGAAAATCAAACTGATATATTTATAAATGTACACTCTATTGAAAGTAACTAAAGTTTATCCACTAAAACTTACTATAGGCTGTTCACGGTAAAGTGAGCACTTTTAAAGGCCCAGCTAAATTTTCCCTTTCAATTAATTTATACCTTTCCGCCACTTTTTAATGTAAACAGTGCAATATGACTAATAAACACAGTGTATACATTTCATCACTCTTAATTGTTAACGTCTGAGACTGCAATAAAAAATATTTATTAGGGGTTAATGCCTTTTTGTGAGGGCCTTAAAAAATGCTCACTTTACCATGAACAGCCTATAAAAATAAAAAGGATAAGAATATAAATTTACTTTATTTCAAAATAATAACTCACATTACTGTTGGATTAAAGATTTATCAAGGATGCTTTCAATGCAAAAAAGATAATCATAACTGTAAAACTTATATATGTGATATGTGTCTTCAATTCTTTACATCTCAAGAAAAATTAAATAATCACACAGAAGACTGCTCAAAAAATGGATCAGTTAAAATCAATATACCTTCAAAAGGGAGGAAATATCTTTCAAGAATTACAAACAAACAATGAAAGTTCCTTTCACAATATATTGCAGATTTTGAATGAATTCTAAAGAAAATTTCAACCACCAAACCCAAGAGAATTAAATAAGTTTAATTTAATCAAAAAATATCCAATTTTAACTGAAAATGATATTAATAATGGTCTTAATAAAAAATATTTATGCATCCACTAATAAAAGAGGACAAAATATTATATAGAAAATAAACAAAATGCACTGTAAGCCAATTTGAATATACAAAGGATAATAAAAAGTACATCATGATCATATAACTGGAAAGTTCATTAACCCAGTATATAATAATTGTAATCTACAATTAAAATTACCCAATTTTGTTACAATTTATTTTCATAACAGCTGGATATGATGCTCATTTATTTATTAAAGAGCTGGGATATAATGATAAAAAATATAGATTTAATTGCAAATAATGAAGAAAACTTTATTACTTTTCGGAAAGTAACAGAAAATTTAAAAATGTGATTTATATTTAAATTTATGGCCAGTAGTTTACATAAATTATCATCTAATTTAAGTAGAGATCAAATGAAACATACACAAATGCATTTCCCAAAAAATAAGTAGATTTAGTTATTAAGAAAGGTGTTTATTCAGGAGATTATATGGACAGTTGGAAAAAATCTTAAGAAACTGAACTTCCAGCAAAAAGTGAATTTTACAATACATTAAATGAATCTAACATAAGGGATGATGACTATGAACATGCAAAACGTGTATGGGATCAATTTAATATAAAAAGTCTAAGTGAATATCATGACATATATTAAAAAAGCGATGTATTATTATTAGCAGACGTATTTGAAAACTTTGGAAATACATGCATAAATGCATATGACCAAGACCCCACATTGTATTTTATAGCACCAGGTTTATTGTGGGAAGCAATGCAAAAAATGACTAAACAAACATTAGATTTATTACACAATTTTGATATGAATGATAGAAAAAGGAATCAGAGGTGGAATATCACAATGTTGTAAGCGATATGTTAAAGCAAATAATAAATTTTATTGAGTAAAATTATTTAGCATATCTCGATGCAAATAATCTTAATGGATGGGCAATGTCACAATATTTAACATATGGAGGTTTTGAATGGTTTAATAATACAGAATTTAATTTAAAATATTGGACTAAAACTATATTAAATTTGAAGGATGATTCACCACATGGATACATATTAGAATATCCACAAGAACTACATAATTTACATAAAGATCTTCCATTTTGTTCAGAAAATAAGGTAGTTCCAGGAACAAATCAATCTAAATTATAAACAACTTTACATAATAAACAAAAGTATGTAATACACTATCGTGTTTTAAAACAGTGCCTAAATAATGGATTAAAGCTTACCAAAATACATACGACATTAAAGTTTAATCAATCTGATTGGTTAAAAAAGTATATAGATTTGAATACATCAATGAGGAGTACTGTTAAAAATTACTTCGAAAAAGAATTTTACAAACTGATGAATAATTCCGTGTTTGGTAAAACTATGGAAAATATAAAAATTGAGTAGATATGACTGATCTCAAATGAAAAAGTCTGTGATAAATTAGTAGCAAAAAGTAAATTTTAAAAAAGTACTATATTTAAAGAGAATCTTGTGGCTATACATATGAATAAAACAGGTGTAAAATTTAATAAGCCCATTTATGTTGGTATGCCAATTTTAGATCTATCAAAATAATTAATGTATGATTTTCATTATAAAGTGGTGAAACCAAAATATGGTGATAAAATTGAATTGGTCAATCATGATACGGATTCATACTTTTATAACATAAAAATGGAAGATTTTTACGAAGACGCGAAAACAATGATAGAAAAATTTGATACAAGTGATTATTTAAATGACAATATCTATAACATGCCACAAATAAATAAGAAAGTTATAGCCACGATTAAAGATGAATGTAATGGTAAAATAAAGAAAGAATTTGTTGGTTTAAGAGCAAAAATGTATGCATAAGAGTTGATGATAAAGAAAATAAATATCGAAAGATGTGAAAAAAAGTGTAGTTAATAAGAGAACAATTTGATGATTATAAGAATTGTTTGTTTAATGAAAAAATACAATATGGAACGACAAATTTAAAAAGGAGTGAGAAACATAAAATATATACAGTCGAAGTTAATAAAATAACGTTAAGTCCTTTCAATAACAAGTGAACTAGAAAATAAAATAGATGCAATATCATATGGATATCAACACACTTAATTTTAATTCATTTTCTGATATGTTATTATATTTCTATATTATGTTTTTAAAATCTTGAATTTCCAAATCAGGGCGACCACAAATTGCATGAAATAAAATTCCCTGACTTTTCCCTGTTTTCCAGACCAAAATTTGTGATTTTCCCTGACCTTTCTTGTAAATTAGAAAATTATCTTTGATACTTTGTGTTATAGTACTAGTATTGATGTAAGTGTAAATGTATGTGCACATGCATGCACACGACACCTTGTTTCATCTTACCAGTGGTGTATATGTTATGCCAAGTTAGTGAGCCATATTGCAGCAAAAATATGTAACTATACCAAGAACACATCATTAGATATTTACTGAACCGCTGCTACAAAAGCACATAGTTAAATTAATCTATGCAACAATAATTACAAAAAATTTTACTTAAAAAAAAAAATATATATATAGGAAATGTTTTTTTTCTTCGACTAAGCAAATTGTTCTTACACTACATTGTAACGAATCTGCGCATAGCTAAAATTTAACATTATGCTCTTCTGAAAGTGAAAACATGCAGAACATTAAAATGTACCTTACAGTAAACAAAACCAACATTATTTTTCAACCAAACAGTACCTTATGCTCACTGTAACACATGTGCATTAGTATTAACTAGAGATGGGATGAACCCAGATTTTGGAACCGAACTGAACTAGAACTTAATCCAGAATATTTGGATTGAACCGAACCTTTGAATTTGTACACAAAGTAAACTTGAACTGAACTATGCCATAGTTCGCCGAACTCTAACTAAACTCGAACCGAACTTAAAAAATATCTTATCCTCACACATATGCTTTCATAGTTTAGCCTTAAATTGGTGTGTGTGTCATATATATATATATATATATATATATATATATATACACACACACACACACACACACACACACACACACACACACACACACACACAAAAAACAAATGTGTAGAACCACCTTAAAAATACAGTGGATTATGGATGCTAAACAGTAGACCCTAATCAGTGGTCCTGTCGATCATTTTAGCAGTGTTGCTCACTCAAGTAATAGGAGTTTTGTTACTGGACCTCTGGACTTGGCTACAAAGTGGAAAGTGAAAACAACATATATACATACAACCTTCATAATTCATCCTCTATTCAAGTATAAAACACAAACACACCAAAACAACCACATTCACAATTTCTTGTCTAATTATTTAAACATATGGGCCTAAAATAACAGTAAACAAATATATTATGCACGCACGCACGCACGCATGCACGCACACACACACACCACCTGCTCAGTTTCACCACTAATAGTTCCAAAATGTAATGGCCAAATGTTTCCTTAAGTGGAAAAAAAGAAACACAATTAACATAATATTAACTTTTGGTTTTTATAGATTTGATTGATATGATGATTTATCATAATTCATGACACTGAGAAATGTATCTTTTTATAGTCCATTTACCATTGAAAGCAACTTTCTCGGAGCCCTGCTAAATATCTACTTGCAAGCCAGTTTCGCTGAGAGAGAGAGAGAGAGAGAGAGAGAGAGAGAGAGAGAGAGAGAGAGAGAGAGAGAGAGAGAGGAGAGAGAGAGAGAGAGAGAGAGAGAGAGAGAGAGAGAGAGAGAGAGAGAGAGAGAGAGAGAGAGAGAGAGAGAGAGAGAGAGAGAGAGAGAGAGAGAGAGAGAGAGAGAGAGAGAGGAAGAGAGAGAGAGAGAGAGAGAGAGAGAGAGAGAGAGAGAGAGAGAGAGAGAGAGAGAGAGAACTTGCTCAGCAGACAGTTGCTTCAAAATTGCTCTCGCTCGATAAAACAACGCCGTACCATTACTGACTACTCACAATATTTTCCGCTGTTATTTTAAACTGTAAAAATGAGATATATTGCCATCGGGGCTACCTGAACATTTAAGTATTTCAATAGGCACCGTTTAATTTACAAATAGTATACTAAAAAACTAGGTTAAAATAATATTTTAACCGTGTACTATTTCTTACCGGCCGTTGCCAACAAGTCGCTGCTCTCACTGTTGTTAATTCATATTTAAAAAGAAATAAATATTACAAGTTATAGACGATATAAAGGTAAAGTTTCATTTATTCAATAATACAGTACTCTAGTGTGATATATTTGTGGAATGCAGGTTATTGAAAAAACCAGTTGACATGTTTTGCCTAGTGTGTTTTTTCAAATGTTGACTTTCATTAGTCGCTTCCAATCGGGAATGGACTATAGTCGTTTTAGACATGGTATGTGAAAACCACAATTTGCAACATAAAAAAAATGTTAACTGAAAACATCATTTTTAAAAAACTCAAACAGATCACTATTTTGTATACAATCTTTTAAATAAAGAATAGCACCTAGTTTTACACACTATAGAATTCAAGATATAATGCTGTCATCACTGCTACAAAAACAATAATCAAATATGATTTGGTCCATAATTTTTGTTGTGTTGCATTGTTATTTTTCAACTTCTTTGAACTGAAGTACCGTATTTACTCATGTATAGAGCACACCATGATTTTTGCAACAAGTTCCAGGGGAAAAACTTTTTTTTTTCTTCAATTTGTGTGGCGTTGTTAGTAAGTATGTAAAAAATTATTTTCTTATTTTAAATTGATTTGTGGTGATTGCAACATATTTGGAAAATATTAAAAACATTGCTCTTGCTAATACAACAATGTATTAGCATTGATGCAAACTAAATTGTACTTCCAAAGTCCCAGCAAAAAAATACTCCCTATACTACACTTTTAATATATACAGTTGTATAGCTGGGTTTCTCTATGGTGTGAGGTGCCTACACTACATATAAGAAGGGAGGTAGAGAAACAAGAAAAATTAAAAATAAAAAAATAAATAAAAAAATACATAAAAATTAAAAAAAAAAAAACATCCCCTATCTGCAAAAAAAAACAGGCTGGCCGAGTGGAGAGGTGATGGGTTTCTCCATTAGAGTTTTGTTGGTGCTAAAATATGGCGGGAAAAATTCAAAAAGTGGGTCACTGACGCGACATGACGTTGCTCGTAAACCTCTCACAAATTTAAGGATGTTGATTTAAAGAAAATTTACAAAACACCTGTTTTATTAATACATGCAAACTATCAAATCCTAACCATTTTACATCAATTTTAATACCTTTAGTTTTTAAGGCTTTTTCATCCAAATATTCATCAGAACAGTTTGTTTATATAATTTTGTATTCATGAAAACTACCATTTATTTCTTCTCTGTTTTTATCTTTTAATTTTTAAGTTGCTACATCACAATTTAAAACCTCAAAAATGGTAAACAATTCTGTTGTCTAATTAGGAGTATAACACATTTAAAAAAAAAGTTTATTTTTGCTCACACGGACAATATAGCCAACTTTATCTTTCAGTTCATTATTCATATAAGTTTGATATACATTTTTTTCATTTTTCATATTAACTTCAATTGGTTTCATACCAGTAGTAGTTCTATGTTTGGTATTATTGTATTCTTTTACTAAATCATCTAATATATTAATACATTTATAATTGACATTTAAAGCAAATTTCTTTCAAATTTTATTCTTCATTGTATGATTATATCTCTCTACAACACTGGCTTTAAGTTCACTGAATGTACAATAAGGATTGGTGTTATATTTTTTCATAAAGTCTTTAAATATTTTATTATAAAGTTCAGATCCGTTATCGCTTTGAATATTACGCAATTTTATTTTTATCAATATACTTTTTAAAGCATTTGCTACATTTTTAGCTGTTTTATCTTTAATTTGTATAGCAAATGCAAATTTTGAAGGGGGAAAAAATGACAATTGTCATAATATACTTGTAACCATTGTTTATATGTGATGTACATAAATTTCCGGTATGCATCTCAACAAGATCAATTTGTCATAAATCATCAATACCATACAAAATTACATTTCTTCTTGGAAAATTTTTTCATGCAGGTTACCTTCTCTTACATTGAACAATTTTTTTTTTAAAGGTAGATTTATTCGAATTACATATAGAACATTTACTTTTCTGAACTAATCGTCCATTTTTAGTATTTTCATTTTTTATATTAGTATTTTAGGTGACTTTCTTACACTTCAAACACAAAATATTCTCCATTTAAAAGAAAAATGAAATTTACTCTTGATATTTAATGAATACTCCTATTGTAGTCAACAGCCATCATCATATTCTGATATTTTATTTATTTTTTATTTTAAAAGTTAAAATATTGCCTCCCTTAACATCAAAAGGCTTACTATAATTTATTATTGTAGATCCTTTAATAACAGTTACACTACCATCAGGTAAACTAGGATTAGAAGTAATTATTTTATAAATAGTACAATCCATAAAAAAAAGTAAAGAAAATTGAATTATTATCCAAGAGAAAATTTTTTTTTATTCCACTTTACAGGTAAATGTGAGACTTTTCTTCCTTACATTTTTCAACTTTTGAGTTAACAGGTGTATCACAATAATTAAAACCTGATTGGTTTAAATTTTGTAATTTATCAGCTATTTCTTTATCAAAATATCGTTTATTGACAGCATCTCTTCCATCTGTAGGATCAGCCATACGATATAGAAGAGAAACATAAACTTTTGTATAAAAAAACACTTTCTTAGTTGATCTTGTAAAGTAGAAACAATGATATTTTATTTTGAATTTACATACCTTTTCAATGCATAATCAGAAGCTATAGTATTGTATTTTGAATTTACATCTTTTTTAAATACCTTTTTTGTATCATTTATCCGTTCTATGTAATCGGCAATAGTATTACTGAATCATAAATGTATATCTTCTTTTAAAGCATAATTCACAATTTGTTTATTAAAAAATCTTTTATTGACAGTGTCTATCGTCTCTACGATCATCTATATTAACAACTCTATGCCCTAAAAAAGAAACATAAGATTTTGTAGTTTACTTTGTAAATCAGAAACACCCATTGCATTGTGAATCTACATATATTTTTTAAAGCATAACTTCTAGTGTCATTTAATAATAAAGAAATTATATCATTAAACTTAAAACTATTAGAAAAAAAGGTGTCCACGTAAATGTCCACATATAACAGAATTAAAATTCTGAATTCGATTATCATTGTAAAAACATTTCCTTTTCAAAGTAATTAATTAAATTAGTAGGAATATTGCCTCCAAATGAATCAAAATAGTAAATATTATTTTCTTTAAAATAGCAAACCCAATGAGTACCAGGACTTGAAATGTCGAAATTAACCACAGCACATTCATTTTTCAGCATTATTTTAGGTAACTCATCAATCATATACACATTTCTGAAATTTTTAATATTTAGTGTTTTTACATATTTTTCAATATCAATATTGCATTATGGTGTTATATCCAAATTTTTTTTGATCTTCCGCTTTTTGCAACTAAACCACTTCCTAATTTATTTTCCATTGCTAAATTGTGTCTCTGTTTTTCTTCTAATCTTTTTTTTTTTTTTTTTTTTTTTTCGTTTGTTCAACAGAATTATAAATTGCAGTAGCTCTACCAGCTAAAGCTCAAGTGCACCCAAATTAGAATTAAAATTGGTAAAATACCTCCATGATGTAAACCACTTCCTGATTTTAAATTTAATATTTTTTTGAGTGTTTGTATTGATAAAATTAATAAGAAACCTTTACCTTCTTTCAATTTTTAATTTTTTCTCTCAAGTTGATCTTTCGTAAAAAAAAATCTATACCCAAATCTCTTGATTGATCAATAGGTATATCAAAAGTTATCTTCATTTATAAGTAAAAAAAAAATATACGAGTTAATTAATAAAACATTTTAATTCCCCATCCTGATTTTCTTTTTGTAAACATAGTTGAAGCAACAACAGCAGCTGCAATTTTTTCACCAATTGGTGTAATTTTATCTAACATAATTTCTTATGCTTCGTTTTTTTTTTTTTTTTTTTATCAGCTTCATGTCTAGATTCTGAATCTTTATGATCTCTATAAGCAGTATTGTGATATTTACAGGAGAAATAATTCTTTTGGGTGTGTGTGGCACTAATTTTAATTGCACTTTTATATGCTGTTCATAAATTGTTTCATAAAATTGCTAATTATGTTTTCCTACTACAAACTTCAATTGGCGTTTATTGCGTTTTCAGGATAATTTCCTCAGAATGCGGCATTGGTTGATAAAAAAATTTCTTTGTAATTTTCATAATCACCATCAGTGAATTTATCTTCAAGATCTCCTCATATTTTTTTCCTAACAAATTAGAAAGGCCTTCTCTTGATATATTCTTTATCTTTAACAAATAGTTTATCATATTTATCATTACTTCTGTATCACCAATGTTAAAAATTTGTCTATCTCTACGTAATCCATATGGTGCTTTAACAATTATTCTTTCTGCAATTTCTTTTCCGAGATTTATAGTAGAAACAGATGCAGAGTGCATCAATTTTTTTATGGGTACAATTCCCATTTGCTCTTTTAAATCAGGCGCTTTTTAGAACAATTCTGTTTCAAATTTGTTTCTTCAGGAGTAGGAGGATAATCTAAACTTTTTGCTGCAACAGGCACTAATGCTGTTATTAAATTATTTTCTTCACTTACTTGTTCTATTTATTATTTTTCTTTTTTTACCAATATTACGTAATTCATCAATTAAAGGTATCCCTATTTTATATTCTTTCCATGATGCGTTTTATATTTTTTATATCTTTCAAACAGTAATTTAGCTTCAGAAACTCCCTTGGATTCATTCATTTATATACAAATTTTTTTACATATATATTAATCTTTTTACTTATAAATGAGTTATAAAAGTATTGCGAGTTTTGAGAGAGAAACTTTTCCCCCCAACTGATCAAACTAGAGGAAATTTAAATATTTACAATAATAGAATCTAATTTGATATTCCTATAGGAGATGGGTTTTCTTTTCCAAATGATGCTTATGTTTATGAACAATACCGTTTACTAAAAAGAGATAAAGAAGGAAATGAGGCAAAATATGATGAATCAGATACTATTGATGTAGGTTCTAATTTTTTTCCTTTTCAGTTTTCTAGAGTAGAAATCTCAAAACATTGTTGTATTATTGAAGCTGTTGATAATCCTGGAATAACATCGACAATGATGAATATTTTCTTAAGATCACCAAGTGAACAAAATTATTTAGAAGTTACTGGTGTTGATAATAAATTATGGGAAAAATCTGTTTATAGTAATAAAAAAAATGAAATAATCTATCCATTGAGATATATGTTTGGTTTTATTAGAGATAACAATGAAATTTACTGGAAAGGTGGTTATAAAATTACTTTTTTTCATAATCGGATCACAATTTTTTATTTGTTTATCAACCTAAGAAAGAGGATGATTTGCTTGGTGATTATGTTGACCCCGGTAGAATTGTTATTCAAAAATTAGAAATTATGTGGCCTATTGTTGAATACAAATCTAACACAGCCCTTGCAATTGAAGAAAAATATACAAAAACCCTAACGTTCCTATTAATTTGAATATTGGCAATTTTTGGAAAAAGAAGTTCCTGCTGATTCAACTGTTTTTAACTTTGATATAAAATACCAGTTTAATAATTTACAATTTGACGTAGCAGATTTTGTAATTGTAGGATTTCAAATCAATAGAAGAAAAAAAGTGCTGACACACATCTATTTTTGATCACTGTAATGTAAGAAATATTTATGTTAAAAATGGGAGAAATGAAATTTTTCCAAAAGAAAATTGGAATTTAGACATTGAAAATGGCCTTTGTGATAAAATGTTTATTGCTTATTATGATTTTAGAAATTCAAAAACAAAACTAGATACTGTATACAGAAATAATGAGCTATATTATAAACCAACTAAGAACTTTGATGGAGGTGCCAATTATTACTCATTTTGGGGCCGAAGATCGATATATGTTATTGATTGTTTATATAGAAAAACTACTGTAGCTAAAGAAAAAACAAACATTAAAATTTGTGTCGACTTTAATAAAGCTGTTGAAGAAAAATCAATGTGTAATGTTGTTTTAATTAGTAAAAGAAATCTAATTTATGATTATTTGAAAGAAAGAAATACTGAAGATACATAAAATTTTTATATTATTGAATGGAAGAAACATCAAAGTGTTTTGATAGTTTAACACAAATTTTTAGATGTATTGTTAAGTTATATAATCAAATAAAAAATAATTTTCTTTAATCTAAATGAGTTTTTCTTTTTCTTAGTAAATTTTTCTTTATAAATAAAATGGACTCTTATCTTTGTAGTTTGACTAACATTTTAAAAGGTGGTAGTTTGGTGATGGTTCAAAGCTGCCTTCCTATAGATTAGATAATGTATCTGATGAAATAAAAGAATCGGTTTACAAATTTCATTCAAATTTACAAGACTTACAATTATCACTCTTAGATAACATTGACGATAAATATGCACTTTGAGAAATAGGTGATGACTTTGAGAAGACAGAAGAAGTTTCTAAAAAAATAGTACAACTTAGAATATAAACTATAATGAATAAAACATAATATTAAATTTCATTTTAACTTAAAATTGCTTGATTTTGGCTTAAAGTGTATAAATCATATATGTTTTGATTGAATTTATAAAAAAATATTTTGTTTCTCAAACAGATTCATCATTTGCATTGTAACCAAATTCCATCATCTGAATTTTCTGTATTAGAATGTTCTAAATCATCTGAAACAGCTGAATCATAAGCAGGTTCGTCATCTGAACTATCTGTGTCTGAATGTTCCAAATCATCAAAATCAGCTGAATCATAGCCAGATTTGTCTATAAGTTTTAAATACTCAATTTCATCTATTTAGCATTCAGATTCGTAATCTTCAATTGGAAGTCCATCATAATCTGATGACGAATCTTCAATTGAAAGTCGGTCATAATCAGATGACGAATCTGTATCTGGGAATACATTAATTTTGAATTTTTTTAATATGATTATTAATAAGATATAAATTCTATAAAGAAAAAATATCTTTTGGATCCATCGACAAGCCCAATTTGAAGCGGAATTGTCCCATAATGCATAAATTCTATTAATTTGAATCTTTAATATTTTGTTTGATTTTTAGCTTACTTTGCTTGTTTATAGCTTAAAGTTTGTCGTTCTTTAATTAACACAAATCTTGAACGTGTATTTTGAAAAAAATACAAATTGCTTGATTTGATATTTATTTTGCTTCTTTTTAGCTTAAATTTGCTGTTTTTTAATTAATACAAATCCTGCATAAAGATTTTTTTTAAATTGAAAAATTTGCTCATTTGTAGCTTAAATTTCCTTGTTTATGAGAGTTGAAGATTTGAGTCAAAAGAGGCTTCTAGAAACTTGAAAAAGTAGCTTGAAAACGATAAAAAGTTACTTGAACCAAATAAAAAAGTTACTTGAAAAACAGTAAAAAAAATTGCTTGAAAACTATAAAATTACTTTATTTTTGGATTAAACTGTTTGATTTTTCAATGAAAAAGTGAGGTGAGCCAGAATTCTCATTTATCATCTACTGACGAATTGCGGCAATTATTAGAAGATGTACCTTTGGCAACACGGCAACGCGTGCACTTCCAACATGAAGGTGCTCCACCCCATCTTGCCTGTCAAGTCCAAACATACATTAATGAACAATACCCAAGTTGATGGCTCAGTCGTGATGGCACGAGACAGTGGCCAGCAAGATCACCTGATCATAACCCCTTTGGATTATTGCATTTGGGAGCGAATGAAAGATCTTGTTTACCAAGAAAAGATTGAAACATAAGATGCACTACCTCGTATTGGTGATGCTACAGCACACATCAAAGACAGGCAAGCACTGCTTCGGCGAGCAATGTACGCAGTGCACATGCATGTGGCAAAATGCATTGGCACCAAGGGTAGTGTGTTTGAACACCTGTAAATGCTGATTACCTTCTGCAGCACTACCATATCAATTACCCAGTGCACTGTAACCAGATCATATGTGTTTTTCATCTGCTAATATCAATGTAATGTTACTTTCGCTACACACTTAACAAAAAAAAATTTTGATACACATCACCCTACCTTTGAGATTAAGTCCTTGGCACCTTCAGAAACATGTGGAGGGCAAATATAATAGCCTCTTCGTATCCTGTTGTAAGTCTCCTCATATGAAGGTGTTTCAAAAGGCGGATGACCAACAAGAAATTCATAGCACAAAACACCCAGGCTCCATAGATCAACTTTCTCGTCGTGTGTTTTGCCTTCAACCATTTCTGGTGGCAAGTAATCCAAAGTACCACAAAGAGTTGTTCTCCTGAAATTCACACTTGAGTTTCAGCAGTGCATCACAAACTTTAAAAAAATTAAGAGTGTGCAATTCAATTAAACATTTTAATAAAATAAATTAATAAAATATTTAATAAATAATTTAAACATTTGTTACATAAAATTAACTACAATGATGAGTCATTCCATGTCAATCCAGCAGATTAAAAAAAAAAATTGTACCTGACCATTTCAGATTGTAATAATGCTTTATTTATAGTCATATCCCTAATATTATATAATTATATAATATTTTCATATATAATTTTGTTACACTTTTTTTGAGGAAGTGATTATGTTTCAATAAATAGTTCAAAATTTGCAAACAATATGGAAACCACAGTGTAGCATTGCAGCTCTATATGTATGTGTGTGTGTGTGTGTATGTATATATATATATATATATATTTTATATTATATATATATTTTAATATATATATATATATAAAGAGAGAGGGAGGAAGAGGTAGAGGGAGGAGGAGGGAGAGGGGAGGGAGGGAGGGAGGGAGGGAGAGGGGAGGGAGAGAGAGGGAGGGAGGGAGAGAGAGGGAGAGATGGAGGGAGAGAGAGAGGGGGAGGGAGAGAGGGGGGGAGAGGAGGAGGGGGAGGGAGAGAGAGAGAGGGGGGAGAGGAGGGGGAGGGGAGGGAGGGAGGGAGGGAGGGAGGGAGGGAGAGAGAGAGAGAGAGAGAGAGCGAGAGAGAGCTGTCTATATTTCAGTCAAGGATAGTAATTCATGTAATATTTGAAAGGCCATGGCAATGACAACTTGTTTGTATTCTATTAATTTTCATTTTTCCAAATTGATTATTTTTCTTTTCTCATTTCATCTGTAGTAAAAGATGCCAACAGACGTCATAGGACGATAGCGCATCTTTTCCTTTTCATTGGGTTGATGAATTAACCACGTCACTGCACGACATGGTGAAACGAGGAAAATAACAGAGGTCACCTTTAGCTGATGTGACCGACTGCTCGAAAACAACATATTTTACATGAGGAAACTTTTGATCAATATATAGGGAAGAACAACCTTTCTCGAGTATCACAACAGTCAACGACAAGCACAACACATCACAACAGTTTGCCACAGCACGATCGTTTGTCAACTGTCAGTCGGACAGCCTGCAGCGAGTGATCACATTACTCGCACCGACCAACGCCCGCGACTTTAACCATCCTTTGTATTTCGGACATTTCAGTTCAAATATTTATTAAATTTACTTTCCGTCAGTGCGAGGAGTCGATAGGGCGCCGGGAGAGAAAAGTAACGATTCTCTCTCGTCTTCGTAACTCTTCAAGTGAGAAGTTTTGTTTTATTAAGGCTGCCAACCTGTCTTGTTTTTTTTTTTTCATCAGCTGTAAGTGTCAATGGTTTATTTTGCCAATAAGCGCATGCTGTTCCAATGTGTATTGGTTCATACTATACTGTAAACACAGCACAAGAGGCATTATAACTGTTGTTGAGTCTGTAATCATGCTTCTCAAATGCTAGGGCATGTCGACACCAAATTCCACTGTATCACAACTATTTCTTTGAATGTTATGATGGGATGTTAGGGGAGTGTGTGTGTGTGTGTGTGTGTGTGTGTGTGTGGGGTGCAACATCCTATATACTACTTTTTTTTGCCATAATAATGAGTGCAATGGCACTATTTGTACATATAATGTTATGGTTAATGTATAATTTTATTAGAAGATAGTAGTTTATTCAGTATGTGATTACCAACACTATCAAGAAAACTTTCATGACTACTAATACCTGCAAGATGTTTGAATTGCCATATTGCTGTAAAAAATATTGCAGTCAGATCCCTATTTTACGAGAAGCTGATTTAATATAGGCAACAATTTTATAAGGCCATTCTCACGAACCGTTGTAAAATTGCAAAAATTGATTTAAAAAATCACTTTGCCACTTTTGTTACAGTAAATACCCATCTATCATACACTGTTTTTCCCCCCAAAATTAGAACCGCCAAAAGTAGGGTGTGCATGATACATGGGAGCGTCTAGTACAAGAGGGAAGGGGAGCATATGGTACACAGGATGGCCAGCACGAAAGACTTGGCTACAGCAGGTCTGCATATGGCACAGTTCAACAACACACAGGTGGCTGGACGTATGGCACAGTTACAGAGCCACGTGTTGTTGTCTGCTAATAAGGAGAAAAAGAATGGCACCTTACTGGTCTAGTTACAATTGTTTTGTACATGTTGTAACAGGCTGAACCCGCTCTTAGCTAAAGCCAGTGCGTGGCCAGACATCTGCTAGAAGTGTGAGGGCATTGTCTGGACGTCAGCCAATGGCCGACTTCAAGAAGGGCAACAAGGGGGGTGCGCCGAACCGCCGGTGCGATACATCAAGGGACACAGCCTTCGGCATCGTACAAGGTGAATTTGTTGCAGGGAAACGTCGGAAGGACATTAAGTAGATAATTAACAGAGTGGCCTTGCATAACAGTTATTATTAAAATTAAGTAATTGCTCTCCCGTTTATACTTAATAATTTACATTGTAAAGTGTTGTTCACTAGTGAGTAATACAGAGTTTATAAAAGAAGGTTTAAAGAGATCCCCGTCTTTTAATATTCTGCAAGCTCCAGTCACCTTAAAGGCTCTTATAACCAGGTGGAGTCGCCTGCAGTACTTTAGTATATAGTTTACATTGGCTGGAGTTCGACTCCAGTACAATGTGTTATTTATCAATCCAGTACAATGTGTTATCAATCTGTAAATAATTAACAATTCTTGGCCACTGCGGTTGCACTCGTTTACATTGATAACATTTTCTTTTATAAATATATTCATTAATTTACTTATATGATCTATAGTATATCCTTACAAAAAAATAAAGCTACAAAAACTGCTCGCAGTTAAATATGTTATTCATAGATGTTGTAACGTTGCAGGTTATGTATTTTAAAACAGTAATAATTTTAAATCTGATTTTTTGTTAAATTACCTTTTTATTTTGCAAGTGAGTGTAATATTTTGAACTTTTCTTTCGTACCATGTGGAATAGTAAAGTTTTATCAGGGTCAGATGTTCATTGCCGTGTTTCGAGTCATTATCTGTAACGTGTTTGCTTTTTCAAGTTTCGAAGTCACAGTTCAGGTTGTGTCAGTTCCAGAGAAAAGTATTATTTTCATCATTGTTTGCCATTTTTTCGATTGTAAGCAATTTTTTGTTCTAAATGTTCGATGAGTTTGGAAGCAACACAGTTCAATCTAACCAATAGAAGAATTTGAGCCAGACTAGTTCTATTTTTAGTAACGTAGCTAGAGGAGAAGTGAGGAGAGGGAATAGCCACACTGAGTTGAGAGCAAGGGGCCGGGGCCAGTAAGAGCAGATAGATCGATGTCGGCCAGCGTGGAAGGAGGCATGGCGCGTGGCTCACGTTTTTGCGATCTTGTCGCAATGCGAGTACAAATGACTAGGTGAAATAATTCACAACTACTGCGGCTCCGTTCTGGTTCGTCTTCATGTCTCGTTAATGTTGTTAGTAACTCTGAATTGTTTGAAGATTGTGAAAGTGACATTTTGGAATTTCAAATAAAACTAAGCAACTAATCCGAGACGGAATTTTGTTTGGCTATGTCAATATGGTGCCTGTGTCTCATGTTCGACCGACTGAGTGAGCCCTGAATGTAATATGCAGTTGCCATTTTTTGACAACTGTTGCAGGGCTACTAACTAGCCTTTGCTAGATTACAATGTACATAAAATGTATTTTTAGGTTACAAAATATCTAATAAAGATTTCTTCCTTTCTTTTAAAAAGAAATCACTGTTTATTAGCCAAAAAAATTTTGTTTACTGTAAATGTATGGTACGTCACTACTAAAGATGATTAGATTTTTCTGGAAAGTCATGCACGTTCCATTGCATCATTCAACTAAAACAAAAAGTTCAGTGGCACAACCAACGAATAATGTTTCCAAGTGACTGTACTCCTTTGCCGACCAAAACCTTATAATTGTTTGAAGCTCTTTTCGCCCTCCTGTATTAACAGTTTCACCATAGCATAATGTAAAAGATGAATCTTCTATTTCTCCGAGATGACTAAAGAATGGTACTAAACCATCAGTCAGCATGTATGATGCTTTTGTTCAACTCAATGAAAAGCCATCCATCTTTGATTCTGGGAACATTGCTGAGAATGTGTGCATGAACTGAAAGAATAGTCTGAGGAAACACATTTCATAACCCAGATTAATTATGCAATAGAGGTTTTGTCTCTAGCAATATAGAGTTTACTGGTAGATGCTGCACTTGTACTACGTTCTGCTTATGAAGGAGATCCTTCCGACAACCTTAGTTGAAGCTGACCAGGAACCGAAAGTTTTCACACTTAACTTGTAAAATGCTTCACATTCACTTTTCTTTGATAACCGTCCCAAAATCAAAACTTCATTACAATTAGTCCGATTTAGCCAACTAGTCTAGAAACCACACTTCTGCATGATCCTATAGATTTGTTTTTCAAAAAGTTCACAGTATAAAATATTTCAAACTATATCAACAGCTGTTATTCATGAAAATGTAACTAACTATTTTTTAGAGTTGCCCCAATACGATGTTTTCTGATGCCGATACCAATCACCCAATACCAAAAACAGATACCAATGCCCTTCGAACTGAATTTTATAAAAAGTATTACTGTTAATAATACAGTACACTCCCGCTTAATCATGCTTCGCTTAACCGGTTTTCAGCTTATTCGTGCTGCGGTCAGGTGATGCTATAAAGTGCGTCGTTTAACAAGCAGCGGTAAGTTATGTCTATCGCTGTACCACGTGAGCTGATGTTTATCTCTTTAAATTGTCAGCCTGACACAGACACCTGTGTGAGATATCCACTTCCCCCTGTTGAAGCACATCTGACTGACTGTGTCTGAAATGGCAGATTTTGTTGACAAAATGATTACATGACCTGATTTTGTATATAAAAATGGTGACATTTTTGGTAATTGCTATTTCGTATTTTCTATCTAGCAGCGGATGTTAGCAAAAATTCAAAATGGACACATGTGCGATTGTTTTATAAAACAAATAATGGTTCATAAAATACACTAGGCACGCTTTAAAAGCAGGTAACTGATGTGCTTTCTTTATATATTTTGCAACAAATCTTTTTGAAGTCGTTATCGCATAACTTATTATTTTCTTATTTATTAACACATGCCCAGCATTCCAGTGATGAATGCAAAAATCTTTTTCACTGTTAATTGTTAATGTAAAAATGTGTCACCACGATTACTAAACAAGTGACTGTCGACAACTCCTGAAGTGAAACTTCCGAAAAAACAAATTACAAAATAACGAATTCGCCATTTCGGTTTCGGACACGGCCTTAGTTATCCCCCCCCCCCCCCCCCCCATAATAAACCAATTTGAGCATGGTGTGTTACAACAAAAACATCAATTCCGGTGCCATACAAAAGAAAATTGAAGCCTTTTTCAAGAAAGGCACAGTTTAACTTTCCTCACTTTTCTTTCATATCAAAGTGTTTAAATGTTAACAAAAAAACTAAACATTTCAGAGATTTTAAACTTTTGTGTGTGTTTGTAAGCTGGTACAATTTGTATTTTAAGGGTTATTTTTAATGGGGATTGTACTGTATTGTTTAAATGCCGGGTTGCATCATTTAAAGTCCCGTTATAGTCTAGTCTTTATTGCATTGCATTCTAAACTTTCAACTAACTCTGCCACCTAAAAGATGGGTCTGAATGACGCACGTTGAGAATGCGACACACACACACAACTATGGACCGCTTATCTATCACTCTACCTCGTCCGCCCAACGAGCTCATCTGGTCCGGTGAAAGGCTGTGTATACCCAATGCGCTGTGAATTACCTACACTCGGTGCAACATAAATATCAGTTAAAATATTGTGCACTTTAAATCCTGCACGTACAGTGCATGATTTGTGTTTGCTTTGAAATGTATAATAGGTTGTAGCGTAGCATCAAAACGTTACACTCCAATACAAACACTCAATTCAAAATAAACAGTTTGGCTCAGGCCAACATTCATCGGTCCAAGGTGCACTTTAAACTAGTTGTAGTAAAAATAAAATATGAGTGATTCATTTTGAATCTTAACCAGTTTTATTGTAGACTGTCGAGCGTACAACAAACACATCAGTACAATGGAACTCGTCAAATTACACCTCTCTCCTGCATTCACGCAGGTACACGATCACAGCAGCAGTCACACTTAGTTGAAAAGTAAGTAGTTGTGATTATTTAAGTGAAAAGAAAGACTGTCTTCCCAACCGACATTTTGGTGAAGACAGACTACATCCGTGGACTATATCTTGTCGCTCTGTTGGTTGTAATATTATTGGTAGGGGAGTACAAGGTTAGTCATGCACACCTCGGCACCCCCAGCTAACCCCCACTCTCCGATGAAAGCTAAAAATAAACACATGGTCAGGGCTCGCGTCTTCCTATTGGCTGTTCAATTCTCTCATACCACTGCGTGGTAGGAGAAAAGTGCTGATGGCATGAGACTTCAGAAAAAATTTTATCTCAAAAGTTTCGTCATCTCGCTCTGAAACTGGGAACCAAAAGTGCCATGCAGTAGAGATAACATTCGCATTACAGCCTCACATTAAAATTGATAAAGCCCTTGCTTCTAAACCGTGGAATGAAAGGAAAAATTTGGATAAAATAAACTTAAAAATTAAAAAAAAAATTGAAGCTGAAAACTAATTAAAAAAGCAATAAAACCCTGAATAAATGCAATTCTACAAGTTACTGTGTTTTATCACAATTTTCGGAGCCAATATCACTGTTCCATTAATAGTAAAAATGTGTACATTCAGTTATCTGGGTTTTTTTAATACAAATTCACTTATTCGTGTTTTCTCTGGCCCTGATTAACACGGTTAATCAGAAGCTTACTGTACATTTAAAAAAATTTCTCCTAGATTCGTTTGAATATAGAAAATAAAGTATTAAAATACAGTATATAATTTATTGTAATGTCACAAAATGCAAGCTGACCTAAAACCTGCAAACCCTCTGAAAATGCAAATAATATGACACCAAATGCAAGTCAAATTTTAAATGTCCTACGTGCACTATCAACTAAGAGCGCATGGAGAAGTTATTGTTCGGACAGTGCCACGCCTGTAGGTTTACGAGGACGGGGGGAAGAAATCTCTCCACGCCGCTACTTGATGGTGACACCTTGCACACGTGGAAAATGTCTTGTCTTTTAAAGTAATTAATAATATTTTACTGCAAAGAAAACTTGTAATTCTGAGACACAAATGAGGCGATTATATGCAATTGATTTCTTCACTGTCTTTAATAATTAATCATTCAAAACACCATGTCCTCTGATTTTCCCTGTAGTGAGTTACACTGCACTTGGCTCGGTGCTTACCTACCCATTATTAGATGGCAGAAGGTGTCGAATAGGCACTTACGTATTATCAGTTTATACAAAGATGCGTGTCTATTGAAATAAATTAATATAAATCCTCAGATTTCCCAGCATGAAGTTACTGAAAACGAACACTTATAATACAAGTCGCTCAATGTTTAAACAATTTTTTGCTGACAAGTGGTAGAGTATATGCTTTTGGGCACATAATTTTATTCGTGAAGATGCTGCCCTTTGAGTTAAATAAATATTAAGTTCTAAATTCATATTAGTTTTATGCCAGATACAATAAAACACCAACCTTATGGGACAACATTTCCTTTATACACAAAAGAAAACATATTTTCAAATAATAATTCCCGTTAAAATGTTTTGCATAACATTTTCAGGTGAAACCATTTGCTTTGAAATAAAAGTGATGTTAGGTACAACTTTTTTAAGCAAAGCATAATATTGATAAAATTGCATTTGCCAGGCGCACTTTATTTGCTCTGCTGCCAGCAGGCGGTGTGTGGAAGGCAAGCTAAAAGGCCGTGGCCGAGAGAGAAAGGACATGCTTTATCTTTTGTTCGACAACTTCCCCTCTAGGTTCCACGTATGGCATGTGAGACAAGGAAGGTGCATGGCTGAGAGAGACAGAAAGAAAGGTTAAAGAGAGGGGAAGTAGAAAGCCAGTCTCGCACCACGCCGCATGGCGGCAGTGTCGACAGATGTGTTGAGAAGACAAGACATTAGACAGCGCGCCACAGAGCAGTTATACACGGCGGCACGCACGACGAATTTCACATCTAGTTACTACCAGTTTGCATAAACAAACAACTTAAAAACGATAGTTGCAGGAAATATTAGGTGACAGGACCCAAAATATACTTATATCTGTGCAACATACGATAAACAATAAAAGATTATGTTAACATTATTTAAATAAGAATTTCACTGGGACCACAAAATATTGTTGGTGGTTACAATTTAATTGTTCTTATTTTTTCTTCTTTTTTTAAGTGCAGCACACACATCAAAATACGGTTATTTTTCGTGCGTAAAGAAAGTACCGTATTTACTCGTGTATAGTGTGCACCATGGTTTTTGCAACAAGTTCCAGGGAATTTTTTTAAAATAAAATTGCACCAAAAATTTGTGGCACCCTGATAGTAAATATGGAACAAATTATTCTTTTGTACATCAATGTGTGGTGATTGTGGTATGTTTGGAAAAAACTTTAATTAAATCACTTGGGTGCAAAAAGTCAAAATAACAAGATTTTTAAAAACATCACACTCCCACTACTCAACACTTCTGGCTTCGATTTTCTTTTTTTTTCCTTTTAGCAGTAAAAGGCTCTTTTTTTTTTTTGCAGTGCTAGAATGTCACACTACCCTTCTCTAAAAAAAAATGTTGCCTCATTCCTTCTCCGCCCCGTCTCATAGTTCGTTAGCCTCTGCCAGGGAAACAACGAGGGCTTGACGGAATTATCGACCGGCAACCATCTCGGTGTTAAGATTATGAAAAGGGGGGGGGGGGGGGGTGAATCGTAAACACACGGCAGCTTTGGTTTTTGGCGTGACAGGATGCCATTAGAACAGGGGAGAGGGGGTTGCGACCTACACATAACTGAGGGGTCGCTGAGAGAGAAAGGGAGAGGAAGAAGAGTGAGGTAAGAGCGAGCGATGAGAAAACACACAGTTCCACCACGTCCCTCAACATCCCCGGACAATTATGGCTACCATTCCCCCTTTATTTTCCAGTGTGCACCCCAGAAATTTTTCCCTTTATTTTGGGGGGAAAAAGGGCATGCTATATAGGAGTAAATTCGGTAATAACCTAACTTCATTGTCTACAATCAATACTAAAGTATCGGCCCGATACCATATCCAATACAGATACATCGGGAAAAGACAAAGTATCGGTGTTGGAACAACTCTACCTTTTTTACTTAGAAAACCTACATACAGCATAGTTTTCAGTACCTGAAACGAAAGAAGAAATTATTACATGTATTTATTTCAAAAAATTGAATGTTTTACACTGTCACATCTATATGCAGCCATGAAAAGTTTGAAAATTCAGGCAATGGTAAATGTTTCTTCCCTCATACAAAAATCCAGTGTTGACCCTGCCAGGAACTGAACCCGGTTTGCTGTGGGAAGCAATGATCCTGACCAGCACACCACTGTAGCCCCAGAAGCGGTGAAGTATATTTGGGGAAAAAAAAAAAAAAAAAAAAAAAAAAAAAAAAAAAAAAAAGGAGAAGATATCTGGAGTTTATATACAATAAGTTAACAAAATAGAAAAAATCTTTGATTAGTGTATTATAAATACTGGCCTCCTCCTCACCTTCAGCCATCTTTACCATAGTATATTATTTGTAACACAAACATATACATTGCAAAGAAAAAAGTGTTGTAAAAACAATTAACTTTTTAATAATGTCTGTAAGCAATAAATATCATATTCTTCAAGATGCAGTAAGATTCAAAAGAAAAAAATTGTTTAATCCTTAGTTTTTTTCTCACTATGCAATTCCAAATCATCTTTCGTAAACATAAAATACCAAACTAAACAAAACTAACGGTTAGTCAATAAAACCACAACTTTTTCGGCAGTAAAGGCTTTTAAATATCTTTTGTCTTTACAAATTAAAAAATTCATTGTTGACAAGCTTTAAAAACGGGGCTTTTACTTGAATAAAAATTAGGAACCTTTTGGGAACTTTTAGAAAAATATAGACTTTTAGGGACCACTGGCAGCCCTGCAAATGAAACATAATTCACCTATTCTTCGCTCAATTTCAAGTAGTTTGTGATATTTGTAACAGAAGTCATTTCAAAATTCGATTTTTGAGGGTGCATAGCTCCCTTAATAATCACTAAGGAAAAAAGATACATTTTCATCAGGAATAACCTGCCGAAGTTTGTCTGTGGTTTTTAGTAATACGTATATTGAAATTAATTAATATTTCATTAATAAATTGTCTGATTTTTCGGCAAGAAGCTACTGAAAATTGACTCCCCACTCACTTAGCGACTCAGTGCCCAGTGTATACATTTTTTTTGGGACAGGGAGGTTGTACATAATGTTTGGGGTATACTTTTATTCGGAAGAAGTCCAAAATAAATTAACTTTTCAACTAAAAACCTGTTATTTTTGCACCAGAGGCAATTAAAAACTGACTTAACACAAAAATTATGTGTTCAACACAATGTTTTTTTGGGATGGGAGAGGGGTCTTGTCATAACTAGTCGAACAATTTTACGAGGGCAGCAAATTTACAAACCTCATTCTCAGGAACAATGAGGGCTTGTAATATGATCTGACTGTATTTTGATGAAAACACCACACTACATTAAAAAGAACAAGCAACCCTAAAGTTTTACAAGGCAAATCCAAACATTTTTTTTACTGCTTTTAAGTTTGAAAGTGAGTGCTGCCAATTACCTGGAAGATGGAGCATGGACTGACCATCCGAAATCTGCAATTTTTAAAACTCCCTTAGCACTCAACAAGAGATTTTCAGGTTTAATGTCCCTGTGAATTACACCTCTTGTATGGCAATACTCCAGAGCATGGGCCAACTGGTATATATATTCGGCTGTTCTGAAAATGAGAGAATTTATTAACAATAGACAAAATATCAACAAATTTAATTTATATAACAATATAATAAACCAAAATTGTACATCAAAGATCAGCTGGGAATTGAACCAGACCTGATTAAAAAAAAAAAAATACAATGGACAGCTACAATACTCTAAATTTCACAAAGTAAAAGCATTCTCCAACAGTATGATATGAGGGATTTAGTAAAACAGCCACATCAAATTACCGATGTTTAATTAATACTTTTGGATGGTCAAAGAATACAAGCATATTGGAAACATATTTCAACTGTTATACACCCAGGGCTCCAGCTTAGAATTTGCATGTACTTTAAAACTTTTAGGCTGAATTGATTTGAATGTTTAAAATTAGCGAGTCACATATATCAAATAATCATCTTTATAAACCCTGAACATATAATCTTTTTACAAAATAAATAAAATTATAAATCCACTGGTTTAGTTTTTATTTTGCCTAATGGCAATGATCATTTCCATGACTAGATGTATTTCCATGGTTCAATTAGGAGTTTGCCGGTTGCAAGTGTTTGCAACAAAACTTTTGTATTAATGAGAGCACATCCAAAATGGTTGATTGTGGGTCATCTGAAAATCCCACTGTTGCGTTGTCTGAGACCAAGATGAAACAGACAAGTATGTTGTCTTATTTATATGAAAAAACAAGCATTGGTTCACCTTTTGCAAAATTTCTATTTAAAAAGATTAATTTTTGACATAAGCTTTACTATGAAATATGGGTCACCCTACACGAACTGTACTTAACAGTCATTTTAATAATGATGAAATAAAGGTTACAACAGAATATTTCTACTGTGGAAGTACCCACAGAACTTACGATGTGTAAATAGGCCTCCACGTTGGGAAAGCCAGATATATGTAGTGTTCCCGCTTCTAGTGTAAATGTTGTTGAGGTGTCAGTGTATACAGTGTATTAACTGGCCACAACCAGGCTTACCCCACAACGAGAAACACATACAATATTACAAAATTATATTAGGTGGTGTACATTTTCGAGTGCCCAGAGCTATTGAAATGAATAAAGACAAAACAGAAACCATTCAATTCTTACAGTTTCCTTAAAATCTTGGCAGCAAACACCTAACATTTAGTAACGAATAGAGACCTGAAAAAGTGGGCGTTATTTTTTTCCCTCCAAAATATGAGTTTTTTTTGGGGGGGGGGGGGGGAAGTGGTGTTATTTTAGTAAAAAATAGCTGTTATTTTCTTGCTACAAAAATGCAGGTTTCTGCATGAGAATTGCCCCCATTTTTAATGCACTCTTTATAAAGACATACATAATTTGAGATATGTCACTATATTCGTAAAACCTGAAATTGGCAGTGTTATTCCTATTGATAAGCAGTGTTTTCTATCAATTGTTATTTCTGTGCAAAAATACCTAACTCCCAGAGAAATATACAGTTATGGTTTTAATACAGACAACGGTTTATTAACAGACAACATTGAAAACAAGTTCAGATTTTACTTAAGATTTTATATTCTGCCGGTCACCTGGAACAACACAGTCGCAATGCACTGGCAAGAACACACAGTTTCATGAAAAGAATAATGTAAACAATTTATACACAACTATAAAAGCACTGTTAAAAAAAAAAAATAATAAAAGTGCCTTGTATGAACAGTAAAAAAAAATTAGAGAAATCTGCCTATACGTTTTTGAACTATCGAAACTTTCATCAACAGATTTTTTCGTTAGGTCTGCTGACAAAACTTTTGTTTCTTCAAAATGTCTCATTTTTTACCGCATATATTTACAGAGAATGTGTGTGATAAAAATACAGTTTACTGGATAAATACAAGTTTGAAATATGTGATAAATTGATTTACAAATATATTCTAAGTAAGTAAATGCATATAAACACATTTTTCACCGCCGCACCGCTCACTTTGTAAATAATAAAGAATTGTTTGTTAAAGCGTGACGACGATAAGATACAAATGTAAACAAGGCATGAATACCATATATAACATGGTGCTTGGTGGACGTGAGCACTACAACAGCATGTTTTCCTAATGAACAAACTTTTGCAGGGCTGTGAGTAGAATGTTCACTCAAAGTGACGCATCATCACTTCCGCTCATGTTATCTATGGTCGTAAATACACGTGATGGAAAGTAAACATATTTTCGTTTAAAGCTTCTTACACAATAGAAAACTTTAGCATTTGACTTTACGATTCCTTACCCCTGACGAAACCACCAATACACAATACAATTGTAAAGTCAGAGTTCAGACAATTGAACATCGGTTCTACGCGCTTTGTGAAAATGTGTATCTTGCTATGAAAATAATTATGATATTATAGGAATGCATTTGACGTACCTTTTTTAAAAATAGGCATAAAATTTATATTGAAAGTTTATTTAAAAACAAAAAATGATTTGTTTACTTTATTAAAATATGTAAATTGATATATTTCTTTTTCACATAATATTTCTTATGAAACTTATTTAATTTAAGACGAGCTTTGTTTAATATAAAGAGATTAAAATCACCCTGTAATAAAATAAGGCACTTTCGACAAAACCGCTGTTAGGTTCTCTGCAAAATGACTGCTTGACTATCTTTAAATTTCAACTTTTCGAAATTGTAAAGTCAAGAGTGCTTGACTTTACAGTTGACAGACAGTCCATTGTGTCAACCTCCATAAAAACAACATGTCGGAAAGCAAACGTAAAGTCAAATGTGAAATGTTAAAGTTATCAATTGTGTAAGGGCCTTAAGGTGATAAATCGAAGAAATCTACTGGCCAACTTACGCATGCATTCATATTCGAATATCCAAAAACACATAAGATACGTATGAAGAAGCAATTATGTTACGTAAAACAATAATAATTCGTGAAAATAATACAGGATTTTGTACAATTAGTCAATTACAGCTGAAATTCTCAAAAATCACAATTGTTCGTTTTTTACGTCAAAATTCATGTTATTTTTCGTTTGATCACATTTGCTAATTTTTCAGGTCTCTAGTAATGAGAATAGAGAATTCCATGTAGTAAGCTTACTCATTTTTGTAGGTAAACCATTTGTGGACCCATTTTACTGAGTAAGTCCTGAAAATATCAGTCATTGGCTAGTGTAGCGAGAATATTGATAGATAATTTGAATTACCTCCAAGATTTTCTCCAGAGTTTAGTATGCATCTCTTTGCCAATAACATAGTCAACTCAAAAGCTATTGATTTACCAAAACAAACAAGTGACTCTCAGTTTAAGCAACTCAATAAGAAGCTTGGTTCACTGCACACATGTGGAAGATCCATATTAGTATCAATACTTATTTTAGCAACTTCACTACAAAGATTAAACCCAGACACACACACACACACACAACATATTATATATACACACATATATTGATTCAATTTACTAGAATCAAGCACATCGAAAACACAATCAATAACACTAGAATATTCAACATGAGGACAAATGGCATACAAGATCATACGAGAGCATTCTTACACTAACATTGCAACACTTCTCAAATAGAAATAACACAATATAAGCCATAAGACACAACGACTCTAAAATTGCAGAAACACTTTACCCTCAGGCAATGAACATTTTCAATCCACAAACATATTGGTATAAGACACAATAACACTAAAGTTGCAGGAAACACTTTACCCTCAAGCAATAAACATTATCAATCAACAAACATGGAAAATCTTCAACATAACACATGAGAAATCATCAAACGAAAATAATACTGCAAAAAAAAAATAGAACATGTCGAACTTCACTCCTAGGAATAATTAGGAAACACAACTAACAGAACTAACAGAACAGAACTGCTCTGAGGGAGGGTGGGGGTGGGTGTGTGTGTGTGTATGCATGCATGTGTGTATTAAAATTTTGGTGTAGGGCAGCAACTTTACAACATAACTCGAATCAAATTGAAAATTCATCTTAGCTCAGAAAAATCTCTCCTAAAACCGCAAGCAAGGATACTCAAATTCTCATTTAATTAAATTATATTTTAACAGTTCACTTGCACTTGGCATAGCCAGACGGGCTTAGATTATCCAGACCTCTGGGATTATGAGAAAGCACTCTAACATTATGTACTTAACTTCTTATATGTTGCACAGAAAAATCCAAAGTTGTACTGTTCATGAAAAATTTGGAGATTCATAGTAATCCTCTCAGATGCAGTTCACACATTAAAGACAACTCACTTGAGAAAAGTATCACCACATGGCGATCTCACCAGCCAAAATCAATTTAGCCATGACCACAGACATCTTGGCGGTACCATCGTACCAATCCTAGGTCAAGATCAGCGCCATCGACGTAGGTCCTTAAACTTACTCATAATTGACATTTAGCCTAGCCTGTGAGATGCCTAGGCAGGAATCACAGGACTCCTACTTTTAAAACTTTTAGTTAAATCACATTTTCAACTAAATTCCGGGCACATTTCTCGCCAAAAACTTGGACCCTAAAATTGACGTCTGCATTGTTTCATGGCTGAAAGAGGAAGAAGGGTGAATTCGGGGCCTACACACCCATGTCAAGCGCGATAGCGGAAACCCCAAATTGCATTGTTATCAGCTCAACTGAGATTGGCTGATAACAATCCAATTTGAATTCAGCTCCTTCCCAGGCTAAGCACATGCAATAAGTATTCCTACGTCAAAATGTAAACAAGACAATACACACTGCAGGTTACATAAAACTGCCGATCACAAGAAAATAATTAAAATGTTAAAAATTTAATCAAGTGTTCCCTTTAACAGTTTATACACAAATTCAACATCAGAAAATTCAGTTCATAAACATATGTAAGATCTTTTCAATGTTCCTGGTAAATAAAGTGTTAGGTTCATATTTATACACAAACACGTAACATTTTATTATAAAGGAAAAAAAAAAGTTTTGTTTCGTCCAGAAATAAAAATATACATATAAATATTATGGTTGGCTACAAATCATCAGCATAAACAAACCAACTGTCTGACATAGCATGCGCACTAGCCTTTTTATGAGGGTCGGTAGTGAAATATCACTACACATCTCTTGAACTAGCTCAAGAACAAGTATGTAGTATGAAAACACAAGTCATTCTTCTGATAATTTAATTCATTACCATACTCAGAATTACTGTAGTAGAAAAACTGCTAACACATAAGGACTGTATGCTAGTGCTGAGCAGATACCGATACCCGACAAAATCCGCCGATATTAGTAATATTGGCCCGCCCAAACAGATTTTATTTTTAGCAGATATTGAACACCCGATATTTTCCATGAAACCAGTGGATGATAGGGTGGCAATGTTGGTGTAAGAGGGGCTCAACTGCTGCCGTTTTTAGTCAGCAGTTGCCGTTGTTATTCCAAGCACTAAACGGACAGTCATGCCAGGATGGCAAAGGGAGAAAGGGACATGCCCCCCTGCTGTGAGATAATCATCTACAAGAATAGGAAAGTATAGGAGATAATCATCTACAGCTTGTATTGCAGGTCACCCAATTACCAGCTTTGCAGGGGTCACACAACTGCTCCCCCTTGTTATATCAGTATTTAAAATCTTTTAAAAGCAATGATTCTGGCATTCATAACCCGGGAACTGGCAGTGCTTAAATTTTACTCTCAGTAAAATAATGGAGTGCTGAATTTAAAAACCAAACATATTAATAATTTTTAATTTTCTAAATATGAAGTTAAATTACGCTGGAAATTGTGATACACTACTTTATATATATATATATAAAATTTGTTTAAAACATATATTACTTAAATTGCCATGACCTAAATTTAAAAATAAATTACTAAAGTATATTTTGAGTGCTGCTTTTAATCTCTGATTTTGAAGAACTAATGTGAAATTAATTTTCCTATGGTCTTAAACATCTAATAAATAGTATATTGTGTGACACCGACTTTAACACAGATTTTCATCAGATTCCCAACAGATTCCTAAAATATTTTTAGTGCTAGTAGAAGTCTTTCAGTCCATTACTCATATGTCCATTGTATCGGTATCGGATATCAGTTGTATCGGCAGGAAGTATCTGTTCGTACCGGTATATGTAAGAACCTGTATCGGCTTAGAACTACTGTATGCACTTTGCAACATGTTAGCAAACAGAACTGCAACCCCAAGTGTCAAATCACCCAGTTCACTAAATGTGTTACCAATTAAACCTAGAAAATCTGCCTACTGTTTACATTACATAGTTATCAAAACAAAGTGAGGTGTATACTACATGTTTGACAAGTCATTACCGTTCAGGAGTGAGCACGTTGTTGTATGTTTGCAACTAGACTTAGGTATGCCAGATGTGTAGCAAGGAAAGATGGGACGGCAAGTACTCTCCATGCACATGCATAATAAACTCTAGGAGGCTAATGAACACAGTTCATGCTGTTCTACCATAACTCCTGGAACCTCGTCGATGTGTATTAACCCATGTTTCATCCGTATACACTACAGGTTTGTTAGGTCCATTTGCATTTAGCAGTAGTGCATGCAAAGACTGCATGCTGTGCGACAATATCACTTCACTCCGTTAACATGTGTAAAATATTTCAATTTTTTAAATTAAAATCCATTGGATTTAATAATTCTCCGAAATGTATCCTTCTTCCAGAAAAACTGTGTCTTTTCTTCCACAGCATTAAGGAATTTACGCAGAGTGGGAATTTCTTTGTGCACTTCATAATATTCCAAGAACGTTCAGCACACTACCTTTTTATCAAATTCGTAAAGTTCCGTCTCTTTTTGCCGTCGACGACGTTTACCTGGGATGGAAGTAGCAGTTCCACCATTTTCAGCTATCTCACACTGTCTGGCATTGTTAGGCTGTCTTTTCACTTACACTTACTGCTTTGACTGCCCTTCCTACTGTTTTGTCTAACAGGATGAGACCTCGTTTCTTTTCTTCTTTACAAAATAGTAAAACATTGTAAATAATCTTTCTACTTTTTGACTGCTTCACTTCCCACGATTTCTTTCAAGGAGTCTCCTGTCTGTATGTAGGCCCCGACTACTTGACAACTCACATTTTGTTCTGTTAAGTAAAGATAATACTCATAATAACACTTTTACTTTACAGATGAAATAACACCAGCAATCAATGCTCACAGCAATCTTTTTAGACCACACACAACACTCGGGTACAACGAGTGCGGCTCACAGTGCCCGTGTGTAGTGGTGCAGACTGTACACTGCTGTCTAAACAATGCAATTACATCATACTAACACTGTAGTTCCCCCGACTGCCACCGGTAATTACTTATCAGACAGGTAGAAATTCTAACCTGGTTGGTGAATGTGGCCAACAATAATATGGAGAACTTAACTAAATATGTACCAAGTTTGAATGAAAGAAGTTATTAGTGTATATTTAAACATACTGTAAGTTCATTATGGGGACTATCACTCAAAAATGGCTTAAAATGCATTAGAAATGAATTATTTCCAGATTTCTGTTTTAGCTAGTTGTTCACTGGTTACGTCTACAAACCGAATGTTGTGTGAAAGAGCAATAAGTAAACACAATAGAATTAAGAATCGCGAAAGGTGATCATTAACAGATGAAGACTGTTCTCAAATCAAAAGTCATCAATATTTTTGAAAACACGAAAGAAATTGTAGCATTGCAGGTTATGAATTTTTTAACAGTTTATAATAATTTTTAATAGAATTGATCAGTGTTTGAAAGTTTGTGGTCGTATTCAAGTGGTTATCTGGAGTGAGTTTGCATTATTTCGTGTTTTGAAAGTCGCAGTTGATATTGCGTTGGTTTGAGATGTTTTTTTTAAACTTCTTTTTGCAATTTCCCTTTCATAAGCAAAATTTGCTCCAAACCTTCTATGAGTTCGCTGTAACACAGTTTAATCTAGCCAAAAGAAGGAGTTTGTACTGACGCGTACCCTGATAGGCTACAAGGCTAGGTGGTCGTGTATGTTGTCCGCTAAACCAAAAGCGGGGTGGTCTAGATTAAATAGATGGCGAGAGACAAAGGGTGTTGGCTAGTACCTACTTATTATTGCTTCTTGGGTGCCGGGTCATAGTGGGTTTTACCGAGACATAGAGAGATTGACCTACGCCGAACTGGCAAGTCCACAAGTGAGCTTTGTTTGTCCAAAAGTGGACATTATCCCAGCCGAATCCGGCAGCAGTGCCGGTTAACAATCCTTTCACCACGGGATGGCACTAGGGATGAATTCGGATACACTGAGATACAAATAAGATGGTTACCGGAGCAGCCGATACTGACTCGTGCCTGAGTTGGGCGGCGCAGTCCCGTTCCGCCTGTCGCTCCGGAGCAGGTTGAGGAAGTGCAGTCAACTGTCTGGCGGCAAGAAACGCTGCGTTTCATTCCCTACGTTTACGACCGTGCCTATGGTCGTAAGCCATTGAGTCTCTGCTTACAGTAAGCTAGGTACACCTTGAGGTGAACAAACTAAACACAGTTTATAGTGTCAGTCCGGTTTTGGCTTGTTGTGCAGGCTGTGTTAAGTCTCTACTGATCCCGTGCATGCAGGCTGATAAGAGACGGGGAGCTGTTTGGGTCACCAATGCCACCACTGGATGTGCGTTCACAAAGAGATGGGCAGCAGGTCTCAAGTTACAGATATCACAGCACTAACAATGCTGTGGGATACAGTAGTAACTCGAGGCAGTCGTTTCTCCCTGGGTGAAGGTGTTGCTAGTGGTTGTGTCTCCTCTTTTTTTCTCCACTGGCACTGATATAGTGCTATGGCAGTTGGAAAGAAACAGATGGCCGTCTAATGGGTGTGTAGAAAATGTGGCAGACCCCTGAGGGGCACCCACTACTGAAGTTAATTCAGTTAGATCAAATACCCGGTTCTTGTCAGTGGTGTACATAGTAACATGTGTGTAGCAGGTAAACAGATAGATACTCTCAGAAATAAAAGTGGTAAGGTAGGAAACAAAAGTATGTTTATTGATGGTTCAATAAACATGCGACGCGTGCTACCTCCAACCAGGCAATTGAGAGCTGAAAGTTACTACACTGGCCAGGTGTAGGCGACCTGGTTCTAATGGACGAGAGGGAAAGAAATGTCTAAACGAGAAAAAATATAATAGTACTAAACTGGTTTAAGAAAAGGTGTCTTGAGGTGACAAAGTGAGGTTAACGTGTTCGTGAGTGTGTTAGCTGGTTGACGGTCGTCGATGGTGAAATAGCTACAGGGGACGTACTCAATGCTTCGAAGTTCTCTAGAGGTCCCAGCACTAAGTTGTGCTGTGGCAAGTCGCGAGAGAAGAACAAGAATGACTCCCGAACTCTGCAACGTCCTGACTTATATAGTGGAAGCTTGTAGGCTGCCTGCACGGGGTGCAGGGGAGGCCCTCCTGCCCTGGTTGGCATGGGAAAACTCTGGTCAACATTCCTGCTTCGTGCCTCGTCTGTGGCTCTCGGCCTTGCTTAAGGTCTGGGCAGCTTGTAGGTTCTTAGCGCAGGGTAGAGGGGGGGGATGCCTGCTGGGTTGCGTATCCTCCAGGTGAAGAGAATACGTTCAAATTCCCATTGCCTGTAGGGTAGGCAACGTATCACGTCTGTAGTGGTGGAAGTAGGTACTCTTGGCGATGAGTCGTAATCGTATTAGATTAGTTGTATAAGTGCCACGTATCAGTACCCAGGATTTCCATGTTTTGAAGTAGGAATGGGGATAAAAAACGGCTAGTGGAAGGGTGGTGAGCCCCAACCAAATCCTATTTTTAGTAAGTTAGTGAGGAGAGGGGATAGCGGCACGTGCCAAGCTGCACTCTAAGGGTCTTTGTCTTTGTAGCAAATGATCAACAGCCTTGAAGCAGGCACGATGGCGGGTGGAGTGCTTGCCTGTCTCACGATGCGAATGCGAGTGTTGAAGGAACATTCATTAAATAATTGTTACTGTGACGCTGTTCCAAGTTCGTCTACTTAGTCAAACTGTTTGTGTTCATGAATAATGGATGATTAAAATAAAACTGAGTGAGTATTCCAAAATGGAAATTCATTAATTTTTATTTTTACAACATGGCGCCTTATATCACGTTCTACCCACTATTAGAACTGGGCTGTAATTGTAGCGGGCCTATTAACTAGCCTTTGCCATGTTACAACATGAAGAAAAATTGAACAAATGTTCTATGTTGCTTTGTATTGGATTTAAATGCAATAATGTGATTTTTTTAATTTCTTTATAATATAAATGTTTCTAAGTAGAAAAAAGTTTCAATATTTTTTTTTGCTACAGTATAAAAAAGGAATTTAAATTATGAATGCATTATTTAATTCCTGGTTTACTGTATACTAAAATAAGTATTTAATAATATAGTTAGGAATAAAAATTAAAAATACAAAAACATAATGTAATTAGTTAACTCTTAATTAACCGGAATAATGGTGAGGAGGAAGGGTGCAGTAAATCGAAATTGCAATCAACACCAAAATATATCCATGAGGCACGTACATTGAAAATAGAAAAACTGCATCACAACTTACTAGAGTGACGTATGCGCAAAATTATATCCCAGTTATGCATAAACAGCCACTAAACTTGTTAAAATCAATGAACAGCCTATATAAAAATTAAACTTTTACACTAATAAAATGCTTATATTTTAACAGGTTGACACAATTGCACTCTTTTCAAAACCATACTTCAGGTCTCGAACACATAGTGCAAAAACCTTTAGAAAAACGGCAGCACTGCATACCTGTTTACATCACCTGCCATAGTACATTTATTGTCTGCCAAATTTGGTAAGAATCTGTCAATTGGTTCCTGAGACATGATATAAAAACTTTATAAATACATGTGGCACTATCTTAGAAAATGGTATACAAAAGAACTTAACAGCAAATGAAACACCAGGTGTAAAGAAAGTTTTGAAACATACTATCACAGTAAAATTGTATCTATTGATGAAATGTACATTAATTTTAATTGATAAATGTGTTGTGACTGAAATACAATAAGAGTCAACTGATTCATAACAGCATGTCCATGCAAAAATTAACAGTTTAATGTGTACTGCTTAAAGTGGTACAGGCCGAGTGAAAGGCTGGGGTTTGTCATATTAAATGATTTTAAGCATGTCTCAGCTACCTTTCACAATACCGCTTTCAAACTAAAGACACTTGGTGCCCTTGCATAAGGTCTGCACCTGTATTTCGAGGCCTGAATACTATCTTAATTTTTCCACTCTAAGGTTTGCCTTTGCATAACAGTCATGCCATTTAAATGTTTCAGTAAATAACTATTTTTAACTTTTTCGTAAAATAAGAGGATTACAAAATTATGCAACTCTAAATGATTCACATTAACTGATTACTGTGTGTTCCTCTAATCACTCTCAGCTCATAGTCAAACACCAGCATAGATACAAACTGTTGAGGGAATGGTGAAGGAAGGTAAGTGCTAGAAAAGCCTAATGTCACATTATGGCATACTCTTCGTGGAGTAAGTCTAAGTGGCCGAAACCATTTTCCTTCTTGCAATAAATTTGCTGATTGTAGAACAATAGCAGCATTGAAAAGATTAGCAGTGTACAGTGGAATCTACAGGCTGAAAAAGTGCATAAATAATCATTTATATCATCCACAAAGATATTTTGTTTTTAGTTTTCTCGGTCCTGAATTTCTTACTACCCACCCTCACATTACAGTACCACCTACTGCCTCTTCCCTCCTCTCCAGCATCATGTTTTGCTGCTGTCAAGTTCAGGGTCAAGTTCCATTCATAAGAGATAGAGGGGAAGGAAAAATATTGATCAAAGTCTAGCTAACAGGGGATGGTAAAGAACGAAAGGGGAAACAGACACAAGTGAACTATGCTGCCTTCACACTGTTTATTTTTTATAACTCCCCCCTTTAACTGAATGATGTAGATAGATGCAGCTGACCGGCAGTGAGTGACAGCTGTCCACCACTTTCCGGCAGGCAAAAGTTGTGCTTGGTATTAAATTTAAACATTGCATTGGCATATGAAATGCTAATATTTTAAAATATCTGATGATTTACTGCACTTTCAAACTGAATAGACTTGTACTGAATGCCTTAACTGGCAACAGTCCCTCAAATATTTTTATTTTAGCACAAATCTCTCAATAACTCCCCCTCCTCCTCTCACTGCCCACTAAGTGACGCACAACAGGACCGCTTAATGATAGCGCAGTTTGTAAGGGCACATTTATAATACTGTTAATGATACACAACAAATATTACTAAGACTATTGTGTTTAAGTCTATAAAGTATAAACTGTTTATGGAAAAGAAAAATGGTCTGGCTAAGCTGCAAGCCACTTGATTGGCCATGAAAATCATGAGTTGATTGTATTTTTAACTATGTATGCATATATAGACTTGGATGTCATCCATTATTGTATTGGGCTTTGTTTTCAGTGATGATAGTACTACATATTCACATTTACAAAATGTGTGTTAAGTTATTATTGCCACGAGCTTTAAAAGAGAAAATTGCTCTACACAATAAAATAATGATACTATTTCACTACTCATAATTTTCATGACCTAGAGGAAGCTGCTACGCTTATACCAAAGAAACAATTTTACCAATAAAGTCAACATATACCAATCATGATGATAACCAATAAATAATTTAAGACATTAACTTAGAAATGTAGAAAATATTTACCTCTGTTCCTCAAATCTCCCATTTGGCTGACTACGTAGTTCTTTGAACACTTCTCCTTTTGGTGCATATTCTAAAATTATGTAGACTCGTGTGTCATCATGGAAGTAGCCAAACAATCTCAAAATGTTCTCATGCCTGCAGACAATAGTGGCACCATAAAATCACTTAGCATTTGTTTCTCAGATAAACATCTGCATACCTATAAATATGTATGTGTACGTGCATTTTCACAAATGTAAAATGGACTCAAGGTAATTATGTTGAAAACATTGAATTGTGACAAGTTGCACAGCTTGATGTGTTTGATTTGAACATAATGCCAAAATTCTGTTATGACAGTGCTAAAGCGTAAACATGTTATGACAGTGATAAAGCGTAAACATGTCATGACAGTGATAAAGCGTAAACATGTTATGCTGTATTTTGAAGATAAGAGTGCCCTGAAGACTAAACACAAACAAATCCTTATAAATTAATTTTTAAATCAAATTACCACCATCATTAAAGACTGGGAGGAAAAATAGGAAGGAAATAGATTATCATAGATTTATAGTAAACAAGTAAAATTAAAAACTTTTTATAGACTAAGCCTGAACTGTGGAGATAATGCTTCGTGGGTTTCGATTTCATAGAGAAAAAAAATCGCTGTCAGTTCCATTAGCAAAGAAAATGTGCTTATTCAATAAACATTGGGAGGAGAAAATTATTAACTTTCAACGAATGAAGAATGGCTTCACCGCTGGAAAACCAGTGATAGTATATGAAATGTGATGATTTCAGGCAAACAGGTGTAGCTGATTATGCAGCTTTGAGAATATTTTTTTCAAAGTTAGAAAAAAATGTTGTAGAAAATTACTACAAACCTCACTAAGTTTATAACCATAATGAAAAAGGGTTCAATTACTAAAAGATTCCTACAAAAACTCTTGCTGCAATGATGTTATTTACACAACTACTAAGGTGTAGGGTGAAATTAAAGTGAAAACAATTAAATACCGGCGTAATCTTTGACTAGCAATGGTGGTTGAAAAACATCAAAACAAGGCAAAGTCAAGACAAAAATACACCTGCAACTGAATTAATTAATAAGTGACTTACTGGAGATAAAATTCATAATCAATGAAGAATTAGACTGCAATCAGATCATAAAGCTGTTACCCAAAGTGCAAGCAACAGTGGAAATATGACTAAGCTGAAGAATAATAACCTCTCTCCCAAATATCCCAAGCAAATCCTAAGCAGGCTTTTGGTGTGGCTATTCAGCACACTGAATAAAACTTGTTGCACTCCAGACCTCCTGGCCAGAGTGTACAAAACAGAAAGGATAGTATGGATGAGACAGTTGTTTCAAACACTACTTTGCAGCTCTGATGAAATACATACTCTATAAACACTCCTGTGATCCTTACCTATTCACTGTGTGGTAAATATTTTATTGTATATACGTCACAAGTATTTATGAAGTTAAAAAGACAAAGACCAGTTCAGTTATATTTTTGTTAATTTATTTTCCTTTATTCATGTTAACTCATTTCAGAAAACACTTCACATTGAATCACGGCCAACGTTTACTGTGAGGCACATGCGAGGTCGCAAAAATTGTACCACCAAGGTACTTCATTATTTTTAACTGAGCTGATGAAAATTAGGTCCAGTCATGCACATGCATACAGTATGAACTAGAGAGCCAGAGTCTCTAGCTAAGGCATCCATGCTGCCTCGTGCAGATCTTCATAACTTACATGTTTAAATAAATTACCGTATTTTGGCGTGTATAAGCTGCTCCAGGAGTTTTTGATGAAAAATTAGGAATAGTTAATATTTCAAGTATAGGCCGCACTGAATTTTTGAATTCCTGTAAATGTTAATTCACAATTCCATACAAACATAATAAATTCCTACAATTTCTCCAAAAAAAAAAAAAAAAAATTGTGACAGAAAATTTGTGTTATGTTGCAATGTTTACGAATATACATCGCACAGTTACTATTCCACAGAGGGTAACGTGACTCAAGGAAGCAAAACCACAGCAACACGTTACACGAAATAGCATCTTATTAATGTGCACTTGTACAGCTGCGGTGGGCGTGCAAACTACGTAAAATATTTTTCTCTTGTACAGCACAGAAATTATTTTCTCATGTACATCTACGGGCGAGGGCCAACATGTTTACATTTTATACATACGGCATGAAGGTTATTTTGTTTATAAACGCAAGTGAACGAATAACTGCACAAGTGTGTGTTGTGTGAGGTTTTTTCTTCCCTTTCTTCCTTCCTTCAAGAATTAAAACATTATAATGTACTGTATGTTGACAAATTTCTAAACATGTTTTGTGGGAACAAATGACAAAAAAATTTCTTATGCCAATATCTTGTATATAAGCCAAACCCCACTCTTTGTAATAATGTCTGGCCTATACACTCAGAAATATGGTATCTTAAATGTTCAAATGATTAAAAAAAACTTTCCCGGCGCAGTCTTCGATCTGCAAAAGCTAAATTTGTTCTGCTTGTTCACATTACTTTAAAATAATATTTCACTGGGCAACTGCTACACAACCTTCCTTTGCTATGTACCAATGATTATTGTTGCTCGCAACATAGCACCGGGCACCCACATCAACGAACAAGCTAACTATTCCTGATTGGCCTAGCCTGCTTGCCTGATGTATCATATCACCAACCTTACATTTTTGCCCTCCTGCACATCTAAACAAACTAAAGCCACAGCTGAAAAATATCAATATACATGCATCTCCAATTTAATATAAAAATAGTGCCTCATAACACTGAACAGTCTACGTTATTTCACAAGTACAAAAATTCTCTACATTACTCTTTAGGAAAATTATATCTGACCATTACCTCTTAAATTCTATATAAACCTATAGGCATAACCATTTGCTACCACCACCATTTGCAAGATCTGTAGAAAGTTTGATTTAAATATAATTATCATTAATTTTGGGAGATGCAGAAAATATAATTACATCAGTGTCCTTAGTAAATCTTCAATGTCACAAACTTTTCAAAATCCTTTGATCTTTAAGAATTGCATACTTATAATTTACTATATTACATAAAATTATTTTTTGTCTTATTTTAATATTTAGGATAGAAACACAGCCAAACATCAATTGTAAAGACACTCATTGCCCCTAAAATTTGTCTGTATTACCAAGAGTTGTTGGTACGTACAGATATGACACTTCTGGGCCCCTCTAAAAGTGAAAATTGTGATCAAAAAATATTTGCTAACAAGGTACATGAAGCCTGTTCACGTGTTTCTGGTGGAAAAATTATGCACTATTATTAATGAAACATAAATTTATATTTTAGGGTAATGGTAATAATATATCCTCAGTAATCCAATTATATAGAAAAGACTAGAGCCAGTTAAAATTTATGAAAAAGCAGACTGCAAAGTCACGCATATGCCCAACACAACTGCAATGATACAGCATGTGTTTACATTTTCCGCATGGAAATGAGAAATTTCATATTGTTTTTATTAAAGAAATATAAATTGGTTTAATAGGGTCAGAATTGTAATACAAAAAGTAGTGTACGTCAATAACTTTGGCAAAATAAATCCAAAAAATGTGCCAAAAAAACCAAGTTGAAAAGCATAATGAAGTCATCAATAAATAGAAATTCAAACATATTTAACCAAAATCCAATTGCTAGAAAGAAAAAGGTGGCAAAAAGGCAGTTTTTTTTTTACTGCTTATGGCATGCATCAGTGTCGGCAATGACTTGACCCAGCTGCCACGGTGTGGGGTACGGAATGTGCCCTGCTGTGGAGCAGCCAACATGTAAAAAACATTGCTCGCATGCTGGTGACTGTAAATTTGAACAGATTCCTGTGTTGGGTTTCTTTTACTTTTATAATGTGATGCATTATACGAGGGTGAGTGTGTAATATTGCAGATTTTGGGGTTATATTTACACTTAGTAATAGACATTATTATGATTAGTATTATTATTAATCATTATCGTTCGGGCACTCGCAAGAGAAGGATCTTTTGTAAGTTTGCACGTGAGACGTTCTTGTTTCTTCAAAGATAATTGTGAGTAGTGTCTGAAACACAGTTACGGTTGATCTTTAGGGGTTTCTATATGCCTCCAACTCGGACTTATGTCTATTATGTAGCAAACCTTTCTTTGGTAAACAGAAATTTGTTAAGTGCACAGGCCCGTGTGAGAATAGATTCCAATGTAACTGTACTGGCACGAGCAACGACGGTGAATATCACTATGAAATATGTACTAAGTGTAATGAAGATATAAATACGGTTGGTTTTTCACCTAAAAAAAAGCAGATAAGTGGTGATAGTAAATCTACGTCAGGTAATACTAAAGACAATCAATTAGTAATATCGTTGGGCGATAATTTGTCTACTTCCACGGAACCAGACACATCTAAAGTAGCAGAAAGAATGGATTCTACTATTCAAACTATGTTTGAAACTTTATGTAATAAGATTGATGATCTTACCAAAGAGGTCAAAGACCTTAAAGAAGAAAACTCGCTACTGCGAGCTATGTTAGAAAGCCTACAAACTGCAAATAAAAAGTGGTGTATGTTATGTGGAGATAACTCTGAATCAACAAAGACATTAGTTTTTAATCAAAATAATGTTCAGAAAAGGTCCTACAGTGAAGTGATAGGAAAAAACGTGGATGCTGCAGGAGCTTCTGATGAGAACAATAAGTTACATAATGGCAAAGCTCAGCTGGCAACACGGGTTCCTCAACACGCAGATCAGTCAGAGCTACAAAAACAGCCAACTGCTGACGAAGAAGGTTTCATCGTCGTCAGCAGGCATGGCACAAAGGCTTCAACGGTAAGTAGTGCGTCAGCAACTAAGACGGCAGCTCCCAGAAAACAAGTATAGCTGGGTGTCCGCAATAGTTTCAACATAAAAACTTGCGCTGACTTCAGCACAATTGTGTGTTAGAAGGCAGTGAGTACAAAACAATAAACATATCAAAAGTCAGTCTTATACAGGTTAATTAATTATTTTAGAATAACAGCTCGTATGGTGACCATAAACATTGAAACAATTAAAAATCATTAAAAGGCAGTGGCCAGCAAATAAATATTGACATAGGGTTGCATGACTAGAATGAACATTAAAAAGGTAATACTGAAAATTCTCACTACTGTGTCCACAATGACACAAAAAATACCAAGCACCGTTAAATAGTGCGTAAACAAATAATTCTCAGCAATGACACCTAAAAAGGCGTCGCACAATTTAAGCGGCAAAGCCGTTACTTACTTTCATTGAAATCAAGCTACAACCATAGCATATTTTTAAATTACAGTATACGCTGTTGACCAAATGCTATACACGTCACCAGCAGGAAAATTAACTGAGATTGCCACAATCATTAAATGCCTTCACGAGGCACCACAATCATTTAGGAAAATTACAAATAATGTAGATGTTAATTTAAGCGCCAATAAAATATACTATGATGCAATTTTTTGAGCCTGCTACGAGTGACTTTAAAATAAACGTATACCAAACCTAATATTTAAAATCCAAGAGACGAGCGCACCACAACCAAACGCGGTCCATCAGAGGGTGAGACTCTAAAACAAAACACTTTAAAATTTACTTTAAAAGTTCACTAAAATTGATTAATAATCAGATGGCACCCAGTATAATGTGGACGGGCCATCAAAGTGCCTGAATATAAAAATATTAATGAGACAAATACAATTAAAAGTAAAATTACAATGATATGGTCTTTGACCCGGGCTGAGCTGTGGACGCATGAACCAGTAAACAAGACGGGTGGGCCAGCCGAATGGGGCAACGATTCAACAGCTAAGTACACACTTGTAAAAACACCCAAGTATGCATGTACACTACGTAACACCATATTAAACCAAGCAAGAACACTACCAAAATATTGAAGTTCAAAAAGACTACAGAAATTGTGCGCCCAGCTACAATTATAGACTATTCACGTGCCAAACACTAGCCCAATTATTAACACTGTCCACAACTCACCGGTACTTCCCATCGTGGCTCCAAAACCTAACGCACATTGCTTAAATTCCACTAAAATTGAATTTTAAAAACTTTAGGCACTGCTCCAGCATTACAATTTAAACGTGATGAACTCCATGGCGTAGTCAGACGTCTGCACGGTCTAGCAGATCACAGGGTAGGAGACGAGGTGCTTCAAGTACACGCCTGAGGTAGAGTGATGTCTGAGGGGGAGCAGCTCGCACTCAGCTGACCAAAGCACTCCCTCCGATGCTGCTCACGTGATGCACTGGGAGGGGAGGAGGGTGAGTGGGGAGAGGCATAGAGTAGGGAGCGGACCTGAGCGGCGAGAAGCGGAATCACATGGCGCTGTTCATGGTACATCTCGAAACTACATGCAACGGCACCGTCGTAAACTGTATCTAAGATATCACAACCAAGTATAAAGGCGTTATTTGTATCGCGTTTCGCACCTGAAGTACAGGACAATGACATCATCACCTATATAAATCAAGAAATTAGTTACAAACTTGAAGGTAGCTAAGTTGAAAACCAAATACAATTCGTATTCATCTTTTTATATAGCAGTGATGGAAGATGATCTCGTGACTGCATCATTTACATTGTTTTTTGGCTTGCTGGCTGCCTAATCAGTCCCTTCTATTGGAGACTACTAAATGAACAATTGTATACATCTGAAAATGACTCTTCCTCTGTTAATACTGGTTAACCGAATAAAGAAGCTGGAGAAGCTGTACCCTTAGTAAAATAATGTAAAGGCTTTCGGAGGCGCTCTTAAAAACAATAGATGCCAGTTTGGGAGTTTGAATTGTATTATCAAAATGTAAGGGGGCTAAGAATCAAATCTCTAGACTTTTCCCTTAATATGATCGGTACAGATAATTAATTAATTTGCCTAACAGAAACACGGTTTAATAACTTTAGTACAAATTCCCATTATCTTTATAACCACTACACCATTATTTGTAACGTTAGGGGTTCCAACATAACAAACCTGAATAGAGGAGGTGGCGTGTTAATGGTGGAAAATCAATTTCACTTTTCATGATTTCCATCATGAAAATATAGAATTTATTCAGATAGAAGTTACTATCAATAGCACCAACAAATTGTTAATTGGATATATATATATATATATATATATATATATATATATATATATATATATCTTCCTCTTCAATTATCTATGGAGATTTTTAAAAATTATTTTTTCTTTATTAGACTCCAACTTGAACAACTATCTTCACCAAATAATAATTGTAGGTGATTTTAAGACTTCTGGTAGAGATTGGAATACTTTTCACACATAAAATATTTCACGCTATTATAATAAAATAAAAGGTAAATCTTTATTACAATTGGTAAGTTTACTAACCCTTGAACAGTAACATTTTACTAAACCCCCTTCGGAATTAATAGATTTAATTCTATCTAATTTTCATATTAATGTTGACAAAGCCATAGATCCTTTGGTGGAGGAAGATAAATATCACCCTACTTTATGCTGTCAGGTTTCTTTTGATTATGTTAAATATAAAAATAATAATCAAACATATTACAGAAACTATCAAAAAGGTGATTATGGTTAACAAAAGAACTTATTAGTTTGATTAAAAAGAAAGAAGATTGCCATAGACTATTTAAGAAATCAAAATCTGTAGATATTTATCTCTGAACTAAGGAAATTAGTTAAGGAAAAAATAAAAATAGTTAAACTCATGAAAAATGGGTATATAGAAAACCCTAACATTAAATGATAAAGGTAATACAATTCAGGATCCCGCAGTATGGGTTAATATTTTTGTGCAACATTTTGCAAAGGAGTATGTACCAACCTTAACTAATGATCATGAACATCTTACTTGTCATAAGAATTACCATAATGTAGATGTTCCTATCATTACCCAAGGAATAGTTCTCCACGCAATAAAAATGCTTAAAAGCAGTAAGTCTACCGGCTGAAAAGATATCTCAAATTTTATTATCAAAGGTTGTTCTAGTATCATTACCCAATTATTAAGTCATATTTTAAATTTTAGTTTAGCAAGCAGTACTTATCCCAATGCCTGGAAATGTGCCGTCATTGTACCTACATTTAAAAAAGGTAACAAACGAGAGGTAAATAATTACAGGCCAATATCATTATTATGTGCATTTTATAAAGTCTTCGAAAAAGCTATCATTAAACATATATCGTTCACCACAAAAAATCTAGCCACGGAATGCCAACATCGCTTCCAAATAGGCAAAACAACCACAACAAATTTATTTAATTTTGTAGATAATCTTTACTCAGAAATTTCTAAAAGACAGCAAGTAGATGTAATATATTTTGATCTCCAAAACGCCTTTGACACATGTCAACATCACATTATAACTAAAAAGTTATCACATTTTGATGTAAACACTCTATATATAAATTGGTTCTCCAATTATTTTTGTGATCGAATCTTTGTAGTTAAACTCGATAATGGTTTATCTTTCAAAATATATCCTCTGGGGTGCCTCAAGGAAACACCCTTGCACTGCTACTTTTTAATATATTTATAAATGATATTGTCAACGTATTAAGTCACTCCGGTGCACTTCTTTATGCTGATATTCACGCAGTTGACCAGGAGCTAGAGTGCATTCACCACGTGTTTGTTTCCTTAATCGGAATAAACGTGTCAGGTTTTCATTTGAATACTTTTGCTGCAGACTTAGCACTCTTCCGTAGTGACCCTCGCACAACAGGTATGCAGGTGATCCCAAGGAATTTCACTCAAATGAGCCAAACACTATTTTTCCACACACGCACTAGTATTGGCCGCCCTCCACCTCAACTCTACGGGATTGACGGAAAGCAGGAGCCACACAGGTACAACGTCGTGGAAACAACTTGTCAGCCTGATGTTCACGTGCCTCTCTTGAGAGAGCTCCGCTGGGAGAGACTTGCGTCCCATAGGTTGGGAAGACTGGGACAGGATCACACACCCGTGTGCGTCTCTGGACAAGGTGAGGCCTGACTTCCCTCGTGTACCGTAATCTCTGCCAGACTTGAGAATAGGGTACCCGTCAGTCCTTCACCCGCATGAGGTGCCACACACAAAACTGCACAAGGAACCTGTAGACATGGTACAGTAGTAGTAGGGTAAAATCCAATTCCCTATGCCCAGAGGAAAGGACAAAGAGAAAGTGATGTAGATACTCTCAGTATATGGTAGAACACATGAATATCTGCCATCCCTGTTCAAACAGATAGCTAGCTTAACTCCTTTGGCTCAGGTGCAAGCGTTAGGCCATATGCAAGAAAATGAAGACTGTTACAATTAGTGAAGGCTTAAGGGGTGCAGGCTGGTCAGTATCTGAGCAACGGGTGCTAGACAGCTGAAGATTGGTTGACAATCTGGTCTCTTCCTGAGCGGTGGGTGCTGAGAATGAAGACTGTCCTGGAGATGCAGACCATTTCTGCTTAGCTTTTAAACTAATTTCGGGCCACTGCCTGCTGCTGATCAACTCATGCTACTAGGGGAGGGGTAGTCACAGAGCACGGCGTGTGAATGAATGGCTTGCCTTTGTTACTTCTACGGCCGGCTGGAAGGGGATGTAAATACAAAAGATAAGCGATAATTACTGCTAGAGATATCTAGCATGGAGTAAAAGAACTCGCCGTCTTTAAGTATTGTCACAGTGGGCCGGTGTAATTAAACAATCTGCAAGGCACAATAAAACAATCTGCAAGGCAGACAGTACAATCTTGCATATTAAGGAGACAAAGTTATCTTCCAACTCCGCAACAAATAACCTAAGGATTGAACGGAAGTCGATAAAATCACCATTATTGAAAAGACGTCATTCGAGATATTAAATTAACCAACCAAAGATTATACTGCATTTTGTTTAACTCATAGAATAAAGTGTAATTTGGAAAACATTAAATGAAGTGATAAAATACGCAAATACTAAGAAATCATAACTAATTTAAATGTCTCTGACCAATGGTAAACATAACCCCTCAAAAACTGCAATTTTACGGACTGTACTAGTGGGTCTGAACTAAAAATACACACACAGAATACACTATGTCGATCCCTCAACCCTCTCTCCCAAGATCGCCAAATTTTCTTGGTATGCAACTGCCATTGTCACAATCAAAATATATTGAAAAATATTTCCATTACTGACAAAGAATGTGTGTGTCAATGTTTGCGTCTCTTACTTAATACACCGCAATATGAAAAACTAAACAACTCAGCAAAGAGTGGTAAAAACTGTGTCCAAAATAGCTCATTGAAGCGAAGTGATTTGGACGGCTCTTAACACAGAGGTCTTGAGAGCCGATGAGGGTGATGGAGGTGAGTATGGAGCAGCGCCGGAATGAAAATATGGGAAAATGGGAGATCCCAGAGAAAACCCGCCAACCAACGACATCGTCTGGCACGATTCCCACATGTGAAAATCTGGAGCGACTCCACTGGGGATTGAACCCGGATTACCTTGGTGGCTGTTTTTATATTGCAACATGCGTGACCACCCCTCCAATAGTCCCCACCTGGTTGGCCATGAGAGGATGGGTATGAGGATACCATGTTGGTTGCTAGGCGACCATCACCCTCCTTGCCAGCTATGTAATGGGGAGGAAACGAGGTCACACATGCAGTGCTGAAGTATCATTCAAGAACAGATGAAGCTTATCTCTTCAAAGAAGCTAGATGAAAAATTATTCCATGTAAACCAAGTGAGCATTTTTAAACTGAAATGGATGTGCATAAAATCAGTTAATAAAAATATTTTTAACATTAGTTGGTTGTGCAGCTTGGGTCTGCAAGTCAGTAAATGTTATAGACGGTGCCTCTAAAAATAAGGACGAGCTGTGGCTCACCTTGCCTCGAGTGCTTTGGTTACCCTTCCCCTCCTTTCTTCAGTCCATCCTCTTTGTAATCCCCACTTCCCGCGTATGCACGATCATATGATCTTTTCATTGATTGTGACGTAATTTTTAATGGACGGCCTTAGCATCAGCGCTGGAATCGCCCACTTCTGTTCTGCACTCCGACTTGTAAGCACCCTTCGGGTGTGGTTCTGCTTGAGGTCCATATGGGACTCTGTCAAATAAATCAGCATGTTAGCTGACAGAGAAGTTACTCAGCACCAATGGCTTAAGGTGGGTTGACTTGACGAAGGTTGAATTTGGTGATGATTCAATCTTAAGATTGCATAGGCGCTTTTGGTAACATTCAAATTGTTGTATGATACCTGGTGTTTTTTAACTAAATTCTGTTTGCGTTAACGTGTCACTGTGGAGCCCTACTACATATTGAAAGTTTATGTTTTGGCTGAAGCCGTATTACAGTGTAGTGAACGCAGCAGCCTGGAAATTTGATGGCTAGTTGAAAGGGCTGCATAGGTTCGTATTCACTGAGTAAAGTGATTGCCTCTAACACATCTTGTGTTTTGTCTATATTTTAATAAATTGTATTTTTGTGCTTGTTCTACAATCAGTATTAACTTCAAGTTTTTTTTAATTAAATTTTAGATGTGTGTCCAATTGTTAATTTTAGCAGGGTCGGGCTTTGGTCAGGTCCGTTAGAATGTCCCGGCTCATGCAGGTGTTTTAACTTTGCTCAACATAATTTTTTATATTGGTTCATGGTTCAGTTCTACAGCCTTCAGCCCAATTGCATTCATAAGTCATGTAATCAATCAAATAATGTGGGTTATTTTATTATGGAGAAAAGTGTAATGATTTTAAAATAAATGTTTTTGGTATTGTTTTATCAGATCAATGTTTTTGGAGGTCATGCAGGATGCACAGTTATTTTCAGTGTGTTTCCTTTTAATTAATCTGAAGCATGCCAACATACTGCGCAGTGAGAATGCCCGGTCTACGGACGACTTCGCCCCATCCACGAGCCACGTACGCTCAGGGGAGAAACATATATGCAGCAAACCTAATTAAATGTATAGAGCTAAGACAGCCCACAAGCCAGAGTGGCCGACTACATCATTGTTAATTACGTGCGTAATTACAATTCCCATTGCCCGTCCAGATTTATGCATGCAAAAGGCACCACCGTGAATTAAATAAATATTATACGAATTCTACCACTTGTCCCTTAGCTCTGGAAGAAGTTCCTACAATCCCGAGAGATGCAGCACCCCCGTGGCCTTGTGATGTCACTGCCCTCCCACCTTGGGGGTTTTAATTTGTCAACGCCTCCATGTGGGGCAATAAGAAAAGCACAGCCCTCCTGCACCCCCGATAAACCCGCCTTCGTGGTGGAAGGCTGCGCTACCCCTCGCACCCTGACAAACTGCTGATATGAGAAAAATCAGTATAAACACTACACCACCAACCAGCAACGGCAGATGTGCCGGGCTCGGTGGCCGAAAAGCAAGCAAGCCATCCCGTGTCTGCTAAATACTCTGCCTGCCTTGAGTCTGCACAAGAATCTTTCCTTGAGTCTGCTCAAAATTCTTCGCTTACCGTGAGTCTGCCCAAAAATATCTTACCTTGAGTCTGGTCAAAGACTTCCCGCTGCCTTAGTTTGTTTAAGACTCTCAGCACCTCTAAGTCTGCCCAAGACTATCCTGTCTAGTCTGACCAAGGACTCTCTGCTCCTACCTAGTCCGATCCTGGACTCCCTCAATGCTCCCGTTAGTCTGCGAAGAACTCTCTGCTCCTACCTAGTCCGATCCTGGACTCCCTCAATGCTCCCGTTAGTCTGCGAAGAACTCTCTGCTCCTACCTAGTCCGATCCTGGACTCCCTCAATGCTCCCGTTAGTCTGCGAAGAACTCTCTGCTCCTACCTAGTCCGATCCTGGACTCCCTCAATGCTCCCGTTAGTCTGCGAAGAACTCTCTCTCCTCTCCGAGACCTGCACATCACAGAAGACCAGCTTGAGCGATGACTACGCATTCATCAGGTATAAATCACCTTAATCCCGGTATCCCCTTACCCCAGTCAACTTCCTGTGACGCCGTGGTAACGAGTCAGCGCATTTTAGAGTACCTACCTGATTAAATTCTACTTTAATTAGCCACTGTAAAATTGTGTTGCTGTAGTTTTGTCAAAGATTGTATTTCTTTATTCCCAGGCTCGCCTTCGTCTGAATCAAACCACGTACACATAATTCACGTATCTTGTATTGATTATAAAGTGTTATCCAGGTAGCTAATTATTGTCCATTTTTATTTTTTTGGAATAGCCGGATCTTTCTCTAGAGTAAACACCGTAAAAAACATTACGTCAACTTTAATTGTTTGTGTTCAGTCATTTCTGAATAGTTAACCCATATTCCTCCCAACTTGGTATTGTGTATCAGTGGGTACTACCAGTGGTTCGATGTACACTAGAAAGAGTGGTTTACTAAGCAGATAGACGTAGGAAATGCCATGCGTTAGTACTAGCTAACAACTCTGCACCTCAAGTGAGCTCGATGTCCGAGGACAAAACTAGTTCAGTGTGCCCCGACCTTGTTCTGCTGCCTATCTCCCTCTTAATACCACTTGAGATTATTACCCCTCTCTACCACCTTCTGGGCGCTTATTGGCCAGGTTAACCCACTAGTGAATATGAGGACCAGATCAAACAATTAGCTCAGACAGACAGTACTACTCACCAGGACACCCCCACATGGCAGACACCCAAGACGACTAGCACAATCAAACTCACGTCGGGATGATTAATCCGGGTTTCACACCCGAAAGATACCGAACTCCGTAAGTTTTGCACCATTAAGCTAGCATCTGAGAAGTATGTACGGGTTAAGACTCCCGGCCCATCCAGATCTCAGACCCCGAGCTGCATCCACATCTGACCTTGTTCCAACACATCAACCCACTCACCCTGTAAAAATCTCCTCCGCCAGATTGCACACCCCCACTACCACCTAATCCTCATCCCATTTCACCCATCCGGGATCGCTGGCATGCCGCATATTGGCGACCCTCACAGTGAGGAGGGTTGAGCTCCCCGAACGGGCAGCTACCTCCATTCGCCTCACTCTGGAGTTTGACTCCCCCCAAGCCCATAGTAAACCTACCCACCAATGGCATAATACTGTGTACAATCACCTTACGCCTCACCGGCCCATTAAAATAAGTATTATTTGCCGCGGTAGGCACAACTAGGCTCTGAGAGGGCAGTCAACGTTCAATCCCCTACCATCTAAGGTTGCAACACCAGGTAGACACACGTCAGTACATGTATTTTGAAAGCACAAGAAATGTTGAATCAAGAGTTTAAGAAAATAAAACATAATTTTGAAACAAGTTTATGTTTGTAATTAATCTTGAGGTGATAGTTCGCCACAAGGTACCAACATTTTCTTACACAACCATAGTAATTACGAATGCCCTACTTGAAAGGCTTTCTTGCAAAATGTGTGCTGACTAAAGCATCCAGAATACAAATATGCTTAAAACTTGATTAAATAGACACTTACAATTTGGCTTTTAAATACATTTAAGTATAGCATAATATTTTAGTGTTACAAATTATATTCATTGTAGTCTCATTTGCAAAATTTATTGCAATATTCCCACTATTTTAATAGTGTATGCTCTACAATTTAATGAGTTCTGCATAGTGTACAATCTGGTGCAGTGCTACTTCTACCTAAAGGGTCCATTTTTATGCTGGAATGCTAAGTGACACATAAATTAAAACATCAAATTTAAACCTAGAGGTGGCACACATATACATGCAGTGCTCAAGACTTGAACCCAGAGCTTTCAGCAAGTCTTATAACGGAGGTTAGAGAATGTGTGAGAGAATGATAGGAAGCAGGTCCTGAACCTAGTTCAATGGATAGCATGGTTTGCAGGGGAAAAAAATGGACTCTTGACATATTTACAGGGGTGAGTCATGCCCAGAGGATGAGAAAACTAGACTGTGCAGTGTGTCAATCCACAGATGTGGTACTAGTATGTTAAATGTAGTAGATGTTAATTATGGATAAATTTGCATTCCCCTTAAATTGTCATGTGCATACGAGTATTTAACTGAGGTCCCCCATGAAATTCACCTAATGTCAATAAAGACACTCCAGTTCTACCCAAATCATATGTTGTCTCCTCCATCTTATACCTTGCCCTTCTTGTACGAGTGAAGGAATTATCTGAGGAGATAAACACAGGAACAGCTATCAGGCATGTATAACAGAAGCCATATTATCATTATTTATTTACTGCAAAGTTTAACGTGCCACCCAACAGTACAAGACCAATGACAGGGAGGCACGTGAACATACAGCACATGACACACGCCATAAATTAAAATAATATACATACACAGAAATGATTTTTAAAAAAATAATAATAATTGTACATAGCACACGTGAAAATTACTACCTACTAAAAAAACCAAATTGAATTTACCAAGTTGGGGTGGTGGTGGGTGTGTGTGTTTTTTTTTTCTTCCAAAGATAGATTTAATATTTAATACTATAAACTACTGTAATGTTTGAACAAGTCACTAAATAAAATCTTTTTTCCCTATGAAAGGTTCAAAGTTAGAAAAATATTTATTGTAATTACTACCACACTGACTAAATTTTTCTGACATTTTAATACTGAAAAAGTATGAAGTGTTCTATGCGTATAAGGTACTTTTAAACATACTTTTTCATTAACTATAATACAAGATGTATAATTTAGAAATGAATTAATTAAAAATAAAGCACTTCTACTTTTTAAAGACAAAGTTTTGAATCTAACTAGTTCTGTATTATAATGAAAATCTACACCTAATGAGAATCTATTAAATATTAATTTAAATACATTCCTTTGTATGTTTTCTAATCAAATACATTTCTGTTACATAATTCCAGATCATAGTACAATATTCTAATCTAGATCTAATTAAAGCATTATAAAGACATAACAGAGAATCAGGAGAAGTGGCTGAAAACGCGACGAATTTTATAAGGCCTAGAGTACGACTAATTTTATTTATTAAGATATATATGTATGACAAAGTTTTGCATCTAATAACATCCCTAGGTCTCTTACATAGTCAGTTCTTTTGATTAACTCCTTATCCATGTGGTATTTGTAGCATATAGAATTAGTTTTCCTTGAGAACGAAATACAGAGTCTTATTGATATTAAGCTGCATAGCATTTTCTTTACACCACATATGTATAGCTTAGATATATTTTTGTAGCATTACGCAGTCATCGCTATCCTTAATACATTTATAAATCTTTACATCGTCTGCATAAAGAAGTGCCCTAGAGTGCCTTATTACGCGGACCAAATTGTTTATAAATATATTAAAAAGTAGCGGTGCCAGCGTACTTCCTTGAGGAACGCCAGAGGACACAGGATGAAAACTAGATAGAGATTTTTCAATTTTTACTACGAAGGACCGACCAAGAAAGTAATTTGTAAACCAATTAGTACACGAGTTGTTTAAACCAAACTGTTGTAATTTCTGAATAATAATTTTATGTTGACATGTGTCAAAAGCTTTTTTAAGATCGAATTAAACTACATCCATTTGTTTTCTTGTTGTGATTTCAGTACAAATTTCGCCAACAAAATCAAACAAATTAGTGGGCGTCATTTTGCCCATCAGAAAACCATGTTGAAAATCAGAAAATGAGTTTTTTGTTACAAATGACAAGTGCTTAAATATTATTTTTTCAAAGACCTTAGATAGGCTACTTAATAAAGTAATGGGTATATAGTTATTTATATCAAACATATTCCCATTTTGGAATATAGGGACAACCACCCCACATTTCCAGGCATTGGGATACTTGCCACTTATTAGACTGTAGTCAAAAATATGAGAAAGTATTGGAGTAAGGGTGTTTGCACAGCCCTTAATTATAAAATTGGGGATATCATCTAAACCAGTTGCCTTGCTACTTTTTAGACTTTTGATAACCCAGAGAACTAATACTTGAGAGATCATAGGTGTGACAATATTTAGATGGTTTATGAATTTATTATGTACTGAGGAATTAATAGTTGTTTGTTCATAACCTTTAGCAAAATGTTTAGCAAATACATTAGCTAGTAGAGAAGGATCTTGAATCATATTATCATCAACGGAATTAGTAAGGGGTTCTTTATAGCCATTTTTCATCATTTTAACATAGTTCCAGAATCTATTTGGGTCGGTTTTTAAGTTTTTATTTATTTTTGTTTGCCAGGTTATTTTGGATAGTTTTATTTGCTCTTTAACAATTTTTCTTAACTCAGCAAAACGTGCATAGTTGATTTCAGATTTAGTTTTTTGTAAAGTCTGTGACAATGTTCTTTCTTTTTTATTAAATTAATTAAGTCTCATTTAAACCAAACTGCGTATTTAGGTTTTCTGGCTTTGGCTATAGGTATAAAAGTATTAATTATTGTTTGAAGATTGGTAGTTAAAAATTCCTCCATAGAATTTAACATCATGCATCTGGTAAATCTGAGTCCAGTCAAAACTATTAATAGCAACACATTCAACCTTTCTGATAATTTCTATAGTGTTCTTGATTTTTAAATTTACATTTTTCGGAAGTAAACCAAATCTGACATATATAATACATATTATTAAAGAGTACTTGCTTATGTAGTCATTTATTTTGATATTCTTCCAAATTATGTTTTAATATACGAGTTAACAGTATAATCTGTGGTTTATTTGAATAATTATTAACATAGAGGCTCATGTGTTTCTGAACAGTATTCAGTATTAAAGTTTGTTATTTCTCATTTCTTCCTAGATGGTATAAAGTAATTAAATGTATATTAAATATAAAACTATCCTGGCTGTCTCTCGCCTCGCCATTGCTGATTGGCTGAGAAATGTGTCATGGTCAGACGACATGAGATAACATAAGTAAGGCAAATGTAAATTCGAACAAAATTTTTCTTTAGACGGAATTCTCACCACCTCCAGGATAGACATGTGTAGAACTTAATAATATAATAAGTAATAAAAGAGAACTGAATATTGAATACAATTGCTGCAAGATGTTTTTAATAGAAATGGGACATTCAATATTTTGATATCTCGATAATGGGCCGTATCAAAAGTATTGAGTATTGTGACATCCATATAGATACTTTTATTCAATACTTTTTATCGACACGTGTATATGGCTTGATCCACCATTTTCCCTATTGTCACGAAACGGGACAGATTATTTTCGCTCTGCAGTTTACTAGTTTCGGAAAGCACATGAAGTTTCGTATTTATTAAATTATTCAGCTAATTATTTTGTATTGATGGCAGAGAATTGTGTAGTAAGGATTGCAACCAAACAACATATATTCAGGAGTTGCAAATAGGAATTACAAACAGTAAGTCAATGTGTATCGAAAATAAAGTACTTTGAAAAAGTTATGTTTGAAATGTTTGTGGTCTAAAAAAAATCACCATTCAACTCTGTTTTCAAGTGTAAAACTAACACACATCTGTTTTCACGTGTAAAACTAACACACATATTGTATGGAAAACGAACTTCGTCAAACATCCCGAATGTGTTTAATATTAGAATTGGTACGAACTAAATATTTATAGTGTTTTCTTTCAATGAGGTTGAAACTTGGCAGGTTATATAATAATTTTAATATTTCCTTCATACAAGCAAATTTTACTCTCATCCATTAAAACAATATGTAATTAAAAATTATACAGTCTCGTAAGAAGAGGTGCAAAACAACGCAGTTTCATGAAAGATGTAAACTAGTGTCTCTCCCAACCCCATCCAATTCGTTGGTATTAAAATTATTGGAGCCCCACCACTATGACTACCATAACAAAAATAAGATATGTTGGAATGGTAACCTATATTGATCATAGCATTTGTTTACACATTTATGTTTTCTTCATAGACAGAATAGCTGTGGTGCAAAGATACATTGTGGTCGTGCTAAGTTTCAATAACTCAAAATTTAGTGAACTTTGGTATTCTAAATGCAAGTACATACTTAAATTTTTTATATGCCACTTGTGTTTACAACCGGTATTTCATATTTATGTTACGTGTTTTGTGTGTGCACAATCTGTGAAAACTACCAATGCAAAACAAACAGAATAATAAATTTATCTTACTTCCGGCAACAGAAGAATTGATAGTTTTTTAACCGGTGATAAACAATTCCCACATTTTCTCTATCTGACATAATCCAGGAAAAACGTAATGCTTGTTTATCTAAATAAAATTGTTTTAGGCTTACTTAGTTCAAAAATTGACATGCCTGATGTGTTTTTTTTAGTATTATATAGACATTCATAGTTTTTTTTCACTTAACAGGCCTACCGTCGATGCTAAATTATATCAATTCGAATTTTTTTCCATCATCTGTAATATTATCTTGCATGATTTTTCTTTAATTTAAACTTCATCATAAATTTGGTCGAGAACAATGAAAATGTAGTTTACAAGAATTTGGTTGCATTATTGAAATTTTTTTACTCAAGAGTATAGAGTATCAAAATTATTGAGGGTACCGAGTATCAAAAACATGGTATTGTCCCACCCCTAGTTTTTAACTATGAAGAGTGACTGAGTGAAGAGATCTGGATGGCTCTCAACATCGAGGCCTTGAGAGCTGAAGAGGGTGACATGAGTATGGAGCAGTGCGGAAATGAAAGGGCAGGGGAAACTGGAGATGCTAGAGAAAACCAGCAGACCAACGGCATTGTCCGGCACAATTCCCACAGGGATTTTAACCATGAAGAATTATTAATGTAACACAAATTATATTAATTTTTATGTATTTGAGAAGAAAACCAATTTATCAGATGATGTTTGAGGAGATCAAAGAATAATTATATGAATATTTTATGTTTGAAAAGACGAGTTAATTATTCAATTTTATTTGCGAAGATGACCAAGGTAATAAAAACATTCAGAAACTGAGAATTTTCGTGTAATAATTTCATTTATACGTTACAACTGCGAATTCTGCTGAAATACAACAACTGTAATTACTGCATGACTGAAACTGTACTGTAACAAGCTACTAAGCAGAGCACAAACCTATTAAACTGTACAATGACATTAAAAATAATCGATCAACATTTCCCTTAAACAATTGGCTAATGTTGGCATTTTATATGCTTTGTTACAAAAAATTTTAATGTACTAAGAAATTTCCAAAAATTGAGAAAGTAAGACAATAGATAAAAATGAATATAGTAATACATCCAAGCAGTACAGTTTACACAAAGTTAATAAATAGAAACAAGTCTACTGCAAATAACTTACCTGAGATGAGACTGAATTTCTATTTCTCTCTGGAGCTGATGTTCTACATTAGCTTTCTGTATATGAGATTTAAAAATTACTTTTAAAGCAACAACAAACTTGGAACTTTTTTCTCTTGCTAAATATACATTACCAAATTTTCCTTTGCCAAGTGGTCTGCCTATCTCAAAATCCATTAAGCTCCACCTGAAAAAAAAAACCTCAAAATTAATTTTTTGTCTTAAGTTAAATAACCACAAGAACAACACTACAACACAAGTTACTCTACTTACATAGACTTGGAAGTTGTATCTGACCCATTTGTACCACTAGGTAAGGTTTCACGAGTCTCAGCGACATCAGATTTAATACACTTGACATCAGATTGAATACACTTTGAAGCATTTGAATTTGAAACATGACTGTTTTTAACAGTTTCAGTAACATCTTTAGTATGAGCCAATATTGCAGAAGTTAATGGTTTAATATGTGCAGTCTTATAACGAAAATCCTGCTGAACAGATGCACTAGAGCTTGAGGGGAGAGGAACAGATTTTCTGAAAAATTTATCATTACATACTATATCTGCACTTTTAGATTTTTCAGAGATTTCATTTTCAGCATCCAAATGACTCCTTACTGATGCACCAGCATTCACTGGCACACTTTTCCTTTGAGCACTGCAAGAATGAGAGACTTTAGGTAGATTTACTGGTACACTCCGAGACACATTGAAGTTATTCTTTGGCGCAGTTCTAGAAGGTGCACTCTTCATACCAGGAGCCACAGTTCTCACAGCATCACTCAAACCACTCTGAAAACGCACTCCAGATTTAACAGCATTAAGATTTGGTTCCAAAGCCTTCAACACTGGTCCATTCCCATCTGCAGGTCGCAAATTCTTAAGATGGTCAACAGATGTCAGTATATTCTGATGTTTCTTGTTAACAAACTGCAGATGTGATGTTTGTGGGATATGAACATCACCAGAATTCAACCTGTTTAACAGCAAATAAAACAAATTAAGATACTTGAAGAATTTTCAACAGACTTGTGTATTACTCTAAAGTATAGCTTACTGCAATTTTTAAGAAAATATGTACTTAAAGAAAATTTATAATTGTTTGAACAATTGTGGTCCTACGCCACTGCAAACACTTAGTTGTCTCAGAAAACCTACTAGGTAAAATAAAGTTAAATAAATTTAAAAAATAAAGGGTAAGGTTATAATTAGTCCCCTAGGTTACCAAAAATATGTAAAAGAACACAAATGCTAGTACTTATAGTATAGAGCTTTCTGACAAGCACACACACGAAGGACTACATTTTTCACGTGGTTAAAAAGTTACTTAGATTAAAAACATAAATAAATGCAAAAGTAATTAACGGAGCCTGAGTTTGCTGTTGTAGACAAACATGTCACACACATATAATTCAAGAAGAAATCCAGTAAAAAAATAAAATAATGGACATGCTGCACCTCCAAAGATGATGTGTAAAGATCTTGCCCTGCCTGATAGCATGTGTAGGGCAGGAAATGGTGATTTCGCCAAGACCACGTTCAGTAAAGCGAACGATTATGATGGGGTTGTATGGTAGACAGACTACATCGATCTCTGGATATGCTGTCAATTTGAAGCAGAATTAATGTGACTGCCAATTGAATTACGTGGGTTATATTCAAACCCTTTCTATGGGACGAAGTTGTTGGCCACTTACCCCAGTGTTCCCTCCAATCAATGGCTGTTGTGTCTAACGGTCGTGACTTTACGGAAAGCACCCATTTGGGCCGCATATCAATTTATTACAAGAGTTTACTCTTGTAACAAATTTAAAATATGATGGCCCACGGCCCACAGGTTGCAGAGTGGCAAGAAAAGTGTAAACATGCAGTTCTTGTTGACCTGCACTGATTGGGACCATGACCTAATGGCAAACGGTTGAATGTTGCTGTGTGGTTGATGCACCTACGATGGTACAAACGGGTACAAGTGATACGTGGGCAACTGAAACATGTCATAACATAATGACACAATACAACGAAAATGTAACATACACTTAATTCTGAGCAAATGGCACCTGAAAAATGAAAACACAACCAGAACTGGGTCCAAACAGACAGACAAGTAAAGAATATGAAGAATATTACCAACAACTGGATAAACAATGATCCCAACACAAACAAACACAATGGCTGGAACAGTTATAAATACGGATGACATGACAACAATACAGACTAAACAGCAGGCTTCCAGTTCCCAAAACGTCGCATATTCTTGTTGTCTAAAGAAGCTTGTTATTTTCATCTTTATTGTTGTGTCATCCATATTTACAACTGTTCCAGCCATTGTGTTCGTTATTCATCCCGTTTTTGGTACTGTTCTTCATATTCCATACTTGTTCGTCTATTTGGCCACCAATTCTGGTTGTGTTGTGAAATTTTTCTTGTGTTATCTGCTCAGAATGAAGTGTATGTTACATTTTTGTTATGTTGTGTTATTTGTTTTCTGACTTGATTCCTTCTTGGAATTATATGCATGTTACATGTTTGTCGACTAGAGCTAACTCAGGCTCATTTCCTATTATTTAATTAATTTACTATTTTAAATAAGTTATTTGTTAATCTAGTTACTTTATTTTACCTAGTAGGTTTTCTGAGACTACAGCAAGTGTTTGCAATGGCATATTTCCATAATTGTTCAAACAATCAACTACCCTCATTGCAAGAACCATTCAAACAAGAAAATTGTTATGTAATCATCTTACTGGCTTAGCCTAATTTTTTCAATTGAGTCATTCCACATCATAGACTAATGTCTATGAAACTTTCTTCGCTAGTATTATCATCACAATAAACGTTACCATAACAGTCAAACTATACAATCTAGATTTTCACATGCACTAGTTTGTACACAAAAACTACAAAAATTAATAAATAAACAGATTAATGTAATTTATCGTAAGTTTCTTGACGATTACAGTAAGAGTACATTATTGTAAATTAAAGGAGAAAACTTATTTACTTGTGCCCGTGTTCAGCCACACAATATTAAGTCTGAATTAAAGAGGATACAGCAAAAACTTCTTGCAAATGATTACCTTACTGGCATCATAAAACACACTAACAAACAAATCTCACATCAGCACATAAAAATGACTGCAAAACCATTATGAACACAATGGTCATTCTACGTTGTGTATGGTTTTTCAGAACAAAGGTGACAAGAGTAAAAAAAAATTGACAAAAAACAGTTTTCCAGAGCAATTCTACATTAACAAGCATAATTACCACGGTGAAACCATAGACAATTTGCTGCAGAGACTAGTTTGATGTCTTTATTAGGTGCTTCTAAATCAACATTTCAATCCAGTACAACAGATTATAGCTTTTGCTTTGTTTTAATATAGCCAGGAACTTTTAAAACGTCCATCCAGCACTTTGCATTGGCACGCTACTTGACACTGATGTCATAATCCAGCCACCAAAATCCAACTTGACAGCACTGACTGTAGGAAGTATGTACCAAAAATGACACATTTAACCAGACGACCCCTAATGCTGCTGAAAATTTTGGTTTGCCAAGACTCATAAACAATATAGCATGTTGGTTGATTACAGAGCTAGCCTGCAGATGTTATTCCAGAAATTTTGATTTGTGGTAATGGTAGCACTGGTAACTTCACTCCATTACTTTCAAGCATTCTACAATTTCTTTGCTCAAAGAGCTAACTTGGCTCCACTATCCAATGAAAGAAGGAAAGGGGAGTAGCTGTTAAGGGCACAAGACTTCACAGTTTCTTAAAGTTCCTAATCCTAAAGAAGGAATTGACATTCTAATTCAGTGAGCCAAATTGTCACAATACAGCAACTGATCTTAGGCAGAAAGTCTGTTAACATTATGAATACATAGTATCAAACGTCTCCATCTAGTCAAAACCCTAGGATAAATTCTCTTGAGGCATTCTTGACCCCTGACTAGCTGAACTTGAGCTTCTGCAACTGGTTGGTCCAAGTATAGTAAGTTAGCTGCTAATTCAGCTAATTCATCATGTCTGTTCGATGATTTTGGTTACTGGGACTCAGCACTTCAGCTATGGTTGCTGTGTAAGGTATATAATAAGGTGCTTGGTTTTGACCAGGTGTCTGAATACTTTGACGTGTCGCATCATCACTGCTTGATTTCAGCATATTTTGATTAGTCACCCTAGGATAGGTGACTAATTAAAGGAAATGGTACCTGGTTAAATATTTACCTATTGCTAACTGGACGTTGATGGCCGAGGAGAACCTGGATTCATATACTCAGCTTTCCCTCCCATTCCAAGGACTTGGATTTCCAGATGGCAATTGTTTTGTAGAATTGCAAGGCATTGTTCTAGTCTTGGTTTTAGTTGTTTCCACCTGCGGTCTTGATTTTGGTAAACATACAGGATCATTTTGGGACCCAGACTAACTCCCCTTGGTGGCCTTCCTGCCTTTACTCTGGCAGTCTGCAGGCTAAGATTCATAGTATTGACATTTAGGCTCTTCTGCTGATTAAGTGGAGGCTGGCTGACTGGAGCAAATATGTCATGGTATAGTTTACTGTGACCTGCTCAGCCTCTTGAGTCTGTCTTATGTCGTCAGCAGCTGGTCTTTGAACCCAATCGATGAGGCCTGATATTGGCCACTTGATTTGGTACAGGATGGTTTTAACACACAGAAATAAATTCCTAACCAGTAGTCATACTGTTCCAGGCTTTAATGTAGCCCTTAGGTTCAACTTAGTCACAATACTCCCAAACTACTTTCAAAATCTGGCCTTAACATGCTCACATAAGATGAAGCATGTCTTTTTGACTTCCATCTAAAATAATGAGTTCAACTTTAGGGCTACCACTAGGCTATTTAGGGTCTGAAAGTCTGAAAAATTGATAATACTCCTAAAATTGTTTCAAGGACATTGCAGGGGTTTTCAGTTGTTTTTTCCATTGAATACCAAGACACCTCACACCCAGTGTCCAGCTTGTTGGTGCACTATGGTGGCTGTAGCAATGAGGAAGCAATTAGAAGCAATTATTTTGCAGAGAGTCTATAGTAACATTAACCCTTGATGTACCCTTTCTCGGCAAGTGTTCGCACTACTAGTGTCTTTATCGCTGGTTCTGTAGGATCACTGGTTCTGATTTCCTGTATAATCACTTCCCTGAGTTTGACTATTATCCTGGGCATCTAATATGCAAGCTTCCAGGCTAGCTATAGTGGTGTGAATTGCTTCACTAACATGTGGATCATAACTTCAGGTGTCACACTAGGTTCTTCAGACCTCTCTCTGTACTTTTTCAACTGTCTCTTTCATCCATGAAATAGAATTTTAATTTCTGTTTTGGTCCAGTCATTTTGTGTTGAAAGTATTTGGTAAACTCTTCCAGGATATCTGCAGCCCTTCTGAATCCTGTTGCAGATTTTGTACAAATCTGGTATGAGACTTGTTCACTGCCTCAACTGCAGATAATCAACCTTCAATTTGCTCTACATTACAGCCAATTTATGTGAAAAGAGATTGCATTCTGGTCAGATCTTCCCAGAGTTTGGTTCTTACGCTAAAGTTTAATGTTTATTTCCTGAAAGTTTGCCTGCATTTGAGACTATATCGCCAACTGCATCTGCAGTATTGGGCATGTTAAATGTGCTAGTTCAACATTAGCTGTATCACCAGTAGTTTTCTGGAGTGTTACTGTAGATCAACTTTACATTGTTGTACTTGGTTACATTGTTTAGTCTGTTCCACAGTCTGACTGTGTAAAGTTGCAGTTTTTCAGGTTTTATTATTATAATTTTCTTAATTTCAGAATATTTGGTTGTGTTGGCGAGTCATTAATATAATTTTCGGATTAAGATTTGGAAGTTATTGTTCATTTAACTTTTAGAGGATAGTAAGAGTCACGGATGTAGGTCAAAGCATGTCATGGCCTGAGAGTGTAAACAAACATGGTGACATGTTGCACTGTGCTTAACAGACATCTAGTGTTTAGTATTGATATGTAATAGTGTACCCAATAAAACAAGTGTATACCATCTAGTATTGCTATACTGTGTGTTCATGATTACCTACCCAGAAGTTTCTGGCATGGTGCCGAAACCCGGGACTGTGTGATGGACAAAGAAATAAGCACTGAAACAACACAAGCTACTTACAAGAGATAGTCATGTCCACAGAGTCGGGGATAAGTCTAAAACATTCCAAACCACTAATAATAACAGAACAAGGTATGGCATATTCATGGAAGTTATGGAGTCAACAATTTGAATGGTATTCAGTCGCCACTAACCTCATGAAAAATAGTCCGGAAATAAAAGTTGCCATCTTCATGACTGTCATTGGTCCTTATGCAGCTGACACACACACAAATCCTTTTCCCTTACTGAGACAGAACAAAACAGCATAAAAGTGATCAAAGCAAAATTTGATGTGTATTTCGCACCCAATCAAACGTAACCTATGAGAGGTACATGTTCAACGAGATAATGCAAACGGAAGACCATTTCCTGACATCAGTCATAGGCAAAAAATGTGAATTCCAGGAACTAACAAATAGCTTACTTTGTGACAAAATAGTGGTGGGCATTGCCAGTGACATAGTATGTGAACGGCTACTGACGGAAGAAAAACTAACCTTTGATCAGGTGATAAAAATTTGCAGAACTGCGGAGTTAACCAAACACCCAACTTCTAACCATGAAGACAGATACGTTACCAATGGTCAAGGTGATTCGCACGGAAATATATGGTAAAAGAAGGCCCTCGAAACAAACAGAAAGGGGGCAGTCACCATCTTCACAGTTTGAATGCTCTAGGCGTGGGAGTCCCCACCAGCGAAGGTCATGTCCTGCATTCGGAAAATCCTTCCTCAAGGGCAGGAAACCGGAGCACTTTGCACAAATGAGTAGGTCTCGACAAGTTTCTACACTTACGGACGTGACATTGCAGCAAGGATAGCTTACCCACAATGTAGAAGAAGCATTCCTAGTGCCATGCCTGTCCAGTGCTAAAACTGAGTTCGACTGGGTTGAAACATTAACATTGCCTCCTAACCACAAAGAGAACTTCAAGCTTGATATTGGTGCGCAGTGTAATGCTAAAACAACTTCCACTGCTAACAAGAGTAAACTAAAAATTATCCCATCTAAGACTAGATGCATCATGTCCTTTAGTAAAGACTCAGTTCCTGCATTCGAAGAAGTACACTCACCTGTAGTGACTAACAGTAAAAGGGCAGCAGTGGTTAAATTTTGTATTGTTGACAATGGACACCAATGTGTACTAGGAAGGAAAACTTGTGGAAGCCTAGAGTTTACAAAAAGGCTCGAAACTGTGGACACTAATGACAAATTATTTTATGGTATCAGTTGCTTAAAGGGCTTTGTATACATCGACCTAGTAGACCAACCTAACCTCAAAGTACATCCACCTCGCAAAGTGCCCTATCCAATAAGGAGCAAAGTTAAGGAAGAAATTGACAGCATGGTGAACAGCAATATCATAGCACCCACCCTGGCCGTCTCAACCATGGTTGTGGTGTGCCAAAACTGTAGGGTTCAAATATGTATTCACCCTTCTGATATTAACAGAAACCTGAAACAATGTAATTTTCCTCTCCAGACACTCAACAAAATAGCAACTCGCTTACATCACTCTAAATATTTCACGCTACTGGACTGCATGCAAGAAAGGAATTTGGGTAAATAAAAGTGCCAGATAGAACTTCCAAATACAGCACATTTGCAACACCATGGGCAAGTACAGATGCAAAAGGATGCCCTTTGGCCTGGCGCCTGCTCCCGAAGTCTTCTAACAAGTAATTACACACCTCTTACAAGACACTGATGGAACAGAATGCTCTATGGATGACATCCTGATTCACACCTCCAACAAGGCAGGGCTCGAAGACATTCCAAAGAACGTAATACTAAAATTAAAACAGACGGGGCTAAAACTCAATGCAAGCAAATGCATATTCAACGAAGAGCAGGTCAAATTCCTAGGGCAAGGGGATATTACTAGACCCTGAAAAGGTTGCAACTATTGAGCAAATAAGGAAACCGACTACCATACAAGAACTGGAAAGATTTCTTGGTATGGTGAACTACCTGTCCAAATTCATACCAAACATGTCCTGGCAATGGGAACACGACCAAGACAGTGCCTTTGAGACACTCGAAAAATGCCTCAAATTCCCACCAGTGTTAGCCTATTATGATCATAACAAACCTGTCACCTTGTCAGGAGATGCAAGCAGCCACTCAGTGGCATTAGTGCTACTCCAAAAAAATCAGCCAATCACTTACACATCCAAAACACTTACCAAAGCTCAGCTAAACTATAGCCAAATCAGGAAGAAAACCCTCACCATACTAACAGCATGTAAGAAATTTCACCAATACATTTGGGGTAGGAAAAATTTATAGATTGAGTCAGACCATAAACCTCTCAAGGCCATCTTTAAGAGACCACTGCTTGATGCACCTGCAAGATTGCAAAGAATATTGTTCGAAGTGCTGCCATATAACATACTGCAGCGGCCACTAAGGGGCCGCATACAGTTAACTTAAAGTGCTATGGAATATAGCTTTTGGAGAGAGCCAACTGTTGCCATAACAAGCTCCTCATGACCCACTGCCTAACGGATATAAAACTAGGTATGACGCACCACGCCCCCCCAGAGACGGCAGAACGTTTGAAGGAGTAAGACGTGTAATTGTAGGAGCCGACAACAAAGAAGAGGCCATCACCACATCAAGGCCTGAAGGAGCTCTAGGCTATTCTGCCGACTTTTCTATACGGTGAGCATAATTCTGCGTGGCAGTTAGGTGCAAGTCCCCATCTCGAGACCCCGTTAATCTGTCGTAATTGAGCATTAATTACTGGCAAGGTTGCGTAATATATCTCACTCTTGTAACCAATGTTTAATTTTAACGCCTGTCCACCTGCCCGAGACGGGTAGAAATCAGCACAGACAGGTGAATGTAATTTTTCACCTGTCCATTGGACAGGTGACGTGTTTACCGGCAAAAATAAGTGATGCGAAAATTGGTAGTTGCCTTATTTTCGCGCACTAGTCTAGAACAGTGTTTAGCGGCAGCACAAATTTTAGTTCCAAGCCAATAACAGAACTGGGCACACATGTCCGCAGTGAGTTTGAGCAAGGTCGCCAGTTTGTGATTTTATGTCGGCAGTGTGCCGATAGGAAATATCTCTAGCCTACATTTCAATGCTACAAAACCTAGATAGACTGCGTGTTGAAAAGAATTCAGGAGGCTGGACATAGTTTTTTTTTCATTTCCCTTCAGCTGTCCCAACAGACTCGGCTCAAAGTAAAAAAATGGTTGCTCACCCCGCTCAGTGTACGATACTCCAACAATGCAACGGCTGGCTCGTATGAATTTATTGTGTCGCGTTTATGGGTGTGTGTAGTGTGTGTGTTGTTTCTTTGACTGTTAATGTAAAGAACTCTTTACCGATAACATTTAAGTAGTGCATAGTAAATGTTAAAATTGCAGTATGTGGAAATATCTGCAAAACGTTTCAAAACCGCCTGAAAAAAAGCTGCGGAACGATGCTGATAAACAATGTTATGACAAGTAGTATGACAAAACAACACGGCGTAGAAATTACCAAGAAACTTGGTCGGTCACATTTCCTTGGGTTTGTTATGACTCTGATAAAAATGTAATGTTTTGCAAGACTTGTGAACAATTTCAGAAAACGACTTCAGAGTCTTCTTTCGTCACCGGCTGCAGCAGATTCAGGAAAGAAAATTTATCTTCACACAACGTTAGCCAGTGCCATAAACTGTGTGCAGAGATTATAAATTCAAGAAATGCAGAACCAGGAAAATCAGTAGCAGAAAAAGCACTTCAATCACTAAACAAAGAAGCGCTTGAAAAAATGAGATTCTCTTTCGAAATAGCCATGCAATTGCAAAACATAGAAGACCATTTACAGATTTCAAGTGGCTGTGTGAGCTGGACAAGAAGAAAGGTTTAGATATAAGTGAAGCCTATATTAATGACAAAAAATGTGCTGAATTTATTAGTTTTGTTGGCACTGTTGAGCAAAAGAAACTTTAAGAAAGTCTTAAGATTGCTCCATTTTTTTTTCCATATTATGTGATGATACGACAAGACTATGCTGTTCTTGAACAAGTTATTGTGTATATACGTTACTGTGTTGAAGGCAATGTACATGTAGATTTTGTTGCAGTTAAACATGTTGAAAGAAAAAATGCTACACAGATTTATGAGTGCACTGTAAATGTAATAGAAGAATCCTGTGGTTTAGGAGTTGCAGAAATTAAGGATCACCTAGTAGATTTTGCAAGTGACGGTGCAGCAGTGATGCGTGGTATGCACAGTAGAGTGCAGACAATATTTAAATGCTTGAATGCTTCTTGAAGTTACTGTATTCATTTCTTCACCACAGTCCAGTTCACAAAAGTATTTTGGAAACCGCTTGTAAAAATGAAGGTGTTAACTTTTGTGCTCCTACACGTGTTGAAGGTACACGCTAGCTTTCCCATAATCAACAAGTTGTAACAGGTGCTATCAAGCTGCCCTACAGAACATGACATTTGAAGCTGGCAATGAAAGTGATAAATCAAGTTGGAGAAGAATCCAATAATTTCTCAGTAACCTGAAACAAGTTCAGTTTTTACAGTTTTTTTGTGATCTTCTCTCAGTGTTATCTACTCTGTCTTTACTTTTCCAGAAGGAAACACTGACAATAGGTGAAGTTCACAATATACTGGAAGACTCCATAACAACTATAAAACTATTTGAAGACGCACAAGGTTTTCAGCTGACACCAAATTGAAGATGCCAACTTTGATTTATAATAGTACTGGTTTGAGTGCTGACAGTAGGAAACATATGGCATGTGTACTAGTAAACTGCACGGAAAGTAGACTAGGTGACAACTACAATCACAACAAGGAATTGTTCAAAGCTGCTGAGATCTCAAATTTCAATTCATGGCCTGAGACGTTGAATGCAGATGCTACATTTGGAGGCACTACAGTAATTTCATTAATATGTAGTTTTTCACTTATTTATTACAAGAAATGGCTTCAAGCTTGAAACAATAAACAGAATGGTCATACCACAAAAGAACTGTCTATAAAAAAATAAAGCTGTCACAAAAGCAAGTTGGGGTGCTGTGAATGAAAAACACAAAGCTGAATACCCTAATATTCTTGGGCTTGTTGATCTCCTGCTGTCTCTGCCAGCTCATACAGCAGACTGTGAACATGGTTTCTTAATAATGAAATCAACAAAATCAGATTGGCGAAATCGGCTAGGGGATAATGTCCTGTCATCACTGATGCGGATTCAAATGAAGTCGCCAAGCGTCTGTGATTATGACCCAGATGATGCCATCAAGCGCTGGTTGCACAGCAGTCAAAGGAAACGCCGTCCATTTCAGGCACCATATGCGAAAGGGGAAATGGATGTTTGCCCCAGTGAAAGTGATAGTGATGAAGATTGAAAAGTGAAAACTTAAATCACAGTGTGTTATAGTGTGTAATATATTGCACTTGGTTTGCAGTGTCAATGTTTTGTATATTAATCATTACTAGTATGTCAACAATATACAAAACAATGCATTTTTAATTTTTTTTATAGTTGTTGAATTTTTAAAATCTGGGCAAGTTGAAAGTGTTACAGGCAGGCTTGAAGAAATGAGAACCTGTCCGTCAGGCAGGCGCTAAAATTCCTTAAAATCGACCCATGCTTGTAACGCAACGTTAGTAACTGTAAATCTTGAGTATATCAGTAGAAGAAATTAATGATTCATCTTGTACGATTAAATGTTAAATGTTTTGTTCCTTATTGTATATTTAACATCAAAATTAAAGTGTTACCTTATTAGTTTAACAATTAACAGCTACGCTTCCCTGAGCGATCACCCTTCCACAGTACCAAAGTATTACGAGAAGTCAGTGGAGACAGAGAGAAGGAGTAATAAGTACAGAGACAAGTGTTAGGAGGAAGGGGATTGTTACAATGCGTTAAGGCCATGGGTACGTTTTTCTTCGCCCTTTTAGAATATAATTCTTTACGATGAAAACACTTTGTGGATAATGAAATCCAACCATACTTTTGCCATATATATATAAAGTATGGTTGGATTTCATTATCCACAAAGTGTTTTCATCGTAAAGAATTATATTCTAAAAGGGCGAAGAAAAACGTACCCATGGCCTTAACGCATTGTAACAATCCCCTTCCTCCTAACACTTGTCTCTGTACTTATTACTCCTTCTCTCTGTCTCCACTGACTTTTAATTTTTAATATTACTGTGCTGTCTACTGTTACAAAATATATATATATATATATATTCACCTTTGTGGCTGAATTATTTTGTAACAGTAGACAGCACAGTAATATTAAAAATTTGACTCCAACAGCAGAAATGTTTTTCCACTATGCTTTTCGTATGGAACAATCGTGCGGTCACTGCAGCAAGACTTATTTACAGCAAATGAAGACAGGATTCCATATAATGTAACCATAGAATAATGCAGAATATAATTGTGCATATGCATTTATTTTTATTTTTTTTTTTTTTTAAATCATTTGGGCAAGCAGTTTAGTGGAAACATCAACTAACATTCTGTTTGATGTATCCCCCAATGCAATTTCAGCCATCTTGTTCTAGAGAATCTAATTCTGGTACTTCTGCTCTTCGGCAAGAGCACGCAGTTGGAGCGGTACAGCTCAGCGTCTGAAGAAAAAAGATATAGGTCGTGTGCTGCCAAGGGCCGGTTATGAATGGGTGGAAGAACAGGCAAAGCCTACAAGGAACTGGGAAGGGGAGGGGGGGTGTAGGGAGATGACTGACAGGGTCAAAAATATAGAGGAAGCTAGCTGGTGTGCTGCCTGTAAAACTGTCAAATATGTTCCGCACTCCGGTTGAGCCACAGCTCACTACATCTCAATTCAAAACTATTTCCAGGCCGTAATTAAAATTTATGTAATTACCAGTACATTTTGTAGAACGTGGCTGTTAGGAAAATAAATAATGATGTATTAGATACACTTTCAGAGGAATGAAATGATAATGTTACAATTGGGCCAGTGCCAATAAAACGCTATATATTTTACACACAAATAGTTTTTTGTAAATCCTAAAGTTTTTATGCCGTTTACATACAACAATAAAGCATATGAGTGTTTTTTCTATAATTATTTTTAGTGTCGAAGGATACCAAGTATTCGGCCTACCACGATTACCATTAGACCTTGTTCATAGATGCGTCGAGAACAATTAACTGTTTATGCACTACAATACAGAGCAAATATTTTGGTTTGCTCTTCATAGCAGCATGTAATAAATAATACATGCACAACTTTGGTTTTCCTGCTCTGCACAATAGTTTTGTTTCCCTGGCGTTGTCTCTACCTCCGCCCTTAAATTCTCTGCGTCACTTCCATTTCTCTTATGTCCGCATTTGCTCTCTACAGCTGATGTTCATGCTCCTCTGCTTTGCATGACCAAAATTACTCTCATTATTATTTAGTTTTTCTCTATCTCTGAACATTATATATATATATATGTTTGCATTTTGAAACAAATACACGTAACATGAAATCCTGACAACTTTTTTTCTATTTTCCACAAATAAATTTGTCATGCTGAACGCAAAATTCTGCATTATAAACCTACATGAAATTTACACGTACATTAGCATGTATATTGGACGTGGCTATGATTTTACGAAAACTACCTAACCTAATCCATCAAGTTACCATTTGTAAATAATGTAGGAAGAATTTTTTGTTAGTACTCTATACTTTACTGCAGTCAAATGTAATTTTTGAATACGTAGAAAAACATTTAAAGTACTTAAAGCTGTTCCCTCATTTTTAATGTTCAGTGTTGGGCACTTCACTAATGTGTTGGCAGTTTACACCCTACGTACTATACGCGGCGTCCGTTTAGCACGTTGCTTAGACCAGGTCTCAATTATCTCAGAGAGCGCACTCTCGTGCTCTTACTCTGGCGACCACGTCATTGACGTCAGAGAGAACGCTCTCTGGTTGTATCAATTCGTCGGAGAGAGCACAAAAGAGCAAGAGCACGAATTTGTATACTCGTTGACACACTCTCTGACCAAACGCCATTTCACATTATTTCCGTGTTTGAATAAGGTTATAGTAGCTTTCGGGACCAAATATAAATAAGGATTTTTCATAAAGTCTCTTATTTTATGTCACTTTGATGCAACATGACGGTAATATGAGACAAAAATGAAGGTATTTTATGCGCTAATAATTATTCTATAATTATTGGTGAATTATTTTAAGACATATAAATTACCTGCAATATCAATGACAGCGATTTTCGCTTAACATGATCTCCTGCCTTTTGGTATTGGCTGTCTGCTTTTGTGTAACGTTGCAGAGAAACGAGAGAGTGGTTGCATCAATTTTACTGAGCGAGAGCATGAGAGAAGGCAAGGCAGTGCTCTCTCGTAAGAGTATTTTTGAAACTGGGAAACTGCCTTAGTTCAGCCTACTTTAGTAGCGGTCACAAGAATGTGTTATGTTCAGCAGAAATACAGAGTACTAAGTGGGCCGGCAGATTATGCAAGAGGGAAGTGTGTGAACATTGGTGGCGGGATCGTGAATGTCGCACGACTTTATCACATTATCGCAGCTGCTACAAGGGAACATGGGCTACTAGAACAGTGCGAAGGTGGCAAAATTCAGTGAGACCAATTAATTTTAGTACAGGTTAACTTAGTAAAATAGCAGTGGTACCATTATTTTAACAGTTTTGATTTTATTACTGTATTGAATAGTCCAGTAAAGTAAAAACCCATTTTGGGTCAATTGCGGTGTTTTAGTTATCTAAAAAAAAAAAAAAATCGGAGAAATTTATTAAGTGAATTTGTGTTATTTTTGAATATTGTTATTTTTCTATCATTCATGTGATTGGTAACGTAAAACACTGTATGGTTATATATGCATTGCTGTGTAATACTGTTGTGTATATCATGCTGTTCGAAGTTTGTTGCAGTGCAACACAATCGTAATCTCGTGTAGATATCATTTTTTCGGATGTTTATGCATGTTTGATTTGTTAATAAATCTTCCCTTGCGATCGCATGGATAGGACATGACTAAAAATATGTAGCACTCCATGCATAAGTCGCAAACTTCTGTAAATATTTATTTGAAAGTGCACATGTCAATCATGTGTAAATTTAAGAACTAAATTATTAACTTTACCGCCTAATATTTATACTGTGATTGTAGGTAAAATGTTCCGAAACATAATTTGGGGCAATAATTTTATGTTTATTGTAACGGGCAGATGAGAACTGCTTGCAGTGAGTACTGCACTGACAAATTATCGATGTGTGATTATTTCCTTTACATAATCAATTTTATGTTCATTTCATATTATATGAAAGTTCTTTGATTTAGTTATGTAAGCTTTATTTTACTGTGGCAAAGTAAAGACAATATGCTAGCAAATATATATTGTATAAGTGTTTCAGAAATAAAGTTATCGTTTACATATAATATTACCATTTTATGTATTTCCTTGTTCTACGTATAGTTTCAATAAACAAGATTTTTTTTGAAGATAATTACTCACTGAAGTTGTATTTGTAGTATACATGCTGGTGACTGATTACACCCTAACTGTAACATATAAAAGCCCTCGAAAGTTCTACATAGTATATGAATGTACTTTGCACTAGTGTTCATATTTAATTTTAAACTAAATAATTTTCAATACATAGTTGAATTACGTAAGTTTACAAGATTTAATTGCTTTTTTAACCGTATTAGAAAAAGTCTATGCATACAATTATACTATACTCAGTTATAATATCAGAGCTCTATATATATATATATATATATATATATATATATATATATATATATATATATATATATATATATATATATATATATATATATATATATATATATATATATATGTGTGTCCTTTAAACACAAGAAAACAATTGGTCTGTGTGAATAGAGTATGTGTTTCACTGACCAGTTGTTAACGCCATAAATAAATAAGCCTTAAAATAATAAAAAATAAATTAATCTGAATTACTGAATTCAAAACTGCAGAAACCATTAAGAAAATTTTACACACACATTTTACGTGAAAATGGATCTATTCAAAATGCAGATGCAAGAGTATGCAGAAACAGGTTTCTTTCTGGCTGACGAGCAGTGTGTCAAGGAAAGCCGAACCATTACACCGAACAAGCTGGTAGAGAGTCTTCCCGCTTCCACCTGTTGTTCCATTGCCCTATTCTCTTCCTCCACCCTGTCCCGCGTTTTGGTACATTTGTCGTGTCTTCCCACCATGGACTAAACCTAGATCCTGGACGATACAGACCGTTGGTGCTGCTCCTAGCGGACCCTACCGAAACATTATTCTCAAATCCAACACGCTACGTGGTGCTGGTTTGAGTAACTACTTCCACTGCTCCTGTATTGCTCAGTGTGAAGAATCTGAACCGTTGGCCTTAAGGGCCCAAAATTTTACATTGCAGATGCTTTGAGCAGAGACTGCCACAATACACCCATAAGTGGACATTCCACCCACATATGAAATCCATGTCTTGATTTCGCTGTCAAAAGAATGCATAATGGAGCTGCAACAAGTAGTCAACTTTAGTAAGGAGCTTTCGACATTATGTACCACAATACTAAAAGGGTGGCCTACAAAGCAAGAACTGCAACCAGAATACCTAAAAAAAATACTGGCCTTACAGAGAAGAATTAGAGTGTATAAAGACATCTTCAAAGGGGCTCAAACCCTCATCCTTAACAGCATGAAAGGACTCATTCTCTCACACCTACATCGCCCTCACAAAGGCATTATAGGTATAGGCTGTTCGTGGTAAAGTGAGCACTTTTTACGGCACTTGTAACAGGCATTAACCACTGATAAATATATCTTATAGCAGCCTGTTGCATTAAATTATGAGGGTGGTAAGATGTATACACCATGTTTATTGGTCACATTGCAATGTTTACATTAAAAAGCAGGAGGAAGATGGAAATTGGATCAAAGGAAAAATTGAGAAGGGCCTTAAAAAGTGCTCACTTTACCATGAACAGTCTATACCTTGAAACTGGCAAGAGACCATGTATTCTGGCCTGGATTGACACAGGACATCACAGAATTTGTCCAGAAGTGTGCAGTCTGCAACTTTCACAAGGATGTCGTACAGTGGAAGACATTCCATCACGCTCATGGATGTACATGGCTTCTGATCTATTCCAGCTGAAGGACAATAACTTTCTGGATATAGCAGACAGCTATTCAGGTTACTTTGACTTTACACACCACTACGATTAACTACAAGTGATGCAGTTATCAGGGAGTTGAAACAATGGTTCTCCCAGCATGGCATTCCAGATGAAATTCGGATGGATGTCGGCCCTCAATACTCCTCTCATGAATTTGAAAAGTTCAGACGGGAGTGGAATTTCACACGCCGCATTTCCAGTCCCCACTTTCCCTGTTCCAATGGCTTAGCCGAACACTACGTCCAATATGCTAAGAATCTCATTCTTAAATGTCGCATAGATGACACAGACACAAGGCTTGCTCTCTTGCATTACAGGAATACCCCTTGAGGGAAACTCGGCTCTCCTGCCCAATGCTTCATGGGACATAGGACAAGAACCTTACGACTGACCAGTGAAAAGCTGTTGCAACCAGCATTAGTAAAAGGTGTTGTACATAACCTCAAATCATTACGTCAGGTAGACAGAAGTACCTTCAATAAAAACTGAACTTCACCCCTGCATTGCTACAAGGTGACGATGTCCTATATAGAGAAGCACACAAGCACTGGGACCCGATAAAGATAGTACAACCAGGACCAAAATCATGCTTGTACATAATCGACACACCCATTGGTAGATATTGGTGAAACTTGTGGTTCATCAAACCCAGGGGTGCATCCTTACCTCCTATCAGCACCCAGGTAAATGGAAAAAGGGCAGCTTATTTAGGAAGAAACATATATGACGAGGTGGAACAAGCTCGTCGTACAGCTACCGGACCTTCACAACAACTAGCACCAACACACTTGCGTTCCTGGAGCACATCCCCTGATTGCTTGGGCTTTGGAGGAAAACCACAGAAAAGGGAAAACCCAACCATAGACATTTGTGCCCCTAGTACCCCAAACAAGACTTGCAGTGGAAGAAATGTAATTCCTCCACTAAAACTGGATCCTTAAGCTACATAGATTTCAAAATGTAAAGCAGTACCAGTTTTAGCTTACAGACTGTGATTGAAGTAAAGTTTAGTTGTAGTGGTGACTAGACTGTCATGCAAAACGTCTGAAAACTGCTACTTCTAGGTAGTAGAAACTAACTGTTGGAAAAAGGAGGATGTCACGGATATAGGTCAAGGCATGTCGTGGCCCAAGACCGTGTAAACAAACATGGTGACACGTTGCAATGTGCTTAACCGACAGCTAGTGTTTAGTACTGATATGTAATTGTGTCCCCAATAAAACAGGTGCATACTGCCTCATATTGGTATATTGTGCCTTCATGATAACCTACTCGCAAGTTGCCGACAGTAAGTACCGTATTGCAATTTGTAAATCACGTGAAATTAAAGTAAAGTATACTCACTTGCTCTTGTCTCGCCATTGCTGATTGGATCAGGAGTATAGCATGGTCAGCTGACAGCCAATCAGGATGCAGGTTACAATAAGTGACGTAGAAAGCTTTTTCTCTTCTAGAAATACAGTCACCTCTGCTGAGAATGGATGTGTGTGTGTGTGTGTGCATAAAAGAATTAAATTAAAAATGATTATTTAATTTGTAATTGCAGCAAGATGTTTTGTGAAGTTTTCATCATTAATAATGCAAATTGAGTGATATGTGATTATTTGTTTAAGAATACAAATAAGTGAATAAAAATGGAGAACAGAATTTAGGAATCCTAAATGAAGAGATGTTACATCTGGTGACCCAAACGTGTGGCTGAAAAATGAACTTCGACAACTACGGTCTTCAGAAACTGTGCATTTTGGCAGAGGGAAGAACCACGTCCAAAAAAGAAATCTTGCTACACTTTGAAACTAAGGGAGAGCAGAGATGCGGGCCCTGAATAATGCAGATTACCATCTACATAACGTCATCTGAAATGTGTCTGCATGTGCTGTACACATTTCGCCACGCTGAGGGATATTGTGGGAGCAACTCACCATGAACCACACGTGTTGGAGAAAGAAAATTTTATCATTTTTTGTGTTTACAGATTTAAAGAAATTTTTTTTGTAAATGAGTTACCTATTCTTAGTAAATTTTCTTTTAGGCATATGTAAGCATTACATAAGACCAAATAAATTTGTGCATAATACATAACAGTGTAAATTCAAAGATTATAAATACATGCAGATTGTACTAACATCCACAGTTATATATTGGAATATATTGATAACCACATTAAAATTAAGAACCTACCATATTAACTTACCTTTGAGTCACACATTTTATCACAATTGTGTCGAAAAATGGGGTGCAACTCTTGTAAGGTTTATGCAAGTTGCCTATTATGCAAGTTTTTCAGTTCATGTGTTCAAATTAATTTTATTTTGTATGGATCAGCATGCCTGTAAATAAATAGCATGCATTTGTTTTTAATAAATAAAACATCCTCAGGAGTTATTTGCATTCCTACGTAAGACATCTTGCCCACTTAGGCCTAATATGAACAATAAAGTGTAGTACCATATGGCAACTGCAGTAATCCACTGTCACTTTTCTACAGTTGCTACCTGCAGCCTGAGCATTAAGTTAAGAAGGTTGCTAGATATAGAAATAAACCAGGTAACTGCTAAATATTTCCATTTTAGATGAAAATATAGACTTGCCCATACTGGGATGATCCATATACGAGTGTGACCCTTACTGAGAAAAAAAAAAGTAAATATTCAGCCTGAAAAATACAGCGTGATCCTTACACGAAGATGGCCCTTCTACAGGCAAGTATGGTATTTTCCATATATGTATACATACATTTCTCCACATGCTTGACTAACTGGCTGCAATTTGTTACTGAGGTGGCTTCGCGCAGCTGAAGTAGAAGAAACACCCATTTTAACAGCATGTGGACGATATTTATTCTCTTTTCCTTCCATAGTACCTAGAAACATAAGTATCATAAGAAGCTTAATAGTTGTGAAAAATTAACCGAGTGTTTAACATTTCATTTAAATGTCCAAGGCCTGTTTCTAGAAGAAAAAGCCTTACAAATGAAGAAACTAGCAGATAGTAATATATAGTAGTTTTGCATTTCTTGAAAAATATAGGTAGTTAAAATACAGTTTAAAAACTCAGTTTCTAAAAACCTCTTTTTTTTAAATGTTATATAAACAATCTGAATAATACTTCTGTAGTGATTGGCTACAATCTGGTGGCAAAGGATAAGAGGGTAAGCCTAATGAGTTTATAAGTAATAATCTAGCTGTATGTAACAGAGGATAAGGATGCTAATGGGACTTGAGAAGTCCAAAAGTGAGTCATTAAGTACCTCTGCACAATTTTTGCTTGCTAAATTATTTTAATAAGGTAGAGAGGTACACTAATATTTACAGGAACATAAACTACTAAATGGTAGCTTCCCTTAGGGTCAAATCATATTCTGAGATTGATTTCTACAGGAACACCGTAACATTAAAATCTGAGATAGTATTCTGAAAACACTACGAAAGGTCCCAATAAAATACATTTTAAAAGTTAATTGTGACTGACAAAAACAAATACACAACTAAAATTCCATACATTTAATTCCCCAACCAGAAAAAATTACATATTCACATTAGATACAATACTGGGTATTACCCTCTCACTCCCAAGAAACAAGGCAATGAGAGGAACAAATTAAAAATCTACAAAATAAGTTTTATGAGATTTATACATGGAAGATAAATGCACAATAAAAATAACTTAAGATTATTAGGCATCTATGTAAACTACATGACAAATTTTTTACTTTCAATAATTTCCAGCAAAATATTTCTGAACAAAATGTTTGCAAATATACACTGTAGATGTGGAAGTTTAATAGAATTTTCATTCCAACCACCCCCATTTCAGTTGCCTATTGGAAATGTACAGTTGTACTATACCAGTTCAACCACAAACACTAGCATTGTCTGATTTGGCTAAGTACCACTACCAAAAGAAGGTTTCTGTTCTACATCAAGCCTAATACTTTTTTCTTTTAAATATATTTATAAAATGTGTTGTAATTATAGCTTTAATTAAACATTGTCCTAAACATACTTAAAAAAATATGTAAGTACAAATTATTAAACCTATGAAAAGATATTGTTTCAATAAAAATTTTAACATGACTTGGTCTGATATAGCAGATATTAGGTTTACAGAAAACTGGTAAGAATTTGCACATTTAATATTAGGAGTGAGAGTAAAAGTCAATATTCAATATTATAAACAAAAATATTATTTCTAATTTGAAAATTATAAGTTTTTGTACTGTTAAATTCCACAATTTGCATTCATTTCAAATTGGAAGTGTCAGCAAAAGTTTGTTTCTGCAATACAACATTAAAAGATATTTTTACGTACATCCTCTTGTCAGTGCCAGAAATATTTTGATATCATTGAATAGGCTGCACATACCATAATACATTCCAAACAAAAAATTTTCAGCTTTTGCGAGCCCTATTCAATTATACTAAATTTGTGCCATCTTCCCATTTGAAATTCTGAAGTTACCTTAGCTTCCTCCAGTTTCCAGCAGATTCTAGTCAATGTAAAGGTTACCATTCAATTCGTCTTTAAAGGTTTGCCTACAAAGCATTTTACCCAAAAAAGCTCAGATGCATCCTTTTAAAGAAAAAGGTCTGGTATGGTAACTCTGGGACATAAGTGTATTTTACTTTATTTTATCAAATACTGTAACTGTATTTAGAATCTGAATTGAATACATTGTTAATAAATATTGGAAAACTTTTTAAACTTCTGCTTGAATACTTTGTGAAGGAAAAAACGAATATTATAGGCGTTTACGTAACGTAGTTAATATTACACACAACATTGACGCAGTCAGATGAGACATGGAGATGATCACGATACACTTTTACCTGTGGTGGATGGGCGCCAGCGGTGGTTCCTACACACCGCACTTTGAGACTCAGGGATCTCAGGGATGCTGTGGGTTCTGTGTGTTCGTCTCACCCATGCATACTTACGAAACAATTTTTAAACATAACACTACAATACAAAACACTTAGGTTGGGTTGGATAACTGACGCTACTGAAAGACATTCAACTTTTACACTGAGAAGGCATGCTTATTTATCAAAGTACACCTCATGCTTAGTATGATTATTGATTTACGTCTCGAGCGTGGCTAGCCAGTCCCGGTGGGTGATTACCCCAAGCACGTTACTAAACTTGCGCACTCCGACTGGATGATGCTCCGCGGTGTCTGAAAAGCAGCCTCTACAGAGCAAGGGGCCTACAGCCACTAGGATGGACTGCAAGTTTCCCCAGAGACAGGACACGGAGTATGAAAAGAACACGTACAACTAAATGCCTACTTGTCGGGACTCGTCCCCTAACCACGTGGTGTGTGGCAAAAATAATACACATAGAGGGTTAGTGCAAACTAATAGTGCCGCACATATTACACAAATAATACTTGATGAATATGGGGCACGACATGGCGATGTAGCTGCAAAAAAAATTAACATTACAAAAACCCTCAAATAATGATACAAACGTATTACCCTTAAGATTGTGCATCACAGAAATTACATTGAAAAGCCTTAAGCATGGGCGGATGACACTTGATATACAAGTAGTGTGGGCCGCATGGCCTCTTCAACACAACTCTCTCATCTTATTAGCATCTCAAAAAGCCTGAAAACACTGCAAAATATTAGGTTAAATGGATATGAAACCTACATCAGTGCAAAAAGATGAAGTGCATACGTGACAGCATCTTACTTCACCAGCTCTACTAGAACAAATGCACAGAGGCAGGGGTCACATGGACCTACAACGGCTGCCTACGGGGTTCACACAAGCGGAAGTGCTATGCACGTTGAGTGAAAATATTACTACAGCAAATTGAAATGGCACCAAAAGTATTTTAAAACAGTTTTACATACAGAAATTTAATAAGGATTTTTGGTTGACTTTTAATCATCTTTTGAAGGCGTTCTCTTCTGAATACTATTGTCCCGCTCTTCAGCACCGCCTGTACTTTAAATTTCAAATAGCAATTTCACACAAAACTGTCAAAAAGACATTTTGAACTTTACAAACATTTTTACCCTGGAAAATTAATACATAATACACTGAAACACTTATATCCCGTTTTGGGAGAGTCCATAACCTGTAGCGGTATGTGATCACATGCTTACCCACGTGCACCACTAACAGCGAGTGCAGTCATGGGCTGACTGTGGCTAGCTCTTAGCCGGCATTAACATGTACACTATGTTATAACAATTGATATAACGATGACCATGTTTTTTATATTGTCAAATATTACCATAATCTGTAATTGGGTTGTGTTTCTGGGGAAAAAAAAAAAAAAAACCCCCCCCCCCCCCCTCTTTTCATAACTTGTGTAAATAGAATATCTGTGCAAACAAATACTTGACATTTGTTTTGTAAACATTTTTTTTTGCTATGATCTGCCATACATTGAAGAAAACTCTTGTACAATTGCATAAATCATAGAAACATGATTAGTCAGAATCATTTATTTTGAAGGCCACAATGTCAGGCAGGAATACAGATAATATTTCTGTTGAATGTTCTTGTTCTTCAGTTAAATATTTCCCTCTCAATCTTGGATTCTTAAGAGGATATGTGATGGTTGGATTGCCTGTTGAAATATTTTCTTGAGGTGGTGATGGCAAGACTCCACATTAGACGATAGTAGGTTCAGCCATATTTCAACTGCCTCTGAAATACATATTGTTTCCTTCTGAAGCTTGTCCAGTGCATTTGCAGCTACATGTAACTGTTTCTCACAAAACACTGCTTCGTGGTAAATTCCCAGGTTGTTTAAGGTCTTTGCAACAGTTAGATGAAAGTCTTGGGCATGTACAAGGATGATTTCCCTGTACCAATGATAATTTGTCACAAATGATTTTACACATTCAGGGTAAAAGTTCCATCATGTTTCATTTGGCAACTGTGATATCGCACAATCTTTCTCCAAAAGCTACCCACATGCTTGATGAACATTTCGAAAATACTTTTGCACGTTCACAATATGACCCATAACACTTTTCATACAATTTGTATGAAGAATCCAACAAGACATGCAGAATCATTTGATTCACTAACTACTTCAACACTAAAAGTAATTAGTTTTATTAAATGAAAAATGATTACGTGATAGTTGGATACAAATTTTAAATGGAAAATCAAAATGTAGGAAATATTGCAAATCCTTAACTGTGTAAAAAAAAATAGCTGTCAGAAAAATAGTGAAATCTGTTTACAATAAATACTGGAGATCATAATCATCTCTAAGTATTAGCAATAAAACATTAATTTCCAAGTGTTGTATGTATACTATTTTTTAAAAACAAGATACTGATAAGGTTAATAAAGCTGTAGAGAATATTTACCTTATAATATTTTTCTGTTTAAAAAAATGGTATATTTTTCAACGGTTTGGGACAGGGTTTCTACCATTTAATTTGACAATATGACAACTATCATTAAATGTTTCTCATTTTATTCAAGCAAAGAAATTAAATTGTTTTCAAAATTGCAAGGAATTATCATTAAAATTCACATTTCCACAACCAAAACTATAAATTAAACAAGTTTGTGTAAAATCGTTACATTCCTGTGTTTTTTCCCCTGGCAATTACCACTATATAGTGCATCTCACTCTTACATTGCAGTGGGTAGCTAAACAAACAATTTTATATTTATACATTACTATACAATTTGATCATTTTTGTTATATTATTTTGTACGTATGAACTTATTCTCCTAACACAGCATAACATCTTGGATGTTGATAACTCTAGCCATCTGGAAACAGCATGCGTCATGCACACTTTACTGCAATTAAGAGTGAGACGCACTATACCTACTCCACAAAATGTGTCCACGATAGGGCACTAAAACATATACCAGCCCTAAAAAGCTTTGGAAAAAAAAAAAAAGACTAAATAATCTGATGGTTCAATGTGGCCAATGGTACAAGGGCCCGAACATGCCCTAGTATGTCTACTTCAGCCAAGGGAACACAACACATACTATTTTGAACCACTGATTAATTCTTCAAACTCTTGTTTCAAGTACTTCATTTGCCTGCGATTAAAACCTTACATAGCCGCAGAAAAAGCATGCTACTGTCATATAGACAAACCAAACATGCTTAGAGAAAAATTTAACAGAACATAAATAGGCCTAAAAGGGGAAATAAGAGTATCCAAATTCACAAATGAAGACTTTGTAAGGAAAGCTTGATAGGGAAGTTTATCCTGAAGTTTGCTGGTCCCTATCACATTCATAAGCTCCTCACTCCCAACACTGTTAGCTTAGTTAAGCTAATCAAGGGCAAGTGAATGAGAGCACATGGTACTTGAATTTGGACACAGCCAGAAAGTAACTTCCATGAAACATTTTAGTTATTCTGCACCATAGTGCTTATTGATAGACTGTGTCCATAGTTTTCCTATTAACATTTATATTTGACTGCAAGAAATAAGCTGCTAGAACATGCTAACTACATCTGCAGAAATATGTAATATCCTTTAATTACACTTACTAAGGCAGTGTCTCAATTGGTTCAGAGAGCACTCTATTGTGCTCACTCTCTCTCGTGGATGCTGTCACACTGAAAAAACTCATACTAGATGTTTCAATTCGTTGGAGAGCATGTGAAAGAGCAAGATCATGAAGTTGTGTACTAGTGCTCTCTGGCATCCATCATGTTCTTTTCACAACTGTAATGCGAGATTAGTTCAGATAGCGGTCAAATATTTTTAAGGTTTCGTATTTAATCAGATAATGTATTTAAACTGCACTTTATTTTACTTTATGATGTATATCAATTTTGGCTTTAATAAGTGTTAAAAGAACTCAACAAAAGCATTTGCTGGTAAAATCATTTCAGTTGTGAAAGGGGCATTAAAATTTGAAACCAGGAACAAGATAATTTCCAACTATTATTTTAGTTGTTCGCACATAAGTTATGCCTATGTTCACTACCATAAGTAGGCCCTACAGTTAAAAACTATGTATATTAGTATGCTGCGATATACTGTTCTTGAAACGCTGCGTAATACATGCATGTGAAAAATGGAGAATTAGAGATCTACATGAAGTCATTTTAAAATAAAAGTTTGTGTTTTGTATTAAAATTGCTTTTAAAAAAAAAAAATTGGTTATTTGAAATGGAATGTTAATTGCAGGGCACGAAGAAATAACAAGCTTGATATTTGCTAGAAAGAAATATCAGTTGTTTAAAATACGTGAAAAATGCTGAGGAGTAAGTTATCTATTGATAGCGTGACAAACAAAATAATGTCGAAATTCAACAAGCCTGTAGTTTCCAACTTTGTCACATATAGCGCTGTTACAAGCCATTCAAAACCATCCACCCTAAATTCCTAAACCCTAATTCCCCAAATTTGCCATTTCGGACACGGCTAATGTTAATTTTACATAAAGTGGAAGAATACACAACATGCATACAAGTAGATCTTAAGCGGGGCTTTCAAAAGTGCTAATTTTACCATTAACATATACTACAAAAAGAATGTACTCTGGAGGGTGTGCTCTCTAACCGACACACAGCCTCATATTATACTATTTCAACAAGTATGCCAGAACTTATCTTAGGCCCTAGATGTAATGCAGGGTTATACAAATGGATTTAAAAGCTACTGATAGTTTAGACATACAGACTTCATTTTATTTACTTTACTTACAGAACAATTACCAGAAACCCTGACGCAAGAAATTAACATGTGTGAAAACAATAATAAAAGAATAATTTAGTAAAGATCAGCGTAGTTCGTAACGTTTGTATAGGTTAGTATAGCTGAACTTAATTAATAAAAATAATGGTATCATTCAACAACATAAAGAAAGGTTTACATGCACTACTTGCCCACGTGATTACCCTCCAAATTATGCTACATTGGCGATTATTACATCTACCCACCTTAAAGTAAAAAATAAGCACTTATAAAGTATTTTAATTACCTACTTAAGAACTGCTTTTATGACAGCACGGAAAAGTCGCCCTTTAGGACGACTTTCGCAGACGTCACAACAGCTGATCCGTTACAAGGATCTTGTCAAAGAAAACTTTGTCTACTGTCTACTTCTCTTAAGACACTACACAGTACCAGCGTTATCTACGCAACACGAGGGCGTCTTTATGAAGTGCGATATCATGATACCATTTAGTTTAAATCAAGACAAAAAAAGAGTATTCAACGACATAACATTACACGTTTCTTCACGTAATTAGCCGCGGGTAAGATGAATTCAAAATAAAAATACACAACGGTCGTTTGCATTTTAACGCACGTTCATTGGTTGGTCCATATAACGTCATTCCATTGTTTTATGATAGATTGTCATGTTAGCCAACCGCTGCAACCAGCTGTGAGCTGTGTCGTGTTTACTTTGGTTTGAGTTTGGACGTCATGGTAGTGGAGAACTGGAGAAACGACGTTCAGATTACACTGTGAAGTGAGAAGTCACGTGACAAATTTAAAATTGTAAACGGGAAATGTAAAATTTTTAAGACTATGCTGGGAAGTGTTCAGTTTAAAAACTCATTCGTAAAGGATTAATCTGATGCTAAAACTCGTACATCTAGTCCCGGTAAGTTAAATTTCGTTCAAATCAAGCCAACTCTATTTTACCATACGAACGTATTTGTTTGTGGCTTCCCCGTTGGGCATTATTTGATGCCATAATGCTGTGTTAAGGAAATTGTAAATATTAATAAGGGTCTCACCAGTTTTTAAGAAATCTTCGAACATGCTGTGTTTCTTGATACTGCGAATCTGTCTTAGGGATAGTTCATAGAAGGCATGGACTTCATCTGAATACTAAATGGAAAAAGGCAATAGCTGATAGTATTTGCGAGGCATTTTGGAATACATGCAAAAATGAATGCCCTCCAATTTCTCTAGGATCGAAATGTGATGTGGGAAAAACTAATATGTTATCCTGATGCCAATATTAGTCATCAGTTACCTACGTTGGAAAGTAATTCATAATTGGCAAGGTAAATTGAATGATTCATTAAATATTTATCAAATATTACATCATAAGATATAAAACTGATGAACTGAGTATTTTTATTGATAGTGTACTACATGATTCGGGGTGGTCGCAGGGTTTCTGAGAAAGATTTAAATGTCTAGATGGTGCCAACTAACTAGTTATGGAATCAGCTTGGGTTAGCACAAAACTCTTGAGTTGGGCCATGGTTGAAAAGCCCAGGCTAATGACCCTGTGCCCCATATCTTTGAGATTGCGTGAGGAAGTAAAGACTGGCAGCTGGATACTTACACTCCTGCGCTGGGGTGTTGTAGCTTCCCAAACACTGATGTACACTCTTAAACTCCCCTTGAGGTGGGAATAGCGGTACACTGACATTTGTTGAGAAATTGGTTGTATTGTAAACTTAAAATGAGGTGGTACACAAAGTAAGCGGACAAGTGGTACGAGGCCCCGCATTGGCCAAGTCTGCTAGACAAAGGCTTCAATGGGCGTGCAGAATATATTAAATTGAAAATTATACCAGAAGGCCCAATATTCTGCTCCGGGGGAAGGCATAAATGGAGGTGCATGGTGAAGTTAGTTAAAACAGTTATTGATACTTACTCTATTGCTGTTAAGATAATAAGTACAAAGAAGGCTTCACCTCCGAGTCACGTAACGCAGTCTGCCTTGATGCTCACTGTTTACAGACTTAAGAGTGCTTGGCGTGGTGAAGCTAACGGGAATTGTCTCCGCCTGCCAAAACAGAAAATCTCTTGCGTGAAAATTATAGGAATGAGATGACACATATAACTTACCCTTTTCGATACATGGAAATTGCACTGTGTGTGTTGCAAATTAATTACATGTAAACAGAACTAATAAAAATTATATGCAGATAATTTATATAGTGTTCTTAAAAAATTTTCCATAAAGTTATTTATGGTTCCTGGAAGAGAAATACACAAACACTTAAAAATCCTTAATAAACTATTAAGCATTAATTTAAGCACACTTTAATTAATGTTGAAATTACGTAGAATTTGTCATATAAAATTTTATGTGGTGCAGTTTGAACTTGAGCATCACACTGATGGCATCAAAACACTTGTTACTCATTAAAAATGTAAAGCACTATTAATTTGAGTGGTTACAAAATTCTTTATACTATAATTACGTGTAACACGGTGCACTAGTTAATTTATGAAAAATAAACTGGTTGATTTTATACGAGAGACCACGTGGTCGACACTTTGCACCACTAGTGTTACATGCTTATTGCAGGGATTGCGCTGCATTCATTTACTGCATGATAAATAACTACTTGCATAATTATGCAATTTTGTTTTGATTTATTTATTCACTTTCCAATAAGTTAACACATTGTGACAAAAGTATTTTCACTGATTCACTGGGTATGACTTGGGCACATGGCCTCTAGTCAAGCGGCATGCGGCCGGTAACTAGACTGGACAGTTCCAACCTTCTCCAACAGATGTGTGCGAAGGTCGACAAGAACTCTGGGGGAAGCCATAGATGGCGCTAAATGCCCCCCACCCCCCATGTGAGTCCTTTCGGCCCCGTGCTCAGCAAGTGTCTATGGCGTAGCCGCAACTGGTACTGGTGTTGCAGGTCGGCGCCTCGACGGCTCGTTCATGGTGGTGTGACACGGCTCACTGCGTCCACAGCAGTGATAGCGTTGAGGTAGGTGCGGGTGGCACTGGTCGCCGGAGCTGGACACCCGAGGCATCACTGCTGTAGCTCTCCCTTGTTGTTTCCCTGTTGATCGACAAGTTGAGCCAACCACTCTTCTCCCCGTCCCATCACCTGTCCCGTTCTGGGCATGGAGACGCAGGGCGTCTGTGCAAGAAGTGGGTGGCATGGTGCGGCTGCAGTGCCTGTGGCAAAGGTGCCGTGCTGACCGGTGCGTCGCCCCAGACCTCCTCGATGACTGACACCTTGGGACGCCAGGCAAGAGGCCAGTCATTAGGGGGCTGAGCGACATGTATTAATGTAATGGCTAGAGTGCCGCACTGACCGGCGGAAGAGGTGCCGCAGACGAACTCCCCCAGCCGACTTTGAACACTGCCACTGAACACTTGCTGGGCGTCGGTGTAGCTGAAGGTATTTGGGCAAGAGTTGTTGCTGGGACTCCAGGCACATCAGAACTGACAGACTCTACTGCAATAGCGGGGCCATTGGCTTCAGCTGCTTCCTTACCGGGCGTCGGGATGCCGGGTATCAGCAGTTAAAGAGTCTGATTCAGTGCTGTCACTTGCTTGTAGAAAGACTTCCATGGCAGTCAAGGCGTTGTCCCCCCCCCCCCCCCCCACACACACAATCCTTATCGGGCATCTGGACGCCAGGTGTCGGGTGCAAGTTTGACATGTCTTGAATTACCGCTGGTTGTTGTGGTACTTGTCTGTTCAGACTTGAGTTCGACATAGCCACTTCTTTTATGGAGCCTGCTTGTCAGTATCTGGTGCCTGTGCACTGGGCGTGGAGGCAGTGCCCTCCACTATAGTGGCGGTGAGGCCAAGTTCTTGGGTAGGGGAAGGGGGATGTGGCTCGTCATCTACTCCATTCCTTGTCGCCCTAATGACATCATGGTTAAGCTTACTGGTCCTTCTTTTGGTCAGTTTAACGTGATAAGTGGTCTCCCCAAGTGTGCCAGTAATAGGGTAAGGCACACTCAGTTTGGCAGCTAATCCAGCACAAAAGTTTTTGTTCCCTGCTTACTGTGGGTGTTCGCAGATTGTGGCAGACTGTAGGGGCCGCACACAACCAGTTAAGGTTGAACAGACTATGGATTTCTGGCGAGCCCGCTGTTTGGATAACAAATTCCCTCTGACCCACCACCACCAGACTATAAAGTGTCTGAGTGAGACAAAGACGAAGGCAACGAGAGTCCAGGGTCTGGAGGAGCTCCAGGTAATACTGCAATCTACCCTTCTTCAGATATTTGTTGAGCATAATTCCGGCTAGGTACTAGGATGACATCCCAGTCCTCGAGGCTCCATTACTAAAAAACTTAACTAATTCTTTGGCAAGGTTAGGGATTAACTGCGTGTTGTGTTCTTGTATTTGTCTATGATAAACTAAAGTAGTGTAGTTGTATCTTGTTATATATTGGTATCTAAAGTAATGTACAGTGAGCGAAGAGAGTTTAATGTAATAAATGTGTGTTTAGTAGAATCTACCGTACTTGTTGGATTAGCCATCTAAAGCTACTAACCCCCCATAGGTCTCCCTATCCTATACAGTTCTGATATTAAGCTGAATAGCAGCAGCCAACTGGCTCAGGTGTGACAGTGAAGAGTAGAATATTGAGTCAGGGAGAGGGGTTCCTACACTGGTGGAGCGCCTAACAATCCACCTCATGTAGAAAAGTGTACGCAGCTGGAAGGACACATGGCCGCGCAGCCAACCACGACGTGCATAAGCGTAATCATTAACTACCCACTAACATCTTTCCGTTTAGCTATTATAATTCCTCGTGCTTTCACTTTAACATTAAATCCTCATCGCAATATTATTTTATTGTTGTTCAAGTTCGTCATTTGCGCATAGAACACAGCAAACCAGCGTGAGTGTGTAACAGCTGCTAGCTTTCCCCACGGCCAAAGCACGTGCGGTAGGCATCAGTGAGGTAGGTTAGTGCACCAGCGCGAGTCAGCATTACACACGAGTAGGCAACCTTGCCAAGCCACTACCCACGTCACAGCATCCGACCTCCAGCTTCACAATGCTCTACCACTTTCGTACTCTAGTGCATGAAAATTTCTTGTAATTGCATTTCCTTGTAACCAAGAAACACTCCACTTGTTTTTGTGTGTTTTGGGAGTGCTTTCCAAACTCTTGTTTTCTTTGTAGTTTGTATTAATTATAAGTTACACTCAATTTGTGGAACCAATTACACTACACTACCTATGCTAACACGCAGTCGTGAACACAGATCTACCACACAAAACATACGCTGACTAGTTAAAACCATGTTGATAGACTTAGGTGATGCGAAACATGCTGTAGAATTACACAAACAGTTGATAACCGAGCTAACAAGTGATAACATAGAACACATAACACCCTACACAGCACAACGCAGCACTAGACTACTCGTTTCACGACACACACCCATCTACCAAACACAAACTCAGTACCAGCGTATATGTCCGACCCCGCCCACTTTAAAAACTTCAGGCAACCGAGCCATTTTTAATTTCAATCGAGAATGACCACTCACATTCCTGAATACGTGTACACAAACATAAATATTACAACAGAACGCCAGTCTATCAACGCCACTAACGACACAGTGCAAATCCTACATTTACCCAACATTCCAACGCCCACATGAGTCATTTTACAACACTCACAACCCATCCCCACCTTCTCAGGGAAAAATCACAAATGTTGAGGAATTTTTTTTAGACACCTTCAACGCAGTAAGTCAACTAAATAACTGGACAGAATTATAAACAATGCTGCATTTAAAGTTTTACCTCAAAGCAACAGCCAAAAAAACCTACGAGAACCTCTTACGCCAGTGCGGCTGAGGAAAAACTATTACACACATTCAGAAAACTTGACACTACAGACCTTATACCATACAGCAGCCGGGACGGACTGCTATTTTGACCCTGGGGGGTAGTGTGGCGGACTTTAGAGGGCCGCACACAAGTTAAGGTTGAACAGACTATGGATTTCTTGTGAGCCTCCTGTTTGGAACCCCCTCAGACGGCAGAGAGTGTTTGAACAGTGACGTCGTATAGTGTTAGAGCGACATGAAGACAACGAGATTCCAGGATCTGGAGGAGCTCCAGGTAGTATTGCAATCTACCCTTCTTCAGATATTTGGTGAGCATAATTCAGACTAGGAAGTAGGGTGACATCCTAGTCCTCGATGCCCCATTAGTAAAATACTTAACTAATACGTTGGCAAGGTTAGGGATTAATTGCGTTTTATGTTCTTGTAATTGTCGACGATAAACTAAAGTAGTGTAGTTGTATCTTGTTATATATTTGTATCTAAAGTAATGTACAGTGAGAGAATAGAGTTTAATGTAATAAATGTGTTTAGTAGAATCTACCATACTTATTGAATACCCATCTGTAGCTACCAACCCCCCTGTATGCCCCAATCCTAAGGAGTTGTATTTAGTATTAAGTATTGAAGTAGCAGAGAGCAACTAGGCTATATTAAGAGAGAAGTGAGAATTAGGAGTATAGGAGATGGAGCCACTATAATATGTAGACCAGTTTACCTATTTGCAGCTCTCTTGGCAGTCGCTGTGAGGTGGGCAGCCAGGTGTGAATGTACTGTTCCTGTTCACGCACCTGCTGCAATGTTTCTTGGTGTAAGACTTTTCTGTCGGCAGGCTATCTGCTGGGCAGGCTAGCTCTCCAGACCACACAAGGTTATGTCCTTGTAGAACCTCAGCAGAGGGTTTTCTAGTGGCTGCGTTTATTCATGTATCCAGGCAAACCAGGGTGTCTGGCAAGTAATGTGTCCAGGTAGTGTGATCTTTCCCCACGCTCATCCTGAGTTAGGTTTTAATGTTTTGATTATGCGGCTCAGTTGGATAGGCCTTAGGGTGGCATTAGTCAGTTGTATGGTGTTCAGTTTTCCACTTGTCACAGTAATTCCTCCATTGGTGCTCGGTAAACTAAGTACAGTTATCGGTCAAGAGCATTCAAGGAAAACCTCACGGGGAAAAACTCCTTTTCCAGGATTTTCACAATGTTTATGTGTGCACTACTGATGGTATAGGCCTCCGTCCAGCGAGAGAATAGAGCTTTTACTACCACAATAAAGTGTTTTCCCTGTGCGCTGCGTGGGTATGGCCCCCATAAGGTCTAGGCGGTGGTGTCAAAATGGATCAGTTGGTATACGTTGTTGTTGTTGATTACAGTCTGAGAAACTGGCCATGTAGGTTTTACAAACTTTGCATTTCTTTACATACTGATGTACTTCCAGCATGATTTTGGGCCAGTAGTACTTGTGGGTAATTTTGCGCTTTGTTCTGTGCCTGAATGTCTGACAAGGTGATCATGGGCTTATTCAAGTACCGTAGGTCGGGCCTTGGCTTGTACAAATGTTTTCCACGTGTTTTTTTCTGCCTGGCAGAAGTTTTCAAGGCAATTATCATGCGCCTAATTTTCATTACCCTTTGCCCACGCTCATGACACCATCGTACTGTGTCTGGGGATACTAACTTGCGCCTGAATGACGTGTACGTTTAATTGTAAAGCTGTGAACTGTTCATTGGTCTGTGTGTACAGATTATTTTGGTTTAAGCATGGTGTTGGATTTTCGGTACTGAACTACGGCTGATTGACAGATGGCAACATTTCCTCCCACTCGTCAGGGTCATTTTTGTACACTTTAGGTCCCGGATAGCGTAATAGTCCATCAGCCAGCTCGTTTTCTCCTGGTACATGTTCTACGACAAAGTTATATGGTTGCATGATCATAGACCAGCATGTCACTTTGCTTCTTGACTCACATTTTGTGTAGCCAAACTAAGCTGCGGTTATCAATTCGGAGAGTGAACCGCTGATATTCTAGACATTGGCAGTACCATTTCAGGGCCCAAACAATGACTAGGTATTCTTGCTCGTTTACATCGTACCTCCTTTCTGCAGGGCCGAATTTTACATTCCCGTAGTCTATGGTGCAACACTTGCCGTCTTCGCCTAGTTAAAATAGCACTGCTCCGAGCCCTTCCTGACTTGCGTCAGTTTGCAATTACATGTGTCTCTTGGGATCTAGACGAGAGAATGATAGGCCCTGATGATTTCCTGCTTTTTGATCTCCATGAAAGCTTACGTGGCCGCCAGAGTCCAGTGATGTTTCACGTGTGTTGACAACAGTGACGTCAGTGGTGCAGTAATGATGGCAGACCCCTTATGTATTGGCCAAGCCAATTTATGAGTTCGAAAATTATATGTAATTATTTACGTGTTTTTGCCGGTTCCCACACGTCAATGATACGTAGATGTTCTGAACTAGGGTGGTTACTGTTTTCATTTACAATGTGACCTAAGAAATTCAACTCCTTTCTTCCAATATGGCACTTGTGGTTTGCACAGGCAAGGTCTGCACTTGCAATATGTTCCAGTACTAAGACTAAGTGTTCCAGATGTTCCCCTCAGTTGTTAGACCAAACCACTTCGTCATCGTAACAGGCGGTGACGAACTTGCCATTGTAGCTGTTGTGACATAATTTTTGTTTCCTTCATTTACATTGTTTTGTATTCATGTGACAGTTGTATTGTCAAAACCTTGTTTTAGTTATGTGTATATGCTGAATATCTGTTAGGTTATCAATTCCTCTCCTTTATTTATTTCATTATGTTGAATTACCTATTTTATCAGTGTTTACCTTAATTAATAATTTTAAATTTGTATTGGAAATGTCACTGCATTGCCTGTTATTATTTGATGTTTAATTTTTTTAATCTCTCTGGCAGAATTGTTAAATTGTATGTAAGTTTGATATTCATGAACAGCTTTTGTTAGGAAAAAAAAAAGGAATTTGAATGTTAAGTTGGTTCTCCATAAGATGCAGTATTTCATTATTCATTAAAGGGCAGCACAGCTAATTTATGATTTTGTATTTACTTGGTGTTCAAAAGAGGTGATTCCTTTGGATTAACCAGGAGGGAATGGAGATTTATCACTTGATCCAGTATTTAATTTGAAATGTCACATTCAAAAATTGGGGAATTCAGCCGACCTGCCAAGGACTACTAAAATGGTAAATTTCAACTAATTATTTTAACTGAACTATTCAGTTATAATTTTTGGTGTCATACCAAATTCAAGAGGAAAGATGTTGACTTGGCACAAATAAACTATCCCTGATTTTACAAACTCTATCATCCTGTGAAAATTACACCTACTACCCAGAAGCCCCTATTTACCCCTATTTACTCGAGTTCTGCCCCTGCTAGTCGAGAAACAGTTGTATGTTAGGTATGTGGTTTGTCACAAAATTGCGTGCCAACCTTATTTAACAATTATGATTTTCTCATTAAAATTTAATATTTAACAGCCTGACTAATATATACAAATGTGCAGTATGTTAAAACAAAGGCAATATTTATCGTTATAGAAACCCGAAAGATACATGTCTGCCATTTGTGACAACACACACAACAGAATCATTTCTGGAATATTACTCCACTGAGATGACGTCCGTCCAGATTCACACATTCTCGCACTTGATGCAGCACGTTTTTCATAACCCGCAACAATGTTACTGCCGGTATAGCGTTAATTTCCACGGAAATCCTCTGAGTGTGTTCAGATCTGGCGGGTGTGTTTGAAAAATGCTATGTTTGAGGAATTTCCACAGGATATAATCGCAAACAAACAGATCAGGCAAGTGGGCAAGCCATGGAATGTCTCCAAGGCACAAAATTATTCAGTGCTGAAACGTTGTTCGTAAAGTGTCCATTGACAGGTGAGCTCTGTGTGCTGTGGGTCCATCTTGATGGAAATAACGTTTGCAAGGTCAATGTTGAGGTCACATAATACGCGGGTTGCAGGTGACCACCGCTCCATGCTTAATAACAATGACCTCACTCGCCGGACAAATCTGGCCGTATCACGCCATCCTCGCCCCAGGGACACACGAGTACTAGGTAAGTCAAAATGGTAGGTGAACGCTGGGACATCCTATATAATATACACCGGATACCAAATATTAGGCATCCACTGTTGTGGGTTATTATCAGTCGTACAAAAGAATATTATACCAAACTTTGTTCATTTTACTTTTCCCCTACCCATAACTTTATGCACAACCGTGGAACCCGATTAGGTTGCAGAGGGTAAACATGATCTCTTTTAGGATTTGGAACGCAATGGATGCCATAATTTAGGATTATCTGAAACTAAACCATTTTGTAAGGTTGTATATTGTAATGTATTTCACAATAGTTATGGACAGTAAGGATACTAGGTATTTTTTGCGTAGTTCTATGCACGATAATGGCAGCAAAGGTAGCACCTAAAGCCATGGAGGAAGAAGCATTATGACAGAATAATGATACAAATGGCAAGGTTGAAACACTGCATACAGCCACTGTGTGTAAGTAAATTCATCGCATAGCACTGACACAAAATCATTTTCCAGACATTGATGCTGAAAATATTTTTAGGTATAACACTACCTATGAATCTGTTGAAAATCTTGAGCAAAATTTTTTTTATATGTAACTCGTATAGGTGTCTACATGGAACAGTTAATTTCCCTGTTACAACAAATGCAGACACAGGTGGAAAATTCCTTTCAGAATACCGTAAAAGAAACACAGGCACAGAAGGAATATACCTTAAAGAATACTGTAAAAAAGAAATGCAGGCACACATGGTAAATACTGTATAGGAAATGCTGGCACAGGCCGCAAAAGAAATTCATGCAGACATTCAAAATATGCAAGCAATTTGAGATGTGAAATTTAACAAATAAACCCTAGTCTCGAAAATCAAATCGAGAGGGTAGAGCAGTTTGTGTCTACTGTAGGTGAGCTGCGTGTGCAGGTTGAAGAGATCAAATCAGCCAGGAATGTCAGTCAGCTGTATGATAGAGGAAAGAACTTTGAGTACAGAAGTGCTCGAAACCTCGAACCATCCCTCTACCTCAGTACAAAAGATCATCAACAAACCATGAAGACTAGGAAACCATCCAAACTGAAACGGAACAAATTTATAAAGGTAACATTATTCATAACAGCAGAGTCCCTCAAGAAGTTTTAAAAGGTGTCAAAAATAAACAAATTTAAGGTCAGTGACCTTGTTCTGAAAAGAGCACACTGTGTTAGTTCATTCTGGGACAGACTAACTAAAAAGTGCTTCTTGATCTCTCAAGGTCATTACAAATTTGCTGTAATAATTAATGAAAACTGATATGCTTAAGTAGATCTACAAGGAGAATCTGTAGGGAGATACAACTTGACACAATTGCAGGCATATAACAAACCAGTAATTTAGTTGCATTGTACTACTACTGCAAAGAGCTAATATGTCCTTTGGAAGGCTTAAATTTTGTATTAATCGTATTATTGATTACAGTGAAAAGGAACAGTATGTATGCCTGTGCATGTCTAGAAGCCAGTAATATTAAGGTGTCTACAAGTGATGAACTGCAATTGAGCCATTTATAAAGAATCTAAGGTTTAAAGAGTATTGAGATTGCCTTATGCCCGTTGCACCATAATCTTCCCCGATCCGAGATTGAATGATCCAAGTTTAAAACCACAGTTCTGTTTGATCTTATGCATCCGTTTCAAAGTGTTGCACCAATGAAATTGCATGATTCTGGATCTCCGAATTCGTCGATTTTGGTTCCAAAGTGAGAGATTGAGATTAAGTATGATACAAATTTTGCTATTGATTCGTAATATATGATGTCGTGAATGTAGGCGATGTTATCACTATAAAAGTTCTGACTACTGGTTTTGGTTTTGTAATCTGTGTGTGTACCTAATATTTTTTATCAAGTCTCCGCAATCGCTAATTATTTAATTTTATGGAGACAAAATATGGACGAAGCTGCAAGTGGTTTAAAACTAAATATTTTTACAGAAAAGGAGAAAAGAGTAACTGTTGATATGGTAAAAAAACAAATTGAATGTCATTGAATGTTAAAAACCGACCTGTTTAAATTGAAACAGAAAAATGAGGAATGTAAGACCCTAGAAGATATGTTACTATATAATTTAGTTGAATGAATGGCAAATTTTCCATTTTAGTTGTTTTGTTTGATTGGTAAAACTAACCACACACTTTTTCCATTATTTGTAATACCAGTGTTATTTAAGAAGGTAGCTTACATAGTACTGTATGTGTGATGTTGTATCTGTTTTAAGTGAGTTGTTGTAGGAATTTTACTGAATAATGCTCAAGTGCATATAATGTTGTTTTAATTTCCCAAGTAAACAATTTTACTTAGTTCTGTCTGTTGGCGTACTTTCAAACTACATTTGTCGGCGATGGCTGTTCTTTCATGATCAAAAAATTTCATATGATAGTTATATTGTGCAGAAAATTAGGAAAGTTAATGATATTTTGAATGGTTTTCCATTTTTTTGTTGTGTTCGGAGGGATAAGCATGAATTTCATTCTCTCTATTCAAAACATTAATACATCTTCAGTTATATAAATGCATTTGATCTTAAGCTTTTGTAAAATGTCTCAATTTACATTTTACAATAGTAAACAACAAGCGAATCCATTTTTAAACTATTTAAATACTACTAAGTTTATTTCTAGTAAATTAATATATTTAACCGTGCTTTTAAATTCACATAACAGATTTTCAGCAGACTTTTTTTCTTTTCGGATCGAGATTTTGAACCACCAAATTTGGCTGTTTGAAAAGTTTGTCTCGATCTCCAGTCAAACTCGAATGGTGCAACAGTTTTCTGTGTTGATCTTAGATCTGATCTGGGATCGAGTTTCGAACCACGATGGTGCAACTAGCCATCAGAGTATTTTTTTTTCCGAGGGATAGGTACATATTATAGGACACCATGTTGGACAAGCCAAAAATTCTGTATAGACCACAGACAGTGTAATATTTAATACGCCACTACTTTGGGTGCCAAAATTTCTACATGATGTGTTTTAACGACCCCACGTTGGGTGCCAAAATTCCATATAGTTATAAAGTATCATATTGATGGTTTAAAGTTAAAGTAGGCCACCCAGTTGGGTTGCCAAAATTCTATAAGGTATTTTATAAAATATGTGTTTAGTATAGAAGAATGTAAACTGTGACAAAATTTAGCATAGACCATACACAAGATCATTTCAAGTGGATATGGATTTTGAACATCTACACTTAATCACTGCAAGTCCTAAAGAGGACACAAACTTCATTAATAAGTAAAGAAAAGACACCTATTGGACTAATGCCATCATTCTCAATGCTATGTTTTCCTTGAAATTGATGCATGACGTCTTCTCCAATATTAATAAATGACTGCGACTTGTCAGTGCAACTGCATCCCTGGCAGTTTGTCTACTGAGTTGCGATACCGCCTCCACCTGCAAGATTTTTGTATCTTCTGGGCCGGGGCAGACGTCCCAATAATAATTTATTATTTTGCCTGATGTGCCACCGAGACCATGCCAGAACTCCAGGGCAAATACAGCAGTGTGCCTCGGGAGGTCGCCACATGCAAGATGCCTAGATACCACCGCTCTCCACTACCCCACTCACACAGAGGATGTAGGTGCTGGGATTGCGCCTGCTAACCCCTTCTCCAGATGCCCTATGCCAGCGAAGGACAAGATGGCCAAGGGGAAAAGGAGATGCGTCCCGGCCTCCGGATTGTCAGATCTGCTTCAGTTCTCGATCTCCTCTCCTGAGCTCTCATTGCTCCAGCTATTGGTGCCGAGGCTCACACCTCTTGAGTACTTCACCACTCACCTCGTGGGGCCGAAGATCATCTCCTACGCTACCTAAGGAAGAACCAGCGGGGTCACGATCTTCACGCTGAGACACAATTTCTGTCTCTTACAGACTCGCAGAGTAGAGCTCGCACCAAGGATTAATTGTACGCAACATGCTCTAGCTACTGCCTTCTCCTATAGTTTTGCACAGGGCGCCTTCCCCTGTTTACGATAGGGTGTTTCACCTTCCACCTAGCTTGTGTGGATTTTGGAGATAGTACTTCTACCATCTGTGTTTATTTCCCTTAAGGTCAATAAACACTGATCTTACGAGATCTCTTGACTTTCACTCAGAGTTCCTTCCTTGTGTCATCATCGAAGCTGGAGGAATTAGCAGGAGACCTGGTTTGAACGTACCGAACTTACACATACAACACAACAGAATATCCTGGAAAGGCCACCCATTCTCTGCCCCAGCAGTGAATAGTAGAGCTATGGCATTAGGATACCGTCCCTTGGAAATTGGCTTGCCGGCTCGAAGTCGCCCCCTGCCTCACCGTTCACTTTGTGGTGCAGAGAGGGTTGCACTCTGGGACAGGGAAACCTACCCCAGCAAGACAACACCATGCAGTTCCCATAGCCAACACACTGCACCTCGAACCTTCTCCACCCTGGTGGAAGAGTGGTATTGGCACCCACACTTGGACACACGTGTCAACTGCCTATCTCCTGCTGCCCGACTTTTGTGCCTAATACCTTACACCTATAGGGGTGGAGTTGAGAGACAGGCCAAGAAGGCGAGGGCTATTTCTAAAAATCCACAGGGACTACGTATCCTTCCTAGTGGGTTCAGACTGCTTAGTCCACGTGAACAGGCTGCACTGCTGAGACGACTCACCGTATCTGTACCAACCGTCATGCTAGTAGATTTGTTCTAACCACCTACCAAAGTTGCAAAGGTTGTCACCCCATAGTGCAGGAGGCACTGTTTGGCGAGAGGTTCACCAGTACACCAGAACCACAACCCAGCACCTCGCACGCACACACCACCCCTCAGTCGAGTGTCACCCAGATAGCGGAAACAGGGGCAGTACAGCCACCCGCCGCACAATCATACCACTCCACTGCACCACCACTTAAACCCACTCCACGCAGGGTGAAACTTGCCGAACCAGACTTTGTATCAAGTCGACAGCCAACCAGGCTAGTGCTGTACTCCGGAAGGGCTCCAGTGCCCGAAATGAATAGCTACACTGAGACGTGACTCACCTAGTGTCGAGTAAGTCACCAGAGATAGGGACAATCAACCAGCCGGGATTGTCACGCATCAAAGGAGTGTACTTTTCGACCCCCAATGTGGGTGGAGTGCCCGGCATAATTTGGAAACAAATTAGTCCGAACCAGGCCTGCACAACCATGAGGCAAGAGAACTAGCTGGGGCTTGAATTTAAACCCAGACCAGAATTTGGGGAGTCTAAAAACACCCCGTGGCGCTCAAGAAACCCCAATGTCAGACTCCAACAAGGTAGCGCGTGAGCGCTCAGAGGAAACCCTAGACTCCATCCCTAGCAACGAATGTGCCAAGGCAGAATGTCTCAGAGAAGGATCCACAAAATTGAGTGCGCACATTGTCAGCGCCAGTTCCACTACACCTTACTAGGCTGGGATGACATAGTCCACCATACCGACGGCCTTGAATACAGGTGTGAGGACTGCTGGACACGCCAGACATAATATTGTAGCTGGGTGTCCTGCCAAGGGCAAGGACAATACACCTTGAGGTGCATTATATGCACAGAGATATTCCACCATGTTTGCATTGGATGGTCATACGAATGGGTGACCCGACCAGTAATGGTCTATAGATGCTATGTCTATCAGTGGGCTGTGGAATACCGGCCACACAATCCCGACACGGGCAGAAAACTGAACCGAGCCATTCAACAGGGGAACTCCATAGCCCAGACTTTGTGGGTAAGCCTCATAAAGACCCACTCATCTTTCTGACATATTACAAAAAGGAATTTAGAGAGCAAGGAACTCTGCCAAGACAGTGGGTTAAACTCGCACAAGCACGCCTCAAGGGTAGAGCACTTAACTGGTGGGAAAAATACGGAGACTTCATTACAGAGTAGACACAATTCCGAAACAGGCTAGCCATGGAATTTACCGATGAAGAGGTATTGGCCAACCTGACCACAGAGTTCTACAGCCTGACGCAGACCCTCGGGAAGAGACCGAAATATTCATCCACCAGAAGGTGCAGATGTTCCAACGAATTTTCCCAGAGGAAACCGAGGAAAGTTTTGTACAGCACATTATCTGCATACTGTTACTACAGCTACATAATCTTATTTTACCCAAGTCACAAGATAGAGATGATCTGATGGAGCTGGCACAAGAGATTGAGTGCAACCTACAGGCACAGGCTCATCTAGAACGCCAGAAAACAAGCAAATCTGCGGAAGCAGAGAAAACACAAGAAAAGGTGAAGGCACTGTCGCCCGCACCGGCGGTGCATAATCTTCCGAAGTGGGTTCTGTTCCGGCTATCACTTTCATGAAGACTGCCCGACATGGCCTGCGCCACGCACTCGCATGGAAGAAGGGGGCACAACTGTGGTCCACGACCCACTCTCAACCCGGCCGAAAGGATCCTCACAAGTGGGAAACTCAGACTCCGGCAGATCAAAAGGGCCGACTCCGCCAGAACCAATGGGCTCTTCATCCAATTAATAGACGATGAGGTCGAACTACCTGAGGCACCTCTCGTCGAAATCATGTTAAACAACCAAAGTATAAGTTGGGCATCACCAATCATGCAAAAGCTTGACTTTGGCTAGATTTTTTAGTTTACGTGAACTTACATTTTACATGTATAAAACAATTGTAATAGGTCTCATTGATACATACTAGTCAAAGTATAGCCAGCTAATGTACATGGAATGTGAAGTCCCAGCCTTAATGAAGTGAACTCGTTACTTTAACTCTTGGCAAACTTTCTGCACATTTTCCGCCTGTGTGACTGGTGTACATTCTTCTATTTCTCTTTAATTGCACTCATATTGCCCTAGTTGTCGAGCGGCATGGTTTATTTTAATTGCTTTTGATTGTTTGTTCCTTTAAGTTCTTATGTCATCCTTACCATTTATTAATTTTTATGCAGCGACATACCAAAAAAAAACTTTCTTACTTCTCGTAAAACTACAAAATGTGTTTTATTAGAATGACAAAATGATACATGGCAAAAGTACAACTGTATTAAGTAAAATGACACCACTGACAATAGTGCATCACAGTTTCAAAGAGCAGCGCTACGGCTTATTGAAGATGGAAGGGTATAGTGGGAGGTAGGCAGGTAAGAAGTGATAGTTGTGAGGAGAGCAGGTGTTTGACAACTCTAAGATAATGATCCCAGCCGGTTATCCCGTTGCGTGCACAGGAGGGGAGGTAATGCCTGGTCAGATAACTTACCTCAGAATTCTGGCACCAGGTGTGTGGCTGGTTGCCATCCGAGATATTCTTTAATTCTAAGGGCCAAGAAAATATGCATTCTTCTTGTAGTCTAAATTTGTTTTAATACTACAAAAACATTCCTTCACAAGTATATTACTTTTATTTTAGTTTCTACATGCATGTTAAAACTGAGGCCGTCTAGTGCACATTTTGAACCAATAAACTTTTATTCATGCTGCCTTTCTAGTTTATTTCAAACATCTATTTCATCCTCAGCCTCATATTAATAATCTACCACAGTACCCGCTACCACCTTACAATAATTTTGTTGCACCACCTAATCTACCACTTTGCTGTCCACGCCAAGTATTACACCTATTTCTCTCAGTTCAGATCCAGATTGTGCCACAGTGTCTCAGAGAGTCCTAAGATACAGATATGGATTTACAAGGCTTCCTTCATTTTGCACATTGAAATCTGTGTGTGTTAACAACTGAATGTATACATGTAATATTTAATAATTTAATAATGTAAGAATGAATATTCTAATAAAATTACTTTACTTACTTGTAATATTCTTTCAGTGCCTCAATATGAACTCGACACACTTCTGGAACAGTAACATTTATAGACACTCTAGAAATTTTGAAGAGGTACTGTAGACTTCTATATGAATTACCAGTTGCCAGAAAATGCATTGTCACTGCCAGTCTTCCTTAGACAAAGATAGCTTCCCTATATGCTAAGTCCTTTCTTTTTTTTGCCACTGCAGTACCTACTAAGTTAATAAAAAATTCAAGTCTTCGGGTGATAGTCTGGTAAAATCTTTGTAATGTCAACCAACGGATTCAAACTGCAGATCACACAACAAACTTGAAGCACCATACTCACTTGTATATCCGTATAACTGAGTTTGCCACCACCACCTTTGTTTCCGTTTTCTTTTTAACAAATAATATATACACTCGCAATTAGGCTACCGCCTGGTGACGAGCTCTCTCACCTCTCCCTTGCCCGACCAAACTCTTCTTCCACTCCCTTCGTGAACTTTCCAACCCCCCTCACAGATACCAATTCCTCCTGCACCACATTCCACTCCCTCACAGACCCCACAAGCATGAACTGCCTACCACGCTCCATTCTCCTCCACACCCTCTGAAGCTTCTGACTGTTGTTTCATCTCCCTCTAAACATCCCCTTACTTAGATTGCAGTGTAACCCTCCCCATCCTCCCTGTTCATTCACCACCCTGTACATCCTGACTAGCCTTTCAACTTTCTTCTTATCCTTCAATGAGCTCCACCCGATTTCTTTCATCGTCACTGATGGCCTATAGTTCCCTTCTTCATCATCCTGTCCCTACCTTCACCACCTACACTTCATCCATCTTGCTGCCCTTCTCTGCACCTTTTCCAACTCTCGCACCTCCACCTCCACATACTGGTCCCATACTGCCACAGCATATTCTAACATTTGCAGTACCATTGTGCCATATGCCTTCTTCACCTCACAGCTGACTCCCTTCAGCATCCTTCCCAACATACCCAGAGCCCTTCTTCCCTTTGCAACCACCCCCTCTACATGTTTTTTCCTTCTGAGGTCTCCCTGTAGTACAATCCCTAGATACTTATATTCTGCTGTTTCTTCTATCTCTTGTCCCTCCCATCTGTACATGTCCCTGCTTACCACCTTCTTCTTTGTAAACCTCACTACCTTAATTGTTCTTACATATATCTTGATTTTGTTTTCCCTGGTCCACAACCATATCTTGTCAATGTCTGCCTGCAAGTTCCCCCCCCCCCCTTTTTTTCCCCCCACTTCTGCATACGCAACACAATCGTCTGCAAACAATCTTATTTTTCCCCTAATCCCCAAACCCATGTCATTTACCATTATGGTAATCAGCAAAGGACCCAGCACGCTTCCCTGTGGCACCCCTGACGTAAACTACTCCTTCCCCCGATATTGCCTCCCCCACCTTCACCCTCTGCCTTCGCCCCCTAAGGAAGTCCCCTATCCATTCCACTACCCTCTTGTTTGGTATCAGCTCTTCCACTTTTCTCATCAATGTCCCATGGGGCACCTTATCAAATGCTTTCTCAAAATCTATGAAGCAGGCATCCACCTACTTCCCTTTATCAACTACCTGCACCAGATCCTCTAATAGCCCAGCTAGCTGAGTCTAACGTGAGTATCCCTTTCTGAAACCATGCTGTGACTCCTCCAACCAATTCCTCTTCTTCATAACCCTCACCACATATTGTACCAACAGCCTCTCCATTACTTTCCCCATACTCGATGTGAGACTCACCAGTCTGTAGCTACCAGGCCTCCCCCTATCCTCTCCCTGCGTGTGTATAGGTACTGCCATCACATCCTTCCAACGTTGTGGTAACTTACCCTCTCCGAAGGACTTGTTAAACAGCGCCTCCAACTATTTCACCAACTCTTTTCCACCAAACTTTAGTGCTGCATTTCCTATCCCATTTGGTCCCCCTGCCTTGCTGCTCTACAAACCCTTAATTACCATTTCTCTCTCTCCCACTCCCTCATCTTAAACTTACTAAACACCCCCCCCCCCCCCCCAGTTCAGTATTTTTCCCCCTATTCCAATTCTCCTTTGCCTCAAACATTGACAAGTACTGGCCTTGCAGAATCTCCGATTTTTCTTAGTCATTTGTCGCATACTTGCCATCCCTTCCTTTTAGTCGAGGGATCCCTTGCCCTCCTCCCCTTATCTTCCTTACATACCTAAACAATTCCCCCCCATTCCTTTCCTTTTCCTTCTTCCACCATATTCCCTAAAAATACTTTTTTTACCTGTTTGATCGTTCTTTCGAGCTCCCTACCCATCTGTTTCATCATTTCCTTAGATCTTTTCATCCCTTCATTTCTCCACTTGGCATGTAATTTTCTACTCTTCTTCTTCATTTTTAAAATCTCCTGTCCGTAATATGGCGGATCTCCCCCAGTCTGTAATCTTTTATTTGGCACAAATTTCTCCAACATGACCTCTATTATTATAAACTCATTCCATAATTTTTCCACACTTTCCTCCATAGACCATTTTTCGAACCTATCTCTCAGGAAGATTTCTGTCCCCTTCTTGTCTCCTCTCTCCGATACTGCAACACCAACCTTTCGGCTGTTTGCTCTTCCCTCATCCTGCCAATCCCAATTTCCACAACATGAATATAATGGTCGCTTATACCATCCAATACTATTGCATCAACTACAGCATTCCATGTTTGTATCGTGTTGCAGCCTGAACTTTTGGAACGCAGGCAGGTTGTAAGTTATGCTGGAAAGTTTTAACCTGTAACTGCATCGTGTGACCTCACCCTGTTTTAACATTGGCGCGCAACACTGTACAGCATGGAGTTTGGCGCACATATCTGTACCTTCCTTTAAAGATTTATCGTGCATCACTTAATCTAAGGCTCTGGAATTTTCTTAACTCGTTACGTCAATGTTTATATTAATCCCCTGTTAATTCATTTATGCATAATTTTGGTATTTGTGTGTATTTTAAATACAGTATGTAAATTTTTGTATGTTTTTCATGTTCTGTACTAAATTTGTGTGTATTTTTGAGTACGCTGTGTAAACCCCAAATGTACTGACGTATTCCACATCCTGGCAATCCCTGATACACAGAAGGGGATCTCTGTAGCAAATACAAAATAAATACAATAATGTTTGCAAGTGTAATTTTCTTTGCAGGTGTTCAAACATTACTCTCATATTTTTTACAATGGATTCTGTGTGCCATACACCTCAAAATAATTTGACTTTAAGTGCAGAACTACGTTCTGTAATCCACGAGAGGAATATTTTGACGACCAGGAGCAGAATGAAAGGTAGGCATAACGTTTCTAGTTGTGTGAATAAGCTTGTAATAATTTATACCTTTTGGCATAGTTATATATGCAGGTGTCAGTATTATGTCTCCTTTGCCATAGAAAAGCGTGAAATTGTAGTTTATTGTATTTTGGAACTATTTAACTAATGTTATTACGGACATTACTTTGGTGCATATTTTTCCATCAGACTCATTTTCTATCAAAAAAATCTTTATTCTGTGAAAAAAAAATTTTGTTTGTATCCAGTGAATTTTTAGACTGCTGGCTGTCCACATGAAGCTTTTTTGATTGCAAATTTTAAAAATCATAAAATAGGTATTTTTGACATTCTGTGAAATGGTTTTAACACTTCTTTCAGAGGTCTTAAAATATTTAAGCGTTACCTGCATTGTGTTACATAGCATGTCTGAGATGATGGAGTATGTGCCACCCAGTTATCCTCTGAAGATAATACTCGTAAACTCACACGACAAAATGTAGAGGGATTGTTTATAGCCCCAGGACTATTAAGCAAAAATAGACTTCCTTTTGACATCCTAAAGTCTCTTATGATTAAATTGTAGCTTCCTAACTTTTTTCTTTCAGTTGTACAAGTTACCTCAGTTTCTTGTTTTGTTGGTTTCCAAGGTCCTTTTTATAAAGTCAGTCCCTAACATCTACAAGTTGGCGACTTTCTTATGGCCAGTTCTTTGGGCACTGTTTATTTTTGGTGTGGTAAGAAAAATCATACTATATAAATGAGAATAAATAAAAGTGAAGCAATTGTAGTGGCAGTATTGTTTGTCATCAGTGTTGTGCATTGGACAGCCAGATTGCAGCATCACAGGGTCTCCCAGCCACACCACACAGACGTCATGAGCAAATTCCAACAAGGTTATTGTTAACAACACAATATTTAGTGACACTTTCACACACAAATTCATGTTTAGTTTTTAGTCACTATTTCAGAATATAAATTTCAAAGTTTAAGATATAAGTGCAGACATGTTTGAAGCCTCAATATATTCACCTTCAACAGAGTCAATGATTTCAAATAAATTCTTTAGCTGTCATAACTTTTAAAATGCGGTCATTATTAATGTCCTAAAAAGAATCAATACTATTTTCTAGTAGTAGGGAGAGTGCTTTAGATAGGTTACATCCTGTAGGTTTGTTCTAAACTTTCTCCTATTTTCTTGAAAGATATTAAGTATTCCATTTAGTATGCAAGTTTTATAGAATAAAATGGTTATTGTTGCAAATTTGAACCAAATATATGTTGTTTATGTGGGGAAACATATGCTTACACATTCGTGATGCTTTTTATATTGGCAGTAAAAATAGAACTATACAATTGTATGAAATGTTTCTGCAGGGTGAAATTTCTGAAAAGTACTTGGAAAGCAATTTGATAATAGAGGAAATGTTCCAACCGACGAAACTTGCAAGTGGAAATGCTGTAAGTGGTATTTGCCCTAGAAATCAGTGCGGACAACATTTCCAACAAGTGGTAATAATCATAGACTTTTTAAGAGCTGAAAGGACTGGAAATTGGAAAACTCCCCCTCAGTACCATCAAACAGATGATTCCTCATGTGCATGCAGCAGGGCACCTTTCTCATGCCAAGTTGACCAGACCTCTATTTGCAGCAGATGGATGATTTCTCTCTCTGCATGGACCACTAGGAATTTGAAAAAGTGGCATCTGCTAGTAATTTCATCATATGCCGCAGAGACTAATTTTATTCCATTGTCTCTCCAGATAAAGCATTTGAACAGAGACTAATGCAACCAATGAAGATTTGTGGTGGCTAACTTGAAGATGTATCACAGAAAATACATTTGTGAATTGGAGTCATGTTCTTATGTTATTCTGTGAGAATGTATAAAAACTCTGTGGTGTTAATTTGGCATCATATTAACAGCATACAGAGTTGAGAGAGAGAGTTGCCGGTAACAGACATGGCTTATTGTTTGTTCCTGAATTCCTTAATTTGTTTCAAAGCCTTTTGCAATAAGCTGACGAACTTGTTTCTCTTTCGACATGTATAATAGCAAATGGAACTAGTTTCTGTGGCCAGGCTGCAAAAGCTGGGATGAAAGCCATTATATCACATAGTATAGTCCGTCTCATGCTTAGATTGCAGTGCAGGGCTTATGGCACTCACTGTATTCAGATTGCTTCAGCTTTGTGACGTAACTGGCAAGCTGAGAAACAAATGGCCGGTGAAGGAAACTGCCTGATTAAGAGGATTTTTATCTCTTTACCTCCCTGCCAACTCATAAAGGAATCCAATCCTGCGACGCAAAGCTAAGCAGCGGCTCCTTTGAACTGAAACCTGTGAGATACCATATCATTGTGATTGGATGGCATGCATGCAATGTAGATAGTTTTCTTTTTTGAAGTTGCAGAAAAATAACTTATCAGGCAACAGCGCCCGCAGGAACAAGGACAGCATTAACGACAGAAATTGTGCATTGGAAAGAGAGAGTGAATGTCCTTTACACCACACACAGCAATCTAAGAGTAAGACACTCTATAGTAAGAACTTTACTGCAGTGGAATTACATTGTCACAGTAATATACACCCATTCTGTTGTAAATAGACCCATCACCATCCAAAGCAACATTGTTTGTCAACACTTATCATCTCTTTCAAAGGATTTATTTTGGTAAAAAGCAAGGATTAATTTGTTGACCTTCTATGGTACAAATTAGTAATGGCCCCCGGCACTGTGCAGTATGTTTTGTATGAAGAAGGCTCAAATATTAACAATAAGAACAATTTTTTAATCTAAATTCTTATGTTAAACTGCAATTTGATTTTTACTTCATAATATTGTTTAGCCAGAAAAGTAAAAGTAGATATGAGATCTGTGAAAAATATGTTGCCTTTTAAGTTTGTGATACAAAACAGCCATTTGTTTTTTATGGATATGATGGTCTGCCAAATATAAAATACAAAAAATACAAGTATCAAAGTTCTAACAAAACATTTGTAATCTTAAAATATGAAATGCAGTTCACCATCAATAATTAAGGAGGATTTCTGTGGAAATGCTAATAACAAAATTCAACTACTCTCACTACATTCATTACAATTTAAGGCTGCAGAAACTATGTGCTTCATGCAGCATGAGAGGCTGATTTTCTGGTAGTTGCTACAGTTAGATCCCAAGCCAGTCAAACAGAACCTGCGGTAGATTGCTGTTGCATGCCCCAATGGCTCTGTTTATATGTTGGAACCTGGAAGTGTTAAAAACCACAAATAATGTTTGATATTGTGAAATTACTACTTGTCTTGCATGCTCCATCTGGTACCATCACTGCAAGTGCTATTTTTAACAAGGGCAAGGAACTTGCTTACAAAGTTTTCAGTCCAGAGATTTGAACAACATAAATTGTGACTTCAATGAGACGTCCGTAACTCGTAGTGAAATTTACTTCAGTGGGTGAAGAATTTCTCCTTGCACTATATGATGCAGAGAAATGCAAAAGCCTCAGTAAGCTTTGGTATCTCCTTTATAGTTTATCACTTCCAAACAAAATAGAAATGACCCTTTTGATCTCTCCAATTTAACACCAACTAGTAACTCGGGACATGTCTCCATCATTGTTTGCCTACAAGTGTTAAACTGGCTGGGGAAACCATTGGGAATATACTAGCTGGGGATGGAGTATGAAAAATCACATTCTGTTACCTGTGTTTCTTGGCTCCTGCCCTTGACGAACTACTTAACCTGATCATCTGCAACTGCAAAAAGTCTGCCGAAGATGGTGTCACTGCCAATCAGTTGGGTTTTATTGTTTTTCCAAGTTCGGCTAGTGCAAAGGTAATGCTTGAAAGATCATAAATTTAATTATAATAGTTTTGTAGATGTCTTGTAACTTAGTAACAAAAAAAAATTAAGTTTTAATTAATATAAAAACCTGTTTCCTAACACAAGCAACCTAATCTCATCCCCCCCCCCCCCCCTTTTTTTTCTCTCAGTAAACTATCATCACCCCCTCCCCTCCCCCCAGAAAACTGAATGCTAAAGTGTCATTTAAATGTTTAATGACAGACATCAATTAATTATAAATCATATCTTAATTTGGAGCTACACGTTTGAAAAAAAAAAATATATATTCTGTACAACTGACAGCAATGGAGAAAATTCAGTACTGTTACATGGCATACGTTTGCCCAAATTTTGATGAAGCTCCAGTTTGACACTTTTTATGTTTTTATGGGAGATGCATACTGAATACTTTGCATTAAAAATTAGCAAGGAAAAAATTTTTTTTAACATTCAGCATTATTTTCCTTGGACTTATCTGGTTGTTCCTGTGATTTTATCATTTGAATAGGTTTCTATTTCTGGATGATGCGACTTGTCATTTTTGCATGCAATGTCCAGCTCGGGTAATTGCCTTCTACCAGATAGTCAGGTTGTAAAAAGCAGAGAGAAGACTGTTACACCTATTGTCCTTTAACAGAAACTGATTATTTTGTTTATATCAACCACACTGTTTATTTGATTGTGATGATGTGTACAATGCTGGTAGTTTGTAATATAGCACCTAAAATGAATAAAATTCTGGAGTTTCTGTACAGAATGTCTCAGAAAATTGTGTTTTTTAGCTGTGTTTTTTTGTATAATTTTTCATTTGGCATCATCATACTTCAGTAAATAATATCTTTGTGTATTTGACTGCCACATTCCTTTGCACCTGAGTTTGATATATCTAGTGTGTTTTTCATTGATATTTAGTGCTTTCTGCATTGGAAAACATTACAAAAGTACCATTAGAGGAAAAACGCAAGCAAATGAGACAGCGCGTAATCCAGGAACTCCTAACATCAGAAGCAAGTTACCTACATCACTTGGAGCTTATCATGCAGGTAATTTTATCTTGATATTTGGCTTTTGACTTATGTCAATTTGTTATCTTGACTGACAAAACCAGCTAACTGTGATATGTTTGATGTTGCACTGTTGTTTGTTTTCATGTAGGTTCTTGTGCTCTTAACAAATCTAGGTCCCACTGTCCTAAAAAATAAACATATTTATAGAAATAAATATAACCTACACGCCAGCAGAAAAGGACAAAATTGCTTCATATTTTAAGAAATATTAGTATTAAATTGTGTGGAGATCTTCTAATTTGATTATAAACTCCCGCAAAAAAAAAAAGCATAATATTCATGCAGTTGTTTTAAATCAGGGTTGCCATTTTTACAGATGCAGGTATAATGTCCATCTGTGCATACAATGACTGCCAGTTTAGTTGGCTGCGGTGAGCGAGCTAAATGTCTTATTACTTCTCTATAGCAGGGGCCGCTGTAGCTGAGTGGTTAGCCTGCTCGCCTCACACTAAGTAGAACCGGGTTCAATCATCGGCCAGGTCTCACTCCTGGTCGGCAGATTTTCTCGGGGATCTCCTGTTTCCCCCTGCTCATTTATTCTGGCGCTGCTCCATTCTAACCTCAATCACCCTCATCGAATTTCAATACCTCACTGGTAATAGCAGCCCAAATCTCTTCACTCACTCACTCCTACTCACTCACTCCTGCTCCCTCGCTCTTGCTCCCTCACTCCTCGCTCCTGCTCCCTCACTCCTTCTTCCTCGCTCCTGCTCCTCACTCCTTCTTCCTCGCTCCTGCTCCCTCACTCCTTCTTCCTCGCTCCTGCTCCCTCACTCCTTCTTCCTCACTCCTTCTCGCTCACTCTTCTTCCTCACTTCTACTCACTCCTGGTTGAGGACCAATAACGTCAGGCTGGTTGCTATACAACCGCAACTATCCCTCTCCTTTCCAACCATGTAATTTCGCTACATGAGGTATCTTACTACGGTATTCTCTGAAACTGGGGATACTCATACATTTGGAGTTATACTGTGCATTTTATTTGGAAGATGCTGCATATTAACAGGGTGTCCAATGAGGGAAAACAGGAAAAAGTCATAGAATTTCATGTGACAGGGAAATTTCAGGGAATTATCACCTAGGTCAATGAAAATTTAAATGGTAAATTTGCTACTCTGCAAAAGTTGTTAGTTGTGTGAATACAGGGTCATGTAATTATAAGCATATGCAGTTTAAAATTTCAATCTTTAAGTTTGTGAACCAGCAATAATACACATTTGCCAAATAATATAGGGCCTATATGAACAACAGAAAGTATTTTTTTGTTTTTAATTGGTAGTCATGTGAAACATATATTGCAATCAAAAGTAAATATAATTATTCTTAAATTCTGATTTATCAAAGTTACCTTCTTGCAACTCTGTAATAAACATAGAAGGTAAATATCACTTTACTCAGCAACAAACGCAAGTCATCCTTAGCTGCCTAAAATACTACATTAAAATCTTCACTAATATAGATTGTTAAAAGGGGACCATGCATTGCTATACACTCCAAATCCTTACTTCATGTTATCTGCATCATGGAACTAACATACTTCAAAATTATGTTTTTTTATCAATGGCAACTTGAAACTATTATAATTGCACCTTTGGTAGTGTCCATACTGCCACTGACATACTATCCTTGCACAGTGGCCTCCTTGTCTACCATTTTTCTCAAAATTTCCATCTGGGATTTTAGTAAATGAGGGTTCTGACATGTATATCAATAAAATGCAACTTCTAAGATTATTAGACGTCTTGTTGACTATATTGAGAGCTGTACATTATCTGTGAATAAAGTTTAACTAATAAACACAATAAAAATGGGAATTAGAAGAAAAAAAGTATTACTGTGTTGCTAGTATTACTGTAAATAATTCATTAAAAAACAATTCACCTCAATTTGTTTAAATAAAGAACATATCACAAAATACAGCATATGATTGATTGTAATTAGACACAAAATGCAAACCGACCAAAAACTTTCAAACCCTCTGAAAAAAAATTATATGACACCGAATTTTGAATATCCCGCATGCACTCAATCAGCTGAGAGCATGCAGAGAAGTTTTTGACCTGCCAGTGTGTTCACGGTGGGCGAGACTAGTTCAGCAGCGGGAGTGAGACAATCCTCCCCTCCCCTTCCAAACTTGTCGGTATAAAGAGGGAGGGCACAAGGACGTCACACTGGCTGCTAGGCAACTAGCTCCCTCCCCGCCAGCCATGTAAGGGAAGGCAACAGATTCTGCCAAATATCACAGAGAAGACAGCCAAAGCATTGTAAATGCCGTGATTGCATAGCAAAAGTGTAGTTAAAGTAATTAATTATATAAAAAACTAATGATTTTGAGACAGAGATAAGTAAATAATGTGATTAAAATTTATTTCTTTACAGTTTTCAATAGTTAATAAATGAGAACCACTTCTTCTATTTTCCTGTATATTTATGCCTGTTGCAAGTTACGCTGCACTCAGGCTCTGTGCTTACGCATTATTAGACAGCAAAAGGTGTCTGAATAGGCTCTTACATGACATCAGTTTTTTCAAATGTCTGTTTTGAAATAAATTAATATAAACCCTCCATTTTCATCGCAAGAAGTTATTCAAAGTGAACTTTTCACTTGATAATACAAACTGCTCAATGTTTGGCCAAACGAGAGAACAAGTATATGCTTCCGGGCATATCATTTTATTAGCAAAGTCGTCCATTTAGTTACATTAATATTTTGTGTTAAAATCATGTTTATTTTGTGCCACATGCAATTAAATACCAACTTTACCGGAAAAAAATACTTTTAACTACGAAAGATAGCATCTTTGTAAAAAAAAAATATTAATTGTTGAAATGTGATGTGCTCAGCTGTTTGTGGGGGGGGGGGGGTGCCTGATTAAGATACAGTTGACTGTCGATTATCCGCAATAATGATTGCCATGGATAACCCAAAATCGTGGATGATCCGCATACTAAGAGAAAAATACAGTTTTTCCAACACTAAGTTTCTTATGGTCGTAACTGAATACCATGGATTTGATTATACCGCGGGGCAATTTATGTCTCCCGGCCTCAATAAATAAGTGGAAAGTGTGCGGTCAGGTAGGCGTGTGGTCTGTCTGTGGGTGGTTGTGAGTCGGAGACGTTGATGGCCGCGCGTTCACCCTCCTTTCAGTGCAGAGATCTAGTTTACTGATTCATTACAGCCAATATTGTATGTTTTTCCATATATGCAAATAAAATGTGTTCTTATATTACCATATTGGCGAGTAAGGCCGTGTGCGTGTATAGACTACATTAGAAGTTTTTGTTGAAAAATTCGGGATAGTTAATTTTTCAAGTATACCGCACTAAATTTGTATATTCCCATAAACATTGCTGGTCCTCATCATGCCTGTGCAGAGGCCAACATACCGCCTAAATTTCATAAAAATTCAACACATTGGCGTGAATCGCATCAATCAGCATGTTCCCAATACTGGGCCATTGTTACGAATTGAACTGGCCCTGTAACGACAACAGTGGTGGCTGCTGCCCGCCAGACTAATCTTGTAGCGTCCGACAGCTGCCCAGCCCCGACAATCTAGGCACAAGCGACAACAGCAAGCAGCCACGTCAATCTCCTACAGGGTATAGCTCTATGTAATCATTATAATTATGATGTAGACACTTTGACAATAATGTATATATAACGGCTATGCGGTATGTCTTCCTATTTTTAAAAAAAAATTCAGGGCGGGCGAGCTATTGTGAACAAGTCTTAATGCAAAAAAGCCATCCCCCAACAGCCGCGTTATATCAGGCTTTTACTGTACTGTATTTTCCCGCATATTTTACGGCCTTGCATAATTTCTGTACCCTATTATTTATTAACAAACCAAGAAATTTAAAAAAATGCGTAATTTATGCACCCCTGATTTCTAACTTACAAAACCAGAATATAAAGTGTGTAAAATATTCGGGTAATCACTGTAGTTCTCTTACGAACATTACAAGAAATGCGCAGCTACAGTTAATACAAAAAACGCAGTAGGATGCATGTGGTGTTTATAGCAGAGTGATACTGGAATCCGAAGTTGCGTAAGAGGGAAGGCAGGTTGATGTCACTCGGTTGCTAGGCAACAGGCAACCCCCTCCCCCCTGGAGAGGGGAAACAGATGTGCAAAGTGAACTGCATGTTGCCCGAGTCACAGACATACCTCCCACACTGTCCAGGGCGTGCGGAATACAGCCGGCTCTTTCAGCGTGTGGAAAACAGTGTTTAATGTAGGAAATAAGTTTCGCCTTCCATTCCCAATTCTTCAAAAAAATATTGGGCTTATTTCACACACACTAAGCACGACACTGGCGTTTCCGTGGCATGTTTCTGGTTAAGCCCCTTCAGTATAGCCTACTGACTGGCGAGATAACACTGACACTGACCATGGGAATGCAATACACCAGAGGAATGCGGTGGTCGCGCTGGGAACGGCTATACCTGGCAGGCGGCAACTAGGCTAGCGAGTTGTGCGGTGTTGTCAGCTCGCTGTCTTGCGACGTAACTAAGCTCATCGTGCCATCAGGAACACATTTTGACGAGCATTTGCTTTGATAAACAAACATATTTCATTCCACAGTTATTTTCAGAGAGTACCTGTTACGAATTTCATTATTTAAGATGGACGTTTTATTAAATAACTTCGTTCTGGCAGTGTTTGAGTTAATTTCTAAAAATTTGTTTTATCTTTCTGAATATGCCACTGTTAAGCCGCAAAGTGGATAATCCGCTCGCAGATAATCGAGAGTCTACTGTACAGACCTTTTTGCATACTGATGGATGTGGATAAAGTTGACGATGTTCTCAAGGCACCAGCTTCTCTACGTCTCGGAAAAGCATAAGGATCTTAGTCTCTCAGGGTTGTTACAGGTCGACAGCCTGTGATGGCATCTCCCCCCTGCAGCACACGTCTACTTATGTATTTATAAGGTCACTGTTACACAACTTACACTGTCCTACGTGTGGTGACCTAACCACGTTGTAACACTTACAGGAGGGGGCCAGATCCCATGGTGAAAATTAAATAATTAATAAGCAAGACACAGATTCCAAAGAAGCGAGTTGTATTACCAAAAAGGGAGTACACTGGTGACATGCACAAGTCCCCGTGTCTGAAGCGGGCTTGGCACTCTAGGCCTGCTAGGGGCTGATGCAGACAAAAAGTGCAGAAAACACTGTGGAATTAAATATACGTTAAGCTCTCCGGGGTCGCGAGTCAGCGGAGAGGAGGGTCGGTACATGGAAGGAGCAAAAGAAACCGTTCTGTTATTTTGCATTTAAACTATATAACACTACTTGCTCAGAACAAAGATGAAGCTCCCGTGGCATGCTGCGTGACGCACGTCTACCCTCGATGACCCACTGTTCCAGACTAAAGATGGTGGCGCGGAAATAACGTTACTATCGGACATCTTCCCGCCAGCATCTCTCGGGAAATTTTCACAAAATATCTATATTGAACAATATACATAAGAAAGCAGTTGCAGGCAGAGAAACAATCAGGCAAATTGTGTATTTCTGTAGTGTTAATATTCTTCAGGAAAGTTTTAGATTGCTGTTGCCAAATGTCTTTCATAAATCAGAATATTCAGTAAATGCCGGGACAAGCATGCAGAACACACAAACACTCTTTAAAATAAAAAACAAATACAAGTTACACATAAAAGCCCTTCTGAAATAGTGATATTAAATTAGCTCAACTTTAATTGGTGAACAGTTTAAATTTTATGTGGCTAGATTGGCAAGATGTCTGCTGGAACTGCAAGCGTTTTTGACTGCATATTTTAATAAAAGGACAAATGTGAGTTACTCATTTTGAACACAATGACACATGACAAAACACTGCAATAGTAGAATAAAGAATTGTGAGCACTTAATTTTTGTACTACGTGAACACACGTGAACCATGTGGGTGAACACTCAATAATAAAACACACTTTATTGCTGGGGTGCAAAGAGGAGATAACACTTCCTCGGGCATGCATTAGGCTCTGCTTTTGGGGATTACACTTAATCACTGAAGTAAACACGTAACATGATGTTTACTCATGGGTTCCCCTGACTCGTTCGTGCATGAACAGTTCACTACACTCAAGTGCACTGGTGCACATAATGGATGGTGCAGCTGCAAGCATCATTGGGTCCCCCCCCCCCCCCCCCCCCCCGAGCAGAGAGCAAGTGCGATGTCAAATGCATTGCGTAATATTTCAGAAGAAACCATTTGCTTAGAAATAATAGCAGTGATAGGTGCAACTACTTATTATGAGCGCCAGATAATATTGGTAACATTTGTCAGATTGCCAGGTGTGTAGTGGGTAATATCAAGCTTATGTGGGCTCCACCTGGGCTGAAGAACGTTTTGATGTTGCCTCGTTGCATGCTGGTGGAACACTAACCTAGAGCAGTGCATGAACACTGCCTATGTCCAGCGACAACATCCACTGCACATCACTTCGCCACACCCTGCAAGTGACACCCTAATGCTTGCAAGTCAAGAGCAATCAAAACATGCTGTCCCCGTATTTATTCACGACTCAGAATTAATCATAACTTCAGCGTTGTGTATTAGCTTTCTTACTAGTTCACAAGCAAGTTACAGTGGTGTCTGCATTTACAGTTTTAAAATAATATAAATACCTACAATTGTATTCCATATGAAAAAAAAATTTTAGTTCTGATAGTGAGGAAGGGAGCCATCTTCTCATGCAAATGAGCACAAGTAAAGGCAACATTATACGATACCAGATTCCGTAAAAGCTTGTGCAAGATCCACCATAGCGGCCAGTATACGGGCTAGTGTGGCACCTGTCATGGCATTTCCCATCTTGTACGACCAGATTTTGTACCAGGTTTGGTAATTGGACAAGTCCTATTTTTTTGTGGCAGGTTCCATACCAGGTTTCCTACCTGGTCAATAACATTGCAGTTTCAGAGCATAGGGAGCTCCCTGTGGCTACTACTTAAAACTTGTTGATGAAAAACTGAAAAGGATGCCTTCATTTTGATTATACATCCGTGAGGTTGAAACTCATTCAAATACATTTAAAATAAGACTTTGAATAATATTGGTAATGACAACTTTTAATTACTGTTTAAAACCGTTCTAAATACTTACAACATTATCTATTATATGACAAAATTAATCCTAAATACGTACAACATTACCTACTGTATGAAAAAATGAATCCAAATGGTTTAACGTATCGGCATTATATAAACCTCACATCTTGCATGTGAACTGGTAGTACAGTGGTGAAGTCACGGCGCCCACTAATAATGCGCACCCGCAGAGGATGCTAGTACGCAAACTGCTGTCGTGTAATTTGAATATTCCATGGAAGCTCATACAGCAGCTGGTATATCTTCGCATGCACTAGGGCTTGTAGAATCTTTTACAAGAACCAAGTACGGTTGCAGGTCGATACCTGCAACCGTAATAATATCGGCTTAAGAAGTACTTATATGTTGGTATACACAAATAGTTGACTACACATTCTCATGTGCAGATGTACACAACATTTTGCTGGCTAGACCAGTATCCTCAGGCAGCAAGTAATGACACATTGTAATTTGGCTGGTAATTGAAGATTACTGTTCATATAGAGTAATGCTGGGCAAGGAACATATGTTGAGACATAAAGGCTGCTGCAAGTACCAACCTGCAAGTACTTACGCTCGGTATCTTTATCACTGTATAATAATTAATAGCCTAATAGCTATTTCCTGCCATATTTATAATTGACCAATGAGTCACTTGGTATTAATGTTCAGTTATCTTTTGAAAAAGCATAGGGCCATACAGTGGTGTTTATTCCATAGACTCAAGGTAAGCAATGCTTACCCTATACATATTGGAAATTTTTGATCCTTTATAGTTTTAGCCTTAACTTTAAATTTAAACACACTTAATTCTGAGTTTCCTATTTACGATTCGAGAAACAAAGGTTTTTGTAACTCCCGTACTGTACACGCATAGAACTGCTATCTAGTATTTATTTCTACAAACAGGAGCGACTAGCGATTAATCAAACTTGCAAACGAGTTACCCTGCCGCATTCCTTCGGCAGTGTAAGCAGTCGTTCTGTTTGAGTCCTCCAGTCCTCATTTTTCCTTGGAAAATGGGAGTTTTCTTATAATTTGTAATATGCTCTCTAAATAATATTCAGTTTAATTATTATTACATTCATTTCGTTTCCGTTTATATAACAAATGTTAGGTATTATAAAACGGTAAATAAATGTAGAGGGTAAACAAAAATGGAAGTAGCATTTGTTAGTAGAAATTGAAAATGGAACCACAGCATGGCACTAGCAGATGTTATCTAAAAACTTAAATATGTGGGGCTGTTATATTGCTTACTCAGTAAAAAAAAACTTGCTACACGCCACTGGGGCCATTGTGGTATAGTAGTCAGCAAACTAGGTTAGATTCCAGCAGGGTTGTATGGATGTGGGAAACATTATGGACGTTGCTGTTGGATGATGGGCTTTCTCAGGGTACTCATGCTTTCTCCACCCTTGTATTCTATTGCTGCTTTATCTTTACCTCATTTCACCATTGCTGGCACTGAAGACTTTGCTAAGTGCCGATCGAAACCTCTCGACTCTTGAAAGAGCAGCACATATGATTTGTGTTGGGACTTTAGTTGCTTACTGCTTTATTGTGTGAAATGCAGTTGGCTTTGAAACTAGTATTTTTATTGCTATGATTTACCACAGAATTTGTGAAACAACACTATTACCATGTTTATTTTCTAATTTTGAAAAAAGTTTTGAAAGTTGTGTTCAGTTCATGTATTCTTGCATTGTACAATTGGTAGTTGTTTAAAAATGTAATTTTAAGAAGTTTTGAGGGGGGGAAAAACCCTTCTTTAACTTTTCTTTATACTGTTTCAAGAAGTATACATTAATATTACTTAGAATGCATCTTGCTTGGTTGTATAATTATTGTATGCATATTGTTTGCTTTCAGTTTTTTATGATTCCTTTGAAAGACAAACCCTACATATCTCATTCTGTGTACATTGCACTATTTGGGAATATGGAAACCTTATACAAAGTGAACGGAGAACTTCTCAATGAACTTAAGAAGGATCCAGACAATGTTGCCTCAGCATTCTTAAAGTTGGCACCATTTTTCAAACTGTACTCAGTATATGCCTTTGATTATAAGCAAGCAATAACAGTTTTACAGGTATGTACAACATTTTTGTTTTCAAACCGAGTTGTTCCTTTTTCATTTTTCTATTGCTAGATAAGATATGCACACGTCAAAAAAATTGCTTTCGCCACCTGTATAGATGCTGATGAAGGGTGTTAGCTGGAACAGTAGGCACATTACAAAGAAGCAAATGGCAGGTGTGGTATTCTCTACAGACATTGTATATTTTCATCCCATACTTGGACTGTGACCAAGTATAGTCTGTTGGTGGTTTCTTCACACTTCTTGAATCAAACCTTTGAAAGACCACCCTGTGTATGGCATGTTTAGTTTTCTTCCTAAGTATGTCTTTTCATACATATATTATACTTGTGTTAACTTATTTTTTTTTTTATTTTTAGTTCAATTTAACTTTGCTTATATTTTGTCTATAAATTATTACATTTTGTTTATAATTAATATGAATAAAAACAGGGAGGAAACAGGTGTCGCCTCATCACTCACCCGTAGTGGGATTGGCAGTTGGAGAGCGGCAGCAAGGTACTTCCCCTTGGACGATGGTGTAGCGGTGGTCGCCTCTGCACAGGTTTTTCCTGGTGCTTTCGTTGCTAAGCTTGGCCACTTATATGATTGAGTATTGTACTTTGGGGATGGTGAGCGATGGGTGAGTGGGTATCCTAGTCTACCCCGACTAGGGTACCCACTTGCCCACGTTGAGGGACCTGACTACCCTAGTAACGTTGGCTGGCCAGGTGAAGGCAGACTCCTTCGGCTGTGTTGACGGCAGCGGAGATATTGCACGAGGAACATGCCAGATGAAGTTCAGGTGGGTACTCTTACGAACTGGTGGCAGATGCTCTCTGGCATGCGACCTCCTCTTTCTTCCAGGTGTAAACCTGTCAACTGAACTGCTACTCTTCACTACCCCTGTCTGAGCTAGCCCCAACTTGGCAGTCTTGCCCTCCCCAGTCCTATGGTTAGGTTTAAGAGGGGTGTGGTAGACCTGATAGATATAGTGAGTGGCCAGTAAGGAGTAGACACAGCCTGGTGGAGAGCAGGGTGCAGAGATTAGGCGAGGTTGAAAGCCTGGTCTATTCAGTGGCTTAGCAAGCAGTATGTTGCTAGCTGGCACAAGTACTAAACTGGAGATTACAGTAGCAGGGCTAGGGGCATCCACTCCCGGGGCTCCCTGGCGAGCGAAATGTCACCAGTGGACCCAGGCATTTTCCGGAAGGGCGATAGTCCAAGAGACAACTGCCCTAGGGAGGCCTAGGAAGCCAGGCTTCCTAAGCTGCACTCAGAGACAGTTACTAGTTGGAGAGAAAGGATTGATGTTAGGCTCGTGACTATCCTGAGAAATGTCTTACTAGGACTGGTGATGAAAATAGGGAATGGCAGGAGCAAGATGTGGGAGATACAGAGTGCTGGAAGAGACAACTCAACCAAGTCATATTTATGCTTGTTTTATTGATTCCTCAATACACACACACAAACCAGCCTGTACCCTGACTGAGGCCTGAAGGGCCAATCCCAGGCTGCCAACAGGTTATTTACCTAGTGAGAGGCACTCGTACTCATGATAGCTGTAGACAAGCTACAAGGTAGCTGGAAGCAGGATGGGTTCGACGTGCTGGTGGGCAGCATGATGTTCTGCAGAGGTGAGAAGGCTTCTCGGTGAGCGCTCGGGCAGCGTGACATTCTGCGGCTAGACTGTGTGAGACAGTCTTATACTGAGGACTGCGAGTCCTATTTAAACATGGTGCACAGGGCCAGAGCGGGGGTTGCGGGGAGTGGAGAGAGAGAAGCAGAGGAGAAGAGAGTAAAAGAGAGTTGTGGTTACTTCCCCTCATGTGCCAGGTGCTGGAGGGGTGGAGAACGGCGACGTTATGTGAAGCGGGTTGCTGCGCAGCAGGCGGCAACAGCTGGGCAAGCCATCCCTGCCTTCAATGCTTCGTGTGGCGTGTACGGCTTAGTAGCTCTTCTTAGGAGAGGGCCTCGGCTGAGGCGAGGTTAGATGAAAGCATGATCTCGCTCGTGGTGTGTCAAGGTATGCTGGCATTACCTAGTAAGAAATACTTCTTATGCAAAATATTATTTAACTGAGTGTGCTTGAAAATGGTGCACTGCCCCATTGATGTAACTTTGTAGACTCGGTTAAGCTTCGTTTGCATAAAATGGAGGAATATTCTGGAAGTAGAACTTTAGGACTTCAGTAAAGTTGGAAGTAACCATAAATGGCTATGACCTCAGTAATACCGGTGGTGCAATACTGGTGTAGATGCTATTAAGTGTACTGAAATATATATATATATAATATATATATATATATATATATATATATATATATATATATATATATATATATATATTTTAATATATATATATATATATGCTTGTTATGAATCACCAGTTAACTGAGGAAAATAAATATTTGGGTTAGGTGCTGCTGTTGGAATTGTGGCTTTATACCAGGACAAAGAAAAGAATGCCAAATAGGTAAGTAGAAGGTAAACAGATTGTTGACTGGTACATTTTATAGAAAGCTGGCATGTTCATAATTTTTATAAAAATTGTCAAGTCTCGATTGGTTTGTTTTCTTTGCTGATTTCGTAATTTTTTTACATATATAGTATGGATGTGGTTTATGTTGTATTGGCTTTTCATGGTAAAGTGAGCACTTTTGAGGCCCTAGTTATGTTTTCCTTTCAGCAATATTTTATCCTTTAACCACATTTTAAAATTAGTATTGCAGTGTAAGAGTTAAACACAGTGTGTATATTCCACTGCACTCGGAAATTAACGTCTAATACTAAAACAAAAATTAATTATTGACTATTATTCCAAAGGAGAGAGCTTTCAAAATGTCTCACTTTACCATGAACATCATGTACATATCTACATTCCAGCCCGTAACCTTACTAGTTTTTTAATTAATTGAACAAACTGCTTAGAGAAGGGGATGTGACAATATTAGTGATTTTTGTTGAAGTGAAATCTTTGTATACATGCTACAACATTTTTTGTATGCTTTTTGTGTAACTGTTACTAGTGCATAGCAAACACATTTTTTTTCATGTATCCAAGAAGATACAAATTTCACTTGGTAATTGAATGGTAGTTTTTTCGTATTGTTCACCATACATATCATGTACATAGTGCATGCAGTTTAGTAAACATGGTCTTGACAAAGGTCAGCATCAGAAACAACCAGCAACATTGTTTACTTCACTTAGTTTCTATGTCAGCATGATAACAAATCTCATTGCCTTATTTTCCATTCTTTTTGAGCTAGATCTGTCTGTGTGCTGTTTGTGTAGATAAATAACCTATCAATGTAACCAGTGTAATTGAGCTACTGTCAACATGCTTCACTTATTCTCTGAAGTATATGTCTACACAATACTGTCTATGTTTTTATAGTTTAATAAGTTTTTTGTTATGTAATGCTGCTTACTTTGTGTGCGTGGAGTTCTGCAAATGAAGATTTTTTGAATACGTCATAATTTTGTTGGTTTCTGTAAATTGTCACAAAATGTCCAGCTAAGGGGAAGAGCACATGGTTTGTAGTAAATGATGGTGATTCTCTTTCTCCCACAACCATTAAAAACTTTGAGATATATTAACTGCAAATTGTAAATAGCAACTGCATTAGCAGATAAGTTATTTTGCTTCCATCTCACACTTAATTTTTTTTTGTTAAAAGGTATGTATTTAAGTAAAATAGGTGCACATCTTTGGGATGCTTATGATAAATTGCAATATGTGCATTCATCTACCAAAAAAATCATATTGTGAAGGAAGTTTACTTCAGGCAACTCTGTGAATTATTATGAATGTTTTCCTTTGTGAGGTGCAGCATAGCTATTACCTAATGCCATCTCAAGTCTAACTCCTTGAGCTTTGTTGTTTGAGGTATATTTTTCCTAGTGGGTCATATCGCTGACTGTATTGTCTGGGTCTACCAAGTTGGTATGGTGTTTGAATGGGCTTGTGGCTCCTGCGTGATGCAACTTTGATAACGACATTGTATCAAGTAAGCTTCCTTGTGGTGAGTTCATCCTCTGTCTCACTGGAAAGAATTATGTATGGGGCCAGGTATGCTCAATGGAGTCCCAGTTCCTTATAAACTTGTTCCTTTACTGTGGTTGAAAGTGTTTGTGCCTAGGCCTGTTGATGCTATTTTTTGTCACTATCCTCAAATCAGATTGGGGCAGATAAGCTTGGTCTTGGAATTATTTGCCTAGATAATGGTCAGGACAGTCTCGCTGAATAGATTATGCACGTATCAGTAGACCCCGTTGAGACATGGTGGGGGTAGTTGAAGTGCTGCTGGGATGCCCGCAGGTAATACTCTCTGCAGACGGCAGTGGTACCAGGGTGTTGGCGATGTGGCTTTCAGCAACAGCCCCACAGTTGCACTGAGAATGGTACAGTCAAGCAGGTTCCTCATCCATGGTGACCTTACCACATCCTGCCAGAGCAATCTTGTCGTAAGGGCCTTTCTAGCGTGAAGTGTTTTCACAGGCCCCAGTGCCCGCCAGGAGGACGTGGTCGCGCTGCTCGTCAGCTGATCATACATCCCATGCATTGAATGTGCCACGGCACTCACACCATTTGTGCACACACCAGCCACGTATGAGTAAATGTATTGCATGCTGCAGTTACGTTGCTGCACAGAGTTTTCTATCACTCGCGGCACTTGCATCCAGGAACAAGCTTCGCAAGAAAAATATTATAACAGGACTGGTGCGCTTCTATGGTGGCAAGGGTGTAGCTTTAAATTGCGTAACTTAATGATAAACGTGCAGTTGTTACACCAAGTTAGCAACTTCATATGTGTACATGATGTGTAAACCATTCCGACCTGAGATGCCTCGGATGAGTCCCGTATATCGTCTCCCACCATTGGGTACTGGTTGAGCTGCATGTGGAGCTTCATGCACTACATGAGCTCTGTGCAGTGGATGTCCGCCGACTAGGCCTAGCCAGTGCCACGCCACGTGTAGCGCACCTGGCGGCAATCACCCTACCAACTACGTAAACTGCATATGTAATAACCAAGTAATATTTGAAATGCAACGAGCTAATATAAATGTACAATAAGAAAATAGGATTAATAAATTCTAAAAGTATTAAATATTCGAATACAGTGTATAATACCAAAACAGCAAAATAATAATCGGCCGGCCAGTTAAAAAATTCATAGAATAAAAGTAGTATTCACTCACGCCACGTCAACCAACAGTTGCCAACTTTGTGTAAAAAACACTAGGTGCCAAGTTACGTGATGAGGCATCGTCACAATGTGCCAATTGACGTTCCTGCCTCCAGTAAGCCTGGGTGCACAAATATCAGTTCTATATTCCATGAGTAAAGTGGCTTGTTACTTCTCTGGCATGGTTCCTCTACCTTTGCAGAAAACAGTGGGAGTAGATTTGCTCCGAGATAGGCTTTTCTCTGAAGTGGCTCCATTTGCGAGATGCATAGGTTGATACTTCAACTTCCACATGCCTGGTCATCAAAAGCTCAATTTCACAATCCATACTCTTGGCATACGCTACAGAAATTAATACAGTTTGTTGCCTACAGCATGTCCTGCTTAAAACAAGTTTTACTATGTAATCTTGAAGAAACATAGTATTTTTTTCTCTGCCTTTGCTGCCGGTCACTGATAAGTGGGGCATTGAAGATTGTAGTATGTCCCATCAACTTGTTGGTTCAAAGGAGTGAACAAATTTTGCTACCCCAGCTGCCAGTGACCTGAACCACAAGGAAGTTGTCTACATACAGATTGAGTGCTGTCCCTAGCCTAGGTCTTGTACCCTTAAGAGGTCATGTCACAAATTCAATCCCATATCTGTTCTAAAGTTATATTTTACAACTGTTTTCTTCGAAAACTATAAATGGTAAAAATATAAAACTATACATAGTGAAAGTTGTTTATAATAAACTTTTCGGCTCTGCTTACTTAAAATTTATTTATCCTTCAGCATTTTCTTTCTATAATTAAAATTATGTCAAGCAATTTTTGGATACAACCACATAAGCTAAAATTAAGCCAAGTATTTATTTAAAAGATACAAAAAAAAATCAAAGGGGGAATTAATGTCTATGTATTACCTTACTTTCAATACTATTATAGACATTTGGGTGAATTACAATGCATATTATTACAACCCAAATGATCACAGGACAACTTTCACGACTGTTGTTGTGGAGATAGGCATTTCTCATCTTGTATCCCTACGACGCGGTGGTAAACTTTATCCATTCTAAGGTGGCAGCAGATATGAACATTGCTAGCGGCACAATCAAAGCCAGCAGCTGGCTTGTCAGATCACAATATCTCTAATACCAACGTACGATAGCCCAATGGCAAATACAGATTAGACTTTCGTATGTTAGCTGCTGTGATCACACATTCACATTGAGGATGATAAGATGATTAAGAATAAAGGCTAGAGAGAAAGTTAATTCCAGAAAAAAAAGACACTTATGAGAATTCAAAACAGTATTTTGGTCACAGGTTTAATCTTTAGTACCAGCTAAATGAGGGTGTATTCAGTGAGATTGTAATATTTAATTTATTTCACTAAATAAGAATTTTTTTGACATTACATAAGCAAGCCTGGATATTAAATTCTGATCAACCTGAAAGTCTGGTATGGTTACCTTTCAGTTACCTTTGCAGTCTGGGAATAGAATGCTAGAATAATTTTAAAATATTAAATGCTTGACTATTTAACGGAAATGCTTTAATGCAAATTGAAATTTAATTTTGAGGTGCCTTATTACTTCTCACTAGAGAAATGTAGGCTACTCTTACCAACTATTTCTATATAAGTAATAGGACCTACATGTTTAACATGTTCTTAGGCATTAAAATTTTGTTAAATCGTCAGTGTAATTATGAGAGTAACAAATGATACAGAAGCATCACAGCATGAACCATTTTCAATGTGAAAGATGGATGTTTACAGTTCTGAAGATGGTAATTAAGAAAATTAAACTAAAGCATCATTGCAAAATTTATTCAAAAAAATGAACTGCTTTGTCATAGTTACTAAATTCATTTTTTTTTAATATATATATAATCAGTTTATAGAGATTAGGGTATGCAGTTATACATCCACACAATATTCCTTTATCAGCAGACACTCATTAATGAATCTTATATATCCATTTTGGTACTAATAGATTTAAGTAGTTATTTTTTCATTCCCACAGTTCTTCAATAGTGTGTGCACTACCTAATTATTGGATGGAAAATAATGTAACATAAGTGACCATAAATGCTGAAGTCTTAAGTGGACCACCCAATCTGTGAAGCTTTTATGACAAGTTAAATTCATTGTACATTGTTGATCATTTGTAACGGTTACAACATAAAATTTCCCATTTATATGCCTTTGCTATAAAAGAAATATTTACAGTGTATTAATATAGTGAAACAAACTACATTTTACGCACCTGTTTTTTGCAAAAATATTTCAGGACCAGTGGTGTTCAAAAACACTGTAGTTCAGAACCACTTTCGTGGTTGGATCATACGTTTTATCTGTCTGTCCGAAAATCATGAGCAGTCGGTATCTGAGAAACTTCATTCTAATTGGCTTACTCGTGTAGTAGTCAGTCTTCACATGACAGGTGACCAATACCCAAAGGAAGACTGCAAATGTGCATGTAGGATATTGACGCTTAGTCTGTTCGTAAATATTTTCACAAAAAAACAGGTGGCCCTAGCTATGATTAATGGCAGTTATGGGGAAACAACAAAATTAACAAAAACAACTAGAAAGCAATTCCATATCACTTGTTATGTACAGCAAAGTGGAACTCATTTTCAGTTAAAGGTTGGAGCTATCCCATCAATTTTCTCACAATTCCTTAACTTTCACCTGTGTGGTAACTGCATCATTGGCTGCAGTATTTGTGGGGACTAAACATAAACGTCAATTAAGTATTTTACAATTGTTTTTATCACAAACCTGAGAAATGGGATTTGAATATTTTATGTAAGTTACATATTCATATAACATGTAAGCATGCATAAATAAACATATAGATATAAATTAAATTGTTAATATTTTATTGAATGCAGAGTGTGTGTGTGTTTATGCGTGTGTGCGCATGTGTGTGCAGTAGAATATAGATTATCCACGACTCAATCCTCCAATTTACTGGTTATCCGCGATTTTCTGATCATGTCAGTATTTTTTCAATATGGTTGTTTAAAGTAAATGTGCTGGCTGAACACTGATAACTTCATAATAGTTAAATGAATTTCCTACTGTAACATTTAATACCAACAGTTGCACATACTTTAATTCATATGTATAATTTTTAAAACTAAACAAACCTTTGTTTCGGTTATTTGTTGAAGTAATCTATTTTCATGTGAATGGACTGGGCTCTCCTGCGTGCTTGTCCATATGAACACAGTGTGTTCACATTCCCGCATGTGCAGCAGTGATCTTTCATCTGTGACTGCCAGTAAACTAATCCTATGGGTTACCGTGTGACAAATGTTAAATATAAAGATTTTTTTTGCATTTTTTAACATTATTTTTAATGTATGAACTGTTATTTAGTGATTACATATGTCAAGTAGTAGTCCACCGCATTAGTTTGTTGTAAATTTGTTCATCTTCTCAACATAGTTAGTGTTTGTTACTATGGTTACAATGAAACAGAATAATTTTGTATTTGACATCAAATTATTAAAAAAATTTAAAGTGTTAAAACATTTTTATTTGAGGAAAATGTCTTCACAATCAGTGCATTGAACAATGTTTGGTACAATTATTAAGAAATTGAAATTAATTAAAATAATTTTTTGTGGTCTAACTTCATTTACACACGGTTATACTGTCCAACAAACTGCACCAAGTGCTCCACTGAGTCTGACCTCCAGCATTGTTTCACTGTATTCATTTAAGTCAATAGCCAACATGTTCCAACGAAAATGTTAGGCCCAGAAGCGTATACAAGTGAAATATTATTACTTCAAAAGGCAGACATTTTCCATGCACACATGGAATTACCAATTAAAGGTTCTAGATATGCTGCCTTGATTAAGCGTCTGCAGTCCTCTGTGGTACTTGCCAAAGCTCATTTCCTCCCCTTGCACGTTTGGTGGAATGGGAGCTGGTTGCCTATCAACCAGGTTGGCACGTCCTTGAGCCCTCCATCTGGGTGCTGAGGCTTCCTCTTCTCCATCTCATCCATCATGAACACACTGCCCAAGCAATGTGCTCTCAGCTGATAGTGTACTAGTGGGACATTCAAAATTTGGCTTACATTTGTTTTCATATTTTGTATTTTCTTGTTCATAGGTTTTCAAAGTTTGGGGTCAGTTTGCTTTTGATGTAATTTGTGATGTTACATACTTTATTTAGGTGATTTGAGGTGAAATGTTTTTAATGCATTATTTACTGTACTGCTTACACAATACATTTTTAAAAATTTCCATTTTTATTGTTTATTAGTTAAACTTTATTCACCGACAACATTAATTTTAATGAGGCTGGAGTTGTAATTTATTGATGTACATGTCAGATCCTCATTTACTGAGATTCTGGATGTGTGGAGATTTTTTGACAGTCCCGTGAAAAACAGTAGATAATGAGTCCACTGTATTTAGATAAGCAAGCCTACAATATTTCTTCTTTTGCCCAATTTATGATAAATACATATTTATTTCCCTCTATATAAACACTGATAGAGAACATTTATTTGCAGGCATATAAAATGTGGAATTAAGAAAATACATTAAAATTTATTGAACTTCAGCATGATATGCCAGGGTTATAGGACATAAAATACAAAAGAACATCTGGACTGTAACACTAAACACCTTGCAGCTGATGTGGAAGAACACTCAAAGAATGTGAAATTATTCTAAACTCGGTTTCAGAGAGAATACAAACAGCAGCAATCACAATACGAGCAGAGCAGCAGTATTATCAATAAGCAAAGAATGGTTTGCCTTCAAATTGTTGACTTTTAAAGTTTAAAATAGCTGCCCAGAAGCAGCCGAAGCACAATTGAGGCGAGTCTTTTTAACGTTGACATATTTCAGACCATTCTGGCAAATTTATGCTTGCCATGATACTTTCCCTACGGTGTAGAAAAACAACCGACTAGATTCCTCCAGATTTCTTAAGCCAACTCTGAAATTCTTCTTGGATGGAATATTTTGTAAATCCATAATGCAACTGTTTACCAGCTCCTTCCTCAAAGTACCTGGTACATTCTCTCCATTTTCACAATCTTCATTATCAAATTTACCAGGTGTATAAAACCGAAGAGATTGAGCATGTTGCCTGAGAAAATTGAGAGTATGAATTAGGAATAGGTCGGTTCTAAAAATGTTTTTGTTCCATTTCAATTAAATTTTTTAGTATTTTTGGTGCCGGTTCCCAATTCCGATTCAGATTCCAATTCCAGTTTAGTGGATTCAAATATATGATAAATATTTCAAGTTGACTGTGGTTCAATGATTAAAATTATACAACATTAAATATTTTATTTGTGAAATATGATGTACATTGATGTGAATGAGTTTTTAACAGCAAGGGTTTGAGGGCCAATGATATATGGTACATTGAAATTCAATGGAAAAAACTAAATACTTCTTTGGTATTTAAATGCTTTCAGTTGTGGTGGTACGGTTACACTTTTTTAGCAATATGAATTCCCAATTCAGGTCTGATATTCTTGTTTCAGTTAACGATTTTGGACATGTACACATTTTTCAGATTTTATAGTTCTATGTATATTTCAAAAAAAATTTGTGCTTCTAAACACTTGCAACTCCATGAAAACCTGTAAGGTGTTTTGTCATGTATGTAGTAGTCTAGGACTTTTTCTGTCTTAAAATTTTCATACTGCAAAAATTACACACTGCGTAGTTTGTCATTCTCTGCAATAGTAAAATAATCCCCCATGCTGCTACAGTTTAACTTTGTAAATTTATGTGTAAATGATTAACCTAAAAAATAAAACACCTTCACTAAAGGTGTCCACAAAAATTAACTTGTCATAGTGTTACGTCCTGCCTCTCTCTCCCTAATACTTTCACTACTACTCCTTCTGTCTGTTTCTCCTCGTTTCTCTCTTACTCTGACTACGCAGGTATGCACATGGGAATACTGAACACTAGGGCTACTGAATAAAAGAAGGAATTCTGCAATACTCATTTGTTACAACTCTACTATAGTATAAAATAATATTTGAACAATACTACAGAATGACTCTCTCTTCACAATACTACTTTACGTTATTCTTTCCTACAAACACTTAAAAAGTTACAAGGATACAATACAGATGGCTACTACACTGACATGAACTGATATATACCAATAACAAGTTAATAAGTTAATTATAAGGATACAAGAATATACTTCGCAATATGCCTTAGCCTTGCCACCCTACCGCCTAGACGGACTTATGCTCACCAGTAAGGTGTATCTCGTAGATGGCCCAGAGCTCCCTGGACCACAGCGTTCTTCTGTGTCTCACTGACACTGTCACCTCACACACAGTCTGCCAGTGGGGGAGGGGGGAGCACGGCTCTGTCTTAAATACTTTCTCCTCAGTAGGTTGCTCAGGCTTGTTGATAAACAGGGGGCTCGCTTTAAGAATCCATAGTGTATGCAAGGTTAACTCATGATAATTCTAATTACTGGTGTTCGGGCCCTCAGAAACCCGTTACCATAGTTAACTGGGTTAACACTGTAAAGTGATCACAGGTTTACTCAATCACACGAGGTTAACCAGGTTATTATTGATTGTTAATTCAAGATTTTGAGATGGTAGGGAGTCAAAATTATCCTAAATATTAAGTGCATTTATTAGGTAAATGCTGTGCTAGATGGTAACAAACACAAGTATTTGTTGAATTATTTAATGTCCAATGAGAACTCTCAACTCAAAAGATGCTGTTTTAAACACTACACAATGTATCCAGCATTAGGTTGGCATAAAATTGTATTGTCATAGCTGCTTAAATAATGCCTCTTATCTGTTCATCTAACAAATATAATAACTAGCTTCCATGCTTCTCAACTCTGGGTTTTTTTTTGTACATAGACTTTCAAGACATAGTTAAACTTAAATTGTGTTACTTAACAACCGAGTCAAGTAAAAGTTTTACTGTTTAACCAAGTGACTTTTCATAAATACCTTAAAAAACATAGTCTAATCAACCAACATCTGCAGATCAAATATCTGCCACTGCTGTTGGAATGACATGATTTTATAAACTGAAATTTTACAGATCTCGATAGTACAAATGAGGTATCCATATTCAAAGGATGCCTTTTCCATTGACGCATGCCAGAATGCTTCGTAGCGTGACTGTGCACTTTACGGACGACTTCGCCCCATATACAAGCCACGTGTGCTCCGGGGCGAAATATATAATTGGCAAACCAAAATATATCGCTCTAAGAAACCCACAAGCCTGGGTAGCCGATCACATCATTGTATATTACGTGCGTAATTACAATCCCCATTGCCTGTCCAGAATTATGCATGCAAAAGGCACCCCTGCGATTTGAATTTTTATTATTGAGAATTCTTCTACTCGTGGCTGACCCCTGGAAGAAGTTCCTGCAATCACGAGAGATGGCAGCTCCCCTGTGACGTCACAGCCGGCCTGCCTTAGGGAGAGGGGTTTTAATTTGTCGTCGCCTCCACGTGGGGCGATAAGAAACTTGCAGTGCATCTCCACCTCCAATAAATGTGCCCCCATGGGGGAAGGCTACGCTACCCCTGCACCCCGAAGAACTGCTGATCGGAAAAAATTTAGTATAAATACAGCCCCAGCATTCAGCACCAGTGAGTGGTGCCGGGCTCTGCGGCCGAAGAGGATATGAGCCCAACCTCCAGTCTGTTGAAGTAAGGACTTATCCTCCTCAGTCTGAAAGGATTTGCCTTCCTCCAGTACGAAAGTCTACTGCTCAACACTACAGTCTGCCGAGGACTTTCCTACACTCAGCTTGCAGAAGGCTCTCCTTCGAGTTCGACCAAGTACTCCTCTACTTCCTACCGCCAGCCCTCCTTTCTTGACCTGCACCTTAAACCCACGTCAAGTCTGTGAAGACTCTCTCTAAGAACTGCTCGTCACAGAGGACCTGCACGTGAGACGTCTACCAGCTACAGGTATACTCCACCTTAACCTGGTAATCCTTACCCCAGTCAACTTCCTTTGACTCATCCACGGTAACGAACCGTTGCGTTTTGTGTTGCTTACCTGATTGTCTCCCTCCTTAATTTCTAGCTGCTGTAACGTTGCATTGCTATAGTTTTCATTTCTAGCCGTTGTAGAGTTGTGTAGCTATATTTTACTTTCCTCAGGCTCGCCTTTACCTGACCCCCATTTGGTTTACATGATTCTCATATCATTTTTTTTTCTCCAGTGTTTGTAAAATCAATTTAAATATAATTGTGCATTTTTGTAATAGTTAACTCCCCAGGGACCAATCCCCGCAATAAACAATCACGTCACGTTAAATTCTTGTGTACCATTACTAGTAGTTAGCAGACCCTTGTTCCCTATCTTTTGGTATTGTGTGAATTCTAATAAACAGATGTACAATAAGAAAGGAAGTGCTCCTAGTAAGCAATGACGTAGGGAACATCGCGCCTTTACACGGACTAATGCCAACTTCACATCTGTGAATGAACCGCCAGTCGGGTGTCACGACCAAACTCCACAGGCCATTTCTCCCTTTATTGCTCTGGATATTTCATCCCCGCTAGATCATCTACTCAATGGCAATTGGCCTGGGTATCCGACAATGGAATACGAGAAACAGGAGGAATTAAAGTCAGGAGGACGAGGTTATTCCCCATTACAACACTAACCAGCCACAGAAAACCTTCAGTAATGTCAAATTAAAGTCCGGACAGCGGATCAGAGTGAAACATCCTGCGGGCACAGTACTCCCGAAATATTGTGATACTAAACTTGCAGCGGGACTCCCTGACTCCTGCTGTCGTGCCGCTCTCGCCTCGGTAGATTTTGTACCAGCACGTCAACCTACTCGCCCAAATAAAGTTTCATCTGCCAGACCACGCACCTCCATCACCATGTCACATTAGACCTCTCACCATTTCACCCATTTGGGACAGCTGGCGTCCTGCATATTGGCAACCCTAATTGTGAGGAGGATCACACTCCTTGGGCAGGAAGCCACCTCTATCCGGCTCACTCTGGGGTTTGACTCTTCTCTAACTCATAATAAACCTGCCCCCTAACGGCCGAATACTGTATCTAATCCCCTTATGCCTCATAGGGCTAATTGAATGTATAGTATTTGTCATGGTAGGCTAAGCTGGGCATGGCAGGGTCGTCAACGTCTCCGCACTACCAACTAGTTTAGTCGCACCCCATACCACACGCGTCAATATTTGGCGCCCAACATGGGGCGTTAACTCCATGTAGCTGAGACTTAGGAGTTAGGACCATGCCAGACCCCCTACCTTATCGTTAGTCACCCACGTTGGTCGTCATTGACTGCTGAATTGGTCTCAACGTCCTTAAGTTTACGGGTGTTTTGCAGTTTCAAAACACCCGTAAATACATTAGTCACATTTGAGAAATTGATACCTGCTCCAACGAGGGCCTTATCCACAAGTATTGCGGATGTCTGAAAACTTTCATTCAGACACCTATAGGAACAGAAGGCCTTTTGTCCTGAAGCCTTTTTTAAATATGTTGGAGTGTTGAGTTCCGAACTGCTCCCTTTCCAATCTGTACATGTTTATTACACAACTTGCTAATAATGGTTTTTTTTATAGATATCTCGTTCCTCATTTGAGATAATATAGGTTGTGCAGTTGGCACCACTACATATCAATAAAACAAAACGGAAAAAAACAAAATTGTTTCAACAATAAGGTTTGTTGTGATCTAGCAAAAGGTTGTTTGCAAATATCTGCAGCAGTTGTGTTTCATTCTGCCTTAAATTATGAATTTATTTTACAATTTTACTAGAGATGGGTCTGTTTGAGCACACACAAAAATTACATGAACCATCCACCATTACTTCGCGTAGCTGCCATTTACCACAACTCGCAGTGCTGGTCACATACAGCGTGCCAAAACTGTCTCGAGTAACACAAATTAAAAAATGTTACTGGTGCCAACATTTCATCCATCGAAAATAAGTATTTTCTAATTGTAAGAAAACTACCACCGAAAAAGTACACATATACAAAACAAAACAAAAAAATTGTCTTTATCAATAGGATTCTTCAGCTGCTGTTCTACTCCACTGGCAAAGGGCAAATCTTGGTGACAGGCCGAGTAAGCTCCCTTTGAGGTGTTTGAAGTGAAACCACTCAAATCACACCATCAGAGCATGGATGTACTGCAGCCACTTGTACCGTTTTCCACTTCAGTGGGGGCAGTGTGGGATCTTTCAAAAGGACCAGGTGATCCACACTGACATTTGGAGTAGTTGGTTTGGTCCACTTTGCTCTCTGCTGAAGTGTGTGGAGATACTCCAGACTCAGTTTTAAAATTCTCGGATGAAGCAGTGACCATTTACCACCACCTATTTAGGCGATTAAGAGGCAGTTCCAGTAGATTGTGGTCTGGTACAGCAACAAGGGGTTCCCCAATAAGGAAACTTTGTGGAGTGAGCACATCAAACTCCTCTGGACTTGCTGACAATGGGCACAGAGGTTGTGAGTTGAGTACTGCTGATATCTGAGCCAGAAGTGTTGCTAACTCTTCGTAGGTCAATAGCTGGTTGCCTACAACTCACTTCATATAATGCTTTATACTTTCTATAGTGGCCTCCCAGATAACACCAAAGTGAGGGCTGGCAGGTGGGTTGAAATGCCATTTGATTCCTTGTTAAGTAGCACTATCTAGCTGCTGCTTGTTAGCACCCTAAAAGAGTTCTTGGTGAACCTCTTTCAAATAATTTCTTCTCCCCACCATGTTGGTGCCATTGTCCAAGTAGATGTCTGATGGCAAGCTTCTGATGGAAATGAAATGCTTCAGAGCTGCTATAAATGCTGCCATTTCAATGTGCACTACCTTGGTGGACAAGCAGACACACTCATACATACACCTTTGATGTAGTCCTCGTGCAATTCATGGCTGGCATAGCACGGAACGGGCCACCAAAGTCAGCCCCAACTGAACGAAGGTTCTTGCCTGACTCAGCCTAACCGTTTGCAGCACAGACATAACAGGGCTGATTAGCAGAGGTTTTGGTTCTAAAGCAGTCAACACAGTTGTGTACTAATTTGCGGATGAGTGATCGTACTGAAATGATCCAATAATATTGACAAGTGAGATACAATGTTGTTTGTGGTCCAGCGTGTAAGTGGCAAAGATGATAGTGAAGCACAATTAGCTCTGAAAATTTACTCTGATGAAGTAACAGTATGGAATGATTAGCCGTTTCAGGTATCACTGCATTCTAAAACCTGCTGCCCACCTTGACAATTCCTTACAAATCAATAAATGGTGCCATTGCCTGAATGTTCATGCTACATGTTTCACCCAGTTTCATAGCAGTGAAGTCATCCTTGAAGTAGAACTGAACAATTTCAACCCACATAACCAAGGCATTTCTCCGCTCTTCCAATTTCAAACCTGGCTCACATGAAAGAGTCTGTCTCTGAAAGGCTGCCTTTGCCTGCAGAACCCAGGCCGTAACATATTGCAGTTTCCGTAGAGATGAACAATTCTGAAGGAGCCCCAGGTGGTTATCTGAGGTATGGGTTTCCTGCTGTGCAACCAACATTGCAACTGATGAGTGCTTCACCTCTGGAACTTAACCTGGGTCTTGAACATATTCTGATAGCCAGTGTTCCACCTGCTACAGCAGCCAGTCCGGGCCCGAAAACCAATTAGACTGTCTCAGCAACTGGTCAGACAGACATCCACATGAAGCTTGTATCATGGCACAGGCTAAATAATAGCCCCGCTTCAGTTACTATCCTGGTTTGCCCAGTCGGTCAATTAGCAAACATGAGACATAAGGGTGACAATTTAAATAATAAGAAATTAAATTCCCATTTCAGAAAAGTAACTTTAGTTTATTTAAAAAGTTCCATTATTGATTCCCAGGGTTACAACATAAACACAAACATTATAGATGAAACAATGAGAAATAGCACCTCAGTTGTCAATTCACTCATACTCGCATCACGAGGCACGTCCTCATCATGGTTGGTCGTCGTTCTGTCGCTGGGACAAAGGTCCTCTACTACGCGGCATGTGCCGCTTATCCCTCTCCTAGCTAAACAATTCAAAAACAGGATTTAGCCAGAGCTCGCCATCTCCTATTGGTTAAACCCTAGTGTGCTGCAGAGAATGTTTAGAACTAATACTGTTGACTACAATGAAATGGCGAACGAGGTTGAAAGAAAAAAAACTTAAACTGTTAAAATTTGACTATGACTTCAAAAACAGCAAATGCACTACTGATAACCACTCAAATACGGCCACGAATTAAAACTGATAAACTGTTCCTGCTCCATGTGGCACCAAAGATAATTTAGAATATTACACCCACTAACAAAAGAAACAGGGAATTTGACCAAAATCTGATTTTAAAATAATTATAAAAACCATTAATAAATACATAATTTGTAATGCTACATTACCCCCTTCGATTTGGGAGAGATTTTGAAGAAACCTTTACCAAATTGAAACCTATATTAAATGTGGTGACTGCAAACTACTGCAACCTTGTTCCTTATAGACAACTTAAGTTTACACTTCAATACACAACTTCAATTATATGACAAAAAAATTCATCTCTACCTGTTACACAAGACCACAAAAGATCTACGTAGATGCTACAAGGAAATAACACATCTTTCACTTATACACATTACACTTAAATTCAAACGTTCATTCACAGGTAAGCTTTGGGCAACCTTTTGTTTTTCTAGCGTAAAAAATGTATAAAAAGAATCTTTCATGTCAAAAAATTCATTAACAATACACATTTGCAAACATTTTCAGATTGTTACATAACTTCCAAAAAACCCTTAAAGTTCTGTGATACAATTAATATAACACATGATGCTTATTGACTGGCATCATGAGGGCTAGGGGTGGTTGTTGAGCTGGGGGTAGCAAATGCATGACTGAAAACATGACGTCACTGCCTGGCTAGAAGATGGGAAACAACAAACGAAAATCCTAAAGTAGTGCTATCTAGTGGCGGGTAAAATAATTCGTTGCCTATATGCCTAGTTACGGTGGGCCAGTGAATAAAACAATATCCATGGTAGATAAAACAATTTCATCACAAAACGGGATAAACTGTAATGTTACTTCAAAACTCCCAAGCAAAGCTAAGCATAGGATGGAGCTGAAGTTGTTGAATGGCCATTGTTAAAAAAAAGTGTCATGTGTCACCACAAATAAACTGCAATAACAAATATTGCTGAATAATGAAAGATCAGAAGGTAATAAAGACTGCAACCTTCGGTTGCAATTTTTACACGTTGTGCAGCATCTATAGTAAAGTTTTCCATCGGTTAAGGAAGTGTGGTGATGTAGAGGTCAAATTATTTGTGTATCACCAAGATGTGGGTTTGATTCTCAGTGGAATCACCTTTTTTTTCCTGTGACGTAACAAGTGTTGCATCTGGCTGGCAGGTTTTCTCCAGGCACTTCCATTCCCACCATCTTTGTATTCCATCACTGCTTTATTTTCACCTCATTTTACTGTCATTGGTACTCAATACCTCACTGTTAAGTACCGACCGAAACCTCTCAACTCAACTGCATTTATTAAAATACACAATGAAGGCAAGATGTGCCTATTAGGGCATAGCTCATTATTGCCAGATGGTTTGTAATATTGGGATGCAAAATATTTCCTAATATAGTTTAATTTGTGGCTTTATGATCCTTGGAGATGGGGTGATTTCACAGTAGCATGTCCCATTGTAACTGGATCTGGATCCTAGTTAGCGGCTTGTGTATACTGAAAATTAATATTTTTATTATTTGTGTAAAATAATCTATACCCTAATTCAGATTAAAGAATTATAATGTGGTACCTTTCACAATTTATTTATTTTTTATTTTTTTTTTTTTTGCAAATATACAAAGTTGGTATAGTTAACAATTTGTATTGACATTTTTTGAAAACAGCAAGCTAAATGGTAAACTTTCTATGATAGCACATTATTCACTGACACTGTCACTACACAATCATATTCTAAAAAGTTTCCTGGGATGTATCAGAATTCTTTGGGAATGGTTTTTAAAAATATTTATGGTGTTAAAATACTTACAGTTTTTATTTAAAACATTAAGCTACCTATCTCTACTATTTCACTTCTTATCCTATCAGTGAGTGCAATATTTAATGCCTATCTCAATTATAATTAAATTTTTTAACACTGCCTGTATACTAGTCTTTATACTAGCTACAGTCACGTAAACCTTATGTATTATTTTTGCATATGAAATCAAAATGGTCATTGCCATACATAAATATAATTCCAAATGTTTATCGAATACACATCCAGTTCTACTTTCCCACAGCCTAGCCTGTCAGACTCACACTTTACTCTCCCTATGCTCACAGATTACACTCGCTGATCATTGTGCCGTTGCCTGTCATTCTGATAGCACCACATACTTGGTGTTAACTGGCATACTTGGGTCCAGACTCCAGAGCTCACCTGGCCCAGAAGGTTGTTCGCTCCACGAGTCACACTAAAGGGGTAGGAGGCAATGACCAGAGAATTCGCCCTACTATGGCTAAAATCATTTCATATTCCAGGGTTAGGAGCGTCATCAGTTCTGATAGTCTTATCACAGCACGTGTCTGTATTCTGCAACTGCTTGCATGTTTGTAACCCTGCCGTCTCTTCTTCAGTTACCAGCAATATCATTGTGTGCCCAACCAGACTGGGGAAGGGGACAAAGGCGAGCAGTCACATGTAACAATATGGCAAATTAGAATTACTGTACTCTACAGCACATAATGTGCACTGGCTGAGTGCCATGTATTCCACTTTATCTGCACTCGCATCGAGTGCAGTTGTTTTCCATATTTCAATTGTCGACTTCACTGAAATTGTGTGCACTGAGTGCAGATATGGCCAACAAACAAGCACTTACTTCGGGCAGTGACATTATACTTGTACTTTTCTAGTTTTTTAGGACATTCGGAGTGTGCACTTAATGCAGTTAATTGGAATTTGCCAATAGGTTGGTCATTTAGGACTTCTGTCCTGTTAAACCCCAGAAGGAAATGAAATGATGGAGGAGTGATTCATATATAGCTGTGCCTTTTTAAGGATTTTTTCCTGGAAAATCAGTTACACCTTTATTGATGCCATTTAAATAATTACAGTATATAATACTACCACACAAAGTATTATTCCCATACACGCTTTATTTTTCAAATTATCGCACTCTCAAAATGTAAAATGTTTTTATTTCTTTGTATACAATCAAAACTGTTTCCTATTGGGCTAACGTGTGTGACGTAGTTGTATAGGTTTTGATTTTGACATCTTGGCATCAGCATGTGAACTTATTGTCGGCAGATTGCTGAGGATTACAGAGGAACTTTGCTTTGAAACAGGGATGAAATTGTTTCTGGAAACTTACTGCTGCTTGCAACATTTGCTGATGGTTTTAACCTGATCTTGCTTCAACTGTCACTTCCTTTGTTGATGCTTAAAATAATGTCTGTGCTTCATAACACCATTTTAGTACAGCATTGGGCAAGAATTTAAACTTGCAATTGAATCTTTTATTCAAGAATTTTACACTCGTGAATAACCACTTTTTTTTAGAATCATCATGTTGTTATATTTAATTTAAATATTTTCCAGCTAATAGATTTCTCTTAGTTCCTAAAAATATCAAGCATTGTTTAGACACATTTGACTATCTTTCTACTTCCATATGGATATTACTTAGCTATGTTATTTTGGTATCCCAGTATTTTGAAATTAGTCCTATAAATAAAGGATGAGATTATCCTTTATTAGTTTTAATTATCATGATATGGGTTTTATTATTCAAGTAATGTTTTCAATGTAGGGGTATGTAACAGGCATAAACAAAATCATGTAACATAAAAATTATAAAGCAGTTTTCAAAGAAAACATTAGAACAGTATTTATATCTGACAGACATTTTTTGTAATTTAATAATAAAGAAGTGCAAAAAAGATACCTGTGTAAGTTTTTATGAGATGTAATAGCAATTTCTCGGCCGTATAGGCACCACCTTCAAAATAAACATTGCTGTGTTATGAATTTGGCCAATGCAATCACTGTATGACAGCAACACATTTACTTAACTCTGAATTAATAAATTACAACTTGATTTTGAGGGTATTAGTTGGGATAATCTCTGGGATTAATTTTATGTGAATTTTGTTCTGCTTTTTACCATTCACTGACACTGTTATATGTTTCACACACAATGGTGTATGCACTTCCCCAGCATCTTGTGATAAGATGTGGTGCTGCCTGGCGCTGCTTCTATGTGCACTGGTTTCCAATGATGTAGCAGTGCTGTGAGCACTCGTGCCACCCTCAGAGAATATGAATCATGATGCTGGTCTAGCAGTATTCCACATGGTCAGATGAAAGTGGGACTGACGGTTGACTCACACGGTGGCTATGGAAGCAGGTCTGTTCATAACTACCAGTGACACTGGAACTGATGGATGCTCCTGAGAGTGAGGTGTTATGTGGATCACTGCATGCTTGTCGGCTGGGACTGCTGCTGTTATGAGGCACAACAAAGGGAAGGAGGAGGGGTGAGTGAGGTACGACTTGCGTCAGTGTAATGTTACAGTTGAGTGCATATATTTAAATATGCATTGCCATTGCTGAAGACTATAAAACAATTTGTTTCCCCATATACACTCAAACCTTTTTTTATAGACACTCGCTGTTCCCCAAGATTTGCCCACACAAACACAACCAAATTTCAAGCCATTTGGCCCACTCCCCCTCCTCCTTTTTCCCTCATACAAAAATTGTTGACTAGATGGAGATTTTTGGACATTCACCATTGCGATGCAGATGTCTGTCATGGAAAAACAGGACTGAGCATGAGAAACATGCTCAAATAAGACAAGATTTAAGGACGAGAAAATAAATATATTATTTAAAAATATATTATAAATTTATATTTGAAAATTTTTAATCTATATTTAAAAATATTTTTAATTATATTATTTTCTCATCCTTGTATAGCTTGTCTTATTTAAGCAGTTTTCTCGTGCTCAGCCATGTTTTTTCCATGACAGACATCTGCATCGCAATGGCAAATGTCCAAAAATCTCTATCTAGTCATTCGCCCTAATTTGCACTATTCATTCAAAGATCATAAATTGTTAAATGTAACAATACACAGCAATTACCTGCATGTAATTACGAGTTGCCCCTCAGTAGATATAGTTTTCCTGTACAGTAATTGGTTGTTACAAACCGCAGAATACTTTTTACTTTTGATAAAATAAATTGAAAAGCCTTTTACTCATTCACAAGTATTAGCTGGAAATTTTCTCTCTTTGTAAACTTTTACAAACCTATCAAATTCACCATCCGTTTTAGTTAATGTGTTATTGTCATGGATCCACAACCTACATATATTTACCAAGTTCATTTTAAGCAGACTTTCAAAAGTGACTTGTGTGTTAGAGTAGTTTTCTTGTCAGACTGGAAGAGGATATAGTTGATTCACGATAACTTCTGCCTTTTCTGAAGCCCTGCCAAATTTCTACTTTTGGTTACTGATTACATATCCTTCCGCTACACGCAAACATAAACACTGCCATGTGACGTCTACTTTTATAACTGTCAAATGCGTTAGTTGCTGTTTACAGCTGTTCAAAGAATTATGTCATATTTCAGAAACCATTTCCTACGAATGTTCACAATGTAGGCCTGTAACAATATTTAGGTCAGCTTTAAAACTATTTGTTACACACGATATAGCACATTATACATAATACACATTAATATTTTACCATGACTTTGTTATAACTGTGGCGTAAACAATAGTAGTATTTAACCTGTTGTTATTAATATGTGTTTAGAATAAGAATTAAAACGAAGGGACAACCAGTCCAACGAAATGACGCAGTAAATTCAAGCACACAACTCGTGCTGCTTATTTATTGTACATAGACAAAATTAAAAGATAGTGGTGAATACGCAAACACATAGGCCTACCGTAACATTTATTCTGTTAATATTTTACATGCATTGGTACTTACTGGTTTGTAGGTTTATGTTATTATTTATTTTATTTTATCTGGGTGGGCTTAGTATTTCATTGGGAATGTTGCAGATATTCAAATCACAGAAACAAGCTCGTTACACAAATGTTTTCCAAACACGTAGCACAAGGGTACAACATTGTGATAAACAGACGTCAAGGTAAATAATTAATTTCGTCATAACATCAGTTCATGGTTAAAACGTATAAATTTTGCACTTATTTGAAATCAACACACACACCTGACCTGCGCAATGATTACAATGCAGCCATCACGCCCTTTCATGCGCAACAATCACAACACATTTCACTCTGCCGTGGAAACACATATTTATCACAGAATTGTAACTTCCGTAGGATGTTTCAGAAACACAAGTACAAATTTGACGCTTCATTGAGAAACACACCATGTCATTGTTGTTGCCCCCGCCATATTGGGAATGCTTTCCACACCACATCTGCCAACCTGCTGGATTTGTAAGTGTCGTTCCATCACATCCAAAATATGTCGTATCTAAATAACATTATAGGTATTTAAACAATAAAATCTCATTTCAGTTGTAAATTACAATCTCCGACATCATTACTGTTACTGTAATTAGTATGAGATGTGCTGAAATTAGAAATAACAAAATGTGTACCTTTCCTACACAGGTGGTACTATCTTCCCGAGAGAGAAGAGAGGCAGAGAGAACGAGAGAGACACGCTCTGCTTCGCTTATTGAACCTTTACTCCGTACGGAAAAAAAACACTAGCCTACACATGGGAATTTGTGCGGATATTTTTACTGCAGCAATGAAATGTGTTTCAGTCAGTGCTACCTAACAATACAAATATATCAATTGGCAACGTTTAACTTACAAATAGTGTACATAAAACGAGGTTTAAAAATATTGTATCTGTGAACTATTTCTTACTGACCATTGCCAACACATCGCTGCTCTCACTGTTGTTAATTTGTATTTAATACTAAATAAATATTACACATTATATAAGATACTAAGGTAAAGTTTCATTTATTCAATAATACAGTACTTTAAAGTTAATCACATTGTTAAGTATTTGTAAAATACAAGTTATTGGAAAAACAGGTTGTCATAACATGCCTAGGGTGATTTTTCAAAGGTTCTATTCCAAAAGGCAGAAGAAAGCGTGAATGGCCTATACAAGCTGTTCATAGCTTGCAGCATTGTCTGGTGGCACCCAGCCACCACCCTCTGATCTCTACTATCCTTGTTACCCTCCTGCATTGTTGGTATGACCCGTAATGTTATGGGACATGCCAGAATTGACATTCGTTGGATGTTAGCTTGTCTTAACTCAGTCAGATTTGAACATTGAGACTCAAGTTTATGAAGGTGCCAAAATATAATGGACAAGCCGGAAATATAGTTCAGCTAGGTTTTTATTATACTATGCAGTTCAGTTGCAGCAGCGGCAAAAAAAACTTCACACTCAACAAAGCAGGGACGAGAAAATAATTGCAGTATTGATTAATATTTCGTCAATAACACTCGCATCGTGAGGCTATTTCCGAAAATAAGAGAGTAGACAAATTCTCTCCGGCAAAGGGCCGCAGTGGCTGAGCGATTAGCATGCTCGCCTCCCACCAAGGGGAACTGGGTTGAATCCCCAGTCGGGTCACCGGATTTTCGCAAGTGGGAATCGTGCTGGACGATGCCATTGGTTGGCGGGTTTACTCGATCTCCCGTTTCCCCCACCCCTTCATTCCAGCGCCGCTCCATACTCACTCCAATCACCCTCATCGGCTCTCAAGACCTCGCTGTTAAGAGCCGCCCAAATCTCTTCACTCACTCTCTCTCCCCCCTCCCCCTCCTCCCCCCTCCTCCCTCCCTCCCTCCCTCCCTCCCAGCACCCTGAATGATCCCTCACACCAGCATAAATAATTCAGTAGTTTGCAGGTTCGTCCTGAATACGATGCAAAAGAAAGATAGGTCGCGGGTGCTGCCAGTGTATGTTACAATCACGACTCGCCCGTTCTGCAGTTGACAAGCATCCATCAACTTCTGTTTTGTTGTGTTACATGACAAAGACCATGCCTAGCCTACATATCTTCCAAAAGCTTCATTGTACTACCAAAAACTGCCCAATCGGGGGCATTGCATGATGCAGTCATATCTAAAAATAGCACACACACATTGCTGTTACTCTGAAACCCTCGCAACATGGGTATGTAATGTCGGCACTGTGGGACTCTTGTTATACTACCTATATTACACTGTATTACAAAAGCCAATTAAATGTCCTTAGCTTATTAGTAAAAGAAAAATATGCCACATTACTTTACAATGATCATTGCTACTGTCAAACGACTTGAGTGAAATTATAAATGTTGATAGCTGAATATGCCACGTGATTCCGAACAACACCGACAAAGTCCAGCAGGTTCTTCCTGATGTAAATATGAGACAAAAAATGTCTATACCACTTTTACGCTAACGTGATCATTAAGGGAGCTACGCGGCCCTAAAATCCACGACTTTGAATGTAATTTAGTCTAAAATAATAGTAAACACCCATGAGTAAGCAACTTTTGGTGAATAGTGTTGTGTAGATGGAGATCCTACACCTGTGGTAATACAGTTGGTAATACCATCCCCCGTCATGAAAATATGAGTTGCCCCCTTATGTTTGCACGAAAATGGTGAACAGTAAGCTGTAAGTGATTTATTGAGATGACTTAATAATCAGCACATCGTAACCAACACAAATGGTTGTCTTGTTGGAATACTCTCAGGTGAACCATTGTCTCGAAATCCGTCTGGGAAGTGCATATGCAAAATAGAATGTGAGTGGCCTGCGAGGTTGGCAGCATGCAATATACAGGATGGTATAACACCACGTGGCATTTGACACCACGATGTGCTAGTGATGGCCTGATAAGTAATCTGTGTAAATAACGGTCACATTCAGTTGTGTGTTAGTGTTAGAAGTGTTACTGACCTGGTTGCAGTAAGAAATCATGATGGAGCATTACATGTGGGCAGAATGTACAGACATGGTGCTGGTGTATGGGTTCATTTATTGTAACGGATGAGCTGCCCAGCATCTTTACACAGAGCAATTTCCCAGCAGGCATGTCCCACGCCATACAAAGTTTTAGGTAGTTACCAGACCTCTCCGTGAAACAGGAATGGTGCAAATAAGGGCAAGGTAATGTGTGTGGCAATACGTCATTTGTCACATGCTGTAGTCAGCCATAATAGGACCATCGTGGACAGTGCGCAGGGTACAGTTGGAGGAGGAGATACTGGAGCGATTTGAGGCAAAGCCCTCAACAAGCACACTCCAGGTGGCAGGATGGGCTGCAGCCAAAAAACAGTCAAGAGTTTTTACAGAGAGCAACTATTGCATCCATGTCATCTCCGTAAAGTGCATGCGTTGCACGGAGATGATTTCCACATTGTGTTACATTTGCATACACATTGTTATCTGCAGCAGTGTATCTCCGCTCCTGGTTTTGCATCAGTACATATTGTTCACTGATGAGTGCATGTTCACACGGGAAGGTATTCACAACATGCATAACATACATGTCTGGGCCAGTGAGAATCCACAATTCCGGTCACCAAGTATGGTTTTGTGTCAATGTATGGTGCGGTATAGTTGGTAACACGCTTCACAGGCCATACTTCTTGCCCCAATGACTGACTGGGGCAATTTATCTGGAGTTTCTCACCAGTACTTTACCCGATCTGTTAAGACGATGTTCCCCTTAATATTCGGCTTGGTTTGTGGTACCAACATGACGGTGCCTCCGCCCATTTTACAAGAGATGTGCATGTGTACATCATGTCATATACATTTGGTGCTCGCTGGATTGGCAGTGGAAACCCTGTGTCCTGGCCTGCAAGATCACCATATATGTCACCGCTGAATTTCATCGTGTGGGGACACATGAAATCTGTTATGTATGCCTCGCCGGTAGAATCACGGGACTATCTGGTTCAGCAGATACAAGCAGCTGCCGACACCATACGAGCGATACCCAATGTTTTCGAATGCATGCGTCGGTCAATGTCGCGGCGATGCAATGCCTGTCTCGACGCCTGTGGAAAGACATTCGAGCAGTTCCTGTAAACAGTGTGAATAGTGCTTTTACGTTAAACGAAGGTTCTGTGTACTGTTTCAATACAATAAATTAGTATGTATCTGCATTGTGATAATTCTGCTATTTTACTTTCATAAATGCAACCCACCCGGAATTGCACCCAGCACACGACCATAACTTTTTTCATGTTACGAGTGCTATCACATTGTCACTAGCGTATTGTGCAGTTAATTTGTATGTGGTGATTCACCATCCCGTATATAACGTGTTGCCTACCTCGCAGCCACTCACATTTTGTTTTGCATATGTACTTTCCGGACAGATTTCGCGACAACGGTTCACCTGATTGTATTCCAACAAGACGACCATTTTTTGTTGGTTACGATGTGCTGATTCTGAAGTCATCTTAATAAATCGCTTACAGTTTACTGTTCACCATTTTCATGCAAACCCTATTTCATAGGGCAACCCCTATGTTCATGATGACTGGGGATGATATTTCCAACTACATTGTCACAGGTGTAGGATCTCCATTCTACGCAACACTATTCACCAATGTGTTGCTTACTTGTGGGTGGTTAGATTAAATTACATTTGATACTGTGGATTTTAGGGCCACGTAGCTCCCTTAATAATTACTTTAGGGTAAAAGTGGTAGGTATTTTCATCTTATTTTTGTGTCGTGAATAACCTGCCGGAGTTTGTTGGTGTTGTTCAGAATCACATTGTATATATAAAATAAATACAAACTGCTAGTACCTCAAACTTCTAAACACTGAATAAATTACATTAATCCCAAAAAGTATAGGAAAAGTAAATATTTCCTGTATATATCAATCACTATCACCATTACTGGGTTTTAGGTGACTGTCCGCAAATCACAGACGTTTAGTTTCTGATTTACTAAATTTTGATTGGCGCAGTCAGATGAAAAAATGTCTTCTCACAAAGATATGTGGTCGATAACCAAAGGAAATTTGCAATTTTGCACTTATGGTAGTAAAGTCTAGCATACACATAAATTTTTGTGTAAGCCAAAATACACCAAAAGTCAGCATCCAAGTAAACTAGTGTTATAGTGGTTGTGGCACTAGATATATAAAAATGTATGTAACTACAAGAGAAATTCCTTTAAAAAAAAACCAGTGTTCACTGAAACTACAGTATAGCTGGAAAAGGGGTTTGTGGAGAGAAAAAGATTGATAAAATGCAGAGCCTCAACCCCTTTAATTGCTGTGCACATCAGTGTTAACATTTGCGGGCACTTCTACATTTGAAAAGGCATGGAGTGGTGCAATTTGGGCTGCTCTTAACAGGGAGGTCTTGAGAGCCAATGGGGGTGAAGTGACATGTGGAGCTGCACTAGAATGCAAGGGTAGGATGAAATGGAGATCCCGAGAAAACCAGCTGACCAACAGCATCATCCGGCACAATTCCTACATGCAAAATTCTGGTTAGTAACTCCGCTGGGATTTGAACTCGGTTCGCCTAAGTGGGAGATGAGTAGACAGACTACTACACCACCGCGGCCCCTCGAAATGACATGAAACAGGTATACTGCACATGCATATTTTGCCAGACAGGTACATTGTGGAAAAAGAATCTGCAACAGCAGAGGATACTGTTACAGTTACTAGTGATAAAAAATTTGAATGCATTTTCATACTGGTTTTTTCACCTTGTTAGGAGATGCCCTAGAGTATTGTATATTTTTGCCAGTTTTGTGTTTACTTTTTTTCTACTCTTTTATAGTTCCCCAAAAATTTTTCCTTGCGAATGATTTATCCGTATATACCAGGTACTGCAAAATTGTGGTTTGAGTGTGTTTCGAGACAGGTTCTATATAATATTGAACAATAAAGTTTGGTGTTGAACAATGCAATGTTTGGGGGAGGGGAGCGACACCCCCTCACGATTTGAGGGTTGGGGAAGCCACCCCTTCAATACCTACCATCCTTGCACTTTCCATCTCCACTGCTTCCATCCCTCTCTTCCCAGGGAGGAGATCGTTTGATGCATGGAGTATGTTTTTGCTGCTTCCGACTTTCATTCACGCATTGTTTCCATCCCGGTCATGCCAGGAACTTTCAGTTTGGCTTTGGAGCATCTCTTAAGGGGCAGTTTCACCAAACCTAAGGAATTTTGATTTTTAGGGGGGGTTTCTGTTTCACAATTTTCAATATATCCAAGACAGTTCAACCGTCAACATTCTGATGTGGTACACTTCACAAGCCTATCAGTTCCCATCGTCTCAAGGGATACCATCGACTTCGCCTTAACTTTACAATTTAAAGGGGTGTCAAAATTCAAATTGCTATTTCTCCTAAATGGTTTGAGCTACGGGGATGGGACTCTGTGGGCACACCCAGGACCTCAATAGCGTTAATCCACTAAGATGGTGGGCACCTCTTAACTATTTTTTATTTTTGTCAAATTTTATGAGGAAAATTTTTCCAATTTTGCTCTCTTCTCGCTGAATTATTACTAGGGTTCTTTCCCATCCATTCTCGAGTGCTGTCTAATAGTTTACCAACTAACCATCATTTATTCAACTTTTTCCTCTCAATTAAGATGGGACTTTTTTTGTGCTCCTTATACAATTTGCTACAAATATTCCTACAGTAAATTAAATTTTAAAAAATCTAAGGTGTTTTTATCAGAATAATCCATTGAGGACAACTGGGTTGGACTCAGTGAAGCCAAACCTGTGTTTTCTGGAATTCACTCTTAACTGGTTGGCACTTCATCCATAAGCTTTCAGATTGGAGGTATTTCATGCTACTTAAAAGCTGAAGAATCTTTGTGCTGAGTACTTTTAACTATGGCTGTTCACGATAAACTGAGCACTTATGTAAGCCTTAAGATCGGCACATTGAGTATTCTTCCACCATATGTAAAATTAAGATTGCCATGGGTCTGATCACTTTATTCATGCGTTGGTCAGGAAAAATTGTGAACCTATTACAAAAGTAAAATATCACAAATTTACTAAATCTTACTCTCGCAAAGCATTATAAAAAAAAATCCATATTAATAAATGTTTACCCAACATTTTTAATTAAACATTAAAATATGAAACTACTTTTCCTCCATTGTTACAGACTTTACTGGGCACAAGTCAGACAATGTGCCTGTTAAAATATATGCTGTTAGGTGCAGTGACTATACCATTGGTTTTCTCAGGGGTCTCCAGTTTCCCCCACCCTTTCATTCTGGGCTGCTCCATACTCACTTCAATCATCCTCCTTGACTTCAAGACCTCGATATTAGCAGCCTTCCAAATTTCTTCACTCACTCACTCACATCTCATTGCCACTAGTTTTTTTTTTTTTTTTTTTTTTTTTTTCCACTGAAGTGCGTAGTGTAGTAAAACTCAGTTGAGTAATATTTCTGGCTCGTCTGATTATTCTATTTTGGCGCTTTTATATTAGATAAAACTTGAGTCTCAATATTCAGACCCGACTGAGTTAGATGAGCTAATGTTAGACTTTTGCCACACCTGTCACATCCCTTAACATTGTGAGTGTAGCTGTGCTTCTAAGATTAAACAGAAGTGTGTAGCTGCTGCTACCATGAGATATTGAAAAATTTTCAATCTCTAACATGCTGCAAATAGAAAAGCACGAGAAGAAATGCTTTGAGAAAGACACACAAATCAAATTTGATGCTGCTTCTCCATTTCACATGCTTCTATGCTTCACCTGTATTTAAAAATAAAGTTTCATGATTTTACTTTTCCCTCTGTGTATTTACATAAATTATCAGTAACCAATTCCTTTATATTGTTTTAAAATAAAAATATTCAGAATTAAGAAAAAGTAACTACAGCATCATCACACACAGGTTTAAAAATTGCCCAGATAAATTTTCAGTCATTTTTAAAAATATTTTTTGAGTAATGGCAAATTTGGTTTGAAAGATTTTTCGGCAGCGTGATACAAACTATGGTCGTTTAAGTTTTCTTCCGGCATGTGAATTGAAGAGTAAATGCAGATAGCCAGCTTCACCCTGCTTTGCAGCCTGCCCTATCCTCTCCAGGTTTGTAACTATGTACATCCTCCTTGTCTAGAGTTGTCACATGAGCATAACAACTTAATATGAAATACAGATAGTTTCTATATTTTGTAGTCTGTTGACAATCTGGATGTAAAAATCAAATTTAATATGGTATACAACACATTATGTTTTCTTGAAGCAATGGTTCTTTGCTGCAGGATGTGCAGAATAATAATCCTGAACTCAGTACTTTCATTGCAAATCAAGAGAGCAGACCTGAAGTTGGAACTAAACTAACAGCATTATTGATCACACCAATTCAACGGATCCCTCGTTACTGCTTGCTCTTGAAAGAAATTCTAGCGCATACTCCAGTAAGCCACCCAGACTACAAAATACTCTACCGTAAGTATTTGGTAGATTATTTGAATACGTACTTTGTATGAGCATTTTAAATAAACAAGTATGTACATGCAGTGTAAATTGAATAATTAACTGTATCACACCTTATATTTAGGGTAATATAAAGTATTAAATTGAAAATATGGGTAGGTCAGTAATTTATTCTATAGCAACGAAATGAATTTCTATAACTTTGAATATTTTTTTAATGTCTTCTTCCCTTTTTGTCATGAATTTCTTTTAATTTAAAATTTTAAGAGTTATAGAGATTATGATTTTTAGCCTGTAAAATATTTGGTTAATATGTATTATTTTCTAAATGTATGAACATGTAAACCCAAAATAATAGGAAAATTAAGTGTCTTGAACAAATAGTGGGATATAAAATGGTGGAATTTTAAGAATTATTTTCTGCAGTGAAAATTATGTATTTAGAGGTAATTTATTTTATTTATTTGGTGGGAGTGGTATGTATATTTACTGCTTTTGAGCAAAACCCACTAGATGATTGTGTGTTGTTGACATAAATTGACACTTGCCAGAGGTTGTAAAAACCATCAGTCGAGCCTTGTCACATAAGTATGACAACTAAATATGAAATGCAGATAGCTGTTATTGTTACATCAAGTTGATAGTTTCTGTAGCATACATTTCCAGTCTTGTAAGTATGCATTGATCTCCAATGCCATTAGGGTCCTGGCTGTGGCATTTAGTAGAAGCTTCTCGGGTTGTAAACAGTGTTATACTGTAAAAGGAATGTTTGGTATTGAGAGCTCGCCTCTTTAGTTTGGCTGTCACACTTTTCACTTGTAGTCAGTTAAGAGATTATTTCCAACACAGAACATAAGTGGTGGTCTTCTTGGTAAAGACTGTTCACGATAAAGTGAGCACTTAGAAAAAAGTCACTGCCCTTTCATAAATATATTTTAATGAGCTCACTGAGTGACATTCACCCAGTAAAGTTGGTAGCGATGGATGGAAAGTAGTTCCATATCTTAACGTGGAATAAAAAGTGCTAGGTAACCATTTGTGATAACTCAAAATTATTTCTTTCGCTGTCTGTAATGCATCAAAGTGTAAAAATGAGCAGATTTTTGTTAATAATTTCACAGTTTCGATTGACTGATGCATTAAGTGATAAGGCCTGTGTTAATGTTAATTTTACATAAGGTGGAGGAATACACAATGTGTACACAAATAGATCTTAAGCAGGGCTTTCAAAAGTGTTCATTTTACCATGAAATGCCTATAGCAGCACTTTTTATTATCAGTAATGTACAGTGGTATGGCTAACTGTTGTTTCTGGCAACACAGCACTGCTGCGAACTAATTATCGTCAGGAACTGTTTTTGAGCCACGTACTATTTTGTGGGTGGGAGGGTGAACAAGAGGTGAGTAACTTGAGTGGGGTGGGTGGGTGGGTGAAAAGATTTAAATGGCTCTTAACATAAAGTTGTTGAGATCTGATGAGGGTGAAGCGGAGGTGAGTATGGAGCAGTGCGGGAATTAAGGAGAAGTGGAAATTTGAAAATTCCAGGAAAACCCACCAACAAGCTGCATTGTCCAGCATGATTCCCCACCAAGAATAAAACTCAATTCGCTTAGATGGAAGGTGAGCAGTCTAACCACTGCACCGTGGCCTCCATATGCTTCGGTATTTCTTTGGATGAATACTTATTTATTATTGATACCCTGGTGCTAGCATGATGGATAAGGGCTAAACAGAAAGCCTACTAGCCCCCAACACAACTCTAAAAAGTTTTTGTGAATTCTAAGCAGAATTAATTATTTGACTCGATGTATTTTCAGTTATAACCAACACATTATCCTAACTCATGTTCCACGGCTTTGCGAGACACTATAGACACTTTTCTTGCTTGAGAATAGGAAGGTGCAGTTGGAACAGGTTGGTTGCGACAATATAGAAAGTTATCAACTTAAAAACTAAAGCACCGCAGAGAATGGACATGACTGAACTTTATCTGAGTTGAAACTACAGGACTTGACCAGGTTACAGTGGGTATACGCCACATCTACCAGACCTTAGTGGGCAAGACCAAATGTCTTTGGTTATTGTCTGAACAGAGATGTCAGGTGCGATAGACGAATGCTACTAGACCTGAGTTCGGAATCCAGTTCAGACAATGAAAAATTTGCAGTCAATTTATTGCTAGCAAAACAAAGGATGTGGTTAAGTCAGTATGCAAGACATAGAGAAATATTTGGGGAATTTCACCTTTGGTAAGACATCAGGTGGATAAACAGTTTAATGTGATTTTAGGGTAAGCAGGTTTTGGTTTGAAATAATTGACAATATTTGTTACATGCAGAACACCTGCTTCCCCCTCCCTCCCATCCTGATCCCTCTCCCCAAGGCCACATTGACAGACAGGGGAGAATGATTGACAGCTGATCTGTAATGGTGTCATACACCACCTCACCTCCCCACACCAATATAGTGTGTTCGTTCAGCAACTATGGGTTATTGCACAAACTTTCTGGTCATCCCCTCCTTCTGCACACGTTTGTGTGAAGGATATTCAGTTCTATGCGAGGGTGTACCAACACTATTAATGCTGCCACAACTGGAGTAGCAGGTTGGGAGTATATAATAGTTATCTGGCTAAGTGCGGTGAACAGTGAATGTAGAAGAGGGCCTTTGACGGTGTGGGAAACTGTGGTGGCTACAAATGAGAGTACGCAAGTACTGTGGAAGGCAGGGTATTTGGTGAATAGAGTACAGATGTGTACATTCCAGACAGGCAAGACTGGTGATATCTGTATTGAAAAAAGGTACCACAGAATGGACAAGTGATGCAGACATGATGGTAAATACTGGGGCTGTCGCATATTAAATATATGATTTTAATATTAATTCAGTAGATGTTATAGAACTATTTATATAGACTGCTTTTTGTATTGGATTGTGTTTATTCCTGTGAGGTGACAGGACAGTTATTATATTAATATTAGCTGTAAATAGCAGGTGATGGACATTTTTGTTGAAATAGTTATTTGAAAAAAATTTTGGATTGCTCATTAATAAATTAAGAATTTATTATTAACTAATTTATTTATGACCTCTAACCCTTAAAGAACCTGGCTATGCCCACAAACTTTGAAAAATTATAGCTCTGATACCAGTGGATGAAGACATTTTTTTAACTAACAGTTTGTAAAGAGGATTATACATCAGGCTATTAATTGTTAGGATAAACTTTTAATAATAATAATAGCTGTAGAAGTAATAGAAGAAGATTGTGAATGGTAACCAGGGAAATGTTGACTGGAAGCAATGTATGCTTTAATTGAAGGATTAAGTGGCCATAAAGCAGTGTTAAAGAATCTTTTAATATGGTAAATAATCATTTAAATAGTCAAATTAGTAGAGTTAATGGAGTACTGGACAAGAAAATAGACACTGTTAGTGAAGTGGCAGACAAATTGGGCAAGAAAATAAGTGTGAATGAACATTGTTGCACTCCTGCCTACCTATCACTAATAATATACTATTATTCCTGCTGCTCGCACTCCTTCTCTCCTCGCAACTCTATCTCCAGCAGGCCAGATTCATACTGGGAACTAATTACTGCTAATGACTATTAATGAAAGAGGGGATGCTACCAAACATATTTATTACAACTCTTTAACTGGACATAACACAATACTTGAAACACTATTACAATATCTCTCTCCACAATCTACTAATGTTACTTTACTCTGTCTGACAGTATTATTACATTAACATGAGAGGTTACAATTATACAAAACTGTGAACTGCCTTACTGATATAATATAACAAGTAATTAAACTGATACAAGAATATAGCTTTGCAATAGACTCTAACCTTGCCACGTGATATTACTCTTTAATATGGGGTCTTAATAAAGGGAATGCCACCCTACCGCCTAGCCAGACTCTAGCTCACCAGTAAGACGTATCTCGTAGTTGGCCCAGAGTTCCCTGGACCTCAGCATTCTTGTGTCTCACACTGACACTAACGTCGCCTCACACGTCGTATGCCAGTGAGGGAAGGGGGTGCGTGGTTCTCCGCTTTTATACTCTCTCATCACTAGGTCACTCAGAGGTGTTATTAAAACAGGGGGCCACTACTGGAATCCATAGTACATGCAAGGTTAACTTCTAAGTTCTGGTGTTCAGGCCCCCTGGAACCCGCTATACTACCCCCTCAGTTGAACAAGCAGTCCGCCCCGGCTGCTGTAGGTTAGAAGGTCTAAAGATTGTAGTTAGGTGTTCAAGTTGGGGTCCGGGAGGTCATATAAGCCTTGCTGTAGTTTTTAGGATACCAGTATCCTGAAGATGTAAGTGGGAATGGGAAAGTGTGTGCACGTGTGGTATTTTCACGCATCCTGCAGTAGGAGTTAATTAAAAGAATACCTTACAATGCCACTTAATTCATGGATAGCGCCGTCTGGCTGAAGTTACGAGTTTACCATTACAGTTAAAAATAAAATTAAACATTTTGAAATAAAGGAGTAAGTTTGCATCTAGTGTTAATTTTCGGGTTGAAAGGAATTTTTATATGTAACAGTTGGTGGACCTGCACCTTGACAGTTCGCGCATCTTATTGCAAGTGGCTTTTAGTTTTATGGTTAAATAGCACATTTCCTTTTTGCGAAGCGAATACCTTACGTTATACATCTTAATGGAATACTTACTAACATTTGAGCTAAGTATCGTATTAATCACAGTTGACACATCAAAAAGCTAGTGATGTTTTGTATGATCCCATTGGGAACATTAACCTATACATATTTGCACTAATACTATCTAGAATTACAGATTGAAGTTACTGGTTTTACAAGGTTGAACAATACAAAATTTAAATTATTAAATTTACATAGCACATTTATGTATGAGTAACAATTACTTGCACAGATAAAAATATTTTGCATATTACCACATGGGTAATGATTTCATTTAGAACTGTCTTTTGTAAGCCGTCATAATATTCTGGAATTCACTCAGTATTTGCACTGGTTTCTGGGTACAGTGTTTGTGCATATTGGAAATTTCTCTTTACGGTTTATATTGTGTGAACTTTGAGTTTATTAGCACTGATGTACGCTGGGTGTTCATGTCTCATATGTCACAGTTACACTTTGCGTTGTATCTTTGTGTTCGGCATTACATTATATAAGAAGTAATATGCATCACTATGCAAGTTATATGAATTGAAATTACACTTGAAAGAAAAATATAAAATACTTACATCTAATACATTTATATACATTACCGGCCGGTTTCACTTAACCTACAATTGTGAAAATATTTTATTGCATTTGTACTTTACTTGAAAACAATTAAACATGTATGTCCAATGGACCGTTATGACACCTTAATATTTTATGGGAATGAAATAACACGTAAATTACTAAGGATAGGGGGGAAAAAATGGAACACAACCACAACACAGAGATGCACTGAAAGAAAAAAATGCTGTTTGCATTTTGAACCATTAATAAGTGTGTTTGTACTCTTTTGTGAGATAACACCTTGTTTCAGTTGAACTAGCTTAAAATTTTCTTACTCTGCCTTTACTTTATATTATTGCACCCAATAGTAATTGAAGATATGGTACTGAAAATGTTTATGGAATAAACTAATCCTGTTCCTTCATTCTCTTAGGCCTAGGCTTTTGTTGTGGAAAAACTTAAAAGAAACTGTGAAGATATACCAACACCACCTGATTAACAAAACTTGAATTTGTCTGACCTAGTGTATTGTTTGCTTGCTTTTCATTTGAAATGATATAACTGAATTACTTTATGTCTGCAATTTTGATTAGTTAACTTTGTATATACATATATTATGACTTGGCATGGGGATGCCCCTTAATAATTACTATGGATTTTCATATTAGTACTGAATTCACAAGCATAAGGCTAAAAAATATTAAGTGAACATTCTGACCTAGCCTACTTTATGTTTACCTGGCATTCAATTTATTTCTAGGCCACCTTTATGGAAAAAGACATTGTTCGGATCCACCAGCTTGATTAATTATGTTGGTCGACTTTATCTTTACATATAATGAGTTAGTTACTAGATTATGTATAAATTGAAAACAAAATTTATAAGTTGGAGAGGTGAACTTTTTTTTTTTTTTCCTTCCTCATCTAGAAGAGGTCTTGTAAGTCTCTGAAAAATTATGTTGTACCATATACCAAGTACCTAGTAACTTACAGGTGGATACAGTGGCTGGCAGCCTGTGTTTGTTGCATTGAGCCGTAGAATATAATTGTGGAAAATATTCATCAGGTAATTGAAGTGGCCTATTTTTTGACAATGGAACAGCTGCAGAATATTTGTGAACTAATTTTTGTGTATATCCAGTCTTCAATATATTAAATTTTTTGAAGTATTACCAGTAGGCTATCTTAAAGCCCTCTGAATGTTAGCATAGCTCAAATACTTGACTGGATTAGCATTTTGTGTAATATATTGTTAAAATTATATTGAAGGAAAATGCATACAACTGTAGTTGTTGGGAACATATTCCTGTTTGTGACTACCTGGCCACTATTGGCGTCTGCGCTCTCATCTTCTTCTGCTGCAACAAAATTGTGGAGAAAAGGGAGGGGGTTTACATAGGTTAACACTGACACTACAATCCTGTTATATAGAAGGTGCAATATGGTACATACCTTGTACAGTTTATTACTGCATTTTAAATTATCCATTTTAATAATTGGGAGTATTAAACTTTCCAATCCGTATCATATTCGAAAACCTCATAATTGTAAATTTATATTGTCTTACTCCTCTTCACAAAAGAAATTACTTCACTCCACTTTTTGATGTTCTATGAACAATTTTACCCTTGGTCACATGTCATGATGGCAAATAGGTATTACAAAATAAATTTAATTTGTGAAAATAAAATAAATTCTTCAGATTAATCATTATAGGCCAAATTACAAATTAGCCTTAAAAAATTTAACTGTAACAAAATAATCACGTTACTTTCTGTTAACAAATTTCAATACAACTTTCTCAAGTTCAGTTTAAAAATTTAATAAATTATAAAATGACATATGATTAAACACTAATAGAATCAAAACAAATTATATTACATTTGGTCTCACTCTAAACTCAGGTTACATCAATTACAGTAACAGGTACATAGTTTATACCTCTACATGTTTACCATTTTTATATAAATTTGGACAATTGTGTCTCGTTTACCCACCATAACCCAAACATTAAGTTAGATCACACATACAATTTCATGTTACTCTTAAACCCCAGGACTGCAACAACGAAACATGCCAGTTGGCATTGTGTACTTTATAGACATTGTGACCTACTATTGCTTCAACCTTATATGGCTCTTCGAAAAGTTTTAAAAATGAATGAATCTGCTTATTTACTAATGATGACAAATGGTGTGTGGCCACAAGTACCTCATCACCAACTTTGAACATTATTGGTTGGATATTCTGATCCCACCTTTTCCGTCTGTGCTTGACTTTCCGTTCCAGCCTTTGTGAGGCCGCAGTTCTCATATTCCCCACATTTCCAGTGTCACTTATGGGAAAATGTATAAAATGTTGCAGTACAATGTTTGGTTTACCCAGATTCTTAAGTTCAATGGGGGTAGCACCTGTACCTTCATGCCAACAGGTATTTATTAATTGTTCCACATCTCGTACTATCACAGCCCATTTGCTATGGTGTTCATTAGTATGTTCAAAACAATCTCCCCAATCCTCTCATAACCCGTTCAACTGGATTTGCGGCTGGATGGTACACTGCGGTATATCCTAATTCAATCCCCAAAATGGATGAGTATTTTCTACTTATCACTACGGAATTGTGGCCCATTGTCTGAAATAATTTTTTTTGGCTGACCAACCTCTCTATTACATAATAATCCGTGAACGTATCAAGAATTACATATATGTATTCTACCCCCCCCCCCCCCCCCCACCTCTTGCCGTTTGGCAGAGGGCCAAACAAATCAACACGTACTATCTCCAATGGTTCTGTAGCCAGCACATGACCCATCATACCTTTACATTTCCTATTGGGTGCCTTTGTCTTATCTCGCATATTAAACACAGCCCTATTACTTCAGCCTTTAGCTACTGTTCGATACATGTCACTAAATGCACAAAAATTTTGTATGTACTTTACTGTTTTGGTAACACCATAATGTCCACACTGACTATGCATATATCCACTAATTTCTTTCCTGAGTTGATCAGATATTCATAAAACCCATTTAGCACCAGTGGTGTATATATTTTGAAACAAATAACATCCTTGATCAGAAATTTCTCCTTAATAATTTCTCTACAGTTATTTATTCCCAATTCTTGTACTAGCCATTGGAGCCGAGAATCCTCTGATATTTCTGTTTTCAACTGTATGGCAATTTCCTGTAATCCTGTACCTACTTGTTTCATTTGTTCCCTCAAAGACAGGATTTGAAATTCCTTAGCCTGAGTGGCCTGTGTATCTGTCCTACCACTTGAAAGTGCGTCTGCTACTATCTGTGCCTTGCCAGAGACATGTTCGATACTCTGGTTGTACTCTTGTAAAGTTAAAATCCACCTTGTGATCATACCATAAAGTAGTTGACATGTATTCAAATGGCATAAGGCCTTATGATCGGTCAACACTGTTGTGTCCCTGCCATAGATATATGTACGAAACTCTGAATATGAAAATATGATACTAAGCAATTCCTTTTCTGTGACAATATAATTTATTTCTGCAGTATTCAGTGCCCTACTTGCAAAATTAATAGGGACATGTTCCCTTTGATCATTAACCTGAAATAACATGGCACCTACAGCCTCATCTGAAACATCACAAGCTACGAAAAATTTATTATCTAACCGGGGATGGTGTAGCATCATCTCTTTCTCTAATTCTGTTTTCAGTCTATCGACAGATTCTTTCTGCTCAGTCTCCCATTCCCATACTTGTACCTTTTATAATACTTTTCTCAGAGGTGTACAAATATGACTGAAATTTTGGATATATTTTCTGAAATAGTTACTGTTTACTGTTGATTGGATATGGGTAGTCTTCAATAGCTTTAACCTTGTTTTGATCAACATGAATACCTTGAGCACTAACTAAATTACCTAGGAAACTTATCTTTTTTCAGGAATTCAGACTTTGTAAGGTTAGCAGTCATTTGGCTTTGTCTCAATTTTCTAAGTACTAACTGTATGACTTGGCAATGTTCCTTTAAAGTTCTTGTAGCAATCAGAATATCACCACCATAAATGGTAACTAACTCCAAAGCTTTAGGCCCTAGAACTTCTTAGAGTCCCCTAATGAAATGACTAACAGAAACATTTAAACCAAAAGGTAGCCTTTTGAAACAGTATGTCTTTCCTAGATGAGGAAAAGCAGTGTAATGTCTTGACTACTGCGCCAAATGAATGTGCCAATATGAAGCTACCAAATCAATTTTTGAAAAATATTCACTTCCTTCAGATTTCTGTAATAATTAATCTATTGGTTCTGGTGACTCCCTATCTGGTACAATGATTTGATTTAATTTCCTTGCATCTAAACATAACCTGACTCCCCGTGTGTTTTTTTGACAACTGCTATGGGATTTAAATACTCTGAACTACGCCTCTCTATGATGTCTGTTTCTATCATGTTTTGTACTTCTTGTTCTACAGCTGGTCTTAAAGCATATGCAATTGGATATGGTTTCTGTATGAAAGGTTTGTGTTCTCTGATTTCGAGGTGGCATTCATATTTATTATTTAACTATAGATAATTTGCAAACGCTTCATGTTCATCTCCTAAAATTTCTATTATTCTTTCCTTTTCTTCACTTATTCCTCCCTGCAAAACAATTTTCTCTACCTCATCTTTTGTGATATACTTCTGTTCAATAAAATTACAACGTATGTCAATCCCTACTGTGTCCTCATCCTTCAAAACAATTTGCCTTTGATGAGAGTTCTCCAAATTTTCTCTTTTCTGAAAGGAAGTTTGGTTCCCATTATCTCTACACAATTTTCTGCATAATTTATGATACCCTCATTTTCTCATAACCAGTCTGCTCCCAATACTACATGTACACTGACCTTTTACTACTAACAAGGCAAGCCACATGTTTTGGCGAGCTATGTTTATTTCCATAATAATCTGTTAACATTTCGATTTCTAACGCCTGTTGCCCTCAAAATGGTAACATTTGACACTGGCAAAGTTGCTACAATGTGCTCATTACTTTTATTCAGGCTATTCAGAAATTCTTCAGATATAGCTGTCACTTCGCTTCGTGAGTCCACTAGCATGTTTAGTTCGACCCCAGTCCCAGTAATGAATCCCCGAATGTATGGACATACTCCCCTTTTCCCTTGTATTATACCTTCAGTTGAATTTTCTTGTAACTATATTTCCCTCTCTGATACTTCTGACTTGTGTATTGGATTTTCTCTTCCAGAATGTATGTTATAATTTCTTTTCAGTACTCTACATTCATCATTTCCCTGTTCTGCAAGGGAGGCATCCGAGGACCGATCCTCCTTCCCTAAGCATTTAAATGCTTCTGCTGGTCCTGCCTCTTGCCCCTTAAACCTTCTTCACGTTCCTTTCTCCTATTAAGGGTTTCCAATAGTGTTACTACTTCAATAGATTTAGCTCTCATCTCTAATATACATTCTTGTACGAGCCAATTCAAGTGATGAATGATATGAGAGATAAATATTTTCTTTGTCATCTTTATATCTAAGTATTTTTACTGCAAGTACAATCTCTGCACATAATTTGCCATTGAACCATCCTTATCCTCAAAATTGCCTATAAATAAAAACTGTAAAAAGTCATCCTGCAAATGGATTCCCCAATATTTCTGTGGAAAAACAGCAGTGGCTTCTGTGAAACTTGTCCATTCCGATCCTTTCCACAGTGCCCATTGTGAGGTACCCGCTTTTCAACATTTCCTAACAACATCTCTTCCACCTGCTGTATATGTATTACATTCTGCTGTACCTCCCTCTTTTGTTCATGTACTTGTACCTACACCCTTTCTATTTCTTGAATGTTTCCTACAATTTTTTCATCTTGTACTGAAATATTTTTTGACAATTATACAACCCTGTTTCCTGTTTTCACATTCTATAACAGCCTTAGTGTTATTATTTACTGTACTCTGCACATTATCCTGTTAACTGTTGCAATTAATTTTTTTGCTCAGTCCTAAATTCATGGAACTCATTTTGTTTAGTTTGAAACTCATTTTGTTTAGCCCTAAATTCATGAAACTGATTTTGAAACTCATTTTTCTGTACCGTCAATAGTTGTATGATCAAACTTAGGCCCATTTGATCCCTCTTTTCCGACTTCTCTTTTCTCCCAGTTTCCCCATTTATATTTTCAAGATCTGAACCATTTAAATTTCCAAGACCTAAACCTGATGGGGTCACTGCCACATTGAACACATTAAATTCTGTTTCCGGAGTTGTACTATTATTCTCAAAACCCAGAAAGTCTTTCTCATCTACTCATGCTTCTTCTTGACTCGCCATTATGAATTACTTTAATATTTAACCTGTATTATTACACATGGGCACGACCAGCCTAAAGTAAACAAAGTAAATACTATACATATACCTGCAAATATGTTTAACATAAGAAAAAAATGTGACTTTTCCAATTTACAATCTTGCAAAATCTACGTTTATTGATACCTAGATGTCTTGTTCGTTAAATGGAAACTGTGGGCAGTATGTCAACTGCATTCTGTTGTAGGAGGTTTGAGGTTGACGCAGTTACACTCACCCTGGAATATGAGTTATGAAAACTCTGATGCGCCGGTGACTGCTGGGCGGGCAGGTTCTTGAATCATTTATGATTATGAATGTCTGCAATCTTCACGTTGCAGGGCGCATGTAGAAATCCAGGCCGAAACGTCGGGCGCCACTTGTAACAGGCTACTGTCCTGTTGTCTCGTAGTTCTCAGTAAACACCAATGAACTAGCTCACCGTGAGTTGGAGACGTTGACTTCATAATAATGAAAGTTGTTGATACCAGGATTGCCAATAAATAAAAGAAGCTGTTAAATGTTTACTGGAGATTTATTGTCTCGGCAAAACAAACTATTGACACTCACAGCTGACGAACAAACAAAAAAGAAACAAGACAGAATGGCAGCTTTCATAAAACAAAACTTCTCACTTCAAGAGTTACGAAGACGAGAGAGAATCGTTACTTTTCTCTCCCAGCGCCCTATTGACTCCTCACGCAGACAGAAAATAAATTTAATAGATATTTTAACTGAAATGTCCGAAATGCGAAAGAAGGTTAAAGTCGCGGTGCTGGTCGGTGCGAGTAATGTGATCACTCGTTGCAGGCTGTCCGACTGACATCTGACAAACGATCGAGCTGCGATGAAATGTGGTACCCAAGAAAGGTTGTGCTTCCTTATATATTGATCACAAGTATCACAATTGAAAACGTATTGTTTTGAGCAATCGGTCACGTCAGCTAAAGGTGACCTCTGATATTTTCCTCGTTTCACCAGGTCGTGCCTTGCGGTGGCTATGTTTTTAGTTTACTAACCCAGCGAACAGGAAAAGATGCGCTATCATCCTATGACGTCTGTTACTACTGATGAAACGAGGACAGAAAAATAATAAATTTAGAAAAATGAAAATATCTGAGATACAAACAAGTTGTCATTGCCATGACCTTTCAAATATTACATGAATTACTATCCTTGACTAAAATGTAGACAATTGAAATACATCCCGGATATACAGATGATATATATATCTGCAATGCTACAAGCTATACGATGTGTCTTCCCATTTTCGGAAGAAAAAAATTCTGAAATTTGAGGAGTGCCTGAAAATTCATGCTAAGTCATTTACAGACCTATAATTATTCTCCTTTGGGATATAGCACTATATAATAATGATACATAATTATATGATGTAGACACTTCGATTATAATTATAATATGTCTATAGCAGCTATACAGTATTTCCTTCCCATTTTCAAAAAAAAATCTGTTTGGACAAGGCTCAATGTAGACAAGCGGCCTTCTTCTTCTCTCTCTCCCCCCCCCCCCCCCTGAAATGCAAATCAGACAAGCAAGCGATATTTCTTCCAACCAGGACCACCAGTGGGCAGGAGGTGAACCCTCCTCCAACCCGCATGACAAACAACTCGCAGCGAACACCGCCCTTGGTAGAATAAGTACATCCTTTACCTGGAATCGCATATATTTAGCCATTCCTGCTTGAATGCATGTGACCCCCTTCATCAAACCAAGTTTCTCTTCTTCTGTTTCCCTCCCTTGGGTGCTGTTAAGTCCAGTGATGCAGATGAAAATAAAATTCCAATAGGAAGGGGTTTCACAGCTTTGTGAATGGTAATGCTGATCATGCTGCTTACTTTATCTTCCAAGTCTAGGTAGGCGAGGTGGAAAATTTTGTGAAATCCTTCTAAGGGAGAATTGTTTGTGATCTTGAACTTACTGGTACATGCTTACTGGTACAAGCATCGAGCTGACTGCTAGCAAAACTGATACTGGTTACTGAATGAATACCTATGAAGTGTTGTGATTGTATTAAGAATGAGAAAAAATTGCAAACTTTTGTGTGCGTATGTGCATGCACGTGTGCAATGCCATTGCCCCTTATTGACTGCACTAACCAATGAATGGTGTAGGGTTCAGAAACCATAGGTTTCCTCTATGTTGGCTATATGGCTGCCTGGAAGTCAAAAGTTTGGCTCAATTACCGCAGCCAAATTAAGAGGCTTATGGTGATAGAGTAACAAAGCTGTTTCTTTTCCACTGTTATCGTATTTACCCGAAAGGAAGACAAGATTTTTTTGACAAAAAAGGAATAGAAAAAATAAGTGGTCATCTTCAATTCAAAACCTAGGCACAATAACCATAAATGTGCAACACTGCTAGGTCAGTATTTAAGTTTGTGTTACATGCTCAAAATTACTATGGGCTTCAATTCATAATTTTTACTCAGGTAGCAGTTAGTCCTCCAAAATTGGTGTGCCATGAGACAGAAGATTTTGACAAAGGCTTTTCATGCTTAAATTCAGTGTTTTCTATGGTTGTATGTATTTTTGTAGTACGGAGACAGTACCTGTCAACTTTTACAAGGGTACTCTTATCTGATTTCACAGGGCCATAAAGAGGAAGCAAAATGGCTGAAGTCACGGATATATAACACCTACAAAAGTTTTACAGTGTAAGAAAGATGCTGCTACCATACAGCCATGTTAGACACACCTATTTCATTATGATTAGCTTTTTTTTTGAGTAGATAAAATATATCGTATTATTCATGTAATAGCATTTCTTCTTGAAGGGTTTGTTATAAATTTATGCAAAAATACTTTCAACCTAAATAATTTTTTCAGATTTTCACAGAGGTAGTCTTGAATTCAGGTTTAAATATTTTTTTAGGAAGGGGTCATCTTCCTTTCGGGTAAATACTGTATTTATTGGGCTGCGCTCTGCTCCTGCTAGTAAGTGGGTGACCAGCCCAGAGCTTTGGAAGCTCACATGCTGTTAAGATTAATTTATTATTAGTATACAAGAATATCTATGCGTTACATTGTGTGGTAATAGGTTCCCTCCATGAGGTGGAGCAAGCTGCCAGGCACATCAATAGCCTTGTGCAAGATTACGAGAACATGCAAAAGATCTTGGAGTTACAGCGCTGTTTGTGGGGGAACCAACCATGTATTGTGAGCCCAGGAAGGAAGTTCATTAAAGAAGGAATGCTTATGAAGGTAATCACTAACTTCCTAATCAGAAATTATTACAGTCATTATTGGGGTGGAATGTTACCAATTGTGTATAAGTGTGTTATTATAAATACCATGTTATACCCGAATACAAGACAGTGTTTTGTTCTAATTTTTACCTCTATAAACATCGTGGTGGTCTTATTTTTTGCATGTAATTTCGTTTTTTCTTGTAGTAGCAAATAGTGAACAATGATGTTTTGAATAAATATATATTTCATTACAGTATAAGCCACTTAACAAGATTTTCTTTAAAAAAATTTACAAATTTTTATGATTGGAAAAAAATTACAAGGATGAACAGAATAGTGAGAGTTAATCATGTGTTAATGTATTTGATGTTTAATGTATACAGTGAAATTTTGTTACAAATATCACATAGGGTCTTTCACATACAGTGAAGGTTGTACTTTATACTGAAGCGTTATCAATTGTAAAATTTCTGGTGGGGAAATGAAAATACATATTTTATAATAAAAATGTCCTTTAAAGGGGCGTTCTGTATAATGAGATTGTAATGTATATTATTAACAACAACGAATTTGGTTATGTTACATCTTTACTTTTTAAGTGCTAAGATTAAATAATCATGCTGAATTATATAACCAAATAATTCTTTTAAGTAATTAATCTGTTCTCTATACCAAAGAAAAAATATGGTGGCTGTCTTATTTTTGAGGTGATGCTGTAGTTGGGCAAATACTCTTAGAAGGCAAAGCCTTATGCCCATTACAGGTTTGGTTTGTTGCCCTACTCCAGCCATCATCTACTAGAACTTTAGACCATGCCTTACACCTATTATAGGCTGGTTGTCTGAAAACCCCCTTGGAACCACCACTAAGGGAGCCCACATCTTACACCCATAAATGCTAGTAATAGTTACAGTTTATCTTAAATTAGGTATTTGTATTCAAAAGTGTATATGAAAAAAATATATACATACCTAATAAAATATTTTGTTCACAGGCCAATGTGACGAGTCTGGCAGGCCACTTGTGGACAGCAGGCTGTTAATGGAATAACCCTGCTCTACAGTGCTATGTCACAAATTGAGCCAGGAAATGTGTTAAAGCAGTAAATTGTAAGAAGTGGGATAATTATTTGAAATAAAAATAATTTTTAAATCTAGCAACGAAAATGAAAAGTTTTGCCTGTGGATACTTTTTATTAATTGCACATCTATTAATATCTGGTACATCAGTTGTTAATTTTGTAGTTTGGGGTTATGTTTGCATCACGGACATTGAGTTCTACTTTGTCTGTATTAAAATACTTTTTTGACACAGTATGTAACACAATATTATTAAACATCATCTTAAATTTTTATTTTTATTGGTTTGTTTTTGAACAGGTATCACCCCATGGCAAGAAAGCACATAGACGTTATTTTGTTCTCTTCAATGATATGCTAATGTACTGCAAGCTACTACGATCATCCCCTACAGAGCCCAATTCCTTGCGGTGCTCATGCATCTTGCCACTGAAGAAGTGTCAAGTGGTTGAAATACTCAGTAAAGGCATGTTTAAGTTGACGTGTCACCACGAGTCCTTGCTGTTGTATAGTGCATCTACTGAAGAGGGGGCTGCGTGGATAACAGCACTGAAGGATGCTGTTAGGCAGGTATGGTGTATTCAGTATATTTCAGGATGGGTCAGTTCTGGTTGTTGGTTTTTAGTTCCACTGGTTCTTAGCCTTGAGAACCAGAACCGAGAATCAAAATTATATTCTTGGTTCCTTTATTTTATACTTAACAGCAATAAACAATACTCCTGCCAAATTCCCGTTACAATAATTTGTATATCAAATTTATTTGCCAGAAAAATAGCACATGTAATGCAATCACAAATCTCGCTGTGGTAAGCAAACAACTTTCTCTGTCAGCCATAGACTAAACAAAATGGCCATAGATGAAGCAGAGTCTTGGTGTGATTTTCTGTGCTGTCGACACTAGGGACACTTCAGTCCTTCCAGTTGACTATTCAAGAGGCTGAGCATAGGAAATTGGCATCCATGTAAACTATGTCGGTGGAAACTATTGTCATTATAGTTTGGTAATGAATGTAAGGAATAAAAAAATACTTTGAGCTTTTTGAGGTTATGAATTCTTATTACTGTGAATTCACACATGGTGTTGGTTACTATTAGGCCTAGTCCTCAATAAATGGTTCACGGTCCATGTACGCATAACTGCTGATTGGTGCACGTGATCCTGTGACGTCATAGCTTGCCATCCCATGTCCCAAGATTGTTCACCAACTTCAACTTTCATCCCCGGATGTTTTCCAATTTGTTTTTGTTTAAATTTTACTGTGCGCAAACTGTAAAAGTAAATTGTGGGTGTGTTAGTTATTATTATTAAAATTTGCTATTTGTTCAGAGCAGTAACCTTCATTCTCGTAACCTCAAACTAAACTTCAATAAGTACAATTACAAAAATTCACTGACTAGAGCAAAAAAAAAAAAAAAAATATCCAAATGAAGTTAAATTAAAGCAAAATCAAAATGTACTCCTTAACATAACTCAAATTAGAAAACAAAATAAAATAAACTAGAAAGATCAATATTTATGAGTAATAGTATACAATTTATTGACGCGCTGATTAGGGTGCACTCTAGTTTCCGTGTCTGAAAGCTTAACTTCGGACTGCGTCAAATTTGGTGCATTCTGTGGCCATTCCGCGGACCATTCAACTGCGGACCAGCTATTGTGGACTAGGCATTAAGGTACCAAAAATGTAATTTTATTTTTGCGGATGTGATAATATTAATTTACAGAGATGAAAAGCAAATGTCTTCAGAAGTGTGGTGGTATTCAGCTGTTTGGAGTGAAAATGAACTCTATGCAAAGTGTTCTTTGAGTGAAAAACTGATTTCTAGAGGCAATTCAAAATCAACATAAAATTTAATAAAGCTCTTCACAAATAGTTATTATTTGAAAATAGGACATACAGTTTCATTTCTACCAAAATATACAATTCACTGGTGAATTAAATTTTTAAAAACTTTGAGATCTGTATTTTTGATACAAAAACCAAGATCCAAGAACTGATTTTTAAGGACCAGAACTGAACCAAGAACAGGTAAAAAAGTGAAACAAATGCATCCCAATATAGTAAATTTAATTTTTAAGTCCTGTTATGCATTATTTTATAATTGGCATAATGTCTGTGTACATGTGCTTTTCTGCAATCACTTAAAAGATACATTGGTAAGATGCCACAAAAAATTATAGTGAAGTTTTAAAACAAAATTTATTTCACTTAAAAAAAATTTGTGCTATGTTAGCTGCCTACGTAAACAATGATAAGTGATCCATTCCTGTACATTTATGATGCGCACTCTACTCGATGACTTCACCCATCTTTGAATGCAATGTTTATACAATGGCAGGTTTACCCATCATAACAGTACTTGCAGGATACGTGCCTATAGCGTACATTTTGTGCATGTCATGAACGGCTAAAGAGATTGTACTGTTCGCCAAGAAACTCCAAGAAGTCTTCATGCCGACTCCCCTTGACATAAAATTGTACTGTTGACTGAGCCATTGGCACCCTCCAGAAAAGGTCAAGATAGTACCACAGCAAGCCACTGGAGGGCAGCATCCAGTCTACTACAGCAGCTCCAGTCTCCAAGCACTTCCCACACAGGTGATAAAGGATCACGCCTCCCGCAGAGGAGATAAGAAATGAATAGCGCTGCCTCAGCAGTCAGAAGTCTCAACCCCCGAAAACGAGGCTAGCTTCCTCAGCACCCCGCTACTACAAGCTCCTCGCAGATATCAGTATACAGTGCTAACACCCCTTAGCACTTCAGTCCAATCTCCTATAGCACTCACAAAGGCCAGAAGCAGCCATCGGGGTGAGTGACCACTGGGGCATCCGGAGATCCCACCTCTCTCAAGGGTCGGAACCTCGACCCAGCTGAAGACATTGCAGACCAGAAACTCGACATCTTCAGCAGCCGCTGACCCACCTTCTGCAGCCACTGCAGATCCCATAGCTTCTGGGAGACTAAACAATACCAGCGGCTCCTGAAGACTTACTCCTCGCCTACCACCCTTCTGGTTAACACACAGAACCCTTGGTAGCAGGTCACGTCGATGTCCCTTCCACACAATAGGATTAACTTCTGTATTTTTACATAAGAATCATGGGCGTTAGTGCAGAACGACCTTGTTTTACAAATACGTTCTATATAATATGTATTTTTATATTCTTGTCCGAGTTTATTTTCTCTTTCAATATTGAATCTAACCCCTTTCATAAACATAAATTCTCTTGAAAACCCAAAAGACCAGTAACCACAAAGGTAAATACACACAACTTAAGAGGCAAACCGAGCTCTGCCAACTGGTAGAATTTCGGCTGGGCCCGAATTCACCTAGGTACTCCTCCGTTAGGAGAATCGACCAGACCAGGTATTCCAAACTCCACCACCGCTTCTCACGTGGCCATATAGGGTCTGGAACCACTTCGGCCTAATCAACCACCTTTGGATACCACAACCGGGTATCTCAGCAAGGAAGTGGCATGTGTTGCCCAACATTCTGTCCACCGCTCGCAAGGGCTGGACGAAAGGAACACAGGAGTTGTCTCGCACCACAAGTCTGGGTACCCGGAAGTACACAATACGGACATCCGGCACAGTCTTCTGATCTACGGGTTGCTATGTTCTGTTTCTAAATGTAGTAGACTTGTCAAGGCGATTTACGAAGGAAGTTAAGAGGCCTTACGTGCCTTAGAAAGTGAGGTAGTTAAACTACCCCTTCCTGAATCCGCCTTAAGCGACACCATTTTACCTCGGCCCACAACCTCTGCCAAACCATTGTTGCAGCCGTTAAGTTACCGTATAGGAGGCAGCACTCTATCATAAAGGCAATCATACGTGTGGAAGAGATCCCTCTAGGCCTTGACTGGCCTTTGTTAAAGGTACCCCTGTACCCCTTATCCAACCGCCCCCAACAATCACGATGCCACCCCTGCACAGATACCTGACCAAACACCCACCAGCAGTGCGAGTCAACCATGGAGGAGCACACTGCTTCGCGCCAAACCTAAGGTACTGTGTCAGTCAAGGCAGAGGGTTGTTACAGTGGTTGCTGATTTTGCACTAACCAGACAGCTCATAAGGAACACCTTGTACACGTCAGGCACCACAGAGATCTTAAAGTCCCTGTCTATCCTCCCCCAATGTACATCGCGATACTGGAATTGCTATATAAAACTGAAATTTGAACATGACCAAGGCTTCCTTTGAAATCTTATTTTGCTAGGTTAAGAAAAGCCTTTCAATTCTCAATCGTTGGTCAACCTCTAACCTGAGTAAGTCCCCACATGTAGGACCTAATCCCTAGCCTGGAAATAAACTCTGCATGCATCAACAACAAATGGAATTTATTAAACTTTTCATATCTGAAGATGTTTGTTTCCTTTTTACAACAATTCCTCTACATTATATGCATTTCTATGCAGCACTTAATTTAACTACTTCATATTAAAATTACTTAGTAACATCTGAAAATTTCATAGAGGCAAGTTGCACACAGACTGCACACTAATGTATTTCAGTGATTGTGTATAGAGTTTGTGGGATGTATGATGCAAGTGTAAAACAGTTATGTGTATAGGGGGTGCTTTTTTTGTAATTTGAAATCACAAAATTGTTTTGAAGTGTGTGCATGCATGCACGTGCGTGCATTTTTTCTTCTTCTTCAAATGCTTGGCAAAATCAGAAAATATTTGTGTGAGATTGACATGTGAAGCAGTAAAAATGTAGTTAGTTTGTGCTGAATCAATGTTGGCTTTTTCAAGGCAGGCGTGAATAAATTCAATCAATTTTAACTCATTTAGTACATTTTAGTCTTTCAAATGACTTTTGTCCACAAAATTAAGAATTTCCATTTTGTATTTTACCCAATGAAAATTAATATTTTACACTCACTTTTTTTTAATATTGTATAGTATTTTTTTAAAATCCAATGACATTTTTTGATTAAATTTAATAGAAAGGACAGAAAAATGTGCCAATATATATATATATTGTGCTATAAATAATCACAAAGTTATGGAAACATTTTTACTCAAAATAGGCATGTTTGCCAATGACTATGTCATTTTTAAAATCGCAGAGATTTTTTTATGAAATTTTACGAAAACTAGTGAAAAATACACAGAAATTACCTTATCAAAATTGACTAAATCATGAAAACATTTTAACTGAAGGGTGTCTCTTCAAGTTATATACTATAATTATTTTTAAAACTAGGGGCCCAGCCCTTGACTATTTTTTGTAGTTTTGTCACGTGCCTAGAATAGTTACCATGTTACAAAATTTGGTTATCTTACAAAGCCTTTAAAAAAAACTCTGTGTGTGTGTGCATGAATGCGTGTGCACACGAGATAATGAAATGATGTGAAATTAACTCAACATTGAAGCGGCTGCTGCCTCATTTGATATTTCTCTAGACACATGGCCACTGATCCCATTTATATAGTTCTATCCACTGAGCCACTGCAGTCCTGCTTGGAATCGCTCTATCCACTGAGCCACTGCAGTCCCGCTTGGAATCGCTCTATCCACTGAGCCACTGCAGCGCCACTTGGAATTGCTCTATTCACTAAGCCACTAATGCCCCACTTGGAAATTAACTCAATATTGAAGCGAGACAAAAATGATATTCCATTACCTTCATATTTCTATAGAATAATCTCTATGCATTAATACAAAACTTTCATAGGAAAAAAGTTATTAAAAAATGAGTTTATAGAATAAAAGTTAATAATTGCGTAATCTAATATTGCTGAAATTCGAACTTGACCAGGTATTTGACCCTGAGTATTCGCTCTGCAAAATTTGAAGAACTTTCGTTGAGTTTCAAGGGACTTAGAAGTATTAAAGAGGGACAGACAGAGATCATCCTATTATATTATAGGATAAGCAACATAGAACTGGAAATACTATTAAAAACTGAGATTGGTTTTTAATTCAGTGCAATGTTAGCCATCTCTATAAGCAGCAGCTTTAAACATTTGCAGGAATGTTAACAATTCATGGTGAGTCACAGTAACCATGCTGCAGGGAAAAAATATAATGCTGATAAAATGTGTGTGCAAATATGGAGAAAAAAGAAATCGTATAAAATTACATTTTTCTGACAAAATATAGCAACACTTTACTAATAAGTGTTTGCTCTGCGCTTGCACCATGTTCTAACAGATGCAAGTTAATCATTCCCATACCCCCATTATCTTCCTTTCCCTTCACCAGGCAGCTGTCCTAGCATTTCCCTCCTCATTTTGCCATGCCCACTACTTGTCACGAGAATAATATTGGTCACTGACCAATCTGAGTCGTGCACAAAAAAAAAGACAAACTATCTGCATGGAACAACAATCACACAGTATCCTGCTAACTGCGGTAGTTGAGCCACTCTTTCTCTGATGCTGCATTGGACACACTCCACTGCATTAGTTAAGTTGCGCAGCCATTATCAAGTCATGTTATATCACTGTGTGTACTGTACAGCATATTTCCTGTATTGTAACCCATCCTTTTCTACCCACTGTGCCAAACAACCAAAGTGTTTTTTTTTTATTTCAAAGTTTTTTTTTTTTTTTCTGAACTGTGACTGGCAAACATGGGACTTGTTTGCATTTGTTTGTTTTAACTACTAGGATCAAATATTTACAAATACATTCCACATTGAAGAAAAGAAATTACCATATATGGGAGTTTTATAAGTAGCACTTTATCTTGGTTTGGCGTTGTCAATTTATCTACACATTCACAATATTGTGGTTTGTGTCCATGGCCTTGATCACATGCTTGCTGCCACTCAAACTAATAACTGTATCCAGCATGGAAAATGCTGCAAAAGCATCACTGGGTGCATTCTCTCCTCCCCCTACATCACTCTCCCCCTTCCCCTTTTATGATTTCTCCCTCACCTTTCTATGCACTGCCCCTTCCCTTTCTATGCTTTCTCTCCCCTTCCCCCTTCATTTCCCCCCTCCCACTCATTGTGTCCCCCCCCCACTCATTGTCCCCCCCCCCCTTCATTGTTTTCTCCGACCCTCTTCATTGCACTCCCCCTCCTCACTTTATTGCACTCCCCGCTATTGCTTATCCTTTCCACTGTCCCTCACCACACTCCTAATCCCTCCCTTCTACTTGCTGCTTACTGAGATTTCATGAAAAAATAAGTATACTGCCACAGATCCAGTGTTGCAACATGATATTTGTCATTAGAAACGTAATCATTCCTTGCAGTTTAGGTGTTTTGACCCCACTCATATTATTTGAGTAGATAAATACTTGCTATGTAACCATAGGTTGATTTTGTGTGGAAGTACAACTGCAGTGTAAAATAGAATCTGTTAGCTGGTGAACTGTCACCCTTGTAGCCTTCAAATGTATTACTGGTAGCCATTAATTGAAGACCATTAATGACCTGTTATAGTGTTGTTTGTAAGTTTTTGTTCTGATCTGCAAGAGTACATGGTGTGAATGCGTAGAGTGGATCAGAATTTCTGTACTGCGTGTATGTAGCCACTTGGTGACTAACTCTGCGGGAGCATTTCTTCATGTGGTTAGGTAGTAAATGTACTTGATCCAAAAATATAAATGTTTTTTTTTCTTTCTTTCTTTCAATACCGTAAACATTTGTAAAATTAATTTACTAATAAATTTTTAGCATTGTAAATTTCAGTTATTTACTATGTTACAGTGCTTGTAATTTCACTCATCAGAACATTTCACAAATCAGTTTGAAATGCTTTATACTTTAGCTCTTTCGGCAGCAAGTTGTGAAACTGTTATGCTTACACAGTTTTTAATTTAAAATTTTGGTTCTGTTTCAAGTATCATGAGTACCGCCAAACTCTGAGAAGAGACAGCAGTTCCAAGAGACCACTAAGAGGTCATGATGTGTTTGAAATGGGTCAGGACTTCATCAAGTCTTATGCGAAGCGGAGGAAGGTGCACTCAGATGTAAGCAGGCTGTTTGTAAAATTAAAATGGATTGCAAATCAAAGAATTTGATGGTTTATTGAGAAGGTTCAGGTATTTTTCATTTTTCTAGTCAATTTGAGCTGATGCAAATTTTAGTATATAAATGTTGTGCTTACAAAATATTATGTCAATTTTTTTTAAATTCTAGTTGTCTTTATTATCTTTCTTGCTTTTTCTGTTCTAATATTATATTTCTGTCTCTCCTTTTAGTCCTGCCTTTCTTCCCTCTATTTATTTGCATTTATATCTTCTTTTCTTCACTTTGTTTCCCATTCTCTCGTATAATAGGCATATAAGACAGGATTGAAAAAATACAAATAAATGTCTTGTCAGTTTTGGTGATTTTTTGCCCCTTTGCAATAAAAGTATTTTTACTGGACTCTGGCTTGTTGCCATGACGTTTCACAACTAAATTTATCTGGATTTTACCAATTAATTTCCCTCTTACCTTACCTCCTTTTGTGATTTTAATTAGAGGTGTATAACACGAGGACTTCGGTCACCTAATTTCTACTATTCCTTGATGTGGACAGGAATGAGCTGTATTTTCAGCTAATTAGAGTACTCGGAAAGAATACTGTGAAACTCGCTTTTAAAATACACTTTGATAGCTCAAACTGCATTAGGTCATTTGATCATTCGAAAGCTTAAGAGTGCCAGAATACTATGAGCAGTGAACTCTCATACCACTCAACTGCGACAATATAACTGTTTCCATGCTGCGTTCACAATACAACTTTACAGGGTGAAGTTATACGAGAGTTGTGTAATCATCGTAATCATAAGTGAATAGTGTCTTACACATTAGCATAATCTTATTTGATGATTCCCAAAAAGAGTGCAGATGTTTATACAAAAATAATAGATGGAACTTCTAAAGTGAGTGAACATGTTTTCAGCAATGTTGTATTAAAATTGTTTTCATTTATGAAGTTTCACAGTACTTGTATACAGTATTACATTCACAGTTATAACATAAACAATGTTTATGTGAATTTTATTAATAGGACAATATATGATCTCAAAGTGGTTTTGGGACCACGATGCTGGGCGGTTAACCTGCTTGCCTCTCACAAAAAGCGATCCGGGTTAAATCCTCGGCTGGGTCACTCCGGACTTTCGCATGTGGGAATAGTGAAGGACATTCCGTTGGTCACCTGGTTTTCTCGGGGATCTCCAGTTTCCTTCACCCTTTCATTCCGGCGCTGCTCCATACTCACCTCAATCATCCCTCATTGGCTCTCGAGACCTCAATGTTAAGAGCCGTTCAAATCTCTTCACTCACTCAAAGTGGTTTTGTACAATATGTGATCAAAAATATCCAGACACTCCACAGAACATACACAGTGGATTCTCTATTCATCGTTTGTCAGGGGACTGACAAAAAATTTCAATACATGTGGACTTTCAATGCATGTGGTCTTGAAATACAGATGAATCAAAAATGGGGCCACAGAATATGTTCCATGTATGCGGACTTTCAATCCATCCGGGTTCAATACATAGAGGTTCCACTGTAATTGACATTGAGGGTCACACAGTACTGCCATTTACCATGTGGAACACATGGTCAGTGATCGCAGGAGTTAGCAACAGCCAGTAAGAGATTGCAGAATGGGACAGAGTGAGGAACTCGCTGACTTTCAACATGGTCTTGTGGTAAAGTGCTTCTTGTGTTAAAGTTTGAGCGCAAGATTTCCACCCTCCCGAATGTCCCTAGGTCCACTGTCTCTGATGTTTTTAGTGAAGTTGAACTGTGTAGAGATGTGCACAACCCAAAATCATGTGGGTCAACCTCCCATGTGGACCGCCAGCGATCCTCATGTGTTGACGGGGGTCATACAGTGTAATAGTCTATAATTCATCGCCACCATCCCACAGGAATGCCAACCTGCATCAAGATCTACTCCAAGCACCGTGAATCTTCAGTGCAAGGTGCGGAAACTTGGTTTCTGTGGCAGTGCAGCTGCCCATAAGCCACACATCACAGGCAAATGCCAAATGCAGTCTCGCATGGTACAAGGAGCATTGAAACTGGACAATAGAATGGTGTAAAACCATTGTGTGTAGCGATGAAGCAAGGTATGCAATGTGACAATCCGATGGTAGGGTGTGGATGTGGCGAATGCCTTGTAAAACACATCTACCATCCTTCATAGTGCTGGCTGGTGAGATTCAGGGGTGGTGGGGCTACAATGTGGTCATGTTTCTCCCTGGAGAGGGCTTGGCTCCCTTGTTGCTGTACATGGTACTGTCACAGCACAAGTTTGATGCATGACGGACTTCAGCAGTTGTCTTGTCACAAGGCCAAATTAATTTTGGTTGATGCTAAGCTAGAAACACCTGAGCGGTAGTTCCTAATCCCTGCGTGGGATACTTCGGCCAGTGTACAGTACTGGACAGGTCGGCTGTCCGCAAGGGACAAAGTCGGGTTGTGTGAGCACTACTTTCCGCCTCAGCGGGATAAACCTCTCTCGGATAAACCTGGGTAACGTATGCTTGGCAGTTGCGACTGTGCCGACTGAGGTGCAACTGGGTGGCACACTAGGGGCTGCTCCTGATATAGGTGTACTGATCGACCTGGTGGTGTGGGTTTCGATAGCGAACTGAGGTTCTTGGCTCTTCCGGCATTTGGCAGGTGATGAGACCTAGTACCATGTCCTGGCCACTAAGGTAGGCCTGTACGACTGGATGGTAACCCTCTGCGATTCTGGTTGGTGGTTAAAAAGTTACAGGTTCGCAGGCTGGCGGAACTGGTACTGAAAGCTTGCGGAATACAGCTGCCTGTTCTCGTGGACTGAGATGTGCGAACCCGGCCAGGAGGCGGTAAAGCTCCCGTGGGTAATTAGAGGCAGCCTTTGCTTATTTCGCCCTTTTTTGAATGTCGCCACTACGGTTAAAGGGCATGAGGAAAAGAGAAACCTACAACCTGACTTCGTAGAAGTTGAGCAATTGACTTGAAGATGAGTAATACATGTGCATATAGCAGCAACCAACCAATGCTGTAACTCGTTCTCCAACTCCAGTACCAGATGTGCGAGGTTGGGTGAGCGGCGTAGCACTGGGAACCGTCCCAATACGGAGATGATGCCCTACTAGAGTTTTCTTTCCAGTAATAGCAAAAAGGAGAACCTGGTGCAGGGGCTTAAGGAGCGAAATGCCAACATGGAGCGGTGGCGCCTTCTGGTTTCTGGTGGCCATCTTGTTTCTGCCATTGTGTGTCTGTCTGCCATCTTATCAGCCAGTAGCATTGTCTTTTTGGCAGCCAGTATTCCATTTCACCTGGTCTATCATTCCGTGTTTTTTCATGCTCTATCATTCTGTGGGTTTTCTCAGTGTGCTCCAATTTTCTCTATGTTTGCATCCTTTCTTTCATTTTTCTCTTTCTTATTTACTCCCTTTCTCTTCTTTCTTTATTTATTTCCTTTCTCTAATTCTCTCTTTCCTTTCGCCCTCTTTCTTTCCTTTCATTTTCTCTGTTTCTGTCTCTCTTGTTTGCAGTGTAGTTTGTTCGTTCATCGCCTGCCAGGGAGCGCTTTTGTGTCCATCACTATTTTGTTGTTGTTTCCTTCATTGTCTGCTAGGAGGTGCTGGTGTGTGCATCCACCATTTTTTTTTTTTTTCAGTAGTTATTAATTTCTCGTAGCTCAAAAAATTCCTTTGGAAGGGGCAGGATCAAACCGCCGGAACTGGCGGACCTGTGGGTCACCAGACCAACTCCAGAAGAACTGATCTTCCCAGACCCAAAAAATTACTCCTCTCTGCACCATTAGTGCGCTATGAGAAGATCAAACCCTAAACTGGCATTTCAGTCCCTAAGGGAGTAGTTTGTGGCTTTACTGTTCACCACATGAGTGCAGTGAATGGGTGGCCTTCCAAGATTGTACTGTGGTTCTGGTGTCGTGTCTAAATGGAGTGAATAAAGTCCCTGTCACACTTGGTCTCTCGTAGGGGCCTGATGTTTACGAGGTAAGGTACTATGACTACGGGAAAGATATTCGTAAGTTGGTAAAACAATGTTTATTTCTTTTGAGGGAAATAAACAGTGATGGTGAAGTACTACCTTCTATCCATGTGAGTTTATGGAAGTTCAACACCTTACTTGGACACAGGTGAAGACTACCTGCTCCTAGACTAACAGGTTAGGGAATAAAGTGTCTATCAAAATAACTCTGACTTACAGCTACATTACGGTTGTTGTCCAGAAGGAACCAGTACGTATCTTGGTGAGCGCTGCGATGAAAGACTGGTGAAGAGAAGGATCTTCGGCCCCCGAAGGTGTGGTGAAGTCTTGAGGTGTCGGGAATGTCTTGGGCACCGTGAGGAGCAGTGAAGGAACAAGACATACTTCAATTGCTTGAAGACTGGTCCAGAGTCTTGGTGCGGCTCTGTATTTATACTCCTCGGCAGCGTGCCCATTGCTCGCCTGGCATAGGGGGTTGTCTTGAAGAGAGGTTAGCAGCTGCAAAGAGCGTGACATAGATCCTCGGCGAGTGACAGTGGTGGGCACTGGATCTAGGCTCATGCATCAGCGAAGTTACTGATAGTGGCATCTAGCTGCACACTGCTGTACTCGGTTCATCTCGCTGCATGGCTTTGGTGGCTCGGCCGTTGAATAATATATTTGGTGTAGAGCCTTGTGTAGGTAGAAAAATTTCTGACGTAATGTTGCTGGTGGGGGTAACTCAAACTCCATTGAAGGTGCTGTCAGTTCATTTGCACTGATGAGTATAAGTTCTTTAAATTGTATGTAGATAGACGTCATGCGTCAAGTTTATGTTGACATTTTAACCGCCTTTATGTTGCCTATTGTCAAGACCAGTTCTGGGAAGACCATTGTGTCTTTCAACATGACCAAGCACCAATCCCTACTGCAGGGTATGTAAGGAAGTGGTGTTTCAATACAAAAACATCCCACTAATGAACTAGTATGCACAGAGTTCTAATTTGACTCCAGTAGAACATCTGTGGGAATTTTTAAATGCCAATTTTGGGCTAGACCACATCGACACCTCTTCTTATTTCGGCACTCCATGAGGAATGGGCTGCCATTCCTTTGGAAACCTTCTGCCATCAGATTGAAAGTATAACTGCCATTGTTCGTGATGGAAGGTGGCCTAAACTTGTTTAACATTTTCAGGTGGGTCTCCAGATACTTTTGATCGCATAATATGTATGTACGTATAGGACCTTTGTTTCTGAATGTGGCATGAATTTGGTATATGAGTGGCATGTTGGGGCAATGCCACACCAACTAGCAGTAGAATGGGTTTCTGGTTTGACTAGCAGATTCAAACATACAGAGTCTCATTGTGTCCAGTCCACAAAAATGTCCCATGAACAACTACAAGTCTTGGATGTTCAGGCCAACTTTGAAGCCTTACAAAAGGAAGGGCAAGAAACATTCAGAATTAAAATGGATGCTAGAATGCTTCCAATCGAGGAGCGAATCTGAATTCCCCTTCTACCGTTTCTGGGGTATTTGCCCTTTACCGCCTTGGCTACTAGACCAACCCGGGTTAGTGTAGAGCCATGTACAATCTAACTGCTGGCTAGGTCAAGGGTCCTCTACGTTGGGAAGAGGATCGGGTTCTAGAATTCCTTAACTTTGGCCTAGACCAAGGGGAGAGGCGGGTAAATCCTAGAGTGAAAAAGTCTCGACGCTCTTCTATACAAGCCGCCTGGGACGTGTGCACTCTCAGATACTTCAAGGTTATGTGCAAAGTCAGTATTGCTGGAAACATAGGTGATCTAGACCTGGGATAACGGTCTATAGTAATTATTCCCTCTCCAGGTGTTGACCATTATAGATTATGGGACAAGTGGGTTTCCTACTTGGGACAACATTATCCACTACCCTGGCAATGGGACATTTGGCCAGACACTGTACCTGTGTTGCTGCAGGAAGCTGTGTGCTCCACTTTACAGCTTGATTCGCCAGTCGGGCAATGTCTGGAACAGCAACTGATGTCGGTTGTGGTTGAATAGGGCAGTGGTTTGGTTGTGAGTTGCAAGTGGGTTCACTAGGGGTCGTGGCTAAAGAGTGGGACTGGTAAAGAGGGTGAATTATGTACGGACAAAGTAAGGTTCTCTATGAGCGGAGAGTTCTGATTCTCAGTATTCTCAGAGTTTAAATTACTTAGTGCTCTTAGTCTCGCGTAGAGCTCATCTGCTTTGTCTGCCGTGCTCTGCGTAAGGCATTGAGCTACACCATTGTCACCTGAAGGATTGACAAATATTACTTTCAACCTTACTGTGTAAAACCAAGAAGTAGTGCCATCAGTTTCAGTACCCACTGTCCGGTCTTGTTCAGACTGGTACTGACTGAGAAAGACATATATTTTTCCGAAACCTGGGTGAGGCACCCACCCGAAGTCAGGTTAATGGCAGGACGTTCAGTTTTCCTTCCGGCCTTTTCAGACTGGGAAGGAAAAGTAGAACGTCTGTTCTGACCAACTGCGGAATGGATTTGTGTTCCTACAGTGAGGCACTTCCAATGATCTGCTGGAATGGCAGGCTTTGGTTTGCTGTTTTTAATTGTGTGCAGTGTGTGTACAACGGTTGGCTCACGTTACTTGTTGCACCTTTGGTTTGCTACTAGTAACATTACTTATTAATGTTTTGTCAACAACCAAATAGTTTTTTATACCAATTAAAATACTTTCCTTTAAAATTACAAAAGAAGGGAAACACACACAACAAAATAAGTTACTCTCAAAGTATATTATAAAAATTACATTTTAAATTAACGTATTTTGAAAAGACAAAATGGTGAGTCCATACTCACTCCTACTATCTAATCTATCAATTAAATATTGAAGGAAGCTTAGTCCTGTCTGTGGTTCCAGGTGAAGACTACCTGGGCAAGATTATGGAATGATAAAATTAATACATTGCAATTAAATTAGTCCTAATTTAATTTGGAGTGCTCTGAAGGAACTAACAGTTTGCAAATACCTCGTGATATGTTCTCAAGAGGAATTTTAACATGAAGGCAAATTATATTATAGGAGGGTGAAGGAGAAAAACATCTTCTGTATGAAGCGGCACAGCAGTGGTCGTCGTCTTCAGGGCTCACCTATGGCAGGCGTCTTCTCCAGTTGAAACACACACTTGAGTACGTGGTCTAAGTGGTCAGCACTTTAACCGTATAGATTGTCCTCTGTCATATTCAGACTGTGAGGTTGGTTTGGCTGCCACTTACCATTGATGGTGTAGTGACCATTGCACCCTTGAGACGGTTCTTCGGCCTTATGCAGACTGGAGGAGAGTGATGACTGCTCTCATGCCTAGCATTGCACTTCCTATTTATACTAAAATTCTTTGTTTGTAGAGGAGTGTTGCCCAAATGAGTGTAGACGCTTGATGATGGGGCAATGTCACTAGTAGAGATTGCAAGCCAACTGTGCCGAATGTGTCTTGGGTCTACGTTTAGAATGAATTAGGCTCAAAAGAATGAGTATTCTTGAATATCTTTTTATGTTGTAAGGCAGAACATGTACATGCTCAGTATTTACTGCTGCCTTCCAAACTTAAGCAGTCTTAAAATACTGGGCTTATTTGAGAGTTGTAAGTTCATCTAAAGAAGTTTTGTTGAAAGTTACATGTAGGAGGAATTTATTGTGATGCTTGTGAAATATTTCAGGAGACAATGCCAGAGGTGTGTCAACAGCAGGAAAGTTTCATCAATGAATCTCATCTTAGCTCAGCTACACCAAAACGACAAGGTGGAATTCAAAAAAGGATCAGAATTTTGAATTGTATCCAGGGAGATAGTGATAGTCAATCTGAGGTGAGTTTTTTTCCCCTGCTCCTCCTTCTCTTCCTCCTCCTCCTCCAGCTCTCCTCCTCGTCCTCCTCCTCGCAAACTGGAAAACAGGGAAATTGAAAATGGTACCAAGCATAGGGAAATGTTTATTAGGGCAATTTTTAATTTTTTTTACAACAGCAAAATTGATTTAATTCTGTTTTAATTAAAACGATTACAGGTGAACCTTTACTATCAACCCCATTTAAAGGGACCGTCTTTCTATAAACAACTAGTTTTTGAGGAACCACAAAAAATTTTGGTGAAAAGAAAGTAAAAAAATTAGAGGAAAATTTACTTAAAAATAATTTTGTTGCAATTTTTTGGTAGCTGTGCATTGCGTTTCCTTGGTGATCGCTGTACGTGCCAGGCTGGGCCAGCTCATCTAAAATAGTTACAACCACATTAGGCTGCCAGGCTAGCCAATGGCATCATTTTATCCGGAAGAATTCTGTTTAATAATATTGACACAGGACGCATTGGCAACTAGGGGTGGGCGAAGCTTCTAATATTCAAATTTGAATTAAATATTTTCAATATTCCGCTTTGTATTTAAAATCAAATTTTTGCTTCGAACTTCGAAACAAAAAAATACTTTTGTGCAACTTAAATTATTTATTATTATTCGCCCAAAAAACAATGTGCGCTTAATAACATCAATGTTTTTATCCCATATTTGCCACATACATGGCTAGTGAAACATAACATAACCTCAACTCAACAGAATGCCCACAAATTAGTCCAAACAGCATTTGGTGTAAAATAATTGTCAGTATCTAATTTTACTCACAATATAGCAAAACGAAATTATCTGGGAAAATTCTTTTTATATTGCTAAACATTTCATTATCTTTCCAAACTTAATTTGGCACCTCACATTTTAATTGGTATTATATGTTTATTTTCCTCATGTACAATAGAGTTTTGCAGTATGATAAATATGATATTAAACTGAACATTTACAGACTTAACTGCTGTGAAAAATATGAAATTGGACCCACTGCTATTCAAATCTCACTTTTCAATCATGAAATTTAAAAAAAAATGGGAAATTGTTAATAAAATGCAAGTGTGGTTTCATGCCAGAAGTATTGTATCATCTCTTTATGTACGCGATTATGATATGATGCAAATTTAGTCAAGAAAATTGATTTTTCCTCATATTCACTGACATTTGAAAAGTTTGTCATATAAGCAAAAAATTAATTGTAAGTCATATATTATGTAACATGAGCTATTTTGCTTCCCAGCAAAGCGCTTCCACTTTACAGCCATTTACAAATTAATTGGATTAGCCCTTAATCTGCAAACTCTATTTTTAGACCATCCTGTCGACATGTCGTTCACCTAGTAAATTAGAACCTGCCCGCCCCTACTACTACTAAATATTTTATTTCTCTGGGTGATATCAGATAGGGGGACCTTTGTCGAAGTTGGCAGGTACAGTCTCAGCTCTACAAAAATGTGTCCAGCCACAAGACACACAGTATTTAAGCATGAAAAGATTTGTCAAAATCCTCTGTCTCATGGCATGCCCATTTTGGAGGATTAACTGCTTCTTGAGTAGAAAAATTATGAATAGAAGCCTGTAGTAATGTTGTGCATGTAACACAAACTTAAATACTGAACTAGCAGTGTTACACATTTATGGTATTTATGGTCCTAGGTTTTGAACTGAATACGACTCCGAATTGTGGACGACTCCTTATTTTTTCTATTCCTTTTCTGTCAAAATACTCATCTTTCTTTGTGGGTTTATTATTATTATTATTATTATTACAAATCATGGCAAACATTTCTTTTTTATCTGCCTTTTTCCTGTCTTGTGAAATGTATGTAGTTATTAAATTTACTAAAAAAAATATAGTTGGTCCAATGTATACTTGCCAACAAAACACTTTGAATTAATATTTGATTCAATATTCTATTCGAATTCACAAATATTTTAACAAATTCGCTTTGAAATGAAGTATCAAGCTTAGCCCACCCCTTTTGGCAACAATGGGCATTTTCGACTTGAGCTCATCAGTTAGCACACGTTGCTACTATGACAATGGAGTTAGACTTTTTGGCCGACACGTGACTCCAGATTGTACTGTTTACCCTAATAAAAATGTCTGTTCCTGCTCAGCGGTATTTTAGTATTCACCGGTCCACCGAAGCTATGTGCCAAAGGCACAGTACCAATGTTTGCCGCTAGATAGCGTCTGCGTCTTCCTTCCTCATCCAGCCAGAGAAGCTATGCTTTTGTTGCCATCCTCCGCTCAGTGCATCCTCTCATCCTCAAAATGCCAGCCAATTAATGATGAAGCAACCCCCTATTTTTGGTATAATAGGAGGTCCGAGCCGAGCCTCCAAGTGAGTCTTCAGCCTCACCACAAACTCGTTATGCCGGAGAACTGACCAGCCTGATTGTCTCTAACCTTCCAGCGTACCTATCCTCTCTTCATCACATTTTCAGTGCTGGAGAGATATCTTTTCCTTGGCCTCTTACCAAGACCACTTTCTTACACGCCCTGCTTAGTCGCTTAAGCATCGTGCCACGTGCCAGGAATCTCGCCTGAGTTGTCTACCCCGCTAGACATTGGAGCCCCTTCTGGGCAACAATAAGTTATGGAGTCAGATTTAAATTCGTTGTTGTTGTGTGTGTGTGTTTTTTTTTTTTTTTTCCTGCGCTTAATCTACCCAATCTTTTGCTCAGGAGTGGATATCCTTTACCCGTTGTTGCGTAGGATAACTTCTCAGACAACTCTCTTATACTCATGAGGTAGTGTGGCATCACATGTTTATTTCATATTATGCTAAATATACATAGTGGTTTACCAACTCATTAAGTTGCACCTTTCCGTAGACTTAGCACCTTTCCCAGTTGACCTCCTTCAGGGAAACACGTGTGATCCCAGGTTGTTACTCAAACCAGCCACCATACTATTCTTACTACCCACACACTCATAAACTGGCCAGCCTTTCTGCATACTTCGTTAGGCAGAACAGTGGAGTCTGCTCGCACGTACTCAATCTCCTAACCAATCTTGTCGATCCGGAGCTTGTCTTTTCAACCAGAGTGGTTGTTCCCTGGACTGGGAGGACGTACCGGAGACAGATACACTGCATAGGAACATGTACCCTGCTTTTCCTCTCATGGACATGAGTGTCTTTGTGTGTATCCAGATGCCTTCCTCAAAACGGAGTGATATATGAGTGAAGGTAAAGCAAACGCTGATTGCCTCCGGGTGTCTGCAAGAGCTGTCACCTTCCTTGATAGCTTATGTCAACAGCCCAACACCCCAAGAACAAGCACAAGCCTTCCACCACTTATCAGCACCTGTACCTGCAGTAATATCAAGAGACTTTTCCCCAGCTCCAGTTCAAGACAACGAAGAGATTCATCCCTGGATCTAGGAATTTCTCTGCCAACCAGAACAGCCATCAACAATAACCGTTGCATATTTGCGCATTAACGGTGTTGCTCTGCCCCAGATACCTCTAAACCTCTGCCACTTGCAAGCTCAGTTAAGTCGCAATGCTTAGGAAAACCGGCAGCAATATACACTAAAGTGTAAAATCTCACTGCCCGAACCCGACTTCGTGCCCTGCCGCAAGGCTACCCGGCCAGTCCTGTATATTGGATGTGCTCCAGTTCCATGAAAGGATTATACACACCCTGAACTAAAGCGGCCTAGCATCCTACAAAAACCATTGCTGATTGATATAGTCCTCTCCCAGACAACCAGGGCATCATGCGTCAATATAAACTACATATGTTTAATTGAAATATTGTCAGATTTTTCAGCAAGACTCCGCTAAATATGGAATTTTAGCCCGGAAAAACATAGGCAGTGTCCAATGTTAATGTTTTTGTGATTTATTGATGACAAAGGAGGTTGCAGATACAATTTTTTAGTACAGTAAAACCTCGTTAATTCGAAGTCAATTAATTCTAAATCCTATATAATCGAAGTGTTTATTTTGCCCCAAACAGAAGAATAGGATTTTATATGCTTTTAAGTTTGGTTAATTCGAAATTCACCTTTTATGTCATTCAATGTTGGATTTCATTCAAAACAGTAAAATATCTTGTCTCGTGGCTGTCGACAATAGAAAACTCCATTGAAATCAGATGCACAGTTCTCCTTTCTGATGAGCTGAAATCGTTTATCTCATTGTTGCAAAAGCTTCATGCATCAAGACATAATGCAAAAAAATTATCAAATTTGAAAGAACAAAAATAAGATTTTGTGCTAGAAACGATGCAAGCATTCACAGCTGCAGGTATAACGTAACTATTGAGAAACTTGATAACAGCAAGTTGAAAGCATAAATGCTTGAGTGGTTCTGGAGACCTACCAACTGTAGATGGATGAGAGAAAAGTACATTACTATGCTACAAGAAAAAAAGAATAGGCAGAGACCACACAAAAAGTTAGTGGGAGAGATATAGTAATACTTGCAGACAAAATTACAGATCAGAATCATAACTCCGTTTTCAATGTGTGATTTAAAATTTTGTACGTAGATGCTGAACATGAAATTGTATTAGGAGCATCTTGTGTGCTTTATTCAGCAAATGATGCTTGTTCTCAGACGGTGATAAATGTGGCCTCTAAATATCAAATAATAAATATAAACATTGTTGTGTATGTCACAACCAAATTGAGCAAACTACAAAAAACTGCTCTTGAGGTGCTGGCTTAGGGAATCCTGCCAGAAGCAGTTGAAAATATTTTTGATGAAATTAAGACAGTTAAGTCTGCAGCCTTAAAACAGCAATTTAAACACACTGCAAAACTGAGCCTTTTGGAACTGAACAATTTTATAAACAGTGACCCTGTTCATCAGTTGTTTTTCGGAATGGAAGCCTTAGTTAATCCTCAAAATATAGGATGTATAAAAGTGGAGGGTAAGGAATTCCTGAAACATGTTGAAAACTTATCTTTTCTTCAAAAGGTGTAGAAGAACTTGTTAGCAACAGGACTTATAACCGTCCAATAACTGGTTTCCGAAGTGCAGAAGAAACCATGTTGGCATGGTGGGCATACTGTGTCAAATAAAAGATAATTTCCCTGAATTTGCATCTGCTGCACTAGAGTTGATTTTGATACCTCCAACTAATGTATACTCTGAATGATCATTCTCTAAATATTAAGTGATTGTTAGTGACCAGAAGAGATCTTTAAAACCAGAAAATGTCTAGCTGCTGACAATGGTGGCTTTTTTCTGACTGAAGAACGCAGAAAATAAAAATTTTTAAATGCTATTATTAAGAGGACTGTTCCATTAGTGCATGTGTCATATATATTTATATATAGTACATGTATTAGGTGCCATTATCACATAAGTACTTCAGTAGCTCTTTGTTAATGCGCATCAATTTGGTAAGATGTAGGATTCTTGTTTGTCAGTGTTATGCTTGACCATTTTAAGCTTTATCTGTGTGGCTTTGTATAATTCAGTTTATATTTTGCCCACCGAAAATGCTACATGGCCAAGGAAAACAGAGGCACACTCGGCCAGCACTATATAAGGCTGTACAGTCCCAAGAATACCAGTTAATTCTCGGCAGCTCACCTTAGCACAACTTGTGCTGAAGCTCTCTATTTACCATTCTCCTCACAAGGAACCACCAGTGACCAGATGTTGTTCCAGATCCAGCAACCAGCTAACCTCCAAAGAAGTCTTCAACCCTGCATGTGCTGCTTTATCCTACTACCAACTATGATTACGACTCATCTCATATCACGCCAAGTACATTCTGCTTCTACACACGAGAGAATCCTACCCCACCAACATGTTCACGGACGTTGCCGGGGCGCCACAATCCTGGAGGGCAACCGAACACGTGGATACCAAGGTTATGCAAGCCAGCGGACACGTAACCCTCCCCTCACCCGCGCTAAAAGCCTACAAACTGTAAGCCGCCTCGGGGCACGGCAGAGCGCCACCGAACATTCGCGAAGCCGAGAGATGACTAGAGGGTTGCTACCCTCACTCCGGCCTCGCACCAGAGGGATGTCACATGTTCTCCGCCCCCCTCCCTCCTGGTGGCTCGCCGTTGCACCTGTCCTTCGGACTATATAAGATGTGGTAATTTGAAGTATTTTTTGGAGTAAGTATTATTTACGCTTCGTTTGGTAAAAGAGCAACTCCCCTTGTCATGGCTCGCCACATCTGCCAACTTCACTTTGTTTCTGCCCCGCCATCATATCTAAATATATTAAAATAAGTATGCAAATATTAAATCTCTTTTCAGTTGTGAATTACAAATTCCAAAATCATTATTTTGCTATAATAAGTATGAAATATGCTACAATTTAAAATATGTATAATGTTCTTTCTTATTAGCGAAGTGCTACTTCCCAAGTGTGAAAGAGAGAGAGAGAGAGACAGACAGACAGTTGCTTTCTCGCTCGATAAAACAACAACGTACCATTATGGTGTACTCACAATATTTTCCGCTGTTATTTTAAACTGTGAAAATGAGATGTTGCCATCAGGGCTACGTAAATATTTAAATATTTCATTAGGCACCGTTTAATTTACAAATAGTATACTAAAAAAGTAGGTTAAAATAATATTTTAACTGTAAACTATTTCTTACCAGCTGTTGCCAATACGTTGCTGCTCTCGCTGTTGTTAATTCATATTTAAGAAGAAATAAATATTGCAAGTTATAGAAGATATTAGTGTAAAGTTTCATTTATTCAATAATACAGTACTTCAAAGTTAACTGCAGTGTTATATATTTGTGGAATACAGGTTATTGAAAAAATAGGTTTGCATATTATGCTAGTGTTTTTTCAAAGGTTGATTTTCATGTGTCACTTCTAATCGGGAATGGACTATAGTTTGATCACTTAGTCTGGAATTTTGGGAATCTGGGGAAAAAACAGGATTTTTAAATTTTTCACTAGGAATTCTGATAAAACCCAAGAATTTAGTAATGTATCTGGGTAAAAACAGTTTGGTTTGAGTATCTCTTTATCTTGAAAGCACTGAAGTGAAGTTAGCTTTGAATCCCAGCTCAGCAGTTTGGGGAACCAGTCATTTAATGACATCCAACTTAATGGCACAAACAGTGAGTCACGTGCCGTGCGACAGCTGCTGGACTTCAGCATAAGAACCACACAAAGGCCGCGAGCCACTTGTACCCCAACTGTCTAAGAGGGTTACATTGTGGATGCTCACAGGGGTGCTCACAAGTCTGATGTTCAGAGGCTTATAAAATAAAAATTACAGTTTATTCGTAAGACAGAATAGTGAAAAGTAATGTTAAAAGGTCCGGGGATGCGTTCCCAATTTTTTGCTATAAGCTTTCAAACATCGGACTTTGTTCACATGGATGCTCCAAAGTCTCAAGTTCAGAGGCTTATAAAATAAATTTAGCTTGTTGTGTCATTTGTATTTTTCAGGAAAACAGGGTTTCATATTTTTATTTGTGAAGATTAAGTTATTTTAAAATGTATGCAACTTGATTACACATTAGAGGTTTAAAGTACATATTTTGCAAATTAAAACTCAAAATATGAAAACCTGGAAAAAATCTGGAATCTTAATATGCTGATAGTGGCCACCTTGCTACATGACACTGCTGGTGCTATACACACCAAACTGATATCATTCTTACTACAGCACTGTTAAATACCACACTGTGCGACTTAAGTTATTTCAACTGGTAATATTTACATGTAGAACAGCTCTCTCCCAACTGCTCTCGGCAGCTGTTACTACTGAACTGAACAACCCCACCCCTTCCCACAGCGAGATTGGGTTCTTCCAACTCGCCTGATACATTTTAAACTTCTACACATTATTTTCTCATTTGTGATGCGTTCTCAGAAAAGGTACCTTAGAGTGAAACACACTTTCGTGTTTCAGGCTGCTGTTGTAGACAATTCTACGAGGAATTCAATGAAATGAGTTGCATCCTTGTAGTGTTTATACTCTCAGATGTTCCGTTCATATCTTGAAAAAAATAATTTTCTAATATTCAACCTTTTTTTTGGGCCTCCTGAAAAACATAAGTTTTCACCCTAAAGTACCTTTTCTGAGAATGCCCCATATTTGGATTTCACTATACACCACTGGCCACAAAGGTCTCCCAATCTTTGTGTTTGATTTTCCTTCTGAAGGTTTGTGGAAGACTTTTTGTCCCCTCCTCCCTCCTTCCTACAAAAATGAACAAACTTAAAAACTGCAATAATACCAGATGTGCTCACTCAAATGTGGTGCAAGTTTGATTATCCGGTAGATATATCATGTGCATCTGTAGAGGGCACATTGAGCATTTGTGATAATTGTAAGTAAAACTTTATATTCAAGCATGTACTATTTTAGTCTTTCGAAATTAGATGAATTGTTTTGATAACCAGTGTACATTAATAGGCAGTACACATACTAGTTAGAATTGTAATCCGTCAAACCATATAGTATCTAATCAATTTTAAGCAATGTTTACTATTTGTCAGTTTTTTGTAGTAATGTAAAGATATTTTACTAACCTCAAGGTTAGGTTTTCCACTACTGTCTGTAAACAATAACTGTTAGCCTTTGTTTACTTTGATTTATGCTGTAAAATTTTTATTTTTATTTAGAACTAAATTACAAAATAATATACATATTTATCTCCATTTAAGTTATCCTGTGGTGGGCTATAATCCTGCTGCAGATATTTTTTTCCCCATGTAAACATTTTCAGGAATGATACTCTTACTTTCCAATGCAACTATGTTGTATACATATATTTGTACTCTCAATACATATTGCTTAAATTTGTTTTCTAAACATGAATGACTTTCCAAGTTTTGTCGACTGGATTGAAATGGAACTATAAGGAAAGGGAAACCATATTGAATTGCAGTGTAAATTGCAGTAATTTAATACATTGTAAATCTAGGAAAGTGGTAAAACCTGAATAAATTAATATATTCAAAGGTGAAATGTAATTGAGGGGAATCTTCATAAAATTGAGATTCTTAGTGGTGTCTGGTTCAAACGTATGTGCAATGACCTTGGCAGTTTCCACTTAATAATTTCCTGTCCAGCAGCAGCATACTTTGCCAGAAAGGAAAACTAGCTAAGTAGCAAATAGTATGAAGCCCCCTCTGCTTCTGCAGTGCAGTTTTAAAAATAAAAAAATTGATATTTATTTCAAATAAATACAGTATAGCTATTATGCAGCATAGCTGTGCACCAAAACACAAGTTCTTAGAACTGAATATAGGTACTAAAAATTATTTGTGTGGGAGGATGTTCTACATGTGGGTTACCTGGTCTTATATAGAGGTGGGAGGTAACCAGGTACATACAGAAACTTATAAATAGATATAACACAAGTACATCTGTGTTGAAGTCATCGCAAAATCTTATATGTTAAATTTCTTACTTGAATCCCCCCCCCGATTTTTCCTGTTGTAAATGTTTCCCACTCCTCCCGTTTGCCCTTTATCAGAACCTCATAAATTCTAGATAAGAGATGAATTTTCTTCTTGGCATTTCCATGTCTTCATGAAGTTAGAAATTGCTTTAAGTTTTTTTTTCTTTATATATATTTTTTTAATATATATAATGAACCCAATCTCTGATATTAAACACTGCAGTATATTCCATTTCTGAGTCACCATAATAGCAAGTATAAAACATGCATAGTTTGCCTCGTGTAGAACATTCCTTTTCCTGCCCTCTGCAGAGCCAGTCCCATTAGTTTTGCAGTTTAGTTTAGTCCCAGTAGTTCATGAGCTTGGAAAATGTGGTGTTTGAGGTTGAATTTTCTCAATGAGTTTTATCTTGTTTGCTTGTCTAGGAAATCAGCCAGTCTCCAGAAAGTGTCAAAGACAGTTTGTATCCTCTGAGGAGGTCAGTGAGGGATAGTAGCAGTGTAACTGGTCGTCGCTGCATTAACAAAGACGCAACTGCATTGGGGAAGGAGAACCGTGCAGTTGTGGGATTCGCAGCTAGTAGTTCACCCTGCAAAATAGATGACCCTTTTCAAGAGGCTGGTACGAGCACTGCTGCTGTTACTCCAGAACAAACAACATGGCACCTAAGAGGCTATCAGCTGTTCCAGTATGCAGTGGCTAGTGTTGGTCGTTCCATCCGTAAGCATGTTCTGAGGCGCCAACCATCTGCTCCACACTTTGAATAACTCTTTAACTTGAATAGCTCTTTTTTCAATACTCATTCAAAATATTTCTTTGCATAACTGTTATAGCGTCTCGTATGGAGTGGTTTTTCTGTAATCTTTGTTGGGCACTTTTTGTGGCATGCTCGTTAAGAATTGTAGCATCTGTCTCCATATTTTTATGTTGTTCAACCTACAATACATGTGCATTAGATTTTTATATGAAAGAGTATTAAGTTTGTAATAAACCGCTGTATACATTTTTCTATTTATGGGCTAGAACTGCATTTTACCAGTTTTACTGATATTGATACCATCCTGGTAGTTCCTGCAGAACAATTAATGTATGTAAACTGTGGTGTTTGAAAGCATCAAGTATGTAATTCGTCTTTCCATTTGCCTTACAAAATATTATGAAAATGCAGTGAAGAATCTGAAAACTTTTGAGCAGGTGTGAGAAAGAAAATCAAAAACAGTTTTCAACAAATGTAAACATTAAAATAACAGCCATGGCGTTGCCTCTTACAGACCACACAAGTGATGAAATGAAAATTCAACATAACATCAAATAATCATTTTTGCTTTCTGCAGTAGCTTGTTTATATATAAACATTTCCAAATACATATGTATTAGGTCCATAAAAATGTTTAGTACATGGGAATAAGGACATATATAGATAACGTACCATCAAATAAGGGTTGTTTGAATGTGACTGATTTTCATGAAACAAAAATTTAAAATGTCATTAGATCTCAGTCTTAACGAAAGATTAACAAACATTTCAGCAAGTTATTACTTATTAACAAATTTGTTGCAAAATCAAACCAAAAAATGTAGTTAATGGAGTATTTACCACAGGGGATCTAGCCTAAATTTAGATTTTCATTTTATGAACTTTAGTTTTTATGATGGTATTAGCTTATTAAGAGTGTGATGGAACTAATACCGTCCAAGTCTGTATTGTTGACAAAGCAATCACATTTTACTAATAGGCTGTCCACGGTAAAGTGAGCACGTTTGAGGCCCTAGTTAAGTTTTCTTTTAGCTATTATTTATCCTTCAACTACCTTTGTAAATGAATATTGCCATGTAAGTAACAGTGTGTATATCTTCCGAACTCGCTAGTTGAAGTCACACTCACTAGTTAACTGTCTAAGACTAAAATAAAATATATTTATTGACTATTATTCCAATTGAGATGGCTTTCAGAAGTGCTCACTTTACCGTGAATAACCTGTAAAAGACTGAAATGACTTGAACACTGCCTTGGCTTATAAAACGCTGTAGTTGTGTAAATTATGTAACACAAGATGACCCAGTGTTAAGATTATTAATTAGAACTATGGCTGATTGTCAACAATACTGATTGTGATATCAGCTGATGCAGTGGTGTCTGCTGCATCGGTACATTTATCACATCATTTTATCTTTCTCTTTGTACAAAATTTTTAATTTGTAATACACTATTGTTTGTGAAAATTGCAACACACACAAAGAATGGCCCGAACAAATCAAAATTCGGAGGATGTGTAGAACATTGTACCAGCACTAAGTGATTACGAATGCAAAGAGATGTACATGTAGGCCCAGTAGCGCCCTCTCTTGTGTGACCGGAAAGTGAAAGCAATGCAAGTCTGCCATGTTGATGTCAAAGGGCGCCGAATCAGTAAATGAGTGAGTTTGAACAGGGCAGAATGACCAGTCTATGAGAAACTGGTTTGTCATATCGTGAAATTTTGGCTTGTACAGAGCATGCTGCTATGACAGTGATGCGTGTGTGGCACCAGTGGAGAAAAGAGGGTCATATGTAGCGACGCTTGGGTACTAGACCATGGTTGTAAGGGACCTACAGCCTCATCCAGGGTTAGCTCGACACTGGAGCACTTCAATGGGTGTGGATCTGTCTACGTTGATGGTTTGATGCTGTTTGCTGCAAGCTGGATTGGTGGCAATCATGCCATTGCGCCGGCTTCCATTGTCCAGAAACCACAAACACCTCAGACTGCAATGGGCATGTGAACATCATCATTGACATCCTGAGTAGCAATACGTAGTGTTTTCGGACGAGTCCCGCTTCAATCTGCCCTACAGTGATGGCTCCATACGTGTTAGACGCTACCATGGTGACCGTAATCTGGCAGCCTGCATTGTGGAGTGGCATATCGGACAAATGCGAAGTGTGATGGTTTGGAGCACCGTGGGATACAACATGCATTCTCTACTCCTGCGTATTGAGGGCAGTCTGAAAAGCAAATGCTATATCAGGGAGGCTTTAGAGCCAAAGTACTGTCCCTCCTTCAGGCGACTCCACATGTCACATTTCAAAAGGACAATGCCTGGCCACATGTGGCGAGGAATGTGCAAGCCGTCTTCAATAAGCGACGGGTACTACTGCTTCCCTGGCCTGCACGTTCGCCTGACATGTCACCCATCAAACATGTCTGGGATATGGTTGGTCGGCAAGTTGTTCATCACTGACCTCGCTTTGTGGACACTCATACAAACCACATGGAGAGATATTCCTGAGAAACATATACAGGTTCTTTTTGATTCCATGCCATGATGTTGACGCATGCCAACATACTGCGCTGTGCGAATGCGCACTCTATGGGCCACTTCGCCCCATCTACGAGCCACCCGCACTCAGTCGGAAGTTATATAAGTGGCAAAATTAATTTAACGTATCGAGCAAGCAGATTCCACGTGCCTGACAGCCAAATACATTATTGTAAATTACCTACGTATTTACAATCTACATTGCTCGCCTAGAAATCTGCATACAAGAATTACCCCCATAAAATAAATAAATATTTGTGGTATTCTACTACTTATCGCTTAGCCCTGGAAGAAGTTCCTACAATCCCCAGAAATGGCAGCACCCCCGTGGCCTTGTGACTTCATGACCGGCCTGCCTCAGGAACAGGCATTTTAATTTGTCGCCGCCTCCAAACGGGGCAATAAGAAATGGGCAGCGCTCCAGCACCCCAGATAACAAACCCCCGTGTTAGAACGTTACTCTACCCCCCTGCCCCCCCCCCCCCCCACCCTCCGTACCCTGAAGAACTGCTGATCTGATAAATTTTAATATAAATAGAAATCCAGCTTCTAACACTGGCATATACGCTGGGCTCGCCAGCTGAAAGAGGACACGAACCCTGCCTAGTCTGCGAAGACACTCCTCAGTCTGCAAAGACTTCCCTACCTCAGTCTGCTAGGACTCTCTTAGTCTGCCAAGACTTCCTCAGCTCGGACAAGGCTCTCTTCAGTCTGCAAGGACTCTCTCTCCTCTCCACGACTTGCAACACAGCGCACCATCCACTCCGCATACTGTGAAGACTGCAGCCTCCAACAGCTTGCAAACAGCTTTCCTCAAACACACCTGTTGACAGTGAGGACAGCAACTGCTTCGCCAAGGTAAACCTACTCCATGACCCCGGTACCCTTTACCCCAGTCAACTTCCGTGACTCCATTGTAACAAGCCGGCACGTCTTAGTTTGCCTCCTGATAAATTCCTGGTCAATTTTATTACGCTGTAAAAGTGAGTTTAAATTACCGTAGATTTTTTTTTAGCGAGATTTTGGGAATTTTGGAATAATTAACTTATGCAGGCTCGCCTTTGCCTGTGTCTGTTATTTACGTAATTTTATAATCGTTATTTGTTTAGCCCCTCAGCTAATTATAATAAATTATAATTTTGATATTAGCTGGGACTTTCCAGTTTCATTTATCTCACATGATAAACTTCATATCGATCTAATTTGTCAGTTTACCATTGTTGTTAGTTAGTCACCTAATTCCCTAGAGTCTGTGTTAATTACTTGTGCCAGGTAATTAACTCTCTTTGGAGAGATACTGTGGGTAATTAGTGTGTTTACCAGAGACCTGATATATAGCTGGAGAGGTGGAACACATAGCAGGCAACAACATAAGGAACACCGTGCCCTAGCGAGAACCGCAACAGCAGACGCCCTTGCAATTACCACGACAGAGGTCGAACCCCTGCCGCAGAATAACGAAACTGTCCCTTGGCTTAATCTTGCCATTCGTTCCCCTTGAGCATGTGTCCATGCTGGATCACTATTTAGGCACCTGTTGGCCCGGGTATCCTACAGGAGATTAAGTTGACCTAGTAGAGTCATCACCGCCTATAGTTCATGCTACTCCTGAGGACACCATACCTAGCCAGGCCCTTAAGACGTCCAGCTTTATCAAACTCACCTCGGGTAAGCTCATCCGTGTTCAACACCCAGCAGAAACAGACCTACCCAATTTTTTCGTCATCAAGCTGGCGTCAGGGAAAATAGTACGGGTTCGACTCCTGTCAAAGTCAGTCCCCAAGTCACATGCGGCACCACCCTCATCAGCTTTCGTTCCCGCACGCCGACCCACTCAGCCCATTAAAATTTCCCCAGCTAGATCATACGCCTCCACCCCCACGACCACGTAATTGCATCATCACATCATATCCCCGGGATAGCTGGCATCCCGTTTATTGGCAACCCTAACAGTGAGGAGGGTAGAACTTCCTGGGCGGGAATCTACATCCATTCGCCTCACTCTGGGGTTTGACTCTCCTCTGTCCAGATGGTACCCTACCATCAAGCAGCCCGCAGCCATAACCAACCCTTCCACAACCCGTCAGGCCCAGAATGTAGCCATTTATGCCGCTGTAGGCTTATGTAAAGTTCTGAGAGGGTTGTCAGCGGCCTAACCACTACCTCACGAGGTAGGGCATGCATCAACATTTAGTGGCTCTGATTGCAGTACGTGGAGGCTCACACCATACTGAATTCTCAAGGACAGGTATCATGTACAGTTCTGTAATCCTAATAAATAGTGTATTGTCATGTACCTAATCTGTGATATAAAGTTCATTTCAATTACATGTATTCTTCTTGGTGATGCATTTTTCACAAACGGTAGTGTTTGTAGTTATGAGAGCAGATCTGTCATGCAGAAAATAAATTTTATGGAAGAAAACTGTAAAACAATTATGCAAGGGAGTGTTATTTTTTGCATGGCAAATTGTTTGTTTTGTGAACTAGTTTATTATAACTCTATTTATTTTAATGTGGTATTCCAGTCCAGCTTCCAAAAATTGGATGTTGTGTTATTTTTAACACAAAATAAGTTAATGATGTCACAAATAATTCTTGCTAAAATCAGTTTACTAATACATTAAAAAAGATGTGAAAAACACATATATATATATATATATATATATATATATATATATATATATATATATATATATATAGAGAGAGAGAGAGAGAGAGAGAGAGAGAGACGAAAACCTGACTGTAGCCAACTAATTTATTACAACCTTCTATTTTTTACAACTAGTTTTTGAAGAACCACAAAAATTAATGTTAGAAATGTTAAACATGTAAGGGAAATTAGTTGAATAATACTGCTTATAATTGTGTGTAGCATGCTCTCATTTGCCAAATTAAATTTTTAAAAATTCTAGAGTCAATACTATACATGGTAAGAAATTTGATGGAAGGTGTAGCAATAAAACTGTTCGCAGATACTTCTTAGATAAAGTGTAGCAGAATAACTCCACTAATGGCACACTGCAGTTGTTAGTTTCTTCTCCTGACAACAAAGCAGTGCTTATTCACTAGTTTGTATTTTACCTCCCTTTACTAACTGTTGTCATTGGATACTCCTCCAAATTTTCATTGTTTTCATGTAGAGAACAGTTTGTTACACTCCAGGTCTCCTAGCTAGAGTTCACAAAAGAGAGGGGATAGCAGGAACCATACAGTTGTTTCCCAACTATTTCAGCCTTCTTCCTTCCTAGCTTCGGCAAAATGCACATTCAAAACTCTCCTACAATCCTTACTAGTTCATTCTGGGCTAGATATTTTATTGTAATGACATTACAAATTTTGATAGTGAAAAAGGTAAACACCAGATATTTATAGGCAATTCATGGTTACTTTGCTCTTTTCTGAAGCCCTGCTAAGGTTCTACTTTTGCTTATCGATATCTAGAGACCTGAAACATTAGCAAATGTGGTCAAGCGAAAAATAATGCGAATTTTCACATAAAAAACTACAAATTGCGATTTTTGAGAATTTCAGTTGTAATTCACAAATTGTACAAAATCCTGTAGTATTTTCGCGAATTATTGTTTTATGCCACATAGTTGCTTCTTAAGACGTATTTATGTGTTTTTGGATATTCAAATACGAATGCATGCATAAGTTGGCCAGTAGATTTCTTTGATTTATCACCGTACAATAAAACATGTTTACTTTCCAATCACTTTTATTTACGACCATAGATGACATGATCGCAATAGATGATGCATCACTTTGAGTGAAAATTCTACTGCACAGCCCTGTAAGAGTTTTTTTGTTCATTAGGAAAAGCGCCGTTGTGTTCACATCCACCAAGCACCATGTTATCTATGGAATTCACACCAGGTTTACATTTGTAATATCGTCACGTTTTAACCAACCATTCTTTATTTTTTACAAAGCTAGTGATACAGCGGGAAAAAATGTGTTTTTATGCATTTACTTACGTAGAGTATATTTGTAAATTGATTTATCACGTATTTTAAACTTGTATTCGTCCAGTTAACAGTATTTTGAACATACTCATGCTCTGTAAATATATGCGGTAAAAAATGTCATGTTTTGAAGAAACAAAAGTTTTGATGGTTAAAAAACGTAGACAGATTTCTCTAACTTTTTTTTTATCTTCGTACAAGGCACTTTTATTAATTTTTTAAACAGTGCTTGTATAGTTTTGTATCAATTGTTTACATTATTCTTTACATGAATCAGTATGCCCTTGCAAGTGCATGCGAGCGTTTGTTGTTCCAGGTGTCAGGCAGAATACAAAATCTTAAGTATATCTTAAATTGTTTTCAATGTCGTCTGTTGATAAAGGAAGCTAGTGTTTTTGTCTTAAAACCATAACTGTATATTTCTCTCGGAGTTGCAAGGAAATAATAATTGATAAAAAACACTGCTTATCAATAGAAATAACATTGCCAATTTCAGGTTTTACGAATAAAGTGACTTTTTTTTTTCTAATTAGGTATGTCTTTATAAAGAGCACATTAAATATTGGAGCAATTCTTATCCAGAAACCTGCATTTTTGTAGCAAGAAAGTAACATCTTTTTTTTTCTTTCTTTCTTTCAAAAAAAATAACACCTCCTTTTTCAGGTCTCTACTATTAACATATCCTTCTGCTACATGTAAACATAAGCACTGACATGTGACTTCTACATTTTAATGGTCAAATGTTTTGTTTACCGTTTTCAGCTATTAAAAGAATTCTATTGTATTTCAAAAACCATTACATATGTATGTTCACAATTTAGGATAACAACCATATTTAAGTCAGCTTTATGACATTTTAGCAATGTCTGTATTGACTATAGTTCTTACTGTTATTATTTTACATTGTTAACATATTTGTTATGTGCAATACAGTACATTACACATAAATACATATTTTGCTGTTACTGTATTTAACCCTTTACAACTGTGGAGGAAAAAGTGTGGTATTTAAACTCTTGTTATTGATACGTATTGAATTATTTTGTTAAAAGGATGGTGCCGGATGTAATAAATATTAAAACAAAGAAGTGACTAGTTCAATGAAAAAGACAGTAAAATCAAGCATGCTAATTTTTTGTACATAGCAGTGACAGACTTAAAAGATAGTGAACATGCATACAAATAGGCCTTTCATTCCGCTCATATTTCTTTGCATAGGTACTTAGTTTTTATTAGATTTATTTAATTATTTATTTCAAATTTGCTCGCTGGCATTTGTAATTTTTGAATTTGTGGCAAACATTCAAATCACATAAATGTAAGCATGTTGCATGATTATGTTTCAAACACCTAGGGCATAGTTACAAAGTTGTGATAAATAAACAGACGTGACTTTCAAATAATTAATTTCATCATAAAATCAGTTCATAGCTAAAACGTATAAATTTTGCATGTTCAATGTTTACAATTGCACGTACATTGGTCCGGTGTAAGGGAAAGGCAACAATGCCCTTTCACGTGTAGCGGTCACGATGCACTTTACAGTATATTTATTCCTGCCTATGTAGGTTTACAAAACACAATGTGTTAAGACTTGATGTGTTAATGTTTAAGTATTTTTTGCAGTAAGAAAGATTATCTCTTCGTTCAGCAACAAGCAACACACCAGGTCATGTCACCGCATTTCTGCCAACTTCAGATTTCTAATCATCGTGCTATCACTTTTTTTTTTTCCCCCTCCTCCTCCATTTTACTAGTTTCGGAAAACCCGTCAAGTGTCGTATTTATTTAATGATTCAGCTAATTATTTTGTTTTAATGGCACAGAAACGTGTAGTAAAGATTGCAATAAGACAACATATATTCAGGAGTTGCAAATATAAATTATGAACAGCAAGTCAATGTGTATTGTAAATAACGTGTTTTGAAAGTGTATATTGTAAATAACTTATTTTTAAACAGTTATTAAATGTTTGAAATGTATGTGGCCTAGTAAACCACCATTTCAACTCTGTTTTGCAGTGTAAAAATAACAATTTTACTGTATGGAAAGCAAACTTTGCCAAAATTATTTACGTCCCGAATATGTTTAATATTCAAATTTGTACAAAAAAAATATTTATCACGTTTTCTTGTAGTGTGGTTAAGACTTGGCAGGTTATGTAATCATTTTAATGTTTCTTCCATACGAGCAAATTTTCAACTCGTCCACTAAAACAATATGTAATTAACGATGATACACTCTCGTAAGAAGAGGTGCAAAAAAAAACTAGTCTCATGAAAGACGTTAATCTTAAGTTTCTCCCAATCTCATCCAATTCACTACCAATAAAATTAGCAGAGCCCTAGCAGTATGACTTTGCCATAACAAAAATAAAGTAGGTTGGAATGGCAATCTACACTGATCATATCATTTGTTAACACTCATTGTTTTACTCATAGACAGAGAAGCTGTGGCGCAAGGATACATTGTGACAGCGCTGCATTTATAGAACTGTCAAAATTTAGTGAACTTGTGTTCGGGATTCTGAATGTAAGTACATATTTTGATTTTTATGTGCTGTTTGTGTTTACAACCTGTATTTCATATTTATTTTACGTGTTTTGTGTTTGCACAATCTGTGAAAATGATCAGCGCAAAACAACAAACAGAATAATAAATTAATCTTGCTTCTGGTATTGGAAGAACTGCTATTGTTTTTTATCTGACGATAAAGGATAAACAACATTTCCTCTATACTCTTTTTCATATAACTTAAATAAAATTTGACAGATGTTGTGACCAACCTAGACAGCATCTAATAAGTAAACCCCCCATTTGCAAAGTACTGTGTTAACTGATGGTTATTGCAGGATGCGTGTTAATATGTTGGCGCTCTTTGCAATGATTGTAGAAGAAAATAGTACTCCAAATTAAAAATTAATGATAATTACAACATTTATGGTTAAAATTATGCTCAAAGACTAATACACAATTTTTCTGAGTTATAGAGCAGGGGCTTTAAAAATACTTAGGAATATAATGGTAGAGTATGCGAACATCACGGTTATGTGAAAGGTCCCCACCAATCTCTGTTGAGTCTGTTGTCTATGGTCTCCACCCACCTGGTGAAAAGCAGTTGCCATTGTGCTCTCTTCCGTCATAATGTATCTATATGCGAGAATTCCTTGCTGGTGATGTCAGAACATTATATATGCTGTGAATTATTTTTGTATTTACGTATTTCATAAAGTGTAGTTTGTCGTAGGTGCCTTTTTAGAAGTCTTCCTCAGTGAAATGAATTATCGACATGTCTCTGCTGCTTTGTAAAGTTGTTTGATGTGTGCTGTGGTCGGCAATTTTCTGTGATCATCGCGAAGCACGAGCGAAAAATTATTTACGGTGTGAAGTTTTAATTTGTTGGTTTCAAGAAATAGTTCAAGTGTTTTGTTAGTTACATAAGTCGGCAAATAAATTATTTTGTATCAGTAGCCGACAAGTGATTTTAGTGAATTAACTATCCAAAGTTCGGCACATTTTTTTAGGAATTACAAAGTGACAGTAAGTTTGTGTGTTTTGTAAATAATATTTTCTTAAATTGGTGTTAGAATATTTGAAATTAATTTAGACTTTTATTTGATTTAAACTCTAACAAATTTTATGTAGAAGTTAAATTTGTTGAACATGTTTACATTGTTCCTTTCATACATCAGTATTACCAGTGACGTAATTATTGCATTTTGTTCTTGCGGGATGTTTTAAAATGTACGTGGCCTAAATATGCACCATTTTAGTGTAGTTCATTATTTTTATTAAAAAATGCAATGATATTTATCTGTTGAGCATTTCTCGTATCGGTACAAACAGCAACAAATTTATCGCAGTGTTCTTTCGATGAAGTTAAAACTTTTGACTTATTGTCAATTGAATGCTATTTCCGTACGAACAAAATTTTCTACTGCATCATCAAAACAATGCAAGTTCCAATTTCCACTCTTTTATAAGAAGAACCACAAAAAAAATCATGTCGCACGAAAGACGTTAATCTATAGTTCCCCACCCCACCAATAAAATAAAATTGTTGGGAATGGCAACCAGCTATAGTAACCTAAGTACTGGACAGAAGTTGTCTGTCTTTCAATGCCTGCCATTGGATTCATAGTCGTAGTTTGTTTAGAAAGATTGTTTTCTTCGCCAACAGTACATCTGTGGTGGAGGGATACATGGGGCCGCACTTCTTTTCAAAAACAGTCAAAATTTATTAAAGTTATATGAAACAGAGTATATCTGACTTAATCCAGAAATAAATGTTATGCTTGTTTTTCAAAATAAAAATTTTTAAGCTTTCATAATTTGAAAATTGACATGCCTGATGTGTTTTATAGTTTCATATAAATATTTATAATGTTTTAACACTTGACAGGCTTAGTTATATAAATGTCAATTTTGTTTCCAACATCTGTAATATTATCTTGCGTGATTTTTCTTTGATTTTAAACTTTATCATAAATTTGGTTGAGAACAATTAAAATGTAGTTTACAAAAATTTTATTGCATTAATGAAATTTTATTACTCAAAAGTATCGAGGGTATCGAGCTGAAAACTGTATTGAGTATCAAAAACATGGTATTGTCCCACCCCTTTTTAACTCGTTGCACTCGCACATGTGAAAAATACAAGTTAAACAAGCCCCTACCTAAGCCCGCCAAGTAGGCTACATGAAAGAAGACGGTTTGCATTCACACATGCGGGAAGTTAAAAGTGAAATTTAAGCTTCTCCAGGCAATGAAATTCTTGGGGGAAATGTAGTGGCATCTTTGAACACCAAAAAGCAACTGTTCCAGTGTTAGACTATTGTTCACTAAATGATCAAAGTTCAAACAGGTGACTGTGCCCAGAAAGCACGTGACATGTACCGTCCTCTGCGAGCCTCGAGTTCCAACTAATGGCGAGCAGCAAATGATCGAGTGCCCTCGCAGTCAGCCATGCGTCAAAACTACACTAACTACACAAATTACTCTTTTATTAGCAATAAACATGTTTTGGACACACACTGAAAATTACAAAAGACAATTTAACATACAAAACACTTAAGTAAATTCAAAATATGAAAAGTTAAATTTGGGGGTGAAATCCCTTTCATGTATTGAAGCTTGAATAAAACTCTAGGATGACTGAATAAATTACTAGGGGGCGTCTTTCATGCAAAATGTATGTTCTTGTGTTTGATTTAATTATATTTATACCTAATTTTATTATTGTGCCCCGCAAAGTTGGTTGTAAAACTTTTCATACCACTTTGTTGTGCGGAATAAATTTTGATCCCTTCCCAGCTGAGCCAGCTTGCTGCTTGCCGGGGGGAGGTGGGGGGCAGACACAAACATTGCTAGTACTGCACTCATTCACAGTGCTTGCCAGACTACACTAAGGGTGCTGATGTGAATGATGTAGTTGGGGACATACTGCGTGACAGATGGTCAAGGAATAGGCAGGGTGAAGTAAGTCAAAAGATTGGGCCGCTCTTAACATCTTGAGAGCAGATGAGGGTGAAGTGAGGTGAATATTTTGCTCTTCTACTTTGGACCTCTTGTTTCACTGGGTGGGAGTGTAAAAGTGTTGCCACCATGAAGGCTGTTACAAGCGACACCTGAATGTTCATTATTCAGGTACCTACTTTGTTTGGAATCTTCTTTATTGTAGGTAAACTGGCTGTTAACATGCAGATATGTTGGGTGAAAGTTTGACTAATGTACAAAGGCATTTCCTAGGCCGTAATTATTTTGTTCATCAAAGTATGTTGGCCATAGCGTAGTCCTGCAGTAAAGTAGTGGGTTAGTTACACAATATACAGTTTACTCTCTAGCCTCTTGTGTTAGACTGGAGTGTGTATGCTTTCCTCCAACAGATATTTGTGTTACAGTTTGTTTATATTAGCCTTGTGATATATTGTTGAACTAGACAAATGGATACAAGAGTAACTTAGAATAGTGGCTGTGACAAAAATTGTTCCTTCATAGTTTTGAGTAATGTCACATGTTATGTTTTTAGTAAATATTTGTAATGAATATTTATGATAAAACTGCAAAAATTAGCTTAAAATATATAGGATTATTGCAACCAATTCTACCAACAAGTGGTTACTTTGCACATGAGTGTACGTACTAAGAGTGTGCACTCGAACTGCCTTCCCCTCGCTAAAAAACAACAATGGGCAAAATCACAAAAATATTAAGTAAAGAAATGTATCTAATGTATTATCTCTCTCACATTTAAGTTACACTAGGTTGAATTTAATTTGATTTTGCCAAAATGTGGTTCAGTTGCAAACCTCGCAAATATATCTGGATTTTAAATACGTCCTGTCGCTAAATAGTTAGTTAAAATTGTGAATCCTTAATGGTTACAAATTTTATAATGCAGAGTAAAAACACTCTAACATTACCCTTCCAAAATCAGTTCTAAAAATAATTATAACTAAGGGAAGTGGGATAAACCTTACCACAAAATAATTTCCATAGTAGTCTTGACAACATATTAATAGTGCACTGAGTGTGAAATTATTAGACTAATTATTATTTTTTAATACAGTCCATTCATGTTGGCTAACTTTTCAGATGTGTCTGAAGAATGTTGGTTTAGTATCTCCTCCGGCACATTTTTATGTGGAGTAAAACGTCACTATAACGACAACTGACAAATGGTGGGCTAAATTATCACTATAGTGAATTATCGTAACTGAAAATTACTGTGTAGTATTTTTTTATGCAATGTTTTCATACACTCACTTCATGGGCACCGTGAATTTTCTGAATGCTGCTGCCCACACTAGAACTCTTTAAATTAACCATGAAATACAATTTAGCAAGTCCACAAGTTACCATAGTTCATTTAAAAGTGATTAAAATTAGAACAACGAATAATCACCGGCGACTTTTTTTTTGCCATACCTGATCACTGTGATCAGTAACACATGCAACAAAGACTGAAACATACTTCCATTATATTGCCCGAACCGTTTGATTGATAGGGCTTCTAAATCTGATCTCTGTGAATGCAGGCACTTTTCCGAGAACAGCAGCAGCCTTTATTTGTTATTGTTAGAAACATAAACAATACTGAAGGTTGAAGGCTATATATATATATATATATCCATCCTTCCGATCTCCCACTTCTAGCTGTTGTGGGATCAATACTTTTTCCACCCCTCTGTTTCCAAGACTGACACTTGCATGCAACAACACACTATCCGACCAATGTTGGGAGGGGAGCAAATATGTGGTACCTATGGAAGGGGAAGAAAGGGTTGCCTCTTATTACTATTCCTTCCTTTTATATTCATGGAAGAAGAAAAGTCTTTGATATTCCTGTGACCCATCTACACATGTTTGCAGACAAAAAGTAAGGAAGACTAATTTACTATCACAAGTGAGTACACACAAAGGCACTCTTTTTAATTAAGAATCCATACTTGTGTATTTTATATAGAAGGTGCATTCAAAAATTGTCGCTCTAATGAAAGTGTCGTTATGGCCTATATTTCTTATAGTATGGTTCTATTGTATTTTTGGCACTTATTTAGTTTAATACTTAAGTTCCATTTCATCAGCTAAGCATTAAGTAGTGCCCTTACTTACTAATGGGAAAACTCATAAATTGAGACTGTAGTACACGGTTTCATAATTGCATCTTTATGTACCTATCGTTAATATAATAGACTATTGGGAATGGATTTAAAGCAGGGCTGCCACCAGTCAAGCGGACTGGTGGCAGCCCTGCTTTAAAGCGGACTGTATATAAAATTCCTGTAAAATCCTTAGAATAAAAAAAATTGCAAATTACAGAAAAAAAGTAGATATGAAAGATGTTTACATATTTAATGCAGTTATTTTGGTTTGGAATGTAAAAACCATGTTAATTCTTTTCTCCACGCTCACTTATACTTTTGTTTATATGATTGTATCTGCGATAATTTTAGTTTCCTCACCATTGTGATATCAATGCCAAATGCAAAAAACAGTCACCAAATTTGGATTGCATGCGTAAAAACTGCAATTTGCAGCAAAGTTTCTTTTCAATAATAGCCTTGGCCTTTGCATGTGATCATACATCCAGGAACAGAAATATGTAGAAAACTGTATACCTGCGCCAGTGAATAATTAAGCAAAATATTTTGGACATACACTATTGAAGCAATGGTGTATGTCCCAAAATATTTTGCTTAACTATCCAACTCGGTTATAAGAATCTTTCAAACAAATGCATCAGTGAAACTGACACATCGATGTGGGCACTAGTGTCGCCACTTTGAGCAAAGTACTATAAAAAAAAAAGTAAAGGACTTTTAGTTTGGGTTTGGATTTGGATGCAGAATTTTAATATGCACTGCTGGTAAGCAATAATTTCAACAGGTATACAGTATGATATACTCTCATATTTCAGATTTATGGACACTCAAAGTGTCCCAGATTTGTCCACATGAACTGATACAACCACAGTTTGTCCCTTTAGCCTTCTTAAATGCAAAAATGTGTGTGAAATAGTCATCTAGCTTCTTTGTTGCACGAAAAGTAATGTTTACACATCTCTGAAAAAATAAAAGTTGCAGGTTCTATCATTAAACTCTAAATGTATTTGATAGCATCATGTGTTCTAAGCAGAATCATATCCAACTGTTTCGTGTTTACCTTTCCCATGTAGAAATGAGATTTTCGTATTAATGAAATGGAAAATTTTTTAACAGGCAGATATATAAACTTAAAAATTATACCAAGTCAGTGCAGATATGTTTATAAATGATGAATGAAAACCATAAAAAATTCACAGTAGTTTAGTGCTGCAAGTGGATGTGCAGGGAGCACGGGTAATTTTGAAATGTCTGTTATGGCAAAGTAAGGAAGTGTATTAGTGAAACATGCATTTGAATTGATGAATGTCTTACATTCAAAGTGCAGTAAACGCGGACTACTGGCTCAGTTCCACATAAAATTGTAGCCAGTGAAGCAAAGCCAAAGCTTAAGAGTCGGAGGGACTTGATCCAAAATACGTGATTTTCTCACCGGAGAGATACACTGTACATTGTGGTTGTTATGCCCATTTTGCACGCTGACTGTTGAGGATTAGTGTAGCACCAGCGAAGGGTATGGGACTGAAGTTTTCATCTTATCTCAATAAACATCAGCTTGTCTCCTTGCTGTTCCTGTATATCTGAGAATGCTAAAGAGATGTGCCTGGATCCCGCTTTCTGCGACAATTTTGATGTTTGCCAGTCTCAAGCTACAAATTAGCAGGTATAGTGTAAAATTGTTTTCAAATTCTTTGATATTTGTTCTGAAACATATGTTAATACCTGTACTAATTTACTGTGGGAAACGTTACGCAATATATACTTAAGAGAAACGTTCATTTTTCAATTTTTAATTCTTTACTGTAGATAATTACTTTTATTATAATATTAACTTAGTATAAATGATTTCTAGTTTAATTAGGAAACATTTTTATGGTTTGTATTTGAATAGCGTTATAAATTTTCTGTATTAGTAGGGTGTTTGGGAGTGGGCCAGAGGGATTTTGGAGAAAATCATGATAATATAACCGTATTAATTACACGATTAGTTCTGCAAAATCTATTCCATTTTCAGATTTGCTTGTCCACTAACAAATATCTTTATAATATATGCATTTGTTATTTCCAGCCATCAAACACAAGTTTCCGAAGTTTGACATTCATGTTCTGGTATAATCACTTTACTAAAAAAAATTTACTTTAAAATTGGAAATAGAAAAAAAGGGTGAGGGCAGATGCCAGCTTAACCCCCCTCTCCAAAAAAAAACCAAACAATTTTGTGTTCAAAAAAAGATGCCTAGATCCAAACTGGACAGTAAAACAAAAATATATGGCATTAATATATCCTTACTTTAAAAAAAGAACAGTGATTAATATTTAGGATGTATTTTTCCTTGCTGATTGGGACTACAAAGTTGTGGATCACAAGCACGTAATCAGCACAACTGCAGCTTTCAAGAAGCTAATTTCCAAAAATGTTTTACTGCATGGGAACTAAAGCTATTTGTTCATTTTTAATATTTGGTACTCGTACACTGGAGATGCACATTAAATCTGAATTTAGCTAGAGAGACTACTCATACTTGCTAAAGCAACAAATTTGGTTTTATCCCTTTTTATATTTGCAATGAGGAAGGTCACTAATGTTGTTTTTAGAACATAATTCTTATACAAAAATTTCCCACACAATAGTATTAATTCGCGATAATTGTTATGAAATAGTATGTCAGAAATGTGTGTGAGTTGTAGTTTATGTATTAGGCCTAGTGAGGAAAAACAAGCATATATATTTTTATGTATTTTTGTAACATACTCACATGTTCAAAAATTAAAAAGAATCACATTTAATCACTGTGTTCCAGATATTCAGATGCATCCCGAACATTACAAAATAGATTTTACATTTATTGTTATAAAAATTCTAGAGTTCACTTGTTCTTCGAGATTTTCACCATTAAATACCGCCTTTTTTAAATCTAAACTACTGGACACGCATTAAGACACTTGTACTACAATATAAAATAAAAAGAAAAATGTTCCAAACAAAATACTTTGTAGGAATACTGCATTTCGCGCACAAATTCAGCCCTGTCCACTGTGCGTGTACACAGATTCAAAGTTCGCGGGTGTTTACCACCTCAAGCCGTTAGGCTCACTGATGCTTCTGTTCACACGCTCGTCCATGTTTTTCGTATACAGCTGTCGGGTATTAGTCTCTATTGTATTTGATTGCCTTGTGAATGCTCACAGGGGTGCTCAGAAGTCTGATGTCCAGAGGCTTATAAAATTAAGACTAACCTACGTAGGTTAATAGGACGTAAACACACTTCATTATCAATACAGAGTAGTGTAAAGTAATATTAAAAGATCCAGGGGCCATATTCCCAATTTTCTGCTATAAGCCTTCAAACATCGGACTTTGTTCACATGTATGCTTCAGTCATTTTTTCAGAGGCATATAAAATAAAAAATAAGCTGCTTGTGTCATTTGCATTTTTCATTAATACAGTGTTTCTTATTATAGTGAGTGGGGAATTGACAATAATTTTTTACAGAGGAATAGCACGTGACATCTTTATTGTCCTAGGGACTGGACCACCACTAGTGGATAATTAGCCCTGCTGCTGCAAGCTGGATTAAAGCCCACAATTTTCTGAAGTTGAATCTCGTACATTACTGCATGACCTCAACCCCACCCCCTCCCCCTCAAACATTGTCTCTGTTAAGCATCATCTTTCACATGGAACTCTCTTCACATTTCCAGTAAAGCAAGGTGACTCAGCAGTAGCACAATACTTGCGTTTGGGCAGGCTCTATAGTTGGATTTCCAGTCTGACCATCCTGATTTTGGTTTTCTGTTATATCTGGCAAATGCTGAGATAGTTTCGTAACATAGACCATGGCTGATTCCTTTTTCTTTCTCTGCGCCTAACTGTCCAGACAACCAGTTCCATATCTTAACATCTCTGCTACCAGTGAAAAGTTAAGTCGTGTACATAAAAAATTTCTGCTTCACATGAATTTTCAATACTGAAGTAATTGCACTAGAATCTCTGTACAAAGTCTACCAAGGAACTTTCAGTTTTATACTTTATTCCGAAACACTTTTATACTTGTTAAGTATGAATTATTGTGACATCTGGCATGTATTAAAAATAGTTTAAAGTGAAAAGTGTGTTAAAGTGAAGTACTTCATGAGATTTTATTATATTATTGATGTCTTGTGTTTCATCTGGGACATGCAAGTAAATAATGCTGTGGTGCTGTAGCACACATTTATCATCAGCATTTATGTATGTTGCATGAATGTTGTATACCTGCTGTATGTTTGATTTATATTTATAAAAGTTGTTTGTTATTTTTATCAAGCTGATGTATTTTTAATTATGAATTTACAAAGTGTGCTGGTTGCATAGTGAAGATATTTTTATATTAATTTGTTAGATGGTAGATTTGGATTGTATTTCTGTACTCTTATACATCTAAATAAATGTTGTGTTTGATATTATGTATGTAGTCGTGTGTATAGTCAATTTATATCTGCATTATTTAAATTAAATAATTATTGTAATTTTTTTATACCAGTGAAAATACTATGGACTGTGGTTTCAAGTTTGTCAAGACCCTTTTTTTTTTTTCCCCCATTCCTAGTATAACAGTTGCTCAGCATTATTGTTTTTGTCAAAATATGTACAGTGTCATAGTAAAATTGTCCTTTCAGGTTATTTATTCTGTGCATTATTATTTATAGATATGACCACTGATAATTACTGATGAATTTTTATACAAAATATAAGTTGTATCTGTATGGTTCACTGTTAAACTATTATTATTCTGGGGTTTCAAGTTAACCAGATTTTAATTTGGCAAAATCAATTTTCTTTTGTTTTGCTATTTTTGTGCACAATACATGATTACTGTTTCATATTTTCATGAAAAATGGTATGCCATAATACAGCCATTAGATAGAAAAGTTCACGATGTACATCAAGTGCTAAAAGCACATCATCAAATGAATTTCAGTTGTTTACTGGTTAAGTTAGTTCTAATTGTTGATTTTTAGTTTGATTTTTACTTAGGTCACTTCACTTGAGCACATGCAAGTGTTGCACAAATAGAAAAATTACTGTCCTCAGTTATAAGGCTGTTCAAGTGGTCTAAAAAATCGTTGTGTTAGCAATTTCATTTTTAACAGTCTAGTGTGTTACATGCACATCCCAATAGCAGTCCTAACACATGGCATAGCGCGTGGACTAGCTACATAAGCTACCACGCCTCATTTTCCCGTACAGTCACCTAAGGACACTTTGCGAGGGAGGGTCTACGCTTTGGACTCCGCGCGCAAAACTAGCGCTACGTAGCATCATACAGCAACTGTCACCCTTGGTACTTTTTTAGTGGTAGCCTAGTCGGGTGCTTGTTAAGAAGGTTGGAGGCGGAGAGAAACTCATTGGACCGGTTTTGCTCGAGCCAGCCAGGGGTTTGTACTTTGCTGTGGGATGTTGGAGAATGATCCTAAAAGCTGTTTGGAGGGTGGAGAAGAGATAGTAGAGACAACCTGCTTACACCGTAATTCCCCCCCCCCCCCCCCCCATATCCCAGACAAAGAAAAGAAATAAACATTTCGTACTGTGAAGGAAAAATTAAGAACCGTTGAGGGTGTTGTATACTGTGATCATGCACGTGTGTTCATTTTGTATAGGCTAGTCTTAGGAAGTGACCACTTTCGAAAGCTCTTATTGGAATAGTAGCCAATAAATATGTTTTATTTTAGCACTAGATGTTAACTTCCAAGTGCGGTGGAATATAGACATTTTATCACTTACATGACAATATTTATTTAAAAAGGTTGTTAAAAGGATAAAAAATGGCTGAAAGGAAAAAAGTAATTAGGCTCTCAAAAGTGCTCACTTTACCATGACCAGTGTATGCTGTATTGGTTTGCACAACTTAAAATTAATTACGCAAGTAGTCTAAATAAAATTGTTGACGCACAAGGCATGACTTTCCTCGATGTTAAGTCAAACTAAAACAAATAACATCAAAATTATAAAGTTTAAATTGATCACACTTTCTGGAAGCAGTAGCAAGCCATCAGTACAAAATCTAAAAATTTCGCTGAAAGTGAAGATAGTTGAAGTTGCGAATCATTAAATATTCTGCAATACAAAATAACGTTTTCTAACATGGATAAAACCCGATACTAGATACTGAGGAATTCAAATGAAATTTATATACTTGGCAGTTAAATAAGTGGGTGCTTTGAAGTCATGCTGACTAAGGTGTCATACTTGCGTGAAAAAGAGTTTGAACTGAAAGGTTTGAACCATCTGAACTGTATACGCTGTTGAAGTAGTCTGCAATAAATTAATGTTCGTATGTGCCGCCATCTAGGATGCAAACAACTCGTTGCTAGGCAGTTGCTATGGAAGAAGTACACCAAAATGGCTATTGCAGTATTTACTCATGTATAGCATGCACCATGATTTTTGTAACAAGGTCCAAGGGGAAAAATTTTTTAATGAAATTTCACAAAAAATTTGTAGCGCCCTGTTAGTATAGAACAAATTATTCTTTGTTACATTAATGTGTGGGGATTGTGGTATGTTTGGAAAATACTTTTATTAGATAACTTTGGTGAAAAAATCCGGAAACTTTATTGTTCTCTTTTCTCCTTTTAACAGTGACCAGCTCTTTTTTTTTGTCTTTTTTTTTTCTTTTTTTTTTTTTTTTTTTTTTTTTTCCGGTGCTAGAATGTCACACTACCCTTCTCTAAAATCAGTCTTTCCTCTGCCCTTCCCCCTTCCCCTTTATTCCTGTACATGGCATGGGAAAGTGGAATTATCAACCTGCAGCATCTGGGTGTTATTACAAGGGGGTGGGGGACCGTAAACACACGGCAGCTTAGGTTTTGTTGTGTGACAAGATGCCATTAGTTGGGAGGGGGGAGTGGTGTTGTTTCAACCTAGACGTAATTGAAGGGTTGCTGGGAGAAAAAGAGAAAGAAGGGAGAAGAGCGTTGTAAGAGCGAGAGATGAGACGACACAGTCCCGCCACTTCCCTCAACAGCGTGCCCCCAGAAATGTTTTCCTTTATTTTGGGGGGGAAAGGGTGCGCTATACACGATTAAATACAGTATTCTATTTGCATTGTTTGATTTGTATGTCCAAGCATAAATCTGTAATTATATGCTGTTCATGATAAAGTGAGCACTTTTGAAAACCCTGCTAAAGTTCTACTTTCTTACCCATTATGTATCCTTCCGCCACATGTAAACAAACATTGCCAAGTGATTGCCACGTGTTAAAATCAATGTTTACTTTTCAGGACTGGCTAAATGTTTTAAGACCTTAAGTGATCAGTATTTATAACTAATTACATAATAACTGTATTACACAATACCCATGAAGTGTGTAAAGTAATGTATTGTATATACAATATATGTAAAACATGTAACATATATGATGTATATAACACATGAAATATACATATATATAATATATATCATGTAAAATATACAATAGAAAAATATGTAACATATGTAATCGTTTGGGTCATGTCAAAGCTCCGATAGACAAAAACTTTCAAACAAACTATTGAAAAATGAATGCCATAGCGATGAAGTCATGGAAACCGTGAAACAGCAAACATTAAATTTGGGCGGTGAACAAGGACCAACACGGCACGTTAAAAAAAGGACACAGTAACGCGACACCATAGTTAAGCCGAAAAATGATTTGGAAGGGCAGTCAAATCCAGATTTTGAAATAGACTAGCACTACTTCACACCCAAGGTACAACACCACTTGTCACACAAATTACCAAACATTTAAAAACTTTACCGCAATCTTAACGTTTCCCATGATTCACAGTTTTCTTAGTTCCCCATCTCTCTGTAGCGTGACTAGTAAAACGTCAGCTCGAAAACATGGTAGCTGTGTTTAGCCTCGGCTAACCGAAGTGAAGTGCAACTAAGCCATCAGGAAAAAACATATATCCTGCAGGTATAAGGTAGCGGCGTAACGTAGCAGACGTCTGAAGCATATAAAGTAGACATAGCGAGGCTGTGCAAGGCCTTAAATAAAAAAAATAACGATGCACAAAGGGGAAGTAGAGAGGCAGAAATGTGAGGAAAGGCGAGCAGATCTGGGCAGAGAAAAGAGTACACCACTGCACAGAAGTAGATGGTGCTAATAAACATAACATGACAGTGCTAATGTGGCAGTATATAAAATATGTATTATATAAAATATGTGCATGTATATGTACATTTTTATAATAGTTTTATATGCACCTTTATAATTGGAGATAAATATATTTTAGCATAGGTCTATTAAATATGTATGAAATAAAAATTATATACACTAAAAATATAAACATATCCACAAATGCATTTGTGTATATGTACATTTTTTTACACCATTACTTTGTGTTCGTACTCTTATGAGACCCTCCAAAAATGTACTGAACATTTATACTGTGAATTGAAGTGATAACAGAAGGGTGTAACTGGCATCACCTTCATTTGTACAAAATAATTCTAAAAATAATATATATTATTTATAGCTAAGTGAAATGCCAATTTGGTGATGGCCACATTTCCGGTATCTCTTGTGGCCCAAATAGGTGCAACATTTCCTTTTTTGCCAAACCCACACAAACCTCAAGAAACAAATTTTTCAGGTAAAGTACATGGACTCTCATCAATGTTGTGGTTCCTTCGTTGCAATGACTGCAGCAAAACTGAAAATTTAAATGAGAAAAGTGTTTAAAGAAAATTACTATACTTACAAAAAATGGTTCATGCGCATGCAAATGAATTTGAAAGAACTCTTATTATTAATGTAAAACCAATCCATATCCACAAATGACAGAAAAATGATAATGTAAAGGACAAATTATAAAAGTAATACTTACAGGCAAGTTACTTTTATCTAGTGTGTTTTTTTGACTTCATTCCTCGGGAAGATATTTTTCTTTTATTTATTTCTGGATAATCACAACCACAGAAGTTTTGTAATGTTTTTAGGTTACGTTTGTAGTAAAAATTGAAACGTAAATAATTTATCATTTAAAAAATGTCTCAGGTCAATTGAAAAAATTTATTTTTTTTTTACAAAACCTGCTACCAACTCTATAAACAGACCTTAATTTCTTTGGTACAAATATAGCAACATAAACAATTATTATCATTATATAAATTGTAGCCAAGCCACTGTGTTTTTGTGTTTAGTTTGTGCTTATCGCTATATCTGTGAATGTGTTAGATATGTCAATTGTATCCCGGCCCTTATTGAAAGCTAGCTCATACAGCTTTTTTTAGAAATACTTAATTTATCACTTACACTGCGTAATGTAATCTAATCTTTAAAAACCATGCATTCGCAAGTAAACAGGAGCTCTGGGAGTCTTGGGGTGTTGACTATGTCGTGTAATTTGCAGTCACATTAAATTTCAATGCCTACAATATTTTTGCGGCCAACGTGGCAATATAACAAACAATTAGGCCTACTCAAGAATGCATACTATTTTCGTTGATATTTCTCAAAAGATAGCAAGTTGTCTTGTTGAACATCCATTATGAAATTTAAACATGAAATTATTCTCTATCTGTAGACAATTAATTGTAAATACTTTCTCATTCACCAAATAAAACAATACTTGCATCAAGAATGAATGTCAGCAACAAGCATAGCTATAGGTCTATTGTTAACAAAACCAGCTTCGAATTTTGTAGTTTATAATGTTGGAACACCTTTGGTGTAGCATCAAACTGTGACATTTGTGTTATGTTAACAATAGTAAAACTTAACTCTGTGGGGTTAGGCCTACATTACAATTTTACACAGTGATATTAAAACATGTCAAATTAATGTATAATTGACAGTCACATTTGCACTTGTTACCGAGGCAGGTTTAAGAAAGGTTACATGGCTGGGCGTAAATAGATACGTACAGATGTTTTGAGGGTAGGCCTTCATTACAAAACAACACAGTGAAATAAATAACGTATAATTATTGACAGCAAAATTTGCACTTATTATCGAGACAGATTTAAAAGAAAGGTCGAACAGATGGGCGTAGGTACATAAGTACACATAATTTTTTTATATTATTTATCAAACTTAGGATATAACATGTACTTCGTGTGTGTGTGTCTCTATCTCTCTCTCTATCTCTCTCTCACACACACACACACACATATATATATATTTAACTTTCCATTTATAATATCATGTTTCCAACTGTTGATTCCTACTTGTTCTTTTTCACCGATTTACTTCAATAACGTACTACGGATAAACAGGGGAAACATGTCGTAAAAACACATTTACACTTACCTCCGGGCAGTTGCAGTGTTGAAATTTTCATTATTTCTAAGCTCGTTCAATGACCTTGCACGGCTTCATTTCTCCTCAACGAATTACAGAATAAATATTTTCGGCGGGATTTATAATGCCTTCCTGATGCTGACTATTCGTACGTAGTTTGCTGGAACTCATGAGTTTACACAAAATCAATACAACACAATTAAACACTATACGACCTATAATAAAACAATGATTGCAGATAAGCTGAAAAATAAATGAGAAGTATTGAACCACAACTACTTCCAGCTTCCAAATTTGTAGCTTGCCTCACAACCACTCCACACAAGCAAAGCCAAACAACAAGCATGAAGGAACCACAACAACAGGCCATTGGTCTTGACAGTTGTGCCGATCACGTGACACGATATAACTGTTCAAGTTATAGTAAATACATTATCTTTACGCCAATAATTACTTTAATAAACTGTATAAAATACACTTCAAACAACTTAAGTAGCCATAAATTTTCTAGAGTGCTCACTTTAACGTGAATTGCCTTTACTTGTGGTGCTTTAATGACACATATTTTAATGATTTGTTGCATTTTTTCCCTGAGAATTTAATTTAACCCCTAAGCTGCAGTCTCAGATTAGTGTACCTATCTTGTACTTACGAGGGTTACAATGTGAAAATGTCGGAGGACCACATTATTGTCAGTAAAATTACTGCACTTCTTTGCTATTATGCAGTAGCTGTAGGTATTAACAAGTATTTTTCTAGTTGAGTTATTCAATTTGTATATAAAATACAAATTTATTTGCCCCATTGCCACCAAACTCGTAAAGGTTTTTACTGTACCTAAAAAAATTAACAGTAACTAAGAACTTACCATATCCCTAAAAAGAAATGTATAAAGTAACAAAATTTCTGTTTAATTAATACTACCTTAATTTCCTGAAATGTGTTGTTTAACCACATTAATTTCATGAAGACCTAACCTAACTTCATGACAGGTGAATCTTAAGGGGTTGGGTGTGCTGATGTACTATCACATATTGCACAAAGCACAATAAGAACTAACAGGAGTAAGATACCGTATTTAAATTGTCTTAAAATAAGATTTAATTCTGCGAGTCCTTATTGTCTGTATTCCGATGCACGACAGCACATCTGCTCAGACGTCCTTTGTAATTCACCTGTAGTGAAATTATATTTAATTTGGTTAGGTCTTATTAGATATAATGCAGTTAAATGACAGTTTCATTTCACATTTATTCCTGTTATTCATTAGTATTCTTTTTCCGAAATTTGATGAAGAGCATCGATGCACACATCCCCTGTAATTCACCTATAATAAAATTAGGATTAGCTTGGTTGATCTTCTGCATTTCACACAGCTAGGCAGGTGGCAGCAGTATGCAAGTCCTTCAATTTCCACGCTAACATGCAATATGAATATGCAAAACAGTGGATGTGACTATTGCAGCCCCCTATAGATCCGCCCACACATCATTAGGTTATTTATTATTACGCATATTAATCTACTATCCAGCCCTACACAACATACATTTGTGTTAGGACTATTGACTTCAAGAATTATATTACACAAATTGCCATTGCAACAAATATATTAATGTTTTATAAAATCAGCTGATTGAACTTTTCACACATTTCCTCTCGACTAGAATTTTTTTATTCGTCTTAAGTTATGCCACTTTCCTGTTGACGGTATAAGGCATGTTCAACTGTAGCTTGTGTTGTATCATCATTCTATGACAGACATTAAACATTAGTAACCACAGAATATAATCTATAGCGTATCTTAATTTCGACTTCTCTGGGGACGAAAACAAACAATGTTGTTCTGTTTCTTTCAATAGTAGTTGGACCAGTCTCTTTCAGGCCTTCTTTAAAGTGGTGGCAGCTACAAATACGCGAGCCTTCGTTTGGATCCGTATCTTGTCTCTCACAAAAATTAACTTTATGCTGAGAATGGTAATTACAAGGGCTTCATACTAATAGTTTAGTCCACTACTAATAATATGCTTGGTAGCCTACATAGCATATTTATTACGTGCATTAACCTGTTACATTTAGTTTTCCTAACTCCAATTTAAATAATAATAACATGGGTATATTTCAGTTAACCATATTTATGATATTTAAAAAATATGTTTTTTTTGTGTCTTTTATAAGGAGTTTTACTATTGCACTTGAAATATCATTACTTCAAAGAATTTAAAGTACGTACCGGCACATACGAATGCACATCGATAATGTTCAACCTTGTCTTTCGCGAAACGAAAGAACTTTCATGCCTCTCTAACATTATTGTAATTGCAACCAAATGCAAAACAATTTACAGTTGCTCCTTCGTGATTACTATTATGCAGATATATATATATATAAACACAGTGAGTGAGTGAGTGCGCGTGCGAGAAACCGCTTCCAAAACTTATCTGCTGAGATTCATACACAATGTGCAAATGATTCCAAAGTGAAGTATTACGTTTAAACTACAAATTAAATGTAAATACAAGTTATGCCAGTACAAATTATGTAACACCTCAAAACTACCACATTTATCTGTCACTGTTATTTCAGTTAATTTTTGCACTATTCGTAATCACATAATATTATATAATAATTTATCTGATGTTATTTGTGGCAGCTACTTTTTATTTACTTCTGATCAAATTTTTATTGTTAATTGAAAGATGTTATAACCTCAGGAGTGTACAGTACACGCCCGCTTAATCATGCTTCGCTTAACCGGTTTTCGGCTTATCCGTACGGTGGTCAGGCGATGCTGTAAAGTGTGTCGTTTAACAAGCAGCGGTAAGTTACATCTATTGTTGTGCCACGTGAGCTGATGTTTATCCTTTTAAACTGTCAGCCTCTCGCAGACCTGCGTGAGACATCCATTGAAGCGCGTCGGACTCTGACTTATCACATGCCGTGTCCTAAATGGCAGGATTTTGTTGACAATGATCACATAACCCTATTTTGTATACAAAAATGGTGACTTTTTGGTAATTGGGTATTTCGTATTTTGTATCTAGCAGTGGATATTAGCAAAAATACAAAATGAAAATGTGCATGAATGTTTTTATAAAATAAATAATTGTTCATAAAATACACTAGGCATGTTTTAAAATGCAGGTAACTGTTGTGCTTTGTTTGTATATTCCGTAACAAACTTTTTTGAAGTCGTCACATAACATTATTTTCTTATTTATTAACATATGCGCAGGATTCCAGTGATGATTGTAGAAATTTTTTTCACTGTTAATGTTAAAATATATCGCCACGAGTGCTAAACAAATGACTGTCGACAACTCCTGAAGTGAAAATTCTGAAATGACAAATTACAAAATAACGAATTCGCCATTTCAGTTTCGGACACGGCCTCGGTTAACACACACCACCCCACCCCCAACCCAAAAAAAAAACACGTACGAACAAAACACGTCTTACCAGTTTATCGCTCGCCATCCCAGGTCTTTGTTCACTCATTTTCGCAATGTCAATAAAGCGTAAAAGGGCAGTTTAAACTAGCGCAGAAAAGTTAGAAATAATAAAACAATATCAGCATGGTATGTTACAAACAAAAACATAATTTCCGGTGCCAAACAAAATAAAATTGAAGCCTTTTTCAAGAAAGGCACGTTTTGCCTTTTCTTACTTTTTTTTTTTTTTTTTTTTTTTTTTTTTTTCTCATATCAAGTGGTAAAATTTCACCAAAAAACTAAACATTTTAGAGATTTAAACTTTTGTGTGTGTTTGTAAGTCAAAAAAATTTTGATAATCTTTTGTATTGTAAGGGTTTTTTTTATGGGGATTGTACAGTATTGTTTTAAGACCAGGTTGCCTCATTTAAAGTGGGTCCCATTGGCCAGTAGAGGCTGTCGTCTTGCGCATAACTGGCCCCTTTCCATAACTATGTTGCATATGGGCTCCGATACTAGGACTTGACAGTAGCCCTGACACTTCATTGCCCATATGCTCTCCCAAAAGATTGGTAACCAGTTTTGCATCAGTGTAGGGAGATTATCAGTTAGTCTTGGGCACTCCCACCGTGTGGGCAGCATAACGTCTGTGCATCTTACGCCCTTTCAAAGGCCGGTTTGTGCTGTGCTGATCCTACAACCAGCCAAATTGAGGGGATTTAGTCATTCTGTTACAGTCACTATTAAATTACCGGGCATTTGTCACATAGTGCCCCATGCTTTATGGACAGCCTTACATCCATTGCAGGCGCGGTGCACAGCTCTCCCTTCTTTCCAGTACCTTCAACCAGAGTAGGAACTATTCTAACCCTAAGGCCATCATAGCTCCTGTGGGGTGCTCGAGGGATACCCCCCTCACACCTTACATCCTTTTGAGGCCAGCCCTCTGGCATCCAGCGTTTAGTGTTTAGCACCTTAAGAGATTCATTCTCATTGCAGCCAACCTAAGAGTGCAGTAAACACGTTATAAGAATAAGATTCGAGATGGTTTCTCATAGTCACCAATCTACGAATGCAGTAAAGACATAGGAAGAAGAAAAACTGTTGCGGAATGTAAACAATACTATCGATAGCACCAATTATTGATTATCTGTGTTGTTGTTTTGCATTCACATCGAATTTAAAAATGATGCAAGCAATCTTTGGCAAATGTACCGATGATGAGAATTGCGGTGAAATGTTAATAACAGGAACGAATCATTGGAAATCCACTGTATTTCATAGTTAAAAGATTGTTCAGAATATATTTTGACTTTTGGGCAGAATATCTGATCGATGCATGGGAGAAATTTGTTTTAATAGTCGAAGGATTTTTTTATCATTGTTATATGGGATAGTTTTCAGGACCGTCCAAAAAAAAACAGGTGATGCATGGAGCGTCTGTGCGCATTGGACATGCGCGCTCTACATTTCGACTTTGCCCCATCTTTGAGTTTCCACACTCATACGGGCATACCACACCGCGGCAATTCAATTAATCAGGTGCCTGCAGGATCACTCCCAGCCTAGTGAGAGATTACAGACACGTGGTGAAATTAAAAATTGTGTCCACTCGAAGCCACCATATGGTTGCCTATTTCCCACCCAAGAAATTGTATTCAACGAGCCATCAACACACCGCTAGCAGAGAAGCTAGTTCCAAGGGTTGCAGCAGGAGGGCAGCACCCAGTCTACAAGGTCGCCACAGCTGCCAGAGCCTCGTGGAGAGGCAATAGATATGTCAACACTGCATAGTATAGTAGCCCTTGAAACATGGTACCTGGCATTGTCATCCTGGAAGTAACACAGGTCCATTCTGTATAAACGCCACAATGTTGGGAGCATTTCATTATCCAGAATGTTACAATAGGCCTCTGTGATCATGCTACCACGGACAAACACCAGCAATCCTATGCCGAAGGCCGTGAAACAGCCCCACACCATCACTCCACCACCGCCAAATTTCCTAGTTGGCACTATACACTCCGGCAGAAGCCGTTCCCCGGGTAGACACCACAGCTATACACGTCCATCGGACCGGAATAATGTAAACCTCGACTCATCTCTCCACAGAACCAATTTCCACTGCTCCAATGTCCAGTTGCGATGGTCAGAACACCACCTGAGTCGCCGAGCTTTATTGCTTGTTGTGATTTGGGGCTTATGTGCAGTTGCTGTTCCGAAATATCCAAGTTGGTGGGCCTCTGTACACAATGTTCCAATGGAAACGGATACTCCTGTCGGATGGTAGCCATGGGTTGTGCCCTAATTTTGACAATTTCACGTTTCAGGGGTCTGTGATTTCTGTTGGTCAAGATTGGAGGTCGCCCAGAACGTGCAGCATTGGCACAATGCCCATCAACCTTCCACTTATGCAGGATGAATGTGACAGTTGATTTGGACCTGTTTACCTTCCGTGCAATTGCCTGGCTAGACAGCCCACTGAGATGGCAACCCACAATCATGCCCTTATTGAAGTCCGATAGCTCTGTACCTCGTGCCATCTCCTTGTCAATTGGTTCTATACCGACCTGCAGCATATGGCAGCCACACCAGTTAAATGACGTACTGAATGACCTATCTTCAGGGGTACCCAATTACTTTTTGGTCGATAGTGTATATTACTGTGTTAGTTACAGTTATAATTTTACACACAACTTTTAACAGGGTTTGAAGCCAGCATAAGCCAAAAGTGATTATTACATGATATTAAGTGTGTTGACCAATGGAAAATGATTACTAAATATTGTGTTTGATACAGTATATACTTTTTTTCTAGATTTTTGGTTTCATTATATCACAGGTGTGTTTCTTTGGTTCTTTATATCTGTTTCCGTATGCCGCTGGCCCTAATTCAGCATGTGTGGTGAAAAATTTGGTTGACCATGAAGCAGCTGGAAATGTTTGAGCACAATGTAACAAATAAGTACTCACTTTTTGTTTTGTTTTGTTTTAACTGTACCTTTTGAGTGTTAGTGAGTATGCAGGAGTTTTTAGGATAGAATAGAGGAGAGTTAGGCAGCAGAGTAGATGTTCAGTTCTTTTGGTCCTAACTCTGCAGGTATAATTAAAGTAACTTACATCCCGGGTGAGCTTATTTTTTCTCAAGACCTTGTTTTGTTTGGCTCAGCACAACTAGAACATGCTACAATTATTTTTTTTTTTTTCAAATTCCATTCTCATAACTTTTTTTATGGATTGCATTCTGGATATTTCAACCAAACGTAAGTTTACCTCTTTTTTTTTTTTTTTTTTTTTTTTTTTTTAATATAAAAACTGCAAATATGCTATTTGTACTTCTAAGGTCATTGTAAGTCTGGTTTCACAGTAATAAAATGTAGCAATTGTTTTTAAAACATTGGGAGTGTATCATAATTATAGGTATTAGTTTATTCCCTTATGGCTTATTATTACTTTAACTACACCTTGATGCAGTTCAGACTAGTCACAGTTACATTGGTGAGCACTGCTCTGGTTCTCAGTTACGTAGGCTGAGTGGTTTGTCTACTGGAGACAAATACTGGTCAGGTTGGCTGTCGACTAGGTACAAAGTCGGCTACGGTCAGCACTGCAATATGTCTGGGTACTACCTTAGCACTTGAAGATAGGACGGACTTACCAGGGCACTCACTTGCCAATTTCCTGGGTTCTGCCGTAGGCGCAGGTCGGCCGGGGCCAGCTGTCACCTGGGTACTGTGGGCTGACAAGATGCCGTACAGAGAGGCAAGTTATCTCTGGCTCCAGGTGGCGGCTGTACTGCTTCCAATGAACGAGTTAGCTATGCCCAACCTGGTGTCACTCCCAGTGACCAAGGCATGTACTGCAGAATGTGGCTCTGTGCCACGTCTGGTGTGCAAGGGGAAATAAACTGGGGTGCTGACTGGATAGGAATGCCTCTCAAGGTGACGGGCAGACTGAGCACCTTCCCATGGGGTGTCTCCACCAAATGTCGATGGTTGGTTGGTGCCCACTCGCTTAGCATTAAATAACTCCTCCTTCTTTCTCCCTTCAAGTACCGTGGCTTATCCCAAACAGCATAGAAGAGGTATTGACACTTAACTTACTTTCCATCTGTGCAAGCACAGTAAAACCCCTCTATTACCACCCAATCCCGAGGAACCGTGAAATGTTTGGGTCGAAAAAGTAGAAAATTTGAGGCACGTCTAAAAATAGATACAGTAATCCCTTGCCAACTGCAGCATCTTGAACCGCAGTGTCAGGTATGTGCGGATTTGTTTTGTAGACCTTTTCTTCAACCGTGTTACTAGTTTCTATTCACGGTTTTAGTCTATGGGAAAATAGCTCTTACTGATGTTAGTGGCCCAGCAATTCTCAAGCTACCATCATGTGACATTTGTTGTCTCAAGCAGCGTGAAGCAATAAATCACTTGATGCCAGAAGGGGACACTGGTATAGTGTCCGATGAAGCACAGATGTAGGGAAGGGGTAGATGCAGGCCGGGTCAGTAAGGATTCTTTGTTCTAGTCACATGCCATATGCTACTTGTTTATGGTGGGCAATTGATTTTTTTCTTGTGAAGTCAATTTTATATGTAAAGTGAATAAAAATAAGTGTGTGCAAATAAAATGTGTTTTTATGTTACCGGTACCATATTATGGCGAGTGAGGCCATGTGCGTGTATAGGCAACATCGAAAGTTTTTTATGAAGAATTTGGGATGATTGTTTCAAGTAGACCGCACTAAATATTTATATTCCCGTAAGCATTGCCGGGTCTCATTGTGCCAGTGCAGAGGCCAACACGCCACCTACATTTTGTATCAATTTAACACATTGGCGTAAATTGCCTCTATCAGCATGTTTTCCCAACATCGGGCCACACTTAGGAAGTGAACCGGCCCTGTGATGACGGCAGTGGCGGCGGCTGTCACCCGCCATCTTGTAGCGACCGACCAACAGCTGCCAATCCCGAGGATCTAGGGCCGAGCTTCAGCAGCAAACCGCCACGCCCGCGTCTGGCTGTGCTGCAGAAGATCTAGGCGCTCGCCCAGCTACGTACATGGCCAGATCAAAGCGAGAGTACGACGCGCACACACAAGTTGCGCAATGCCACCTAAACATTTTAATCGTTACGTGCCTCATAGCAATGTATGACCCACGAGATCTGCGTAATAGATAGCAATGAATTTATATCTTAATAATACATAGTCTAATCTTTACACACACTTTCAATGGCCTTCTTTTTACGACAAGGGATGGTCCAATATGCCTTTCTTGGATATCAAATTAATCAGGAGATATCCAGCTAATAAAATATACATATTTACATTTAATTTAAATAGTGGTTTTTTTATGCGCTAGAGACGATTGAATGTGAACTTCATGCTAAAAATGGCAAGTTTGTTGACATAGTGTTTAGGGGTGGGTCAAAATCCGCCCAAAATTTCCCAAATTTCTTATTTCCCCCCCCCCCCCCCCCTCACTATTGCGACCCTATTCTTGGGAACCGTGAGGGATCGTAATAGAGAGGTTCTACTGCATACAGCCCAACAGCAGTTTGACGGCGCAAACCTTGTGCTCCTACGGCTCCATGCATTGATGCAAAAACCTAGAGCAGTAGGTCGTGTGGGCCATCTTCCTACTACTGTCAGGGTGAGTTTCAGCAACAGTCGGGCACTCCAGTCCCAGGCAAATACCCCTGCCAGCATTGTTTGTGCTATGGTCAGCGATACAACCTGAGGTGGCTGTCCTGTTCCTGATGGAGGTGTTCCTAGTGGTTGGGGCTCTACCTTTCTGTACACCTGGGTGCAAAGAACGGGGATCTGTAGTCCTACACTATGGTTCGTACAGTTATTACACCCGGTCTCTTGCTTGCTCCATCTAGAAGTAGAGTTCCTAGTATCGGGCAGGATTTACCTCTAAACAAACTTATTCTTAGGAGTAAATAGAGTAAGAACAGAAGTAAACTATGCTTAATAGGTGGAGGTTACCTGCTCCTAGACTAAACAAGTATAGAATGAACTTGACCTAATAACGGGGGCCACTACCAGAAGAGCAGTGGTTGTAGTTGCCACTTACCAGCAGAAGTGTGGAGTATAGCAGCCACTGGTGGTCGTTGAACTGGAAGCACTTGGAAAGGACTGTAAGGACCTATGGTCAATAGAAAGCCCCAGCACAGAAGTGTTGAGGCGAACTACTGGAGAACACAACTCGCGTTTTCAGCCACGCAATTCCTTATATTGTGCACTCTGCCGGCCCATGCCTGGTCTGGAGTGGGAGGCGTGACGTCGCTCTGCGACATCTGCCTTGGTGCGAGTAGGGTGGGAGAACTATCCTTGCGCTCAGCTAATGGCCTTGGGCGCTCTGCCTTCCTTGGGCGATACTCTGTATGCTGGTGCGTCTGGGAGACTCGCATGTTCCACTGCAGCTTGGTTCACATGCTAGAACTGCCCACTAGGGTTGCAGCAATCCTGTGCACACTCGTGACTAACGTGCTGGGTTTGACCCTTCCTCGGGATATGTAGAAACCATGAATAGTATGAGGAAGTTGAGTCTGGTACATCAGGAAAATACCACGCGTTTGTAACTGTCCTTTCCATGGGAAACAATCTGTAGCCATCTTTGGTTGTGGTTCCTGGTAGATGTATCACGTTAGGAAGAGTCGTAGTCGTGTTTGGTATGGTCATATAAGCGGCACGTGTGAGGGAAAAATATTTAAACCTGAATTCAAGACTACCCCTGTGAAGTGTTGAAAAAATTATTTAGGTTGAATTATTTTTGCATGAATTTACAACAAACCTTTCAAGAAGAAATGCTACTTTATGAATAATATGATATAGTTGATTAACTTTTAAAGAAAAGCTTATTACAATGAAATAGGCGTGTCTAACTTGGCTTGGTGGCAGCCTTCTTCTTACACTGTAAAATTTTTGTGGGTGTTATATACGTTTTCGTGACTTGAGCCATTTTGCTTCCCAGCAAAGCGCTTCCTTTCTATGGCCCAGCGCCATTGACCTTTGTAAAATTTTGAAGTTTTGAATTGAAGGCGATTCCCGAGTTGTAGACAACCCCTCATTTTTTCTATTCCTTTTCTGTCAAAAAATCTCGTCTTCCTTTCAGGTAAACACGGTATATAGTTTATTTAAGGGCTGTACAGGACGTCTGGTTCTTACCTCTGCATGTTAGCAATGGTTTAACTGTAAGTGATAATTCTATGCAATACATAGTTCAACTCCTCACACCTTACCAAAGGTCTGTAGGTATCAGTCTCTTAAAGGGGTTTATTTTTGAGGGCCGAGCATGAATATATTTATTTATTTATTTATTATTAAAGGTATGAGGTAAGGTTTGTATCTACCCTATTAGTGTTTGTTTTGGCTTATACATATTGGTAGGGCTTAAGCCCATGTTTAACAATAGGGAGTGGTGGTGTTTAGTTGCCCCCTCCTTTCCATTGCCCACTATCCAACGGTTTTAAAACTCTAGCTACAAGGTGGAGGTAAATCAATTAATGGGTGGATATAGTCTGATATTTACAATGTAACTAAGCCATGTAGAAAAAATAAATGATGAAATAGACCCATTTAAAACTGGCGTGTGACACATTTCCGAATCTATAATGCGCACTCTACTAAACGACTTTGCTCCATCTTGAGTGCAATGTTCAACCCCATTGGCAAGACATTAACTATAACAGTACTGAAGAGGTGATAAATGTGCCTACAGGTACCACATGATGCAATGTCAGACGAGACTACAGATACGTGATCTTAGCTTGTACTGTTCGCCCAGAAAACCCAAGAAGCAGTTACGTCAACACCCCTTTCGCAAGATTGTACTGTTGGCTGAGCCACCGCTCCCTCCACCCAGGCCAAGCCAGTTCTAGAGCATGGTGAGGGAGGGCACCACCCAAAGGGATGATAGCGCTGCCTCAGCACCCGTGAATTTTCAACCCCTGCGGCAGAGGCTAACACTGCCCGCACCCCTCGCCACAAACCCCTATGAGAGATAAGTATAAAAGGTCTGGCATAACCAGAAATCTTCAGTCTCTGCACCTCCACCACTCGCAAGGGCCGGAGGTGGCCATTCAGGTGCGTGACCACTATTAGGTCTGCAGATCCCACCGTTCGTGAGGGCCGGGATCTCTACCAGTAGAAGACATCACGGACCAGAAGCTTCAACACTTCATCAGCAATCACTGACCCTCCACTGCTTCTGGGAGACTGGAACCTCCAGAGGATCCCAAAGACGTTGCTCCATATTCCTTACCACCCCCTGGTGTCAAATCCAGAAGAACCCTTTGGTAACAGGTCACGTTGAACACGTCCCTACCGACCTCCACCATACTCTCCAGACTGTGAGGTACCATTGACATTACCCTTCAGGTAATTGTCTACCCCCATTTGTTCCTTCAGAACAACCCTTACGTTAGTCGGGGAATAGTTAAATATTATTTTATCTAACACCAAGTAACGCCTATTCCACTAACGAATGCCGTATTGTTGCGCAGTGCGCCTGCGTACTCTATGGGCGACTTCGCCTCATCAACAAGTGTTAAAAAGAGGGAAAGTCGAAACAGTGGCATACGACATTCCAGTGCCGACAGTTAGTTCCATGCGCTTGGACAACCACGGAACACGCATAATTAGCAAGAATGATTATGAAATTGTACTGCCCACCTGAATTCCAACATGCTGTCGCCACCTCCTCAACTCAAGATTGTTTTACCCAACAAATCGCAGACCAGTCAGCTTGGATAAATAAGTTGGAAAGATACCCACAAGATCGCAGCACCCCCGCCCAGTGTTGTCACAGATGCCGAGCCTCGGGAAGAGGAGGTAAAACTGTTGTCAGCCCCCCCCCCTCCCCCCACCCCCCTCCGTCCGTCCTCTGCACCTACTACCCCAGTCATCCCTGACTCCACGGCATCAGGCCGTCGCGAGTTCTAGGTACCCTCAGAAACCATCGCTGTAAAGTGCGATAGAGAGTTTCAGATGTTTGCTTGGAAGTTATATTCCAACCAAGGTTTGCCTTTACCTGGATTAACGTAATTTGAAAATACACATTTTTTAGGCTCGTATTAATCTGTCTTTCTCAATATCTCCCTAAAAGCGTAAATAAATCACTAAAAACAAAAAAATTATAAATTTTTGTAACTTTATTAATTTTTATTTTAGTACACTCACGAGCAACCAAATCTACTCTGGTCCAAACATGAATCCGATCAAACATGTATGGAACAAAATTAAACTAACGGTACGGGCCAAAAACCAGTTTCTTGGACTATCGCCAAGTTCATAACAGCGTTGTTAGAGGAGTGGGACGGAATTCCCTAAAATGTTGATTAGATAGATAAAAAATGTATTACAAGCTGCCATCAGTATTGTTTCAATAAATTGTCTTTATTGTGCAATTGTGTGTTTCATTTGAACAATACGTGACCATAGTTACTTTACTTAAATTCCCAATTGTCCTACATTTTGACGTAAATGGCATTATTGCAAAAAGTACTGAAGTTAGTTTTATGAGAACGGTGTCAACGTAAAGCTAAAGTGTCGGGCTTTCAAACAACAAATGTTTTTCATGAATTTGTATGTCCTTTTTGTGGGACACATGTCTGTATGCGCACATTGGTTGCTCATGAGTATAGTTGATCTTGCTTACCCATCTACTTAAAAATTAATTGATTTCTGCAAATACACTTCAAATATAGTTCGGCTCAAATACCATTTAAATATTCCTCTGCAGGATAAGTGTGGATGGACTGAACCCCCTAGTGTCACTGGGTCCGAAAGGACAAGCTGTGATATCTGGGCAAGTCCGGGACTCCTACGCCTCCTAGCAGACACATACCAACTTTAGCCATGGTTTTCCGGTAAGGCTTATGAGAAGCTGAAAAGTTGCTCATTGAGGAATACTGGACGATGGCTATAGTTGGTGAGCCTAGTGTGAGTAAAGGTATTCTGTTCCAATAGAAGAAATGTGTGTCTAGTTTGTGTTCCAATGATAAAGAAGGGAGGTGGCCTTCCCAGTAGGTTACGTCGTAAGGCCCGATGTGCGTTGCAATGTGAGATAGATCAATCCGCTACTCGTCGGACAAATGACCCCCATCTGAATAGCAAGCCCCCTTCGCCGATACCCGAAGCCACCACGCTCGTATCTCGCCCATGGTGATCCCCACACGCAAGTCCGAACTCGACTCCGTGTTAGGAACGTATTGGCCTTGTTAAGACTATCTCGGTTAGCTGTGAGCGCCTCCGCCTAGCCAGATCACTGAACAGCGTACTCTGCCCCATCTACAGACCCCGCGTGTAAAAACGTGTACAATACGCACAGCCGCCAGGAAGGTGATAAAGGTAGTGATCCCACCTCCCATTCAGAAACATTGAGTTGCTTGCCTACTCTCAACCTACGTTCCCGTGCATAAGCCCATCAGACCATCCCCTCTTGGGAGATTATAATGCCAACCAGATGTCAAGAAGGGACAGCCAGGATCACCATACCTCATACCATGCTAATCACTACTGCTCACTCACAACTCGTCACCATTTCAAATTAATTATTACAACTCGACCTTGGACAGCTGGCATCCAGAATCTTTGCAACCTTCACGGTGAGTAAGATTGTGCTCTCTGGGAAAGAGAGAGACATATCTTTAAGCTCACCCTGGGGTTCGATTCCTGTCTACCCCTCCAGCACCCTTCAGCTAAACAAAACACCGCCGGTGGAATTATCACATCCGATAGGAGAGAACCTCCACTTGGTAAGAATTGCAGAGTAGCGGTGCCGTAGGCACCTAGAACAAACTACTTCAGCAGCCTGAAGGAGGCAAAGAAGTAGATTCAATATATCTATAAAAGGGTTATTGCATATTTGTACCAGGAGGGAAAGTGCGTCGCCACTTAGATTATTTTAACCAAGCCGTCTTCATATGGATTGCCTAGGGAACTTCTGTAAAAGTATTCTAGCGTAGGAGGTAGCACAGTGCCACAGTGTTTTATTATTTGCGTAATAAAATACTGAAACTTACCTATTCTCTGTGTACTTAATTTCTTAGAGTAATCCATCTCAGTTTCCTACGTAGTTCAGATCTCTAAAGTGAAGCCGGTGATGACTCAAGGCAACAAGACAGACACCCACATATTAAGAGGCCACCCGAGCTCTGCCAACTGGTAGAATTAGGTGGAGCCCAAAGCACTAGAAACTCCTCCACCAGGTGAATCAGTGACTCAGGGATTTCCATATTCCGCCATCACTCTCTTAGCAGGGCGGAACCACCTCTGACACGACCTCCTGTGGATACCACACCTCTGTGTTCTGGTCAGGAAGTAACTTAAGCTATCCACGTTCTGTCCACGACATTACTGCCGAATGAAAGAAACACAGGGTGCCATCTTTTGTTACAATAATGGATATTCAGAAGTAAACGCTAGGTAATCACAAGCACCGGCTCTGATTTCATTGGTCTCAGTTGCTCCCTCACTTCAATGCCCTACACCCTGAAAGGTGGCAGACAGAGATGGTTGAAGTGGGCAGCTACTGCCCTTGAAACTATACCACTTAGTGAGCCTAAATCTGAAGTTACACTTCGTACTTCCTCCCAGAAGCTTCACTCCTCATCACTACAGACACCGTTATTTCCACCCCTGATTAAGCTTGAAGGCCCTCCTCATCTTATCTTAGAACTCTTTCTCAGGGGTGAAGCGCCTCCCCTTGGTATTGCCAACCCCTGGTTATGCGGTACCAACCCTACATCAATAGTTACCTGCAGTACACCACATCCAGAGAATGTCACTGTCCGAGAGTCAACAAGGCGGCCACCACTACCTAAGAAAACCCTCAATCTTCCAGGTAAATGTGTACCCAAGGGTCAGCCAACTCGTAGGGCTGTGACAGTGACTTTGGATTTTGTCCCTATTAGACAGGGCTCAGGACCATTACTTTACACTGGCAGTCTGCCAATCCACAATTAAGGCGCTCAATCTCGTGATTCTGGCATCACAAAATAAAACTAGGAAAGTGAATAAGACCCCCACAGTCTCAATTAAAGGTGGTTTGATCAAGTTCACAATAACTTAACCCCATAGGTCTTGGATCACTCTTTGTCACTGCCAGCCCTTCTAAATAATTGTTTCAGTTTTCCCCCAGCAGGGCATTCGTCAAAGTATACTAGGTAAAGGCTGTTCACGATAAAGTGAGCTGTATAAATGAACCTTAGAAAAATGTAACTGCCCCTGCATGCACGTATTTTAATGGGCGCACTGAGTGACATCGCCCAGTAAAGTTGGTAACGATGAATGTAAAGTAGTTACATATCTTAACGTTGAATAAAAACTGTTAGGCAACCATTTGTGATATAACTTAAAATTATTTATTTTGCTTTCCATTTTTTTAATGCACTGAAATGTAAACATGCACAGATTTTTAAAGTAGGCCCTATTTACTTTGTTGATGATTTCACAGTTTCATTTTATCGACGCATGAATAAAGTGACGAGACCCATGGCAATGTTAATTCTGCATAAGGTGGGAGAATACACAGCGTGTATACAAGTAGATCTTAAGCAGAGCTTTCAAAAGTGCTCATTTTACAATGAATAGCCTATACTGTGCTAGCAGTCGTTTATACAACACAACTTGTAGTACTGCTCGCGGCACTAACTGGCAGTGCATCAGCAGCGCTTTGGCCACTGAACATGCCTGCTGTGTCAATTGTTGCTATCTTTTGTATAATTTCATAGCTCGTAACTTAGTCACTAGACCAGGGTACAATAAGATCTGGATAATCAGTTCTCTATATGGGATAGTTCACTATATTCTGCTTTAATTACGCTAAGCCATAGATTTGGCTATCAGTTGTGTTCCATTATGACCTTATTGTGACGGAATGAAATTTAAGGTATTCAAAGTCTCGCAAGGGAAGGTATGTACACAAAGTAGTGGAAAACTATTGAAGAGTGATTCGCGTTTGCTAAGGATGTGCGAGATTTATTTATAATCTCATTGTTCTCAAGATTTCTGACATGACAAACAAAGCAGGTGCACGTAAATGTGAAGAAAACAAAGTGGTAGCTAACAATCCAGGTGAATAAAATATTCAGTTTATGACTCGACTCTCTCACAGTGTGCCTCTTTTACAGCCATGAGATATACAGTTTCATAACTTCCCATCAATAGTGTGTTGCGAAGGTATTAACTAAGAGAGAAATTAGGACAAGTTTATGGTGACAATAACACTTGGTACAAGTATATATTCTATTTTATCAGCTTTATTTGATGAATGTGGAAGTGTCTACTGTAATTTCCAGTTACATTCTATTCATGGTATCTGCCCACTTCTTTTTTAATTAAAACTTTGACAATCACCACATATATGATGTGTTTGCTGGTTGTTTCCTAAATGTCATGTATCACAAGCATTCTATGCTTCTATTAACACAAGTATCTCATTTTTGTTTAAATTTAACATTTAATTACACTTTATCAATAAATTTAATTTTAAATTAATGTGAACAAAATGAGGAAAAAATAGGTGTGTTCGTAATGTCTAGTAAGAACTAGTTCTTGTTTAAAATATTATAAAAATGAGTGTGCACGGATGTGGTGCATTGTCCCATTGGTGTGATTTCCTAAACTTAGTTAAGCTTTGTTTGAATAAGTAGTTCAAAATTTAGCAATTAAAGTACGCCCCAGAAAATTTGGAATGGACTATACAGTACATTTTATTTATCCATAATAATATTTATTCATGCAAAAAACCCCAAGCTCCTCATCATATAGTGATGACAACATCCAGTGTTCAATTGTACTTAAATAGGTTATGAAATGCAGTCTTCTGTCATTTTGTTCAAATCCATACATGAGACTAACCACTATTTGTATCTTAAGTGCAGTAAGGCTATATATTTATATATTTACTTATTTGTTTATTTATTTGTTTCTTTATATATTTATTCATTCATTTTCATATTTAGTTATTCATTCATTATTAATTCATTTATTCATTAGTTTACTTATTTATTTTTATACCTTTATATATTCATTTATTTATGTCTTTAAATTTATATATTTATGTATTTTTATTTCTATATATTTATTATATATGTGTTTATTCATGCATTTATATTCATTCATTTATTAATGTATTTAAGTTTTTAAGATGTATAAATACATGTAATGCTGTTAATTTTGTGTATTCAGACTGTCTCCTAGCAATCTGAAAAAGGTCATGCTGATTTCTGTTGCTTTAGGTCTGGTCTTGTTGCATTGCATCCAGTGTGGCTAAAACCTAAAGACGTTTTGACATACTGTGACCTTGCTCTCACAGGATGTTTAGCAAAATAGGTAGTCATAATTCATTCCCTGACTTTTCCATGTTTGGGACAAATTTTTTCTGAACATTATTACCGTACTATCCCAAATATAATTTGACTTATTGATTTAATGTTATGTCTCTGGAAAAAATTATGGAATAGGTAAAAACAGTAGGTTGATATAAACTTTAAGTTCTATATAATTTAATGTTCAGTTAATTTTTCTCAGTGTCACTAAAAGCTTTCAAGTCACATTAACTCTTTTAATTTACACACAAAATATTTCCCAAGTAGAAAATTAAAAAATTAAATACTGAACATAAATGCTATACATGTGACGCCATCGGGTGAGACACGAGAAGAACGATGACACAAATACTTGCTGGTAATTTGGGCGCCAGCGGTGCTTCCCAATCACTGCACTATTGAGACTCAGGGTTCTCAGGGATGTTGTGGGTTCTGTGTGTTCGTTTCACCCGTGCGTACTTACAAACACGTTGGCAATACTAAATGTTTAATAAAATCATTGAAATAAACAATAAATAAAACACATGTGGCTAGAACACTGTCACTACTGAATAAAAAAATTGAGTTCACTGTAGACTTGTTTTTATTGATACTGTTTATACATATCAACGTGCCAATGAAATGGTGATCTCAGTCATGACTAGCCAATTCCGCTTGGGTGCTCCCCAACCCATAATTAATCTAGCGCACGCCTAAATGGATGATCTCACCTAGGTGCATGAAAGCACAGCCTTCACAAGGGAAGAGGGCTGACAGCCGCTAGGATGGACTGACGGTTTTTCCCTGAAGACAGGACACTGTGAATTACAAATGAATACCCTTAATACACATTAACATGAGTGATTACTCGGCATCACTAACGCAAACTCGTCGGGGCTCGCCCTCCAGCACGTGGTTAGTGTGGTGACGGCCTATACACAGAGCCAGCTAGGATGGGAGTAATTGCACCATACACTAATTACACAATTTCATAGACCCTTGAATGAGACATGAAATAAGATGGTACACGAGATGAATATTCACAATAAACACACACGTGTGAAAACAAGTTTAGGTGGCGCTGATGCTGCTGGATGAAGTTCGTAGCAGACCACGTGGTGCAGGTGAAATTTCAATATTTCTGCGTGGAAACGGCAAACTAAATTCAGATGAAATATAATTCATGTTTGTCAAATGGTTCTCTTTACGATTAGCGTTGTTACAGGCCTGTAACATGCCTGATGGCGGTAAAATCAAACATTACTGTGACTGCGTGATCAGGTACAAAAAGCATAAATTAATGTGAAAAATACATAGAACCCTGAAATAAATTATTGCACATACAATGTTATATAAATAAGCTCTTAAAAGGCAAAAGGCAATGATGGCGTAAACAAAGACTTGGCTTCAGTTGGCCACGTGTTTATACGTGATGTTGCCGTAAAGTATTCAAACACGAAAATTACCCTTAAATACATACATAAATATAAAGCTCTTAAAATTGCTTGTAGCAATTATGCAGAAGTTACAATGAAATGCCATAAACATAGGCAGATGGCGTCTGATTCAGATGTGCGGGTCTCGTGACCTCTCCAACATCTTTCTCCTCCTCCTCAATTAAGTTGAAAATGCCACAAGGGCGTAAGAAATTAGTAAAGCGGAAGCATAATGCTGGGTAAATTTTCTGGCAAAAATGTACGCAAGCGAAGATTAACCGGTAAACTACATGGACTATGGAAACCTACATCAGTGAACAAAAGTTGTAGTGCGCACTTGACAGTGTCTTACCTCGCCAGCTCTCCTCGATAAACTGTCCAGATACAAGCATCGCACGGACCTATAATGGCCGCATTTGGGGTTCACATAAGCTGAAGTGCTATGCACGCCGAGTGAAAAATTTAAAGTGAAAATTAAATGGCACAAATTAAATTAGACATTGTTTTAGATTTCTATAATTTTGTTACGAATTTCAATATTATTTTAATGTCTCTTTGTGATGGCGTTCATGCCAGAATATCAAGTGTTCTTAATCTCAGCGCCACAGGCACTTTGAGTATTCATAACCAAACAATTAAAATTAGTACAAGCACTTTAAAACATTTTAAAACATATTAAACACTGTAAAGACAGTATAACACATTTTACCCTGAAATTAACATTTATAGGAAAGTTCAAAATTGTTGGCCTCTTTGCGCACGTGCGGTACACGTCACGTGAGTGCCGTCATGGGCTCTAGCGCTGCTGGCTGTTAGCTGGCATCACATGTTGGTAACAGTTAATTTTAGTTAAAGGCTGTTCACTATAAAGTGAGCACTTTTGGAAGCCCTGCTTAAGGTATATATGCATGTTGTGTATTCTTCTGCCTTATGTAAAATTAACATTGCAGAGGGCCTCATCACTTTCTTCTTGCATCGGTCACGTGAAATTGAAATTTTTAGAAATGTAAATATTTTGCAAATCTGATTTTTGTTTTTTTTACACTTTGATGCATTAAAAAAAATTGGAAGAAATAATTTAAGTTATCACAAATGGTTACCTAACACTTTTTATTCTATGTTTAGATACGGAACTACTTTTCAGCCATTGTTACCAACTATACTGGGCTCATGTCACTCACGGCACTCGTAAAAATATATGCAGGTAGGGGCGGTAACACTGCTGTCTTTAGTGGAGCGTGTGTATAACAGCTAGAGTGAAAACATCAATATGCGAGCAGTGCGGGAGTGCATGTACATTCTATATGTGCGAAGAGCATAAATTAACATACTTATTGTAATATTTCCGCTGATAAAATTAACCGTTGGAACAATGGCAAGGTAAAGTTGTGCACAGTGAATGCAGGGAAGTAATTTTAATGTGGTGAAGTCCATAACCAATGAATCAGAGGAGGCATTCAAATACCACTTTCTGAGGTAGTGATAGGAGTCAGTGCAGCGATAGATGTTTTACCAGCAGTTGTTTACAGAATAAAACAGGGAGTAGGGTTCAAGGATGGTACATTAAAATCTTTTTCTACCCCACATAAGCATCGAGCGAAATGACAAATGAAGACTAACATTGACGATTTTGACATTCAAGTAGTGAGGTGGACAATAAATAACTCCCACATGATTGATAAGTGTCGACCGATTGTTGGGGCGGCCGGCAGTGCATTTGTGCGATTATGATTTGTACTCCTACAACGTTGATTCAGAACGTTTCAAGGCTGATGTAAATATTTATCTATAAGTACAATAAAACTATGTAGGTCTACATGTTTGAATGTATCAATACCACATGTTCCAAAAGCACAAAGCAGCTTTTCATGACACATTTTCCTGTAGCTATTTAGTGATGTAGCCTGTAGGATGCGTGTGTTGTCTAATCTAGGCATATTACGTTTGTATCGGGTTGCGAGAAAACCTATGTGGTGCAAACTATTGCTCTGAGTGACAATGTTCAGTGTCAGTGCGTCAAATTACACTGATTAGCAATTCAAGCATATTAAGGTATCGTAAACACCTGTTACACCTGTGGTCGATCTTCGCACACACACTGCATGATCTGCTCATATGTTCCTGTATCTTCACAACTGTGCTGCAGCTGGTTGAAACGTAATCATCGGTTTATTTTTGGTGAAATATAGCTGCACGATATGAACGGTAACTTACATGGGCGCAAGGATAATGGTAAATATGTTTTCAGCTTAGCTGTTATGACTTTGGCTACCCTCCCTCTCGCGTTCCCTCCCTCCTGTAGGCTATTAATGGACACCTCCCCTTCTGTGCTTCCTCCCCTCACGCTGTGCGAGAAGAATCTTCTATTTTTATGCGCACTCTACCTGCTTTGTTTTTTCCTGCCTGCTGCTCGTTCGCGTTGACTGCTTTCCATCTTTACACAAATGAATAATAGTTTTTCCTATCTACACTTCTGTACAAACAAAATTGCTCCATATGCAATTACCTCACCGTCAATGGGTATTAAAATAATATTGATTTTGAGTGGACAAGGTTCCGGGTTTGATGAAGTTATCTTTGTAATATTTTTCACTCAGGCAAATTTTATGTTAAAAATATTAATATTTTACGAGCAGTGTATTTTATAAGTAGGTACGAAAAAATGTTTAAATAGCACCATTTTGAACCTTGAAATCCAAATTTTCCCGGGAGAGGACCCCTGACCCCCCACCCCTCTTTATTGGGGAGATTAACTTCACTACTGCCCCCTGCATACAGTAGCTTACCCATGAAATTATAGCACGCATCGCCACTGTCAAGCATTATCATAATTTAGAAAAATTTCCTAACCCATAATATTTATGTTGTATAGTAATAGACTACTATTAGAAAGACAAAAAAAAATCTCACCAAACAATTAAATTTCCAAAAAAAAACATAATTCCAGCAACAAGGTGCATATTGAAAAATAATGACACAGTATACCTACTGTGATAGAAGACTTAAGAATGTAGTAATGGCCACAGTTTGGTTTTGTCAAGAAGCCCCTAAATGTGGGACTCAATGTATTCTTGAAATGAAGTTCCCTGATTTTTCATTTTTTTAACCTATTTACAAAGTGTCTAGCCATGCAGCTCCATCAGAAACATATTTTTTTGGCCAGCATCTCTGGGCTTTGAGTGGTTAATTTGTGAGCTGCAGTAATATATGACTTGTCTGTATTGTGACCATTCCAGTTTAAAATATGCTGACATTCTCCTTTAGTAGACTTGCAGTGAAAAATGATAATTGTCTATATAACACTGGACAATGAAACAACTCAAATATTTTGAGTGGGTCTAAGTGGATTGATTAGAAGCTGATTATGGTTGTCCATAGCTAGACATTCCTTACTTACACAAAATAATAATGTCCATTATTTAAGAATTAAATAAGGGTATCTATTAAATTAATTATTTGCAAATTGTTTGTGAACTGCGAAAACAGACAAGTTACAACTTCCCCTAGTGCCATCGTAACATGGAATGAATTACTAGTGCCAGGTAGTTTTTGTCCAGATAATACTGGATATACAGTATGAGAAAATAAGGGTTGTTGACTCTTGCTAATGTGTAGCGAATTTTTCTGGAGTAAACCAGGCAACTCAATAAAATAACATAAGTACACAATTTTTTGCCTAGTACATTCATATCCATTCACAAATTGTGTACAAATATGACTAGAAATGTAACTTGCTTTCTGTCATGAAATTGTCAATATGTAATGAGTAGGACAATGTTTTATTTCTCTGGTAATATTACAGTGATAATTTTTTTTATATTTTACTCTACTTTCTATGGATCATATACACTTGTGTATAGCACTTACCATAATTTTTTGTAACTTTTGAGAACAAATATTTTTCCTTAGTGAAATTGTACCAGTAATTAGTGATGCCCTGTTGAGAAAGTTTGCCAGATGGTGCCCTGTTGAATAATATGTAATTTTTCTTTCTCTACATTTGCATGTAATGATTGTAATATTTCTTGGAAACTACTGTTACAAGACAAGTTCATAGGGGATGGAGATCTTAATAAAAATAAAAAGACAAAATTTGGTTTTTAATTTATTTATAATGCTATAACTGTTTACACAGCTATCATGTATTTATAACCTATCTCCACTAATACCCTTGTTATTCTCAGTGTGTGCAATATTTAACATCTATCTCATTCACAATTTTAATTAAAGTACTTATCACTGTCTCTGTAGTGATTACAGTAATTTAATTCACACTCATTATTTACACATATTCAAGATGTCTATTGCCATCATTCCAAATGTCTATCACTCGTGCATCCAGTTCAGTAGTCCCGCTAGCCATTTTTGTCGCTACTCATTGCTTTGCTGGCTCGTTGCTTCGCTGTCTTAGCACACCTGGCTCTTAAAGCCATGCAATCCTTCAAACTCCGGACGTTGACTTGGAGACCCCTCACGACTTAAATAGTCATGCTGTGAGACGGGGAAGATGACCAGTATATTTTTGCAATGATAACACCAGGCATTCAATCCTTTCAATAACAGCTCAGCGCACTCCACTGGTTATTACTCTGTCCTTGACACACCACTGTGCTCGCTCATGCGGGATGGGGTGAGGGAAGCAATGCAGGGCAGCATGTAACAATACTTAAATTAAATCGTGTGTGTGCTAAAAGCCAAAACATTTTGGCATGTTGTAACATCACAATAACGTGAAAGCCATAAAAGAAGAATGCCAGTGGCTGGGGTGAGCTGCTTTCAGCCCCCTCCCTCCTTCCTTGTCACATGTATGTAGTGACATGCTGGATTGAAACACACCCATCTTTCAAAAAAATTCGATATAGTCCTTTCCTCGGTTGGCGGGCAACAGCTAGTCAAGGGAGGGGAAGTAAGTGATAGTGACTGCAGTGGGTGGGGCATCGAGAGATTAACATTATCTTAAGGGGGAAAAAGGGTGCACTATATACACGTATTCACAGTATACTCAAGTAACATTCTATGATGTGTGTTTTCCATACACTTAAAATATGTATATATGTACTAAAACTAGGAAATGCTTTATTCCATTTTTTTTTATTTATTGAGATGCGACCATTGTCCACGCAGCCAGAAAATATAGCGACGTGTCTGCAACTAGGCTGCGCGACCAGGTTGTTCAGTCCGACGACGAAAGTCGAGCAAGTAGCAGCTGTGTGGTACCTAATGAGAAAGTGTAGAAATGGTAGGAAGAATAAATTATGGGTACATCCTTTGTCACAAGCACGCGATGAAAAGGTCATGCTTGCAATATTCTATCATTACCTTAGACAACATAATGAAAAGTTTTTCAACTACACAAGGATGTCTGTAGATTCCTTGATGAACTTCTGCTTTCAGTACAAGACAATCTAAAAGGCTGTGATACACCAATGAGGAAGGCGATATACGCGGAGATGAAAACTGATGGTGACTTTGCTACGAGTATCGTTAAAAAAAATAAACACAAATTGAGATGTGCATAGCAGTTGAATTGTGTGAGAATACAGTTGCATGTTATGATGTAAAGTATAAGTGGTTTAAAATTAGTATTGTGGTTAATGAATTAAACATACAGAAAAAGTACACAATAATTGTATTATAAACTACATAGGAACTTCGTTTACACCAAAAATACTGTACAAAACAATTAAGTAATTTACTGAACATAATAGTTTTTTCTGAGGTAAGTATATTATACATGTTTAGCTGTAGCACTGAAAACACAACAATGCAATATGTTTTCAGTTAAAAAGCGTAAGTTCCTCCGACAGAGGGGAGCCCGCAGAATCGCTCGACTTAAGACATTGCAGAGGAAGCTCTGTGTGGCCGGTGGAGATTTCCGCCAGAAGATTGTTGATCACTGTTGTTTATTAATGTATGCCACGAAGTGGTTAGGTATGGGTATACAACGTAATACATTTGTTGATTGACAGGAACTGCTATAGGCGATGCAAATGTAGGCTGTGGTGATACATAGTGCTGCGACATGTGAGATGGTGTTGGACGGGGCAGGGTGCATTATTTCCTGGTACAGAACCCACATTTGTTGATTATATCTAGTATCTCCATTTGTGTGGCCAGCTTCCAACATTCTGGGACCTCTCTCATCTGTGGCAACAAAGACAGCAGAAACTGTCTGTCAGCATCATTCACAAAAAAAAATGTTCAGTTTCATCTCTTCTCTGCAAGAGAAATGACTGGAAATAGCCAAAAGATTCAAAGTATGTGCAAACTTCCCTAACTGTGTGGGAGCAGTTGATGGTAACTAAACCACGCAATTCTGGTTCAGTCAACTACAATTGCAAGCACTACTTTTCTTTCATTCTGTTGGCAGTGTGTGATGCAAATTATAGTTTCATAGCTATAAACGTTAGTGCAGACGGTAAGGAAAGTGACTTCACTATCTTCAAGGACTGTAAGTTTTACATAGCTCTGATGGATAATGACTTGAACCTCCCACAAAACTGTCCTATTTCTGAAATGAGGGACGAGCCTATGCCATATGTTTTGGTAGGTGACAAGACTGTTCAGTTATCACAGCACCTTATGCGCCCTTATGGCGACAAGTCTTTGAGTGCCCATAAGAGGATTTTTAATTACAGATTGACCCATTGACCCAAGTCAGACGTTTTGTTGAGTGCACTTTCAGCATGATGGCCAACAAGTGGCATATTTTCCATCACCCGCTGAACATGAAAAGACTTTTTGCTATTAGCATCATCAGTGTGTGCTGTGTTCTTCACAGTTACGTGCGCAAAAGAGACGGATATAGATTTGAAGATACCCTGGAAGATCCTCAACAAGGTGTGTATGCTGTCAGTTGGCGATGTGGGGTGGGGAAACCAATCGTAGTCAAAGTACAGGGACATTTTTGCAGAGTACTTTGAAAACGAAGGACGAGTTGACTGGCAGAAAAAATATATATTTGGCATGATAACCCTTGCAATAATACAATGAAAAAATCGAATATATCTTGCGAACATTTTCTTTTTGAATTTTTGTTGCTGTATTCATTGCACGATAGATTCCAAATGGCTGGGCATTTATCAGTTTCCATTATAAGCACTTCAGTGTCGATTTTATCAGACTTTTCCATTATAAATACACTTAGAAAACCCACACAGCACAAGCAGCAATGCAAAACTGACGATAATACCTGACTGGTCACGCTGTTTCTGTTGCATGTGCACAGTCTGGCATTTAATTATAAGTAAACATCCTGTCGCTGAGACATATTGTTTGCCTGCGCGCCGTGCAGGATCCCGACAGTCATGGCAACCAGCCGGCCGCCGCAGCCAGATGCACGTTTTCTGATATAACGTAAGGTTTCTCACAGTTGCGGCCAGGTCGCCTAGCACACGGACGCCCTAACCCAATAAATTGATTTTACAAATAAAACACAATCAAATTAAAATGTTGAAATAATCAACAACTATATACATACCGTATTTACTTGTGTATAATGCGCACCATGATTTTGCAACAAATTCCAGGGAAAAAATTTTTTAAAATAAAATTGAACTAAAAATTTGTGGTGCCCTGTTAGTAAGTATGGAACAAATTATTCTTTTTTATGTTAAGGTGTGGTTATTGTAATATGTTTGGAAAATACTTTAATTAAATAACATGGGTGCAAAATTTTTCTGTGCTAGACTGTCACACTACCCTTCTCTAAAAAAAAAAGTCTCCACGTCCCTTCTCCCCCCCCCCCCCCCCCCCCCCCCCACGTGACAGGCGAGTGATAAGACAACAGAAGATAATTTATGACTACCACTCCCCCTCCCCCTTTTTTTTTCATGTATAGCTCGCACCCCAGGAATTTTTTCCTTTATTTTGGGGGGGGGGGGGGGAAAGGTACGCTATACATGAGCAAATACGGTATATGTGTGCATGAATGCATGTGTGATACATGTATGTGTGCACATGCATGTGTGTGTAAGAGAGAGAGAAAAAATTTTCATAACTGTATCCGTGAACAGTGTATACGTTAATTATTGTAAAAGCTTCTAAAGTAGTTGTACTGATCATTTCTCTAAACACATTCTTGGGCAGCTTCCTTCACATTTAATTGTTGAACTTTCTCCTTGTGTATGTCGAGTAAGAGAAGATGGTTTTGGTGTGATTGTATCATGGTAGAATGTAGGAAAGTTTCTCATTTTCGACGTACTGAAAATTATTGCTTGGCAGTGGAAGTACTTAAGGGTGCCGCCTATTTGGAGGTTTTTTGCACATTTGAGGCAGGGAAGTATGGAAGCGATAAGAACTTCACTGGCATGCGTGCCTTATGTCCCTTCGCTCCTGTGCTATGCATAAAGCTCTGAACTGGCATGTAGTGTTCTTGTCATGCTGCATGTACCTACTGATCTTTAAGCAGTGACCCTATAATTTTATTGGTGAAAAGTCTGCAGCAAAATTTAATGCAAGTCTATAGAATAGTTTCTCATGTTTCCAAACAGTATATTATGAGCTACAGCAGTGTGAGAAAGCCATTTGTAGCTATGTTTGAGGGCTCGGGAATAGTATTTATAATGTACATGCCATATTGAGAGTATTAAATGTACCTCACCTGAAGTGTATGGAGACATGTTTAATGGTTTGGGGGAAAACACGCATTTCAGATAACACCACTTTAGAATAGACACTGTACATATTTTAGTCCCTGGAAAATGCTTTTCTGCAGCAATATATACAAAATCTTTAAATAAATTACCAAAACAATTGTATCTTTAACTTTGAACACCACTGTACCAGTGCTGTTAGCGCTAAGGATAAATAAAAATTTGTGGAAACTAGTGGATTTTTTCTTTCTTTCTTTCTTTCTTTCTTTCTTTCTTTCTTCCACTACACACTTTTACAACAATTAATTTAGCTTCTGACCAGTTACAACAAACCTTTTCACAATTACTGACACATACCAAAATTAATGTGGCTGTGCCAAAGAACAACAATTTAGAAAGCATTCATTAAAATTCGAACCCACTAGACTGACTGCCTGAACTAGCAAAAATTTTACTGCAATTGGTAGCTCCTCTTAAAAATAAAGCATTTGTTTGGCTGCCTAGGCTCCAATGCACCATAAAATTGGCACCTCACCTTGGGATCAAAACATTATATGCTGACACAGACTCGGTAAATGAACTTACACAAAAAAATGGACACAACATTTACAGAGCTAAATGCATGGTTTACTACAAACAAATTAAATCTCAACCTAGGTAAAACATATCTTATGAATTTCCTCACAAAGAACAGAAAAAACATTAATTCATATGTTAGCAGTAAGAGAGACAAAATTAATGAAACTGCAGTGATTAAGTTTCTTGGCTTAAAAGTAGACAATTTACTTAACTGAAAATCTCACATTGCGTATATCTTACCTAAACTAAGTTCAGCATGTTCTACCCTGCGGGGGGTTGCAGAGGTCTTGAACAAAAATACAGGAAAAATTGTATATTTTGCATATTTTCATTCCATCATGAGTTATGGTATAATTTTTTGTGGTAATTCCACTGATAGCAAAAAAAGTATTTCACATGCAAAAGAGAGCTGTAAGAATAATCAACGGCAAAAGAAAGTCAGACTGTGTAAACCTCTTTTCAAGAGCTCAGGGATTTTAACATTTGCATGTGAGTACATATTTTTAGTACTTATATCCATGTCCAACAACAGTCATTTATTTCAGAAAAATGAGTCCTTTCATAAACATGACACTAGAATAAAAAAAAAACGCATGTGGCTTCAGTTAACTTAAAACTTGTCCAGAAAGGGCCATCCTACCTTGGTAGCCCACTTTTCAATAAGTTACCATAACACATTCAAAAAATTGGATTCTCTAACCAAAAACTCTTTTAAAAACTACAAAAATTAAGAAATTATTGTACAACATGTCTTTGTACACATTTCTTGGTCCAGTTTTTCTTGTTTTCTTTTTCTTCTGTTTCAGCGAAACGACGACGCCCCACAGCATGTTGTAGGAGGATTGGTCAAATTATGAAGAAAAGATGTACGTGTAGTCTGACATATATGTGTGTATTTACTATGTCCAAGGTATAAACTTTGTATACTGTAGTTTGACTTGTCCAATATCTTTGTACAGCTATGTATTGAAAAAAGATCTTACGGATGCAATAAAACAAAACAACCTACATCTCATGAAAAAGTACAAAACATTTGTGAGAAATGCTGGTAAAATAACACTATCTGTAAAAAAAATTACTAAAGCATCAATAAAAAATGAGAGAAAACAGTATACAGTAAAATTAAAAAATAATCTTTTTCAGGTGACATGACTGACATGAGTCATGGCTACTCTTTCCTTCGAATATGTAGGCCCACTTCCATTCCATGATTCTTGCTGTAGTTTGCATTCATTCTGATACTTTTGTTTTGATTGCTTCAGGAAAAAAACTTATTTACTGTGCAACATGTTTGTTTATAAGCATATTACACAGTTGTACCTAATTACAGGAAAAGTGTGTTTAGCCATATATTTCTCTCCTCTCACGTCCTCCTTATATTTATTACTGATAACTTAACTTTCCTTCTTTTAGTTTGCCCTTGAGTAATGACCCTGTTTTTCATTCGGTGTTCTGTGTTTGATTCTACAATTAGTTACATAACTAGCTCAAACTTAAATCACAACTTACCTAAGCTTCACAGCAGTTCAAACACCACCAGTGTTTCTTCCAAACTTTCTTCTCACTAAAATAAATCACTAAGTACAACCTACAATTGAAATATGAGCAACAAATTAGATGCAGACATGAAACTATTTCAAAGTACAACAGTCCCAACTAGAATGTAGTGTAGTTGAAACACAGATATTAAAGGGCAAATGGTTCCAAGAAAATTTATCTCAATAGGAGCAAATTGATTAGCTCTAATTACAAACAATGAGACACCAAAACCTTTGCTCAGAAATTCTATTGTATTTTTACTAATGTTTATTATTCACTGCAGATTTTAGGGGGAGCACAGGCTACCCCTTGCTACACATCACCCTGGAGCTGTTAGAAAATGTACCACTAACTACGAGGAACAAGCAACATATTGTGCCAAGGAGCATGAGCCTGGAAATGCCACACTGCAAAAGTGTAGGCATAAATATACTGTATATAATTGAGCACGTGGCCGAACAGCCATCAACTAGCACTTGGGTCATAGCACACGGCATGGGTGTTAGTAACAGTACCAAGTGGGAGGTTTTACACTAACAGCTGTTGTGTCCTTACCACCGTCAAAATGTGCAGATGTTGAGGCCAGTCAACTTCCTGCAATGAGTGGCATTTTGCCAGTGGTTTATCGCACAAGGTCAAAACACTCACTTCAATGAAATAGTGTTTTCATGCGAAGAGGCAACGTTTACTTGTGACTGTGTATTTAACAGTCAAAACAGCCATGTGCGGAGTGAGGACAATCTACACGCAACTCACATCACAACTCAACAGCGGTGGTTTCAAGTAAATGTATGACGGGCATTGTCCACAATTATCTGATTGGGTCATGTGTCCATCTCCTGCGACTTAACGGTAATGCCTACCTCCCGGAGCTGTTAGAAGATGTACCACTAATTGTGAGGAACAACATGTGGTGTCTGCATAACTGTGCCTCAGCCCACTTCACATGTGCTGTGCAACAGCATCTCAACGACACCTCTCCTGGACAATGGGTTTGGCATGGTGGACTGGTCGCTTGGCCCCCTCGTTTGCCGGACGTAACACCTATAGACTTTTTTCTTTAGGTCCAGTAACACCTGCCTTGAGGTTGGAGGGCAGTACTTTAACATCTGTTGTGAAGGCGGCCCACTGGGTTGGTGCCTACGTGCATGCTTATGTTTTTGCCTTTACCTTTGTGGGGGTGTCATTTCCGGACACATGTTCCTTGACACAATATGCTTGTTTTCACGTTCAATTTACGACCAACAATTCCCACACATACTGTATATAGTACAAGTTTCAATTGTAAAATAAGTGGTATTAAATGAATTTTGATAGATATATTTTATAACTTTATACATAGTGATTTAAAACATTCAAAATCTATTTAATAATGGGAAATTTAACGAAAATTGTTTCTCAATTTAGCCCTTCTGTGTTAAGTTGGCAAGTTGTACTACACCTCCTACACTTATCAACATATCAACATGTACTCAGTTACACCTTCTACATCATTGGGTGCTGAAATCGCAAAAAGTAAATCCCATTTGATCAAAGCATATGACACAAATAATATAACCTCAAAAAAATTTGTCAATGTATATTTTTCTGTACAATTTATATACAGCATACACAAGTACTACTTACTTTCCCTTAAGATGTGTGCTACACAGATAATCCTCAATACTATGTATATAGTAGCTATTCTAATAAGAAAAATAAAGCAGTGAGATGAACAATTTAAACCTGAGAGCTGAAGCCTTGTCTTGTGCAAAGCTTATGAAATAATGACATAGTTCTACACAGCTATCATCTATTGCTGTTTGCAGTCAGTGATCAGGTCAGCATTCCAAATTTGGTAACAGTGATAACCTGTGAAGTGTATCATAGACAAAAATGTTAGTGAAATTAAAAAATGTCATGTTTCAAAATACGTATATATCACACAGGAAATTGCACATTATTTTTTACTATTGTGGCAGTTCCTTATCCAAATAATAATTGTTAGTCTTTGTGTAATGTGTGCAGCATTACTAGCTACCTTTTATGAGAAAATGAACCTGTCGCATCAAGCGCTCATGCTTTTTGTATTCCCTTTGTGCATACATTGTCAGGTAGAACTCTTAAAAGCATGTGCAGATCAATAGCTATACTTGAAGGTTGTTCATTGATTTAAATAAAGCTTAAAAATAAACGATTTTCCAATATAAATATTAAAGCTGCTCTCATAAAAAAGTTCTCAAGTTGCATTATAAATTTAAAAACAAACACTTTGCAGCACATGATAATTTTATGTAATGTGATTTACTTAATGGAACTGAAGTAGGATGACTATGAAAGTGCTGGCAGCTCCACAGAAAGCACGAAGGAAAGTGTAGTCTAGATGAAAGAATTCATTGGCTGTAAAGAATATCCTGTTCCTGAGCAGCTGCTGGGAGAACAGCATCAGTTGTGTTCTGGTGTCCTCATCTAATGGATGAGAGAGAAGCAGGTCATGTAGAATGAAAGGTGTTCTTGCTGCTTCATGACTAGCCATCTCACAGGATGTGACCAAAATCATGAGGTTTCCTACATGAATTGTTATAAAGCACAGAAACATAAAAAGGCCATCAAAGTCACTACTGCCACCTTTCACCTCTTGAGGATAATTGGTATTCAAGATGGCTCGATGGAAATGTTTCACTATTGATGTGAAAATATACAATAGAGCCAGAAGAACAGGCACACCGTAACATTTATTCATCAACTTTACCACCTTGCACACGACTAAATATATCTCCTGATAAGTTCCATAATTTGTCAGAGCTGCCCTTTCATCATTATGATAACTGCTGGAAGGCAAGATGTCATCTTCAGTAATTGCTCTTGTGGTTAAAGTCTTTATGCTCAATAAAAGTTTACCATTCAATACCAGTAAGTGATATCTAAGCAATGTTATAAAAGCTGAAAACTGTAAAATGACACATGTGCTTATAAGATGCTCCAGAATTTTTAAAATATTAATGAAATTTGATGTTTTTGTTTCATTAAGCCACATTTCAGGTACATGGCGAGCAGAAAGGAAGATCAAGGATATAATGATCTTCAAGGAGACAATAACATGCACTTTCTTGTGAATATTCGACTCCCTGGCCTGTAACCTGACATCTACAAGGGCCACTTTCTTAATCATATTTCTTAAATGTTGACATTTCAGCATTGTACCAAATGCAACTGATGAAACAGCAGTTGCTAGTGACAATAAGTTTGTGAAAACTTGTGTAACATCAAGAGAATAAGTCACCAAATGGTCCAAGCTACTGATTTCAATAAAGATACAGTAACCACACCACACAATTATGAGTATAAATACCAGATAATTGTATATTTTGTGGCACGATACTTGCAGAGAACACTTTCTGTTTTGGCAATCTTGTATGGGTTTCACTCTGTCACTACTGACTTCTGCGGGCCACACGCCAAGAAGCACAGACATTACGTAAACCGTTTTTAAAGCAGAGTGAATGTAGTTTTGTCCTGCTCGTAAATCCATTTGAAAATTGTAACTTGGTCTTGTGTATCTTGAACTGTCTTGTGCGTTCCAAGGCATTTTCTGAACAGATTTTCGTAGCAAGAGCTTAAATTTTTGCTTTATATTTTGCAGATTGTCATCGATAACAACTTTCAATCTTTGTGTACAGCAACTGTTTTTATAGCTGTGTACTGAATGAGAAACTTCTACAGTGTGCTTATTGCCCTCTACTAATGGCATGTTAACATACATTTTCACACGCACACCAATTACCATAACGATGAGAATCAATAATAACCTTGCTTTGACTGAAATGTTATGAAACATTAATGACTGACATTTAAAGAGTATTCTGACACATCTGCCTATTAGTGTGTTGGGTTATGTTTTATTTTTCTAAATCCAAACAGCATTGTGTATTTACAAATTTAGCATCACTGGTGTACTGTAACTATTCTACTTTTTTATGTGCTCTGTCATTCCATTCACTTTCATATATTTTTTTATGGTTACCATAAATCTGACTATACCTGGGTTTGATAACAGAGCAGCTAGAATTATAAATTGGATAAAAAATTCATTCTGATATACAGAAAAATATTTTTCGGTGAATACACTAAAATATGTAAATAATAATTATGCTACCTGGAGTAGTAACCCTAAATTCTGTCAGTTCCACATTGTTAACAATTGTGCTTGTAGGAAATGCTTGGCATAAAAGTTCTTTCTTGAAAATGATACAATAATATACCTGGTACATGTTGACACATTGTAGATAAAAAGACCTGTAAATTATGCTACCTGTATGCTCTAAATAGCATAATTCAAATTTGCTTCTGTATTTAAATTAGAGAGAAAATTTCCCACTGGAAAGAGTGTAAATAATTTGTTCCCAAGTTGCACGCATGCTTCAATCAGTGCTGCATATTACAAGATCTCCTATAAGCTGTGTTATTTGAACTACACAAGCTCTGGATATGCTTTTATTAGCTCATTTTACATCATTACCATCATGACCGCATGCCCTAAATACAATCAGAGTTGACAGGATGAATAACATGCTCATGATGACTGCATAGTCATGACATTTGCTAACTTACACACTGCATAACTAGGCTGCCTTTGCATTACTACACAGTCAACTATTATACTTCTTGCTACTATGCATTACTGTACATTAATTAGTACATAATCCTTCCCTCCTGCAATGACTATCTAAAACAACATGCCAATACAAGACTGTCTTTATGCACAGTCAAGTACAGGGTTAGATGCATAATTGTATGTAGTAGTCAAGAGTATAACTTTAATTTAAATACTAAACTGAATGTAAAAAATTGTTGTAAGATTACACAATCTAGCGCACAACATCACGTATGCATTGTCCACACACAGCATTTGTTCAGGTGGCAGGTTGTAGTGGTTGATCTCATTAGTCGACAATTGTAGTGTTTCTCTGTACGAAAACTCATGGGAGTTCGCAGCAAAACACTAGCTCAGTTAAAGTTTGAGACTTGTGGAACTAAATAAATCAACGCTTAAAAGTTTGTTGTCAGGAGTGCCAACAGAAAATTAATGAAAGATGGTTTTAAATGTTAACTGAAGTTTATTGCTGGCTATTCACAAACAACTGACATTCGTAATAAATGAAAGAAAATGAAGCACGAGACAGAATGGTAATGTGGTCACTCACTGCCCTGCATGAACACTACATCTCTGAACTGAATGACTGATAAACTGAGACAAACTTGAAACTGTGCGAACTCTAAAACTGTGACAACAAGAAAGTCATGCTAACCATATTTACACTGCTTTAAATTTTGCATCAAGTAAACGTGGTTCAATCGTGGGTTCGCAAAGTGAGCTAATGTCTAAAAATAGCCCATGAACTCTGACGTGGCTCTCGAAGTGTTACATGCGTGCAAGTTGTCACGGCGGCCAACTATGATGACAGTACACTACGTTTCGTCAAATGGTGCAACACGCGAACATGTCTCGCTTACTAAACCATTGAAAAAGTTGCACTGTCATCCTGTGACGATTATACTACTGATGCAATGACTCGAATTAAATAATAAATTTGGAAAAACTAACATGTACAAAATACAAACAAAATCTTATTGCCACAATTTTCTAAATATTAAATGAATTACTACCCTTTACACAGAAATATAGCAAATAAAAATAATTCCCGAATATATAAATTATAACATAGGTAGTAACGTCAGACACATGGATGCGCGACTCAGTGATTTTACCATAGATGTACAACACACCATGGTGTGTTTTCTGTAGACAGAAGGAGTCAAACCTACAGAAATTCATTACTGTACATTAACGTAGAATGGAGGAGCAAGCACTATGAAGCGCAAAAGGTATATAAGTGAATAAAACACTTTGAAACTGGAAGAACAACTGTGACTAACATAAGCTGGCCCAGTTGCTCATCATCGGGCATGGAAGATTACATTCAGAGGGCAGATGCCTAGATCACGGAAAGCCAACAAATCCCTGTGGCAAAATTGGTCATGATCCATGGATTTGCACTAGCCATATGATGTAGATAGACAGACACATCTGTTTTCTGTGAAAATATTTCCATGATTCCGTCAGTTTTGATGAAGTGATTTCAATCAATTTTCCACTACTATTTCTAAAATTTTGGTACTTTAAAACGTAATACAATATTTCAAACAACAAAGTAAATGTACAATTAATTTTACTTCGCAAAATATATTGAATTACTTGATTTTTTGTGTGTGTGTGTGCATGTGCGTGTGCGTGTGTGTATATATGTGTGTGTGTGTGTGTGTGTGTGTGTGTGTGTGTGTGTGTGTGTGTGTGTGTGTGTGTGTGTATATATATATAATATATATATATATATACATACAAACATGTACTGGATTAGCTTATATATATATATAAGCTAATCCAGTACATGTTTGTATATAGACAGTTGATATAAATGTATCAAATATAAGCAATGGCATGATTCAACAGAATGATTATCTCGGAATGTTTTTTTTTTTTTTTTACTTCCATAGTTGCAGGAATTCAGTGGATGAGGGTTCTGATATTTACATCAATAAAATACAACTTCTAACCTTATTAAACTTCATTTTGAATATAACAAGAGCTGTTCATTATCTGTGAATAAAGTTTAACAAGTAAGCACAATAAATTTGGGAATTTTTAAGTTTTATTGTATTAGTATTACAGTAAATAATACATTTTAAAAAGATTTTACCTCAATTTGTTTAATTAAATAATATAACATCTCAAAATACTATAATTGATTATAATCTGACACTAAATGCAAGCCGACCTAAAACTTTCAAACTCTCTGAAATTAAAATAATATGACACAGAATGCAAGCCAAATTTTGACTGCCCCGCGTAACAAAAACCAGTTTACACATTTTTTAATTGTACTGTTATTTGATATATATAAATCAGTAAATATTGATAGGTTATGCATGTGTGTGTTTATATATACATATATGTGAATGGGAACCTCTATGTCATGATACCATTTATACTTTATATAGTCCGTTCACGGTAAAGTGAGCACTTTTTGAAGCTGTTTCATCAGCCATAATAGCCAATCATTCATTTCATTGTGGCCTCTGACTTTTGGTTTTGGGTATGGTGAATTTATACATTGTGTTTATACTCACATGGCAGAGTTTACGTTAACAAGTGGTGGAAGGATATAAATTGGTTGCAAGAAAAAAGTAACTAGGGCTTCAAAAGAGCTCACTTTACCGTGAACGGCCTATAGTATCGAGTATCGCATGAGAATATCCTAAAGTATCAAATTTTAACATTGTGCTCATGGTATTTACCATGCACGTTTTTTTCATAAAGCATAAAATTACAAAATTTCCATATTATTTGCATACTGTGTTTTATCGCATAACAGTCGCACAATAATTTTTAAATACTTAAAAAAGGAAAACCATCTACGACATCACAACACAAGGAAATGAAGGGAGGGGAAGAACCAAAGCTAGAAGTACCATGATGAGTTTTAGTTCCTCTCCCACAAGGAAAAAAGAAAGTGGGAAGGGTGTCGGGGTGGTTGTTAGGCAACCATATCCCCTCTTGCCCGGCATGTAAGGGGAGGAAGAGACATTGAGCCTGGCCAGGGCAAACTACAACAGAGCGTACCCGAGCATAGCCGACATCCGCCGACCAAGAGAGAGAGAAAATACGAGGATGACACACTAGTTGCTAAAAAATCACTTCCCTCCTCAGCAGACATGTAATGGAGGGAGCGAAGTGAAGCGACACCTTTGTGTCCAACCACTGGACGTAAGAAAAGTTGCTACTCGTCACTCAATTAACTCCTGGTTATCCAACGTTTTAGAAAACAAACGTTACAGTAATTTCCTTGAAGTCGCAAAATAAAGTTTAAAAAACTGTGGAATCACAAAATAAGTGTGTACTGAGCCATAATTTTCCTCAAAGTTTGATTATATCTTTCGCTGTGTAAACGAGATTTTATAAAATTGAAGCAGACAGTGTTGTTGGTATATCTTTGGTTAAGGACGTTTGAGTTACAGGCTGTCCACCATTTGTTTCACGTGTGATGTGGGTTTTTATATAGTTTCATTGTGTGTTAACAACACTAGTAAAATGAGCAATTTTCTTGGTCAAGTTGTTTTGTGTTCATAACAAATTTAGTTTGGTATCAAGAAAATTTGGTATCAATCCATCCCTATATGTATACTTATATAGATATAATATTTTGTTGTTTTGTGTATTGTTCTTAACATACAGAATCAACTTTTGTTTAGTATAATCGTGCACAAAATGAGTTTTTTAACTGTCAAAATAGCTACTCACATAATTACAAGACAAAGGTTCTATGAAATTTAATTACTTTGATTCTTCTCTCATATGATGATGCTTACGATGCAGTATAACAGGCTCAACACCTGCTTCATATGTATGACAAGCACGCTGCAACTAAGACATTTGTAAAATGACGAACACAAAACCATGCTTTTGAAACATCTTACTTGTAATGCATTTTACTTGTGGCATCTTATCACAGGCTAAAATTAGAACCATTCTTGACCTGCAGGTGTTCTACAACTGCTGAATTTTACTCTACCACAGATTTAACCTGAAGTGATGAGAATAATTTATTAGCACACACATTTAATATTTTTAATGGCAAAACTGCTTAATCTACATTTTTTTACTTACGTTACTGAATGTTGCCTCAAGAAGCAGTATAATATTAATGGGCTTTTCTGTTGCATTAGCAATTCTTTTCTTTTATTACACCAATCACATACAATAATACTTTAAAGAAATGGTAAGTTAAGTGCCTAGCAGTTTCATTAATAATGTTTAAAGAATGGTAAGTTCAGTGCCTAGCAGTTTCATTAATAATGTTTAAAGATTGTACAGATGGAATTAAGAATAACTACAGAAAATACAACTTAAATTGTGTTTTGTACGGTTATTGAAAATTTATTCTGTGAATGTGAATAAGTCATATTTTTCATATATGCAGTGTGGGGTGAAATTCAATCAACAAACTTCACGAGGTGATTCCTTATGCTAAATTGCATGATGAATATATGACCCCTTCTACCTAAACTGAATGTTAACGGAGATAACAGCTTTTGTAAGTCAATTTTTGTGAAATATTGGAAACAAAGTGAAATTAAATTACAAATTTCCAAACACTGTTGTATGTGATCGAGATCTTCAACTTCAGAGCAAGCTTTCACTAAATCCTTCCCCATTATGAAAATAACATGGGTAGCCATCCTCTTATTGCACATAATTTTTTTACTTCCAGGACAGCTTGGTGACTGAACAGATACAAACTGTTACAAGGGGCTTGTGGGAGTCCTATTTATAGTCACCCAGCCATGGCAAGTTAAGGAAGGGGGAGAAAGTTTGCTTCCCTGACTGTGTGGCCGGATGCATATTCAGTACTCTGCCCAGAATGCTGGCCAAAGAGGCAGGATGCAATCAAACCTCTACGGAAGGTGTGCATGAAGTGCGAGGTTGCCTCCAACCAGGCAGTGACAGGCCTCTGTTTGCCTGTATGTGGATGACGGAGCTGATGTTGCTGGATTTGGTGGCGGCGTGACTTACCATGAGGGGGTCGCAGCTAAGCCGGAGGCTCAATGGGATAACACATATCGCCAGCAGTGCATCATGTAAATGTGCCATCATTCAATTAATTTTCATTAACAGTAAGTATATTAATGTATCATTTTGCTATAATTATATGACAATTTGTAACTAACCCAAACTCTTAAATAAACATATATTACCATTGCCACAGTAATATGTCACACGTTCAAAAAAGCAAGACAGCTGTAATGTAGGCTATGTAGCACATCTCAACTTCAAGAATGTGGCATTACCTCTTTCCTTCTCTATTGCAATCTAATTGGCTACTATGTATGGTAAAAGAGACAGTATTGATCAGCTGTGTTCTTGTTACATGATACAAATAGTTGCAAAGAGAGAGTGAAGGCAAAGAGAAAGAAAGTCATGGGTAAAGAAAACAGACATTTTTCTTTCCATTTTTATGTTATGGCATGGTTCCACTGTATAAGTTGTTTGGACAGCTTATGATTGGCTGCACCAAATACAGAACTAAATTTTTTTTTACGTCAAATGCAAGATCATAACTACATGAACCAACATAAATGTCAAAAACTTATGGAAATGTTAAAACTCAAAACTTTCTTTGTATATTTCTGTTGTATCATGTAGTCTATGGTCAAGGAGACCCGGGCAAGATGGCCCTTTGACGAGGCTGGGCGATGGAGTAATCCTCAAGTGTAATAAGGAATTTAACGACTTTTATTACTGTTGTCCGAACCCACTACAACATGGTGTCATAAGTGGGGTCAAGAAACGTTGTAATTACAGTGCATCTTTCATCTCGCAGGATAAACATTCAAGATGGCGGACAGAGATTGTGGAGATCGCAGCCGCGGGTCGTCGCTTTGTACAACAATAGGGAAATAGCTTAAACCGCTAGAACCTTTGGATTTCACTGATCCCAATGCTTGGTTTCGGTGGAAAGTTCTATTTAATTGTTACCTAAATCTGAGTGGCCAGGACAAATGCAAGGATGAAGAGAGAGTTGACTTGTTATTGTATGTTTTGGGTGAGAAAGCCAAGAAGTAGCAATGACGTTTGAAAAACCAACAAGCAGGTGGACTTACAGTGAACTAGTGCAGGCGTTTGATAGACACTTCAAGCCTCGTGTAAATGTTATCTTTGAGAGATTAATTTCAACTTGAGAACCCAACAGCCGGGGGAAAATGCAGAGCAATTCATTAGTGGCATACATAACCTGGCGGAAGCTTGGGACTATGACCCTTTGAAGGACGAGCTTATCCGGGACAGAATAGTCATCGGCATGCAAGACGTAGCATTAAGTGAGAAGATGCAGCTTCAAAGTTCCTTAACTGTGCAAGAAGCTATTAATATGTGCCGTCAGGGAAAATTACAAGCATTACAGTCATAGCAATTGCGAGGAAATCAAGAACAGGTTAATACCATAAAAAAGGTAGGGCATTCATTAAATCAAAGACAGGTCACTGCTGTAGAGACAGTGCTGGCTCCAGTTCGACACCACTACATTGAAATTTCAACTCCGGTTATCGCCAAACCAGACCCCCTTCCTCAATGCAGGCAAATGACAACTCTGGAAAGTGTGGCCGGACACACAACAGAAATAATTGCCTAGCCCAGAATGTCGCGTGTTACTCCTGTTAACGCGAAGGCCGTTTTGCTAGAATGTGCAACGTCAAGAACTATCTTCAAAGCATCTGCGAATTCTCCAAACCAAATGAAGAATCAGACTTCATAATAGGAGCCGTACAGGAAATTCCGCATTCTAAACTGTTTCGAGTACAAATCGAAATAAAAGAACTGGAGCAGTCTGTGGAGTTCGTCATTGACACAGGAGCTGACATAACCTGTATGCCTAGCAAAATGTTGAACTTAACACACATAAAACCAGAAAATGGGACCAGTAATGTGTGCGGACCAGATGGCCATATTCTTGAAGTAGTGGGTTATAAGAATTTAACTTTCCAGTACCGAGGTCGCAAGGAACAGGTGAAAGTGTACTTCATAAAAAAACTGCTTAATCCAGTACTGAGTAAAAAGGCCCTTCTGGCATTAAAAATAGTTCAGATTGTTCAGCGAGTGAATGTGGAGACAGAATTTCCAAACTTGTTTTCCGGGTTAGGTAAATGGGAAAGGGACATGAAAATTCACCTTCAACCTGATGTTAAACCATTGCATTGAAGACACCACGAATAGTTCCCTTACCAATGTTAAGTAAAATGAAGCAAGAACTGGAAAGGATGGTCGAGCTGTATGTCATCATCCCTGTAGAGGTTCCAATGGAGTACTGCGCCCCGATGGTACTAGTGGCCAAAGGAGAAGGGGTAAGAATTTGTGGGGACTTCACAGAACTAAACAGATATGTTCAACACCCAGTGTTTCCCATCCACAAAATTCACTATACACTGTCTCAACTTAAGGGGGCTACAATTTTCAGCAAACTCGATGTTAACTGTGGATTCTATCAGGTTCCCCTTAGCAGAGATAGCCAGCAGTTAACCACTTTCATTACACAGTTTGGTCAGTGTATGTATAAAAGGCTCCCATTTGGACTGAGTATTTCAGTTCAAAAATTGCCCAGATGCTTGAAGGAATTGATAATGTGGCCACGTAGATGATGTGCTAGTTTTCAGAAAATATGCTGTAGAAAATGATACAATTTTGCATCAGGTACTGGCCAGGTATAACACAAATGGCATCACATTTAACAAATCAAAAAGTGTGTTTGGGGTCAACAAACTTTGTTGACCCCAAACACACTTCTTAGGCCATGAAATATCAGCCGGTGGTATAAGGGTGGAACCTAGTCGAGTAAAAGCCATTGCTGAGTTTGCTGCACCAGCAAATAAGCAAGAATTGTTACGGGTTCTGGGTATGGTCAACTATGTTGGTCACTTCATCCCAAACCGATCTCACTTGTTGCAGCCACTACACGAGCTCTGGAAAGCATGCACCTTGCTTGGCCCATTTTGATGCAGAGAAACAACTTATTGTTAGTGTGCACAGTTCATCATATGGGCTGGGATTTGCATTATTCCAACAAAATACAGATAAAACCAGGGAGATTATTTGTTATGGCTCTCGAGTTTTACCGAAAGCTGAATGTCGCTATGCTCAAATTGAAAATGAGGTGCTAGCGTTGACATGGGCATGCGAGAAGCTAGAAAAGTATATCCTGGGCTTGCATAAAATTATACTAGAGACAGATCACAAGCCGCTAATCAGGATACTAATGTCCAAAAATATTGATGAACTGTCTCCTAGACTTCAACGATTCAGAAACTCTCTCATGAAGTACAATTATGAGGTAGAGTATACGCCAGGGAAACAATTGGTTGTGGCAGATTGCTTGTCTAGAAACCCTATCCAAGAAACTGTTTTTCATGACGAGTTGTTTACGGACACTGAGGAGCATGTTAAAATGATTGTAAACCACTTGTCAATTGCCGAAACAATTGTACAGCAGATCACATAAGAACAACAAAGTGATTTTGTCTGTCTGAAATTGAGGGAGTATACGGTGGGTTGGTGGCCAAGGAAGAATAAAGTTCCAGTCAATCTTAAGCCATATTATCAGTACCGTGGGGACATATCAGCAAGTTAAGGATTCCTGTTGACAGGTAATAGACTATTTATTCCAGATATACTGCAATCTGGGAATAACAAGGTGTAGGGCTCCCGCTCAAGAAGCCTTTTGGTGGCTGGGATTAAGTACACAGCTACAAAATCTCATTCAGACACGCCCGGTTTGTGTGGAACACCGGACTAATGCTACAGAGCATTTAGTGACTAAGAAAATTCCTGATTACCCATAGCAAAAAGTGGGGGGTGGACCTAATGAAATGTCAGGGTAAGTGGTACCAAGTTATGACTGATTACTATTCTAAATATTTTGAGTTGATGGAACTGAGTAGCCTGACTGAAGCAACCATTGTGCAGAAGTGCAAAGACATATTTGCGCGATTTTGGATACCGGAAATTTTGTGGACAGATAATGATCCTCAGTTTCGTGGTACCTTCCAGTTCACTCAGGACTTTGGATTTATTCACATCACCAGCAGTCCACATTGTTAGAATAATATTTCATGTTTATTTAGATTGTGTTGTAGAACCATTGTTCATTTGTTGTTTGTGTTTTCTGAATTATGGTTTTTTTGTCCACCAGTTTTCAGCCCTCTATAAGTCGATGAGAAATGAAGATGGCTGACGAGTTAGCAAAGCTGTGAGATGCTGCATTTTATTTCAAATTTATCTGTAATCTAACAGGTTATGGGCCCAGGAAATGTTTCTGTAGCTGCAAAAACATAAGTGTAAATGTGATGTGCAAGTTTTTATCAGATTGGTGAAAGCTGTCACTAAATTTTAAGGTCGTGTGCGCTTTGGCGAACGGGAAAATGGCTTCAGAGAAGGTTAAGTACCCACTGGTAAGTGACAATAATTATCATGCGTGGGCAAGGACTAGTGCGGGCTTGGAACAAAGGCGTTTGTGGGATGCCATTGACCCAGGATATGATGAAGATCCAGAAAAATCTATGCCTAAACAAAGGACAAGAGACACTGATGCTTTGAACTTCATAATTCAAGTTGTTGAAGATCAGTATCTCAATGATCTGGACCAGTGTGCTCACGCCAAAACTGCATGGGAAATACTAGAAAGTATTCACTGTAATTTCTGCATTTTCCATCTAATCACTATGTTAGAGGAACTTGTTACAATCATGACTATGCGTGAATACATGGGAAAGATTCAATCCTGGTGCAGGAAACTAAGTGCCCACTAAATTTTGTGGACAAAGCCATCACCGCCTTTATACTCAGAGGATTGCCAAGAGAAATATATGAAGTTCTCATTCGAAGTGTGGAATATGATGAAGAATCATTGTCTGAAAAATAGTAAAAACGAGATTACTCCTCGAGGAAAGAAGGCAAAATCTGGACAAAGAACAAGAAAGCAGAGAACTAAAAGCATGCATGTCCAAAATGAACCTGAGAATCATTACTGGAAACAGACATATGCATACCGAAGACGATTACAGAAGTGTTGAAAAACCTAGAGTAGGCCTATCTTATCAAAGAAAATTTGAAAGGCCTGAGGTGGAACAGAGAAATATTGTGTGCTATGTATGTAATGAAATAGGCCACATAGCAAGAGTTTGCCCAAAGGTTACAACTGAAGGAAAGGATAATAAAACAAAGCCAGACCACAAGGGAAGAAGCAGCGGAAGTTACACATCAAAGGATGCTCGTGCAGCAGAGGTGGAGTATGACAACACCGCTTTAGATGAGGATGGTGCAGTGGTTACAGCACACTATAAGACTTTGTGTGCAAATAAGCTAGGCTGGTCATGTAAAGCAGTGTGGATTATGGTTTCTGGTGCCACACACCACATGACACCTACAGAGAACTTATTGTAGACTTTGATGGTAGTTTGACTGGAACCATGAAATTCACAAATGGGGAATGTGCCCACAGCAAAAGGTAAGGGGAAGGTAATGTTAATAATGACTGAAAAATGTGGGGGGTGGATAATCCAACTAAGTGAAGTAATTTGTGTGCCAGAGTTAGAAAACAACCTAATGTCTGTCACAAACGTCTAGATGAAAAAAAACTTGAGATTAGGATCAAAGATGGTGATATCAAGGTAATGGATGGGAATGAGATGATATTTAAGGCAGTTAGTGGTGGGAGTGATATGTATCTCATTTCATGCCAACCTTACAAAGCAAATGGAAAGATAGTTACATGTGATTCTGTGAAAGGTAACCTGCCGACTGGTATGACCGCAATGAAATCAGCTGTTAGATGGCATGGGAGGATGGTGCACTTGACAAGTTTGCCATCTGTATGTGATACCTCAAGTAGCTTTAGAGACTGTGACACATGCCTGAAGGGAAAAATTTAAAGGTCTGGTTTCACAGACCGTCTCTCAAGAATCAGTGCAGTGTTGAACTTAGCGCACTCAGGCGTTGTTGGCAGGATAACTCCTCCCTCTACAAGTGGTGCAGAATACTTTGTTACGTTCATGGATGAATACTCAAGGTATTTGGAAGTTAAGATTTTGAGGGGGGGAGGAGGGGGATCTGATGTTGCAGAAGTCTTCAAACAGTATCAAAGCAGGGTTGAAATTCTTCAAGGAATAAAAAGTAAAGGCTCTGCAGTCGGACAATGGAGGTGAATACATCAGCAAGGAATTTGAAAAACACCTAAGAGATAAAGGAATTCTTCACAGGAAAACTGTTCCATACAGCCCGCCACAGAATGGAAAAGCAGAGAGGCTGACCCAAAAAATAATAATTGTCTCAAGAGACGCGTATGTCCATGAACATGTTTTTCCTTTCAATACAACCTGCCCTGCCAAACCTTTATTTAAACAGATATCTTGCACTAGCCATGTGTGATACAGGCAGATAATTTAGAAGCTTCTGACCTTTCTAAGAAAAGAGAGATTTCAGAACGTACCAAGCATTTTAGAATACATTATCATGAGATAAAATAATATGTAGATAATGTGGAGAGGTTGTCTTTTAAGTACGTGAAGTGAAAATGTTGCAGATATGATTAAAGGGTTGAGTGCGGCTAAGACAAAGGAATATCTTGGAAGAATGGGATTGGAAGGCCCTTTTAATTTATGTATTAATTAATTAATTTATATATATATATAAAACAAACACTACAAGTATTTGTCCACGGTCTGGAGCAGTTTTTGTTTCAGTAAACCCCATCAAACAATTTTTGTACAACAAGGGGAAGTGTTAGAATAATATTTCATGTTTACAGTAGAACCTAACTATTACGACCCTTCCCGGTTCCGAGAATAGGGTCGTAATAAGGGGGAGGGAGGGTCGTAATAAAAAATTTGGAAAATTTTGGGCCGATTGTGACCACCTCTAACCCCTATGCCCACAAACTTGCCATTTTTGCATGAAGTTCATGTTGTTCAATCGTCTATAGCACATAAAAAAACCACTTTTTAAATAAAATATAAATATATATTTTAATAGTTGGACATCTCCTCTGCAGCGCAGCCGGGCATGGGCGTAGTGTTTTGCTGCTGAAGCTTGACCCCAGATCCTCAGGCTGGGCAGCTGTCGGTTGGTCATTACAAGACAGTGGGCGGCGGCCACCCGCTCGCCGCCACTGCCGTCATTACAGGGCCGGTTCACCTCATAACAGCAGCCCGGCATTAGGAAAACATGCTGATAGATACGATTCATGTCAATGTGTTGGATTTATACTAAATGTAGGCAGCGTGTTAGCCTCTGCACTGGCACAATGAGGCCTGGCAATGTTTACGGGAATATAAATATTTAGTGTGATCTACTTTAAGTATTAGTTATGCCAAATTTTTCATTAAAAACTTTTGACGTTGCCTATACAAGCACACGGCCATACTCACCATAATATGGTACTGGTAACATAAGAACATATTTTATTTGCACACATTTATCTTTATTCACTTTACACATAATATTGACTTTACAAGAAAAAAACAATTGTCCACCATAAAAAATTAGCATATTACGTAGGCGTGGTGTACATAAACTTAAAAATAATCATTAAAAAAAAGACACTGAATTAAATTTGAAGCTATCATACATAAACTGATTAAGAAACTAGTCTTTGTAATGTGCTGCTGCTTTTACAGTAAAAGAGGAGGGATAATGGAAGCGAAAAAAGACAAGGCGGGTAAGGCAGAGGCGGTGACATGTGCCTGGGACAAAGAATCCTTACTGACCCGGTCTGCATCACCCCCTTCCTCCCACCCGTGCTTCCACGGACAATACACCAGTGTCCCCTTCTGGTATTAAGTAATTTATTGCTTCATGTTGCTTGGGACAACAAATGTCAAAATCTCTGATGGTAGCTTGAGAAATGCGGGACCACTAACATCAGTAAGAGCTATTTTTCCATAGACTGAAAACCGTGGATAATACAAACTAGTACTGTGGTCGGAGAAAAAGTCTACAAAAACAAATCTGCGCATAACTGATACCGGCGTTGGCGAGGGATTACTGTATCTATTATTAGACGTGCCTCAAATTTTCGACTTTTTCAACCCGAACTTTTCACGGTTCCTCAAGATTGAGTCGTAACAGAGAAGTGGTCGTAATAAATGGGGTCATAAGAGGGGTTTTACTGTATTTAGATTGTGTTGTAAAACTATTGTTCAATTGCTGCTTATATGTACTGAATTACTTTTTTTTGTCCGCCAGTTGTCAGTTCTGTACAAGCCTGTGAGAAATAAAGATGGCTAAAGAGTGTTAGCTAAGCTGTGAAATGCTGCATTTTATTTCAAATTTATCGGTCATCTAACACACATTACAGTCAGTCTAATGGTTGGAAGCAGCAGTAAAAACTGCTAAAAGACTCCTGGCGAAAGGGGGAAACACATATGAGGCTCTACTAGCTCACTGTAGTACTCCTCTAAACTGTGGGGTTTCACCCCGGGAGATAATGTTAGGAAGAAAAGTTCGGACTTCAGCGCCTACCGTGAATTTAAAGTAGGCTAAGGGCCTTAAAGGTCTAAGGTTGCAAATGGAACAAGCTAAATAATGCCAACGACAATAGTATAATCATCGCCACGGAGTGCAGGAACTTTCTGAATTCCAGAAAGGGGACAGAGTATGTATTATAGTTCTAAAAATTTTGGTAAGGTGGTGCATACACCTACAGAACTAAAGCTTTCAAGATCGTATCTCATTGAGGTGGGTGCTAGCAAATACAGACGTAAGCACCATCATTTGGTTCCAGTCCCTCAGAAGAAACTCGCCGAAAGGCCAGAAGACCAGAATGGTGGTTATAGATCAAAAGAGGTTAGCTGAGAATGCAACGAAGAGAACCGATGAGGTAAGGAAGAGAACATAAGAGCAAAAGATAATGTCCAGGTAGGAAAGGAGACCTCAGCATGGGAATTGCAGGTGCCGGATGACGAACCTGAATGGTTGGGTTAGGGCAATACAAACGGAAACAGTGCTAGGGTTAATGAACCCACATTACGGAAATCCAGCAGAGTGAAGGCTACACCCGTTTGGATGAAAGATTATTAAAGAGACCTGAGGACAAAAGGGTAACATGTATTGATTAGACATGGCAATGGCAAATTTGGTATTGCGTGTGTTCATAGGACAATGTATATAAAACCGAGTTATGTAAAAAAAAAGACTGTAAGAGCCTAATTTATGTAGTAGCTGACAGGTGTCGTCTCTGTAACAAAATTGTATGTTGACATTCACTTATATGATTGTATTGGTATGCTTCAAATATGAAGGTAGGGATGTTGTATCATGTAGTCTATGGTCAGAAAGGCCCGGGTAAGACGGCCCCGTGACAAGGCTGCGCGATGGAGCAATCCTCAAGCATAGTAAGGAATGTAACGACTATGATTACTGTTGCCCGAACCAACAACAACTTCTTTACAGCTATGTAAGATTACCAAACCATCACAATTTCAATTTACATTACAATTTACTCACATATCAACTATATTTATATTTTTGTTTTATAATAGTACTATAATTTTTTCTGTAACATTCACATATCTTATCGACAACATTTTATGCTCCTTAAAAATCCAGGAATATACAAAGGAGTTGGCATACCACAAATTCAATGGGCTCAAAAAATATGTATTTATTTTTAACTTTTCTACAAAAAAGAAGTAAACTGTCATTATGAGAAAATCACATTTCACAAAATTTATGATCATATTTATTAGGGTTTAACCAATCACATCTGAAAAAATATTTTAACAAAATACATACAAAACAGTGTAATTAGTTTTTAGTTATGATGTAACTTTCTCTTCCACCAGTAACCGTGTCTCATGCATTTTCTTCATGAACAACTTTACTCGGTCACCATCAACTTGGTTTTGCCACCTGGGGGAAAAAAAAAAAAAAAACCTTAAATTAAAACCTAGTTTCACACGATATCGCTAATAACACTGCAAAAAAAACTCACAATTTTGAGCATTTCAAGTTACAGTTCATGTAATGTACACGACTGCAAACAGACAAACCTCCCTTAATGAAATACTCCATAAACGAAGTATAAATTTGGTCCCACCAAATGTTCATAAGAACAATGCATTTTTAATCTCTCCATACCAAAATAGTCATGAGCACAGCTTGGAAAAAAAAAACCTTCAATGAAGTTAACATACCACTCAAAATATAAATAAAACAATTGAACTTAGTCATAGATAGTACGAAACATAGCTGAGTGAGCAACATGAAGCTCTCAGTGTGTGTGTGTGTGTGTGTGTGTGTGTGTGTGTGCAGCATCACTAGCATCAATGCCACTTTATAGAGTTCACACAAAATTAATTCTTGCCCCAAACAAACATTTTTGTTAAGTTATGGTGGGAATGTGCTGCTAGGCTACTAATTGTGTTATAAACAGTAGGCAAAATGCACAAGTACTCCTAGAGTGGTACTCGTGGACACACCCATGCACACATGCACGCACGCACACACACACATGTAAATATATTGGAAAACACATTTTTCGCATGGATGCACAGTCATGATGTTTCACTGGCTAGGCCATTGTGAAGGGCTAGATCCACATCCAGAAATATGACGCGTGATTGAGAGTAGGTCCAGATGAAAAGTAGGCTGTGAAAGTTAAGGTTTATGAGGTTTACTGGCTTGTTTCAAATGATGTACTGTATTGCAGCATGAAAATTTGGAAATAAAATTAAAATCACAAACTTAACTATCACACTGAAATTTAAAAAAATTATGACTCTTCTTTAAATAAATGAAGGGATATATGACCAACTTTCCTTGAAGGAAAAATATGGTGACCATACTCCATCAAACATCCAATTTTGTTGTCAGTCATATTTTAAGGCAAAATTTAATAGTGTGACGGGCTTTATACATCATTGTATCTGAAATTATAGTTCACATTTTCACTTTTTTCTTGGTTGTACCATATGGAATGTGTGCAACATTAGCTGCACATAATGTTTTCATGCATATCTGAGTGGATGAAAATTTACATTAGAAAAATCTAATTTTTAGCCATAGTGGTTTTTTGAATCTTATGGGCAGCTTTTGGTAAAACAAAATTAATATGTCAAGACCGAATGCAGTAGTTTGTTATAAGCAATTAAATATTTTATTAGTAACTTTTATTTTGTTGTAAGCAATATAAATATTAAATTTGTAACTTTTATTTTATTTTTTGTACGCGTTACTCAAGCAAAAAAAAAGCAAAACGTAAAATCCTTGAATTTTTTCTTTTGTATTGTGTGGATATTTTGGCTACTTCTTCAATAACCTTCTTTGCTTCTGAAAGTGAAAAACTGTGTGGAATTAATTGAGAGAGACTAATTTCTTTTCATTGTGCATATAGATGGGTAGAAAACCAATGTATACTCCATTCCCCATTGGAAGCAACTTATTCGGAGCTCTGCTAAATATCTACTTGCAGGCCCGTTTCATATCTTTCCGCCAAATGTAAACAAACATTGCCATGTGACTACCATGTAGCATCTGTCAAAATCAATGTTTACATGCCATTGTGTGTGTACATGTGTTCGTATACTTTCGCTACACCTAAAAATAGACATTTAAATGTGACTTCTACTTTTACATAGTCAAATGTGTTGTTTACTATTTACAGCTTTTCAAAGTATTCTGTCTTAAATCTATTTCAAAAACAATTTCGTACAAATATTCACAGTTTAGGCCTATAACATTATTTAGGTCAGCTTTATGATGTTCTAAAAATGCCTCAATTAACAATAGTTCTTACAGTTTGGTTACATTAACACATTTGTTTTCCACGACATAGCACATTACACGTAATGCACGTTAATATTTTGCCGCGACTGTGTTAAACACTGTTACAACTGCAGGGTAATGAACTGTAGTATGTAACTCTTTGTTATTAATATGTGTTGGGTTATTTCTTTAAAAGGACCACCTCAGTTTGAATAAAGAAGGAATAGAGTCCAACGAAAAAGCGACATTAGAAATCAGCACGCAACTCGTGTCGCTCATTTTTTGTTATACACACTTAAAATACAGCGGTGAACATGCACACAAATCAGCCTACCGTAACTTTTATTCCGCTCATATTTATATGTATTGCTACTTACTGTGTATTAGGTTTATTGAAATTTATTGGGGCTGGGCTTGGTTATTTTGTTGGGATTGGTGGTAAAGCATGTTACAAGACTGTGTTTCAAACACCCATTAGGGCAAAGGTACAATGTTGTGATAAATAAACAGACGTGGATGTAAATAAATAACTTCGTCATAAAAACAGTTCACATTTACAACGTATAAATAGTTCATATCAAATATTTGAAATCACGCACACAGTCAGATCCAGCAGTAGGAGGGGTAGAAGCAGGTTTTGAGGAGCGGTAAACAATTGGGTTGGAAATTTGGTAGGAATTGTTATTATCTGGGGGCACCAGGCATCATCCAGGTACTGGTGATACCATGAAGTTCTGGTAGAGCTGACTTTTCGTTCAGGATTGTGCTGGCCGATGACCAAGGCAGTAATCCTTTTGGCGGTAAAATGATAACTCCTCACAATGACTTTATATATCCCCTGCTTGTCACGCGGTGGACTATTCAGGCTGACCACACACCCTTAAAAGGCATTAGATTACGTTGCAGGTACAGATGAATACTTGAAACACATAATTGAAACACTTGCAGAAACATTAACACTTTTGGCGAAAATGGTGAGGGCCCGTACCCGTAAGTGCCCGAAGGCAAACCCAAATAAAAACATGTGTATCCATTCAACGTAGATTGTATTGCAGGTTACGTTACACTGTTCCTTCAGGGAAACAAACTTACATTGAGTACCGAGCTTAACCTGCTGATAGAGATAACACTGTACAAAAGTGGCGTGAAGACAGTAAAAATTATTATATGAAAAACTTGAGCTTCCCCAGGCAATGAAAGTACTGAGGAAAGTGAGGGGCAGAGTCCCAGGTCGCTAAACTAAAACAGTTCCAAAAACTTACATTACTGCTGAGAAATGGTTGGTGATACAAACATGCAGGCCGCCCAGGCACGCGAACCGCGAGACACTGTGAAACACGTCCGACCGCTCGAAACTCAGAGCGATTACTAAAAACTGGGGCGTGGTGCACTGGTCGGCTTAGCAGCAGACAGACCACGTGGAACTACTTGCTACACATACATTTTACAAAAGAATTCTGCCACTTACCATACTTGCAATTTAACATGATATAAAATTACTGTGCATAAATAAAAACATAAAACACTTGCAAACAAGGGGTGAGATGATGTAAGGGTGAAAACACATGAGATGTAAACAAGTAAGAAATAACAAGCAAACCCTTTCAATGGATAAATAAACAATGGACTGCTTCGTGGAGTGTCTTTGGTGTCCACAAGATTTTATATCACGTTGCGTCTACTGTAAGCCGTTGCAAAAATATTTAAGCCCTATTTTCACTGGTGTATCATGCTGCGCTGCACAGAACGTGGCCGCTCGGCCAGCACTTCACTTGTTGCATTACACTTTATCACACACTCTACTCTGCACTTTTCTACATTTGCATGGGGCATTCCGTGCGTAGCACCACTTACACTGACACACTGCTTGCACGGTTGAGTGCTGATGATGGCTGCACTGATGAAAAGTTTTGCGGCGGGCAACGGACTAGGAAGAAGGTACCGCAGCTCGCACCGCCAGCAACATACTGGACTGCTCAGAATCTTGGTATTAATGCTAGTATTATTTGTAATGATAAATCAGCTGCTTTTGTTAATGTCTGAAAATGTACAAATGTGAAATTCAGTGTCAAAATAATAAATCAATTATTTTTGCACTTGTTTTAAAATTTAAAACTTTGTGAACAGCAAAGCTTAAGTCTACTTTGTCTACAAAACAGCCAATTACTGAAAGAAATTATTTTGCAGTTGTATACAGAGAAGCCTGTCACTTTTTCGAGAATAAAACGTCCACTTAAAATGGTTGTGTAACAGCAGAAATAGTGTATAAAATTGTTACAATAAAATAATTATTAGGTATTTAGCAAGTTATGAACGGCATACTGTGCAGAATATAAGTAACTATTAGCTGTGGCATGTCGCACTTTGGACTAGAGCCACTACCTGTGGTGTTTATACTTGTATTGTGAATTATTCACATCTGGAGCTGATGACAGTAAAAGCAAAACTGTGTACATAAAATGTAATTTATTTTTACTATGATTGCTGTAACAAGTCAGACAAACATTGCATCAAACTTGAAACTCAAATATTTAATAATTCTATGTTACTACGTAAAAATCAGTCTGATGCATGCGAACAAATTCTCGTGGCACAGCTTACAGGACATGTAATGGCTGCCTCTTTCTCATCTCTTCTCTCAACTTGCACAACACGACCATTATCGCATCTGCAGCATGACCAGCACCATGCAAATGGGTCAGCAAATCAATAACGAATGCAGCAGACATGCTGCCGTAGAGAGTGCAATTTAAAACTACTAGCACCAGCTTTCTCCCAATTCTCCCTACACATTAGAACTGCCGGGCCGGGCCAGGCCTTAATCCCCGTCCACTTCCTTTGTTCCTCTGTTTGAGTAGTGGGGACAGAGGAATGTTGCCAAGGCCATTCCACAAATGAAAGAAAATAAAAACTAGAATGAGATTTTGTGAATGACAATATCTACCCCCTCACCACATTTCTCACTTAGCTGCATATTGAAACACCGTACAACAGTTTTGTTCAATTTGTCCAATTTTTAGCTAGTATATTTACTTGTTACCCAAATGAAGTATGCTATTGTAATTTTTGCAATCTGATTTACATAATTAAATAAGGGATTTACCTTAAATAAATGTTGCAGTAAGTACTTTGTCTGGGTTAACCAGGTGAAGCAGACCTGGGTCTAAACTAAACAACAGCAGATAGGGCTAGTTAACTATTATCACAACTGACCCTAACTAAGTCTATGCTGTTGTCCAGAAGGAAATCGGGGTTCACTACCAAAGTGGTAGCGAGTGTAAGGGAAATTGAAGACTTCTTCGGGGGTCGTTGGGCCAAGGTCTGAAGAATTATAGAAGGTAGCAGTGGTCATTTGTTAGGAAGGCAGTAAGCAGAGGGCTCCAGCACACGAGGTGATGGAGCGAGCTGCTGAGTATTAACTGGCGTTTCGGAGCTGTGCACTCGTGTATATAGATAGCCAGCTACGGGTCCCTCGGCCGGTCGGGTATCTTCGAGCTAGAGCTCCTCCCTTAGCAGATCAAGCCACAGTCTCTCGGGTAAGGTTAGAAGTGTGGTTTTCCTTGTGTGCAGATTGCACCACTCCCGTGAGCTTAGGGGCAGCACTGGACTGCTTGGCTGGCTTCTATCGCACGCAGGAGTGATTGCCGGACACATGATATCTGACAAAGGCGTAGACGGCCTTGACTCGTGTGCTTGGGTGCCCCTTGCCTACGGGTGTGCTGGTGGGCTCTGGAAGCATGTAGTCCTAGGTTCAAACCCCGCTCTGAGTGACGTGACATCACATGAAGATGAGGCAAAGTTGTATTTAGTAAATACCTATGTCAGTACACGTCTACATACATGTTTTCAATAATCAGTTTAGATAGTGCATATAAATTGTTAATTTCCTTGGTTAGAGATCACATTTTATATATACACACACACACACATACATACACACGCACCCGCGCGCACACACATGCACACGTGCGCGCACACACAACACACCTGCGCACACACACACACACACACACACTTGCACAATTTACTTTCTCTTTGCAGAAATCACCTAGTAATCTTTAAACCAATAAATTAATTCACATATAAGTAGCTCAAACTATTACTTTAAAATAATGTTTGAGCAATCTCAAATATTAGCATTCACTAGTTGCTGAGTCATCCATTTTCCTTATTTTTATGTTCGTTTTCCACCGGGATAATTAGTTAAATGGCCATTCCATGACTGAATAGCTAACAAGATAATAAAATCTTTGGATATAGCAATGAAGACAACCAAAGAGCGAAACCTAAATCACATACTTTTTAAGTACACGGTTTCTACAGAAGAAAAAAAGGGGGGGGGGGGGGGGAGAGGCATGTAAAAATGCTTTTCTTTCTATTCATGGCATCAATTCAGATTGAGTTAAGAGACTGTGGCAAGCTTCTTGCAGCAAGTAAATGCCGAAAGATCAAACAAGAAAATTGTAAGATTTATTACTGAGCATATAGCATCATTCCCTCAAAAAGAGGCCCATTATACCATAGCTTAAATTTGAAGATTTAACTCGTGGAGCTGTGTTAAGGAAAAACATCCACACCTAAGTTCGGAAGGCTGCAGATAGACTTGTTGCAAATGTGAAGAGCTTTCAATGAAAATCAAAAGTCCTTTACTGAATGATGCTGCTAAACGAATGTATGCAGCAGAGCTTATTATTCACAGAGGGCTAAAAATGCTATAGCTTGTAATGTTTGATGTAAGTGCTCATGGGAGTCCGCAGCAAACAATATCTTGAAACAAGTTCAGTAAAATTTTAAGATTTTAAATTAATAAAATTTGAAGGTTTGTTGATCCAGGAGTGCCAACAAAAAATAAATTAAAGATGAAATAAATGTTTACTGGAGTTTATTACAGTCTTTTTAAAACAATTGACCCTCTGAGAAAAAAAAACAAAGCAAGAGATAAAATGGCAATGTGGTCACTCGCCGCCCTACACGGACACTACACCGCTGAACTGTCTTGTAGAGTAAACTGTGACAAACTTGATGTGAACTATTAAACTATGCGACAACTATTTTTGTGATGAAGAAGAAATCATGTTTAACCTTATTTATAATGCATGAATATTGCATCAAGTAAATGTGGTCCAATCGTGGCTTCGCTCAATGTGCTAATGTCTAAAAACAGCCTGTGAACTTTGACGTGGGTCTCAAAATCAAAGTATTACGCGCCTGTTGCGGGTTGTCACATCGGCCAACTGTGACACCAGTACTCTTTCCCTGCATCATCTGGTGCAACATGGCTGCTAGGTGTCTCACTTGCTAACTCCTTGAAAAGTTGCACTGTCATCCTACAATGATTATTACTACTGATGCAATGTCAGAAATAAAATACTAAATTTGGAAAAAATAAGCGTGTACAAAATTCAAACAAACTATTATTGCCACAATCTTCTAAATATTAAATGAACTACTATCCTATACACAAAATATAGAAATCAATAAAATAATTCCCGAAAACATAAATTATAATATATTGCAATACTACAAGTTACATGCAAAATGTGAGGCAAAAATGTAGAGAGGACAATAGAGTAGTACGGATTTGTATGGATTTCATGCAAAACCTACAGCTGTCTGAAGTCCCATTTCAAGAGGTATTCTACCTTCGCCAGGTCACCCTTAATGTTTCCAATATATACAATAAGGCAAAATTTTATATCATGAAGGGTTAGCCGAAAATAGGGCCAAATGAGATATGTTCTTTCTTGTATGATTACATTACTGGTGAACTAGATGGAAATGTAAGGCAACTTCACATTTTGTCTAATGGGGCAGCAAGGCAGAACAAGAACCACATTGTGGTCAGAATGTTACTGGCTCTAGTAGACACTGGCTATTTTGATATTGTACACCATTATTTCCCAATAAGAAGTTATTCATATCTACCATGTGATCGTAATTTTAGCGTGATCAAAAGGAATATCCGAACAACAGATTGTATCTACACCCAAAACAGTGTTTGGAGCTGATTTTGCATTCAATGGTTCAGCCGGATAAATTTCACGTGAAAATGGTAGAAAGTGAAGAGAGAATTGATTTTAAGAAATTGTGGCCTACACTTTATTTAAAAAAATGTTACGTCTACGAAGTCTCATTGACAGAATGTATGGAGAAACGAAAAAACAGAAGTTCACTGTTTCAAGTTTTATGGAGTTCGTCTATTCCAGTGAAAACATGGGATAAACAAGTTATGGCCCAACCATTCACTGGGGGCTTAGTAGAACCCAAGTTTCATTTCAAGATACCAAACAAAATCCCTTCACTCCCAACTATCAACACTTTTCCTGCATATCCTCTGAAATGTGTGCCTATTTATTATAAAAAATAGAAGACCTTCAGAAGTTGAAGCCATACATCCTGAAGAATTTTATAACAAGATTATTGTATGGGCCAGCCATAGATGATGAAGAGGAGGTTGCAGTACTGTAAAATGTATGTTTATTTCATAAAGTAATATGAACAGAGGGTTTTTGTTTGTTGTTGTAATAAAATCACTTTAGTTTTTTTCTTTTCTGAGTGTTTAATGCAAGTCATTTGAGAATCACCACACGTCCATCTTATAAATAGTCAATATAATAGGCATAACATTATTTTCATTTCAGACAACAATATATTAACAAGATGATAATAAACCTATCTGAACCATTTTAATACAACACTGGTTGCAATACATTCAGGAAAATGTTTTTTGCGTGTCCTGAAAAGTTTACAATTATGGACATGTGGGGGTTTCTCAAAAGACAGATTCAAATGAGGGATGACAAAGAGAGCTTGCAATGCAGCACAGATTTTGGCATAGCCCATTTCATTTTACCAACTACTGTAGTCATTCACAAATATACACGTACAAGCATGTTATACACTATTGACCAAAGTAATTGGGCACCCGTGAAGATAGGTAATTCAGTGTGAAGATAGGTAATTCAGTACATCAGTTGACTTGTGTGGCCGCCATACGCTGCAGTCCAGTGTAGAACCAGTTGACAATGAGATGGCAAGAGGTACAGAGTTATCGGACTTCGATAAGGGCATGATTGTGGGCTGCCATTTCAGTGGGCTGTCTAACCGGGCGATTGCATAAAAGGTAAACAGGCCCAAATCAACGGTCGCATTCGTCCTGCATAAGTGGAAGGTCGATGGGCATTGTGCCAATGCTGCACGTTCTGGGCGACCTCCAATCTTGGCCGACAGAAATCGCAGAACCCTGAAACATGAAATTGTCCAAATTGGGCACAACCCATGGCTACCATCCGACAGGAGTTTCATGCAGCAACAGGAGTATCCGTTTCCATTGGAACATTGTGTACAGAGGCCCACCGACTTGGATATTTCGGAAGAGCAGATGCACATAAGCCCTATATCACGACAAGCAATAAAGCTCAGCGACTCAGATGGTGTTTTGACCATCACAACTGGACACTGGAACAATGTAAATCAGTTCTGTGGAGAGATGAGTCGAGGTTTACATTATTCCGGTCCGACAGACGTGTATGGATGTGGCGTCTACCCAGGGAACGGCTTCTGCCAGAGTGTATAGTGGCAACTAGGAAATTTGGTGGTGGTGGTGGTGGTGGAGTGATGGTGTGGGGCTGTTTCACGGCCTTTGGCGTAGGACTGCTGGTGTTTGTCCATGGTAGCATGAACACAGAAGCCCATTGTAACATTCTGGATGAAATGCTCCCAACATTATGGTGTTTATACGGAATGGACCCATGTTACTTCCAGGATGACAATGCCAGGTGCTACGTTTCAAGAGCTACTATGCAGTGGTACGCCGACAACAATGTTCACCAATTGGACTGGCCCGCCCAGAGCCCCGACCTCAACCTATACAACATCTTTACGATAAATTGGATCACTGGGTGAGGGCTCGTCAGGTGTGGCCAAAATCCATTGCTCAACTCATGGAATAGTTGCAAGAGGAATTGAGACGAATCCCCGTAGATGACCTGCAAACACTCATAGAGAGCATGCCAGACAGGGTGGTTGCCGTTATAGCTGCAAGAGGTGGCCCTACGAGATTCTAATGGGGTGACAACCACCAAGCAAACATCGTGGTCAGGTACCAATTACTTTTGGGTCGATAGCGTATATTATTCCAATTATTTAAGAAATTTAATTTGTTCCAAACTTCATTCTAAATTACATAATAAGTTCCACATTTACTTGAAAAAATAAAATGTAATGTAATGAGTTCAGAACATACTGGGCACTGGTAAATATTGCATGTTCAACATCACAATTCCATTACTTACTTTTCCCCATACTTGAAATGTGTTCCAACAATTACAGCATCAGCATGTATGTAGTCAATCACATTCTCAACGGTTACTCCAGACCCAATCAGCACAGGTCCTGTACACACCTTTTTCATAGCTGAAAGAGAAAAACGCATGTTTGTTAAAACTTACTACGCGGCAGGTACCAGGCTTCAGTATTATCATTCGGGGCAGTAAAATGAACATTTTAAACCTATGGATAATTACAATATTCCCATTTTTTAGGACAACGTTGTTAAAATATCAGTAATTTCATCATTCAACTTTACCATTCTGTTCATAATAAATTAAGTTTATCTTCTGCCAAACTCTTGTTTCACTTACATTTAAGCACGCACCCTCTCCTTTTCCCACCATAGTTATTGTAAAACCATGTGAAATAATGCACACAAATTTGTGGTGCCAACAAGAACAGTAACAAGCTGTGCACAGAAACAGAAAACTTGGATTGATGACTACAGGATAATAGGTAGAGGAAGTGAAGTGAAGATATTTGGACGGCTCTTAACATTGAGGTCTTGAGAGTCGATGAGGGTGATTGAGGCAAGTATGGAGCAGCGCCAGAATGAAAGGGCGGGGGAAACGAGAGATCACCGAGAAAACCTACCAACCAACAGCATCGTCCGGTACGATTTCCACATGCGAAAATCACTTGAGAGTACCCCCCACTTTCACAAGCAGTGTTTATCCCCACTTCTACTTCCAAATATAGAAATCCTTGGCACAAACTCCTTCTGTTGGCTAGATTTAACTGTCTCTCTTCCAAACTAATCAAAGTTTTAGAACAAAAATTGTTTACGAAGGAAAACGACCACCAAAGTCGAAAAAAACTTCTCAAACTGACGCAACCTGTACTGAGAATTCACAACTTGAAAAAACAAATGCATTACTGATAACTCTAACACAGCCACAAACTTTCAAACACTAATAAGCTATTCTCGATCCACATAGCACCAAAGAAAAGAAAATATTACACTTACTTGCAAAATTTAACCAAAAATCTGATTTAAAATTATTACAAAAACTGTTAAAATACATAACCTGCAGTGTTTACGAGATTAATGTTGAGAAATGTGCGCACAAACACACACACACACACACAGATATATATCTTTATATTATATATACTTTATTATATATATATATATATATATAATAAAGTCTTATCATGAAATTTCAAACTTTTCTACACCAAACACTTTAGCAGCATAAAACTGCCATAGTCCATCCAACTTTTCTGAAGCCCTACTAAAGTTCTACTTTTACGTTAACAGAGATGTTTTTGATGTGTGACATTTTAGGAACCAACCACACGCATCATACATGGGGTGATTTTTCAGAGGTTTGATGCTAAAGTGTGAAGAAACCACAAATAGACTATATACATAATTGTGACAACATAAATATACACACTATGCAGTTCTGATAACTCTGCCGGTTGTCCTGTAGCTGTCCCAGTTATGATCACGCCATCAGAATGAAAAAATTCTGCTGCTTTTGCAGTTTCCTCTATTTCAATGTCACTTGTGATTGCATGAGAGCTGCAAATGAAAACAACCAAGAACTCACATATTTCACATAGTTCCTGCACCGTTAGCAATAATCGTACAGTTAGTGTTACTGCTATGCCCCCAAAATTTTAAAACCTATATTTACAAAACTAAAAAATACCAAATTAGAATGCCCCTATGTACTAAAAATGAAGAAACACATCAGCTGAAAGAGTAAATCATTACACATAGCTGCAATAGATAGAAATGCCCCTGCAGTCACTAAGTGTTGCAAAACTTGTTACACTAACACTTGTAAAACTTCTACACTTAAAAAACACTTACAATAATGGGAGTCTGAATAATTACAGAATCCCATTGAAACCCACTGTGTAGAAAGTGTAAACTAGGCCAACTGAAAAACCTTACTTTGCAATATAATATCATTTATAAGCAAAACAGTAAAACTTTTGTATCCCTAATGCAAAAAGAAAACTTAGACAAACCTCCTTTTTGTACTCCTTGTTTCAAGGTTTGTGTAGTAGTTGGCTCTAAATAGATGTGGTCACACCACATAAAGCCTGTTCATGATAAAGTGAGCACTTTTGAAATCAACCTTAGAAAAAAGTCACTGGCCCTGCCTGCATATATTTAACGGGTGCACTGAGCCACATGCACCCAGTAAAGTTGGTAACATTGAATAAAAAGTTAGGTAACCATTTGTAATAACCAAAATTACTTCTTTCCCTTTCTGCTTTTTTAATGCATAAATGTGTGAAAATGAGCAGATTTTTTAAATGTTTACTTTCCTAATAATTTTACAGTTTCACTTGAACGACGCACGAATAAAGTACTGAGGCCCATGGCAATGTTAATTTCACATAAGGCGGAAGAAGACACAACGAGCATACAAGCAGATCTTAAACAGGGCTTTCAAAAGTGCTCATTTTATTGTGAACAGGTTATATAATAGTAATTGTGGATGTACAGCCATCTGAAGTTCAAACTTTAATTAATTTTGCCATTTTGAGATACAGCCAAAAGTTCTACATACAGTAAAAAAAAACCATAGTGCAATATTCAGACATGCAGTTTGACAGGTTTATTTGAATCAAACTGGACTATTAATTCCCACAGTGGTAGGATTAGGTCACAATTGTAAATAACTAACACTATGAACTAAGTTTTTCGTGTGATAGATACAGTTTGTTTCAAAGTTGTAGATATTATGACCAGGGGTGTTGGAACTATTTCAGTTCAGAGGGGGGCAAAATATTTTAGAGTCGTGGTGCAAGTCAGGTGTTAAACACATCAACACTTAATTACTTTTCAAAGGTACAACTCAAACATTTCCTGCCATTAGCATAGGTGGGGACATGCAAAATTAAATATCTAAGAGTCGTGGGTGTTGTATTTGTGAGATATTTTTGTTCAAAGATTAATACTATTATACATAATTAAGCTCTGTAGATAATATACGGTTACATACAATGGTGACCTTTTAAATTTCATTTTCATCTTGTACATAAGTACTGAAAAGGATGAACGTTTATTCACCCTTAAGGTAGAAATAACAATGAAATAGAAAATTATGTCTATAAAAGATAATCATAACTACACAGATAAAATATGTACTATTATAAACCATATACTTCATTGCAATCATGATGACACTTCTTATCACAAATAGTGAAAAGTAAAGCATGAGTTACACATGTAGTCAATATTCTACTTATGTTAACAACAAAGATTTTACATTTGCAGTTTCTAACATTTACATTTTGCTTGGTACAAATTTTTGGAAAATATTTGGAATGAATTTTATTTAAAATTCATTCCAAATAGTTTTTTTTTTTTTTTTTTTTTTTTTATAGTTGGAAAAAACTAGAGATGGGTCGAGGTCCAGTTTTTTTTCGATTCTGATCCCCACACTGATTCTTTGGTCAATTCTCGATTCCAATCCCGATTCTGATTCTTCTGTATAAAATGTTTTTACAGTATTGTTTATGTTGTTTTCAAGCATAGCGTAATATTGAAAAAAAGTAGTGATGGTTCGATTCCCGATACATATTTTTATAATACTTTTTTTTATACAATGTGGGTGAATCAATTAAAAATTTCTAGAGCTTACCTTTAAAAAAAAACATCCAATGTGAAATTTTCATGAATCATTGTTATTACTATTACAAAAAAAATACAAGTGTCATGTTATTAAATTCAGTTCTGCACATTAAATTATGTCTAATGTAAAATAATCCAAATGAACATACATATATACATTTACGGCAAAAATTTTTTAACAGTAACTTACCTAGTAAGCTTGGCCAATGCCAATATTGAATGGTTTTGTGCAAGAAAACCAGTTTTAGCCATTAAGTTTTGCATTGTATAAAATAACTACAAAATTTAAAGTAAAAGTACATAGACCTACAATCAAGACAAAAAATTTGAATGGCAAGTTTCACAAATGCAATTATTATATGGCTTGTGCAATAATCCCAGTTTGAAACATTAAATTAGGACTAGTGTAAAAAAAGCTATGAAATTAAAAAAAAAATACATTCACTAAAGAAAGTTTGATTGGTAAGATTGGCAAATGCTGCTAAACTTGAGTATTTTTGTTCAAGAAGACTAGCATCTTCACACGCTCTGGGTCCAGCCTGTTTCGTTTCCTATCATAAATTAGACCACTTGTACTAAAACAGTCTCTCACTTTCAACAGTTGAAGATGGTACTAAATATTTTTGGTTAAGTGTCTTGCACTTGAGTAATGACCTGTTGAGTTTCCGTAGGCAGACACAGAATGGTTTGATGGCATAATTTGGTCCTTTAAATACTTTTCCATTTCTTGCTCAGCTCCATCCGTTTCACATTTTGATGATTTTGACCAACATTGTGTGATATTTGGACCAGACCATCCGGTGACTGAGATGGTTTGCGCATGTTTCCAGAGGAATTTATACTAATGTCATCATTCTGTAACAGATTGTTGCCAATGACTTGCAATATTTTTAACTGTTGTTATAGTAAAACAAAAAAATTAATAAAACAGTAGAAACTAAGACTCTATTACACACCTGAGTTGTAGTGTTGTTCTCACTGATTACTTTGACTTCATTTACGAGCATCTCCTTTGCAGATTTCAAGGACTTTTTATCAGTAAAAGACACTTCCTTAAACCTTGGATCTAACAAAGCTGCAAGAGTTAATATTAAACCTAGAATGAGGCTTTATTCAACTTATAAATGCACACATAACTGGTGATTAAATAACAAGGAATCTTAGAGTAACATAAATTTGCAACATAAATGAGTCCCATATTGTAATAATTTATGATTATATATCAATCTTCCCTCCGGTAATTTAAATTTATATAATATAGTCCTCAGGTAAGCTGGAGGTTTCTTAGTTCTTGAGCTACGGTACAGCGATTCTTATGGTACCTCTATTCCTGTATATCCAGAACTGTATCTTGTCCTCTGAGTCCTGTTGTCAAAGTTTTCCCCATAGTTTTGATCTACTAGAACAGGTAGTGCTTTCATTTCTGCTTGTAGACACACCTCTTCACTACCAGTTTTTGCATCATGTGCTGGTTCAGCTGTTAGAGCAGGTAGTGCTACCTGTTCTGCTTGAGAAGTTCTTTATTAGCATAAGGTGCTGGAGCCAGGTCTCTAGTTGAAACTGTAACTTCATGTCCATCATGAAATTTAATGTGTACATAATCAGCGTTCCCTTTTACTAATGTCACTTCCTCAACAATTGGATCATATTTCGAGGATCTGTTGTGTCGCTGTAAAAAAACTGGACCAGGCTGAAGGAGTCAAGTTGGAGCAGATTGTCCATTGCCACAGCAGCGAGATTGCTTGAACATTCGCTCGTGAGGAGTACAATTAATTGTGGTACACAAGAGCGAGCGAATGGCATTTAGGGCATTATCAATAACTTCTTCCCAGTAGCTGCTACTGAGAGCTCTAGATTTCAGAGCAAGTTCTATGGTCTTCCAAATTTTACCAACATATATTTCTGCTTGGCCATTTCCCCGAGGGTTGTACAGAGTACTGTGACTGGTTGCAACATTCTGTTTAAACAAGAACTCCTTTAACTGCCTAGATATAAAGGTTGTCCCATTATCTGTGTGTATATAAGCTGGAGTACGAAATACAGTGAAGATTTCTCTAAGTTTTTCTATCACTGTTGCAGACTGTGTGTCCCGACATGGAATGGCAAAGGGAAATTGTGAAAATTCATCAACAACAATGAGCAGATAGCGATAAATTTACAATGGAAGGAGGGAAAATTACTTCCTTCTTGACACCCTATTGACTTCACACACCAGCGGAAAGAATTTTTTAGAACAAAGTTTGTCTACCTAAGTAGTGAGATCGTGGGTGCTGCCTGAGTGAGCTAAATTGGTTCAGCTCGATGCGTGTTCTTCACTGTCTTGTCATCATTTGCTAGCGGGTAGCGGATGCTTGATGCTCACATTGCCATTCGCTTACTCCCACTCCTTTTGCATGTGTCCCAAAAACATGATCAAATATGGGCATAGCGTGGGCCGTAATCCCTTCAGAAGCCTGTGCGACCCCCATTGCGACCACCTCCCACACTTTATCAAATTGTGTCTCAGCTAAACTTTATTGAACTTATATAAAGAAAAACTGTGTACAATTTTATCTACAAAGCCAAGGAAACTTCACTATGACTTCTGAGAAAGGCAGTGCACTACAGATAAACGTTCGAACATAGTCAGTCACAAACTTCAAACACTGATAAGATATTCCTATTCCACCTGGCATGAAAGAAATTAAAATATTACACTCACTCACAAAAGAAAAAGAGAATTAACAAAATGTCCTATTTAAATATTAGTAATAACTACATTGTTACACGTCTGCTGCACCCCATGGAAAACAACTTTCGCACACCTCTACGGAAAAAAGTTCATGGGCCGCAAGGCCACTGCACACACACAGCACAAAGTTTATTCATCCCACCTTGCCCGAGGACTGCACAAATGCAATTGGCAGATCCTTATACCTAACTACAATTGCTTTCAAAATTTTTCCTACAGTGAAAAGAGGACTTCAATCCAATCCATATTCCAACTGCCATAATATGAACCCCGCAATTCCCAATCATCTACATAAACCACACAGCCTCTAGGGCAAGATGAGGGCAGTAAACGGGGACAAAGCAGCTGATATAGAGCAGTGTAGCTAGTGGGCGGTGTCTTTTGTCATCAGGCCATTGGAACAAAGACCACTGAAGATGGGTATGTCTGGGCGCTGACTTCTGCTATCTTAATCAGCCTCCAGATTCATGAACAAGGTGGTAACTATCTAATTACACTTTACTAAGAATTTGGCTGGTTAAAACTTAATAATTTAATATAAATTAATACTTCAGTATATTTGTATTGCCCCCCCCCCCCCCCCAAACGCATACTTCATAATGTTTACATTCGAACAATATTGTAAAACTTTAATGTTAAATAAACTCCTTTCATATAGCATATATTACATAATTTATCGATAACTTGCTACACCCTATAGCCCTATTTAGGTATGATGAAGAACCATAAATCATATAACAATACCATCATTGAATAGTTCAGCTTTTCAAAAGTTTAGTTTGGAAATCCTGGCCTTGCCTGTGCTTTTTCTTGATGTCAGTAAAAACGAGTACATTTTCTGCTCCGATGTTCCTACGATATCTCAACAGTGTTCCTGCAGAAGCATCTGTGAAGCCTTCATCAGCAACATGACTGAACACAAATCCTTCTACACGGACAAACTGCAAGCCTGCTGCATGAGCTACAGCAACTGCCTCTTGATTTCCACCTGCAAGTACCTGTCACATCACCAAATTGTTCTCAGGAACTTGCTGGTTTAATCAGTTTAGCAATTGAAAAACCACTGGAACGTTATTTATGCATATAGTGCTAAAGAAATTTTGTGAACCAAAGCCAATAGGAGTACAAGGGGTGGATCAAGATGCAGAAGGGGTGGTGTACAAGGACAGCGGAGAACCAGACCTAGGATGATCACATAAATTTCACCCCAAACTCATTCAGAAATACCATGGAACTAACTGAAAATTTTATAAATCTCCATTTTTTTAACAAAATTACAATCACTTTGCACTTAACCTTCAATCAACATATGATGCACGCTCCTATCTCGAGGGATAGTGCTTAAGGCGCTGACCGCACTCCCAAGTTCGTAAGGTGGTCCTACCATGGCGTGCTAGTCATTAATTTGACCCGGTGGGTTGTGGTAGGTTCTGGGCAGGGCCGCTTTGTGGAAGGATACTGTTGGAGGAGAGAGGAGTCGAATCATGACTGATTCCCATCCTGGGAGATCAATCTGTATCACTACAATGGCTGCCAAAATTCAGGATGCCAGCTGTCCCGGGTTATGAGTGATGAGAGGATGTTAAATGATATTGGTGGTGGGGGTGGTTGATCTGGCTGGAGAGATTGGGACTATCTGCCGTGGCCTCGTAGGCTGGCGTGTGGGAATATAACTGCCTGGAGGAGTAATTATGTGAGATTTAGAAACGACCTTCGGCACAGTCGAATCCAGTAGTTTTCCCCGAAGCCAACTTTATCAGACACGTATTGTGATCGTCCTTTGACGGGACTACCTTAGGCAGGGTAACGCTTACTGCTGGTGGTGGGGTCTCCGGTTAGATAGGACGTGACGGTTCTGTTTCAGACCAGCAAACACCCAATAAAGAATCTAGGGGTGATTTGTGGTCGAGAGGGATGAACGGTGAGATCGGCAAAGGTACCAGCTCGGATTCTGCAGGTGGGCGGGGGGGTGACCTCACGCATGACTTCAACACTGAACTGGGTGTTTAATGATCTTTGCAAAGCTCGGCGTTCTCTGCGCCGAGCATGGCACTTAAGTCCACCCTTCTTGCTATGCAATGAACTAGCCTTCTCGCCTTTCCGCAGATGTACAGTCCTTAGGGGTGTGTCTTAGGCAGTCACATCCAAGGCCCTGACATACAGATTTGCAGTCCGGTATTAGGACGCAACCAAGGGAGCACCAAAACCCCAGGAGCTACGGCTTGTCTTATGCAGACTCTAAGCTTTCTGCAAGCTCCGTCTCCTGTGGAGTTTGGCACGCCTCACGACTATTCTTCAGTGGGGTTTTTCTATTGCACTTGACCCAAGATGTACTGGCATAAAATTATTAGCAATAGATAAATGAACCAGGGACTAATATTAAAATTAAGGTACACAATAATTCAAATTCACGTAATATTTATTACGGCACTAGGAAAGTGGGAAAATCCTGGTTGGATTATAAACTAGCTAAAAGCTTTACTAAATGAGTTACGCAATAAAACAGGGGAAGGTGAGACTGGTAATAAAAGTAATACAATTTAAAAGTTACATAATCTATGCTCTTTACAGCATCTCCTGAATTACATGGGGTTTATCCCAAAGGGTAATTACATCGCGAAGACCTGCTACCGCGGAGTCAAGGTATCCGACTGGAGTAAAAGGGTTGCAGGGTATAGGACGTTGGGTTACCTCTGGAGTCGAGCCATCCTTGCGGTCGGCTGGTGCAGTTGTGGATGAGCCTTCTTCAAGCTGCAGGGATGGTGCAGTCTTCTCAGTCTGCAGAAGTGGTTGAAGCCATTTTGCAACCTGTTACAGAGGTTGAAGCCGTATCACAGGCTGAGGAGAGGAGAAAGTCTTCCGCAGATCAGGGAGTACTCACTCATCTACGCGACTGGTGAGGCTGGTGTACCTGGGCGTGCTCTCGGACTTCCCTATATAATGGAAAATTCCGTGGTCAGCGATCTTCCGGGGGTACAGGGTAGAGTAGCCTTCCAGTGCAGGGGTAGGTTTATCAGGGTTGTGGCAGTGCTGCTGATTTCTTATCTCCCTGCGTGGAGGTGACGACAAATTTAAACACCTCGTCCTGAGGCTGGCGGGATGTGACGTCAAGGGGCAGCAGAGGTGCTGCTATCTCCTGTGGTCGCTGGAACTTCTTCCACAGCTAAATGTAGTGCAGTGGTCCATCAAAAATATTTTATTTATTCACAAGGGTGGCAATTACATGCCAGGTTCTGGGCGGGCTGTACATTTCATAATTAATTGCGTTAATCATCTTTACATCCGAGGCTCCAACGTGAGGAGGCCCTTTGGTCGGTACGTGAAAGTACTTCTGCAATTGTTTATAACTTGCCCCGAGCTCTCATCAGCACGAGATGAGGTGAAGTCGCCTGTAGAGAGCACAAGCATGCTGCGCAGCATGTTGGCATGCATCAACCATTACATATTAAACCACCACAGCATTCTCTAGTGTGATTGTGAATAAACACAGAATACTCAAATCAGGATAGCCAGACCAAGAATCAAAACCCGGGTGCTCCCAAGTGTACATTTAGTATGTTACCACTGCACCACGTAGCTCAGTAACAGTATTGGCAATGATGTACCTAAATTAGTTAAATCCATCTTCCTCCTGGCCTAATCTTTCTTGATAAACAAGTTGGTCAGATTCTACCCTCATTCACTAATAAAGTTGTATTGTTTTCTTTTTGAAATCCCATTACTGAAGACCACTGGTTTACTTTCCCTTCCTGTCAAAAATCTCTCAAGATTATATTTCTTCTGCAACCAAGATGAGAAGCAAATAATACAAAAATCATTTTAACTGTCCTCTTCTGTTTTTATAGCTGATAAATTCAAATATGTAGAACCATTGCTTTGAAAATCTTCTCATAGCAAAATAACACAATTGATGTCTTTCTTTTTGCATGTATACAACACTGTCATTCATTTAACAAAGTCAGGGTTTCCCCAGTTTGAAATAAAGATTTATGTAATCCTCCTAGTTGTATGTATTATACATAAATTACATAGTCACCTATGTTTTTAAATGATTGTTGTGAATATGTGCAATGTTTAATTACATACTCAATGACAATGTTAATTTACAGAACCTGATAGGATATTTTCATACTGCACAAAACTAACATTTAGAGCTATTTTCTTTTAGACATGATGGACCTCCAAATTTCCTCTTCCTCACTCCCCCCCCTTTTGCCATTCACCAAATTAGTTTCTTTTTGATGTTACATAAAAAGGCTTTCACTTAACACTGGTTTGCTGATCTGGAGGAGAATGAGAAAGGTGAAGGAGAAGGGGGAGTTGCACTTACACACAAAATTAACCAATATTACATTTAAAAGTGGCAAATGCAACCAATGCTTACTGGGAAACTGACATTAGAACCTTATGATCCCTTATTTAAAAATACATAGCACTAAAACCATTTATTCTTCATGCAGTAGGACTGGCTTTAAAATATATGAGTACGGCATGACCTAGCATGGAGGTTAATTAGCAATTACAGATCACCTGCAATTACAAAAAGAATTCTTAACTTTAGAAAAATTACCTGTACTCCACATGGTATAGGTTGTAGTATCTGTTGTAATTTACTGCAGATTCGAGCCATGGTTGCAGTAATTTCTGGACCTAGATACTTTGCTTGCACATATGGAATATCATTCATATTTTCTATCATCACTCCATCCTAAAGAAAAACAAGTGGGAAAAAATACAAATCATAACAAAAAAAATGGAATATAAACCTAACTCAAAATTGAATACATTGTAATCTGTATGGAGTTTTTTAGGAACCAAAATTTAAAAAAAATTATGCATGCTGATCTGCAGTGCATGCAGACTTGATCTCCATTCAAGCATCAACATCTAGTTTGCTTTGTGGGTGGGTGCAATATGTCACAGAAAAATTATATCATATTCTGTAGCCATGTTAAGAAAAAGAAAATGCAAAGTTACAAGAATTATTCAAAACAGAAAATCTACATGTCAGTCACCTTCGTGGCCTTTCCGCTGGTGTGCATTTATGCGAGTAAGGCGACAGCATGTGCCCCATGCATAGGCAGCAGTTTCCACTGCCTGTCCCCACTGCAAACACTGATCACTGGGGTTGCTGGATCTTTAATCTCCATGAACACAGACTAGGAGGAATGGCTTGACGCACACCACAACAGTTTTCCACAGCCAGCTGTTTTAACAGATACCCCAATTGTGACCGAGTATGACATCAGTCGGTCATGGAAAAAGAGAGTGGAGAGACCGCCTAACCCCCTTCCCTATACCTTTTGTCGATGGGGGAGGCTGAGAAATCCTCCCCCCCCCCCCCCCCAACAACTGCTTCTTCTGTTCCCCCTGAGACACTGACTCTCATCAATGTCAAGATGGTAGATTGTTATTTCACAGCATGGTAGAGCTTGGTACAAAAACTACAAACTTTGTTTTAAAAAACAGTGAAAGTTGGGCATCTTTTTCACTGGGGCTTCCATTTCAAAATTCTGTGTACTGGTAATGAAAGAGGCTTCCTTACAGGAAAACTTCCATTGTTCACAAAGGCAAGATTTATCAATTATTTATACTGAGGAATAACTGAGAGCTACTGCAACATGTAATGTTTGTCAAATCAGCGGAAAATTATCAACAGTACCTACATTGGCAAAAGTGCAGATTCTGTCAACATCGGCAAATTCTCTGCATGCATATTCGAATTGGCACAGCTCTACTCAGCGTAATAACTAACAAGAAAAAAATGTAACTCTTGCCACAGAAGTAGTCCCAGCAATGAATTGTGTATTATATGTACATCTTTACACAGTTCACTATCAAGTTCTCAAATGCCTGTCAACAACTACTACAGAAATTTGCTAGAAACTGACATTTGAGCCACAAAGCAGATACTTGGCTGAAATGAGAAAAATTTCAAGGGAAAATGTTTTGTATGCAACTGCAATAATAATTGTCAGGATAGAGCAAGGTTTTTAATTTTTACTAAGTTTTACATTTTTTTACTGAAGTTATTATCAGAATGGCCCAACCAAGCATTTTTATTATGGGCAAGAAAAAATACTTAAAAATCATTGGTAGGTTTTGTTATAATAAATTATATTTTTTTTATCACTATATCATGTATATATTTTCAACAGTTTCATCAAGTTTGGCAGTGACAAATACTTAGCATGACAAATATTATTCTGGGTGTCATCAAGATCCTGTACGTTCTTATACAGTTCTCAGCTCCTTACATAAAGAAAGTAAACATGTGTAACTAGATAATGTACTATACTGAACCGAGTTGCTGTGTCAAGCAAAGACAGCTTGCATGGGGCAGCAGGTAAACAGAACCTCAGTGACATCACACAGACCAATTTTTCTCTCCTCAACTTTTAGCTGCTGGATTGGCTCTACCTTCCCCTTCCAACTCCCTTGCTACATGCCTACCTGCTTTTGTGTAATACTGTGTGTAATCACCAATATTTGTAAAGGTTGATACATAATAAATTTCATCATTTATAAACACTTTCTTCTTCTTTCTTGAATGAAGGGAAACCATTGTGAGAATGATTTCAACACACTTAAACATTTTTATATACTTTCTTCATTAGGTGTAAAATACCTGTTTTTTTCATCAAATGGTGCCATTCTGTTCCACTAACACAGCTGTACAATAGCAGTATTGTAGAAGTTGCCACTATCACGGGAGACATGCAATGTGTTGGCCACTCGGTAACCTGTTGCATATTCCAAACTATAGGTTGTTCACAGTAAAGTGGGCACTTTTTAAGGTCCTTTCTACAGACATTAAATAAATATATTTTATTGCAACCTCAGGCTTTTACTTTTGATAGTTGTAAAATGTACACACTGTGTTTATTAGTTGCAAGGCAATGTTTATATCAAAAAGTGCCAGAAAGACAGAAATTGGCTGAAAGTAAAAATTTAGCAGGGCCTTAAAAAGTGCTCATTTTACCGTGAATAGTCTACACCAATATGTGCAGAGGCAAGTTTTGAGAAGCCTTGAAGTGAATCATGGAAGAATGGCAGTGGTACAGTATACCACCGCCAACTCATTACATGTCCCACCACAAGGCCACCTGACAGCACCCCACACGGCTTGAAACCAGACAGCACCTCTCCGACAGCTCGAGAAGCATTTTTTGTCAGTTGTCTCATAATCAGCTTCAGCAACTAAGAAATTCCAGCAAATTTCTGAGTCTAATTCAACCTCAGTACTGCCAAGAAATTTCATAACATTTACCTATTGGTTGGTCACTACAATGAGCCCTTACTCAATAATTGTATTATCTCTGTACAACAATCTCAAACAAAATGGACAATGGTTGGATGTTGGTGAAACTCCCCGATGCTTTCCAAAACCAAGGTTGACATCATATCCATTATGGATCCTTTCTTCTTGGTTAAAACATTGTTGCTGTTTCATACTGTGCAGAAACCGACAAACTGTAAACGCAGTTTTGTACAAAGCAGCTATCATTAGTCACAAGGAAGAGTTCTCTGCTCTTGGCAGATTCCAAATCCCGCATGGCAAAATTTAAGAAACCGAAGCCAAATAACCTAAGAAATGATGAAATCAAACATCCTTCATATAAATTTCTCACTTAACCATCAGACACCATTCGTACACATCAAGGTAAATCACTTTCTGGAGGACAGGTTGGTAGTCAAGGATAGAGCAGAAAGTGTCGCCTATGATTTCCTTGCCTCATGGATGCCCAGTTTCCTCAGGGAAAGGATTGACAGCCTTGAGAGAGATGTATTGCTGCAGTCAAAGACTATTTTGAATGATGTTGATATTGTTACAAGACACCTGTGAGGCATATTTGAGTTTGTGGGGGATGGAGATGTCATAATAAAAAAAACAAAGGACTAAATTTGATTTTTAATTTATTCACACAGCTATTATTTACAGCATTGATCTATCTCCTCTATTACTCCTTTAATTTTTCAGTGAATGCAATATTTAATTTCTATTTCAGCTCTAATCACATCCTTCTTAATGTCTCTGGTTATAGTAAATTTACTCATACTAATCATTAACACACTTTCAGTCTGTCTGTTGCCATTGTTTGTAATGTTTTTCACTCACGCATCCAGTCCAATAATCTCACCTGTCAGTTGTACTATTCACTGTGCCGATGCTCGCAATCGCAGATTTACCTCCTGCTAATCACTTCTCTTTTCACTTGTCGCCTATCGTTTAAACTCCAGCCACTCACTCAGCAACTCCCCAGCTTGGAGCCCCGTCGCACTTTTATATTCGCTGGCCTTGACCTGGGAAGTTTGATGCACCCCCAGTTGCGCTGAGAAAAACTTGAGCAGCAAACAACCCAAAAATTCTTCAGATAAACATGGAAATTCAATCAGCTGAAGGTCAACAGCACAAGTCGTATAAGATTTATTGTGGGGCTATGCGCGGCGGCAAGCCTATTGTAGCAGCACCATGAAGAGGGCCTTAAAAAATTGCCATGTACGTTGTGGTATGAAACCGACCTTAAGACTCCAAACAAATCCAGGATGCCAGGGATTGCATCAAAAGACTGCAACACGAAAACACCCCCTACCACTGAAGCTAGGAGGAGGCCAGTTGGCTAACTCAAAACAAGGGATTGATATAGGCCAGTGCGAAACGAGGGTCGCAGCATTTTCCACGACAGCGGCCGAAGATGTCGGACGGAGCTTCCACGTCGGGCAGTGAGGAGCTTGCTGCCTTGGGTGTGTCATGCATCATGATCCGAATGAGCCAGATACAACCTCTGGCCTCAAGATTCAGGTGGGGAGTGTCCTCAAGAAGGCGAAATTGTTAGCCAATTAAATTTAAATATTATATTATTCAGTAGCGCCCGCATCAATTAAAGACAGAGTGTTAATTGTAATATTGTATGTTGATATTGTGTTACACCACGGATTAAATCAGTGTCTTTTACAACTTGCCTACCAGTTGATATTAGCGTAGTAGCTACACCCCCAAACTACATGTATGGTGTATTATGGAGCATAATAGCAACCATTACACTGTGTAAGCTAATCTTCGTGTTCGCCACCCACTCTTTGGTTACATGCGTGATCTTCGCACATTTCCGCTCTCGCAAGGGATGCAAAGTGCAAAGCAGTGAGTGTGTAACAATATGTTTACTCCATTCTGAGACTCGGTAGTTGTGTAAGATAGAACAATCACTTATTTCTAAGTATACTGAGTTAATGTAATAAATTAATGGTGACAGTACTCACCACATGGGAAGATGCATAACGTTCTGCATCCTTGCAAGCATTGTCCAATATCTTCTGAATGGAACCTTCATAAAATGGTGTACCTGGATAACAATACACACTGCATCATTCCACTATCTACAATAAATCTAAATTTAATATAGAGTTGATAAATAGAAACATAACAGAACAAGTAAAATGTGTAGATATAGATCTGCAAAGCCACAAAGCCAGCAGTGGCCAAAAGAACCATATACAACTCCAGGGGAGAGTGGGTACTGTACATAATAAACACAAAATTATGAATTATTATTATTATTATTGTCTACCAGTCAACGAAAACTTCTATTATCATTTGTCTATTCTTGTATCTCTACCCAAACACAAAGGTTTGCATATATTCATATGTTAGGTTTTCTCATGTATGTCACCCCATGTAATTTTATTTCTTTTGTGTACTACTATTTTTTTTTTCACAGTTACAATATTTTTATTTAGATGTAAGATGGTTTTATATATATATATATTTATATATATATATATATATATATATATATATATATATATATATATATATATATATATATACATATATGTTTAGCTTGATTAGGCTAGCTAGTTATAAATTTTGTATGTATATAAGTTTAAACAATTTTTTTTGGTCTCATTTTGTGATTGTTTCCAGGTTATGATATTTTGTATTACAGTGTTGAGACCTTTTTATTCTATGGTATGTTAGGAATTAGGCCAAGGAAAGTGGTTCGTAAGGGAAGTTTTTTTTTAAGTTTGAGTCCCCATTGGCCACAGGTTTGAAATCCTGTCTTCCCATTGGCTAACAGGTTTAGGCCCCTTTAAACTAGAGTCACTCAGTTGAGCTGAACACTCTCTCCATCTTCAGCCATCACCAAGACTACAAGTAGGGTAGGACCCTTGCCTGTATGTAGGTTGAGCAGAGGACTTTAAATTAGTTTTAGTGTGTTAGTTACTTCCCCAAGTATCTATAAGTAATTATTTGTACCAGCAATTAAGAGAGAGCACTGCATTAGCCTCTTTTGCAAGGTAACTTAGATGTTAGAAGATAGAAGCTTTCCCAGTACATCACACCCGTAGCGTATATAAGCTGTTTATCCATTACGTACTTTTAGTGGCGTTCTATCGACGGCCATAACGCCTAGAACTTTCCGCCACCTTGGTAGTCAGTGCACAGGAACTCGGCATAAGTTTACAATGTCGACCTTGACCAAGTTTTAATTGCTGCATATGCAGCTACACTAGCAACCATGTCTCAGTATTCCCACAGCCATCATAGCTGCCAGCACGGAGAGGCAAGCTACTGCTTACGCAAATATTGCTGGAACTCAGGCCACAACTGTGTGAAACTCGTAACTATACCAAGTCCTTCTTTTAGTGAAGTGAGTAATTATGAACCAGTTGAAGACATAATTATTACAACCAACACTCAAGAAACATTACCGAGTAAAACAAGAACACCTTCACCTGCAACCATCATTATCTAAGACTCAAGCCAAGAAGGTAAGCAATCCACTAACAAACAAAAAACAATATCTGACAGCTTTAATTACCATGCTACTGTGGACAAATCAAACAAATTACATACATGCTCTACCTCTTTTGACAAACGCGACAGGAGTACAATTTCGAACTGTACCGCGGAAATACATCTTCAGGCTTCAATGTCTACCTCTGCACAGAAGACACGCCCAAGAACAAATAGGGACAATTGACGAAGCTGTACTACCTCATCACCTTCATGTAGACCAAGGGCCCCTAAAAAATACGAACAGTAATTTTCAGATAGTTCAACAAAGGCACTCATTAAACAAAATTTATTTAAGTCTTACAAACATAAGTCACAGACCCTTTGACACCAAAAAAGTTGGGACCTAACCCCCCTTTAGATACAGCAACTAAACGAATATGAACAATGGTATCAAATAGCAGTCGGAGACAAAAACACAGCAGTGAATCTATGCCTATCACCCATGGCAAAAATACCACCAGAGATGGGGACACAAATAGATGTTCAACCACCATGGAGAAAAGATCTCCAAGTATTATACAGTCATGTAACACAACAGCAACCACCTCACCATCCCCTATCACGGAGTACAACACCGGAACAACAAGATCAGGATATGACAGGTCACTGCAGCACCTTCATCATCCAAACCACAGACACTTTATGGCAACACTTTATATCAAGAACTAACAAACGAAAATGTCCAGCATTTATTTTCTTCCGACACAAATCACACCCACATCATCTTCTGGTCAACCATCTCCAATCATTTACAAACTTTTAACCGGATTCTCACCGCAGTTTATCTCAGCAGTGCAACAACTACAGAAGCTGGTGTAAGCATACAACATGTACGCGACATCACAAGATTCATTAGCTATTGTATCCGTAAAGGTGTTGGAAGCTACATGTGTTGTGGAATTCAATATAAACACTTACATCTTATTATAGATAAACTAGACGGAATAGACCCAAACACAAAAATTGTAACAATATGTGAAACGTAAACAGAAGAAAAAAAAGCATACAACCAAGCAACAGACAATTATCAAGTTCACAGAAATAACATTGTTGACACACCTCATAATGCATTAGAAAAATATAATTCTGAAAGTTATGACAAATTAATTTCAAAAATTAATTACAAAGAAAAATTTCACACCAACATCTGAAAACATGGGGTACATCATTACCATCTTACGAAAGGAAAATAATAAAATACCGCACTACTGAAAAAAATCTCAAAATCAAATCCACGAATTACTTACAATTCATTTCATTAAATACTCCAACAAAAGAACAAATACAAAATTTAGAATAGTTGGATATATTTACACAAAAAATGAAATTGATCCATCTATATTTTACCCATCTTTCATTTGCATTCAAAGCATGTTGTAAAAAAAAATGGCTTTATTATTATAGAATCAACCATTACAGGAAACAGCATGTTAACAAGATTACTTACATATACACAAAATCCTATACCGTAAACACTTCACGAGAAGGGGAGAGAAACAGCTTCCATCTTGACCAACTACCTAATGCTACCTCAGTGCTATTTGAAGAACCATTCATAGACAACACATCAGTCAGCAACTGGAAATTATAGCCATTTTGAACTCTGAGACGATATCTAAATTTCATGTTTCCACCTTCTGACAGAATTTCTGGAGCAGATAGAGCTATGAAAGGATATTACGTGTGCCACGTTACCCTTTACCAAAGACTGTTTGTCGGGCCGAGCACTGCACTGCCAACGCAGCAAGGATGCACACCTGCAACGTGCAGAGCACACCGAGTGTTTGTAGTGCATGACAAGTGCAAGGTTAACCTAGGGCACGCCGGGGCAGAGTAAACGGTGCCTGCCCAAGCAGAAAGTAGCAGACTCCGCAAGGCAGAGGGATATGAAAAGAGAACCACACAACGTACTCAGTTAAGGGGTTACGGCTCATGCATAGTTGTTATTTGTTGTATCAATAACGAGTATATTTTGTTGTTCCATTTGTTTTGCCAGTGTTGTGTTGTGTCTCTCTGCAACTGTGTATTTTCATTTCCATTGTATGCTGCGTCCATATTCATTTTACCAGTGCTATGTATGTATATATCATCCAGGGTCAATATGTGATTTAATACATCATGTAGTATTAAGTTTTCAGCAGTTAGAGCAGGAGTTTACGTATCATGCAGGAAGTAGTCCCCACCTTGGTGCGCAAGTCAGCCTTCGCCCGCTCTTGCTCTGGGATGGGAGTTCATTAAGTGTCTGATGTCCAAGAGGGTGGTTGCGAGTGTCCGTGAGCTCTATGTTCCCTGCGCACTGGGCGGCAAGCATTTTTTGGAACTTATCACTTCACTACAATTGCATAATTCTTCAGTAACCATTTCGTTTCTCACCGCTCTGTACACCACCCTCACTTCCCCATGGTTTGCATTGCCCGGCGAAGCTCAGTTCTCCGTAAGTTTTCTGCATGACAAGTCAGTTTTACAGTGTTAATGCGATGACCGGTTTACATCATCTCAGCATGTGTTAAGTGTCTCCCTGAGAGGAGTGTTAATTAAGCCAAATAAATACCCTGAGAAATAATCAGTGAGCAGTGAATACGTCATTTTGGTTGCCATAAGGTGTTTAAGGGGACGGACCCTAACAATTACCGCATTCAGTGCAAATATTTTTCAGCAGGACTCAACGTAATCATATATCAGAGTAATTTTACCGTATCAGTATGGGCATGTGGTAGCCCTAATAATCCACATTGCGAGATGTCAGAGTAATTAGCAGTAGAGTAATTAGCAGTTTTCTGCCAAAACGTCACTGTAACAACACGGTGTGTAGTCAACCAATGGGTTACCATTTAGTAAACACGAAACAATAGCATCTATTCAACTTTAACTGTGGAAAGGCAGACTTCAACAATTCCATGGAAGTTTTTCACCCGGGCGTACGGCCCGCAATCATCCACTATCATGGCGTCGCCTTGACAACACCTAGCGTCTAGTCGAGTAATTCCGCCATTCCACAGACCTCACACTTCACCACATTCGAAATCCCATCCAACCCATTTCCACACCACCACACGTCATCAATTGTCACCCTTCCATGTGGCAAAAACTTCCTATCAGAATATTACGGCCAAATCCCAAGCATCTAAGACATTCCTGTCTTATTCCTACCAGCCAATGATGTGAGGACGACGGGAATGCATCAACAAGGGCAACAGCAGCGTCGTGATGCCCCCCAGACACCACAAATTGTGTCACGTGTCAACAAATGGGGAAAGCACCATGCTGCAACCCACGCCACACCACCTTCAGGAAGAGCTGGGAGAAACAAAGAGAAGGAGAAACTAAGGACAGGAGGTTCCCCCTTCCCCCATCTCCCGCACTCTTTACACATTGCTGGCAGTCAGTTGACCCACGCCACACATCAGCTGAGCATGTCAGGTCGTTGACACCTGTACCACATCGGGCCGAGCAGGGACAGCCGCATCATGAGTGGAGAGGGCGCTCCTTCCCCCGACCCCGCACTTCCGCGAGCCAGTCACCCGCCCCATGCACGTGGCTTTGCTGAAAAATCAAGCATGACTAGCAGGATCGTTGACAGCGCACTGGCGCTGTGATGTCCTGAATATGTATGCCCTATGTCCCAGGACCTCATAGTCAAACATGAGGGAGGCAACAACAACTGCTAATGTCATTCCAGCCTAACAATCAACCATGTCACAATCAACCATGAGAGTGAGACAGACAATGACATTACGCAAAGCACAGTGAACACATCTGTGCAAACAAAAGTTGAAAACTCAAATTTTCCAAATTATCACCTCCCGAATTATTGTGATAATTTACTATGCAGTGGTCAAGGCATTATTATGGTGCAGTGTACGGAGTGCAAAATAAACTTTCATCGAGAATGTCTGAACGCAAGGGAGTTGAATACTGCAGTGGGACATACGTCCACCTGTCTGGGGTGTAACGGAACAAACAGCAGGGCACAAACTAATTGCAAACCACATTCGTTGAAGAAGAACTGCGAACAAACACAGTAAATTTGCTGGATCAGTGAGACCATAAGATGCAAATCACTGTCAACAATCATTGTTCAAATGTCATGGTCGCATGGGACAGGAATAACACAGCAGGTACAGTCACATCCAGTGCTGGAGGAGGATGACGACAGTGTGCGGAGGTGAAACAGCAAAGAACGGCACACGTGGGTGAGGCAAACAAACCTGCACTGCCTGCACCAACCATAACCAATGCATCATTTCCATTCCAACCATTGACCCACTATTATCCATCAATGCCCAACATATTTCCCACACCTGTGTATACCGCAATGCTACCCACAATGAAGGTATGTAAAAGGGGAGGTTGGCCCAAGAAGGGCCATATAGACGAGGTGTCTGGGGGACAAAGGGTAGAGGCGTGGCGTAACTCGCAGCCCCCGAGGCTGCCATCCCACGCCTTGCTTGCTGTCCAATACAGGCAGGGTGTTTTGTTTTCCTGTAGGTACTGGCCTTGTGTTGTGTTCTAATGTCCGCGTATACTCTTCGATGTCTGGTAGAGGATGTGCGGGAAAAAATAACAGTTTAGATAAGACGAACATTCATGCGAGTACAATTTCATGTCTAAGATTTCCGAAGGATGTGCAGACGAATGAATTGATCGTTAACTATAGGAGAGAAGACCAGTGAGCCACCCTTTGGTGCTCTACATCAGGGGACAAGAAAAACAGCCCAGTGCTTTCCAACAAAAGGAAAACCCCAGCTGCTGGCTCCCAACATAAGCATCAAGATGCCACAGAGGAGGACGTGAAAGGAAGTATCTCCACTCCCACGTGCAATCCTTCAGTGTATAAATAAATAATCATGGCGAAAGGAAGCCTAGCCCAAAATAATTATTAAACATCTAACTCCACTCTCTTACCCTTTGTTCTCCATTCAGGTACACTGTTTTAATACCCATCAAAATACAACACACTAGAGCTCTCGTCAATAAATAAGATAAAACATGAATGTGCACTTACAAAAAGGTACTACGTATTAGTTTATTTATTTATTTATTTACTTTTAACAAATAAAAAAATTTGTTATCTAGTTTGGGTTTTTATTTCACCCTTTTTTCTTCTTACCACACACACAATGAGAAGAGTTATTATTATTATTATTATTATATATATATATATATATATATATAATATATATATATATATATATTATATATATATATATATATATATATATATATATATATATATAAACAAAACAATAATTGGTGTTATGAGTATTACATTTGCTTCAAACTAGTTACAGTTAACAGACCCCCCCTTTTTTTTTTTTGTTTTCATATTCTGATTTTTTTTTTTTTTTTACAACTTAGGGTGCACCCGAAATTTACCATTATAGCTACAGCTTCCTCACTTTCAAAGAAGATTTTTATGGTTGTCCACACCATTTCATGCCAAGACATATAACAAGGTATTACATTTTTAACATGTTGTTCTAAAGGATATTTGAGTCCAGAAAAAACATTGTACAGCAAGTTGAAGGCAGCCACTACAATGGTGTCATGCAGTAATCAAAAAATCACATGAAATAATAACATTATTTCTGACCAAGGGATGAAAAGGCTGTGGCACAGGAGTCGACACACCACTGTTGCTTAAATCATAGCGTGGGCCACTGTCCCATCACTCGAAAAGCACGAGGCTGAGATCACATCACCAAAATGGCTAGGTCGTGTAGCCGGGGAACTGCACTGAACCAAATTACAAGGGAAACACAATAAATGAACATCGATAATGCAACAAACCATTACCGCAACCACTTACCAAAAGGTAAGTACAAATCACTCACCTAGGTGGTGAAGTATGGCTCTTCGCCATAAAAAAGCTGAAAGTCAGGTAGTAAATTTTCAAAACCAACTACATAGTGTGGAAGTAATAATCGTAGAAGACAGGGTCAGCACATTCCTTCACGTATGACAGTGACTGTACGATGTTCCAAACTTGCGACATAACCAGTCGATAAATATTGAAAAGCTATATCGCAGAGTTAAATACAATAGAAAATTACACACTGCATTTAAACATGATTAACATAACACCAAAACAAATAAAAGGTTTGACATTAAATAAACTACAATAAAGGTAGCAAACAAGCGTAACACATTACAGCCAGGAAAATCAAAAGTTTGATACAAATATTTTACGCTATTACGATACTAGTGCTACCACCTATCCTAGCGGCGGGCAGACACAATCATAGACACACAAAATAAAGTTGTTAATAGAATAACAACGCGTTACGATACTGACAGTTTTTTTTTTTATATATAAATGAACATGAACTATATTATCCAGTACGGTTCAGAATTAACACAAAGTGTAGAGTAACATTAAGAAAAGGCAATACAATACTGTGTACACACTTAATACAGAGGTAAATTGAGTTATTTTAACAAATTACTAAAATTAACATAAATAACAGTATTTGTTATATGTTACAGATGCTGCCCTCTGAAATGAGAAGCAGCAGATAAATAAATACATAATACAGTATATTATGACTACTACTTGGCAAACAAGAGTGAAATAAAAACAATATTTTTATCGCCAGTGATAAAGGTTATAAATTCCAATAACCTTAACACGTATTTTTTTTTGGTTTGCACAATTAAATAATTTAAAAAATTACGTTTTTTTTTTTCACATTAACACAAATGTGGTGTTCCGACTGGAAACAAGGAAAGATCATAAAGAAAGAAGAAAATAAAACGGGCTTTGTAAAAACGTGTATAGCTAGAAAAGCAATAAGAAAAAAAAATTAGGTTAGGAGAGATCTAGCCGTAGCATGGCTCACCAGTTCAATCCAGATACGTCATACATCTGCTCTCTCAACATTTCAATGAAAATTATTTTGAAAGAAATGTGTAAGCAGAGCTGTAGGGAATACCCGTAAAAATTATTCTGGGAAAAAAAATAAGGCGAGTATAATTGGCATTACTGACCAATAAATATAAAGTAATTAGACAACACTCCAGTTTAAAAAAATTGGGATATGATTTTTTTCCACTTGTTGTGCAAATAAAATTGTTGCCATACAACGATGATAATATGCAAACGAAGTAAAGAATGCAAAAACAAAAAGTTTCTGCAACAGGAAAGAGTAACAAGCATTTTTATATCACATTAAAACAAGACAAGCCTTCTTTCTTTGCGAAAATTGCATATTTATTTGCTGTAATATTTTATAGCAATAATTTGTGATTTGAAATAAATGTGTTGAAAAAGGAGACGAACTTATACTATCTCATTTCAAGTAAATTCTAAATTGTTTGTTTAAACTTCGTTTTTCACAGAATCGAATATGCCAAGAAATAAAAATAATTTTTAAAGCCTCCCACTAATAAATTTAGGTTTTGAGGTGCAAGCGAACCGTACAATGGTTTTTCGTTTCTTTTTAATGACCGATGGCAAGGTCTTTTTAACTATTCAGGGGATTTGTTCACTTATTAACGCAAAATAAATTATGAGTTACTGAGTATTTTTAATAAGCAAATTCGTATGAAATATAAATTGCACAGTCAATTCAGATATTACAGATTAAATTAATATGACATAAATGCAATACTGCTCTGCAATTTTTATTATCTTATATATAGAAGTTTTTGGCAAAGGATATTTTTGTAACACTTTAAATATATTACAGAAAATTTCTCAAAACATTATTGCGGAATGTGTGAAACTAATGTTGAATTTCAGCAAACAATTACTGTATGCTTCAAGTTTATTATGAACATGGAGCTATATAAATAATTTTGTATGCTTACTATATAAATGTAATGCAAATATATACAACATTTTAGCTGTAAACTTACAAGAAATTCTTTGGCAACTAGTTTTCAAATAATTGTTTGTAAGAAATACATAAATTTTTTACTGTGCATGAGTGCATCTTAGGACACACTAACAGGCAGTTTACTTACGTGCTCAACTAAAAGTAAGACAATTCCATCAAAAAGCAATAATATTGAGCTATTTAGGCTATGCTTGTCCTGTGTATTTGTGCATAACATATCATTCACTTAGAAATGATACAGAATTTGTACTGTGCACTGTCTCTTATTGTAGGAACACTATGAAATTGTGGCTGAAGCAGAAACACAACGTCTGAATTCTTAGAGGACTGAAGAGCAAAGTGATCAGTGTAATGCTCTGTCAAAAGCCAACATACAAATAGAATTCTTTATGTTAACAGCAGTAAATTATTACATGAGAACAAAGATCGGAAAAGAAAATTAAGTGAATTATCTACAAAAATGAAGAAAATCAGAAGCAAAATATATGACGCAGTTAAGCTTCTTTAAAAAAAGGAAGGAATCAGATGAGAATTATTATTTACTGAACACAATTTTTATACAACCAGTGAGCTGCAAAAACATTTACCCTTTTGCGGACATTGCAGATCTACTGACACGAATCAGATATTTGTTTTTAGATGCTGAGATTGTTTTGTTCGATGGAAGACTTGTGATAGAGACACTATTGATCCCTTGCTTTCCTTGACAAACTCGGAAATAAGCTCTTGCCATAAACTCGGCGCACTTCATGAGGAATGCAAAGGGACAGAATGTAAGATTGGCAGCAGAACTTTTATCTCAGACCACTACAACTGTACTTCTGCATAACAAACCAGGTTCAAATTATCAATTTGCAATAAACACCTACAGGAATTTTTTTTACAGAAAATCAATTAATTGTATGACATTATGAATTAATGTGCCATGCTTGGAAATAAGCCTAAAATTTTTTATAGTTGAACAAGAATCAAAAGTAAAGGAAATAATTGGCATTTTTTCCAGGAATGACATGCCCGAATATAACCACGCTTCAGATTTTCCAGAAAGGTGTTATAATGTTTTCAGTGACCTTGTAGAATTTATTTGAAGAAATAAAGAGAAGGTACAGAGTGTCACTTCTCACTCACAGACTGAACCAAGATTGTTTACGCGTTAAGTCTAAAATTTATTTAAATGTTTCCACAATAGTGTAGGGTTCATGAGAGAGACAATATAATCGCTTCCTTCAGTAATGATTTACATGTTATATGATTGTGGTGATACAAATTTTTTGATGCAGTATTGATAAGGATTTTGTTAGCACCCTACAACAAATTAAAATTGTATAATTCTATCTATCTTTGAATTTAACAGTTAGTTCTTTGTAGTAGCAAAGAATTTAATTCTTTCTAAGTGTTTTCAAATAGTTCTGCAACTGTTCTCGAATTGAAAAACAAAAAACATTTTAAACTATTTCATAAAGTAGTGCGTAAACGTGTGCATTTCTAGTAAGCTGTCGGCAAAAAATAAATACGTAGTTGACAATCGTTTCGCTATTATTACTTAAGCTTAGTCCTTCTGACACATAACTAGTAGCTGGCCTAATTGTTTCAAACATATGAGGTGTTTTAACAGGTTTGGCACCATGTTTCAGAATGTTATATTTTGTATATGTTTTATTTTTTATGTATATTAAACGTCTCTCGAATTATGCTCAAGTTTAAATATAAAATTAAGTGAGTAATTAAAATTAGGATCATACTAATACACAATCGCGTAAACACACATTTATTTTAAAGTAGACTATATTTTTTATATACTAAAATTTTACCATCACTGCTTGAAGAAACACTGTGTTGTTAACACTATGCTTCATGGGGGTCTATTTTGCCCATAACTGACTAATCTACAGCTTATTATGATTTTATTCTTTAATGTATACATTTACTAGTCTAATCTGAGTGGAAAAACTTTGTATGTATACAAAAAGAGATAGACGCATAAAAAGCATTGTAGTAAGTAATTTTACTGCGAGAGAAATACTTCAGATAAAATAAAACTATATGATTGATAAGCATCTTCTTATATTACTCTGCAAATACAGAAAGTTTCGTGTGATTGTGAAGGTTAGTTTAGCTGTAGTGATAAGTTTATTTTTCCACCGTATTCTGTTTGTGCGGTGTGCGGGCCAGTTGGGGCTGCACACATCAAAAACAGGCAGCCATTAGCACGTAGCTGGCCCATGAGTCAACCTCCCCTTCACGAACCTTGACCCACAATACCCACACCTTTTCAAAATCTTCCACAAGTGACACTACCTAATCAAATACCAGCAGGAAACGCAGCACGAAGTCGAAATTCCTGTGTGCGTGCAGAGCATTGGAAGAATATATGTACATATTTTTTTATTATTTATTTTGCAAGAATGAAGGGAGTTCATTGTAAATATCATCGCAAGCAAGAAGGGAGCAGAGTAGTAAATAACTACGCATCCGCATCAGGATGTAAATAGTATGCAAGTTCATCTCAAGTTTTCATAGTTTCACTCCAGCAAGTGTTTATCATTCCACACATAATTGTTTTGGTAAAATTGTGCTCCTGACTAGTCATATCGTCAGCATCGTACGTCCTACTCATCATCCACATACTTCATCGCCAACATGGAGAGATAATTGGTGGGCTCACAATTCTCCTCCGCACACAGTGCCATTTTCACGTGTATGGAGTTAATCGGTGCGTGTACAGTCCCCCCTTCGCCCGTGATTCATGCAGTCGAAGAATTCAGTGCTGCGAGATAGCCAGCCGAGGAAATTGTAAGCGGTCCAAGCAGTTAGTCATCACTCATATCGCCATCATCCAAAAGCAAGTAAGTAGCACGTACAAAGCAGGAAGAGGGAGCATGTACAAAGTGAGTAGGAGAAGAAATATGTACATAGCCAGCAAAAAGTGAGGAGAGGTGAGATGTACAAAGCATGGGCCCACGACATATACGGTTCACAGGGGCAAGAGGAGGGTGAGAGTACATCAGGACGACATCCGGATCACTCCGGGTACGGCAGACGACGAGATCGTTCCCGACGCCACTCAGCCCCATGACGGCGATGGCCGTGCTGAGCAGGAGACGGCACCTAGCAAGACGAGAGGTGTCACAGCACTTCGGGAGGAGGGATCCGCAGAGGATCCACACGGGCAGGAGGAATGTGACTCCCCTGGGGTGACCCTCAACTGCGATACTGCCGACGAGCTCCCTATAGGAGACAGCGAACAAGTGCATCAGCACTTCAGGAAGGTGCAAGAGCAGTGGAAGAGAGTGCACACGTTATCCAGCGTAGTTACACCCAGCAGGGAGCATTTGGAATTTCAATCAGACAGCATGGATGGCGAGAAGTCTACGAGCGTTCCCGCGTTTATACCAGCGCAGGCATCCACGCAGGTAGCAAGCAGGGAGAAGGCAGTAACGGCAGATTCAGTAACTAACGTAGTTGAGCGGGAAGTAGCAGAGCAGGAAGGACTGCATGAAGAGGAGGAGACAGCAATCAGGAGGAGAATAGCAAGGGCTGTTCAACCGGGTCGCACCCGGAGGCAGCAGGCATCGCATAAGAGCAGGAGTAACAGCATGAGTAAAGATGGTGACAGCAAGGGCATTAAGTTAAAGTGCTGCTGTCAGTAGCATCTGTCGGCTACAAACAATCTCACAAGGGGGGGGGGGGGGGGGGTGTTGACGTGTGCCACGTTCCCCTTCCCCAAAGACAGTTTGTACAGCCGAGCACTACACCGCCACCACAGCAGGGATGCGCACTCTGCAGACGTGCAGTGCGCATTGAATGTTTGTAGTGCGCGACGAATGCAAAGTTAACCTAGGGCACGCCAGAGCAGCATAAACAGCGCCTGCCCAAGCAGATAGTAGCAAGACTTCGCAAGGCGGAGGGATATGAAAAGAGAACCACACAACGTACTCAGTTAAGGGGTTATGGCTCATGCATAGTTGTTATTTGTTGTATCAATAACGAGTATATTTTGTTGTTCCTTTTGTTCTGCCAGTGTTGTGTTGTGTCTCTCAGCAAATGTGTATTTTCATTTTCATTGTACGCTGTGTCCATATTCATTTCACCAGTGCTATGTATGTGTATGTTATCCAGGGTCAATATGCGATTTAATGCATCATGTAATATTAAGTTTTCAACAGGTAGAGCAGGAGTTTACGTGTCATGCAGGAAGTAGTCCCCATCTTGGCGTGCAAGCCAGCCTTCGCCCGCTCTCGCTCCGGGATGGGAGTTCATTAAGTGTCTCATGTCCAAAAGAGTGGTTGCGTGTGTTTACGAGCTCCGTGTTTCCCGCACACTGGGTAACATGCATCTTTTGGAACTTATCACTTCACTACAATTGCATAGTTCTTCAGTAACCATTTCGTTTCTCACCGCTGTGTACACCACCCTCACTTCCCATGGTTTGCATCGCCCAGGGAAGCTTCAGTTCTCCGTAAGTTTTCTGCATGACACAAGTCAGTTTTACAGTGCTACCACGATGACCGGTTTATGCCATCTCAGCATTTAAGTGTCTCCCTGAGAGGAGTGTTAATTAAGCCAAATAAATACCCTGAGAAATAATCAGTGAGCAGTGAGTACGTCATTTCGGTTGCCACAAGGTGTTTAAGGGGCGGACCCTAACAATTACCGCATTCAGTGCAAATATTTTTCAGCAGGACTCAACGTAATCATATATCAGAGTAATTGTACCGTATCAGTATGGGCATGTGGTAGCCCTAATAATCCACATTGCAAGACATCAGAGTAATTAGCAGTTTGCCGCCAAAACGTAACTGCAACAGCGCGGCGTGTAATCAGCTAATGGGTTACCATTTAGTAAATACCCAACAACACTATCTATTCAGTCTTAACTGTTGAAAGACATACTTCAACAATTCCACAGAAGTTTTTCGCCCAGACTTATGGCCCGCAATCCTGAGGTTATCGAAATTCATCGTGCTACAGCATTGTCCACCATCATGACACCTAGTCGGGTAATTCCAGCATTCCACAGACCTCGCACTTCACTGCATTCGAAATCCCATCCAACCCATTTCCACACCACCGCACGCCGTCAGATAGTTGTATTTTTTTCTAATTGCTCCATGGTTTACATAAGTCATAGTTTCATTATAGTTCATAGTTTCATTTTTCATCCATGCAGTACCTACACAACCTGATAGAGATGTTTTCCAATTGTTGGTAAGAATGTTATTGAATATATGTGGAGCAGAAGATATTTGAAAATATTTTGTATGTCCTACTGCTAGTTCTTCATATGTTAAACAGTCTTGTTTTGAGTAGGCAGACATAACATCCAAATCTCCTCTGAAGAATGGTAGTTTATAATCTTTTTCTTCATAAACTATTTCTAAGAATGTTTTGAATTAAATTTTGCACAAGACAAGTTTGAATTATCAAAAATAAAATGAACCAATTGCAAACTGAACCCTTCCTGTTTTCCCCTACATACTTGTAGTAGTATTGGCTTGCCTTTTTCCTACATTTATTTTGCATTGATTTCTACCAGTGTTATTTCCACGCTGTGTGTTTTAATATCACGTACACAAATAATGTACCTATTTAATAGCAATCAGTGAGAAGGTGTGATCAGTGTGTACGTCAGTGTATCCTGCAAACCTGGGTGGAAACCAGGCATTCTTCAGCACACATAAGTAAACACCTCGGATAGCCCTATTCTGTCACACATAAATCGCACTGAAACATTTTTGACACAATTAATCACACCTCACACTATAGGAGCTGGTTTGTTAGTTTGAATAAGTTGCTTTCTTTTCTGATGAGTGATGTACCTATGCAAACAAAGTACAGTTACACTACTAAACAATTTTCCAGTAGTCGTTGAGTGTCACAGGCAGCCTAATCCGGGCTGGTGTCAATGAGATTAATCTGCAGAATTAAAGATATAATTATGCAAGAACCTGCAAGTAATATTTCATTGGGAGTGCAAGATAATAATTGGGGCAGTCTGTATATTATTACGTTCATGCTGAAGACCCAGCCAATTAATCTGCTGTGGGCAACCATCACAATTTAACCACAAATTAAGTTTTTAAAGTGCAAATTTATTCACTCCTGACCAACACTCTAGTCATCAACATAATTTGTGTGTGTAAATGTAACACCAAAGTTTACATCACGTGACAAAATTGGTGTACTGGGAGTGTGCTCCTTTTACTGTTATATCTACGTGGAGTCCTAGCATGTATTCCACACAGCAAATTCTTGCACAGTAGTAAATAAAAACCAAAATTGGCACCCTTATGCAGGGACTTTGTAGCAGCCTATACCTCACTGTATTAAATATATAATGTACATTGAGTAGCTACCAAGTACATGCTTTGTGGTGAGAGTAAAGTACATAACACAGTAATACAATAATAATGTTTACTGTTTGACTGTTTAATTTTTTTTTAACAATATTCACCACATCTATAGTCCATTCACGACTGGAACAACCTTTCTTGGAGCCCTGCTAAATATCTACTTGCAGGCCCGTTTCGTATCATTCCGCCAAATGTAAACAAACATTGCCATGTGACTGCCATGTAGCATCTGTCAAAATTAATGTTTACATTCCATTGTGTGTATAGTCCATTCACGATTGCAACAGACTTATAAAAATCAACCTTTGAAAAAACACCTTAGCCATTAGTTGCATGCATAGCTAGTAAAAAAAAAGTGGTGGGTGCAGGTACAGTACCAGTATCTGGCACTTTTTTTATTAGCTATGCATACAGCTAATGGCTAGGGTGTTTTTTCAAAGGTTGAATTTCGTAAGTCTGTTCCAGTTGTGAATGGACTATACATGTGTTTGTATACTTTCGCTACACCTAAACACAAAAATTGAAATGTGACTTCTACTTTTATACCTGTCAAATGTGTTGTTTACTGTTTACAGCTTTTCAAACAATTCTATCATATTCCAAAAACCATTCCATATGAACATTACAGTTTAGGCCTATAACATTATTTAGGTCAGCTTTATGATGTTTCAAAATGCCTGAATTGACAATAGTTCTTACGGTTATTTTACACTAACATATTTGTTTTCCACGACATAGCACATTACACGTAATGTTTGTTAATATTTTGTCGTAACTGTGTTTAACACTGTTACAACTGCGGGGTAATGAACACTAGTATTTAACTTTTTGTTATTGGGTTATTTCTTTAAAGGACGGCCTCAGTTGGAATAATGAAGGAATAACTAATCCAACGAAAAAGACACATTAAATTCAAGCATGCAACTTGTGTCATTTTTTGGCATTCAAACTTAAAAGATAGTGGTGAACAATACACAAATAAGCCTACCATAACATTTATTCCACTCCTATTTCTATGTATTGCTACTTACTGTTTATTAGGTTTATTGAAATTTATCGGGCTGGAATTAGAATTTTTTTGGGATTGTGGCAAATCATGTGTTTCAAACACCTGGGGCAAAGGTACAATGTTGTGATACATAAACAGACGTGGATGAAAATAATCAACTTTGTCAACAAAAAAAAACAGTTCACAGTTAAAACGTATAAATAGTGCACATCAAAAATTTGAAATCACGCACATACACAGGGTCAGCATAACGACCACCACGCAGCAACGCGACGCCATTTCACACGCAGCAGTTAACGACACACATGTAACAGTATATTTATTACTGCAGTGGAAACACAGATTTACCACAGCATAACTTGCCTAGGTAGGTTTAAAAAGCACAGCGTCTACAAACGTGATGTAGTAATTTGAAGTATTCTTCGAAGTAAGTATAATTTACGCTTTGTTTGCCAAAAAGCAACACGCCATGTCATGGCTCGACACGTCTGCCAACTTCACATGGTAATTATCCCACCATCATATCTAAATATATTAGGATAAGTATTCAAACATTAAAATCACATTTCAGTTGTAAATAAAAAATTCAAAAATCATTATTTTGCTGTAATAAGTATGAAATATGCTAATATTTAAAACATGCATATTTTGTCTGCTACTTAACGATGCAAAACTTCCCGAGGGGGAGAGAGAAAAAGTGAGAGAGAGCGACAAGCCACGCCCAGGTGACAGTTTTGCTTCTTCAGACAAAAAATCAAACACTGTGCCACTAGGGCCTATGCACAATATTTTGTGCTGTTATTTTAAACTGTAACAATGAAAGATGTTGCCATTTGGGCTACCTAAATATTTCAATATTTCAATAGGCAGCGTTTAATTTACAAATAGCATACTAAAAAACTAGGTTAAAACAATATTTATATGTGAACTATGTCTTACTAGCCGATGCCAACACTTCGTGGCTCTCACTGTTGTTAATTCATATTTAATACAAAATAAATATTACCAGTTATAGAAGATACTAAGGTAAAGTTTCATTTATTCAATAATACAGTACTCTGAAGTTAATCACAGCATTATATAATAATTGTGGAATACAGGTTATTGAAAAAACAGGTTGACATGTTACGCCTAGAGTGATTTTTCAAAGGTTCATTTTCAAAAGTCTGTTCCAGTCATGAATAGACTGTAAACAAGTTACTTCCTGCCATGAAAATTTATCACAATACAAACAATTCTCCATTTTGTTTGTATAATTCAGACAATCTATATGTACGTATTGCATTAGAGATAATTTGATCAGCTGTTTCAGTAAAAAAACTCATTACAACTTGTAATGTTGCATCAACTCGCTACCCTCCAAACAAACACTTCATTCAAAATGAACAGTTGGGCTCCAGCTAGCATTCATCAGAAAAAGGCGCACTTTAAACAACTTGTAGTAAAAATAAAAGATGAGTGATTCATTTAGCATCTTGCCAGTTTTATTCTATAGTCGAGAGTACTACAAACACATCAGTACAATGGAACTTGTCACATCACGCCTCTCTTCTGCATTCACGCAGATACACGATCACAGCAGCAGTCACACTTAAGTTTAAAAGTTACATCTTGCCTAGCGGGGAAAATTTACTAAGAAGTGGGGGAGGAAAAAGATACCATCTCCCTCAGTGCCTAACAACCTCCTGCACCCACGGAAAGAATTTAAAAGAGAGTTTTTGTGGTCCAAAAAAGAAGTTGTTAATAAAGAAAAGTTTTTAAGTTGACAAAGAAAAGTTATGGTCGGCGGCACTTGTGGGTACAGGCGAAGTTCGCTCCACTCTTCACGTCTTGGTGGTTGTAATAATACTGCGGTCAAGAAAAGGGTTAGCTACGCGCACCTCGGCACTCGCAGCTAACCCCCACTCTCTAACAAAAGCTAAAAATACACACTTGGCTGGGGCTCGCGGCCTCCTATTGGCTGTTCCCTTCTCTCACGCTACTGCATAGTAGAATTAAAGTGCTAATGGCATGGGATTTTAGAAAAAAGTTTAATCTCAAAAGTTTCGTCGCCTCGCATTAAAACTGATAAAGCCCTTACTTCTAAACTGTTGAATGAAAGAAAAATTTGGACAAAATACACTCAGTGACAAAATAAACAACGAAATTTAATCAAAAGTGAACCTGAAAAACAATTAAAAAGGCAATAAAAATCCTGTATAAATGCAATGCTACAAACTGTCTTCTGTTAGGACTGAATAAATTATGATAAATGAATTTGTTGGAGAACATGAATTTAAACCCGTACCCATGCCGCTTGACATGCATTTTGAGATGATTCATGCGCATTAGCATCTAACTTAGCTTTAGCTAATGACTGACGATATAACTTCTTATACTTTATGTATCATCATTTCACTATTCATATTAATCAGCCCCTCATTATACCATTTAACATGGTGATACTTTTATCTACATTACACCCAGCCCTGAGTTTACATAATGGAAAACACACTTCATATTAGGATAAGAAAACATTCAGGAAATAATAAAAATATTTATGAAGATCATCTAGAACAGACAACATATTTACCCAGTCAATATTATTTAACAAACTAAGAAAATAAGATAGGGTCTATTCTAGAAACAGTCAGAGATCTAACAAGTTTAAAGTTAATAGATTTAAATGTGGAATATGGGGAATTTATTAAAAATTCAAACCAGAATGGCATACAAGGATCAATTACATCAAATCTACAATTATTGTATGGTGGACCAGGAGTTATATAGTATGATTAAGAGTATGAGATGGCAAAGGTAATCACAGGGTTCTTACAGACATCTTGCATTTAAATTCAAGGACTTTTCAAGCACTCTGCCGGTACTGAAATGTAGAATTTCAAGGTCTAGATAATATATTTAGTATAAGGGCAACTGTTTCCAATTTACTGTATCATGAATTTGACAGACATACCAAAAAATTTTCATGACAAAACATTAAAAATTAAATTTTAGAAAAATTTATTAAATCTTAAAAAGGATTTGAAACCCACACGTATTTTACCATCAATAATTTTTAGTTAATGCAATCACATTTTCAGCATTAGCGTGTAATTTCCAGTTTGGTTTGGTCTAATCTGACAGCTCACTTGCCATTCTGGCTTCAAAACATTTCACAAATATGTAGCCATTCAAAGAATTTGCTCCCCATGCACTTTACGTACCATAATTACCACAAAATAACCTTTTCACTCACTGGAGTTTAGTAACACTGCACCTTTTGACAACTTTGCATGTTTATAATACAACAAAACAATAATGCAAGAATTCAGGCCAGTTTATACAACAAATATGTGTTGCACTCTTCGTCACAAATGAAATTACATGCTGGGTTTTTGAAAATTCAAGGACATTTCAAGGCCCAACATAACTTAAGGACTTCTCAAGGCTGTGAAACGGAACACAATTCAAGAACTATAAGAACCTTGTAATCAGGGGGTTGAAAGGTAATACAGCAGTGGGACCAGATAGAATAGGGAATGGAGTCTCATAATTTAGTGAGAAAGAGGTGGTTAGATATCTCGAGGTGATGTTTAGCAGATCACTAAAGGTGTGTAAGTTCCTGCAAAGATGGAAGAAGGCAATGCCGGTCCCTATATACAAACTGGAGTAGGATAGAGAGGCCGGGGAGTTTCAAGTCAAATACAGGGAAGGTAATGGCGAGACTGGTTGTGCAGTAATAGTAAATGACATAATTGAGAGAAATTGGTAGGAGAAGGTACCAACATGGATTTAGGAATATACAGTATATAGCAGGGCTGCTACAGGAAATGGTGAAGGCAATAGATTAAGGGAAGCAGATTGATGCCCGTTTCACTGACTTCGAAAAGTCCTTTGAAAAGGTGCCCCATGGGATTTTGATGAGAAAGGTTGTAATGTTTCTTGTGCGGGGACTCAGTTGGAGTTCGCAGTAAACATTAGCTCACATTAGCTCACTTTGAAAGCATGATACTCTGAATACAAAAAAAATAAGGTTTGTTGATAACACGAGTGCCAATAGTAAATAAATACAAGATGAAGTAAGTTATTCACTGAAGATTTATTGCTGTTTCTTCTATCTGTTTACAAGAACATTTGTCACTTGGGACAGACAAAAAAAACCAAAGAGATAGAATAGCAATTTGGTAAAGCTTACTCGAAAAAAAAATTCTCACTTCGAAAATAGTTAAACTGAGAAGACAGGAAAGAATCACTATTTTCTCTCCCAGTGCCCTAACGACTCCTCACAACAGTGGAAACCAATTTAGTGAATTTCAAATGTCCAAAAATTAAAAGAAGGTTGAAGTCGCGGATGCTGCCGGTGCGAGTTACAATGGTCACTGGCTGCTCTACACGAGCGCTTATCAACTGGTGCGGTGTTACTGGATTACTGTTCTACTGTCATCTAAACACTGCACAATTGTGGCATCGCATGGTGCAGTAATGTCTAGAAATAGAACATAAATATGGATGTGGCTGAGGAAATATAATATTACATTCATGTAGCGGGTCATGTCAGCCAAATGTGACCACCAGTACTTTCCTTATTTCATCTCATATAGTACAATACGGCAGCTACATGTTACTTACTAACCCAGCGAAAAGGTGCAATGTCATCCTGACGTCTACTACTACTGTTGAATGACTCAAAATAAATTTGGAAAAACAAAAGTATATAAAATGCAAACAAATTATTACTGCCACAATATTCTAAATACTAAACAAGCTATTATCCTTTGCAGGCCTATAAAAAATTAAAAATTTCCTAACTGTATCAATTACTATATATTCCAACATTACAAGGTGAAAGAGTTCCTTGCGGACAAGTGGGTAGTAGAATGAATTGGCGACTTTCTTGGGAGACGGAACCAAGGGGTAAAAATGAACAAGACCTTATCTGATATCGGAGTGTGAGGTTTCATGATAGCAATCACTGGGTTCAATATCCAGATTGATTGTAGCGAGACACTTCTTGCCTGCTTATACTACTTGGCCATAAGCTCTTTGAATTATCCGTACTCCTCGTGCCTGTGTGTTTACTGAAGTCATCTGCTCGAACATGAGTATACATAGGGCTTGCCCAACTTATTTTGACAGCTTGCTATGTCCTATCTTCCAAGATCCGCTACTACATGTCCCAAGGTTGATCATGGTGTGAAACTTGATTGCAATGTTGCATAGTTAGTGCATTTGCTTGCTGTAGGGTGTAGTAGACATAGTAGAATTGAGTTTGTGTGATTTGTTTCCATTCAAAATTCATTTTTGGCAGCCCATTTTAAATTTATATTTGGAGTAACTTGGATGCAGCAGCACAACTTCAGTTTAGTGCAATAGTTAATTGTTTTGCAAGTTTTAAATTGTTAATGTGAACCTATTATGAACTTTTGTTTTCAGTTTTGCTGGTCTTGTTGAAAAGTTTTTCAATAAACTGGGCCACGTCCCATTTGGCACTTCACACGTAGGGTTCTAAAATTTGTTTACGTTATATCACGCCAAGATCTCTCTTGTCTCTCTCTTATCTGATATATGCCTTTTAAACTTATATTGTATTTTTCCATATGCTTTAATAATGTTCACGGCATAGGACAGCCATAGGAAATCAGCACCCATGTAATGATTGTGTTTTAATAGGCTTTTAATCTTGTTTTACGTGGTTTAATGAAGCAGTCCGGCCTTGTTTGGCCTTTAATGATGCCCATGCACGGCTTAGTTTTTAATTGAAGTTAATTTTATAATCAATACGCCTTGACTGCGTTTGAAATGTTTACGCTTAAATATTATTTAATCTTGCTCAGAAATATTCTAAAATTGTGAATTTGAACTATTTTAATTGTATTTGATGTGATTTTTTTTACAAGAAAACCCATTTTCTTGTTTCAAAATTTTGTGACGATTACATCACAGGAGGGGTGACATCAGCAATAAGACAGGGAAGCATGCTTGGGGCTTTGTTGTTTACCATAATGGTAAATGACATGGGTATAGGAGTGACTAAGGAAAAAAGATTCTTTGCCAAAGATTGTTTTGTATGCAGAGGTGGATGGGTACCTGGCGCAACTTGCAGAATGACACTGATTAGATATGGTTATGGACTGAAAGTAATAAGATGATTAACGTACCAAAGTCTTAGAGATGGTGAAGTTTATGAGGAAGAGGGTGAAAGAAGGGACATTTACAAATGGAAGGTGCACAAAATAGAGGAAGTATAAGAAATATACACACCACATAGTAGTATTGCAAGATCTTGGGTAGAAAAAACATATAGAAAGAGTGGCTTCGAAGGACAGAAGAGCTTTGGGAATGCTGGGAAGGGTACTGGAGGGAAAGTACCAGGTGAAGTAGGTTGGTAAATTCAGGAAGGGAGTGAAAAAGGAGTTGGTTGGGTGAAGGAGAGTTAAGAAAGCTCGCCACCTGGCGGTAGCCTAATTGCGAGTGTATGTATATAGGACTGGGAAGGTTATTTATTAACACAAGTTAACCCCGAGAAAAACATACAATTTCCCACATATTGTTTTGTAAACCTACATGTACGATTTGTTTTTCGGTAACGTCATTAGTAAACACACGTGACACATTCATCACGATGTGGTTCTTAAAACTTCCAAAAAACTATACCTGGCAGTGCCCCTGCATGCACCATCCCGATAACAGCACATTTCGTTCCTCGAAACATTTCTTTAAAACGAAACATTGCTTTTTGCCTTCATTAACCCCCTAAAACCTTTCGATCACACTCAATAACAAAGCGAAAGCAAAATGTCACAGAAACGCAGTCGTCAAGCCTCGAAGAATATAGACAAAATTCTAGCGCACAGTGGTAGAGCGCGGACGATGTGGCCATAGAGCTTCTTAAAAGCATAAATAAGTGGCCTGTTTTCGTTCCCGTACAGCCGTAGTAAATAAATTGCAAAAAACTCCCAAACCATAAATCCACAAAACTCTACGCCTAACGAGACAACACAAAGATTTCGCAAGTACGGCATCAAGCTCATAAATCAGAACTGCAAATGAAGGCGGCTACTAAACTACTCTCCTGTGCCCCGGACATAGTAGAAGGGTGAGTAACGCATCTGGCAAAGAATACGCGGCCTACTCAGAGAAAAGTGCAGTAAATATACCCCCTACCATTACTGATTTCAATTACAAGATATTTCAGTAATGTAAGATACCGTATATTCCAAATTCACCGGTATATCCATTGATGTACACCAGACGTTCGAAAATTAATGGTTGGGTGACTCCGGTTGAACCAGTTTATCCATGGTTCCACCAGTCTCAAAATCTGGAGGATATGCACCAAACATCAACCGATTAATTTTTTAATGCTTTCTCTGATAAAGAAGAGTTAAAAAAAAAATACCCCCAATTGTATTTATCAAGCATTCCGAAATATACTAAAATAAAACAGACGTCGAGTTTTACAAATAGGTGATGAAAAATTTAACATTTGCGTGAAATGTTTTAAGTGTTCCTGACGTTTGCGTATCCCTTGTACCCGTTTGCTTCATCGCAGTCACATTAACCACACAGAAATACTCGACCGATCGACATAAGGTCGCATTCTCGACCGGTACAGGTCGGCAAGAACGCCATTTACACTTTTCTTGCCGTCCTGTAATTCATGGCCGCGGGTCATAATATTTAATAGTCATTACAAGAGGTAACCCTCGTGATGAATGGATAAGTGGACTAAATGAGTGTGTCCCATGAAATCACGTATGTTAGACACAACTGCCATATGAGGGAACACTGGGATAAGCAGTGCCGCTTATTCCTACAACTTTTCGATATGCGCGATGTCGACATGGCTCCAAGTAGTGTCAACAGACGGGAATTACATTCACGCAGGAAATGTAAAGGGGCGAGCAGCTCCCTATCCGCATTAATTAATAGGAGCATTTTTAGGGGTAATTACACTACAATTAACTATGTTGTTACATGCCCAGACAAAACTGCTTTGGCAAGAGCAACAACCCGACCAGCAGCTGTAGATGTTTATCACGCAAAAGGTACAGCAAGTTCGACGGTTTCAACCGCACTTATTTATGCGGGAAATATTTGAAATCATCACCGAAACAATGCTCCCGGAATACCATGCATCTTTGTTGCCGTTCATGAGCAGGGACATCGAGGAGGTACTGAAGGCAGCTGTTATACTGGAACGGAACTCACGTCATGCGCGCCGCGAGTTAAATGCTGCACGAGCGATGCACGAGTTGGGGAACAGTGACATACGACATCGCGTGGGAAGAACTAATGGCAGAGAGGGAGGGGACTACCTGCCACGAACTCCATGTCGTTATTGTCGACCAGCGGAAGTGTACCACTAGCAGAGTAGTTGCCCTAACAACCTGCACCTGGACAGTTATCACGGCCTGGCAATAAGCAAAAAGGGAAACTGCAACCAGATGCCACAGACGCCCCAGTCAGAGAAGAACCCAGATACAACCCCACAGCATGCATTTCTGCACCAAATCAGCAGCAACATGCAACAATTTATCAGAACCAAATCCACCTGAATGGGCAACCATGTCACGTACTTATTGACACGGCTGCTTCGCACAATTTCGTACAGAAAAGATTTGTAAATGCAAAGGATTTCACACCCACAAATCATGTCATCAGACTGGCAATAGGGCAACACAGCTACACCGTGGAGGGACAGACGACTGTGACAGTGCAGGTACATGACTTGGAAACGATCACAACAGCAATGATTACTGACAAGAATAGAGAAGATACAATACTAGGTTTGCCATGGATGCAGGAACGAAATACCATTGCGGACCCCGCTACCAGGAGGATCCATTTTGGTGCCACAAAGCAATGAATGTTGTATAACATCGATCGGAAAAACCTAAAGAAATTACCACTTGTCAAACTCAGTGCTTTCAACCATTAAGTCTCCGCACAACAACAGGCGGCATTCCAGCGACAGCTGAGTGAGTGTCGCGAAGTTTTCGCGGAATATGACGAAATTCGTGCACGACTTTGGGAGAGAACGAAATCAACCTGATGTGGCAGGAACCGATTTATGCTGCACCGATAAACTACCTACCCCACCAGGCAAGAATCATACAAGAACAGGTGAAATAAATGTTGGTGAATGGCGTCATAGAGCCGACTAGGAGTCACTACATCTCTGCGATCACACTCGCACCAAAGAAACATGGCATCTGGAGGTTCTGTGTGAACTTCCGCCCCATTAACTAGGTGACCTGCAATGCCTTACCACCTTAGTGAGTGTGAGAGACACGGTAAGTTCCTTGGGCAATGCAAGGATTATGACATCGTTGGACCTGCACAGCGGATACTGGCAGATAACTGTCGAGCTAGAGGACAGGGAGAAAACAGTGTTCACCACCTTGGATGGGACACGCTAAAAGTTATGCGCGATGCCGTTCGGACTGAAATGTGCACCTACCACATTTCAGTCCATGATGGTTCGAGTCCTGGACGGACTGATTGGGGAGTGCACTTTACCATACTTGGACGACGTCGTGGTCTGGTCAAACAGCTGGGAAGATCACGTGCACCACCTTTCCATGGTTTTCGATAGGCTGGAAATGAACGGACTTACCTGTGCTGTGAATAAATGCCACCTAGGGAAGAGCAGCTTGGACTTCCTAGAGCATGTAGTGCAGGATAACAGAACCGGTCAAACAAAGAACAGCTACAGGTGATCGACAACTACCCCATGCCAAAGACCCACAAACAAGTCTGCAAGTTCTTCGGGCTTGTGATTTGGCTGTGTAAGTTAATTGAGGGGTTCGCCGTAGTGACAGCGCCACTTACCGATTTACTCTCACCACAAAGCATGTTCATGTGGGACGAGTAAGAGGAGCGTGAATTTCCAAGAAACGAAGAACCTTTTCCGTGCTTGTCTGACATTGTCAAGGTATGATGCAAGCCGGCAATTATAACTACAAACAGACACAGGACAGCAGCAGAACGAAAATATAATTTGAACGAGCATGAGTGCCTTGTGGTAGTGTGGGCAGTGAAGAAGTACTGCACCTACCTGGAGTACATTTAGTTTGTGCTCCGCACCAACGACCATTGTCTTGTATGGCTCCACAACACCAAGGAAGCCAGAAGCAAGTTAGCCCAGTGGGCACTGCTCCTCCAATCATATGACTTCATGGTGGAGCACGTCCCGGGCAATGAAAATCAGCTGATAGATCAGCTGTCACAAGACAACCGGAGCAACATGGTAGTGAACAACCACGCGGAACAGGACGACGTCCTACCTCCAACTAACAAGGAACTCCTACACAAGGTATAAGTAAATGCAATAGAGGGCGATGGACTCGTGTGTGACATATCGAGGGAGGTAATGACAGTGCAGCACATGTGTTAGTTTACAAATGAAGTGAAGGCAAACTGTGGGGCACAACATGTGGAGAATTGACACGTGATAGATGCCCGATTGGGAACTTGTTTTGCACAGGAACCAACTAAATGGAGGTTATTTGTACCGGTGAATAAGAGAAAACTATTACTAACACACACACAAGTGAGACTGCGGGACACCCGGGAACAGCACGGACAGTTAGAAATATATGCGAGAAATTTTACTGGCTGGGAGTGTCACGTGACACACACGACCATGTGCAAAGATGTGTGATGTGTCAGCGGTTTAAAATACGTAGAGCAGATGGAAGGCAACAACAACTGACACGATTTATTACATGACCATTCGGGACCGTCAGTCTCGACTTAATGGGACCTTATCCATGCACAACTTGCAAGATATTTATCTGGGTGGTCACGGATAAATACTTGCAGTGGGTGGATGCATACCCACTCAGTGGCGAATGTGGGCAAAACATTGTGAAGGTGTTGGAGCAAGAATATTTCGTGTGTTCAGGTTGCCCGAAACAACTGCTCACCCACAATTGGCACACAATTCACAGGCAAGAAGTAGCAGGAGAAGTGCACCCGGTGAGGGTGTATCATCTGAAGATGGTGGTGTACCATCTCTGTGCGACCCCACAGAGCACCGTAATCAGGAGTTGAAGGTACAAATGTGGCTCCGTGAGGGTGAGCAGAACAACGCTTGGAATGAACACCTGCCCATCGCCCTCTTCACCCTTCGCCGGCATGTTAACAGGTCCACAGGATGAACACCTCTCCAGGTCCTACTAGGCCACAACCTGGCCCAATGTCCGCAAGAACCGACTTGTAGCAGTGCAGATGTTAGCGGAGGATAGCGGAAATGGAGATGCTGAGAGCGACAGGAACAGCTACGCCGACAAGAGCAGTAGGCCGCTGGGTGAGTCCCGACAATGTCGAGAACACTACCGGCACTGATAAAAGGGCAACAGGTTTCTCTGAAAATGCACCCGCAATTCACTGTAATGACTAACTTTTGTGTGGAGCTGGCAGCGAGATGGAGCAGCCCACACAAGGTGGTGCGAAGTGTTGACCCTACCACCTACCTGGTGCAAGTGTGCAGGAGACTGGTCCGGGCACACCAGAATTACATGAGAAGATCACCAGGTGATGTCACATATAAGAACCGACTCAGTGACAAGAACGCCCATGATGGCGCAAGAGCCAACGAGCAATGTGATCAGACGTCAGGGGAGACAGATGGGCCAGCACCTGAGCCAGAGGGGCCCCCAAATTTTGTGCAAATGCTGTCGATGCCAGATGTAGCAACATCTACCAGAAGTCTATTAGACACACGCATGAAACAGGATGCGGGAAAACTGCAGGCTGGAACTACCACCCCGGAAAGGAAATGAGGGAAGATGTGGAAGTAAGTGAAGGAGTAAATGTGCAAGCAAGCAAGGGAGCAAGAGAGCAAGTACATGGGAGGAAACAGCACCAATGATGCTTGACGGCGAAGTTCGAACAATCACCACAGTGTCAGACTCAGTGCCGCTACCGGCACCTGCACTGCCGACACCAGCTCCAACAATAGATGAAGAAATGCCCATCGAAGAGGCGCAGCTGGGAGGCAGGGGAACTGCAGCATAAGAGACAGCAAGAGTAGCAGAGGAGGCGGAAGGGCTGCACCAGGGTGGCCCACCCCACCTAGAAGCCAGTGGTGCGGGTCGCACCCAGTACTGGAAGGTTATGCATGGAGGAAGGAAGCAAGAAGACAGCACGAGCAGCAGCAGTAACACCGAGGGCAGCGGGTTGGCCGGTTCGTACTGCCCCCGCGAATCGCATCGGCGGAAGAGACGGCCAGCGACCAGTACATTTTGCGAGGGCGGGAACACATCCCAAAACGAGCAGCGCCAAAGAAGGAGGGAACCACAGCGAGCACTTCAAGACTGCGTGGAGACGGTGAGGTGTTCCTACCAGCTGCGACACAGGAAACTGCCAGGAAGGCAGTGCCCTGCTGTGTGTCATGTCGTGTGGTCACAAACGGGCTCAATTTGGGGGGGGGGGGGAATTTGATGAGTGTCACTTGTCCCATCCAAAGCCTGTTTGACAGCCGCGGCGCCACGATGCTGCACATTTGGGATGCGCACTCGACGAGCGGAGCAGGAATTGCAGTCCAGTGCGGTGCAATTGTGGATGCAACGCAATGCAAACTTGAGAACATGATGTCAGAGTGCATGTTGTAGCATAGTAATAATATAAAATAGATCTTGTTTTTCAGTGATATCTTTTATGAGTGTTTTGTGTGTAATATGTGAACACGGGTGTTTACATGTTTACATGTTTTAGGCAAGTAAACAACCCCAGTGCATTTTGGAGTAGGTAAAGTTTGTGTTTCAGTGTTTCATTATGTATCATTCACAATGTGTGCCATCCTCACCTCATTCACCCAAATTTAAACAGTGTTCCATATGAAATTTTATTTTTAAGAATGAATTATTCATGTTCAAGCACAAGGTAAGGGACACAAAGGGTTATCATGTATTTTGCAATGTTAATAAAGTAGATCCATGTAGCCGCCGGTCCGTCAAACTCGGCCAGCGCCCCACGGTGTGTAGTCAGTCAGCTATGAGCATCTCAGGAGTGTGGTTGTGTGTTACCGCGTCTCAGGTTTCGTGCACTCGGGCAGCCTTCAACTTTGGTTTTTCCTTCATTCAATCTCCATAGTTTTAATGCACTGAAACCGTTGTTCTTTAGCTGCCCAAGACACCACTACCCTCTTCACCAGTGCTTGCATCGCCTGTGAAGCTTAAAACCTTGCACATGATTTTTATCGGCTTCGCACCATTTCTACATTACCTCACCGGCAGGTTGAAGTATGGTTATATATGTAAAGTGTAGGCCCGAGAGCCTTGGTAAATTAACTGCATGATTTACGCATTGAAAACTATTCGTGTAGAGTTTAATTCATGGCCTTCTGGCTCTTCAGGGCACAGGCCCTTAGAATACCCGCACCTTTTTCACCCAGTCTCTTAATATGTATTTTATTTATTCCTTAATGTGCAAGTATCGTGTGTGTAAATGTAGGTATGTGACTAGCCGATAAGTCACTGCTTCAACTTAATCTGCGAGCTTTTGTATGCCGAAATATTATGTAACATTGGTGTGTGAGCTGAACCGAACAGACCACTGCCCACTACGCATTTGGAATAATTGTACGGTGCATTTTAAAAGAGCAGCAGTCCAGGATAACATTGGTCGTCGACCGAACGACCTTGGAGGAAACGTCGTCAACCTACCGACTCACAAGACATCATCCATGATGTCTGGCACCCCGGGTAAAATAACCTTCTAAATTTCACCACTCCTTAAATCCTGCCTCTACCCACTGAGGCAATATGGTATTACATCAATTTCTTTTTAGATTTGGTGTCTTATCTTGACATAGACCAGGGCTGTCCAATTACAATCATTCTGAGGGGATGTGAGAGAGACTTTAGGATGAAGGGCCACATGCATAATAAATAAAAGGATCAACTTGACTTATAAATATTTTATAGAAATTAAAATGACGATTATTAAGATTTTATTATATGTTATAATATAAAATAAGAATGGTATTATTAATAAATCATGGTTAATTTTTAAAAAATATGATATTTGAATCATAATTTTATTTATATTTGCCTTGTTTTCTGCCCTAAAAATATCTAATCAACCTAAAAATAATAGCACACACACAAACCTATACAAGCAGTAAAAATAAGTTTTCAATATGTGAAGTGATGACGATCAGAAGCATTTACTAAAGCAGGAATGTGCACATCAATCCCTGTTGTGGCCAGCCACAGATGATGCAGCAAAGAACAATCTGTGAGAGAACTCCTTTACCGATTCTTAATGAACTTTATGGCAGAGAAAACACTTTCACACAAATATGTGCTCCCAAATATTGATGACATTATCGTCCAAAATCACTCAGGTGGCGTAAGCGATGGCAAGAAATCAGTTTGAAGTCTGTTTGGGTTTGTAGAAAAGCATCAGCTTGCAGGTTATACAGCTCATGTTGTAAGTTTACTGGCTATTCTTGTGTCACTACATCGAGTGTTTGTGAAAAAGTAGAATACTGCTCTTCATTCTTTCGAAATCTTGAAACTTGTTTTGAACTCGGCCATGATTCTGAATATTTGTGGAGAAGTTAAATTCAGTGCTTCATCGTCTTCAAATTCCTCTGTTAGTTGCCTACAACATGAAAAGTGGGTCAAGTCATTTTTCTCCAAAGCTGAGGTAAAAAGGTTCAGCTTACTGCGAAATCCGTTTATGTGGTCCATTAAATCTGACATCAAATGATCCTTGCCTTGAAGTTTCAAGTTGAGTTCATTCAAATAACCATTTGTAACTTTTTAGAATGCCAGTTGCGAAGAAAGTCGGAGTTTCGGTGCACTTTTTCCAGGTCTGAAGTGTCCGATGAAACAAAATGACTAAGAAATTCAAGGATTTCTTTCCTTAGCCTGAAAAAAATGCTCAAGGCTTTTTCCTGCATTCAACCAACTTACTTGATTGTAAGGAAGCAAGCCCCCATACACTGATTCCAACTCTCTAAGAACTGTTTAAACTGGCGATTCACAAGAGCCCATATCATGTTAATCACCTTTAGTACTGTTTTCAATACTTCGTCATGTTTCACCAATTTCCCACACAATGCTTCCTGGTGTATGATGCAGTGAAAAATGGGACAATTTACACCATTTTCTCTCATAAGCCCTGCCAGGCCACTTCTTTTTCCTACCATCGTTGGTGCACCATCTGTCACAATCGCTGAACACTTGCCAAAACCACCAAATTTGTCAACAGACTTTTTTACTACAACATAAATGTCACTCCCCTTCATTGTTCCATGAAGAGAACAGAGATATAACAGTTCTTCTTTTATAGAAAAATCTTCCCCAGTAACACGAACAAAAATTTAAAGCTGACTCACATCAGTTTGATCTGTGTTCTCATCAAGGCACAACAAAAGATGTGAATTACTTTGTACTATATCATACAAATTAATGCTACTTGTTTCCCCATGTCTTCAATTCTCCTTTGTACAGTCTGGTGTGAAAGCAGTACTGATTAAAATTTTCCTGCCATTTTAGCATCCCAAAATGCCTTCCCCATTTCTACAGCACACCTCTTAACAACGTTACGATCATAGAAAGGTTTTTTAGACTTAGTAAACTCAAGGGAAACTGCATATGATGCATACAAAGCTACGGTTAGTGTTTTTGCTTTTTAATCAAACATACCTGTATGTCGTTTTAATTTCTTCTTGAGATCTTGACTCAATACAATTCGATACTGTCCTTCATATTTCTTATATTTTTCTTCATGTATAGTGGAGTAATGTCTTTTCACATTATATTCCTTCGGTACTGTCACTATTTGCATACATACCAAACACTGCAGCTTTCTATTGTTGTTTGCAACGAGGTATCTATTTTCCCACCTTTCCTAGCCCTGCTGGAAAAAGTAACTGTCATTTCACAGTTACTAAGTCACAGTTGTTTACAGTCAATGGTGCAAAATAGCATGTAAAACGACAGTTATGCAACAGCAGTTTAGCAGCTGTCAACTGCAATATTAAAGTTGGACAACTGAAACTCTATAGTTGGCAACAATTAAACTACAGTTGGAGACATAAATATTAGTGCTGCTGACTGTGAAAGTGCAGTTGGGTGACTGCAGTCTTACAATTGTTAACTGCAGAAACACAGCTGGAATAACTTCAGTATTATTGTTACCAACTGTCAAACCACAGTTAGGTTACTGTAGTCTTACAGTTGTTGCACAGTTGATAACTACACTATGTAAGTTATGTAACTGCTGTTTTTCAGCCAACAACCACCGTTTGACAGTTGCTTTGTGTGACTGCATCTCTACAGTCAGGAGCTTCAGAATTGTAGTTAAATAACTATTCTTTCTCAGTCAATAGCCATAAAATTGTTTTTACCTGTGGCCACACAGTTCAGTTCTGATAGTACAATTAGGTGGCAGTAATTCCATCGTTAACAGCCACAATCTTTTAGTTATATGACAGTGAAAGTAAAGTTGCCAACTCTGGAATTGCAGCATAATTGCAAAATGGCAGTCATTTTTTTTAGTAGCTGCAAAAAGGCAGTAATTTCTTATAATAGCAACGGTGAGCTGCCTGTTACATTTCTAGCAGGGCTGATACACTCTATTTTCTGTTTCAATCTTTCATTTTATCGCAGAATCACTCATTTTACAATCTCAGTAAAAAAAAAAAAATCTACAGTTAACTGAACTGCACTAGAACAACTACTGAACTGAACATCAACTGCTGTCAATGTACACACTGCCATGTGCCGACTGGCGCGCCACCCACACACAGTATGTCGCCAAGGCTCGCACGGTGCCACATGTGTCTGGAAAGTAGTGATGGGTTGTTCATGAACTACCAGTTCATTTTGAACTGGTCTTGAAAAAGAACAAGTTGCATAGTTCACTGTGGCATAAAAGAACTAGTCTCTTGTGATATCGGTCAGTCATTCTCTCAGTGCCAGTAACTACGCCAGGTGCGCCACAGTGCGCCACTAGGCATGCTCAGATAATCCGTCGTTCGTCGCTCCTTGCAGCTTTCCCCCCTCTGGCAATTCTTCCCTCCTGCTGTCCCTCCCACCGTGACTGGCCACATCACAACGTTCATACTTCTTATCTACCTGCCTCTTTATATTTGTATCTTTGTTTTCTCTCGTTCAGCATTGCATCGAACTGTAGGGATCGCAGACCTACATAGTTCAATAGTGACATGAGTCGCAAATCGGTAGGGAACTGCTGGACACACAGTGCGAGACAGTTGACAGACCTATGGCTATGCAGCAATCTTTCGTTCTTTCTTACTTTCTTGCGCCGCCCCCAATTGCATAGTTGATTGCACGCCGGTCCGGGGTGCGAGGGGCTCCGGGCTCGAAACCCAGTCAGGGTAAGGATGTTTGTGTCGTCCATTTAACTTGCTTCATCCTCATCGGCACTAAAGGCCTCGCTGTTATGGTGTCGTTAAACCCTCTCACTCACTCGTACTATAATACCATGTTGCCAGACATACGGAAATTCCCATATCTGTAAGAAAATACATCTGATAGCGGCACTAATACGATTATTGCTAGGGCAGTAAAACATATAAAAACGCTAATTAATGTAATGTCAAGTTTTACACACTCGCAATAAGTGAAAAACTGCATTTTTCTAGTATATTCTCTCAATACTTTGGATATAGCTTTTCGGCATTATTTGCATTATATTAAAATTAAGTAGTTTTTGTAATTAAAGTTCTGTTAAAATGTTTCTAATACTGGTACGAATAAATCCAGTGCGTCGGAACATTTTTTTTGTTGAATTTGTACGCGCCTGACTTGGAAAAATTAACTTTACACCTGGTTGTCTCTCGCAACACAACTTATTATAATATTGTTGAGGTCGTTACTCTTAGTCTCAAATGTAATTTGGTGATATATATTACACAACATAGGTGTGGATAACACAGTATAAAAATATGTTCACTGTTGATTTATCTTACTTCTATATTATATTTAAAAAAAAAAAAAAGTAATTTCATCTACACACAATAATGCACTAATTCTTTAGCAATAAATTTACAAACATTGCTTGTTTGCTTCTCTTTCCGTTTCACGCTTGCTTATATTTTTCTGGGGAGGGGAAACGGATCTGTGAAAGAGGAAACAGAAAAAGACCTAACTAGTTCTTGGGCCGAGGTATAGAGAAAGACCTATCTGGTTTTCGGACCGAGGTTTCACTTGCGCTCTGTAGTTAGGCAGTACGTGTGATCATTCGACTGTGACCTATATAGTTCAAAAGAACGGTTCTCAAATGGACTAGTTCGGAACGAACTAGTTCATTCTAGTGAATTAGATATTTCCCATCACTACTGGAAAGTTAAGTGGGATTAAGCTGCATGGCGCCTCCACATGTGTATGGTATATTATGTGGGATAGAGCTGCATCGAGGCATTGCGGTGCCACATGTGGTTGGAATGTTATGTAGGACAGAGCTCATCATGTATCGAGACTTTTTGCCGGTTATTTTAATAATATTAATTTTTATAGCTTTGACTTGGGGGCCGCACAAATGCCGTATGCGGCCCGAGGACCACCTATTGGACAGCTCTGACATAGACCATTCAGTTCCTATACTTCAGTATTTTTTTGTCTATGTAAAATAAGTAAGAATGTATTGTTAGTAAATTTCACCACTTTTACTTCGACCACTCGCTGCTTGGAAGATTAAGTTTTTGTAGAGTGTAACCAATCTATTGTGCACCATTGCTCTTGGATTTCTTATCATGCAGATTTCCAATTTTTCATTGCGAAGGGATAACTGTATGTGTTTTGCGGTTTTTATAATTTGGTAATGATTTTGTTTGTTTTTTTGTTTTTGTTTTTTTAACTACGTTTCTAACTTTTTACACAATAATTTTATTTTTGTGACATTTATATATTTACAGTTTTCAAACAATAAATTATAATTTTGTCTTTTGGTAGTTGGTGAGTGTTATTTGTTTTTGGAGTATTTTTACCTCTCCCCTAGGGCTGATGGCAATAAATTAGCATTGGTTTATTTATTTAAATTAGCATTTAAAAAAATTATAGAAATAAAAGAAATCAAATACATTATTTTACGTATTTTATTTACTTATTTACGAAACCGGTATCTGTCGACTATTCTCTCGCTCTCTCTCTCTCTCTCTCTCTCTCTGTGTCTCTCATACAGGCTGGAGAAATAGTAGAATAAGGAGGAGTTCTATAGTGGTTTCTATCTATTTTAATATCTGATTTGGGACTTCGGTTAGGTGTGTAGGTTACAGAGTGCCATTTCCCTAGCTGTCCTCTCCTTTAGAGTCATGAAATGATCCCCTATCCTCTCCATATTGCCCTCTACTAACCTCGCCCCTCATGGTTTTTGTTTCTTTTTTCTTTATTTATTTATTTATGATATTCTCTGGCAATACGCCGATCTTCACAAATGAGGGCCTGATTCTGTGACAATTTTTTTAATAAGTGATTTTGAATTACTGTTTATTTTTTAAACTAAGGGCTTTCAGACGGCCCCTATTATTGATGGGCCTGGGGTTGTGAGGTGGCGCTGGTCCCTATTATTGTTCGGAGTCAGTGCCACCTCACAACCCCGGGCCCATGTACATGGCTGGGATTTTTATAGCACCTTAAGTTTTAAGTAGACCTACTGGCATTTTTTACCGCTTCGGAGCCTACCTAATTAGAATGGCGATCATATGATGTAAGTGATCTGTATTGAGAGAGATGTTAAATAAATTAACGTGGTGGAATACTGGCGTGTTTAGTTAGCTCAGCTGCATCTCTGCTGTTTACTACATTTTTTTAACCTAACAACCATGTGAGTAACTATGGCATTGGGAGGCCAGAACAGCCAATTTAAATGTGTGTACTGGCATCTGGGGGAGGTCAAAAGCCCCAACTAGACTAGGCATCACTGGATATAGTACTATGGAGATCATCCCAGCATTGGTAGTGAGCATGATAACCTGTTGGTTGTCCCAGGATTTCTGCAGGTCGAGTGACTACCATGTAGGCCACATAGGCCGTCGACCTTCAGGGCCCCCAACCTGTTCTCATGCTCACTAGCCTGGTGGCCATTTCTGAATTTTTCACTGAAAACCTTCATTTTCCCCGTAACTTACCCTGTACTCGATCAGGCCCACCATCTTTATGTTAACTTTCACTGCATGTCTCAACTGTGTGCGTAAACAGGACCTATTGTGACAGTGATTGTCTCACTCTTTTGTGATAGCTACAATCGTGATAGCTACTATTACCATGTAAAGGCGACCTTACGAACGGAGTGATAGTTACACTTATCAAAATTATTCAATATTGTAATTTGTTTAATCAGGATATAGTCTTTGTTCTTTACTTTTTTCGTTAAGGCTAGGTAGACGTTTCTAGAAGAATTGGATTGGAATCTTTTGTATCAAAGGAGAGCATCTTCTTTTGGTTGTTATCTATGGTCGCACATGTTTATATTGCTCCAAAAAGTGCTTGAGACTGAGTTCTTTAGATTGTATCCTGTTTTACGTTCGTTGATTTATTTTAACGGAGTTGTGTATTGCCGTTTTTGTAACGAGTGTTGAGGAAATACTTATTTGACTTGCTGTGACAGTTCCGAATGAACACTAATTACTTCCGGTGCTCTCGGATAGTGGACATCGCTTTGTTACAGTAGCGGACTTCATTTACAAAATGCCATCTGACGATCCCGAGAAATTTGATGGTATGCTTTTGGCTCTTGCTCAACAACATGAAGGAGGCGTGCAGGAACTTTTGGATACAATATTTAGCTTCCTAGCAAGGAAGACTGATTTCTATACTGGCGGTGCCGAAGGTGCTGCCGAAAGGCTTGTCATGTCAAAATTTAAAAAATACGAAGAGCAGGCACTGGAAGTGGTGAATAAGAAACGGCTTGAAAAAGAAGCCACAGAACGTAAACAACAGGAAAAAGTAGCTGAGAAGAAAAAACTTGAAATTAATGCTGAAAAAGAAGAAATGAAAATAATGGAATTGACTGATGAAGAGGCAGCAAAACTTCAAAAAGAGCTAGACATGGAAAAGAAGGTTGAACCAGTGACAGAAAGCACCTCGAAAAATGGTGTTTCAGTGGCGCCTAGTGGAAATGAAGACAATCCCACACACGAGTCGGATGAGGAGGAAGATCCCAAAGAAAAGGGCAAAATGAAGCCAAACTCTGGTAATGGCTGTGACCTTCCAAATTATAGGTGGGTACAAACACTTCAAGAGGTTGAAGTTAGAGTGCCTGTTAAGGTGAGCTTCAATCTGAGGCCCCGAGATCTAGTTATTGATATTCAAAAACGTCGACTTAAATGTGGTGTTAAAGGACAACCTCCAATCATTGATGGGGAGCTGTACAATGAGATCAAAGTCGAAGAATCTACTTGGGTTGTGGAGGATGGGAAGAGTGTACTTATAAACTTGGAAAAGATAAATAAAATGGAATGGTGGGGTCGTTTAGTTACATCTGACCCAGAAATAAGTACTCGCAAGATTAATCCTGAACCATCAAAACTGTCTGATCTTGATGGGGAAACCAGAGGCCTGGTTGAGAAGATGATGTATGATCAGAGACAGCGAGAGTTAGGCTTGCCAACTTCAGAAGAGCAGAAAAAGCAAGATATCATCAAGAAGTTTATGGAACAACATCCTGAAATGGATTTTTCAAAATGCAAGTTCAGTTGAATAAATGGTTTAAAACTGAGGTTCAGTAGTTACGCTTGAGCAGCGTAATTTCAGGAATTAAACTTCCTTGTACGTTGAGAGTTTAAAAAATAAGTTTTTTAGGTGTTACCATACCACCAATAGAGCAAATTGTATTTTGATTTATGCTAGTAATATTCATATATGTGTTTGCTTAAGAACTGTACTTGGGTAATTTAAATACAAGCTGTAATTATTTTGCCTCTCCAAGTGTTGAAGTTTCAGAACTAAATGCTGTCGATTGGACTAAGTACCTACATGTTTCTGAATAGTAACAAAGTAAATTTTGTTTCATTTACTTTCAAACATATATACAGTTATATCTTCATGGACTGGAACTTTATTCTGCAAAACAAATTTTGACTTGCCTGTACGGTACTACCTGAGGTTAAAGTCTAAAATTGGTCATTTGTGTAGTTAGCCAACATATTTATTACTTATAATGAAAAATGTGTAAAGAGTTTTGAAAAATATCATGGTGATAACTTTTTGTAATATTGTTTGGTTTTGTTAATTATAAATATTGCAAGTGACCGTTTAGCTGTAGGTATCAATTTATATGTATAATCACTTTATTATCATTTTGTAACAGTGCTTTAAATTTTAAATTATTTGACATGCAAAAAATGGAATTTTACATTGCATGGTTATTTCAGTAATACCTTCCTAACAGCACATGTATAAAGTATTATTGTGTTGTTATATATTATTTTTCATCTTTGCCATTCATAGTAACATTATGTAGCATACAACATTTTATTGTACTTAAACAAATTACATAAACACAAAATATTTGCTCCCAGTAATGACTATGCTATCAGAGTAGAAAACTGATCCACTGAAATGTACAGTGGTAAGTTGGTGTTACCATGGTTAATTTGTAGCACAGTGTGACATGGTTCTTGTGTTGCATGTAGTCAAACACGTCCTGTAGGCAGTAAATGTGACCTGCCATCATAGCTGTTACGGCAGTGAGCGTAACCTAGGTTACGGTCACATGAGATGTCTAAATGTATTTATTATAAATTCATGGTGCAGTTATGTTTGATCACGTTTGCAATTGGAATTAATTCAGTCATATAGAATGCAAGAAAAAAGAAATTCTAACCTAAAAAAAATGCTCCTGTATATATGTGTAATGACTTTCACCACTTATTAAGACTGAGTATTTTTTCATTTTTATTCAATCTACCATATTTTGATTGTAACAGTATAATAAATGTTGCTCTTTGAGCTGGTTTTTTATTTATTTCAATGAATGCAAAGAATTGTGCTAGTTTCAGCCATTTAGACCGCACAGTTTCTTTACTTCATTGCAGCCATTGAGAACACAACACAAAAAGAGATGTACATATATAACAAGTTTAACTTTGAACATGAAGTGACTGCATTTGGAATATGTTTGGCGCCAGTTGTAAAGATCTGAATGTGTTCAAATTGAAGTATTCTTTGTGACCACAGCCCTAGACAGCACAGTATTTACCTATTTTGATGTAGTGCCACTATTCTTATTGTCTTAAATTGTAAAATATCATATTCTTTGTTCACAACTTTCAGTTGGTAATTGTTAACTTTAGTGACTTTGAGAAAGGGGAGGGTGAGGGAAGGTGTTTTTAAATAACACAGCAGATGATTATTCCTTTTTACGTAGGTGTGTTGTACTTGATTGAAATCCTAAATAATGCCACACTGGGAGAAAAAGTGGGAGAAGGGGAGGATGAAGATCAAGGGAATTGTGGAGTAAAAAAAATAGTAAAAGTCGGCTAATGGCTTCAGAAGAGGGATTACTGCTATATTAAAGAATGAATCACTAGACTCATTCTTATAAGGTGCATCTTTACTACAACACAGCAGCTCTACATACACCACACAAACTTTGTATAGGCTGTTCATGGCAAAGTGAGCACTTTTGAGGCCCTAGTTATTTTTTCCTTTCAGCAAGTTTTTATCCTTTTACCACCTTTTAAATAAATATTGCTATGTAAGTAATAAACAAAGTGTGTATATTCCACTGGACTGTAAATTTGATGTCTAAGGCTAAAATGAAATATATTTATTGACAATTATTCCAAGTGAGAGGGTTTTCTAAAGTGCTCACTTTACCATGAATGGATTATATGCATCTCCATTTCGGTACGTACATCCCACACAACCCTTATACCAACCTCTCAGCTCAGTGTTAACAGTTACAACACAACCTTAGACATGAAAATTTCCCTTTTCTACATATTCCTCCAATTTTGACATACCCAGACCAGTTACACAGAATTGATATTTACACTAGGGAAGGACCATATCAGCACATCAACTACTTGCTACTTGGTTGTGAAAATCTACATACACCAGTTACAGTACTTAACCCTGCACGAGATCTTTAATAAGTGATACTTTATACGTAATGTGCTTTGAGCATTGTGTCTAAAAAGTGCTGGTCATCTTAACGCAGGATTGATTATCCTCAAAACAAAATGCACATCTGACATTTATGATTTCTACCAAAATCATACCCACAGACAGACATTCAGCAGCAGCAGAGGTTAAAGTGAATGTATTCTGCTTCAGTACTAGAAAGGCTTAAGCCCCTGTCATACTGTCAAATTTTTCAGTCAAACTGCATAAGCTTCGTCAAAGTTGGACAGGTAATGACGTCGTTGAAACGTCGTAAGTGCCGCCATATTTGTCTGAAAAAGTTGGATGGCTTCCGTTTCCATCAAACATTTGAAGAGTGGACCGGTTCTAAAATTTCTGTGATGTTTTATGGTTTCAGCCAGTCAGAATCATGATGCACGACAAAAATTGAAATCAAGAAACTTTAAAATAACTAACAATAGCTGGAAACTAAATAGGTTATGGAGATAATTAATTTATGTAAAAGCTGTCAGGGCATGAGTGATGTTTTTAAGCGAGTATTGCATATAATATTACGAACTTAGGGTCATTAAATTTCTTTGTGCAGGAAATTTCTCTGTTAACTAAGATTTAAATTTAGTAAAGAAGTGAAAAGAAATTACAACATTCCTGTAATGGACTGCTTGGAAAAACAAAAACAAAGTATCACTATGGAAATAACTTTGAAATAATAATTCAAGCTACATTCTCCCAGAAAAAAAAATGACAGTATGACACATTTTCAAACACATTCAAAATCTTTATATATATAAAATCCTTTGTGTGTGACTAAACCGCATCATTACTGACAAACCACTTGACCAATTGAGACCATATTCACACTATATGTTGTTGAGGTGGTGAGTAAGGTTTTTAGTTGTTTCATTCCAATAGGTGGCGCTGGAGTCTAACCTCTATATTTATGGGCCAATTTTGCTCATACTTGAAGGAAATGTTTGTTGATTAAAAGAAATTGTTTTATTGTGCTTTGCATTCGGTAGGTTAGGTTCCGATATGTGGCGCTGGAGTCTAACTTCTATATTTATGGGCCGATTTTGCTCATGCTTCCAGGAAATGTTTGTTGATCTAAAATAAATTGTTTTATTTTGCTTTGTGTTCGATAGGTTAGGTTTAGAATTGGAAGGGAATCCCGAATATACAATTTATATATTAAAAAAATAGACGGAACAATGTTTGCCTGGATCAAATTTGATAAAATTTGTTGGAATAAAAATTTTGATGGCCGATTTTAGTCTTCAAATTTTATTGTCAAATATAGTTGAAAGCAAAAATTTGACATTGTGGCAGGGGCTTTACACATTACGTTTTTTGCTTTTACAAATTACATTGTTGCTCTGAACTGTAGTAAAGAAACCTTTTACACTCTTCCTGTCCTGTCTGTCATTGGCGAAATCAGCATCTACAAAGGCATCAACAACTGAACCATCACATTTTTCGTACTGCAAACACAAATCTTTAGCTTTATTTACCTATCTCAAAACATGCTTGAAATGCTTAAAACGAATAGTGTCCTAGCAGTTTTGAAACTTTCTAAAATATGATGCTGGAAAACTTAAATCAGGCCTACTGCCCATTATGAGATACATAAGAGACCCTATGAGCTCCTTATAAGGAAGTTCTTCCCTACATGTAGCACTTAGTGCAATATGCAGTTAATGTAATTAAGTACCAATTTGTCACTACACATCTCAATTGCAGTAACTAAGCCCCTTATAACTGTCATATACTATAATTTAGTGAAAACCACATTTTGTTATCTGCAGCCGCTGCGGAAATTTTAAGGGTGTCCACGTTTGGTTGGGCCGTACTGTGTATAATGTTTGCAAGGTAACTAAAGTGTGCAAATGTTTACAGTTTAATTATCAGTATACTTCCTGGCATTCTTAAGTGCATAGATGCTACATAGCCAGCTTTTCAGCATGGTCTTTTAAATGTTAATTATAAAATGTAATAAATTTTACATCAAAAAATATTTAGCCTACATCAGTGAGTCAACATTCAGGAATGCGGACTATTACTACACATGCCATAATGAAACACAGATTCACAGTATGTCATCACACCAGTTGGTTTCAGTTGTGACTGCTGCATTTCTGGTATGTATAAAATGAAATCCTTTACTATTCTAGTTACATCATCATCATCATCGTTGGAAATAGTGAAATATTGTGCACGTTATTACATTCATATGTTATAGGACTGTTGAATTAAATAAAAATGCACTTTGTATAGTTTAAGATCTATTTGTGGTTTAATGTTAAGTGGGAAACTGTCTTTAAATTTTTTTTAAAGAAAGCACTTCTTAGCTTAAGGTAATTGTCTAGAATAGAGTCTTTTTTGAAGGAGACATTTTAGGCCAACAAAAAAATTTATATGGGTTGTGTATGGCTTGCCTCTTTGATATTTATAGGGGCTTGATGATACATTACCTAGAACATTGAAAATAAAATAGTTAAAATATGAATACTTCCGTTGCTTTGTTTATGTTCGACTACATGTTAGAAGTGCCATTTTCATGGTACTTGTATTGTTATTATTTGGCAGTGTGTACCATGATGAAGTAGTTATGGTATGAAATGTACCATAATGTTGTGTCAGTGTACTATTATTTTGAATATCCTGTAGCGTGCGAGAGCACTGGCGTTTTTTCGTACAATTACGTCACAGTTGGATTGTGCTAAGTTCCTGAAAGACGTCTGGTATTTTACGCGTTGGTAGTTTGCGAAAGAGTGCTTGAAAGTGTCGTTTTATTGAAATTAATTAATTTAGATGTGTTAAATCAAATAATTGAACAAAAATATGAGTAGGATGCATTAGAAAAGTGACTTGTCACTTTTCTATAATATTCTTCACTTCATTATAATATTTGTTCTGTATGTATGGAGTATAAATAGAATACACAGTGTGTCATGCTTACTGATTTACAACATACAAGCCATGATTGATTGGGTAACATATTTGTGTGTTGTAGTATTGAAATTTACTATAGTCCAATGATTTTACTTGTGTAGTATTGCATGTGTGTGTGTTAATTGCCACGATTAATCCCATATGTAAGACCTAACCAAATTGAAGTTAACTTCACAATAGTTGATATGTAGAAATGATGTTGAAATGTGGACCCCTTGCACTGAAACATACTGTACAAGTGTAGTCAAACATTATGCACCGAGCCAGAGTCCTCAGCTCCAGCAGGAGAGTAAATCCCCAAAACAGTGATTCAAACTCACCAGTTTTCTCCTTTTAGGTAGTGACCGCGAAGCGGTCACGCATCAGCGAAGCTTGGAGTTTCTCCAGAAATGATTTTCAAGCATAGCCCATTTGCACTTAAATTATGTGTGCGCCTGTGTGTATTGGTAATATTGTCATTTTAGGTATTGTTTTGTTAGGTGGTTTTGAAATTTAATGTATTTTTATGCTACTTGTGATATAAATCGCAATATTGTATCACGAAAACACATTTAATTGCAAAAACAAACAGTACCTAAATTGACAATATTACCAATACAAATGAATCTCAAATTGAATCTGTGAAAACTATGTTGTTTTTGATGAAAATGAGACACAACAGTTGTTTTAAAAAATATTTAGTCCTTTTGAAAGTCAAATTTTCAAAAAAATTATTCTGATTTTGGTTTATGCATTTCATGATGTTAAAACTGGCAGTTCCATCCAACATCCGTACATGCTGTTGATTATCAGTGAACGGAACCAATCTGCTTGGTGATGTTGCCAATATAACATTCTGGTATTGATCGCTATGCCAAATCCGTATTTTGACAGTGTTTCATTGGTGAGCACAGACAGCTTGGTTGGCATTCTGCTCTTTATGAGATAGTGAACTAAATTCTAGGACGTTAATTTAGTAAAATGGGTATATAAAAAGTCTAAAATCTTGGATGATTTTCAATTGCAGGTCATGTGAAAAACCATTTGTGTGTTTGCCATAAAAATAATTACATGTACCCAGCTCTGACATGACATGATGTTGAATTTTTGTTTGGTTAATAACACAGAGAGAACCATTTTGCCAAGCATTGGTCATTGTTGAACTTAAATGTGAAGAACAGTTGTTGCCATTCATTAATATGAATGAATGCTTAAATGGGCACATCTCTACTATTATGTTGTAATTATGCACTTGAACTATTAATTAAAATAATTATCACTATTTTTGTATAAAAGTTTTTATTTTATTTTGAAGTACAGATATTGTAATTATTATGGATACACAGGAGTAAACTTCAGTTGGTACTATTAAAGTAGTAAAGCATAGAGAGTCTTGTTCAAATTCATGTACTAAATCACATTACTTTTTAAATAGTTTTGAAGGAGGAATGATATCAATATGGTGCTATTTGATTGATTAATGCTCCCGGAAATGTGTGTCAAAACAGCCATGCAAGATGTAACAAACTGTAATTGACAGTTTAATGCACTACTGTTTGTAGAGGGTATTTCATTATTTTCTTTTTACACATTATATTGACTTAAAACATTTGCAGTGTTTTGGATCCTTTTATTTTCCATATTTGGTCTTCACAATCATCCTTTTATCAGTCATACAGTAAGTGAAAGTGATCCCAAGTGCTGTTAACTTTGACAGGTTCGGAAAGGGGGGGAGGGGGGTTAGTGAAATATTTTGTGCAGCTGCTAATGCAAATATGTATGTGTGAATATCAAAATTAGCAACATGATGCTTCGTCTATGGCGGAGGTAAAAGGGCACAAGGAAACAGCTGCATCACAATATTGTAGTCTTTAAGTTGCAAATGGTGATCAGCAAAATTCCAGTTGAATAAATTGGTTTTAAAAATTGCAACAAACGTCATGGTTGTAACCGACAGTGATTGTGTGATAATAGTAGTTAATGATTCTTAAGCTTTAAAAAAGTAATGTAGGAGTAGGTGCATTTAGTGTAGTCTTTTTGTTATTATTATATGTTTTAAACTTTAAATTTCTGAATGCCAGTTAAAAGTGAGTATTTACAGAAATAATTTTCGTAATTTAGGGTTTTGAACGAAGTATTGAATTTTATTTTTTTTTAGGTTGGAAGTTTAAAATGTGTTTATTATTATACTTAATAGTTCGAGGTTTCAGGGCATAAGTAAACCAAGTTCATTTTTTTTGTTTTTTTTTAAATTTAATCACTGATAAAACTTGTAATGGAAATGATTTAGGCAAATTTAACTATTATCAGTACTTGAATTTATATGCTAAATCTAACAAAATATGTTGACAAAATTACGCATTGTTCCCTGGAATACATTACACAATATTAATTTAATGTTTTTTTTTTTAATTAACTTAATGAACCAGATTTTTATTAGTGGGGAAATCTGTTCTCTTGTAAAAGTATATTTAAAAAAATAAAAATTTATAAGGGCTTATCTCTAAAATGTGTTCTTTGAAATACTCCATATTAATAAAAAAAAAAATTAGAAATTACATCCTTTGGATTAGTGTGATAAACTTGTCAATGGTACAATGTTGTTATTTAGAGATTGTTCAATGGTATCTATTTTATTGATGTATGGGGTGGGTAAGGGCGCAAGTGTCTGCTAATAAAATAGCATCACTGTAAATAAAGAAAGTTTTATTGTTTTTGCTACAAGTGGTGGCCACAGTGGCTGAGCTGTTAGACTGCTTGGTTCTCATCAAGGCAAACCGGGTTTAGTCCGGATTTTTGCATTTGGGAATCGTGCCGGACGAAGCCACTGGTTGGCGGGTTTTCTCGGTGATCTTCCATTCCCCTTGCCCTTTCATTCCAGCATTGCTCCGTATCTCACATCACCCTCATTGGCTCTCAAGATGTCACTGTTAAGAGCTGCCCAAATCTCTTAACTCTGCTACTGGTAAATTTTTAAGTTATTTCAATTCTTAAACAATTGCAGAAATTGAGTGCAGCTTGTCACTAAGGCCTGTTTAAAATTGAAGTGGTTGAGCATTACTGTAAAATGTTTAAGAAGACTAGCTCGGGAGAAGCTCAAGCACTGCCTGTGCAGGCACATGTCTTTTGTATTAATATGGTTAGTGCAGTACATCATTGACTGAAGTACATTTTTCATTATACTTTTAATAAGAATAGTGATATTTATGTAATTATAGTTCATTTTTATAATTTGTTTTAGTTGTAATGTAAACATTCCTCCTCTATTCCCGAAATATGTTTTTAAAACTGTTTTCAAGTCTGAGTGTAATAATTTGATCATTTCGTTTTAATATCATTAATCTGTGATTTTATAATGTGTTGATAGCCAGGTAAGCCCTTCAAAAGTTAACAATCTGTCATTCTTTTCAACTTTTATTTTGTGTATCATTACACAGTAATAATAATGTTATGTACTATTAATATCTAACAATCACCAAACACACATTTGCACGACATAATGATATTTGTCTGCTAAATAAAATTAAATGTGTATGTCGTAGATCTATATTTCTTGCAGTTTTATTTGCTGCATATATAGGTGATATTCTGTGAACACTTTGAGAATTTTTCAGTATTCTACAAATTTTTTCAATTGAGGATTTGCATTACAACACAAATATTTTTGTAGGGTTTATTTATGCATGAATAATAACTGCATAAAAAGAAATTGTAATTCTGAAATATAAACCAACTTCTTCTGCACAAATTGATGTAGGTTTGACATTCCAAGAATGCATTTAGTTTTTGTGTTACAAAAGTGTAGGGTCTCTGCAAATGTAGCACAGTGATAACATTTTTGCAGACCAAACAATGCCACCAATTCCATGGAATGTAATAATTAATGTTGTGTGTAATTTTCTTTTGCTTGATAGGCATTTTGTTAAGGAACAATTTTACATTGGTGCTGTGATGTTCATATGATTATTTCCTTATTTCCAGCCCATTTTAAATAAATTAATACTGTTGGCACAACCTGGCAAATCTGGTGATTTGTTGATGCATCCAAAATAATATTAATTTCTTATAATTTTAGTTTGGAAATAAATGCTGATGTTCATATACAAGTGTATTGCAACTTTCAGCCAATGGGGAAACACGTTTGTGCACTCACATAAGCAGCTTGGGTTTGAGCTATGCACGGACCCACTGATTTCTTAGTTTTGTGGATTGCAGCAACAACCTTTAATGTAAAATATTGCCTCTATCATGCAAGATATTTCACAAAAAGAAATTGGTTGTGGTGAGAAACACTTTGATCTAAATTATTCTACTCTGAATGAGTATAACTCAACTAAGCAAAGTGTAGAACTGGGGACGGTTAAGACTCTGGTACTGGTGTAGCTGTTCAGAGGGAAGAACACTGGTGAGTATGGAAAATTGAGTACTATCATCATCATCATCATCTCTCAGCACTAGCATATGCACACCTGTCAACATGATTTCAAACAACTTCTAATGTGTTTTCAAGGTCTACTTTTGTCCAGGAAAATTGAGTTCTTCTTTTAAAACTTCCGGAAGTTTGTTAGGTTCAACTGCATAAAAAGTCTTGACAGTGTGCAGAATCCTGCCAAGATGAAAATCCTCAGTAGAGATATTTTTACAACTCTGTTCCCTTTTCTTTCCAGATGTGTGCAATTTCTCACCAACATCAGCTTGTTTTTCTTCTTTTCATATTTGGCATACAGTTAGTTCCGATTTTCCTGTTGCCACCTCGATACATTTAGTAACCTGACATATTGGGTGAAGAAGTCTTCTGTTTATTACAGAACTTAGTTCACTTTCCTAGTAACTTCACTACACTAACTGTATAGCTTGATTGCTTGCCTTGCTTCCTGATAATATTTTGTTGAAGAGGTACTGAAAATTACAGCCACTAGTGTGACAGTGTGTAGTTCATATATTTTTCAGTTACACACTTGGCTTGGTTGAGTAGTAGTAATGTGTTTACATTAATAAATTGCCTCTTCTTTTTTAAGTGCACAAATATGTTTCCATCCAGATAATGTTTAAAAGGAAGTTTAAAATAATAAAATGTGTATTCATCAATACCTGAAGAAGATTGTTGATGTTTACATTCTTATTTTATACAGAATTTCACCTTACGAAAGTATTTTCAGTAACAAATTAGTACAGCAGGTTAAAATTATACAAAAAATTGCCTTGATTCCCAAAAAAAAAATACCCACACACACACAGAGTCAGTCAGTTACACATTAGTTTGTTGTCAAGAAGTAGGATGCATGGCAGGTGGGCACTGTTCATTACACATTTTGATTAGGGTTTCTACAAGGGGAAAATTTGATATGTGCATCTATAGGACTGAACTTTAAAAGAATTTTTGTGGCAGCGTGTACTGTATGGATGAAACTTGCCTTTCTCTCCATTATACATCAAAATAATTTTACAACATCCATGTATTTTTGGTTCAGCCAACCCATACTCGTAAGAGGTAACAAGTTAGTATGTGTTTCGGATCTGAAATATGTTTCTTTTTTGTGTTTTTATTTATTATTCTCCACCTTGGACCGGTTACATGAACATACTGACGTCATTGGGTGAGAGACAGAGTTGATTACAAGACACTTTTACCTGTTCAGGTGGGCACCAGCGGTGGTTCCTACACACCACACTTTCTGATGGGGGGGGGGGGGGATCTCAGGAATACTGTGGGTTCTGTATGTTCGTCTCACCCGTGCGTACTTACAAAACAACTTTTATACAAAAACACTGTAAACAAAACACTTGGTGGAGCTAGGTAACCGACACTCTGCCAGAAAATGAATTGAAGTACTTACACTCGGGCGTGACTAGCCAGTTCCGGTGGGTGATTCCCCCAGTACGTTACTTAACGCGCGCACTCCTAGATGATGATGCTCCACGGTTTCTGATAACACAGCCTCCACAAGGCAAGGGGCCTACAGCCGCTAGGATGGACTATAGTTTTTGGCCAGAGACAGGACACTGAGTATGACCATGAACACATGTGCTTATCTTTGCCGCTAATGCCTACTCGTCCCCGAACCACGTGGTGTGTGGCGATGGTCAATATACATAGCACGACATGGAGTACAATATGAACAGGCCAAATAAACACACAGATGTGTGAAAGTAGTCTTAGATGGTGCGGATGCTGCTGGATAAAGTTAGCGGACCACGTGTGCGGGCGTAAAAACACATTATTTCATGTTAAATTTGGTCAAGAATTACCGGCCAAAAGGACGGAGTTTGTGAACTCGATGAAATAATTTTTAATTTGCTGTGGGAAAATATTTTAACATTGTTTTATATGGGCGTTTGGCAGGACCGAACATTAATTTTAATACAAAGAATATTCATTGTATGAGAAACTACTGCATCTTTGGTCATGGATTTTGTGTATTGTTTTGTTATTTAGATTTTGGATACACTAGTGGCGGCAAATTTATTGGTGATACAGTACACGTTAGTAATTAGTGTGTAACTTACTGTGAACATGGACGGGTCGAAATTCAATCCAGCATGGCTACAATCATTGTTGCAAGAAGTTCACAAAAACCAGAAAAGTGCTTGGTGTAATGTCTACAAAAAAAGTTTGCCTTATAAGCAACATGTCAGGACAAGTACATAAAACAAGAATTGCTGCAGTGAAGAAAATGGCCTGCATTTCTGCATCCTCGCGAACATGTAACATCGTCCATGGACGTCACTGCTGCATCTACATCTACCTCTGCAGCAGCTGGGTCTACATCTGTGGCAGCTGCATCTACCTCCAAACTAGGATTCCTTCCCGACAGCTATGTCAGAGCAGCGGAGGTTACTTGGGTCATCCATGTTATAGGCACAAAAGCAAGTTTTAGGGCTCAAGAGCGTATCAGCAAAACCTTTAAGATGTTCACAGACAGTCGCATAGTGTTGGAAATGCAACTTAGTTGGACAAAATCTGCATACATTGCATGCTTTGGGCTCGCACCATACTTCCATCACAAGCTCACTAATGATTTGCAATGCATATAGTCATTTGTTTCGATGAGTCCTTAAACAGGATATAAAAACTGCTGCAAATGGATTTGGTCGTTCACTTTTGGATGAGAATAAAAATGAAGTATAATCAAAGTTTTGGATTTCTTCTTTTATGGGGCATTCTGCCTCCGACTTGTTGAATGGCTTTAAAGAGGACCTTGGAGAGTAAGTAGAACTGGGTAAGGTGGTGCAGGTGTCCATTAATGGGCCAAATGTAAACTGGGCCTTCCTTACTACTAAAAAACGATATGAAGACATGTGAAGAAGATTCTGTTTTAATACACAGGATTGTGAAGCCTACATGTAGTGCATGGCGTGTTCCAGGGAGCATGCAGGATGCAGGCTGGGAAATAGACAAGTACCTGAAGTTTATAGTCCATTCCCGATTGGAAGCGACATGAAATCAACCTTTGAAAAAACACTCTAAGCATAACATGTCAACCTGTTTTTTCAATAACCGGTATTCCACAAATATATAACATTGTGGTTAACTTTAGAGTACTCTATTATTGAATAAATGAACCTTTACCTTAATATCTTGTCATATTTATTTATTTTTAAATATGAATTAACAACAGCGAGAGCAGCGATGTGTTGGCAACGTCCGGTAAGAAATAGTTCACAGTTAAAATGTTATTTTAACCTAGTTTTTTTGTATACTATTTGTAAATTAAACACTGCCTATTGAAATATTTAAGTAGCCCAGATGGCAACATATCTCATTTTTACAGTTTAAAATAACAGCATAAAATATGAGTAGGCCATAATGGTAGGGTATTGTTTTATCGAGCGAGAAAGTAAGTGTCTGTTGAGCGAGGCTTGTTGCTCTCCCTCTGTCTTTGTCTCTTTCACACTTGGGAAGTTTCACTTTGCTAGTAAGCAAGGAAATGGTACATCTTTTCAATTGTAGCATATTTCATACTTATTACAGCAAAATAATGATTTTGGAATTTGTAATTTACAACTGAAAAGAGATTTTGTTTGAATACTTATTTTAATATATTTAGATATGATAGTGGGACAAAAACAAAGTGAAGTTGGCAGACATGGCGAGCCATGACATGGCATGTTGCTCTTGTACCAAACGAAGTGTAAATTATACTTACTCTCAAAAATACTTCAAATTACCACATCACGTTTCTAGACGTTTTTTCTAAACTTACCTAAGCAAGATACGAGGTTGTGATAAATCTGTTTTTCCGCTGCAGTAATAAATATACTGTTAACTGTGTGTTTCGTTAACCACTGCGTGTGAAATTGCGTGGTTATCGTTATGCGGGATCTGTGTGTGTTCGTGATTTCAAATATTTGATATGAACTATTTATACGTTGTAAATGTGAACTGTTTTTATGAAGAAGTTATGTATTTACATCCATATTTGTTTATTTATCACAACATTGTACCTTTGCCCTGGGTGTTTGAAACACAGTCGTGTAACGTGATTTACCACCAATCCCAACAAAAAAACCAAGCCCAGCCCCAATAAATTTCAATAAACCTAATACACAGTAAATAGCAGTAAATATAAATATGAGTGGAATAAAAGTTACGTTAGGCTTATTTGTGTGCATGTTCACCGCTGTATTTTAAGTTTCTATAGCAAAAATGAGCGGCAAAAGTTGCGTGCTTGATTTTAATGTTGCGTTTTCGTTGGACTGGCTATTCCTTCGTTATTCGAACTGAGGCCATCCTTTTAAAGAAATAACCCAACACATATCAAAAACAAAAAGTTAAATACTACAGTTCATTACCCCGCAGTTGTAACAGTGTTTAACACAGTCACTGCAAAATATTAACGTGCATTACGTATAATGTGCTATGTTGTGGAAAACAAATATGGTAATGTAACGTAACCGTAAGAACTATCATTAATTCAGACATTGTTAAAATGTCATAAAGCTGACCTAAATAATGTTATAGACCTAAACTGTGAATATTTGTACTAAATGGTTTTTTGAAATAGACCCAAGACAGAATTCTTTGTAAAGCTGTAAACTGTAAACAACACATTTGATAGGTATAAAAGTAGAAGTCACATTTCAATGTTTATTTTTAGGTGTAGTGTAAGTATACGAACACATGTACACTCACAATGGCATGTAAACATTGATTTTGACAGGTGCTACACGGCAATCACGTGGCAATGTTTATTTACATTTGGTGGAAAGATACGAAACGGGCCTACAAATATATATTTAGCAGGGCTCCGAGAAAGTTGCTTCCAATGGGGAATGGACTATACACTGTGTATTTTAAAGAATTTATTTACATTCTAGGATTTCTGTAATTCTGTGTGTAGAAAATAAATGAGCATTAAAGTATAGTGTGGTGATGAAATATTGTTTTACAATAGAATTTTCATTTACATTCTAAATGCAGACCAGTGTTTGGCAATGGATGTAGTTGTGTAATGTTCACTTTTCATGCTGTCTAAATTTGACTACGTGAATATTTATGCATTAGAAATTTTGAAGGTGCAAGTGCATTGAGGTATGTGAATTAGTTTCACAGTGTTGTCCAGACCACTTCTTTTTGAATTTGTTAGATCTCCATCTTTTGTGTAAGATGAAGTAACTTATGTCAGAGGGTTGTTGAATTGATAGAGGATGACAAAGTGTTATGCTGCTAATTTTCTGTTGAATATGTACCTCTGCACTATTTTATGCTTGCTCCTCGAGAATTGTTTCCCCTGCAAAAACAGACAAGTATATTTTTGTGTGTCTTGTGTGCTCTTGGATGAATCACCGAAGGCTTTGACATTATTTGAGGAATTTTTTTACATACGTACTAGCAATAAATATAATTTAGATTTGTTTATGTATTTGTTTAAGTGATACTTTACCTGCTTTATATGAAGTAGGTATAAATTAGTGCAGTACTTGTTCTCCAGGAAGAAAATTGGAACATATTTGCACGCTATTATGTTTCTAAAGCTATTACTAGACATTTGTTATATTTTTGCATTATTTTTTACGTTTTTTTCAAGCCCTAATGTATCTGAGCTTCAGTAGTCCTCCCCACTCTGACCTTTCAAGATGTCGGTCAACTATCTAGCAAATTTCAGTAGTTTTCATCGCTGTGCCTGCGTTAGCATGGGTGCAGTCACCCTCCGTGTACTCCGGAGCCTTATTTGTAGAATATAGTTCGCTGAATTGTTTGCGGTTGACACATGTATGGATGGCCCCTGGTTCATTTGGACGGTGATCAGTTTCACTGTAGCCTGTCAGTTGGCCTTCATGCACCATCGTCAACGTTCACTTCAGACATCAATGGCACATGAATCTCCACAGTTTCCATGACAGTTATTATTCCCAATGGTGATTCGTCCATTCATGATACACCTTTACCACAGAGGCGCGTGAAGAGTTCACAAATGTCGCTGTTTCTGAAATGCTGCCCCCCCCCCCCCCCTCCCGGCTAACTAAGCTGATGATATTCCTTTTTGTAACTCTGTTAAATCGCTTCCCTTACCCTTGACAGCAGGAAGCGCACCTGCAGATGGCACTTATAGCAGGTGGTCATAATAATGTGATTTGACTGGGTATATATATTCTTGGGGAATTTATTTGTAATCTATATTTCACTTGCAAGTATACATTTTATTAGATCTTTAGCTTGCTGTGCAATCCATCTATTTCTGCTCTGATCACACTTGCCAACCGCCACACTCTACTCTACCCTTCATATTCTACAATCCTCTGCATAAATCGAGTACAGGTATCTGTTTCTGTAGGCTTTCTGAGTACTTCCTGTGTTTCACACTCCCCTCGTGGTTGGAAAACCTTTTTGATATTGCGTGAAGTAACTCTCCATTCTGTATGTACAGTGTGTTTTTCTTTGATCTGCACTTTTATGCTATCACCCTGAACCTCCCTGACTTGACTGTTGCCCTTGGCCCATTCAAGTGTTGAGCCAGCAGTGGTGTCACAAATAATGTTATGTTCTCTGGAAGTTTGTCAGATACCAATGTTTTTACCTTGTCTTTGAAAGTCTTTACCGTGTTCTGTGCCGCTCCATTTGTTGCAGGGTAGTGGGTTACAAAAAGTGTGCTTAATTCTATTAAACTTACAGAAGTCGGCAAACGGTTGTAAAGTAAATTACAGACTGTTGTCATTTTAACCATATGCTCTGGTGAAACAAAATTTGCAAACCATCCACGAAGACCATACAATTATGGTCTCTGTTACCAAGTGTAATTTTTGAATATCTGTCCATTTAGAATAGCTGTCTGTCAAAACTACAAACTTATTTCCCAAGAATGGACGTGCTAGATCAATGTGTACTTGCGGCCGTGGGCAACATGGCCATGTCCATTGTACAAGAGCAGTTTTTGGAGGGTTATTTCTGTTTTGTAGGCATGTAGAGCAAGACTTTGTTACCTCTTCTAAACGAGCATCAATGTTGGGCCATCACACATATGACTGCAACTCCTTTAATATTATGCACTGCAGTTTTTCTGGTCTGACAACCCAATGTTCCCATATTAAACATCCTTGCTCAACTGTTTACTGGTCTCCTGTTCCACTATGGTTTCAGATCTTTCTCAACATCATCTCACCAACCTAACCTGCAAAACTGTAACACGTAGCTCAATGTTACATCTGTCCCCAACTTAATTTTTCTGGCTGTTAGTGGCAAACATTCTCCTCTTGCCACACTTAAATATGAAAATTCCTCTACTTGGTCTGTTTCACTTGCTTATGGTAGCAGTGATATGCCATCTGCGTTGCAGGTACTGTGACTTTGAACATACTCTTATAGTGTAATAACCCTGTTGTGTTATTACCCACTGCTGCCATCTGTGATATGCCTTTGTGTTCCTCAAAAATGTAAAGTAATCACTTGTGATCAGTGAGGGTGAAATGCCTTCCATACAAATAACTGTGGATGTAAATTTACACCAAACATTATCGCAGTTGCCTCTATCAATTTCAGAGTGGTTCTGCTGAACTTTGGTAAGTGCACAGTGTAAATGCAATAGATCTCTCATCCCCAGATGGATACATATGTCAAATTACTGCCCCCAAACCATATAGTGATGCATCACAAGTTAACAGAACTGGCAAGTTTGTATCATAGTGAGCCAATACCTATAATGATGATAACATTTTCTTTACAGTTGCAAAAGCATCATCACACTATACCAGCCATTTCCACTTGCAACCCTTCTTGTAAAGCATACAATGATGCCGTAAACATAGCTAAACAAAGAAAAAACATACTGTAGTACAGTACCCCATTACTCAGCTGGAGATTGAGAGCCTTTGCAAGCTTGTAGAGGAAAGTCTGGTCTTCTTCAGGCTTGGAGAGGACGATGACCTTCAGACCCAGGAGAGTCCTCCGACCTTAGACAGGTCGAGCGGGCCGATGTACTCTCTAAGTGGGTTTTATATGCTTCTTATAGTACATCCAAAATCTCAGCTTTGCGGCTGTCACAGGAGTGCGGGGATTTGTTATTTCAGGGCCGTGGGCTGCACCAGTCGTTTCTTATTGCCGTGGCAGGAGGCTGATGACATTTTTACCGCTTTCTCACGAGGCTCTGCAGCGATGACGACACTTGTCACAGGGATACTGCTCCTCTACAGTAATTCTGCTAATTTCCTTATCTGCTCTAGCGTATCCATGGCTCTGTGGGTAAAACAATTTTCGGTCTTGAGGGGTGGCGACCGCATGCAGAATTCTAGGTGGGCAGTACAATTCCAATAGTTACCGTATTTCTGCATGTATAGGCCGCACATTTTTACAAAAAAAAAAAAAACTACAAAAAGTGGGGTGGGTGCAGCTTATATGCGAGACTTAACAATATTTACAGGAATAAAAAAATTCAGTGTGACCTATACTTGAAATATTAATTATCCCAAATTTTTCATCAAAAACGTCAGGTGCTGCCACGCATGCAGCCTATACACGCCAAAATATAGTAATCACGATAATTAGTCTGTAGTTTTCCCAGTGCATGGAATCAACCCTGTAGCCACGGGATTGTCTGCCACTTTTGACTTGCCCCAAATGCTCTCAGCGCTTGCTGATGGGGCAAAGTTGTCCAGTAGAGGGCGCAGGCGTGCTGCGCAGCAGGGTGGTATGTGTCAACTGTTAACTTGTAGTCACAACAGATTTGACCACCACCATTACTCTTAATGACAGGTGTACCATAGGCATTACCCAATCATTGAACTCAACAGAGTGAATTGCATCCAAATGCAATAGTTTGTGAATACAATACTCTTTTGTAATTGTTTTTCAGTTTTTAAGTTGCAGCCTTTTTTGAAAATGTTTCCAAACCACTATCAAACAGCTGAGAGAACTTGTTTTAGGGTTGTCAGGCCTACCATCAGCACAAACAACATCTTTGGGCATCAGATAAACCAGTTTGGGAAGATTTAGGGCTCAATACCAGTCCCTGTCTGATAAAAGGAGATCCACCATTTGGCACAACAAATAATGGTAGTTTTTTGCTCATGATACCATGCTTGGCTCTTTTGACAGTATGTACTACTCGGTTGCAACTCACCAACTGTATATAATCACAGTTTTACATTAATGTCTTGGATGATGTGGTTGAGAATTATTGTCTGTATGAATCAAACGATATGGCCAAAATAGCTGCCCCATGTCCACTTCCATTTCAAACACTACTAATTCAAGTTGCATTTTTTACTTACCAAGACTGTACACCAATGCTATTGATGTTAAGTAGATGTAACCACGTGTCTTGACGATTATCTTGCTCTTGTGTATCTTACTCATCATCTTGCAAATCTCCAGCCATCTAATTCTGTAGTATTACATTGCCTTGAGGATTATGATGATGACACAGTACTCATAAGTGACCCAATTTATTGTTGTTATGGCATGCATACCCTCTAAACTTGCAGTTAGAAGCAAGATGTTTACCACAACAAAACATACTGCATCCTTGTCTTTCACACTTTTGTTAGTATTGTAGGCGGCACTATTTGTGGCCGCTTGGTTGCTTGCCACAACACTTTGAAAAGACCTGGGAATGTTTTTGTCACAGTGAGGGTTGTGTGTGTCCTTAGCACGCAGTGAAAGTATCATGTGTATGTCTGCATTGGGATCTTGGATGTTCGTGCTTGCAATCTCTGGACAAGGATGCCATATTTTCTGCTGCCTTCCCATAGGACAAAGCGATGTTCACAGCTTTATTGAGCATTTCACTTTCCAGATATAAAACCTGAGTTATTTCTTTGTTACATATCTCCACAACAAACTAATCGTGTAGCAGCTCAGACATCACTTTTCCCATAGACAAAATCAAAGTGGTTTAAACGACCCTCATGAAATACTGCCTTAAGAATAATATTATCTGTCACTAAATAACATAAAATATATCATATGTGTAAAGTTTGATGACTGGTGCTTTTTGTATGTTTGTTTTTAGAAAGCCAGCCTACGATAATTTGCGATAAATTTAATACTTTAGAAACCTCTATTTTTTTTGTACAATTTGAGTTTCTTCCCATCACATGTAATCATACACTGCCATCTGGTCTCGATCTGTCAAGATATCAGTAATACATAAAATTATTTTATATTTACTCAGTCTAAAGAATTGTGCCGGACGATGCCTCTGGTTGATGAATTTTCTTGGGGATTTCCTGTTTCCCCTGCCCTTGCATTCTGGCGCTGCTCCACACTCACCTAACTTCACCTTCATCTGCTCTCAAGACCTTCATGTTAAGAACTGCCTAAATCTCTCTACTGCACTTGATGTAGAGGCAACAAATGTTGAGAGAAAAATGTTCTGTCAGAGTAAACTCTTCTCCAGCACAAAAACTAGCATGGTAAGAAACATTTTCTGTCCTTTCCTTACTACACCTGCCGATTGTAAGTTTATCACTCTCGGAAAGAGTAGCACAGTACCACTTTTCAGAAAAAGAGTGTAGTTTCTTTTTTTTTTTTTTTTTCCAAACCATTGACTGACACATTGTCATTCTCCCTGCAGGAGGATGCGACATTTGCCACTGGTTTTTATTGTAAGTATGACACCGTGTGGCGGAGGAAAAGGTGTTAGATTAGATCTTAGGGGCGGTGCAAGGTTTGAGGTGAGGAATTGGTGTTGTTACTCGACTAGCCGCCAAACGTCGCTCCAAGGCGGTGTCAATGAAGGTTGGTGTGTAGCTATGAGACTCCTGGTGCTCTCAGGGTGCTGTGGGCTGATTTGCCCAGACGTAACTTTCCGTCATTAATCACCTTTACTTCTATGATACTGTAGTGATTATAATAATTATTCCAGTTGTTTGCTAAACAGTAACCTATTAGGGCTGGTTACATGCCCGTGCAATTGAAACATTTTGGTGGTGAAAACACTTGTAAATTTTTAAGTGCATGCTGCGCAGTGGACTATTAAGGGCTGAACACACACCCATTTACCGACACACAATGCAAAAACTATTCACACAATAATTACACTGAAACAGGAAATTTGGCGGGTGTTTTAAGGGCGCATGCCCTGACACACCTTGCAGCTACCGAAATAAATACATGTCGTTCAGTTCACTGTTGCATTTAATCAGTGAAGCACTTAACGCTTCCACATGAAGCAACTTTACATGTGTTGTCGGACTCCATGTGCTGACGTAGGTTAAGCTATTAAAATGGTGCTAGACCATGGTAAAAATTAAGGAAGTAGATTAAGCATCCCCAGGCAATGCGAGCTCTGGGGAAGTGAAGGGTGGTGTCCCAGGTGGCGGGGCAGAAAATGGTTCGGAGAGTCTTTACACTATTGCAAATTAAATTGTAAGTATCAAAATGAGTGAATGCCGTGCCGCCCGGGCACGGGAAACATGAGAGTGTGACAACGTGCAACCAACCTTTCTAAATGTTCGATGCTGACTGCTTGGCAAACATGGCATGGGAGCCGGTGTTGGCGGGCTAGCACGCCACATGGACCTACTTCCTGGCAAACTCTGCTTACACATACCTCTTATCTGCCCAAATTAACATTGCATAAAAAATATAATTAACCCTTCATGACAAAAACACTTGCAAGATGATGGAATGAAAAGGACACAACATGCATGGTATGAAAAGAAACACGAAATCGCTAAAGACAAACATAAGGCACTGGACAATGGAAAGGATGTTGGCTCGATGTCTTTATTACACATGTAACTCAGCCTTAAATGCACTTCCATGCCCTATTTGCCCATTATGTATAACTCAGCGTAATGGAGTCTCTACCCGCTTGGCCGGGCACATCGCTCGAGGCACTACACTCGCCGCACACATTGCATGCACCATGTGCACTGGTGCACACTGCTGTAGAGCGTGGATGCTGGCTGCAGTGGCATTGTGAGAGTTAGGCCTGACAAACGGGCTAAGGAGAATGATGCAGGCACATATCAAGTAATAATAACAATGTACTACTGTTCATGGTAAAAGAACTCACTCAAAATGAGCTCACCCCCAGAGAAATGGAGTTTTGTAATACGAGCTAGTTCTTTTCTTTCAAATAAACTTTTACGTAAGTTTAGCTCCTTTTATTGTAAAAGAACATAAGTGAATCTAAGATCCTATTTCAAAGGAGGTACCTAGCCACTGGTTATCAGTAAGTTTAAGGAGACTACGTTCAGAAAGACCAAAACTTCAGTTCAGCTTTCCTTCATTGAGGTTACCAACAATAAGACTCAAAGACTCTATCGCCAGGATGATACTGATGAAGAATTGCAAAGTAATAGCAGTCATAATTATTACATCGGGAAAGACAAAGTTATCAAGTGGAAGAAAACAAGACCTGTACAGAATAGAAGAACAAGATCATACAATCTACTTACACATCTACCTGGAGTAAAGGAACATGTCAAAGCAGCACACGCTGCATTTGAATCCTGGAACTTACTTATAACAGACTATATACTTGACGTTGTTGAGTGTACTAGTCAGTACATTGAGTCAGTTGCAGATAATTACAGTCGTGAAAGAGATTCAAAATCTACAGACAATATTGAAATAAAGGCTCTCAGAGGGCTTCTTTATCACTCCGTAGCAACCGGCTAAGTTTAGAAGAGTTGTGGGGCTCAGATGGAGATAGTGTTGAAAAATTTCTGCTTCGTTGCATCAGATTTGACGACAAAACCACCCATAAAGAAAGAAGACAGAATGACCGCCTTGCTGCTGTTAAAAAAGTCTTCACATTGTTTGTTGAGAATTGCCAGAAATGTTACTCTTTGGGAGAAAATTTAACAATTGATGAAGATTAAGAAGGATTCAGAGGAAAATGTGGTTTCAGGCAGTACATCCCAACTAAACCTAACAAATATAGAATTAAAATATTTGCTTTGGTTGATGCCAAGATGTACTATTCCTACAATCTTGAGATATATGCAGGGGAACAACCTTAAGGACAATACTACATAAGCAATAAACCAGTGGGTGTTGCAAAAAGACTCGCACAACCAGTTTACAAGAGTGGACGAAACATAACGTGTGATAACTGGTTCAGTGATGTGGATTTGGTAGAAGACTTGCAGAAAGAAAAACTGTATTTTGTTGGAACTGTGAGAAAGAACAAAAAAAAACAACTTCCACCAGAATTTGTTTCAGTAAAAGGAAAACGAGAAACATCCAGTATATTTGGATTCAGAGAAAACACAACTATTGTGTCTTGCATTCCAAAGAAATCCAAAAATTTTATTATGATCTCTAGCTTGCATTTTGATGATGCCATTGATAAAGAAACAGGGGATCCAAAAAGCCAGAAATAATAACATTTTATTATAAAACTCAGGAGTGGACATGGTTGATAAACTGTGCGTGACGCACAGTTTATCAACCATGTCCATAACGTTGCCAGAAACTGTCGCCGATGGCCAATGGTCGTTTTCTTTGCAACACTCAACATAGGTGGCATAAAGCACAAGTAGTATTTCTTGGAAACGGTAATGAACTGAAGAGCAGGCGACATTTTTTTTTAAATTTTTCTAGATAGTTGGTGGAAGAACACCTTACTCGCAGAAGTGTCATCACAAGAGGAATTCCCAGTTCTCGTCAACAAAGTCTCCAGAAGTATAGACCACCATCTGAACAAGAAGAAAATCCAAGATCACAAGGAAACAAATGCAAGCGCTGCACAACTTGCTCACATGAAAGTAAAAAGATAAGACACTCAAAATATTCCTGTGTAAATTGTAATGAATACTTTTGCTTGGAGAATGCTGTTATGATTTGTAAATTATCCTACAATCAGTCTCGCTCTGATAATAATGTTAGCAACTAGTGTAATTTCTAGAAAATTTGTGAAGAACACACAAACTTGCTTTCATAATTTGTAAAAATGTTACAGTAACTTCTGGACTTACAATACTAAGTGAACAAAAGATTGACCTGGTTTGTGTGTTACTTACATGTTATATGTCTACTTGTAGATATCTTTAATGTCCATAAAGAAAAAAAATGTAATAAATACAAATCTAGTTGCCATTATATACTGAAAGAAAAATTTTGTAATTTTTTTTGTATTTGCCTTGCAGTAATTTTCTAAGAGACAAAAAAGACATAAAATAACACAATAAAATGATTACTTAAAAAAAAATAGAAAGACAATATGAAAAATCTAATACTATACTTTTGTACCTATTAGATACATTGCGCCTCTTTGTGTTAGAATCTGTGTTGCGCCCGATGGAGGGTTAATATTTTTAAACCGTACACTTGTCTGCAGTATTCATCCCTAAATTTGTGTTCATGTACATACACAAATGCATAAAACACTTATAAAATATTTTCCTATGCATCGCAACTTTAGCACTGGAAGTGTTACAACGGCCTATTTCTTCCCAAGATTTAGCTGTATGTCAGAATGAAGGCTTATTTCCCTCTAACCTGTTTGTACCTATAGATATTCTATTAAAGTATGTGTGTTTGGAAAAATAACAATGTCATAAAAGTAAACTCAACATTTATCAATCTGTTCTTTCAATTGTAAATCATGTATTTAGTAAACACAGAAATTTCGGAAATGTCATTTATAACAGGCAGATGTAGATTTTCTAATTAACTATGAACATTTAAAAGAACATGTACAAATAAAAACATTTTGCATTGTCAATATATTTATTTAAACTTTTGAAAATACTTATTTTTTTAAATATTACTTAGTAAGTTGCATTATTTCATAAATGAAACATTACATGCTAGAGTTTAATGAAACACATTTTTTTTTGCTTATTTTATAGGCATCATCTGCTACAGATGAATTCACTTTTGACACATTAAATGTGAAGAAAAGATAACTGCATGGCAACACATCTAGTCACAATTTTTATCCAGCCTCACTTCCCACACAATATGTCTGGAAAGAAGCTGCAACAGCAATACAGATCCTACATTACACACTGTATCACAATAATAATTTAACTAGCGTAAATATTTACAGATCAGTGCATCATTTATCGAATAAACCAACTCTGAATTGAGTTCACAATCACAATGGTACAAACAAGTCTGATGCTAAGTATATGTTTTTAATCTCTCTCTAAACGAAACTAACTACACCATACACTTCATATTTTGGTGCTTGTGCATTGTACACATTTCTGGCAGACAGATAAAAGTAGTAGTATTGAACTAAACCTGAATCAGTGCCATTTTTACGTTTGTCTTATTTAGTACCACTTACATGTTTCATGACCATTTTGAGTCAACCAAATGTAGAGACGTTTCCATATCCCCAACGCAGACTGCACATGGTGCAAAGAGTGGTTAATTTTGGAAAGTCATTTTATATTTTATTCAAATGATTTTTCAGGGCATTATTATATTGTATTTAATGTGTTTAAAATTTATGTTACTAGTATTCAAAAATTAATTTAATGGAAATATTTGTGTATGCCCTACCTTCAGCTGTCTGCCATGGAAGTGATGTAGGTGCATAAATGTCACACATTAGTTACACAACTGAATTTTTACATTTTCACTCGAACACACATCCTATACAGTAGCCACAACATGAAATCTTGCCTAACACATACACACAATAATATAAAAAAAAAAGTATGACAGCAAAGTCCATTTGTCTATCAACAACAACATGGGTAATACGTATGTTAGTATCAATACAGTTATGTACATGTTTGTCACTATCAAGTTTTTGTATTTTGTTAATACAGTTAGAAAAAGCGCTAATTTCATTTATCAATGTTAAGAGCAACAAGCACAATCTGAATCTAGTGGTCGCTTATACTAGATCCGAATATTAAGCTGCACAACATTGAATTGCTGATGTCACCAGTGTTTGCCAGTACTACAGACCACTAAATTCTGAATGTTCATGTGACCATAAATCCTTGTTACGAATAGGCCTACTGCTATAGTTTTTCAATTATTTGAAATATATTTTTTAAACAATGTTATTTTTTTTTAGAGAAATTTACACACTTGCTATAAAGAATAATACGTTCTTAAAACTGTTCTCCTAAAAATGGCTATAGCTTTATAAACTAAATGTTTTAGTTAAAAGAGATATTTATTTACTCTTGTTACCATAATGTAATTTTATCAAGCTTTGTTAATGTAAAAAAAATTAAACAGAATTTTTTTTTGAGAACAGCTGTAGTTTAGGAAATGGTGTAAAGAGAAGTATTATTCACTAGTATAAGTATGGTGTAAAACCTTCAAACAAAATTTGTTGGTGTATGTTAATAATTATGTTCAGCATTGTTTTATTTTAATACTAATTAAACATTTCTACAGCAAGTGAAGAGTCATCAAACTGATTCAAATCAGTTATATATGCTCAAAAAATCAGCATTTTATTGTTATGAGAAAAAGTAGATGCACTAGCCTATTGGTTCAGTTTTTTAACAACTTAATTAAACATTAGTACTTTCAAATATTTTCCCAAAGCTAATTATATATTTTAAAATGCATCTTATCAATTTGCTATAGTATTACACTATCATAACCAGCATCTTTTGCTCATTTCCTCTTTACTCACAAAAACTTGCATACGTCAAAAATATTTTGTTATCTTGTGATTTGCATGTTAAATTAATTAAAACTGACAACGTTCTATTCATGTTATGTTTTTAAACATAACTATGTCATATACTGTATATCACAATTTCATCAGTCTTCCTTCAAAACTGATCATGCAAAATTAACTCTACAAAGAACATAAAGTATAACATTTAAGCATGAATATTTAATAAACAACAGGTTTCACTCTTTAGGAGAAAACAAATTATTCACACAGTAGCCATAATTTTGCACTGCTTTCCATTTTGTCACTACTTTTCTGACTTAAGTGCTCTCCCAGTTCCTTTGATTCAAAAACACCCAATAAAATTTAGAGTACCATTTGGAGCTGAAAACGTGGAGATCATTCAGTGACTATCTGAATTCAAAAAGTGGTAACCAATAGTGGTGTGTCAAAATATACAACAGAAAATAATTTTTTTAAATAATTTTATATTCTAAATTAAAATAGGTATGTGATAATTTTAAACTTTATAATGTGGTTTTTAATTTTTTAGTAACTAAAAACAGATTGTGAATAATTTTGCATGATACAATAGTTTAGCAAGCAACCTTAATATACCATAACAATTCACAGTGATTATGTTATGTCCACAGGATAAGCAATATTTCTTCAAAGATTTTCTGGAATAATGCATTGGGGAGGCAGGATCCAAAGTACCTTAATATGTTTCATGGTAGGAAGGTGCAGTGGAGAGCAACCATAAAAAGAGAAAAGAACAAGCACATATAATTTATAGTGCTTATCAGTGCTAGGAAATAAGTTAGCTGTCAAAAGGTGTAGAGTACTTTTTGTGGGCAAAAAAGGAGATTTTTTTTTTTAATTTAGGGGAGAGAAATTTTTCACAAAACTGATAAAATTCAAATGTTCATTTTTGGAGTTGTTTGAATGTAATTTTCAAAGAAACCAGTTCCCATCTTGATTGTAGTATTCACAACCTGTATTAACATTTTTATGTACACAAAATGTTCTAAAATTATTTGGATATCAGAATTTCATAATAGCACATACAAGCTCCAAGATTTGGTGATTGATTTTTGTATCTATACTTCTCTTTCACTCTTACTTTAGGACCAGGATAGACAAACTCATGTGGATTAGTCTTCTGTGATTGGTTAATCTTAACAGTGTATCTGAACTCAGTGAAAGTATTTCATGTATAACCAAACTCATTTTGTATGTCTTTTTATATTGTTTCCCATGCTTTTTTTTTTTAAATAATTTGATATCTTTTACCTGTGGCTTGCACCATGTATTGATGACAGTCTGTTTTCACGGTTCTGGTGTGTGGCTACTCACAAAGTTGTTGGCATTGCAGCTGATAAAATGGCTTGTCGTGACTGTGACCCATGTGTGGTGTAACGGGGCATGTTCAGGGGCGACTGTTAGAATAGTTTCTAACTGTCTTTATTAGCAGCATCTGATGTCTTTGAAGCAAGTAGTTTTCTTTGCTGCTGAACTGTCTTGCATGTGCCTGCCACAAGCATGTTCACTGCACGGTAAGAAACTTGTGATGATACCACTTTTAAGTTGCATGTATTTGCACAGTGCAAGGTAAAAGCTACAATAGCATAAAGTGTGTGGTGTCAAGAGATAAGGTTTGGGAAATGGATGGCACTGGACATAGTGATGGATAGACATATTGTAAATACGAAGGCTGATTCAGAAGTCATGGCAACTATTGTTTATCTCCCAAAAATGACCAACACGGGAAATGTACTATGTACAGTTGAAAGAGTATGAAATGTACGTTTTAAAGGTGACAGCACATGGGTTATTGATGCATAAATGTCCATCCAGGAATAAAGGCAAATTATAGCTGCTTGAAATCACAGTTTAACTGATATACTCTCGTACAAACTGTATACACTCATGTAGACGGGTATGTATAGTACATGTATAAGCTGTTTAACTTCCTTCAAAATAGTCTGCAAGGTTGTCCACGGTTCGTTGCCAGCAATGAGACAGACAGGAAATACCATCAGCTGCATGAGATCCATCAATGGGCACCACCTCTTGTTGTCAAAATGCTGTGACCTGCCTCAAACCTGGCAATGAATCATGGACAACCTTGGAGACTACTTTGAGGGATGTTAAACAGCTCATACATGTACGATACTTACCAGTTTACATGAGCGTATACAGTTTGTACACGAATACATCAATTGAACTGTGATTTCAAGCAGTCATGTTTGTCTTTGTTTTTTACTGGGCATTCCTGTATCCATACCCTTTGTGGTGTCACCTTTAAAATGTACATGTCATACACTTTAAACAGTATATAGTACATTTCCTGTGTTGGGTCATTTTCAGGAGATAAACAACAGTTGCCATAACTTCAAAATCAGCCCTGGTAAAAAACAAAAATCTCGAGGGGGGAGGAAGGAACAAGAAATTCTTTCAACCTGGGCACCCCTATAGGAAATATACTACAATTGTAGTGAGCAGTCCTGATAATTAAGTTAGTTGTGTGAGGTCTATTTCCCATAAGATAATGTGTGCACATTTGAAATCAACCTCAGAAAAAAGTCACTGCCCCTACCTGCATATATTTTAATGGACGCAATGAGTAACATGTGTCCAGTAAAGTTGGCAACAATGGAGGGGGAAGTAGTACCATATATTAACGTCAAACAAAAAGTGTTAGGTAACAATTTGTGATAACTTAAATTATTTCTCTCGCTCTCAGTATTTTTCAATGCATGAAAGTGTAAAAATGAGAGGATTTTTACAATATTTACTTTTCTAATAATTTCACAGTTTCACTTGACCGACGGATGAATAAAGTGATGAGGCCCATGGCAATGTTAATTTTACATAAGGTGGAAGAACACACAACATGTATACAAGTAGATCTCATGCAGAGCTTTCAAAAGTGCTACTTTTACTGTGAACAGCCTATAGCAGGGTATCAATGTAGTTCTAGCCGCTACCAATTGTTTACTGTAGAATGATATAACTTTATTTGTTTACACTGGAACTAAAATAAGTGTGAAAGAATTGCACTTTTCTCTCTATGCTTTGAAACTGTACATATTTTTAATTAAAGATATAGAATATCAAGAGGGTGGTACCCTAAAATTAATGAGTCTCTCATAATGTGGCTACACAAGAGCGCCAAAATCGGGGATCACCTCTTTAATTTAGAACTGTTATTTATGTTCAGTTATATAGCCAAAGGATTTATATTTTTTCTCCATATGTTATCATTGTTCCGGTTTTTTTAATTTTGGTGACCTTTTTAATATTTTTAACCTTTATTTTTAGCCATTGACATTACTGAAATAATTTTAGTAACTAAATTATTCCAGGTACAAAATACTGCTTTTGTTTAATCTTATAACTTGACTGGTCCCATTTTTTTTTTGGCTTAGTATCCAATTCAAAAGGTATATAGCTAGGCCTATATCCAGAAAAAAGTACTAGCTATAAGAGACTTCTTAGTTCTGCAACAAGTTTCTAGTTAGCTAGCTATTTTCTATAGTTTTTTACAACTCAAGTATCAGAAATGACAGCAACTCGTAAAACTAACACAAAAACACTGAAAGAAGTAAAGCTGTCAATCTGAAAAGCAACAATGCTAACATAATACAGCTTCAGTTTCATGCCTTATCTCAATGATAGGGTGGTACTACCATAAAATTTCTTGATTGTCTTTGCAGCTCAGCATTTGAGTGAGATGGAGCAAGAATATATTGACATAGATCATGAATTACTCAACATAGACTTTAAGAATTCCTTGTGCACATATTTAGTGAAAGGTTTATAGCAGAATGTGGTTACACATTGCTAAAAATGATTTTGATAAAAAAAAGTTTTTAATTCTTCACCACTTCAGTTGCTAAGAATCATTTTCACATTTTTAATTGTGTGATATTGTAAACAAAAATTATAAGCATGTTTAAGAAATGTGACTACCATATTATATTTACTGTTTAGAATTTCTGTGCCAGTCACTGCACACAAGACCTACGCAGCAAGTTCATGCAGTTGGAAGAAAAATGAAACACCGTCTGCAACAATGCTGGATCTAGGCATTTTTGTTGGGGGAGGGGCAAAGTTGGCTTCTGCCCCCCCCCCCTCCTTTTATTTTTTATTTTAAAGTAACAGTTTTTTAGTTAAGTGTTTATACCAACACATGAATGTCAAGCTTAGGAAATCTGTGTTTCATGTGTTGTAACAAATAAAAATATTACAACAATATTTGTTTGCAATATAAAGAAAATCCGAAAATGGAATAGATTTTTCAGAACTAATAGTAAATATTATCAGAAAGTTATTTGAAGCACTAAAAATTACAGTATAAAAAATCTACGAAAACTGGTATTTCAGAGGCATGTCAGGCCAGCCATTGCAATGCTTGCCCCATCCCACAGGATGTAGTGGCCAAGTACGTATTAGGCATAACATATTGCAAGTGCGCTAATAATACCAGCCCAATGAGCAACTGCGCAGCGAACAACACCAAACACGTGGACAGCTCCGATATGATAAATTAAACTCAAAGCCAGTGCAAATTTTAAGATTTGGACACTACCAGTCAACAAAATTTTGTGTGTCAGTTTACTGTGCACGGGCCAAGGTATCCCTACTTTCTAGTGTACTTTGTGCCTACAGTATTACCATTCCATGTGCCTAACCACGCCTGAACTCATGACCATACTTAACCACACCTTTCAGTGCTCACAGTGCCACAGCAATAACAATCAATTGAACACTTTTACAGTATACAAAGATTTATTAACTGGTCCAGACTGTCAACCAACGCACTGTCACCGCCCGTTTCTTCAGGGGGCAAAAGTAATGACGTGTTGAAATGCAGAGTGTGTGCAGTGCATGTACACTGGCAATGTTTGCAGCCTGGCGAGGAACTGACAGTACAAGACGGAAAATTCATGTGTCTATAATGTACAACAGTGGCCAACACCGCACAGCAACTGTCACATGCTATCAGCACACACTTGGCAGATGTAAACAAAGCAGTGTCTGCATTTACTTCAGCAACTTTCCCCCTCCTATCATCTGCCCCTCACATACCACCACCCGCCACCTACTTTCCCATGCCTGCCTTCCCCCAACAGATGATTCCTGTGCTACCAACTCACGCTCCACAATTTCTACAATTAAACCAGGTGACACAATTTCCCACTCGCAACATTGTTCCACCAGCTGCGAACACGTGGCCACCAAGTAGCTGAAGGCAACACCAAATCACTGCAGCCATCCCAACCCTTGCCCCTTGCACCTGGACCAACCAGTGTTACCACGCCCATGCGATTCTAGTTGCTATCCACCTTTGTGGGATCACCTACAGAGGACCCATCTGCATTCCTGAGTGACTGTAAAGCACGCCTGCAATACTATGGGGTATGCGTGGAGGAGTAGTCTAACTGCATTGGAGCGCAACTCTCCAGAGAAGCACATTCCTAGTAGCAATCTATCAATCACTACAGTCTACATTGGGAGGAGTTCCTCCATGCTTTCCAGTGCCGCTTTGGAGGAACATTCACATCACTTCAAGTGCAAAGCAAACTGACATTAGAAAAGCAACAGTCAACGGAGAAACTAACCACATTATTCACAATAAAAATACATCTTGTCAGATGTTTCCACTCACACCTGCCACCTGCACACCATACTATTCGGACCAAAGTGTGCATCGGGCACCTTCCAGGCAGTGATGCTCAGAGTGTTGGACGGCCTCATCGGAAAATTCACACTAGCCTACCTGGACGACATGGTGATATGGTTGGCAAGTTGGGAGGAGCACTTACACTACCTATTACTTGTGCTTAAGGGGTTGGCCATCAACGGCCCCACGTGCACAACTGCAAAATGCCACCTCGGAAAGACCAGAATTGACTTCCTGGGGCATGTCGTCAACGAGGAAGGCAACAAACCCAACCCTGAAAAACTGTGGCTGATTGAAAAGTACCCACCACCTCGAAATAAACTGGCTCCGGGAGCACATCCAGGACTTTGCCGCCATCACCGCACCACTCACCAACCTGCTGTCAACCCAGCAGCGGTTTCAATGGGACGGCCCAACCGATGATGACTTTCAGCAAATCAAGTCATGTTTCTGTGTGTGTCCAACCTCGGCGAAGTACAACACCACAAAACACCTCTACCTACAGAGCAATGCCAGCCAAGAAGAACTCAGTGCAGTGCTCTGCCAGTGCGGTGTCAATGGCGAATGTAACATCATTGACTTCAGTAGTTCACAGTTAGTATCAACTGAGCAGAGGTACAGCGGCAACGAACGTGAATGCTTGGCCGTGGTATGGCCTATCAAGAAGTACTGCACGTATTTGGAGTACAAGCGCTTCACGCTTCGCACCAACAACCGCTGCTTAGCTGGGCTCCACACCATGCACACGGCACGCAGCAGACCCAGTAGGCATTGCTTCATCAAGCTTCAACTTCGTCGTGGAGCATGTCCCAGGCAGCGCCCCAATGTTGAGGTCCACCGACCACCCATGCAGGAGAGAGGTGTGTCAGCATCTCCCTTGGAGGAGCATCAACAAGGGCCTGTGAGCCCAATGACGCCAGCGCCCAGGAGCCCCTCAGTGATCATCGAGACAGGAGCCCCACATTAAGGACGGTGCTGCATCACCGTCCCTACACCAATGCCATCCCAGTCGTACCACCAGCACAAGCAAGAGGAAGCAGCACGACACCTGGTATCGCTGTGCCCACTTCAATGGGGGCCTCCACGACAGTGCTGCAGGACCTCTGCAGCACTGTTGACGGTGTCAGGATGGCTTCCAGAGGTGTACAACGTTGGCAAGGGGGTGATGCAATGGGGCAGCACCATAGCAGGAATGTTGCTACCAGCCGAGGGGTCACCACCATGTGATCAATGCCCCTCAGTCACTGCCCACATGGGTCGGCAGTGGGGTCAATGTAGCAGGAGCAATGACGACAGCAGTGAGAACAGCGAGGCACTCAATGTGCGCCTCCCCCCCCCCCCTTTTCGCTCATGCTGGAGATGTCAGTCAGCGCTGCCGTGCCTAACTTGCGGTGCCGCCATCGTGTTCCACACATCAAGCCACCCACGTCAACACCAACAGAAGCTGCACCAGCACCATTCAGGCCACCCCATATGCCCTATGACCCAGATGTCGTGGAACCACGGCCTGCCCCTGCAGCGCCTGAAGACGCACAGCCAGCAAACTGTCTCAGCCGGAGGAGGGTATTTGACGCAGGATGGCGTCCTGCTTCTCAGACAGTTTGCCACACTGCGCATCCACTGCATCAACCAGCACCAGTGTATCAATAGTGGACCGCAAGTGCAGAGAGGAGTGTAGTGTGAGTAGTGTAAGATAGTGCAGAACAGGGCAGCACAATGGCATACCACCCCCTCCTTCCTGGCGAGCAAGGGTGCGTTATGGACAGACCACAAGCAGGAGAATTGTAGGGCATTACAATTTTAATTAATGCAAAAGAAAGAGACACCAAGCGTGTGGACGTTAAGAATATCCCTACGATTGCTTCAGATTTTAATTTTGTTCATTTTTTAATTTACTTGATTTTCATCTTGGTTGTTTCACACACATTTCACACCTTCCAATCTTATTAAATTGTAATTATTAATGTACTAGGTAATATTATGTATTAATTTTGTCATTTACATCCTAGGGTTTGCGTTTTGTTTTCAATTGTTACAAGTAATCAGCAGGTGTGAAGTAATGCAAAGCAAGCCACGTGCCGTCATAGTTCGTGCCTCATGAGCTCGCCAGATTCAGTCGCAGTTTAGCATTTTACGGGGTTGATCGAATCGCGCATGAACTCAACCTTGGATTGATCATATAATCTGCAATAGTAACGTAACTTCTTGGAATTTTTTATTCCATTTTCACTTGGAGTCACCACCCTTCTTCTCCACGACTTGCATCGCCTTGGGAAGCTTAAATTCACCATAATTCCACAGTGGCCATTCACACCCTTTTCAGTTTAGCCTTTCTGACGGGCTGCAGGCCAGAACAATCTTAAAAGTTTTCACCTGAGTGATGTAAAGTTTTGTGCAAGAGTAATTACATGCAAGTTTTCAGACTTTGTGTTTTTCATTTCAAGCACTGCCTTCTGGCGTTTCGGCATCTGGTTACTATACAACCCCCTTTCATAGTCATTTCACGTATTCTACCTTAGTAAACAGCATGCCCAACACCAAACTTTTATCAGTAAAAGGTGTGTGGGTCAGCCTGAATAGACTCGCTTCATTCCAACGTATCATGCATAGGAAACGTCTGGTTTTCCTGTCCAGAGGGGCTCATCCAACAATTTCACCTAGGGACTGTGTACGGCTGGGTGAACGGCCTGCCGTACCCTGAGAGAATTATCATCAGCAGCAGCAATTGATACCACCTGCAGATGGTGCCTGGCGCCTAGTTGGGTATACAACTCCAAAACCACATAATAATGTTTTTCACTGCCCCTCAAAACTTTTACTAACCCACATCACCCAACCAACAGGCATTAAATTGTTGCAGTTCCATGTGGCATACCTTTCCATCATCATTCCACATGTTTTTTGACCCATAAACATCCAAATTTCCCAGCACCTCAACCTCTCTTTAAGCATTTTTCCCCACCTGTGTTTCCCCCCGAAAACATCAAGATCACATTAAGAACAGTGTGCTCAACTTGGGACAACGCTCTGATGCCAGCCAGATGCCAGAACGACGCCCAGAGAAGCCAAACCCACCATGTGGCGTAAAAAGTGTGCCAAAACCATCTTCGCAGCAGCCATTACATCAACAGTGCAGGGAACGTGCAGGGAGTTGGCTATAACGGGACAGGGAGGCGTCATCACCCTCACCCTCACCCTCCCCCTCCAGCGCTGTGAACTGTGCAGCAGAGCAGGCGAGTGCACCTGCACTCATTCCTTCCCCCCTGCACAACACCAGCTATGTGAGTATCAATCAGTGCAGCAGACTGTGTTCGCAGAATGTTAGTAATTCATCTGGGCTCGTACACTCCCATTTATGTTGCAGCAAAACAGTAGAACTTTTAGAATTTAAAAATGAATGCATTAAATAAAAGTCACACAATATGTAGCTAAATCAATTAGTTTTGTTATTTCCATCTTTTATTCTTAAAAAATTATCATTGTGTAAAATTTTTCTCCTTTTTTCCTCATGCTTGGTCACAATTTTGGAGCTGTATAATTTAAGTCTTTCAAACAAACACCTGTTAGCAAGACTTGCTAATAGGTGTTTAGCTAATAGATATATTAGCACTCTTCAATATTTGAGACCGAAATGTATTAGTACCTAAAGACGGAATCTGCTTTTATTAAGAAGGTATTCAGAGTAATTTTATTAAGAGGTCAACCGGAATACACCCACAGCTCAATATTTTTGCATAAAAATTCAAGGTGGCCAAATTAATTCTGCATTTTTCACGAGACAGGTCTTATTTATAACATAAGTAATGGTCAACAATGCGATACATATACTTACCAAGCCATTATAAATCATTCTCTACATAGTTGGCAAAGCGAAAATGAAGTAGATGCCAACACAAGCAGACAACTAAGCTAGTAGATACAAATTATTACCCTGACTGTCCTAACGTGTGTGCAGGTAAAGCTTATTTCACTACACACATTTCATAAGGTTCCACTACACTACTAGTTTCACCTCCTAATATTTCTAGTTACACAAGTTTATGCAATAGTTGCTGCATAGACAAAATGTTATCTAAAAAGGGAATACACTTTTTAATCTTAAATATGAAGAAAAACTTGGATGCAAGTGATGTACATCTTGAAAAAAATTTATGTTAAAAAAAATTCTTCACGCAAAGCATACAACAGAGTTTGATATGATTAAGTACCTATGCAATCAAAGACTTATATGGATGAAATGTTACGCCTGTAAAAATTATTCCTTATTCCTACATGGTTAAACTAATGATGAGGCTACTGCAATTAACTTCTCTCATACGTCTTGTAATGTTACAGATATACATACTGGTCATGCTTTGGTTTAGTTTGGACATATACGGGCAAATTGAAAGCAATAGTCACTTATTTGAAATATTACGAAAATAAACAAGAGATATTACACTATCATACTTCCAAAAGTAATTATTAATCTAAAACAGATGGCTACAAAAAGTCCACGAAAATTCATGCTTTATATATATATATATATATATATATATAATATATTAAAATTTTGTGTTCAGTTATTTTGTTATATGACTAAAAAAATAATTGTTTCTAGTGCATAAACAAATGTAAAAGTGTAAATTAATAAAATGTACAAGTATTAAGCAATATTTTATATAACTATTTGCTAATAACTGTGAATACTTTTTGAAAATTTCATTGCAAAAAATAATTGCACACATTTTTCGACATATAGAAAACTCAACTATAAACATACACACTTTGAATTCACTTTCAATATTAGAAAATTAAATAAAAACTATACAAATGGCATTGAAGAAGATGCACCTACAAAACTTGCAATAAACCTTTGCCTACATGTTCCATAATGTGAATGCATATGCTGCATTATATCCCCAAATAGCTATTCAACATGTTGGCTTCCATCTTCTTTGTTTGCTCATAACAACATGTTGCCTGAGATCAGTATTGCAGTATTTAAAGCTAGCACTTGCGATTGTTGTTGGCCCCTGAGTGGTTCAGCATGTGGTCAGACCGCCGCTTCAGTTTGTTCCTAGAGTTAATTTCACGAGCCTTGTTGGAACGTTCCAGATGATTGCGTTTCAGAGCTTGACCAGCCCTACGCTGCCTCAGCTGGAAAATGAAAACGAAAATTACACAGTCATAAATACAGAAGTCTGAAATGAAATGGTGGTGGTAAGATTATTCCTTCACTTGTGGTAAAGTTACTGTAGCATATAAATATATACATGGGCATCGTTAGTGGGGGGGGGGGGATGTACCGTCCCCCCGATGATTTGGCCTGTACCATGTATTAATTTTAACAGTTATAATGTAGAAATGAAATAAAATAACATACAGTAAATTATCATAAAACGAGATTAGGATAATCACATACATACACTTCAAAGAATAAACCTTTCTCGTATCTCAACCTTAAGAGTTATTTACAACTGCTTCATTGGCAAGAGCTGGATTTCCCTTTCAGTGCTGTAATACGATGCAGTATATATCTGGTTATCTGTCGAACTCTTACAAATGCGAGAGCGTCAATATTCACCAGGCGACAGGCGACACAGCAGGCAGCCAAGATAGTTGGCAGTGGCGGCATCCTTCCACCCCCCCCCCCCCCCTTTCCAGACAAGTCCGTGAGAGAACCAGAATGTGGGGACGGTAACAAAATTGAATCAATACAAGGTCGCTTACGCCAGAACTTATTGACGGCGTGTTTCGTAAATACAAAGAGGGTAAAATAAAAAGACAAGACAACCTGTGAAGGATAAATAAACCGTGTTCTATACAGAGCTTCTACTACTTCTCATTTGTGTGTGCTTTGTGCAAGTGCCTTGTTAATATGTGCGTATTTCCTTACTGCATAGTGTAAAAGTATGTGCATGTTTTCAAACTTATTATATTTTTATGGTAAATAAATATAATCTGTATAAACGTTGGCAGTGTCAATAAATTTTTTACTAAAAATAAATGGGTCGCATCAAATACGACGTCCTCTGAGTATGACTCAGACTTTTTCCGCCCTCCAGAGAAGAAATTGGCAGGCTCTAGTGATGGTGGTACAAATACGAGTACTCAACTATAACTTACTGAGAATGGTTCTTCTAGTTCTTAATCTCCATCAACATCATCAAGCGAGCAGCAGTCAATGATATTACATCTAGAAGAAGATAGTACCACTCTTCCTCAGGTGAGTGTTTCTCTTGATTGTAACCAGACAAAGGTTGTGCCTGACGAATTTCCAACTCAAAAACTTAAAGGCCACAACCTAACATTTCAAACAAGTTGGTATAGAGACTTCAAATGATTGAATGTAATCAATGGTATTGATGGAATTTGCTGCTTCTTTTGTCATCCATATGCTCATTTGGGTCCAGAAAATAATTTACCGACGAAAATGGACAACACTTTCACAAGACAAGGCTTTAAAAAATGGAAAAAAGCAATTGAGAAGTTTAAAACCCATCAAAAAATCTTCATCACATAGACATGCTGTTTTGAGTTTTCAACAGATGAAAGTGCCCTTAAAAACAATTGTCAACACACAAAGCAGTTGAGCAAAAAATAGCTTCTATCTAAATGTTTGCTAGAAATTCTAAGTTCATTGAAATACCTTGCTAGGTAGCAACTGACTGTGAGAGGTCACTTGAATAATGAAGGAAATTTTATGGAGCTCTTAAAACTAAGAAGCTTAGGTGTCCCCCACATGACTGAGTGGCTGCGGCAAAATAGATGGAAAATGATGCACCCGAAATACAGAATGAAGAGTTGAAATATTCGGATACAAAATAGTCCAAATTTTGTGTGAAAAAATAAAATCAAATGATCCCCTAATGTTTTCTGTCATATGTGATGGTATACACGTTGTATCAGGACTTGAAAAAGAGAGTGTTTTGTTTGCGTTGGCTGGATGACAATTTCGAGCCTCAAGAAAGATTTCTAGGTTTTATCAGGCATCATCAACAACTGGTGTAGCGATCTCGTGCCTCATACAGGACATTTTATTGAGACTACAGTTGCCTCTTGTTTGCCTTTAGGGGTAGACATACGATGGGCTGGAAATATGAGTGGTTCCCAGAAAGGTGATCACACACTTTATCTCAGAGAAGCAACCATTGGTACATTGTGGTGCACACTGTGATAATTTGGTTATGATGGATTACTGTGAAACATCAAAAACAGTGAAACATTCATTGGATTGGGGTCATGAAGTTGGTAAATTATTCAGTAAATCAATAAAAGCGAAATCATAACTTACCCACATAGTCTTTAGACTTTGATGCTCCAGTAAGGAACATTGGAGTTAAAATAAAACCTTTGTGCCCTACTCGCTGGATCCACAGGAAGTCACAGATAGATGAGATAGTTAGCAAATATGATCTACTGCTGAAGACTTTAGATGAATTATCTGCCCAAAAAATGGAAAAGGCAAGTGGACTTTTATATACATTTCAAGATGGAACCACCTACTTAGGGTGTGTTTTGGCAAGAGAAGTAATTGCTCACCCGAGTTGCTCAACAAACAAAAAACTGTAGGAGGATTAATGAAGTCTATCAAAATCGCATTGAATGATCTTTAGCAAATGAGATCAAACGATTACTTCAGAACTTGTTTGCATGTTGTAAAAAAAAAAGGATGAACAACTTGAACTGCAACCTCTCTCATGTAGAAGACCAGTAAATCCACCTGCGCAATTCACAGGACCTGCATCACATCATGTACCTTCATCTGAAGAAGACCACTTCAGGACAGAGTACTTTCAAGTTATAGATACTGCAGTCCGTCAGCTAAAAAATTGGTTCAATCAACCCAGCATAAAAAAAATCCCTTAAACTTGAACAAGTATTACTGACTGGAGAAAACTATTCCAAATTGAGTGAATACTCAGAAATAAAGACATTGTCATTGCAAGTGGAACTAAAGATGTTTTTTGAAAAACAACAGTGTTTCTTGTGTGGAAGATGCTATGGAGTGTTTTAAACAAATGACATCAGAAGTACAACTTCTAGCATTGCATTTATACACGGTTTTATTGCTTTTTTTAATGATTTTTCAGGTTCACTTTTGGTTAAATTTCGCTGTTTATTTTGTCACTCAGTGTATTTTGTCCAAATTTTCCTTTCTTGCCACTGTTTAGCAGTAAGAACTTTATCAGTTTTAATGCGAGGCTGTAATACGAATGTTATCTGTCCAGCATGTTATCTGTCCAGCGTGTGGCAGTTTTGGTTCTCAGGCTCAAGAGCGAGGTGATGAAACTTTTGAGATTAAACTTTTTTCTAAAATCCCATGCCATCAGCACTTCTGTCTTAACACACAGTAGCGTGAGAGAATTGCACAGCCAATAGGATGCCGCGAACCCCGGTTAAGTGTGTATTTTTCGCTTTTGTCAGGGGGTGGGGGGGGTTAGCTGCGGGCGCTGAGGAGCACGTGACTGGCCTCGTACACTTCCCAGTATTATTACAAACCACTAAAGAGACAACATGAAATGCTTGGTTGATGTGTGCTTGCATGCACCAAGATGTCGGTCGGGGAGACAGAGTCTTTCTTTTCACATAAATAACTGCAACAACTATTCTTAAATTAAAATGTGACAGCTGCTGTGATTGTGTACCTGCATGAAGGCAGAGGAGACGCGTGATGTGACGAGTTCCATTTTACTTATGTGTTTGTTGAACTCTCAACCATCTAGAATAAAACTGATTAAGATTCAAAATGAATCACTCATCTTTTATTTTCACTACAACTAGTTTACAATGCTTGTACCAATGAATGCTAACTGGAGCCCAACTGTTTCTTTTGAATGAAGTGTTTGTATTGGAGTGTAGCGAGTTGATGCTATGCTTCAGCGTGCCACCCTTATGTGGAGCTGGGATTTAGACAAAACCTCGAGATGTGACAATAGTGAAATGTGCCACAAGTACGTGGTGTGTGGATTTCGACAAAACCCCGAGGTAATTTCAACAACAGTGTATGTAAGTAACGGTAACGTTGCGTCAGTGCTCGACACGACTGCGAGATGTGGCAACACAGCATGCCCATGCTGGGCACAGGAGTCAGTGTGGCGAGACAACGATGGGCGTGATTTTCGACACGCACCAGGCAGATTTAATCATTATTATCAACATCAGTGACGGCAGAAAGGAGACAGCTGTTCTAAGGGTAATGCAGTTCCAGTTCCAGGTACAGTATTAAGTATTTAAGTAAATTCTACAATCATCATCATCATTATCATCAGCTTTGTAATCAACAAAAGGTATGTGCTATGTGCTACAACACCACGTCGTCATTGCCAAGAATGTTTGCATTACCTTTAATCTGTCCCTGTACTGTATTTTGTTTGTGTATCTGGTACTAATTTTAAGAGGTTTTGTAAAATAATTCAGTATGGCTGGGAATCCAGTAATTAAGGGCGATATGGACAACAACACGTTTTGCAAACTCGGGATAGAACTATTTGATAAACATAGAGAGGATATGAGAGGAATATTTGACAAACATAGAGAAGATATGAGAGGAATGTTTGACAAACATAGAGAGGATATGAGAGAGATACTTGACGATAATGTAAGGAGTATTCGAGAAATGCTAGTTTCCAAATTTGACGAGCAGAAAAGTAGAAAAACTGATGAGGGCTTGAACGTAATTGATGAGGTGAATGTTTGTGAAAATGTAGAAGTTAGTACAGAATGTGAAAATGAGGTAGTAGTAATAAATGTTTATGAAAATGTAGAAGTTATAAAGGAAACAGGAACGGAAGTAGTTGAGACTATAAATGTAGGAACAGATGAGAGTACCTTAAAATGTCATAAGATTACCAATTTAGCAGTAACAAGCATGCAAGGTTACACAGAGTGTAGAGTCAAGAGTAAGTTGGTGAATGCAGGTAAATCATGTATATGAGGGGTAAATAGTTTTGTGTGTATGAAACTAACTAGGAAATTCAAAAATGAAATGAGGGTGAGCCTTTCCAGAGTGAGTGTGACAACATCGGAGGGGATGTTGCCAAATATGTTTGTGACAGGGGAGTGTTGGAAGTCTGGGAGGTTCCCAGGATCAAGGTTAGGTCATGCCTGTTGGTGTAATGAATGTAGAATAGGTGAAAGGTAAAAGGTGTTTGCCAAATGTAAACAAACCAAAAATCATGCACATGACAAGCGAGCAAGGGAGAAAGGGGGTAAGTGAAAAACTGTATGTAAGGCGAAAGTTGTGGCAGGTTGTGGAAGGAAGTCAGTAAGAAAAAAAATTCAAGTTGAGGCGAGAGCGAAGGAATGTGTTGTGGAGGAGAAAAAGAAAGGCGACAGTAAAGCCGACTGTCAGACATGTAGCTTAAGGTAGCTTAATGTAGCTAGGGTTTACCTTGTTAATTTTAAGAGGGGAATATTGTGAAGTGACATTCATAATGAATAATGTAACATGGAACACTAATTGATAGGAATGGTGAATACAGGACAGGTAACAACAATTTTTATTTACTTTTTTTTTACACACACGTGTGTCAGGAATTTTACATGAAAAAGTAACAACTTTAATAAAATTAGAATTAAGGTCATGACCAATGTGTAATAGTGTCATTTAGTTTAAGGGTTTCCATGTGTTTAGGTTAAGAGGGTACTGTTGTATTTGTTTTTGAGAAGGTACTTGTAATTTGTCACATGCAGCATGTAATTGTAAAATTAAGAATGTATTTTGTTAGGATTAATCCTGTCAGGTCAGGCGTAAAGGGCAGTGCCTGCTACCAGTAGTAGTTCAGGAAAGCTGGTACCACCTGTGCTCTGAATTTTCCTTTTATACTATTTCTATCTTCTCCATCTATGCTATCGTTGATGGTTTGTGTCAACCCTTCTCTTTGTCGGCAAAAGGGGGCCCCACTCACAAAACTCTTTCCTATCTTATTTTGCTTTTCTTGTATCTTTACTATGTTTACCATCTTCTTTACCTTCTAATTGTGTGTTTTTTAGGGGTAAGCCCTACCCAGACGTTCTGCCCATGCGCCGAACAGGTTAGATTTTTTACTATGGGTTCTACCGCATAGTTCTAATGGAGTTTTGGCCACAGGGCTTAGACAGTAACATGTCTGTTAGTTTCTTGATTGTTGCAGCAATGCATAGTTTTTTATGTGTGATAATTTGCCACTTTAAGCCATACTGGTTTTTTTTGTTTGTATCTTGTGAGGTTTAACCTCAAATTTGAAGGTTTTTTCAGTTGCTGAGGCAAGGGTGCTGGCATATGTTTGGCTATGGATGTGTGTGTTATGTAAGTGTGAAGAGAGAGGGAGCAGGTGAGCACAAAACAACAGCAAATGTAACAAGATTTTTATTAAAAGAGTATTGTATGAAATGTTGTGATGCAAATTTTGTTGATGGTTATGTATACAGAGTTGCTGAGTCTTCGGTATGTAAATGAAAGAGCTGAATGTATTGTTAGTGTTTGTACTGTTATTAACTTAAATAATCTTGTTTACATAGTGTTCATTTTGTTTAATTTTTTAACTTGGTTTGTACTTGATGATGTTTTGTCTTAGTTGTGTGGAGAGATGATAAGAGTGAATATGTGATGCAGGGTGCATGTGCTGTAAAATTGTAACCCAAGGTAAATGAATGGGATAGTAGATAAATACAGAGAACGACTCCTATAGTCCATTCACGCTTTCTTCTGCCTTTTGGAATTGAACCATTGACAAATCACCCTAGGTGTAACATGTCAACCTGTTGTGTTCAATCACTTGTATTCCAAAATTATATAACCCTGAGATTAATGTTAAAGTACTGTGTTCTTGAATAGATTAATAATCTACTTAGTATCTTCTATAACTTGTAATATTCAATTTATATTAAATATGAATTAACAACAGCGAGAGCAGCAACATGTTGGCAACTGCCGGTAAGAAGTAGTTCACAGTTACAGTATTTTTTAACCTCGTTTATGTATACTATTTGTAAATTAAACATTGCCAATTGATATATTAGTATTGTTAGGTAGCACTGACGAAAACACATTTCATTGCTGCAGTTAAAAATATCAGCTCAAATTACCATGCCTAGGCTCTAGTGTGATACTGTGTTTTTTTTTGCGTCCAAGGTTCAATAAGCGAAGTAGAGTATGACGCTCTCTCTCGTTCTCTCTTCAGTCTTCTCTCTCTCTGGAAGTTTGTACCACCTGTGTAGCAGGAAAGGTATACATTTTGTTATTTCTAATTTCAGCACATTTCATAGTAATTACAGCAACAATAATGATGTTTGAAATTATAATTTACAACTGAAACGAGATTTTATTGTTTAAATACCTATTATATGTTATTTAGATGCGATGTGATGGCATAACGCTTACAAATCCAGCAGGTTGGCAGACGTGGCGTGGAAGGGAGAATCTATAATTTGATCACCTTTCCCATAGACACGCACTTGTCCCAATATGGTGGGCGATTATACCCAGGGCCTTATGACTGGCAGTCAATGAGACAGCGTGTTTCTGAACGAAGCGTCAAGTTCGTACTCGGGTTTTTTAAACTTCCTAGGCAAGTTGAAGTTACAATGTTATGATAAATATGTGTTTCCACTGCAGTAATAAAACCTGTTACGTGTGTTTCATTAACCGCTGCGTGGTGGTCATTTGGCTGGCCCTGTGTATGTGCGTGATTGCAAATATTTGAAGTGCACTATTTATATGTTCTAACTGTGAACTGTTTTTAGGATGAAGTTAATTATTTGCAGCCACGTCTGTTTATTTATCACAACATTGTACCTTTTCCCTAGGTGTTGTGTAACGAGCTTATGTCTCTGTGATTTGAATGTCTGCCACAATCCCTACAAAATATTAAGCCCAACCAGATACATTTAAATAAATAATAAAATGATCCTAAAAACCAGTAAGTATCAATGCATGTAAACATTAGCCGAATAAATGTTACGGTAGGCCTATAAGTTTGCATGTTCACCACTATCTTTTACATTTGTCGATGCTACAACAATAAATATGAGACACAAATTGAATTCACTGTGTCATTTAGTTGTCACTTCGTTTTAATTTTTATTCCAAATACGGCCATCTTTTTAGTGAAATAACAAACCCATATTAATAACAACAGGTTAAATACTACTGTTGTTTCTGCCACAGTTATAACAAACACCGTCGTGGCAAAATATTAATGTGTATTATGTGTAACGTGCTATATTGTGTGAAACAAATAGTTATAAACCCGACCTAAATATTGTTATAGGCCTAAATTGTGACCATTCGTAGGAAATATAACAGCATTTTTTGAACAGCTGTAACAACAACCAACGCATTTGACAGTTATAAAAATAGAAGTTATGATGGTGTTTATGTTTACATGTAGCGGAAGGATACGTAATCAGTAACCAAAAGTATATATTTAGCAGGGCTTCAGAAAAGGCCGAAGTTATCGTGAATCAACTATATGTAAGTATTATAATATTGTTAGACTTGTAATTTGTAAAATTTTCAGTAGTCACATGCTTTTTTAAATATTTTGAAAACATTTAGTTTTTGAGTTGTGACATAGTTTTCAAAGTGTGTGGGCATTTTCAAAAGATTTTAAAAATTATTTTTTCAAAAGTTTGTATTTTAAAATAATTTGAGATTAGCTGAAACGTAATGTTTTTTACCTTCTTCTTCTTCTTCTTCCCACTTTTTGATTTTGTAAGATTTTATGATTCTTGGACTTGGTTGTAAATTGAGGTGTTGGGAAGTGGTGTTGAGTTTGACGGTGTAGGGTTTAGGAATTGCTCCAGTGTATGTGTGTTATTGAGTCTTCGCTCTGAAATTGTGTGTTGGGGTGGTACAGGCCTGTGTCAATTTTTTGGGTGTGCACTGACCTAGCTTTTTTGTGTATAATTTTAATGTGGCAGTGGTTAATTTGTTGTGTTTTGGGGCAGACCTTGATCCATGTCCTGGTTAAATGTGGGAGTCAACTCATTAACTTAATAAAGTAAATATGGGCAATTTTATTTAAACTTCTATCATAGAAAGAGATTTCACACTTTGACTTAGATACATGAAAATTTTCAAAATATTTTTAATTATTGTAGAACTTTTTTGAAGTTGACTGGAGTTTGGGAAGTTAGGAGGTTGAATACAGGGCTGTTAAATTTGTTTTTGTGAGTGTTTTATATATATAGTGTTAGCGTATTTAAATGATTGCAGTTAAATTTTTGTGTAATATTATGATATTATTGCTAATCTGTAATGTTAATTTTTTTGGTTGAGTGACCACAGTGTTTCAAGACGTGTATCTTTGCTTTTGTATTCTGATATTGAAAGTTTTATGTTAATGAGGGCTATGCATTTGTATTATATAAATTGTTCTTGTCACCTTTTTGTATTTTTGAGCGTTCACACATTTGTTACATTTAGTATTGTTCCACACCATTTACAACTTGAAGTGTTGTTGCCTTGTAATTGTATGTGTATTTGATAACTGCTAATGACTTAAATTTTTCTTTACAAAGATGTTTCTTGTAACAAATTGAATTTACTTTATACACGTTTGCCTTTCGTAGCGAGATTTATTTTTACACAGATGTTTATTGTAACTCAGTTCATATGTATTACATGTTTTCTTACCTTGGTATGTGCTGATGTTTGTTGTGGTGTGTACTCATGTTTGACTTTTGAATTATGTGGAAGTATACGACTAGTAATGTTTATATGTCAGGGAATGATAGTGTATTGGGACTTATTACATTTTGTATTGTTGTTTTGAAGTTACTCCATCGTGATTGTTTAAATAAAATGTAACTTTTACTTTTGAACTTTTGTATTGTTATGTGAGGATTTTGTTGTTTTGCAGTGTGTTTGTGTGTTGTGTTTGGAGGAACAAGGTCACAGTAGTATTCTACTTCAAAACTTTAAGGTTAGGTATTGATCTGGTAAAGATTTCGTCAAAATTTTCCCAAATCAAGGGGGGGTAATGTAGCATTGCATTTATACAGAGTTTTATTGCTTTTTAATGATTTTTCAGATTCACTTTTGGTTAAATTTTGCTGTTTATTTTGTCACTGAGTGTATTTTATCCAAACTTTCCTTTCACATCACGGTTTAGAAGTAAGGGCTTTATCAGTTTTAATGTGAGGCTGTAATATGAAAGTTATCTGTACTGCGTGGCAGTTTTGGTTCTCAGGCTTCAGAGCGAGGTGACGAAACTTTTAAGACTAAACTTTTTTCTAAAATCCCATGCCATCAGCACATTTGTCTTAACACGCAGTAACGTGAGAGAATTGAACAGCCAATAGGAGGCCGCGAACCCCGGCGAAGTGTGTATTTTTAGCTTTTTGTTGGGAAATGGGGGTTAGCTGCGGGCGCCGAGGTGTGCGTGGCTGGCCTTGTACACTTCCCAGTATTATTACAAACCACTAAAGGTACAACATGTAGTGCTCGGTTGATGTGTGCTTGCATGCACCAAGATGTCGGTCGGGGAGACAGAGTCTTTCTTTTCACTTAAATAACTGCAACAACTATTCCTAAATTAAAATGTGACTGCTGCTGTGATCGTGTACCTGCGTGAAGGCAGAGGAGAAGCATTATATGATGAGTTCCATTTTACTGATGTGTTTGTTGTACTCTCGACCGTCTAGAATAAAACTGGTTAAGATTCTAAATGAATCACTGATCTTTTATTTTCACTACCACTATTTTAAAGTGCGCCTTGTACAGATGAATGATAGCCGGAGCCCAACTGTTTCTTTTGAATGAAGTGTTTGTATTGGGGTGGAACGAGTTGATGCTACACTTCAAACTCTTGTTTTCAAATAAGGAGCATCTTGTTAGATTGCTCCTGGTTTTACCCAGATCATGTGAGGTAGACAGAAGGTTCAGCTCTCTCAGACGGCTGAAGACATACTTGCGTTCCAAAATAACTCAACAAAGATGAATCATGTTGCCCTTTGTCATGTTCACAATGACATATTGGACTCTGTTGATGTTAGAAGAGATGCTGCAATATTTGTCTCCATATCTGAATCAAGAAAAAATTCTATTGGACAAATATTATCTTTAAGTTAATTTATGGGTTTTTAGTACAATAATATTTAAGTACTTGCTGTATTATCTTGGACTAGGTTGATGTTACAAGAATTGCTGCAATATTTGTCTCCAGATTTGAATCAAGAAAAAATTCTTTTGGACCAATATTATCTTAATATTAATTTTTGTACTTTTTTTTGTTTGTATGTAATATCATCATATTATTGATGTAGTGTTTGTTAATTTATGGGTTTTTAGTGTAATAATTTTTACTTACTGTATTATGATCAAATGTTACATGAATTACATGCCTTACTATCAAACTACGACTGATTTTATTATAACATAATAAAAAGTAGCAATTGGCTTTCTAAAAAAGTTTGTCCCCCCTCCCCCCAATAATGGAAAGCTAACGATGTGTGCACACACACACACACATATATACACACACATCTGTGTGCATGTGTGATTGTGTATATAAATATGTGTGCGCCCATGTGTATGTATCAATAAACACATACATATATATGTATATAATGAGTGGTCCACCTAACGTGAACACTGCCAAAATTTTTGCAATGATTGCAGATCACAAAATTAAGTTTTTGCTAAATGATAGTATGTACAGGGTGTGTAATTTGCAGCACAGTGACTATTTGCAGCATATGTATGTACAGAGAAATTAAACCACATGTGATTTGTTAACTGGAAACATACATTTATTTCAGCAGCATCTGAAAGGACGTGCAAAGAGGAATTCAGTGATACAGCATTTGCAATGGAAAGTATCGCAGAAATGCCAAGAATTAACGTGCAAATATGATTAAGTTTGGTGGGCTGGTAACATGGATCAGTTGATCTATACTCACAGATGTAATACACAACACATGCAGTGACTCATCCTGGCAGGACCGCTTCCTATAACAACACCACCAGTCCCTGTAATCTGTTGTGATAAATGGTGTGTCAGTATGTGGCTTTGCATATGCAATGAAGTTAATGAACGAGGAAAAACCTGATGCTCTACTTATTTACAGTGAATGTGGCAGAAATGCCAAGCAAGCCATCCAAATGTATGGTGAAATGTATCCTAATCAGATGCCCATTTCATGGCAAACGGTACACAGATTTTGCACACGTCTCTTGTCAAGAGGTGAATGGGATTCCACAATGTGAGTGCGATGAAAGACTGCTACAAGCAAGATGCAACAAAATGAGGAGTTGATGCAAACCCCCAAGTGGATACACGAGAACTTACCAAGTATGTAGGAATAAGTAAAACAAGTGTGTTACAGTTACTGCAGCAACGGAAATTCAATCAATATCACCTGGCTCTTCATCAGGCATCACATAAATGTGATTTCCTGCGGCATGTACACATTTCTAGGTAAAATCTGATGTTTGTAAGGGATGTCAGAAATTTTCTGAAGAACAAGACTATTTACCGATGAAGCGACCTTCACAAACCATGGGTGCATAAATTGAGTAATTATGAACTACTGAGTGACTGAAAATCCACATTGAGTCCACCATGTGGAGCATCAGTGAAAATGGAGCATGAATATGTGGTGTGGAAATGTTGGAGATTACTATGCCATAGGGCCATACTTCAAAATATATCAGACACACTCTATTTAAATTGAATATTAAGGGAGATATCAAGCCTTGAAAATTGAGATGTTAAAACAGTAGTTTTGCAAAATATCGGGAACAAAACTACGATTCTCCAAACATTTGTTTTATCATCAGGATCTTTAAGACAAGAGCAGACGCTCATTAATATCTTACCTTCATAATTAAAATAACAGGGTTGATCACTCTCTTTCTGTAGGCAGCATTTTTACCACCATTTTTACCCACCGTTTTCATGTAAAACGCATGGAACTTTCGATGCCAGCAACATAATTGCTGGCACATAGGCAAAAAACACTTCCTGCAGGGAATAACATACTGACTGTTGCTAGAAACAAACAGGCAGCTTCATACTGTAAGCTTAATAATGTATAGTACATGTTTTTTATAGTCAACATTAAAAATGTCCTCCATCACTGTCTTTGGAGTTGACTAAGCAGCAAACCATATATGCATGTATTGTAGGGAGCTGACGAGAAGGCAAGGTAAAGGAATGCGGGTGTTTGTCACAGAGTGCAGCCCCATTCCCCACCTTTCACTGCCTGCGTGTATGTATTTGGGGTTCTGAAAACATTCGCTTTATCACTACAACACTTGACTGGTAGCATGTCTAACACATTTTTTTACTTAGGGTTTATAATTAATTGTTGTTAAAGTCAGGAAGGCAGTTGATGCTGACGCACTGAAAGCACTGCATTACGAGTAAATGCAGTCTAATATGCGAAGCCTCATTCGCACACACTTTATTGCAATGGTTGTGCATAACATATCTGAATAACCAAATTATTAGTACATAAAACCTAAAAGCAATAAAATAATGAAAATTAGTTATCTCTGCAAACATGCATAAAACAGTAAACAAAAACATGCAAATATGTATGTGTATATACAAACCAAAAAGGCACTCTGAGATACCAGTTTCACGGTGATAAAAAAAACAGAAAGAAGGGATGTATACAGTTTCATACCTTTGTAATTTAATCTAATCCTAACATATATGTAGTGTCAATGTGTTAGCAAATAATGAAAACATAAATAACACACAAATTCTCTTCACCTATCCACAGGGCAGTCCGTATCCAACAATGGATTGGCAAGGTCTGATTCAGATGAGGAAATATCTTCATCACTTGAATCACTGGAGTCACTGTCACTGTCCAAATAATAAAGCTGTCGATAGCATCTTCCACCCACACATCCGTCTCCCATTAGCATTCCTCTATTTTTTGAACAAATAAACAATAACCTTCCCAGTCTTGCTTAGTAACAAAGGAAATCATTCTTCTTGTTACATCTTGGAGCTTTGATAAACTAAAGTCTCCTATGACATTGCGTCCACATACAAGTCTCTTGACCTTTGCACATGCGAGTTCGACGGTGCTGAGTTTGCATGTATAAGGAGGTAAACTAATTACATCATGGCCATGCAATTTTAAAATATCACCTATTCTGTATGTTTTTTCACTGTCTTTACGAATTTGAATTAGGCTGAAAAGTTCAGACTTCCTCATATTTTCGCAGAATACTACATTATTATATTCCAACCAATTTATAATTTCCTTCAAGACAGATTTTCTCGCAGTGATACGAAGCACTGTCTGAAATGACAACAGTGTTTTCAGGGAGATTAGGTAATAATATTTTACTAGTCCACCTTTGAACAGTGTCTGCAATTATCTGACCATGATAGTCTTCAGATGACTTTTCAGCCTAAATATTAGTGAAGGGCATTCCATAAATCCATCTTGAGTTCCCGCATGCACAATAACTAAGCAGTTTGATGAACTCATATTGGTCAGAAAATCAAACTTATCTTTACTTTGCCAACATTTGTTGAAGGTTCAATTACTGTCCACCCATGATTCATCAACATAACAATTGGCCACTTCCCTTATCTGTAACGTTGCATTGATTTTAAACATTCACCAACCTCAGTGGACAATATATGGGGACTTATTTAAAATCTTTCTTTTGTTGCCTCACCTTTTCCATTTAAATCCCTTCTTTCAAAGTCTGTCTCAAAGTGTGCTCTCCCCATGGAAAGTCGATTTTTTGTCTTTAATGACACTCAGCAGTTTGGGATATGTAAGTCCTATATAAAAGTGTTCAATTAACTCCCATATTACCTTCTTATCAAAATCATCACATTCAACGTTTCTTTCTTTGGGAAGCGAGCAATGTTTACCTGGTGTTGAGAGTGATGTATTAACTGCTATAGTACTTTCTTTGTGGATCCTACTAACTGTACGAACAGAAATACCTGCATAATTACATGCACGCAGGTTGTCTTGGTTTAATGAATGTTTCACTCATCCAACACGCACCTCTTAATCACATTCTAGTATGTCCGATAGCATTGAGTACCTCACTGACAACTATTTTACCTTTCTTTCGCACTTCTTCAAAAGCTTGTCATACACTCCTGTAATGTTGATAGCTTGTACCACTGATATTGCAACAACACTACACAACCCAGTTCACGAAGATGACTAACGACCTATTGTTTTTGTAATGGCTAGTAGCGTAGCTATACTGTTACTGTGGGTGCACACATTAGCGATGGTCCGGCTGTGGCCCCAACCACCAGCCCTCTCCAGAGTTGCAGTCTCGTCAGCTCCCTAATAATATTGCTCAAGTGCTAGGCACTGTATCACTGTAGCTGAAGCTTCGTGTACATTTAAGATGAAAACCGAGGATCCTGGACAGTTGCAACAAGAAGAACATTTTTTGTTAGTTAGGTTAATATCGCGCAATATACCATCATCAAAAGTTTGTGGTTCCCGACAGTAAAAAAGTTGCCTGCAGAGTGAGAGGGTGGCCAACCCTGAACTTTTCATTATGAGTGGTGGTATGAATAAGAGTTTGCTTTAAGGTTGACGATCCTGATAACATAAAATAATCTTTAGAGAATTATAGTTTAATTTCACTTTGTGTCCAATATTTTGCAAAAATTAAATTTTAAAATCACAATTTTGACGTATAGTTTCCTATATTTCCCACTTTATTTTGCATAAGTAATCACCTCATGAAATTTGTCAGTCAAATTCTACCCCACTCTTTTTGTATGTATAGAAACACAGTGTTCACAAAAATCACCAAAAAAACTCCATCAAGTGATTCCTCACATAAATAAAGATGAAAATTATATCCATGAAATATGTAGTAGGTATATGCAAAGAGAGAGATAAGAGATACTCTCTTGTAATATTACCTGTCCGTTAATGACTAAATTGAGGTAAACTGTCAGTCAACAATTATTATAAATTCTACAGAAGCACTTAAATGTAAGACATGTGTTCAATTTTCATTGTACTACTTTATGCGTTCCTGTTAGCAGATTGCCTTCCAACATAAACAAAAGCTTCCACATCACACCAAAAAGTCAATACCCTGGATGGGAACATACTGCAGTCCCACACTTTTTTTGATCAGTCACCAAGTAGAGCTTGTTCCTGTTAAATGTATCAAAACTGTTAAAAGCTAATTTAGAGTAAGTAATCTATGACTTTAAATATCTTTGACATATACATAGCAATCTAATAAATATGCTTATTAATGAACAGAAGTTGGCAATTTGCTGAGTCATGAATCTGTAAGAGATGTAGTCCTTTTTTTTTTTATCGACAATAATAATACACTTCTTTTAAGCAAGCAGTTATTGTGAAATCTGCAAAATTTAGGAGCCTTGTTACATGTATTTATTTGTGGCATGATAAAATTTTAGAAAAGTAACTATCAGTTATAAAACTAGTCATGCACTCCTGGTAGCAACCCTTCCCAGTGCAATAAACTCAAAATTCTATTCCTACCCTTACCTCATAATGCTAATACTTTTCTCATATTGCATTACAAAAGTGCAATGGAGTACACCAATATTGTTCCCTCACAAAATAAATGTTACGTATAGCAATTAGTAACTTTTAATACTTTCTTTATACCTGCAAAGATTTATTTATAATTTCCAACATAGAGATTAATTAAAGGTAATAAATAATGCAACATACAGTCATGTGCATGTGACGTAGGTTAAGCAAAGAGCATGCATGAACAGTGAAGTCATTAGAGATGGAGAAAGTTGCTCAAAGAAGCAGGAATGTGAAGGAATTGCCCATGATCTATAGCGAGAAAAAAAATTCCAGTATTCGCCTGGAGTGACTTCAGGAAACCAATGAAAATCAGAATCAGGATGGCCAAACTGTGATTCGAGACCAGGTCCTCCCAAATGAGAATACGAAGAATTACCAATGTAGCATCTCGCTTGGTGTGAGTGTGTGGAGTGCTCAGCATAGATGAATTTTATTCTTGCTGAAACAACATGCTACATAACATTTAATAAATTAATAAAGATTGTAAAGAAGCACAGTAAAGGTTACTCTATCCAAAATCAATGGCATACTTGTTAAGATACTGTTACAATTGGCTAGTATCAAAATGAGTTGAAAGAATCAAGTACTCCTTTGTATAGTAACAAGTGCATAATAAGCAAATGTAATGAGGTTATATAGCCAAATTTCAAACCAAATACATAGAATATTTGACAGCCTTTCATTTTTGCAAAACAAATTAATGATGAAGGTTTTATGTGGCATGGTGTTATGAAAATATTATATGCAATAAAGCGTGTATGTAAAACGTATAGATTTTTATTTACATTTCCATAAAGTTACAATAAATATAATTTTTTGAGCAAATTATGGCAGGTGCAAAATACCATGCAATTACTTTAAAAACTATGTGAAATAATATGAACTGTTTTTTTCAGGAAACACTAATATGTAGATGCCACTGTACCTTTTTGAAATTCACAATAGTCTTAAAATGTAAGAGATGGGTATAAAGTGTCATATTTTATTTATTTATTTTTTTTAATGGCCCATGCATGTTAGCACAAGGAATTGAACAAATTATACAATAAATCTATTACATTAAATATGAATGGCATCTTAGCGGTTATGCTTGGAAAATATTTTGTGGCCTATTATAACAATAATTTCTAAAGACACCCACAAACACACACACAAACACCCACAAACCCACAAACAGTCACATTGTTCCAGCTCAAAGAATATATTGAGATAAGACAAGTTACTGAACATAAATTAATTAGAATGGAAAGAGTTGTTAACATCTGGGACTTGAGAGCCTATGAGGGTGAAGCAATGCCAGTATGGAGCAGCGCCAGAATGTAAGGATGGGAGAAACGGGAGATCCCCAAGAAACCCCACTGACCAGTGGCAGTGTCCAGCACATTTCCCATATACGAAAACATGGGAGCAACCTCACCAAGAATTGAACCAGGTTTGCCTTGGTGGGAGGTGATCGTTCCAGCTGCTGCACCCCCGCGGCCCTAACATAATTGACATGTGACGCTATCTCGGTCAAGGCAGTTGTACTCAATGTCAGAAGCGGTGACTTTGTTAGTGCTGGCCACAAGCACTTACTACGTGTGGTTCAGTCTGGCTTTACTTGTGTACAGGAGCCCATCCTGTGTATAATGTGGGCTCTGTCGGTTGGCGGCTGGGAACAAAGTCTGTTGACGGTTCGACGGTTCGGCAATGGGCCGAGCCACTGGCTTACGTACTTCGGCAACTGGCCTGCTGGTTGTGGCAGCTGGTTTACTGGTATTGTTACGACTACTGGCAGATGTTCTCGGTGAGCTGGGATGGCGAGTATAGAGAACCATGGGCACGCATGACATCTTCTCTCCACATCGAAAGGCTGCAACTGCTGAATGAGGTGTTCAAGGAACCTTCCACGGAGGCTGAAACAGAGAAGAGGAGAGAGTCGAGGAAGGGGGGGGTTAAGCCCCAGGGGGGGGGGGGGGTTAAGCCCCACCAACTTGCGGGCAGCTTGAACTTGTTCCCAGGGTGACTTGGCAAAGCACCTTTCTGGGCTGGGTGCAGCTCCAAGTAGACTGGTAGGCAGTAGATGTCTTCCTCTCCCTAACATCCTTCCCACCCTTTTGGTGAAAGGCATTAGGTGCTCGAACCATATCCCGGGAAATAGGAGCAGGCAACATGTGTTCCCTATCTAAGCGTGTTCTGCCATCTAGGCACACTAGAACAATGCCGAGTATGACCTTATTCCTCAACCGGTAACGCAAATGGTGCGGTGGTTGAAGAGCCGGTTTCCTCAGAGGCATCCAATAGCTTCAACAAGTGAACTGCTTGAGCAAACAGGTCTTACCCAAATTCAACCAAACACTCCCTTCGGCAACACAAGCAGTGCAGTAGATGGGTGCAAGCTGGTCTAGTGACTTATCCTCTCAAGTAGAGGTATGAGTATTACAATTTTCCCTGTCTACGCTGTCATGTGTCCTGAAGGGACTTAGGGTGCCCACGTCCTTGAGGGTGTGTGGGGTAACTGTTGTCAGGGGCAAGCAGCTAAGGGTGGCAGATGGACTTCTGTAATGCTTCGCTGGGGGAGTGTTTCTTAAGTTCTGCCGTAGGTGGCGGTGAGCTGAAGATCTCTAGGCAGTGATACGTCAAGGAGCTCCGGCAAACGAGCGTGGTGGAACTAGCTGCCTAGGCTGATGTGGCTCTCAGAAGAACCGATGAACAACTGGCGATTCCAGTCTGTGCACGGCAATATATTTTGCTCGGCTGAGGGCTTGCCTCCCCTGGTGGTGGGAGGTGCTATGCGCACACATCTTGGACAGAGCTAAGGGCAGCCACTGACAGGTGACGTCATCCTCTTGGCGCACCCTGGTACTTGCTCGGGGTGTAGTGAAGAGTCAATCACTGACAATCTATTGTTGGCATCTTCTTGAGGGGAGACTGGGCTTGGTATGCTTACTGGCAGCTGATGAAACTTATAATTCTCACACGTTTTAAATTATCCCTGGTCCAGGAAAAATCCTGTAGGTGCTCTGGTAGAAATTATATGCTTCCAAACCACGTCCATTGTTGCTTGCAGGTGAAGAGAAGTCGTTTATCTCATTAGCCCGGTAAGCATCACACATCATAATAAAGGAATAATCATACAAAATGCAATTTGTTAATGATTTTAATGCATTCAGTAGTTACTTCAGCAACCTAATTTTAGTTTAAATTGTTGTAACTGTAACAAAAATATGGCTTGGTTCACTAGTGACTACTGAAAATAATTCTTGTTTGCCAAGTTGATTGGGACTCTACAAGAGTTTACTGATATATAATATTTAAGTTTAATATTTATGATATTTTCAAGCATGATGGACAAAAGAGGTTTTCAACAAGTGTACATAATGCAAATAATAAATTTTGCCAGTATTCCAAGTTAGGTTCAGTTAGATAAGAAGTTCCCGAGATGTTATATATTTTATGTTCGGCATAGCCATTATCCGTGTACCAAATTTAGTTTCAATAGGTCTAATGGGTCGACAGTTATGACATACTAACATAAAATGTTACTAAAACTGCTATTTGAAAATGTGTGTAATTTTCTTAAATTGTGTACTCTATCATGTTAGGTGACCTATCAAGAATTTATTTGTCAAAGTTAGCAAGAGTCTGTTAGGCATCCCCAGATATGATGCAGTTTATTGTTTCAGGCAATTAATGATAGCTTTAGGATTAGTAGTGTACCAATGTTGGTTTAAATAGTTGGTTTGGCGAATGTGGCACACATGTCATAAATATTTATAAAAATCCCATTTTGAAGGTTTCTGGTACAAATAAATCAAATAATTTTAAGTTGTCTATAACATCACTACTTGGCAAATTTTACTATTACCGTTTAAGTAATTCTACAAATATTATACAAAAGCATTATTTTTCTAGTTGACATCCCAAAATGGGGATTCAAATTAAGGAATTCCACCCTGACATTTTGAACACTGAACTTTCAATATTTGGTTAAAATCGGCTGAACAGTTTGTGAGACATATCATAACATTAATAATTAATAGCTGCCATAAAAAACAAATTATCCAGTGCAGAATCTCAACTACAAAAGTAAGCTATCCTTACTGAGTTTTATCAGTGGGCTGAGTTGAGTATAATTCAGTAAACAGTTTCAAATGTTTCAGGTAAGCACGCACATGCACACATGCACCACTCACACACACACTCTAAGTCAACAAACAACCACACAGGCTGGAAGGTTATCACATAAGCCTATCTTTTGCTGACCTCCAATTACCTACACACTGACTTACAGCACGAGAAATTCTGTGTGAATCTTGGGTACGGCATCTGCGTCTTTATGTTTGCCTTGAATTTGGATTGAATTACTACAAATATTCAACACTTCCAGAATTGGATCTTACATTGTTTGATGCTAAAATCACATTCTGACTGTATGTTCCTCAAGACCATTTGTACCAGAGTAATAATATTAAAAAGCCTATCTTTCCTTGGGAAGGTAGGCTATAAATCGAGCAGAACAAATACAGTTTCTCCAACTCATATAGTTTTGCAACAAATTCATGGATACAGGTATTTGTGTCTAGTATACAAAAATCATGTTTAGTCTGCGGACTCCATTCAAAAGTGGCCTAAATATACTTTTTACCTACTTTCCGAAGAAAAGACGGCATCACTTCCCTGTCTGTGGATCTGGCTGTGTGATGTGTTTGTCCCCTTCAATTTTTCAATGTGAGTACCAGATCCCCCCCCCCCCCGGTATGCGTGTGTGTGTGTGTTATATGTATTATATATATATCTATCTATCTTCTATCTATCTATCTATCTATCTATCTATCTATCTCTCTATCTATCTCTCTCTATCTATCTATCTCTCTATTCTATCTATCTCTCTATCTCTATCTATCTCTCTATCTCTATCTATCTCTATCTATCTCTATCTATCTCTATCTATCTCTATCTATCTCTATCTATCTCTATCTATCTCTATCTATCTCTATCTATCTCTATCTATCTCTATCTATCTCTATCTATCCTATCTATCTATCTATCTCTATCTATCTCTCTATCTCTATCTATCTCTCTCTATCTCTATCTATCTCTCTTCTCTATCTATCTCTCTCTCTCTATCTATCTCTCCTCTCTATCTATCTCTCTCTCTATCTATCTCTCTCTCTCTATCTTCTCTCTCTATCTCTCTCTCTCTCTATCTCTCCTCCTCTTCTCATCCCTCCCTCTCCTCCTCTCTCCCTCTCCCTCCCTCTCTCCCTCCTCTCCCTCCCTCTCCCTCCCCTCTCCTCTCCTCTCCTCTCCCTCCTCTCTCTCTCTCTCTCCTCTCTCTCTCCTCTCTCTCTCTCTCTCTCTCTCTCTCCTCTCCTCTCTCCTCCTCTCTCTCTCTCTCTCTCTCTCTCTCTCTCTCTCTCTCTCTCTCTCTCTCTCTTCTCTCTCTCTCTCTCCTCTCTCTCTCTCTCTCCTCCTCTTCTCTCTCTCTCTCTCCTCCTCTCTCCTCCCTCTCTCTCTCTCTCTCTCTCTCTCTCTCTCTCTCTCTCTCTCTCTCTCTCTCTCTCCTCTCTCTCTCTCCTCTCTCTCTCTCTGCATGTGTGCGTGTGTCCCCTTCTATTTTTCAATGTGTAAACCTAATTGCACCTAACTTGGTACATATATGGTAATTAGTAAGGACACCTGTAAGGACAAGTAGTAAGGACAAAATGGTGGCCATTTTAATATTTAGGCTGATATGTCGTATCTTGGTAACCATTCAACCGATTTAAACCAAATTTTGTATACTGGTAGAGCATCCTATAAGCAGTAAATTTGGAAATGGATACTGTTGTTAGTTCACCATTATGAAACACAGCACCAAATTAAAAAATTATAAAAATTTAACATTATATCTCAAAAACTATTACAGCAATTCTCACTCAATTTGGTAAGTAAGTAATACTATGACAGGTCAGGTAAACAAAAGTAATTGAACTTTAAAAGGTACATATTTTCAAAATGTCGATCATAAATAATATTTTAGGTTTATTTGGTAGGTATATCTTCTATACCAACCAATTGTGACCAAGTTTTATACGCTGAAATAATCTATTATAAGCATCATACATTGCTACCTTCATCAGCCATTTTGTAAGAAAGCGCCACATGAATAAATAAAGTTTTTATGTCACATCTCGGTAAACCATGAACCGATTCCTACCAAATCTGGCAAACAAGTAGTACCGCGGCAGATTATGTTAAATGATATGTTTCACATATGGCAGACACTTATTTTCAATGGCAGCCATATAGAAATTTAAGCTTAGAATATTAGATTGTCGAAACCATGTAATCAGTTCCAACTAAATTTTTTATGCTGGCAATAGATATTACAACTATCAAATGTGTCTACTTGGAGCATCTTTTGGTCCGCAATCTTGTGAGATATGCCACATAAAAAAATATAAATTTTTCGTAATATCTTGGGAAACAATTGACAGATTCCTACCAAATTGCACTGCAGCAGGTGGTACAAACTGCTGTGTTTTAAGTAGGTCAGGCACTTATTTTCAAAATGATTGCTATATAAATATTCTAGCTCACTTATCTACCAAAACTAATTCCAAATTAACTTTGTATGCTGGCAGTATCAATTACCACCATTAAATTTGTCTATAGGCCTACAGAGACTCATTTTGCTGCCACTTTGTAAGTTAGCACCATAATAAAAATTAAGTTCTTATGTCATATCTTGTGAAACAATCAACACATTATTACCAAATTTGGCGGAGGAGTTGTATTGTGGTAGGCCATATACCGTATTTTGGAGTATATAGGCAGCACCAGAAGTTTTTGATGAAAAATTTGGGATAATTAATACGTCAAGTATAGGCCGCACTGAATTTTTGTATCCCTGTAAATATTGTTAAGATACGAATCCATACAAAATTAACAAATTCCGACTTAATTTCTCCCCTACAAAACATTTGTGACAGAAAATTTGTATTAAGGTGCACACACACAATGAGGAATCCCTCAAGGCCGTGACTGTACAGTTTCGGCCTCAGGGAAATCCGGAGTGTGTGTGGTAACGACCTTGAGGCCACTGGTGAACTGCGCAGTCCGCAAGATTCAAATCGAAAAAACCTTTCCGTCGGCTTGCGCACTCCAGAACTGTACAGGCCACAACTGGCGTGTGTGGGCAAACAACGCGTTTTCCATCAGTTCGCCTTCAGCTTTTGACGAAGGCACATCAGTGAATCGTGAGTTTCTAGAAGATTGGAAACAAATATATGAGAGTGAGCCATGTCTGTGGCAAGTGAAGTGTAAAGAATACCATGATAGGGTGCAAAAAGATGCGGGCTACGCTCGGCTGTTGGTAATATTGAAAGAGGTGGATACGAATGCCACGAAAGATGCTGTAATAAAAAAGATAAATAATCTGAGGAGTGCGTATCAAAAAGAAATTTAAAATGTGAAGGCTTCGACCAAGTCTAGAGCAGCAGACGATGAAATCTGTCTGCAAACAACTTAGTCGAGTCAAAACCTTGTTCATACAATCATGACAGAATAAACTAGTTAGAGTGTTATCGAAGCTATAATGGCTCAAAAAATTTTCGCGATTTTCAATCATCTCTAAAGATGGCAGATGCAAAACAAGATGGTGGAAGCAAACAATACGGCTGACAATGATCAAGGTCATCTATGATGGAACCAAGATTGTGACTCGTCGACTGGTCCACTGTCAGATACCACTGTGCTTTTTCACGTGAGTTTTATCCGACTTTGTCGCAATAAAGCAGCCAGAGCGCTAAAATATCATCATCCGACATTGACATCGCTGACCGTGGACTGAACTGTTCCTTGAGGAATGTTAAAGCGTGTGTGGGGACAGAACGTTTCAGGCCAAACCTTGAGGCCGGGCCTGCGCAGTTCCGGCCTCAAGGTTTGGCCTGCAAGTGTGCGGGTACCTTTATGTTGCAATGTTTACAAATATACATTGCGCAATTACTATTACGCAGACGGTAACGTGACTTGAGAAAGTAAAACCATGGCAACATGTTACACAAAATGGCATAGTATCAATGTGTACTTGTAGTGCAATGGTGCGCATGTGCGAACTACGTAAAATATTTTTATCTTGCACTGCAGAGAAACGCGCACTATTTATATCAGTACCTTCTTGTAATATTAGGTGGTTATATTTATATTTCTAATGTGTTACACAACTTTTTGTCCACGTTTATAATTTTTTTTAAATTCTGTCTACATACGGTTTTGTTGGATTAATAGAATTTAAATTTTATATATATATATATATATATATATATATATATAGACACATGCACGCGCACACACACACACAATTTTTTTACGCAATCATGGCTAGTATTAGGTTTTTTCAGTTTGCAGTGTTCCTAAAGATTTTCTTATGTTTCTACGGATATTACAAAATGTTCTTGTGATTTACCAGTATTTTCTGCAATTTTCAAATCCTTTCAGTGATTGACCAAGATTTTCTGTGATTGATGATGATTTTCTGTGATTTAAAGGAATTTGGAAAGATTTTCAGTAATTTCGCAAGATTTTCAATGATTTTGTGAGGTTTTCAATGGTTTTGGGATTTTCAGGAATTTTAAGCAATTTTCCCAGATTTTCTGTGGTTTTTAGTCATTCTTAGTGATTTAAACCCCATTGTGTACACTGATTTTCTTAGGTTGTTGCCCCCTCGATATATGACCAACTGTTAAGATAAATAGTAACTTACATCTTTATTGTGATTATGGCTGGTGTAAGAGCTTTCGGAGAGTAGTAGTCTTACAAGGATCAACAATTTTTATATTTTTATACACTTTTTTGGAATGATTGCCTCTTAGTGACACCTGCCATTATTATATAGTGTCCCTAAGTGGGATGCACATTATTTGGCAGTGACAATAATTTTAAGTGACTTAAATCAGTCCTCGGTATATCGACTTGTTTACATTTAATCAAATAAGTGATGTGAACCATCACAAATTTGAAATACAGATCAAGCTTGCTTATTAGGGACACACAAGAAAAGAATATAAAACATGTATACCTTTTGAGCAGACCTAATACTGGTGCAGTTCTGCTTTTGTTGCTCTTGGAGTGAGTAGACCGCCTGTCGCCTTTCAGGTCTTGGTTGAATGGCAGGGTTTTCCTGAACAACTTCTTCCTCGTGCAGAGAGACAGATGGTGAGGCAGACGACGTAGGGGACAAAGGAGCAGTGTTGCTAGAGTGGGACTGACAAGGAATGTTGGGCAGCTGGAAGCACGGAGCAGAGGTGTGCTGGTACACAGACATGCTGGGGTGTTCTATCAGCAGGTTCTCCAGGGGTGAGGTCTCCATGTGCACTGGACCCTCCGACGTGAAGCAGGGTGGTGGGGTCACGAACCAGGACTCTTCCAGGGAAAGATAGGGCAAGGAGGAGGCAGACGATGACCTGGTTGGTGGTAGCTGTCGTTCGGTGGGGTGCAGAATGGCAGGTACGGCACTTATTGCTACTTCTAGCGAAGGTGCACAAGCGTATTCTTCATTTTCATCGCTACCACTGCATTCATCTACATCTGAGGGCAAACAACAGTGAATTTATTACAATATTTAACTTGCCATTCAATAGATTGGTGGTCAACCTTTACTTTTACATGCTACAGCTTCATGTGACATGAATCTACACTCTTAACTGTGGTAATTTATTCTGAGACAACTTTTTTTTTTGCTTTTCAGTTGAAGCTCACATCTCACATCATCACAATCACAACACATTCTTCTTAAGTACAACCATACCAGTCTCCTCTTTCTCTGCCCATGTTCATTATAATTATAACCAGGCTCCTATCTTACATTAGACATTTGCTACAGAGCTGTAGCTTACATACAATTTTGACTACAAACTTATTGATTGAATTAAAGGTTGGGTTTTCTTCTTTTAGCCAATTATAATGATCAGAACTGTTCAGCAATTATGAAGTAACATACAATGTGGCATAAAACTAGGAGGGCAGGATACATAGACTAAAAATGAGGTAGATCAATCTTGTTGGCTGGTTACAGCCAATCTCCATGCCCCAAAATTGACTGAACTAATTTTCCGCTAATACTGCTAGCAAAAACTGCACAGATTTGATTTGAGGTTAGTTAACACTGCTTAGTAAACAAGTGCTTTGAGATATTTTTATACTTCCTGTACCCAATTTGTAATTCAGTTTAATTTAATTCAAATTCATAAAAGTATTTTATTAATATAATAGTAATACTTGTGTATAAAAATTAAAATATAAACAAATACGTTCATCACTGTTGACCATGTGACTTTGACAGTTGTGTTCTTTTGGGGTAGGTCAATGTTCAGTACATGTGCAGAGGACGAATAAGTTGTCTACCTCATCTTTAAGTCTAGCAGGATATATATTGCCTTTCCCTAAATTTGATTGTCAAAATGAGAGTACATAGACATCTAAAATAATTTTGTTTTACTGAATATTTTGTATAGGACCTACAATCTTTAACCTCTTTGATTCTGAAGTATAGATTTTTCTCTATATTTTATGCAGTAAACCTTACAAAATTCCTAACACCAGTAATTTCTGCTCATAATGGGTACTGAATGTACAAAACATCAATAACACAACACTTTGGTCGAAATTAAGAATCCAGATATAATTTATTACCCGCAGCTTTACTCGCATGGTTATAGGGATAAATAATGAATTTTTTGTCAGTAGACAGACACCGCTCATGAACACAGAAACACAGAACTAATTTAGGGTGCTACTATAGACGTTGTATTTCCATTTGGCGCCAAGATGTTGATATTTTGGTCATTAGATACACGCGAACATGCAACATAAAGCTGGCCATGAGAGAACCTTGGTATTTCCAAGTGCACCCCAGCTAACTGTAATGTTTGCCCTTGCGCTTTGTTAATTGTAATAGCAAAACTGAGCTTGAGAGGGAACTGCAGCCTTTTGAATTGGACCGGGAGGTCTGTGGGGATTATAAGGATCCGAGGAATGATATAACTTTCGCCCTTTCCTGCTCCTGTCAGAATAGTGGCACCAATTATGTTCCACCCAAGTTGTGTGACACCAAGCCTCATCCCAGTACATAATCGCGGTGCATCTAAATTTCTCATAAGCATGACAGGAATGCTTAATTTTATTTGGAGCTTATGTGAGGGAACACCTGACAATTCAATAACTCTACAGGATATGTAGTGCTCTGTTCTGTATCCATGACTGTGTCTACTGACAAATACTCTGTAATTTCTCCTAGTACCTCTTTCAAATTGTTAGAATTTATTCTGTTAACGATGTCATTTTTTGGTGCAAGAATCGCTATTTGACATAGCCATTGGTCGTCATTTTTAATTTGTAGACCTAGTAAACGCTAGCAATCAGTTCTGTATCACTCTGCACCAAATTACAAAGATCCTCCGTTACTGAAACAGCCATCTGCATCAGTTTCCAATCGCCCATTTCAAATTTTTAATAGTTTTTCCACATAATGTCCCATATCAACGTCATTGTATATGTGCATTCTCATATTTGTTGGCAAGCTGAATTAATTGACATTTGCACATAAGCTTGACAACTTGAGACAGGCTTTGATTTCATCTGCGGGTGTGCCCCTCTGAATTGAAAGACTTGATTTACGTTTGGCAGTCATAATACACTAACAAACAAAACAACAAAACTATAGTCCATTTCACATATGTGGTCTCAAATTTGAGTTCTAGGAAAGTAGTACCAATGGCATCTGGTTGGCTATGTATCCTTCCGCCACAGCTGAACTGTCATTGAAGGAGACTTTTGCAAACAAACACCATGTGACTGCTAGTATTTGTAAACAAACAACATATAACTGCCTGTTTTGGTAAACAAACTTAATCTGCCTCCTCCCAAATGACTTTTAGAAGTTGTGAACGGCTGTTAAAACAGTTGCAGGTTGAAAACAATCCCATTTTTTTTTAGTTTATAAATATTTTATGTAAATGACTTAACAGCCCATGTAATAAGTCTATAAATTAATAATTTTTTACCTTGCAAGAAATTTGCAACCAGAATGCATGAAAATGAAATTGAATTTTGACTGTCAAATGAATGAGATATTTTACTGTTTTTTAATATATTCAAAATATATTAATGACAACTAATCTTGTCACACTTACCTAAGGAAAGTATTGTAAACATAAAAAATTTCACATGGTTTCCACGAACACCAAATACCAAGATCCTCCCCCCTGGAATGCACAAATACCACCCCACACCATCCCTTACCTTTTCAATGACAGTATACATTCTTACACACAGACTATGCCTACTATTGCATTAAAAGGACATAATTCAGCTTTGTGGTATGATATGACAACAAACTCTTACAGCCTGATACTTTTATGGTGGTTATAATTCTCAGGATATTAAAGTATGTAGATAGCCAAAATAATATTTAAGCAAATGTTACTTGATTTCAGTAATTATAATAACTCTCATTTAGTAACCCAAATGTTAGGCATTGCAGGTCTACATACAAAATACTTAACTTTTCTCAAATACCTACGTGTTCAGATTGTCATGCTGTGAATAAAAACTTATTTCTGACTAACTCAGTGTTGATATTTACACTTAAGTTCAGTCGCACAACCTCCCTCCTCAAAATTGTGAATACAGCCCCTAGGCTTGTTCTTGGGTACCTAATGAAAAACTGTATTTCAGTTCCGAAATGTTACAAAGCACTCTACAGAAGCAGACGTGACCTACAGCAACAATATATCAAACGAAAATGTTACTTACACACTAAAAAGATGCTCCACCTACCAAAGATTAAAGACATCATAAAGTTAATTTTCCTTAGCAATAAATTTTGGAATGTCACAGTTCCTGCTGATGCGTGAGACACTTCTTTATGATGTTGGAGCACCTTTGTTGGGTGCTAAAATTGAAAGAATTCTGTTTGATAAGCATGTCGCAATTTACTTGATATCGAAAATTTGTCTTGCAAGTTTGTATGGCCAGTAAGCTTTATATCTTGAAACCCTCCAGAACCAGAGTGTTAATCAATAATAACACAGAGAAATGTTCATAGTAGTGAAATGTGGGCCCAATTAGGGTATCGTATTTATTTTATTTTGAGGGGAAAAGGAAAAATTGAGCAGTTGGGGGGGGGGGGGCGCTTTAGTTTATCGTCTTCATGAGACTGGATTATTTTGATGTTCTTAAGATGCTGGAATCACATAGCCCCAACGCACACGACACGACGGCCAACAGCCAATCAAATACAAGATAGGTCGCCGTAAGACCGACCGATTTCGTCGTCCGACCAAGTTTGGATTAGAAATGATTTCTATTCTTCGCCGTGTCGTACGGCAAATGCACAGAATGTACGTTGCAAAATGAAATTGTATTCCAAGCTTTCTCTACAATGGTAAATACGCAGCTTAAACGAAAAAACAATTGAAAACTACTGTATCTAACTCTTAAAAATAATCATTTTACTTTTGTATGCATTAGCGATACCAATTTGTCATCATTATGTGTTACAATTTCCCTCTTGTTCACCAAATTTCAGGCTAACGTAGCCTATCAGAGCCTTCTAAATAGATAGGTTATATACTGAGAGTGTAGTGTCGGTCGTGCTGTAAATTCAAGTACTCACATTGAAATGTGTCGTGGTTGCGACACACACACACACGCTTTATCCGAAGTTAACCTTACGCTCGAATTTACGATGTAGACAAACACATATTATTCACTCACTACAAAAGTGTGGAAAGTGCGGCATTTTTCAGGCCACGTGCATTTCAATAATTATATTAACGGTTTACAAATGCATTTACAAAACACGCAAACGTACTGTTGTAGCCTCTTGAACATGTGTTTTTCTATCGCAATCCTTGCGAGTTTACGTCACTAAAATCAAGTTTGTTCGTCACTAGCATTAAATAATTTATTGAGTAAAATCAACACTGCGCACTTTTCCTAATACAAACAAACCTCAATTTATATACGAAAATTATATTCGTGTCACTTCATTGTGGACGGCGGTTAGGAAAATAGCGGAACAATCAGTTTAAACGTCGTGCCCATTAATATTACATTTAACTCAACAAAACGCACTACAACGGTACCTACAACAAACTGTGTTTGGAAAAAAAAAAAAAAAAATTAACTACCGATTAAATATTCAGACAACATCCATAAGATATTCGTATAATAAACACGATGTGGAAAAAAAAACGCACGCACAACTGCCTTCATTAAAATGGAAACATAAACATGGCTGGAAACGTTTACTGATCGTATGTCGACATTCACTGTCATAAATGCCTAACGTGTTTTTTAAGTCCCGTTACTAATAGCCCATAAAATTTAATATTGCTTTAGAAACATAATTTAAACCATAAATGATGTAAGTATGATTAATATTTTAAATTACGACTTTTAGTTACAATTACTATTTTCTTCCAAAACTGTCATCATAATAGCCAACCTAACAATACGGATCCGCAGCAGTTAATCAGATAATACATTACTGTAGGAGCGAGAACATTTACTGTTCATATACTGGGTAGGTTGGTCACCTTGTCTGTCAAAATCGAGACCGCTTATATGGACTGGACTATAAGTCGAAAAAGTAAACAAAATAAATTCAAATCAATAAATCCAATCCAAAGATACATGTAGAGCCTTACTTACAAGGGGTGGCTATGTCCTATACCGTGCAGTGTTAACAAGTAAAACCAGTTTATTACGAGGAGATAGATGGTTGTTTTCCAGTTAAATATAGGTCACGTGATCGACATTACACCAACACATAGTATCTGTCTATTTAGCACGTGTAATTTAATGAGTTTTAAAATTGAAATAATTTAATATATAACCGTTTTAGACCTCAACGACAATATACACAAAGCGTGAGTGTGTTTGTCTCAGGTAACTAGATATAAACTTCGCCGTTAAATATATAAAGTTATGAATTACTTACATTTAAATGGGAGTGTTGCATACGGTGTTTTGGTTGATTTGCTTCCCATTCCCTGTATATTTGCCTTGGAAATATTCCAGGAAATAATTTTCTGGCGACTATTGGAGCTTTTAAAAGTTATGATAAAACTTTAACCTGAAATCGAATACAGTACGTTATTGAAGTCGTCTGCGAGTGCGGTACAAGTGAAGCAGCTATGCGGGAGAGAGACGACTAATGTTTACATTGGAATTGAACTGCCTCGCGAGTGCTATATGAACTCACTAGTTGTTCTGAATTTTCTCTAAATTTGTGTTATTCTTGCATTTGTGAAATGTGAATCTGGCATGTAAACACAACTTAAAACTATTATCCATTTATGTTATATTCGGCAACCAACGAAAACTAATATAAATAATGAAAATGCGTACAAGCCGGGCCATGCGAGTCCAGTGTTTATAGTATATTGTATATACCGTGGATGCATTCGCGAAAGATGTCACACAATTATTGTGTGAATAGGGATATGTTATCAGCGTAAGTTTGTAAATTAACAATTGCAGTGTGATTAATTTTTGCAAGTGCGGTTGCGATTACTAACGTGCCGCGAATTAAGGTCCAACTTTGTAAGTTGCGGACTCGTTACAGGCACTTTTATAGAACTGCCGATACATATTTTTCTAAATGCCGATTTGCTATTTCAGTGTAGGAATTAATGGAATTCATTTGTTAGTAATGGCAAATCTCGTAAACCAATACAAGGCTACACCTTATAAAAACTCCACTCTAACAATTTTTTTCTCCCCAAGTCAGCAGAGTTGCAGTGACAAACAAGAAATCAGCTGTTTACCAATACAAGAATATCGGTCTACAACCAAATCAGTTCTCATAATAGCTACTGAATGTAGCCTTCATGATTTGCAATTTCCATGGTTTCACGAACTCACTCCATGCAATTTCTGGGGTGACTCAATAAAGACAATTTCACCAATTCCTTCCTTGTATTCATGGTTAACCATTCTCTAATGAACCTGCTGTCGACAAGATGCTAAGTTAAATAAATAAAGTTTACTTGTGTGTTTAGATGGTTATGTATTAAACGGTAGGATAAATTTCACTCAAATCTGTAAAATGTAACAGTAAATAAAATAAAGTGGATTAGTAAAGGTCTGACATTCTCACGACAGAGGTTAAAAAATAATGTGTAAAATTCTAAGAACCCAGGGGAAAAACAAAAATTATACTGTAAGCAATACGAAAAATTATCTAACAAGTTACTCAGCGTATCAAAGCAGAAATACAATGGGGAAAAAAATGAGCCTCCTCAAATAAAACAAAAGCAATGTGGAACATTATTAATAATTAATTGAAACCTTGACAAGGACATGTTAAACTTTCCTTGAAAGTTGAATAAGATATCATAGTGTCTGTACTTACATGTCTTTCCCAGGGCATTTTCCTAACAGACTCAAATATGCAAAAGTAGTACCAATACATAAAAATTTGATGGATTACTATAGGCCTATTGCTCTTCTTACACCCTTTTCAAAAATTTTAGAGAAATTGATAGCAAATAAACTGACCAAATTCTCAATAATTCAAGGTTATTTCATTGCATCAGTATGGCTTTGTAGAGGGTAGATCCACAAAACAAGCTATTTACAGTTGTACTGAAAAAAATATTAACTTCTTTTGATATAAAGACAATTCTCAACAGGTATATTCGCAGATCTTTCAAAAGCTTTTGATTGTGTCAACCACAAGATTGTTTTGCAAAAACTTGACAGGTGTAACCAATAATAATTTTTAATCATATCTTGAAGACAGAAAACAGATCACCTCCATAAGATATTATGACAAAAATCACATTACAAATGTTACGTCCAATACCAGAACTACTTGAGTAGAATTGCCACAAGAATCAATACTGGGACTAATTGTATTCTTCATATTTATTAATGATTTTCCAGAGCAAATAACCAACGGCTCACATCATGTTTGCGGATGCCACAAACATTATGGCAACTAGTTCAAATAACTCTGTTCTTGAAAAAAATATACAACAAACATTGACTAAGATGTCCAGTTAGTTCCAGTATAATAAATTAATATTAAATGTAAACAAATATGTGCTCATGAATTACATGCAAAGAAATAAACATACAATGTACGATGGAAGATGCACAATAGAAAAGGACAGGTTGCAGACAGTAAATAGTAGGTTAGGAATTGTAGACAGTAATTTAAAATGGAATGAGCATGTTGATAGTGTCTGTACAAAATTCTCACTCTTCCATGAATGTATAATACAATACATACATGCACTCGCAATTAGGCTACCGCCCGGTGGCGAGCTCTCTCACCTCTGCTTCACCCAACAAATTCCTTTTCCACTCCCTTCCTGAACTTACCAACTCCTCTCACAGATACCAATTCCTCCCTCAATACATTCTACTCCCTCACAGACCTCACAAGCATGGACTGCCTACCCCGTTCAGTTCTTCTGCACACCTTTTGAAGCTTCTCACTGTTGTTTTCTCTTCTTCTAAACACCCCCTTACTTAGCTTGCAGTGTAGCCCTCCCCATCCTCCCGCTTCATTCACCACGCTGTACATCCTGACTAGCCGTTCCACTTTCCTCCTGTCCTTCAATAAGCTCCACCCCATTTCTTTCATCATCACTGATGGCCTATAGTTCCCTTCTTCCTCATCATCCTGCCCCTGCCTTCGCCACCTACCCTTCACCCACCTTGCTGCCCTTCTCTGCACCTTTTCCAGTTCTCGCACCTTCACCTCCACATACAGGTTCCATACTGCTGCAGCATATTCTAACATTGGCCGTACCATTGTGCCATACGCCTTCTCCTTCACTTCAAGGCTGACTCCCTTCAGCACCTTCCCACATACCAGAGCCCTTCTTCCCTTTGCAACCACCCTCTCTACCTTTTTTTTCCATCTGAGGTCTCCCAGCAATACAGTCCCTAGATACTTATATTCTGCTGCTTCTTCTATCTCTTGTCCCTCCCATCTGTACATGTCCCTGCTTATCAGCTTCTTCCTTGTGAACCTCACTACCTTAGATTTTCTTACATTTATCATTTTATTTTTCTGGTCCATAACCATATCTTATCAATGTCCGCCTTCAAATTTCTGCCCCCCTCTCCCACCTCAGCATATATAACACAATCATCTGCAAACAATCTGATTTTTCCTCTAATCCCCAAACCCATGTCATTTACCATTATGGTAAATAACAAAGGACCCAGCACGCTTCCCTGTGGTACCCCTGACGTAACCTCCCCTTCCTCCGATATTGCCTCCCCCTCTTTCACCCTCTGCCTTTGCCCCCTGAGAAAGTCCCCTATCCATTCCACTACCCTCCTGTCTGGTATCAGCGCCTCCACTTTCCTCATCAACGTTCCATGGGGCACCTTATTGAATGCCTTCTCAAAATCTATGAAGCAGGCATCCACCTGCTTCCCCTCATCAACTACCTGCACCAGATCCTCTAATAACCCAGCCAGCTGAGTCTCACATGAGTAACCCCTCCTGAAACCATGCTGGGACTCCTCCAACCACTTCCTATTGTTCATTACCCTCACCACATACTGCACCACCAGCCTCTCCATTACTTTTCCTGTACTTGATGTGAGACTCACCCGTCTGTAGCTGCCAGGCCTCCCCCTATCCTCTCCCTGCTTGTGTATAGGTACCACCATAGCATCCTTCCAATCTTGTGGTAACTTACCCTCTCCTAAGGACTTTTTAAACAGCACTTCTAAATATTTCGCCAACTCCTTGCCACCAAACTTTAGTACTGCATTTCCTATCCCATCTGGTCCCCCTGCCTTACTGCTCCCCAAACCCCTAATTACCTTTTCTATCCCCCACTCCCTCATCTTAAACTCACTATACACCCCCCGAACCCTGTTTGTCCCCCTATTCCAACCCTCCTTTCCCTCAAACACTGACAAGTACTGTCCTTGCAGCATCTCCAATTTTTCTTGGTCATTTGTCGCATGCCTACCATCCCTTCCTGTTAGCAGAGGGATCCCTTCATCTCCTCCCCTTAACATACCTAAACAATTTCCCCCATTCCTTGCCTTTTCCTTCTTCCACAATGTTCCCCAGAAATACATTCTTTGCCTGTTTGATCTTCCTTTCAAGTGCCCTACCCATTTGTTTCATCATTTCTTTAGATCTTATCATCCCTTCATTTCTCCACTTGGCATGTAATTGTCTGCACTTCTTCTTCATTTTCAAAATCTCCTGTCCATAATATGGGGGATCTCCCCCAGTCCGTAACATTTTCATTGGCACAAATTTCTCCAACATAACCTCCATTAATCTTCTAAACTCCCTCCACAACCCCTCTACACCCTCCTCCATAGACCATTTTTTAAACCTGTCTCTCAGGAAGATTTCTGCCCCATTCTTGTCTCCTCTCCCATACTGCCACACCAACCTTTCTGCCATTTGCACTTCTCTCATTTTGCCAATCCCAATTTCTACAACCGGAATATGATGGTCGCTTATACCACTATTGCACCAACTACAGCATTCCTAGGTCTGACCAACACCACATCCAGCACTGACCCAACACCCTCCTCATTCCATCTCGTAGGTGTTTCTACTATCTGGACTAATCCTTTGTTGACTAACTGTGCTGCTATTCTCTGCATTATGCTACCCATTCCTTCTGCACCCTCTACCCAATTCACCCCTGGCATATTCAAATCCCCTGCTACAACAACCCACTGCCTGCCCTTTAGTCTATCGACCCTCTCCTTGATCATCTCAATTGCCTGCCATCCCTGTCCTGGTGGTCTATACACTGCCAGCAAAGTAATACTCCTATTACTACTACCACTCAATTTAATTTCCATTACCTCGACATCCTCACTAACCCATTCTACCGCCCCTTTTAGCGCTTTCCTTACACACACTATTATTCCTCCTCCTCTCCCATCCCCGTCTCTTCTGAAGATGGTGAACTCATCCTGCCTACACTCTATGTCCAATACTTCCTCAGTCAACCAAGTCTCCACAACTACCACTATATCCGCCCCATATCCTTCAATCTTTCCCCAGAAGTCCTCCAGCTTGTTGTACACACCCCTACAGTTCACCACCATTATCGTTATACTAGTACTCTGCTTTACCATCCTACATTGCTTACCTCCTATCTCCACCCCTGCGGCCTTATCAATGCTATCCTCTCCATTTCTCTCCCCTTCTGTTTCCTTGCATCTAACTGAGTGCTATTTCAACAACTTCTGCTCTGCCCTGACCCTCTCCATGCAGCCAGCTACTTCTCTACCTAGCAGGTCACCTAGAATCCTCTTTCCCTGTTCGGTCAGGTGAACCTGGTCCCTCCCTACACTTTCCCAGCCTACCCATTTCCTATAAATTTCTATAATGCAGAACAAGATAGATATAAGGAGACTTCATGTAATACCTTGTTTCCATCTAATGTAGACTTTACGTATTTATACTTTAATATCTATCTGTACATGAATTGTAACAACATGTACTGCTACCAAATGTAGTCTTAACATGTTTGTAGAGCTGCTAGAATTAATAAGTGTGTAAATTATATTATTTATATGTTATATATTTTTATGTTAATGTAATTGTGGGCAAATATCCATATTGCGTAACAGAAATTTAAAAAAAAAAATAATTGAAAAGTCCTTTCCAAAGGATATTAGATGTATATGGAATGCGAAAATAAAGTGTGCTTCGAATATTCTAGCCGCCAAACCCCCATGGCCTCCATCATCTTAAGACGAGAGGTGTTGAGAGAGGTTTGGTGGTTTGTAAAAACCAAGGCATTGAGAGCCAATGAGGGTGAAATATGGCAGATATGGAGCAGCATTGAAATGCACAGGTGGGGAAAACGGGAAAACCTTGAGAAAGCATGCCAGCCAGCAGCATCAATCAGCACAATTCCTACATGTGAAAATCTGTGAGTAATCTCACAGGGTAACCAACATGGATCACATTGGTGGAAGGGAAGCGTCCTAACACTATGCCCACCACAGCATGGGAATGGAGGAGAGGAACCTCATTTCTTCAGCGATAATGCTTTTTCTTAAAGGAGTGTTTGTTTGTCAAGTTTCTGCAGCTGGTTCCGGGATATTTACACTGAATAGGTTTTAATGTATTCAGAGGAGAATATCACACTGGAAATAATAATTGCTCAAGTTGGTAGGTAAATACAAAGAAATTTTGTCACAAGTGTGTCTATGGACCACTTTGGCAGTGGTTAGTACATGTGCGCTTGTTATCAATATCATTGCGGAGCATGCGTCTTCACCCATTGTAGTTCAACAATGTATCCTAATCTAATTAAACTACCCAAAGTAACCTAAAATGCTGGCGAATAAGTTTTCATACATTTCAACCTAACCATAAGGTGGTTTCTTTATTATCCCTAAAAGTGTATTTATAGAAATAATATCCTATTGTAGTTTTCTCAACCAATGTGAAATTTTTTAACATGTTGGGCTGAATTAAAATTGTGGCTACTAAATGACTTAAGCCCTTGGTACTAAATTGCACTTTTGGAGAAAGATGTAACACAATTTTTGTAGATATAGGGAATAAAATTATCCAGAAATGTCTCCTGTCCCTCATCCCTTTTTTTCTTCCGAAAAATTTCTAAACTACTTGATTGTCCAGTGCAGACAATTCAGTAAAAATTTTTATTTCTGTGTTTTAGTTATGTACCAAGGGTAACTTAACCCTGTCCGGCATTGTAGATGCAAGAAACAAAATTGTACCCTACAATAAGGGATACATAAGTATAAAACTGTATCATAACAAAGAACTAATGAAATGTAAAGAGAGGGAATAACTAAAACGGGATTTGAATTAATTTACCAGAAACCATTTACTATATTGACATTTAACATGCATAAAGGAGATGTAGTCATATTGGAAACAAACCTCTCAAGTCATTGTCAGTGTTAGGAATATAAATATAAATGCCAGCAAATAATTATTTATTCGTGGCTCAGGAACATGTGAACTTTGCCTTTCAGAAATTCAGCTAGGCTGCTGGTCGCTGTTTTGTTGCAATCATTACTGATTCGCAACCTGCAATTACAATACATTACACGACAACGGTAGCACGCTTGTTATACTTTAATTAATCATTTATTAAAAAAATAGTTTTCCACAAATCCTGATTTATGAGCACTATATCCAAAACACGTGCTTATTGTCGCACATGACATGGCCCAATCCTGCTCCGCGGTACACACTCTCACGATCGGTAGTTTTATGATGAAAATATTTCATTGCACAACTAACACAAGCCAATAATAAACAAGTAAAACTTCACACGTGAATTGTAATATATATTTATTTATTCATCACCTTCTTTGTTCCACATGAAATACTTTGAATGTAACCTTTCTCTCAACGTCATGCTAATTTAAACAAAATGTTTTTGGTTACTGGCAAGATGGCGGCTATAGTCCATAGTAAAACCACCTATCTCCAGCGGCTTCACCTATGTCACAACATGCCAGCTCCGGTGTACCCCTAACTCCCTGCTTACTTAGTTGTCTACCTTCTAGCTTAGGTCGTTGTACTGTTATATCTGTGTACTTTATATTTTCCCGAAGGAATGAGATATTTTCAATGGATAAAAAGTTGCCTATGTCACTTTCCGACCCGTCAACTATGGCAGGATTTACAACATCCCGTTGCGTCCGTCCGTCATCCGTTCGTCCATCATACGTTCGACCGTCTCCCAGCCGAGCGATTTACAACCCAGGAGGTGTCTGTGTCCTATACCGCGCAGTGTTAGAAAGTGAAGCCAGTTTATAGCGTGGAGTTAGACGGTTGTTTTCCGGCAAAAAAGGTCCGGTATCAACAGTAGCCAAAAACATTGTCTCGGTCTATCTTTCATGTGTATTTTGACGAGTATTAAATTCGACATATATTAACATACAACATGGATCACATTGGTGGAAGGCAAGCGTCCTAACACTATGCCCACCACAGCATGGGAATGGAGATATAATTGTCTCAGATAATTAGATATAAATTTCGCAGTTAAATATGTGCATTTATGAATTATTTACGTTTAAATGGAAGTGTATGCGGTGCTTTGGTTGATTTGCTTCCCATTCCCTATACATTTGCCTTGAAAATATTCCAGGAAATAATTTTCTGACGACTATAGGAGCTTTTAAAAGTTATGATAAAACTTAACCGTACTAACATCGAATATAACACCCTATTGAAGTCGTCTGCGAATGTGTTACAAGTGAAGCAGCCATGCGGGAGAGAGACGACTTTTGTTTACATTGACATGGAACAGCCTTGCGAGTGACATATGAACTCACTAGTTGTTCTGAATCTTCTCTAAATTTGTGTTATTCTTGCGTTTATGAAATGTGACTTTCGCATGTAAAGGCGCCTTAAAACTATAAACTATTTTTTTATTTATTCGGCAACCAACGAAAACTAATATTAATGTATGAAAATGCGTACGAGCCGGGACATGCCAGTAAAGTGTTTAGTGTATTCGTATATACCGTGGATACATTCGTGAAAGATATCGTACATTTATTGTGTGTTTAGGGAGTTTGTAAATTAACAACTGCAGTGTGTTTCATTTTTGCAAGTGCGGTTGCGATTACTAACGTGCCGTAAATTTAAGGTCTAACCAGCAAGTTGCTGACTCGTTAGAGGTACACACATTTTTATAAAACTGCAGATTCGAATTTCCTAAATGCCGATTGGCCATTTCAGTGTAGGAGTTTATGGAATTCATTTGTTAGTAATGGTAAATCATCTCGTAAATCAATACAAGGCTACACCTTATAAAAACTCCACCCCTTAAAATTTTTTTCTCCCCGAGTCAGCAGAGTTGCGGTGACAAAAAGAAATCAGCTGTTTATCAATACAAGAAAAAAGGCCTACAACCAAATCAGTCCTCATATTTTTAATAGCTACTGAATGTAGCCTTCATGATTTGCAATTTCCATGGTTTCTCGAACTCACTCCATGCAATTTCTGGGGTGACTCAATTAAGACAATTTCACCAATTCCTTCCTTGTATTCATGGTTAACCATTCTCTAATGAACCTGCTGTCGACAAGATGTTAAGTTAAATACATAAAGTTTACTTGTGTGTTTAGATGGTTATGTATTTAACGGTAGGATGTAATCATTACAGTAAATTACATGTTTATGCATTTTATCGTTTTCCAAAGGTAGTCAAAATAAAGAAAACTTAGATAAAGCCAATCTTTTCCTATAACTACACCATCTGCAAAATATAAAAACATCACGTGATTTTCTTTCAACTCTATTTCACCCCTCTTAAGGATTTTTTAAATTCTAATTTTGAGGGCAACTAATTGGACATAAACTTAATTTAATATTGATGATGAATCATGGATGTTTAGAAGAAAATGTTAAATTTTTAAAAGCCTACTTGTAAATGAAAAATGGAATGATAATTATGCATTAACTGAACCAAACATTGCCTGGAACAGTCTTATTTTAATCATGGCTTTCCACTCAAATCTGTGAAATGTAGCAGTAGCTCAAAAATAAAATGCATTAGTAAAGATCTGACAGTATCAGGGCAGAGGTTAAAAACAAATGCGTAAAATGCTAAGAACCCAGGGGGAAAAAAATTATACAGCAAACAATATGAAAAATTATATATCAAGTTACTCGGAGTATCAAAGCACAAATACAATGGGGGAAAAAATAGCCTAAAGCTTCTTATTGTGTAAGAAGCTCGGGGTAAACGAGGCAGGATTTCCAACAGCTCGTCGCGTCCGCCCGTCCGTCATCCGTCCGTCAATCACGTGACCAGCAGCCAATCAGAAGTTGCCATCAATTCTATCCGTCCGTCAAAACCTTGGCAAGCTTTAACTTTTGATGGGCGAACGGATGAAATTACAGCTTTCTAAACTTGCACGTTTAGTTAGGGACCAGTTACACCACTAGACGGCGGCCTGCTAGCGGTAAAGAGGATTGAATATTTGAATCTTTTATATTCCCTTCCGTCGAGATCTATACCGTCCATTCACGAGAAAACATTACAGTTCCGATTTCCGTTTATTGAAATAGTCAACGCAACCACAATTTAAATATCCCGAAACTCGATTCCCGCGAAACTTTTTCATCACATGTGGATAAGCTAAAATAAATATCAGGTTAGCCCAACACACTGTTTGTAAATATCTGCGATACATGTACAGCCTGTCTTTTTTGTACTAATTTCTCATTGGCCGCGTAATATGCATGAAATTCTATTTTCTAATGTTGTATTTACATTTTTTTGCGCACCTCAGCGAGTCTGACACGATGGGAAGTAAAAATAGAATCTCTACTTTTCTTGGGCTATCGGGGCTGCGATTTGGTCAGCTTATCTGTAATGATGTACTCGTAGCAGAGTTTGCAACTTTCAAGAAACTGACATCAAAATCTTGTTCGTAGCACTTTCGTTCTACCGCAACAGTATGCTGTTAAGAACTTTGTCCGTCATAGAAACAGTAAAATCAGTTTTATTTTATTTTTACAGAAATGAACGCCCTTTCACATTCTGCGTTGCTGTTGGGTGACAATGACGACTTTTTAAGACCCCCGGAACTACTTCACGGAATTTCAAATTGTTCTTGCCTCCGTGAGAAACACTAATATCACAGGCGCAATGTAAACAAAACTCAAAATTATTTCCGTTCCTAGAAAGGGTAACCCATGGAAACTGTTCTATGACTTCCTAAAAACGTTCGGGTTAACTTGTATGATTTCTTTTTCGTGTTTCCATTAGCCAATTCACGGCGATGTTAAACACATTTAAATTTTAAGTAAACTTTAATATAATCACACATCCACTAACTTAACACTCCGGCACTCGACGACACTTACACTTGCGGACTTGCTGCTTAAACGCGGGAATTCTTTCGTCACTTCGTTCAGATTCTGAAGTACGCCGTAATATCTCGGAGGACACTGGACACAGGAAAGGAAATGGGCTAAAAAAAAAAAAAAAAAATGACACCACTCGAACTTCACGAACGTCCTCAGATAAGGCTAAATTTGAAGTACCTATCATTTTTGCAACATTTTTATGGCAGACAGAAGCCATAATGGCCAATTGATGTAGCGACCTTCAGCCACAGTTCGAACCACTTGACCGGCTATAGAAATCGAACTTCCTATTAACACTATCCTCCCAGACTTTCACGGAAGATTCCATTCCAACCACTTCGCCGCCTGCACTACCGCGCACTGTCGATTAGTGATACATGTGGCAATTCGTACAAATAAATTAGACTGCAGTACAATTGGGCATAAAATCAAACATTGTACGGGAAAATCGTACAGGTTGGCAGCTATGAACTGCATGCAATTTAGGTTTTGATCGCACCAAAATGAAATTTATAAAAGTAGCAAAAATGTCACGAGGGATGCATAAAGGCTTTCCCCCATTAGGGAGGTGCATAAATGTGTTCCCCTCTCCTAAGTTGTAGATGAGCATACAGTCTAAAACACATTGTTATGAGACCAAAAGCTCCATTTCGAAACTGTACTGCTAAGAATTACAATCATATTCTAAACGATCTCTACTGCATCCATTTTAAATTATGAAAACTTGTACTCATAACATAAAGTCAAATCTCCCCAATAGTGAATCATACAGAACATTGTGACTTAGTTTGTGTTGGAAAGATGTGCTCACCATAACTACTGAGTGTGTTTTATTTTTATTGAGGTGCAGTATACATCTCCTTCAGCTTCATTTAACATACTTGATAGCAACCACTTAAGAACTTCCCAATTTGCCACTCTGTCCATGAAACTGGAGGATGCATGCAACTCCTGAATTGCTGCGATATTATCAGCGAGTGTTTGCTGGAGAGTAGGAAGGCTCCCGATGTACGGGAATATTGGTGCTACGCAGTGGCGTGTAGTGCATTTTTTTTTTACAGGGTAAGCAATTTCTACTAACGAACACAACATCCATATTTGCTTGCCCTCCACATGTATTTACCGTTTTATAACCTAACATTGGTTACAAAACCGGAAACGAAATGAATGTAATAATAGTTAAAATTAATATTATTTAGAGAGCATATTACAAATTATAAGAAAACTCCCGTTTTCCTGAACACTTTCATCCACTTTCCAAGAAAAATGAAGGATTGGAGGACGCAAACAGAACGAACTTACCCTGCTGAAGGAACGCGGTGGTGTGTTGTTGCTTGCGATTTCGATTAATTGCTAGTCGCTCCCGTTTGTGGAAATAAATACTAGATAGCAGCACTATGCGTGTGCAGTACGGGAGTTACGAAAACTTTTGTTTCTCAAATCAGAAACGGGAAACTCAGAATTAAATGTGTTTAAAGTTAAGGCGAAAACTGTAAAGAGTCAAACATTTCCAACATGTAATGGGGAAGCATTGATTACCTTGTGTCTATGGAATAAACGCCACTGGTGCTAAGCCAAAACCCAAATGACACTCTTGGGGAAAGCTAATTATGCATCCTTCAATATTTATAACAGTAATGTAGGTGTTTTGAGCCTGGAGTTAATCCAGATGCTACTGCCAATAATTGATCTGAGAACTGTAGAAATGGAAGACTAGCAACCAAGCCACCTTCGACATGATTTACAATGCTGTGCTTAAAACCTAAAGGGTTACATTATATAGGAACACTAATTATGATGATGCGATTTAAAAACGAAAAACATGGAAGAAATGGTGAGGTGGTGTACCTGTGGTCCTGTCTACCAACACCCAGTCATCATCAGCCTCGACTGCCGTGAGCCTAACTTGTGCAGTCACTGCTCCACTGACTTCCTGGCCAGGCTCCGCTGGGCTGGGCAGTCCTCCCCGTAGGTAGCTGGCCAACGTTGTGAACATGTTGGTCTGCAACAACACGATACTTCACGTCACGTCACGTCACGTCACTCACTTTCAGCTCATGCCACTAAAGGCTTGTCACGATAAAGTGAGCACTTTTGAAATGAACCCTAGAAAAAAGTCACTGCTCCTGCCCGCATATATTTTAACGGACGCACTGTGTGACATGCGCCCAGTGAAGTTGGTAAGGATGGAGGGAAGGTAGTTCCTTATATTACCGTCGAATAAAAAGTGATCGATAACCATTTGTGACAACTTCAGTTATTTATTTCGCTTTACGTTTTTTAAAATGCATCGAAGTGTAAAAATGAGCAGATTTGTAAAATATTTACTTTCCTAATAATTTCACAGTTTTACTTGACCGACGCATAAATATAGTAATGAGGACAATGACAATGTTAATTTTACATGAGGCTGAAGACTACATAGCGTGCATACAAGCAGATCTTAAACAGGGCTTCCAAAAGTGCTTATTTTACCGTGAACAGACTATACAAACAATTCATTCAAGTTTTCTGGTTATTGAAAACTAAGCAGTACTGAACATACGATGTGAAATTATGATACATATAGATAATGACTTAATTCAGCTGCATATAGTTGTAAGGAAATAAAAAAGAGTCCGCATATCTAGAAATCAGATTTACTGAGAGTAAACAGGTTGATTTGGGGGGGGGGGGGGGGAGGTGGGTGAATATTTCTACAAATAAAAATATGCTCGATAAGAGAAATTAAAACCAGTCTCATCCTTGAAAAAATTTTAATGTTGAAGATTCACAATTGTGCTACTTAATAACACGGTGTGTGTCTATATATATATAATATATATATATATATATATATATATATATATATATAAACCAAAAAGTTAAGTTGTTCCTGTTATCTTTTGTTAGGAGAAGGAGGGGGGGAGAGGGAGGAATTCAGGAGATATATTTTTTTAGTGTCTTAACTATATATATAATATATATATATATATATATATATATATATATATATATATGGATATATATATATATATATATATATATATATAATATGTGTGTGTGTGTGTGTGTGTGTGTGTGTATATATATATGTGTGTGTGTGTGTGTGTGTGTCTTTTTTTTATATTTTTTCTTTCAAAAAGTTTACAGTACACCGAACTGTACATTTTGTATTTTTAGTTGCAAAAGGTTTTATGCAAAAAAAATAAGACCAAGCATGTCAATGACCGGAATACCAAATATTATAGTGAGAAGAATGTGTTTATGTTTCTCTAATGAGACTTTATTGCTGTCATAACATGTTCAACATTCACAAATCTGTATGCATGAAAGTGGTACAAAACCTAAATATTTCCATCTGCAATAGTTTTAGATGCTGAAGCATTTTGATGGTTATGCACCTCACTTTTATAAATTGGCATCCCTTTGGTGCCTCAACCATGTGGTATCAAGTGATGTGCTTGTTGCATACCGGCTATATATGAGAAAGCTTGGTTTCAAAATTAAAGTATTACAGTAATTCCTCAATAACTGCATTGGGGTACGTTTTTGTGTTGATTTGACATGTTGATTAATAACCTGACAGTAAAATCAAATCAAGCTTCTGTTTCTACAAAAAATATCAAATAAGAATAGGTATCAATCACTTATTATTTCCATGAAATAATTTTATTACAATGACAGGTCTTTATTCATTTGCACATTATTCGATTGTTTGTTAAGGTGTATATTGCCCTTAGATCTACATTTAAACTATTTTTTATGAATGTGTATCAAAATTTGTTAGTCGTGATCATTCTGCATAATTGGAATGAAAACTTATTCCCCATATCTGTAACGATTTTGGTGTTCCTGTAGTCGTCTTACACATTTATTTAAATATTTGGGATATCTTCCTTTAGCCACAAAATACCATACATAGAGACTGCTAATCGAATAAAAAACACGCTTGAGGAGTATGAAGGCTGTGTGTATGTAAACACTCACGTCTACTGTTAATGAGTTTTGAGCATTAAGGTAATAATACTTTCATTCTGTGATTTGCTTGTTTTTCAATTATCATGACATCTAAGATTGTTAGAAACATTCAATTAGTACTGTAATTATTTTAATACAAGCATACATGCATTGTGTCCAATGGAGACTGGAAAAAGTAAAAGGGGGGAGGGAGAGTTAAGTGTTTTGAATTTTCATCTGGAGTCGTATCCTTCAGGGACAAATGCCAAGTATACTATAGGCTATCCACGGTAAAGTGAGCCATTTTTAAGGCCCTTCTAAATTTCTCTTTAGCTAATTTTTTTTATCTTACAGACACTTTTCAATATAAACATTGCCATGTGACTAATAAATACAGTGTATACTTACACCACACTCAAAAGTTAATGTCTGAGGTTGCAATAAAACATATTTATTAGTGGTCAATGCCTATTGGGAGGGCCTTAAAAAACGTTCACTTTACCGTGAATAGTCTATAGCAAGCAAAGCAAGGCGAACAAAGTGCGTGTTGTCAATTGACCAACACGCTCACCGTGTCGAGGTGTTCTGGTCGGCTGCAAGCAGTGGACGGCCGGGCCGGGTTTTTGTGTCAAGGCTTGTGCGCAGTACTGGCGGCTCGGTCGACTGCCGCGCCTCGCCACGCAGATAGGGATCTCTGCCCTTCCTTTTCCCTCCGCTGTTTACCTCTCTCTCACTCTCTCACTCTCTATCTCACTCTCTCTCTCTCTGCAGGTCACCCACACTCATTTCCAGCAACAACTACGGCTTAATTGCATCGACAGAAGGTCAAGCCGCTGTCCGCTGGCTAAGGAGTGGGCGACTCACATTTGTCTTTTATGTCACTACGCTTTGCTTCCAGTACGCTTAACGCCATGCTAATCAGCGCTGTCCCCAACTTTTTTTGACGTGAATATGTACTTAATTTTGCGACCATAGTGGGAGGCAATCCAGAAAATCCGATGATAACAAAATCGAGGGATACAGTTTGACATTGCAGCTCAAAATCTATTGGCTACATTCAAAATTAAATTACACCACTCGATTGCCAAAGGATCAAAGAATATGTTACGTTGAGTGAGGTCTGCGAAGCATCACGCGGGGTGACGTGGGTCGGGGGGGGGGGGGGGATTTTAATGTCCGTTTCGCCGCGTCTCATAACTTCCAAGTAGTATATATTTTGACTAGGACAACCTAAGACGCTCGTTTAGGTTTCAATCGACAGCTCTCGTCCCCATCAATCGATTGCGTGTATAAAAACATTTGTGTGGCGTGGAACCTGTATGAGTTTAATGTAAAAAATTAAGAAAACTTAACACAATTTCGACTTATACTCGTTAAAAAGCCATGTCGAAATACAGAAATCGTATACGGTTGGAAAGAGCATCTCAGAAGCAATCCAGTGATACCCATAAAACCCCATATGATCGAGTGAAACGGTGCCGGGAACATAAAAAACATCAACGCGCCCGAGCGCGTCAACGTAGACGTATTCACGGAAAACAAACGGCCGTGTCCCCAAAACAACCAAACCCAATCATTTTTTTTATTTTCGTCTTCTACGCATGCCCACAACATTCGCTCAGTAATTGCTGTCAGAAGTGTCAAACTCACGTGTTCAATGACGTGCCATTTGTTTACATTTGGTCCTGCCACAAATCCACAATTTTATTAATAAAAAATCTGCGTTACTCGATTATAACGTATTACCGTCAGGGACGCATCCACGATTTTGATTTGGAAGGGGCACACGCAGTAAAAAAATGAAAATATTGTCACTATACAAGCAGGTAAATACGTAGTAAAAATATTACTTATTCACAGACACGTGAAGAATTCGCGAGTTCAATGACCTGCTGGCTAGTCTGCACAGTCGTATGTACAAATATGCCGATATCAACTACACGTTGTCTACTATCACAGTGAAAGATAACGCAGCTAGCGAAATCGCTCTGCCAATATTCACTCTACAGTTAAAACACTGATAGAGACTGTTCACGATAAAGTGAGCACTTTAGAAATCAACCTCAGAAAAAAGTCACTGCTCCTATTGGCATATATTGTAACGAGCGCACAGAGTGACATGCGCCAGTAAAGTTGGTAACGATGGAGGGAAAGCATTTCAATATCTTAACGTCGAATAAAAAGTGTTAGGTAACCATTTGTGATAACTTAAATTATTTCTTTCGCTTTCTGTTTTTTCAATGCATCAAAGTGTAAAGATGATCATATTTGTAAATTATTTTCATTCCTTATAATTTCACCGTTTTACTTGACCGACGCATGAATAAAGTGATGAGGCTCGTGGCAATGTTAATTTTACATAAGGCGGAGGAATACACAACGTGCATACAAGTAAATCTTAAGCAGGGCTTTCAATAGTGCTCATTTTACCGTGAACAGCCTATGGATGTTTAATTTTTACTGCTAAAGCTGTCAAAACAACGCAGCTTCGACTAACTTAAGCCCTCTGTTTACATAAATAAGTGTTTTGTATTGTAAGTACACTTCTGACGAAGTTGTTACGCAACTACGTTATAATCAGGTTACACGCTGTATTATTATTATTTTTTTTAAGTACGAGTTTGTAGTAGAATAAAACGTAAACAAACGGAATGTAACTGTTTTGAACACGTGATTTTGTCAGTTCTTTGGTATTGAGCAAGTTCGCAGATGGAAGGTAGGTAGCTGGGATTAACGTCTCGTCGACAACGAGGTCATTAGAGATGGTGCAAGTTGCACAGGAAAACGGGATTGGTGAAGGATTGGGAAGGAATCGGCCATGACCTTTGTGTGTGACCAATCCCAGCATTCGCCTGAAGCGATTTCGGAAAACCATGGAAAACCGGAATCAGGATGGCCAGACCGGGAATCGAGTCCGGGTTCTCCCGACTGCGAGTCCAGTGAATTATCACTGCGCTATCTCGCTCGGTCCAGTGCGCAGAAGATGAGAATCATCTATAAAGGCGAGTCTGAAAAACACCGACAAAACCCCGCCTGCATATTCCTTATGAAAACACGTGCGTCATACTGTATGGTCGACAACGCTTCCTAAGAGCAGTACTTACTCTTGAAGGTGGTGCAGAAATGCATGTTCATTTTCAAATCTTCAAGAAGTACTTGGTAAAACTCTGTTAAGACGTTTCTGAAGAGACTGAAAAAATAATTATTATTAACCGGGAAAACTTCTTAAAAGAGTCCAATTATACATGCGCACATAGAAAATGTGCAAAATTATTCAACTTATTAAGCATGAAATATTCTTAAGTGGGAACTTCTTAACAGAGTTTCACTGTATTTGAAATGGAAAAATGACATCCAGAATAATGTGTAGTTGAAAGAATTTCTGCAACTACTGCAAAACCAGTTAGTACCACACAATTATGTTATAGAGAAGAGTTACAACCCTGCTGTCGCATAAATGTCTGTGACGCTGGAGTTTTGTTGGTTTTACAATGAAGGATTACGAATGATCACGTCAAAATTAACGAAAAAGCCCGTCATGTGTTATCACTCTAAACACCACCATTTGCGAGGAATTATGCATAAATGTCGAAACTACTGCATTATTGCACCTGGTAGACAAACATCACACACACAGCGTAGTATACCTCAAGGGGAAACTTGCCCCGTCAAACTGGAGTATTGGTTTTTATAACGCAGCGGTGTACACACATGACTGAACTACTAACTCGTATGTACATCACAATATTGATTTAGCCAAATTTTGGCAGGATTAACATTGTGACGTATTCGATAGGGGACAAATATGGGGACACGACAAGCCAAGAAATTGTGTCCACATCTTGTAGAGCCTGTTGAATGATGCGAGTCGTACGCAAACCAGCATTATGGAGCTGCACGATAGCGTTTGGTACGCTGCGCAAAAATGGCGGAAAATGGGGTCGCAGAACGACTACGAGACGTGACCGTAAGTCATAACTGATGGCACCCCATACCATACATAACACCTGGTGTTCTGGACGTATGGCGTTCACGAATCAGCGCAAGATCGTTGCAGTGCCCACTGCGACGCCAAACACTGCTGGAATCATCATCTGTATTAAATTGAAGCGGGACTCATCGAAGTACACAATGTATCGCTCTGGCACTATCGACGGCGTGCCGCACGATGCCGAGGGGTCAGAGGCAAACGGCGCGTAGGACGCCATGCCTGTAGGCCAGCCTCATTCAAACGGCGACGAATGGTGCTTGCTGAGACCGGCAGATGCAACGTAGGCCCCACAGATTGCAGGATCTCAATAGATGTGGTGCCACATATTGCTGTTGCACGTCGGTGGATACGACGATTTACTCTCTCTGTAGTGTGTCGGGGCCGCGGTGGCTGAGCGGTTAGCCTGCTCGTCTACCACCAAGGCGAACCGGGTTGAATCCCCGGCCGGGTCACTCCCGGATTTTCGCATGTGGGAATCGTGCCGGACGATACCGCTGGTCGGCGGGTTTCCTCGGGGTTCTCCCGTTTCCCCCGCCCTTTCATTCTGGCGCTGCTCCATACTGACCTCAATCACCCTCATCGACCTTCAAGACCTCGCCCAAATCTCTTCACCATTCACAGTAGTGTGTCTGGTAGGACCAATACAACTCTACGTGACGTACGACCTCTATGTATCCACGCTTGCACAATGATCAAGATGAACGACTACGACGAGCCAACCCATTTAGCTTCGTGCAGTCCGATCACACGACTCCATTCAAATGGATCTGGGTGGTGATACTATTCGCGGGCACGATACAGCATACTGATCACGCAGATTCCTGCCTTACCAGTCTTTATATGGCCACAAGCACCCCTACATCACGCCTTGCGGCGATGTTGCTGCGATGTCACTGAAACTATTTGCACTACGCAACTGGTACTGTATGTGGCCTTAACTTTATTGAAAACGGATGACACCTTATGAGTAGGGATAGGAAAAATTCACGAATTCATTTCGGAACAAGATATACGTCAAACACATTATGACGTGAAGTCACCTTGGCAATTGGATCACCGTTTACTAGACACACCCTGGATGTCTCTGGGCCAATAGCAGACTAGCAAGGAAACACCTTGCGAATCCCATAACTGCCAGGTGTTTGGGGCAACAGCCAATGAACTCTCATTTAAGGCTCCAGTATGCAGAGAACTGAGGAGTCCAGCCTACAGGTCATTGGGACTCGCGAAATTTTCTTATCCCTACTTATGTGTGTAATGATTTACGTGTTCAGCAGTATATATGCTGTTTACGGTAAAGTGAGCACTTTTTAAGGCCCTTCTAAATTTTTCATTTCATCCTATTTCCATCTCCCTGCTGCTTTTTAATTTAAACATTTCTCTATGACGAATAAACATAGTGTATGCATTTCACCACCTTCAAAATTTAATTTACTGTACTGGGGAATTTATTTGGCCCGTCCATTGGCGCATTCGCCATCTATGAACAGCTATCAACTTTTTTTAACTTGCGAATCACGTACAGGCGACGTCGCAGGTTACGTGAGCCAATCAAATATTCTGGCGACAGCAAGAGCGGTGGCATCAGCCAAGTTTGCATCACTGTAGTTTCCGTTTACCATTATGATAAGGCATTACGATATATTCCAGCGCTCGCTACCGACCCTGAAACCACGTAGTAGGTGTGGGAGGGGGAGAGTACCAAGGGGTTGGGGGTTGGGGGTTCAATATCCCCCTATCCTTTATTTCCCATTAGGTTGTCACAAGTAATATTTAAAATTATCAATCATTCTTTAACTGTGATTTTAAAAAAATGATATTGTTGGTCACTACGGCGAATTTTATTATAATGACTAATTAAGACACGTATCAGCAACGCTGATTCCAGTGTAACATCTCTCCTTTCAGTTAAGTTTATCAGCCCCCCCCCCCCCCATCCGTTTCGAGGGGGGAGAGAGGGCGAGAGAGGTTTTTTGCTAAGCCACAGCTTCACGCACATTTATCTCCTTACGACGACGGGTGTTCACAGCTGGCCGCGCGCGCGGAGAGAAACTTGTTGGAGCCGCCAGGGTGAGTTGGTCGACCCCAGTGCAGATGACGTCACGCCCAGGTTGCAGTCCAGTCACCCCAAGCCGTCGCTTGTGCGGCTTCCTCGACCGTGAACTATGGAATGCGCAAACGAGGGTCGCAGCGTGTGCTCTAACCAGAGGTCAATTCGGGGAAGCCTCGCAAGTGGGATTGTTATAGGCTATTCACGGTAAAATAAGCACTTTTGAAAACCCTTCTTAGTATCTACTTGTATGCACGTTGTGTATTCTTCCGCCCTATGTAAAATTAACATAGTCATGCGCCTCGTCACTTTATTCGTCCGTCGGTTAAGTTAAACTGTACAATGATTGGAAAAGTAATAAATATTTTATAATTCTGCTCATTTATAAATTTTTATGCATTGAAAAACAGAAAGCGAAAGAAATAATTTAAGTTAGCAAACGGTTACCTCAAACATTTATTCGACGATGAGATATGGAACTACTCATCTATTATTACCAGCTTTACTGTGCACATGTCACTCAGTGCACCCGTTAAAATATTTGCAGGTAGAAGTGGTGGCTTTTTTCCAAGGTTGATTTCAAAAGTGCTCACTTTATAGTGAACAGCCTTTACTCCCTGACTTCGAGTCGCGTCTCTGCCGCTATTACATGGCAAAACTGCCGATAAGAATTTTGGATTATGTGCCCGGAATTCGGATGGAGATACACAGAGAAGAGTTTTTTGTTTTTAAAATTACTTAAAACGCCAAAAAATGCAATTCCTTAGAAGTTGGGTCCTTAGGGGAGAGTTGCCTACGTCGTGCCGCTTTTTACATTTGCAATTTTATCTGTCTAAAATGAAAAAATACAAAATACAAGGTTTTACGAATTTATGTAAAAAAGTATGACTATTTATGGGTACATTTATGTGGGCTGCATTTCAAAATGTAGCATCGGGGAAGAAATAAATAACCTTCCGTAACAGGCTGCAACTAGTACGATATAAGAAAGTGGTTTCCTAAATCGTACCACCTATGTCCTAATTCGTACCACAACATTATAAATTAAACGAAATGAGAGAACAAACTGACAGTATGTAATAACACGCATGATTATTGTTATATATATATATACAGGCTACTAATACAGTTTGATTATTTTTCTACGGTAATTGCAAGAAATATTCAATTATTTACAGGCTACACAAACAAAATGTTTCAGAACACCCGCACAACTCCGATGAACCCAGGATGCGCACACTAAACAATGAACCATATCTTCCACAAATGTTTCTTCACATACAGAACAATGCCAGTCGTCACGTTGTAGGCCTACTTCTATGTCGATCGGAATATCACGCTGTGTTGAAGTGGGTGGCTGGTGTAAATTGTGATCTAGGCGTTGGTTTCTTCCTGCGGATGAAGATTGTTTCTTCGTTGTAGGCCTAGGTCCGTTAGTCTTTCTCTTTCTAATACTGGGCTGTGATAATTGTAGGTCATTTGACGTGTCCTTTGCGATTTTCATTTTTAACTCTTTTTTTTTTTACTTTTGCCTGTGCCAATTGCAACGCCTTCGCCAACTCCAAATCATTTTTGGATGAAGTGCTTGTCAAAACACGTGCCCGTTGGGCCTTTGCCAACCTACATATTTAGTTGGGTCTAGGAATTGGTGGAAAGTGATTCAATAGACACGCTGAGCTTACAAGAAGTGGTTGATGTTACATTAGGGCTAGTTGTCACTTAGTTTTTCAATCAACAGTACATTGTTAACATCTGAGTTAGGTGACTCATTAGTGGCATCTTTAGTGGGCCTTGATGATACGCACACATCCGCATCTTTATTGACTGGTGTAGGCTAATCTGTTTGGTTTAGGTACTCGGCTGGTGCAAAGTCACAGTCTTTCAACGCAGTGACATCAAGCGGTCCTATGCATAGAAATCCGTTGATAACGTTTTCGATTGTTGCCGCCTTCCCATATGCTTCTGCCCCTAATGTGGCAACATTATATTGTGTGACACACAGCCCAGGATTTGTCCGCAGTCATTTTTCAACTTCTTGCGTATAGCACGCTTTAAAGAGTTTGAACAATGTACTGTCCAACGGCTGAATCTGGTGGGTTGTCTGCCCATGTAACTGCACCATTATAACTAAATTTTCTCTTGCTATTTGTAGAGCCTCCAAATTATTGGAATGTGTTGTGTACACATCTAGAAGTAGAAGCACTTTGTTGTCAACATTCGGTTTTACAGTGGCGACGAAGTGTTTCATCCATTGTACAAAGAGTGTGCTATTTATGTAGCCGGATTCTGACACTTCAACTAAACCACCAGGTGAAGCCCCAACTTTCAATTCGTTAGCCATTCTCATTCTCTTAAAAAGTAACATTGGGGGAACGTATGACCCTGGCGCACTTGTGCAACACACCACTGTCGTGTTTACACCTCTTTCTTCACTAGAGACTGAACCCACCTGGCGTTTTCCTTTCTTAGCTAAAACCTTTTGGCATTTGTTTTGAACAGTACTAACGCCTGTTTCATTCACATTAAATAAGCGGGTTGCATCGATCTTGTTTTCATTAATGACTTTCTTTAATATGTCGAATAATTCGCCAACATGTTCCCTATTGGACCCTCTTGCTCGAGCCATGGTTTACGTAATGTCAGCTCTTTATGACGAGCTCGGAAAGTGTAAAATCATTTTTTAGACGCCATTTGAGTATCTCAATTAACGTTATGTGAAATGTGGTTGTACTCTATTATCTGATATGCCAGCTTGCTTGCATCGTTAATCGTGACTCCAAAAAGTAAGTAGTTCTCCCAATTTTAACAAATGTTCTACAAGTTGATTTTCTATTTCAAGTACCATCGTTAGCAATTACTTTTTACAGTCCAGATGGCGCTTAAGCGTTGGTTTTGGAATGCCGTACTGGCATTGAACCCCATGTCCCCATTTCTGTACGCTGCCAGAGCCCTTTCCATGTCTCATTCATTCCAGGCACCATATTTCCTTTTCGCTATTCTGTAACACACAATTAACGCATGTGTTACTTGTGTTTATTTAAAATTTATTTAATTTATGCAAATAAATTGAAAATATAGAACTTCAAATAATATAATACCCCAATTCGTACCGGTACGAATTAGGAACCCCACCCGTGGGACGATTTAGGCAACTGCGCACTTCACTCATTACATAATTTTTAACCTAAAACAGGTGCTTCGCTACAAAGCGATCAGCCGTTACGTTCAATATTACTTGCACCACAATGATAAAGGCTGTTCACGATGAAGTGAGCATTATTGAAATCAACCTTAGAATAAAGTCACTGATCCTGTCTTCATATATCTTAAGGGACGCACCGAATGACATGCGCCACGTAAAGTTGGTAATGGGGGATGGAAAATCTTAAAGTCGAATAAAAAGTGTTAGATAACCATTTGTGATGGCTTAAATTATTTATTTCGCTTCTTCTTTTTAATATGCACGGAAATGTAAAAAAAAATGACCAGTTTCGTATAGTAATTGCTTTTCTAATAATTCCACAGTTTTGCTTGACCGACGCACGAATAGTGATGATTCCCATGGCAATATTAATTTTACATAAGGCGGAGGAATACACAACACGCATACAAGAAGATCTTAAGCAGGGCTTTCAAAAGTGCCAATTTTTCCGTGAACAGCTTATAACTGCATGAAATACAATAACACATACCTTGAAGTGGTCTATTATTTTACATATGGAGTAGAAAATCTACATCAGCAAACGCTCAAACAATATAACTGTAATTAAAATCCAGCGCGTGCTTACACTGACTAGCTATTTTCACGGACTGATCAATACATCTAATAGTTCAAATATTCACCGTGAGAGCGCTCCACTAGTCCTGCTTTATAGAAAACCAGCGGTGGTACGATTTAGGTGGCGGTACATTTTCGGCGACTTTCCCCTACGTTTGTCGTGTCAACCCCAATGTTGTAACATTGTCACTGCAACGATATGTACTGCATTTCTGTCGAAAACAAAACAAAAAATGTTTTTTCAACTGCTCTACGGCAGTTAATATACCTGGAGACGGGTCAAGGTTTGGCAGGGGAAGTTTTTTTCTATGTACTGACTAACACTTTCGTCATTGTGCAAGTATATGCATGTGGATGGATGGCTGGTGAATACGCTCAAAAAAAAGTATTTACCGAGGGGGGGGGGGGTTCCATTTTTTATACGTTTATAAAGAATTAAACAATACCACTGCCAAACAAAATATTATAGCGTAGTCGTTTAAATTTTCGTGTCATCATTACTAAGTTGGAAACAGATTCCCACAAGAGCCTCCTTATTATTATTTTTTAATTTAATGACATTCATTTTTAAATAATAACATTCTCACTAAACAAAGTTTCAGTCGTAAAAATAACAAGCTTTTACATCACAACAGGATTCCCTACATTCCAAATTTGATGATAAACCGGAACAAAAGCATGTACGTAAATGATTATTTCACAGTAGCGAGACTTTTATGTGTTTGCAATGGTTAAAGTAATCTGCACAAAATCGATATAACTGATTCGTAATGATCTGACGGGTTTTGAATGTGTTTTGCTGCATCAGAGGCGTATTGGATTTAATGGGAGGGACGATAGGGTCCTGGCCAAAACCCGAAAACTGGGAAAGAAAACAATTCGGTTCAGAATCTTAACACGGATTGTAAAATCTCTGCAGCGCGGAATGCCGCAATGCACACATAAAGAGGTTTATCTCTACAGGCCTAAAATGAACGTCACACACGTGACGCATGCAGGGAGTGAATAGTTGGAAACATGAGAATTATACTCATGTCCTCTGAACTGAAGCCCTGCCAGCTATATAGAAGAAATATATGGTAAAAATGATTATTTAAATCAACATACAACTATTATTAAATTTTTCATCAAAGTAATTTTTCTAACTTCCTATTTAGTCATGAGACAAAACAAAGTTTTGTATACTCACGATTGTCCTGACTTTAGTAATTAATTCATTTGGACTATAGCGAAAATGTAATTTATTTTAATGTTATGTGAATTATTTTTTAAAAAAATTAACAAATCAACTGTATTTTGATTTTTATAATTTTTAATAACTTACTCCGAGTAAGCAGGTATTAGTAATTTTACTTGTAACTTCGTGTCACCTACCCCGAGGCTGAACGTTGCCTGATTTGATCCGAGATTAAAAGTTGCGTCGAATCCTGTGTTATTTCACGTAATTTCTCCATGCTAAGTTATTATTTCTGTAGGACTTCCTACAGGTCTTCGGATAATGTAAAATTAATAATGCCGACTCTGCAGCTTTATTTTTTTTACTTTGGAAATAAACTGCGAATGTTCTTACATGATGACATGATTATAATCGGGATATGAAGATGAAAACAGAACATTAGCATTAGAGAAATAACAAAAGAAAGTCACTCAAAATGAATAATAAAACATTTAAATAGTATTGCCCGTGCAAGCCTGAGTACAAGATGAAAATGATAAAACAAAATATTTTAAAATAGAAACTAAGTTAACGTCAAGAAATTAACTTCCGAGTATTTTTAATGACTAAATCTGGAGAACTAGCATTACTTTTTTTTTGCACAGTGGAAAGTCCATACTATAGCCGGGGGACGTCCTGGCATGTCAGTGTGCGGGAAGCGGAGTAAGCCAAACCAGAGTGGGACGACATGCGTGCGCAGGCCTGGCCGTGCTATCGGGCATTCCACAAACATCAGTTACGGCTGGCTCAGTTGTATGTAAGGCAGTGGAGGACGCAGGACGATTGCAGAGGTACGGAAAAGTTATCCCCAGTGTTACAATACTGCACTTGCGTACGATATTCATGAACGGCCATATATCATAAATATTATACAACTGAAATACCACGAAGTTTGTAACACTCGGTGCAGTGTCGCGTAAATTCATTTATGCGTCCATTTTAACGAAGTATAACTAAACAGTAACTTTAGGACAATGCATTTCATTTGAAACTATAGAAACGTTGTATAGCTTTATGTGCTCAAAGTCGTGATAATGGGTGTTTTTATTTATAATGGACCGTCCCGCGGTATAAAGAAAGCCTACATACAGATGTTATAAAATAATATATACTAAACAATGCCGCCGCTAGATATATTACACTATGCAGTGTAATGTCCACCGACTTTACAAATCCCACCCAATTTAACTGCGTGTAAGCATTCTTGCTGTGTAACGGTAGTTTATGTGAAATTGTGGTCTGCATACGCCTAGGTGTTCAAATTATAAAGCCCACGCAAATAATAGTAAATCATTGAGAGTTTATATAAAAAGGTTTTAATTACCATGTCGGTTTATGTATTATTTCTAGAATTCCGATTCATGTGCAAAAGTAAAGATGTTTTCCCAAGTAATGCTGGCTTCGGCAGCACGGTGTAACCGCTGCAAAAATATTTATGTAGCCTTTATAATAAAATAATTGTTTGTACTAACTTAACAGTCCGTAATGAATTTTCGTATATGATTTTTGCCAGTAAATGTTATTCCAAACGCAAAGTTTATTAAGAGAAAATAAGTTCTCGATTATGAAACAAAACATGTGCAAATATGAACTCGTATTTGAAAAGTATTAAAAACTAAAACATTGACGAGTTAAAATTATGTGGCTGCAAAATTACTAGACAAACAGTTTCGAAACAAACGCTATCGTTACGTAGATTTGTTTGTTGGGGTTGAAGTTACGTTCACACGTATTTGCTCAAGAAGGTGCAGGTTCAGTCTCGCGTTGTAGCCTATTTGTTTTAGATATAATATAAATAATAATAATCTTTGTATTACAGCTATGGTACAAATAAAGATATTTCCGATAGCATATTATATTTTTACATTCGCTATTTACCAATGTAATTTAAATACAATCGTAACTGTAATATTATATATATATAAATATATATATCTTGCAAGTCCACTTGGTAGGTTAATGTACTTATTACAAGTAAAAGCAAGTATTCAGTTGGGTACTAGCATCCGAGGATTTACTTGTAAAAGTACAAGACAAAATGCAAATATATTTTCATACTTACAGCACACACTTATTTAATTCCGTGACAACTGTGTTGTCGCAGTTTACGTATTGGAAGTGATGTTTCCCACGAACGGGCGACTCCTACGGACGAGCATAAATCACACCCTTGCTCTACCCGGGATTCGAAACCGGAACCACTCACGCTCAACACTTAACCGACTGCGCCACAGAGGGCAGCCAATATGTCAACCAGAACACTGTCAGAACTTATTTAAAGTGAACAACAAACTGCTAATTTCATTGGAGATAATTTTTAAGTTACAATCTACGTATTACATTCAGTGATTGTTCCACATTTTATGATTTTCTGCTTTGTAGGTTGGGATTAGCCTGCCTATATTTGCGCTAAATTAAATGCAGTTATTAGGGGAGAGTTTTGAAAGTTGATTTAAAACATGTATAGTTTAGCTTGAATTTCATAATCACGTTATTCGTTGGAATGTAAATATAAATAACAATTTGTTTGTATATTTTGTCAGTTCTATTTTGTGTTATTCTACAGCACTGATTATTCTAAACATTCGTGTATCATTTAATGTAACGTTATTATATTTAAATATATTTTATATTTATTATTCTTTATTGCACATTTATTCGCAGCCCCAAAACTAAAGGTTGTATTGCGATTGATTTCGACAAGAGAGTAATACCTGACACAATTCGCGAATTCTATACCATCAAAAAGATCGTACCAACAACTATGAATATGCTAGGACACTACATTCGGCATTGGCTAGATAGACGACGGTTCTGTACAAATTTATGTGTTATTATTTGCATGATTTTTGTATTTTTAAGTAACACCGCTGTGCTGTAACACGTGTTTACGTTGGCTTGACACTATGCTGTCTCAAACCCTCAATGTTGGTATATTGTGTGAACATATATTGTCTTCTGAGTAATCCAATCACCTCGAGATATTTCCTACGCCACGCCGTAAATCGTCACATCCAATATTTATATCCTCCCCCCCCCCCCACTACCCAGACCATTTTCACTGTGCAAGCGTTTGTAATACATTTATTTTGTCTTCATGTTATGCAAATGTGGAAACGAAACACCCCATCTACTGAAGCATCGAGCCACATAATATATTCCACCTCCGTCTTGTTGCTTTTATTTAACGTGATTTTAATTCTATACTGGTGAATATTTGAAAAGTACATTTGCACTCAATAACAGAAAATCAATTGACTTCTGTCGAACAGCGCACGCAGACGGTAACGAAATCATCCAGCACACACTGTCACAAGAGCACTACTAGCTGCTGTCGCCAGTCACACTTCTCCCGTGTCCGGTTTCACCGAATGTTTTTATGTCCGCGCGTGTACTGCCGGGCCGCTGTCTTGCCGCTCCGCTACAGACCAATCCGTGCCAAGTCGCAGTACTCCTTAGTACGAGGGAACTCGGATACCACGCCAAGACTTCTCCCGGCTACTATAGTATTTACTCCCTACATGCGTTTGGCAGGAAGGCAGGCTGCAAGTTCCTTTCAGAATTTCTTGTTTTATCTCCGACGCGAAGTGCGAACTCTTACTCGGTCGTTTTTCCCTTTGTGCACTTCTGCCCCAGGGTGTAGACCGACACAATTCGGCGGAAATAATCATGTAATGACAGCGGGCGAGTCATGCTGCTAAAGCACTACATGCGCCGTGCTGCTTGGCTGCGCGTTCTCGCCTGAACAATAGCAAGTGCACTGCTGCATGGCGATGTGGTGAAAGCCGACGTGCGTAAATAAGGAATATTATACAGGACGAGTCTCAGTTAGACTTACAAACTTCAGGAGGTGCGTCTGTACGAAAAAGTAAAAGGAAAACATATGGGACACTTTATACCTAAACCGAATATTAATGGATAAGTATGAACCGTTGGAAATCGAGATTTTAAACAGCATTTGTGCAAAATATCGTTAGCGAAGTAAAATGGAATAATAACTCTCAGAATATTGTTTTATGTTATCAGGATCTTCAACGTAAGAGCTAACCCTCAATAATACCTCCCTTCGTAATATAAAAAAATAGAGGTGGCCACCCTCGTATTGCATAATACTTTCTTACAGTCAGGAACTGTGAACATTTGGTACTTGTTTGATGAGAAGTACGTCCTAATTAACAAAAACTGCTCTCTTGTTACAACTGCCTAGGTCCCACTGTTTCCGTTACAAACGCATACATATCTTCACATGCTCGGTATTGCATCGCTGCAGTAGTAGTTTGTGTGCGTTTTTAACGAAAACGGTGGGACCTAGGCAGCCGTAACAAAAGGGCCATATTTGTTAATAAGGTCGTACTTCTCAATAAACAAGCATCAAATATTCATCATTCCTGACGTTCCGGAACCAACTTGTGGATACAGTCAGAATACAATTACGATCAATGATTTTAACGATGGTGTAGCCCAATGATGTTTACGCAAGGAAGTCCGTGTTGCAAAGCAGGCACTCAATAGGTCCGTCACAAGCAGGTAAATATTGCGTGCATTACGGATAAAGATAAATATCTTTATCCGTATCTTTTCTCGCCTCCAAAGCAAAAGCAGCGAGCAGCATTTCTGAAACGAAGAATAGAAAGAGCACATAACTGGTATGTGTGTGTGTGGTGTGTGTGTGTATGCGGGGCCATAATAAGGGGCAAAATACAGGATTCCGGCACCCCCCTCCCCATTCCAATTCCTCAAACAAATGGTTGGTTTATTAATTCAGAGTTTCCGTTTGTTTTTATACTTATTTGCATACCAAAGTCACCTTTTAAGGCAATAATTTACAGTATTCCTTAGCTAGGTTTTAAAATATTTAATGTTAGTATAATATTACATAAATGTTTAAAAATTAAAATGATGCTAAAGTTATTATAAATATAACACCCAATCAATCTAATTTAGCCGTCCTCAAATAAGTAGATAAAATTATAAAATACTATTTAGTGAAGAGATTTTGACGGCTCTTAACATCGAGGTCTTCAGAGCCGATGAGGGTGGTTGAGGTGAGTATGGAGCAGCGGCGGAATGAAAGGGCGGGGGAAACGGGAGATCCCGAGAAAACCCGCTGACCAACGACATCGTCCGGCACGATTCCCACATGCGAAACCCGGAGTGACCCGGCCGCGGATTGAACCCGGACCGCCTTGGTGGGAGGCGAGCAGGCTAAACGCTCAGACATCGTGATCCCTATAAAATACTATCATCAAAATAATTTTACTAGTGGAAATTGTGTTACGATTCCTTCCTCCAGTCAGTACCTTCTCATGGCGCCGCCTCTATCGACGCCAGAGGCATGTGCACATGCATACAACATGGGTTGTTTCACCCTCAGAATAAAAATGAAGAGTCGACTGCAAACACGGGGAATGCCATTAATATAATACAACGCAGAGAGTAGAGAACTAGGCAACAATGTACTGAGGGGCCGCGGTTGGCCTGCTCGCCTTCCACCAAGGCGAACCGAGTTCAATCCCCGACATGGTCACCAGAATTTCGCATGTGGTAATCGTGCCGGACGATGCCGCTGGTCGGCGGGTTTTCTCGGGGATATCTCGTTTCCTCCTCTCCCCCTTCATTCTGGCGTTGCTCTGTACTCACCTCAATTACTCTCATCGGCTTTCAAGACCTCGCTGTTGAGAGCCGCCCAACCCTCTTCACTCATCAATGTACTGCTACATATTAAAGGAGTAAAGGTTGTTCGCGATTAAGTGAGAACTTTAGAAATGAACCTTGGAAAAAAAGTAATTATCCATGCATGCATATATTTTAATGGGTGCACTGAGTGACATTAGCCCAGTAAAGTTGGTAACGATGGATGAGAAGTATTTCCACATCCTAACATCGAATAAAAAGTGTTAGGTAACCAATTATTTCTTTCGTTTTCTGTTTTATGAATAAAGTGATGAGGCACATGGGTAATATTAATTTTACATGAGGAATACACAACGTGCATACAAGTAGATAATGCGCAAAGCTTTCAAAAGTGCTCATTTTACCGTGAACAGCCTAAACTCGAGAATACATGTTGGAACGCCGTCCACCAATCAGCGCCTGGTAACCTACTAGCCAGCCAGCAGCCCAACCAATAAGGGAGCATTTCGCAGGCGTGGAGTAACCAATCATACACAAAGCCCGTTCCCAGGGTCTCGTGTATACGCTGTTCACGGTAAAATGAGCGCTTTTGAAAGGCCTGCTTAAGATCTATTTGTATGCACGTTGTGGGTTCTTCCGCCTTATCCGGAAAAATTATCATTGCCGTGGGCCTCATCGATTTCTTCACGCGTCGGTCAAGGGAAACTGTAAAATGAATAGAAATGCAACTATTTTAAAATACACTTCGGCACACAAAAAAAAAAAAAAAAAAACAGAAAGCTATAGAAATAATTAAAGTTATCACAACTGGTTGCCAATACTTTTTATTTGACGTTAAGATATGGAACTACTTTCCCCTCCATCGTTACCAACTTCACTCGACGCATGTCACTCAGAGCGCCCATTTAAATATATGCAGAGGAGGAGTGACATTTTTCTAAGGATGATTTCAAAAGTGCTCACTTTATCGTGAACAGCCTTTAGCCAATCAGAGAATGTGTACGCCAACATCAAAGTAACCTCTACGCCGTTTTGCCTCTGTGTTTTATCGACTCTGTAATCCTACAAAAACAATCATAAAATGTGAGTTACGTATCTACGACGTATGGAAGAGTTGGTATTACAACACAAAAATGGAGAATGTCACGGGCGTGCTTTACCTACAATAAAATAGGTTTAAAAAAAACATACGTAGACACTGGCACACCTACAGTACGTGACATTACAATGTGCTTTATGGGTTCGGTAGCAGTATTTGAGAGTGCCCTCGTGAAGTCATCTACTTATCATGTTCTTCATGTTTATCAAGCTTCGTTGCGAAACTGATCACGAATTTCGGCATAGCTGTACACGAAGACATGTACTAATATGACAAAACCTATCACTGTAATGTTCCTTTCCGATGCATCATACTCGTTACGGAAATTGCACTTGTGGTTCCTAAAAATGGGCCTACTTGCATATAAAAGTATTCTCAGTTACAAAAGTGAAAAATTCAACTGCCTGAGAAGAATTACCACAACAAAAACTGCTCTGATATATTTCTGACCTTTTCTAAAAGATTACAAAAACAGCGATACCGATATCGTTTTTTTTATTTTTTAGGCGCGTTACCGACTTTATTGGACAAAAGTACAAAGAATTACATCACCTCAAGTACATCTTACACCAAACTCCCTCAAGATAAGGGTTTAAAAGTGTGAACTATCGTTGTGTGTGACATGTGCTCAGCTGTATTAAAAATACTCCAGTAAGCATCACATACTGCTCGAGCGGTTCAAACAGGAATTGAGCCGAGTCTAGGGGCGCATAATTATGACAACACTGCGTTACCATGGCGTGTCTTGTGTTGCCCACTCGAAAACTTGCATGGCGCAATCAATGGGCGTTGTGGAACTGTGCGTCATAGTGCCCATATCGACCACTGCCTAGTGGATGCGCGCTCGACCGAAACAATCTCTCCTTTATCACTAGAGTGCACACCTCTGAACAACCGCACCACCTTTTTCAAGAAAAACACGTACCATACTCGGCCTGTTACACAGATCCTACAGGTCCACAAGTCTACAACTTGTTGGTTTGTAGACTTGTAGCAAGAAGTTACATAACACAAGCTGAGAAACGAATGAGTGAAGAGATTTACCTACGTAATGAATCGTTTTCTGTGAAATCGTTGTTTGCGCCTAACTCTTGTCTCGGTTAATAAATGTACTGGAAATACGAAGATTTGCCAGATAGAATAAAACACCATTATCTATGTCGTTATATTTTTACTTTTATAATATTAAGTGTATTAATGGAGGGGAAAAAACGTGAAAATGGTCAACACCGCATTTTTTAAGCTTGCCTATGAAGTTTATTTAAGCGGTAAGAGAAAAGTACAGTTATACGCAGATAGTTTGAGCTGTGTATTTTCATCGCGTGTAATAAAACCCCACAATTACAGATCTAATATACACAGTGAAGCGTTAGGATAGAAACACTGCACGCCTTGCGCGTAGGAGCGATGAGGTGCTAGGCATGCGTGTTAATGTCGCCCGTATCACTCCCTCGCGTCTTGACCTTGGAAGCGCAGCTACGTAGTCCTTTTAACAGCGGAGTCTTGGGAGCCGATGAGGGTGATTGAGGTGAGTATGGAGCAGCACCGGAATGAAAGGGCGGGGGAAACGGGAGATCCCCAAGAAAAAACCCGCCGGCACGATTCCCACAGGCGAAAATCCGGAGTGACCTGGCCGGGGATTTAACCCGGATCGCCCCGCTGAGAAACGAGACTTGTAAAAAGCAGTACTACTTCTACATTGTAGATGGATTCTACAAAACTGTACCAAATGTGGCATCATGATTTTGTAAATTACGATTATTTTTAGTTGGCGATTAAGTTTTGGTTATTATCCAAGTGCTACAGATAAACAGTTAGTAAAAGATTAACAGTGAGCCAACTACTAACAGCAAACCCTTATGAAAATACAAGATAAAAAATATATATTGTTTGGTGTTTTTTCTCATAGTATTACAAAAGAAACAAAGCCGCAAACTTGGCGTGAAATAAAATATTTAAATATTACATAGAGCTACCATGCATTATATTTCCTCTACAGATGCACTTGTAAACTATGTCTACTCTTTACTAGTCTAGTCTTTGACTTACAGAAAATAGATCACAATAGTTGTGGCTTTTTCTGTAAGGCAATGTACAGTACAAGTTTGAAAGTTTGTGTTACAAAAATGGTCTACGAGAGGTGGAATATCACTTGTATTTGTTACAAGTCTCACACTGGTAGCTAGCTACAAGTACGCTCGTGTTGCCAAGTTTACATTGTACTTACAACTTGTAGGATTTATTAGTTTGTGTTATAGACCTCAGCTCTGTGCGACGTTAGTATGTAAATGTGAAGTACAACATACAGCGTATGAGTTACATGTGGTAATCAATTAAGACAAGTGCACTGTGCCACCGTTCAATTAAGAGTGGGATGGACCCCCGTGGGAACCCCGCGTCCAAGGTCATGAAGCGAGGAAGCGATACGGGCGACACTAACACGCACGCCTAGTGCCTCATCGCTCCTACACGCAAGGTGTGTAGTGTTTCAGCCGTAACATGTACTGTGCAAATTACATTTGTAACAGAGGGGGTTTTATTACATGCGATGAAAGCCCACAGATTAGAATAGGCCCGTATATTTGAACTTTTCTGTTTCCGCTTGAGGAAACTCCATAAGCAAGCTTTGAAAATGCGATATGCGACCATTTTCAGGATTTTTTTCTCCAGAAATTCACTTCATATGATACGATTAAAAGAATAGAGGCATATATAATTGTTATATATATATATATATATATATATATATATATCTTTTCTGCCAAAAAGTCGTATTTGCAGAACATTTATTTACCGAGATACATGTATTCGTGCAAACAATATTATTTCACAAAAAACGTAACACTAACACGTTCGTTTGCGTCGCAAATTTAACAATATGTAAAATTATTGTTAAACGCGATCATTCTCGAAAACAGGGCTCGCTCAGTCACGGTTGTGAAATACCGGGTGATTTCAAGAACTGCAGAAGAAAATCTATTTTCGCGAGCTATATCACGACGCTAACATCATAATATAGCTAAATATAGGCGAAGTTAATTACTTGATCGATAAATCACAAAGGGACACAGTAATAATTTCTACTATCCGCCATTTTTAACATACTAATATAAAATATTTAATATTGCTGCCATAACTTTTTAAGACAGGAGAAGTAGCAACGATGCTCTACCGATTTAAGACTGTTCACGATAAAGTGAGCACTCTTGAAATCAACTTTTGAAAAATATCACTTCTTCTACCTTCATGTATTTTATCGGGTGCACTGAGTGGCATGCACCCAGTAAAGTTGGTAACGTTTGAGGTAAAGTAGTTCTATGTATACTCGTTGAAATAAAAGTGCAAGGTAAGCATTTGTGCAAACTGAAATTATTTATTTTGCGTTCTGATGTTTTAATGCGTCTAAGTGCAAGAATTAGTAAATATGTAAAATATTTACTTTTCAGATAATTTCACTGATCAGATCCCATGGCAATGTTAATCCTACATATAGCGAGAGAATATAGAGAGTGAATACCATTAGATCTTAAGTAGAGCTTTCAAAGGCACTCAGCTTACCGTTAACAGCATTTACCATTACATCTGATGTTTTTTAATTTTTTTATTCACAAATATGTCCCTATTAAACCTACGAGTACCTTATGAAAACTACTGTGCATAAGTGTAGAGGAAAGTAAGCTAATTAGTGATGTCTTTAACTACTTGTATTCGAAAGTGTAAATTCAAAATAAATAACTTAATACCATTTTCTTAAGTTTTGTGTTTACCTACCAGTGATGCGGCCTATCTTAAAAAGGGTCATCGAGAAATACATTTTTTCTTAAATATGAAAGTTCCTTGAAAGTTCGTACATACATATATATATAAAATATATATATAATATATATAATATATATATATATATATATATATATTTATTTATTTATTTATTTATTTATTTATTTATTTATTATTTACTAGTATAACCTATACGTTTATCGTAAACGTTTATCTCTTACTGGTAAACGTAAATCTTAAACAAAGTTGAGTTACTAATCTTTTCACTAATGCAAATTTCTTTGTTAACAGCGCAGGCACATCAGGTAGCAATAATACTAAAAATTATGTTTTATATCTTTAGTAACTATAACTCATAAGTCATGATAGAAAACCTCAGGGCTAAGAGATACAGTTATAGTCAGAGTCTAGTAAACTATGATTAGGTAACAGACTATATATTTCGTAGCGTTGGGCAGTGACCATGTAGAGCTGCTTAAAGACAACTGTGTCGGCCAAGATATTACGTGAAGCCGCCAGGCGTCAGCCAACAAGGCAGCGGTATGAGATCGCGTCAGCGCTAACGTCAGTAACCCTTGTCGCGGGACCTCCCTTGCAGATAATAGGACCGAGTTACGCAACACAAACCTTTTGGCGAGGCGCGGGACCCCAACAGAAGTTGTTACCCAGTGGCTAAGTTGGCCGCCTCTCGCTTCGCCAGTGCAAATATAGCCCAGGGAGTCTGCCAAAGGTCGCGCCAACTAGCCCAGCCAAGTTCATTCCCGGCCCACGCCTCCTCTGCCCCGCATTAGCTCTTCGACAAGCATGTGTTCGACTCCTGTGTATCAGCACCGCGACCCACTCATGGAGGAGGCCGCAGTGGTGCAATGGTTAGACTAGTCGCCTCCCACCAACCAGGTTCGATTCCCGACGGGGTCGATCCCGGATTTTTGCACGTGGGAATCGCGCTGGACGATGCCACTGGTCGGCGGGTTTCTCGGGGATCTCCCGTTTCACCCGCCCTCACATTCCAGCGCCGCTCCATACTCACCTCGCCCCGATTAAGAACACAGTATTGAAGTTACCTAATTCTGATTGGCCATTAAAGTAAGCGAAGGCCTTCTCAAAAAGATACGCCACCAATAAGCAAAATAAAACTGTTGGAATGACAGGAGTAGATGTTAAATGGGGATTCTAGCGCAGCACTTTTTTTCCAACAATTTACTCCAAATGTGCAAGAAAAAAGTAACATAACTATTTCCCATTAAATTTAACAAGGGTGCAAGAAAAAATTAAAGAACTCAAAATCTGGGATTCAATTAAAAAATGGTCAAAATCAAGCAAATTTGAGCTAAAATCAGACGAATTTCTCGTTTTTTAAGCAGCTTTTTCATGTTTCTAGAAGCGACAATTTTCAGTTCGAAAAAACACGCAATTTTCATCGAAAATCAAGCAATTTTAACACAAAATCATGCTATTTTATCCGTTTTTCAAAAACGTGTCGTGCCAGCGTAAAAAATCAAGCAATTGATCAGTTTTTCTAGAAACAATAATTTTGCAAGCGAGTAATCTAAATCAAGCGAATTTAAGAGAAAAACAAGCAAAATTAGTTAAAAATCAAAAATTAAAAGATACAAATTAATAGCATTTAAATATTTTAACGGAATTCAATATCGTGTACAGATTTTCCATTTTTTATTTCTTTTAAACCTTTATACTTTATACTAACTTTTTTCTCGTTTATTAATTTTAAGTCATTTGCATCTAATATATTTTTATATCGGTCTGGTAAAGTGATTTTACACTTGCCATCTAGAATGCAAGTAATCTTTTTACCAAACTTTGGTTCTTGAATTTGAAAATCTGTGGCTTCGTACCATTTATCAATATCTAGATCCTGTAGTTTTGTGGATTTAAACGAATTGTTTAACTTTCTGAGCAGTGATTCCATTTTTGTTTTATTTATATAGAAAAAAATATATAAAGACAAAAATGTTTGTAAAAATGTTGCATTGAAAGAGGTATATATTATAAATTAAATAAAGAGAAGATATGTGAATGTGGAAAATGTATTTATAGTGTATCTCTCGAAAAGCATAGAAATTCAAAATTACTCAATATGGTACTAGATGTTTTAAATGAAACCCCACACGAAAATTATCCAACAAAAACATGTAAAGTGTGTAATGAGACTAAATCATTAAAACTATTTTATCAGTATAAAAATATTAAGGACAAAAATATAACCAAATTTAAAACTTGTTACAATGAATATATAAAGAAATATATTAATCATAATAGAAGTTAAATAATCAATCAATATTGATTTCGATACTAACATTAACAAAAACTTTGTGTTATTTGATTAAAAAAATCAAGGTAACAAATAGCCCATAAAAAATAAAAAACAATTAAATTTTTTTCTATATAAATATAACTATAAAAAATGGAGGCTGTAAAACTAACAGCTGTGTTGAGTGGAGAGAGAGTGTGGGAGCTAAGACTTTTAGCTAAAGAACTTGAAATATAATACATAAAAAGGCGAAGGAAATATGATCTAATTAGATCTATTATAACATATATTTTACCAATTATTATAGACGATCAAAGAAGAATAATTGATGAGCAAAGAAGAAGAAACTGCGCAAATTTGCCATTTTCTTATGCCAATATAAATTAATTATATAATAAAGATAGCAATTAATTAGAAAAAAAAGATTTCCATTTTCTAATAATCTATTTGTACAGCCTAGCAATAAAAAAAGTGGGTGACATAATGGATATCAAATAATAATTTTACAAATTTACCTTTAGTTGGTGCTAATATCAATGAATTATACCCCAAATGTAGAAAAGAATTAAAAGAAATATTTCCATTCTATAATAATTTATTTGTTAACAACAGAAGCAGACAAACCAATAAAAATTACACAGTTAATAATGCTTTTAAAAGTAGGCTATCAACATATAACAATGGAAATTCTTTTAATTTAGTAGAGCCCAATCAATTTTTAACTTTAGTAAAAAATAAGATATTTGAGATAATGCTCAATAATCTTAGAACATTTAGGGGGCTAAAAACTAACATTAAAATATATATCAAGAGAATAATCAAGTAGAATGATTTACATTTCAGTTATTTAATCATAGAATATTAAATGAAGGAGAATTTATACAGATTTATAAAATTATAAAACAGGACTTACTTACACAAGTATCGGAATTTCAAAGAGGAGGTTCAGGATTGATGTTAGAGTAATTGGAATACAATTAACTATACATAAGTATACTCCATTAAATGGGGCATCATATATAGAATTTCCAGAAGAAATTAAGAATAATAAGAAATTATAAATGTAAAGAATAATGATCAAAAATGCTTTCTTTAGGAAATAAAATCGGCACTATTTCCAGAAGAAAAGGACCCTTAAAGAGTAACGAAATATAGAAGTGTGGGCCCTAATATTGACAAAGCATTAGATAAATATGAATATCCAATTAAGATTGATGATATGCCAAAAATAGAAAATCAAATTTACATCTCTATAAATCTCTTTAGATGACAAGTTCAATGTAAACCCATTAAAGCTTACAAAAATTGAAAAGGAAAAACATATTAATTTACTTTATTTCAAATATGACATAAATTCACATTACTGTTGGCTTAAAGATTTATCGAGGTTGCTTTCAATGCAAAAAAAAATCATAAATGTAAAAGTTATATATGCGACAAGTGTCTACAATTCTTTACATCTCAAGAGAGATTAAATAAACATACAGAAGATTGTTCTAAAAAGGAATCAGTAAGAATCACCTTACCATTTAAACATGAAAAAGTACAATTTAAAAGCATTAAACATACAACGAAAGTTTCTTTCACAATATATGCAGATTTTGAATCAATCCTAAAGAAAATTTCAGCCACTAAACCAAAGCAAAGAGAATTAAGTAAATTTAACCTTATCAAAAATATCCAATTTTAACCAAAGATGATATTGATAATGGTATTTATAAGGAGATACTTAAAGAAAGATATACTTTTACTAATGACCAAATAAATACCATTGATTTAAAGTTGAATGATGAGTCATACACAATGAAGTATCAGTTACATGAAGCATCTGGTTTTTGCTATTATATTATATCTAGTTATGGTGATTATAAGTATCCAATAGTATATCGAGGCCTAAATGCATATAAAGTTTTTATACGATCAATAAAAAGGGAAGTAGAAGAAATTGGGGAAATATATTCACAAAATGAACCAATGCATCTACTAACCAAAGAAGAAAAAATATTATATAGGAAATCAAACAAATGTAGTGTATGTGAATGTGAATATACGGAGGAAAATAAAAAAAAGTATGCCACCATGATTATATAACTGGAAAGTTCATTGATCCCGTATGTAATAATTGTAATCTACAACTAAAATTACCAAATTTTGTACCAATTTATTTCCATAATTTAGCTGGGCATGATGCTCATTTATTTATTAAATAGTTAGAATATGATGATAAAAATATAGATTTAATTGCGAATAACAAAGAAAAGTTCATTTCATTTGGTAAAAAAACAAAAACAGAAAATTTAAAGATGCAATTTATAGACACATTTAAATTTATGACTAGTAGTTTAGATAAATTATCATCTAATTTAACAAAAATCAAATGAAACGTATGCAAAAACATTTTCCAAAATATTATCAAGTAGATTTAGTAGTTAGAAAAGGGGTTTATCCATACGATTATATGGACAGTTGGAAGAAATTTAAAGAAACAGAACTTCCTCCAAAAAGTGAATTTTATAATAAATTAAGCGAATCTAATATAACTGACTATGAATATGATCACGCAAAACTTGTATGGACTCAATTTAATAGAAAAAAACATTGGTGAATAACATAACTTATATTTAAAAAGTGATGATGTGTTACTATTAACAGATATATTTGAAAATTTTTGAAATATGTGTATAAATGGATATGAATTAAACCCAGCATGGTATTTTACAGCACCAGGATTATCTTGGGATGCAATGTTAAAAATCACTAAACAACCACTAGATTTATTACATAATTATGATATGATTTCAATAGTAGAAAAGGGAATTAGAGGTGCAATATCGCAATTCTGTAAGTGACATGTTAAAACCAATAACAAATATTTAGAAGATTATAATCCAAATCAAGAGTCTAACTATTTAGCATGTCTCGATTCAAATAATCGTTATGGATGGGCAATGTCTCAATATTTATGATACGGTGGTTTTGACTGGGTTTATTATACATTAAATGATTTAGATTACTGGAGTAAAAGAAAATATTAGTTTTGGAGGATGATTCTGAGTATGGTTATATATTAGAAGTTGATTTAGAATATCCACAAGAACTACATAATTTACATAAAGATCTTCTATTTTGCCCAAAAAATAAAGTAGTTCCCAAAAACAAAACAATCTAAAATATTAAGAACTTTACACAACAAGAATATGTAATTCACAATTGCAACTTTAAAAAGTGCTTAAAGAATGGATTAAAACTTACTAAAATACATAGAGTATTAGCATTTTATCAGTCTTATTGGTTAAAAAATTATATAGATTTGAATACAGAGATGAGAACTAATGCTAAAAATAGCTTCGAAAAAGATTTTTACAAACTGATAAATAATTCTGTATTTGATAAAACAATGGAAAATTAAAAAAAAACAGAATAGATATAAAATTAATATCAGATGCAGAAAAAAGTGAATAATTAATAGCAAGACCAAATCTTAAGAAAAGTACTATATTTAATGAGAATTTTGCAGCTATTCATATGAACAAGATAAATGTAAAATTCAACAAGTCTATTTATGTTGACATGTCAATTTTAGAAATATCACAAGAATTAATATATGGTTTCCATTATGAAGTAATGAAACCAAAATATGATGATAAAATTGAACTATGACATCAAGATACTAACTCTTACTTTTATAACATAAAAACAAGATTTTTACAAAGATATTAAGTCAATGTTAGGTATTTTCATATAATTGATTATCCAAATGATCATGACTCAAATAAATAAGAATTATTTTAGGGAAAATGAAAGATGAATATAATAGCAAAATAATAAAAGAATTTGTTGATTTATGAGCAAAAATATATGCATACAGAGTTGAGGACAGAGAAAACTAAAAATCGAAAGGAGTAAAGAAATGTGTTGTTAACAAGAGGATTTCATTTGACAACTGTAAGAAATGTTTGTTTGATGAAAAAATACAATATAGAATAATGAATTTAATAAGAAACGAAAAGCTTGAAATATACACTGTGGAAGTTAGTAATATGGCATTAAGCCCCTGCGACAACAAAATGATTATACTAGAAAATAAAATAGATACATTACCATATATATATATATATATGTGTGTGTGTGTGTGTGTGTGTGTGTGTGTGTGTGTGTGAAAACACAGAATCTTAAACTTCTTTAATTTCCAAAAGAATTTCGATATCTGCACCATCAAAATCAATCTGTTTGCCATTTTTGCCTCTAATTTCTAAGACAATATAATTAAAACATTCATTGTTTATTCTATAAAAAAAATTGGATATGGAGGCTCATATCTAATATAATCTTTAAAACCAAACATAGTTTTGGTGGAAAACTAGCAATTATATTAGTTTCTAAATGATTATAGCCGTCATATTTGATGAACATACCATAAGCTAAGTTACAGTGGATATTGACTGTTTTATATGGATTAAAATTAAGCAATTTAGTACCCATGGCACATTTGTCCTTATCAATAGAAATATTTCTATCGAAACCAAGAATATCAGTTAATCTATCATCAAGTTTAATATCAAATATACATTTAATAGATATTCTGTGTTTCACATTATCTGATGTTAACTCAATTTTGATTGTTGAAAATGGATCAATTAAATTTATAGCTTCTATTAAAGATTCAATATCGTATTGGCCCCTAGTGATACTTATAACTTTGTTTTTGTCAATGACAGCACTCAGTTTTTCAATGGCCATTATAGTATTATTGTCTATGTTTGGAGTCAAAATATTTTGTATGAAAACTAATATAATCGACTTATCTTTATGAATGATGTCATACTGGAGTTTCTTCTTCAGTACAGAAGTATTATTTGTTAACTTGAATACTTTATTATCCATTTAATACTAAAATTATTGTTATAAATGAGAAAGCAGCAGCCAAAGCAGTCTATGCTGTGCAAAGTAAATTAGGGTGTTATGTTTTGATTTCTGAAGAAAACTCTAGAAATAAAAAGAATGGCGAATCATTGCCTGACAGCATTAGAGGTATAATCGTAGGCCCGAGCAATTGTAAGAAAACCAATTTAAAAAGGTTAAATTAAAAAACTGTGTGTTTGCTCAAAAAGTTTGAATCAGTCCAAGTATATTCGGATACAAAATGATTTTGATGAGGCATTTAAAAATTAAAAGTTAAAGAAAAATGGCATACTTTTTAAATAATACTGAGGAAATGGTCCCTTTAGATCAATGTGAAGACGAATCTCTAATTGTATTTGATGATGTTATTTTAGACAATCAAGATATAGTTTGCAAGTACTTTACTATGGGAAGGCATAAAAACATTGATACATTTTACTTTGCACAAATGTATTCGAAAATACCAAAGCAACTTGTGAGAGACAATGCGAATTCTCTATGTATATTTAGACAAGATGACACAAACTTGAGACACATCTTTAATGATTTTGTCAGTGGGGACGTGTCATATGAGAAATTTAAAGAGATTTGTGCATGCTGCTGGGGTGAAGACTATGGTTTTATCACAATAGATATGAGTAGGGAAATGAGCAACAGACAGTATCAAAATCAAATAAAAGATTTTATATTTTAACTCTCTCGCTTGTGAATTGTATATGAGAAGATTTTTTTTTTAATCATTAAATGGAGAATAGTTGGTGCTTGAAGTTTGTAAGGTCACTAAAAATAATAATATAAAAACAGAAAATACTAACAATGGACAATTAGTGCAGAAAAGTAAATGTTTAATATGAAATTCTTATAAACCAGTATTTAAAAAATATATATTTGCCCAATGCAGCAAGAGTTGGCACAATTAATTAATTATATAAACCTGCACAAAAAACTTTCCCCAGAAGAAAAGTAATTTCGTATGGTATTGATGATTTATGGCAAATCGATCTTGTTAAGATGGATACTGTTAATTTAAAAGGCATATCGCAAATAAACAATGGTTAAAAGTATATGATGACAATTACAGATGTTTTTCCAAATACACATTTGCTATACCAATCAAAGATAAAACAGCCAAGAATGTGGCAAATGCTTTAGAATCTATAATAGTGAAAATAAAACCACATAATATTCAAAGCGATACTGGCTTAGAATTTTATAATAAAATATTCAAAGAACTTATGCAAAAGTATAACATCAATCATTATTCTACATTCAATTAACTAAAAGTCAGTTGTGTGGAACGATACAATCGTACAATGAAGAGCAAAACGTGGAAGAAATTTGCTTTGAATGGCAATTATAAATGGGTAGATATATTAGACAATTTAGTTAAAGAATACAACACAAAGCACAATACCATAGGCATGAAACCATTTGAAGTCAATAAAAGAAATGAAAAAAATTGAAGACAACAAGATTTTGCAAATGTGCTTACCAAACCGAAATACAAAGTTGACGATATTGTCCACGTGAGTAAGAGTAAAGAACCTTTGAAAAGGTTTACACAGCTAATTGGACAACAGAAATATTTACCATTGTTGAGGTTTTAAATAATGACGTGCCAACTTACAAACTGTAAGATGACAAAGGAGAAGAAATAAAGGTAGTCTTTATGAATACAAAATTATGAAAACCGACTATCCAAATTAATATTTGGTTGAAACAGTCTTAAAAACTAAAGGTGATAAAATTTATGTAAAATGGTTGGGTTTTGATAACTCTTAGATTAATAAAACAGATGTTTTATGAATTTAAATATTTTGTGAAATAAAATATTTTAACGTAACTAATTACTTCAAATGCAACATAAAAATGTGTTTTTTATGTTCATTTAACGTTTATAACATACATTCAATGTTCATTCACCAATTGTTTAGAAAGCTTTATTTTCTTTAAAAATATAAAAGATTTACAGGCAAGTTAATCCCAGCACCAGGGACCTTTTTAAATTGAGTTTACAAGCAAGTTAATGCCAATGCCAGTAACCCAATTGTTTTATTTTTCCAGCCTTGATATTGAAGCCATCAAAGCTCCAATTGGAGAATTCCCTCACTTCACCACCGGCCAACCATTTTTTTTGTGGAGAAGTGAGGAGTTTTTTACTTTTTTTTTATTTTTTCTTTAAGTACCCCTTCTCATATAGTGAGGTGTCATACACTATATGAGAACACTCCAGCTTATACAGATGTATTACAAGTGTAGTATGGAGAGCATTTTTTTGCTGGAGTTTGAGGGTACAATTTTTATTTGCATCAATACTTATACATTGCTGTATCAGCAAGAGCAAGGGTTTTTGGCTCAATTTTTGAATGAATTGGTAATAGTCTAATATTGCAAATATGGGCTTCTCATATTCATATTATGAAATTATCCTCTCCGACCGGGGTTTCGAGCCCACGACCTTTGAGTTTGATATCAGATGCCTCGCCACTGAGCCACCGCGACAAGATGAGCGAGGTGACAATTAAAAGTCTTCATACAATGAGATGTGGTGAGTTGGAAATATGTTATCATAAGTTGTGTAGAGTGGTCAGCTTGTGGCTGCTAGATAGCGACATGGTTGTGATAACATACTTTCTGTCATAGCGAGAGCTTGCTGTTGTCGGGGATGAGGAAAAACTGTGCAGATATGCTTTTTTCCTATTGCTGGAAGATCGCATGGTGGCCATCGAAGAAAATGTAAGAATAGTTATTATTTATATTTCAAGAATCTGCCTATTGTAGTTTTCATCCCACCTTTATAATTAGATATTTTCTGTTTCCTGATTTTAAAAGATAAAGTATTGCCTCTGTAAACATCAAAAGGCTTACTGTAATCTATGTTTGTAGTTCCCTTAATAACAGTCACAGTATCAGAAAAAAAATAGGATTAGCAGTAGTTATTTTATAAACAGTACAATCCATCAAAAAAGTAAAGAAAATTATATTATTATCTAAGTGAAAAAAATTACTAATTTTATCCCACCTTGCAGGTAAATACAGTATATATGATTTTTCTTCAGCTTTCCAGTTAATTCATACTATACAATTTTTCGCAGTTTCTCTGGTTAAAATTTGTAATTTATCAGCAATTTGTTTATCGAAATATCTTTTATTGACTGCTTCTTTTCCATCTACATGATCAACTATATTAACAATTATATGCCCCTAAAAAAGAAACATAAGATTTTGCATAATCAAAACAAGTCCTTAGTTAACTTTGAAAAAAGCGGAAACACCCGAATTGCAATTGCGAATCTACATATGTTTTTTAATCGGAAACAATGGAATTGTTTTTTGAATCAACATATTTTTAAAGCGTAAGCAGAAACAATATTATTGTATTTCGAATTTACATCCTTTTTTAATGCATAATCGGAAATAATAGTTATATAAATTCGAATTTATGTCCTTTTTTAAGGCATAATCAGAAACAATTGTATTGTATTTTGAATCTACTTCCTTTTTAGTGCCTGCTTTGCATTATTTATTTGTTTTATATAATCAGCAATAGTGTTACTGAATTGTAAATGTATATCTCCTTTTGAATCATAATCAACTATTTGTTTATTTTAAAAAATATATTTTTATGGTGGCATATTTATCGTCTCTGGGATCATTTATATTAACAATTCTACTATTTAAAAAAAAGATACATAAGATTTTGTATAATCAAAACAAATGCTTAGTTTACTTTGTAAAGCAGAAACACCTGAATTGCATTGTGAATCTACATGTTTTTAAAGCATAAGCATTAGTGTCAAAAATTTCATTTAAGGATTCGATTAATGGTTTCCCAAATATATCCATCATTTAATAACATAGAAATTGTGTCATTAAACTTAAATCCTCTCGAAAAAAGGTGTAAAACAATTAAACATAGATGTCCTCATATAACGGAATTAAAATTCTGAATTCGATCATCAATTTAATTAACATTTCTGTTTTTAAAGTAATTGGTTAAATTAGTAGGGATGTTGCCTTCAAATGAATCAAAATAGTAAACATCATTAGTTTCTTTAAAGTAGCAAACGCAAGGAGTACCAGGATATACTGAAATGTCAAAATTTACTACAGTACGTTTATTTTTGTGCATACTTTTTGGTAGTTTGTCAATCAGATAAATGTTTCTGAAATGCTTAATATGTAATAGTTTTATGTATTTTTTTCTATATCGATATTAGATAATGGAGCTAAATTGTTTTGGCCTTCCTCTTTTTAATCCGCTTCCAGCCTGGTATTCCATTGCTAAATTATGTCTATTTTGTTCTTCTAATTCTCTGTTATTTCTTCTAGTTTGTTCAGCAGAATTATAAATTGCACAAGCTGCTCCTGTTAAAGCGCTAAGTATACCTAAAGCAGCAAGCATAATGGGAATAACTCGGCTATGATGTAAACCACTTCCAGATTTTTCTTTGTCCATATTTTTTACTGTTGGGAGTGTTAAAGTTTATTTGAAACTTTTTTGTCTTCTTGCAATTTTTTATTTTTCTCACAATTTGATCATCTGGTAAAAATTGATCTATACCCAAATCTTTTAATTCCTCGAAGGAAATATCGAAAGTTATATTTGTTATCTTCATTTATATTTATATATATATATATAACATTTTAATTCCCCAACCTAATTTTATTTTTGTAAACATTGTTGAGGCAATGGCAGCAGAAGCAATTTTTTCTCATATCGGAGTATTTTTATTCAAACATGATTTCTTTAGCTCCCTTTTGTAAAAATTTTTATCAGCTTTGTTTCTAGTCTAAATCTTTGTGATCTCTATAGGCAATATCGTGATATTTGCATGTTTCATCTTATTTATTTATTCCTATATCGCTTATTTCCAATCTTTCATCTAATTTTGTAAATGGTCCACAATAATTATAACCAGGCAAATGCATTTCGGGGAAATTTAAATAGTTTAATGCCCAGTTTATAATGCCTCTACCATGATGTTCAGAATTCCAAAATGAGTATGGAAGTACATTTAAAACTCTTATAAGGTAAGGAATTCCTTTCAGATTATTAACAACAAAATCAGAAAATTTATTGTTTAGCATGTTCATTATGTTTACTTTTTCATAGTAAAAATATTTATTTCCTGTATTTTCTTCGCCATACATAACTTATAATCTATGAACCAATTTTCTAACAGCATCCATCCAAACATATTATTTTGGCACACTATTGTATTTTTGTATACCTTCTCCAGATCTAGGAGTTCTTGGAGAAATCTTATTTTCAGGTGTGTTTGGTGCTGATTTTGAATGTGATTCTTTTATATAGTTATGATACATTGGTCGAGTTATATTTTCGTATTTCCAACCTCCACTCGAAACTACATTTTTATTGGGATTATATTGTTGGAATGCAGCATCGGTTGTTTTAACAATTTCTGTGTAATTTTCATAGTCATTATCAGTGTATTTATCCTTAAGAGTCTCTGATGAATTTTCTGTTAACAAATTACAAAGTCCTGGTGTTAATTTATATTCTTTATCCATGACAAATAGTGTATCATTATTTATCGTTACTTTTGTATCACTAATGTAAAAATTTTGCCCAACTCCACGTAAACCAAATTTTTCATCAATAACATAAATTCTTTTAGAAATTTCTGTTCCGAGATTTATAGTAGAATCAGACGCGGTATGTGTAGAATCAGACACTGCATGTGGTAAATTTTTCAATGGTACAGTTCCCATTTGCTCTTCCAAACTAGAAGTTTTATGTTCTGAAAATATATCTCTTTAGAATGATGTTTCTTCTGGTGTTGGCGGCTAATCTAAATTTTTTGCTGCTACAGGAACTAGTACAGTTATTAAATGTTTATTTTGTACACTTACTTTTTCTACTTTTTGCCAATATTTCGTAATTCGTCAATTAATGGTAGTTCTTTATTCTTATTCTTTTTTATGGCACTTTTTATATTTTTTATATCTTTCAATGATAAATTTAACTCGTGAAACTCCCTTTGATTCTGCCATTTATATATAAATTTTTTACTTTTAAATGAGTTATAGAAATATTGAGAGTTTTGAGAGGCAGACTTTTCCTCCAGCTGATCAAACTAGGGGGAATTAAAATGTTTACAATAATAGAATCGGATTTTATATTCCTATAGGAGATGGCTTTTCTTTTCCAAATGTTACTTATGTCTATGAGCAATTTAGTTTACTAAAGAGAGATAAGGTAGGAGATGCGGCTAACTATAATGAATCAGATAATATTGATGTTTGTTCCAACTTTTTTCCTTTCCAATTTTCTACAGTAGAAATCTCAAAATATGGAAATATTATTGAAGGCGTTGATAATCCGAATATAACAACAATGATTAATGATTTATTAAGATCACCAAGTGAACAAAATTATTTAGAATTTACTGGTGTTGATAATCTATATCGAGATAAATCTGTTTCTAGTGATATAACAAAAGAGGTTAAAACTGTTTCTAGTAATAAAACAAATGAAATAATTATATAATCTTAGATATCTGTTTGGTTTTATTCCTGATAACGATGAAGTTTATGGGAAAGGTGGCTGTAAAATTACTTTTATTCGTAATTCATCAGATTACAACTGTTTATTTCTTTATGAAACTTTAAATAAAGATAATAAAGTTAAGACACATCGTCCTAATCCTTGTAAAATTTGTATTAAAAATTAGAAATTAAGTGGCCTATTATTGAATATGAATCTAACACCGCCATTGTAATTGAAGAAAAATATACAAAGATTCAAAAATACATATTCGTTTTGATTATTAGCAATTTTTATAAAAAGAAGTTCCTGTTAAATCAACTGTTTTTAGTTTTGATATAAAAGATAAGTTTAATAATTTACAATTTGATATCCCTGATTTCGTAATTGTAGGATTTCAACTTAATAGAAAATATCGTGCTGAACAGCATAAACACGCTACTATGTTTGATCATTGTATTCTAAGAAATATTTATGTTAAAAATGGTAGAAATGTAATTTCTCCTAAAGAAAACTGGAATCTAGACATTGGACATGGTGTTTATCTTAAACAATTTCTTGCTTATAATGCTTATTGAAATTCAAAACCCAAACCGCATACCAGCCAAAGAAATACTGAACTTTATTATAAACCAACTGGAAACTTTGATGGTGATATTAATTACTATACATTTTGTGGGCGAAGGCCTTTATATGTTATTGACTGTTCATACAAAAAAAACTATAGTTAAAGAAAAACAAACATAAAAATTAGTGTTGATTTTAATAAAGATGTCGAAGCAGGTACCATTTGTTATGTTGTCGAAGGAATCTTACTTACGATTATTTGAAAAAAGAATTACTGAAGATTGATACATTTTTTAATATTATTAAATGGACGATGTAAACGATTTTACAGAAACCAGAAACTGGTTCGATATCTTAATACAGATTTTAAATGCATTAAGTTGTCTGATCGAATAAAAAATCTTTTTGTTAAACCTGAATGAGCTTTTTTCTTTCTCTTAATAAATTTTTCTTTGATAAATAAAATGCCTGTGTTATCTATCAGTATGACAAAGCTTTTTAAAAATGGTTGTAAATCAACTACACTTTCCTATAAATTAGATATAGCTTATGACGAACTCAGAGAACTAGTTTACAAATTTAATCGAAATTTACAAAGTTTACAATTAACACTCTTCGAAAACATTAACGATAAATTTGTACTTCATGAAATAGGGAACGCGACTGAGAAGATAGAAGTTTTTAAAAGATTAGTAGAGCTTCGAATTTAAACTATCAATTGTCTTTTCAATAGTTTTCCTTAATTTTATCTTATTTTGCTTATTTTTCTTTTAAATCCACTTGATTTAGATTGCTCGCTTGCAAAATTAGCGTTTCTAGAAAAACTGATAAATTGCTTGATTTTGAGGTAAAATTGCTTGATTTTCGATGAAAATTGCTTGTTTTTTCGAACTGAAAATTATCACTTCTAGAAACACGAAAAAGCCGCTCTAAAAACGAGAAATTTGCCTTATTTTAGCTCAAATTTGTTTGATTTTGATCGTCTTTTCATTGAATCCCCAGATTTTGAGTTCTTTAATTTTTTCTTGCGCCCTTGTTAAAATTAATGGAAAATAATTATGTTACTTTTTTCTTGCACTTTTGGAGTAAATTGTCGGGAAATGTGCTGCGCTAGAATCCCCATTTAACATATACTCGTATGGTATTGAAATCTAAAATTTGTGAAAAAATTTTTCGCGAAATTCGGGTGTCCCTAGTTATAACGTTCGGTCACCTTAAAATATCTTTGGCATCTGGGGGGGGGGGGGGGGGGGTCAGCACTTCAGTTAAGCCGAACTGCTTAACTAGGTTTATTTCCAGCAAGTGTAAATAAAACTTTGACCTCTATTTGGTAGAGAACGTGTAAAACTCGCGGCGCACGTCTTGTAAATACACCACTGAGAGAAGGTTTCCTGTTGGCTGGAACCGAGCGTGTTGATATCTTCCTCAGTGTGAACTATCTTGTTTCTGGATGTATGATAGTTTTCGTTATTTGTACATTCGTAAAACAGTACAGTTGTGGCTTTGGCATGCATTTATGCAAAATTATGCGCTCGGAAAATAATTCCTAAAAATATTATCACAACTATAGCTAATATCTAGAATTTGGGAAGTACATCGTACAAATATCAAGTAAAATTTTTCGTCACCAACGCCCTTAAAATATGGAGTGAAGTTGAAAATGGGATGGATGTGGTAACATATTTGTAGCGAACAGTCCCGATGTCAAAAACGTATGCAGTGGGAGGGAGAGACTGTGGCAGCGCCACACAGAGAATGTCAACCCCTTAGTGTGGGAACAGCTGTTTAGTTTGAGGTGCCACAACAATATACTTTTCTTTTTATGACGGAGAAATACCTAATGATGGCCTACACAATGTCACCAGTAGGAAGTATTTCTGCTGCCGTGATGTGACGGCAAGGAGATGCTGTGCCGGCCATTTATCGCATATTTTGCAACTAAATCATGTACTGGGGATGTTAAGTCAGAATTCTGTTCTATATTTTGAGAAGTGTTGTCATTTTTGCAGTACGATATTAAGAGCAATTTAATGAAATAAATAAAACAATGCAAAAATTACATTAAAAAATGTTTTTATGTACCTAGGAAGACTTTAACTTTCAATTCTATGCCAAAAGAATTGCGAAAATTGGTCTAAACACAAATAATGATTTATTTTTAAGTCATATTATACTATGACACAATTTTTTTAAACTACGGCAGATAACTTGCCAGCTATTGCAGTTAGTTTTACAGCTATTTTAACTTTTAACTGCGAACCACATAATAAAATTTTAAAAAATCTTTATATTATCGTGGTGACATTGAAATTATTTTTTAAAGCAGTGAAATATTCTTAAGGTACCAGTGCACTACCTTTGAAATTAGATATTATGGCACCATTAATAAATTTTAAATTCGCATAGTTCCATAGTTTTAAATATTGATTTCCTAACATTTTTTTGCTTTTTTAAAGGACTAATATCCGATACACTGCAAAGATATAACATACGTTAAAAATATAGCAATGAGTTAGTACACTTTAATACCATCAAAAGGTTTTTACATTGTGCAGTATTTGTTATTGTCCGAGCACACATTTTTTTTTGGATAAGTCTCTTTATAGACGTTGTAAGCAAATAATAAAACATTCAATGTATCCGATGATGCTTTCCTCCTGCTCAGCAGCAACCAAAAGTTTATTGGTAACACCAGTGAATACTACAACACTGGAACTAGCTTCCAAATAACAGTTTTACCGGTAAACTGTTGGGATGGTTAATTGGTCATCAGAGAAGGAACTAGTGGCTCGGACTACAGTATCAGGTTCGCAAGAGGAAGCGATCATGGCCTCAAGTATGGAACAGTCCGAACATTTGCCGTGGAGTTATTTTGGAACATCGTGGTCATTCCAAACGAGAGTTCAGTGTGCTGTCATTGCTCCAGCTTTCTAAAGGTAAACAGGAGACCTAATGAAAGTGCACTCTACGGTATTTGCGCGCTAAATACACCTGCAGGGACGTATTTAAGCGTGTTCAAGGGCGACATGTTTTCTACAGTTTAATGAGTTGAGTTGAGAGATTTGGGCGGCTCTTAACAACGAGGTCTTGAGAGCTGACGACGATGAACTGAAGTGAGAATGGAGCATCGCCGGAATACAATGGCAAGGGAAACGGGAGATTCCCGAGAAACCCCGCCAACCAGTGGTATCGTCCGGCACGATTCCCACTTGCGAAAATCCGACAGTGACTCGGCTGGGGATTGAACCCGGTTCGCCTTAGTGGGAGGCGAGCAGTCTAACCTCTCAAACACCGCGGCCCCTACAGTTCGATTATATATTTTTTTTATTATTTCATGACACAGTATCGTTGAAAAGTTTATCAGAATACCTTATTACTTGAAAAATAACATTGATAATTTTTTTAAGTATAAATATGATTAAATTCATGATTCGTAAAAAAATTCCATAGTTATTTTAACACAAAGTTTGGTCGTAACTAAAGTGTTTATTGAATTCACAGGATTGTCTTAGTTTCAAATTTTGAAATCCGACACTTGGTTCACGTGTGCTTTTAGCTTCTAGCTATTTTGACGTAAAATTTTATTTCAAAATAGTTAAAACTGAACTATATGAGCGAACTGCATAGCAAATTATCAAGAAATATTCTTCATAACATTCTAATAACATGAGTAACTATTATTTTTGTTCCATTTTTGAAAGTTGTACAAAATAGTTACTAGTTTAAAATTCCTATAATCCGTTAAAGTACTTATCGAAAAGAAATTTTCCTCCATTATTATGCATTTTTATTATTTTATTTTATACCACAACTAAAAAGCAATGTAATAAGCTAAAAATGCTCAAAATAATTTCAGACACTTGGTCCTTAAGGGAAGAGCACAAGAGCCACATGCCTCCTCCTCCTCCTCCTCTCCTTCTTCAAGATCTGAGAATAGTTACATTTTCACATCAAACCAGCCTAAGAAAAAAACCTAATTATCACACTGTTCACCAGCCAAACTTTTCAGTGTATATGTCAGAAATTATTTTTTTTCCTAAACGAATTCTACAACTCGTAAACAAAATATGGTCTGGCAGAAAACGCCAAGGAGAAACAAACTATCCGTATTTGTAAGCTGTACAAACAATTAAAAATGTATATTCTATATGAAACAGTGGCATATTTTCCGACACCGCATTCCTGAAAACCTAAATGTGGCAATACGAAACGTTTCTTTTACAAAACGTAAAGAACGTTTAAAATATTTATTTTTTGTCGTCCTTACAATTCAATTGTGTACCGACCTAAAAGACAGCTTCCCAAAGGCAATGCCTAAGGAAGGCTGTCCTATTCGAGTCTTCAAGACTCTTTAAAGATTAGGAAAGTCATCCTCCCAGCACAAGAGCTTGATAAAATTTTATGCGAGATATATTTTTAGAGTCATTTTCTCTATGTTTTAAGATACAATTTTTTTCTAACTAATTGTAAGCGAAAAATATAGTTACTAGTGATGCATGACTTATTTAGGAAACAAACAAATATGTCCCACACGGGTGAATTTTCAAAAGTCATGCTACGAAAGTGCGAGGATACTGTACGTGATGCAGCAGCAGCGACCATCCAGTCGCTACGTTCCTGACCTTTCATTTCACCCGCAGCGCCATCTGTGACGTGCTGAGGCAACCACGACGGCACGTGCACAACGGGCAAGGCAACGCGGAGCTGAACGACGCACTTGTCTGATGACGCAGCAGCGAGGTCCCTGTGTTCCTTTCTCTGCCGCGCCGCGCTTCCTCGCGCAAAACAACAGAATGCCATGCCGGGTTTAGCCGGACACAGCCGTACTTCGGCGTATCAGAGACGAAGCTGTGTTGCACAACGCTGGGTCAAATGGTGGGCCAAGGAAACAATGGGCGCCTAGATGTAAATGAAAGTTTGGCTCCTGGTAATACTTCCAGGCACACTTTGTTCGGGAAGTACTGAGTATCACTACTTCTTTAATCCGCCCGTAAACATGGGCACCCAGTGGTGACCAGACGCAAGGTAAGCAATGCTCATCCTATACGTGTTGGAAATGTTTGACACTTTATAGTTTTCGCCGTAACTTTAAACAAATTTAGTTCTGAGTTTCCCGTTTCCGATTCGAGAAACAGAGTTTTCGTATCTCCCGTACTGTACACGCATAGTGTTGCTACCGTGCCTAGTATTTATTTTCACAAACGGGAGCAACTACCGATGAATCGAACTCGCAAGCAAGAACACGCCGCATGCTCGGCCGCATTCCTTCGGTAGGGTAAGCAGTCGTTCTGATTGCGTCCCCCAGTCCAACATTTTTCCTTGGAAAGTGGATGAAAGTGTTCGGGAACACGGGAGTTTTCTTATAATTTGTAATATCTCTCAAAATAATATTCAGTTTAATTATTATTACATTCATTTCGTTTTCGTTTTTATAACTAATGTTAGGTATTATAAAATGGCAAATACATGTGGAGGGTAAGCAAAGTTGAAGATGCGTTTATTAGTAGAAATAGTTTACCCTGTAAAAAAACTCACTACATGCCACTGGCACCCGATGGAAAAAGGAGGTGGGGTTCCGCCGCAAGCAAAAAATTAGTTTTGAATTCTCCAGTACTTTCTGTTCTTGAAACGTCTTGCAAGTTTCAAGACGATATTGCTGTATTTACACTTAACTTCTATAACGATTTCATTATAAAAGTGCAACAAATCTCATTTGTAGTGCAAAAAAAAATCTGATTTTATGTTAACCAAATATGATACAAATCAGCGTTCTTGGCTAAGCCTCCTTCAAGGTCACTGAAGATGGGCACCTTTGTCCACGAATCCTATATTTACGCCAAAGACATGTGATACACCAGAAAATGGTAAAATAGGGGTCTGGTTTTGTTATATGCGGTTAATTGCACTGATACTACAAGGGCCGAACTGATTTTCCTGGCCACAAGAGAAATGCAAAACAGCGCATGCGCCGGCCGAGTGCTTTACAAATATTAAAGAGGGCGCGAAATGTTAGCGCGAAACGGTAACGAAGGGTGGGTGAGTTTTCCGAATTTATCTGAGCACGAGCTAGACTACATGCCCGGGTAAATTTGAGTTGTTCGTGCCACTGGATCACAGTGCAATACAATGGCAGACACGCTCTGGGGAAAGTGTACATGCATTTTTAATCTTATATCTTCGTGAGGAATGCCATGCCGGAGGTTGTCGGCGTTGTTAAAAAACACCCGGTTTATAGTGACGGACCAACATCGCACTAGTTTTCTAGCAACCGCATTTTGTTTTCGAAGGCCTATAAGATATATGGAACGGCCTTGTGGCTATTGTACACTATGCTTTGTTTCGAAACTCTGGGCCTGATGGAGGCAATTTGTATGAGTGTTTGGTGTAAAATAGTAATATGTCAGTTTATTTTGAATGACTCCCTTGTCTATTTCACGACTTCAGCAGTATTGTAACAATATCGATATGTTTTGGGCTGGCTCTCATTTATTCCTAGCGTCAAGTGTTGGTTTCGTTTTGATCGGTTGTTTACAAGTGGAAAAATTAATTAAAAGGAAGAAAATGCTATTTCGTGTTTTATACAAAAAAAATTAACAGGACTTTAAGGACTATTATGCAAGAGCTCCAAAGACTTTTCTTGACATCTGCAGTTAACGACCATATAATGCTTCGATTGTTCCGCCATAAAATATAGGCTATTCACGGTAAAGTGATCACTTTTGAAAGCTCTCTCATTTGTAATAATAGTCAATAAATGTATTTTGTTTTAACCTTAGACGTTAACTTCTGAGAGAGGTGGAATATACACGCTGTGTTTATTACTTACATGGTAGTATTTACTTAAAAGGGTGGTTAAAAGATAACATATAGCTGAAAGGACAAACTCCCTAGGGCCTTAAAAGTGCTCACTTTACCGTGAACAGCCTATAGATATGTTTCACAACAAATTATGCAGTCACCTATATATTACTTGTTCCTTTCTTTCGTAAGCCTTTTTATGTAAAAGTTCTGAAAATGCTAAACAGGTTAGGTTAATTATGCCCATGCTTAGTTGTGATGTGTGTGAGCAAATGTATGAAAATAGTATCTTAAAGATCACCTCACACAACCAAATATTCTACAGTTTAACCAAAAAAAAAATTGTTTTGTGTAGCTTTAATCAAATACAGATGTGTAGTTTTGTTTGATCGTAATATTTCCAAGTGTAACTGCTACAGTTGAATATTTTTTTATTTGCCTGGATTTATTATCAGTCAGGAGGATTACCACACCTCATATAATTACCTTAAGCAACTCAGTAACCAAATACACAATTCAAGCATGTAAGACCATCATAAAAATAAGTAACATAACCTGTAAGTAATTATGGACAACACTTGCATGTAGTAGCCCTAGAAACAAAACATATAATTGCTATAAATAAGTTAGGCGACCAGTGAGGATTAGTTTAAAGTCCAAGGTTATTTTATTGATTTTCTCATTTTGTTCGATTTTAAGTTTCTTTAAATTTACTTGGACTAACTAATTTCTGAAAAACAACCTCATGGCAAACAGCAAATCTAAGTAAACACATACCCTCCTAGCGACGAAGAAAAGTGGCCGTACCTCCTAGGCGTTGCGGAGTCCTAGCTCTGACGCAAACGTAACTATTTCTACCTCCTGAATCCTAGCTCGGGCGTAATACCTCGCACACGTCAGCTAGCACACTGGGAGAAGTCGGAGAAAATAATTAACACTCTACTCTCTAATCAAAATGCCTACATTCCACCCACTCGCAAGGGAAGAAATTCCTGTCATTACATCTTACTATATGGTGTCGTGCGAAGGAGAAGAGATCTTCTTGCTCATATGGCTGGAACATGCACAAAGGACCTAGAGGTTTCAGCCAATGGGAGGCAGGGATCAAACCTGCAGTCCAATGGGATCCTGAAAACTGTCAACCAATTTCGTACGCGCCACTTTCTCCGTCCTAGACTAGCAAACTTAGAATTACGGGTCTCTAAGCCAAATATACCATTTTTAATTAATAAGAATGACTTACAAATGAGACCAAAAGGAAGCTAATCAAATTATTAAAATAAGTAACACTAACATATGAGGATCTAACTAAATCCTAGCTTAAACAGAATAAAGTTTTCCACCATACAACTAAATTTAAATATCCGAACGTGTATTTTAAACTAAAAATTAAAATTAAAATATTAAATTATTACATGTAAAGAAAAATACACACAATATGACATATTACAAGTGCAAAACATATAAAAACGGTATTTACATATAGGATAAAGAAACAAAAGTGTTGCGTATGTAATATAAATATTACCATGAAAATATGTTAATGATATTTCTAACACAATGCATTATTTTAGCATTACAATATCCTGATGCATGACCAAAAACATTTATGCGGCGAACGTAAAGAGACCCTAGCGTCGTTGTTCAAGCCGTTCGACTACTGTCACTACATTTCCACTATCTGTAGCACTTTCCGCAGTCGTGCAATTCTGCGGCTAATGAAATGCGGGGGGGGGGGGGGGGGAACTGTTGCATTTGGTTTCGTCAGAGCAGCTCCCCCCTTCTCCTTTCTCGACGTGTGATATGCCACACAACATCAGTCCATTGTTCTTCTGTGATAAGGGAGGGTCTTATCTCGGCGGCATAGTAAGCGCTTCGTTACGATGTGTGACTTGCGGCGCCTTAGGTACAGTGCTTGTTTTGTGACGAGTGTATGCACATGTTGATTTATTTTGCATGAAATATTGCCCATAAGCAAGTATAGGGATAGCACTTAACCGGAGTTTGAATGCGACCATACATAATTTCTTGAATAGGGCCCCCCATTAAAAGTCAGTTCCGAGAAACGTTATTTTGTTTTATATTAAATATTATACTCGAAAATGGTTGTCTAATAGTAAGATAAATGAACATACCTTAAAATTATTTTTTAATCGTCCCTGAAGTTTATTGCAAAAATGTGATAAAAAAAATAGTGCTCGCTTTTAAGAGTGGGATGGACACCCACGATTTTTGTGAAATATTTGTTTGCGCGAATACGCGTATCTCGGTATATAAATGTTCTGCAAATACGACTTTTTTGTCAGAAAAGATAAAAAACAACCATCTTTGCCCCTATTTTTTTTTATATACGTTTGTCATAATAAGTATTCTTGGAGGAAAAAATCGTGAAAAAAAAGTCAAATATCGCATTTTTAAAGCTTAACTATGCAGATTCCGTAAGAGGCAAGAGAAAAAGTACAATGGTACGGGCGTAGTTTAATCTGCACTTTTTCATGGCGTGTAATAAAACCCCTTTGTTGCAAATCTAATTTGCGCAGTACAGCGTCACGACGGAAACACTGCACGCCTTGCGCGTAGGAGCGATGAGGCGCTAGAAGTGCGCGTTAGTGTCGCCCATATCGGTCCCTCTCTTACTGACTTGGACGGCGGGGTGCTTGCATCAAAAGCACGTGTCAATCGAGACTACCAAACGTAGTACTTCCTCTGTGCGGAAATAAAAAAAAGACAGGCAATCCTAGGTTTACAATTGCGATTCTAAGTAGTGGAAGTACGTAAGTCACTGTGAAATACATGAAAATAGTTTTTTCACGAGTTCTGCTAAACCATATAATCCCTTGTTGCTGGCGAGGGTGGGGACTTGGACAGTAAGGTCTTGAGCGCCGTTGCGAGTAAAGGGAGGTGTAGATGGAGCAGCGAAGGAACGCAACAGTAGATGGGAAGGAAGCACTGAGAGAAATCCCAATGCTCAAAGGCAACGTTAGCCAAGATTCCCATACGCGAAGATCTGGGTTCGACTACAGCAACCCAGCAGGAATATGTAAAGCGCGACGAGACGCAGTGGAAGGCGAATGGTCTGCTGACCACTAGCGGATCCCTACACATTTATACGTTACAGTACGTTAGCTTAAAGGCTATTTACGATAAAGTGAGCACTTTTGAAACCTACCTTAGAGATGTCACTGCTCCTATTTGCATAAATTTTAACGGGCACGCTGGGTGACATGCGCTCAGTAAGTTGGTAACGATCGAAAGAAAGTAGTTCCATATCTTACCATCGAATAATAAGTGGTAGGTGAACATTCGTGACGACTTAATTTATTTATTGTGCTTTCTGTTTTTTTTAATGCATCGAAGTGTAAAAATGATCAGATTTGTAAAAATATTTAGTTCCCTAATAAGTTCGCAGTTTCACTTGACCGACGCATTAATAGAATGATTAGGAAAATTTGAATGTTAAATTTACATAAGGCGGAAGATTACATAACGTGCGTGCAAGTAAATATTATGCAGAGCTTTCAAAAGTGTTCATCTTACCGTGAACAGCCTATAGCTAGTTTATCGCAGGTTATAAAACGCGCTACTGAAACTCAGCGATAAGTGAGTAGCAGTGTGCAGCACATCGCAACAGTGTCAGAACAGCGGACGTATCACGAACTGACATCACATTATAAGAGAGTGAATTACTTTCATGAACTCTATCCAATTGGGACCGTCAGTGGAAAATAAGGAGTGTATAGGTGGTTCACGGTAAAATGAGCACTTTTCATGGCCCTGCTTACGATCTACTTGTATACATATTGTGTATTCTTCCACCTTATGTACAATTACCGTTAACATGGGTCTGGTGCACGTTATACGTGCGTCGGTCAAAGGCCTGTAAATTTTTAAGAAAAGCAGATATTTTACAAATATTTTATTCTTATTTTTATATGCGTTAAAAAGCAAAAGGCAAAATAAAATATTTTTTCTTAACACTTGTAATCTAGCCTTATCACGTGTAATTATTTTTTCTCTATCGTTGCCAACTTTACTGGGCGCGTGGCAATCAGTGTGTCCCTGTTAAACAATTACCCGGCAGGGGCAGTGATATTTTTCAAATTGATTTCAAAAGTGCTCACTTTACTGTGAACAGCCTTTAAGCACCAATAGTCACTGCAAGAACATTAGTGGCATGAGATCACACGGGAAACAATACACCTAAGTGCATCCGGCCGGGCTCGAACATAGAGCTTCCAAAATGCTAGATTTTTTTTCCAACAAAGGCTGTTCACGATAAAGTGAGCACTTTTGAAATCAATCCAAAAATGTCACAGTCCCTACCTGCGTGTATTTATACCACTACGTCTACCTGTTGGTAGACGTAGTGGTATGCGCCCAGTTAAATTGGTAACGATGCGAGGAAAAGTAGTTTCATGTCTCAACGTTGAATTAAAAGTGTTCGAAAACCATTTGTCATTACTATAAGGATTTATTTTCCTTTCTGATTTTTTAAATGCAAATATTTACTTTTATAATAATTATTTCAGCCTACCTTTACTGGCGCATGAATAAAGTGATCAGGTCCACAGCAATGTTGATTTTACATATAGCGGAAGGATACACAACGTGTTTACAAGTAGATATTAAGCAGAGCTTCTAAAAGTGCTCATTTTACGGTGAGCAACCTATAGTATTTCGTTACATAGGCTGTTCACGGCTAATTGAGTACTTCTGAAGGCCCTGCTTAAGAATTGCTTGTCTCCTCATATTGTAACCTTCCGCCATGTGTAAATATTTAATTTTCTATGTGTTTAATGACTTTATATTCACGTATTAGTCAAGTGAAACTAAATGTGTTACTAATGTTCCAATTCTTATGCTAAACGCGTGAAGCAGAAAACCCCTAACTTGATTTGCCACACGTTTGCTTATCACGACTTTGTTAAATCCAATATCGCCCCTCGCCATTCTCTATCTGACATATTTTTCAAAGTTTTAACACGTTACTTACAATAGTTGCGAAGTAAAACTCCAAACTCGGCGGGGAGAGGGCGCGGAGCGGGTTTAATTATTGTCTAATATTTGTATCAAACTCTGTTGGACCTGGGGACATTACATGAGACGTCATTACCAAATGGAAGTATATTTCACAGTTTTGTATAACTGCACGTCAAAATCGTAGTTCAATTATTTTTGATAAATGTAAAAAATAACCACCCCGTTTCCATAAAATGAAACAAGGGGGGGGGGGTGTTAGGTTACGGCCTTGATTCATTTCAAGACATGCTTAGCGAAAGTGTGTTTACAAAAGCTCAAGAACAGCCACAAATCCAAAATATGCAAACACTTTTCCTTATATTCAAAAAATTTTAAAGTAACATTTATCTGTGTAATTATATAGATACGTAGCTCGTGCTATTTCATGTAGTATATTCGCGGTTTTTTTCACACTTTTTGAATCAAACCTTAAAAATCACCCCCACGTATTTGGTCCCCCCCCTACCCCCCCCCCCCTAAATATGCCATATACCACAAGCGTTTTGTACTCCTGTAAATAAAAGTGCCTTATTTGTTGGTCAAATTAAAATGTTATTTGTATTTTATCAATAAATTACAACATTTAATTTATAATTAATATGAATAAAAGCAGTGAGAAAATAGGCATGTAAGAAATAGTTCTGATGCAGACAATTATTGCACTGGGCGTGCACGAATGCAGTGCGCCGTTCCTTTGGTGCGATTTACTAGACTCAGTTGAGTTTTGTTTGCTCACGGCGGAGGAATATCCTGGAAGGAGAACTTCAGCAGGGCTTCAGAAATGGCTGAAGTAACCGTGGATGGACTATATAAGCATAAATAATTTCCTTTACGCAGGCGAATTAGTTTTTAAAATTTGTGTATTTCGCAAACAGCAAAATTTTTATTCTGCCATTATGAAAAACTATGGAAAGTAATTTTATTTCCTACAAGTTAAATAGCATTTGCATAAATAAAAAGAAACATTTTTTTTCTATTCAATCCCTACAGTTTTCATGGTTCGCCGTAACAATGAACCCCCTGTTGCGTGTAATTGATAGGGGCCCCCCTCCAGAGTTTTTGATTACCTAAAACATGTTCTGGTGCGTGTTAAATGTTTGCGCACGAATCACGAAGGTTCAATGTCGGAGTTACGTAATTTTGAGTGGCTCGGTCAAATGCGAACACGGTACCAGCAGCCAATGGAGGTATGACAACAACAGCCGAGGTGTGTATGTAGTAATGAAGTCTACTGTGTGCTCCGGTTTTTACACGAAGTCTCTGGCCCTAGATATTGATACTCGGCGGTATCGTCTCACACATAAATCAATACACTCTGTCGCATGCAATGGGTTCCCGCACAAGTTATATTAGGTAAGGAACAACAAGGGCATAGTTCCCTCTTGACTTAAGTAAATTATAATAAAATCCAAGAGGCGGAATGTTGCTTGGTTATTTTCGGGACAGCGAGCCAAGTAACGTCAAAACAGTCATGTAAAATTTGGGACAAATGGTCACCGTAACTATAATGTTGAGCCAAGTATACCGCTACGTCTGAAAACCCGAGAGAAAATTTTGTCGGTGGTTCCGTCAGATTTACGCGAGGCTTTTTCACCAACACAATAAAAGTCTCAAAGAAGATGTCTTGCCAGACGAACTTATGTGCAATGAGCGTCAAAAATGACTCAGGTTCCTTTGATCTTTTCAGCATCGTGGTTCTTTTACGGGAGCACATTTTCTTCCAGAAAAAAAAATAAAAATGATAGGTTATCGACAAAACTCGTGTGTGTGTGTATGTGTGTGCGTAAATGTGTGTGTGTTGTTAGAAGGGGGTGAAAAGGGGGGGGGGGGGGTAAGGTTATTTCGCAGCTGTCTCATAGTTGGAAACACTGCTTACCAAAATGAGCGCAGGTGCATTTTCGTTCATGTTTGCTTTTCGCTACTCCATTAAATTCATTATGCTGGTTGGGCGCAAATTATATTATTTATCAGTCTAAATTAGGTTTCACCCCTCACTATTTTTCATTTGACATAATTTTTCATCTGAGCACATCACTTCTACAGTAATCACAAGTGAAATTGCGTCGATTAATTTGAAGGAAAAAAATTTAGTCTCCCTTCGTGGTAGTAAATCATTGTTTCTCTTCTGTACAGGCGTATGCGAAACGATCTTCGCATCATCGTCTAATAAATATATTTTTTTTGCGAATTGGTTCACATCCAGATATTAACTCTTACTTTCTTCGGAATGTAGAAACGTAAGTTTTATGTAATGTTCGAAAGAAACTTTTATTGCTTAAACTTATTTTTAGTTTGATCTAATAATAAATAGACTACTACATGAACGCAAAACTGTGAGTTGCCCCACGTTTCATCCAAGGAGTGTTTTTTTAGCCTCTTAAAGGTACACGTTCCAATTCAAAATCAGGAAACTATTTATACTAAATTCAAGCAGACAAATAATATACGGGACTGTTTCTGTAGCCCGTGACTGAGCTGCATTGATTAATTAGAGAACAGATGTCCAGTTAGTGAGAACTACTAAGTAAAACAAAACTTTCCATCACAAAAAGAAAAGTTAGCCCAACGCTTACATGACTAACTTACACTGGATCTATGCGGAGTTAAAGGAGATTATGTATATGTAGATACCAGTTCAGCAGTAACTGAAAAATAGTTTTGTTGATCAACTAATAAAAGTCCTGCAAGTTAAACGGAATATCGAAGTATCATCGACTGGAATATCCGCCTGTAACACTGCCATTTTACGTGGCACCATTCATGTCACATAATTACACTTAGAAATCACGAAATTGTTACTGAATAGCGTAAAAATAAAGTGTTTTAGAATAGTATGTTTAGAAACAACAATAAGAAGTTTTATCTGATACATTAAGATTAAAAATGTTCGTTACAGATTGCCAAATCAGATAAATAATAAAGGTTTTGTAATGTATATAGCATCAGCTATGTTTTCGTATAACACATTTCTTCATGACACGCACTTTTAGTTTCCACTGAAAACTGTCACAAGTATCCCGCAGTAGCACACCGCAATAATTAATGGTTTGTAGGGACTGAAAAAAACATTGACCTACAGAACAGACTTCATAGTTCTCTGTCGAGCAAAATCGTTTCCATTTCTTCAGTGCTTTCTGCAACAGCGGCAAGCCAATTCTATTCTCGACGCACTGTCATTCTGTTGTATATACATTTGAAAAGCTATTGCGTTAAGTTTGCGTTGTCGTTGTGTTCAGCTATAGATCGCGCAGCAGTATATTCACATTGAATTAAGAGCGACACAAAGGTAAATTTTCCAAGCGAGAAGTTGGCCCTACTTCAACATAAAGCGAAGATAACGTAGTTTTGGCCCGCCAGAGTCAAAGTACATTAATCTTTTCTTTTGTTTTCTGTATTCATTTCTAATCATACCAACTTCCAACTGGATTATTTATTGCATATTATGGCATGATTGCAACAGACATTTAGTTAACAATTTCATGTTTTTTATATTTTAATAATAATTAAATTAACGGTTTGAAAACTCCTGGATTTAAATAAAATACGTTCAAATTGGCATAAATTCATTTAAAAGACAATATTATTGGAAAATGTTTTAAGTATTACAACAACTGCTCGTGCAAATATACATGTGTATATCACTAGCCTTTCTTTAAATTCCAGATCACAGCATATTTGGAGGCACTGGATTACAACTTATCAAAGACGAGCCTTCCTAAAACTCAAATGTGAACACAAGAACGGTATTATAAAAAAAAAACTGACACAGAGTTAACGCAGAGGTAACACGCAATGATTCATACCCAGTCACAGGCATGGCTCACTTATGATCACTGTGTAAGCATGTGGTTCGAAGTCCGCTTTAATCAGGAAGTCCGGCGTCTTTAGTCAGCCGGCATAACCGTGCGACGTAGAACCCAATCATCACAATAACTATAACAACCAGACCGTCAACCGTAGTCCCATTGCAAAGTAACCCTAAAGTACTAAAGTTTGAAATGAAAGTTCCCACATATATTGAGCAATTGTTTCTATAATGAAAAGGATAATAATGGCGACAGCCAAACACAAAACGGAACTCCTGGAAAGAGCGAAGATGTCAGACAAAATATTCCGTTTCACAGTGCACAAAATTAAAATCTGAAAATGTTTGACAGCTAACATCCTGTTATACGCTGTTCACGGTGAAGTGAACACTTTTTTAGGCCCTCCCAACAGCCATTAACCACTACTAAATATATCTTATTGCAGCTTTAGGCATTGAAATTCGATGGTGGTGAAATGTATACACTGTGTTTATTGGTCACATTGCAATGATTATATTAAAAAGCAGCAGGACGATAGAAATAGGATGAAAGGAATAATTTATAAGGGCCTTAAAAAGTGCTCACTTTACCGTGAACAGCCTACATCGTTATGTTTGAAAAGCGTGTGAAGTCTTGACTGGCTCTTTATCCTCCAAGTAAAGTTAAAGTAAGTAGGCCTCACGACGTCTCGTCGTTCGAGACGGAACAAGTTCTTTATACAAGTAGCGACGGTGACAGAATATAGGCGATCCTAGCGTTCGGATGGAGGAATTTCGAAAAACTACGAAAAACTCAAACCAGTGTGGCCTGACAAGGAATCTAACCCGGGTCCTCCCGAATGTGAGTCCAGTCCGGAGTGTCGCCACTACACCACCTCATTCGGTTCCTTTAGGTATAGGCTGTTCACGGTAAACTGAGCACTTTTGAAAGCCCTGCTCAAGATATACTTTGCAAGCACGTTGTGTATTCTTCCACCTCATGTAGAATAACATCGTAATCGGTCTCATCGCTTTATTCATGCGTCGGTCAAGTGAAACTGTGAAATTATTAGAAAAGTAAATATCTTGCAAATTTGCTCATTAATTTTACACTTCGTTATATTAGAAAACAGGAAGCGAAAGAATTAATTTAAGGTATTATAAATGGTTGCCTAAATCTTCTTATTCGACGTTAAGGTATAGAACAACTTTCCCTCCATCGTTACCAACTTTGCTGGGCGCAAGTCACTCGGTGCGCCCGTTAAAATATGTGCAGGTAGGAGCAGTGACTTTTTCTAAGGTTTAATTCTAAAGTTCTCACTTTATCGCGAAGTCTTTAAAGTTGTCTAACAGGTACTCACCTAGCCAGCACATCGAATCGATACCTTAACCAGTTCCGAGAACTAGCAGTGTTTTTTCAAGAGCCGCATTGTTTCAGAACTCCCGACGCGCAGGAAAATTCAGCAGGCAGGAAAAGTATATCTATAGGTAACTACTGGTTCAATATCCGGACGCACATTTACCAACGCGGTTGTTCCGCACGAATGTCTCAACACTTACTACAGGCGTGTTGCGCAGTAGGCGTGGGGATCGTCAAGGTTAGGCGTTCGCAGTGTTCGCACGGCCGTAAAATTGCGACGGTAAATAAATACTTGGTTCGCCTTCTCCCTGAAGCCACATTTCAACTACTCCCTAACAATTTTTCTACCCCCCCCCCCCCCCTCCGTATCGTCGTGTCATATGTAAAATCAACGTGGGCATAGGCATGGTCACTTAATTCATCCGCCATCAAATTGAAATCAAGTTTTTTTTATACGCCCTTTAAGGGCGCTGCATACCGGCTGCCAGTTACGAAATTTAAACAGGAAATCCCCTGTTGAGTATATTTCGCCTCAGTGCGTAAATTTTAAAGATAGGCATTTCAAACAGAAATTTATTCTTCAGGAATATTTCAGGAGAAGATCCATACGAGCATGTGTTTTCAATATAGATAGGCAGTATGTCATTTTTTGTAAACATACTTTTATTAAATTCCTTGCAAACAGGATGTACATGTTATGGAAACATCTCCACTGTACGGAACTTGTCCTAAGAATTTCATAATGAATAAAATTTGTTTGAAACGCCTATCTTTGAAATTAAAGCACTGATGTATTGAAATTTCCCGCATGACATATCCTAAATAACAGCTTCGAAAATTTCATCGAACTGCCTGCCACACCTTCGCTACATTTATTTAGCTGGTTACTGTCGAGGCGAAACGCGAGATTATTCCTTGCGAACGATCACAAAGGCGACGATATCAACAGTAATCAAGAAATACTGACCTAACACAATGCACTAGGAAATGCTCTGTGCTCTGTCATTCCAAAAATACACGATAAAGCCTGTTCGCGATAAAGTGAACACTTTAGAAATCAACCTTAGAAAAAAGTCACTGGCCCTGCCTGCATATACTTTAACGGGCGCACTGAATGACATGCGCCCAGTAAAGTTGGTAGATGGATGAAAAGTAGTTCCACATCTTAAAGTTGAATAAAAAGTGTTAGGTGACCATTTGTGATGTCTTATTTTTTATTTTTTTTATTTTTATTTTTTTTTTTTCGCGGACGTGTAAAAATGACCAGTTTTGTATAATAATTACTTTTCTAATAATTCCAGTTTCGTTTGAACGACGCGTGAATAAAGTGATAAGGCCCAAAGCAATGTAAATTGTACTTAAGTTGGAAGAAATATACCTTGTTTATAAGTAGACTTTAATCAGGGTTTTCAAAAGTACTAATTTTACCGTGAACAGCCTATACGAAACTGTGTTTCCAAAATATTGCAAAAATTCCATAAATCCAAGATGGCGGGTGGGAATCAGCTTTAACGCTGTAAACACGAGTGTCGCGACGGTTACCCAGTCCGGTCGCGGCAGTGTCAACATACTAAGTCTCACGCACAACTACGCAGACGTCGTGGTTGGCGAAGAGCCATGAACAGAGCTCGAAGAAGTATGTAGCTGATTTGGCAGCAGGTTAGGAGGCACAGATCTCTACATACTTGCGCCATTATCGTTTGTTCTATTGGCTGCAGTAGGAAGCCTTTGTGCAGAATTGTTTATGGTTCGGTCAGGCTACTGCTTCCTGTTTATCGCTGGCTCACAGTTCCGTAAGGCCAAAGAATACGGTGCTTGAAATTTGCCTCAACACCTCCATCCACCAAACGAATTCCTAAAAATTCTCACGGCTGTACTATCCAACACAGTGTACAACCCCTTCCACTCTGTGTCTCATACTGTATTACACTCGTGTGTTGTTCTTGCTGTGTGGTCTGCTGTGTTACTCACATTTCCTGCCATTCTCGTGTTCCTGCATAAGTGTGTTTCTTAAACGTCGATTTTCAAATATAGCTCTTTGTTTTAACATTTTATTAATTACATTTCTAGCAATGCTTCTGGGCTATAGGAAACTCTTCTGTTCAGGCTCACTTAAATGTTGTTATGACTACAAATATTATTGTTATAAATCGATAATATTAATGTGCATGCATACATGTAACGACAAGGCACATGAAAAATAGTTCTAATATTTTCCGAAGAACATGGTGGTTGTTAGTTACAATTTCGTAGATGTACGAGAATTCTGGATTTTTCGTACGACATATGAGGCATATGTTTACAGAACAGAAATTGATTGAGTAATCAGTATGAATGCTTTCTTGAATGGTTTTGGTTGAACACATATACTATCTTAAAAAATTACAGCGCGCTAATTTTAGAGTTTCACGTAAAAAAAAAATAGACAGAGAGTGAGGGGGAGAGGGAGGAGAGAGAGGGAAGAGAGGGAGAGGGAGAGAGAGAGAGAGATAGAGACTGCATCTTGAAAATGTTTTTAAGTGTCTGGCAGAATGCTTGCGCACGTGGAGATTTTAAATACCAGAGTAATTCCAAGTTATTACGTAGATTCACTCGCTGGACAATTTCGTGGTTATGAAGCACAGTTTCCGTATTTTAGTTTGGATAATTATGTGAAATTGTCCCGTATGTTAGTCCTCCCCGAAAGAGCATAGGTTTGTTCTACACTCACTTGCTAACATAATAACAGTAATAAGTGCCGATTGGGGAGTCACACAGTCAACAGTGATGAACGTGTTTGTTTATATTTGAATTTTTCACGGTCCTGGCACTGTAAAAATTTTCTGGTAAATTTCCTAAACTGTAATGGAAGTCAGTGTATGAAAATTGTACTACATGTCAGGCTGAATATATGGGAATGTTTAGCACTGCTACTGTACAAAACTGGGGACTTCCCTACGCATTAAACTCTTTCCCGAGCAACTGTAGGAAGGTTACCCTGCACGTATAGGAAAATATTTTCCCTTTCACACTTTGTTACTGTACGTATACACTGATGTGGTAAATTTACAAATAATTTCTTAAAGTGCGCCTTTTTGACGAATAAGGTACTTTGGCTATCTTGGTATATTTTAATTGCATTAAAAGTAGGTTTTAGGTAAAGTATAAATATCGAAAGTCACTAACTTACACAAACAGTATTGTAGCAGCAAATACAATCCACGTTGCTTTTTATACAGCAAGTTTCAGAGAACCAGTGCAATGTTGATACACGGAGAGTGGTTACTACGCAGCTCTTGTGCGCACTCCGGCCAAGTTTCTCTCTACGAGGGGGGGGGGGGGGACCCGAGAAAACCCATCGCTCAACGGCAACGTCAGCTAAGTTACCTACGCACGAAAATCCGGGCGTAACCCCGCACGGAATCGAACCCGGACGGAGGACTGCATCGGTAGAGAGTGGGTGCACTAGACCAACACCGACTACTGTATGCCGTCCCCGGTAAAATGAGCACTTTTCAAGATCTACCTTGTGTATTTTTCCGCCGTATGAAAAATTAACATTGCCATGGGCCTCATCAATTTATTCATGTGTCGGTCAGGAGAACCTTTGAAATTTATGGAAAAGAAAATATTATACAAATCAGGTAGTTTTTACACTTCGATGAATTAAAAAAAAAAAAAAAAAAAAAAAAACAGAAAGTGAAATAAATAATTTAAGCCATCACAGATGGTTACCTAACACTGTTTATTCGACGTTAAGATACGGAACTACTTTCCATCCATCGTTACCAACTTTACTGGGCACATGTCGCTCAGTGCGCCCGTTAAAATATATGAAGTTTAGAGGTGGCGACTTTTTTCAAAGGTTGATTTCAAAAGTGCTCATTTTGTCGTGAATAGCCTCTAGGCACGCGGCTACCGAGGTTCCAGGTGTCCCGCCACGCATGGGCATATCACGATGAGAACACGGTGTCGCAACCTTCGCAGGAAACCTCTAACCACGGCGTGCGCGTGTGAACTGCCCACCTGAGAGAGAGAGAGAGAAAGAGAGAGAGAGACTGACGGAAGGCGCGTGCGAAGTATACGGAGCGCCAGCCGCCCCGCGTCACATTTATTTATAGCAGTTTCTGCCTCGCCTCCCTCACCTGTTCTCCGCCCCGCGATCAGCGATTGCGCTCGGCGCGGCGCCCTCTGGTGTCGACCGAGTGCCAGGAGCAGCGACGTCCTGTGACGGACCACTGCTCCACATCATCTGATAATACGGCGTTTCACAAGCAGCAGTTTACACACTTGGCACTTTTCCAAGTTCCGTCAACCTCCCACTGTTTATTTTGGCGTCCAACTCCGAAATGGATATAGCTTTAGAAATTACACCGGTCGGGATTTTTACCGTGCCGTGTGAAGGAGAGTGATGGAGGGGGCGGGGTATTCGCCCAGTAAAACGTATGCGAACAGAATAAAAGCGACAGGGCCTGTTGCTAAAGTTGAGTTTTGGTGAGCACGTAACAGCGAAGTCTTGAGTGCCGGTTAAGTTGAAATGAGATGAAGTTGGAGCAGCGACCGGGGAAACAGGAGCACCCCGAGAAAGACAAGCGATCACGCTGGGAATCGAACCCGGTTCGCCTTGGTGGGAGGCAAGTAGTCTACCCATTACACGTCCGTGGCCCTTTGTTGTTAAAGAGGACTCGAAATAACAGTAAACCCCAGCTCCGTGATTCACATTCTGCTCAAGCCATGGCTCCAAGAGAAAGGGGTGTAGGGTAATAAGCCGCACAGTTATGCACACGACAGCTATAAACGACGAACTTCCACCCAGGGTCCATAAATTAAGTCACTCCGGATTCAGTGTGACTTCCTTCAAAGCCGCTTATAGCTTCTGCAATATCCCATCAAATTTAAGATTAAGGAAACAACTTACCCAATATATTGCCACTAAATGCCTCCATATTCACGCGCCTACCACCTACACATCTCTGCAAAGCAGCTAAAGGCAGTTCACGATAATGTAAGCACTTTTTAAATCAACCGTAGAAAAATGTCACTGTCCCTGCCTGCGTATATATTAACGGGCGTACCGAGTGATATGCGCCCAGTAAAGTTGATACCGATGGATGGAAAATAGTTCCATAGCTTAACGTCGAATAAAAATTGTTAGGTTACGTTTGTGATAACTTAAATTATTTATTTGGTTTTCGGTTTTTTTTGTGCATATAAGTGTAAAAATGAGCAGATTGGTAAAATATTTACTGTTATAATAATTTTACAGTTTCACTTGACCGACGTATGAATAAAGTGATGAGGCCCATGGCAATGTTAATCTTACATAAGGCAGAAGAGTACACAACGTGCATACAAGCAGATCTTAAGCAGGGCTTTCAAAAGTGCTCATTTTACCGTGAATAGACTATATCAATCCATCACCGATTTTATTTTTACCCCTGTCAGCACTATTCCAAATGTTTGTAATGTGGCGCTTGTGAGCACTTTCCTGTCATTGGCTTTCTCAAGCTATCTATCCAACCCATTATTACTCTTCGCTTACCGAAATTCAACTTTCGAAAGGTATACTGGGACTTTGCCAACAGATCATCTACAACGACATAAACCTCAAATATCCATTAAACTTCCCGAATGACATTGGCTATCGAGTAAGAATAATTACCCAGACAATAAATAGCAGAAGCTGCATACAAACCCATACCCGTTTTCTCATACGTATGGCCAAACACAACTTTTAAGAATACACATATATAAGAAAGCCCTCGGCCCGTCTCACCTTTTCGTTAGGCGAGTTTGACGCCTCCACAATGAGCCCAGGAAACCCATGGGCGACTAACACTTATGACTAGAGACATGAAAAATTTGCGGATTCATTTCGGGACCAGCTAGAATTCAAAACACGAGCGTTTATATACCTTTAGCTATTGGTACACCCCCGGGAGAATGCTGGCCCAACCGTCGCCTTTCACTGTGACAGCAGACAACTAATGTTCTGTTGAAATCGGCATATTTGTACATACGACTGTGCAGACTAGCCAGCAGGTCATTGAACTCGCGAATTATTCAGGTCTCTATTTATGATATATTTGCCGGAACATAAAGCAGAGCCGGCTGGTCAGATTGATCAAGACGGGAATAGAATAAAGGAGAAACGAGCGACTGCGAAAGAAAAAGAGATATCCTTCAAGCAAATCCACACTTGTTTGCTCCAGATATAATATAGTCATTTTTACGTCATAAATGCTGAAAAGACGAACTTTTTGCTCTAATTAATTTTGAAACAATTTTTTAGACGTAGTAGTAATTGCATAACTGCAGTACAGCGGCATTTTCTTTAATCACACACGGACTTGCTACTAACGTCATACTAACAGCCCAAGTTGTTGATTTTAAATGGGCCTACGTAACACCAATAATTAAACGATAAATACTTGCAAATATATTTGATAGGTTTTGGCACGAGAAAAATACATAAATAAACGTCCAACGATTGAACACGTAGTTCCGATTTCAAAATCCTAAAATGAAAATTTACATAAGGTGTTTTGTGACTCGGAAGTATGAAGACCCCTTTTGAGATATGTGGACCAATTAGCCACGTATTGTGTGGGCTTCGGCCAAGAAAAGAAATCAAAATCGTAGATCCATCAAACAGTGAAAGTATTCGAGTAAAATTAATGTAACACAGAAGGGCTGGGTTAGTGACAGTCAGTCCAGCATGGGAGAGAGAAAACATCATAATTTCTGGAGTGCTGAACTTCGTTAATTTCTGCAGTCATCCACTGAATTGAAGAACGCGTGGCTTTATTGTCCAAGTATATATTAATTAGAGATCTGAGGAAAAAATGTTCACCAATAGGATTTTTTCTAGTTGATACAACCTGAACGTGTTGGGCAACCAGTAGTGATAATAAGCGCGATTCATTACATAATTTTTATTGGACAGTTTGATATTGAGCTTCGGAGACTTCACCTTCGACATGTTTGCAGGTCTGTAGTGAAAGTGAGGTATTTGATATGCTCTCCGGAGAGGCTGACGGCAAAGGCTGCTTGCTCTCTAGTAACTAGGGTCTTATGAAGGATTAAAAAACAAACTCTGTCAAAACATCACGACTTCAACTGCCTCTCTCGCTCTCTCCTATACTAAGTCTGCTCACTAAAGGGTTGCGACATGACTAATAACGTCTTACGAGGCATTGTTATATTTTTGGCATCTCGAGGATGTGCTTTACCGGTGGCGCACCTGGAATTGCCAGAACTGCACTGAGACTTGCAACCTATACCTACATGTAAATATCCAGAAATCCTCTTCCCTGCAATCATAAGCATGTAAAGTGATGTATAGGCTGTTCACGGTAAAGAGAGTACTTTTTAAGGCCCTTATAAATTTTTCCTTTCAGCCAATTTCCATCTTCCTGATGCATTTTAATATAAACATTGCAGTGTGACGAATAAACACAGTGTATACATTTCACCACCATCAAAATTTAATACCTGAAAATGGAATAAGATATATTTATTAGCGGTTAGAGCCTGTTGCAAGGGCCTTAAAAAGTGCTCACTTTATCGTGAACAGCCTATACATTCGGGAGCACCACGTACTGAGGTAACATAAAACGCTGATAAATTATAGGCTGTTCACGGTAAAGTGAGCACTTTTGAGACCCTAGTTGCTTTTTCCTTTCAGTCATTTTTATCCTCTAACCACATTTTAAAATAAATACTACCATGTAAGTAATAAACGCGGCCAGAAGTTAACGTCTAAGGCAAAAATTAAATAAATTTATTGATCACTATTCCAAATGAGACAGCTTTCAAAAGTGCTCACTTTACCGTGAATGGCCCATACCGAGTAGTACTGTAGTTCGGAGTCCGCTAACAGTGTGCAGTGCTCAGGGAAGCCAGTCGGCTCTGTGTGGCGCGGGTGCGTGGTAGGTTCCACGGTTCTTCCAGAGACAGCGGAAAATGCCGTCGTTCCAAAGGACTGACGAAGAAGCGGAAATTCAAGTGAGAGAACGATTGTTGGTTTAGTGAGGTTCCTCAGATAACTGTATATTGGTGCTAACGGCAAAACCGAGTTGAACATTTAAAACAGTGATGTAGCATAGGTGACCTACTTTGGCAGCACACGGAACAGTTATCTGTATCAGGAATAATTTTGATGCTTAGCTCAAATAATATCATATGTGTTATGTATAAAAAAGGTTGTGAATACAAAGTAGTAACCAGATTTAGATGATTTATTTAACTGAAAATACAACCTCTACGCAAGGTCTTACTGTTCCCTATAGGCCGTTCGCAGTTAACTGAGTACTTTTTAAACCAACTTTTGAAAAGATTGCTGCCCCTACCTGCATATGTTTTAATGGGCATGCTGACTTAGCATGTGTCTAGGAATGTTGGTGACAATCGAGGTAAAGTAGTTCCACGTCTCAATGTTCAATTAAAATTATTACGCAAACATTTGTGTATAATGTAATTATTTGTTTTGATTTCCGCTTCTGTAAATGCATATAGATGTAAGAATTATTAAAAGTATAGAACATTTTTTCTACTAATTTTACAGCTTCACTTGGCTGGCGCATAAATAAAGTGATCAGTCTCATTACAATGTTAATTTTATATATTGTGGAAAATACACAATGTACATAAAAGTAGACCTTAAGCAGGGTTTTCAAAAGTGCTCAGTTTAACGTGAACAGCCTATAGTAGTATTGCTACATACAGTAACGTCGGTCGTCGTAGGACTCTTCCCCGCCTCCCCCTTTTTGAAGGTGTCTTCATGCTCGCCAGGGTAGTTGGGCGAGTCGACGCAGGGAGAAGTGGGAATAATTAGCTACAGAAGGCGAGGCGAATTACAATGTCACGACATACAGATGACGCGACTTCGCGGTTAAAAAGATGAAGAATATGTTTACTTCCGAGAAGCGTTTCAACACTGCCTTGCGTTATCTTTATGAGAAGAGAAGAAAGATAAAAAAAAGGTGGGGGGGGGGGAAGTGAAGGAGTGGGTCATTGCACAACTGTTAAATTGTTGCGCGACACTGGACAACATCTCACAGGTATTTAATGGTATGTCTGCATCACAATGATGACCTAGAGATAACTAGTTATCTAGAAGGCGAGGAAATATGGCGAAAATCTGGGGATTACAGTATTGGCGAACCTACAAATACCGGCCTTCGAACTTCCGAGAAAGTAGGTTGCAGCTAGTTGCATCTGATGACTGAGCGAGTGACCGCGAATTGAGAATCGGATGTACTGAATCCAGAGTTCTGAGTTCGTAACTAGCGATTGTATGAGAGGGTTTGAACTCACGGCGACCTTGACAAGAGAGTACCTCGTCAAAGCTTCGGGGAAAGACTGCATCTCCTCAGTCTGGGACCAGCGGCCTGCAAATGCATCCTGACTGTGAGAAGTGTTTGGCGTGCCTCAGTGGATGCTGGAGTCTGCCTAGGTTACAGCCATTGAGGATGTGATTCATCTGATCTGTCACATTTGGGATAGGTACAAGAAACAGATACACTGAGGTCCTATCCAATTCTGTGATCGGGTAGATGATGTTCGTTCCTAAGATCCTTAAAACCGGAGATTTCTACGCACGATTGAAAACCTTGCATGACTCGTTCCAGCCCTAAGCACAACATGACACGAAATTTTCAAGCACCGAGACTGTTTATACGTGCTTTAGAACTCACAATAATGGAAGTTCACCTTCCATCGTATTAAGCGCACAGAAATTTCAACAGAAAGATCAAACTTTCTTCTAACTTTCAGTATTTGCCTGTATTTATAGCTGCACATGCTGTATTTTTTGACAGCATTTCACACAGAATTTTCGTAAACTTTAACGATTTCATGCTTACTTTAAGAATTAGTTTTCTGTTACTAAACATACACCTTAAGATGTGTAATGTTTAAATATACATTCAAACTCTATTTTGGTTAACATTTCTTCGGCCAAGAGATGGCCACACAGCTTTCCTCAACGTTTTCAGCCGAGCCCTCAAATACAGCAGCTAGTATTTACTTCGTGATTTATTGCCAGACAATTTTTATTCATGCCTGTTATAATCAGTCTTATTCCACCAGTCCATAACATACATGTGCTACTATCTGTTCCACAACATTAATGTGCTGCTGTTTGTTCTAGTGAGTAGAATGAATAAAGAAAATTCAGGTTATTGACTTTGTTCATAAGTATACATGGCTATTCACTGAGGGAAAAGTTGACAGTTTATTGATTTTCAATATATCTTTCACATCGTACGAAGTTTCGTTTTCGTTGTCAGCTGTTTCCGTACAAAGAGCTACTTTCCCATTTGACAGGGACAATGACTCTACTGTGCTGATCTTGAACACATGTGATCGTTTTGCAATCCGCCTACCTGTGTCTATATCACCCAGCCATAAATGTATCAAGAAGCTACAGCATTTTCCAAAGTACGTGACACAAAAGATTTTCCCGATACACCATTGTTTATAGGCATATTGTGAGAATTGACTGCATTGCATCACTGTGCTGTGTAGAAGCAGCGACGCGGAATTGCACGCTGCCTCGTGACCGGTTCCCACGTCTGAAAAGAGCTGAACACCCGATTGTCCCCAGGCCAGATGAAATATTTCTCCCCGAGCAAGAACAGACGCATCCCTTGTCAGGCTGTTGGAAGGGCGGCCCAGACAGAATAAGGAAACTAAGAAAGGAGAAAAGGAACGAGTCAAGAACACGACTCCCCGCTCCTCAACTAACTCTTCCATAGGATAGTCGTACCACCACACTGTAGCAAACTTCCTAAACTGCACAGGAAGTTTTTAACCTATACATTATACATATCAGGCTGTAAATATAGGAATGTTCCGCGTCGCTGCCATAAAAATGTGAAAACTTTCCTACTAGTTTGACTCTTTCCTGAGCAAATATAGCAATTAGCGCTGCTATGGATGTATGGTGTTAAGTCCAATGGTGCATAAAAGCAGTATTTTTACCCAATTTCCGTTATAACTTTTTTTTAGAGGGTTTATCGAAATTTTTGGCACGACAAGGCGTAAATATTAATCTTTAACAACTTCTTGCATTGTTAAATATTCACTAACTTTATTATTCTGTGAGCACTAATGGAAGATGAGAGATAAGATATCCTTTCTTATCTTCCATCAGTGCCCTGATAGTAGTAATAGTAGTGAATATCTATCAATGTAAAAAGGTGTTCTAAATTATTCTTTATGTCTTGTCGTGCCAAAAATTCTGAAAAATTCTCTGGAAAATAACTTTTGACCAAAATTAGGGTAAACACACGCTTTCGTGCGCCATTGGCCTTGACGTTATAATTCATGCTTTCTCATCGTAGTGTGTATATTGGGTAGAGCGATCTGGCTGGCTACGCACAACCAGTCTCGTGCCCCAACATTTAACTGCTTTCCTGCCAACACTACTAGCAAAAAACACATATACTAAATACAGCACTAATTTGTAAACATGTGCTTTGAAATGTTTCTGTACTTCCTCTAACCAATTTTAATACGATTAATTTTAATCAAACTGGTAAAAGTATCTTATTAATGTATAAGGTCTGGTATTTTGAAAATTATGTAAACAAACACGTCCATCGTTGTTGACCATTTAACTTGGAAAGTTATGTTGTTTTGGGGGTAGGTCAGTGTTGGGTACATACGCAGAAGGCTAATAATAGGTCTACCTCATATTTAGTCTATGTTTTTTACTATACGTACACTGATGTAAGTTAGAAAATTTGTGAATAATTTCTTAAAGAGAAATGAGTATAAGCTGTTCACGGTTAAATGAGCAATTTTAAAAGCCCTGCTTAGGATCTACTTGTAAGCACGTTGAATATTCTTACGCCCTATGTAAAATTTACTTTTCCATGGGCCTCATAACTTATTTATGCGTCGGTTAAGTGAAATTGTGAAATTATTAGAAAAGTAAACACTTTATAAATCTGCTAATTTTTACATACTGATGCATTAAAAAAACAGAAAGCAAAATAAATTACTTAAATTATCGCAAATGGTTACCTAACACATTTTATTCGACGTTAAGATGTGGAACTACTTTCCATCTATCGTTACCAACTTTACCGGGCGCATGTCACTCAGTGCGCTCGCTTGGGTATATGCAGGCATGGGCAGTGACTTCTTTCTAAGGTTGATTTCAAAAGTGCTTATTTTATCGTGAACAGCCTTTAATAATATCGCAGCACCAAGTTAATGACCTAATGAATTGAAGAAGAGGAAATAAGTAAACGAATATGGAGTCTAATAGGGCGCGGGCTTAACCACGTGGGATAAAGCCGGGGGTGAATGTGAGCCTTGGAAGGTCAGGGCAGAGAGCCGAGAGAACGAGGGCAAACTTCGCAGCAGGAATGCTTTTATAGTCTATTCACGTAACTTCCAATTTTTCTGAAGCCCTGCTAAAGTTCTACTTCCACGATATTCCTCCGCATCATGCAAACAAAGCTTATCTGTGTCTGGAAAAGGACACCAAAGGGGCAACGCACAATGCATTCGTGCGCACTCAGTGTACTACTATTACACAGTGCGACAAAATCAAGTGTATTCCCGGGTGTAGGTGGTAAGAGCGCTCGTGCTGATCGTGACAGCGTGGGGGAGGTATCAGTAGACAGGCGTGCAGGCCCTCCAAATACACGTCGTTCAAAATGTAAGAGACCGCCAGTACCAGTTGAAAAATACGCGTGGTTTACTTTAATGGGAATGGTGCACGGAAACCGTATATTTATACAAGTTTTGTGATAACTTGATTTACAGAGGATTTTTTTCGTAATTTTTGTCTTGACAAGATGTAAATAGCAATTTTGAACACTTTCTTACATTGTTATAAGTTCACTGAGTTCGTTATTCTCTGATTGAAGATAAGAAAAACTATTTTTTTTTCCTTCTATCAGTGCTCCAAGAATAATAAGGCAGTGGATATCTAACAACGTACAATGGTGTTTAAAATTATCATTTACATCTTGTCGAGCCAAAATATCTATAAACGGCTTGTATCGAAAATCGGGTAAATATACTGATTTCATGCACCATTCCCCTTAAGACAAAAGCACAGTATATACAATATTGTCGAATATAACTTACAGCAACCATTCTATTTCTTGAATAATAACTGTTAGAATGATAGAAACATAACACCACTTCCTCCAATCCAAACACGCGTTGTCCATCAGAGGTGCAATTGGCTTTAGTAATGTCACTTGTGCTGTCACTGTAGCTACCGCTGATGCTACTGCATTGTAGGTTCAAACAAAACTTGAGGAATCTCCTCCTCCATCAGTCCGTCATTTACCCAATAATCGTTTTCTAATTTTTTCATATGATCGCATAGTTTTTTTCCAGTACGCTGGTGAAATACTGCCTATTGCTGAATGAGTCAATTGCAGAATGTCTAAATTCGCAACGTTAACATTTTTGTTAGCAACGTGGAATTATATCATGCTCCAGTTGTACTTTATTAGGTTTAGATCGCAATGGTATGGAAGTAATCGGATAATTGTGTGTCATTGGGACGTAAACATTTTACCGACGGTATAAATAGGAGGTTGCTAATAAAATCGAACCTTTGAAAGAAGCTCGAATTTTCTCTCGTGGCAGAAAAAAACAATGTTATTTATAAGCCAATTTCCTATGTTCGTAATAGTAAACGACATAGTTGGAGGTTTGTTCTCACACACACTATAGTATGGAGCATTATAAAGAACAATAATGCGTAGAGATGGAATGTTGGGACGTATTTGTGTTTCACACCATTTCATGAAAATTGCTATTCATTTCATCATGATATTCGCCATTTTCAGTTTTGACTTTAAAAATAAACTTTGCTCCCTCGATGGAGCCATTTTTCACTACCTGTGTGAACTATAATTCATCGCTGGCCTGGGTGGTTGTTTTTGTACACTCCTTCTACGTCATTATGCTGCCAACACTTGTTCACAACGTAATTATAATGAATCCATGTCTCATCGAGGTATATTACAGGTATAATTGATTCACGATATAATTTACTTTCTCCTTGTCTGTCATTTTCCCTTGTAGTTCGAAAGTACTTCGTACGCCACGCTACGATATCGTTTCTTTCCATTAAGTATAACTGTTAATTTTTACATTTTTCTGAACTTGAAACCCGTTGATTTGTTTAATCTTCGCAAAGGTCCCCTACTGCCTTTGAAATTAATTTATTTTGCCAACACTACCCGCAAGTTCTTTAGAGTGGCTATAGTTTTTTTTTTTTTTTTTCCATCATGTAAAACTCTTGCACCATATAGTAGGTTCTTGAAACTTATTCTTGTGAGAAATGTCCGTAAAATAGAGGATTTTCTTTATTAAACAGCGGATATTTGCTTTAAAGTGCACAACGAACTGTCCGTAAAATAAAGGATTTGCATTTTTAAGTAACGGATATTCACTTTCAAGTGCACAACAGAACTGTCCTTAAAATAACGGAAATTGTTTACTGAATAACGGGTATTCACTTCCAAGTGTATAACAGAAATGTCCATAATAGAACGGATTTACTTTGTTAAATAACGGATATTCACTTCCAAGTGCACAACATAAATGTCCGTAAAATAAAGTAGGTGGTATTTCATATAAGTGTTGTTTCCGGTGAAGTAAATGACGGAAATACCGTAAACATAACGGAGAATATACGTTATACTTTCCTCAGTTCAGTATTTACACGTATTGTGCGCCCGTAAATTTACAGACGGTTCTGGGGAATTTTTTACCAGCACTTTTCCGTAAATTTAAATTTCCGGATTTTTTTTAACAGTGCACTCTTCGCACCACTGCAGTATCAAATGAATCGAAATGGCTGCTGATCCAGCAAAGATAACAGATATGTATATTACAAGTCACATAACGACATACAATGGCGGTAATACTTATAACTTGCGGGTAAATGAGCGTGACACGAAAATGGATGGAAAATAACACAACAATTAACACCACTTTACAACTGGCGTGACTGTGCGCACAAGGCTACTGGCTGGGAGGAGACGAGGCAAAAGGAGGCGCAGGGAGGGATGGCGTGTGCGAGAGAGAAGGAGAATTCAAAAAATTAATTCTCGCAAAAGCTGTAGAAATGGGAGATCGTGGCCTTAACAACGAGGTCTTGAGAGGGTAACTTTGTAAATTGAATACTTACAATGATTAATATTTTAACATAAGCTCCAAACATAACTAGCGATACATGATCTGAACATATGGTCTAAGCCGCCGTGTTTGGTTAATCGGCGATACAAGTACATATAATGGTGTTTGTTCCGCTTGCTAGTCCGGAATTGATAACTTGTGGCCGTTCTCTCAACAGTGAAAACACGAGTTTTCCCGGGCTTCACTAAAATTTGTCGAGCTGTACATAAGAACTATATATCACTAGGCATTACAAACACGCCTATTTTCTCTCAGTATGTACCCACACTAATTATAAATAAAATACTATAATTTATAATTAAAATATAAGTGAAAGTTTAATTCAACTAAAAATAAAGTATTTTTATGTTAAAACGAGTGTAAAACGCTTGCGATACATGGCGTATTTAGGAAAGAACCAAACGCGTCATACATGAGGTGATTTTTCAAAGGTTTGATTCAAAAAGCACGAAGCAGCTATGAAGAGGCTATAGGAGGAATGCGTATGTACGTGTGTTGTGTGTACTTGCATTGGAACATCCGGAGGAGGCCCAATTATAAATATAAATGTTAAAATCGACGAGCGAGTAAAGAGATTTGGGCGGCTCTTAACAGCGAGGTCTTGAGAGCCGATGATGATGATTGAAGTGAGTATGGAGCGACGTCGGAATGAAGGGGCGGGGGAAACGGGAGATCCCCGAGAAAAAATCAACCGACCAACGGCATCGTCCCGCACGATTCCCACTTGCGAAAATCCTATGACCCGGCCGGAGGCTGAACCCGGTTCGCCTTGGTGGGAGGTGAGAGTGCTGATCGCTCAGCCACCGTGTCCCCGTTAAAGTCGGTCAGTTGGGTGTCAGACATCCACGAGATGCCGGGGGTTAAAACACTGAATAAATTATCTGTCGGCGAAGCTCACTTGATACCCAGTAGTGCCACGGATTACAGCCCACTAACAGTAATTTTTACTGACTGCGCGAATAAATTAACACAATAATCTACTGAAGCAAGGTCGCTTCAAGCCTGCTATCCGCAAGAAGCCAGCGAACTTTTTACCTGACATTTTCTAGCAGAAATAAAACTCGTGTTTTCACTGTTGAGAGAACGGCCACAAGTTATCAATTCCGGACTAGCAAGGCGGAACAAACACCATTATATGTACTTGTATCGCCGATTAACCAAACACGGCGGCTTAGACCATATGTTCAGCACATGTATCGCTAGTTATGTTTGGAGCTTGTTATGTAATAGTAAGTATTCAATTTACAAAGTTACCCTCTCAAGACCTCGTTATTAAGGTCACGATCTCCCATTCTACAGCTTTTGGGAGAGTTAATTTTTTGAACCCAAACGGGAGCCGATATGGTAAAATCCTCTCACAATTTTGTTACAAATTGGTTTTATTATGTAGTCTAATTTTTAAACACGAAAAACTGTATACTTTTATCCAATTAATTAATTAACGAAAATTTTGTTTTCCACATAACACTGTTCATAAGACCTTCTATAACATTTACTACATTCACACAAGATAGGGCTAGGGGCGTAGCTTGTTGGTAAAGGCTGTTCACGATAAAGTGAGCACTTTTGAAATCAACCTTGGAAAAAAGTCACTGCTCCTACCTCCAACCTCAATATATTTTAACGGGCGCCCTGCGTGACATACGCCCAGTAAAGTTGGTAACGACGGATAGAAAGTAATTCCATATATTAACGTCGAATAAAAAGTGTTGGGTAACAATTTGTGATAACCAAAAATTATTTCTTTCGGGGTTTTTTTTTTTTTTTTTTTTTTTTTATGGAGTAGATTTGCAAAGTATTCACTTTCCTAATAATTTCACAGTTTAACTCGACCGACGCTTGAATAAAGTGATGAGGCCCATGGCAATGTTAATTTTACATAAGGCGGAGGAATACACAACATGCATACAAGTAGATCTTTAGCAGGGCTTTCAAAAGTGCTCATTTTACAGCATGGTAGAGCATAAATGTTACTGAGGGGATTTAATTATAATATGAGGCACAGACAATACAAGAGACTGTAATATTTCATTTCGGGTGAGCCACTAGAACTGATGTTAATTTAAGTTACAATTATGTTATCACATGCCAGTTTGAATTATTATCTACTATGGGCAGTCCCCCACCTTAAACTTGATGCCGGGGGCTGTATCACCTTGTAAAGCGATTATCGGCGACCGGACACACCCCTTCTGCGGTCTTCCCCTGAAGCTAGAACATTTACTACGCAAACCTGAACTGAAGCCTTGCTCTGCCGGGAGCTGATTGCAAACGTTTTATTTAAAGTAATTATTTTTGTAGAAACATTAAGAATTTCGGCGCCTCCCATTGTTGCCATTTTGTAGTAGCAGTAAGTTTTTCTCCTAGTGTTCCTGTTTCTGTAAGTGTTTATTCTATCCGCAAGTATTTTTGCTACCAGACTGCTTTCTTGCTGGGGGCACAAACGGTACACGTTACTTCAGAGTTGTAAGATCAAGTGTGTGTGCATTTCTACTTACAGTCGGGATGGGGCCGGGAAAAAATCTCGTCAGACTGCCTTCAATCGTCACTAAGGTGTACCTAAATTCCAATTCTCACGCAGTTTTTTGCTACCAAGGAGTAAAAGGGGGCATTAATTCTGATTTTCAATAAGCATACCAATTCAGTACTCAATTTGAACGATCGTGACTGCGCAGCTATGGTTGGCACTCTACCCAGAAAATTCGTTACACGTACTACAGCTGTCGCAACGTCATTCTCATATACACATAGATGTGCAGAGCCAATTTATTCCTAAGTTTATTATTATTTTGCATTACGTTTAGTGTCTCACATAGTTGTATGCTGTTATGTGCAGTGAGTAGGCCTGCTGTTACGAAGTAAAAGTTTCTGCTTAAAGCTTGATCACAACGTAACACTGCGCACGAGTCGTCTCGCCGCAGTTACATTTCAATACGTTTTACACGGTACGTTTTATACGTTACATTACTGCCAGTGGTAACAATTTTTAATAATTTTAATAAGGACTGTAATTTTATTTTCTACGTAGAATTCGATAACTATAGCAGTTTCGAATGTTATTATCTTACATACAGAATTTCTAAATGCAGCACGTACACTTAGTCAGTTATTATGACACTCACTCCTTTTGTACGCTACTTGCAAACTAAAAAGCAAATGATAGTTTTATACGAGTAAATGTTCATAAACCAATACTATTAATTATTAAGTACGTCTGCAAGTTAAATATGACTTCAAGCTAAAGCTGGAATTGATTAAAAACCTTTTTGAAATCGTTTCTTCAGTTCTTATTTTGTTCTCCTCCTAGAGATTATGATATATTTTTGGAACTTCGATGGCACATGACTCTGCAGTTGGAGTTTAATGTTATTGCTTTCTCTGCATGGCGGCTTGTATGACTTGTAACAGCTGGTACGTAACAGCATGTGTTGAACTTCAGAACATTTTATGCACAGCGCCTTAAAGCTACTGCAGCCGTCATTTTCTTCCGCTGGCGACGTTGGGGATACCTGTGCTTAACTACTGGAGTGGCTGGGTTTGTGAAACTGTTATTTAGAGGCAATAAAGCCAATATTTTTTAGCACCTCACAGCATCTAAGAAAGTTTGGGACAGTTGGAAGATTAGCACTATTTTTTTGTTTCAATTATAAACTACCGCGAATTTATCTTGAATGTGAACACATTAAGTAAAAAATAAGGATCGGATTTTTAAACTTATACGTGATCTCATTCAAGTGAGCTCTCCATGGAGATGTAATTAAAAAGGTATTAAGCTGATTGTTGGTTAATTGAGCACATTCGAAATCGTTGAAAGATATATTTGAAAACAACCTTTGCCAGTAATGGTGCGTAATTTAACTATTATATTCATACGCTTACTCCCAGTAAAGTCCCCAATAAATTAGGAAACGTAATTCCAGGTCTAGAGCCTTACCGAAGTTAAGCACTTTCGGCATAATGTCCGTATGCCATACGGGCAGCCGTGTATTATTTTCGCCTCGATTATTAAATCTCGTACACCCAGTTATTCAGTTACATTATTTAGTCTGTAAGGAAAGAACGTGCGTTAAAAAAAAAAATGGCATTATATTGTAAAGCGAAAATAATCGCTTGACCACAACATGCGTAATTGACCATGACGAACTGTTAAACACTGTCCGTTATTATCGCTAATGTTATTGGTGGATGTGAATATGCCCCCCCCCCCCCCCTTCGAACACAGGGGATCGTCATAAAACATTTTTCTGTGTACCCAGTACGTTCTGTGTGAACTACAGGGATAATGGCACGTCGGAACAAAGTGCAATAGCCAGGGAAATGTTCAGCTCTTCGCAAGCGCATATCGGTAGTCTGCTTCGCATTTAGCATGTTAATAGTGACTATTTGCCTTCCATGTTTGCTGAGTGCTGAAAGTGTCAATATTTCAATTGTTTGAAACTGAAACTGTTTTCTTCTTGTTTCCCAAACATTATGGCGAGACACACGTAATAGTAGTACATTTGTATTCCTAACTGTTTCGCAGTGTCAGCTGACAGGTGCATGATTACTTGTCACGTGGGCAATGGTAATGTTCTGCTTGTGACTATGTTAGCAGTCTCTACATATGGTGATTAAAGGTAGGTTTACGATTAAAGAATGATAAGCACACGGAAAATGACTATAAGAAGATCTGCAGTTTCTTATTGAATTAGCAACTGTTAAGTCTAGTCAATCAAAATCGTAGAAGACGTAAGCAACCGAAATAACCTGGAAAAATGGACAATTGATAAATATTTGAATATTTGTGGTTACTGCTTGTGTAGTCGTTAAAAAAAAAAAAAACTCGTAAAATCTTATAGGAGGGGAAGCCAATGCCAACATTAGGCATTTAAATCAATAAATTTGAAAAGGTTCATTAAAGCGAATTCAATAACCTGTTCCACGAAAGAAAACATGACCATGAACTATTCTTAAATTAAGAGGATACTATCTCGCGATTAAAATAATTACTTTCGTACGATTTCACGATACGACATAACCTAAACACAAGTTGTAAATTCAGTTTCCCGCCAACAACAACTGTCGCTGAGCTCTGATTGGCTACGTCGTCTTGACTTGTACTTAAGATATAAAATATAAACATCTCTTAAGTCAAGCCAAGAACGCACACAACCCGTCACGACCAGCACACAACAGTCATAAGCTAACGCCCTTGAAGACATTGATTCATATCTTAAGCACACGGCAAACTTATTCTGTTAAGTCAATAGTAAACCCATCTTTATTGATGGAAAAAAATGACAGCTGCCAGTATACGTTGAAAGGGTTGTTGCGGTTCTCGAAGGTCTTTGAATTTTAAGTGGATCGTTTCAAGGACTCGAAAAATCCTTAAATTGTGCTGGGTCTTGGAAAGTTCTTAAATATTAACGTTGTAGTAGAATAAACACATGACGTACAAATATATTTGTTATTATGAGTGCGTTCATTCAACAGGGTTCAGTTATATTGTATAAACATGAGAGCTCAGCAACTATCAAATTCTAGGCTTAGGCTGAAATACTGTTTGCATCAGGTGGTAAAACTAGGGATAGTAGGATTCAAATCTCAATTTTTTGTTGTTTTTCTATTCTTGTCGTTGAAGTTTTCAGATAAGCGCTCCTCAAAACTGTGATGTTATATCTGCAAAACGAACGTCTGAATATGTTTAATACATGATTTAACATGTATGAAGGTTTATTTTCTTTATTGACCGATATCGGTGTGTGAAGCTAATTCCCCATTTGACAGGTCCAATGTGTACTCTACTGTCCTGATCCTGAACGCATGTGATTCGTTATCAAACAGGTGAGCCGTGTCAAATACGAATCATCAAATCACAAAATACCAAGACGCTACGGCATTCTCCAACTGTGTTAGCACAAAATATTTACGCGTTACTATCTCTAGCCTACGGCTTAAAGAAGAAACTTAACAGGGCGTTCAAAAGCGCTCGCTTAACCGCGAAAGAACAACACAATAAAACGAAATGAATGCTTAACTTGTATGCTACCGAAATTTGAGAACAGAAGACAAGTCCTGCCCTACCTCGTAGGGCACTACACTTTCCTGAAGTTATCTTCCAACTGGATACAGAATCTGTATTGCTTAAACATCTAGGCTGTGTTCGAATTCACCAGCTAACGGCCCTTACCTGGCTTCGTGCCCTTGAAAAATGCATCCCGGATGTGACGTCACATTGCCGCTGCCCGACTTCACAGCAAGGGCGCATTATGCACCCTAGAGTGACCCTTTCAACCAAGGGCACGAGCAACTTTCCCTTCTCGTCCCGAGCCCTAGATAGTTTTCGATTCGCAATTGTTTAAAATGTTTCATTTGTTTGTGTTTGTTTTGTGTTTACAACTCTGCACGGCCACAGAAAATACTTTAAAACGTCACAAAGACAAATGAAACTCGCATAGAGCTAAATTCGACAGAATAAAACTCGAGGTGAAAACGAACACAAGTGTCCGAATTCACTTACGAATATTTCTATGGAAGGGAACAAGGGATCGTGAAACGGCAAGAGATCAAGGGTAAGTAATTAAGGGCACACTGCGCCGAAATCGAACACAACCCAAAGTTGTTTGTAGAGCAAATAACGGCTAAGTGGCGAAAATTAAAAGGTACTACTGAATAATTTAACTCCCGTGACCTTGTTCCTCTCGAAACTTCCTTTCGTGCAAATGTGCAAAAAGTTATATCATGAGCATCTTTAAACAAATGCAAACAAGACCAACCGCAAATGTTTAAACTGCCAACACTTCTCCTTCACTCCGGCCATTAGCTGAAATTTATGTAACGTTTGGACGTGAGAGATGGAGACCATGGCGCGCCATAGGTTCTCGAGGTAGGATAATACTGCTGTGGTTTGTCACTGTCGTCTGCAGTATGAAGGCGAGCCACAGCCATTACTACAGACCCGGGAATTTCGTAGTTCATTTCTAGACAAGTTGGAATTCACACACATGTACGTTCATGTTACGTTTGTAATTGGTCGACGTGTTGTTTGACACCTCCTGGAGATAAATGAACCAATAACAAACATGCGATACATTGTGCGCTCAACCACCGCCTTTTACTACCACAACAATCACCCAATGAACAGTTGATACCTGTATGAGAGTGACTAAGTCTGTGAAGTCTAGCCTACAGGTCATCGAACTCGCGAATTTCTTGGATCTCTAACCATTGCCCACAAGAGTCGGTTCTGGGAATCGAATCCAGATCTCGCGGGAGATAGGAAACGCTGTTGCTAACTAAACTTGTTATTATGACGCTAACAAATGCTTGAAAGGTTGTTGTGAATCAAATGGTTCCCTTTTACACAGTTTATTTACAGGTAGCAGTCATATTTCGAGATCATATACAAAAATCCACACATAATATCATCGTCGCGGCAAAAATTTCTTATATTTGAAATTCGTCCCTAGGTTTGCGAGAAGCGAGAGACCGCAAGGTGGTAATGGCAGAGAATTACGGCGGAGAAGATGGTGGAAGAGCGCTTTCTCGAACAGCGACGAGGCCGTCAGTAAAGAAGACTATTATTACGAAGCTCCTTAACCTCCATCCCGCGTTTTGGCCTACTTCTCACTTCCTTCCAGCAGAACTGTCCGAGGCAGTCGACTGCTTTATGGACGCTCGTAAAAAAAACTAGCCACTCGGTGACTTCTCAGCGACCACGTCGAGACAAACATCGGAGCCTGTACCATCACACTACACACGCGATAGAATTGAAACTTCTGACTTTTCAATTCCACGTTTTACTCAAACTTTTATTCATAGGCGTGTGGTGAACTGATGCAAGGCAAGCTGGCGTTAGCTCTGTGCTGTACACTGTTGCTTGCTAGTTTACACTTCCGCTAATAAAACGTAGCTCGGCAGCTAACGTCGCAGGTCGCGTGTAATGGGTCCCTTGCTGCTCGCTTGTGAGTGATCGGAATACATTCAGTTTCCCTAGGCTTATACTGCGTGCACCGAGAATGTACAGCTGTCAGCAAGCATCAGCTTACCTTGCTACAGTTCACCACGCGCCACTGTTGTTAGTTTATATCACCTCTTAAACTTATGCCGTTTTCAGTACTTCTCAGATCTAAGTTTTCTACGAGCGCCCCAATTCTTAGTCAGTGTACAGTAATATTTTGTTACTCTGTATGCGGTAGGCTAATTGTAGGGTGAAAGGAGAAGGCCGCGCAATACATAATTAACCCAACTACTTCTGAAAATAGCACACACGCATCCACGGATTACTCGTGATTACGAGCCCAAAACCTTGTATCCTAACAAAATACCTTTACCCGTTCACACCGTGTATCCATAATCAAGGACATGTTGCGCACAAAGGATGTTGTTACACGCTGACTGCCACGCCGGGCGACGTACGGTCAGTCCCAGCGCGGTACCCAGGAGTGTGGGGAGTGACTCACCACGACCCGCCTTTCACCTCGGAGGACCCAGCCACCGCTACGTCCGTCACCTGGCCGGCAGCTGACCTGAACTGAGGCCACTGGCCCACCCTACCAGAGGAGTCAACGACTAGAGAGCACGTACAAGAACCTTCCAGTTAACATCATCCTTGTCGCGTCTCGAAATGTGAAGAAGGTTCTGGGTCAGGGCACTTACAATATAAATACGGCCGCAGCTAGACGGTTGGCAGTCGGGGGGGGGGGAGAGGCCCAATAGCACCACTTACCTCACCCGAGTGGTGTGCAAGCACCACTCTGGTTAATCCAGCGCTCCCTCCCATAAAGCAAAGGCAAGAAGAAATAAAGTATATGTCCGCTCTCTACTAGTTTTCATCTCTACTAAAACAAGCATGTTGACGCACACCATCTGCCTCCTGTAGCATTTCTGATTAATGCATGAAATATTTTTAATTATTTCCTGTCGACTGGGTTTTTACGGTGTCTATGCCGGTTTTTCCCAGTTTCTTCCTAGACATAGGTCTAGTTTGACTATAGATACACTTAGGGAGGTAGTCATGGCCCCAATCGCTGGCCATGGCTGCCCAATCCCTCCCTGTCGCGATGCATGTCACCTTGCATGATTCCCTTGCAGACGTAAGAGTACGCCCTGAAACGCAATTAGCTCCCGATTCTACCCCACACACACATCTAACAATTAGAAATAGGGTAGGTTAGAAAGAAATCTGGTCGGCAGTGTGTGATAGCCGCCTGGCTTGATTGCTTCAAGTGCCTAGCGAAGATGGACACATTTGAGGGACTTGGAAGAAAAGGACCGGCGGCGAATGAGGGTGTGAGAGACTGGCGGGCGAGTGTGCACTAGAGCTGCGAAGCGGAGGGAGAGGTATCCGACAAGAGGAGCGCTTCTTCTGTGTATGGGGTCGCTCGGGACGCTCCAGAACATTCTAGACGGGAGAGACTCACGATGTCTGAGCCGAAACAGGTGGGATTGACTGGACGAGTGATACACGCTTTATTGTAAATACTGGGACTGTCAGATTTCTAATACGAAAATGTTAGTATTAAATTACTAGGTTTTAATCAACTGACTATGTAGACTGATTTTAATTATTTTATCATATTAATATATGTTAGCTGACAGACGATTATGTACATATTAGCTGAGAAAAGAAAGTGATAGTCATTAATGTCAATATATTGAATGCTGACTATTTATTTTGTGGATTTATTATAAATAAATTGGAAAATGATCGTTTGCTCTTTTATTTTATTAAGTCCTCCATTCCTTAAAGAACTTGGCTAAGCCCAGAGACTTTTAAATTGTAACAATATTTACGGTTAGCACTATATACAAACAAGAAATCAGCGTCAAGTGTCTTAAGCGTCTTCCTTGTGAGAAATCTGATTTGTTGAAATTTTTGCACCTCTCGTCAGTGAATGGTCAAGCTGACATCATCAGAGACGCACTACGTTATTCGCTGACTACACAAGTACAATGCAAAGAAAAAACATATTAACTATTGCAACACTTAGTTCTCGTAATGAATTCTGCACTGAACGGATTAACCCAAATGGCAAAAAGTCGCAAGAATTAGTAACTGATTCCTTTGATATTACTGACTATGCAATTTAAGGCGTCATGCGTATGCGTTCAGGAAGCCGGATAGATAGATTATGGTGCAAACCCAATCTCCACATGGACATAATTCATGAATACTGAACGGGTTCGAAATGATTCGGAGTCTATTATAAACATAGAGGCTCCACTAGCATTAACTTTTCTCTGCATAATCGAGCAAAATAAAAACCCCGAGATTTTTTCTTGCTCGATATAAGTGTTTTACGAGTCGTTTCTTTCATTACAAAAAAAAAATAATTGGGCTTGGCTGTGTTGGGGACACGGCCGTTTGTTTTGCGTGAATATGTTTACTTTGACGCGTTCGGACGCCTTTTTTTTTTTTTTTTTTTTTTTTCCCGGAACCGCTAAACTCAGTCATATGGGGTTTTATGGGTATCAATGGATTGCTTTTGAGATGCTCTTTCCAACCGGTTACGATTTCTGTATTTCGACTTGACTTTTTGACGCGTGTAGGCCGAAATTGTGTTAAATTTTCATAATTTTTTACATTAAACTCATACAGTTTCGGCATAACCACGCCACACAATTGTTTTCATACACGCGATCGATTGATCTTGACGAGAGCTGTCGATTGAAACTCAAACAAGCGCCGTAGCCTCTCCTAGTCAAAAGTTATACTACGCGGAAGTTATGAGACGCGGCGAAACGAACTCAAAATTGCTTCCCCGCCCCTCACAAAAACTCCACCAAACGCGATGCTCCGCAGTCCTCGCTCAACGCAACATATTCTTTGATCCTTTGGAAATCGAGTAGTGAAATTTAATTTTGAATGTAGACGATAAATTCAGAGCTGCAATGCCAAACTGTATCCCACGATTTTGTTATCATCCGGATTTTCTGGATTGCCTTCCACTGTGGTCGCAAATTTAAATAAGTATTCGCGTCAAAATATGCATTGCGCACAATTCGCACGCTAGGGAGAGGCGAAGAGGTCACGCAAATGGCGACACTGTCGCGGGCAAAGCCCCCGTAATGACTATGCGATGAAACGTTATTCGAAAACGTCGCAGATAGAGACGCCACCGCCCGAGCTGCCACTCAACCAGGCGTGTAATACAGGCTATCTGAAGCACACTGACGACAAAGATGTGCCAGCCTGTGACAACCGAGGCACTCAGGGCACTGACCTTACAGACAACTCCGTACAGCGACAACGCAGTCCGAACTCCTGCTACGACTACATTCTGCCTAACACTTTGTTTAGGCTATTCGCCGTAAAGTGAGCGCTTTTGAAAGCGCTCTCATTTGGAATGATAGTCAATAAATATATTTGATTTTACCCGTACACTTAAGTTCCGAGTGTGGTTCAATATACGCATTGTGTTAATTACATACAGTGCAATATTTATTTAAGAGGGATGTTAAAGGATAAAATATCATTGAAAAGAAAAAAGTAACTAGGGCTTCAAAAGTGCTCACTATGCCGCGAACAGCCTATACTTGTATAGGCTGTTCATGGCAAAGTGAGCACTTTTGAAAGCCCTCTCATTTGGAATAATGGTAAAACGTGATTTGTTTTAGCCCTAGACGTAAACTTCCAAGTGCAGTGGAATATACACACGCTGTTTATTAATTACAAGGCAATATTTATTTAGAAATGTGGTTAAGGGATAAAATATGGCTGAAAGAAAAAAAGTATCTAGGACCTGAAAAGTGCTCACTTTACCGTGAACAGCCTATACTTGTAATTCGCCGAGCAAAGAACTTGTATCGATGATAGCGGGATTTTGTCGGCCTCTGAACTGATATCGCGACTTCCGGATTGCAACCACCTCATTGTGATTGCAGTTGGTCTTAAGAAGCTTACTGGAATGTATGACAAAACGTCAGTTGTTGCAACCACCACAGCACGAAATCCATTAAAGGCTGTTCACGATAGAGTGAGCACTTTTGAAATAAACCTTAGAAAAAAGTCACTACTTCTGTCTGTATATATTTAAACGGGCACACTGAGTGGCATGCGCACAATAAAGTTGGTAACGATGGTTGGAAAATAGTTCCATATCTTAACATCGGATAAAAAAAATGTAAGGTAACAATGTGTGATAACTTAAATTAGTTATTGCGCTTTCTGTTTTTTAATGCGTCGACGTATAAAAATGAGCAGGTTTGTAAAATATTTAATTATCTACCAATTTCACAGTTTCATTTTACCGACGAATGAATAAAATGATGAGGCCCATGACATTGTTAATTTGACATAAGACGGAAGAATACACAACGTGTATACGAGTAGGCCTAGATCTTAATCAGGGCTTTCAAAAGTGTTCATTTTACCGTGAACAACATCTATATGTAATATAAGAATATCAGTTATCGAAGGGGGTGGTTTTCTGCTAATCTGCTTAAAAATGGATTAAGTTTTAGGGACGACCCCCTCAAACGTGTGTGTGTGTGTGTATATATATATATATATATAATATATATGTGTGTATGTGTGTCGTAGAGTCTTTGTTTCCAAGATAGCAACGGTTATTTAATTGAAAACAAATAAAAGCCGACGAATCCATCGAAATGTTATATTGATTTTGTGACATAAACATGAACATCCCATACCTGTTTTGTATCATCTCATCCGATAGAGAGCTTTTAGAGTGTACAGAGGTATGTTGAATAACCAGATATCAATGTTACGCGATGTAAAGGACGCAAAACTCTATATGAGAATTGTTAACAAGTAAATCTACCTGCTTTTTCAGAAATAATGGTTGGTATCGATGAACTAATTCGTTGCTGTCTGTAGGGAAACACATAAGGCAATTAGAAGTATATAACGACAAACCTATTAATGCAAGTTGTGATTGGAAATCAGAAACCTTAAAAACACTTACATTAAATCGTCCCTTGTTGCTACAAAAATATTTTGCACTTTCCTTATACATGCAAAATAAAACTTCGGTAACTCCGCTATTTAAGTCTATTGATTTTTCGAGTTCTATTTCCCTGCACAGAAAGCAAGGTTATTTTGGGATATTTTGTCTAATTCAATACATTTTTTCTTCTACTGAATCACAGGATAAGTCTCTATACCAAAGCGTTTGAAACTTGCAAATGACAAAACATTTGCCGCAGAATATTTACGTTCATATTACCGGTGACGCACTCACCCACCCTACAAAACAATAATTATTAATATTATTATTATATGTACATTTGCCAACATTCAAGCGCCGGTTTCATGTTGTCTACTAAGTCCACCACATGTGCTTCCACGTTAACTTTAAAATTCATTAGAAACATATTTCCTTCCCTTTCCAACAATTTTGTTGCGAACTTCGATAGGTTTAGTATTCTTCATCCATTTACAGCAGCCATGCTCGCAACTTTCAACACAATATATTTTTCATGACGAGAATTACTACAGTGGTTTTCTCTTCTCGCTCTGCCTTACCATAAACAGGGAGAAAATAGGTGTGTTGGTAATGCCTCGTAAGAAATAGTTCTTATTAAAAATGTTATTATCAAACTGAGTGATCCCCGGCCGGGTTACTCCGGATTTTCGCATGTGGGAATCGTGCCGGACGATGCCGTTGGTCGGCGGGTTTTCACGGGGATCTCCCGTTTTCCCCATCCTTTCATTCCGGCGCTGCTCCATACTCACCTCAATCACCCTCATCGGCTCTCAAGACCTCGATGTTAAGAGCCGTCAAAATATCTTCACTCACTCACTGAGTTCGCACGAATGCGGTGCGTTGCCCCTTTGGTGAAATTCCCTTCTCTGGGGCAAGGTTAATCTTAAAATAAACCTTAACTTGGTTAGCTTTGTCTGCATGAGGCGGGGGAATATCTTGTAAGTTAAACTTCAAACAGGGCTTGGGCAAAGTTGTAAGGAACCGTGAATGAAACTAAAGGCCGTACATATCTAGTGTCACCCTCCTGCCAGGGACAAGGGATGTGCAGTGTTACGGAACTGCATAGGTGTCTTGCCTTTCTGCACGACCAACTTCCAGTAGCCGAGCGCGGTTGCTGGACGATCAATATCTTGTCACAACACGCTCGCTTCACCTCGCTGCTATCTCGGCCCTCGACACTGGTCAAGGCTGTTCACGATAAAGTGAGCACATTTGAAGTCAACATTTGAAAAATGTCACTGGGTGGCATGCGCCCGATAAAGTTGGTAATGACGGATGGAAAGTAGTTTCATGTTTTAGCGTTGAATTAAAAGTGTTAACTAGAGCATTTGTGGAAACTGAAATGATTTCTCTTGCTCTCTGGTTTTTTTTTTTGTAATGCATCAGTGTGTAAGAATCAGATTTATAAAATATTTACTTTTCTAATAATTTCACAGTTTCACTTGGCCGAGTCATGAATAAAGTGATGAGGCACATTGTAATATTAATTTTACATAAGGTGGAAGAATACACAACGGTATACAAGTATATCCTAAGCAGAGCTATCAAGGGTGCTCATTTTACCGTGAACAGACTATAGATTATCTTGTAGCCCAAACTTATGTCGGTAAGTAGGCGAATAACATATCATATTTTACGCACTTTTTGAATGAACATTTTTCCCTTCAGGAACGTAGCTGTTCAAGCGAAGCGGCTACAGTGCTCTAACTCGGGGGGTAGCGAGAAACACTAATAACGCCTCCTGACGATAGGTAAAGGCTTTTCACGATAAAGTGAGCACTTTTGGAATCAACCTTAGAAAAAAGACACTGCTCTTACCTGCATTTATTTTAATGGGCGCACTGAGTGACACGCACCCAGTAAAATCGGTAACGATGCAGGGAAAGTAGTTCCATATCTTAACGTTATATAACAAGTGTTAGGTAACCATTCATGACGACTTAAATTATTTATTTGGATTTCTGTTTTTTAATGTATAGGAATGTAAAAATGAGCACATTTATAAAATATTTACTTTTATAATAATTTCAACTTCTCACTTGATCAAGGCATGAATAAAATAACGAGGTCCTCGACAATGTTAACCTTGCATAAGGCGGAAGAATACACAACGTGCATATAAGTAGAACATAAGCAGGGCTTTCAAAAGTGCTCATTTTACCGTGAACGGCCTATAGGTAAGTTATCTTTTAAACGAAAATCCTCAATGCAATGACTTTTTTTTAAGCATGCTCACTTCAGATTGTCGACCTCTACGTGAAGTCCCGTGGCTTCGTGTTGAGCAATGTAAAAGCTACACGCCAATTTTCTCTACCGCGCGCGTTGCGACGGCCAGGCAAATTACGTGCATGCGAGAGCCGCTATTAACGCTTTTTAATTCTATTTCAAGAGCGTGATGTTACCAACCAGATGTGCACGAAAACTTCGTAAAGGGTTTTGTTCTTTAATCTCGCGCCATTTCCGATGTTTTAAAACGAACGCATATCAAAACATCTCGCATCGTTGGGGGGGATAACACCCTGCCAACATGGATTTATGAAATTTTTCCCCACAACCTGCGTTACAAATCTTTTTATTAAATGTTATGCATCGACAGGATACAGGAGACTGCTCTGCTGTACATTTTATGAAGTTGGTAATGTTTGAATACTGAGGCTAGTACTACTCGTGTACTTGCCCGCAAATAAACACCACTTCTTTCATCAGGGCAGTTACTGGCCAAAAATGAATAAAAGCAGTGTAACTGTAACAGCTTGATAAAGTTTGAGAGGCTATAGACTATTCAAGGTAAAGTGAGCACTTTTGAAAGCCCTCTCATTTTTATTCGATTCAATAAATATGTTATATTTTAGTTTTAGCCGTTAACGTCAAAGTGCGGTGGAATACACACTGTGTTTATTACTTACACGGCAATATTTATTTTAAAAAGGCGGTTACAGGATAAAGAATGGCTGAAAGGAAAAAGTAACTAGGGCCTCAAAATTGCTCACTTTACCGTGAACAGCTGATATCATTCATGCTGTACACATAAAGCACAGATAAACCACTCCACAATCTTCGATGCGGCAATGTCTCAATTCCGTTTCGTTATGTGTGTGTGTGTGTGTGTGTAGTGGATCAATTCGGTGTTGTAGTCCAGGGGCGTAGCAGAAACCATTCTCAGTTACTTTTAATTTTTTTGAGAAGGGGGTCCAGGGGTCAAGTAAGAAATTTGGCACCCATAGTGATGGATAAATCGTAATTTTTGAAAATTTTCGTTTTTTTGACAATTATATTAGTGTTTACACACACATGTGGCTTTTTATCCACACAACTTTATACAAAAAAACTTACACCAGAACAAAGATACTCTATAATACTAATTGAAGTTGTTTGCGCTACCTACTGAGACCGAGCTAGGGGCAATCTCCCCCCCCCCCCCTTGTTACTCCACACGCATCACCTTTCCGCGCGCTCCTGTTATAGTCTCTGAAATATACACTGCCCTGGACATGGAAATCACTACACCCATAAGGTGTCAACAATTTTTCTATAAAATCAAGGCCGCATGAGGTAAACCAATAGCACTATACAAAATTGTTAAAGTGATATCGCAAAAATATCACTGGAACACTTGATACAGGGGGGCACTTGTGACCAGTACCCAGCTAATGCTTGCAATGAACAATTGCTACAACAGGCACAAAAGACAGAAGTCTGTGTGTTAAAGTCTGTTCACGATAAAGTAAGCGCTTTTGAAATCAACCTTAGAAAAAAGTCACTAGCCCTGCCTGCATGTATTTTATCGGGCGCACTGCGTGACATGGGACCAGAAACCATTTGTAATAACTTAAATTATTTCTTCCACTTTCTGGATTTTTTTTTTTTAAAGTAGCGAAGTGTAAAAATGAGCAGATTTGTAAAATATTTACTTTTCTAATAATTTCATTTTCACTCGACCGGCGCATTAACAAAGTGATGGCAGTGTTAATTTTACATAGGGCGGAAGAAAACACAACGTGCATACAAGTATATCTTAAACAGGGTTTCAAAAGTGATCATTTCACCAGTATTACAATGCTTTTTTCAGAAAGAATGGTTGGTATCGTTGCTGTTTGTAGGCAGAAATATCAGGCAATTTGATAAAATGACAAACCTATTAAAGCAAGATTTGCTTGGAAATCAGAAACCTTAAAAACTCTTTGATCAAATCGCCCTTTGTCGCTACAAATATTTTGCACTTTCCTGTGATTTTGCTGACCAATTTCAATAGGGACCATGTTGTGATATCTTTGCTTTTCGAAGGTTGGTTTTTAATTTTCGTGATTTCTGTTCAGCTTAATTAATCTGCCACACATATGATGTATAATTTTCTCCCGGAAATGAAGACAGAAAGTAGTAGACGTTACGCTAGGATTATTTTCCGTTTAGGAACATTTAGGAAGCTTTACATTACAGTTTATTAACTATGTTTCTCAGAGATATATAAATGCATGCATAACATGCAGAATGTTTACCATTAAGTTTGCAGTTTTTAGTAGGCCTACTTCACGAAACGTTATTTAATTATCTTAGCAGATCAAAGTTTATTGCATATGGTTTTTTCTCATACACGAAAAACATGCATTCATCACCCAGGGACATTTAGTTCTGGAGGTTATGACGATCTCTTAGTTGCTTGAAAACTTGTATGAATCACAAACGCCATATTTTTGCAATATGTTCTAGCCACATCAATGTTAAAACACTAATACACTTGAATAACTTGAATGTTCATAGTTTTCAATCTGAAACGCGAGCTCCATGTGCGGTCCGGCTTTGTGGGGGGGTGACCTATCATGACCCTCCCCTCCCCCTGGCAGACCCGCTCGCTACCACGTCACTCACCCGTCAGCCGGGGGAATGATTGACAGCGGCGACCTGGCTAGCGTCACAGCCCCTCCTCCCCCGCTGGAGAAGCCGACGAGTTTAGAGAATGCGCAAGAATATTGTGGGAACCAGGACCCTTGTCGCAACGCAGCATTTAGAGAAATTCTGGGCGATGGTCCACGACCATATAAATATTGCATGATCCAATGTTCGGCAATATTTTTGCGGAAGCCAATTGGCCGAGTGCAGTAATCGAGCGACGCGTGGTGCAGCGAGAGACATCGGCGAAAGGGACGGGAGACGACGGGAGATCGCGAGACGACGGCGGACTAGGTGTTTGTGGCGTGAACGGACGAGAGGGCGCGAAACCCGACGAGAGAAGGTTACTAGGCGCTCGGAGAACTCTAGAACATTGCGGACTGGCGGGATCTGGACTAAACTGAGGTGGGACTGCACGAACATGAGTATTGTAAATATCGGAACTGCCAAATATGGACATATAATTTATAAAATATTTAAATAGGTTTTGATACACTGTCTATTAAGACTGATTTCTAATAATATAATTACATTAATATCTTTGAGGTAATTGTAAATTGTATTGCCTGGATTCAATAATTGTAAAAAGAAAGATATATAAATTTACTGTGAGATACTGACATGAGAGTATCTTCTTTGTAATTATTTTTATTAAATTAGGAAATTATAATTAACTCTTTTATTTAATACCTCCATCTCTTATCGAACCTGGTCTACCCAGTCCACTGATTTTTGAGAAGATTGTAACAATACTTATTCCCGACATTTTTATCCAGTACAAGAAAGTTATGTGGTTAAGTGGAACATCGTAATATACCACCACCCCCCCCCCCCCCAAACCGTTTTCTGTTCAAAAAACTTGTAGCGTGATGCGTGTAACGTGAAGTCATAGTGATGCACATCAGTATGACACGACGCAGAGTGAGTGGACCAGGAGACAGCGAAACGTGGCCAAAACATCTGCTGAATTGGTTTCGACTTATACTTAGAGACCGGGCAAATTCGCGTGCAGTTTAAATCGACATATTTGTGCATACGACTGTACAGACTAGCTAGCAGATCATTGAACTCGTGAATTCTTCATGCCTCTACTTATATTATGTGTTTTAAAAAAACACCCATAAACTTCGGCAGGTTATTCCTGACGAAAATATAAGACGTAAATGTAAGTACCACTTTTCCCTAAAGTGATTATTATTAAGGGAGCTATGATCCTCCCAAAAATCGAGTTCTTAAATGATTTTCGTTACAAATATTAGGAACTACTTGAGATAAAGCAACAAATCGATCAATAGTGTTTTGTAGAACGGAGATGTTGCGAAAATGCAGTTGGTGATACCATCCCCCCCCCCCCTTCATCCGAAAATAGGGGTTCTGATTCGTAACAAAACACAGGCTGGTAACACTTTCCATAGATTTGTTGCTAGCTGTATATAACACAGCATTTTGTAATACTGTAGTACATCACGGATGTTTATGCACACACTGCAGTACATACTTCCTTATTTAGTCTCTCTGCAACAGCAAGCTTACTTGGAAAGGTGCGTAATTTGATAGTAAACGCAATAGCATAATGTTAATAAGCACAAAACAATATTTGTAATATGTAAAGTTATGTTGAACATGCGTACCTAAATGTACGTACATTGTTCATTGTGTCGTTAAAAAATTTTTGTAATTTTAAATTTAAATATATATATCTGTTTGAAGCATTATTACATAGAACAGTGGCATGTTTACTTAAAACATCACATGGCATCAACCTAAAGACATATGACAAGTGTTCAATAAATACACTGAATATTTACTCCACTACCTTCCCAAATAAGGCCCTTCTTTTGTCCTTGCGGGAAATAAAGTCTCTCATTATATCATTAAGATTTAGTACACTAGTTCTCTCTTTGTGGACATGAAGTAGCATCACATGCGTTAGACGTTTCTACTTCATGGTGGTCCGCAGATAAGTCTTCAAACGGCGGAGGTTAGAAACTGGACAGTAATAAAATAAATGTGATCGCTCTCTCGTTCTGCACTATATAATACTCTTTGTATACTTACACTACACTGTACGTCTGCATCGACTACAAACAGAAGAGGAGTGAAGGCCGAGCGGACACAGACAAGCGAATTGCTGTTGTTCACACCTGCTAAAATAATAGTATTTCTACACAGGAAGGGAGTTACGAAGCACGCAATATACAGGATGTAGATAATCCGCAGACGCCAAAGTGACGGCGTGCGAAAAGGGGAGGGGATTAGTCACTGCACTGCTCGCGACTTGTGTTGAGTCAACCGCCATATCGCTCTCTTCCACGCATTCGACGACTGGACTATTCTATCGGCAGCGCACATTGTTGTGAGGGCCAACATGCTAAAATAAAAACTTGCATGGCTGCTTGGTGTTTTATGATGTAATGAAGGCGTAGAATCGAAGGAAAGTTATGGGGTTAATTTTTCGAAACTTGTGTACACAAAAAGTGGAGGGGCAAAACACTGTTTTCCCCCCTCCCCCTTCAAAACAAGTGGGGGGAGGGACTGCCTCTGTTGCCCCCCCCCCCCCCCCCAGCTGCGGCGCCCTTGATCCATTCACGGTTACTTCAGCCTTTTCTGGAGCCCTGCTAAAATTCTACTTCCAGGATATTCCACCGCCTCGCGCAAACTAAGCTTAACTAAGCCTGGAGAATTACACCAGAGGACGACGCACCACTCGCGCGCACTCAGTTGTAAAGGCTGTTCACGATAAAGTGATCACGTGATCACTTTTGAAATCAACCTTAGAAAAAAGTTTCTGCCTCTGCTTGCATGTATTTTAACGGGCGCACTGAGTGGCATGCGCCCAGTAAAGTTGGTAACGATATAGGGAAGGTAGTTCCATATATTAACATCGAATAAAAAGTGTTGGATTAAAAATTGTGGTAAGTTAAATTATTTCTTTCGCTTTCTGATTTTTTAAGCATCAAAGTGTAAATATGAACAGATTTTAAAACATTAATTTTTCTAATAATTTCACAATTTCACTTGACCGACGCATGAATTAAGTGATGAGGCCCATGGCAATGTTATTTTTACATAAAGCGGAATATACAACGGGCAAACAAGTATACCTTAAGCATGGTTTCAAAAGTGCCCGTTTTACCGTGAACAGACTATAACAGTATTTTGTATAAGAACTATTTCTCACTAGGCGCTACCCACAAACCTATTTTCTCCGTGTTTTTTTATTAAAATTATTTATAAATGAAGCATTATAATTTATTGATAAAAAATTAAAAACATCAATTTAACAGAAGAAAAAAAAAGAACTTTTTATGAACACAAGTATAAAACGCTTGTTATATATTGCATATGTTGGAAATAACTAAACACGCCATACACGGGGAAATTTTTCAAAGGTTTGATTCCAAAATGCCGAAGAAACCGTTAATAGACTATAGCCGTATTCAAATGAACGATACCTCCTTACGGAGAGTTCCAGATCAAAGGGTATTTTCACAAGATATTTCAGTACCTCAAAGAAGGCGGATGTTACGCACCAAACTGCTCAAGCCGAGGGAGACCACCATTCGCAATCACTCCCAACCTCAAAATAAATTAACTATAAACAATATTTTAAAACCAAGCTTTAATTTATAAATGAACTAAAAAGATAAAAATAATTATAGGAATAGTTTCAGAATTTGTAGAACTTGTAAGACGTGGTCAAACAGCCGTAATAAACTTTACTACACATTAATATTTTTGCGTCAATTTATATTTAGTATGTAAAAGCTTGGCGCAATATAGAACGTATAACTCATTTGCGTAAGCGCAACAAGCCCATAGTTTGCGTAAGGCTCTTAACTATTCGTAACATAGAACGTATAGCTCATTTGCGCAATCGTAGTAAGCACATATCTTGCGCAAGGCTCTTGCAGCGGCATCGTTCCCACCGGGAATCGAGCGTGGTGCGCCTTGGAAGAAGGCGAGTGGTCTGACCACTAAATCACCACGATCCCCCAAGGGAAGAGCGAACAAGAACCAGGGCGAGGTCTGCAAGACCGGATGGTTCCTCTCGGCAGATCAAGAACCCGACACAGTACAGGATGATCTGTGGATCTGTGGAAGTGCGTAATTGGAGCGCGACGTGTCGTCCGGCAAAGTGTGCGACCTCTAGTCGCCTCTCCCACCCTCAGTCTCGCAGTTTCTGGAGCGGAAGCGGAGCGGAAGGTCGAAGTGAGGTGTGAGATGGTGGGAAGATTGGTCTTGGGGGGGGGGGGGGGAGAGAGAGAGAGACCGCGACGACAAAGACGTAGTAGCGCAATCAGCCGCGCCTCGGCCCGCTTGTCTAACGCCGATGCATGGGCTTATAGGGAATTAAATGCTAAATTCGGACAAGGTTCTCACAGTCGTTTTTTGGGGTAGTATTTTCAACTAAAGATTTCTTGTTGGAGATTGAACGCGTCTAGATTTGTAAACCATTTTAATTTAATTTTTTAAATTCACTTTTTTATTATTTATTAAATGTAATAATTTTATAAAAAATTGAAAAAACCATTTATAATAAAAAAAACTAATATTTGGAAGGTTTCCAAATCTAGATGCGTTCATTCTCTGACAAAAAATATTTAGTTTAAAATACTACCACAAAAACGACTAAGAGATCTTTGCCCGAATTTAGCATTTAATTCCGAATGCGTCGATGCTTGGCGAAGCCTGGCATTAACCCTACGACTGCTGAGGTATAGGCTGTTTACGGTTACTGCACTTTTCTGAAGCCCTGCCGAAGTTCTACTTCCAGGATATCCCCGCTCCGTACAAACAAAGCTCAGAAAATTAGACCAGAGAGCCAACGCACCGCATACGTGCGCACTTAGCGTAATACTATTTTGCATAACAACCATTTCTTTATAGCAGGGCCACGAGTATTTCGTTAATTCATTCGAAGGCGAGGTAGACTCCAAACACTTGTTCTTCCCTCCTACTGTTGTGATTGGACGACACTTCTTTAGACACGCCCAGTTTAACTGTGAGCCCAAAATAAGCAGGAAGCAGTAGTGAATGAGTGTTTAACAGTCCTGTACACAGGCCTCGCTTGAACACAGCAACCAATAAACAAACGATAATGTCTCGAGTGTGTCTTTCTGCCAACTCAATCCACGAGATACTCGGGGCTCTATTTACTATCCATTATCAACACACTTATTTTCTCTCTATATCTTTTGTTATAAACTAAATTGTTGTAATTTATAGAAAAAATAAAAGTATAAGTTAAATTTAACGAGAAATAAAGGTACATTCATGTTAACAGACGTCTTAATACATGAACATGAGATATTTAAGAAACAGCCAAACACGTCGTCATACAAGGGGTGTTTTTTCAATGGTTTGATTGAAAAAATGTCAAGATGTCGCGAATAGACTATACTTAAATATTTTAATGTACGTTGTATATACGTTATGTACGTTATATATAATTATACTGAAAACAACACAAATACATCTTCTAGACATACGCCTACACTAATTAATGGCACTGTTGAAGATATTTTAGTTTTTTGGCTTGAATACGTCTTTAAATTTGCAACCATACTGGGAGGCAATCCAGAAAATCCGATAATAACAAAATCGAGGGATACAGTTTGGCATTGCAGCTACGAATATATAGTCTACATTCAAAATGAAATTACACCACACGATTGTCAGACGATCAAAGAATATGTTACATTGAGTGAGGACTGCAAAGCATCGCACGCGTGGGGGAGGGGGAGGGGACAATTTTGAGTTCGTTTCGCCGCGTCTCATAATTTGCGTAATTTTGAGTAGGATAAGCTACGACGCTCGCTTGTTTCAATCGACAGCTCTCGTCAATGTCAATCGATTGCGTGTATAAAAACATTTGTGTACCGTGGTTACGGTGAAATTGTATGAGTTTAATGTAAAAAATTAAGAAAACTTAACACAATTTCGGCCTATACTCGTAAAAAAGCCATGTCGAAATACAGAAATCGTATACAGTTGGAAAGAGCATCTCAAAAGCAATCCAGTGATACCCATAAAACCCCATATAATTGAGTGAAGCGGTGCCGGGAACGTAAAAAACATCAAGGCGTCCGAGCGCGTCAACCTAGACGTATTCACGCAAAACAAACGGCCGTGTATCTAACACAGTCACATCCCATTTTTAACCTAGCTTGCGGCTTGTTTCCGCTTACAGTTCGCCCCCATGTGGCATCATATCGTACGAAGCATTTTTACTCCAAACCACGTGCAGTTGAGGCAGGAAAATGGCTGAAAAGGAAGTAAATATGTCATGATGTAAGCAGATGCGCCTCTAGACGCGCCGTGGAACAACCTGTTTGCAGATTTTGCGCATTGCAGAGGTAACACAATGCGATTCATGTCGCCAACACTAGCCTTCGAGAATGTGCACCTTTGGCTATCGCTTGCTGAGCTGTGTTGTGAAACCAAGCTTTCGACCAGGGGATGTGGGACAGTTCGGCCGAGTTTAGCCATTTGGTGGAATGTAGTTGTGCGTATGAATTTGTTTCAAACAACTTCTTGCTCCAGTTCGATAGCCGCAGTATTGTATTGCAATATCGATGGGATTTTGTATAAGCTGCCCTTAATTATTGGCGCCACAAACAACATGCATATTGTATATAACTCTATTAAATGGAACTAGTTAAAGAACTGTTGAAATCACCGAAAGAGAATATGACAAAGTGCGCATGCCCGCTGCGCTGTAACAAACATTTGACGGTGTTTTTGTATCCGAATACTGTGGTAACGACACAATAGGCCGTTCACAGTAAAGTGAGCACTTTTGAAGCCCTGGCTATTTTTCCTTTCAACAATTGTTTATCCTTTAACCACATTTTAGAAATAAATTTTACCATGTAAGTAATAAACACAGTGTGTATATTCCACTGCACTCGGAAGTTAACGTCTACGGCTAAATAAAATCAATTTATTGACTATTATTCCAAATGAGAGGGCTTTCAAAAGCGCTCACTTTACCATGAATAGCCTATATAAGTATTTTCCCCCACCAGAACTGTTAAAACCAAGTGGCTTATACTAACGTTGGCTTCACAGTTCACTGAAATGAGCGTATTAGTCGATTGCTTTTAAGAAAGCTGTAGTACCAGGAAATAATCAATTTTTTCCCGTAAAAGAGCGGGTTTGCTTTGAAAACAAAGTGTAAACAAATGGTTCATCATGGCTTGACCACGTGACAGTTTGACAGTTCTAGCGACAATTCATGAGTCAATACTGAGGACATGCGCAGGAAACTGAAGTCATTTTATATACGGGTCACGGTAAACTGAGCAATTCTGCTCACTATCTACTTGTATGTACATTGGGTATTCCTCCGCCATACGTCAAATTAACATTGCTATGGATCTGATCACTTTATTCATGCGTCGGTCAAGTGAAACTGAAATTATTAGAAAAGCTAATATTTTACAAATTTGTTTATTCTTCCACTTTAGGTATGTGCATAAAAAACGGAACACAAAAAAAATAATTATGTACTTAAAAAATGTTCAGGCAGTATCCAAAATGGCAGATTTTGTTTTGCAAAATGATCACGTGACCCGATTTTGTATACCAAGATGGTGACGTGTTTGGTAATTTGGTATTTCGTCTTTACATCTAGCGGATGTTAGCAAAAATACAAAATGACAGAATCAACGCCATGTTGGATTTAACATTCAAAAGACAAATGTGAATGCGTAATTGAAACGTTTTTTAAAACTAATAACTGTTCATAAAATACACTAGGCATGTTTTTAATTAACAAGCACTACTATATGAATAAAATACTTTTACCAATATGAATTCAATCAAACTGCATTACAAATTGGTTAGGAGAAGTATACATACATAGCAAAGCATTTGTTTACAAATCAGTTTCCCAACCTAAAATCCAAATCACGCTGTTTTCGCTAGATGTGTTCACAGAAAAACAGTTTAATGTTGGGACACGGAGATTGGTTGTGCGCAGCCAGCGAGATCGGTCTACCTCATCTTTAGTTTATGATCTCGACGAGCCTTGCGTACTACAGTTGTGGTTGTCTGATGCAGATGAAAAAAAAATGTCACCATTTTTGTTTACATTTGTATGTTAAAATTTGTTGCCTATTTTGACATTTATTCGCTGTTTATTGTACTGCTTGTCATTTATATGTTGTACAGATTACCTTAGCTGCACTACATTACTTAGCAAACATTCTAGCTCTTCATATCCAAACAACAAAAACAATCTATTAGCTATAAAAATAGGTAATGTACGAATCGTAACTTTTCGCGCGCTTTCTCGCTTCTGTGTGTAAACAAAGCATCTCATTGGTGTCGGCTAAGACATGGACTAAGGCCGTGTTCCGTTCCCTGCACTGATGCAACCAGCTGCATAGCCGCCAGTTGTTCCGTTACTCCAAGCGTTTAATGCTGGGCTGGGGAACGGAACAACTTCCATGCTCTATTTTCGGCGCGTAATTTGAGCGTTTTGTTTACGAATGACAAGACATTTACATATACGGCGATGGTAAACCCGTGATCCTGCCGTACGATTTGACAGGGTAACTTGTTTACAATTCTCTTATATGTAAACAGGGCGTAGTAAAATTAATCGAATATTAAATATATATCAGCCGCCATAAGTACATATTAACCTCAAAGTCGTACACATAGTGGATTAACATGTCACAGGTTGGCATTCCAACCTGCTTTATTTTCGCCTAGTTACGTTTGCTAGGGTTCTGTTTACTTAATTTTAATTGATGAAAAAATTAAGGGGGGGGGGGTCCTTTAGATTAATGTCTTTCATGAGACGGATTTGTTTTGATGGAGCAGTAGAAAATTTTGCTCGTACTGAAATAACATTCAAATTACTGTAACTTCGAAAATTTTAACTTCAATAAAAAATCAAAACGCGATATATACGTCGTTCGTATTCGTACAGATACAGCAATACACACACACACACACACACGTTGGCAGAAGTTAACCTTACACTCGTAGAATTCACGATATAGGCAAGGAAACAAATATTATTTACACACTACAAAAGTGTTGAAAGTGCGACTTTTTAGGCCACGTGCATTTCAATAATTATAGTAACAGTTTACAAATACATTATTTACAAAACACGCAAACTTACTGTTAATTAAATTCGCAACCTCTTAAAAACGTGTTTTACTACGGAAATCCTTTCAAGTTTACTTCACCAAAACACGTCTGTTCGTCATTAGCATTATATAAGTTAGTTGCAGAATCATTCAGTACAATAAACACTGCGCACGTTTCCTAAAACCAACAAACTTGCCCTTGGTTGCCGCCGATGCTAACCTACAAATATGCAAGTTTCTGGCATTTTCCCGCCACTGTGACCTCAGCGCGTGAAGCATTCGTGTTTTTTCCTCGTGCAGGTTATGCGTGAGATTGGCCGGAAGTAGAATGACGTAGTAGGTGCTACGATGCGCCTGTGCGAAGGGATCGGAACTTCTTCCCTGCGCATATTTTGCATTGTGCAGGTAACGGAACACGGCCCAAAGATGAGGCAAGCTTCTTACACAGTAGGAAACTTTAGCATTTGACTTTACGTTTCCTTTCCTCTAAAGAAAGCACCAATACACAATACAATTGTAAAGTCAGAGTTCAGACAATTTGAACATCGATTCTGGGTGCTTCGTAAAAATGTGTATTTTGTTATGAAAATAATTATGATAATATCCAGGAATGCATTTTACGTACCTTTTTTTTTTTTTTTAATAGCCTTAACATTTATATTAGAAGTTTATTTCAAAACAAAATTACTCATTTGTTTGCTTCATTAAAATATGCAAATTCATATATTTCCTCTTCACATTATATTCGTTGGCCATTAATTTAATTTAAGACGAACTTCGTAATGCCGAGATTTAAATCGCACTACAATAAAATATCGTACTTTCCACATAACCTCTGTTACATTCTCGGCAAAAATGGCTTCTTGATTTTGACTTTAAATTTCAACTTTTCGAAATCGTAAATTAAAGAGTGCTTGACTTTACCTTTGACAGTTCCATTGTGTCAAGCTCCATAAGAAACAACATGTCGAAAAGCAAACATAAAGTCAAATGGTAAAGTGAAATGTTAAAGTTTTCAACTGTGTAAGGGCCTGTAGACCAATCTCGCTGGCTGCTACTGGTAAACTGGTAAGAGTGCTTGTTATTTAAAAATTAAGATGTAAACAAACACGTTCATCACTTCTGACCATGTGACATAAACAGTTGTGTAGGATTGGGGTAGGTCAATGTTCGGTACATGCGCAGAAGACGAGTAAGCGGTCTACCTCATCTTTAGTCTATGGGCTCAGACGTGAGGTGAGGTGCTGACAGGATGGCCTGTACAATCTGCAACTGACTTCACAGGCACGCGAACCAATCAAATGCTGTATCTGCGACAACACGGTAAGCTCGGACAGATCAAACAGACGCATCTGATCGTACTCCATGTGTCGGTCTGATTTGAAAGACGCGTTCGAGTCAGAAAAGCAGTCGAGTGTTGGTAAAGGCTGTTCACGATAAAGTGAGCACTTTTGAAATCAACCTTATAAAAAAGTCACTGCTCCTACCTGCATATATTTTAACTGGAGCACTGAGTGACATGCGCCCAATAAAGTAGGTAACGAGGGAGGGAAAGTAGTTCCATATCTTAACGTTGTATAAGAACAAATTATTTCTTTCACTTTCTGTTTTTTTAAAGCATTGAAGCGTAAAAATTACCAGGTTTGTAACATACTTTTTTAATATTTCCACAGTGCCACCTGACCGACATATGAAAAAAGTGATGAGGCCCCTGGCAATGTTAATTTTACATAAGGCGGAAGAATACACAACGTGCTTACAAGTAGTTCTTCAGCACGGCTTTCAAAAGTGCTCATTTTACCGTGAACAACCCATACCTCTTCGTGTCCCCACACTGTACTGATCTGCCAACACGACTTTCGTAAACATCATGGATACAATTTCTGGTTAGAACGCTATTCACGTAAACAAGTGCTTTAAGATGTTTGTGTACTTCCCCTAACCAAATTTCAAGCAAGTAGATTAAATTTGATTTGGTATGAATATTTTATTCAAATAAAATTGACTGTCTTTCGGAAATTAAGATTCAGGCAATACCGTTCATCAGTGTTGGCCATGTGACTTCGGCAGTTGTATTGGTTTTGGGTACATCAATGTTGGGTAGGTACGCACGCAGAGGACCAAAAACTTGGTCTACCTCATCTTTATTCTGGGGCAGGGGGACACGCACTCTACGGGCCATGCCCCGCAATGCTAGAATCACAATAGGGCGACAGACGCAACGCGAATAAATTAATTTTCCAGCCAATCAGGATCGAGACTTCAGTAAAGTCAACGCGACGAAAATCGGCCGCGCGACAAGATTTCAGAATAGAAAATATTTCTAATTTATTCGCGTCACGGGCGCAACAGGTCTGTAAATATGTATAACCCGCCATATTTTTTGTTCTAAAATTTTACGTGCACTATATACGGTATTAATACACAAAGCAACGCATGTAAATGCCTAGATGTAAATACAGCTATATTATCACGCTCAAAGTGCCCGCGGACATGGGAAGAATTCTTGAAAGGATTGGAAAATAAGAAAATAATGGAAACATTAATAGCCATAGCAAAAGAGGTTAAAGGCTGTTCACGATAAAGTGAGCACTTTTGAAATCAACCTTAGAAAAAGTCACCGCTTGTACTTGCATATATTTTAACAGGTGCGCTGAGTGACATGCGCCCAATGAAGTTAGTAATGATAGATGAAAATTAGTTCCAAACTTAACGTCGAATGAAAAGTGTAAGGTAATCATTTGTGATAATTTAAATAAAGTATTTATTTCGCTTTCTGTTTTTTTTTTTTTTTTAATTTAATGAAAAGTAAAAATAACCAGATTTATGACACTTTTTTTTTTTTTTATATATATAATTCCACAGTTTAACCTGACAGACGCATGAATAAAGTGATGAGACCAATGGCAATGCTAATTTTACATAAGGCGGAGGAATACACAACGTACATTTAAGTAGGTCTTAAGCAGGGCTTTCAAAAGTGCTCATTTTACCATGACAAGAAACCATTTATAAAAAAAATATTTTAAAATGTTGATCACGAGGCGGTAAAAGTTAGTGCTGACATTAACGCGAATTTTTGTTTTCGCGTAGCGCCCTTCGAGTCGCATCTGTCGCGCTATTGTAATTCCAGCTGCATCGTGATCGTGGGCTAGTGGTGGGCGATATTTTGCTACCTGTGATTCGGGATCAGTGACTCAGAAGTCACCGTAAGTCCGGTGACGTAGTTTACAAAGTATCAGTGACAGCGTGTCACCAGTGTCCGGGCCCAGTTTCCAGTCCACGTCGAGGAGAGTGCTAATAGATACTGTCACCATCACTGGCGTCGGCGTGGCAGCGAGTAATGGTAGATGCGCATGCGCGTGAATCTCCACACTCTGCTCTCTTTCTTTGTAAAACTGTCCAAGGGAATGCGGCGCAAACGCTCTGCGCAGCTTTCGTCCCTTGCCCCTTTCAATAAATAAAAAAAAAACTCTGGAACATGCTGCGCACGCAGTCTCCCCCCCCCCCCCCCAAAACCTCACAAACTATATTTTTCCAAACCCTACTATCGAAAAATCTGTCATCACTGCACCACTGACTTGTCACCTTCTAGCCTGTTCCAAAAACTGAGTGCGTGCTGATATCTCTGCAGCATTTGTCAGTATATCCTACTGGCAGAAACGCGATTGTTACGTTTATTTTGTAGCATGAAGGAAAATACCTGACGAAAATGTAGTAAAAAAAATTGTGAAAACTATAGTTTCACAGTAAAGTACCATTTCAAATATGACATATATCGGTATATCATATAAAATGGTACACGTATTGGAAATCACATCTTTTAAAGGAAATAACTGTGCAATAATATGCCGAATTTCTTTAAATATATCTATTTGCACTGTAAGGAGTATCACCTTAATATAAAAGAAAAAATTTCTGTTTAAATTTCTAAACTATTATGCGTATAAATATCAGAAAACAGTAAAATTTGTCTAACGCAATGTTTGTACATAATTGAACAGTATTGTGTATATTGGTCGCAGCCATAATTCTAAAAAAAAAAGAAAAAAACAAACAAACAAAAAAAAAACAATATCGTATTTTAATTTGTAGAAAATAAACGCTCTTCATATCTACTTTTATGAATCTCCGAACTTGTAACTACTTCACACGGAAAAAACTTTTAACACGTTTTTTTTTTTACAAAATAAACAGGCTGGTTTGCAGACATGAGGCAACTGAGCTGATAAAAACATATATTAATAAGAAAAACAAAAAAAAATTGTAAGATAGAAAGTTACTGGTTTGCTAATTTTTTTCTAATTTGGCTGGAGGAGTCACCTGTCACCGCTGCGCTTAGCGCGGTCGATAACATGGCACTGGTAGGAGCAGTTAACATCTCGCCTCGCTAACCACGGACACGATGCACGTCACCGGTACTGCATCGTCACTCTCATGAGTAAGGCTGTGACAGCACCGCCAGGTCTAATCACTGCCGACGCTCAGAGTGGGGGTAGCCCGGGCCCTTTACCACCCAGGCGGTTCTCATGTGCAATGCAGGAGAAAGGAGAAGCTAACCCCCTCCCCCGCCGACACCCTTCAAGATATTTTAGGCGAAGGCTATTTTTCTGTAAGGGAAGCCGAGTACTCCCAGCAAACCCTGGTTCCCAATGCTGCCCCCCCCCCCCAACTCTCCTGCCTACACAGGTTCGTGGGAGGAGGTAACAGTGAGGCTGTTCTGTGTCAGAAAAGTCACTGATTTTCTCATTACTATCGTGGGTGAGACGGCGCAGCCAGACTGGCGACAGTGGCGCCGTGGCGGGTGACTGAGAGCAGGCAGGAACCTGTTCCTCGCCAGCGCAGGCGCACAAAGGCGCCGGACCACTCCTTCAAGGCTCCATCCGCCCGAGCTTCCAGTCTGGAGAGAGGCGTTGTTTTAAAGCGTTTCGAGTTTCGCTTTTCGTAATTTGTATTTTTGCATTTTGTAACGTTCAAGCTTCTTACACAATAGAATATTTTAGCATTTGACTTTACATTTCCTTTTCTCCGACGAAACCACCAATACACAAGACAATAATTAAGTCAGAGTTCAGACAATTTTACATAGATTCTGCGAGCTTCATAAAAATGTGTATCTTGTTATGTAAACAATTATGATATTATCCAGGAATGCATTCAACGTACCTTTTTTTTTTTTAAATAGGCTTAAAAATTATATTAAGAGTTTATTTCAAAACAAAAACTCATTTGTTTACTTTAATAATATATGTCAACTCATATATGTCATCTTCACATTATATTCGTTTGCCATTTATTTAATTTAAGACGAACTTTGTTTAATATACCCTGATAAAAATCGCCTTATAATAAAATAACACACATTCCACATAACCTCTGTTAGATTCTCGGCAAAATGGCTGCTGACTTTGACTCTAAATTTCTACTTTTCGAAATAGTAAAGTCACGAGTGCTTGACTTTACCTTTGACAGTTCCATTGTGTCAAGCTCTATTAGAAACTACATGTCGGTTATCAATTGTGTAAGGGCCTTTAGTCCGAACACCGCGATATTCACCTGTCTAGCACACCATGCTGCTATTATTTAGATGTTACCATTAGTCCAAAATTAAAAGTACACGAAGTCTTAAAATAAACAGTAATTATTCCCGAAAGTTTTTCGAGGGCCGTTTAATATTTTAAGTTAGCAAAATGAAACCAATATGTTGTGAAATTGTCATGAGAAAATGCCTATTTCAAGAATATTTCAGCAGCTTGCTTTGTGAAATAAATATTGTGAGTACAATATACATTTGTTAATTCCAATAACCTCGTCTGTGTGTGTATTTAAACGTTTCGAACAGGCAAAAATAATATATCGGCGGTTTGGTAATTTGTATTTTGTAATTTGTCAGCTTCGAAGCTGACAACGCAAAACGCAAATTACAAAAATACGTCTCATCCATCCTTCCCTTGGAAATCTAAGTTGTATGTGTGGTTAATGCACATCATTTAAACGACAGATTGAAAGTATGACTTAACGCTGCCATTTGTGTTTGTGTTGTGTGTGTGTGTGTGTGCGCGCGCGCGTGTGGTGTGTGTGTGTGTGTGTGTGTATGTGTGTGGGGGGGGGGGTGCAGGTAGGCTGCACGCTTCTTAGAACCTCACTTTTCCGATTGCTCTTGCAGTGGTGCATTTGCCCAAAATGCATTCGTCGGAGATTCTCAACTAATGTCATCTGTCCTAAAATCGTTCCTTCTAAAATAGCTTGTCCTAATATAGTTTGGCCTGACAAAATTTATACAAAATTGTCGTTCCCTTACAGTCGTTCTAATGTTATTCGTCGGGCTGTTTAAGAAGAAAAAAACTATGTTAATACAAATTATGTACTTAAATACTTTTCTCTATATCCACGCCAAAAAAAAAATATCTGGGCGAGTAAGACATAAGGTATGATTTAACATTCCCAGTTCACATTGGCAGGTGGAGCTATCTAGGTCGGACAACATAATATTTATTAAAAATGTGGGCTGTTTTGATATGCTGAATAATAATCCATACCTACTTTAAAATTTCTTACGCTCCCCAAATTTAAATGTAAAGTAGCGGCGGTAACCCAACCTATGAGATAATTAAATAACTGTTACATATTATAGAACTTTTGCATACTATCGTTGTAATCTTTGTCAAGTCGCACATTATGTGACACGCACTCATCCATCTAAAATACGGTAGTCTACGTAATATTTGAAATAAACTCGTGTTTCAGCTTCAACTTAAAAGTCGCGTACTGCCCTTGGCAATCACTTAGACCAAATCTCATAACTATGCTTCTAGCTATTATTATTTTTATCATAAAGCTAGAGGCAAAGGTTTTTTTTTTGTATTATCCAGTTACAGCTTATGTATATATGAAATATTTCACGCTGTGACCCTTTGTTTACCTTTGTTCCAGCAATGTTGCTTCTAAATCCGTTTAACCTAAGAAGCATTTGATGTACGCAGTGTTTCGCCTACAGGACAGAAGTTTCTTCGAAAATCGTTTTCGCTTGATCACCTCTTTGGTTATACATTTAAAGTAAAATTACTGTTACATTGACGCCTGAGGGATGTATCAGAGTTCGTAAGGGATGGAGGTCTAAGTAAAAATAAAATTACTAAATTCGTCTTCTAATTTATCTATCTCCAATCTTACTTTTTTATCTCAGTGACTGCAATATTTAATGTCTATTTCAACTATAATTAAAGTCCTAGTCAGTGTCGCTGTTTCGCTATAGTCAATTAACTCATACTGATCATTAACACACGTTCTGTATGTCTGCCGCCATCATTTGTAATGTCTTTCAATTACGCATGTAGTCCAATAGTCCAGCCTGCCAGTCGCACTCTTCACTGCTTGATACTCGCAGTCGCAGATTTCCCTCCCGCTGGTAACTTCTCTCGCCGAGCGCTTCTCTTCCCGCTCGATGCCGCATCCACTCGTCTACTCAACAACTATAGGCTGTTCACGGTAAAGTAGGCACTTTTGAAAGCCCTTTCATTTGGAATAATAGTCAATAAATATATTTTATTTTAGCCTTAGACATTAATTTCCTAGTGTGGTGGAATATACACACTGTGTTTATTACTTGCATGACAATATCTGTTTTAAAAGGTTGTTAGAAGATAAACTATGGCTGAAAAGAAAAAGTAACTAGGGCCTCAAAAGTGATCACTGTACCGTGAACAGCCTATACCGGCTCGGAGGCCCTACCTGCTTTGTAGAGCCACTGGCCTTGACCTGGAAGGTTTGCCGCACCCCGAGTCTAGCTGAGAGACACGAGTCAGTAATCCAGAGCATTCTTCAGATGTATCAAATACACCCGGTATCTAAGTTCGGGAGCGGCACGCGCCTTGATAGGCATAACAGGTACGCTCTGTAAACATTCCTTTGTGAAAAGCCGCCGCGTCTCCGGTTGCAACCGATAGCGCGCGCGTCCATAAATCATCTAAAGGCTGTTGACGATAAAGTGAGCACTTTTAAAATCAACATTAGAAAGAAATCACTGCTCCACCAACATATATATCAATGGGCGCACTGAGTGACATACGCCCAGTAAAGTTGGTAACGATGTATGGAAAGTAGTTCCATATCTTAACGTTAAATAAAAAGTGTAAGGTAACCACTTGTGATGACTTAAATTATTTCTTTAGCTTTCTTTTTTTTTTATGAATCACAGTGTAAGAATGAGCAAACTTGTAAAATATTTACCTTCGTAATAATATCACAGTTTACCTTTACCGACGCATGAATAAAATTATGAGGCCCGTGGCAATGTCAATTTTACATAAGACGGAAAAATACACAACGTGCATGCAAGTATATCTTACGCAGGGCTTTCAAAAGTGCTCATTTTACCGTGCCTATAACAACTCTGCCCTTCAGTTCCACCTGCTCGCGCAGGACAAATCAGCGAGTGCGTAACATTACTTAACGTAGCGAGCACTGTGCGTATTTAAGGCTGAATGGGTAAGTTAGATTATGCCAGAAAATATTGAGTTACGTTACTTTAGGGGAGATTCACTTGGGTAAGGCTGAGTTTTGTTAGGTTTTGTTAGTTCTGTGTAGGTTAGGGATGAGCTGTGTTGTGTTATTTCATGTCAAAGTATCGTATTGGGGCTGCAACGTTTAGCCTGAAATACTCGGCCCAAACGTAAAAGCCTTTAATAGTGTATTGTTTTTAATGGCATATTACATACTTCGCCTGAAGGTGTTCAGTCATCATTCTACGATCGATTTTAGGCTAAATGACGCATCCTCAGCCCGTGTCTGCAGTGTGATACTGAGTACGCAAACTTTAATATAGGCTGTTCACGGTAAAATGAGTACTTTCGAAAACATTGATTAAGATCTACTTGTATACAGGTTGTGTATTCTTCCGCCTTATAAAAAATTAACATTGCCGTGGGCCTCATCACTTTAGTCGCGCTTCGGTCAAGTGAAACTGTGAAATTATCAGAAAAGTAAATATCGTACAAATCTGCTCATTTTTACACTTCGATGCATTAAAAAATACAGAAAGCGAGAAAACTAATTTAAGTTATCACAAACGGTAGCCTAACACTTTTTTTTCGACGTTAATATATTGAACTACTTTCCCCTTCATGCAACCAAATAAACACTGCTTGAAATTCCATTGCACGATACATAACGAAAAACGATCCATTAGTTTCAGAACCTTACGCCATGAGGAATTTGATGCTCATTTTTGCCCCAGACAAACAAAATATCTTTCGGTAGAGTTGGCAGAAACAAGGTCGTAGAATTGCTGACCTGCAAGTGGAATAATGTTCGTTAAAAGAATGGAAAGTATGTCAACGTAGTGTTGAAATAATTGCGTTTACGGCAGACATCATCGTGATATTACGACAGTGCAAAAAACAGCGACATGGTCTAACGTGTTGAACAAGGTATCGTGGAATTGTGTTTCGGACAAAATCTACACGAGACTTCTTTTTGGTGTTGTGGGAACATGTCAATAGTAGCTCCAGCCATAATCCTAGAAAAAATGATTGCCAAACGCACGCACAAGTTTTCACGTAGCACGAGAGATGACTTAATATATCTGTGTCTGACGTTACTTGAGTTGAGAAGTTTTGATTGCCACTTAAGGCCATGATCTCCCGTCTCTACACCTTTTGCGAGAATTATTTTTTTTTAGAATTCAGACGAGAACCGATATTGTAAAATCCTCTTATAATTTTGTTCCCATTAATTTTTATTATGTAGTCTAATTTTTTAACACAAAAACTGTATAATTTTTAACTAATTATTAAATAAACTAAATCTTCGTTAATTAATTAATTGGATAAAAGTATACCGTTTTGTGTGTTCAAAAAGTTAGGCTACATAATACTAACTATTCGTAACAAAATTGTAAGAGGATATACCGGTCCCGTTTGGGCTCAAAAAATCAATTCTCGCAAAAACTGTAGAAATGAGAGATCGTGGCACTTAACCGCAAGGTCTTTAGCGCAATGAAGTGAACATGGAGCAGTGGCGGAATGCAAGGTTGGGAGAAAATTGGAAAACCCTGAGAAAGCACGCCGGTTAACGGCAAAGTTCGCCAAGTATCCCACATATCCGGGTAACCCCCCCCCCCCCCCGCCGAATCTTCAAGAATCGAGCCCAGTTCGCTTTGGTGGAAGGCGAGTACGCTTACTACACCCCTGCAGTAATACGATTCTCTGTTTAATCTCTGCCATTAGTTGTGTGATAATACAATTCATTATCAACTGCGGGAATAACTGATTAGATTACGAGTGGAAAATACACGTATTTTCTTTGTCACACAAGACAATGGTGAACACAATCTTCTTTTGTTTCCATGGGCGATAAATAAAAAAAACGATTGACCTTGTCTTATCACAGAGCACGCAGTAACAAGAAGTTGAATTACGACTGTGAAGTAGACATCGGCTGTAACTTGTCTCTTGTTTGAGATGACGGTGTCAAAGTGGACGTTCCGAACCACCACTATGATATTTCGAAAAATGTAATGTAGCAAGTATTTGACTGTATAACTGAACAAACGAGATCGGGCTCATTAATAATAGCAGTCGCATTATTTAAGTGCTAAGATTAATACATTTGATAGAACTATTTTAGCGATTAAATGAAATACTCCATCCCAACTGAGAACTTCGGTACGACCAAGCTTGTAGCAGTATTAAGAGTTAGTTGGAGCTGCGCGTCCAAGGTCAAGAAGCGAGGGAGCAATACGGGCGACACTAACACGCACTCCTAGTGTCTCATAGCTCCTACGCACGTGTGCAGTGTTTTCGCCGTGACTCTCTACTGTGCAAGTTAGATCTGTAACAGTGGGGTTTTATTACACGCGATGAAAGACCACAGATTAAACTACGTCCGTATCTTTGTACTTTTCTCTTGCCTTTGAGTCTGCACAGGCAAGCTTTAAAAATGCGATATTTGACCATCTACACGAATTTTTTTCTCCAAGAATACACTATATGTGACAAAAGTATAACAATAAGGACATATATATCCTTATTGTTATACTTTTGTCATATATATGTCATTATTGTTATACTTTTGTCATATATATATGTCCTTATTGTTATACTTTTGTCATATATATATATGTCATTATTGTTATACTTTTGTCATATTGAGTATATTCTTGTTTTTTAATTATTATTATTTTTTTCTGGCAGTAAGTCGTATTTGCAGAACATTTATTTACCGAGATACGCGTATTCGCGCAAACAACTATTTCACAAAAAACGTGCAGGTTCATATAACTCTTAAAATCAAACCACTATGCTGCTCAAATGACGACATGAAGACCTGCGGTTGGTTGGTCTTGAATAGTTTGTCTCTTGACCAGGGTTGCTCGGTCATGGACGACCAAAGTGAACAAGTTAAAACTACTGCTGCATGAAACCAACAAAACTTCGGGTGTCGGGGTTCAGACTTTAGAAAAACAAGGGAAAGCTGCAAGTTTATTTGATAATATACGTGAGAGTAAACTGGCGTGATAATAATACGCCTGTATTTCTAAAAAATTTCGCAGTGTCACGTGTTCACTAGCTATTAGCTCCAGGGCAATGTCAATTTTTAAATATAGCGAAAAGGTGCAGAACACGTAGAGAGAAGAGGTTATCGAAAAATGCTTACAAAACATTAAACCAGCCATGAGCGGCTTGAAACATACATCTTTAGATAGTCTGCCTGGGGAATCATAAACTCTTTCTTCAACCGCGATAAAAGCTGAAACCCGTTTTACGAGTACAAGGCGAAGAAAAGTTTTCTCGCGATAAAAGCGCCGAAGACGAAATTGCGTTTGTTGTCACACAGTGTTATCGCAACAAGAAGCGTCTGTAGGCGAGGCAGCGTGCTTACGAAATACTGCAGTAGGGAACATCTTTTCTTCCCAAATCCTCTGTCACACTGTCAAATTTTTCCGTCAAACTGTTTCCAATAAGTTTGGTCAAATAAAGTTGGACAGTTATGGCGTCATTGAAAATTCATGTGTGTCTGAAAAAGTTAGATGACTTCAAATTTTCATCTGACATTTGAAAATTGGACCGGTTCTAAAATTTATTTGATGTTTGACGTTCTCAGCCAATCACAATCGTGCACGACAAAAATGGACATCAAGAAACTTAAAATAACGAACAATTGCTGGAAACGAAGTTAGTTATGAAGATAATTCATGTCTGCGCGTGAATGTTATTTTAAGTGAATATTGCACAAAATATTACGAACTCAGAGGCATTAAATTCCACTGTGCAGGAAGCATATCTCATAAAGAAAACTTTAATTTACCAAAGAAACAAAAATAAATTACAATATTACTTACATTTCTTCCTGTAATGAACCGCATGGGAAAACAAAAGCAATATCTCACTATGAATATAATTTTGAACAATATTTCAAATTAGATTCTCCCAATAAAAAAAATTTGACAGTGTGACACATTTTCAAACACATTCGAGATTATTTGATAAAATCCGTTGGAAGGAAAAATTTGATGGCCGTATTTTGTCGTCAAATTTTAGTTGAAGGTAAAAATTCGACAGTGTGGCAGCAGCTCTACGTAGTAAATGTGTGATGAGAAATTGTAGCGGTGGCATGTCTCCCTGTAATGATTTTACTGTGACAAATCAACTGCGCCACGATAAAGTGTTCGCGTCGACGAGTTTCCCCGCACTGCCCGCGACGGACGGGGCTGTGTGACTCAGTTCGAATCTCGGAAATGGAGCCGCGCGACCCAGTTTGCGTGGCGGCACACGACGAGCCATTGTCGGTCCGCGAGTTCAACGTCCTGTCGCGCAGAGTCGGTCCCGAACTCTTGACGGTTACGCCGTGAATCCGACTATAACGGCCAACGGGCCGGTTCAAATGACACACCGGCCAGCTACCGTGACCGTCAATTGGGCGTACTTGCGGGAAGCTAATACCGGAATCACATAGCCCCGACGCGCACGACACGACGGCCAACAGCCAATAAACAGCCAACAAGATAGATCGTCGTAGGCCCGAACGATTTTGTCGTCCGAGCAGCAATTTTGGATTAGAAATTATCTCTATTCTTCGTCGTGTCGTGCGACACGACGCACAGAATGTACAACCTTGCAAAATGAAATTGTATTGCAAGATTTCCCCTTCAACAGTAAATACGCAGCTTAAAAGTAAAATAAATTGAAAGTTACTGTATCTAACACTCAAAAATAATAATTTTACCTTTGTATGCATTAGCGATACCAATTGGTACCATTATGTAAAACAAATTTCCCTCTTGTTCACCGCCTTTGAATCTAACGTAGCCTATCAGAGCCTGCTAAATAGTTAGGTTAAATGCCGAGAGCGTAGTGTCGGTCGTGCTGTAAATGCAAGTAGCCACATTGAAATGTGTCGTGGTTGCGTTTTTGGTCGTGTCGTGCTGTGTTGGTCGGGGCTATGTGATTCCGGCATAATACCGCAACTTCAAAACTTTCTCTGACCCACTCAAACCCGGCGAAACACAACCGTGTACATGTTGCACACGAATGCCACATTTGTCCGCTGCTGTACACAGCTAGACTCGGTGCTCACTGACCTGGCCTGCGGGTAAGGGTAACTGAATCGTACACAGTGCCATTGGTCTTGGTCACGACGTGCCACTATCGCCGAATACGAAGCTTACAGCTTATTTGAGTTTATATCGAGACAAGCACAGTGTCAGCTTATGTACAGCACGTACCAGACAATTTATTAACAGTTCCTTGAAACCATACGTTGAAGTGGCGTCCGAAACTCTGAAAGGGTTAAGTGGTGAATGAATATCTGTACACCGAGTAGACAACAGCTTCTATATTAGGCCCAGTCCAGCAGGGTGTAATATTGCAAAAATTACAAAGTTTACCATTGTTAATGTGAATACTATCCACACTACAGTCACCTGACATTCCTGTTGGAAATTTCCATACTACAACGATAGGTTTGTTTCAGGGCTACCCTTAAGGTCAGACAGACCCCGCCATCTTGGATTTTCATTATTTTTGGAATAATTTCAATACAAGAGTGTTCAACGAAATTTTTCGATCGACACTGCATAAATAATACTTTCTAAAGATTTATCAAACTATTGCATCTCATCTTCGTTTTTAATTTTTGACTAGTGACTGCCGGCACGAAATAAGGAACTTTTCCATGTGAGTGGTCACAGAAACGATCCTGGCAACAGTAGTCTAGCAACACATGTTTTAAAACATGCACAAAGCAATGCCCTATGCCTTGTCGATGCCCAAAGTGAAATATAAGATCTGTGTTGCAAGTTAAAGCGAAAATTCCGTAAGTTCAAGATGGCGGGGACCAATCCTCCATAAAGATATGTTGCGCACTGGTTTCTTGTATTAGGAAGCCAACTGTCAGTCAGTGAGTATATAAGTGCGAAATTCGCGGAAACGGTAAGGGGCAAGATACAATTCTAAAACTCGTCCATTTTTGTCACTTTTGCGATTGTGGCATACGTTATTTGACTTTTTCCAGAGCACCTTTAACAAATAATGGACATGAAATAAAAAGCAGGGCCAATGATCGCCTTTCGCCGTGAAAGAAAGCAACCAAAGAAATGACACATTAATGAAGCTCATAAGAGAATATAATTTCGTTTTGACAGTGATTGAAATTGTGGGTTACTGGACGTGATGATACGAGAAGGCGTGCTTTTTTCTCTAGCATGAGAATTCCTGCACAATTTATTGTATAGATACAAGCTGATGAGAATCCCCTTTCAGCACCGTGAATACGCCAATGCACACGGAAATGATTCAACAGAAATTATGTTGCAAATTAAATGAGGCCTAAAAAGACTTATGTATTAACTTCCCATACACTGGCGTACAGGCTGCAAATATTGAAAAAAGTAACGTCACAAACATAATGTTTTGCCATACGTAACGAAATTGATATGACGACGAAAGTCTAAAGTCCGCATTACGTCGCACGGTACACGTAAAGGTTAAATGGGATCGGACCTCCTGATTTTGGTAATATCCGAAGCAATATCGGTTCCGTCTAGTGACGTTGCCCAACGTATACGAATTCTCATGGTGGTATAGTATAGGCTGTTCATGGTTAAATGAGCACTTTTGAATGCCCTCTCGTTTCGAATAATAGTCAATAAATATATTTTATTTTAACCTTAGACGTAAACTTCCGAGTGCAGTGAAATATATACACTGTGTTTATTACTTATATGGCAACATTTATTTCAAAAGGTGGTTAAAGGTTGAGAAATGGCTGAAAGAAAAAAGTAACTAGGGCCTCAAAGTGCTCACTTTATCGTGAACAGCCTAATACCTCTGGATACAAAGGAAATTGTTACGAGTCTGAACAGCCACCACGCGGGTAAATCCCCCTACCCCCCCCCCCCCCAATAGTTAGAGTGGTTGTGTCTTTCTGGACAGCGCCGGACTTGGACGACTTACACAATGCTTGCGACCGAGGTGGGCGAGGACAGCGGATGTAGAGGCGACGAGGAAGGTGCCTCACAGCGAGGGCGTGTATGACTGCTGTGTACGACAAGGATCGTTGTGGCGTACTTCCAGCGACTAGCGAGCACACTACCACTGAAGGGAGTTCTCAGAGTGCTCGCAGGACAGTCCTGGGGCATCAGGCAGTAATTAATTAGTGGGGCAGTGCAGAGGTGGGACTGGTTTGATGAGAGCCCGAGATTTTAATTTTGTTTGTGTAGAGCACCGCACAACTACAGTAAAATTGTTTTTAAAGAGCCTGGCTTAATTTGGATGTTGATTATAAAGACAGTGTCTAGTTTTAATGTAGTAATTTTTGTTTAAATTGTCTAAGTTGCTTTTACACGACGCCAAATGTGTTTCGTGGGAGTTCCCGCATGAGAAATCTCATGCCAGAATATCAGGAAAATCTCTTGATAAGCGAGCTAACAGAGCAAACATGCAACAAAATACCTTCTTGCACGAGAAAATTTGATGACTTCGGAACAGCCATAATCATAATAAATATATTTAATGAACACACGCCGTTTTAAATTTTCTGTTAGTAAAAATATCATGATATTTGTTGTACTTGTCCAACAATCTTACAACACTAACTGAACTAGACTCCTTACCCAAAACCAAATTTCCAAGAGTTCTCCGGAATAAATATTTTTCACCTCGCTCCTCTTCGCACAGCTTCATTTTCTGCTCTCCCCTTCGCTGGTTAAAATATAGCTCGTCACATAACTTGCAGAGAACAGTCTTTCGTGCAAAACTCTCATGAAAATAGGATATGCTTTATCTTATGCTTTTGAACGAGGTATGCCTTTCTCGCATGAGATTTAGTATGGGAGTGACATATTGCACGGGATTTGAATGAAAAAGCTGCTTTACTATAGGCTATTCACGGTAATGTGAGCACTTTTTAGTGGCTAGTTACTTTTTTCCTTCAGCCATCTTTTATTCTTTAACCACCTTTTTAAATAAATATTGACATGTAAGTAATAAACACAGTGTGAATATTCCACCGCACTCAGAAGTTAATGTATAAGGCTAAAATAAAATATACTTATCGACTATTATTCCACATGAGAGGGCTTTCAAAAGTGATCACTTTACCGTAAATAGCGTATAGCTAAGTGTAAATAATTTAGGCGATTGTTATATTGGGAAACAGAAGGCGTGCGTATTATTTTACTAGGTCTAGTGTTAAAAATGATTTATTTAAGCAGCTATGGTTGTCTCAGTTGGCTAATCACTAGCCAGCCACCTCTGGGTCCCTGGTTAAGTCCCAGGCGCCGTTGTGCGGGAAATTTTCGCACGAGAGGCTCTCAGATGGGGAGTACGACTAGCATTGCTGTGGTGTGGGGTTTCTATTGAGGCTCTCCCGTTTCCTACCTCGTCCTCACTCCGCTGCGCCATCCTCACAGAGCGTCGGATTTTAAAGAAACTGCTGAAATGCCACTTCTGAGGCTTCAAGATTAGACTTCGGGTTAACACGCCTTTTTGAAATTTGTGCGAATTAATATTTTAAGTTAATATGGTTATATCTATGGTAAATAACTATGAAAAATATAATTATTGTAATGATTTGGCATTTTTGCTACGCTATTGTTGATATAACGACACAAAACCATAAAATATGCTCCAAATTTAGGAGGGGGGAGGATTGTTGCCTCTTGAACAGCCTTAACACGTTCAGTCACAGCGTTCACAATCGTGGACATGTTGCACATGAAGGATATTTATGGTGAGTCTGTACGGAGCGAAGAATCAGTACTCAATGCCTTGAGAGTCTTCTTGACGGGCAATCTGATGTGCTAAAGTTACCTCGCCTCTGGTTTATGAATGGCTGATGGTAACGTCTTTGAACTCGCTGCGCGTTGTTCTCTGGTCGCAAGAAGTGCACAAGCCACAAGTACAGTGCACAGTAAAACATTACTCAGTTGCAACACTTCGGTTCACAAATTAATGCGTGAACAAACAGGTTAAGGGCACCAGCTACGAAGAACACACACTGGACGCATTGCGGCTGCGCTGTCGCGCAATGACAAGCACAGAACGAATTATTTCCGTGATCGTATCGCGAGCGAGGGAAGCTGCGCCACAGCTTAGCTGCTCTTTCTCATCGCCGGCGCATCTGCAAGACGTCATTCCCCTTCTGCTGCGCCGGGAATTAAACGCAACACGTAACGATTTGTTCATTTACTACCGCCTGTACCGTTCCCATTCCTGTCAGTTTCGCATAGCTGTATCTCGGACACCTTTGCGAACACAACATATGTTTATTGATGTTTTCCCTCCAGAATGCGCCCCCCCCCCCCCTGAAACATCCGGTATGTGCGTGTGCATACAACCGCTGCAAAATGTTTTGTAATTATATCATGAATACTGAGCACATAATTGAGAAGGAACGGTTCGGAATCCTAATTGTTGGATAATAATATGGGAAGGGAGTATTCAAAAGAGGCACAGATCCACAGCATATCTCGGATTCGCGCCGGTAACATCCTTTTCCGAACGTAAAGCCTTACAGGGTTTGCACAGTTAAAAACTTACGCAGTAGTCAGTATATTCTGGTATTTTTTATTTTTCCAGTAGGTTCACAAAATTTTATTGCAAATATCAGTGACTTTAGTGGCTAACTCGTATTTCCATTTCCTATATTTAGTGACGATAAATTCGCCTTTAACAGGGTACTGTAAACATTTATAAGTTCTGCTGCTAAGTTATTAGTACTTGTTTTTAAAGGCTGTTCACGTTAAAGTAAGCACTTAAGAAATTAACCTTAGAAAAAAGTCACTGCCCCTGCCTGCATATATTTTGATTGGCGCACTGAGTGACAGTCGCCCAGTAAAGTCGGTAACGTTGGCTGGATAGTATTTCCATATTTTAACGTCGAATAAAAAATGTTAGGTAACCATTTGTGATAACTTGAAATTATTACTTTCGCTTTCTGTTTTGTTAATGCAACGAAGTGTAAAAATAAGCAGATGTTTAAAGTATTTACTTTCTTAATAATTTCACAGTTTCACTCGACCGACGCATGAATAAATTGTTAAGGCCCATGGCAATGATAATTTTACACAATAAGGCAGAGGAATACACAACATACATACAAGTAGATCTCAAACAGGGCTTTCAAAAATGCTAATTTTAACGTGAACAGCCTATAATTATGTAGACCGAGACCTTGGCTACACAGGTTTGCAATGCGGACGTCGGGAAGCCTGTTGGCTGGAGCGCTGCTTCCGCCAACTGCAAAGTGGAGCCAGCTGTGTGCTCAGAGATACGGCGGAACATTTAAGGAAGATAACACGGAGCCTATGTGCCGCGCGAGGCACGTGTATGGCCTGCTTGTGGTGAACTGAGCACTATTGATATAGACCATTCACGGTTTCTTCCGCCTTTTAGAATTAAAACGTCGTAAAATCTCCCCTGTATGACGTGTTTAGTTATTTCCTAAAGACGTCGTGTGTCTCAAGCATTTTATACTTGTATTCATAAAAGTTTCTTTTCTTTTTTCATATTAAATTGAAATGTTATTCAAATTTTATCTATAAATTATAATGCTTCATTTATAAATAATTTAAATAAAAAAGGGAGAAATAGGTATGTTGTTAATGCGTAGTAATAAATAATCCTTATACAAGGTACCGTCACACTTAGTGCGCACGAATGAGGTGCGTCGTCCTTTGGTGAATTTCTCCAGGCTTAGTTAAGCTTGTTTGCACGAGGCGGAGGATTACCCTGGAAGTAGAACTTTAACAGGGCTTAAGAAAAGGCTGAAGTAACCGTGAATGGATTATAGACTTATATTCACATTGTTCATTCTTCCATATGTAAAATTAACACTGTCATGGGTGTGATCACTATATTCACGCATCAGTAAAGTGAGACTGTAAAAATAGTATATAGGTTGGTTCACGGTAAAGTGAGCACATTTGAAAAACTCTGCTTAAAAACAACTTGTGTACATGTTGTGTGTTCTTCCGCCTTATGTAAAATTAACATTGCCATGGGTCTCATCTCTTTATTCATGCGTCTGTCAAGTGAAACTGTGAAATTATTAGAAAAATAAATAATGTACAAATATGCTCATTTTTACACTTCGATGTATTACAAAATACAGAAAGTGAGAGAAATGATTTAGGTTATCACAAATGGTTACCTAACACTTTTCGTTCGGCGTTAATATATGGAACTACTTTCCCCTCCACCATTACCAACTTTACTGGACACATGTCAGTCATTGCGCCGTTAAAATATATGCTATTCTCTGATTGGCCGGGCGAGGCTCTCTGAACGTACCTTGATTATGATTGGTTACTGCGTGATTCTAAAAGTTTTCTATTGGCTGGGCTGCTGGCTGGCAAGTAGATTACCAGACGTTGATTGGCAAAGGATGCTACAACATCTTGATGGCCAGTGTGATATTTTGCTGACGTGTGCTGCTGCATCGAATAATTACTTGAACTGTATTGTGATTTATAGGCGCGATTAAATCACTGGATTTTAACATATGTTTACCTTCTAATAATTTTATCAATCAAATATTCATTTGGATAACTAACTTTTTGCAATTCATGTTCGTAAAAACTGCCTTTTATGAGCTGTCCGTCATAGGTTTCTAGGTAATACATTCTACGATGTGTTTGTCTAATTGACATAATTGTAAATATTTTGTAAGACCAATTAACAGTAAATTTTTCTCAAAGTGTAATCAAAAGGTAAAGGACTGTATTTGAAAACTTATAAAGTTGGATAAGGAAAAAAAAACTCCAAACATAAAAAAAAAATTCAGAAAGTCGTATATAGTCTTCCAAAACGTGCATTAACAAACAAAGACATTAATGTATTTGTAAACAAACTGGATATTCCCTATTTCCGAGGTGTGTATATGAAAGATGGATTACCAAAGAAACCAGACCTTCATAGATGTATGATTGTTAATTTAGATTCGAAACAAAACAAAGGAACACATTGGGTTAAATTAATTAAAAAGATAAATCAATTATTGTATTACAACAGTTTTGGCGATTTACGGCCTCCATTAAAAATGCGCAATTATATGAAAAGCATGGAATTAAGATACAATTACAAAACTGAACAATTACCAAATACAATCAATTGTGGTCATTTATGATTATGTTTTTTGACTATAAATAAGATATATAAGTTAATGTATTAGTAAAATATATAAGTAATATGTCAATTACATTGATATTAAGTGTAAAAATTCTCGCAATTGTGATCCATATATTTCCCAACTTTGGAGTTAGAGGGAGAATGGCAAATATGTCTAATCGAATTTGTTACTTACAACAGCATACCAAACATCGATATAAACAATCAATCCTTTATGGTAAACCTTGGTGAAAAAAAACATGATTATGATATTGGTAGGATCTTATGAGTTGGATGATTTAGAAACGTTCATTAAAGTAACATTACTTAAAAATGTTAATTTCCATGTACGTGGAAATACAAATATATTAACTACTGTGAAGTATAGTAATGTCAATATCGATTTCTCAGAAGAGAATTCAATTGCAAATATGTTGGGCTATGAACGGAAAGTATAACCAGCTAATCAATTGCACGAATTGTCAAAACATGTTTATATATTGTCAGTTGATGTATGATATATAAGTGTTAATATTGTAGGCAGTTCATGTTTGAATGGTAAACCGACAAATACACTACAAGAATTCATATGTGTGGTGGCTCCAGGATATAAAATAATCGAAAAACCGAATACCTTGATATATCTTCCAGTAATAGTGAATTGTGTTGATGAAATACATGTTACAACTGTAGATCAAGATGGTAAACTAATAAATTTTAGAAACAAGAAATAACTGTCTGTTTACATTAAAAAAGGTATATAAACACTTGCATTCTGGGTTTATTACAATCAAAATGGGTATTGTGTATAACACCCAATACATACGTAAAGTAGGATGTTCTTTTGAGAAATATTTCATTAACGAACATATTTCGAAGAAAGGAAGTATAAAAAGCCATAAACACGAGCATAAAATGCTCACTTCTAATAAGTTACCTGTAAAGTTAACATGAGGAAAATAAATTGTTTTTAAAGGAATTAGGTAATATGGTTAATCGAAACAGAAGACATACTTATCACTGAAGAATAGATCAGTCATGAAGATGCAATCACCAATATGGAAATAAATGTGTATGGACCATTCCGAGCAGGTATGTTTACATTTCCATTGGAAATAAGGATTGCTATATGAAATCACGATATTTACATATAACTGTCGAAATCAAGTTTAAAGTTGAGAGGAACAATTAAAAAGACAGCCAATGCAACTAATCTAGTAACTACAGGAATAGTGAGGAAGAGAATACTTAATTTAATCGATAGAATTGCATATCTGCTCAATGGTGTTGAAATAGACCAAACACAATATGTTGGAATTACTTCCACAATAAAGAACTATCTCTTGGGAACTGTAAACAATATTTATACAGGGTTTATGGCTAGTTGGAGCAATACTAATTATATTACACTACAAATGAACCCAGGTGGAAAATACGAAGTTGTTATAGAGTTAAGTATGGTACTTTGCTTCGGTGAGGACTATAAACATGTAATATTAAATGCTAAGCAAGAATTAGTTATTCTATTTGGTAATTTGCACTTGAATGCCATATATGATACAGCTCGAAATTAGGAAAGCATAACATTAGAATTACACAGTGTTGAATAGCTAATGCCACATATTGAAATTGTGAATGTGTAAAGTTTTTAAAATATATCAAAAAAGGGAATAATCTAGATAATGCATTCAGATCATGGGCTTTGGAGACATTTCCAATGCTACCAACATCACAAAAAGTCATTTCGAATGTGAAATCAAGATTTCCATTTGAGAAACCACGGTTTGTTGTTATTTGTATTCAAACATATGGACAAAACAATTTAAAAGCAGTATTCGATAATTGTGATATGAAAAATATTAAAACTGCATCTAAACAGTCAAGCTTATCTGTATATGGATTTAAATATGATATTCGAAAATGGGGAAATCCTTATTTGCTACGATATGTACTCAAAATTCCAGGAAATGTATCATAACAAAATCAGCTCACCAATCCTAGCACATGAATAATTTAAAACCAAGGGAATGTTATTTGTATTTGATGTAAGCAATAAAGACAACACAAGTGTAATTGATTCTCAAATTAAAATTATTGCAAATACATGTCCAGCAAATACAAAATCTTACACTATGATAATTCATGATAATTTGGCAAGTTACATTGTAAGAGATAAGCTGAAAATAATATCTTAAGTTAATAGACAATGAGATATGGCTATAATGAGATGGTTTGCAATTTACAAGGATTTCTATCTCCAGATAAATTTATCATTAAAGAATTCGTTTTTACTGATATTTAAAGAACATGCAACTGTATTAACCTTAAAAGCATCATTTGACTGGAAATATGTAACTCCCAAATATAAGAAAACTAATAGATGGGTTACCAAGCATCACCACAGTTTAAAATGGGAGAGTGGTTGTACAGAGTATGAGAATATTGAGGATATTTGTAAAGATTACCTAAATATATGTAGGTGGACTCGAGCAAAAATGCATTTTTGAAAGTGTGTGGAATATTAAATAACAGATATTCAAAAAGATTACAATTACCCATTGTTCAAACAATTATGTAAAACACACAAATCTAATTCAACCTTCTTCTCTGCAGAGGAAAACTCTTAATTATTGTTAACTTGGGTAATTATGTCTGACTATGGTGAAAGAGATTATGATGATTTTGCTCCTGAATCACCAATAGATAGTATTCGAGTGACATGGCACTATTTGGTGATGAGAGAACTAACGAGTGAAATTAAGTATAAAAAGTATTTTTATTGTATGTAATCCAATATTTCTTAACAATGGATCAATAAGACAACAAAATTACCTGTCTATGTATACAGATATCGAAGTGTAAATTGAATATCAGTAAGTTATTAACCTTTTGGAGTAAACCATTTCGACTGTGTTTCGGAAAAAAATAATCTCAACAACTTTGCATTGTCCTATACTTGCTATGTATATATTTTTGAAATAATTGGGTAATTTTTTGAGACATCCTATACTTGCTTGTTTAATACTGTCTTTGGGATGTCCTATACTTAATTGTGTATGTTTTGTAACACTCTGTAGTAGTATAACAGACAGAGATTTGACTTTTGTAAATGTTGTACATAAATATGTGAAACAAATTGAATTTGTATATATTTTGTCAATAAATTCATCTTGTAAAATTATTTCCTTTCATTATTTTACTTAACATATTCCTTTGAATAAAGAAAAATGCACTTGTTTTACTAAGAAATGAAAAAATATTGATAAAACTTGTCTCAACAGAGAGAAATACGAAAAAGTTTGAGTTCTTTCAAACTATGTTGCATTAACTCATATTACAGTTGTAAAGATAAAGATAGATATGATCAATTTTATAGATAATTGAATTTCAATTAATCACATGGAATATTTCCAATTAAACATAATTAGCTAACAAATTTATACTCGCTTCGAATTGGTACACTTATAGCATTAGCCAATATCTCAAGACATTAAAAAACCATTATGTTTAGAGACCTAAGGTTTAGAAGTGCTACCACTCCCTGTCCAGAATCACAAACCTTCAAGGTTAAATTTCAACATTTTTCCAATAGTACCAACTACAAAACCGAAATCTCAGGAGGTGCCCACCTGACTCCAACAAATCCCCGCAGAAAGCATTTTGGTTTTATAATACCCTGGAGAATACATCTCTCTTCACAAAGCAAGCTGCCACGGTCCTTGGTCCATCATGCAAGGGAGGCTAGACAAGGTTAACAATTTTAATCATCAAGGATACCAAGGCCAATATGCTTTCTTAGCTGAATTCAAACTCTCAAGAAAAAAATTATTTTCTACTATATAATATTAATATTCACTTTCAAAACTCCACTATGCAGGAAAATATACAGAAATTTAAAAAATACACACTAATTATAACAAAAATTAACTATTATTTATGAAACAAGTTTTACATCCCCCTACACACTATTACCTTTACAAAAAGTTTTAAAATATGTTATGAAATATAATTCTAATCATTGTGAAAACATAATTGTACACATTAATGGAAAATATCTGCATATGGTTATCTTAAATATGATTAACAATATATGCATTAAGAAAACAGGAGAATATTTACTTAAATTAGATCGTGAAATGTACCATAATTTTTTACTTCTATAATATTTACTGAAAATAAAAACCTTTTTATGTTATATTTAAAGTTTACAGAAATACGAGGTGATATCTTAATACTACGGAACGTAATAGTTCTTCTGATCAAAAAGTATTTACTTTTAATGTTTCGAAAAAAGTAAATAATATTTCCTTTAAAAGGTAAACCTAATCTTAGAGAGGCTGAAAGAGGAATTATAGCAAGTGTGGATGCTTTTTATGGATTACAGCACATTCTTTTTTTCTATCAATTATATATCGCTTCATTGAGTGTGTTAATCTCTAACACATTTGCTAATCGTTTTATATGATTATTTACTGAACACAATAGATTTGTTACAAAGCAGAAGTTGTTTTAGTGAAAATAAATATTATTTATTTCTTTGAGGAATAAACATAGCAGAGAGGTTTGTCTCAGAGGTTGTGGAGAAGGATGGGGGGAGTGGTTGGAGATATTTGAAAGTTGTGGGTGCAGGAAGGGAGGGAACTTGTTGTTTGGCCCTCTGACTTCTTCTTGGAGGGGAGAAATAACGCTTCTCAAATGTTTACCTGGGAATTAAATTTTTTTATAAATAGGGGTTTAACCTCTACACCCCCTCCCACTGTTTCCAGTTGTTTGTCAGTGTGGTGTTCCTTAACATGTAATGCTCATATGAAGATTATTTACTTGACTTATCTAACCAAGACTTTAACAGAGAACTTGAAGGTTTTAATTGGAATTATTTTCATGATTTATTGAATTGATCAGATCCTTTGGCAACAAATTTATTTCATTTTTTGGATGATCATGAAGAAAAGGTTCTACACTATAGCCATTGCTCTTGTCAATACGTTCCTTAGAGCAGTCAGTGTAGCCTCCAGTGTTAGGACTAAATACAGCAATGCCTTCGTCATTGAGGAGAGCTACAGTGATGCCTCCGGCATCGAGAGAAGGTATATTGGCGTATGTGCTAGCAACATCTACAGTGATGCCTCTGGCATCGAGAGAAGGTATTATGGCATCTGCTCTAGTGAGACCTACAGTGATGCCTCCGACATTGAGACCTATAACAACACCTTCGACATCGAGACCTATGATGCCTCTGGCATCCAGACCTACAGTGATGACTCCGGGATCGAGGAGAGCTACAGTGATGCCTTTGACATCGAGGAAAGCTACTGTGATGCCTTCGACATCGAGGAGAGCTATAGCGATGCCTCCGGCGACAAGACCTACAGCGATTCCTTCGACATCGAGACCTACAATGTTGCCTCCAGCATCCAGACTTGCAGTGAGGCCTCTGGCATCGAGGAGAGCTACAGCAATGCATTCAACATAGAGGAGAGCTATAGCGATGCCTCCGGCATCCAGACCTACAGCGGCGACTGCGCTAACTACACCTAGTATGATATCTGTGCAATCGAGATTAGAACCTCTAAATTTATCGACAGTCATGAAATCAGGTGAGAGTCTTGTACAAAAAACCAAAAATGTGGTCTTGTTGTGCTCCATTAGATTTGAAGGTTACATTCTTAAATAATGTGGGGGAAGATATGTCTAACAACTGGAAGAATTTTTACAGTTCAATTTTGTGTTTTCACCTGAGTCAAGTCTACCGTATCCTGAATTATTATCACCTGAATCACAGCAACATAAATTAATTTCTCCACCCCCTCCTTTGCTCAAACCTTTACCACAATAAATAATATATACTCCAATATTATTGCCATTATCGCCACCACCGCCTCTTGTTTCTGTAAAGAAACACAAATTCAGCTTACCTCTTAACTCTACATGGAAATTGTAATGAAAATTCAAACTTACAGTGATGAATGATTTTAAGCCGTAACATGAAGTGATAATTTTAACGGTATCTGATGCAGCATAATTTGTTAATTTTTTTTCCAGTTTTATAATTGTAATGACCTTCAGATGTGATATGGTGAAAAGATTTTCATGTGTAACATGATGTGATGTTTTTAAAAATTTAATGACTTTCGTGTGTAAAAGGGATCAAGTTTTTACAGTTTTAATGATTAAAAGTATAAAGTTGTCTCATAATTGAAAAGTTTAAACATAACATGATTAAAAATTTTACAGTTTTAATAAATTTTTATGATTTCAGACCTAAAATGTTGGAAAGTTTGGAATGATTTCTGATGTAAAAATGTTGGAAAGTTTTTTTTTACAGTTTTAATAAACTTTATAATTTCAATCATACATTGGTGGAAAAATTTTTAAAATTCTTATTATACTTTGTTGTGATTATTTTACAGTTTTATGGTGTAAGATGGAGTTTTGCTATGGCTTTCACACATGAATGTTAATAATGTTAACGATTTTCAGTCATAATATACTCTGTAGTGATAATTTTACTGTTATATGATGTACAATGGAGTTTCAGTTAATAAGCTGCTATGGCTTTCAGTGGTACCATTTTGAAAAAGTTGTAATGAATTGTATTATTTGTGATGTATCCTGAAATAACAATTTTTACTAAGCTTGTAAGGGTTTCAGGGGTAACATGTTTAGAGTTCTCAAATTGTAGCATGTTTGATGTGAATATGTAGAAACTTAGGCTTACATGTGTTAACTAAGGTGTGTTTTATGACTTTTTAAAAATAAAATGTTTTTTCTAATTTCAAAAAGAAATAATAAGACTTGTTATGTATTAGTTTGTCACTAATTTTTTAAAAAAATTTTTATGTGAATGATTGGAGATGAGCTGTGTCTGAAGATGAAGTACTTATATATGACTGGATATTAATCTCTTAAATGATTATATGAAAAATGTTGGAAAACTTGAGAAAAGTGGATGTCTAACACTGACGGTAAGATTTTTAAGTCTGAACCTTAAAGCTAATTTAAAGTCAGGTAGCAGGATACCTCTTTGCTCACTTTCACGGAAAAAAATTCAAGTTTCTTGCTTCATTCTTCATGAGGAAGAAAACATATTATATATTTTTTCAAATAACAAGTCAATTAAAATTTAATCAAACAACTTTGAACGACTGAATGGGAGAATTACAAAAGTGATGGAGAAGATAGTCCAACATCTGAATGAATAAATTTGAAAGAAAAGGAAAAGGAACTCTTAGTATCTTTAGAAAACCTCCATCGGCCCGCTGGTCAAGTTGAAGATTCCTGGGGGACCTAACGATATTAAGAGTCAACACAAATTCCTTTTCAGAGCTAGGTAGAAAGAGCTCTTAGCGACGCACCACAGCTCCAAGAATATTTTCTTGCTGCCCTTCAAATCTACAACTGCGAGAGTTCAGCAAACTTTTAACAAAAATATTTTCTCACAGCAACCAGATTACTACATCTCCTGAGGAATCACCTCGATGATGCATGTCGGTAAAACACAATCATACTTTCACAAAATCAGAAAACAAAATTAAAAAGTTTTTCTGAAAATAAAACTAGACTTATTTTGAAAAATGGCCACCAATTTCCGTCAAATTTGCTTAAATTCGAACCTTTTTAGAAACTAAGTTGAAATAATGTGAAATTTAGCAGATTTCAGCTTCGATAGCAGTCATTTCAAGCTAGATTCGAGCTAATTCATTAATATCACGTCGAAAAGTAGTATTTGAAAATAAAATATACACATTTTTTGCTACATAATACAGCCAGAATTCTGGGCTGGGAAACTTATGGAGAAATCTGCACGTAAAATATGTACATGTGTTTAAAACAGCTTGGATATGTATGTTTCCTATTCCCCTGAATTTAAAGACACTTTGTTTTAACATATGTTATCAATTGTTGAAAAAAAAATTTAACTTGTGTATTGCTTAGATCTAATGATGCATGTTTTTCATTACTTAAAAAAAATTAGATTCGGAATATCTCTTGTATTTGTGTTGGTATGAAATTAAATTTGGATCAGTTTAAACTTAAAATTTATTGTAAGTATGTTGGAAAATGGGATAAAGTTTGCAGGATTAAAATATAAAGTATACTGTATTAAATATAACATTTTTTGGAATGTTAAATCTAGGGATTATAACATGGGGTAATATTTATTTAATTTTAACTTCAGGGACATTAATTTTATCAGCAGGACTAGCGGAATTTTATTTCGCTGCAAATAAAACAGGCTCCCGTGTCTCGAAAAAAATAGGATGCTTCCTTCCTGAGCAAGTCAAGGGACATGCGAAAGTGAAAGTTTTTAGGGCAGATGGTGGAGGGAAGCTAGCCAGGCAGGGTGAGTTCAAAATTCGCTGGTCCAAGGGGTGGAGAGTTCCTGATGCGATGGACAAAAGACACGTTCTGGGGTGAGGGTGCTCAGACGAGGCAGGCAACTCTCGAGATAGCCAAAAATGTGCTCTGGGATGGAGAAGGACATGGTGTGTGACCTTGGATTAATAGTAGGGTATGTGGCTTTGGACACAGCAGTCCCTGAACTAACTGAAAACGTGCTCTGGTCTGGGGATGAAGGGTAGGGGGTGTATGATTCTAGACAGGTTATGCTGTGTTGGATCAATAGCAGGATACGTGGGCAGGGCTGTGGTCCTTTTAGCAGAAAATGTGCTCTGGGGTGGAGGGAGTGCGTGGCCTGTGATAGAAACTCTCTTTTTGGACGAAAACGCATTCTGGGGTGCGGGCAGGGGGATTCATCAGTGAAGATGTTGTCTGGTCTAAGGGAGGAGGAGTTAGGGGAGGAGACGGGGGCTGTAAGTAGGAGCGATGTGGACAGTTCTCCTTGGCTGGCACCATGTTAGTTCTTCATAAACACTTGTCCAGGATAGATGCACTACTGACCACTCCTCTGAACCAGCTATTCTCAAATCACTGGGTGCGGTGCTCTGCCTGGCTTCTGTGAGACGATCGAAGGGTCGGCAGTAAGCGGGCTTCAGCTATAGTTTAAATATAAATATTTGTTATAAGTTTCAATTTATTGCAAAAATAATAATTTTCATGTGTTAAGCCTATATAGTGTGTTTATTGTGTAAACACCATTTATGTGCTTGGCCGGCGAAAGTTTATAGCATTTACAACTATTGTTTCATTAACTATTGCCATGAATTGTACAGACTTAAGGGAAAGTTTGTAGTACATCCATTAATTAAAATAATTTTTTCTGCAAGGGAGTTTGATTGCTTATTAAAATATATACTACATCTCTATAAAGTGTTACAGGATTACGATTTATGGGATTAAGGGCTTGTTCACGCAATCCGGGTCTCCTTATGCTTCAACCGAAATTTGTGTTAAAAGTGAATTAATCTTACAATTGTGAAATTTGTGTTAAAAAAGCAGGTTAAGTTTTAAAAAAAAATTCATGTGAAATATTCAGGAAGACATGATTAGATTGTTCGTCGTTAATAGTAGCTTGGTATGGAAATAGGTTCTGAAATTCATAAGCAGGATATTTTTATTGATTTGTGATGTAATTTCAACTCAGTTGCCTACCAGATATCTCATTCATTGACTGACCTCCCAGCCGGACAGATGTCGGCTGCGCTTATAAGTCTCCGCATGTCATACACTGCAGTCATTGCTTCACAAATCTCACAGCCGACCAGACGTGTTTTGGGAGAGGCGCTTGTACGTTTTCATAACGTGTTTTTTAATTCAACTAGTGTAATTTATATATAAGTATGTGCATCGTGAACATAATTTTTATCCATTTGTCACATAAATCATATTCACATCAGTCCATAGTCAAATGTAGGCCGACACATACACAGCTTCTGTTTGCTCTCAACACCTCGTTCAGCTTATAAGTTTATGTAAGTGGTTATCCAAGTCAGTGCTGCAGCGACCTACCGAGCGAATGGACATATATTAAAATCACTGATTGTTAAACATTTTCATTTTTAAGCATGTTAGTAAATTAATTAATTTTAACATGCGGATTCCATTTTAATAGTTCCTCACAGTTAGACGGATGTGTTGTAAAATCATGGAAGGTGTGTGTAATTTGTATGTGTTTTCAAATCCCTTGTTAATGTGTTTAGGAAGACTGCCTTTTAATTTATGGGGACATTTTTGCTTTGTTGTAGCTAGTTAATTCATTTCATACAGGATACTCATGTTGTGATCATTTAGTGAGTTAGCACTTGTCAACACCAGGTTATTCATGTAGTTGTGTTTGTTTGAAATTTGTATTTCCATTAATTTCTCTCATGTTTAACATCACCACTTTAATTGCATTCATTGTTTATTTCATTGTTTGTCATTACTAACATACAGGACATAAATTGTATCTTTCAAAGTCGCCTATCTCCCAATACTGTCTACGAGCAATATCCCACTTCAAACAAAAAAAAACACAATATCCCACTTCAAACAAAAAAAAACACTTATGACACTCTTGCACAAAACTCACCATATATATATATCCCATCCCCAATGTGCCACACCTCAGTCGAGTGCCAGTCGTCGTCCTGAAAACTTCTACCACAGCTGCCTCCCCCTCCTTACCAAAAAAGTGAAAGAAAATAAAGTACAACTATACACTTATCACACAGAAATTTTTGATTGATTAATTAAATTAATTGGATAAATTAATCAAAGTTACATACAATTTTTATCCGATGAAAATACAAAAATAAAATAAAAACTGATCGGATTAAGATCGGTTACCCAGGTTTCAATAAGACGTGCAGAAGCCAACAATGTTTACATGGGTGAGGACTATGACCCCAATGTGGCATTGAAATATATATGATATTTCGATGTCAATGGGCTGTACAGTCACATAATGCGTTCCAAGCTTCCCATTGGTAATTTCGAATTTGTTGAGACTGATGTGTTCTCTTCATGGGATTTTGGAAAGATGGTGAATGATCATGACTTCTTTTTTTTTACGGAAGTTGATCTGTCATTTACAGAGAAGTATTATGATAATCTATCTGATCTGCCTTTGGCCCTAGAAAATGGCATACCCCCGACGGGCTCACATGAGGATCTTCTTTTAACACTTGTGCCACGGAAAAAATATGCTATACAAGGGGAAACACTGAGGAAGTGCTTGATGTATGGGGCCAAACTTGACTCTGTTCATCGTATTTTGTGCTTTAAGCACAAGGCATGGATGGTTCTGTACATCGACTAACATTGAGAAATGTGCCCAGGGTGCGAACTCATTCGAAAAATCGTTTTTCAAGTTAATCAATAATTCGATTTATGGAAAAACATTACAGAATGTCCACCAGGAAAGGGACATCAGAGATGTTTCAAGGTGTGACACAATCTATGGGGCTGTAGAGTTGATAGGATGTCCGACATTCCAAGCACTGTAAATTATCTATGAAAACTTAGTTCTCATCGAGATGACAAAGAGTTCTGTTGCATTCAATAAACCTTTGAACACTGGTATTTCCATCCTCGACCTTTCAAAATTTACACTCTATGAATTTCACTATCAGTACATGTGAACAAAATTTCTTCTGCTGGTTTTGCACTTCCTCTATTGTGACACCAATTCTTTGCTATACTCTTTTGCTTGTGATGATGTATATAAAGTAATTACCCCAGATTTTAAGGCACAGTTTGATACATCCAACTATGCCCTTGATAATCCACAAGGATTCCCTCACAGGAACAAAGGCCATACCAGGGTGATTAAAGATGAATGTGCTTGGTGCATAATCACATACTTTGTGGGTTCACGCCCTAAGCTTTGCACATACGTTGTTGCAAATGAACAATGTATTCGTAAGGTGAAGGGTGTAAAACACAACGTGTTGCAATCAGTCAGGTACGAGGATTATCGAGATTGCCTCGGAAATTGCACAAGGGTAATGGGGACCAAATATCATTTCCATTTGTATGCTCATCAAGTCTATACCAAATGTGTAACAAAGGTAGTGTTGTCAGGTATGGATGATAAGCGGTACATTCAGGCAGATGGAATATCAACCTTACCTTGGGGGCACTATTGAATACCAGAATAATTTTTTTCCTTCCACATAACATTTTCAACACCACAAACAATTTGTAGACCTCCCAACACCACACAATGCCGCACCTACTATTCCGCAGTCATTGCAACTGTCTACAATCATTATAGCAGCTGGCTATAATCATCATCGCAGATGGCTACAAACATCATCACAGTTGACTACACCAACTACAAATTGCATTACTATTCAATTTTGCTGCTCCCTGTTTGCCTACCTGTAAGGCATTACATAACTTCAGTAACAACAGTCTTGATACAAGTGTCTTAGATCAAATTTCCCTTCTCGAAGAAGAAGAAAATGAAATTGACATCATAATTGAAATTTGGAATATACGAGTGTGTGAGTGTTTTGCCCCAGTCATTTGGCATGCATGAGTGGGAAATACCGGATGTGACAAATGAACGCCCCTCTGTACATGTCTATGAACACACCTCCCAAATGCATCATTAGGGAAAATATTGTAAATATTTAGGAAAGAGACATCAACCATAATGCTCTGAAAATTGGTTCTTGTACATAATTCTCTTCAAATGTCTTTTAGTTTGTGTAAATATTTTTAAATCTTGTAATATATGTCAAACACTTTGGTAACAGTAGTAGTAGTAACAGTAGTGTAGCAATAGTAGTTTCAGTAACAGTAGTTGTAGTGTTAAGTTCCAGATATAAAAAAAGTATATTGAAATTTATGTCAAATATTCTTAATAAAATGTTATTGATGAACTCTCTTTTAGTTTGTAGGTTGATTGTTGTTAAAGTGTTATTTATGAAATATCTTGTTTTTGTTCAAATGACTTCTTTTTGTTAAAATTACTTGTTTTCATAAAATAATTTTTGGTAATTTAGTTGCAAGATGATTGTTTGTAAAGTACATGCAAAATTGTTTTCAATATATTTGTATAAAATTGTGATTTAAAGATGACTTTTACTATGTGCAAATGTTTGTTGTAAATTCAATCTTTTTGCATGATATTGTAAATACTTAGGTTTAAGGATCATTTTGAAAAAAAAAAAGAATATTTTATAATGAAATGTTAAGAGAAATAGTGTGTCTTATTATTATTTTTTTTTAAATTCCCAGTGTCACTAACTTTATTTCTCAATGACATCTTATGTATAATGGGTAATGATTTAATAGTAGTGAAGAAAGATGAGTAGGTGTCTATCAGTATTGGTAAGCTGATGACATGTATTTAAATAAAAATCTATTAACTTTTTTTGCTTGCTATCAGGAAGAAAATGTAATTTTCTTCACTTAAAAACTTACTTTGAAGGGCTGAGGGGAAATTTAAAAAAAAATTATTGAGAAAATCAAACACAGCTGAACGAATAAATGAAGTTTTGCAAAGGAATGAGGCAACAGGTTAGTACCTTGAGAGAATCTTGGTCTGCTCAAGTTGGAGTAGGACACAACGCTTTGCTAACCAACTTTTGTGACACCCCAGGGGCACATATTGAAAGCAAAGACTGAATACCTTTTGCAGAGGCAGGTAGCAAAGACCTCTGCCCTACTTGGCTTCAATCTACAACTGCACCCAACAGAAACCAGCTAACAGACTCCAGCAAACATTTTAAATATTTAATTTTACACAGATTTAAGTTCTTCAAGATGCAACACAATGATGTCTGGAGAAGACGAAGCTAAACATAATATATTTAAACTAGTATATAAAAATAAAATTCAACTCACATTATGTAAAAATAGCAGTATTTTGTCCCATAAATTTGCAAGAGTCTGACCTACCTTCATCTCTAGTGATAGCCACGAATTTCATTTTAATATAAAAGTATTTTATCGGGAAAATATAGATTTTTGCATTTTAACTTATTTTTATTTTTGGATCGATATACTGTGTTTGTAAGTAATTGATTTCTGTGTTCAGTAGTTGGAAATACTGTTTTTGTTAACAAATGTGCTATATTTATGGAAATTTGTAATTTGTCTGTTATTTTAAAAAATAATTTTCTCTTCGAGTATGTGCATTTTTACCATTACATGTATAAAGTGATGTGGGATTATGCTCTACGCAAGTTGATTTTTTTTAAACAAAGCATTTGGGGTACGATTTTATATTGTTATATATAAACTAATCAGAATATATGTATGCTATTGTGTCTGGTTTAAATCATTTTCATAGTTTTTTTTGCCATAAGATAGCATTCTCCAGGCTGAATCGTGTTAATGTGTTATTTATTCATACTGACTAGCTGGATTTAGTTTAAAGACTGTAGTTGTTCATTATACTTTCTCTCATGTTATTTATTCAAATGTAGAACTTCCTATCTCCCACCACCATCTACGAGAAATATCCCACAAAGAACATAAAATTTATGCTTAGGTCACTCTTAGAAATCGTGTAAATACTCTGAAATTCGCTACAAACACCTCAAAATTTGAATAATTTGAAAAAAAAAATTAGCCTCAGCACACTCTTGCACTAAACTATACACCTATATAAGACATTGTAATCCACCACTCTGGTCAGTCACCACACTCCTGATGTGCGAGTGCCGAGTATGCCAGATTAATGTGCCTATATTATGGGGGGCCAGGACAGGGTTTAGCTGCCCCTAACTCTGGTCCAATCAAATGATTACCGCTTGGGAAGACAATGGCCTGTCTGTACTTCCCCTTCGCTGAGAGGCTTAGTCTCTGTGATGAGAAATCGGCGGCCCCCACCCACAAAGAAAGAACGAAAGTAACTCAAAACAAAAATGAACCCTTTCCATAAATTTAACCCTTTCAATTTTTAATCGGATTAAGATCGGATTTTAATCGGATCAAGGATTTTTCGATCGAATTAAAATATAACCATTTTAACTAACCCTTTCAATTAATTTGATATCAAATTGATAATCCGATTAATCAAACCTGGGATTCAACCATCACGCCCCTACTACTTGCATGTTCCGGATAAATATACAAATGAAATGTTGATCTCATGTACTGTGACACACGTACACGCGCTTACTACACGAATGTTAAATGAAATGTGATATAGTATTAGATATAAAATATTTTATTAAACTAGAATCACCTAACAGAAAATTATACTAAAAACTTTTAAGACTGTTTCACTCAGCGTTTTCTCGTCGATCAAAACGAGGTCAGCTATACCGCAACACTATTTTCTAGGAAACCAATTTACAAAGAAGGTCAGGTCAAGACAGTGGTGCTGCAAGGTGCCGTTCTTGGAACGGAAAAATTCAGAAACGAGGTATAGGCTATTCACGGTAAAGTGAGCACTTTTAAAAGCCCTCTCATTTAGAACACTGGTCATTTAAAATGTTATATTTTAGTCTTAGATATTAAATTCTGAGTGCTGTGGAATATACACAATGTGTTTATTAAGTACAAGACAATATCTATTTAAAATGGTGGTTATAGGACAAAATAAGGCTAGGAGGAAAAAGTAACTAGGCCCTCAAAAGTGCTCACTTTACCGTGAACAGCCTATATATTTAAATGGCAGCAACAATAACAAAGCACATTAGTGAGAAAATTTACTCACAAACTGGTGAGATATTATATGCCTGTATCACTGCACTGAGAGATAGTTTTTCACTTGTGAGCAATAATTACTTCTATTGTGAATGTAATACACACGAGTGGGACCTATGCCTGCGTTTTCTTAATACGTAAGTATGCATGTATTTCATGTGTACATTTAAATTTTCAAATCCAAAGTTTAGAGTAAATAAATTTTAAATTAAATGAAAAACAATATATATTTTTCTTCAAAACAAATAGTTAGCATAACATCTTCAATTTGAACGTTTCGCCCTTAGGAATGAATTTTATTGCCTGATTCCAATGAAATCCAACATTAAAATATCACTAGGCTAATGGCAAATCACGCAAATTAAAATAATAAAATAAAATTACTACATCACGGTTTTTTTCTAAAGAAACTAGTTATGTGGCTTACCTGTTATCCCAGTCATGTAAATTACTGGTTCCGTCTTAAACCATGTGTGTTATGCAACTACCTACCTAGCTGTTTTGGGCAGCACGAAGAATCATGGAAAAGTGAACAAGGAGAGATTTGTCAACACAATGTCGTTATTTTCGAAAGCTGCGGAGATTTAAAAATTTCGGAAATTTCAAACCGGTACGAAAAGTATCCACACGAATACGAACTTAAAATTAGTTCTTTATTCCTGGAAGTTACAACAGACACCGTGTGTATCATGGGTTGAGGAAATCTCAACGGTGTTTATTTAAATGATGCACGAGACTGGTTAAATCGACTCCACGCATAACAGCTCCAAACTGTTAATATAAACTTTCTGTATGGATCGTCATTAAACGCGAAAAGTAACGTGGTATCGTCCTGTTATTGTTCGGTTTGTTTACAAACAAGCATGACCTCATTCTGCTACAAACAGGTCTGGCGACTGCTATCAGCTGTGATGCAGTGCTGTCAGAACAGTAAACTTGTATCTTATGCAATTTTCATTTAAATAAAGTTAAATTACTAATAAGTTGATTTAATCCATAAACTTTTAAGGTACTCAACAGTTTTATTCACAAATTAAGTTGACAAAATTCAAAACACTGAAACGTTGAGCCGTGCAAGAAAAACATTTGCAACTGCTGATAGAAGTTAACTGCTTATGAGTCACAGCTGTAAAACTGTTCTACCTGAAATCGTTTTCATTCTTATCAAAAAGAATATGACAGTAAAACTGCATAAAGAAACAAAGAGAGTGGCAATCATGTACAAAATGTAAACAATTCTCGAAGAGAAACAAAGTCGACGGAAAAAAATTACTCAAACGCGATGCCAGTCACTAAAACCACAGCTCAAGCAAAAAAAAAAAAAAAAAAAAAAAAAAAAAAAAAAAAAAAAAAAAAAAAAAAAAATCGTTACTGACCTTGAGAAAATAGTTACGTCAGAATGACGCGAGATACGGGCGAAAAAAAAACACCAAATGAACAAAGCGAACGTGACATGCGAAAAGCTATTATGTCCATCTTTTCATTATCAATTAAAACTTTGTGGATCACCAGATTAACCTTCATGACGACACCCCTCCCTTCCCCTCTACCCGTATTTACTCCCGAACGGAGGTCTCCCCAGCGATCGATAGCACGTTCGCCTTTCGCCACAGAAACGAAAATGGTGATTTCGCACTTGCCGGAGAGCACAGATCGGACGAAACAAAGGAGAGACAACACGGATCGTGTCCGCGACGAGTGCACTGCATCCTTTCTGCTGAACCGTTGTGCCGCGAACATAACAAAGGGTCGTATAATCTGCACGAGAGGGACGGGCATGCATGCACACAAGGTTAAACAAGCACCGCTCGACACACCACCACACTAGAGACACACACACACACACTGGCACAGGCAAGAGAAGCCTCACAGGCGCACTAGCACTAATGACTGTAGAGGAACTCGCCTTTGTTGACAACTTGGTGTGGCCGGGATTTGCTGGTGGAGTTAGCGCTCAGCTGTGCGGGCCGTCCACTGACAGACGGCTGGGGGACCTCCAGCCAGCCGAGCCAGCCAGCTGATGGCCCCGCGTGGTGGGGGCGGCGCAGGAGGGGAGGTCACTTCCCCTCTCACGAGACCAGCTGAAACAGCTGCGCGCTTGCTTGGCTTTCTGCCAGCCAGCTTCGCTTTCCGAGCGCCGTCGCGTAGTTGCCACTCTATTCATAGCGAATTCTCCGTGACAGTTACTCATAAGCTGCTGAACATTCTAGTTCCTGTTTTCTTATGCATGCAACACGCATCATTTTAGTTTTTCTACGTGATGTCTTTAGATTTTACATGTAGATTTAATACTGTAAAACAGAGTATAGGCTGTTCACGATAAAATGAGGACTTTTGAAAGCCCTGCTTAAGATCTACTTGCATGTACGTAGTGTATTCTTCCGCCTTATGTAAGATTAACATTGTAATGGGCCTCGTAACTGTATTCGAACGCGTCGGTCAAGTGAAACCGTGAAATTATTATAAAAGTAAATATTTTATATATCTTCTAATTTTAACTCATATATATATATATATATATATATATATATAATATATATATATATATATATATATATATATAAAGCGAAAGAAATAATCTAAGTTATTAGAAATGGTTACCTAACAATTTTTATTCGACGAGAAGATATAGAATTACTTCCCATTCATCATTACCAACTTTACTGGATGCTTGAAACTCAGTGTGCCAGTTAAAATAGATGCAGGAAGGAGCACTGCCTTTTTTCAAAGGTTAATTTCAGAAGTGCTCACTTAATCGTGAACAGCCTTTATTAGTTGACAGCTATAAACTACAAATGGTGTGGTATAGCGGTGCTCTGTGCGGTGTAAAGATCAGAACAACTGCGAACTTCATACAAATAAATAGTTTGTGCAGCTGTTACAAGACGATCACATTTCATTTTCAATCAAAGTTCAGGTTTATATATTAAATTTAACGCACTGCTAACTTTAATGGGAAATTGAAAAAAAAAAAAAAAAATCCTGACTTTTATAAAGGAAACAACGATATATAAAATATATATATATATATATATATATATCGTTGTTTCCTTTATAAAAGTCAGGATATTATATATATATATATATATATATATATATATATATATATATATATATATATATATATATATATATATATATATATATATATAGTCCATTCCCGATTGGAAGCGACTTACGAAAATCAACCTTTGAAAAAACACACAAGGCATAACATGTCACCTGTTTTTTTGTCAATAACCTGTATTTCACAAAAAATATATAACACTGTGGTTAACTTTAGAGTACGGTATTACGGAATAAATGAACCTTTACCTTAATATCTTCTAAAACTTATAATATTTATTCCTTTTTTAAATATGAACTAACAAAAGCGAGTGCAGCGACGTTTGGCAACGACCGGTAAGAAATAGTTCGCTCTTAAAATATTATTTTAACCTAGTTTTTTAGTATACTGTTTGTAAATTAAACGGTGCCTATCGAAATATTTAAATATTTAAGTAGCCCTGATGGCAACATATCACATTTTTACAGTTTAAAATAACAGCGGAAAATATCGCGAGTAGGCCGTAATGGTACGGTGTTGTTTTATTGAGCGAGAGCAATTTTTGAAGCAACTGTCTGCTGAGCCAGCTTTGTCGCACTCTCTCTCTCTCTCTCTGTCTTTTTTCTTTCACACTCGGGAAGTTTCACTTCGCTAGTACGCGATTAAATTGTATCTGTTTTCAATTATAGCATATTTCCATGGAGTTAGGAGTATACAGGAGATGGTAAATAGTGACGTAGGTGAAGCCACTGGAGATAGGTGGTTTTACTACGGACTCTAGCCGCCATCTTGAGAGCAGCTCAAAACATTGTGTTTACGTTAGAATGACATTGAGAGTAAGGATACATTCGAAGCATTTCGTGTTGAACAAAGAAGCTGATGAGAAAAAAAAAATATATATATATATATAACAATTCACGTGGGCAGTTTTACTATTTTATTATTGGCTTGTGTTAGTTGTGCAATCAAATAATTTCCTCATAAAACTACCGATCGTGCGTGTGTGTGTGTACTGTGGACCAGTATTGGGTTATGTGCGACAATAAGCACAAGTTTTAGATATAGTGCTCATATATCAGGATTTGTGGAAAACTATTTTTTGAATAAATGATGAAATAAAGTATAACAAGCGTTCTACCGATGTCGTGTAATGCATTGCAGGTTGTGTATCATAATGAGTGTAACAAAACGGCGACCAGCAGCCTAGCTGAATTTCTGGAAGACAAAGTTTACACGTTCCTGAGCCACGAATAAATAATTATTTGCTGGCATTTATATTTAAATCCCTAACACTGACAATGACTCGAGAGGTTTGTTTCCAATATGACTTCATCTCCGTTATACATATTTAACGTCAATATAGTAAATGGTTTCTGGTAAATTAATTCAAATCCCGTTTTAGTTATTCCCTCTCTTTTCATTACATTAGTTCTCTGTTATGATACAGTTTTATACTTATTTATCCTTTATTGTAGGGTACAATTTTGTTTCTTGCGTCTACAATGTTGGACAAGGTTAAGTTACCCTTGGTACATAATTAAAACCCAGAAATTAAAATTTTTACTGAATTGTCAGCACTGGACAATCAATTTTAGACATTATTTTGCAGAAAAAAATTGGGGAGGGACAGGAGACAGTTATGGGTAATGTTATTCCCTATAGGCTATCCACAAAAATTGTGTTACATCTTGCTCCAAAACTGCAATGTAGTACCAACGGTTTAAGCCCCGACTACAAACACCGTAAGAATTAACAATAAAAAATTGAATCCACACTTGTATATGGCACCAGCTACAACACAACATAATGGCATAAGATGGCGGCCTGCTCGCGGTAGTGACGTTAAGAAGATTGAATATTTTCAATTCTTTTACGCCGAGTTCTACGCCGGCCAATCACAAGACATTTCCAACCACGAGAGTCATTGCAGTGCAAGCTTATAACAAGAACATAGTTATTAAATGAATTTTGCGGTACAGTTCAGATTTCCATTTATTTAAATGGTCAATGCAATTATTAACATGTATACCACACTTTAAATATCCAGAAACACGATTTCCGCGAAACTTTTTTCATCACAAGTAGATTAACAAAAATAAATATCAGGTTAGCCAACATACTGTTTGAAAATATCCGCGATACATGTACAGTGTGTTTTTTTTTTGTGCTCGTTTCTCATTAGTCGCGTAACAGTTTTCTTACTGCGGTTGTAGCCAGTTCATTTTCATACTTCCATGGTAACGTCACAGTTATTTGGTTACCGGAACGCTATGGTGATTGTAACGTAGGCTTTAGTCAGTCAGTAGTCACAATTTTATTTCTGCCCAACATGTCAAGTTTCACATTGGGAGAGAAAACTGCAATAGGATATTATTGATATAAATACACTTTTATGGATAATAAAGGAACCACCCTATGGTTAGGTTGAAATGTATGAAAACTTATTCGCCAGCATTTTAGGTTACTTTGGGTAGTTTACTTAGATTAGGATTCATTGTTGAACTACAATGGGTGAAAGACGCATGCACCGCAATGATATCGATAACAAGCGCACATGTACTAACCTTTGCCAAAGTGGTCCACAGAGACACTTGTGACAAAATTTCTTTGTTGTTACCTACCAACTTGAGCAATTATTATTTTTAGTGTGAAATTCTCCTCTGAATACATTAAAAACTATTCAGTTTAAATATCTCAGAACCACGCTGCAGAAACTTGACAAACAAACACTCCTCTCTAAGAAAAAACATTATCACTGACAAAATGAGGTTCCTCTCCTCAATTCCCATACTGAGGTGGGCATAGTATTAGGACGCTTGCCTTCCACCAATGTGATCCATTTTGGTTTCCCTGTGAGGTTACTCACAGATTTTCACATATAGTAATTGTACTGATTGATGTTGCTGGCTGGCATGTTTTCTCAAGGTTTTCCCGTTTTCCCCACCCGTGCATTTCAATGCTGCTCCATATCTGCCATATTTAAACCTCATTGGCTCTCAATACCTTGGTTGTTACAAACCACTCTCTCAACTCCTCCCGTCTTAAGATGTTGGAGGCCGTGGTGGTGTAGCGGCTAGATTATTCGCTGTTTCAAAAAGCACACTTTTTTTTGCATCTCATATACATCGAATACACTTTGGAAAGGACTTGTCAATTTTTTTTTGTTATGCAATATGGATATTTGCACACAACTACATTAACATAAAAATATATAACAGGTGAATAATATAATTTACACACTTCTTAATTCTAGCAGCTGTACAAACATGTTAAGACTTCATTTGGTAGCAGTACATGTTGTTACAATTCATGTACAGATAGATATTAAAGTATAAATATGTAGAGTCTACATTAGATTGAAACACAAGGTATTACATGAAGTCTCCTTATATCAGTCTTGTTCTGCGTTATAAGAATGTATCTTTATGAAAGTATTCTTCTACCGAATAGAAGGCTAAATTAACAGCTCTTTTTAATTTCTGTAAACTATTAATTTACTTCAAATGACTGGGTAGGTTATTTATTAGTTTTGCCCCAGCATAGCATGGATTTGATGTAAATTTTGAGGTTCTGTAGCAGAATAGCTGAAGATGATTAGCTTGTCTGCTGTAGCAATGGTGTATATCACTTTTTTTTTTAACTTTTTAAATGTTTTCCATGTATAAAAGAATACCACGGTATATAAACATGCATGGAAGAGTGAGAATTTTGTTATTTTTAAATAGCGGCCGATAATAGCTTCTTTTTCCTTATTACTTATTATTCTCACCATTTTCTTCTGTAATCTAATTTTTTTATTTTTATTTTGTCCAGTTACCCCAAAATATGATTCCATAATTTATTATGGACTGCATATTTGAGAAATAGTATGAAAGTATTGTATTATTATTACAAATAATTTTTAAGGTATTTACCGCAAAACACATTGAACTCAATTTTTTTACAGACACTATCAACATGCTCATTCCATGTTAAATTACTGTCTACAATGAGTCTAAGAAATTTAGTACTATTTGCTGTCTGTAACCTGTCCTCTTCTATTGTTGTGCATCTTTCATCCTGCATTGTATGTTTATTTCTTTGCATGAAATTCATGAGCACATATTTGTTTACATTTAATATTAATTTATTATACTGGAACCAACTGGATATCTCAGTCACTGTTTGTTTTATATTTTCTTCAAGAACAGCGTTATTTGAACTAGTTGCCAAAATGTTTGTGTCATCCGCAAACATTATAGCTGAGCCGTTGGTTTTTGCTCTGGAAAATCATTAATAAATATGAAGAATACAATTAGTCCCAGTATTGATTCTTGTGGCACTTCTACTCGAGTAGTTCTGGTATTGGACGTAACATTTGTAATGTGATTTTTGTCATAATATCTTATGGAGATGATCTGTTTTCTGTCTTCAAGATATGATTCAAACATATTATTGGTTACACATGTCAAGTTTTTGCAAAAAAATATTGTGGTTGACACAATCAATAGCTTTTGAAAGCTCTGCGAATATACCTGTTGAGAATTGTCTTTCTATCAAAAGACGTTAATATTTTTTCAGTAAAACTGTAAATAGCTTGTTTTGTGGATCTACCCTCTACAAAGCCATACTGATGCAATGAAATAACCTTGAATTATTGAGAATGGTCAGTTTATTTGCTATCAATTTCTCTAAAATTTTTGAAAAATGTGTAAGAAGAGCAATAGGCCTATAGTTATTCATCATTGCCTTGTCACTTTTTTTTGTATTGGTACTACTTTTTCATATTTGAGTCTGTCAGGAAAAAATTCTGGGCAAGACATTCATTGAAAATGTAAGTCAAAGGCAGTTTTATTAAATAACACTTTTTTTTAGCAGATTCATAGGTATCTCATATATTCCACTGGAACTATAACTTTTGAAATTTTTAATTACATTTATGATATCTTATTCAGAGTGTGAAAAACATCTTGTTAGCATTCCAATTGTTAGGTCTTGGGGTATGTGTGCAGGACTAATATTTGTAGCTATGTGTTCATTTTGCAATTTTAGTGGAATGTTTGTGAAATAGTCATTAAAACTATTAGATATTTTATTGCTATTTTCGATTTTAATACCATCAACTTTCAAGGAAAGTTTAAGATGTCCTTGTCTAGGTTTCAATTCATTATTAATAATGTTCCACATTGCTTTTGTTTTATTTGAGGAGGAGACTCATTTTTTCCCCCATTGCATTTCTGCTTTGCTACTCCGAGTAACTTGTTACATAATTTTTCGTATTGATTAAAGTATAATTTTTGTTTTCCCCTGGGTTCTTAGCAGTTTACGCATTATTTTAACCTCTATCCTGAGACTGTCAGACCTTCACTAATCCATCTAATTTTCGAGCTACTGCTACATTTTACAGATTTGAGTGGAAAGGCATGATTAAATGATAAAGAAATGTACTAATAAAACTGTTCCTGACCATGTTTGGTTCAGTTAATGTATAAACATCATCCCATTTTTTCATTTACTAGTAGGCTTTTAAAAATTTGACATTTTCATCTAAATATCCATGATTCATCATCAATATTAAAATAAGCCTATGTCCAAATAGTTGCCCTCAAAATTAGAATTTTAAAAATCCTTAAGAAGGGTGAAATAGAGTTTAAAGAAAATTATGCAATGTTTTTCTATTTTCAGATGTTGTAATTATATGAAAATATTGGCTTTATCAAAGTTTTCTTTATTTTGACTACCTTTGGAAACAATCAAATGTATTAACATGTAATTTGCTGTAATGATTACAGCCTACTGTTAAATACATACCCATCTAAACACACAAGTAAACTTTATATATTTAACTTAACATCTTGTCGACAGCAGGTTCATTAGAGAATGGTTAACCATGAATACAAGGAAGGAATGGGTGAAATTGTCTTAATTGAGTCACCCCAGAAATTGCATGGAGTGAGTTCGAGAAACCATGGAAATTGCAAATCATGAAGGCTACATTCAGTAGCTATTATGAGAACTGATTTGGTCGTAGGCTTATATTCTGGTATTGATAAACAGCTGATTTCTTGTTTGTCACCGCAACTCTGCTGACTTGCGCAGAAAACATACGTAAGAGTGGAGTCTTTATAAAATGTAGTAGTCTTGTATTGGTTTACGAGATTATTTGCCATTACTAACAAATGAATTCCATTTAACTCCTACACTGAAATAGCAAGTCGGCATTTAGAAAAATACGTATCTGCAGTTCTATTAAAGTGCCTGTATTTACCTCTAACGAGTCCGCAACTTGCAGGTTAGACCTTAAATTCACGGCACGTTAGTAATCGCAACCGCAATTGCAAAAATTAAACACACTGCAATTGTTAATTTACAAACTTAACATGTCCCTATACACACAATAATTCTGCGGTATCTTTCACAAATACATCCACGGTATACACAAATACACTATAAACACTGGACTCGCATGGTCCGGCTCGTACGCATTTTCATACATTAATATTAGTTTTCGTTGGTTGCCGAATAAATCAAAAATGGATTATAGTTTTAAGTCATGTTTACATGCCAAATTCACATTTCACAAAGGAAAGAATAATACAAATTTAGAGAAAATTCAGAACAACTAGTGAGTTCATAAATCACTCGCAAGGCTGTTCCAGTTCAATGTAAACATTAGTTGTCTCTCTTCCGCATGGCTGCTTCACTTGTAACGCACTCGCAGACGACTTCAGTAGCGTACTATATTCGATTTCAGTACGGTTAAAATTTTATTATAACTTTTGAAAACTCCTATAGTCGCCAATAAATTATTTTCTGGAATATTTTCAAGGCAAATATACAGGGAATGGGAATCAAATCAACCAAAACACCGTATGCAACACTTCCATTTAAATGTAAATAATTCATAACTTTATATATTTAACGGCGAAATTTATATCTAGTTAACTGAGACAAACACACTCACGCTTTGTGTATATCATAGTTTAGGTCAAAATGGTTTTATGTCAATTTATGCCGATTTTAATAATCATCAAAATACACGTGAAAGATAGGCAAAAACAATGTTTTGGTCTTGATCACGTGACCTTTTTTTTAACCGGAAAACAACCATCTAACTCCACGTAATAAACTGGTTTCACTTGTTAACACTGCACGGTATAGGACATAGCCAACCCCTGCATATTTCATACTTATTACAGCAAAATAATGATTTTTGAATTTGTAATTTACAACTGAAAAGAGATTTTAATGTTTGAATACTTATTTTAATATATTTAGATATGATGGCGGGGCAGAAACAAAGTGAAGTTGGCAGACATGGTGAGCCATGATGTCATGGCGTGTTCCTGTTTTACCAAATGAAGCGTAAATTATACTTACTCCGAAAAAATACTTCAAAGTACTACATCACGTTTGTAGACGTTGTGTTTTTTTAACCTACCTAAGCAAGTTACGATGTTGTGATAAATCTGTGTCTCCTCGACAGTAACAAAGATACTGTTACGGTGTGTTTCGGTAACCGCTGCGTGTGAAATAGCGTGCCATGGCTATTTGGTGATAGTTAAGCAAGATCTGTGTGTGTGCGTGATTTAAAATATTTCATGTGAACTATTTATACGTTGTAAATGTGAATTGTTTTTATGACGAAGTTATTTATTTACATCCACGTATGTTTATTTATCGCAACGTTGTACCTTTGCCGTGGGTGTTTGAAACACAGTCGTGTGAAGTGATTTTTATTTCCAATCCCAACAAAATAACAAAGTCCAGCCCCAATAAATTTCAATAAACCTAATACACAGTAAGCAGCAATACTTATAAAAATGAGTGGAATAAAGTTACGGTAGGCTTATTTGAGTGCATGTTCACCACTATATTTTAAGTTTCTATAACAAAAAATGATCGACACGAGTTGCGTGCTTGTTTTTACGTCGCTTTTTTGTTGGACTGTCTATTTCTTCGTTATTCGAACTGAGGCCGTCTTTTAAATAAATAACCCAACACACATTAATAACAAAAAGTCAAATACTACAGTTCATTACCCCGCAGTTGTAACAGTGTTTAACACAGTCGCGGCAAAATATTAACGTGCATTACGTGTAATGTGCTATGTCGTGGAAAACAAATATGTTAATGTAACGTAACCGTAAGAACTATTGTTAATTCAGGCATTTTTAAAACATCATAAAGCTGACATAAATAATGTTATAGGCCTTAACTGTGAATATTCGTACGAAATGGTTTTTGAAATAGACCTAAGACAGAATTATTTGAAAATCTGTAAACAGTAAACAACACATTTGACAGGTATAAAAGTAGACGTCACATTTCAATGTTTATGTTTAGGTGTAGCGAAAGTATACGAACACATGTACACACACAATGGCATGTAAAATTGATTTTGACAGATGCTACATGGCAGTCACATGGCAATGTTTGTTTACAATTTGGCGGAAGGATACGAAACGGGCCTGCAAGTAGATATTTAGCAGGGCTCCGAGAAAGTAGCTTCCAATGGGGAATGGAATATATATATATATATATAAATATATATATATAGTAATGTTTGTGATGTGAAAAATTACCTTATTTACTGCGTCTTTTCTGCATAATTAATCTGCTTTTGCATTTTAGTTACATTACATTTATTCTAAAAATTTTATAAAGACAAAACTGAAACCTCATCGCTTTCAGTAGTTGTAACACAGAGGTTAGCCCAATTTCTTCGTTACTACGCGCCATTTTTAGTTCAGATTCGCCTTCGTCTTAACTGATATAGAAAGCTAAGTTCCCTTTAACAATTATTTTTTTGTCAGAATATGTGCTTTGCACACTATACTTTAGTATAAATTGATATTCATAAGAATAATTGATTACAATTCATCCCAGATACAATTACTTAATCAGAGTCGTTTTATTAATTGTACCACAATAACTCAGAGTAGTTATTATGTCGAAAAGTTGAATAATAGAAGTTGAATTATTCTTTATTGTATAGTTATAATTGTAATTAAATAACAAAAATAAGATGCACTCTCATTAACACCGCACATACTATCCCTAACACAGTTATAAAACAACAAAGCATTTATAGTACGTAAACAAGTTTAATTGCCGATACCATGATAATCGTTGTAAATAAAGCGTTATTATTATTATTTTTTAGAGAAAAGAAAGGCAAAACTGGCATGTTCTGACGGATCTAAAGTTAAAAGTGCAAAGCTTTCTTCATCGTTTTGCTTTTTTCCTAACTGAATACCAAACGAACTGATCATTTGTTTGCTATAACGAATCAGCTACTCATGATATTAATACGTCTACTCACAAAACCTTTAAAGCAGTCGTATCACACAATTCTATTTTCCTGATTCCATAATTTAAATTAATATGTTATTAAAATAACTAATGCCTACACAATACATTAAGAAAACACATAAAATATTTACTAAACAATTTATATTCCGTGAAGGTAAAGTGGGTATTTAATTATTCAAATATAGAAGTTTTGTGACGTCAAATTATTTCAGAAACAAATGAATATATTAAAGGTTGATTACACAGAGTAGCAGTTGTTAGTTTACACCTGAATTTGGAATAGACAGGTGTTTACTTGAACGTTAGAAATTAATATGCAAATTGGCGAACCAGGAGAATATTAATTATAAATTCATCTTTGGGTCTGCTCCATAGCTTTTCAAAGAAAAAATAATTTATAGTTATCGCCGCATACATAGCGAATTTTCTGCTTGTTTATTCGGTATTCCTAAGTTTTTTTTATATTGTCTTTTTTCATATCTTCAAGGAATGTGCAATTTGGCGTTATATAGAATGTCCCGCGACTCAACCGACATACTTCGGCAGCGTGTTATACAGATCAGCAACAAAAAAATGTCACATACACAATCAGGCTATGCAGCCCCATTCAAGAGTTACAGGGACGTAATTTCAATAAAAACACAAATTGAAATTACTGAATGTCTTTAATGCAAATTACTACATTCATGCTGTAAGTCCCAAGCTGTTCAAAATATGCCCAATCTGACAGTAGGCACACACTGCTAGTGTGGCTGGCGTGGCAAGTCTTTGTTAGTTTGTCGAGGAGAGTGGTTGTGCAACAATGTCAGGAATGTTTACAAGTACAGAGTACGCAGACGGAGTTTGTTTAAGGATACTATGACGGAAATGGGCGTGGTGCTACAGCTGAGTATCCGCGCAGGTGGACTGGAAGAGGAGGGCCAGTACCATAGCCGACGCGCTCTCCAGACCTCTCCCCGTTGGACTTTTTATTCTGGGGCTACCTGGAGAGTGGGGTTCACAGCGGACGGCGTTCAGACACACGAGACCAGTTGCTGCAGGCGATAACCTACGCCACTAATCAACTCGGAAATGAACTTGCAGGCATGCAGTGGCAACACGCCATGATAAGACTACAGTGTATCGCAGCGTGTTTACGGTCAGATGGTGCACACATTGAAAAGCTCTTGTGAGATTTTCAACATGAATGTAGTCAGTTACATTAAAGATAGTCAGTAATTCCAATTTTGGTTTTTATTGCATGTACATCCCTGTGACTCTGAAATGGGACAGTATAGCCTTCTTGTGTATATGAAATTTTTTATGCCAATGATCTGTATAGCACACTGCCGAAGTATGTTGGTTGAGTCGTGGAACATTCTGTATGATCGCACCTAGCTCGACTCCGCAGTCCTCTACATACTCGGGCAGACGTCACACTTGATTAATGGCTGCCGATTCGGGCAGAACTCATTCTTCTGTTCCACCCGGCGACGTGGAATGGAGCTTCTAGGAAGCTAAATGTTTACTGTTAGTTATGTATCTCGCAGCCCGTATCGGATGAGGCCCAAGTTTACCATGACCCTTCCACAGGCTTAGTCCTAGTTTAACTAGAAGGGTGGGCCAGGTCACAAACGCTTACTTGGCACTCCAAAACCTCACTTGGCCCATTGATGCATTTTCCTCATACACCCAATTGTGGTTTGTAGAGCGTATAAACCTAGGGCCTAACACAACGTAGAACCTGTCCCCCTTACCCAATAGTTAGGCTACTAACTTTGGAATTCTTGGTACATACTTTGGAATACTGATCGACTGCAGTACTTCATGGTTTATCAGTAGAGTCACGATTATTTCGTGAATTCATTCGGAGATGATGTAGACTCCAAACACTGTATCTTATCTTCTACTGTTCTGATTGGACAACAGTTCTTTAGACACGCCACGTTTAACTGTAAGCCACCAATAAGCTTAAGGCAGTAGTGTGAGTGAGTGTTTGACAGTCCTGTACACAGGCCTCAGCTGATGATAGCAACCAATAAGCAAACGATAATTTCTCGAGTGTATAGAGGACTGTCCAGCTTAGCTTACTGCCAACTCAATCCGCGAAATACTCGGGGCTCTATTTATCAGGGATTCGAACCCGGAACCTCGTCATCCGGAGGTAACGTCCTAGCGGCCTTGGACACAGAGGTTGCCAATCGACGAAATGCAATGGTGCGGGAAACGTCATTACCCTGAGAAGATGCACCAGTCGTTGGCAACGTTCGCTACATTCTACATGTGCGAAAATCTGGATTCATATCCACCTGGGATTGAGTCCGGATAGCCGTGCTAGGAGGCCAGTTTGCTGACCATAACCTCTCGTGAGTACAAAATTTAGGTAATGCTTGTCGAAACACTGGGCATTTCTTCCTTATGTTACAACCAGAAAAAATAACGCATGACTCTCCAGTCGTCTGTACACACAAGCTTCAGTTATTCATCCATTGGTTGTTGCCCCAGTTTTACCCCCAGCTCAAGTAGCATGGTATTCGGTCCTTGTTTCCTTGAAGTCTTGTCATTAACACATAGTTGGCTAGAAAGTGTCAAATAAGTTGTTATTCAACTGCAGGCACGTGTTTTAGAAGCCGAACTTTTCCTGAAATGAATTCGTGAAATTTTCCCAATCATGTGCAATAAAGTCATCGCTGAGCACCCCGTCCCCGTCACACTAAATATTTATTGGCACAGAGAGATGGCAAATTAAATTTGTATTAATCTACTTCACAACGTAAGTCTGCACTGCAAACGAGACCTAAGAATTCATATACTTACCACAAGGTCGTACAGTGCCTGTGCGAACGAAGACTACGTATTCGTTGAATATCGGAGTAGAGTCTGTTCGCGGTGATGTGAGCACTGAAATCAACCTCTGAAAAATGTCACTGTGCCTACCTCGCATATATTTTAATGGCCACACTGACTGGCGTCCACCCAGTCAAGTTGGTACCGACGGAGTGAATACAGTGTCATACCTTGACGTTGAATAAGAAGTGTCGGGTAAACATTTGTCATTTGTGAACACTAAACTAATTTCTTTCACTTTCTGTTTCCTTATTTTTAATGAATGTAAGTGTAGGAATCAACAAATTTGTAAATTAATAACTTTCCTAATGATTCCACAGTTTCACTTGACCGACGACGCATGAATAAAGTGAACAGGCCCATGGCAATGTTAATTGTACATATTGTAGCGGCAACCAAGGCGCCGCACACGAACCTCCTAAGGTTAGACGGAGTATAAATTGTGGGCGAGCTAATTATTTAGAAAATTTACTCCACATTGTCGGCGAGCTGCCGAGTATTTAAGCGCCGCCCAGGGCATCGCGCCCCCCCCCCCCCCTTGACCACCACGGATGGTCACCGCAATTTCAAGACGTCAGTCAGATTATTTTACTTGTCGGAGTCGACTACCAAGCACAGGGCACCACTACAGGTCAGGCCTAGAGGAGCTCTAGGTCATTCTGCAGTCAGCTAATTGTCGAGCATAATGTGGGTAGCACTAGGCATAACGCTACTTCTCGAGTCCCTGTTAACGTCTCCCTATCGTATTATTTCTGGCAAGGCTAGGGCTAAATTGTACACCCATACTAACGTTGCACTTGCAGTATTACCACTTCGGTAAGAATCATGAATGCTGATTGTTCAAGGTAATGTTAATTGTATTGTACTATATCAATATTTAATTAATGTCATAATAAATGTGTTTTATAGCAAGAATTCTAATCTTATTAGAGTAACCTCTGTGAGCTACGTACCCCCTGAGTGTCTTCCATTCCAACAGTATTCACATTTCAATGAGAATACCTCTTATAAAAAGTATAGGAATATCAGGACAGCAGGAAGTATAGAAGGAAAGGGAGTACGCTACAATATGGCGTAAGGATAAACACTGTGCATACAAGCATATGTAAAGCAGGGCTTTCGAAAGTGCTCGTTTTACGGCGGACATCCTTTAACAGCAGAACGCTAACTTGACGCCAAGTCACTGGCTGTTCAATAGCCAATTTGTTAAAAATAAATTTTGACGATGTTGAGTTTTGTGACACGAAACACGATAAAGATGATATATTCATAAAAACACAATCACTTGGGAAATGGCAGTAATCAAGGGTTATTTTTAAGCGTGGGAATTTTAACTTAAATGTAATGTAATGTAAATGGCTTTTGAACGTCCTCCGTTTTTTTGCTTGAAAATTTTGCAGGGGACAGCTTACAAACTAACATATTACTTACTTAAATTAACATCCCTGCCTTGCCAGGGATTCGAACCCAGAGCCTTCCGCACCCCAGTTCGATGGCGCACCAACCGACTGCGCCACGAGAGGGCGGCTTCAACTTAAAATATTGATTCGTACAAATTATAAGAAGTTATTTGAACACAAAGTTTGGTCTCCACTAACATGGTTACTGAAGTCACGGAAGTGTCATTTTGCAATTTCTTTGAAATACCGCTGTTGGTTCACCTGCAATAAGGGCTTTACTTGTCTATTAACACTTTTAATTTCATCCCAAAAGTTGAAGTTTAAATACGGGCGAACTACGCAACACATTTCCAAGAAACATATTTTATATTTAGTATTCTAATAACATGAATAATAATTTTTTGCTGTAGTCTAACGTAATCATTTCGTTCCATTTTGAGGTTTTTACATAATAAGATATTAACTTAAAATTCCTGTAACTTGTTCGGTTATTTATTTTTTTTTATTCTTTTCCCCTCTATCGATGTACATTCTTCATGCCATTATTTCATATCAAAACAAAAATGTATGTATTAGGCCTATTCTAAAGTTGTAGAAAAATCTTTTAGTCTCTTGAACGGTTTTTACTCTACAGAATGACGGGAAAGAACACGGACAAACGTAGAGGGTTGTGGATGATGTCAAGAGGAGTAACTTTCACTTACAAGGACCTGGTTTGGCAACAAGAAGTTGAATTCTGGGTTTGAAAATACTAAAATGCCAATAATGCTTTGCAAAATATTACGCGTGTCTTCTTATTCCACAACAAGAAAAGTCTCCAGTGAGCATTTGACCATAAGTGCTTCCTTTATTTCTTCATTCACAGGACATCTTCCAAATTTCCAGAGAACTGTACTGTTTGTCTGAAGACCAAACGAGACACTTCTAGTCATGCGTGATTCTTTCTTGTTGTAACATACGTGACCGATGACCAATATTTCGCCATGTACTACTTACGTTTTTATACTCCCTTTCTCTCGCTCACTTTCTACCTCATCTGGTTTCCAAATCTGGTTTTTCAGGCTATTTATTTATTTACGAGAGTTATTCCAATTTACACCCTCTACTACACACATAATTCTGTCTATGAAAAACTTAGAAGAGACTATGTAGGTAGTTACAAACACAGATATTAGCCACTTACAGTTGTGTGTATTAAAATAGGTATTATTGCACAAAGTTTCTTGACAACGTTGTCGTTTTATCACAGTATTTCAGGTATGTATAGCTGTCGAGAGGTTTGACACGGTACCCTAGTTCTGTGTTTTACAAGTACATAGTTATGTTATGTTAACTCCTACACCTTCAGAGCTCATGAAACGACTTTACAGAGGAAAATGTCATTTGAATGAAGTTGAATGTACGCATTAATTAATGCCGCCAGAAACTAATGGCCTTCATGGAAATCGAACCGTTGCTACGTTCGTTACAGGACTATTACGATAACGGCCTCAGTATCACTGTGAAATTGTTTACCTCCGGCCATCAATGCAGATGTTTAATTTAATGCCAAGTTTACAATAGCTGACAAAAAGTAAAACCGAAATATTAAATTTCACTGGCATTTGAATCGTCTCGCAAAGAGTTAACAGCGCAGGTATTACCAGAACAATGCTTGACAGTGGGGACTTCCACGTTGATAATCGGACAAAGATATATTTGTTTTCGTTTCAGTAGAGGCTCGATATCTTTACCGCGGTGCGTCACTAGCCCCAATATTATGAAACTGTGTTGTGAAGTTTGTGTACTGTACGTACAATATTGCGAAACTGTGTTGTGAAGTTTGTACACTGTACGTACTTCAAGCTTGGCCGGAGTCGAATGTCGTGAAGACACGTGTCCTCTTGGGTAGCAAACTCATTATGTTGACAAAGAAGATGATACCACAGAATAAAAAACAGTGAAGCGGGAGCATATACGCAGAGGCGTGACAGCAGTGTCAAGGTTTGCTTTTGCTTCAAAGGCCTTGGATTGCTGATTCGTCACGGAAAGGTGAGGCACGCGGCCTTAAACGCATGGCGCCACTCTGGTAAATAGAAGTGAGAGTAAACGTGATATGTTGCAAGGGAATATGGCCCTGATGGAATAAATAAATGCTTTTGGCGATGCGTCACTTGTAACTAGACCCCCGAGAATTTCGCGGGTTCATTTCGAGACAAGTTGGAATTCACATACTTGTAGGTTCATGTTACGTTTGTAATTGGTCGACGTGTTGTTTGACACCTCTTGGAGATAAATGAGCCAATAACACACGTAAATAAATTGTGCGCCTAACCACAGCCTTTCGCTACCACAACAATCAACCACTAAACAGTTGATATCTGTAAGAGCGTATATAAGACTGTGAAGTCTAGCCTACAGGTTAATGAACTCGCGAATTTCTCAGGTCTCTACTTATAACACATGGATAACAATTTTGTACACATGAGTAGTTTAAATACATGAAAAATCAACGCGGAAACCTACACACTATTATCAAACACATACTTCAACACTATTGAAATGTTGTTTTCAATTTATGTATTTGCGTGAGTGAAAATAAGCTCAAGAAAGAGGGAAAAAACCATTTTTATATCAAACTGGAATTTGAATGCACGCTAGCAATGCCGGCGACTTACAAAACAGAACAACAAAATTACTGTTCTGCTGGACTGCTGGACTGGAACCCTAAAAATTTTAATAATTAATGCGGGGATGGAATCTTTCGGTATAACACTACGTACATACGTTTAATTTATAATGACCTTGATCGCGAGAAAAAAAACTTGTACGATTACGCAACACTCGTGCGGAAGTCGGGTAGGTGCGCGCTTTGATTGGCTGTCAAGCTGTTTGCTCTATCTGTTCGATATGATCGGCGTTCGTGCGCAGTACGACAGCAGATTGGAACTGTTGCCAACTCTAAAGTATGCCCACTTTGTGGCTGTTCTTTTGATTGGCTAATTGGCTGCCCGAGGTTTTGGCAACGGGCCTTGTATCTGATTGGCCATTACAAATACTAAAAATGCATGCATGAGCGCGATTCTGATTCTTATGTGTTAATTCTCTTCTCAGTAACGTGGATCTCCGCCAGACTGTCTCGTCCTTGAAGAACAATGTGAGAAATTTTTGTTGGTGAAATTATTTAGGTTTAGTTATCAAGAGAACAAACAAGAGGGCAGTTTTGTCGCTGGTTTTCAGTCGTAAGAATAATAATCGTCACAGGAGATTTGAATCGTAAATACACAAGAATTGTTTTCTTGTGTTCAATAGACATGCTTTCTTAAAATTTTAGTTCTTGTATAGTACACAATTCTGTACAGTTTCTTGAAAAATTCGTTGTGATGCAGATGAAAAACTCTTAGTAACGATGCTTGTTAAGCTACAGACTACGTTTTCATTTAATTGTTTTCGGCTGAGGTAATTCTATCTCATTCCTTTGCCGACGTGCAGTGAAATCAAAACCGACGGCGTTTCGTGCGGTAACACGACTGCCTCGCATTACCGTGGGGAAGTCAGGAGGGCGAAATCGCGTGGGTTGAACTGCGTGTGGTAGCTCCCATACGATTTTCCACCATTCCCCATATTAGGTAATTGTCAATGCAGTTCTTTAACATGAACCTTCCAAGTTCTCGACTACTCCATATTACAACCCTGACTATCCCAGTGGCACAAGAAAAACTGGGGGGGGGGGGGGGCGGCTGTATCGGGGGCGCGGCAGTTTGTTTTGCGTGAATACTTCTATATTGACGCGCTCGGATGCCTTGATGTTTTGTTTACCTTCCCAGCACCACTTCACTCGATCATATGGGGTTTTATGGGAATCACTGGATTGCTTTTGAGATGCTATTTCGAACCGTAAACGATTTCTGTATTTCGACTTGGCTTTTTGACGAGTATAGGCCGAAATTGTGTTAAGTTTTCTTAATTTTTTACATTAAACTCATATAATTTCCCCATAACCACGCCACAAAACTGTTTTTATACACGCAATCGATTGATCTTGACGAGAGATGTTGATTGAAACTCGAACGAGCGTCGTTGATCATTAATTCCATACTTATGTTATTGTGTTATACTTCCCTCTCGTGTAAATTATATTTCTAAGCTCGGGGTAGCAAAATCACATTACGTTTAATTTCATACTAGAGTGATTGCACTTATTATTCATGTAGTTATTTGAAATTTGCGATTCGATGAGCGTAATTTATTCATACGTGCTTGGTTTACATATTTTAATTTGTCTTGAAAGCAGAGCCGCATTCACTTTCGCCTATTTTAATTCGTACCACGTGCATTTTCATGAATATTGGTATGAAATTATAAAAAAATAATATTTTACCTTAGTGATTATGATTATTTTCGTCTCAAATGCTTTGTGGTATGGAATAATTGCAGGCAACATAGGCCAGTCACAAAATAAAAATAAAAAGCTGATGTAATGAGTATCATTTACCAGTGTTAAAAAGGGAACATTTGTTGTTTACTTACTGTTCTAATGTTGGCAGTATCGTCAAACCTACTTCCTACTTCGGCAAAGAAAATCACTAATGCAAAGTTCTCTCTTTACTGCTGAGTTAACAACTCTAGTTTGTATGCCCCTTGGTCCACAACTCGAATAGCGTGTGGTGGACTCTTACAAGACGTGTTGGGTTTTGGTCATGTTGCACACTCCAGGAAGTAATAACAACCGTGGGTCCAGGGCGAATGGAATTAATTGCTAACAGTGGTTTGACGTCGTAAGATGTTCAGAATCTTAGCGTTTCCTGGCAAAAGAAATAAAAACGTATAATTATACATATTTAAGGCGAGAGCAATGTGTTAACCTTAGCTATGTAGAATGCCGACGGCTGAGTCTGTTCCTCCGTATATTCTTCGTCTCTCTGCCGATTGGAGCACAGGCCGGCGTTTGTGAGTGATATTTTGCGGGGAGCGTGGTAGGGTAGGGGACAACCTTCACAGGCAAGCCTTTGATCGTGTTGCTATTCAGATACGCTGAGCGCCAGTGTACATGGAACTAACGACGAACGGAAAATATTTCTTTGAGTCTCAGAGCGAAAAAGGCGTGTAGCGGCAACTTTGTCGATATAGCCTATTCGAGTTTTCGTCACACTTTTGAATTGAACCTTTGAAAAATCACCCCATTCATGAAGTGTTTAGTTATTTCCTAAATACGCCACGTATTACACTCGTTTTATTCCTCTGTTGACATGAAAGTATCTTATTTTCGTAAAATTAAAATTTCAATTATATTTTATTTATAAATTATAATATTTAATCCATAGTAAATATCAAATAATCCGTGAACAAAGCCCCGGGGAAAGATGGTATAGTTGCCGAAATGTGGAAAATAGGCGGTAAGAGTCTTGCTCATAAAATTCATGCAATTATTGAAGATATATGGATCAAGGAAAAAATCGCCGAAGACTGTAAATGTGCACTAATCCACCCACTACATAAGAAAGGGGATAAAACCGACATTAATAACTACAGAAGGATTTCCTTGCTACCGATTACTTACAAAATTATATCCAAAGCCCTTCTCACGAGACTTGAAACACAAACATATCATCTTATTGGCGAATATCAGGCAGGATTTAGAAAAGGCAGGTAATGTGCGGAACAAGTTCTAAATATCAAAACCGTCTTACAAATCCGTAAAAGCAGACAAACAGTGATCACCTTTGTAGACTTCGAAAAAGCATACGACTCTATACTCAGGCAAACACTTTTCAATATACTAGAAGAATTCAAAGCAGACAGAAAAACAAGAGAATTAATCAAACAGACATTAACGGAAATTACCTCAAAAGTTAAGTTCTTAGGTGAAATGTCTGAACCTTTTGAAGTCGAAAGAAAGAGTCCGACAAGGAGATGGACTATCGCCACTTTTGTTCAATATTGTTCTGGAAAAAATAATCAAACCCTCGGAGAAAGAATTAAAAGGAATAACCATTGGCAGACTACTCAAAAATGAACTTCACCGGCGATGTTTGGCATTTGCAGATGATCTAGCAATTCTCTCCAACAACAGGCAAGAAGTAATCTACTCCCTTGAAAAACTCCATGAAATTTCAGCTAGAACCGGACTCTAAATCTCATATGTTAAAACCCAGTATATGAAAGGATCCTCTCGGTACCAAGAGGGACAGCCTATGAAAACTCAATTAGGCCAAATTTCTCAAGTAAATAAATTCAGGTACCTAGGAGAAATCATTCAACTTTCAGGATTAAATCGCGAAGCAAACAATGAGAGAATATCTAAATTACAAAAAGCTTATAGAATCACCTGGAGCAGATATAACAATAAGTCAATATCCCAAAATGCACAACTAAGACACTACAACACAGTAATCAAACCGGAGGTATTATATGCATCGGAAACTTTGGTTACTGGGTGCAGATCACCAATTAAAGATATCGAAAACGAACAAAGAAAAATTTTAAGGAAAATTTTTGACTCAGTCTGTACAGGAGGAATCTGGATGAAAAGGAAATCTTACGAGCTCTATCAACATTCTGAGAAAATTTAAGACACTTTCAGAAACAGACGACTGAAATTCTACGGTCACATTGTCAAAATGAATAACAAAAGACTGACCGAGAGAATTTTCAACCTTGCCATCTCAATGAAAGTGAAGCACAATTGGCTGCTTGAAATCGAAAGAGACCTTAAGGAAATTGGAATCACAGGAGACGTCATACGGGATAGATGCAGATTCGGAACCCTGGTCAAAAGCCATCAATTTGCCAACAAACCGAATATTAAAAGAAAACACCTGGGCAGAGGGACGTAGGAAGGACCTGAGTGAGAAGATGAAGAGATTTTGGGAAAAGAAGAAAGCAAACACATCTGCTAAATAAGTTCAATCGCGCTTCTCAGTTAGGCATAACGATAGAAGAAGAAGAAGAAGAAATGTGGATAGAAACAGTGAGAAAACACGTATGTTTACATCGCCCACCCCCACCGTAGCGCTAATTGTGTGAAGAATTTAGTGGAACTCGGCTGATTGGCCCCTGAAATATGCCATAGAAACTTATTTTTTAAATAGTGCTGTCTTACAAAATTACCTTAAAAAGTTATGCGTACGATGCTTCTAATAGATATTGTCAGTATAAAAAGGTTTGGTTCAATTTGGTTCAGTTGTTTAATAGATACGATGAACTTATCAAAATAAGTATAAGGCCGTTATTTAAAAAAAAAGTGTCAGATCCCTCTTAAATTATGTCAGTTTACATGGCTTTCTGTAGAACTCATGGTGTGCAAAATTTTGCGGAAATAAGTTGAAGTTGAATTATTCCTGAAATATGGGAAAATGTTCAATTTTCCCACCTGGCACTATTTTGAAAGAAAAAAAACTGATAAAAATGAATTTCTGTATGCGTAATTGATGTTTCTAAGGAATATTACAAACTAATCAAGTTATTTATATTAACGCCATAAAAAAAAAGTCCTGCCGTATCTAAAACCTAAAATACGTTAGTTTACAAACTCTATTGTAGCAGCTCTTTTTGCGTCTAAAATTGGGCGGGAATTGGTCGATTGGTCTTCGAGATATGGCACAAAATCTCAAATTTTTTTCATGTGACGATCTTCATTAATGGAGCACAAAAAAGGTTATGCATTGGCACATTCGATGATTGTGATTTATGCAGTATACAAAGTTAAGTTGAAATCGATTACATAGTTTCGTGGATAGAACACACTAAGCTAAAGTGTTATTATAGCCACCATTCTGACAATAAGGGCGTGGCACTCTTAAAGCACACAAATTAATGTACCACAGTACAACTTCTTCGCCAAATTTGGTGGGAATAGGGTGTTTATTTCCTGAGATATCAAATAAAATCTTTATTTTTCATGTGGGACAATCATACGAAATGGCCGAAAAATGAGACTCCGTATAGACAATTTTGATGGTTATAATAGATACTGCCAGCAGAAAAGTTAATTTTAAATTTGTTTCGTAGTTTCATGGATATAAAATAATGAGGTCAAATGATTATATGACCGCCAATTTGAAAATAAATGTCCGACTCACTCAATGCACTAATTTACATGGCCTGCCGTAGGGCTACTTATTTGCCAAATTTGATGGGGATCTGTTGGTTTTCTCCTCAGATACAGCATTTAAAAAAATTAGTAATGTAATGCTATCTTACGAAATGGCGTACAAAAGATACTTTTTGTGGACGTATTTGATAGTTGTAAAATATATTGCCAGCATACAAAGTTAAGTTGGAATAAATTACATATTTTCAACGATATTGCGTACTAAGCTAAAATGGCTATAAAGCCGCCATTTTGAAAGCAAGTGTCTGACCTATTTATAACATTCCAGTTTACATTACCTGCGAAAATACTACTTGTTTGCAAAATTTTATAGTAATCGGTTAATGGTTTCGCGAAATATGACAACAATTATATCTATTCGTTTTGCATTATCTTACAAAATGGAGGGTAAAAGTGGTTTTGGCATATATGATCCTTCTAATTAATTTTATTCAGCATACGAAATTTGGTCAGTTGGTATTATATATATATATATTGAAAACAGTTTTCTAACATATTTAAATTGCATACGTTTACATGGCTTACCATAGTATTAATAAAGTGCTAAATTTGGCGCAAATTTATTTGGGTATTTTTGAGGTATAAAGTAAAGGTTTTTTTTTTTCATGTAGCGCTTTCTTCCAAAATTACATACCAAAGCAAAATCTATATCTAAATTCAATGTTTACATGATGCACTGCTGTCAACAAACAACATTTGGCTTAAGTAGGTTTAATGGTTTCCTAAGCATGATCACACTAAATTTTAAACTGGCCCAATTTGGAAAGAAGCGCCTGGCGTATCGAAATCTATAAAAGTCACATGTACTTACTAAGTACTATCTGTATACCGAGTTTGGTTAAATTGGTTGCACGCGTTCAAAAGTTCTTATGACGTGAAGGGGGTGGGGGGACACACGCACACACATACACTATCTCACACACATACACCTACACGCACATACACACAGGCAGGATCTCATAAGCCTTTATTTCCCACGGAAAGTAAGCTAATAAAAATAGATTACGGAAAGTATACAATTTTCTCTACGCGATCGTTTCACTGCAAACACAAAAATATAAAAAAATATAAGTATTTCTTTTCCGTCTTCTACTACTGCAAAGATAGACTTAAAAGTCTGCACCGTGAGGGTTGAGTGATTCCCGCAAACTTTCGCTCGATGTCATGTCAATCACATTCATGAGAATGACTGTGGAAGTTTACTCAGCTTAGTGTGACATTCATTACTCGCTGTTATCTCAAATGGAGTGCTTGGCTGGGAATAGGCCTGCGTGTTCTTCTGCCCACTGCTTTTTTTTTCATCGCCGACAACTTGACAAGCGTGGATGGACTTTTGAGACGCCTTCCGGGAGCCAGCGAGGGGACAGTAAGAGCAAAATTCTCAAGTAACCAAACTTTTGGTAATATATAGAGATGCATGAAACTGACGGTTAGACTTGCCCTCGTGTAAATATAGCGAGCATGGTACTGTGAAAAATAGACCTGACCATAAGTCTTATTATTAGGTTTTGAAAGCCGGTGAGTATAAAAGTTTTAATATTTGTATCTATACGAGGATGTGAGACGCTCTCATACTTTTTCTTTAAAAGTGAGATGCTTTACTTTTATCTGCGATATAAATTTAAGACGTGGCTATAAGCTATAAGCAGCGAAGTACCTAATAATAGAATTGTTCTTTCCTGTGGGATCTCACATTTACCGGTTTTTTGTTCCAGGGATTACTGCTGCCTTATAGGCTGTTCACGGTAAAGTGCGCACTTTTTAAGGCCCTTACAAATTTTTCCTTTCACAGAACTTATATCTTCCTGCAACTTTTTAATACAAAACTTGCAATGTGACCAATAAACACAGTGCATACATTTCACTACTATCAAAATTTAACACCTTAGGCTTCAATACGGTATATTTATCAGAGGTTAATACCTGTTGGGAGGGCCTTAAAAGGTGCTCACTTTACCGTGGATAGCCTATCGCGCACTGCACGAAATCACCATGCCTACAAAGAACTTCGCGTACGATCACTTCCCACTGGCTAACGCGCTCCCCTCTGTTCCTCTTTCAACCTTTCGTTTCACCGAACCGGCTTGACCTAGATTCCCACTGGGGGCCTCTCCAGATATACACTATTTACAGCCTCTTTGGTCCAGACCAGTAGTGGAGTTGCGTGTTCGTTCTCTACGTCCGTCCATCATCGGCAGGGGCATTCCAGTATGCGGAGTTTCAACCACTGCCACGAGTCCAACCGTAATCGATATGTTGCCACAGAGAAGCTCATAACGGGGTCAACCGATCGTTCAATGTTATACATTAAATTTTAATGGCAATGGTGTGCTTTGCAGCAGAACAAATCGATCGTAAATAACCATGGCTTTCGAATTTATGGCAAGAGAAATCAACGGCATGAGCGTTTAGCAGTTCAAATTAAGCTTTTGTTAGCGCCCTAGTCAAAACCTCTTCGTAGTACTGAGGATATCACTGGCGTTGAAACCTTCCGGCGTAGCTGTTTTTTTTTTTAAGTCACTATTGGCACATACAGCCAATAGGTCGCCTGGCCGGGGGATGGTTATACATGACGCACCACTCCCCTTTTATTGTCCATTTCATGTAAGTGGGGTAAATTTTGACAGTTCTAGAAAAGTAGCTCGGCCACGGTGTATCCTTCCACCGCAGCTGTTTTGACACTGAAGAAAAAGATGTTTGTAAACAAATGTTTTGAGTCCAATGCACATTTGCATTTTCCTCCTTCCTCGTGTTCCCTGTCATGATAGGCACTGAAAGACTGACGTTAGCTAACTTCCTTCCAGTAATTAATGTAGGATATTATAGCTAGGTTGGCATTCGAACCTTTTTATTTTTTAATTACAGAGTTAAATTTGTTGGGGTTCTGTTTATTTTATTTCGAGGGAAAACGGATAAGGAGGGTGGGGGTCTTTAGATTAACGTCTTTCATGAGACGGGATTATTTTGATGTTATTACGAGTGTGTGGCATTTTGAGTTGCATATTGTTTTGATGGAGCAGTGGAAAATTTTGCTCGTATGGAAATAGTATTTAAATTACTTAACTTCGAAAATTATAACTTCAATGAAAACACAAAACGCGATACATACGTCGCTGTTCGTATTCGTACAGATGCAGCAATATATACACGCACACACATAAGACCGAAGTTAACCTTACACTCGAATTTACGATGTAGACAAACAAATATTATTCACTCACTACAAAAGTGTGGATAGTGTGGCATTTTTCAGGCCACGTGCATTTCAATAATCATATTAACGGTTTACAAATAAGCCTACATTTACAAAACACGTAAAGTTACTGTTTGTAATATTTGCAACCTCTTGAACACGTGTGTTTCTATGGCAATCCTTGCGAGTTTACTTGACTAAAATAACGTTTGTTCGTCACTAGCATAAAATAATTTATTTGCAAAATCATTCAGTAAAATCAACACTGCGCACGTTTTCTGATACAAACAAACTTCAACTTATGTACCTAAGTTATATTCGTGTCACTTCGTTGTGGAAGGCGGTAAGGAAAATGGCGGAACGAGCAGTTTTAATGACGCGACGTGACGATTAATATTACATTTCACTCAAGAAAACGTACTACAACGGTACCTACATCCAACTATGTCTGGAAAAAGCAAATAAAAATAATTAACTACCGATTAAATATTCAGTCAACACCAATCAGATATTCGTACAGTAAACACGATGAGAAAAAAAGAGCACGCACAACTGCCTTCACTGGGTTGGAAACTGGAAACATAAACATGGCTAGCCATTGGCTGGAAACGTTTACTGTTCGTATGTGTCGACATAATCTGTCATAAATGCTAAACATGTTTTTAAAGTCCCGTTACTAATAGCCAAGAAAATTTAATATTGCTTTAAAATTGTAATTTAAACGAAGAATGTTGTAAGTATATTTAAGATTACAACTTTTAGTTCCGAGTACTATTTTCTTCCAAAGCCATAATCAAAATAGCCAACCTAAGAACACGGATCCCGCAGCAGTTCATCAGCTGATACAATATTGTATAAGCGAGAGGATTTACTGTTCACATATTGTGTAGGTTGGTCACTTATATGAAATGGACAATAGTAGGAGCGTGGTAAGGATAAGGAAGGAGCCACCTGGCTACCTTGTAGATCATTGTTTCTTGAAGTTTACTTTGAACTAACGTTAAATTAGCAGCGTAGGCTGTTTTGTTTATTAAGTTTCTCAACATAGGCTTCCATGTAACTGAGTATGGTGTTACGATTGCACTACGAAGAGCGACGGCGGGTGAGGCAGAAATGCGGCCAGTGGATGCTATCAAAACTAAGTTTGCGAACAACTGGAGGCATGACGTAACGTCCACAAACACAGGACCCTGTAGCAGCTCACGGAATAATTGTGTTCGGCTGACATAGTGGGTTTGAGGCAATTTAACAACATTTGACGTCAGCAGCCCCGTCAAGACTACAAGTGGGAGTAAATAGGAGACGGTCGAGTAACTCGGAGAAGTTTGGCGGACACCGAGGGGAAAGGCTGTGACGTCAGTCGGCAATGGGAGGTGGTCCTAGAACGGCGATGTGGGGGTAGAGGTTTTCATATGCTAGAATGAGAGAGCAAGCCCGGTGCTCACCTTACACGTCTTTGTTCTCCCCTGGATCTAGACGTGGGTGAACTTGGCCCTAGACCTTCAGTCCCCTTACCATAACTAATAGCAAGACCTTGACTTCTTATGCCTCATCACACATTGCATTGGCTGTATTTTTATGTATTAGTAAAGGTCTTTTTGTGATATTAGAGGGACTCCGTAAATACTCATTAATTGGTTCCCCTCCGTTTACAGATCTCTACCCCACCCCCCTACTACCCTAAAACAAAGGTTTATGAAGAATGGAAATTATTTTTGATCTTTAGGAGCATCTGAGAACTAAAACACTTAACGTTATTTTATACTAGAAGTCCGCCATCGCTTCGCTCAGGTTTAACAGACTACCCGTGGCTACCCGTGACTGCCACGACTACATGCGAATACATGCGACTAACCGTGACTACCTGCAACTACCCGTGACTACCTGCGACTACCCGTGACTACCTGCGACTACTTGCGAATTTATGATATTAAGATACACTTGGTTTTACTTTACCCACTGGGCCACTGCGTACCCAACTGAATCGCTCTAGTCCGTGGGCCACTACGGCTCTTGGGAAGGAAAGGAGGACAGCCCATACACAAAAAAATAAAGGAGAAATGACGGAGCTATTATTTCAAAAATTTCTTTTTTATGCAGTAATTGTGTTGTGTAAAGACTGTTCACGATAAAGTGAGCACTTTTGAAATCAACCTTAGAAAAAAGTCACTGTCCCTACTTGCATATATTTTAACGAGCATAATGAGTGACATGATGTGCCAGTAAAGTTGGTAACGATGAAGGGGAAAGTAGTTCCATATATTAACGTCGAATAAAAACTTTTAAGTAACTATTTCTGATAACTTAAATTATTTATCTTGCTTTCTGCTTTTTTTTTTAATGCATGAAAGTGTAAATATGAGCAGATTTGTACAATATTTACTTTAATAATAATTTCGCAGTTTCACTTGATTGACACATGAATAAAGTGATGAGGCTCATGACAATGTTAATTTTTCATAAGGCGGAAGAACACAGAACGTGTATACAAGTAGATTTTAAGCAGGGCTTTCAAAAGTGCTTATTTTACCGTGAACAGCCTGTACCTATGTATATCCCTTATAACCATCATATATTTGGAACCATTTAAGATATCACGATGAAACAAAGACTAAGCTAATCCAGGGGCTAGGCCTATTATCTACAGAATGTGTAAATTTCATTGTCAATAAGTTCAGTGGTTTTTAAGTTAAATCCAGTCGACGGGAAAGACATGAAAAAAATTAACATTAGATATGGCTTAGTAATCGATTATCCCACATGAAGAAATAATTAAAAGTGGAAAATTCGGAAATCACAGAAAGAGACTTCTTATTTTATTTATTTGTATAGATAGAGTTGAGGTTAGGAAGACCATAACCCTACTAAATTGCAGAGCATGCTGTTTTTAAGCATTCTTAAAATATATATTTTTTATTTCAAAACCTAAGCAGTGCAGGCCGTTTAGCGGGCCAGCGGACGGCCGTCTGAGGCGTAAGTAATGAATGTCCTGCCGTGGCTCGCCCGCTGTGACAGCGGAAGACGCCCAGCAGGCGACGGAAGCGGACTATTTGCAACGGCGCAGGCAGGCTTGCTGTTGTGCCTGCGGTCTATACATAGCGGCCAGTATAGTGCGCGAGAGTAGAATCACGCGGCGGAAGTCAGGTCTGTGCTCACATTGCCTCTGGCGGCCTTCTGTCTCCCCTCCCTCGTCATTGTTTCCCACCCGGCAGATACGTGCAGATAACAACCAGACGAGAGCGAGCTAGAGAGTGGTCTGACTGATAGCTCGCCTCACCAACATTCACAGCGGACGTGACCTCTGCTAGGGGTCACCACTCCACTGCGACGTTCGCGCGCCAAGACACGTGCCCCTTATGCTCGGTTGCACCAACATCTTTCCCGATCCGAGATCAAATGATCCTAGTTCCGAACCAGGATTAAGTTTGATCTTGGTTCCATTGTAAAAGTGTTGCACCAACGAAATTGCACTATTCTGGATCTCCGATTCGTCGATATTATGGTTCCAGAGTGAGAGATCGAGATTAAGTGGGAAACAAATTTTGCTATTGGTTGGTAATATATGACATCATGATGAATGTAGGCGTAGTATGCACACACTTTTTTCGTTATTTTTAATACCAATGTTACTGAAGAAGATAGCGTTCATAGAACTAGGTGTAGGATGTTTTATCTGGTTTAAGTGAATTATTGTTCTACCATTTTCACTGAAAAATATCCAAGTGCGTATATTGTTGTTTCAATTTCCCAAGAAAACAATTGTAGTGTTGGCGTATTTTTGTTATTAAAAAATTCGATGTGATAGCTCATGTTTTTTCAACAACCAGTTTATTAGCTTTATAATAAAAAAACTGTCTTCGAAAAAATTTAAAGCAAGAAGTACAATTTACGCAATTTCTTTGTTGTACCGCGCCTTAAAAAACTCCAGAGACATATTTTGTCCTTCGTGGACAGGACGATTCAGTTTGAGTACACCGATAAAATCCAAGAAAAAATTACACTAACGTGGAGAAAAAAAAATGAAGCGCCCAGAAGTAATGATCCAAATTGAACATAATCTGATACGCGTGTATACCATCGCTGGATGGGTAAATGATCATAGTTTGCAATTATCTGTGAGGTCTAGAGCGGCTACCATAGTGTATTAGTGGTTCGACCACGATCATAGTAACTGTTTCAAGGCGCGTGCGGAGCGTTATGTTGGGTATTCACTTGAGCGTTTTCAGAACAGACCGAACACCCTGAACGAGCGCGAACGAGCAGTACGTCCTAAAAGCTCGAGCAATGGCCATTCGTTGGCGCTAGCCTCGTTCCCGCCAATTTCGCCGCGAACAGGACAAGTACTCAGTGCCGAAATGGATTTGGCGGTAGCAGCAGGTTCTTTCTCTGTTCTGTGTGCGTTAACTAAAAAGAGTAGAAAAACACAACAAGAAATTGTGTGCGAGGCAGCTGTATTGACGACGGCAAAATACAGCACTGTTAATGAGATTAGACGAGAGACATCTCCGAAATTTTACACGAATGTTTTCTCAAGATTTTGACATTTTGGTTCACCTTGTCGGCCATAAAATTGCGAAGAAGTATACAAAGTTGCGTGAAGAAATACCAGTAAAAGATCGTTTGGCACTTACGTTACGTTATCTTCTTTGCTTCTGGTGCAGAACATCCAAACTGTTTCGCGATATTCACACAATCATCTTGTTTTCTTTTACTTTGGTATAGTAAAACCCGTGCTGAGGGTTCCATTGATTTCTTATATAAATATAGTAACCCCAAACATTATTTTTCAGCAGGCCACTCCATAATTCTCAGCGAACTCTCCGAGCGGGTCCGAAATGGTGCGAAAACACGTACTTACTGAACACAGGCGAACATATGACTTCTTTTGGGCATTCCCAAAAAAACCGATCGACGAATGCTCACGAACAGGTATTCACTAGGCGAATTACACCGCGCACGAACAAAAAACCGAGCGCGCACGAATGAGTGCTCAAGTGAGTACTACTCGACCGCGACAAGCGTGCAGCCGGTGAGGGGAATGGCACAAGCGCTACAAACAGGTAGTGGGCAGAAGCGTGCGAGGGATGATTTTGCGAGAAGGGGGAAACCACACCCATTGTAACTGTCGCGCATACACTAACTAGGCTGCCGAGTTACAGAGGCGACTATAAAAAAAAAAAAAAAAAAAAAAAACACACGTAGCCTTACGAAACACAATTATTGTACTGGACTAGAAGAATGTGGAGTGGCTCACACCAGCTGCTCAAAATGTGCACCGTCCACCCGTACGCAGGCTGCGACGCATTGCATCGTGGAACGTTGCCACTGCATGCGAGGTAGGTCTCGACGTTACTGATCGGCTGCGTCGGTAATCGCCTCTGTAACCGGGCACGGGTGTCCGGCCGCGGTCCGTCGTACACCCGACTCTTCAGGCAGCCCCACACAAAGAAGTTCAGAGGGGAGAGGTCCAGAGAACGTGCCGTTCACCCGCCCTGTAACCAATTTCGATATAGCAGAGTTATTTGGCAAAGTGTATCTCAAAGTACAAACAGGTGAAATCGCAGTAAATGGTTTCAGATGCACTGGTATTTATCCAGTAAATTCCCACATATTTCCTGAAAATGAAATCCTAGCATCAGGTGATCCAGACAACTATTCTATTGCCTTTACTAGGGCTACTTCTGATCTTGACATTGTCCACTCGTCCAGGGGTAGGTGTAAGTCTAGACCTAATGATCCTTAGCTGTTCTGCTGGTTTGCCAGCAAATAGACTCACTGATCCCTCAAACTCTTCAGCTGCTTCACCGATGGCTCGTGGTCCATCAAGCTCTTCAGATGCTTCATCTATGGCTGCTAGTACATCAAACCCTTCATCTGCTTCACCTATAGCTGCTGGTCCATCAAACTCTTCAGCTGCTTCACGTAGGCTGCTTGTACATCTAGATATTCAGCTTATTCGCGAATAGTCTCTGTAGGCCCATGGGATATTTCTCCAATTCCTAAACTCAAAAAAAGAAAAGACGCTCGAGGAAGAAAAGCTGGCACAGTAGCTGTCGTGACGTCTTCGCTGTACAAGAGACAACTAGAAGAATCCTTAAAAAAAATTCTGGGAAGATCTTAAGAGGAAAGTGTAGACCTAGAACTACACTTAGGCCTACACCTAGTAGGAAACAGAAAACGACAAAGAGAGTCACTAGAAAGTCTATGCACGCTATTTCTCTTTGTCATGATGACTCGTCATCAAAAAACACAGGTGCACATATGAGCATTAGGGATGATTCGTCCAATATCAGTATTCCTGATGTGTCAGTGCCAGAAAATGGAGATGCAGAATGCCTTTTCTGCAGTGGAAGATTCTCTAATATGCGCGGAGAAGAGTGGATCATGTGTGTGCCTTGTGAAATGTAGTCACATTTGGAATGTGCTGGTCACGAAGGTGGAGATTATGTTTGTGATTACTGCAAGTAATGTTGACCACGGCAATAATTAAATTTTCACTAGAGACTACGTAAATTACTTGTAGATCTACAAATTTGTTTGATATTTGTCATATTGCAGTACTTTTATAACTCTGTAGGGTTATTTACAAGACATGGAATTTTTTCTTGTATATTAATTTTCTTAATGGGTTTAGTGGTATTCCATATTAGTAACCTTTTTTTTATGGGCGCAAAAATGTAATTTTCCACACACAATTTTTTTTTCCATAAAATTATGATATGATTTGTTGCTACAGTTTCACATATGTGTGCGTAAATGTTTCAGGTTAATGCTGAATTTATCTTGTTGTTCTACTGCAGTAGAGAGAGTAGCTATAACCAAAGAACTAAAGGTTATTCCACATTTCTATCCTTTCCTCTCTCTCTCTCTCTCTCTCTCACTCACACACCACACACACACACACACACACACACACACACACACACACACACTAGGGGACCCAGCCCGTGATCTTTTTTTTTATATTGTCACGGGGCTAGAACAGTTACCATGTAAAAATTTTTGACTATCATAAAAAAATTTAAAAAAATATTGCATAGATAAATGTAGGTAATCATGAAATTATGTGAAATTAACTCAACATTGAAGCGACTGCGGTCCCATTTAATATTTCTCTATCCACTTGGCCACTGCGGCCTCACTTAACATTGTTCTATCCACTGAGCCGCTAAGACTCCACTTGGAATCGCTCTATCCACTGAGCCATTGTGGCCCACTTAATTAACTCAACATTGAAGTGAGACATTTAAAGTAAACAAAAATGATAATTCATTACCTTCATATCTCTACGCATTAATACAAAACTTTTCATAAGGAAAAAGTAATTAAAAATTAGTTTTTAGGGTAAAAGGTAATGATTGTATAATCTTTTCTTGCTGAAATTCAAACTTGCCCTGTATTTTACCCTGAGGGTTCGCTCTGCAAAATTTGAAGAACTTCTCTTGAGTTCCAAGGGACTTAGAGGTATTAAAGACGGACAGACAGATAGAGATCGTCTACTTATTATATAGGTTATGCGCACACAGATTTTATTGTCTTTTTGCTTGCACTAGCATGCTCATTGTGACTCGTTCGCCTTAAATACCCCCTTCTCCAGGCGACAATGCCATTTTTTGCCATTAAAGACTTTCTTTTGTATTTGCATTTTTTGAAGTGAAACACCAATTTTAAGGGTTTGTCTCAAAGCTTCCTTTTGCCAGTAAAATCTATCTCTTGTTCTAAAACCATTAGCAATTTCATAAAACATGTATGGTACGCCGAATACACCAAACTCAAAATCATCTAAACAGGTCTTTAAAAAATTTCTCACCTTTTTTTCTCAGGTGTATGCAACTTTTAGCACTCATATCAGGTTGTTTACGTCTTTTCTAATGTTGCATATATTTCATTCCGATTTACCTTCTGCAGCTGCTGCACGTTTATTAGCATGACATATCGGATGAATAAGTTATCGGGTGCTTTTTCTTTATCACAAAACTTAATCACATTCCTTATTACTTCTCTGCACTGACTGTGTGAAGTTTTATTACTTGACTTACTAGTTGATGCCATAAACACCTATCACTTCTGCCTCTTTTATTCCACATCTTGTACCTATAATTCATGCGCGCATAAACACTCCCATCACCCGAGCGTAGGAACACGGGAAATACTGTGGCACGATTTATGGCCAGTGCTACACTACCCGCTCTCGGCTGAGAGCTTTCTTCCCCTCCGCCGATGGGTTTGAATGGCAGAGGGAGGGCGACGTCGTCTTGTAGTTCGCATATTTTCCGGCTGCACAATTGTCGCGGTCGAGTAAGACCTGCCTTCATACAGCATTACCAACACTTCGAGTTTGGTAAGAGTCGCATTGTAGGTCTACACGAGGCCAGGTGGAAGTAATGTGTAATTGCCAGGTATGGGGGGCATTCCAATGTCACAATAACCCGATGCTACAATCAATAGGTACGTAAGGTCACCCATGCACATCGTGAAGAACTCAGTAGACCAAGACAAATTACACCAAGGAGGATCGCTGTATTGTGCACCAAGAATTATGGAGTCCCATGACACCGGCGCCTGCCACCCGGACACAGTTACAACACACACTACATCAACAACCTGTGTCATCCTGCACCATGACTAGGCGACTGACATCAGGAGGACTATGGGTTCAGCACGTTTGAGGCACATAAGTAAGGAAGCAATAAGGGCGACTCTAGCACGTATGCCTAGTGCCCCATAGCAACTATAATATGCAGGTTTACCGGCGCAGGATGCAGGATCAGGTGCAACAGCACCACGGCGGCCATCTTGGATGACGTCACGCCTAATCATCCTGCTGTGTCATTCCTCGCCAATGGTGGCTATCTTGGATTTACCTTTTTTCCCTCGGAATTTCCTTTTTACCTCCAGCTCCATCATTCCTTCCAATATCTTCATGCTCTTGTAATCCCCTTATTTATTCTCATGCTCTGGCATTCCTTCCTGCTGATCTCTCTCCCATGCCTGTCCTCTCTCGTCCAGTGTATCCCTTGGGGTTTTCTCATATTCCTTCTGGTCTCCCTTATATTCCCTTGGAACTCAACAGAAGTTCTTCAGATTTTGCAGAGCGAATCCTCAGGGTAAAATACAGGTCAAGTTCGACTTTTCGCAAGATAATATTATGCAATCATTACCTTTTACCCTAAAATCTCATTTTTAATTACTTTTTCCATATGAAAAATTTTGTCTTGCTTTTGCGTCCTCCATCTTGGACGTTCTCTCATCACCGTCGTCTCTCTTGCTTTTGGCGTCCTCCATATTGGCTGTTCCTTCAACACCAACGTCTGCTGTAGGCAGCCATCTTTAATTCCCACGCCTGCAACCACAGTGTGCTAAGTTCTTGCTTTTTTACGTCCTCCATCCTTAATTCTCGTACCTGCTGCTGTAGGCAGCCATAGGGGCGCCACCAGCTTCGTTTCTCCCACTGACCACCAGAGCACGCCACCAGCTGTGTTTCCCCCACCACCCATCAGAGTGCAGCACCATCGCCGTCCTCCCACTGTCAGCTAGAGAGTGCCACCGGCGACTACCATCATCGCTTCCGAAGTCTGCCGCTAGACGCAGCGCTTAAGGACGAAGTCCAGCGCGCAGCAGGCGGACGCTATCCCTTACGCACACCCGTTTCGGTGCAGGTTTACTCAAAAAATGGACTAGGTTATTCTAATCTCTTTTTAAGGGCTTCCTTATTTTATGTTTTTCGTTGCATGAAAAGACTTCAGCACGATCAGACATGTACTTTGTACTTTTTTATCCGAAACAAAGCAACAAAAGAAAAGTATTTCTCAGCTGAAAGCACATATACTTGCATACGTACATAGTATTTTAAATTATAGAGCATTAATGCACGAAACTGATAGTTAAAATTACTTCATCCTGTATTACAAATTACAAATCTATCCGGAACTGTTTTCTGCCGCAACCATACCGTGAACGGGAACCAACTAGCCATCAATATTTTTGCCGCTGGCAATGTTTATCTCTGGTGGCACCTTGGAATAGATGAAGTATTGCCATAGATGTTTAGTTTATTATTTCAGTATGCTGCGTATTCTTCCGCCACGTATGAAAAATGAACATTGCAATCGGAATAGTAATGGTCACGGTGTAGTAAGTACTGTTGAAATTAACCTTAGAAATAATCGCTTCTCGTTAATGACGCAGATGCCCCCGGTTAAGAAGTTGGCAGCGTATTAAGCAAAATAGTTCGAAGTCTTGACGTTGTACTGCGGAGAGTGTAATGTTTAAATATATGACGAAGAAAGTTTGTGATTTTCTGCTTTATACGCATTACAGTTTAAGTTGGTATATTAGTAACATATTAAGGTTCCCAGGAATTCCATATTTTACTTGACTAACGATTGAATAAGGTCATTATGCCAATAGCTATGTAAATTTTACAAGTGTCGGAAGGACACAAATTTAGGATAAAACTAGATCTTACGTAGGGCCTTCGAAAATTCTCAGTTAACACTGAACAGTCTATAAATTTATGTAAACGCGGTTCACGGTAAACTGAGCACTTATGAACGCCCTGCTTAAGCTCTAAAGATCTACTTACATGCACTTTACGTATTCTTTCGCCTTATGTAAAAGTAACATTGCTATGGCTATGTGTCGGTAAATTGAAAGTGAAATTATTATAAACGTAAATATTGTACAACTGTACTTAATTTTACACTTCCACAAATAAAAAAAATGCACATAAAGCGAAAGAAATAATTTAAGTTATTACAAATGGTTATCTAACACTTTTTGTTGGGCGTTAAGATATGGAAATACTTTCCCTCCATCGTTACCAACTTTTTGCTAGGGGCGTGTCACTCACTGTGCCCGTTAAAATATATGCAGGCAGGAGCAATTACTTTTTTTCTAGGGTTGATTTCGAAAGTACACACTTTATCGTGAACGGCGTATACGTCACAGTAACGCCAGTTCGTGCTCCGTGTCGGAAAACTAAGAGACCCCAGTTTCAACGACAAAAACGAGTTTCAATAAGTATTCTAACATTATGCAGTTCGCTGCCACCGTTACTGCTTACTAAAAAGGCAAGATATATGTTGAAACAGATGCCGTTTATGGACAGAGACACATAGTTCTCGTTTCCCACCCCATCAAAGGTTAAAATTAAAAGCGTCCAATCAGTCGCGAAACAGTCGTTAACTGCATCGCGCCAATCTAAAAACACCAGCGGACTTTTAAAGCCATCTTCAATTCCAGCTTGACTGTACGGCCAATTTCAGCGCATAGGACTAAATTTACTGTTGTGTTGGAATCGCTTTTACAAAAAAAAATGGGGAGGGGGGGGGTAAAGCAGTAGGGTCTGTCGCCTCACGTAAAACACCGAAAAGAAAGAAAAATAAATGCAGGTCGTAGACAACATAACTGGGATGATTTGCTACTTACTTGAAAGAGTATATCACCTTTTACATGACACTGATGTAATGGAATAATTTGTGAGGAATCTGATGGCTATTCGTGAAAACATGGAAATTTTTTATGACAAAGAATGTGATCACCTTGTACTTGTACAAACACTCAAAAACTTGAGCAAATAGTTACTGAGTAGGCTACAAAAATGGTCTTTTCAATAGCTGTAAGGTATGTTCTAGTGATCACTGTCATTCCTGTCCAGGTACAAAATTAGGTAACCGTAAATGGTTAAATATTCCACTCTAAATTGTTTTAAATATAATTAATAAATGCTGCTTCAATTTATTGTTGTTAACTTTATTATCTAGCTGCCTAATAGATGCGAAGCAAAGTATTTGTTGGAAATATAATTTAAAATTATTAATTAAATATGTTTAGTTACGAAGTAAGCTACCTGCATAATTATTAAACAGAAGCAATTTACATTGTTTACTGTCCACAGTTTCTTGCACGATGATAAATACAGAAATTACTATTCACTTTCTTGTTCACCTAATGTTCACTTTCATGCTCAAGCAATATGCCCGTATGTTATGCCTTTGTGTGTTTTTCTTGTAACTATTTTATAAGAGGAATTAGCGAATGCGGTTGCCGTATTGCCAGTCGCAACATTTCTGAAAAATAATGCACACTCCTAGGATCAAACGAGTTTGTATTTACTGTCACTGTTATTTTAATTTTCGATGTAATGGAATAATATAAGTCCTCCGTTCCGTCTCTGTACGACTTCGTCTTAATAATAATTGGCCATCTCAGCAAGTAATTACGCCAACCTGGCCTTTTAATGAGCTTTGGTATAAAAATATTTAGCCCAATCTGCATTGGCATATATGAGCATATACTTCACAGACACAAAAGAAAACTTTTGAACTGTACCCGCAATGCAAAGTAATATTTTATTCCTAGGATTTACTTATTGTGACAATTACGGTTTAAAATTAATCGAACCTTACAAGGGGGTTGTTACCTGGAGTTACCACTAATAGGTACAGACCTGAAGAATTCGCGGATTTTGGGACAAGTTAGAACTCAAAATATGTGTGTTTATATAACATTAGCCATTGGTCCACGCGGTGTTTGACACTTCCTGAAGAACGCTAGCCAAATCGTTGCCTTCCACTGTGACAGCAGACAACCAATGCACAGTTAACATCGAAAAATTTGCACATAAGACTGTAGAATCTAGCCTGCAGGTTATATATTGAACTCGCGAATTTTTCAGGTCTCTACTAATAGGCCTATGTTACCAAACGACAGCTGTAAGGAAACACAAGAAAGGTAGCATGACTCTAATATTTGTAATTAATTCTACAGAAGGAATTAATATAAGTTGACATTGGCAATGGATTAAATCAAGACACACTGAATGCTTTAACTGATAGAAGAACAAATTGCGAGCAATCATTTATCTCTGTGTACGAAGAATGCCAGAATATTTCCCGCAGTCTAGATCAAGAAACTGAAATACCCAGGATAACAAACAAGCAAAGACACATGTTTAAGCACCCAGGAGCAGAATCGAACTTCAGGCAAGCACTGTACAGTAGATATCAATCATTGAATCCATAGAGAAGATATAGGGCCTTATTAATAGTCGTTTTTAGTTCGGACTAAGGAAAGATCATCCTCCGATCGAATTTTTTTAAATTCAGAGAGCAGTTTATTGCTGGTTCGAGGATCATCTTGCTTTATTACGGCCTAACTTTTAGTCCGGACTGAGGGTAGGATTAACGAAGTATTAAGATCAAAAAGAAACATGGCGATCATAAAATACGACAGTTTCGTTAATATTACATGCTAGTGAAAACTAGAAAAAGTTTATGAAACATAAAAATTACGTTTAATGCCGATTCTGTCAATCTGTACGCAAATATATGCCAACCGAACGAATTAAATGTTCCATGAATAGTAATTCAAAGGAAATATACCTTATAAGCTTAATAATACATAATTTTTTTAGCTACAGCAAAGCCTTTCTTTTTTTTTGTGTCAATCAATCAAATGCCTTCTCTGGAAAACAGATTCTTAGGAGACGTGATATAAATACCCTTAAAAAGAATTTTAATAAACATATAAAGTTCGTTATATATATTTTCAAACTTAACCGTGTTGGTAGCGCAATGGTAACATCGTGGGCTGATGTGCAGAAGAATATAAGTTCGAATCTATTCTGGGAGATAGAATGTTAACCAGTTTATAATATATTTTTGTAATGTATTAACATTACAATACACATTTAACATAATTATAAAGACAGTATTGACGTAATAAAATGAAATCAGCCCATATTACCACTGCATAGAGGTGTGCTATGACAATTTAACAAATCAATGTGGAATAATAAGATATTAGTATATTAATTGTATCGTTCTCCATTCTGCAGTATTGCCATATATGATACAGTCATAAAACAAGGGTAAAACAAATAAAGTGACGTTAATGTAATGAATAATGTGATTTATATATACGAGTAGGCAAAAATAACACACCACATTACCGAGAGCATCATTTTTGAATGGAAATAATCAAAACCATATATAGGGCCAAGTTATTTTATATGCACTATTTTTCTGTTCCAAAGTTGCTGTGTGAAATATATTTATAATTAAGAAACGTCTACTTTATCAGTTCAATACACAGTATAATAGATTATATTCTTTTTCTTGTTACGTGCATTAGGATTATTGTAAATTACTGTTAAATTTGAAAAGAAAAAACATTTTCTTGTAAATAAGTTATATCGAATTTAGCGCTATCTAGAGACGAGGGTTTATGAATGCGATATAGTTAGTCCACCTTTAGTCGGGACTAACCTCAGACCAACTCCGAGGAAGATAATCTCTGGATCATCCTTGGTCGAAGCTTTGACTATGATAAGGCCCATAAAGAGTAGATTTTCTGAGGAAACACTGAAGACATTTGAACTGACAATGCTTGTGCTATGCAGTCTTATGGAAAATTCACCAGAAAAGGTGAAATCGTCTTTGAAGAATATAGCTGCAAAGTATCGCGACATTCTCGGTGTGGGCGTGGGTTTAGCTGAACGAATGATTGTTATAGGTAGAGAGAGACCTGAAGAATTCGCGAGTTCAATAATCTGTAGACTAGATTCCACAATCCTGTGTAGCTATACTCGAGCCTCAGTTGTTTGTTCATTGTCTGCTGCCCCAGAGAGTAGCCTGTGTTGCTTCACACCTGGTAGTAGGCCTATGGGATTCGCTACTTGTTTCCTTACAAGTGTGCTATTAGCTCAGAGTCGTCCAGGGCGTGTCTAATAAACTACGATCCAATTGCAAACTCAACTTCAGTGTATACGTGTTGAATGTCTACCTTGTTCTGAAATGAACCCGCGAAATTTTCCTATCCCTATTTATATGCTAATAAACGACAGATGAGAGTAAAGTTTGCTGTGTAAAACATGCTGTTAGTGTTAGATGAATGTTTTGTTTACTTGAGATAATAGTTCTAGTCAGTAAGGCAATATTTATTTTTAGTGACAAATCTCATGTTTCATTTGTTACATTTGCTGTGTATTATTGTTTCTTAATCCAAATAAATTTTATTTATGCATATAATATATTCTTATCCGTAGTAAGACACATAAGCTAGGTTTAGAGTGTATATGTAAATGATGTAATTGATGTAGCTAACATGAGTGAAAAAAAAAAATGTGGGAACTTTTTTTCAAAGAAATTCGCCTCCCTCCCCCCACAATTCGCCCCCCCCCCCCCCATCAACATCTCCCTGTAAATCTAATATCAGAATCCGTGCCAGCATCGTCGCAAATATTATTCGCTCCGTCATATCCAAATATATAGGCTAATTTGTTGTTTATGCAGTCAACAACTTATTTGGGATGGCAAGACTTCCATGTGATAACCCTGCTGGCCAGGCGCAGTCTAATCAGATGACTAACGCAATGTTGACGCCAAGAACTTTCAGACCTCTACAGATACTACGTTCTACCACAGTTTCCGGGATCAATGGCATCACAGATACGTAGTTTATTTGTACTTAGCTCGGGATAACGGGAGGAAAATGGCCGCGCACTAGGGTTTGATTTAGTTTTAGAGGGGAGGAGGGAAGGTTTGAAAAAAAAGCATGTTTTTGGGTTGGGGCAATGAAATGGGGGCAATGAACGTGTGTTAATTTTTTAAAAGTAATTTTAATCAACGCTGTGCACTTTTGTTTGAGATCGTACGACTGCACATAAATATTATAACCCAACTAAATATTATGTATTTATAAGAAAAACATGTGACTTAACATACAGGCTGCTGCAATCATTTTAAAGAACAGAACCCCGCCTTTGTAAAGGCTATTTACGGCAAAGTGAATATTTTATTTTAGCCTTAGACGTTAACTTCCGGGTGGTATGTAATCTACAGATTGTGTTTATTACTTGCATTACAATGTTCATTTAAAAAGGTGGTCAAAGGATACAATATGGCTAGAATAAGAAAGTAGCTAGAGGCTCAAATTTGCTCACTTAACCGTGAACAGCCTATATACAATGTGCGTACATTTTTACGTGCCAATCACCTGAAGATTTTAAAACGGTATTTTATCGTAGTGTACATACATCGATATTGTTTCGTGAACACCTTACAAAATGGTAAATGTCTTCTGAAAAGTTAGAAACGTGTAACTAGTACGTGAGTTCAACAACAGTAATTTATAATTGCGCATTTTTATTTTTACTTAAGGCGCTGCAGGAATTTTGAGATTGTTTCGTTATTTTGGTGAATCGCCTTCTTCATAATGTCTATATTAAATTTTCTTACAACACAGTTTGATACCGCAATGCTATTCGCTGTCGAAGTTGATGGTTGCTTACGTACTAAGCTAACCTATCCATGATTTACTGGAATTCGACCCGAAATGTCGTATTCAGGTTAGAAAGTATATTTGCGAACCTTTTTGACCAATTACGGTATATGATTGACGTCTATTGCGATATAGTTCAGCATACACTTTACAAAAATAAACAGCATTCTTACTACATTCGCCGTACACCATGAGCATATCGGTTTTATCCGCATTAGTAAATACCATCTTCCAGCACGTCCTACGTCTTATAGACTGGCAAGAAGGTAAAGGTTGTTCACGATACAGTGAGCACTTTAGAAATGAACCATAAAAAAGTCACTGCCTCTGCATGCATATATTTTAATGGGAGCACTGAGCGACATTCGCCCAGTAAAGTTTGTAGCGATGTATGGAAAATAGTTCCGTATATTAATGTCGAATAAAAAGTGTTAGGTAACCATGTGTGATAACTAAAAAATAAATTCTTTCGCCTTATGTTTTTTTTAATGCATCGAAGTGAAAAAATTATCAAATTTGTAAAGTGTTGATTTTCTTAATAATTTCACAGTTTCATTTGACCAACGGATGAATAAAGTGAAGAGGCCCATAGCAACGTTACTTTTAAACAAGGTGGAGGAATACACATCGTGTGTACAACTAGATCTTAAGCAGGGCTTTCAAAAGGGCTTATTTGATCGTGAACAGCCTATACCAACGCAATCAGTGTAACGGTAACCGAATCCAAACACACATAGCCTACTAAGTGAGCAGTTAAATGCAACAGACAACTGTCGGTATTTAAGTGTCGTATTTCGATAGCACGTAAACTAATTGCACTAGAATCCTGCAAAATACTTCACTGACGTTCTAATTTCAACAGGCGTTAATTTCTTGATGTGAATAGCCATTGTTCGATTTGAAAAAAAAAAAAAAAAAAAAAAAAAGGGGGTGTGGCTGTGGTGGGGACGTTTTGTTTTGCGTGAATACGTCTACGTTGACGCGCTCGGACGCCTTGATTTTTTTTACCTTCCCGGCACCGCTTCACGCGATAGTAGTAGGGGTCCTACTTCACCTGGGATTAATTGGGATTAATTGATGGATTATCTATCTGATTGATTGTATCTATCTTAATCCGATCAAAATTTGTTAATCCGATCTTAATGCGATAATTTTTTTGATTAATCCTTAGTACGATCTTAATTCGATCGATTTTTTAAAATTCTGAGTGGATAAAATGGTATGTAACTTTGATTGATTGATAAAATTAATTTAATTAATCTATCAAAAGTTGTTGTATGATAAGTGTATAGTTGTACTTTTTTTCTTTTTGGTGGGGGTGGGGAGGAATTCTGGTTCGTCCTCACCCTTGGAGCTCTGGCACTCGATGAGGTGTGGCGTGTAGGGGACAGGGCGTGTGTGTGTATATATATATATATATATATTGAGTTTTGTGCAAGAGTGGCATAAGTATTTTTTGGATGGGGTATTCCTCGTAGATGGTAGATAGGCGATTTTTTGTAAATTAAACAGAAATAGACGTATAGTTAGCACACAAGAGAAATAATTCTTGCGAGTTCTACCTATGAATAAATTACACTCATGAAATAACAAATTTCAAACAAACACAACTACGTGAATAACATCTGGTGTCAACAAGTGCTAAACAATCACAATTACGTGACACTCCAGTATGGAATTAATAAACGAATCATAAAAAAATGTTCCTATAAATTAAACGTCTAACGAACACAATAACAAGATATATGTAACACTATTTGAAGCCTCTCACACATATCTGACAATATTTTAAAACACATCCGTCTGCCTGTGAGACTTGTGAGGAATTTCTGAAATGGAATCCACATGTTAAAAGAAATTAATTGAGTACAAATGTAAAAAAAAGTTTAATATATGTCCATTGGATTGGGAGGACAATGCAGCACTGACTTGTACATAGGACTTATGTCAACTGATAAGCTACGTTTGATTGTATAGACGGAGGTGAAAAACTCGGAAATTTTATTGAAAATACAAAACGAATGTTTCCAAATAAATTAAGCGAACACAAGTACATGAAAATGACTAAACACATAATGAAATCTCACCTCTCCCAAAACACATCCATCCACCTCGGAGGTCAGTCAGTAAATGAAGCAAGCTGACATCAAAAGCCTGACTATATATATATATATATATATATATATATATATATATATAATATATATATATATATATGGATCAACTAAGGTTATAGCTACTCGGAAAGAGATGTGAATACAATTTACGTGACAAATGGATAAAAATTATGTTTACCATGCACGTACTAATATATATAATAGACTAGTTGAATTAACAACAAATTAAAAAAAACACATAATGAAATCGCACCTCTCCCAAAACACATCCGTCCACCTTGGAGGTCAGTAAATGAATGAATGGACTGTATGACGTGTGCCAGCTTATAAGTTATATACATGGAGCGCGGTCAGATGCTGACAGGCACCTGAGTTGAAATTTACGAGAAAAACCTCTGTATTCGTCCTACAACAGACAATGAATGTTTCACTATTGTAAGAATAATTCACTTTTTAACACAAATTATTTCCATCGAAGTGTAGGGACACTCGGGTGACTTAATCCCGTAACACTTTATAGAAATGTGCTATACATTTTTAAAAACTAACACACAAACTACAATTTTTCTGTTAAGTCTGTGAAATTCACAGCACTATGTTCCAAAACAACAGTTAGAAAAATAATTCCAAGTTATGTCGACTAAACACAGAAATGTAGTTTAAACTAAAATTAATTTATTCCTGATAAATTAAATATATTTTATATTAAAACGAGAATCGCGACTAACGCTCTCCGGAACCTGCTGGCTGACACTGCAAATTAGGGACTTCGCTACCCCTTGGTCGCATCATGAAGCTCACAGCACCTGGTAAAGTCGAGAGAGCCGGTGGCGGCAGACAGCTAGAACTCTGCACATCGCTCATCATTGCACAACCTTTCCCCGCCCCTTGTCCAGAAAATGACTTTGTGCAGAAAGACTGTCCCATTCCAAGGCCACCTAACAACACCCCAGAGCGCATCTTTGGCGATCTGCCCCCCTCCCTTCCAACACAGAGTTCGTTTTTGAAGGGCTGTCCTTTCCAAAGCTCTGGTCATGCACCCTGGTATCGATCCAACGCTGCACAAACTTCCATCTACACCCCAGAGTTCGGTTCCGGAGGACTGGCCCCTTCCAATGCAGCAATTTTCAAAACCTGCCCCTTGGCCTCCTCAAGGTCAGTTATCATTTTCGGGTTACTAGCCTGTCCACGGAGGGTGCTGCAAAAACTTCACTATCGATTCAAGGTTACACACCTCCTTCCCTTGCACCACTCAAGAATGTGTTTTTTGGATAACTCGGGAACTGGCCAGTACATGCAGCACCAGTCCCCTTCCCTTTTCCTCACCCAGAGCATATGTTCTGCGACATGAGGATTTCCTTGGCGAGGAATGGAGGCTTACTTCAAGGCCAAAGCAAGGCTTTTGTGCAAAATGTCATGATGACTCCATCCCTTGGGCAGCAGCAGATTTTGAACTGACCTGGGCTAACAACCTGCCCCTCCACCCACTTCCCATTAAACTGCTATTTTTGCGGGAACACTGAAGCTTCCTCCTATTTCTCGAGACACAAGAGCCTGGCGTATTCCCAGCAAAATATAAAATTGCACAAGTCCTGCTGATGAATGTTTATTTTCCTTATCACTAAGAAATACATTCCATTTGTCTTTATCACACAATATATTCAATAAAAAAATATAAACTGTTTTAAGTAAATTTTTTTAAGTTTAAACCAATAAACTTTTTTTCATATCCAGCAAAATTTTTCCAGTTTCCAGCAATCTTTATTATGTTTTCTAGCAAACTGAGTTAACTTTTAACTAATCAATGATTAATATTCATACTAACACAACTTTAAAACATATTTTTAACTTGCAAATTTTTTTAAGTTATCAAAACCACGCATCTTTCCACTTAAACAAATTAAACTTAGAACAACATTATTAGATTCAAACAATACTCAAATTACTTATGTGAAAACAAACTGGTTCGAAATGTTTTTAAATATTTATGTGGGTGTTTCATGTATAGTTTTTCCTAACCAAGAATTTTTAGATCCGAAATGTACTAAAAATGTGTATATATTTTAACTTATTTCATCTTAAAATGTTTTCCCTAGAAAATAAATATCAACTTGATATTACTGAAATAGCATGTATCCAGCTTGAAATGACTGTTATCGAAGCTGAAATTAGTTAAAAGTTCACATCATTTCAACTGATTTTCCAGATGTGGCAGTTTTAATATTTTTCTATGTGAGAAAAATATTTTTATTTCAAAGTTCGTTGAATTCTGACACTGCTTGCTGTATAGTTGTAGGGCAGTGGGAACCTTTGTGGTGTGTCGTCAAGAGGCCTTTCTACCTGGCCCTGAAAAGGTATTTGTATGACTTTCAGTTTCGTTAAATTCTGTAGGGTTCTTGAACTTGACCAGTGGCCCAGCAAAGTTTTCTCGAGATACAAGTCTGTTTGTTCCATTTCAAAATTCATTTAGACATGTTCGATTCTCTCCACCATTTTTGCAAGTTCTCAGCTCTACAGAGTGTTTGTTTGATTAAATTTTAATGGAAATGTTCGTTTTTCTCCATCATCAAATTGTATATTTTTCTTTGAAAAGCAAGCAAACAAATAACCTAGCTTTAAAATATTTCCAACTTCCAAAACTCAAAAAAACATATCAACATTTTATTTTCATTTAATATGCAGACATATTTCAGACACATCCAATCATTCACAAGATATTATATAATTACACAGGGGAAATTTTCAAACTAATAAATAACAAGTAAAAGCATTCCATTTAACATAAAAAAAATTTATTCAAAATTCTTTTTTTTATTCATAAAAGATACCTTAATTAACAATTGTAAAACCATTCATTACATATTCACATCAAACATGTTAATATTGTAAAACTTTAAACATGTTACAACTGAAAATCATTAAACATATTTATCATGACATGTGTAAGATATACAAGCTGTTAAACCAAAACACCATCTTACATCATAAAACTGCAAAAAATAATGGCATTGCCTGTTATGACTGAAATAATTAAACATCTTTATAATAATGTGTGCAAGCTACCCAAGTTTTTTAACCAAAACTTCATCTTATGTCACAAAACTGCAAAAAATTACAATTCCTGTTACAACAGAAAATCATTAAACATATTTATCATTATGTGTGTAAACCATCCAAGCTTTTTAACCAAAACATCATCTTACGTCATAAAACTGCAAAAAATCATAACAATTCTAGTTATGACTGAAAATCACTAAACGTATTTATCATTATGTGTGTAAGCCATCCAAGCTTTCTAACCAAATCGCCATCTTACATCATAAATCTGTAAAAATAATCACAACAAATCCCATCACAACTGAAAAACTCTCTAATATTTTGTGATTTAAATCATAAAGTTTATTAAAACTTTCTAACATTTTACAAACATTTTAATCAATCGTTAAACATTTTAATGACTTGTTTAAAACTTGAATGAACTTTTCTTAAAATCGTTCCAACTTTATACTTTCAAGCATTGAAACTGTAGAAACTCCTCAGCCTATTACCAGTGAAAATAATTAAATTTATAGAAACTTACACATTATATTATGCCTGAAAACCATATCACCATATGACATCTGAACATCCTTACAATCGTAAAACTGAAAAAAAAAAAATTATGTTGCATCAGAAGGAATCACTGTAAGTTTGAAATATTTTCATTAAATTTTTCAGTTTAGAGTTAACAGACAAGCTGAATTTGTGTTCCTTTACAGGAATCACAGGTGTTAGTGGTGATAATATTGGTGATGTTATAGGAGTATAAATAATTTCCTGTGGTGATGGTATGAAAAGAGGAGGAGGTGGGGAATTAATTTATGCTGCAGTGATTCAAGTAATGGCAAACTTGACTCAGGTGGAAACACAAAAGTGAACTCTAAAACTCTTCCAATTCTTGATGTAACTGTTTTTTTTTTACATCCTGCACATTATTTGAGGTTAAATCTAGTGGATTGCAACACAAACACATTGCTGGTTTTTGTATATGTGCCTCACCTGACATGATAACTGTTGATCAATCTATAGGTTCTAATCTTGAAGTCGACATCGAAGAGTTGAGGTCAACGTCGAAGGCATTGAGGTCAACATCGAAGGCGGTGCTGCAGACCTCGATGTCGCAGGCGTCGCTGTAGACCTTGGCATCGCAAGCATTGCTGTAGACCTCGATGTCGGAGGTGTCGCTGTAGAGCTCGATGTCGCAGGCGTCACTATAGACCCCGACGTCGAAGGTGTGACTGTTGGTCCCGTTAGGATAGCTTTCAATATACTTGGTCTCTACATTGGAGGCACGATTGTTGGTCTTGTTAGTGCAGTCTCTTGATCCATGTTTACAAACTAGTAGATTACATACAACCAAATACATTTTATATTAAATTTCACTCATCGTAAATAATGCCATATCACTCGAATAATATCCACAGGTGATTTGGGAGGAGAATCATCATACTCTGTTTAACACAGTCAGACATCATTGCCCAAGTTTCCATTAATTTGAATTTTTCTTTGGCAGAGAAGAATGCTGAATTAGATCCATATGTTTTACATAATTGTCTGAATGAGGGACAATAGTATTCTTTTTAAATATCTATTACTTTCCCATTATACGCACTTTATAAAATTAATTTTTGCTCAACTACAGCTAAATATATATCACAATTATTTAGTTGATGTTTGAAAGTATCTTCAATATTCTAATACTCTATATACCCACTCCCATTTTAAACCAGGGTGCTGGTTAGTAACCCAGTATTTGGGAGTTAGATATTTTCAGTCAAACAGTGCTTTGAAGCTGAATACAGTTGTATGTTCTTCCATTTCAGTATTAGCTAATTCTTTAATGATATTTTTTTTGGGAGATTGAAACCCTTGCACATTGCAAAACATCTCATTGTAGCCATAGTTCAGCACCTACTTATTCAATTCATTGTTTTAACAGGCTTATATCTTACATTGTAAATTGCTAAACTATCGTGAATTATAAGAGCGTAAGCTTGTGTATTTGCTGGAATTGGTGTGTCTGCAATAATTTCAATTTGTGAATCAATCATACTATTTGTAATTGTGTCATCATGTTTGCTTACATCAAACACAAATAACGCTCCTCTACTTTTAAATGTTTCAGGTTCTAGGATAGGTGAACTACTTTTGTTATAATATGTTTCTTGAAGCTTTGTATACATGTAATAGAAAGTAAGAAATTCGCCAGTAGCAAAGTTCATATTTAAATCCACATATGGGCTAAGCTTGACTGTTTGGATACAGTTTAATAGTTTTCATATCACAATTATCGAATACTAATCTATCAGCTTTTAAATTCTTTTGTTGCATGTTTGAAAACAAATGACATAATATAGTAATTTTTCTGGTGATAAACTTGATTTTGCACTCCACACTATTTTTTGAGCTAGCAGAAGAGTTGGAAAAACATCTAAATCCCACAATTTGAATGCAATTTCTAAATTCTTCTCTTTTTCGATAAATATTAAAAACTTTCCTTGTTCACGACTGCTAATTTCAATATACAGCATCAACCATTCCACCCATACTTCCTAATTCAAATGTTACACCTTCCTCGTTATTAGCTACATCATAGATGGCATTCAAATGCACATTGCCGAATAGAATAACTAATTTCTGTTTAGCATTTAATATGACGTGTTTGTAATCTTCAGCAAAACCCAAAACCATACTTAATGCCATAACAACTTCGTATTTTCCACTTGCATTGCTCCATTCAGCCATAAGCCCTGTATAAAGATTGTTTACAGTTCCAGAGGGATAGTTCTTTATCGTGGAAGTAATTCCCACATCTCATGTTTGATTGATTTCCACTCCATTCAACGGATATGCAATTCTGTGTATTAAATGAAGTCTTCTATTTCTCATTACTTTTGTAGTTGCTGGATTTCTTGCATCAGATGTCTTTTTAATTGTTGCATTAAACCTTAAACTTAATTATCGATGGTAAGGTGTAAATATTGTGTTTTTTAATTGAAATCCTTATTTCCGATGGAAACTTATATACGGACCTGCTTGGAATGGTTCATACACATGTATTTCGGGAATGGTGATTGCATTTTCATAACTGATTGGTTATTCAGCATTAAGTATGTCTTCCATTTGTATTAACCACAAATCCTAACTCTTTTAAATACATTTGGTTACCTTGTGTTAACTTCACGGGTAACTTATTGAAGTGAGCATTTTATTTTAGTGTTTATGTCTTTTTATACTTCCTTTTTTCGAAATATGTTCCTTAGTGACATAGTTCTTGAAAGAACCACCTACTTACGTCCGAATTTAATATTATACACAATACCCATTATGATTGTAATGCGCAATGGAATTCAGGTGTTTAAATACCTTTTTTTAAATGTGAATTAAGGGTAAGTTCCTCCTTTCTAAAATTAATAAGTTTACCATCATGACTGACAATTGTAACAACTATTTCATAAACACGATTCACTATTACTGGAAGATATATAAATACATTAGGCTTTTCAATTATTTTTTATCCTGGAGCTACAGCACACTTGAATTCACATAATGTATTTGTCGGTTTTCCATTAAAATACGAACCACCTAAGATTAATACATTTACTGATAATATATTAACCAGTTTTTATGATCTGTGTAATTGATTAGCTGTATATACTTTCCATTCGTAACCGAACATATTTGTAATTGAATTGTCTTCCGAGCAATCGATATCAATGTTACCATACATTGCACTAGTTAACGTATTTGGATTTCCACATAATCGGAAATGTACATCTTCAGGTAATGCTGCTTTATTGAATGTTTCTAAGTCATTCAATTCATAATACCTACCGGTATCACAATATTGAAAGTATTTTCACCAATATTAGTTGTAAATTATTGGTTATACATATCAATGATTGGTATGCTGTTGTAAGCAACAAATTCAATTACACTTATTTTCAATTTTCCATCCAACTCCAAAGCTGGGAAATATACCACGTGCAATTGTGACAAATTTCGACTGAATATCAATGTAATTAACATATTACTAATATGTTTTACTATTACACTTACTTATATATCCTATTTATAGTGAAAAACGTAAACATAAATGTCCACAATTGATTCTAATTGGTAATTGTTCAATTTTGTAATCCTAACTTAATTACATGGTTTTAAATAATTACACATTTCAATTGGAGCATGTAAATCGCCGATACTATCGTAATAAAATGAATGATTTTCGTTCTTAATTAACGTAATCCAATGCATTCCTTCATTTTGTATTGAATCTAAATTAACAATCATACATTCACAAAGATTTGTTTCTTTGGTAAAATGTCTCTCATATACACACCTCGAAAGTAGGGAATATCGAATTACTTTACAATTACATTAATTTCTTAGTTTGTAAGTGCTCAATTTCGAAGACTATTTAGGACTTTTGCCTTTTTTTCTCCCCATGTTTGGAGTTTCTTTTGTCCTTGTCCAACTTAAAATGGTTTCAAATACATTCGTTCACCTTTTAATTTAACTGTTCTACTAATTGTCGAAACCCCTCTGAGGATTGATCCAAGAGCTGTTATTGCTGGAAATAGCAATAAAATGATTCCTCCTTTCTTTGTTTTTTTTTAGTTGTACATTTTAAGCCCATGTCTCTCTTCGCCTTGGTGTGCATAATTTTATCAACAACACAAGCTCCAAGCTTTTCACCTGTAGATATAGATGGATTCTTCCTTATATTTGCAGCTTTATCTGCTAGAATTGTATATGCTATATGTTTTTCTTTCAAATTGTTTGTTCGATCGTAAATTATATAGTGTTCTTTCCAAGCGCTATCCAAAGAGTTTATTCCTTGATCATTCTGTGCCAAACACTTTGCAAGTTTAGTATCTGGTGTGCAATAATTGTATTTTGGTAAATGCAATTGGAATGGTAATTCATTAATCGATGTGTTCAATACACCACATCTTTTTTTACACAATTAGTACGAACCATTGTTTTCAACTGTGTAATTGTGTAGAAATGAAGGTTATAAAACAAAGTGAACATCTACTGGTAATTGTAAATATGGAAGGAAACAAAATTGAACAGACACATGGCATTCTGTTACCATCAAATATGCGTTGTATAATATGCGGCCCTTCTTCATGTGGAAAACTTTTTATTATGCCTCTGTTGGATCATCCAAATGGTTTAAATTTGGAAACATATGTGTGTTTTCTAAAACAATACAAGAGAAATATCAACGATTAGCGACCATTTTGTCGTTAATTGAAGGAATGTGGTATTTCCCTTTTACAAATAAAGAAGAAATAGTGCCTCTGAATGAAGCATTGCCAAATTCTGTATTTATTTTTGATGATGTTTGGTTTGAACTGCAGGGTGAAATACAACATATTTAATTTTTGGTCGACATTCATATGTTAATTGTTTTCATCTGTCACAAAGTTACGCACATATACCAAAACATAATTTCCACAATAATGCAAATATGGTAATTGTATTTAAAATGGATAATATGAATCTACAACATATTTTCAATGATCATATTTTAGGCGATATGGCCTTTACAAAGTTTAAAGATATGTGTTTTTACTGCTGGAAAGACAAATAAAATTTTTTAGTGATTATACTAACACTTCCCCTTTATAAAGGCAGATATAGGCCTGGTATAGCAGTTTTTTAGTTCCGGGCGAAGAAAAATGATCAATTCAAAGTTTGGACATAGCGGTATAAAACATAACTATTACAATAGCTGTTTAACCAAAAATCACTATGGGAATTGCGATTTGAATGGACATATATTATGTAATATGGGTATAGTTGTGAAATATAGTGATGCAGTAAATAAATGTTATGTGGAAGACTAAAACACCATTACGCTAAATGTATTTAAATCGCAATCCAATGATATTCAAGAGAAATTAATGAAGTTAATGGAATTGAATGATAATGTTTATAGAAACACGACTGTAATTGCAAACATTTGAATCATTATTAATAATGATTTGCAGAGTAATGAATTTACAATAGGAGAACATGTAGATTAATTTAGTAAAGACTTTAATGATATGACAAACATAGTTTTACAACACAAGTTACAGAAATGCAAGAAAATTTAAAACCTGTAATAAATGAAGTGGCAACAATACTATTACAAAACAACTTTAAACACAAATGGAACAAATAATGCAATATATAAGCAATCAATTCATTAATAAAAAATTTGGTTTAGTTATGCAAACAGATTTGAGAAAACAAAACAATGATTTGGAAACAAGAATCAATTATTTTATTATTGATTTTAAAACTAAAGCTGTAACTAAATAAGATGCTGTTTTAAGTATAAAATCGATAAGATTGAAAAAGCACAAACTAATCGATCTAGTGTAACAGTTAGTCGACCGACTACAGCAATTCGAAAAGCAATGATCTAATTCATATATAAATAGTTTGAATTTACTTTAATTAAAACATCTGCCTCTACTTCAGAATTACATAACGTTTTCTCTGCCGTGAAAGAGAAATATTTACAATCCAAACGAGCTTGTATGAAACGGGATGTTTTAAACAAAGAAATATTTTAATCTGTTATGAGTAGCATTCTGTGTTGAATAAGCCTAATGAAACAGCGTTGAAAATTGAAAATGAAGAAAAACCTTTAACAAAGAAGAACAAAAAGCAACCACTTTCTCGTTTAACACGTCAGTATTTAGCTTTAAAACAATCTTCGTCTGTGCGTCATACGACATTTGGTGTTTATCGACACGATAACGTCTGTTTCCTGGGCGATTCCGTAATAATGTTTCTGCTTAGCAATAAAATTAGAATTGCTGATTTAGTTACTAATGTGAGTCAAGGACTGTTTGAATTATTGTTTAACAACTTTCCAAATGGATATCCTGACACTGATTTACATAAATATAAAGAACTTATTCATTGAACGAATGTAAACATTCGTTCAGGAGATGAAAACCACCCGAAAATACATTTAATATCCGATATAGTCGGAAGTGTAATATATAAATATGAAGTTGGTGATAGTTTTTCTCCTGTATATAGGAATAATCCTAACGAATTGGTCGATAGAGTAAAACTTCTCATCACTTCGAGAGAGTCTGGGAATAATTCACATACAAATGAAATTGTTTATATTATTGAAGAGTTGAAAGAAGACAGTTATATTACAAATTAAATTTACTAATATTTCTCAACAGCTTCATGCTCATGCAAGGATAAGACATCCTAGAAGAAGAGTTATAACTCATGGTTCAAATCATCTTTTTCAAGCATATTTGTGTGAAATGACATTGTTTTCCACATACAGTAAGGAATACAAGTTTAGTTTAACTGTAATAGAGGTTTATTCAAAATATGATTGGGGCAAACCTTTGAAAAACCAAACTGGAAAACAGGTTAACAATGCAAAGGAGATCGCTTTAAAAGAGAGAAGGCTAAATTCACTCCTAACCTATAGAGGAACCAAATTTTTTGCTACATCCTTTCGGAAACTAATGACTGAATATGGTATTAATCACTACACAATGTATTCGGAGCTTAAAGCCAGTGTTGTGGAACATTACAATAAATCGATTAAGCAGTTAATATATAAACATTTCACATCGAGAGGGACTTACAAATGGGATGATGTTCTGCTTGAAATAGTTAAATTTATTAATTCCAGATATCATAGAACTATCAAGATGGCGCCCAAAGAAGTTACAGATAATAGTTTAATGGTTTAATGGAAACTATGTATAATAATGTTAAAATCATCGACGAAAGAAAAACAATGTTCAAATTTGGCGAATCTATATGTTTCTCGAAGCAGAAACCAATATTCGAAAAAAAAAAAAAATTATGGGTAATTAGTTTTTGAAATATTAAAAATAATTTCAAGTAGACAAACACATCCCAGAGAGTATTACCTCGAAACCTATTACAGAGAAGCAATAAAAGACAGATATTGGAACATGAATTGAAAAAGTTAGCTCCCCAAATGAATATTTGATTGATAAAATCATTAAAAGGAAGGAATATTTGTCCTTGGTTCGATGGAGGGGTTTCTCAAAAGCACACGACTCCTAGGTTAAGGTTCAAGATCTAAAAAGATTGTAATACAATTATTGTAAAATTATGATGCTTAATTAAATATTTTTTATATTATATTTGATACATTATTTTATTTAATAAATCTGTAGATAGATAATGGATGTAGTATTAATTCTGCAATCAATCTGCTTGTTGATTAGATTATAGTTTCATTGGATTATTGTTTGAGCGATAATCCTCTGTGTTAAAATTATTTTAATTATACAGTTATTAAAAATATTCCCAATTTTATTTATTAATTTAGATTTTTTCTAAAAAAAAAGCATTTTTTGCAGGGAGAGTGTAAAGTTTTCCATAACCACGGCATATTAAATAGGAAAGGGAATATTTATCCTGCATTAACAATTGGATAGAATGCTGTAGAGAGAGGAGATAAGATCGAGAGATATATGAGTATATATAGGTTGATATTCCTAACAGAATTTTAATGTAATTGATCTTTTATACCAGTAAGGGTTTAGACAAGTATTCACACAAGATTGGGTTATGGTGATATAAAAGAAATGTTATAATTTCATTTCCTTTGTAGCATTAAATTCGAAAATAAAAAACAATGGAAGAAATTAAAATTACTTTTCGGAAAATTTTCACCAATGATTTATAAAAAAAATTTCACTTTGCTATGCGGAATTTGATGGAAGAGGTTTAGAAAAATTATTTATCGCAAGAGCCAAAGTTAATCGGAAACAATAAATTATAGTTCTGTAAATACAATTATATATCTACTGTTATTATTTTCAATCTGATTATTGATGTTAAAGGAATAATTTTTCAACACAATTTCTTAGATATTTATTCGATGGAAATAAACGTTCAAACATTTGAGAGTCTAAATGCGATAATTTTTTTCAAACATCCCCTGCACACAAATGTTTTAAGGCTGTTGACCAGTTCTAGGCATGGCGAGTCCGGCGAAGAGGCAGGTGGGGGTAATAACTATTCCTCTCGCAAAACCATATAGGGTAGATTTTCGGAAGAGTCTACAATTCATGTGTAAAGCGTAGTTTTGCAAACAGGTCCCCACTTTGGAACAGTCTAACTTGGTGTCTTGAGGGATGTCTGTCAGGTGGTGGGTCCCTGAAGTTGTTGTTGGACAAAAGATGCAATCTGGGTTGGCAGTGAAGGGAGGGGGGTGGTGGTTCGTGACCTTAAATCGACAGCGAAGGCGGGATGTTTGGACTCTGTGTTGGTGGGGAGGGGGACAGATCGCTGAAGACTCACTCTAGGGTGTTGGTCCATGACCTTGGAAAATAACCATCATCTTCTGGACAAGGGGCAGGGGAGGAGATGCAGTGAGGAATTACATGAAGGGTTTTAGCTGTCTGCCGCCATGCTAGTTTTACGAGAACCTTCACCCTATGTAGTTGCACCACCAGCTCTCCCAGATTTGCGGTATTGGCCAACTGGTTTCGGAAAGTGTTAGTAGCGATTCTTGTTTCAATATAAAATATTTTTAATTTATTAGGAATAGAATAATTTTCATGTAAACTACGTTTCTGTGTTCGGTCGAAGTAACTTGGAATTATTTTTAAAACTGTTGTTTCGGTAACTAGTGCCGTGAATTTCACAGACTTAACAGAACAAATTTGTAGTACGTCCATTATTTTTTAGAAATATATAGTACGTTTCTATAAAGTGTTGTGGGATTAAGTAATCCAGTGTCCCTATGCTTCGATATAAATAATTTGTGTTAAAAAGTGAATTATTATTTCAATAGCGAAACTTCCATTGTCTGTTGTAGGATGAATACAGGGCTTTTCTCGTAAATTTCAACTCAGTTGCCTGTCAGCCTCCGACCACGCTCCACGTATATGACAGCTTATAAATTGGTGCACATCATACAATCCAGTCATTCATTGACTGACCTCCGAGGCGGATGGATGTGTTTTGGGAGAGGTGTGAGTTCATTGTGTGTTTCTTTTACTTCGTTGTTAATTCAACGAGTCAAATTTATATATTAGTACATGTGTCGCAAACATAATTTTTATCCATTTGTCATGTAAATCATATTCAAATCTATTTCCGAGTAGCTATAACCTTAGTTGCTTGTCAGCCTCCTACCATGGTCCCCGTATATATAGTCAGGCTCTCGATGTAATCTCGCTTCATTCATTGACTAACCTCCGAGGCAGACAGATGTATTTTGGGAGAGGTGCGATTTCATTATGTGTTTAGTCATTTTCATGTACTTGTGTTCGTTTAATTTATTTGGAAACATTCGTTTTGTATTTTCATTAAAATTTCCAAGTTTTTCACCTCAGTCTATAATCAAACATAGCTTATTGGTTAACGTAAGTCTTACATCCAAGTCAGTGCTGCAGCGATCTCCCGAGCGAATGGACATATATTAAATGTTTGCTTTTTTACATGTGTTAAGCAATTAATTTCTTTTAGTGTTTGGATTGCGTTTAAAAAGTTCCTCACCAGTCTCACAGGCAGACAGATGTGTTTTAAAATATTGTCAGGCATGTTTGAGAGGCATCAAGTAGTGGTATGTATATCTTGTTATTGTGTTCAATAGACATTCGATTTATAGGAACAATTTTTTTATTATTTCGTTGATTAATTCCATACTGCAGAATCATGTAATTGTGATCGTTTAGAATTTGTCAACACCAGATGTTATTCATATAGGTGTATTCGTTTGAAATTTGCAATTCGATGAGTGTAATTTATTCATAGGCAGAACTCGCTGAAATTATTTATCTTGTGTGTTAACTATACACCTATTTCTGTTTAATTAACAAAAATCTCCCCTCTGCCAACTACGAGCAATATCCCATCCAAAAAATACTTATGACACTCTTGCACAAAACTCACCATATATATGTATATACCCTGTCGCCTACATGCCATACCTCAATCGAGTGTCAGAGCTCCAAGGGTGAGGACGTACCAGAGCTCCACCCCACCCCCACCCAAAAAGTAAGAAAAAAACTAAGTACAGGTATACACTTATCACACACCAATTTTTTGATTAATTAATTAAATAAAATTAATTGAAGCAATTAATCAAAGTTACATACCATTTTATCAGGTCTGAATAAACAAAATCATTCACATTAACATCGGATTAAGAATTAATCCCAAAAATTTTATAGGTTTAAAATTGAATCAACAATTTTTGATCGGATTAAGATCGGATTACGGATTAATCTAATCCATAAAATCGATAATCCATTAATTCATCCCAGGTGAAGTAGGACCCCATTCTACTACTACTCCAGATGGAGTCAGTGAGTATTACTGGATTGCTTTTTAGATGCTCTTTCCAACCTTATACGATTTATTTATTTCGACTTGGCTTTTTGACGAGTATATGCCGACATTGTGTTAAATATTCTTAATTTTTACATTAAAACAATTCAACCTCACCATAACCACGCCGCACAAATGTTTTAATATATGCAATAGATTGATCCTGACGAAAGCTATCGATTGAAACTTAAACGAGCATCGTAGCTTCTCCTAGTCAAAAGTAATACTATGCGGAAGTTATGAGAGCGGCGAAACGAACTTAAAATTGCGCACCCTCCCCCCTCTGATACTTCAAAGTCATCACTCAAGGTAACATATTCTATGATCCTTTGGCAATCGAGTGGTGTAATTGAATTTTGAATGTAGATGATAGAAGGGAAGCTGCAATGCCAAACTGTATCCCCCGATTTTGTTATCATCGGATTCTCTGGATTGCCTCCCACTATGGTCTCAAATTTAAAGACGTATTCACTCAAAAATGAAACTTTGTTTAAGAAATACAAGTTATAATACTTATAAAAATCTGTGCCTGGGCTGCAATTAGGAGCCCTTGTATAAAATTCAATTCTGCGAAACCAGCACAGCAATAGTACTTTTTAAAATATTTGGGGTGGAGGTTTTATGTGATTCACCCTGTCTATACATAATGTATACTTACCGAATGACCATATGATTATTTAAAAAATGTCATGTTCTCTCGCGAGGAGTCACTTCCTATCCAAAAATTAATACGTATACTCTTTCTCCTTTTCTTGATTCTGGTTGAATCAGTTTATTCGTTCACTATCCTCTCAAAAATATCTTATTTTATTTGAGAGAATTCTATCCCTGCTAGCATTACCCGCTGTAACCGACATCGTGAATTCGCGCCCAGCTTTTCGCGATCTTCTACCCCTCCCACGATAATAGTCGATAATCTACTCATCAGTCATCGTGGATTAGGGGCATGTACTTTTATTAATTATGTACATATCAAACGGCTTCTTACTGGCGAGGATAAACTTGGGTCCCATCCTTTTTACATACATGTGACGAATTTCAAAGTGTATCTCTAGGGACAGGAAAATTTTGCATTTTATACTATCTGTATGCTAGACTTTACTGTCCTGTGTATTTTTGGGCTTAGATTTTCCGTTCCTTGGTTACTGCTCCAGTGTCTAGCCATTTCTAGCTCATACCTACCAGCTGGCACGTGATTCGGTGCTTGTTTTCTTCTGGCTCAGAGTTGACCTGGGCGTGGCTAATAAACTGCGACCTAGTTTCTAACATAACATAAATGTACGTCGGTTTGAGGACTAGTTGCTCTAAAATGGATTCGCGAAATTCCCCAGTCTCTATACAATTTACGAAACAAATTATAAAGAAGGCGAATTAGTCATTCCCAGTTACTAATATTATCGTATTTCATAAGCGGAAATATTAGGCATTAGTGCTTTAATTTGTAGTTGTAATGACACGTCCTAGTGAGAAGGGTCGGGGGGATCCTGGGCCACTTTTGATTAATTGGATGATCGATTTGATATAAAATTAACTGAAAGGGTTAATTTAAAAAGGGTTCAATTTTAATCCAACTTTTATCCGATAAGACTGTTAATCCGATATTAATACGATTAAAATTCATTAATCCGATCTTAATCCGATAAAAAATGGAAACGGTTAAATGTATTGAAATGGTTAAATTTATCGAAAGGGTTAAATGTGTTTGCAGGGATGTTGGTGGTAGTTAGACGATTTTTACGAATATATTAAAAATACGAGAGAATTTCAGAGTGTTTAAACGATTTCTAAGAGTGGCCTATTTGTAAATGTGAAAGATATGATTTTCGTGTAAAACAATCTGTTTTCGGAATGCAATTAAACATAAGAGAATTTCAGAGTGTTGTACATATGAATAAATTACACTCATCGAATCGGAAATTTCAAATGACTACACGAATAATAAGTGCAATTACACGAGTTCATGAGCGACTACATGAATATCATCTGTTGTCGACAAGTGCTAAACGATGACAACTATGGGAGTGTATAATTAACAATCTACAACAAAGTGTCCCTATAAACTAAGCCAATAAGATATATATGATGCCTCTGACACATACAATACACGTCCGTCTGCCTATGAAATGGAGAGGAGGAAATTTTGAAACGTAATCGACATGTAATGAGAAATTACATGACTCTCCTAAATGAATTAATTAACGAAGCAAAAATGTCCCTATAAATTACTTTAACTAAATCACAGTCTTCCTAAACACATTAACACTTTTACACGATTCAGCCTGCGAATACGATTTAAACCAGATACAATCACGTACCTAAAATATTAAAATAAGACAGTTCGACGTATGAATGAGTAGCACTTACGTCCGATAGTCAACTGTGTTTAAATTATGGCAAATGTTTATGAAATTCATAGCACTTGTTAACACAAACTGTATTGTCACCTACCGAACACGGAAATTGAAAATTATATCGCAAACACAGTATATCGAGCCGAAAAAAATTAGTTAACATACAAAGATTTATATTTTCCCCATAAAATACTACGTAAATTGCAGCTATCACTACAGATATGAATGAAGGTGAGATAGTGGCTGATGCGTAGTTTGAGATACCCCGCGTTTGTAAACTCGTCAGCCACCAAGTGTGTAGAGGTGCAGTGTTTATGAAGGAGCTGACGACTAGCACGTCCGTCTTCCACAAATGTTCATGAGCGACTGAAGATGGTGCCGAGTGTGCAGAGAGCTTCACATCGGGAGGACTGTCTGCGTGTAACCACCCCCCCCCACCCCCTCTCCAGTGCATGTCTGCAAGACCCTGAGGTCTATAAACTAGCTTGCATCCCCTTTTCCCTCCCCACACCTCGCCAGTTCATGCTGCCCCAAGCTGGCCACGAACACAAATGTTTTCGGTAATTTCTCAATATGGCGACAACTGATTAGTTGCGTGCACATCAGGAGGACCCTGCCTACCACACCCTCCCATCAGCACCCATCATAAACGGCCCAACTCCATGATGCCACCACCCTCAGCGAGGTCCTGTGGGTCAGTCACCCATAAGACATATTTTATTCACTTGTTAAGAAATGTTTTTATTATCAATTCGATGTATAGGAGAGAAAAAATATTAGGAGAGATTTAGACAGCTCTTAACATCGATGTCTTGAGAGCCGATGAGGGTGAAGCATGGGGAGAAGGATTGATTCGTGCAGTGTGAGACTATGGAAACGAGAGGGAGATTTCAGATAAAAAACGTTGACAAGCAATATCGCACGGCCAATGTCTAACACGACATCCTCACATTGCAAAATAATTTGTTTTTATGTTGCGACCTGCTTGGGGAGGCGAGCATGCTAACCAATGTATTCCCTCTCTTTTTATGTCTAACCAAAGCCTTTCCAACAGCAAAATGTATTCCATGTAACATAAAATGTTTACATTTGTATTTATTTATTTATTTTTAACTTTTGGTGTAAGTTAAACAAAATACTATGAATACAGGCAGAAATCATTTTTTTCAGAGTTGGATAATAGCGATTTCAACGTTATTTGTATTTTTTTTTACTAAAAGGTCCAAATTCTTGTAAATTTACAGGAAAATATTTTGGTATTATTACATAACTTGAGTTAATTTTGTTTAAAAACTAGTTTAAATTATTTTGTTTATCTTATTATCCAGACATCACCATGCTGTATCTTGAATAGGAACTCTTGTAATCTGTGTATATGTAAAAGTGACTATTTAAAAAAATGTTTACTGGAGTGTGTTTGCTGGTTTCTGTTAGGTGCAGTCGTACATTGTAGGCAATGAGGGACAGAGGCCTTTTTCTTTCTACCTGCCTCTGTGAAGGTATGCGGGGTTCGCTTTCAATATGTCTCCTGGTATGTCAGAAAAGTTGGCCAGCAGACCACCGTGTCCTCCAACTTTCAAGTTGAATAGCTGGTGTGGACTAAGGTCATCTCAAGGTAGTAACCTATTACCTCATTCCTTTGCAAAGCTTAATTCATTGAGCTATGTTTGATTTTCTCCATAATTAATTTTTAATTTCCCCTCAGTCCTTCAAAGTCTATCCAAGTATTGTAAGTTAAGAAAAGCACACTTTCTTCTTCATTAAAACAAGGAAAAAGTTATACTGAATTTTTAAATACAAGATAGGCAATACTGATAGGCACACACTCATAGCATTGTTTTCTCGTCATACTATTGAAAAGGTTAGTGACATAAGGTATTAAAAACAAATAATATGGCACACTATTTGTTTTTAAATTGAAAGAAAATGTTAAAAAAAAAAATTCATATTTACTTTCAAGACAGAATAAATTATACATCTAGGCATTAAACATACTAAATTACAACTTTCAATGAAATACAATCATTTTTACCATTGCCTTCCGAAAATCATCACAACATAAAATCATTACTTCATGTAAAATCACAACCTTAAATGAAATACAAACATTGTTTAGCACTAACTTCTTACAAATGTTACATATGCGAATTGTTAATGTATATTACATCACAAATTATGAAATAAATACATTAATTTATTTTTGTTCATCATGTTAACTTTTACATGTACAAGACAGACAGGCCTTTTTAACCAAAAAGCTTCATGTTACGTCATTAAAACTGTAAAAATAATGTACCATATCCTGATACAACTTCAAAAATATTCAATTACTCTATCAATTAGATGTACAAGCCAAACAGCCTTTTTTAACTAAAAAACTTCACCTTACATAATTAAAACTCTAAAAAATAATCGTACCATATCCTGATACAACTTCAAAAAAATTCAGTTACCCTATGAGATACATTTTCAAGCCAAACAGGCTTTTAACCATAAAAAAAATCTCTCCCATTCACTATTACGATGTCAAAAGGTGTTTAGAGTAAAAAATTTACATCATTATATGATTGAAATAATAATAATAAAGTTTCTTAATAAATTTTCCATCATGAATTATCTTTCTTTAAAAATCGTTACTCCCGAATGAAATTTTTATCAAACTGAATTATTATTCCTTAAAATGGTTACAAATCAACATTTCTTTATAAATTGTTAGACCTGAATGAAATTTCTTTAAAATTGTTACAAATCAATGAATTTTCTTTATAAATCATTAGAAATTTATATTTTCAATCATTAAACTGTAAAAACTTCTCACCCTATTACAAGTAAAAGAAAATCATTACAATATTTTAATAATAAAAAAAATTTTGAAATTATACCTCAGACGTAATCATTGATCACTGAAAATGTGAATTTTCAATACAATTTACATCCAGGGTTAAGACCTATGCTTAATTTGCATTTCTTAACTAGAATAACAACTACTGGCGAAGGCGGTAATGAGATTGGGCTATAAATTATTTCTTGTGGTAACAAACTGAATACAGGAGGAGGCGGGAAAATTAATTTATCTCGAGGTGTTTCAGGTGACAAAATTTCAATAGATGGCTGACTTGGAGCAGCTGATACAAGAAAATTTAAATTTAAATATTCGTCTAATTCCTGTAACAAATTATCATTGGCAAATACAGCTTTCGGAGAGATGTTAGAGAGGGAGGCGTTAAATGTAACTGTTTACAATTATAACAAATAATGGATGTTGGTAGTTGTTGCTTACCTGCTTTTCTTCTTCTTAAGTCTAACGCTCCAAACTCTGTAGACATTGGCACCATGGCGGATGGTGCTGCAAACTTGGAAGATGTGTACGCAGTGGCTGATGGTACTGTGGACACTCTCGTAGTCATTGGAACTGTTGCGGACGGTGCTACAAACTTGGAAGATGTGGACGCAGTAGCTGTGGACACTCTCTTAGACAGTGCCATTGTGGCGGACAGTGCTACAAACTTGGTATATGTGGCCACAGTGGCTGATGCTGCTGTGGACACTCTCATAGACATTAGCACCGTGGCGGATGGTGCAACAAACTTGGAAGATGTGGACGCAGTAGCTGTCGACACTCTCTCAGATGGTGATAATGACGCAATCACTGGTTGAAATGTGAAGGTAAACTCATCTTTCTCTAAAGGAGTTAAGAAACCACTTAATAAATCATCCTAACCCTTGATTAGTCTATTGAAATATTCCCAATCAAAATCATCAAGCTCTTTGATAAAATATTGCTAGATAAGCCAAGAAAGTAGTCTTCACACGACCACGACATCGCAAAGTGAACCGAACTGACAAACATCTGGAAAAAGTGGAAGGGGCATAGAGGCTAAAGCCCTATTTATAAAAATTTCAAATTCCCAGGTCAAATCTTCAAGAAGCCTGATTTATCCCCTCCAACCAGAAGTCAGAAGTTCAGACACCCATTCCTCTCTCTTCCCGCACCCCCGAATTTCAAATATCTTCAAACCAGGGGACGTGATATGATTCAATTTGAGTAAGTATGTTCCCATTTTTCTTAATTCGTATATTGAGAATCACATTTCCATTAAACATATACAGATATTTTTTCGCACGAATGTATCCTATCATGATTTAAATATGATAAAAAATATATATTTTATAAGATATTTCCATCGAATTTTTTGGTAAAGGTAAGTGTGTGAGGGGAAGTAAAAACTTGTTTCATAAATATTAGTTCATTTTTAATGTGTCTTGTGTATATTTTTTTCCCCTGCGCAACGGAGTTTGCGAAGTGAATATTAATTTATTTTTATCAAGTAGAGGACAAAATATTTTTGTTAGAGAATTTTCAAACAGCTAGAAAGACATTTTGATCTTGTTAGTTTCGACAGTTGAAATATCATTGACCTGAAATACCCTCCCCTCCTGGGATGGGGATGTCCTTGGTCGCTTCCTTCGTGAAAAGCTAGGCTCCAGGGTTGTCTCCAGGGTATAATAAAACCAGAATGTGTTCTGCAGAGGATTGTTGGACTGCCAACCTCTGAAATCTCAGTTTCTGTAGTTGGTACTATTGGGAAAAATGTTGAAAGAAAGGTCACACTGCTAAGACCTCAGATCTCTAAACGTAATCGTTTTTTGAAAAATTGGCAAACACTATAGCTATACCAATTCGAAACGAGTATAAATTACAAAGTTATTAACGTTTAATCGGAAAAGTTGCTCATAATTGATTTAATTTTAAACATATATAAAATTGAACATATCTACCTTTTTCACGTACATGAACGAATTTATTTTATCAATTATGTGTTACATTCATTATTCCATGAAATAATGTTATAGTAATACATATCGTAACATACCAACGTAACATACTACTTTTTGTATAATATCATAACGTAACATATTATAACATACCAACATATCGTAATGAAACGTATCGTCTAATACGTTTGAACCCTTAGAAGGGAAACTAGATTACATTCGTACCTAACTCGAGACTCGAGCCCAGAATCTATGTATTACAATCATAATTACCCAACACTGAAAGTCAGAAACTAGATTACATTCACACATGACCCAACCAAGACTCGAACCCAGCTTATATCAAGCAAGCCTTATACGGGATGATATATTATATTGCTAGTTATGGAAAAGGTATAGGACTACTTGCTTCCAGAACTTTTCCCTCTCTGTGGAGAAAATATTTTTCTTACTAAAACAAGTTCACTTTTAAAATAGGAATAGGGTAAATACAGTTTAAGAGAGGGATTAATTTTACACCATATTTATTTACAAAATATAAAGAAACACAGGATGATCCAAAAAAATAATTTTATCACTGAAGCAACATTTAAGCAAGTAGATAAATTTTGCTTCAAACACACACAGGCACAAATTACACATACTTATTTCAACACAATCAAGTACAAGATGTCCCAAAACACTATAAAGTAGAATTTACTCCAAACATTAGCATGTTAAACGAATAACAAGCTATTTAAAAAAAAAGTTGCTAAAACTGTTTCTTTCCAAAACAAAATCGAAATGGTTTACTCCAATGTGCTAATAACTTGCTGATATTCAATTGATTGCGTTGTCTTGATGATCCATCTTTATGAAGTAGTAAATTACATACAAGTAAACATTTTTTTTTATTAAATTGCACTCATCCTGGAGCTACAGCACATGTGAATTCATGTAATGTATTTGTCGGTTTTCCATTCAAATATGAACCACATACTATATTAACATTTATACGACACACATTTACCGAAAATATATTAACCTGTTTTGATGATTCGTGCAATTCTTTAGTGGGGTATACTCTCCATTCACAACCCAACATAATCGCAATTGAATTGTCTTCTGAGAACTCGATATCGATGTTACTATACATTGCACTAGTTAACGTATTTGGATTTCCATGTAATCGGAAATGTACATCTTCAGGTAATGCTGCTTTAATGAATGTTTCAAGGTCATGCAACTCATAAGATCCTACCGGTATCACAATCTTGTATATTTTTTCACCAATATTATCCGTAAATAATTGGTTATGCTTATCAATGTTTGGTATGCTGTTGTAAGTTACGAATTCGATTAGACTTATTTGCCATTCTCCATCTAACCCCAACGCGGGGAAACATACCACACGCAATTGCGATGAATTACCACTTAATATCAAGGTAATTGACATATTACTAATATGTTTTACAATTACAATTACTTATATACCCTATTTATAGCCAATAATCGTAAACATAAATGTCCGCAATTGATTGTATTTGGTAATTAATCCGTTTTGTAATTATATCTTAATTGCATGTTTTTTAATAATTATGTATTTCAATTGGATGACGTAAATCGCCAAAAATGTCGTAATACAATGATTGATTTATGTTTTTTACTAATGCAACCCAATGTGTTCCTTCATTTTGTTTCGAATCTAAATTAACAATCATACATTCACGAAGATTTGGTTTCTCTGGTAAATCGTCTCTCATATACACACCTCGGAAATAGGGAATATCCAGTTTCTTTACAAATACATTAATAGCATTTTTCTAAAGTCCGTTTTGGAAGAATATTGAAGTCTTTCTGCATTTTTTTCACATTTGGAGTTTTTTTTTGGCCTTGTCCAACTTTATAGGGTTTCAAATACATTCCTTTACCTTCTGATTTAACTGCTCTACTAATTGCCGAAACCGCTCTGAGGATTGATCCAAGAGGCTGTTAGTGCTAGAAATAGGAATGGAATGAGTCCTCCTTTTTTGTTTTTCTTATCGTTTTACGTTTTAAGTTCAGGCCTCTCTTCAACTTCTAACTTTATCAATAACCCAAGCACCTGGCTTTTCACCCGTAGATGTAGATTGATTCTTCCTTATATTTGCTGCTTTATCGGCTAGAATTGTATCTGCTATATGTCTCTTTTCCGAATTGTTTGTTCGATCATAAACTATATTGTGTTCTTTACAAGCATTATCCAAAGTGTTTATTCCTTGATCATACCGTGCAAACGTTTTGTAACCTTAGCTCTGTGTCCACAATAATTGTATTTTGGTAAATGCAATTCAAATGGTAATTTGTTAATCAATGTATTCAATACTCTGTGTCCTTTTTTGATATGTTTAGTACGAGGCATTGTTTCAACTGAACACTAGTCTATATATACCAATATTTATAGTTTTACGTTAGTACGTTATGTAATACTGTGTAATTGTGTAGAAATGAAGGTTATAAAACAAAATGTACATCTGCCAATAAAACATGGCATTCTTTTACCATCAAATATATGTTGTATGATAAGCGGTCTTTCTTCATGTGGAGAAAACTTGTGTTATAATGTCATGTTGGAATATTCGAATGAACTTAAATTTAAAAACCTATATGTGTTTTCTAAAACAAAACAGCAACCATTTTATCTTAAATTGAATGAATGAAATATTTCCCTTTTACAAATAAAAAAGATATAGTGCCTCCGAACTTTTTTTGATGATGTTTGGTGTGAACTGCAGGGTGAAATACAACAATACTTTAGTTTTGACCGACATTCAAACATTGATTGTTTTTATCCATCGCAAAGTTATGCATTTTTACTGAAACATAATTTACACAATAATGCAAATATGGTAATTGTGTTTAAATGGTTAGTATGAATGTGCAACATATTTACAATGATCATGTTTTAGGCGATATGACATTAACAAACTTTAAAGATATGTGTCTTTACTGTTGGAAAGAAAATTATGGTTTTTAGGTGATTATACCATCACTTCCCCCATATGAAGGCAGATATAGGTCTGGTTTTGACAGTTTTTTACTTCCAGGTGAAGAACAATGAGTATTTCAAAGTTTGGACATAGCGGTATAAAACACAATCATTACAATAGCTGTTTAACATGAAATGGCGATGGGATTTGTGATTTGAACGAACGTATATTATGTAATATGGGTATGGCTGTGAAAGATAGCGATGCGGTAAATAAACATTAGATGGGAGAATTAAACAATATTATGCTAAATGTAATTAAATCTCATTCAAACGATATTAAAGAGAAATCAATAATGTAAGTTTATTTGAATAATAATGTTTATAAAACACGAGTGTAATAGCAAATATTTCAAACAATATTAGCACTGATTTGCAGAGTAATGAATTTAAAATAGAAGGATGTTTAAATGGATTTAGTAAGTATTTTAGCGATATAACAAACACAGTTTTTACAACACAACTTATAGAACTGCAATAAAATTTAAGAGTTCTAATTAATGAGTTAGTAAATGCTACTATTTCAAAACAACTTGAAACACGGATGGAAGAAATAACGCAATATATAAGAGATTAATTTTTAAATAAAAGATTTGGTTTAGTTAAGCAAACAGATTTGAAAAAATAATAATAATTTGGAAATACGAATCAATTATTTTATTAATGATTTGATATCTAAAACTTTAACAAAATTATATGTTTTTTAAAGTAAAATTGATAAGATTGAAAAAGCTCAAAGTAATCGCCCTACTACATCAGTTAGAAAGCAACGACTTAATTAATATATAAATAGACTGATTTAATGTAATATAATAAAAACATGTCTGTCTCTACTTCGGAATTACATAACATTATATCTGCTGTGAAAGAGAAATATTTACAAGTCAAACGAGCTCTTATGGAACAGGATGTTTTAAACGAATAAATATTAAAACCTGTTACGAATAGAATGGATGCATTGCATTCTGTGTTGAATAAACCTAAAGAAGTAGCTTTGGAAATTAAAACGGTCAATGAAGCTTTAACAAAGAAAAAGCAATCGTTTTCTCAATAACACAACGTTATTTAGCTTTAAAAATATCTACATATACGCGCGATACGATATTTGATGTATATCGACATGAAAACAATTGGTTCCTGGGAGATTCGTTAATAAAATTTTTGCCTGAGAATAAAATTAAAATAGGTGATTACATACCTGATGTCAGTGAAGGATTATTTTAATTATTGCTTAAAATCTTTCCAAATGGATATTCCGACACTGATTTGCAAAAATATATACAACTTATTCGTCGAACGAATGTTAATATTCGTTCAGGAGATGAGAACCACCAGAAAATACATTTAATAGGAGATATAGCAGGAAGTGGTATATATAAAGATTAAATTAACAACCGCTTTTCACCTGTACATTGGAATAATCTTAATGAATTGGTTGATAGATTAAAACTTCTCATCACTTCGAAAGAGTCTGGGAATAATTCATATACAAACGAAATTGTTTCTATTATTGAAGAGTTATGGAAGACAGTTATATTACAAATGAAGTTTAATAAGATTGCTCAAGAGGTACTCACTCCTGCACGGATAAGATATCCTAGAAGAAGAGTTATAACTCATGGTTTAGATGATCCTTTGCAAGCCGATTTGTGTGAAATGACATTGCTTTCAAAATACAATAAGGGGTTTAAGTATATTTTAACCGGAATAGACGTTTATTCGAAATATGTTTGGGATAAATGTTTGAAAAATAAAATTGGGAAACAGTTTACAGATGCAATGAAGATCGTTTTGAAAGAGATAACGCCCAATTTGCTCCAAACCAACAGATGATCTGAATTTTTTCTATGCAGTTCCAGAAACTAATGACCGAATATGGTATTAATCACTACGCAACATATTCGGAGCTTAAAGCCAGTGTTGTGGAACATTAAAACAAATCGATTAAGCAATCAATATATAAACATTTCACATCGAGAGGGACTTACAAATGGGTTGATGTTTTGCCTGAAATAGTTAAATTTTATAATTCCAGATATCATAGAACTATTAATATCGCTCCCAAAGAAGTTACGGATAATAGTTTCATGAAAACACTTTATAATAATGTCAAAGTCATCGATGAAAGAAAACCAAAGTTCAAAGTTGGCGAATATATACATATCTCGAAGCAGGAAGGGATCCTTGAGAAGAAATTGAGGGAGAATGGGTCTTTTGAGATATTTAAAATTATTTAAATTAGACAAAAACACCCCAGAATGCCACATTGAAACATATGATGGAGAACCAATAAAAGGTGTATTTTACAAACATGATTTGGAAAAGGTCAGTTCTCGAAATGAATATTTGGTTGATTAAATCATTAAAAGGAATAAAGATATGTCCTTGGTTCGATGGAGAGGATTCTCCAAAGCACACGACTCCTGGTTTAAGAATCAAGGTCTTAAAAGAGTGTAACACATTGTTCGCAACCATTTCTGATACTAAATAAAAGATGTAAAAATTATATTTGATTTGTTTGATTTAGTAAACCTTTGGATGGGGATTAGGTGTACATTTTATTGTGTAATCAATTATCTTGTTAATTGGATTATTTTTTCATTGGATTAACGATGGAGCAATATTCCAGTGTTATTAAATCCTTTTAATTGTGATGTCATTCATTGTTAGTTTATCGGATTACTTTTCTGGGATTCATAATTTTTTTGTTGTAGGTTATATTTCTTTGCTTATAACATTACAGTTCTTGGAAATAGATTAGTTTTAAGAGAGCAAAATACTATGGTGTAGAATTTTGATGGTGACGAAATTCATAAGTATTTACAAGTTCGAGTAATTCATGTTATTTTTAAATTTAAAGATTTTTTTCTCTCTGAAAGTAATGTTTAAAGTGGACTTAAACTGAAATGCAATATCGTAAATATAGTCCGCTCGCTTTTTACAAAATGCAAAACCTTTTTGCTGGGAAAAATAGGCGAGGCGAGACATGTTGCAAAGCGTGCTGTTTAGTGTCTGTGAGCTGCAGCCAGGGCCACCTGCGTCATTGAGTGAGGTTTGGAGGTGCAGTGGGAGGCAGAGGGACAGGGGAAGTTCTCCCTCCTAGTCCTATTGTATAGGCGGTAGCAGCGAGCATCAGTCTTTGCGTGAGGGGAAAGTTGTCATGGGGATGGAAGCAGGTGTGTATTGATAGTGGCATACGACACAGTCTGTGACATCTTTCTGAAGCATTCTCTCGCCCAGTGGCCCGCGTGCATATGTCCTGCCCGCGTGCGACCTGGTCCAGCCTGGCTCTTCTCGCCTCGTTTCCCCCTTATCAGCTCTCGAGATCTAAATTTCGCCGTTCCTGCATTCACTCAATTCTCTGCTATACGCTACCTGGTACTGACCACGAGGTTTTAGAATGACTCGTACCCATATCTTTTGTAAAAACACGTCGTTATAGTCGACTTCCTTTCCCAAATAAATTTGGAACTGATTTTTACACAACATAGAATAATAAACTTTAGCGAGATTATATTTTCCTATACGGTAGTATAGTAAAATTTTTGTGTTGCAGAGTAGTCTACATGTGAAATATGTATTTCTGTCTGCTAGACAAATAAGCATACGTCAGATTGAAACTAAAACAAATTTTCCAATATGTTTGTTTATCATATGTTTTCAATGGTTGAAAATAAATTTTAACTTGAGTATTTGCTTACAATATATTTACAACTTGAATAAAAATATGTGTTTGAAACTGGTGTTCTTTCAATGTTTAAAACCTTAGTTAAAATTATGTCTTATAGTGGAGTTGATATGAAAATTAATCAGTGATTAGTTAAAAGTTGTCGAAAAATGGTATGAAGTTTGCTGGAAACGGTATAAAGTTTAAAATGTCCTGTAAGCGTACATGATTAAACTTAAATTTTTATTAAAAACAAGTTTATATTTTTAATTGAAACTTTTGGAACGTATTTCTTAGTGATGAAGAAAATTAAAGTTTTATCGGTGGTATTTGTGAAATTTTATTTAGCTGGGAATGTGCCAGGCTCTTGCCTTTCGAAATATAGCAGGAAGCTTCAGTGTCCGAGCGATAACAACAGTCGGTAGAGGAGAGGGGAAATAGCTCATGTCAGTTCCAATCCACTGTTACGCCCCCAGGGAAACCGTCGTTTTGGCCTTGAAGCAAGCTCCGTTCATAACCGAGGCAGCGCTCTGGGGATGAAGGCCTGGCAAGCCAAAGCAGGGTATCCAAAACAAGAAAAAAAATGTGCTCTGAATAGTGTAGAGGGGGAGGGGGTGCATAGCCTTGTTCTTGGAGAAGCAGTGGCTTTTCGCACAAAGACAGCTTCGGGAGTGGGGGTGGTAGGGGTCATGTCCCACTGGACATGGCTTGGAGAGGAGGAATGGTCTGGGTTCTTGACCTCGGGGCAAGTTCCTCTGAAGATGAGTGGTGCATGGTACTTCTATACACTTGGTGGCTAACGAGCTTTCGAATGCAGGGTAGTTCAAACTACTCATCGGCAACCATCTCACCTTCATTCATCTCTAAAGTTACAGTCACTATCTACGTAGCATTTTATTGGAAAATATAAATTTTTGTATGTTAACTTATTTTTTCGGATCGATATACTGCATTTGCATAAGATTTTCAATTTCTGTGTTCGGTAGACGAAAAAAACCGTTTTTGATAACAAGTGCAGTGAATTTCATAAACATTTACCATAATTTAAACACAGTTGCCTATAGGACATAAGTTCTACTCATTCATACTTCGAATGAACTTATTTTAAAATTGTGTCCGGTTTAAATTGTATTCACAGGCTGAATCGTGTAAAATTATTAATGTGTTTAGGAAGACTGTCGTTTAGTTAAAGTAATTTATAGAGACATTGTTACTTAGTTAATTAATTCATTTAGGAGAGTCATGTAATTTCTTTTTACATGTGGATTGCATTTCTAACATTCCTCCTTGCCAGTCTCACAGGCAAACGGACGTGTAATGTATGTGCCATAGACGTCATATATATCTTGTTGTCTTAATTTATAGGGACATTTTGTTGTAGATCGTTAATTACACACTCACATAATTGTCATCGTTTAGAACTTGTCGACACCAGATGTTATTCACGTAGATAAAATTCGCTCTTGTGTGAATTATTTTTCTAAGCTTGGGACTCACATAATTGCACTTATTATTCATGTAGTCATTTGAAATTTCCGATTCTATGCATGTAATTTATTCATATGTACAACACTCTGAAATTTTCCAATGTTTAATTGCATTCCAAAAACAGATTTTTCTACATGTAAATCACATCTTTCAAAGTCGTCTATCTACCGCATACGAGGAATATCCCCAAAAAACACAACATTTACACTTAGGCCACTCTTAGAAATCGTTTAAACATGTTGAAATTCTTTCGTGTTTTCAATATAGTCGTAAAAATCGCCTATCTACTACCAACATCCATCCAAATACTTCCAAATGAGAAGAAACAAGAAAATTTAAACTTAGTCCACTCTTGCACTCAACTCAACACTTATATAACACATTGCAACCCACCACTCTGGTCAGTCGACTGTCAGAGCTCCAAGGTTGAGGATGTGTCTGAGCTCCTGCTACCCCCTCCCCCGACCCAAAAAGAAAGAAAGAAAAATCAAGAAATAAAATTAACCCTTTCAATACATTTAACCTTTTCGATAAATATATCCCTTTCCTTTTATGATCGGATTAAGACATTTTTAATCGGTTGAAGATCGGATTAACAATTTTTTGATCGGATGAAAACCGAATTAAATTTAACCCTTTTTTGATTAATCCTTTCAGTTGATATGATATAAAATCGATAATCCACTTAATCAAAAGTGGCCTACGATCCCCCCCGGCCCTACTACTCGTCCTGCCTCTTCCTTTGCTTAGTGACATGGTGTGTCTCGGTGGATCCCTGAATATTGATGTTTCTATAGGCTGTTCACGGTAAAATGAGCACTTTCGAAAGCACTCTGCTTATGATCTACTTGTATACATGTTGTGTATTCTTCCGTCTTATGCAAAATTAACATTACCATGGGCCTCATCACTTTATTCATGCGTCGGTCAAGGGAAACTGAGATTATTTATAAAATATATACTTAAAAAATCTGCTAATTTTTTCTCATCGATGCATAAAAAAAACAAAGTGAAAGCAGGAATTTTAAGTTATCAAAAATGGTTACCTAACACTTTTTATTCGACGTTAAAATATGGAACTACAAGATCTCCCAGCGGTCACCTACTATTGTGAAACAAGTACAGTATGTTCAAATAGAGACAATATTTATCGATGTTACAGAAAACCGAAAGATACATGACTGCTATGCGTGACAACACAGCTGCCCTTACACGGACGATGTTCTCCTGTGTCCTCACAGATTTCGCACTACCACCCGGTTTCTTGTCTGCAACAGAAGCTGTAACGCGAATCTTACTCATCCAGTTCGTGATTGTGTGACGTTCGTGTACCCTCCTGTGTTTTCCAATATTGAAATGTTGCCTAAACAATCGCTGTGTATTGACAGCAGAATCGTTATGTTTGCCATACGCTTCCACTGCGAACGCGCGGTGTGCAGGTGATCACCGCTCCTTGCTTACTGACAATGGCATCACTCACCGGACAGATCTGGTTGTATCACGTCATCCCTACCCTAGGGACACACGAGTACTAGGCGAGTCGAACTAGGCGAGTCAGTGGTGGGTGAACACTGGGACATTCTGTACTACTCAACCAACGTTATAGGCCGTTCACAATAAAGTGAGCACTTTTGAAAGCCCTGCTAAAATTCTACTTTCTTGCCCATTATGTATCCTTCCAACACATGTAAACAAACATTGCCATGTGACTGCCATGTGATTTCCACATGTTAATAAACTCATTGTTTACATTTTAGGACTGCTAAATGTAACACGTATATTATATATAAAACGTTAAACATATATGATGTATACAACACATGATATATAATGTATATATATATATATATGCATATATATGTATGCATATATACGCATATAAGTATGCATATATGTGCATATATAATGTAAAATATACAATATATATAAAATACGTAACGTATATAATTGTTTGGGTCATCTCATATATCCGTTGGACAAATAATTTACACAACAAACAATTGAAAAATGAACGCCCTAGCAATGAAGTCATGGAAACTGTGAAAAAGCAAACATTAAACTTTGGTGGTGAACAAGGACCAACACGACACGTTAAAAACGGACACACATTAGTTAAGCTGAAAAATAATTTGGAAGGGCAGCCAAATCCAGATTTTGAAATAGACTAGCACTACTGCACACCCAAGGTACAACATCACTTGTCTCACAAATTACCAAACATTTAAAAACTGTACCGCAAACTTAACGTTTCTCGTGACTCACCGTTTTCTAAGTGCCCCATCGCTCTGTAGCATGACTAGTAAAACGTCAGCTCTAAAACATGGTAGCTGTGTTTGGCCTCAGCTGACTGAAGTTAGGTGCAACTAAGCCATCAGGAAAAAACATACATCCTGCAGGCATAAGGTAGCGGCGTAACGTAGCAGATGTCTGAAGTATATAAGGCAGACAGAGCGAGGTCGTGCAAGGACTTGAATAAAAAATGACACATCAAAAAATAATGACGCACGAAGGGGAAAGGGGAAGGCAGAGAGGCAAGGAAAGACGAGGGGATCTGAGCCAAGCAAAGAGTACACCACTGCACAGAAGATGGTGTTAATAAACTTAACGTGACGGCGCAAACGTGTCAGTATATAAAAATATGTTAAAAAAGAAAAATATATAAAATATTTACATGTATATGTACATTTTAAGGATAGATTTATATGCAACTTTATAAATGGAGATAAATATATTTCACCATAGGCCTGTAACATATGTATAAAATAAAAATAATTTACACTAAAAATATAAACATATCAACAAATGCAATTGTGTGTATGTACATATTTTTTTTGACACCGTTACTCTGTGTTCGTACCTTTCTGAGACCCTCCAAAAAAGAACTGAACATCTATACTGTGAATTGAAGTGGTAAAAGAAGGTTGCAATTGGCACCACCTTCATTTGTACAAAATAATTCTAAAAATAATGTATATTATTTATAGCTAAGTGAAATGCTGATCGGGTGATGGCCACATTTCCTGTGTCTCTCGTGGCCTAAATGGGTGCGACATTTCCTTTTTGTCAAACCCACACAGACTTCAAGAAACCAATTTTTCAGATAAAGTGCATGGACTCGCATCATTGTTGTGGTTCCTTCATTGCAATGACTGCAGCAAAACTGAAAATTTAAATGAGAAAAGTATTTAAAGAAAATTACTATACTTACAAAAATGGTTCATGCGTGCACACACAAAGCTGAAATAAATGTCTTATTATTAATGTAAAACTAATACATATCCAAAAATGACAGCAAAATGATAATGTAAAGGACAAATTATAAAAGTAATACTTACAGGCAAGTTACTGTGCATAGCGATAAGCACTTGACTTAACTTTCCTTGTTTCTATAGCTGCGTGTCAGTAAACATCCAATCAGAAGCCCCGGCACTTATACTATGTTATCAATTGAAAAACTAATTTACAAATCAAGAAAGTGTGTATTTTGACTTCATTCCTCGGGAAGATATTTTCTTTTGTTTATTTATGAATAATCACAACCACAGAAGTTCTGTAACGCTTTTAGGTAATGTTTAAAGTAAAAATTGAAATGTAAATAATTTACAATTTTAAAAATGCCTCAGATCAATTAAAAATATGTAATTTAAAAAAATCCACTACCAACTATATGTACAGCCATTAATTTCTTCGGTACTAATGTAGCAACATAAACAAACTAATATTATTATCGTTATATCAATTGTAGCCAGGCCACTATGCTTTTGTGTTTTGTATGTGCTTATCGCTATAACTGTGAATGTGTTTGGTACGTCAATTGTAGCCCGGCCCTTACTGAAAGCTAACTCATACAGCTTCTTTAGAAATACTTAATTTAACATATACACTGCGTAATGTAATCTAACTTTTACAAAACATGCACTCGCAAGAAAACAGGAGCTCTGGGAGTCTGGGGTGTTGACTATGACGTGACATTTACAGTTACATTAAATTTCTATAATTACAATATTTTTGCGGTCAAAGTGACAGATATTACAAGCAATTATGCCTACTCAATAACGCATACTATCTTAGTTGATATTTCTCAAAAGGTAGCAAGTTGTCTTGTCGAACATCCATTTCGAAATTTAAACATGGAATTGTTCTATAGGTCTAACTGTTGACAATTATTTGTAAATACTTTATAATTCTTACTATGGCAAGCATTACCAAATAAAACAATTAGGCCTACACTTGCATCACGAAAGAATGTCGGCAACAAGCACAACTATAGGTCTATAGTTAACAAAACCAGCTTCAAGATTTTATAGTTTATATGTTGGAACACCTTTGGTGTAGTATCAAACTGCGTCGTTTATGTTACGTTAACAATAGTAAAACTTAGCACTGTAACTTGGGATGAATAACTGCATTAACACAAGTTTGAGGTTAGGTCTACATTACAAAATAACACAGTGATTTCAAAACGTGTCAAATTAATGTATAATTATTGACAGGCACACTTGCATTTATTATCAAGGCAGATTTACGAAATGTTACATGGCTGGGCGTAAATAGATATAAAAACGTGTAAAATTAACGTATAATTATTGACTGCCAAATTTGCACTTGTTATGACACATTTGAAAGAAAGGTTAAACAGATAAGCGTAGATAGATAGGTACAGATAAGATAACTTTTAATATTATTTGTCAAACTTAGGATATAACATGTACTTCGCAAACTCACACGGATATATTAATGTTGCGTTTCTGCTGTTGTTCATTCACTTTATAATTGTTATTTAACTTTCCGTTTATAATATCACGTTTCTAACTGTCAATTTATAATTGTTCTTAAAAACACATTTACATTTACCTCCGGCCAGTTGCAGTTAAAATTTTCATCATTTCTGCAACTTGTTCGATCACCTTGCACGGCTTCATCTCTCCTCGACGAATTAAAGAATAAATACTTTCGGCGAGATTTATACTGTCCTCCTGACGCTGAATATTTGTACGTAGTTTGCTGGAACTCATAACTACACAAAATCACTACAACCCAATTTAACACTATATGACCTATAATAAAACAATGCTGATTGCAGATAAGCTGAAAAATAAATGAGAAATATTAAAACACAACAACTTTCATTTTCCAAATTTGTAGTTTGCCTCACAAGCAAAGCCAAGCAACAAGCATGAAGGAACCACAACAACGGACCGTTGATTTTGACCGTTGCGCTGATCACGTGACAATATAATTATGAGTTACATTAAATACATTATCCTTACGCCAATAATTACTTTAAAATGTATAAAATAAACTTCAAACAGATTAAGTAGCCATACATTTAAACATTACACTTGCAATACCGCGTTATTTCGTAGAACTACTTTTCACATTTCACTGCCAACATAACTGGGTGTGTTCATCCCCAGCCTGTGCGGTGACACACATGGTTATACATACGCAGTTGCGGGCGGTGGTTTTTTTCAAAGGTTGATTTCTAGAGTGCTCACTTTAACGTGAACGGGCGTTATCAATTTTACTGGGTGAATGTCACTCAGTGCGCCCGTTAAAATATGCAGGTATGTGCAGTAACTTTTTCTAAGATTCATTTTTAAAGTGCTCACTTTATTGTGAACAGCCTTTATCACAGAATACTTATGAACACGGAAGTTAAACAGCTACTTAAGATTCCACTTTACCTTCATGGTTAGTCATGAATTTGAGTGAATTTGTTGATTATTTGCTCGATGTTTACTTGACCTAGGAGACAGTTTTATCCAAAGAAGTGCAAACACGTCAATCATTAATATTTTTAGATTGCTTCTGGTTGTAAAAAATACCTTATTGTAATTTATATTATGCCACGGCTTAGTTAGTAAATAAAGGTAATTAAAGCTGTTTTAAAGAATTTAGAACATATTTTTAAACACAGTAATGTAGAATCACAACAGCATTGTAACTACAGTTTCGGTTTCGTAACATCACTGTTCGTTTCTGAGAAAACTGAAAGGGGAAAATTCTTTCTTCTCCTTTGTTCAATTCCTGCATTCGCGGCAGTGTTGTTCAGCAGTCTTCCTCCAGGCGGCAGCACTGAGGTACCGCTTTCCTAACCACCCCCGACTCGAGGAGGACCCTGCTACCACCTGGTGCGCCATCCCTTCCTTCAAGTTCCCCTTCCCCACCCCTCCACAAAATACACAAACAGGCTCTTCAACCTTCCGATAACTATCCTTCCAAACTGTTGTGTCCGGAACTGTGTTGTGACGGATATAAGCTACTGGTGAAGTGAAAGTTCAAAATGCATCATTCGTCCAGATTTAGCAGGAAGGGAAAAGTGAAACCAATACTGAATCTCAGTGCCAAGCGCAAGAAAAGAAACGGTGCTCACCTGCTGGAGAACTGGAGTTTCGAAAATTGTTTATATAACCAGACCCATAAATACAAGGCTGTGAAAACGTATTAAAAAAAAAACCGCGTCAAATATAAGTGCTCGTGACGAGAAGTTCCAACTCACACTAGCAAAATCTGAAATACGAGAAAGGGAGAGAAATATTTTATTACATGAATCAAAACTATCAAAAGAATCGTAAAATGTGTTAATTTATGTAAGAAATATTTGCGTGTTGTGATCTTCAGTATTTATTTTCTCACGGACATATCTAAACGAATTTAAGTTCTACAATTATATAAGTGCAATTATTTGTGATGCTGTACTAATTAAAAGTGAAATTAAATTGCTACATCTACGTGGCGCCTTGGTTAGTATAGTATTATGTCAAATTTAAATTCCGAGCCGAAGTGCTATGACCAGTTTGGATCAACATTCCGTATATTGTTACAGATGTCTATGGTAGAAAATTCATGCACCTATAGTCCATTCCCGATTGGAAGCGACTTATGAAAATCAACCTTTGAAAAAACACCCTAAGCATAACATGTCAAATTGTTTTTTTCAATAACCTGTATTCCACAAATATATGACACTGTGGTTTACTTTAGTAGAGTACTGTTATTATTGAATAAATGAAACTTTACCTTAATATCTTCTATAACTTGTAATATTTATTTCTTTTTAAATACGAATTAACAACAGCGAGAGCAGCGTCGTATTGGCAACGACCGATGGGAAATAGTTCACCGTAAAAATATTATTTTAACCTAGTTTTTTAGAATACTATTTGTAAATTAAACGGTGCCTATTGAAATATTTAGGTAGCCCCGATGGCAACATATATAATTTTTACAGTTTAAGGTAACAGCGGAAAATATCGTGAGTAGGCCGTAATGGTATGGTGTTGTTTTATCGAGCGAGAAAGCATCTGAAAAACTGTCTGCTGGGTGAGGCTTGTCTCTTTCTTTCTCTTTCAAACTCGGGAAATTTCACTTCGCTAGTAATGAAGTAAATTATACATGATTTCAATTGTAGCATATTTCATACTTATTACAGCAAAATAATGATTTTGGAATTTGTAATTTACAACTGAAAAGAGATTTTAATGTTTGAATACGTATTTCAATATATTTAGATATGATGGCGGGGCAGTTACCTAGTGAAGTTGGCAGACGTGGCGAGCCATGACATGGCGTGTTGCTTTTTGTCAAACGAAACGTAAATTATTCTTACTCCTAAAAATACTTCGAATTAATGCATTACGTTTGTAGACGTTGTGTTTTTTAAACCTACTAAGGCAAGTTACGATGTTGTGATGAATCTGTATTTCTACGGCAGTAATAAATATACTATGGCGTGTGTTTCGTTAATCATTGTGTCTATGAAATGGCGTGCCTTTGTACATCGTGGTCGATATGCTGGCCCTGTGTGTGCGTGATATCAAATAATTGGTTAGCACTATTTATACGTTTTGAATGTGAACTGTTTTTATGACGAAATTATTTATTTACATCTACATCTGCTTATTTATCACAACGTTGTACCTTTGCCCTAAGGGGTTTGAAACACAGTCGTGTAACGTAATTTGCTACAATCGCAGGAGAAAAATACTAAGCCCAGCCCGATAAATTTCAATAAACTTAATAAACAGTAAGTAGCAATACATAGAAATATGAGCGGAGTAAAAGTTGTCGTAGGCTTATTCGTGTGCATGTTCAACTCTATATTTTAAATTTTGTGTGACAAAAATGAGCAACACGAGTTGCGTGCTTGAATTTAATGTGCCTTTTTCGTTTGACTGGTTGTTCCTTCGTTTTAATATTTATTCCAACTGAGGCCGTCCTTTTAGAGAAATGACCCAACACAAATCAATATCAAAAGGATAATTACAATTAGTACAACCCTTTACCTCGCAGTTGTAACAGTGTTAAACACAGTCGCGGCAAAATACTAATGTACATTACATGTATTGAGCTATGTTGTGGAAAACAAATATATTAATGTAAAATAACCGTAAGAACTGTCGTCAATTCAGGCATTTTTAAAACGTCATAAAGCTGACCTAAATAATGTCAGCGGCCTAAACTGTGAATATTCGTACATAATGGTTTTTGGAATATGACAGAATTATTTGAAAAGCTGTAAACAGTAAACAACACATTTGACAGGTATATAAGTAGAAGTCAGATTTCAATGTTTATTTTTAGGTGTAGCGAAAGTATACGAACATATGTACACACACAATGGAATGTAAACATTGATTTTGACAGATGCTACATGGCAGTCACATGGCAATGTTAGTTTTTTTTTTCTGCTGGAAGGATACGAAACGGGCCTGCAAGTAGATATTTAGCAGGGCTCCGTGAAAGTTGCTTCCAACGGGGAATAGACTATAGTTTCGCTATCTTACATCAGTGTCATTATTATCCGACACATAGTTTATCGTAGAATTAGTTATGGCCCTATCGTATTTTCAAGTGCCCGGTTTTTATTATAAGATACAATGGTAACGAACATGTATCAAACCAAATATTTGATTTCAGTTTGCTATACGAATTTACATACACATAATAGTTTGGAGTTGACATGTTTATCTTGTTACTTTTGTACATAAGCTTTCGTGCACGCATGCTGTTTATTATAAATAAACTTGATACGTTTTGTTTTTCCCAGTCCGCAATACGTTTAGGCAATGCGTTTACGCGTCCGTGATGCTAGTGTGCTTATGTGCCGTAGAACCTGAACAGAAATGTGCCTTGCCAAATGCTGTTTTCGTCAGACATAAAAATAACTTTATTTCATATTTCATCATGCGTTTTCCTTGCTTAAATTACTTTCACAAAACCATTTATAACAAGTGCATTATACCTATAGTTTTTCCCGTAAAGACTATGTTTACTATAAATGTTGATTGAAAGTTTTATTTTGTTTTTAATTTTCTTGCAATGTTTATATTTTTAACATATTTCTTTTATCTACCCAAGTGATTATATTCATTTGTATTAACGTAATACTTCATAGTAATTGCAAACCACCCATCAATTTTCTAGATACAGGATTTCCAGACATTTTTTATTTAAAATTAAAATTTTGTTTTTTTTAAAGAAAATTTTTATGTTGTAATATTTTTCTGGTGTGACTAACATTTTTTCAGTTTTATTTTAATTGTTTTATTTTTTTGTGGTAAGCGTTTTGTGATTTTTCGGGTTTTTTTTAAAATATATTTTTTCGTTTTTCCGGAAGTTAGCTCTGGTTTTGGTGTTATCGCGATACGTAGTTTCCTGAAATAGTGCTTCTGGTGGGACTTTTTGAGTAAGGCGGCCGCGATCTAATTCCGCCAGGATTGAATCTGGCCAGTCCCCGATGCCAGCAAAATTAAATAATTTCAGAGTGGTCCCAGAAGCAGTTTAATTGATAGGAACCCACGCTGATATTGAGAAGAGGTCGCAGGCGCAAGTTATTGTAGTGATTTGTTGGTGGTTCACGTTTTAAAGCTGCACACAAAATAACAGTTTAGATTGATTCCAAATACGTAGCAAACCCACCAATTAAAATACAGATGAGTAGGTGGGTTTACTGAAGAGTAAGTTAAGCAACTTAGGGCTTACGTCCGTCCATGGCGAAGGCGTCAGTTTCTCTCCGATCACTCAAAAATTAGAAAATCTTAAACGGGCCTCTTCTTAACATGGCCTAATTACAATTAACTGTTATTGGCGTCTCTCCCAGCGCCAGAAAAACCCCAATTTAAGTAGGCGGAATTATCAAAAACTCAATTTCGAAGCCTTAAACTTAACGTAGGTCCGACCCAGTTCAAACATGCCAGGAGAGTTCTTCTTCCCGGGTCTACAATCCACGCTAACCACCAGAAACGGAAATTTTAATGACGTCTCTCGGGGTTGCTATGGTAACCGTAACTTCAGGTAACAGTTTACCCCGTAAGCCTAACTTAGCCAGAAATTGTCGACTAAGAATAATAAAGTTTTTATCGCTCATATATTCCACATGAATAAGAACTGATGAAAAGTTTGTTCAGTAAAGAGAGAGAAGAAAAAATAGTAATAATTACCCTGTAGTAGACACTACTAGCATTAACATAAACAACATCGCTATACACTTAATCATTTGAGAGGCGGTAAAATAAATTATTATTTAAATCTTTATATAGCCCTGGGCACTATTTAGTCAAACTGTAATATTAAAATCAAAATATATACACGTTACGTAAGTGTAAACAGAGGGCAGAAATGTAAACAATCTGTGTACTTGAGTCTGGGGTGGCCTACCACCACACGGCCAAGAAGGAAGTTTCAAATAAATACGATGTGCTTGTGCTCGGCGACAAATTATTGTTACACAATTAACAATTTAAAACTTTTCCAGAAAATAGCGTATACGTTTTGATGCATAATTTAATAAAGAAGTTCTGTAACTACCACCTAAGAATCCCATTATAAACATTAAATTTGGGAATTAATTAATTTTTCCGTTCCATAAGCAACAAGTCAGTGCAGTAACAACCTATATCCCGATGCAGTACATTTCAAAAGGGAGCAGCTGCTTTTTACACACAGTTACGTTGGTCACAATAGCTGTCAAATTTTTGTGAACTTACATGAAAAGTGAATAGTTGTAACTACATATGCTCTCGTCATGTTTTGCAGCTAACAATAAAGTAATATTAGCAGCGGTAAGTTTTAACGTAGTGCGCCATCTAATTCCGTAACTAATGATAGCCTATTTAGCTATTTAATTTTAACTATACATTATTAACTCTTCCACTTAGGAAACATTTTCCTATTAAACCCCCTATTTACAAGGAAAGGTGTACGACGTGATAGAACACACGAACTCGCCCTTTACTGGTGGGCTGTCAATCAAAAGAATACCGATTTTATTTTATTGTAGTAAATTGTTTTAATAAATGGAAAAGTTGCTCGATAATGAATGTTCAATGCTGAAACAATAAAATTATTTTTGCATACTTAATTTTTTCTTGTTGATGCCTTGTGGTGTTCAAGTATGTTCGTAAACGACACTATTGAAACAATGAGATTTCTTAACGGCAGAGAAACCTTAATACTGTCGTAGTCCTACATACACTCGGGCTTAGTGCTGTAGTACTAAAAGACACAATGCAATTTTCACACAGCCACCTGTCCCCAAAATATGCTGTTCCGGTCGTCCCTCGCATGAAAATGTTTCATAGAATAGCTTTTAAATCGGCCAGCCGCACATTTCACGTCTTCGTACGCCCAAAAATTGAAATATGTTGTTATATTTATAAGGTAATTTCACTTGAAATAATAAATAGACCTTTTATCAACGTAGTATGAATATAGATTTTTGTATATATGTATACATTTATGTGTATATATGCATACGTGTATGTGTATATATGTACTTAAATTACAGTTCTGCGGAACATTAAAATGAGCGGCTGTCATGTCAATTATTTGCGCGTTTCCTTTTTTTAAATATAGCAAGATAGGTGAGGGAGTCCAACAAAGACACATTTGGTACAACGCTGTCTCATTTGTAATGGAAGCCAATCAGAAACCACAGACTAGAATAAAGTCGTTAACTTTAGTTATAGGCACGTTACAGAAGCAGTGCCAGAAATGGCGCTCTCCGGAATCGTATCGATAACGTCTGCTTGTTCCCTTCCCCCAAGACTTGTTCTTTACTTTCTGTCGCTCCCTCCAAAAAATTTATCTGCGTACGACGTCGTCGCATACTATATAGGCATAAATAAAACCTAAGTTCTTCAAATACTTTGTGAAGTGCTTTTCCGAACACGGAACGCTTTCCAGGTAAAAAGTTCGTAGTTACTTCACTTCCATGAAAAAAAAAAAAAAAAAAAAAAACCCAACGACAATTACTTGCGTTCAAAGTATTGTCATTGGGCTGCAACAGTTTTAAAACAATTTCTTACTTTTTATAAAATAATAATTGTGGAACCAAAGTTTAACCTTTTGGTTATTCGACAAAGCTCCTTGGCATAATGTTCAGCTACTGTTTTCCTTACCATTTATACTGTATATGGAAGCAACTTGCGTGGTTTAGAGCGGCTTGTTTAGCAATATCTGGCACGACAGCCTACAAAAGCCGCCTTATGGAAACACGTACAAAAAATCAACTTGCTTGCTGATAAACACAGTTGCTTCCTGGGTTTATAAATTGCATAGTGCGAAATACAGACCAAAGTACTTGAATAGCTGCATATTTAACTGGAGTTCAACTGTTAAGAGAAAATTCTGACAAAATAAAAGGAAACGCTTGTAAGGCGCGATAAAGATACCGGGGATTTATAGAGATCGTTTAATAATTTAAAAAGAAAAACTGAATTGACTCCATTTATTTTTTAGGAAATTATGGGAATTACTGAAAATATGTTTATACTTTATTTATTTATATTCCGGTACTCCGAAGTAAACAGCAGTAAAGGTTTCACGATTATTATTTAATGAACCAGCCAACATGTTATTCGTGGGATGTTTTTTCAAAGGGTCGATCCAAAAAATGTGAGCATACCATGAATGAACTATGCGAATTCGGATGAGTGAGATTCATTTTACTCGAATTAGGCATCACATGAAAATCAGGTTTTAAATAATATTGTAGTTACATCATTCTTATGTCATAACCACTGCGATTTCGCCATTCACGTACTCAGTATTTTAAATTATGTTTTACTTCTTTACGATAGATAAATTAGATATATATTCTTTATCATTATTCTACCACCAAACAAAATAATCGAAGGGTTGACAAAGTTTCCGTTATACTACGAGCACTTAATGTAACAAAATAAAATGGGTGATATTTGGTATAAAATAAAACTGTATAGAAATCACAAATTTTTGATATTTTCGTCGAACTTACCTATTTTATACTTGGCTGAAATCATTTCTGAGGTTAAATAATAAATTTAAGTGATTAAAATTACTTATTAGTTTACTTTACGGGAATACTTTAAATAAAAAAAATTACACAACATATATTTTGTATAATTGTAAATAAGTATCCAAAAATTTCAGTTTACAATTAAAATGTGCCACATAGTTAATATTAGGTAACTGAAAAAAAAGAAGAAAAAAGTATTTTACTATAACATTTTAGAAATGCTCTTAATATTGAGTAAACATAATTTTGAAGATGCTGCTGCCCTAGTCACATTAATTACTTCCGAAATCCAATACACAGCCAAAGGAAAGTAAGAAAATACTGGATTTACGAGTGGCATATGAATAGACGTTAGAGTTTATTTGTTTGTTTCAAATGTTCTTGTACCAATATATTATCAAAAACAAAATACTAATGTGCTTATTTCTTTCCTTGCCACGTTCCTAAAAATAATGGCTAACATACAGTTTTAAGAGATTTCTAACAGAACCATACTTTTGATTAGGAAACTTGAGTACATCAGCATAAACAAAAAGATGGAGTGATATGTATATCTTAACATTTTTATGACAGCTAAGACGAGGGGTGGCTGTTTATTTTCTCCCGGGGAAGACGAGCTGGAAACGGCTACACAAACAGAAGCTCCTCTGCCACGCCACTAGCTACAGTCATGGTGACTCCTTTAATGTCAAGTGGCATTCGCGCCCATGCCATCAGACGGGACAAAACGTTTGTAGTTTTACATTAGATACTAGTGATCGATGGTAATATAGCAAGCGACGCGTTCAAAAATGTTTATGTACCATACCTTACTCGAATGTAATAAGAACGAACGAGTTTGTGAATTGCAAAGAATATTAGAAGGATTGGAAAAGCTAACAGGTTCGTTGACAACACTTCCCTGAAGAGCGACCGCCACGAACAGACACGCAGAAGGCAGTCAGCAGGTAGACTGCAAGCTGGTGGCGGATATCCCTCACCACGGGATGTGTCGGCAGTAGGCAGCTGTGTAGGGGTGGAAGCAAACCTTGGCAGGAGAGGAATGAGTTGCGGAATGTGGGAGGGAGTTCAGTCGGACAAGGGGAATTACGCACTGTTCGACAGGGAGCGAGTGTGGGACAGAGACAGAAAACCAAAACGACTGGCTGGCCTTGGTGTCCAGTTGAATCTTAACACTGCAAATTTCAGCCGCACACGCCAGCAGAATGGCGTCTCTTGCCAAATGAGATGCCGGAACAGCGTCGGCCAATCAGCGTTCGTCTGCTGATAACCACTTGACAGCCGAGCCAATAGGAGACATGCGAAATTAGCGTTATTATTTGGTAAATGATGTTCACGATAAAGTGAGCACTTTTGAAATCAATCTTAGATAAATGTCACTGCCCCTACATGCATATATTTTAACGGGCGCACTGAGTGACTTGCGCCCGGTAAAGTTGGTAACGATGGATAGAAAGTTAGTTCCATATGTTAACGTCACATAAAAAGTGTTGGGTAACCATTTGTGATAACTTAAAATTAATTCTTTCGCTTTCTGTTATTTTTAATGCATCGAAGTGTAAAAATGAGCAGATTTCTAAAGTATTTACTTTCTTAATAATTTCACAGTTTCATTTTACTGATGCATGAATAAAGAGATGAGGCCCATAGCAATTTTAATTTTACATAAGGAGGAGGAATGCACAACATGTATACAAGTAGATCTTAAGTAGGGCTTTTAAAAGTTCTCATTTTATCCGTGAACAACCTATAGTTATATTGTGTCTCCATTTAGTGCTATAAGCAACTGAAGTTGATTGCTGCAATGAACTCCCCAAGGGTAGAGCATTTTTGCAGAAGTTTTGCTTAGTACTGATTATTTATTTACTACGGCACCTAAAATAAGTTGCTTAGTGTTCTCTGCACTGTTTTCTACTCGTGGGCAGGCCATACTAAATAGGATTCACAACACGGGCAATTACATAATTTCGATTTTAATTTTTAGTAGCTTGAAATTTTAACGTTTGCAATAACAGTTGTCATTCTTCCCAGCGTCCAGTAGCGTTGGTTGGGCGCACCCTCCCGTAAACTCCAACTGCAAATCAATGAAATGGAAGCCATTGCTTGCATAGCCTACGTTCTGCTTTCTTCCGTACGGTATTCTGGGGCCATCGAGCGAGTTGGCGCGCCGATGAGTATTGAATCACATTCGGGAAGTCCTGGGTTCGAATCCCAGTCCGGACATCCTGATCTCGGTTTCTCAGGGTTTCCCTAAATCACTCCAGGCGAATGCTGGGATGGGTTTCTTCCTACAGTCCGCGGAAATTTCCTACCCCCTCTCTGCTTCTCACAACAACTTGCTCCGTCTGTAATGATCACGCTGTTTATAGGCCGTTCACGGTAAAGTGAGCACTTTTGAGGCCCTAGTTACTTTTTTCTTTCAGCCATCTCTTATCATTTAACCACATGTCTAAATAAATATTGCCTTGTAAGTAATAAGCAGAGTGTGTATATTCCACAACACTCGTAATTTAGCGCCTAAGGCTAAAATAAAACTTTTTTTTTTTTTTTTTTTTTTTTTTCCATTTATTCCAAATGAGAGGGCTTTCAAAAGTGCTCACTTTAACGTGAACAGCCTATACCCCATCTACTGCTCGACAAAGTCAAGAGAAACCCCGGAAAATATGTGAAACACAAGCCCTTTTCAACTCCCCCAACCCCTCTCATTATCTGTCGGCACAGTAACTTCAAGGTTGTGCAGAAAGTTCAGACGAAACCACGAAACATGTGAAAGCGAGTCACGTGCAAACTGAACATTTTTCTAGCTACTTGTTGTCAGTAATGATATAGTTAACACGGACAGCATAACTACACATTGCCTCAGACATACCAGTGAGATCGGCGAAATGGCACGATGTATGGGCTGTTCACGGTAAACTGAGCACTTTTTAAAGCCCTGCTTAAACTCTACTTGTATGCACATTGTGTATTCTTCCACGGTATTAAAAATTAACATTGCCGGGGGCATAACCACTTTTTTTTCTTCCGTCGGTCAAGTGAACCTGCGAAATTATCGGAAAAGTAAATTTTTTACAAATCTGTTAATTCTTACAATTTTATTAATAACAAAACAACAAATCGAAGGAATAATTTTAGTTATTACAAATGGTTACCTAACAATTTTAATTGGACGTTAAGACATGGAACTACTTTCCTTCCATCGTTAACAACTTTACTGGACGCGTGTCAGTCACTGCGCCCGTTACAATATATGAACGTAGGAGCAGTGACTTTTTTCTAGGTTAGTTTCAGAAGTGCTCATTTTATCGTGAACAGCCTTCAAGATAAAATATTTTACAATTCTTATTAGTTTGTCGGTGGTAGTAATATGTGTATGTTGTGAAACGGACTACCCTGTTCAACTCGGAATCCTCCCCACTACACCATCGGCCCAACAACTTAGTACGTGTCACACTTTCGGTGACTACAGCTTTCAAACGCAAGGTCTTCAGGTACGTTAGTGCAGCAGTAGCTGGAGCAGAGCAGAGACGCAGCCTGACTCGATGACTAGCGAGCATACAAGAACCAGAGAGATCACTCATGGCAAAGCAGCGGAACGCTTAATTTTTTGCCCAGTGCAAATTTGCCAATGTCGAAACCAAAAAATTATTGTGTTCTCTGGTTGGCACAACAACACATGAACAGTTTACAGCATAACATTTCAATCGTCTAGTTCCACCCATTTGAATAAAAATGTGTTCAATATTCACATCTGAAATATGTATAATTACATCCAAAAATAAACGGCCACTGTCAAGTGTTGGTACACAACACCAAATCGTTGTTAAAACATTAACTAGCTCACATCAACGAGAATGCACGACCGTACGAGAATGTAATGCTCGTATCACCACCAACATCGTAAAAAGAAATGTGGATTTATATTAAATCATTGTGCTTCAGTCTCTACAATTGAATCAATATTACTATATTATTATTTTTAATTCCGTTGAAAAATATTCATAAAACGATAAGCAATTTTATTTCCATTATAATCAAATAATGTTCCGTTTTTATATTGCAGGCAATGGACCGGGCCATTGAAAAAAATCGAATCGGAAATAAATTAAGTGTTCTGTTTACTCCACGGCCGTCGAAGACAGGTCTGAACCATAGACTAAAGATGAGGTAGACCGCAAAGGATGGCTATGTCCTATACTGTGCAGTGTTAACAAGTGAAGCCAGTTTATAGCGTGGAGTTAGATGGTTGTTTTCCGGTAAACAAGGTCACGTGATCAACAGTAGACCAAAACATTGTATCTACCTATCTTGCACGTGGATTTGATGAGTTTTAAAATCGACATAAATTAATATATATTATATATATATACGTTTTTGACCTAAACGATAATATACACAAAGCGTGAGTGTGCTTCTCTCAGATAACTAGATGTAAACTTCGCCGTTAAATACATAAATTTATGAATTATTCACATTTAAATGGAAGTGTTGCACTCGGTGTTTTGATTGATTTGCTTCCCATTCCCTATACATTTGCCTTGGAAATATTCCAGGAAATAATTTTCTGGCGACTATAGAAGCTTTTCAAAGTTATGATAAAACTTTAACCGTACTAAAATCCAATATAGTACGCAATTGAAGTTGTCTGCGATTGCGTTACAAGTGAAGCAGCCATGCGGGAGATAGACAACTTTTGTTTACATTGAAATGGAACAGCCTTGCGAGTGCTATATGAACTCGCTAGTTGTTCTGAATTTTCTCTAAATGTGTATTATTCTTCCGTTTGTGAAATGTGAATTTGGCGTGTAAACACGACTTAAAAATCTATAATCTATTTTTGATTTATTCGGCAACCAACGAAAATTAATATTAACGTATGAAAATGCGTACGAGCCGGGCCATGCGAGTCCAGTGTTTATAGTGTATTCGTATATACCGTGGATACATTCGTGAAAGATATCACACAATTATTGTGTGTATAGGGATATGTTATCTGCGTAAGTTTGTAAATTAACAATTGCAGTTTGTTTAATTTTTGCAAGTGCGGTTACCATTACTAACGTGCCGTGAATTTAAGGTCTAACCTGTAAGTTGCGGACTCGTTAGCGGTAGAGGCACTATTATAAGACTGCAGATACGTATTTTCTAAATGACGATTTGCCATTTCAGTGTAGGAGTTAGAATTCATTTGTTAGTAATGGCAAATCATCTCGTAAACCAATACAAGGCTACTACACCTTATAAAAACTCCACTCTTACAATTTTTTTCTCTCCAAGTCAGCAGAGTTGCGGTGACAAACAAGAAATCAGCTGTTTATCAATACCAGAATAAAGGCCTACGACCAAATCAGTTTTCATAGTAGCTACTGAATGTAGCCTTCATGATTTGCAATTTCCATGGTTTCTCGAACTCACTCCATGCAATTTCTGGGTGACTCAATTAAGACAATTTCACCAATTCCTTCCTTGTATTCATGGTTAACCATTCTCTAATGAACCTGCTGTCGACAAGATGTTAAGTTAAATACATAAAGTTTACTTGTGTGTTTAGATGGTTATGTATTTAACGGTAGGATGTAATCATTACAGTAAATTACATGTTTATACATTTTATTGCTTTCCAAAGGTAGTCAAAATAAAGAAAACTTAGATAAAGCCAATATTTTCCTATAACTACACAATCTGCAAAATAGAAAAACATTGCATAATTTTCTTTAAACTCTATTTCACCCTTCTTAATGATTTTCCAAATTCTAATTTTGAGGGTAACTAATTGGACATAAGCTTATTTTAATATTGATGATGAGTCATGGATGTTTAGATGAAAAAGTTACATTTTTTAAAAGCCTACTAGTAAATTAAACAATGGTATGACGTTTATACATTAACTGAACCAAACGTTGCCTGGAACAGTTTTATTAATACATTTCATTGCCATTTTAATCATGCCTTTCCACTCAAATCCGTAAAATGTAGCAGTATCTTGAAAATAAAATGGATTAGTAAAGGTCTGACAGTCCCATGACAGAGGTTAAAAACAATGCGTAAATTTCTAAGAACCCAGGAGAAAAACAAAAATTATACTGTAAGCAATACGAAAAATTATGTAACAAGTTACTCGGAGCAGCAGAGCAGAAATTCAATGGGGAAAAAAATGAGCCTCCTCCTCAAATAAAACAAAAGCAATGTGGAACATTATTAATAATGAATTGAAACCTAGACAAGGGCATGTTAAACTTTCCTTGAAAGTTGATGGTATTAAAATCGAAAATAGCAAGGAAATATCTAATAGTTTTAATGACTATTTCACAAACATCCCACTAAATTTGCAAAATGAACACATAGCTACAAATATTAGTCCTGCACACATACCCCAAGACCTAACAATTGGAATGCTAACACACTGTTTTTCATACCTATCTCTGAAGAAGACATCATAAATGTTATTAAAAATTTCAAAATTTAAAGTTCCGTTGGAATAAATTAGGTACCTATGATTCTGCTAAAAAGTGTTCTTATTTATTAAAACTGCCTTTGACTTACATTTTCAATGAATGTCTTGCCCAGGGAATTTTCCTGATAGACTCAAATATGCAAAAGTAGTACCAATACATAAAAAAGTGGCAATGCATTGATGGATATTGCCTATTGCTCTTCTTACATCCTATTAAAAAAAATTACAGAAACTGATAGCAAATAAACTGACACAATTCTAAATAAAAAACAAGGTTATTTAATTGCATCAGTATGGCTTTGTAGAGGGCAGATCCACAAAACAAGCTATTTACAGTTTTACTGAAAAAATCTTAACTTCTTTTGATAGAAAGAAAATTCTCAACAGGTATATTCACAGATCTTTCAAAAGCTATTGATTGTGTCAACCACAATATTTTTTTGCAAAAACTTGACAGGTGTAACCAATAATATGTTTGAATCATATCTTGAAGACAGAAAACAGATCATCTCCATAAGATATTATGACAAAAATCACATTACAAATGTTACGTCCAATACCAGAACTACTTGAGTAGAAGTGCCACAAGAATCAACACTGGGACTAATTGTATTCTTCATATTTATTAATGATTTTCCAGAGCAAAAACCAACGGCTCAGCTATAATGTTTGCGGATGACACAAACATTTTGGCAACTAGTGCAAATAACGCTGTTCTTGAAGAAAATATAAAACAAACAGTGACTGAGATATCCAGTTGGTTCCAGTATAATAAATTAATATTAAATGTAAACAAATATGTGCACATGAATTTCATGCAAAGAAATAAACATACAATGCAGGATGAAAGGTGCACGCCAATAGAAGAAGATGGGTTACAGACAGCAAATAGTACTAAATTTCTTAGACTCATTGTAGACAGTAATTTAACATGGAATGAGCATGTTGATAGTGTCTGTAAAAAATTGAGTTCAATGTGTTTTGCGGTACTTATCTTAGAAATGATTTGTAATAATAATACAATACTTGCATACTATTTCTCAAATATTCAGTCCATACTAAATTATGGAATCATATTTTGGTTCAAATGGACAAAATGGAAAAAGGCTTTTAGATTACAGAAGAAAATAGTGAGATTAATAAGTAATAAGGAAAAAGAAGCTATTATAGGCATCTATTTATAAATATCAGAATTCTCATTCTTCCATGCATGTATAATACAATACATACATACACTCGCAATTAGGCTACCGCCCGGTGGCGAGCTCTCTCACCTCTCCTTCGCCCAACCAACTCTCTTCCTGAGGTTACCAACCCCCCTCACATATACCAAGTCCTCCCTCAACACATTCCACTCACTCACAGACCTCACAAGCATGGACTGCCTACCCCACTCAGATCTCCTCCACACCCTCTGAAGCTTCTCACTGTTGTTTCCTCTTTCTCTAAACACCCCCTTACTTAGCTTGCAGCGTAGCTCTCCCCATCCTCCCTCTTCATTCACCACTCTGTACATCCTGACTAGCCGTCCAACTTTCCTCCTGGCCTTAAATGAGCTCCACCCCATTTACTATAGTTTCCTTCTTCCTCATCATCCTGCCCCTGCCTTCGCCACCTACCCTCCACCCATCTTGCTGCTCTTCTCTGCACCTTTTCCAGTGCTCGCACCTCCACCTCTACATACAGGTCCCATACTGCTGCAGCATATTCTAACATTGGCCGTACCATTGTACCATACGCCATCTCCTTCACCTCACAGATGACTCCCTTCAGCACCCTTCCCAGCATACCCAGAGCCCTTCTTCCCTTTGCAACCACCCTCTCTACCGGTTTTTTTTCAGCCGAGGTATCCTACAGTACAATCCCTAGATACTTATATTCTGCTGCTTCTTCTATCTCTAGTCCCTCCCATCTGTACATTTCCCCGCTTATCAACTTCTTCCTTGTGAACCTCACTACATTAGTTTTTCTTACATTTATCTTTATTTTATTTTTCCTGGTCCACAACCATTTCTTGTCACTATCCGCGTGCAACTTTCCGCCTCCTTCTCCCACTTCAGCATACACAACACAATCATCTGCAAACAATCTTATTTTTCCCGTAATCCTCAAACCCACGTAATTTACCATTATGATAAATCACAAAGTACCCAGCACGCTTCCCGTAGTATTCTTTTTTAAGTGGAAAACATTTAAAAAGTAAAAAAAAAAAGTGATATACACCATTACTACACCAGACAAGCTAATCATCTTCACCTATTCTCCTACAGAACCTCAAAAAATTTACATCAAATCCATGCTATGCTGGGGCAAAACTAATAAATAACCTACCCAGTCATTTGAAGTAAATTATTAGTTTACAGAAATTAAAAGAGCTATTAAATTATACTTTTTAAATTATATTCCGTAGAAGAATACTTACATAAAGATGACTTTCTTTAATATAGGAGAAGACTGATATAAGGAGACTTCATGTAATACCTTGTGTTTCAATCTAATGTAGACTTTACATATTTATACTGTAATATCTACATGTACAAGAATTGTAATAACTTGTACTGCATCCAAATGTAGTCTTAACATGTTCGTACAGCTACTAGAATTAAGAAGTATGCAAATTATATTATTTATATGTAATATATTTTAATGTTAATGTGATTATGTGCAAATATCCAAATTGCATAACAGAAATAAAAAAATAATTGACAAGTCCTTTCCAAAGGTTATTGGATGTATATAGGATGCAAAAAAAGGCGCGCTTCGTGAAACAGCCTACACTCTAGCCGCTAAACCACCACGGCCTCCATCATATTAAGACGGGAGGTGTTGAGAGAGGTTTGGTGGTTTGTAACAACCAAGGTATTGAGATCCAATGAGGGTGAAATATAGAAGATATGGAGCAGCGTTGAAATGCACGGGTGGGGAAAACGGGAAAACCTTGAGAAAACATGCCAGCCAGCAGCATCAATCGGCACAATTCCTATATGTGAAAATCTGTGATTAACCTCACAGGGAAACCAAAAATGGATCACATTGGTGGAAGGCAAGCGTCCTACAACTATGCCCACCGCAACCCCCCTTCCCCCTTGGGAAGGGAAGAGAGTAACCTCATTTCTTCAGCGATAATGCTTTTTCTTAGAGTGTTTGTTTGTCAAGTTTCTGCAGCGTGGTTCTGAGATATTTAAACTGAATAGGTTTTAATGTATTCAGAGGAGAATATCACACTGGAAATAATAATTGCTCAAGTTGGTAGGTAAATACAAAGAAATTTTGTCACAAGTGTGTCTATGGACCACTTTGGCAGTGGTTAGTACATGTGCGCTTGTTATCGATATCATTGCGGTGAATGCGTCTTTCACCCACTGTAGTTCAACAATGTATCCTAATCTACTCAAACTACCCAAAGTAACCTAAAATGCTGGCGAATAAGTTTTCATACATTTTAACCTAACCATAGGGTGGTTCCTTTACCATCCCTTAAAGTGTATTTATATAAATAATATCCTATTGTAGTTTTCTCTACCAACGTGAAATTTTTTTAACTTGTTGGGATGAATTGAAATTGTGGCTACTGAATGACTAAGCCCTTGGTACTAAATTGCAGTTTTGTAGAAATATGTAACACAATTTTTGTATATGTAGGGAATAAAATTATCCAGAAATGTCTCCTAACCCTTCTCCCTTTTTTTCTTCTAAAAAATTTCTGAACGAATTGATTGTCCAGTGCAGACAATTCAGTAATAATTTTTATTTCTGTGTTTTAGTTATGTAGCAAGGGTAACTTAACCCTGCCCAACATTGTAGATGCAAGAAACCAAATTGTACCCTACAATAAGATATAAATAAGTATAAAACTGTATAATAACAGAGAACAAATGTAATGTAAAGAGAGGGAATAACTAAAACGGGATTTGAAATTATTTACCAGAAACCATTTACTATATTGAAATTAAATATGTATAAAGATGTAGTCATATTGAAACAAACCTCTCGAGTCATTGTCAGTGTTAGGAATTTAAATATAAATGCCAGCAAATAATTATTTATTCGTGGACCAGGAACATGTGAACTTTGCCTTCCAGAAATTCAGCAACGCTGCTGGTCGCTGTTTTGTTGCACTCATTGCTGATACGCAACCTGCAATACATTACACGACAACGGTAGCACGCTTGTTATACTTAATGAAATCATTTATTCAAAAAAAGTTTTCCACAAATCCTGATATATGAGCACTATATGTAAAACACGTGCTTATTGTTACACATAACCCAATACTGGTACGCATTACACACACTCACGATCGGTAGTTTTGAGGAAATTATTTTATTGCGCAACTAACACAAGCCAATAATAAACTAGTAAAACTTCCCACGTGAATTGCAATATGTATTTATTTATTCATTGTCTTCTTTGTTCCACATGAAATACTTCGAATGTAACCTTTCTCTCGGCGTCATTCTAATGTAAACACAATGTTTTTGTCAACAGTCAAGATGACGGCTAGAGTCCATAGTAAAACCGTCTAACTCCAGCGGCTCCACCTTTATCACAACATGCCATCTCCTGTATACTTCTAACTCCATGGTAGACCGCTTATTCGTCTTCTGCGCATGTACCCAACATTGACCTACCTCAATCCTACACAACTGTCAAAGTCACATGGTCAACAGTGATGAACGTGTTTGTTTACATCTTAATTTTGAAATGACAAGCACTATTATATTAATAAAATTCTTTTACCATTTTGAATTTAATCACAAAATATTACAATCTGGTTAGAGAAAGTATAAAAACATCTCTAAGCACTTGTTTATTAAATATCGTTCTAACCTCAAACCCAATACACGCCATTTTTGCTAGACGTGTAGGTATAAAAGCAGTTCAATGTTGGGACATGGAGATTGGTTGTGCGCAGCCAGCGAGATCGGTCTACCTCATCTTTAGTGTATGGTCTGGACACTCGCCCATCTAACAATGTTAGCGAATTGACCCCCTTATCGACTGATTTAGTTCATGTATTAGCCGCAGAGCGCTGCAAGCATACTAGTGTTGTTAGCATCGCTGGTAAAAGGATAACACCATAGAGATACGAACGTCATTTTCCCATTTTAAGAAAAAAATAGCATTTCTCCTTCCTATGCTAGCCATGTCAGACAGCACTACTCCGGTAGCAGCTCTCTGTAGCTGGATTCATAAGCTAAATGGGTCAATAAGGGAGTCAACTTTTCAAGCTAGTGTCCAGACCATAGACTAAATATGAGGGAGACTGCTTTTCTGCCTACACGTCTAGCGAAAACGGCATGGTTTGGATTTTAGGTTAGAATCTGGTTTGTAAACATATTCTTTAAGATGTTATGTATACTTCCTCTGACCAGTTGTAATGCTTTGTGATTAAATTCAAAATGGTAAAAGTAATTTATTAATATAATAGTGCTTGTCATTTCAAAATTATGATGTAAACAAACATGTTCATCACTGTTGACCATGTGACTTTGACAATTGTGTAGGATTGGGGTAGGTCAATGTTGGGTTCATGCGCAGAAGACGAATAAGCGGTCTACCTCATCTTTAGTCTATGGTCCAGACCTGCCTTCTACGGCCGTGGTTTGCTCCTATCCAGTGTGTAGAGGTTACCGATGACGGCTGTGGGCGGAAGGAATCGTGGACAAGACGAGCGAGCGGCCCGAGGAACGGAGCTTCATCCGGGGTGGACGACTCGGCCGGCGCAGATGATGGGACGCGCAGCCAGTCGCCTGTGACTTGACTGTCCTTTGTTCGGTCGACCGTTTCCTTCGCAACCAGAGGCTGGCCGCGACGTGCAGACGTCTTCGTCGAGTGTCTTCCTTGCATTCAGTAGGTCGTGGGCTCGATCCCGCTCCGGGGTGGTTCCTCACAGGTTCGGGCAGGCCACGGCTGGGAGGGAAGTTGATTAAAGTGAGCACTTTCAAAATAAACCTTAGGAAAAAATCAGTGCTCCTACTTGCATATATTTTTAACGGGCGCACTGAATGACATGCGCCCAGTAAAGCTGATAACGATTTATGGGAAATAGTTCCATATATTAACGTCGAATAAAAATGTGTTAGGTAACCGTTTGTGGTATCTTAAATTATTTCTATTGCTTTCTGTTTTTTTTATGCATCGAAGTGAAAAAATGAGCAGATTTGTAAAATATTTTTTAAATATTAATTTCAGAGTTACACTTGACCGACGCATGAATAAAGTGATGAAGCCCATAACAATGTTAATTTTATATAAGGCGGAAGAATATACAACGTGCATACAAGTAGATTTTAAGCAGGGCTTTCAAAAGTGCTCATTTTACTGTGAATAGCATATGACAGAAAAATTGAAGAGTCCGCAGGAATAAAATTACAAGACATGGGAAGATACCTGAAAAATTCGCGGATTCATCACGGGACCAGCTAGAATTCAAAACAAGCGTTTATATATCTTTAGCTATTGGTTAACACGGTGTTCGACGCCTCCTGGAGAACGCTGGTCCAACCGTCGCCTTTCACTGTTACAGCAGACAACCAATGTGCATTTGAAATCTGCATATTTGTACATACGACTGTGCATACTAGCCAGCAGGTCATTGAACTCACGAATTCTTCAGGCCTCTAGCAATGGGGCAAGACAGACACCAAGAAAGAAAAGTGATTAGTTACAATTGTTTTGCATTTGACTAAATTTGAAACTGTAATTGAATATATTTCTTCAAGAAGCTTTGGATAAACTTAAAGAACCAATCTTAGTGTTTAAATCAGAATATTTTTCCAGGCGTAGCCTATTCTATTCCCTCAGACCTGCTGGCAGCTCTTCTCCTCCTACAAAAAAATACTCATCTGTTTCCAGTAGGCTCCAAACACTTCAGTCCGCTCCTGGCTTTTTTCAAGACGGTTTCCCGTCCTCATTCCAGGCGAATGCTGCTGTGTCCCTTTGATATGAATCTTTCCTTTCCTTCGCCTTGATCAGCCTCATTTACTGACTATTGGGTAGCACAAAAAATCCGAAATAAATACGCTATGTGGCCAAAAGTTACCGCCAGCCATGTAACTACGAGGATGTTGTTCACAAAATTCTGATGCGCCACTGACGAAATATTTTTTTTTTTCATTCGACACACAAACGACGCTTTATCTCATCTGTTGAATCCAAGTCGAGGCTTTGAGCAGGCCAATTAAGCAGTTCCATCTCAGTGTCTTCAAACACAATGTAATTGGCTTTGCTTTATGGATAGGAGAATTGTAGTGCTGATAAAGGAAAGGGCTTATTCCAAACTTTTGTGTGGGATGCATGTTGTCCAAATGTCTTGGTATGGAGTGAGGAACTTTATAATTTACAACTAGAAATGGTAAAACTACATTTAAATAAGTAAAACAAAACTCTCGCATGAAAATAAATCCTTTACTCAAACAGGAACCGTTTACATTTCGATATGCCAATAGACTACACAACTATCACAAATTTCACAAAAGCAATAAACTATACCATCTGACTCAAAATTTGTCTTATCAAAGATTCATAGATCAAAAATGTGTATGACTCGTGGTCTTTTACATTGATTAATGTTGCTTGTGTTACCAATATATGCACATAGCAGGCCTACACGTGTTTCAGGTTATCGTCATAATCTAGCAACTGCAGAAACAAGTAATGGAAAATAAAATTTGTGAGTAGCTGTAAGTATACAATTTCAAAATATTTTAAAGGTAAAAAATTGAGTCAGAAAACCTTGAAAATAAGTAGACCTGCAAAATTTGCATTATTATTTGGTAAAATACTCGACTTCACTGCCCTATGCCTACTTGAGCGTAATTTGTGATTTCATTTGTTACTGGTAGAGGCAGGTGTTTTTCGCGAAAATATTTCAGGACTAGTCCAAAACACTTTAGTTCATATGCACATTCGTGGTTGGATGATTTTAAATGTGACGCTCCTCAAGTGTCTGTCCGCGAATCACGGACGTTCAGTATCGGAGTACTTTATTACGATTGGCCCAGTCAATTAAGAACACGTCTTCTCACGTAGACACCTTGCCAATAATCAAAAGAAGTTGTGGTTGGGAACGTAGGATATTGAAGTCTATCATGACCATAAATATTTTCGCGAAAAACACCTGTTCCTAGTTACTGGCTATTATAAAGCGTCACTCCATCAGTGTGACCGCTGTACTGTATATTTGGCTGCTCAGTCGTCGAGCCTTTACAAGCGACCTTGGGACCTGCCAGTGCCACACAAGTTGTCGGCCAATGGTAGAAGTCAAACGAATATAAAACATCTTGGAGTTAAGTCTATTTCCACAAAACAATGCGAGTTTGCATGTCCCTGTAAATAAGACAAATTCAACAACTTTCTCGAGGACATTTTGTATCCAAAAAATTCTTATAGTAATAGTTATATCAGAAATATTTCATTGAACATTTCTAAAATAAAACGTATAAGGCTATCTTTACTTATGATTGTCTCATTTTAGGAAGAATTTCAGCAATGGAGATAAATTCCCAAAAGGAATATACTGTTTTATTCCACTGACGAAACATCAACACACACACACACACACACACACACACACACACACACACACACACAGCGCGCGCTCGCGCGCGCGCACACACACACACACACACACACACACACATATATATATATATATATATATATATATATATATATATATATATATATATATATATATATATATATATATATATATATATATATATATATATGTGTGTGTGTGTGTGTGTGTGTGTGCGCGCGCGCGCGCGCGTGTGTGTGTGTGCGCGCGCGCGAGCGCGCGTTGTGTGTGTGTGTGTGTGTGTGTGTGTGTGTGTGTGTGTGTGTGTGTGTGTGATGTTTCGTCAGTATGTTTTCGTCATATATATATATATAATATATATCAAAAATTATTCCAGTGAAACATAAATATTTTACACCCATGATTCTGCCTTATGAAGTAAAATGTACAGTGCTTCTAAAAGCAGAAAACCTACAGCAGCTTTTTTGCTTATGTTGCTACATATTATCACTGCACAAGAAAAATGAGAGTTTCTAGTTATGACTAGTAAATAAAATGTACATTTACCAAAAAAATCACAATTGTAACTCAAAACTCTAACTATAGATATCATTACATGTCTCTTTTCCACGAAGATATGAGAGAGTAGGTACAATATTAAGGAATATTAATACTCTCTTAGAAAACCTTACTTTTTAAATTGTTGTGTCACTTTTCGTATTGGGCAATATTATGAATTTCAATTTCCTGTTCATAAAATATTTGGAGTATTTTCCGGAACGAAAAAATTCTTCATAAGTGTATTAAATTCGCTGCATATATTGTGTCTAAATGTATTCAAAATTAAATATATAAGATATGTGTGTGATGTGTGACATGAGAGAATTGTTAACCATATTAGGTAAGTGTGTCACAGGAATCATAAACTTCAGAAATTACCAGACATACACTGGTCACTTCAATCACAACTATATATCACTACGATTGAACAAGCATCTACACTACACAGAAAAGCAAAGCAACATGAATAATCATAGGCAATGCAATTTTAATGAGGACATTTAAAGAAATCAATCATCACACATGGCTCTTTTAACGAACAACTGATACATCTAAATTATGTTATTGATGAACAGAAAACCATAAGCAAACATACGATCACTTTATATGAGGTTAAAGAATAATACGAAACCCTGCTATCAGACAATTATTGGTTCTCTAACAGCTCAATCAAATTGTAAGTTAATTAATATTGACCCTGTCAACACCAGATACAAAATCATAACCTCGAGAACTTATTTAGATACGTGTTCATCTGGTTGACTCAGTTTCATGGTATAAATTATTATTTTAATGAGTCCTGCTAGCTGTACGTCGGAAGCACTGCTTCTTATATTCTTAAATGGCTTAGTTCTAAAAGCGAGATTTGTGACGTTGGCTTACTTCATCCTTCGATGAGTCGATGCAGGAATCCCATGTTTTTTACACTTCAGAATCAGAGTACCTCGAGTAGTTCAGCCGTCCTCGGGTCACCAAATCAGGTACTCCACCGTCGTACATCCACGCTAGCAGCTCTCGAGTCTTCGTACATCTCCCTCTCCCCGAAGTTCGGCGAAAATAATTTCCTGCAGCTCCAAACTCATCTAGCAGTCATCATAGAGTTTTTGTTCAACAGTCATTCCTTAAACGTTCTATCGGACCTTCCTTCCACTCATTCTCTTTTTCAACAGCCGTCCAATTCAAAAGTTTGTTTTTCCAACACTTATTTTATCAAAGTTTAACACATAGAGGAAGTTGTAATAAAACGTTCTTTCCACAGACAAGATAGCCATTAAGTTTGTTATGGAAACAGTTTTGGAATTACAAACTTATTCAAAATTAACATTACCACCAGGAGTGCATACAGGAATCTGTATCTCATGAAAATTAACGATTATAAGTGCATAAAATGGCATTCAATATCATAGCTTTGAATGTCAGCAAACATATGTAACATTTCATAACTTTACAAAATAGAAGATAAATTATAAATTCCTCACCACACAGAGAACACAAGAGTGTTTAATGCACCACCTCAGCCTATTTTTTAAATATTCTAAATTGTGAGTGCATGTAACCAATTTACGTTTCCATTTTTATTTTATTTCTTACTCAAACATAATACTGTTCGTAAAATGGTTTTGTGCATGCTTGGCAACATCAATGATGTAATTTTTACCTTCATACGAATTTACTAAACTTTAGAACTTTCAAATTTTTGCTAGCAACTTTCAGGCCATTGGAAAAAGTCAATTGCTCTTCTCATAACTTATACTAACGATGCAAACATAATATAAAAGTATTTAATGAAACTTGCATAAGAGATACCAAAACATATTGAAATTCACAACAAGTTTACGTTCAACTTTTTATGTACACTGTCCTGTTTATAGTATCTAGAATAACAGTGCAAGGTGCCTATGATCTCTGCTGCTTATGAAATGTGATTGAGTAGAGTCATAGTTGGTGTACCTGAAAATGCATTACGGTTACTATATTTTTTAAACATGTTCTAAAGTTATTTTACTACTTATTTTCAGCTACAATTTTGCAGCTTCAGGTCCAAAGTAAAACAATTTGGCATATACTTCAGTGATCAGCTCTATAAAATCATATAACGATTTTAACTCTAAAAGAGCTCTCATTCCGGCGCTACTCCACACTCACCTCACTTCACCCTCATCGGCTCTTACGACCTCGATGTTAAGAGCCACCCACATCTCTTTACTTCACTTCTAAAAACCGTCTAATTTTCTTGTGCACTTTTAGAATCTGTCAATAGAATTACAACATCACAACCGCAATAGGTTCCATCGTCCCATGATCATACCTGGAAAATTACCACATACGAGCACAAAATCTACAAAACAATAGCATACATTCTATCACTATCCATACAGTTCACTTGCTATACGGGTATTACTGTCTATGAAATTTAAGTTCATTATACAAGTCATATGAAACAACGCCAAGTTAATATTGAGATGCAACCAAACTATTCAATGATAAAAATAACAAACATAAAGGAAAAAATATATATATTGCTTCTTTTGTAAGCTTTTTGCTGGAGGCAGGTCTGTTTTTAAGGCTTGTGCCTCCGTGCACTGAAAAAAAAAAAAATTTGTGGCGGCCACAAAAATATTTTGTTGGTATTCACCCTGCCAAATTTTTATTGGACACAACATTTTTTAGTCGTCGTCACTAAACTTCTGTGGCCACTAAAAACTTATTTTATGGTAGCTACAACATTTTCTGTGTACACCACAAAAAATTTGGCAGGGTGAATACCAACAAAATATTTTTGTGGCCGCCATAAAATTTTTTTTTTCAGTGTGGGCACAGAATAAGTTGTCCTCCCACTCCCCGAAAAAACATATACAAACCCGATGTCAGTCTTGGTCTGGGTGGCATTACTCCCTTACCTCTCCTTGAGAGGGTTTCCTCTTATCCACCATTTTCGACCCACCGTGTTTCGGGATGGCAACTAGAGACTGTAAAAATAATTATCCAAGTGTAACTAAGCAAAACTATTTTCAAGTAAACAGCTTTATTTCGGACCAACATTCATCCTCATCTCTGGTTTATATAGTTCATTGCCACTTCTTTATATAGTGTAATTTGTCAACTTTCATTTGATTTTCTCGACATTTTTCGTTAATTTCACCTTACCGGTTTTTTTCTGAGTTTTCCTGCGGGAAAAGTCTTCAGTGATATAACGGAAATCTAGTTTCAATGTGATATCACTAAGTGCAAGATAGCATGAGATCATTGAGCTTTCCTTCTTGGAGCAATGATCTTACTTCATTCTTAATCCTTTTAAGCGCTGGAAACCCTCTTTTTGCAAACCAATCACTCAGTGGCAATGTTAGATATATCCTCACTGCAAAGACTGCCTTATGCGCCCCACTGAACAAGTCATTGAAATACTAAATCGATAAACCAAGTTTAAAAAAATGTCTTTGAATGATTTAATTCAAAGGAAAACTATTAAAAGCGTGTAAATTTACAGAATGTATTAAAAATTTTTCCTTGCACATTTTCTACTTAATTAGCACTAAACTTCATATATGAAAGAGGGCCTGGCTTAACGGACCAGGAAGAAATATGTGCCTATTTAATTGCTTTTTAAAAATGTGTAAAAGACTATCCATTTTGTTTTTGTGACACAAATATTTACTAAATTAAACACCACAAAAAAAGGAAGTGGGTGGAAAACCAAATTAAATAACACAAGTACTTTCTCCGTAGCTACTGTCAAATCGTTATAATCTTTAATTTAAGGAACTGCACATTTTGTTACAAGTCCATGCTGAAGAATTCAATACAGAAAAAATTTGCAAATGTTTTAGTCTACTATATAACATCTAAGTATAAAAATACAATTTATGTTTTAGGGCATTAGTTTTTCAAATGGCGTTATGATTCTGTGACAGACGTTTGAATGTCAGGGTATTAATGCTTACAGAAATGTGTTACTTTTAAAGTTATTTAATTTTGACTCCTGCAGTTTACAATAAATCATAGAGTAAGTAAATGTTAAAATATTGTACACTTAAATATTTTACCGTTATTGCCGATGGATAGTCTGGACCACTATGGTTAATAGAATATCCTTGGTTTATCTACATATGAGTAGTCACATATTCTATATTTTGAGATTAATTAACTTCAAGCACTCCATAAATAATACTTTTATAATTCTCAGCAATTTTCAGAATCAACAATTATTTACTTCACGCCAAGCAAATAAACGGATATCATCTAAATTACTCGCTAAATCACTGACTTAAACGGATCCTACTTCAGGTTCATTGCCCACTTGGGTAGTTCAAATAAGTTAAGTTAGTTTAATTTCCTGCAGTTGGTTTCAATTTTTTTTAAAATTATTTTTTTTAAATTTTTTTTTTTTTATACAAACCTGTACATACCTCATCAAGGATCCTTTGGTTCTAGCTTTAATTCAAAAATCAGTTTCAGACAATGAGTAAACAAATGTGTAGACACCAAGACAGCCAATTATGTGATTCCTTTGTTAACTGTGCTACAAAGCTTCTGAATTAACATTTTGTATTTACCATGTTGGTGAATAAAATGGGCATTACAAACGCCCATTATTGCAAGTGCAGCTTTAACTGCCAAAAATAATTACTTGATTGTTCACCAAACACCATTTGATACTGATATTTTGTAGAGACCTTGCTTTGTGTAGTGTGTGTGTTTTCACCGTTGCTTATATATTTAAACACCATGACTGGACAAATTCCACTCATTGTGAATGCTATTTCAATAAATAAATAAGGAATATGCATGTATGTACATTTCAAATAACGGGAAAAATTAAATGTATTATTGATAGATATTTGAAAGTTTTTACCGCTCCGGTTGGCTTTACACACTACCGAAAATCAAGATTGACATCTAGTTTCTCCGAGTGACTTTTCCCATTCTTGGCATTATTCAAGTGTCCTATGTAATGAAACGTTTTCTGTGAAATCTTTGTTTACGCGTAAACGCGTATGTTGGTAAATAAAAGTTAATAAAAAAACAATAATCAATGGCACCATTTTTTTTTAAATTTTCTTCTATTAAGTGTATTCTTGGAGAAAAAAATCGTGAAAATGGACAAATATCGCATTTTTAAAACTTGCCCATGCACAGTTTCCTTAAGCGGCAAGAAAAAGTACACATATACGGACGTAGTTTAATCTGTGGACTTTCATGATATGAAATAAAGTGCCACAGTTACAGATCTAATTTGCACAATAGAGCGTTACGACGAATACACTGCACGCCTTGTGCTTAGGAGCGATGAGGCGCTAGGCGCGTGTAACTGTCGCGTCGCCCGTATCGCTCCCTCATTTCTTGACCCCCTCCCCCCTCCTCGGCCCTCTACACACCAAGACAACGTATAGCCCCTCAAAATCACAAATTGTTACTCCACTGTGCAAGTCATATCCTTGAAGTAAGATGCAAAATAAAAGTATAATTTTTTCATTAGTGTGCATACATAATAAAATATTAAAATTGAACAGACACGGTAAGACACAAAATTTACTCATAAAATGCATGCCAGTGTATTTTAGAATAAACTTAATTGTAGAGCGTGAATGTATCACTTTTCGTTCTCAAATTTCGCAGTTTTCAACCTCCATTTCCATAAGACGAGTTCTGTAAAGTATTTTGAAGAGTGGGGCATGTGCCCACTGTGATCCCTCTTTTAGGCCGTATCCGAATTCAGGCACATACTGGTGTACTTGCATCCTTGCATACTTCATTTACCCTTGACATCAAACTTAATGAATTCGGACAGGCAGTCTTGTTGGCTTTGGTAACAGTCATTAGTCAGCTAACCACTTTTAATGTACGTGTATTCCGATTAAGAATTTTCGTTTGCCGAAGTTTTAGGGGTTAAATCAAGAATTAAATAATATTTCAATTTGATTTACATAACATTTATCATCTTGCAGTACTGGATGTGTGTGCAATTTTGATTGCTTTTTTTTTTCTTAGCTGCTTTGGGTTAGGAACGTATGTCTAATACGAATGTATTGTCTAGACCTTTTTTTTAAAGGCAAACCGTGCGATATTTGCTAATTAGGTTCGACATTATATGCCTACGAAGTATTCATGTTGCCCTACTAAAATAAAATAAAAAATTATGTCGGAAATCAGTCGTAACCCACAAATAGCTTCTCAAAATGACGGCACATATTCCGCAAGTACGCGAGAAGTATACATCTACGTTTACTCGTATACTTGCATACTTAACTTGCAATTCGAACAGCACTTTTACGATTTCACTTCCGGGGACAGGTACGTACAAGGATGTACTTCAGGCGATTTCGGACACAACCTTAATTCGCGCCTGGAAATTAGTTTCAGGTTAGCGGTAAGCGGAGCTGGCCGCTATAGGCGGCGACACCGGAGACGCGCAGTTCAAGGTTCGCAACGCGTGGCGGATGTACGTGGTGCCTCGACAGCCGCGGTAACAGCTGGGTGGCTTCCGGAACGTTAGTCCGCTCAGGGACAGGATGTTGGTCCTTGCGAGGCGGGCGGATGTATAGTCGATCCACCGTCCTGCTGATGCAGGGCTTGCTTAGCCAAGCGGTGGCTTGCGCGTGAAGTACAGCGTTTTCGAAAGCAGTGCTGACAACTTGGCTGTAGTTATTGTGAATAATATCAAAGTCAACGTTTATGCAATTACGGGATTAGATTTTTTTTTCAGGGGTTGACAAAAACATATCACAGCTATACGTAGATAGCGTGCGCATGGGCGATAAATTTGAATAGTCTATTGTACTCTTATACCGGTTATATATTCGTATGTATAAATAGGTGTATATAGGTACAATTAATGCACAATAACACGAATTCAAAGTATAATTAGTAATTTATTACCTAATATATTTCTAAAAGAAGAAAAGAAATCAAATACAGCCTTATTTACTAATAATTCCCTTATTCGGAAAGTCAGAGTTGCTGCAATATATTTCTGGTTTGGTTTACACTTAACTACAGACCATTTGTGAAGTAAATTGATCAAGTATTGTATTGTAAAGGGCTTTTTAACGTCCCCCGGTTTTATGCTTGGAACCCAACTTAAATTAACACCCATGCCTTGCCCGGCATTCGAACACAGAGCCTCCCGCACCCCAGATCGAGGGCGCACCAACCGACTGCGCCACGGGTGGTCGGCAATTAATCACGTCTACAGAAAATATAACAGTCCATACACACTTGTGTGAAAATGTTTATTGTGACAAAATCGGCGATCATATTAAAGAAATGTGAAAGATCATTTAGTACATCAGAAATGTGTCTCAAAAAAGAGAATCAGACTCTTAATATCATTAATGCCTATCACAGTTTATGTGATAGGGGACAATTAAATGTGCCCTTTCTATAAAATATTCTGACTCCAAGCGATTTACAGTTGCCTCAGTTTTTAATGTGCTATCAGGTTATTTGAGCTTTGCGTATACAAATGAAAACTGCGCAAGTCTTCACTGAGCGTGCCAAAGGAGAATCATTTGTGGTTGATAGCAAAACTTACGAGTAGAGCCGTTTTCAGTAGAAGTGAATTTACTTCTATCTGCGTTGTGGTTTATCGGATATTGCCGGTTGACTGGATGCGGAGGGCGGGTAAGTTTTTATGATAAAAATCATAGAGTTTATGTTTTACTCACACAATTACGCACACAGGCTGAATAAGACGGGGTCATTTTTACTACAGCAGGTTTACAAACTACTTAATTGTCAACTCGATACAGTCTATTCGCTATTTATTCGCACTTTTAGAATCAAACCTTTGAAATAACATCCCATGTATGACGTGTTTGGTTTTTTCGTAAATATGCGATGTATCACGAGCGTTTGATACTTGTTTTAATATATTAATAGCTTATTTTCTGTTAAATTGAATTTAACTCATATTTTGTCTATACGTTATATTTAATTTATAATTAATATATTAATAAAAGCAGATAGAAAATAGGTGTGTTAGTAATGCCTAGTATGAAATATTTGTTTTGCAAAATATTACTAAACAAAGTGCGCACGAATGCAGTGCGTTATCTGTTTGGTGTAATTCCCTATACTTGGTTAAACTTTGTTTGTATGTATGAGGTGGAGTAATATTCTGAAAGTAGAACTTTAATAGGGCTTCATAGAAATTGGAAGTATTGTCCATTTCATATAAGTGGTCTCAAACTTGACAATGTGATCAACCTACACACTACGTAAACAGTAAATGCTATCGTTCCTACAATATTGTATCAGCTGATGAACTGCTGCGGAATCCGTGCTGTTAGGTTGGCTGTTTTGATGATGTCTTTGGAAGAAAATAGTACTCGGAACAAAAAGTTTTAATTTAAAATCTTAATTATACTTACAAAATTTATGGTTTAAATTATGTTTTTAAAGCAATATTAAATTTTCTTGGCTATTAGTAACGGGACTTTAAAACCATGTTCAGCATTTATGACAGAGCATGTCGACACATACGACCAGCAAACGTTTCCAGCCAATGGCTAGCCATGTTTATGTTTCCAGTTTCCAACCCAGTGAAGGCAGTTGTGCGTGCTCTTTTTTTCTCATCGTGTTTACTGTACGAATATCTGATTGGTGTTGACTGAATATTTAATCGGTAGTTAATTATTTTTATTTGCTTTTTCCAGACATAGTTGGTTGTAGGTACCATTGTAGTGCGTTTTGTTGAGTGAAATGTAGTATTAATCGGCACGTCGTTAAAACTGCTCGTTCCACCATTTTCTTAACCGCCTTCCACAATGAGTGACACGAATATAATTTCCGTATATAAGTTTAAGTTTGTTTGTATAAGAAAACGTGTGCAGTGTTGATTTTACTGAATGATTTTGCAAATAAATTATTTTATGCTAGTGACGAACAAACGTTATTTTAGTGAAGTAAACTCGCAAGGATTGCCATAGAAAAACACGTGTTCAAGAGGTTACAACAGTAAGTTTGCGTGTTTTGTAAATGTATTTATAAACCGTTAATATAATTATTGAAATGCACGTGGCCTGAAAAATGCCGCACTTTCCACACTTTTGCAATGAGTGACTAATATTGGGTTGTCTACATTGTAAATTCGAGTGTATGGTTAACTTTGGTCAAAGTGTGTGCGTGTATATATTGCTGCATCTGTACGAATATGAACAGTGACGTATGTATCGCGTTTTGTATTTTAATTAAAGTTATAATTTTCGAAGTTAAATAATTTAAATGTAATTTCTATACGAGCAAAATTTTCCACTGCTCCATCAACACAATATGCAACTCAAAATGCCACACACTCATGCCGGAATCACATAGCCCCGACCAACACAGCACGACACGACCAAAAACGCAACCACGACACGTTTCAATGTGACTACTTGAATTTACAGCACGACCAACACCTCACCCTCGGCATTTAACCTAACTGTTTAGAAGGCGCTGATAGGCTACGTTAGTCTCAAATGCGGTGAACAAGAGGAAAATTTGTAATGCATAATGGTGAAAAATTGGTATCGCAATGCATACAAAAGTAAAATTATTATTTTTAAGAGTTAGATACAGAAGTTTCCAATTATTTTTTTCTTTTAAGCTGCGTATTTACCATTGTAGGGAAAGGTTGCAATACAATTACAATTTGCAATGTTGTACATTCTGTGCGTCATGCCGGATGACACGACGAAGCATAGAAATCATTTCTAATCCAAAATTGCTGGTCGGACGACAGAATCGGTCGGGTTTACGACGATATATCTTGTATTTCATTGGCTGTTGGTCGTCGTGTCGTGCGTGTTTCGGCTGTGTGATTCCGGCATCATAAGAACATCAAAATAATCCCGTCTCACGAAAGACGATAAACTAAAGCCCCCCCACAAATTCTGCTCACTTTTTCCTTTTCCCCTCGAAATAAAATAAAGATGATGCCCTAACTGGGCCCACATTTCATTGCTATGGACATTTCTCTGTGTTATTACTGATTTAAACTCTAACGCTCTGGTTCTGGAGGCTTTCTAAATGTAAAGCTTACTGGCCATACAAATTTGTAAGTTGTATCACTTGTAATTTTTTAGAACGTATGTAAAATTTGTCAAGCCTATTATATAGGGATACTTGTTAGCAAGCAAATAAATTTAAAGGTTTTTCCTGTTTTTAAAGGCTGTATTTGAAAGTAACATAATGGCATGTAGGTTTCAACGCTGGAGTCTTTCATAAACGTTTTGAACATTTTTGTTTTGCAAATTAAAAGCGCTCATATATTTTTAACATACGTTGTTAAGAATATTGTAAGAGTAACAGAAGAATAATTCAACATTAACAGGATTTACATTGGAAAGACAACTGTTTGATATAAAGTAAATTACAACATGCTTATCAAACAAAATTCTTTCAATTTAAGCACCCAACGAAGGTGCCCCAACATCATAAAGAAGTTTCTCATGCATCAGCAGGAACTGCGACATTCCAAAATTTATTGCTAAGAAAATTGAACTTTATGATGTCTTCAATCTAGGGTAGGTGGAGCATCTTTTTAGTGCGTAAGTAACATGTTCGTTTGATATATTGTTGCTGTAGGTCACATCTGCTTCTCTAGAGTGCTTTGTAACATCTCTGAACTGAAATACAGTTTTTCATTAGGTACCCGAGAACAAGCCTAGGGCTTTATTCACAATTTTGAGGCGGGGGGTTGTGCGACTGAACTTCAGAGTAATGAGTTTTTATTCGCAACATGACAATCTGAACACGTAGGTATTTGAGAAAAGTTATGAAAGTATTTTGTATGTAGACCTGCAATACTTGACATTTGAGCTACTAAATGGAAGTTATTATAATTACTGAAATTAAGTAACATTTGCTTAAATATCATTTTGGCTATCTACATACTTTAACATCCTGAGAATTATAACTACCATAAAAGTATCAGGTTGTACAGAGTTTGTTGTCATATCATACCACAAAGCTGAATTATGTCCTTTTAATGCAACAGTACGCATAGCCTGTATGTAAGAATGTATAATGTCTTTGAAAAGAAGATTAGGGAGGGTGTGGTATTTCGGTATTAAGGCATTCCTGGGGGGCATCTTGGTATTAGGTGTTCGTGGAAACCATGCTAAATTGTTATGTTTACAAGAACTTACTTCAAGTAAGTGCGACAAGATTAGTTGCAATTGATATATTTAGAGTACCATATATTAAAACACAGTAAAATATCTTATTCATTTGACAGTCAAAATACAATTTAATTTTCGTGCATCCTGGTTACATATTTCTTGCAAGGTAAAATAATTATCAATTTATAGACTTATTACATGGACTGGTAGTCATTTACATAAAATATTTATAAACTAAAGAAAATGGAATTGTTGCCAACCTGCAAATGTTTGAACAGCCCTTCACAGCTTCTAAAAGTCATTCGGGAGGAGGCACATCCAGTTAGTTTACAAAAACAGGCAGTCATATGTTGTTTGTTTACAAATACTGGCAATCACACCGTGTTTGTTTGCAAAGTCACCTTCAACGACAGTTCAGCTGTGGCGGAAGGATACATAGCCGCCCAGATGCCATCGGCATTACTTTCCTAGAACTGTGAAATTTGAAACCACTTATATGAAATTGACAATAACCGTGAACGGACTATACTCAGAATTGTTCGAATAATGCCTGGAGTTCTGCTCGGTGATCTCCACGTGAACAACTTAAAAGTTTGTATTTGCCACAAAAATTCGACAGGGTGAATACCAACATAATTTTTGTAGCCGCCTCAAAACATTTTTTCTCCCGGGTGGAGAGGGAGAGAGCTGAGTTGTGTAGTTCTCACCCCTCCATTAGAGCTGTGGAAACTCCGCATCTATAGTTACAATAACAATCCAGCCCTATAAACCAATGAAAGAGCCCAGCCGAACAATCTCTTCTCTTAGCTTCCAGGGCCTTTTTTTTTTTTTTTTCTATTAAACCCCACATCCTCCATTCGTTGCCGTGCGTCATGAGCGACACTCAACTCGATTGGTTTTCACCTGGGTTACGTGACCGCGTCGTTGTCTCTTTTCATCTCAATGATAACAACAACCATTAAATAACCACGTCGTCAGAAAATCTGTCATTTTCACGTAGCAGCATGGCGTAGTTAAAGATCAAAAGTCGCGTGTAGAGTAAAACACGACTAAATTATTAAACATTTTGCTGGCTTTAAAGGAACAGTGGTTACGACGGCCCTTTCAGCCATGGCGTCCTACATATATAAAGACCTGCAAAATTATCGTTGAGAGGCAAGCTAGAATTTCAAAACCCGTACATTTTTGCCACTTTTTTCAATTAGTGCATACGTTATCTGACATCTTATAGAAAACCTTGAGACAATAATAGACATTCAACAAGACACAGGCCCAACCATCGCAGCCTATAGTTTATTCATGGTTACTTCCTATTTCTCTGAAACCTTGCTAAACTTCTACCTCTACGATATTCCTTCTCCTCATGCGAACAAACCTTCATCAGGTCTAGAAAATTACACCGAAGCGACAACGCACGGAATTCGTGCACACACACTGTAATCATATTTTGCATAAGAACTATTTCTTACTAGGCATTACCAACACACCTATTCTCTTCCTGTTTTATTCTTATTGATTATAAATGAAATATTCAAATTTATAGACATAATGTAAATTGTAAATTACATTTCAATTCAACCAAAAATTAGGTACTTTTATGTTAACACAAACATGAAACGATTGTGACACTGGGTTTATTAAGAAAACAACCAAGCACATAATACATGGAGTGATTATTCAAAGGTTTGATTCAAAAAGTGAAGTAGCCGCGAATAGACTTATAGACTATGGGGCCGCTGTGGCTAAGCGGTTAGACTGCTGCTCGTCGCCCCCCAAGGCGAACCGGGGTAGGTAATTCCCAGCCGAGCCACTCCCAGATTTTTGCAAGTGGGGAATCGTGCCGGACGATGCCGCTGGTCGGCGGGTTTTCTCGGCGATCTCCCATTTCCCCCGCCTTTACATTCCGGCGCTGCTCCATTGTCGCCTCATTTCATCCTCATCGGCTCTCAAGACCTCGTTGTTAAGAGCTGCCCAAATCTCTCAACTCAACTTATCTTATAGACTCCTTACTTATTTACATGCTCGAGTCAAAACTGTTTATCCATTGGCGGCTGCCTCGGTGAAAGTTTCCCTTTTATAAATCGTTTTGGTTGCGCGTGGTACGACCACGACATTTCTTACAATTTGTTACTGGCTAAAGAGTGAACAGGGCATGGCGAAACCAGTGTGGTTCGATCACGGTTTTAGCATATGGCTTCTCAAATTGAACACTTATTATTTTGACTTCGATTTTAATTTTAATTCAGAGCGCAGTTGTGGATTAAGAAGAACAGAGCCTGTTGAATTTCTCGCTTTTTGACGTGAATACGTCTTTAAATATGCAGCCAAAGTGGGAGGCAATCCAGAAAATCCGATGATAAAATCGGGGGGGGGGGGGGGGGGGGGACAGTCTGGTATTTCAGCTCCGAATCTATCGTCTACGTTCAAAATGCAATTACACCACTCGATTGCCAAAGGATTAAAGAATATGTTACGTCGAGTGAGGTCTGCGAAGCATCGCGTGTTGAGGGGGGTGGGGGCGCCGCCATTTTGAGTTCGTTTCGTCGCGTCTCGTAAATTCCGCGTAGTATAACTTTCGACTAGGAGAAGCTATGACGCTCGTTTGAGTTTCAATCGACAGCTCTAGTCAAGATCAATCGATTGCGTGTATAAAACATTTGTGTGGCGTAGTTATGGTGAAATTGTATGAATGTAATGTAAACTATTAGGCAACTTAAAACAATGTCGGTTTATACTCGTCAAAAAGCTAAGTCGAAATACAGAAATCGTATACGGTTGGAAAGGGTTTTTCAAAAGCAATCTAATGATACCCACGAAACCCGACATGAACGAGCGAAACGGTGCCGGGAACGTAAACAAACTATCAAGGCGTCCGAGCGCGCCAACGTATAGTCCATTCGCGACTGGAACAGACTTATGAAAATCAAAATTTGAAAAAATACACTAGCCATTAGCTGCATGCATAGCTAGTAAAAAAAGTGACGGGAGTGGGTACAGTACCCGCATATATAAAACAATTTAAATAAATTCGATCAAACTTTGTATGCTGACAGTATATCTTAGAAGCATCACGTATGCCTATACAGAGACTCTTTTTGAGGACTTTATACGATAGCGAAAACTGAGAAAATAATATTTTATGCCATATCTCGGAGACTTATCAACCGATTTCCACCAAATTCTGTACACATATGACCAAGTAAATGCATACGATTTAAATTACTCACGCATGTGTTTTCGCAATGACGACCATTCAAATATTTTAGGTTCGTGAACCCTGTCTACCAAAATATTAGACTAATGACAACCGAAGTTGATACTCCTAATCATACCTCCGTAATTTATTAGGTTGCACGCCAGTAGTAGGGACGGGCAGGTCCTAGATCAAATGGGATTCCGCTTTTATTAATCGGATTAACCCTTTGATAGAAAAATGGTTAATCCTCAACCCGATCTTAATCCGGTCAAAATTACTTTAATCCGATTAAATTTTTTTCGTTAATCCTTAATCCGATCTTAATCCGATTATTTTTTTAAATTGTCATAGGATAAAATTGTATGAAATTTAAATTTAATTATCCAATAAATATAATTGAATTAATCAATAAACATTGTTGTGTGATAAGTGTGTAGTTTGGTGTAAGAGTGTGCTAAGGGAAAATTTATTATTTTCTTTCTTTCTTTTTGTGGGTTGGGGAGCAGCTGTGATACATCCTCACCCTTCGAGCTCTGGAGTCATACTGAGATGTAGTGTGATGGGTAAGGGGTGTATATATACATAGTTTTGTGCAAGAGTGTCATAAGGTTTTTTTTTGGGTTTGGAGGGAATGTTGGGTGTATACAGTGTTGGAAGATAGGCGACCCTGAAATACAGTATTATTCTGAATAAATAACAGTGGTGAAGTATAACACGAGATAAATTTCTAAGTCTTTAAACAAATATAACCGAAATATATTTCAAATGAGTTCTACCTATCAATATAAATAAATAACCCAAGGGAAGTATAACAAACACAACTATGTGAATAATCTGGCCTCATAAAGAAACAAGTGCCAACTCATTAAACCAGTGGCGGCAGCTGAGGGAGGGCTGCGGGGCGCAGCCCTCTTAATAAAATATCTGAATGTAAACCTCTACTTATCTGCTACTCAGAAAATAATACTGTATACAAATACAGAGGTTATTTCGCAGCGAATGTTTTTGAGAAGGACGAGTCTCTTGTCCCAAGGGAAACATTCTTGGAAATGTCGAGTGGTGGGTCTACAGATTCTTCGCCCCAAAGTGGGTGGAGCGAGTAGAGAGAGATGGCCATAACAGTGGGTTAGCCATGCTATGGGAGGGAGGGGAGGCTTCAGGGGCTGGTCCCTTTTCAGCCAATCACATGCTGTAAATCAGAGAGCTGGGCGTGCCCCTGCTTTCACACAAACATGGTTTCCTGGAACTTGACAGGGGTACCAAATCTGGAACTTTGAATTCCACTGTAAACAGATATGTTGTACAGTTATATACTACATTTTTTGTAGGCGCACTTTCACACTCCGCTCTTTTGCAGTTGTTAAACACATTTCTTAATAGTACTTGTATTTATTTAGAATATTTTTTAATTATAAATATCGTCAAAAGTTGCATGAGCTTCAAACATAGTGTGTAAATTCTTAACAAGTTTGTTGTTAATGATGAGCCATGTGCATTGGTCTGAAGCAGGGTTGAATAGTTATCCATGACGTGCTATGTAAACTTGTAAATTATGAATAATTTGGTGAGTATCTTTTAAAACCTTATTACGACAAAGATTTTGAATTACAGGAATAAGCAAGAGCTTAAGAATTTTGGACCAGCAAGGTCACAGTTAAATATAACAAAACCTCAAAGCCATAATGGTGAACCCAGTGGTTCAAAGGATATGCGAAAATTCAACGTAAGTTCATACAATTTCGCGGCCTGGCTGTGAGCTTGTGAAGTTAGAAATTCGTTGTTGTTTCATTCTTTTGTTAGTGAAACCGAATGGTCCTGCATGAACTTTCAATTGGGTAAAGGATTTGAAACATTTGGGAGACAAAGTTAAAATATATAAATCATGTCCACAGTATATAAATAATGCCATAATATTTTCAGTGATTGGTAAGGTGAATATTCATTGCCAGTTAGATAGTGTGCACAGGTTGAAGAATGGATTTTGTTTATGAATACATTAATTAAGATATGCCACTTTCATACTCTAATTTAAATTTTTGACATGCACTTTGTATGTACTGTATGCAAATTAGTATTGAGTTTAAAAATATTTGTTTTAGTATATTTAAGTTATCATCTTCATTAGTATAGTAGAATTAGTATTTTTATCTAATTTTTCGTCATCTCGTCTAATGTACTGGGTACTGGTTGGAAGCCATATAACCTACAAAAAATTTAAACGAACAAATACCTGTGCTAGTGAATAGATCTGAAACAGTGGCCATAGTGTTTTAACAATTACAAATCGAGCAATGATAAGTTTTTTCTTCAAACAACCACACTTAATTTTTGTATTTAACTGCATAAACTATATTGACATAAGCCTGTCATATGCAAAATATTTATCATTGTGCCTATTTAAAAAAAAAACTATTTTTAATAATCTGACTTAGGATCTCCACAGCCCTCCCAGTTTCAAAATTCACCAGCCGCCACTGCACTAAACGATCACAACTACGTGAGTATCCTGTATGAAGTTAATTAATGAGCTACAATGAAGCAAAAAGTCAATATAAATTAAACTGCAGTCTTCCTAAACAAAATAACAAGGTATTTGAAAATACTTAAAAAAGTTATACTACTTGACGTCTCCGAGTTTTACACGTACCTAACTTGATTTTAAAACATGTCTGTCCACCTGTGAGACTGGTGAATGAATGACGTCAGTGTAGGATTTGCAGACTCATATAAGTAGTTTCGAGCGCTGCTTGACAGGCGACCTATCGCAATAAAAGGTTAGCGAATCCTGTAGTTAACATTCATAGAGGAACTTCTGAAATGGAATCCACACAATAGAATTAATTAAGTTATTGTTATGCATAAAAATAAAACATTTAACTGTCAGTGATTTTAATATATGCCCATTCGCTTGGGAGGTTGCTGCAGTACTGACTTGAATATACCACTTATATAGAGTTATAAGCTGAACAAGATGTTGTGAGCAAACAGAACCTGTGTGTGCATCGGCCTATGTTTGATTATAGACAGCTGAAAAACTGGGAAATGAAAGGGAAGAGATGTAAATACCTCTAAATATAATACGAATGTTTCCAAATAAATTGAACCATTAAAGTAACTACGAGTCTGTCCTGTTTTTTTAAATTAATGAAATAGCACAAGCACCTCTCCCAAAACACGTCTGGTTGGTTGTGATGTCAGTCAAGGAATGACTGCAGTGTATGATATGCACCGACTTATAAGCTGTTAGATACGTGGAGCTTGTAACCGAGTTGAAATTACGGCTAAAACTCTGAATTTTCAAACTAACTAATATTTCTGCAGAAAACTCGTTTCCTGCCTGTTCTGATACCTTAAAGATGGAAGCAAACGACTTGAATACACTACATCCTACAACAGACAACTAAATGATTTACACACTACTCATACGTCTTCCTGAACATTGCACATGACATAAAAAAAAAACTTACCCAGATTTTTAATGCAAATTTTACTATCGTAAGAAGAAGAATGCGCGTTTAACACAATTTTCATCGAAGCATGAGGAGACTTAATTCCGCAAAGCGTAATCCTGCAACACTTTATGGAAACTTTCTCGAAGAAAAGTTATTTAAAATAACGGATGCACTACATCGACCCAAATAAAGTTAACACTAATTTCAGCAAAGTCTGGGGAATTCACTGCACTTGGTAAAAAAAATGCGAATTGAAAATCCTATAAATAACGGGATTCACATGATAAACGCTTACAAAATTATTTAAAAATAATGGATGTACTATATCGGCTTAATGAGATGTGAAGCCCGCTGACAGCCTGCTCCTTCGATCGTCGCATGGGATCCCGGCAGAATGCTACATGCGGTGAAGAGGAGATAGCGATGTATGCATGTATCCAGGGTGATGTTTAGTGTCAAACTAACATGGCGCTGGTCAGTGAGAGGTGGATAGATCGCTCCTGCCTGCCAGATCGCACCCACGCCCTCCCCCACCACAAACACCAGACCGCATCTTCGGTTTGCTCGAAGCCTGTTGTCTCGGCGATGAATCCCCCTGCCCCAACCCCTTTCCATGTCAAGCAGAAAAGAAAACTTTGTCTGAAACACCATATTCCTTGCACCTGATATCGATACAACACTGTACTCTACAAAACACCTGCTTAGCGCCAAGTTATCCCCACCCCTCGAACCATCAGCCCATAGCACGTGTTTTCCGAGATGAAGACTGTCTGCCTTGGCTAACCATCCCCCTCTCCCATAAAACCCAAAACACATATTTATACACTACATTGGAGAGTCTCCAACTGTCAGACACCCCTGGAGCCAGCGAATTTTGAATTGACCCTGCCTGGCTAGTTCCCCTCCCCCCTCTTCCCATCAAACTTTCACTTATGCCTGGAGACTGACCCATTGAGAAAACTGATTTCCCAACCAAGAGACTGTCTTACTTCCAGCCAAATAACATTTTGCTACCTAAGTTCCACCAATGAAATTTGTATCCTTGAAGATGAAATGAATTTTAATTCCAAGAAATGAATTTTCATCCCCAGATAAAATTCCAAGAATTATTTTTTAAATATTATTTCATCCAATAAATCTTATCCTGTTTTCCAGCAAACACCTTTACACTTATTCTAGGAAACCAAAACTAACTATAAGAGATATTCTCACTTGCTGAATTTTTAACATTGATAGAACATAATTATTTATTTTTCCCAACATGCATGTTTCGAATTAAGCAATACACAAGTTAAACTTCTTTCAATCATTGAAAACTTACGATAAACAAACTCACGTTAAAACCAAATGTCTTTAAATTAAGGGGAATAGTAAACATACATATTCAATCTGTTTAAAACATTTGTGCATATTTTACAAGTAGATTTCTCTGTAAGTTTCACAGCACAGAATTTCAAATGTACTATTGTACAGGAAAATACAATACAGTCTCGTTGAAGTTTAATATTCTATGTCAATTAATAATTTGTTCAAAATTCATTGTAAACAAATAATTAGTGTGTTTAAAAAGCAGTGCACTCACATAGTTTTCAACAGCGTGATGTGTTTTTACAAGAGATGCAGGGGACGAGAGTAGAGACAGGTAGAGAGCTGAATGTGTGGTTAGCGGGCGAAAGGCAGGTAACAAGAGCGACAAGATGATGTGCGCAGTGCAGGAGCAGTGTAAGAAAATAAGCAGTGGAGAGGATCTTGGGCCGCACACAGGGTGGGAGCTGTGTACGTGGCAGACAGGAGAATTAAACATGTTTCAGAAAAGCACCACTAGTATGCCACTATAGAAACCTACTACCCTTCCCCCACCCGCTCCACTTCACTCCTGTACCTCACCATGCATGTGCCACTGTTGCCTGTAAGATAAAGCTAGGAGGGAGATTGGCCATTTCCCCTCCACTCCTTATACCCCGACGACCTTAGTCCACAATGCGCATTGCCTTGGCCAACAACTAGTATTCTCAAATACAGTGCTTCACAAACTGGCTCACCTCGCCTATCTTTCCCAGTGTGCAGCTTTTACGTTTGGAGTGCAAGGACTTAGTTTAGAATAAAACATTGAAATTGAAACTCATGCTATTGCATTGAATTCTAAGCCCATTTTTGAAAACCATTTGTTAAAGAGAAAAATATTACATTTTAAAAGTTGTATACACCATCAAAACTACTTTACATCATCAAAAAATAAAACTTCTGTACAACATCAAAAATACTCTACACCATCTAAAAATAAAATTAGTGTACACAATCAAAAAAATTATTAACACCATCAAAAATAAGTACTAGGGTACACCACAAAAATACTTTACTCAATCAAAAACATTTTTAAATTTAATCCTGAATTTCATATAAATGTTTTAGCGATCATGCTAAAATTAATTGAAACTAAACAGAAAAATTCTGAGAAACATTATCCTATTTCCTGGAACTGTAGCATTAAAACACAAAATCCAATACAAATCTAAGCAGAGAAACAAATTCCAGGAAACATAGTCCAAGTTCCATGAAATATATGTTGGTTCAAACACATTCTAAATAACATTAAAACAGAATCCTGCACTAAACTTCTTTTAGCAGTAAAATTCCATGAAATTTTATCCCAATTCCAAGAAATGTAATATTAAAAGCAATTAAAGAACAGAACACACAAATACAGACTTGAATTATAAATCAAACACAACTATTTAACACCTAAACATGACAAATTGAATTAGAAATTAAACACAACAAATTAACACCTTAATTCGAATTACCAATTAAACCAATCAATCACAAATACCAAAAGAATTAAAAGCCAAACACACAGCAACCCACACAGACTGTCTTACAAATACGAAACTATGATAGATACCAATTGAATTATTTATAACATGTAACGGATTATAACCCAAATGTGAATTACATTACAATTAATAGCTATCAAACACAATGAATTACATCACAAATAAAAGGAAAAAAATGTAGCGGATTATCGCTTAAATGTTAATCCAATGAAAAGATAATCCAATCAATAAACAGATTGATTGCACAATAAAGTGCACATCCAAACACTGTTTATATCAACAGGTTCATTTAATTAAATAACACATTAAATATTATTAATTTTTTTTTTAAATTTAGTATCATAATTTTAAAATCATTGCATTACAAACATTTCATATCTTTATTTTAACCGACGAGTTGTGTGCTTTTGAGAAACCCCTCCATCGAACCAAGGACATATATTTTTTATTTTTAATGATTTTATCATTCAAATATTAATTTGGAGAACAAGCATTTTTCAGTTCATGTTCGTAAAAACCTCCTTTTATGGGCTGTCTGTCATAGGTTTCTTTGTAATACACTCTGGGATGTTTTTGTCTAATTGAAATAATTTTAAATATTTCATAAGACTAATTAACCGTAATTTTTTCTTAAAGCTTCCTTTCTGCTTCGAGATGCACATATATTCGCCAAATTTGAACTTTGGTTTTCTCTTGTCAATGATTTTTACATTATTATGAATGGTTTTCATTAAACTATTATCCGTAACTTCTTTGGGAGCCATCTTGATAGTTTTATGATACCTGGAATTATAAAATTTAACTATTTCAGACAAAATATCAACCCATTTGTGTCCCTTTCGACATGAAATTTTTATGTATTAACTGCTTAATCGATTTCTTGCAATGTTGGCTTTAAGGTCTGAATAAGTAGCGTAGTGATTAATACCATTATCTGTCAGTTTCCGAAATGGTGTAGAAAAATTTTGGTTGCTCTGTCTGTTTGGAGCGAATTTGGTTTTCTCTCTTTCAATATGGTCTTCATTGCATCACTAACATATGTCCCAGTTTTGTTTTTCAAAGGTATCCTTAACATTATTTTGACTAAACGACTATTACAGTTAAAATAAACTTGCATCCTTTATTGTATTTGGAAAGCATTTACTTTGCACATAAATCAGCTTGAAAAAGATCATTTAGCCCTTTAGTAATAACTCTTATTCTGGGATATTTTATCCTTGCAGGGGTGTGAAGCTCTTCAGAAATATTACTAAACTTCATTGGTAATATAACCATCTTCTTTCAGCTGTTCAATAATAGAAATAATTTCGTTTGTATGAGAAATATTACCAGATGGGATGAGAAGTTTTAATGTATTCACCGCTTCATTAGTATTGTTCCAATATACAGGAGAAAACCTGTTGAAAATTTCATATTTATATATTCCACTTCCAACAATATCACCTATTAAATCTAGTCCTGGGTGGTTCTAATCTCTTAAACTGTTATTCGTGGTCATACAACGAAGAAGTACTTTATATTTTTCAAAATCTGTGTCGGAATATCCATTTGGAAAGTTTTTAAAAAATTATTCAAACAATCTTGACTTACATCAGTTATATAATCACCTATTTTAATTCTATTATTAGAAAAATGTTAATTACCAAATCTCAGAGGAACCATATCTTTCCATTTCGATATACACCAAATGTCTTATTGTGCAGAGGTGAAGAATGTATTAAAGATAAATAATGTTGTGTTAAATGAGAAAGAGTTTGTTTTCTTTGTTAAAGGTCCTTCTTCAAATTTAATTTCCAAAGCTGTTTCATTAGGCGATTTCAACACGGAATGTAATGTATCCATTCTACTTGTAACACGTTTTAATATTTCTTTATTTAAAACATCCTGTTCCATTCTGGCTTGCTTAGCTTGTAAATATTTCTGCTTCATAGCAGATATAACATTATAAAATTCCGAAGTAGAGGCAGACATGTTTGATTATATTACATTAGATTTCAGATATTTATATATGAATTAAGTTATTGCTTTTCAAACTGCTGCAGTAGGTCGACTAATTGGTGCACTAGAACAATTAGTTTGAGCCTTTTCAATCTTATAAACTTTACTTAAAACATCATCCAATTTAGATATTGTTTTAACTCTTAAATCATTAATAAAATAAGTTAATTGTGTTTCCAAATAATTATTTGGATTTCTCAGATCTGTTTGCATAACAAAACTATATTTTTATTAATAAATTCATCACATATATATCGTTATTTCTTCCATTTGTGTTTCAAGTTGTTTTGTAATACTATATCTTACTACTTCAATAATTACAAGTCTTAAATTAAAATCCTTTCTAAATTCATATAAACATTCTTCCAATTCCAATTCATTACTCTGCAAATCATTACCAACATTGGTTAAAATGGCTGCAATTACACTTGTTTTTTTTATAAACATTATCATTCCCACCAACTATCTTTATCAATTTCTTTTTAATATCGCTCGAGTACAATTTAAAAACTTTTAGCATGATGTTGTTTAAGTCTTCCACATAATGCTTATTAACTGTATCTGTATCTTTCACAGCCATGCCCAAATACCATAATATGTCTGTTCAAATCACAATTCCCATCGCGATTTTTTGTTAAACAACTATTGGAATGATTATGTTTTATACCACTATGTCCAAACTTTGAAATACTCATTATTCTCGCTCTGGAAGTAAAAAAACTGTCAAATTCAGACCTGTATCTGCCTTTATATAGGGGAAGCATTGGTATAATCACCAGAAAACCGTATTTGTTTTCCCAACAGTAAAAACATATATCTTTAAACTTTGTAAATGTCATATCACCTAAAACATGATAATTGTAAATATGTTGCAGATTCATATTTCCCATTTAAAACACAATTATCATATTTGCATTATCACACAAATTATGTTTTGGAATACGTGTGTAACTTTGTTATAGATAAAGCAATCAATGTTTGAATGTCGACCAAAACTAAAATATTGCTGTATTTCACCCTTTGGTACACACCAAACATTGTAAAATAAATAAATACGGAGTTGGGCAATGCTTCTTTTGGAGGCACGATATATTCATTATTTGTAAAAGGGAAATATCGCATTCCTTCAATTAGTGTCAAAATAGTCTCTAATCGTTGACAGTTCTCTGGTTGTATTATTTAAGAAAACACATATAAGTTTTCAAATTTAAGTCCATTCCAATGTTCCAACAGCAACATAATAACACACCTTTTTCCACACGAAGAAGGACTCCTTATAATACAACGTATATTTGATGGTAAATGAATACCATATTTCTGTTCAATTATGTTTTCTTTTGAATTTACAATTACAGGAAGATATACATATTGTTTTATAACCTTCATTTTTACACAAATACACAGTATAACATAACATATTGTAATGCTATTTAAACTAACATACTAACATAAACTATAAATGAGAGCATCTTTATAAACTTGCAGTCAGTTGAAAATAATGCCTTGTTCTAAATGTATCAATAAAAGGATGCACAGTATTGAATACATTGATTAATAAATTACCATTTGAGTTGCATTTACCAATATACAATTATTGTGGACCTGGTACTAAACTTGTAATACGTCTGGCATGGAATGATAAGAGAATAAACTCTCCTTAGTAAAGAACATTAGATATTGTTTATGATAGAACAAACAATTTGAAAGAAAGACATAGCAGGTACAATTCTAGCCAATAAATCTGCAATAATAAGAAACCACCCATCTATATCGACTGGTGAAAAGCTAGGTGCTTGGGTCATTGACAAAGTCATGCACACAAAGATTTAAAAATGGCACGTGTTTAAAATGTATAACTAAATGAAAAACAATGAAAGGAGGAATCATTCTGTTCCTATTTCCAGCAATAAAAATTCTTGAATCAATCCTCGGAGGAGTTTCGGCTATCAGTAGAGCAGTTAATTCAAAGGGTAAAGGAACATATTTGAAACGATATAAAATTGGACAAGGCCGAAAACACTACAAATGTGAAAAAATGCTGGAAGTACAAATAGTCTTCCAAAATGTGTATTAACAAACAAAGGCATTAATGTGTTCATAAAGAAACGGGATATTCCCTATTTCCGAGGTGTGATAATAGAGACACGAATTACCAAAGAAACCAAACCTTTGTAAATGTATGTTTGTTAATTTAGATTCGAAACAAAATGAAGGAATACATTGGGTTGCATTAATTAAAAATGCAAATCAATTATTGTATTACAACAATTTTGGCAATTTATGTCCTTCAATTGAAATATGCAATTATTTGAAAAACACACAATTAAGATACAATTACAAAAGGAACAATTACCAAATAGAATCAATTGTGGTCATTTATGTTTACGGTTTTTGGCTTTAAATAAGGTATGTAAGTTAATGATTAGTAAAACATATTAGTAATATGTTAATTATGTTGGCATTAAGTGGAAACTTGTCTCAATTGCAATATATATATTTCCCAGCTTTGGAGTTAGAGGGACAATGGCAAATATCTCTAAACGAATTCGTTACTTACAACAGCATACCAAACATCGATATAGACAATCAATTCTTTATAGTGAACCTTGGTGAAAAAAACATATAAGATTGTGATACTGGTAGGATCTATGTGTTGTATGATTTATAAACATTCATCATAGTGACATTACCTATAAATGTACATTTCCAATTATGTGGAAATCCAAATACATTAACTAGTGTGATGTATAATAATTGTCGATATCGATTTCATGGAAAACGATTCAGTTGCAAATATGTTAGGTTAGAAATAGAGTGTATATCCAGGTAATTAATAGCACAAATTCTGAAAACAGATTAATATATTGTCAGTTAATGTATGTCATATAAATGTTTATACTGTAGGCGGTTAATAGTTGAATAGGAAACCGACAAATACACTACATGAATTCATGTGTGCTGTGGCTACAGGATATAAAATAATTGAAAAACCAAATACATTGATATATCTTCCAGTAATAGTTAATCATGGTGAAGAAATAGTTGTTACAATTCTCTATCAAGATGGCAAATTGATTAATTTTAGAAATGAAGAAATTACTGACCATTTACATTTAAAAACAGCTATATAAACAGTTGCATTCAGTGTTTATTAAAATAAAATGGGTATTTTGTATAATGCCCAAAATGTACATAAAGTAGGTGATTCTTTGAAGTAATATTTCACTAAGGAACATATTTCGAAGAAAGACAGTATAAAACGACATAAAGGCAAGCATAAAATGCTCACTTCAAATAAGTTACCTGTGAAGTTAAGACAAGGCAACTAATTGTTTTTATAGGTATTAGGATATATTGTTAATATAAATGGAAGACATACTTAATGTTAGAGAACCGATAAGATATAAAGATGCAATCACCAATATGGAAATATATGTGTATGAATCATTCCAAGCAGGTCTGTGTACATTTCCATCAGAACTAAGGATTGCTATACAAAATCATGATATTTACACATTACCATCGAAATCGAGTTGAAGGTTCAGAGGAACAATTAAAAAGACAGCCGATGCAACTAATCCAGTAACTACAGGGAAATGAGAAACTGAATACATCATTTAATTGATAGAACTGCATATCTGCTCAATTGTGTTGAAATAGACCTAAATACAAGATGTTGAAATTACTTCCACAATATAGAACTATCTCTTGGGAACAGTTAACTTTCTTTTTATACATTGCTTATGGCTGGGTGGAGTAGTGCTAATAATTTTGCACTTCAAATAAACCCAGGTGGAAAATACAAAGTTGTTATACCGTTCAGTATGGTACTTGGCTTCGCTGAGGACTATAAACATGTAATTTTAAATGATAAATAAGAATTAGTTATTTTATTTGGTAATATGCATTTGAATGCCATATATGGTACAACTAATAATGAGGAAGGTGTAACATTCGAGCTAAACACTGTCGAATGGCTAATGCCACATATTGAAATTAATACTAGTGAATGTGTAAAGTTCTTAAAATATATAAGAAAACCAAAGACTGGAGATATTGCATTCAGATAGTGGGTTTTGGAGATATAACAAAAAAAGCCATTTGGAATGTGAAATCAAGTTTTTCATCTGAGAAACCACAATTTGTTGTTATTTGTTTTCAAACAAATCGACAAAACAATTTAAAAGTTGATGGATCAGTATTCGATAATTGCGACATGAAAAATACTTAACTGTATCTAAACAGTCAAGCTTACCCTTATATGGATTTATATATGAACTTTGAAAATGAGGAATTCCTTATTTGCTACAATATGTACTCAAACTTCCAGGAAACAAAGAACAAACAAAATCATCTCACCTATCCTAGAATCCGAATAATTTAAAACTAGAGCATTGTAATTTGTATTGGATGCAAGCAAACAAGATGACACAGTCACCAATAGCATAATTGATCATGAATTGAAATTATTGCAAACACACCAATTCTGGCAAATACACAAGCTTACAGTCTGATAATTCATGACAGATTAGCAAGTTACAATGTAAGAAATAAGCTGGTAAAGATAATGGCTTGAGTTAGTAGACAACAAGACATGGCTACGACGAGATGTTTTGCAATGTACAAGGATTTCAATCTCCAGATAAATTTATCATTAAAGAATTAGCTATTACTGATATGGAAGAATATACAACTATTTTCACCTTCAAAGCACCATTTGACTAGAAATATCTAATCCCCAAATGCAAGAAAACTAATAAATGGGTTACCAAGCATCACCACAGTTTAAAATGGGAGTGTGGGTGTATGGAGTATGAGAATATTTAGGATATTTGCAAACATTATTTAAATAATTGTGAAATATAAGAAGGTGGACTCAAGCAAAAAAAACATTTTAGAAAGTGTGTGGAATGGGAAAGTAATATTCACAAAGAATACAATTGCCCATCATTCATACAATTATGTAAAACACTCAGATATAATTCAGCATTTTTCTCTACAGAGAAAGACTCGAAATTATTGCTAACTTAGGCAATGATGTCTGACTAGGGTGAAACAGATCATGATGATCCGCCTCCTGAATCACCCGTAGATATTATTCGAGTGATATGGCACTATTTGGAATGAGAGAACTAATGAGTGAAATTCAGTATTAAAAGTATTTGATTGTATGTAATCCAATATTTCTTCAAGCTGGATCAATGAGACAACAAAATCACCTGTTACTTCATACAGAAATGGAAGTGTAAATTGAATATCAGCAAGTTATTAACACATTTGAGTAAACCATTTAGAGCTTATCTCGGAAAAAATAGTTTTAGTATAATTGTGATTTTTCTACTGTAAAAAATGTATTTCTTCCACCCAACTGTTATTTAAGTCTGTCACCCCTGGAAACTCAAGTGTGAATTACTCTTGTTTGTCTAATGGAATAATATGTCATTTTGGAGAGATATGCAATGGGCTGTTTCATTTCAGAAATATCCAATGTCCCTTACAGGGTGAAAATGTAATGATTAAATATCTTGTCCAGATCTGAAAAATGTCCTGTGTACCATATGTGTCAGAATACAAGTCTATCAGCGAGCATCGAAGAAGTGTAATTGTTCTTTTATGAAACTTTTCCTGATTTACCAGAATGTATAATATTACACGCACCCGAATACAAGAAAAAATTATAACACTCAAACAGATAAAAATACTATAAGTATTTCCAAGGAGAGAATGGAAAAGATATGATGTAAAAAAATGTTATTGTAAACACACAGTGATAAATGTATTCTGTATGCAAATGTGAGAAAAATGTCAGAAAATAAATGGGTGTAAATATTTTTTCTGTTTTACTGTCTTTACGAATGCATGAATTGTAAAATTCCCATATTATGACTTTGAAATGTTACATAAACTTTGTTTGTGTGTATTTAACAATCAAATCTAATGTGTTTGTACATAAAGGTTTGTGTGCAGAATATTGATTAAATAAACCTTTAGTAATTTTAAGGAATTTAATACATAAAACTCTGTGAATGGTATATAATTCAGATGTATTATGTTTAAAATGAATAATATAATTGAATTGCTACCTAGGATTGCCTATAACTACCTATAAAAGCTGTATGCCTTGCAGTTTCATTATAGTCTTGGAACAGTATGGAAGCAAATATATTTTTGCTGTGTCGCTTCGGTGGTAAAGAATTTACAGGTCTGTGGAACTTACAACAACATGAAAGAACTACCTGTGTAATAAAATCTTCAAGAAAACAGTTTCAGTGTGATTTCTGCCAAGAGCAATTTTCTTGTAGTGATGCTTTAAATAGACATTGTAATACTTGCAACACTGGTTCTCCACCTCCAGAATCTGCACCACAATCTGCTCAACAAACTGCTCCACAATTTGCTCCACGTAGTCCCCATGCTCCACAATCTGATCCACACTCTGCTCCACATAGTCCACATGCTCCACAATTTATTGCACAATCTGCTCTGCAGAGTCCACCTACTGCAAAACACTTAATATTTCCAGCTCCACCCACTGGATTACCTCCACTAATTCGATATGCCAATTCATGGATGAAAAGTAATATGATTTCCGACTCTCCAGCTTCAGTGAAAAGTTCCATCATCCAATCTCATATACGAGATACTGGTTAGGACGTTCGCCGGTAAGCTATCTGACGGGCGGATAGTTAATGATAGGCTTAACAGTAATGCAAACTTTTCTGATTTTGTACGAGGTGCAGAATTCCTTTGATAGATTTAACTAAAACTTCACCCCGACCTATTACAATTATGGAAACATTCTATTTTCAATGTAATTCCCTCCCTGTCCTTCACTCATCCGATGTTGGTGAACTTTATGACAATAACATAGTGCCTTACTTAACAACCGGACTTGAAGAATATAGTGCCCATGGAAGCGAGTGGACTTTACAACTGTTATCAAAAATGGATGTGCATATCTCCTAATACCGATTGTTCAATGCTGGTGGTAAATACACTCAGTAATCCATGTTTATTAGCAATAAGAAGACTTGTAATCCAATGCTGCATCATTACTTGCATTGCTTCACCCTCATCGGCTCTCAAGACCCCAGTTTCGAGAAATGCTCCAATCTCTTCACTCGCTCCAATGCACAAATAAAATTTTTTCTTACGGTGTAAGGTTTTAATACAATTGGTAATACGTAAATTTCCTGTTCCACGAAACCTAGAATGTATGTAGAGCCTCAGAACTGTGAACCTTGCCTCTTGTCAATACAATGTGTATGTCAAATTTCCTCTGCAAACTTTGCACTTCTTGTATTTCAGCGCTTCATTCAGTTGGCTTTTGTATCCCTGTGTGATGTTTTAGAATTCCTGTCTACATTTTTCTGCAATACTACACTCGAAACCATAATAAATTCAGCTCTGCTATATGCAATACTCCCAATGAGGTAGTTAAATGGCACAATAGCATCTACAAGTCAATTAAATTGTCAGCTGTATAAAGAGTGAACCTGACAGTGTCTTAAAATAACTATTCTGAAAATATAACAGCTAACAAGCCAACACCTCATACAGAATTCGCTGTGAATAACAACTTCTCACAGATTAGAGAGTAAGGAGTTCGTCTTCCTGCGACATCAACCAAATGTTATCAACCTTTTCCCAGAAAAGAAGATCGAATGTTTTTTTCTGTATATAAATAAATATTTTTTAAGAAGAATGTGTTTTTGGTTATGTAAATAAATATTTTAAGAAGAAAGTGAATTGTGTATATGTAAATCAATACTTGGTTGTTGTAAACTAATAAATTGGGTTTTAAAAAAATGCATTTCAAAGTGAATGTGTGTTTCATTTATCTCCAGATCTGGAAGAGTGAGTCGATGTTTTCAAAAATAAAAATATAATGTACTATTTTATCAAAAAATTGATAGTGACTTTACACATTGTTTATGGGAAGAACATTTATTTATTTGTAGGTGTGACCTTTTTTTTACATACATATCTTGAAAAACACATACCATTATAACCAACGAAAATTATCTGGTTAAGTGATATGTTTTCAGTGAACAGAAATATTTGGGTGTGAACACAATGCATACTTTTTTCTTCAGTTGGTTTAATAAGTCTATGTTTGTTCACAACAGTTCGCGAATCACTTTGTCTGAGTGCTTTCAATAACAGCAAACAATACTGTCTCACTGTGAAGTACGTTTGCGGGAATATCACATAAAAATTCCGAAATCGTTAATATTTAATGCAATAAAGACTATAGAGATTCACAATGAGTAAACGATTTTGTGTCTTGACAGAAAACCAGACTAAATAAATGAACAATTTACTTATAGAATAAGAAGTTTAAAGAAATATGCAAAATATAGTTAATGGGTATTAACAAACACTGACGATTTTCATGGGATATTAACAAACACTGACAATTTTCATGGGATATTTAAAACACATAGAAATGCCATTTACTCTATGTCTGCCTTTATTGTGTAAATCAGTTAACATAGTGTTTATTCAGAAAGCAAATGTATTTGACACTTTGGAGGAAGCCTGTAGGATTCCTACAGCTAGGATGTGTCCAGGACATGTATAAAGCTAAAGCATTGCTAGTAGCAACCCTTGTCCCAACGAGACAGGATGGTTGCTTGAAGACAGTACGGCAGGTTGCTACATTCTGCTTGACAATGGAAGGAGATCATACCTCCTTGGCTAGCGCTCTGTTTCAGGATAGGAAATAAAAACAAAAGTCGTGCAAACCTATAGCAGTCACCCATCCTGTTTACATGCATGCATCGATACCATGCCACGGCCAGCTGCGATGATTACCAGCATGGCTTGCTAGGTGCTTTCTTCATCTATATGGGCAGAGTTCACACATTGCTCACAGTTTTTGTAGCAGTATTTTTCAAAATTTTTCATTTTTTGTGTATTTATCCTTTGTAACATAATATACCATAAGAGTTAAAATATTGTTATGTGTGTTAATAAAATAATTGCTTTATTAATAATCGTTGATTAACATTTGAAGTTTGACTATGGGAGTTGCTAAAATTATATTGCAATAGCTTATAGTGTAGAAATATTTTCATTAATTTGTAAGTTTGCACAAATCTATTTTTTTTAATAATCCATGCATTATTCGACTAGTATTAATAAATGTGGATTTCCAAAGCTAGTCTATATGTGTTCACTATGAGAATTTTTTAAAACTTTCTCTGTGATACGTTTTCGACTGAGTGTTTGTTAAAATTATTTCGGATTGATAAACCGTTTCTGTGTTAAGTAACTTAGAATTGATTTGATTGTTTTTCTTCGATGAAGTTGCAGGGACTCATATCTTTAGTAGATTTATTCATTTTCTGACAAATTTATATGTGATTATTCATTCGAATCAACCTAGAGTGTGATTAGGTAGTATTTGTACATTTCGTCACAAATAATTTTGCAATATCTGATTAGTGGGAATTGTTAAAATATATTCATTTACAGCAAACATTCAAAACAGTTGAAATATGGGCTGGCAAACTTTTTTTCAAACATCCCCTGGCACAAAGGTTTGAAGACTGCTGAACAGCTTCAGGTATGGAGAGTCAAGGGAAGAGACAGGCAGGGGTAATGAGTACTCCTCACAGAAGCAGACAGGACACAGTTTCCAGAGTGTCCAAAATTCATGGTTAGAGTATAGTTTTGCTAACAGCTCACTGCTTCTGCAGAGATAAAAATTCTCTGCCCGAGGGAAGGTAGGTAGACAAATAGCTAGTCTTCGATCTGGACAAACACGTATTTTGGGCTGTGGTGATGGGGGAAGGGGGGAGGCACATAATGGCTGAAGGCACTCCTCGTGGCAGAAAATATGTGCTCTGGAGTAAGGGTGAGTGTCAGGGAGGGGTGCATAGAACCCTCTGTGGGCAGGGCAGTATTCCAAATATCCGAAAACTTGTTTTTGGCTGGACGGTGGGAGGGGGCTAGGGCAGGTGGATGCATCGCGGAGACAGACAGTCCTCGAGCAAACCGAAGATGCGGTCTGGTGTTTGGGGAGTGGGGAGGGGGTGGGTGTAGGCAGGCAGGAGCGATCTGTCCACCTCTCACTGACCAGCACCATGTTTGTTTAACACCAACATCACCCCGGATACATTCATACATTGCTCTCTCCTCTTCATCAGGCACAGCATTCTGCTGGGGTCCCATGCGACGATCGAAGGGGCAGGCTGTCAGGTGCTTCATCTCTCATTAAGCCAATATAGTGCATCCAATATTTTTAAATAATTTTATTAGCATTTATCGTGTGAACTTCCGTTTCTGAGCTCGGTCGACGAAAATTTATAGGATTTTCAATTCATGTTTTTTTAACCAGTTGTGGTGAATTTCCCAGACTTTACAGAAATTAGTGTTAACCTTATTCGGGTCGATGTAGTACGTCCGTAATTTAAAATAACTTTCCCTTGAAAGTTTCCATAAAGTGTTGCACGATTATGCTTTGCGGGATTAAGTCTCACGCTTCGACAGAAATTGTGTTAAAAGTGAATTCTTCATCTTACATCAGTGAAATTGTGTTAAAAATTTGGGTAAGTTTATTTTAAAAATGTCATGTGAAACGTTCAGGATGGCATGATTAAATTGTTCGTCATTAATAGTAGATTGGTAGGGACATATTTTTTTCCTAGCTATAATTCAGAATGCATATGAGTAGTGTGTAAATCGTTTCGTTGTCTGATGTAGGATATAGTGTATTCAAGTCATTTTCTTCCATCTTTAAGGTATCAGAATGGGCAGTAAACGAGTTTTCTACAGCAATATTAGTTACTTTGAAAATTCAGACAACTCAGCCATAACAGGTATAACAGCTTATAAGTTATGCACGTCATACTCTGCAGTCATTCCTTGACTGAAATCATAGCCAATCAGACATGTTTTGGGAGAGGTGCTTGTGCGATTTCATTAATTAAAAAAAGTACAGTCACATAGTTACATTAATGGTTTAATTTTTTGGGAACACTCATATTGTATTTAGAAGTTTTCACATCTCTTTCCATTCATTTCCCAGTTTTCCAGCTCAGTCTATAACCAAACATAGGCCGACCCACACACAGGTTCTTTTTGCTCTCAACATCTTGTTCAGCTTATAACTCGATGTAAGTGGTATATACAAGTCAGTACTGCAGTGACCTCCCGAGCGAATGGACATATTTTAAAATCCCAGACTGGTATATGTTTTCTTTTTTATGAATATTAATTAATAAATTAATTTTAATGTGTGGATTTCATTTCAGAAGTTCCTCTATGAGTGTTAACTACAGGATTCGCTAACCTTTTATTGCGATAGGTTGCCTGCCAAGCAGCAATCGAAACAGCTTATAGGAGTCCGCAAATCCTACACTAACATCATGCATTCACTAGTTTCACAGGCAGAAGGACATGTTTTAAAATCAAGTAAGGTACGTGTAAAACTCGGAGGCTTCAAGTAGTGTAATTTTTAAAAGTGTTTTCAAATATGTTGTAATTGTGTTTAGGAAGAATGCTGATTGATTTAGGGACATTTTGCTCCAAATTGTAGCTCTTTAGTTAATTTCATACAGGATACTCATGTAGTTGTGGTCGTTTAGTGAGTTTGCACTTGTTTCTTTCTGAGACCAGGTTATTCATGTAGTTGTGTTCGTTATACTTCTCTTGGGTTATTTATTTATATTGATAGGTAGAATTCATTTGAAATATATTTAACTTATATTCGTTTAAAGGCTCAGAAATTTCTCTCATGTTATGCATCACCACTGTTATTCATTCGGAATGATACTATCTTTTAGAATCACTTATCTCCCAACACCTTCTACAAGCAATATCCGCACTACACAATTATAACACAACAATTTCAGAATTATTAATTCAATTACATTTATTGGGTCAATCATTAAAGTTTCATATCATTTTATCCAAAGACAATTTTAATAAACCGATCGGATTATAATCGGATTAAGGATTAACGAAATTTTCCCGTAGGATTGATATCGGATTAAATTTTTGATCGGATTAAGGATTAACCATTTTGATATCAAAGGGTTATTCCGATTAATAAGATTGCCATCCCCTTTGATCTAGGACCGGTCCGTCCCTACTACTCACACCAGATACGAGGGATCTGTGTTCGAGTTTCGAGTAAGACACGTGTTGTATTTGTATCCGTCTCACAGTTGCTGCATATATTTCTGGTTTCACTTCAAATGATATTGCTGCCAATGTAAAGCTTGTCTACCATACAAGTTTTAAAGTGATTTAGCAAAATTATGTGGATTCATTTAGAGGAAATTAGCCTAATTAGTTATATTGGTATCTTCTTGTTCTATTATGAAACAGGTTTGAGCAGTTTTAAAGGTTTGTCACGTTCCTAGGAAATCCAACTTTTGCTAGACCTCCAGTGAAAACAGTTTTACCGCTAGTTGTTTTTGTGTAAGCTTACTAGTTAAAGGCGGTTCACGAAAAAGTGAGCACTTTTGAAATCATCCTTAGGAAAATGTCACTGCCGCTGCCTGCATGTATTTTGACGGGCCCACTGAGTGACATACGCCCGGTAAAGTTGGTAACGGTGGATGAAAAGTAGATCCATATCCTAACGTCGAATAAAAAGTGTTAGGTAACCATTCATGATAATCTAAATTATTTTTTATGGTTTCTGTTTTTGTTAACGCCTCAGTGTGTAAAAATTAGCAGATGTGTAAACTATTTACTTTTCTAATCATGTCACAGTTTCACTTGACCGGCGCATGAATAAAGTGATGACGCTCATGGCAATGTTAATTTTACATATTGTGGAAGAATATATAACGTGTATACAATTAGATCATAAGCAGGGCTTTCAAAAGCGCTCATTTTACCGTGAACAGCCTATACATTAAAAACATTTGACACTCATTTATACAATTGCCATTTTCTGTGACTGTTTCTTAGTGTGTTATTTTCAGAGACTAACACAACAAGTTGAAGCCACGATTGTTTTAGCTGCCAAGATTTCGATACAGAATCTAGTAGTATTTTAGGAGCGCGGAGCATACCACTATTATCTTTCTAATTGCACGACGTGTCCACTGCTGACGAAAACACCTCACGCCAGTTCAGTGGCTTGAATGTAGAGGCGATGAAATGTATGGGTAAAAAAAAATTAACTATGCGTTGAAACATTAAATTAATATTTTCGGAATTTGCCGGCTTGTGAATACCCTTTCATTTTGTAAGCCCTGATGATGCACTCCTGTACAAGTAGGTTTTCCAACACCAAATTTTGGTTTTGTTTCGAACATATCAGGGGTCGCAAATATAGAAGAACATCCTTAACACATATATACATACATGTGTGTTTATCCTTCTCTCCCCCTCTTACGCTCTCTTTTTTCAGCTTTTTTTAATTCACATTCGTCGAACTGAGTTTCACATATGCGCGTATAGTTCGCTAGCTAATTCAGTGAGAACATCGTCAACTGACCCGTCATCGCGCACGAACGGCATTCCAAGGCCACATTCACTCCGCCAAAGGCTTGCCAAGGATAACCGAGAACAACGTTTATAATAATCGTTCACCTTACCTACCGGCAAGCACTAACAACCTTGAAAAGCAGGAACACTGGTTTTTAGCTTCTCATTGCTCTTATGACTTACACACTGTTGTTTGTAACAGATCGGAAATATCTTAACGTACAAGATTTCTCTTTGCAATTGTGGACCACGGAGGTTACAGTTGTGAATACATTGTTGGTTCTTTTTGGCAGTCGCTTGAGTGTAAGTTATCATCACGGCAAATGCATCGATATTTTTCACGTAATCTAAAGCATGTTACGTGAGGTTACGTGTATGCCATTTCACGATGCTGCACATGTGTTAATTTTTGAAAACGCCGAAGAAGAAAAAATGTTAGTAAAAACCTAGATAATTTGAAAAGTTATGGTAAATTCGCCTATTATTTTTGCAGAAGAATACATATTTGGAAATCAGTTTAGTTTCTTCGCGGTTGACTATGAGCTTTTCAAATAAACCTTACAAAACATGTCTGCTGCAACAGCGTACATTTCAACGCGTGCACTGATTAACTTACTCCTTGCAATGTTGGTATGAAAGAAAATAGTTCCATATGTTAACGTCGTATTACGTATGTAATGTTTAATTTTGTGTCTGCTCGCTTTATTTTGTGTATATTTGTCCACACGAAAGTAATAATCAGCACGTCGGCAAACTGTTTAAATTCCTTTATTCAAACGGTTTCAATTTATAGACTCATTAATAATAACGACATTGGTTCTACTGCAATGTTTAAATGATACAAACCGTGAAGACCATAAGTATGACTTTCAAAAATGCTCAATTAAGCAAGAACATCCTATACGAAATTGGTGTAAAATGTGTTTATTTCGACACAGATTTATACAATCCGTGAATGAGATATTGCGATAGGGCGGAACTTATTCTTTAAAAATATCATAGCAATTGCACAATTTGTTAAAACACTGAAATTCTTTAACTTCGAAAGCAATTAATAAAGCATACGGTACTTATGTGTGAATATGTTTCGTTTAGACACAGCCATAACTGAAAATCGGTTATTTTTTGGACGAGATACGAACTTAGCCTGCGAGCAAGGTGGCGCAGTGGTAACTCACTGAATTCGCATTCTGGAGAACCTAAGTTCGATTCCCGGCTCGGCCATCCCGACTTCGGCCTTCCGTGGTTTTCCGAGATCACTCCAGGCGAGCGCTGGGATGGGTCCCTAACAAAGGCCATGGCCGATTCCTTCCTAATCCCTCTTCTCTGTGCAACTAGCATCGTCTCTAATGACCTCGCTGTCGACGAGACGTTAAACCCAACTACCTATAAGCTATTCACGGTAAAATGAGCATTTTTGAAAGCCCTGCTTAAGATCTACATATATGCACGTTGTGTATTATTCCGCCTTACATGAAATTAATATTGCCATGGACCTCATCACTTTATTCATGCGTCGGTCAAGTGAAACTGTGAAATTATTATAAAAGTAAATATTTTACAAATCTGCTCATTTTTACACTTCGTTGCTTAAAAAAACAGAAAACCAAAGAAATAATCTGAGTTATCACAAGTGGTTACCTAAAACTTTTATTCGACGTTAAGATGTGGAACTACATCCCCTCCATCATTACCAACTTTAGTGGACGCGTATCACTCAGTGAGCCCGTGATAATATATGCAGGTACGAGCAGTGACTTTTCTCTAAGGTTGATTTCAAAAGTGTTCACTTTAACGTGAACAGCCTTTACCTACTAACTTAGCCTGTTTTCAATGGGTTTACATTTTATCGTCCAGGGTTTCGATAAGCGATTTCGAAGAAAAAATTTTACGTTTGAACAATTAACAAAAAATTATTACAGGTATTCTATCATACAATTTACATTTCCTGAAATCCACTCGTTACGACTGACAATTTATTTTGACATTAGGGGTACGCAGTGGTGTAGTGGTCATGCTGTATACTCGCCTCCCGCCAAAACAAACAGTATTCGATTCCCGCTAAGTATCTCGGATTTTCGGAATGGGAAAACGTGGCAGACGTTGCTGTTGGTTGGCGGGTTTTCTCGGGGCACTCCCCCCCTTCCGCACTTTCATTCCCACACTTCTTCGTCTTCACCTTACTTTACAGGTGCTCAAAACCTCGATGTCAAACGCCGACCAAAACCTCTCAACGTAAATGTTTGGTAGTTACTTCGCCTTGAAACATAAATCTTCCGCCAACCACATGCCGAGGGGAAAAAACGTCCTCGCTATCTCGCTTCTAGCCAGGTGGCAGAACCTTGTTCTCCGGTGAATTCTGCTCTTGTTCCGACTAGGCGTCATCGAAGAAACAACATTCGATGCATCGCAGTTTACCGCAGGAGTAATTCGAGTGTACCCGGCATGCGATTCGATTGTTTGGTTTGTCGACACGAATTCCGTTCGCGCGTCTGCGCTGAAGGAGTCTGCGACTGCGATGGAACGAAGCAGAGGACAGGTTCCTCTCGTCTCGACAGCTGCGTGGCGAATTTCCTAGAAGGGAAGTCCAGCGGGCGGAAGCCGCAAGGAGGTTGAAACAGGCAGTTTCTGCGCCGCACCAAACCAGAGGAAGAGAGAGCGGGATAGATAAAGGAGATAGGGTGGGAGGGAAAAATTACTGGTAAAACCTACACTGATAAACAAGCCAAGAAACAGGAAATGCAGAAGCTTCTAAAGTTCGGTAGATGAAAAAAAAGTCTGCTAATAGAGGCGTAGGCCGCGGTTACACGGGATGCAGGACTACTTCAGTTAAAACAAGTTCAGCTATTGAAGAGGTTACATTACCTTCGAACGAGTTCCGATCGCAGTTGTTTCTCTTTCAAAGCGAACAGTTTTCAAATGTCGTTTCGAACGACTTCCCTTCTCTGCTGCTCTCCTATTGGCTGCTTCGAAGTAAACAAACGGTGTAAAAAATAGCTGAATTTGGTGGGGGATTCCTGCACTTGTCGAATTAACTTAAGTTTAAGGTTGAATGTACTAATACCCACCCATCATGCCATTACAGTAAAAGTGTAGGTTTCATAACAATTAGAAAGATCAATGACGATACATGTTGGAGGCTATTATAATAAAATATCATACATTTTAAGTTCCATGTTTGTTGAGGTAAGAATTTTCATTGATGTCATTCTGCTTTGGGTGTGTAACCGTGAAAACACGTTCTGTTTTTAAACTTGTTCAGACATGGCTAACGAATGTATTTAGCTGAATGTGTTTAACAGCACTCGTGTAACCACGCCCGTATTCAGAGATTTCTCAAGGTAAGGGTTACACTGGCCGAAGCGAAGTGTTAATTAATACAAATATTAAAATAAAAATTACTTCACAATGTTATAAAATGCATCATATTATAAAGAAATTATTATTATTTTTTATCAAATGTTAAGGCTTATTTATAAATTTAATACTAATTGTAGACAACCTTTAGATCAAACAAAAGGGGGGATTACAAGTCCTATAGCCCCTCCCCCTCCTGGTTACGCCACTGTCTGCAACTGTGCTTTCACCGCCGACGCTCAGCAAGTGATGCAGGACAACGAACTGAGAACTGAACGTGGTACCTACGTCTAGAAATGCTTGATTTGGCCGCCGCCGTGAGACGAAAAAGTAGGGCACGATATCCGCGTGGTTTCCTAAAGATGTGCAACCCATTACCCACAACGGTATAACTGTGGACTATCTGCGTCTTAAAGGGAGACGCTTTTAAAATACTGTCTTTAATAGCAGTTTTCCCACCACTGTTTACTTTTATACTATTAAATATATCTAGGGAGAAAACAAGGCAGCATTCTTAGGCCTTCCCTGCGCAGTTGGCAAAAGGGAAGGAGACAGACACAGTTGCATCTGTAGTTTAACCAAGTGGCTTTCTTTACGAATAATACTATCCCATTGTAATGTCTGGTTCATATGTACGCCGATCACGCAGAACAGACCGAGCGGAAGTCTAGAACAGCCAATCAGAAGCAGTCCGCGGTGTTCGCTCGAGTCGCGCAAGAAAGGTGAGCTCACGCCGATATTTTCTGCTCGCGGAAAGAGCAGACTTCGTCGATATTTCTCAGAAGTCAGCTGGTTCATATATTTTATACTTTTAATGACATAACGAAATACGTGAATATAAACGTTAATTTTATTCAAAATCTGTATTAAATAAACCCACAGTTAGCACTAAAGTGTAACATATTTTTGGGTGTAAAATTAAAATTAGAATCTCTTAAATATAATTTAGTAAATAAATCGTACTATAATGAAATTAATAAATTTAGAGTAGAAAGACGACAGCATCTATAGTCTATTCACGACTGGGAGAGACTTTTGAAAATCAACCTTTGAAACAAAACCTCCAGCGTAACATGTCAACCTGTTTTGTGAATAACTTGTATTCCACAAATGTATAACACTGATTGACTTTAAAGTACTGCATTTTTGAATAAATGAAACTGTAACATATCTTCTATAACTTGAAATATTTATTTCGTATTAAATACGAATTAAAAACAGTGAGAGCAGCGATGTGTTGGCAACGGCTAGTAAGAAATACTTCACAGTAAAAATATAATTTTAACATAGTTTTTTTGGTATGCTGTTTGTAAATTAAACGTTGCCTATTGAAATATTTAGGTAGCCCCGATGGTAACATATTTCATTGTTACAGTTTAACAGCTAAAAATATCGCGCGTAGGCCCTAGTGACACCGTGTTTGTTTTATCGACTGAGGAAGCAACTGTCAGCTGGGCGGAGCTTGTCGCTCTCGCTCTCTCTCTCTCTCTCTCTCTCTCTCTCTCTTTGTATCTCTCCCTCGGGAAGTTTCGTATCGCTTTTGGTAGCTGAAAATTATACATGTTTAAACTGTTAGCATATTTCATACTTATTACAGCGAATTAATTATTTTTGAATTTGTAATTTACAACTGCAAGAGGTTTTAATGTTTGAATACTTATTTTAATATACTTAGATGTGATGGCGGGAAGCGTGGCAGATGTGGCGAGTGGCTACATGACATGGCGTTTTGTTGCTGTGTGCGAAATGAAGCGTTAATATTTCGCTTACTCCGAAAAATACTTCAAATCACCCCAAGTGTGTATACGTTGTGTTTTTTAATCCTACCTAGGCAAGTTACGATGTGATAAATCTGTGTTTCTACGGCAGGAATAAATTTACTAGTACGTGTGTCAAATGCTACTTGTGAAAGGGCCTGGCTGCTTCGTGGTCGTTAACTCTGGCCCGTTTGTACGTGTTTGGAAATATTGGAAGTGAGAAATTTATACGTTTTAATCCTGAACTGTGTTTATTACGTCTGTTGATTTATCACAACGTAACTTCGCCCTAGGTGTTTGAAACACAGTTGTGTAACATGCTTACTTTTTTTGTGATCTGAATGTTTGCCTATACCCAACAAATTACTACGTCGGGCCCAGCCAGAAATGGTAAATAAATTATTAAATAAACCTACTAAAAACTAAATACCTATGCAAAAAATATGAGCAGAATAAAATATACGGTAGGTCTAATTGTGTGCATGTTCACCACTATCTTAAAAGTTTGTCGCTGCTACATACAAAAAAAATTAGCGACAATAGTTACGTGTTTGAATCTACTGTCTTTTTCATTGGCCTGGTTGCTCCTTCGTTTTAATATTTATTCCAACTAAGGCCATCCTTTTGACAAAATAACCCAACACACATCAATAATAAGAGGTTAAATACTATTGTACTTTCCACCACAGTTGTAACAGAATTCTAAGAACAGCTGTAAACAGTAAACGACGAATTTTGTGTAAAGGTAGGTTACATGGCAGCGTTTATGTTTAAGTGTAGAGGAAGGATACGTAATCAATAACCAAAAGTATAAATTTAGCAGGACTTCAGAAAAGTCTCTTCCAGTCGTGAATAGACTATAGTTTGTTTTCTATAATTAGTTTTAGAATCTTGGCGTTAAAAATCACGAATCCAACAGCGAAATGGCTACCCAGAACATCTGCTTACATGAGAACAACCATCGGTTCTGTCTGCTATGTCTGTTTGGCTTGATCGGCTTACATGTGAACCAGGCATTACAGAACTAATTTGCTAGAAATGCAGCGGTATGAGACTGCATATGGCAGCTTTGAGAAGGTGCGTCGCAATGCTTCCTTATAACCAGACGCGACCTTGAGACTTGTGCAGTTTTTCACTACGGATTCCCCTTAATACGGGGGTTGGAGCATAAATCATAGCAACTATTAAATCTTGTGACGAACTGTTATTGGTGCACGTAATGGTATGTGTCGCTGGGAAGACAGGCGGTCCTAGTGCGCGTTGACAGTGTCAAATGGCGCAGGGTTGATCTGTACGAGCGCAGGGAGCAATGTGAAATGAGTTATCCGATGACCGCTGTGCCAGATGGATGTAAACCTTGTTGAGCAACGCTCGTACATAAAAATAGCCGTTTTCCTTGGGAGAACTGCCAGAGAATATCACAGGGAATTGGTAGAAGCTGTTGGGAATAATGCCCTCCCATACCGAACAGTCGCGAGGTGGGTAGGAGCGTTTCAGCAAGGACGTGTACAATTGTTGGAGTGTTCATTGTCCATAAACGTAGTGCTTACGTTGTAATGTCATGTATCTATTTCACATTATCCATAAGCGCCGGTATTCTTACACTGCAACATTGTTGCCATGACTTATGCCCCAACCTTTATATTTTGCCCGCGCATGAGCAACTACACTTCTTAGCCCACGGTCCACAACCAATTGTATCCATTGTGACGATGGGTGGACACTCTCTATAGCACGACTGGTCGTATTTTCCAGTTACTACACGCAAAATCTAACTCTCCGCAGTAAAATTTTTTGACGTAATTATAACACAGTTGAATAAATATTTCTTTGGAAAATAACTTATTGGTTTTAAATTACGTATTTTGTAATTTTAGACGTAAAAACTTACCAATTGTTTTTATTTATCGGTTGTACCGTTTTTCGTAACCTCGCGGTGCATTTCGTGGCTGTTAGAGCGCGCTGGGAGAGATTTAAAAATGGCATGGCGTGTTTTGTGCTAAGTGTGTCGACTGGCACGGTATCTTGTCAAAACAAAGAATTTATTTATCTCCGTATTTGATTACATTGTCTGGTAAATCACGCGGAGTATGTTGGATTCATGTGGTTAAATGGTGTCGCAGTGCTCCACGAAGTATTTTCAAACAGTTGTCCGCACTGCACTTTTGAAAGACCTGCTTAAGATCCACTTGTATACACACTATGTATTCTTCCTCCTTATGTAAGATTAACATTGTCATGGACCTTACCACTTTATTCATGCGTCAGTCAAATGAAACTATGAAATAATTAAGAAAGTAAATACTTCACAAATCTGCTCATTTTTACACTTCGATGCAAAAAAACAAAGGAAGCGAAAGAATTAATTTTAAGTTATCACAAATGGTTACCTAACACTTTTTGTTCGTCGTTAAGATATGGAACTATTTTCCATCTATCGTTACCAACTTCACTGGGCGAATGTCTCTCCGTGCGCCCTTAAAATATATGCATGCAGGGGCATTTACTTTTTTCTAAGGTTCATTTCTAAAGTGCTCACTTTATAGTGAACCGCCTTTAGACAGGCAATGTTGCTGTTTTTTTTGTCCACGGCGTTATTAGGAAAGTGTTTTGGTTATAGGTTTTGATTTGATACCTATGCTTGTATATATATTTGTTACTTTTATCTGGTCTATGCAATGCCGCTTTCGTATGGCACAAACCACATTACAGGTAATTCCACAACATGCCTCTAACTATCTTTTCCCCCATTATATCTAGTATTGGCTCTCAAGACATGATGTTAAGAGCCGCCCAAATATTTCCACTCTCCACTCTCCACTCTCCATTACATATAGTCTCAGTGATGCCCTTTATGCGTAGGCGTGGAAAGAACAGATTAGTATGGTTATTTTTTGTTACAACGAACTTTCAAACTAGTAGTACTGGTTTTTGTTTCTCAGATCATTACAGTTTTCTGTGTTTAAAGGAGCATAATTTAGTCCTTATGAACAATAAATTTTTTTTTTGTTAAAAAGGTGAACAACATGTTTGATAAAAGATGACTTGTTTCTTTGCACTGCATTCTTTAGCATGACCACCACAGACATTTCCACGAGTCCTTCTTTCATAACCATACAGTCATTAAATTAAAACTTATTACGGACCGCAAAGACGCAATATATTATTATCTAGCAAGTGTATTACTAATGAAAAGCTCCCTGGTAGCATGGTGGTTATCGTGTTTGTCTTCTAGAGAAGTTGGGCCAAGTCCATGCAGGTAGATTTTCTCAGGGGGAGCTTCTTAAAGTTAGTTTTGTGTAGTGTAAAAGTTTATGCTTTGACTAATCCCTTACCTTTTCTTCTATTACTTCAATGCAAATTTTGCAGAATCAATCCAGACATGTACATGTTATGTTTTTTTTTTGCTGAGAGATAGTTGTAAGAGTCGGAAGATGGTATATGAAACGTTGTTGTAAAACCACCAGCACCAATCTTGAATGGGTCATGAGTTTCGAGACACCAAGTGCACCAAGTACGACATAGATATTATCATATGGCTGCAGAGCGAGAGTAAAGTTTTGGTTGCCAGGATTGTCTTTCGAACCCGTTATACAATATTGTTTAATAAAATAACTCTGTTAAGAAAAACCCACAAATTGCGCCAACGAGACAGAGTAGGTCGAGCAGATTTCAGCTGCAGCTATTCACTTTCACACGTGACCAGAACTTCTGTGTTTTCTGCATATCCATAATTTCAAGCTTCGCTTGGTTTCGGTCTATAAATTTTAGGAGCAGAGTTTTTTATTTATTAGACGCTGTTTGCATCAAGAGTATTCTGGGTTTTCCTATAAGTGTATTTAATTTTCATTTATATCTCTGCATTACACAAAGGTCGACTCCCCATCATACTGTTTCATCAATGCATCATCTGCAACAGTAGCCATTTCGATCGCCTTGAGGCCACGCATAGAGTTGTGGGTAATACCGGCATTGTCTACATGGAAAAAGTTGAGGTTGTTGATGCTGTCTGATGTGTGTGGTATGGAAACCTATGAGTCAACCTTTAGACATGACGCGAGTACTCCGTGGTCGAGCGTCAATGTCGTAAGGCGAAGCGACACAAGGTGAGTCCAGGCTGGTGACAGGTTGTGCTCAGCATCTGGCGCGACTCCTAAGTTACAATCATCGTGTCGATACAACCTGATTCACAGCTCATTAGAATAATGTCTCTTCGCCTTCCGTGCGATGTTGAGCGCTGAGTGGACAATGGAGCATACAAGGAAAGAGCAGCAACTCAGCAAGACAACAGGGAACCTTATCTTATTCATTTGTTTGTCGAAGTAGGTTGCAATGTATTGCCAATGTTTGTACATAGAGTAAACTACAAATGGTTACTTTATCATGGCATACAATGCACAAAGTCACCAACCCATATTTTATTTTTAAGACTAGTCTGCGTTTTCTGGCAATATTATCGATTGCGAAGCTTATTTGCAGTTATTACATACCACAAATGTACAAGAGAGAATGAGAGTCATTATCATGCAAGGAAATACAACTTTATACACATCTTCATGTAAATATGCATGAAAATGCATGTGGGTTGATATAATCGACATGAAAGCCAGATAGTCAAATAATGCTGTAATACCACCATCGAAGTGAAAAAAAAACATGTAACAAAGCACATGTTTCTATAATCTCTAAAAGAGAAAAATTACCTAATAGTTTATTCTACTAGGGTGATTCAAAAAGCAAGGTAACAAGAGCTCTCATGGATAAACTTTATTCCATAAGCAGTTGCACCGATACACAGTAGTAGTACGACTCTGGTACACATTGCTTTTCAACATAGTCACAATGCTTGTCCAGACATTTGTTTCAACTGTACACCAATCTACTTCCAATCCCTGAAGCCACATAAAGACGACTTGCTGAACTTCTACATCGGCTGTGTATTGCCTACCATCCGGGTGCCACTTCAATGATCCGATAGGATGGATATCACTGGGTGCCAGGTCGGAGCAATAGGGAAGATGGTCCAGTACCTTCCACCAGAAGTATCATAACAATTTAGAGGCACCAGTGGCTGAGTGTGGTATAGCATTTTCCTTAAACAACAAGACGCCTTTTGCAAGAAACCCGAGTCGTTTTCTGCGAATTGCCTCCTGCAACCTCCCTTGGTCGTATGCATTATCGCTTGCTCCCCCTGGTGGGGAAATCAACCAGAAGTACGCAGTATGTGTGGTTCCAAAAGACCATCACCATAACTTTCTTCGAGTTGTCACCCATGTTTCGTCCCCTGTAACAATACGGTGCAGGGACGGCACTACTTCCTCACGAAATCGCATCAAGTGCATGAGAGACAATCCCGTCATCGTGACTTCATGACATTCTGTGGATTTTCTTGGCACCTCTCGTGAACACTTCTTTCGATAATCCAGTTAGTTAGCAATATCGCCAAGTCGAATGCGACGATCGTTCTGAATCGGAGCTACAATACGGGCACATTGTCATCGGGGGCGGACGTGCTTGGCCGACCAGGTCGTTTCTCATCTTGCAAGTCTGTCCTGCCGTTATAAAACTATGTGCACCAAATTCACGCCTGTTTCCATGACACGACATAACACCGTGCACTTAAAATTGCTGACTATGGATTTCGGTTGGTGACGCATAAACCTGATCACACTACGCACTTCCACCCTTGACCATGTTTCCGTGAGCTCAGCCATCTTACGAGTGATGCTGCGGAGGTCTGAAGAAACGTATGCGCCATCTAACTACTGTGTGACAAAGCTGTGGTCTGCTGGGTCTGGGTGGAAAATTCTAACAAGAGGAGGAATGAGACACTCGTGAGAGCTCTTGTTACATTACTTTTTTTAAATCACTTTCATATATTCACGCGATGCGCATGTAGTGAGTATTCTGTTTAAATACGCAACAATGTTTTTTTTTTAATGCGAAAGTTATAAGTCCATAGACCATCGACTTCGATTGCCTTCGGTAAGGATTAGTTTTCCCTACTCGATTTGCTGGGGCCTGGAGTGGATCAACGAGCGTACAAGTACCAGAGACGTCACTCAAGGCAAAGCAGCGGAACACTTTTTTTTTTTGCCCAGTGCAAATGTGCCAATGTCAAAACAAAAAAAAAATTATGTTCACAGGTTGGCACTACTACACGTGAACAGTTCTCTGCATAACATTTCAATCGTCTAATTCCATCCATTTTAATAAAAATGTGTTTAATATTCACATTTAAAATATGCAGAATTACATCCAAAAAGAAACGGCCACTGTGAGCTGTCAAGTGTTAGTGCACAACGCCAAACACTTAACTAGCTCACATCAACGACAATGCACGGCCGTACGACAATTAATTGCTCACATCATCACCAACATCGTAAAAAGAAATGTGGATTTATATAAATCATTGCACTTCAGTCTCTACAATTGAATCAATATAACTATATTTTTATTTTCAATTCCGTGGAAAAATATTCATAAAACTATAAGCAGTTTATTTACATTATATCAAATAATTAAACTAATTTTACGTTTTTATATTGTCGATATTGTACTGGGCAATTACACAAAATGGAAATAAATTAAGTGTTATCCAGTGTCTACGGATTGGAATGGACTTGACGCTGCACATCGCATCTTCTCGGCTGTGATCGCCCGACGAGGTGGTGTTAGCTGCGCCCACCGCGCCGCGCAGGTGCACAGAGTGAGGCGCGACCTCTGCAGGCTACTTTACAGCGGTGACGTCACCGCAGCCGGGCCCCGCACATTGCACACAGAAGCTTGTATACAGCTGCATGCAACACATGCGTCGTAGCAGACTTCAAGCCAGCACGCTTTCTTCCTTTGTTTACACCGCGGAATTAAAATTCTACGCGAACGTCACGGATTTGCTTGGCTGGGAGGAAGGGGTTCCACGTTAAGAGTGGGATGGATCCCCGCGTTTTTTTGTGAAATAATTGTTTGCGCGAATACGCGTATCTGGTAAATACATGTTCTGCAAATATGACTTTTTGCCAGAAAAGACAACAAAATAATTATCTATGCCGCTATACATACATATATATGTATATATATTTTTTACTTTTGTCATGTTAAGTGTATTCTTGGAGAAAAAAATCCATTTAAATCGTCAAATATCGCCTTTTTAAAGCTTGCGTATACAGTTTCCTTAAGCGGCAAGAGAAAAGTACGAATATATAATTTGCACAGTACAGCGTTACGACAGAAACACTGTACGCCTTGCGCGTAGGAGCGATGAGGCACTTGGCGTGCGTGTTAGTGTCGCCCATATCGGTCCCTCGCTTCTTGACCTTGGACTCGGGGGTCCATCCCACTCTTAATGTGTGTTGCAAAGTTTTAAAGTAACTCCAAGTTATACGCAATACAGCGTGTTGGCAGAAAAGTAGAAAACAAAGAAAACTATTAAAAAAATTATGTTGTTTGTAACCAGCGGACTTCTTTTTAACGCCAATATTTTTTTTAAATACATGTTTGCTCCCTCTCTTCCCTCACGCACAAATACATTACGAAGGTCAACTGCCACAGTGGACTTCTGTGCGTGATAACTGTTAATAAGGTTCATCTTTGACATGTTTCAAATGCACTCTCCCCGTTGCAGACTCCACTCACAACCCACATAACAAATGCGGAAGGATTTCATTCGGTAGTCTGATTTTTTTTCCACTATATTAATGAAGATTAAATGTCCACAATATTTGTGCCCTGATATTAAGCTAGTAACTGTTTCATTGTTGGTTAATTAATTGCAAGGGAACCCTAATGAAGTAATCTTTAAGAATAGTTTCAGTTGCACAAGTATTACGGACCATCTTACTCAGACTCACAGAAACACAATTTGAATGAAGCAGGTTCCACAGCATTGTAAGCGATCCACCCAAACAGAACTCCAAGGCCCTCGTGCTCGTATTTTAGAAGTGGCCAGAGCTAGAATAAAGTATAAATTACAACTCCATTAGACTGTGATTTTCACTAAATGGCCACCCTAGTGATGTTCACAATCAAGTGAAAAACCAGGTAATACCACTAGAGTGTGTGTTTAATACGGCCCATAATACTGTGTAAATAATAATAAAATGACGCAATCTCTGTCTATAAATCTTGTATGTTAACATGCAAAAATCATGTCCTTAGAAATAATAATTTATTTAATATTTATGTTAAATTATTAAATTGATTATTAATGTTGCTGCTTCGTTGGTGTATCGATCATATTTGGTCTAATTTGCATTCTGAGGCTGGAAACTCTGTCCCATGGTGGCTTCACCAAGAGAGAATTTTCAACATGATTTTCCATCCTAACGGTAATCTGTTACTTTGCGCCCTTCATTTTCTCATTTTTGAAATTAACAGCCCGCAAAAGTCAACGTATGTATTTAGAAGGGAACAGATAATACACGAGCGCTGAAAACCCAAGTCTACTGCAGGGCCTATAGTTCTCGTTTTCAGTCCTGGATGCAGCTACCGCACAACAGAGAGATGCGCTCACCGCCACCTACTGTCGAAGTCTTTCCGGCTCACAAGTGATAGTTAAGCTGCCAGATGTCACAGTTTTTTACACAGCTACTTGGAGGCGCATTATTTCATTAACGTCGTGAGTCAGCCCGCAGAACTGGAGTCGCGTAAACGATGACCGCGGGAAGAAGTGGACTGTGGTAAAGACTGCGTTCGGTAAGCATCCTCGTCTGGCTAAATTCACGTCGTGAGTCGTGCCGTGGAGTAATAGCAAATACTATATATATATGCTGTTCATGGTAAAGTGAGCACTTTTCAAAGCCATCTTATTTGGAATAATAGTCAATAAATACATTTTATCTTAGACGTTAACTTCCAAGTGCAGTGGAATACACAAGCTGTCTTTATTACTTACATGGCAAAATATATTTTAAAAAGGGGGTTTAAGGATGAAAAATGACTTAATGGTGATTTTTGGACATTCGCCATTGCGATGCAGGTGTTTAATGGAAAAACAGGACTGAGTACGAAAAAAATACTTAAATAAGACAAGTAACCTATCGAAGAGAATATAGTAAAAAAAAAAAAAAAAAAAAAACCAGGACAGTAACTAATTACGAAAAATAAATGTATATAAACATGACCAACAGATAACACATAGAAAGCAACACAGGCTAGAAACCTGCTGGTTGGTCATGTTTATATACATCTATTTTTTCGTAATTAGTTGCTGTTCTGTTTTTTGACTCTATTCCCTCTTGGAGTTATACAGTGTTGTATGTATAAATTTATTTTCTCGTCTATAGGTTACTTGTCTTATTTAAGTATTTTTTCTAGCTCAGTCTTGTTTTACATGACTGACATCTGCACCGCAATGGCGAATGTCAAATAATTTCCATCTAGTTATTCACTCCCAATGCCCCATTCATTCAAAGATGATTTAGAAAATGGCTGAAAGCAGGCCCCGGCAAGAGAGAGAGAGAGAGAGAGAGAAAGAGAGAGAGAGAGAAAGAGAGAGAGAGAGAGAGAATGAGGGGGAGGGGGCAATGGGGGTGCAATGCTCAGGGGCCGGGCTCGTAAATGTTTATTTATAAAACGAAATATTACGTAAAAATCTAATTTCAACACTGAAAGCTTTTAAGTTTTTTGCATGGATGACGACTATTTATGTTGTTGCAAATGGTCGAATTTTTGGTGGAAAGAGGGTAGGGGGGCCCACAGCGCGCATTGCTCAGGAGCCCGGAATTTCTCTTAGCGGGCCTGTTTCAAAGTAATTAGGGTCTCAAAAGTACTCACTTTACCATGAACAGCCTTTACCAATACTGGATACCTTACGCTTTTCTGCAAGAAATTATGGCGGTGCTGTCACTTCCAGCCAACAGATAACAGTCCAATGCCAACAATGCCAACATAACTGACTCAAAGATACTTTTTTTTTTCTCTTTGGTAATTTTTTTTTCGGGACGTCAAAAGAATGATAACGAAATCAAAGCCGAAACTATTTAAATATCAACGATTATAAAAATGCCTGTAAACTGTTTAAAAAAATGCATAACTTGAAAATTTCTTGCTTAATATTTACTGCAGTGTCACCTCTTGCCGCTAAGCTATTCTTCGCATTTTTTTTTATAATTCTGTAGAAGGGTCTAACTTATTAGATAATTTCTCCGCATTTTCTAGAGTTAGTTTCCTGGCCCGACACAAAGTAGCTCTGTAATCGCTTCCGTTTGCCCGTGGTTCTATCGTGCGGCGAACCAAGTGTAACTTTAGCTTGCCATCCCTCTTTCTCTTCCACTTCCCTCTGGTGCCCCTTAGTGGTCCATACATAATCAGAAACTTAGATAAGGAAAACAAATCCTTACCAGAATACTGGAAGCCGAGGTCTTACGGTCTTACAACTTTGACATCTAAATTATTTTTCACATATTTAAACGAAACGTTTACTACCCGCACATTGTGTAAATTCAAACTCAACAGTCATGCAATTTCGCTCTTTGAATACTTTTGAAACACGCGCTTTCTTTACATATTTTAATTCTGATGTCGGCAGCACATCCTTTATCTATGTGGCTTCCACATTCTGTTAATTCTGAACGTGTATTCATGAAATGGTTTAAAAAGTACTATTTCACATGCATGATGACGATTTATGTTCTCTCAAACGCATCGTGGTATGAAATAAATGCGGGAAAAACCAATCTATATAGCTGGTCGGTCTTCAGTCGGTATGGTCACTTGGTTTGGTTGATTGGCCCAGTTGGACTCGACGGTTATTCTCGCTCATTGATCTTCTCAATTGATTGGTTATAACATTTGGTATGAACTGTCGGTCTTGTTGGTCAGTCGGTCTCGTTGGCTGGTATGGTCGTTTGGTATTATCGACTGGCATTGCCAGTCTGTATGGTTGGTTGGTATGGTTCGTCGGTCCGTACGGCCATTTGGTAAAAATCTGTTTGTTTAGTTGGTCGGTCTTGATGGTAGTTTGTTATGATAGGTTGATATGGTTGTGATAGTCTGTTTGTCTAGTTGGTCTTGGTCAGTAGTGTGGGTCGGTTGGTCTGTGTGTTTAGCTGGCCAGCTAGCATGGTCATTTAGTATGACCAGATAGGATGGTCAGTCTTCATGGTTGGTCAGAATGACTGGTCGGTATAGTCAATCGGTATTGTTGGTCTGTTGGCCTAGTAACATAGTATGGCTTTTTGTCTGGTCGACCTTGTCAATTGGTCCTGTCGATTGGTCTTGCAGGTTGGAAGATATTGTCAGTTGGTAGGTTCAGTCGGCCTTGATAGCCAACGAGGCCTGATTTTTCAGTTTTAATTTTGTTCATTTATTTGCAATTTTTTTTTAGTTCTGTTTTAGATTTGTTGATATGGCCTGTTTAAATGGGTAGTTGGTATGGTCGAATGGGATGATCTGATCGGTTGGTTAACCTGGTAAATCTGTATGGTTAATTGGTATGGTTAGCCAGTTACCTGATCAGTCTGTATGGTTGGTCGGTACGGCTTGTCGGCCTGGTCCAACAGTCTTGTTGGTCATTTGGCCTAGTCGGCTGGTATGGACGTTTGGTCTGATCGGCCTTGTCGGTTGATCTTGTCAGTTGGTCGGTCTTGGTGATTGGTATATCCAGTCAGCCTTGATGGCCGGTTCGTCTGATGGGTATCTATAGGTATTTGTTGACCAGTTGGTATGGTCAGTCTGTATGGTCGGTCGCTCTAGTCGTATGGTCATTTGGTCAAGTCGGTTAGTATGGGCAGTATTTATGGTTGATCGAACGGTTTTGTTGCTATTGGCAATTGGTATGGGTAAATGGTCTGGCCGGTTGGTATGAGCAATTGTTGGGGGTGGTCAATCTGATGGGTTGGTATGGACATTTGGTGTTGCTGTTTGTGAAAGTCGGTAGGCATAACTGGTATGGTCATTGGTTTCCCCATTTGGCATGGCTGGTGTGGTTAGTTGGTATTTATGGTCGTTGGGCTGGTCTTTTTTCGGGCGGTTGGTGTTGGTAGATGGTCTGGCCAGTTAGTATGAGCATTTGGCATGGAGGGTCGGTCTGATTGGATGGTGTTGACAGTTTGTGTCGCTGTTTGGTATAGTTGGTCGATATTACTAGTATGGTCATTGGTATCACCATATAGTATGGCTTATATGTTTGGTAAGGTTGGTTGATATTATCTGTTTGTATGGACAGTCTGTATTTTGGCATGACTTTTCTATCTGTAATAAATGTGATATTGGTCGTGGTGACTGTGGTAAGTAGCAAAGATGATGAGGAATTTTCACTGAATTGTACTTGTAGTGGTAGGGTAAGTTTACTGATAATTTAGATTCATTATATCAGCTCTGTGTTACACTATCTGTGGTTATAAAAGCACTTCTCTCATAATGCGACATGTCGATGTTGGAACTGTTGCCTTCGAACTGAGTTCGGTTTTTCTTTAGGCAGGGGCTCGAAAATGATGGCCAAGTGTGCTTAGGAAAGGGTATAGACCATAGTGTGCTATGTAGAACTGATTCATCTAGTGCTATCCTTGTGCATTCCAAGTTTCAAGGGCCTCAACTTAATAGTTAGCGAATGACAATGCAAATAACGTAGGTAATCCAGCTGGAGTCGGCGATGGTACGACCAAAGACGAAGTCGGGACGCTGGTCACAGATACACCATTAAAGGAATATTTCCTCTGGATCTCTACTAGCCAATGTCACGCAGGTGCGAGCAGATTTTTTACTTTGGTGGGAAAATATATGTTTAATTACGACCACGAGCTATAATATAAAACGAACTGTGATGGGACAGTCAAATATAAAATAACTTACCAGACTAAACGCTAAAAAATAAAAAATAAAATAAGGGAATGTCGCCCTCGCATCAGAAGAATAACTGTGACATAGTGCAACTTTGGCCACATTGCTTATATGCAGAATTCGAAATGTCACATGACCAACAGCCAGTCACGAGCAAGCAATGCGATATCATCATTAAATTACTAGCACACTCTAGTAGTAGGGGCGAGGTTCTAGGTATTGTGAGTCAATGGATGGAGAGGGGTGTGGGGATGGGGGTAGGATGTGACCTTAAGCCAATGGTTCATTGGAGGGGTTTTTTGGGCAGGGTGTCGACTAAATTGCCGATTAAATATAGCGGCGTGGGTCAGTCTTCTGCTGGTCTCAATACTCGGAACATCCATTCAAGGAAGGAGGTGGGAGGGGGGGCAGGGGGTGCAATACTCAGGGTCCCGGGTCGGGCCCGAATAGTAAATGTTTGTTTATTAAACGAAGTATTACATAAAAATCTAATTCCGATACTCAAAACTTCTTAACTTTTTTGCATGGATGACGACTATTTATGTTGTAAATGGTAGATTTTTTCGGGGGGGGGGGGGGGACCCACAGCGCGCATTGCTCAGAGGTCCGGAATTTCTCTTGGTGCCTGGACATTCTACAAGCAGATATTTTATATTGAACTTTCTAAACTAAATTTTTAAATATATATTTTTTATATTATTTAAATTTTTTCCGATTTATTTTGCAATTTTTAAAATAAGTTTTTTTTCATTTTAATGTCACTTGTTGTCAGGACAAGGTCACGGAAGATCCAACATGGTGGGAAGGGCAGTAATGTAATTTTTTCCCGATTTCTTACCATTATTTGGATATTTTTCGAGTTCAAGGTTATTTCAAAGTCGAGGTCACAGAAAACTACAAATGGCGGTGGGGGTCAACTATATAAACAAACATGGCCGCTGCCCTTCCTGATCTGCTAGGTTTGACTCAGAACCTTTAGTTCGTCTTACTGATTTACAGACTTTTTGGATCATACATCGAAGAGCCTCGAATCTGCCTTGGTGATTTAAGGAATTTTTCAGTCTTGAGCCCACCTTACTGATTTGTGGACTTGTGAAAGAAATAAAAAAAGTATGAATAATTCGATCAAATTTTTTGGAGATTTTGTAGGAAATAAAGCGTTTTTGAGGCACAGCCATAGTTATCTGAAGCGATTTTGGGGTAAAACTTGAAATTTCTACGGTCGTGACATCAAGATGGCCAACGTGCGCGGCCCCAGAGTCCGAGGCGTTGTGACAACACAACAATCCACAATCCACCTTCTTGAACCATGCACCAGTTCTTTCATTTCTATTCTAATCAGTACGTTCAATACTTGCAAGTGAGACAACTGCCTAATTTTTTTTTGGACCGAGCGGGCTGGTGCCATGGTAACAACACAATGGACTTGCGTTGAGCCGCTGTTTCCTTCACTTATGAGCCTGCTGCTGATGAGACGACAAGCAACAACATAAGAAAAAATATTGGAGCACTTTTCTGATCTTGCAACTAGTCTGTCACAGTGTACCGCGTACATCGCTCACCGAAGTGTTTCAAAACGGAACTAGCAAGTTCGTTACTTTCTCTGATAGCCCTATCTTCGTCCGAATAACAAAAATAGGGCAGCAGTCATGAATACTAAGATTATACCAGAATAAGGTACTCTGGTTATATTCTTGATCAGTGGACAGCTTTGGAATCGACAGGTTGTACTAAAAGAACATATTTTCCTTTTTGTATATCTGTAATGAACATTACATGATGATAAGGAGTGTTTTTGTTGTATATCTATACTGATTTATTTATTTTTTAACGTGTTGCGAATGTACAAGAAAAATGTTTCTCACAGTATCACTATCTTACACATATCAGTTTTTGGTGGAAAACTGATAAAATTCTTTAGTTAATGTGTTCCAAATTTTTTTTGGAAGGTTGGTAAAGGAAAAAGTAGTTTAGAAATAGAATGCATACAGTAATTTAAACTTAGTTGTCCTGTGTAAACAGGATGCTCGGAAATTCCCCTTACAAACATCTAGGGCTTGTTGAGGGGACTGAGGAGACGATCTTTTGAATAGGAACCCATATCCGGAAATGTACCGTTACCGTGCTACAACAATTTCAAATCAGGTATCTCAGTAGTAGGGGCGGGTGTGTTCTACCCCACTTTTAAATAATCGGATTAACCCTTTGATATAAAAAGGGTTAGTACTTAATCCGAACTTAGTCCGATAATTTTTAATCCAATGGGATTAATTCTAAACTCGATCTTAATCTGATGAAATGTGATCAAAGGAATTTGATCAAATAAGTTTTATGAAAAAGTTTGATCATATTTGTTTGATGGATTTTTGTGTGTGTATAGTTCTTTATTGTCTTTCTTTCTTTTTTGGGGTGGGGAGCAGCTGTGTTGTGTTGGGGACAGTATATATATATATATATAAAGAGTTTTGTGCAAGAGTCGCCTAACTGTAACTTTTTTGGGTTGGTAGTGATATTGCTTGTAGATGGTGGTGGGAGATATGCGATTTTTGGTAATAGTAACTAAACAGAAACAGAAAATGATGCATAGTTAACACACAAGAGAAATGGTTGAGTTTTAAATTAAATATATTCCAACGAGTTCTACATATGAATAACATCAGGTGTCGACAAGTGCTAAACGATCACAATTACGTGAGTCTCCAGTATGAAATTAATTAACGAATAAAAAAATGTCGGTATAAATTAAACAGCAGTCTTCCTAAACATAATATATGTGAAAAATGTGACACTAATTGACACCTCTCGCACATACCTGACATGATTTTAAAACATGCCCATCTGCCTGTGAGACTGGTGAGGAACTTCTGAAATGGAATTCACACATAAAACTAAATTGGTCATTAACACACATAAAAAAAGAAAATGTCTAATATACGTCCATTCGCTTGGGAGGTCGCTGCAGCACTGACTTGGATATAGCACTTACATCAACTTATAAGTTGTGTTGAGAGCAAACAAAACATACATTTGATTAAAGACTGAGGTGAAAACATTGGAAATTTAAATGAAAATACAAAGCGAATGATTCCAAATAAATTAAACGGCTAACAAATGCATTTACATTAAAGTGACTAAACACATAAGGAAATCGCACAAGATGCTCCAGCAAAACACATCAGCCAGCCTCGGAGGCTGGTGAATGAATAAGTGGATTGTATGATGTGCACCTGCTTATAAGTTATTATATATATGTGGAGCGTGGTCGGCAGCTGACAGGCAACTGAGTTGAAATTATGGAAAAAACTCTGAATATGACTGACTAAACAATTTACACACTACACATACACATCCTGAATTCTATCTATAAAAATTGGTATCCCTACCAAGTTAGTGTTGAAGTGCAATTTAAGCAGTGAAATGTACAGACAAACAAAGATTTCCAAACTCACATTTTGTAGTATAAGATTTAAATTTTAAACAGACACAATAGCATACGTCTCCCTCTCATTTGTACACGTACATTAAGTACTTTTAAAACACTTCTGTCAACCTCAGAGGCTGGTGAATGAATGACGTGCGCCGGCTTATAAGTTGTTTTATATATACATAGAGCACTGCTGAGTTGAAATTTAGGAGAAAAACTCTGAAAACACTATTCGTACAACAACAGACAACGAAACAATAATTATTTTAACAAAGTTTCACTATTGTCAGAATAATTTACTTTTAACAAAAATTATTTCCATTGAAGTGTAGGGACACTCGGATTACATGAAGGACTTAATCCTGTAAAGCATATCTGTGCAACACTTTATAGAAACATACTATATATTATTTAAAATAACAGATGCACTACAAATTTTTTTCCGTTAAGTCTGAAATTCACAGCTCTAGTTACCATAATGACAGTTGAAAATCATACCAATATTCATTGACTGAACTGAGAAACATAGTTTACCTGAAAACAGTTGTTCCCGATAAATCAAAATTTATGAAATAAATTTTGTTTTATATTTAAATGAGAATCACTGCTATCACTCTCCAAAGCACTAAACACCCCACCTGGTGAATAGATGGTTCAGAGGAGTGAGTGAAGTATGTATACGTGTATCCTGGACAAGTATTTGCGATGAACTAAGGTGGTGCCAACAGGCGAGATCTATTCACATCGATGCTTCACTCCCCACCCCTTGTCCAAACCACATCTTTATGCAAAAATACAGTTTCTATCCAAGGTCACACAGCCCTCTTCCCCCCAAACGCAGAGGTCATTTTTGGAGGGCTGCTCTATCCAAGTCCACACACTTCTGCCATTCTCCCCCACACCAGAGTGTGTTTTTCAGCTGGCTGGAGAATTCCCCGGTCCAAGCACCCAACTTTCGATGTCGATTCAAGGCTACACACCCTCGTGCAGTGAAGTTTGCTCTCTTCTAGAAAACATTTATTTGTTTGTAAAACTATGCTTCACCCATGAATTGTGGACTCTCCCGAAAATCTACCCTGTCCGGTTCTGTGAGAGGAATAGTTATTCCCCCACCTACCCACCTGCCCCTCTGACTCGCCATACCTAGAGTTGGTCAACAGCCTTCAAACATTTGTGGCAGGGAATGTTTGAAAAATTCTTGCATTTAGACTCTCAAGTGTTTGAATGATTACTTCCATCGAATAAATATTTAAGAAATTATGCTGAAAAAATATTCCATTCACATTAATAACTAAATTGAAAATAATAGCAGTAGATGTGGAACTGTAATTTATTGTTTCTAAAAAACTTTCGCTAACACGACAAATGATTTTCTACACCTCTTCCCCAAATCCCACATACTGAAGTGAAAACTTGTAAAAATGTTTGATGAAAATTTTCCCAAAGGTAATTTTAATTTGTTTCATTTCTATTATTATTACAGAATTTAATGCTATGAAGGAAATGAAATTATAACATTTCATTTCTAACACCGAAACCCAATATTGTGTGAATGTTTGTCTAAAGCCCTTATATTTATTCATATCTCATTAGTTCTTCTATCCTCTCTCTTTACACATTTGTACATCATTAGTTAATGCAGGATAAATATTCCTTTTCTCTTGTAATATGTAACGCGTATGGAAAATTTTTCACTCTCCGTGCATAGAATTCTTTTTAGAAAAAATTATCTAAGTTAAGAAATAAACAAATAAGTTTGGAATGTTTTTAAAGAAATGTATAAACACACAGGATTATCGCTAAAATATTAATCCAATGAAATGATAATCCAATAAACAAGGGTATTGATTGCACAATAAATACTACATTCACCACCTATCCAAAGGTTCATTAAATAAAACAATACATCAAATATGATTTAAAATATTTTATTTAGTACCATAATTTTTCAAAACATTGTATTGCAATCTTTTAAGATCTTGATTCTTAACCCATGAAAAATGTTCTTTTGAGAATCCTCTCCATTGAACCAAGGACATATCTTTCTTCCATTTTAATGATTTTATCAACCAAATATTCATTTGGAGAAATTACTTTTTGCAGTTCATGCTAGTAAAAACTGCCTTTTATAGGTCCTCTGTCATAGGTTTCTAGGTAATACACCCTGGGATGTGTCTGTCTAACTGAAATAATTTTAAATATTTCATAAGACCAATTAACCATAAATTTTCTCCTCAAAGATTCCTTTCTGCTTCAAGATACGTATAAATTCACCAACTTTAAGTTTTTTTTACATCAATGACTTTAACATTATTATACATAGTTTTCATTAAATTTTTGACCAGTAACTTCTTTGGGCGCCATCTTGTTAGTTCTATGATATCTGGAATTATAAAATTTAACTATTCCAGGCAAAACGTCAACCCATTTGTAAATCCCTTTTGACATAAAATGTTTATATATTAACTGCTTAATCGATTTGTTGTTTCATTCCACAACAAAGGCTTTAAGCTTCGAATACATTGCATAGTGATTAATACAATATTCAGTCATTAGTTTCTGGAATGGTGTAGAAAAAAAATTCTGTTCCTCTGGGGATTTGGAGCGAATTTGGCTTTCACTCTTTCAAAACGGTCTTCATTGCATCAGTAACCTGTTTCCCAGCTTTGTTTTCAAAGGTGTATACCAACCATACTTTGAATAAATGTCTATTACTGTTAAAAATATACTTGTATCCTTCATTGTATGTGGGAAGCAATGTCATTTCACACAAATTGGCTTGAAAAATATAATTTTAACCATGATTTTTAACTCTTCTTCTAGGATATATTATCCCTGCAGAGGCATGAAGCTCTTCAAATATATTACTAAGCTTCATTTGTAATATAACGATCTTCTTTCATCTCTTCAATAATGGAAACAATTTCATCTGTATGTGAATCCCCCACAATCTTTGGATAACCTGGAACAACCTGCAACGGTGCATTGGTTGAACCCCTGCAACCCCCCCTCCAGGATAGAAGCAATATCAGAAAAGGGAAACAAACTACACAGGTCTACGTCTATAATGCGAGTTATAGATCTAGAACCGTATATGTCAAGTGGACAAGGCTCTCAAGAGAGAGAGAGCCACCTGGTTGGCCGTGTACATGGAGCCCTGTGGTTTTTGTGTGTGAGGGCTTTGCTCGTGTTACTTGTAACATGAGCAAGCTCTAATGCGATAACAGAAGGAGAACTGTCTGTGCCATGTATCGTGCCAGGGAGGTATCGTCAACGGGAGTGCCCATGGAGGAGGTACGGACCGAACAGCCCCGAAGTATCGAGGCTGAGAGGGAAGTCTTCCTCCATAAAGTACTAATGAGAAAATCGATGGCAACCCCAGAGGAAGTCAAAACAATAGAAATTGACTAGCCGGATGAGAAGAACATGGTGGATGCTGCTGTACAGACCTGGCCTGCACAAGCAAATCCTAATGATCCACAATGGCTGTATAACGACCTAATCAGGGGAGAGATATTAACTAAGTTGGAAGATCCGACGACGTTGACATCAGCTCTTGCCCTTGTCTAAGGAACATGAAGGGGGGAGATAAGGTACTCTTCCCTAGAATGGCTACTGTGGACAGGTGGACAGGCTTGTCGTCGCCCAGGCAGGCCTGCCGACCAAGCCAACAGAGCTGGTCACTCTGATAAAGGAATACTTCTGGTGTAGGGGCGAAAGATTCGTAGAATCTGACGCCCTTCAGGATGCCATCCGCACATACAGGAGGCGTACTTTCGATTACAGTAAGCCCTTCAATGGGTACACTGTACTCAGGTACTAGTCCTTCACTTTCGGCTGGCATCCTACCACCAGTTTTGTCATGCCACACAGAAGTGACACGCCCCTCCCACCCTCGGGAGGGGCCTGGCCGGGTGGAGGAAGGATCTGGGAGGAATAGTTCGATTAGAAGGATCTATCGAACAGGATGGAGCAAATATGGCAAAGTAGAAATTAATTACTTCCCATTGAGCCTCCAACCGTCCGGCCAGTAGCAAATTCACCCGATCAAGAAAAACCTGGAAATGACGACATGCATATTTTTACCAGATTGACAAAGTTGTAAGCAAATGTATGAGTTTTATTAAGATGGACAAAGGCAAAGTGGAATAGTGCACAGCGATGGAATTGTTTGTGTCTGTGTGTGCATGAGTGCCGATTTGAAGTGTAATTTTGGGTTTTTGTTACAAGCTCTTTGCGTTAGGGGGCGAGGTGGAGGGGGATGTTACTGGTTACTGGACATCCCCGAAACTAAGCCCGGCACAACCCAGATGCACTGAGCCAAGAAGGCAGTTATGGGAATACCGTCATGCTTAAATTCAATCGAGTAGGATTTGCGCTGTCGAGTATTTAGTTAGAGTGTGAGTGAGTAGATTAGTAGTAGTGTTCTTTTTCAATTTTCGGACAGTATAACGGTTTCAAAATTGCAAAGTTCCTGGTGGTTACCTGAGGTCAAAAGAGCCGATTTAGCTTTTTGTTTGGGGGGGGGGGCTAAAGTAGCTTGGTTAGAAAGAAGTGCTCCAGGTATGACCTTTTAATAGGTATCGGCGACCTGGAGAGGAGGTTTGGTGAGGCCAGTGCCAGTTCCACCGGCAACTTTGTATGTGAATTATTACCAGATTCTCTTGAAGCTATGAGAAATTTTAATCTATCAACCAATTCATTGGGACTATTCCAATATACAGGTGAAAATAGGTTGTCAATTCCATCTTTGTATATTCCACTTCCGACTATATCTCCTATTAAATTTTAGTTTAGGATGGTTTTCATCTCCTAAACAGTTATTCACATTCCGAACAACAAACAACGAACAAGTTCTTTATATTTCTGTAAATCAGTATCCGAATATCCATTTGGAAAGTTTTTAAACAATAATCAAACAATCCTTCACTGACATCAGTTATGTAATCACCTATTTTAATTTTATTATCAGGCAAAAACTTAATTTTCGAATCTGCCAAGAACCAGATATTATCATATCGATAAACACAAAATGTTGTATCATGCGTAGATGAAGATTGTTTTAAAGCAAAATAATGTTGTGTTAAATAATTCTTTGTTTAAACCATCCCGTTCCATACGAGCTTGTTTGGCTTGTAAATATTTCTCTTTCACAGCAGATATAACGTTATGTAATTCTGAAATAGGGGCAGACATGTTTGATTAAATTATATAAAATTTAAACTATTTATATATTAATTAAGTCTTTGCTTTTTAAACTGCTGCAGTAGGGCGAAAAGTTTCGGTTTTTTTTTTTCAATTTGATCGATTTTACTTAAAACAGCACCTAATTTAGCTTTAGTCTTAAACTCAAATCATTAATAAAATAATTTATCCATGTTTCCTAATCATTATTTTGTTTTCTCAAAACTGTATTCATAACTAAACCAAATTATTTATTAACAAAATGATTGTTTATATATTGTGTTATTTGTTCCATTCATGTTTCAAGTTGTTTTGTAATAATATCACTTACCACTTCATTTATTACAGCTCTTAAATTTTCTTGCCTTTCTGTAAGTTTTCATATCATTAAAGTCTTTACTAAATCCATTCAAACGTTCTTCTATTATAAATTCATTTCTTAGAAAATCATTGCTAATATTGGTTAAAATGTTTGCATTTACACTTGTATTTTTTATAAACATTATCACTCAAAACCACAAACTTTATTAATTTCTCTTGAATATTGTTTGATTGCGATTTAAATACATTTAGCATAATAGTGTTTAAGTCTTCCATGTAAAATTTATTTACGCATCACTACCTTTCACAGCCATACCCATATTACGTAATATATGTCCATTCAAATCACAATTACTATCACGATTTTTGGTTAAGCAGCTATTGAAATGATTATGTTTTATACCTCTATGTACAAACTATGAAATACTCATTGTTCTTTGCCTGGAAGTAAAAAACCTATCAAAACCAGACCGATATCTCCCTTTATATAGGGGAAGCGTTTATAAAATCACTAAAAAACTTAAGTTATCTTTCCAACAGTAAAAACATATATCTTTAACTTTGTAAAGGCCATGTCGCCTAAAACATGATCATTGTAAATATGTTGCAGATTCATATTATCCATTTCAAACACAATTACCATATTTTCATTACAGTGCAAATTATGTTTTGGTATATGTGTGTAACTTTGCAATAGATAATAGCAATCAACATTTGAATGTCGACCAAAACTATAATATTGTTGTATTTCTCCCTGTGGTTTACACCACACATCGTCAAAAAAAATACAGAATTGGGCAATACTTTCTTTGGAGGCAATATTTTTTCTTTATTTGTAAAAGGGAAATATCACATTCCATCAATTAACGACAAAATGGTAGCTAATTGTTGATATTTCTCTTGTCGTATTGTTTTAGAAAATAATTTATACATTTTCAAATTTAAGACCAATTGGATGTTCCAACAGTGACTTAAAAACACAAGTTTTACTCATGAAGAAGGACCACTTATTATTCATAGTATATTTGATGGTAATAGAATACCATGTATCTGTTCAATTATGTTTTATTTCGTATTTATAATTACCAGCAGATCTACATTTTGTTTTTTAACTTTATTTTCTGCACCATTAATCAGTATTACATAACATACTAACATAAAACTATAAATGTAGGTCTATATATAGGTTCGCGTTCAGTAAAAAACAATGGTTCGAACTAAACATATCAAAAAAGGATGTGGTGCATTATTACATTAATTAATCAATTAAATTTTGAATTGCATTTACCAAAATACTGTACAATTATTGCCGACCAGGTAATAAACTTGCCAAACATTTGGCATGGAAAAATCAAGGAATAAACTCTTTGGATATTGCTTGTAAAGAACACAATATTGTTTACAATCGAACAAACAATTTGAAAGAAAGACATGTAGCAGATACAATTCTAGCAGATAAAGCTGCAAATATCAGGAAGAATCCATTTACATCTACAGTTGAAAAGCTTGGAGGTTGGGGTGTTAATAAATATATGTGTGCAAAGGTGAAGGGAGGCATGGGCATAACTGTAGAAATAAAAGAAAACAAAGAAACAAGTAATCATTCTGTTCCTGTTTCCAGCATTAACAGCCCTTGTATCAATCCTCGGAGGGGTTTCGGCAATTAGTAGAGCAGTTGAATCAAAAGGTAGACTGTATTTGAAACCTTATAAAGTTGGACAAGGACAAAAAACCCCAAATGTAGAAAACAATGCAGAAAGTCCTAAATAGTCATCCAAAAAGTGCACTTACAAACAAAGGTATTAAAGTATCTGTAAAGAAACTGTATATTCTCTATTGCCAAGGTGTGAATATAAAAGATGATATACCAACAAAACCAAATCTTCTTGATTGCGTGATTGTTAATTTGGATTCGATGCAAAATGAATGAATGCATTGGGTTGCATTAATTAAGAATGTAAATCGTTCATTGTATTATGACAGTTTCGACAATTTACTTCCTCCAAATGAAATATGTAATTATTTAAAAATCATGAAATTAAAGCACAGTTACAAAACCGAACAATTACCAAATGCAATCAATTGTGGACATTTATGTACATTTTAAAAATTATAAATGGGATATATAAGTAAGTATAACAGTAAAACATATTAGTAATATGTCAATTACGTTGATATTAATTGGAAATTCATCACAATTGCATGCTGTATATTTCCCAGTTTTGGAGTTAGATGGAGAATGGCAAATAAGTCTAATCGAATTCGTTACTTAGAACATCGATATAGACATTCGATCATTTGTATTATAAAATAGTGAAAAAATGTATAAGATTGTGATACCGGTAGGATCTTATGAGTTTGATGACTTGGAAATGTTCATTAATGCGACTTTACCTGAAGATGTACATTTCCAATTACATGTAAATCCAAATACCTTAATTAGTGACTTGTGTATAGTAATGTATATATCAATTTGATAGAAAACAAGTCAATTACAAATATGTTAGGTTATGAAAGGAGAATGCATCCAGCTAATCAATTGCACAAATCATCAAAACATTTTAATATATTATCGGTAAATGTACATCATATGGATGTTAATATTGTAGGGGTTTCATATTTGAATGGATAACCAACAAATACAATACAAGAATTCACGTGTGCTGTGGCTCCAGGATATGAAATATTTGAAAAACAGAACACTTTGATACATCTTCCAGTATTAGTGAATTGTGTTGATGAAACAGTTGTTACAATTGTCTATCAAGACTGTAAACTTTAAGACTTTTATAAATGAAGAGATGACAGTCCATTTACATTTAAAAAAGGTATATTAACATTTACATTCCATTGTGCATTACAATCATAATGGTTATTGTATATAACTGTAAATTCGCATGTAATGTAGGCAGTTTATTAAGTGGTTCTCTAACATAACTTATTTCGAAGAAAGGAAGTATAACAAGCTGTAAATGCAAGCATAAAATGCTCACTTCAAATCAGTTACCGTGAAGTTAACACGAGGCAACAGATTGTATTTAAAAGAATTAGAATATGCGGTTAATAGAAATGGAAGACATACTTAATGTTGAAGAACCTTTCAGTTATGAAAATGCAATCACCAATATGGAAATACATGTGTATGAACCATTCCGAGCAGGTCTGTATACATTTCCTTCTGAAACAAGGATTTCAATCCAAAATCACGATATTTACACACTACCACCGAAATCAAGTTTAAGGTTTAGAGGAACAATTGAAAATACAAACGATGCAAATAATCCAGCAACAACAAAACTAGTAAGAAATGGAATACTTAATTTAATCTACAGGATTAAATATTTACTCAATGGAGCGGAAACCAATCAAACAATGTTGGAATTACTTCCACAAAAAACAACTATCTCTCAGGAACTGTAAACGATCTTTATAGAGTGATTATGGCTGGGTGAAGCAATGCTAGTGCTTACTCACTACAACTAAACCCGGGTGGAAAATACGAAGTAGGTATACCTTTAAGTATGGATTTGGTCTCTGCTGAAGATTACAAACACGCCATATTAAAAGCTAAACAAGAATTAGTACTTCTATTTGGCAATGCACATTTGAATGCTATATATGATATAGCTAATAACAAGGAAGGTGTAACATTTGAAGTATGCAGTGTGGAATGGTTGATGCCGCGTATTGAATTTAACACTTGTGAAAGTGTAAAGTTTTTAAAATTTATCGAAAAAGGGAAAAATTTAGACATTGCATTCAGATAGTGGGGTTTAGAGGTTTTTCCAACTCTACCATTAGCTCAAAAAAATAGCATGCAGTGTGACATCAAGTTATTTGTCTGTATTGACAAAACAATTTAAAAGCTGATAGATCAGTAATCGATAATTGTGATATGAAAAATATTAAATTGTGTCTAAATAGTCAAGCTTACCCCTATGTAGGTTTATATACAGACTTTGATGATGGGAAATTACTTATTTCCTATGATATGTATACAAAGTTTCAAGAAACATATTATAACAAAAACAGTTCACCAATCCTAGAAACGAAAACATTTAAAAGTAGAGGAGCGTTATTTGTGTTTGATGTAAGAAAACAAGATGACACAATTACAAATAGTGTGATTGATTCACAAATTGAAATTATTGCAAATACACCAATTACAGCAAATACACAAGCTTACACTCTTATAATTTACTTTAGATTAGCAAGTTAAAATCTAAGAGATAATTTGGTGAAGATAATGAAATGAGTCAGTAGACAACAAACCACAGCTACAACGAGATGTTTTGCAATGTGCAAGGGTTTCAATCTGCAGAAAAATCTATCATTAAAGAATTAGCTATTACTAATTTGGAAGAACATACATACAACTATATTCAGCTATATATCACCATTTGACTGGAAATACCTAACTCCCAAATACAAGAAAACTAATGTCTTACCAATCACCACCATGGTTTAAAATGGGAGAGTGGTTGCATAGTGTATGAGAATATTGAAGTTATTTGCAAACATTACCTAAATAATTGTGAAATATATGTAGGTGGAGTTGAGCAAAAATGCATTTATAAAGTATTTATAACAAGAAAGAAATAGATATTCAAAAATAATACAATTACACATCATTCAAACAATTATGTAAAATATATGGATCTAATTCAACATTTTTCTCTGCAGAGGAAAACTCCAAATTAATGCTAACTTGGGCAATGATGTCTGACTGGGGTGAAACAGATTATGATGTTCCTCCACCTGAATCAACTTTAGGTATTATTCGAGTGATATGGCATTATTTGGGATGAGAGTACTAATGAGTGAAATTTAATATAAAAAGTATTTGATTTTATGCCATCTACTAGTTCGTACTGATGGAACAACAAGGCAACAAAATCACCTGTTCTTGCATACAGAAATAGAGGTGTAAATTGAATATTAGCAATTTATTAGCACTTTGGAGTAAACCATTTAGAGTTTGTCTATGAAAGAAATATTTTAACAATTTGTATGAGAACCTGTATTTGCAAGTGTTATAATATTGTACATAAATAACTTGGTGTTCCTATACTTGATTCTTTAATGCTGTGTTTTCAGACATCCTGTAGTTCGTTGTGTATGTTTTACAACACTCTGTAGTAGTATAACAGAGATATTTGCAAATTTTTGAAACAGTTTGTGTATATTTTGTCAATAAATTGATCTAGTAAAATTAATTTTGAAATTTATTTAACCTATTCCTTTTTTAAAAGTCAACTTGTTCCCTAAGAATAATATATTTATAAATAAATGTCTTTAAAGAGACATTTGAGAGACAGAGTTTGAGAGAAAAGTAATTAAAATGTCATAACAGAGAGAGATCCTTAAATTTTCTAAACAGAACTATGTTGCATTAACACAGAATACTGTTATAAAGAAACCCAGAGGAAATGTTCTGGATGCAACCACTCTAACTGCTTTTCCAAAACTAAGTAAATAATATACTATATCGGGTAAGGCATGGTTAATACAAGCTGAGTTCGAATCCTGGTTAGATCATGTACACTTCTCGTAAAAAAAAAAAGAGCAATCTTATGTAACTGAAAATATTTCTAAGTCCCCTTCGGGTATGTTAGGCAGGCTGCCCCCTCCCAAGTCACAGGCGCATGCCGTGTAGTGAGTGCGGCTAATTGCTGCAAGGACACGTGGCTTTGGAGGAAAATGCATACAGCACATGAATAATAGTTTTATGGGCTCAGTTTTGTCCGAATATATTCCAACACATTATGTAAAGCAGTTAAAGTGAATACGTGATGAAAACCTTCGGAATTACGAACTAGCCTGTATAAGAACTGAGGGAGTTATAGTAAATGATAAAATTTTGAATAGATCACACTGGACTACGGGAAAAAAAAATGCTTCCAAATCATGCATAATTGTAAATATGAAAGGAAGTGTTACATTTTAAATCCCCTTGCCAACACATGTGAAATCTTTGAAAACATGAATGATAATCATTAAAAATATTAAATATGCATTATATGGAATGTTTTCGTAGAGACCATATGAATCATTTTGGAATTAATGGCCTGCAGTCTAGACTTCACAGTTCAATGAATACTCGATCAACTCTATAGTATATTCACTGCTTGTTTCTTGTGTAAGTGGCCAATATTACGCCAAAACATATAGCATGTGAGCCCAAATATCTTTCTTGGCAAGTTTCGTATTTACTTCGCACATTACTGAGGGAGCCTAGTTAACTGTAATCCAATTAAAATCTGGATTAGGTTTATAAGTGTGTAATATTTAGCTTGTCCTCGAAATAACCCACACAGTTTTCCTGTTCCATGTGATGATACTGTGGAAATTTGCCTTAACAACTTTGTTCCATTCATAAAGTAAAAGCTTATTTACATGTACCATGATGATTACCCGACATGTCTTAACCAAATTTAGATTCCAGCAAATAAGTATTGATTATTTAAGTGTTATAAGACCAAATTGCTACAGTATTTTCTGTGGGAGTGATTATAGTCTCTTGAAAGATCTACAGTAATTAAAAATACTTCAAAATATTCACCTATAAAAACATAATAACATAAATAGAATACATGTAGCGAGCTACTAGATATGTTTCGAAGGAAAATATTCGCATTAAATAAATGTCATAATTATTACATTAACCATTCGCATTAAAGTGAGCACTTCTTGATGCCTGTCACATTTAATATATGGACGTATGCAGCCAAATGCCAATAAAGATTATGTATTAAGTAGTAACTGAGTTTTTATTTTCCATTATACACGAACACAAGTATAAATAAAATGGCTTGCATGTTTCATGTGTGTGTTATAGCACCATTACGAAATGTGTAAAGAGCTCACTTTGGCATGAACATCCTATAGTACCATTACATCTAAACTGGGCACTTGTAACTTGGCGTGTTTTGTCATGATGTGGTTTCTCACCCAACTGTTTCCATTGACAACTCGTGCTAGTAATGGTAAGTAAACCAATTTGAAACACTTGGTGGCTGGCAGATACCAAACTGACCAGTTCTCTAACTGATTGGTGGATACAGGTGTAAGTGTGCTTTCTAGCAATATTGGCCTCCCAATGTTTCACGCCATGTTATGCGAATGCTAGCCACTGTGGCGTACACAACTAAAATTTGTTTAATAATATTTCACATTGTGATCACAAACATGATTCGCCAACATTATATATATATATAAATCATTGTCTGTCCAGAACTACAAAATATGAAATTATATCCCAATTTGGAACTTGCCTTATCTTGGACTGTCTTACACACGAAATATTCACACATATAAACATTTACTAAATAAGTGTTTCTTTTAAGAATTACCATCCTTGCGGGATATAGTATTGCAGTTTTTAAGTTTAAGTCATAATTGGTTGACAAAAAAGCGAAAGTTTAACTGTCGGAAGACCGTATTCAGTGACTGCAAGGAATAGACATAGAGAGAGAGAATTGCATTTTCTTTATAACACATATGCCAACATCTGACTTAGAAGTCCCCACACTTTGACCTCATACCTACTAAAACCAGAGATGTTATAGTGACATAAATGGTTGGGGGAGTGGATGTTCATTTTAAAGATTATTAATATGACATTCAGTCAAATGAAACATGGCAATGAGTCAGACTTCCAAAATGTTGTACAGGATGATCCATCTCCTTGGCCGGGTTACTACAGATTTTCGCATGCAGGAATCGTGCCAGACGAATCCATTGGTCAGCAGGTTTTCTCGGGGATATTCCGTTTCTCTCGCCCTTTAATTTCAGCGCTGCACCATATGCACCTCAATCACCCTCATCGGCCTCATCGTCCAAATCTCTTCACTCAGGAAGGTCCATCCTGACCTGCTCAACCGCCATTTCACAGTGGTTGTTAAGCAATATTTAATGATTTTTCACCAATTTGTCCTACTTTCTAACTCTTTCGTCTCCGTTTATTAGGTTTGGTAGTGCAAGACAGAAAAGGAATAAATTCACAATAACAATTTAATTTGTAATGTTGTGAGTCGTATATAAAAATGACTTTTGTGCAAAGGGATGGGGGATAGGAGCAGAGGGATGGCCTCCTGTCTTGTTGTAAATTCCCTTTTTTTTCCTTTTTCCCTCAAAATTTCCCTTTTCCCTGCAACTTTGACTAAATTACCCTAACAATTTCGCTTTTTTAGTCAAATGTCCCCTTTTTACCCTAAAAACTAGTTTTTCCCAGGAGGATTCCGAGTTGGCTCAGCGATTAGCACGCTCGCCTCCCACCAAGGCAAACTGAGTTCAATCGCCGGCCGGGTCACCGGATTTTCGCAAGTGGGAATCGAGCCGAACGATGCAGTTGGTTGGTGGGTTTTCTCGGGGATCTCACATTTCCTCCGCCCCATCATTCCGGCGCCGCTCTATATTCACTTTAATCACTCTCACTGGCTCTCAAGACCTCACTGTTAAGAGCCGCCCAAATCTCTTCTCTCACTCACCCAGGCGGATCAGTGACCCTGAGTCAGAGTAGGGAGCCCGATCAGTGACCCAGGATCAAGGATCGTCGACTCAGGTGACCAGGATAATAAGAGACCCCGAGGTTAGGAGAGCAGAATTCAGGACCATTGACCTTGATCTTTGACATTTGATCCGAAAATCAAAAAAAAAAAAAAAAAACTCAGTAAAATAAAAAAATTAATAAAAAATTCCAAAAAATTCCTAAACGTATAAAAAAATTATTTTAAAATGTATCACTAAAAAGTTATTTAAATATTATTTTAAAACTTAAAAATTGACTAAAGAATGTATCATAAAAATTTAGTAAGAGTTGTTTAAAAATATATAAAAAATTGTTATTAAATAATTATTAAAATTCGTTTGAAAATATACTTAAAAATGAACTCTCCAGAGGTCACCCCTCACCCATACCCATTTCACCATCTTGGTAGGTGCAGACAACGACCATCTTGGTAGGGGCCACCATCTTGGTAAGAGAACACCATATTCATAGGCAACCAGCATATTGGTAGACATCACTTCCGCTATATTGTATGCAGGTGTTGGTGACCTCAAGCACATGACCTAGGATGACCTTGAAACTTTAACTCGAGAAAAAATTACATAAATGTCAGCAAGCAATTTCTCCCCAGATCTCCTAACAGCGTCTCCGGGTCCTTTTGGGTTATCCCGACGAACACTCTCGGGAGGGCCCGAATCGGAACGTTTCCGCAGCCGGGTTCCAGATTAGGAACCGGATTCCCTTTCGCCCACCTTACAGACTACAGCCACTGTGATTGTAAGACCTTTCCTTGCAATTGTCTCCTCGATAGTGTTCCACGCAGGGACTGGCACCGAAATTTAACTGGATATGAAAATTATCTATCCGGAATTAAATTTCAGTATGATGTTGACGAACTGAAAAGGGAAAAATCCGCTAGTGTGAAAATTTATTCTGAGAAGAATTTCAGTTCATATCCCTTCGGACTTGAATAGCAATTGGAACCACAGCTATATCCGGGCTCGGAACTGAACTGGAGTATGTGAAAGGCATCCCACAGGACTGAAATTTGTAAAGTAATATTATTTAGATTCAAGTCTGGATTTAAATGAGACAATATTCCCCATTAGTCCTAACTGAAACTAAATATTCTGTGTGGCTATAATAAATGCAAAGGCTAAAATTGAAATGATTCGACCGAAAATCCCACTTCCCAGAATGTAATTTATGAGGTGGTTTCATTTCGGTATAAGTCCGAACTGAAATTAGACAATGGCCACTAAATTTCCGAACTGAAAAAATATTTTTTATTAGTAAATAATTTTTTCAAAAACGAAAATTGAGCTGATTTCCTTGAAAATTCATCTTTCCGGATTGTAATAAACAAAATGGCACAAACTGAAATTAGTCAATAACCTCCGAATATTCCGAACTCAAAATACATTTCTTATGTGGACGTAGTTAAGACAAGAATGAAAATTGAACTGAGTTTACTTAAAAGCCATTTTTCTGGACTGTAATTCACAAGGTGGCTTAATATAATTTAAGTACCTCCTTAAATTATACAATGATTCCTAACTTTAAACAGAAAATAAATAATCTGTGATTAAATGTTTAGTATTTGGAATTTAATTATTAGACTGGTTTAGCCAGTTTTAACAAAGGTGTTGGGGAATATGGTTTGGTGCTGTGTCCGCCACATTGGATGATGCCATGGTGGCCATAATATGGCGGCCATCGTACATGACCTTGATGTTGGATTTTCGGCCATCTTGTTTTCGTTCGCCATCTTGTTTTCTGACGCAATTTAGTTTCATGTCTCCAGTGGCCATTTTGTTTCTGCTCTATTGCCATATTTACATGAGGTGTCATTATGGTGCCGTACTCGTCTGATTCACCATCTGTGTTTATGTCCTCTAGAGTGTGCTGATGCCATTAATCTGCTTTTATAACTGTCAGTGTGTGCCAGTGATATCATCCATGTTTGTTCCTCTCATCGTCTACCAGTATTTGCCACTTGTGGGTGCCATGTTAGTTTCTTTTCTCGTCCACTAGATGGCACTCATTCCTCAGTATATCGACGGTGGGATAAATAAAATTACACATTTATGTAATTATGTAACTACTTGTACAAATTAAATTTAAAAACTTGGAGACTTAAGTACATCGAGCAACATGTCTCCGAACCAATATTTTCAAGGCGAATTCAAATATTATGTCACAACCATCGATTATGAACAAGTATGTAATATATAAAATTTGAAGATTTATATACCTTTTAAAACTTAAAGACATACTCTAAGTATATCGAGCGACATGTTTGCGAGCTCGTATTTTTTAGGCGGAGTCGAATGTGACATAAAATTGTGTCAGCACAGATGTATTTATAATAAATATCACGTGTTATGTATTTTCATACTCATGTTTTCAAGTATAATGTTAACATGACAATCAATACTTGATAATTATTCTAATATGTTCAACGCCTTTTATAATTTAGCATGGGTATATAAAATCTTCATCAATAAGAAATTATGCATTATACCCTAAGCCCTCTGATTAGCATTGTAAGCATTGTTAGCTACCATTTTGGATTTATTGATGTTATAACTACTTAATACATATCATATATACTACTTTTGACCTTTATCACGGCAATGTGGTCCAACATGCCTTAGAATTATTGTATGAATAGTTGTATGCCATTTTCAATCCACTGAAGTTATATCTGCCAAATTTATGTATTAGGTACAATTTGAGACCTCGAACAAGGCGATTTGGCCATTTTACCTTATGTATTCTGGTAGGCACAATTGCCTGAAATTTTCAATATGGTGAATTTACAGCTGTCATATTCATATGCAGTACGCGTGATATCGAACAAGGCGATATATGTATATGGTAATGCATCTATGTATTCACGTAAGAAGATGAAGATGGAACATGTTGATCAGACTTGGTTGTATGGGGAATTATTTGGTACTACTGGCGCCATGCATATTCTTGGTCATGTGGAATTGTTTTTCAATCCATGATTATGTGTTATGTATTTTTTATTTTGCAAATAAATGTTTTGTAGGTACAAAATGTACTGCGGCATTTTTCGTATATCTTATATTCCTTTCCTTTATATTAAAAAAGGGGCGCATTGGGGGTGGGGGGGGGGAGGAGAATTTGAACATGTATTTTATGCTATTATATATACGGAGTTATATAAATACACGTCAAGGACATCACACTTTATACTCAAAAAGTGCACCCTTCAAGAATCCTATTATTAAAATTAATAGCGAAATTTATGGAGCTTCCTTAGGGAAACGTCCAACATGGTATACATAAATATATATAAATAACATTAGATTGACAAAAGACATGCAAGAAGAGTTAAATTCATTCCCCCCTTTTTCCTCTTGATGTGATCCCTTTAACATGCCCAAAAGGAGTAATTATGTTTAAGTTGATGGATCGAATGTTTATGTTGGCCAACATGTTTGCACTTGTGTGTGTGTTGCATGTAACAGATTGTTGTTATCAGTTGCGATAGTGCATTGCACTTGGTTGTAACCGGAAGTTGTTTATCGCCCGGAAGTGGTGGCTTGGTGGGGCCCGGAAGTACATCCGGTGATGTACTACAACACATTCAGTTATAATTATTATACATTGACTACCAATTTAACACAAATGCTTCCCTTTAAATACAGCTTAGTAGGTCTGCAGTGAAAATATTTTAACATAAATGTAGGCTTTGACTGTTAGTTCCATTCTTAATTAGGTGTGATTTTCATTCTTTAAAACAATGCATAAAGGGCTACCCATAACATATTTAAATTAACTCATTTATAAATTTACAACTTGCCAACAATCGTTTTCACTTCAAATTAATTACATTAATTATAGAGTTCTTCTTTCTTCGGTGTCGTAGAAAACCAATAATTATTAATTTATGTCATTCTTCGTCCATGACTGCACAAACTGCCTGAAATGGACCGGGTCTGTGACACCCATCAAAACAGTTTTGGGAGATGACCCGTCCCCGGGTGCCCGGCTATGGGTGCCGGACGATTTCCGGTGCCGTTTGTTCCTGGCCTTACTGAAGGACGAGGGTGTTCAAGAGAAATGATATCTGGTGCGAGCAGTAGTGCGAGCTGCAAGCAGTGGGAACGTCACACAGCCAGGCGAACTATGAAGCGGTTAAATGAGGGAAACCACCTGACTTCCTGTTTGTTTTGACTCGGCACTAGGCACGCCTGGTAAAAAAAAAAGAACGTCTACCTGGCTTATTTACTCAATTAAATTCCCACTTAAGAACTAAAATTGACTTCATTTTGTGTTCGTCCAAAAATATATCTTGAAAGCAAATTAGGGTGCAAACATGATGAGATTGTTTTTAATAATGTATTTATTTGTAGTTACACATATATATTAGATGAACGAAAAAATAGTTTGACTAAATGTAATACACTTCAAATATATAATATTATTTTCAATGAGTTGCTGCAAAGGACAGATTTGGCGCAGGGGCTTGGGACTGAGCAAATGGCCACAAAACAATGCAAAAATTCGCAAATCAATGTGAGATAAATATGCTAAAAAAGTGCTCAAGGCTGCAGCCACCATATTGTATCAGAACTACCTGCTCTGTAAATCCAGGTGCCATCTTGGACATTATGCTTACTAATAAAATGGCAGCACTGTCTAGCAAAATGATGGCCAATACAGAACTTCCTACTGTCAATCTCGTCCACCATCTTGTAAGTCTCACTGTCTAGCAAAATGGCGACTAGCAAAAAATGATGGTCAATGAACTTCCTGCTCTGTCAATCTAGTCCACCATCTTGTGCATTGTATTCTGGGATAGAGCATTTGGGGCATAGGAACTGGCAGCCATCTTGTATTTCCCAAATTTGCGATTTTATGTGCTGCCAACTTGGATGAGAACTTCCTGCTCTGTAAATCTGGTCCACCATCTTGTAAGTGACACTGTCTAGCAAAATGACATCTAGCAAAAATGGTAGCCAATACATGGTTGCCAAAGTTTCTGGCTCTGACTCTCAAGATGGCAGTGACCAGCACTGACTGGCAGCAACCAGCAGCAACACTGGCCAGCAAAATGGCGACCCTAGGTTCTGGGACAGGGGACTTTGGGCCGAGGAGCCGACCACCATTTTGGATTATGTAATTTCGCACAGAAAACGACCAAACAATGGCCATTTTGTCAGCCAGTCAAAAATTTCTGCAGGCTTCCATCCTACTGAATGTCTTTACTTCCTGCTCTAACAGTCTGGCAGAACATCCTGCTCTGTCAATTTGGTCTGCCATCTTATAAATAATATTTTGGGACAGGGGCTTGGGGCTGAGAAGCAGCGACTGTCATCTTGAAAGATGTCATTTCGCATATCAAACGACCGAATGGCGGCCATTTTGTTAGCCAGTCAAACATATCTGGATACCTCCATCCTACCGAATGTCTCTACTTCATTATCTAGAATTATGACAGAACTTCCTGCTCTGTCAATCTTGGTGCCTAATACAAAACATCGTGCTCTGGCTATCTGGTCCGCCATCTTGTAAGTGGAAGTGTCTAGGCAAAATGGCTGCCAATGCACTGCCCAGCAAAAAATGGTGGAGTGTTCGAACAGACTTGTGGAGGGGGCAGAGTTACAGTCGTGTCCCCAGCCCGAAGTCCCCCAGCATTGACCTGAATGCACTCTCTAGCAAAATGGCAGCCAATGCACTGTCTAGCAAAAAATGGTATCCAAAGCACTGTCTAGCAAATGGCTGCCAATGCACTGTCTAGCAAAAATGGCGACACTGCCTAGTAAAAATGGTGGTCAATGAAGAACTTCCTGCACTGTCAATCTGGTCCGCCATATTAGAAGTCGTAAGGCAGCAAAACTACAACTGGGTCCGGGGGTCACCCTGCCATTTATGATATGTCATACCAGTAACATCCGTCTTGCCTGAAGATTGTTCGATTTAATAGCCCCCCTTGCAATGTCTCTCTCCCGACAAACAAGGAGAAAGGCTGAAGGGTCAAGTATGACCTATAGCTACTTATAATCATAGTTGGATGTAATTTACGAACTGTTTAAGCTTGCCTGAAGAATGTTCGAGTTCATAGTCCCCTGCGACAGCTCTCTCCCGATATAGTTACCTTTAATTTCAGAACAGATTGAGATGAATGTACCAAAAATCATAGCAAAGGCATCACTAATGACAAAGAAAAGGACAGAAGAATCAGGTTTACCCTATGTATACTTATAAGCATAGTTAGCTGTAATGTCCGAACCATTTGAGATACATCTACCAAATTCATAACATAGGCGTCACCTACGATGATGAGAAGGATCGTAGGGTCAAGTAGACCCTATGACTGCTTGTAAGCATAGTTGGCTAGAATTTCCGAACCATTTGTGATACAACTGTCAATTTCATAACGTAGGCATCACCCAGTACAATGAAAAGAGTGCCAAGTAGACCCGAGCCATTGAAAATATGCTACAAGTATAAGCACATACGAAACAACATGTGTGTTTAAATCATCGGTTATAAGTATTTAACAACATGTGCAGAAGCATCGAGCGTTGTATGTTATGTTAGGTGACAAAAACAAGTTCCATTGCTAAGTGTGGGAATGATAAGGACAATACTGCTACACACAATTGCAAACCGATATTAAAAATTTTATGAGCACGTACCAGCCATTGCAATCACATGCAAGAGGTTCTGTATATCGCTTTTAGATGATGCTCGACATGACCGGACTGACCTGGATAGAACACCTTCTGTACGAATCGAGTGAAACTGAACCGGCCAACACTTCATGTGTTGTGGAGGTATCGACAAGTCGAAGGGATGTTACATAACATTGGGTAAGAGAGAGATGTCAAGGTGGCATACCAGTCAAGTGCATGTCCCTTTAGGAGAGGAATTCAGTTATACAGTACCTAGTGCCAGAACCGTACGCACATACGAAACAACATACATTAGTCGTGCAAGAGAAAGAAAGAGAGCTGAGATTTATAATGCTAAAAGCTCATTGCGAAACGAATTACCCAAGTATTACCAATGACAAGTAAGCAGGTATCGCAGCAAACACACACACACAGACAACTATGATGTACTCTGCTTTTAGAAGATGCAGTAATTGTGTAAAAAAATATGCGCGTCAGTTCGTCGACTAGCGTGGTGTCGGAAAGCAGATAGTTATGAATACATTAATTTACTATGATCATATAATTTGCTGGAATATGAAGACGGAATCAATGGTTGAAGACTTACCATCGGCATCGTCGTCAACAGCAACCAAACCTTAAAGAAGCGCTAAAAGCAGTACAGGAACAATATTACTATTGTGGTAATGCATGCCATCATGAAAGTTGCCTTGCAAAATTCAATGACTGTCATTCACCAGGAAGCGAGTGCAAGTAAGAATTTCACTAACAGTACCAGTGCCAAATGTTATGAATATTGCAACTGACCTTTTGCAGTCACCTACAAGACCTACCAATATGTTAACTGTAGTGCAGCATATATGAATAATTAGCATTTTGTATGCTCACAGCCATAAAATATTCTACAAAAGAGCATGTCTAAATTACTTATATAATTTAGCCTGCACTGATATTAGTTTCACCTCCATCATACAATTCTGAAACACTTCCACATCACTAGGAAAAGATTATCGGATTTTGTCCGAGTCTGAAGGAGAATTAATATTTTGTATGGTTTTTAAGTCTCGAACTCAGGCCCCTACGCCTTACCCCACCTTAGAAGATTGTTTAATTCTATATATATCGACCATATTTAAGTTCATAAACAATTAGAAAAATCACATGCAAAGTTAATCACGCATATTCAAAATTACCCACACAACAATTACACAAACATTTCAACTATGCATGTACTCTGCTTTTAGAAGATGCAAAACTTGAAAGGAAAGAGGTTTACCTGGTGTAGCTCTTTGAGAAAAACCTGGAGACTATTGTGGCAGCTACCAGTGCGAACTCGACGAATGCACAGACCACAATGATCGATCTGCCTATCCGTACACGGTCTACATTACCAACCAACAAGAAAGCAACTAGTTACTTGCAAGAATACTATCCTTGACAAAAAATGTACTTACTTACTTTTCTACATATACTATTGACATTTATAAGTACTGTAATTATATATATCGCCTCTGTCAAAGCGTACATATACTATTGCAATTTATAGGAAATAGCTCATGTAGCTTGACGAGTGCTCCGAAGATGGTGTACCATTCTATCGAATTAAACTGACGTAGTTAAAATAATTTTTTTATATAAAGCAGAGGTTTATTTAACAAAAATGCAACATAACCTTTTACACAAAATTTATTTAGTTAAGTACAACACGAGAAAAACATATATAAACATAAACAATTTATCTTCTTACGCTTTGTTTTGTGTTCCAAGGCACTGTTCCCAGTGAGTCCTGATTTCTCTGGATAATCACTATAATGCTTAAAAAAGCTGTTTCCAGACGTAAACTTTGTAGCTATTCGAAGTAATCTGCGATCGCACACCAGTCTTGAAAAGGTTTTTTTTTATAATAGGCCTAATAATGTCAAATATCAGTAGTTCCATCCTTTACCATCAGAAGATCAATATGCTCAGGTTTCTCGTTCATCATATGGATTGGTACCACATTTCCCTAGCATTCAACGAGTACACATTTACAGACACTTCAGGGTTGTTGTCGTTATTCTTAAAGACCCTTAAACTTTGTTTTGTGATTTACAAGGCACTGTCTCCCAGTGAGTCCTGATTTTCGACCATAATCGGTATAATGCTTAAAACACTGTTTCTAGATATGAACTTTGTACCTACACGAAATAATCTGAGATATAATCAGACGCGAAAAGTTGTATATGTAACAATAATGGGGAATGTGTGTAGTTTCCGGCATCACCATCCGAAGATCAATATGTTAAGGTTTTTAATTCTTCGTCACATGAATTGGTACCACTTTTCCCTTATCATTCAGCAAGTACACATTTACAGTCACTTTAGGGTTGTTGTTCTCAAAGACCCTTTTTTGCCGTAGAGGAGTCGGAAAATCCAGTCCACTAAAATCAAACAACCCTTCCACCTCAGCATAACATTTTCCCACCCGATGAGGCCTCGATGACAAAAAAAAAATAATAAATCCAGCCAACATTTACCACATGAAACATCGGGTGTCATAGTTGTGGGGATTGATTACGGCATGATTGTGTATGATAAATTCGGGAGAGTCAAAATATGACATTAGCTGTGAAGCTGTTTGTGCGGCGAAGTTTAACATATATTTCGTGATTGTAACTCTTCTGCGCGAATATTTCTGTACATCATTGCATATTGTCTTGCTAGCAAATGTGCTGTTTAGAGTGCTGTATGAAACACATTAACATGCTGCTGTCGATAAGCATATTACCCGAGTACTTCCCAGTAATTTTAACGAATGTAACACATATTTACAAGTTCATTATTTCTTGAAATGTGCGCTATAAATCTGAATCACTGAGATATTCACCATTTAAATCAATGAAAATCACTTGACTTATTCAACAGTCACTTCAATAAATTTAACTGGTGGATTAATGAAAAAGAGCCAGTTTTCTTTCAGTTATTGATTCAGTGAAATGCCCACAGATTCGTCAACTATTTCATTCGCTGTTTTTCACCGATTGGTGTTTTGACTGATGGATCGGTTAAACAACGTGTCTCAAATGAAATAATGCATAAACTAATAAAACCCATAAACAGAATATTTAAAATATATATTCCGTCTTTCATTTTACCACTTTATGAGGCAACAAAAACATTCCGTGTTTCATTAAATATTTACGTCTTCTATTTCGTTTTCACGTAATCAAAGCGATCAGAGTGAAGGCCTTAACTGCATCAAATGTGGTGAAGTGAGTGCATTCATACCTACTATTTGTTTTAACAATCCTAATGTTACCAATTAAACTAAAACGAAAATAAATGGCATTACACGGGTAGTATATTTTTCCTCCTGACGTCAACGTTGACTTGGTAGCGCTGTTAATAAGATAATGGTCTATAAACTGGGTGCTTTATGTCACCACAAAATATTTGTTACTTCTGTATTGAAATTATGTCAAATTGCAAAATATAACCAGTGAATATCGGAAATAGGTTTATTAATTTTTTTTCTCGCAATTATGTCATTAAATGCAACGTAAACAATATTTAACTCACTGCACGCAGTTGGCTCTAACTTATTCAATTAGTGAAATTGTTTCACTGAAACAATACGTGGTTTCCCAACGGTTCCAAGTTGTATATATTTTCATTGATTCCAGTACCTAGTTTAATTTCACTGCGAATCAGTGGTTTTCCACTGATCCGAATTTAGAGTGTAGGACTGGGCTCCAAATGAAGGCTTGATAAAATATATGTAATCAAGGCAACATCAACCTGTTTAATTTCAGTTTCATTTTTATGCCACTGCAAGAAAAGATGTGTATGGGGGAATATTTTATATACTCTAGGAAAAAACAATTATCATTCCACTTCACAAATATAAATGTAGCATATCATAAAAACATGTAGATATGTTACTGTAATAAGTATAACATTCGAAATTCGGCCATAATACTCAGTTCCGAAACCCAGTTTCTCAGTGCTCTTCGTTAAGTTGTATTTAAGTATGTCCATATAATCATATCTGTCCATATTATCTCTATTAAAACTAGTTCCTCTACATCAGACGCAGCCATAGAACCCCAGACTATAACTAAAACGCTGCCATGCTTAACAGTGGTTTGCATATCCTAGATGCAATGTTCGTTCTTGGGTTTCCTTTGCTCTATATCAAAATGCGGTAATCATTGTGAAAAATGTTAAACTTACTCTCATTCAAGAACAAAACAATGTCCCAGAAGTTCTGATACATCCCTGCATAACCCTTTGTCAATGCTAACCTCGTCTTTCGGTTCGTCTTACTTGTGTAGGGCTTCACTCTTGGTACCCTGGATCTGTACCCTGCAAGATTGAGAAATCGTTTTATTGGTCTTAGTGTTACAACTGTTCTTGCACATTCGCAGATAATACAGAGGACTTAACTTTTGCAGCTTTCTTGATCATTCTTGATTATCATCATAGAAGTTTCCCGCCAGACATCCAAAATTTCATTTACGTTTTCTCTTGTCTCTATTTTGTCGCTAGTTGCAACTAAGATTTCACGTTACTATAGTTTTCGGGGGTTCTCTTTCTATTAAACGTGCTTCCAGTGTCTATGTAATGTGTATGCACAATAAGCTTTGTTCTACAACATTTTTAAAAATTTTGATTAAATGCTTAGACAACTGCTCACTAAATCGTATCCACTTACAGCTCATTTCGTAGAGAATTTTAAGGAATCCAACGAGTTGTCGATCATTGAAATCAGATTAATTGTTTGCGCAATATGAGTGTTCTAATTACATAGTGAATAAATTCAAAGTGAATAAATCCACTTGCTGTGTTATCCTGTAGGCCAGATTTTGTGGGCGGCCTAATTTTGGTCGGTTTATTAAAACTTTCGTTTCTCTAAATCACTGGGTTACACGACTTTGTACAATAATGTTTGCAATTTCAGGGTAATATTTGTTTTTGCAAGACAACACCGAAACAATGGTTTGTCTCGTTTCCTCCGTAGTTTCTTTTTCTTTGCGACCTTTTATTGTTCTGTAGCCAACTAGACACATCATACAACACGTTTGAAGTACATTATGCAGCTTTAGGCGGCAGAATATATCAGTGAGTTAGCCTATCCGTTTTTTTCTCTATTCAAAACAAAACAAATGATTTAAAGGCATTGTTAGAATAATTTTCACATCACATTTGCTGTACACGTTAGCACACTTCAAAATGAAAACAAATTAGTTCCATCGATACTAAATACGTTCAATGATAAATCTATTATATATAACCAATAAGCATGTATAGCACATCTACATAATGTATGTTCTACTGTAGGAACGCTCCCGAATAAATAGGAACATTTCAATCGCCTGGTAAACATAGCTTTTCGATTTTGTAAACTCAGTGTCTATAAAACCAATATGGTTGCTGGCATGCAAGAATAATCGGTGGGTCACGGCCATGGCTACCTTTCAAGGTTAAAAATATTCTAAACGGCCGTTGTAGTTGAGTTGAGAGATCTCGTTGGCTCTTAACATCGAGGTCTTGAGAGTCGATGAGGGTGAAATGAGGTGAGAATGGAGTAGCGTCGGAACGCAAGAGTGGGGGACACAGGAGATCCCCATGAAAACCACCGGCACGATTCCCACAAGCGAAAATCCGAAGTGACCCGACCGGGGATTCAATCCGGTTCGCTTAGGTGGGCGGCGAGAAGTCTAACTGCTCAGCTACCGCGGCCCCCACGGCCACTGTATAGAGGAATTGAGCGAATGTGAAACGCTGTGTATATTTTAAATATTCTGTGAATATTAGCTGGCCTTTGATACCCAGATTAAAAATGTAGGAATGGAAGAAAATAAAGAAGCACAAAATACATTTCGACGCAGAGTTCTTAAGCGTTTCCTCTTTACTGAACTGGAAATGAAAAATTAAACGCTATTTTAGTTCAAGGCAGGTAGTAAACATATATTGGTATTTTCCACTTCGAGTTATAAATGTCTGACTAGAATTACATAACGAAGTACGAGATATAGCTGAGGATAACTGCCTAAAATTGAAGGCCAATGCCTTGAACAATATTTGCAGAAAGAATGTTTGTAAAATTATTACAGAATCTAGCCCACTGTGCGCGGTTCGAAGTCAACATCCCGCACAACCCATATTTATGTGCATCAAGTCAGCACCAAGTCTTTCGTAGGTCACTATGATCAATAGGTCCTGTCATATTTCTCCTCCTGGTAATAATGAGCGTTGTAATACCCAATAAACCACAATGTAAATATACTAGCTGAAGTTCAAGTTCCCAGTATTATTGTTAAGCTAAACAGACGGAGCTCGCTCATTCGCACTAGTAAACCTGGCTTGAAAAGTTGGAACGAACAAGCGAATAACGTGTGTAGTCCGTAGCGCATTTCTACAGACTGGCTAAAGAGAGTCAGCGCATTCGCGGCCGGTCGTTTAACGGAGGCGCATTCTACTTCTTGCTGGCTCTGTCGCCGCTACGCGCACACGTTCCCAACCTGCTAGTACGAGGTTGCCACAGCTCACAACACACATACTCATTTCACATTTATGGTGTTTTAAACGGGATGAAGTTATCATACGCACGTGTGCATTAAAGCTCTGGAAGTATTGTTACTGCCTGAAATAAGTACAAATATGTAATTTTAAATATATGTTATGACAGTGAACTAAATGCGCAGGTTAAAGCTCCAACTGCAATATATATTCATATATTATTTCCCTTTCAAGCACATTAAAGTACTGAACTGAATCATTAAATATTATTATTGAAGTGATTACTAATATGTGTGCCAAATGCAGTGAAACGAGTTATTTGTTGATAACAGTGGAAACAGTTTTATACTCTAAGAAATTCCATACGCAGTTTTGCAGTTTTCTGTATGACAAAGCAAACCATTTGTTTGAGGTTGTTTTGTTTACAGCAACACAATGCAGTTTTAATTCAAAGAGAAGGTTACAGAAACACATGTTTGCTGTTAATAAATGTTTTCTTTCTACGTTATTTATGGCAATATTATATTTCTTCATAGCAAATTAATATACATTCTTTGAGGTGCTTTTGTTCCCAGTAAAGAAATTTTACTTTCTAGCAAAGGAAACAGTTTTAAGGTTTTCTGTGGTACATTTCAGTTTTCAGTACGTAACTGTTGTCTCGACGCAAACAATCATAAACCAATAAATATATTCTACAGTTTCGAAACTGCAGCTGAGTAAATTTATAGTACTCATGCTGACGTTAAATGTCGTTTTGTTTCAATGTTTTCCAATAGGTGGCATTGTATTCTGGTCCATGTTACTACCTATAGTAACAATACTTTTAGCACAATTTGTAATGCACGCCGACATGAAAGTAGTCATTGCTTGTTCAGTCTAGCATACAAGACATTCCACTGCGATAACTGCGATCCTGTGTTAACTTGCAGTGATAACCTGTATAGATATAACAAGAAGTGTAAACGCAATGTTTGTCGTTAATCGGGAAGAGAGTGCAACTATTGCGCTAACCACACCAGTGCCAAATGTCATGAAGCTAGTAACTGTCCCTTCTACAAGATTTATATATATATATATATATATGATAACTGCTGTGTGGTATATGTGAATAAGTGTGTCTTGAATGCTCACAGCAGGGATTGTTTTGAAAAACCCGTCATCATAAATGATTTGCTCGGATGAAGAACACGTTGAGCATGAATAAAATATTATAGGCTGTTCACAATAAAGTGAGCACTTTTTAAGACCCTTATAAATTTTTCCTTTCATCCAATTTCCATCATCCTGCTGCTTTTTAATATAAACATTGCAATGTAACCAATAAACACAGTGTATACATTTCACTACTATCAAAATTTAATGCCTAAGACTGCAATAAAAAATATTTATTAGTGGTTAGTACCTATTGGGAGGGCCTTAAAAAGTGCTCACTTTATCGTGAACAGCCTAGAATGTATTCTTAAGCCACATCTGTAAAACAATAAATTATATACATTGTTTCTATGTTATTCATTTAATGTAACCCACACTAATGTTAGGCCCACCTGCAACACTAGACAAAAGTACCAGATTATGTCTAAGTCTAAGAGAGAATGAATATTTTTGTAGAGAGTCAGGTCTCGAACTCAGCTCCCTACTGATGTTTAAGCACTACATACAGATGCCGTCACCATCTTCGTTTCTCCAGTCGATGCTAGAGTGCACGACCATCGTCTGCTAGGGTCGCGGTGGTCTTTGACCATATTCGTTACCCCTGCCAGAGGGGGATGCCAAACAAATTTACGTTAACGATGACGGTCGCTAGGGGCACTCGTGTCGACACACATGACCAAATTACGACGTACAGCATGCAGAACACTCACCCATACATACAGTACTCGGTGCGAGTAGCCCAAGGAAAAGTACCATATGCACGAGGTTTCGAACCAACCGCCAATGAGGACTGTAGCTCAACGGTTTCGATAGCACAGAGGGTCTGGCGCGGTATGGTTCGATTGTGAGGGCTAAAGGTCGCAATTAACAACATCAGGGTAACACATAGGTCCAGTAGGTCCAACATAGCCCCTCACAATGAGCGAGGAGGAGCTGTGCAACCACTGAACACGTGAGGACGTCGGCAACAGCCACCGCTGCCACTGCTAGGACGGCTACACTGACTCCTACTACCAGGGTGAGATCAACAAGTGCGAGAGTGCACCCTACCGATATTTTTTTAAGACCGCCAGGAGAAGATAGACCAGTGCGAGAGCACATTGGCTTCTACCCCTGCCACTACACCAAGGGCTCCCAGGGACAGAACTGCGAGCTCAACTTTGATGACTGTCAGCAGAACCCATGTGAGAACGATGGCACCTGCCACGAAATCGTCAGATGCTCTTGTTCCACAGGTACACATCTCTCTCGGACGTCTCTGTCCTTCGTGAGTTCCTAAGGGAATGAATAATAAATCAACCTGTTGTTTGTGACACACATCTCATCTGCTGAAAGCTCCTTCCGATGTGATTTTCCCCTGCCCACGATGCGCGAGAAGGAGCTGTGTAACAATGGAACATGTGAGGAAGTCGACAACAGCCACCGCTGTCACTACCAGTGAGAGAGGAGGAGCTGTGAAACAATGGAACATGCGAGGAATACATCGACACCATCATATGACTTTGACCTTGACCTGACCTTGGATTATGTCACATGATCTTGACCTTGAATTTTCACTACCATCTCGAACAAAATTTACTGCTTAAAACAAAAACGAATCGCAATTCTTTTAGAATTTTTTTTTAAATCGCAGAAACAATCGCAATCTTTTTAGACAATTTTGCCGCTTAAAAGAAAAAAAGTCATAAGACTTTGGCGGCTGAATATGGCGTCGGCTGGTCTACCAAACTGGAACCCTGATACATCTCTCTCCCTCTCTTGGCTAGTGTTCTGTGCCATCCCTTTAACTTGCCTGTGCTGCTGGTCGACCGCCTGGGCTGCCTTACAGTTTCTCACGATGTTAGTTGATCGCGCAATGATGGTCGGGTTGGATGTGTTCTGCTGCTAGTGTCTAGAGTGATGGCTGCACTCTGAATGTGATGGCTTCGTATCAGTCGGTTCGGGAGGTCATTCTGCTGTACTGGCCAGAGCGGTCTGGTCTTGTCTACCATCGTTTAACACACACAGCATACAGAACCCAGTGCTTACTATTTTTATATTACTATTTTTCTTTCATATACCTGTTTTCAACAGTGTGTAGCAGTGTTGCCCTATGCGCAGGCTCATGCGAGTATTTCTTCTCCCCACCGTGCACTGTCTGTAGAGTGCATCCTTAGCTTAGGCGAGTCCAGCATGAATACAGCAAATCTCACCGGTTCACGATGATATGTTTATTGTCTGGTGAGTGTATGGGCTAATGCGAGTATTCACTTTATTTCTTATACTCGCACAATGTCTGTCATGTGCATAGTCTGATGCATGTATAAATGTTATTTCATCTCCTAACACTTATCACGCAATGTTGGTCGTGTGGACAAGCCAACACAACAACATGGTCGTGGTTCGTAAGGTAATTGTTTACTGTTCTGTTTTACTGATCAGGATGGCCTGGTATTGTCTAGCATCGTTTAACCCACACACACTCATTGTACAGCATGCCGATATTTGTATACAATGTGACCATGCTTGTTGGTAAGTACTTATAAGCTATTTTCCTTTACATCATGTTTTTATATCTGTTTGCATAAGTGTATAATAGCTGTATTGTCCTTGTTGTTCCCACACTTTACAATGGAACTTTTTTGTCTAGCAAAATGTACAGTGCTTAAGCTCGTGCAACATGTATTTATTGGTACATGTTTTTTATATCTGTTTGTCTCGGCGTGTAGCAGTGTCGTCTCTCTTGATAATGGTTTAGTTTCAGTTGGTTCGTAAGGAGGGTATACTGTTGTACTGACCAGGATGGCCTGGTCGCATCTAGCATCGTTTAACACACACAGCATACAGCACCCGATGCTTGTGTGATTGCACTGGTTAACCATTAGCCAGTACTTGCATTCCTCTCATAATGGAAGAGAACATGTGTGACTCAAATATGATTCGCGTCGTTGTGGATGAAGTCTCTGTTATAAATTTAGCAAAAATATCTTATGTGGTTCGTAAATTACAGCCAACTTTGCTTATTAGGAGTCATAGGGTTAAATTGGCCCTGCAACCATTCTTGTTGTCATAAATTAGGCTATGTTTTGAATATAGCAACTATATCTTATGAGGTTAGGAAATTACAGACAACTGAGCTTATAAGTTGACTTAGGGTATACTTGGTCCTGCAATGCTTCTCTTTGTTGTGAGTGATGCCTATGTAATGAATTTGACAACAATATCTTACATGGTTTAAAAATTACAGCAAACTATGGTTATAAGTTGGCATATGGTATACTTGGCCCTGTGATATGTCTTAACATCGGGGTGATGCCTGTGTTATGAACTTGGAACCAATATCTTAAATGGTTTGGAAATTACAGACAACTATGATCATAATTAGACATTGTTATTATACTTGGCCCTGCGACCAATCTCGTCATTATGGATGATGCCTGTGTTATGAATTTCAAAAACCTTATCTTACACAGTTTGGATATTACAGCCATCTATTCTTATAAGCAGATTTAGGGTATACTTCACCCTGCAACCCTTCTAGTCGAAGTAAATAATGACTATGTTATTAATTTAGCAACCTTATCTTATAAAGTTCAGAAATTCCTCCCAACTGTGCTTATAAGTAGACATAGGGTATATGTCGCAGGGCGACTCTTATCATCATGGGCGATACCTGTGTTATGAAGTACATGATTGAATCTTACATGGTTTGGAAATTACAGCCAATCTGCTTATAAGCAGACATAGGCTATACTTGGCCGTGCGATCATTCTTGTCATCATGGATGATGTCTATATTATAAATTTAAAAACTATAACTTATGCAGTTCGGAAATTACAGCCATCTATGCTTATAAATAGACATAGTACACTTGACCAGGCGATACTTCTCATCGTCATGAGTAATGCCTATGCTAATAATTTTTTCAACTATATCTTACATGGGTTAGGAATTACAGCTAACTATGCTTACATGTAGACATAGTGTATACTTGGCCCTTCGACCAATCTCAGCATCGGAAGTGATGCCTGTGTTAAGAATTTGACAACTATAACGTACATAGTTCGGAAATTAGAGCCAAATGTGCTTATAAGTAGATGTAGGGTATACTTGACCCTGTGACCCTTCTCTTCTTCAAGGATGATGACTATGTTATAAATTTAGCAACTATATTGTATGCAGTTCGGAAATTGCAGCCAACTATGCATATAAGTAGACATAAGTTATAATTTGCCATGCGACCAATCACGCCGCTGTGGATGATGTTTATGTTATGAATTTGGCAACTATATCATACTTTGGAAATTACAGCCAACTATAATTATAAGTAGACATAATGCATTCTTGGCCCTGCGACCCTATTCATCATCGAGGGTAATGCCTGTGTTATGAATTTGACTACTATATCTTACTACATGGTTCGGAAATTACAGTTAAAAATGCTTATAAGTAGACATAGAATATACTTCACACTGTTACCCTTCTTGTCGTCATTAATGATACCTATATTACGAATTTGGAAACTATAACTTATATGGTTCGGAACTTACATCCAACCATGTTTATAGGTAGACATAGGGTATACCTGGCCTTGTGGCACTTATCTTCTTCGTGGATAATGTCTATGTTATGAATTTAGGAAGTAAATCTTACATGGTTCGGAAATTACAGTCAACTATGCTTATAAGTAGACATAGGGAATCCTTGGCCTTGCGACCATTTTCATCATTGTGAATGATGTCTATGTTATGAATTTAGCAACTATATCTTATGTGGTTCATAAATTACAGCCAACTAAGCTTATAAGTAGACATGGGGTATACTTGGCTCTGTGACCCATCTCAGCATCGTGGCTAACATAGGCACCATGCCTATGTTAGCAATTTGGCAACTATATCTTACATGATTCGGAAATTACAGCCAACTATTCTTATAAGTAGACACAGGGTATACTTGGTTCTGCGACCCTTCTCATCATCGGGTGTGCGGCCTCTGTTGTGAATTTAACCATTATATCTTATGTGGTTGAGAAATTACAGTCAACTATGCTTATATGTGTGCTTAGGTCTGGTGAGCGTGTAAGCCGATGCTGATATTCGGCACCGCATTACAGCGCTAGGTCGACAGATACCAAGAAAAATGACAGAGCATGTGACTCGGCACCTGCCAGGATGCTAGGTGAAAGGGTCCCAACACCTTGGCATCGGATGGATGGAGCAGGAGGTTGAAATCCATGATGGCCACCATGGGCATGATAGGAAAATGGGAAATTTTTAGGGGGGAAATGTGATAAATGGGAAATTTTTCCTGCGGTTGCCTAGTCCCCTTGTCCACAGCTCCAAGCCCCTCTTAGATTGCCCATTTGTATACTACTATTAAGTCATTATATCGTATGAAGCTTTACTTGATGAGATGCATCAAAATGCAGTACTTAGTTGTTACTACATTAGAAATATAATTATATACACCCTTTTAATGTTCCCATTACGTTCACTGGCGCCAAATTGGCTGAACAATTTCTGAGAAATACTATTATAGGCATCATATTTGAGGTAGCCCTTGTATTAAAAAATTACTACCAATATAGACTTATCTACTGGTACTGGCATACTTCTGTGCACGCGAGTCCCCTCTTACTCCCTAGACTGCAGCTCGGCACGGTCTGGTCTCTAGCTGAGCGGCAAGACTGCGTCCTGGCAGTATTCGGGCAGACATAAAATCATTCAGTATTTTGTCTTGAGTAACAGCAAATACAAAACCGAACACGGAGATATTTTACTGGCGACAACAGGTAGCAGTGCTCTTGGGACAGTGCGTGCTGGAGGATTTCTTTACCTTATGCGTGTATTGTTCTATATTATAAATAGCTTTTCTACTATTGAGTGCAATTTTTCTATACGAGTATTAAATAATATCAAATTAAAATCACGTTAGGTAAAAGCGACAACGATGGAGGTGGAATACTTTCTGTGGTTTGATGCATCGACAGATTACTTGATTATTTTCCACATTTTCATCATATTTTTCACCATTAAAATGGGGGTGAGTGGAGGATGTAAATATTTGATCTGAAGGTTTACGGTGTGGTGTAAGAAATATCTCAATGGGAATGCATTATTCAAAACAACATTTGTTCACAAAATTTGCAAATGTTGAAGGGCTTGAACACATTTTACAGCATAGAAGTTTTACTTCTAAAAAAATTCAAAAATCATGCAAATAATAAGACACAAATTCGTACAGAGCTTCATCTATCTAGCCAATGCCGAATGTAATTTCATAACATATCCATATAGTTGTTGGCATGATATTTTTGATGACATTGAATTCTTGAATTGTGTATCTTGTCGAAATCATCAATCACAATACGGGCAGCGAATAAATTAATTTTAATAATGAATAATAAATTAAAACATTTTTAATTATAATAATGTTATAATTAATGATAAAGGAATATTTAGTACAATCACTGCTAGACAACACAAAATAGAACTGAGAAAAGGATAAAAATATATTTTATTTTCAATTTTCTTATTCCAAAGAAAAGAATGATGTATGAAGGTTGAACTACATGTTTTAAAACAATGTTGATAACTTGCCTGCAGTTTCTGCATTTAATTTAGCGCAAATATAGGCAAGCCAATACCAACCAATGGGACAGTGAATTATAAGTACAATGTGGAACAATTAATTCATATATTACTTAAATTGTAACTTAGAAATTATCTCCAATGAAATAAGCAGCTTTTATTTCACTTAAAATAAGTTCTTATAACCACTGGCAGTGTTCTGGTTGACCTATTGACTGCCACCTGTGGCGCAGTCGGTTAAGTGTTGAGCGTGAGTGGTTCGGGTTTCGAATCCCGGGTAGAGCAAGGTTGTGATTTATGCTTGTCTGTAGGAGTCAACCTTTAATGGGAAATGTCACTTCCAGTAGGAGAACTACGATAAAAAAGTTGTCACGGAATAAAAACATTAGTGCTGTAAATATGGAAATGTGTGTGCATTTTATGGCAATTTTTACATTTAAAACCATGAAAACTAGTAACCAAAAGTATAATTGCCTTTTCTTGTAATAAATACATTAAGCTACTAAGTGGGGTTGCAATATATAGCATTATATAACATATATTTAACATTACAGTCAAGCTTGTAATTCAGTAACATTTGTAAAGAGAGAATCTAAATTAATATACAATATGCTATCAAACATAAATTTATTTATACCACAAATATAATACAAAGATCATCTTTTAATTTAAATAAATATGTTCCAACTAGAAATCGAACCTACAACTTCTTGAGCAAATATGTGTGGCCTTAACTTCAACACCAACAAACTAATTTACTTTTTACTATAACGATAGTGTTAATTTCGAATCTGTTTGTCTAGTAATTTGACAGGCATATCATTTTAAACTGTTAATGTTTTAGTTTTTAATGCTCTTCAAATAGGATTACACATTTGCACATTCTTTGTTTCGTAATCGAGAAAATATTTTCTCTTAATGAATATTGCATTTGAAATAACATTTACTGGCATCAATTATAGACAAACGTTTATTACGGTCTGTTAAGTTAATACAAATAACTGTATCATAAATGCTACAGTAATATTTTTATGTTGGTTATGCCGTCTGCTGAAGCCAGCATTATTTGGAAAAACATCTGTACAGGTGGCATTAATTTTGCGTGTGAATCGGAATTCTAGAAACAGTACATAAACCGACAAGATAATTAACACCTTTTTATATAAACTCTAAATGCTTACCGTTATTTTCGTGCGCTTTTTTTTTGAACACCCAGGCGTATGTAGACCACAATTTCACATAAACTGCTGTTTAGCATGGCAAGAATGCATACACCGAGATTAATTGGGTAGAATTTGTGAAGTAGGTGAACGTTATGCTGTAGATTGTAATTTTATTATTTTATTTCTTGTTTTATAAACACTGTGAGTAGGCTATGCATTATTTATAGTGCGGGTCAGTCTACTACGAGTAAAAACACTTATTTTTGCGCCTTTATGCAAATAAAGATATAAAACCTTTTCTATAGTTTCAAAAGAAAAACACTGGCCTGAAATTACTGTTTTGTTATACTTTGATAAACTGTACGTATAAATTACACGAAATTGCACTGAGTGTTAAAATATAAGTAGTATTCCAGTTGTATAATTTTTTATATGTGGTTTTATATAAATGTCATGGTAAAGTGCAATTTTGTAACACTGAGGATAAATGTCCTGTACCTCTGTGAACGTCCTTCGTCCTCCATTGTCTTACATATACCTGAGCCCACTGTAACTGATGTTTGTGGAATATCCTATAGTACGGCCAGACCTGCATGCGTATCTCTTATCCCCTTGCTCTGCTTAACACGCTCCACGCACTCAGACATCCACAGACGTCTGCTGGTTACAGTAGTTAATATGAAACCTACATAAGGATTGATTTGACAGTATAGAAATTGGCTTGGTTAAATAGGACGTGACTTTTCATGCAGGCAGCAGCTAGTTGGAAGAGAAAAATTCTTGATGTGCACATACAATAATTACTTCTGAAGAATGCACCGATTGTTTCATTAATGTTCATTGGCTTTATTTAGTTTTGAATATAGGCATATATTCGGCTAAAGTGTGATATTTGGTTTTCGCAAATGCGTACGACAGCAGGAAATTCATTTATGTGTATCGATAATAAAAGACAATTATTATAACTACTTAACATCTCACATAAAATAGGGTTTATTTTAATTATTAACTGAAGAACTATACATTTCTCTTTTACAGTTATCTGTAATAATAGACATTTCACATACGTTTACTGTTTCATTGTTTGAAGCATCGAATGTCGTGCACATACCTCGAGACAAGCTATATTGCACAACACTGTAGCTTAGCTCACCTTTATTCTTTCCGTTAAGTGTTACCTGCTTGCACGACTCGCGAACATTTAGTGTGGAGCTCATGTGAGGTAATTCTGCTAAAATATTTCAGGACAAGCTACTTTGCACAACACTGTCGCTTAGCACGCATTTTTGACTGGTTTTCTTTCAGCTGCTTGCACGACTCACGAACATGCAGTGTGGATCAGCTCATGTGAAGAAATTCCGCTAAAATATCTCAGGACAAGCTGTGTTGCACAACACTGTCGCTTAACACACATTTATGACTGGTTTTCTTTCCACTGTCTGCTTGCATGACTCACGAACATTCATGTAAGGTAATTCCGTTAAAATATTCCAGTACAAGCTATGTTGCACAATACTGTAGCTCAGCTCGCCTTTATAATTGGTTGTTCGTTCCACTAAGTGTTACCTGTTTGCACGTGAGACACGGACTTCCAGTGTGGAGTTTATGTGAGATGTAACATTTTTGCATTAATTTCGTAAATCGCAGGATGAGTTACTTCATCCAATTAAATGTCTTATATTCACTTAGAGAAGCCGATGTCAAAATGATGCTCCAATAGACGCTAAAGAGATTCTTGACGCAGTTAAAACACTGAAAGATTGGCCGGATAGTTCTGACTGCTGATTTCCTATGAGCCAAGGCGATACAGCTTGTCTAAAGCCGAAGATTCCCGAAGGAGACTTTAACTTTTATCGCTCATTTATTCCGAAGGGAAGTGTACAATTATAACCTAGTTTCTGACTTACAGTGCTGGGTGAGGTATGTCTAATAATAGTTAGATTCTGGGTTCGAATCCCGGCTAGGTCATGTATGAAACCTTATAAACCTAAAAGGATTAACGAACGAATCACTGTTAATTAAACAAATATAAATTTGTTCCTGCACATGAAAAATGTAGTTATGCTCAACTTCTTAGATGTTTAAATTTAAATGAATAACATGGAAAATTTCCAATTAAACGCCATTAGCTAATAAATTTATACTCGCTTCGAAATCTTAGACTTATAGTGTTTGTCAATGTCTCCAGACATGAAAAAACCGTTACATTTAGAGATCTACATCCTTAGCAGTGACCGCTCCTTCTCCAGAGTCATAAACCTTCAAGGTTAAATGTCAATGTTTTTCCAATAATACTAACTACAAAATCCGAGATCTCAGAGGTTGACAGTCTGACTTCAACAAACCCCCGCAGAACGCATTTTGGTTTTATTATACCCTGGGGAAAGTATCTCTTTTCACAAAGCAAGCTGACAAGGTCCTTGGTCCATCCTGATGGGGAGAGCAGTTCAGGTCAACGATTTTAACCATCAAGGATACCAGGGGCAAAATGTTTTCCTAGATGTTTGGAAACTCTCGAGCAAAATATTGTGTATTTCGACTTGATAAAATTAATATTCACTTTGCAAGCTCGATTACGCAGAAAAATATACATCAATTAAAAAAAAAAAATACACAAGACTTATAAAAAATGAACAAATATTTATGAAACAAGTTTTACTTCCCATGCACACTAACCTTTACCAAAAAAATGTAAAAAATATTTTGTATAATAGAATATTAACCACATTGGAAATATATTCGGGCATATTAATGGAAAAACAAAAATTTCCATACATGGTCAGCATAAATATGATTAACAATATACAAAGTAATAAAACTGTAATGTATTTACTAAAATTAGATCGTAAAATGTAACACGTTTCGTGACTAAGATAAGATATATTGTGAATAAAAACTATTTTATGACAATTTAAGTTTTGCAGAAATATTAGCTGATGTCATAATATTACAAAACATAATAGTTCATTCTATTAAATAGTAATTACATTTAACGTTTCGAAAAAAATATTCTTAGAGAAGTTTAAAGAGGGGCAATAGCAAGCGTGAATGGTCTTTATGGATTATAATATTTTGTTTTTTCTATAAATTATACATTGCTTTATTGACTACATTTATCTCTAATATATTGCTAATTTTTTATTTGATTATTAACTAAACATAATTTATTTGTTATGAAGCAGAAGTTATTTTAGTGATAAATGGAATGTTATTCATTTCTTCGAGGATGAACCTTAGCAAAGGGGTTTGTCTCATATGTTTGGAGTGAGGGTTTGAAGATATTTGAAAGTCGGGTGGTTTGTCAGTTCGGTTCGCCTTAGCATGTCACACTCATATGAAGATTATTTTCGTGGCTTATCTACCCAAGACCTTAACAGAGAACTTACAAATTCTAACTGGAATTATTTTAATTATTTATTGAATGGATCAGATGTTTTGGCAAAAAATTTATTCGAGTTATTGGATGACGACGAAGAAAGTGGATCTATTCTACAGCCGTTGTCCTTGTCAACACCTTCAACGATAAAAACAGTTACAGTGACATCTACACTGACGAATTCTACAGTAACACCTTCAACGACGAGAGCAAGTATATTGAAGGCTGCACTAACGAGACCAGCAGCGATGCTTTCGACGTCGAGGTCTACAACGACGCCTTCTATGTCGAGGTTTACAGCGATGCCTTTGACGCCGAGGTTGGAACCTCTAGATTTAACATCAGTTATCAAATCAGGCGAGGCATGTATTCAAAAACCAGCAACGCGTTTGTGTTTCAATCCACTAGATTTAACCTCAAATAATGTGCGGGAAGATATGTCAAAAAACTATTTATACCAAGAATTGGAAGAGTTTTTAAGAGTTCAGTTTTGTGTTTTTCACCTGAGTCAAGTTTATCATATCTTTTAAATTATTATTATCACCTGAATTACCACAGCATAAATTAATTTCCCCACCTCCTTCTCCATTCATACCTTCACCACAGGAAATTTCTTATACTCCTATAACATCATCAATATCATCACCAGCACCTGTTGTTGCTGTAAAGAAACACAAATTCAGCTTATCTCTTAACTCTAAACTGAAATTTTGATGAGAATTCAAACATACAGCGATGAATTATTTTAAGACGTAATATGAAGTGATGCTTTCTGATGCAGCGTATTTTAATAATTTTTTCAGTTTTACAATGGTAAGGATCTTCAGATGTGATATAGTGACATGGTTTTCACGCATAATATAATGCGTAGTTTTTAAGATTTTAATGATTTTCACTTGTAATAGGGCGAGAAGTTTTTTTTATACAGTTTTAATTTTTAAAAGTGTAAACTTCGAACGATTTGCTAAAAGATAATATTCTATTAATAAAACTTCATTCAAATTTTAACGATTTGTGAAAACTTTATAAAATTTCATTCAAATTCTACATGTTTAAAAAAGTTTAACAATTTGTTAAAAAGTTTAAGAAATTTCATTCATATTTTAAAGACTTTATTAAAAGTCTCAATGGTTTGTTAAAAAGTTTAAGAAATTTAATTAATATTCTAAAGACTTTATTAAAAGTTTTAACAATTGGTAAAAAATTTAATAAAATTTCATTCAAATTTTAAAGATTTTGTTAAAAAGTTAACGATTTGTAATGATATTAAGAAAATTTCATCCAGTTGTTAAAAGTTGCAAAGATTTGCTAAGAAAGTTAATGATTTTTATTATTTCTGACGTAAATGTTGGAAACTTTATGAGTTCAATCATAAAATGGAGAGTTTTTAGTCGTGACAGGATTTGTTGCGATTATTTCTACAGTTTTATAACGTAAGATCGTAAGATGGAGTTTTGGTTAAACAGCTTGTATGGCTTACACATGTAAATGGTAAAAATGTTAAATGATTTTCAGTCATGACAGGATTTGTTGTGCTTCCTTTTTGCAGTTTTATGATATAAGATGGTGTTGTCGTTAAACAGCTTGTATGGCTTACACACGTAAATGATAAAAATGTTTAATGATTTTCAGTCATAGCATACTCTGTTGTGATTATTTTTTGCAGTTTTACGACGTAAGATGGTGTTTTGGTTAAACAGCTTGTATGGCTTACAAGCGAAAATGGTAAAAATGTTTAATAATTTTCAGTTGTAACAGGATTTGTTGTGATAATCTTTGCAGTTTTATGACATAAGATGGTGTTTTGGTTAAACAGCTTGTATGGCTTACACATCCATATTATAATAATTTTTAATGATTTTCAGTAGTAGTAAGAATTATTGTGCCTATTTTTGCAGTTTTATGATGTAAGATAGTGTTTTGGTTAAACAGCTTGTATTGCTTACACACGTAAATGATAAAAATGTTTAAGTTTTATGATACTAGCATGTTTGATGTGAATATGTAGAGAATTTGTTTTACGAATGTTAACAAAGGTATGTTTTATAAAAATCTTTGAAAAAAGAATTTTGAATAAAATTTTTTTAGGTTAAAATTAAATGCTGTGACTTGTTATTTATTAGTTTGAAAATTCCTTGTGCCATTATATATCTTGTGAATGATGGGAGATTGGATGTGTCTGAAGATGAAGTATTTGTATTTTAGTGGATATTAAATCTTTAAATGAAAAATATATCTTGTAACTTGACACAAGGGGGGGGGGGGGTTGGTAAGTTGTTTGTTTGAATTTAAAATCAAGTAACTGGATAGCTGTTTGCTCACTTTCACGGAAAAAAATTACGAGTTGTTAGTTTCCAATTTGGTGAGGGAGAAAAATTAAAATTATACATTTAAAACTAACATTTAAATTAAAGAAATGTAATAAAACAAACACACTCTGAAGAGCTGAGGAGAAATTACAATAATTTTTGGAGAGAAACGAAAAGGTCTAAATGAATGAATTTGAAAATAAAAGGAAGAAACTACTATCTTGAGTAAACTTTGCTGGGCTGCTGGTAAACTTGAAGAACCCTGGGGAATGTAATGAAACCGAGCATCAAGTGACACAAATACCTTTTCAGGGGGCAGGTATAAAGACCTCTTGGCGACACACCACAATGTTTCCCGCTGCTCTATAACTCTGCAGCTAGCAGAGTCCAACGAACATTGAAATAAAATATACATTTTGTCACAGCAACCAGGTTACTACTGCCACAGCTGAAGATTCAACATGAAGATGCTTGCTTATAAAATCACAGTCAAACTTTACACAATGTCAGAAAACAAAATTTAAGTTTTTTTTTTAAAGAATAAAATCCAACTTATGAAAAACGGTTGCCATTTTGGTTTAGATTTGCTTAAATTTGTACCTTTTAGGAAAGTCAGTTGAAATATCATGTAATTTAACAGATTTCAGATTCAATAACAGTCATTTCAAGCTGGATACATGCTATTTCAGTAATATCATATCGAAATTTATTTCCTAGGGAAAATATTTTGTAAATAAGTTAAAATATATACACATTTTATGGTATATAGTAGAGTTGAAATTCTGGGCTGGGAAAAACTATACGTGAAATAGGCATAGATGTTTCAAAAACAGATTGAAAGTAAAAACATTGGGTTTTAACATGAGTTTGTTTTCACTTAAGTTTTCAATGTTTGAAAAAAAAATTATGTTGAATATTGCTTAAATCGAATGAGGCATGAATGGTGATCTAATTTAACTTGTGTAAGTGGAAAGATGCGTGGTTTTCATTACTTAAAAAAATTTTAGTGAGTTAAAAATATGTCTTATAGTTGTGTTGGTATGAAAATTAATCATTAATTAGTTTAAACTTAAATATGTTTGCTGGAAAATGGTATAAAGTTTTAAAATATCCTGTAAAATTTACAGGATTAAACTTAAAATTTTTACTTAAAACAGTTTATACTTTAATTGAATTGAGTGTGTAAAATACATTTGAAACAGATTTCTTAGTGATAAGGAACATAAAGTTTCATTTGCGGGACTTGAAAATTTTTTATTTCGCTGGAAATATAAAAGGCTCTTGCATCTCGAAAAATTGCAGTTTGTAGGGAAGAGGGCAGAGAGGCAGCTAGTCCAGGTCAGTTCAAAATCCACTGATGCCCTGAGGGATGGAGCCTTCCCAAACATTTTGCACAAAAGATGCACTTTGGCCTTGAAGCAAACCTCTGTTCCTCACCAACGCAGCTCTTGTGTCGGGAAATGTGCACTCTGGGGTGGGGATAAGGGGCTGGGGCTATGTGGACCTGCCAGTTCTCGAGATATCCGAAAAACGCATTCTTGGCTTGTGTTAGGGGAAGAGGTGCATTGCCTTGAATCGACCGCGAATGTGGGGTGCTTGAACAGGGGAGTTTTCCAGCCAGCAGAAAAAACATGCTCTGGGGTGGGGTGAAGGGCGGGGGTGCATGGGCTTGGACAGAGCAGCCCTCCGAAAACGAACTCTGCATTGGAGGGAGAGCAGGCTGCATGACCTTGGATAGAAACTGTCTTTTTGCACAAAGATGCGGTCTGGACAAGGGGTGGTGAGAGTACAGCATCGATGCGAACAGTTCTTGCAGGTTGGCGCCATCTTAGTTCTTCACAAACACTTGTCCAGGATACATGTATACATAGCTCATTCCTCTGAACTATCTATTCACTGGGCATGGTGGTTAGCGGGTTTCGAAGAGTAATAGCCATGATTCTTGTTTTAATATAAAACAAAATTTATTTTATAAATTTTAATTTATCAGAAACAATAGTTTTCATGTAAACTACATTTCTGAGTTCGGTCGATGAAATTTGGTATGTTTATCAACCCTTCGTTTCGGTAACTAGTGCCATGAATTTCACAGACTTAACAGAAATTTTTTTGTAGTACATCTGTTATTTTTAATAATATATGCTGCATTTGTATAAAGTGTTGCACAGTTATGCTTTGCGGGATTAAGTCCTTCTTCACATCATCCGAGTGTCCCTCAACTTCGACGGAAATAACTAGAGTTAAAAATGGATTATTCTTACAACAGTGAAAATTTTCATTAAAAAATGTATAATTTCATTGTCTGTTGTAGGACAAATAGTGTATATATATACATATATATATATATATATATATATATATATATATATATATATATATATATATATATATAACAGCTTATAAGCTGGCGCACATCATTCATTCTCCAGCCTCCAAGGCGGAAGGATGTGTTTTCAAAATACTTATGGTATGTGTACAAATGAAAGGAAGATGTATGCTATTGTGTCTGTTTGAAATTTTAATCGTATAATTCAAAATGCAAGTTTGGAAATCTTTATTTGTCCGTGTTAACTGGAAGTGCTAAATCATTGTCTGTGTGTTTTACTGCTTAAATTACACATTGTTAATACTAACTTGATAGGGATACGTTTTTTTCTAGATATAATTCAGGATGCGTATGAGTAGTGTGGAAATTGTTTAGTCACTCGTATTCAGAGTTTTTGCCATAATTTCAACTCAGTTGCCTGTCAGCCGCCAACCGTGTTCCACATATATGTAATAGCTCATAAGCTGGCACACATCATACAATCCACTTATTCATTCACCAGCCTCCGAGGCAGGTGGATGTGTTTTGGGGGAGCTCCTTGTGCGATATCATTATGTGTTTAAGTCATTTTCATGTACATGCATTCGTTAGCCATTTAATATATTTGGAAACATTCTCTTTGTATTTTCATTAAAATTTCCGATTTTTTCATCTCCGTCTGTAATTAAATGTAGGTTTTGTTTGCTCTCAACACATCTTATAAGTAGATGTAAGTGCTATATCCAAGTCAGTGTTGCAGCGACCTCCCGAGTGAATGGACGTATATTAGACATTTTCTTTTTTATGCATTTTAATGACTAATTTATTTTTATGCATGGATTCCATTTCAGAAGTTCCTCACCAGTCTCACAGGCAGATGGGCATGTTTTAAAATCATGTCAGGTATGTGCGAGAGGTGTCAAGTAGTGTCACATTTTTCATATATATTTTGTTTAGGAGAACTGCTGTTTAATTTATACCGAAATTCTTTTATTCGTTAATTAATTTCATACTGGAGACTCACGAATTGTAATAGTTTAGCACTTGTCGACACCAGACATTATACATACGTAGAACTCGTTTGAAATATATTTCGTTTAAAGACTCAGAAATTTATCTCGTGTGTTAACTATGCATAATTTTCTCTCTCTGTTCAATTATTATTTCCAAAAATCGCCTATCTCTCACCACCGTCTATGAGCGATATCCCTAACAAACAAAAAAAAAACACTTAGGCCACTTTTGCACCAAACGACACAAATATACCCTGTCCCCAATACATCACACCTCAGAGTCCAGTGCCAGTCATGCTGACAACATCTACCAGAGCTATTCACCACCACAAAAAAAGAAATAAACTAAAGAACTATACACACAAAAAAATCCATCAAAGAAATTTTATCAAACTTTTTCATCAAACTTATTTGATCAAATTTTTTGATCACATTTCATCGGATTAAGAATTAATCCCATCGGATTAAAAACTATTGATCAGATTAAGCTCAAATTAAGAATTTAACCCTTTTGATATCAAAGGGTTAATCCGATTAATGAAAGGTGGGGTAGAACCCGCCCGCCTCTACTACTTGTATCACCCGTCTACTTCTACTGAGGGAAAGGTCGGATTCAACTCTATTGGGCTATATCTTGTGGGGTCGTATGAAGAGTATGGTGTACGAGACTCCTGTAGAGACAAAGGAATATATGCTGGTACCAGTGGTGGATCCAGAGGGGCAGTGGGGCATAGGGGCACTGGCCCCTCCCGAGACTGCTCTAAAAAAAATAAATACCAAGAAAAAATAGTGCCTACTTTAAATTCACACTTTACGCAGTGCTTTAGAAAAGGTAACCCCCCCCCCCCCACTCACACACAGAGTTAATCTGTTTTGTGCTGCCACAATATATTTAGCTCTGATGATGGCGTCACATAGTTACGCCAAATACAGCAGAGAACTCTACTGTATTTGGTTACACTTAACACCTGTTCAATACCCTTCTCCTAATGACTTTCATAGATATTGTTTACAACAATCCTTCAAGAGTATCAGTAACAACGATTAGTCATTTTGAAAGAGCCGATAGCCGCAGGTGTTTGTGTTTCCATTGTTCAATCTTTAAGCTAGATATTCTCAAGCATTTCTACAGTCTTTAAACTTCTGATGCTAAGTAGTATTGTAAAACAAAATACATCAAATGAACGCATGGAGCAAGAAATGAAGTCACTTGCAAAAAATACAATTTATTTTTGCAAAAAGATTCTGCATCAACTGTATCTGAGATTTATCTTCTTGGGGAATTTTAACTATGGGAAGCCAAATGGAGAAGAGACCAAAATACCAAGTAAATAACAGAGACAGTGCTTGAAGTATACATGACTGTGACGCTGACATATTCCCTACAATTAGTGTGCTACTGTAAATTGTGCGAACTATTCCGGACAGTGTTGCTACAGCCGAATGCTCTTTTTCTGCGCTCCGATCAGTCAAAACTTGTGTTAGATCAAGAATGACCGAGGAGCGGTTGAATGGTCTTTGCCTGTTACATGTACATAGAGACTTGGAAATTGACCCTGAAAAAGTTATAGATAGATTTGCTAAAGAGAAAGTTCAGCGCCTTGAATTCGTGACGTAACTGAATTATTCTGCAACATGTATCATAGGTCAAATAAAATATTGTAACACGTAGAATAGTAATTTTTACAATTTTTTAAAATAATTTATGCCCCCCCCCCCCCCCCTTTCTGAACATCAATTCTGGATCCGACCCTGGGGCACGAGTTGTGGTCGCTGGACAACAGATTGACGGGACATCAGGTGTGATGGAGCGAGTGTACTGGAACATAATTCGTAGGTACAATGTGTGCAACGACGTTGGAGGTCGCCACATTACACATCCTTTGCAGAAGACAGAAACCGATTCCTGCTTTTAACTGTAGACAAAAGTGTCATTGAGATAAATGAATACGTTTATTTATTGTTCCCTTGGCATTGTTACTTAATGAATTTGATTGCTAGACATGTAATGTACTGAGTCACACCTAATTAAAAGACGCACGCAGAAGTGGACGCGTGTAACTCCTGATTAGAAATGGCCGTAGCACGGTAGCGATACATTTCCGGACATGGGTTACTATTCAAAAGATCGTCTACTCAGTCCCCTCTACAAGTCCTAGAAGTTTGTAAGAGGAATTTTCCGAGCATTCTGTATGAAAGTGTATTTTTTATGGTGACTTTTTTTTAATATATAATTTAGGTTACCTCCTTTTTTAAACCTCAATTCCATTCTTTTCTTCATTTCTATAACATATATACTAATTCGTGGATATCTCCAAAATGACATGAGATCGTGTCCATGGTTCGTGCGATGTTTGCCTTCCTAACTACTTGCTGTGCATATGCTCGCCGATTTTTTTTTGTCACAAGACATTCTACGAGGCATCTTGTATGTAGGTCTGTCGAGTTGAGATCTTTTTATAGAACACCAAACCCAAACATACTACGAGGCTTGGAAGCGTGATTGGCGAACGATAAAGCTCTCCGCGACATTCCGCTTCACGAAGTGAAATACACGTACAAAGTTCAAATTCCTTCGGCTGTGTTCCAAATGTTTTTATCAATCGATACCACAGTTTCGCAATAAACATCTTCTATTCTTTTTGTGATGCAAATGGCAGTTGGCGCATTACATCACACTTCATGGTTGAATGTACAGAAGATATCAGTAGTATAGGCTGTTCACGGTAAAATTATAGCACTTTTGAAAGCCCTGCTTAAGATCTACTTGTATGCACGTTGTGTGTTCCTCCGCCTTATGTAAAATTTAATAGCAATGGGCTTCATCGCTTTCTTCATGCGTCAGTCAAGTGAAATTGTAATATTATTAGAAACGTAAAGTTTTTAAAAAATCTGCTCATTTTTACACTTTGGCGTATTAAAAAAACAGAAAGCTATTGAAATAATTTAAGTTATCATAGATGGTTATCTAACCCTTTTTATTTGACGTTAAGTTATGGAACTACTTTCCCCTCCATCGTTACCAACTTTACTGGGCGCATGTCACTCAATGCGCCGGTTAAATTATGCGCAGGCATAGGAGCAGTGACTTTGTTCTAAGGTTGATTTCAAAAGTGACTTTATCGTGAACAATCTTTTAACAAAGTATTTACGTACCTTAATAGTATCACTTTACATAACATGTCGAGACGACCGAACTTTATGTTATTGTTTGGTGACAGAGTGGCTTAGACTGGACCTAGGAGTACTTTACTGTACATGTACTACAACGTACGACTGTGCGGTTTTTCACTTCCTAATTTCCTATTATTTCTTTTCGTCTTCCATATTCCCTGGCGGCCATTACGTCATACACTTCTTGGACCTCAGATATCTGCAGTAGCTTATTCTGTAAAATAAAAGTTGTGAATATACTAGCAAAAATTGGTGAATTTAATTAGCTTCTGTCTTTTACTGTGTGGTCGACGCGTTAAAAGAAGAAATCTAAGGCGTGCAACTGCGTTCGACGACGAACACCACGTAGCATTTATTCAACTGTGTGTTTTTACGTTGCCAAATAACATTGTTTCATGGCACAGATCTCTCGCGCTGACTTTGCTGGCGGTCGTTAACGATCGATTCGAGTTCTGTTAACATCACGCGAGGTACAATCGCGTGCGCTGGCGGCTGCTGCCATGTGCAAGCAACGGCAACAAAGGAGTCCTCCTTGGAATGACGTCACACCTGCCCACAAGCATGAAGAAAGCAACTAATGCGACTTTTTTTCTCATCACAGCTGCACGGCAGGCTTTGTTCAGAAACGCTACAGGCATATGACATGGCCCAGCAAACTTCTTGAAATCTTTATGGTATAGTTTCTATTCGTGTTATCGTATCTGTAGCCGTTCGCATAAAATAATCTATCTTACCCGTTAGGAAGTAATGAAGGCAGTGAAGCTGCAATAAGTTCTGAACTATTATATTTGCTCTGTCACGCCGAAAACATGGATACAACCCCTGAAACAGAAGGCATTGTGGGAAAACTGCTAAATCCAAGTTGGAAAGTATAAGTCCCCCTTAAGGCCGTTATTTTCTCAATTGTGTAAGCTGGTTCTGAACGTGTGTGGTAGATAAACAATGTAGGTGTTTTTGGTAATAACTTATTACATAAGCAGAGAGCCCAACAGACTAAAGATGAGTTAGACAGCTTATTAGTCTTCTGCGCGTGTACCCAACATTGACCTGACCGAAAGCAACACGACTATCAAAGCTACATAGCCAACAGTGATGGATGTGTTTGTTTATATCTTAATTTTCAAGATACAAGGACTTTTATATTAATAAAATAATTTTGCCTATTTAAATGTTATCAAACTGCATTACACATTGGTTAGAGGAAGTAAACATACGTCTCAAAGCACTTGTTTAATAAACAGTGTTCTAGTTATAAATCCACTCCACGCCATATTTGCTAGTCGTATTGGCAGAAAAACATTTCAATGTTGGGACATGGATATTGGTTGTGCACAGCCAGCGAGATCGGCCTACCTCATCTTTAGTCTACGAAGAGCCTCACACAAGCCAGAAAAAAGTATCCTGCGTACACACCCGTAGTTTCCCTTTGCTTGTTGGCCGCGTGTCTTTATGGGAAAACATTCTGATTATTGACTTTGCCAGTCAGAATTAGATAACCTCGGTGCTGAACGTCTATACATATATGACTCGCGGCCAGGCACAAGAACGCGTAGCGGTTAAAACAACCAAGTCGCGGGAGTGCATCTCAGCTAAAGTGTTTTGAAATACGACTCATAAGAACTGTTTTTCGCATTACGCGATAGTATACCAGACATTAAGCAGGATGTTTTCTTATACATAGCTAGAGACCTCAGAAATTCCCGGATTTATTTCGGGACCAGCTAGAATTCAAAACACGAGCGTTTATATACATTTAGCTATTGGCACGCCCCCGGGAGAACGCTGGCCCAACCGTCGCCTTTCACTGTGACAGCAGACAACCAATGTGCAGTTGAAATCGGAATATTTGTACATACGACTGTGCAGATTCTCTAGCAGGCCATCGAACTCGTGAATTCTCCAGGTCTCTACACATAGCCAGGGTATACTGACATGCACGTGTTTCGCAGGAAGTGAAGCGGAGAGATTTCGGTGCCTCTTAAACAACGAGGTCTTAAGAGCCGATGAGGGCGAAGTGAGGTGAACATGGAGCGACGTCAGAATGCAAATGCAAGGGAAACGGGAGGACCCTGAGAAAATCCGCTTGACCCGTTGCATCGTCTGGCGTGATTCTCACTTGCGAAGATACTGGAGGTGATAATGGTGGGAGGCGAGCGCTCTAGCCGCTAGACCATCGCGGCCCCGTCGTACGGAAAGGTTATGTTAGGTTGGTACTGCATACTGTGAGGCTCAGTGATCTTCGCTGTGAAGTACTCATTCGTACATCGTTTTTTTGCTCAAGGTTTTCACTGGTTCATATTACTATCGGTAAACACAAAATAGGACCTACACGATGTGTCAGCTAAAGTGGGTCTACAGCACGCTTCAAAATACTTCTTTTTTTTTGCAATAACTGACTTCATAAATAAAATTAGATCTAAAATTTTAAACAGAAATTAAAAAAAATTAATTATTAAACTTATGTTTTTATTTTTAAAGAAATATTCTAATTGTAAACATTTATTTAGTGTTTCAATATATCCAAGCACAGCGAGATTCGAGTGTTATTTCTTGAAGTATAAAAATTGAGCGAGACTTGTATAAGCAACTGTAGCGAACTTAGCTACAAACTTCATGATAGAAAATTTTAGGATTAACTGTCCAATGTCCTGTGGTTGCGCCTTGCACGACAAGACCGCACGCCAGTGTGAAGGCAGCAGTGTATTCGATGTTCGTGACAAGGTCATGTTGACTGCAACGCAGCTCCTCGCACTGAGCTGCGACTCGCCAAGAATATGTAAGTAGAGGCTGTTCGCGGTACACTGAGCACTATTGGAAGACCTGCTTAAGATCTAATTGTATGCACGTTGTGTATTCTTCCTCCTTATTTAAAATTAACATTGCCATGGACCTCATCACTTTATTCATGCGTCGTTCAAGTGAAACTGTGAAATTAGTAGCAAAATAAGTACTCTACAAATTTGGGCATTTTTACACTTCGATGCATTAAAAAAAGCAGAAAGCGAAAGTAATAATTAAAATTATCACAAATGATTACATAACAATTTTATTCCTTTTTATTCGACGTTAAGATATGGAAATACATTCCCTTTACCGTTACAAATTTTACGGGGCGCACGTCACTCAACGCGCTCGTTAAAATATGTGCAGGCAGGGGTAGTGACTATTTTATAAGGTTGATTTCAAGAGTGATCACGTTATCGTGAACAGCCTTTAATATATGTGAGTGAAATGGCGTGGCTGTTCCTTTGGCGTGCAGGGCGTACATACTCTCTGATTGGCTGTGCGATGCTCTGGCGACTGGCCTCGTGCCTGCTGATTGGTCGCTTCGTGTTGCGGAAGAAGGCTTTCTGTCGGTCGGACTCGCGACTGGAGCGTTTACTCAGCGCTGATTGGTAAACTGCGCTTCGCGTTCGCTGGTCAGTGACGCCATTTTGTTGGTGTGTGTGGCTGAGATTCACGGTAAAAAACGGATGTTTCAATTCTGTAGTCTCAGGTTCTCTGCAGCCTCTCTATATGCGGGTGGGCTTGAGCCTCACTCGACTTTCACACATAAATTGCCTTCTATACAGGATGAATTCAGCTGTCTGTCGTTGCTCTGGGCAGTGATTAAATATGTCCGCCCCCTTTCTTATACGAATAAGTGTGAAATAAGCTTTATTGCGAAAGACTGTTCAAGATAAAGTGAGCACTTTAGAAATGAACCTTAGAAATTAAGTCACTCCCTCTCCATGCGTATATTTTAATGGGCGCACGGTAATGACATTCGCCCACTAAAGTTGGTAACGATGGATGGAAAGTAGTCGAATAAAAAGTGGTCGTAACCATTTGTGATAAATTAAAATATTTCTTTCGCTTTCTGTTTTCCTAATGTATGGAAGTGCGGAAATAGTACATATGTAATGTATTTACTTTCGTAACAATTTTACAGTTTCATTTGACCTACGCATGAATAAAGCAATAAGGTCCAAGGCAATGTTGATTCTACATAAGGCGGGAGAATACGCTACGTGTATACAAGTAGATCTTCAGCAGGGCTTTCAAAAGTGCACATTTTACAGTGAACAGCCTACACCAGTGGCGTAGCGCCATAAGACGCCGAGACGCCTACACCCCCTAGAAGAAAAAACATTAAAAAGGTAATAAATCTGCATTTGTAAACTGCAAGCCGTGCGTTAACTTTTATCGCGTATATTTGTGGCGCTGAGCAACAGCAGCCGAGTTTTCCCGTCTCTGTTCTCCGTGCTTGTCATCCCATTCGAGACCTCGCCCGTCCACAGGCAGGCAGGTGTTCAGCGGGAATAACGGCTTTGTTGTGTGGTGTGGTGCGGGGAGCGAAACAAGGGACAACTGCGCAAGCATCAGCACTGATCAAATGCGTAGGACGCGCAAATGTATAGGAAGGCCGTGTTCCGTTACCTTCACAATGCGAAATATGCGCAGCTATATAATTCCGACCCCTTCTCACAGGCGCATCTGTACACCTCCTACCAGTGGCGTGTAGAGTTTTTTTTTTTTTTTTTTTTTAACAGGGTAAGCAGTATAATAGCCCCACACACTTGAGTGTTTTAGATAACGTTTGCTAGTGCCGGGCTGTGGTTCCATTTTCAATTTCTACTAACAAACGCAACTTCCAACTTTGTTTACCATCCTCACGTGTTAAGGCCCTTACACAATCGTAAACTTTAACACTTGACTTAACCATTTGACTTTACGTGTGCTTTCCGACATGTTGTTTCATATGGAGCTTGACACAATGGAACTGTCAAAGGTAAAGTCAAGCACTATTGACTTTACGATTTCGAAAAGTTGAAATTTAAAGCCGCAAGTCAAGAAGCCATTTTGCCGAGAATTTAACAGAGGTTATGTGGAAAGTGCGATATTTTATTGTAGTGCAATTTTAATCTCGGCATTTTATACGAAGTTCGTCTTAAATTAAATAAATGGCAAACGAATATAATGTGAAGAGGAAATACATGAATTTGCATATTTTAATGAAGTAAACAAATTAGTTTTTTGTTTTGAAATAATCTTCTAATATAAATTTTAAGCCTATAAAAAAAAGTACGTAAAATGCATTCCTGGATATTATCATAATTATTTTCATAACAAAATACACATTTTTACGAGGCACCCCAGAAGCGATGTTCAAATTGCCTGAACTCTGACTTTACAATTGTATTGTCTATTGTGAAAGAAGCTTCAACCGTTCTTTATTACCTAACAATTGTTACCAAAACGGAAACGAAATGGATGTAATAACAGTTAAAATGAATATTATTTAGAGAGCATATTAGAAATTTTAAGAAAACTTCCGTTTTCCCGAACACTTTTATCCACTTTCCAAGGAAAAATCAGGATTGAAGTCTGCAAACGGAACGACTGCTTACCCTGGCGAAGGAACGCGGCAGGGTAACTCGCGTGCGAGTTCGATTCATCGCTAGTCGCTCCCGTTTGTGGAAATTTATTCTAGAGAGCAGCACTATGCGCGTACAGTACGGGAGTTACGACAACTCTTTATTTCTTCGGATCGGAAACGGGAAACTCAAATTTAAATGTTTGAATTTTAAAGTTAAGGCGAAAACTATAACGGGTTGAACATTTCCAATATGTATAGGGTAAGCATTGCTTACCTTGCTTCTATGGAATGAACGCCGTTGCCTTCTACGTCATTCTACTTCCGGCCAATCTCACGCGTAAAACTGCACGAGCCTGTAGCACAAATGCTTTATGCGCTAACGTCACGATGGTGGGAAAATGCCAGGAACGTGCGGATTTGGAGGTTAGCATCTGCGGCGACCAAGGGGCAAGGATAGAATGCGTGAGGTTGATTGTAAATGGGATTAATTTCTCGCTTAAAGTGGATGAAGTGACTGCAGAAAACTTAAGACATGGTTGGTATATTATTATTTGTGGCATGTTAATATGCCGTGTGTTCGACTTTGAGGTTAATGTGTGCTCGTGGTGGTTGTTAAATATTTAATAATTGATTATTTTTATTATACCTTGTTTACGTGAACGACAATTGTAAACTCGTTATCCTGTTAAATCGTACGATAGGGTCGCGGGTTCACTATCGTCGTATATGTAAAGGTCTTGCCATACGTAAATAAAATGCTGAAATTACGTGCCCAAAATAGAGCATGGAAGTTGTTCCGTTCCCCAGTTCAACATTAAACGCATGCCGCGTATTCGAAAATTCACAGGTGCATCCACCCATGTACACCGGACGTTCGAAAATTAATCGTTTGGCTGAGTCTGGTTGAACCGGTTTATCCATAGGTTCCACAGGCCTGAAAATCTTGTGGCTCTGGTGGATAAGCACCGAAACATCAACCGATTAACTTTCGAACGCTTTCTATGAAAACTAAAAGTTTAAAAACACCCACAACTCGTAATTTTCAAGCATTCCAAAATATACCAAAATAATTCAGACGTCGAGTTTTACAAATAGGCTATGAACACTTTAAAATTTGATTGAAATGGTACTAATGTGTGTCTGAAAGCAGACGAAAACACAGCTAAAAATAAACCTGATGTTCGAAAAATGCCTCAACCGGCGTACGCCGGTGTATCAACCACTGGTGGATTCTTCCATGAATTTTTGAATACGCGGGAATTACGGAACAACAACTAGTTGCTAAGCAGCTGGTCGTATCAGTGCAGGAAACGGACCACGGCGTTGAAGTGAACGATGCTTTGCGTTTCAGCGATAACGGCGTGTGGCGGTAGGTTTGGGGCACTCTGTGACGAGAATATTGGTTTTATAATATCGTGATGTCTGAGAAACGGCCTGCAATAGTTACGTGTGAACAACGTGTTAATGTATTGTGGTAGTGCATGTCTCTGTGCGGTTATAAAAAAAAATCGTATACACTTATTCAAAGAGTAAGCTTTTCAACATAAAAGTTTCTCATTTTATACAGGTGAAAAAACTTCGAACTACAATTGTACTAATTTAGTCGTGGACTTGCACAACTGAGCATTCCAAACTCAGAACCTTGTGCTACATCACCGACTACTAGCCTATGCCAGTACAGTGTATTCAATTATCCCACTACCTTAGAAGCCCTCTGAGGATAGTATCAACATTACTACTATGGCTGTGGGAATTATGACGATATTACAATGTTATGGTAGTTGAAAGGAAATTTGCGATTACTTGAAAACTTGTCAATGATATTTATTTACTGCTTTCAGGCAGTGAGAGGGGCGGGGTGGAGCTGTCGTGGGTAATAAGTAAAGACACCGAAGCCGAAAAAATACTTCTACATAATTTCTTTAAATAATGTTGAAACTTTAAGTTATTAAAAAATTCTGATTTATTATTCATTATTTTAATTGAATTCTGTCACTTTGAAGTTTTGCAGAACTTGCCGCTCCTGGAAATCTGCCGCGTTAGGCAGCTGCCAAACCTGCCTAGGCTTAAATACATCTGCAATTTGTTTAGGGCGACGAATAGATATTGTTTAGATTCTTCTGCTCAACTGTGTACGTGCATTTTTTATGGTGCTGAAAACGAAAGTGTGGTATGAAAAAGTGCACCTTTTGGCCAAAGGTGCCGGAATGAAGGCCTTTGACCAAAAGGCTCCCGAAAAGTAACCCGTTGATCTAGATCCAATCAAAAGTGATGTCCACAATGGGGAAGAGACGGAACGCAACGAATCTACACAGGGAAAAATTTATCGAAACAAACAGCTGTCACGTTTTCCATGCGTGGAAAAATCACGAACTTTGTTCGACCTTGGATCTAACTCTTATGGTAGCGCTGAAAGACAGCCCAGACCACTTCTCATGCTGCCTTGACGGAAAAAAAAAAAAAAAAAAAAAAAAAAAAAAAAAAAAAAAAAAAAACTTTACAGTACCGTGATCTTACAATTGTCGAACGAACATATTTTGTTGAAGTTTTTCCTCGCACAGTAATGCACAAGAAATCTAGGTATGGGCTGTTCACGGTAAAGTGAGCACTTTTGAAAACCCTGCTTGAGATTTACGTGTATGAACATTATGTATTCTTCCGCCACATATAAAATTAACATTGACATGGCCTGGTCACTTTGTTCATGCGTTGGTCAAATGAAACTGTGAAATCGTTATGATAGTAAAAATATTAAAAATCTGATTATTCTTACACTTAGGTGCAAACAAATAGAAAGCAAAATAAATTATTTTAGTTTTCACAAATGTTTACCTAACACGTCTAATTCTTAGCTAAGACATGGAACTACTTTCCAACCCTCATTGCCAATTAACTGTGCGTAGACTATGCTGCTCAGTGCGCCCGTTAAAATATACACAAGTAAGGACAGTGACATTTTTCAAAGGTTAATTTCAAAACTGCTCACTTTATCATGAACAGCCTTTACGAGGAGGATGGACCGATACATTTTCTGTGAAATAGTTGTTTGCGCGAATACGCGTATGTCGGTAAATACCTGCTCAGCAAATACAACCTTTTGCCAGAAAAGATTTAAAAAATTAAAAAATTATCTATGCCCCTATTTTTCTTAGAGGAAACAAATTCGTGAAAATAGTCAAACATCGCATTTTTAAAGCTTGCCTGTGCGAATTTCCTTAAGTGGCAAGAGAAAAAGTTCAAAAATACGGGCATAGTTTAATTTGTGGCCTTTCATCGCGTGTAATAAGACCCCACTGTTACAGATATAATTTACATAGTACAACGTTACGATGGAAACACTGCACGCCTTGCGCGTACGAGCGATGTTTTTTACGTGCAATGTTCGTAGAGGTCTCATTCTTTTCAGTTTTACAACAAAACATATTCGTACAGTGACAAAATGCCATTTTTTTTCGTACGCATCACATTTTTTTTAATGATTTTAAAATTTAGTAAAATATAAAAACGCGTCTGTAGTAAAGGCTATAAGACATACAGAAGTTTTGGGCATTATAAAGTTTACGTTAATTGATGACAATCAAAAAAGTCTGTGGTGTCATAGACATAACTACTACAAAAAGAGATGAATTGCATCGCACATTTTTTGCTATTGTTCCTAGCTCCGAGATGGCTCACATACGCCGATTTTGCACGTGAAAGCGCGCCTTTGGACACACTGTTGCTAGTTTTCTGCCTGCCAGAACCAGGTCAATATTGTCGCTCTGTTCAGTGCTTGTATTCTTCTTGCAGTTCGAAGTAATGTGCTCTAGGAATATAGATGCCTAAGAAGAACAGTACCAATGTATCATTTCAGGCACGAAGGAAATCCATGCGGAGACGCATGGCTTAGGTACTAAGAGCGAAGATTGTGGCAGAAAGGTAAGATACGTTTTCATACACGTGCAATGTATGTATTTTATATATTATCCTTAATTTAGTCCCGATGTAAACCGTTTATCAGTGGTTATCTCGCATGCTGCTAATCGCCGTAACACACGCGAATGTGATACTGCGACAAGCCTGAACCAAACTGTGTTGTATTGGGTTTACGTTGTGTAGTTGTCACAGAAGATGCAAATGCGATGGGGAATCCTGCACAGCGTGTGCTCCGAACCACTTCGTAACGCTGGCAGGTCTGAGATTATCGCTGATTCTGTTTTTCCGCTGTATGAGCATAATATTGCGAACATGACCACTAAAGATCTCTAATGACACTAAGAAAATGCTAAATGCCGAAAAACAAAATACCACATTAAAAATGATTTATTGTAATGAATATACCTATTCGTATTTTCCCAACTTAAAAAAAAAAAAAAAAAAAAAAAAAAAAAAAAAAAAAAAAAAAAAAAAAAATTTCTAAATACATAATCGAACTTATTCCGCAGGTGTAAAGTATACATTTTCGTGTTTACAACTCAATAAATTCCCTAACTACAAATTTCAGTGGCAGACTACCAGATAACACAAGCAGAATTTGAATAAGTACTTCTTCATAGTAAGAATGCTTCTCCTACCATCGAGACCCCGTGGGGAGGTGAATGGGTGTATCCGTCGTCGAATTGTATCGTAGTCTTTTGCGTTTGGTTAGACTGTCCGTCTATATGAAAATGTCTGATTAGTATGTAGTACTAGAAACACTAATATGAAGATAAACTTCAAGTCAGTGTGTACCATAGAACCATAGAATTAAATATTTAAAGTATACTACCAATTCCAGATTCGATTACCTTCCATGTGTATATCAGAATTATATAATTATATATATATATATATATATATATATAATATAATATATATAGCCCTGAATTTTTTTTTATGTGAAGTATACAGTCAAAACACGTTATGATCAGTTCTTACGGCAAGTCGTCTAGCAACAATGTTGTCTGCCAGCAGACCAGTAAAGTTGACCGTTCTACTCGGCGGCGACGATATAAAGCTTCCTGATTTCAAAACTCGAGATAAAAAAACAGCTAATAAATATCTACTTTTTAAAATATAAAAAAATTTCGTCTATAAAAAATTTAAATAATTAAAAAACATTGCCCTCGATCGTCCAATCAACAGTCTGTAATATTTTTGTGACTGAATTTGCTGATACAGGCATATAGTTTAAATATTTACCGATTTGCTACAAAACTACATGCTAAAACAATAAGCACATTTCTTTCATATTTGAAATGTTCTTTTTGACCGTTCCACGGTGTTTGCTGAAACTGCTACTTATGAAATATGGCATAAATGCAGTTTTTTTAAATGGAGAAGCTGTGAGGCGCACGTATCAGAGATTTAAAACTTCACAGAAAAACGAAGAGGCGACCGCGTCCCACCATGGAAAATGGAACAACTTAGTGAAATACCAGCACTCGTACTTTCTGAACATTTTTGTCATTTTTCTGTTAGTAAACAAATAGGTAATTTATTAGTTTTCCAAAGATTCAGTCAATACGGTTTTCAACCCTGGGTAATGAATTCACTAGTAATTTAGCTGCATGTGGTTGCTAGTATGCAATAATATTCACCAGCTTAAATTCCATAGCAAATAACATTTTGATAAACTAAAAATATGGTGCAAAATAATGCTACTTCTAAAATATACATGTTATATATATATATATACTTTTCCTCAGGAATTTAGGAGAAAATGTACCAGCTTCTGGTGTCGATCCTACTGATCTTCCTCCTTTAATTGTGGAAACAGAAAAAACAGATAGCTTAATTAATGGCCCCCGAATTGTTGATATTGCGCATTTAACTAAGCAGCTTATGGAATTGGGGGAACATCCCCGATTCTGCACGTTGCATGACTGGTTTACAAATCAGACGAGTAACCAGACATAATTTCGAGAAGACATCGGCTGTACCAAGCTATGAAGATTCTTATTTACGGTGTTGTCCGTAAATATCCTTATACAGCATGTCTATACAGTTGTGGTAAGAGGGACTGAAGGGGTTGTTATTTATGCCTTATTTCAAGATAACATTCATATTTAAAAGTTCTGTATTTTTACCAATGTTCCGGGGTAAATTATAGCCAAATATATCAACATTATGAGGGGCACGCAGGAAGGGGAGGGGGCATTGCTCACCCCAAGTGAAAGTGCGGAGGACACAAGGGCAGGGAAAATCCTTCCTTAGTATGAAATAAGTTTGGGACACTTTCACACAGCCTGTGACTATCATACATACCTCCTAATCGACCTATTAACAAACATACCTCTTTAATTTCTCCCCAAGGTAAGTTTCAGTTGGAGATGAGATATTTTCGACTGGTGTTTCACTTTACTTCGGCCCTTGAAAGACGCCTGCACCTACCCTATTAGCCAACTGCTACTCCCTAATACTTTATGTACGGAATACTAGGTACAACCAACTTATTAGAAAGTATGCTGGGAATGCCAGGAACCATAGAGGAGCGAAGACACTGTGTGATTATAGTGTATGTGAAGGTTTTGGTAAATTAGTTATATATAACGTTAATGCTAACTGAGCTGTTCCTGGTCTAGATTACAGGAAAAAACAATGTGAATAAAAATAAAATTTATGAAGCCACTATTAAAAATACGAAATTATAAAAACATCAAGCAAATAATAAACAAAAATTGATTCACTTTTCACTTTATTGTTTTATGCTATCTGTAGTTATCACAAAATTTTTTAACTGCTACAGTATTAGATTACGTTTTGAAATATGCAACGGCGTCTTTTATTCCGTATATATTGGAGTTGTTAATTAATCTTTAGAACTTTCAGGTAATTATTTTGTCCACGGCAGAGAGCTAGTTGTAAGTCGAACAAGGCTTGGCTTCACTCCCCACTGGAGAACCAGTTTCTATGGAAAATAGTAGATAAATTGAATTAACAAAGTTTTTTGTTTGCTTTGGGGAAGTACGTTATCTTTTAAAATCAAGCGAATAAATATGTGTTATGAGAATATAGTATAATCATTTCGTTTCCATATAGTTTATTTGAGGCAAGAGGACAATTGATTCGATATTACACCAGTGAGTAACATTTCTTTTATTGCAGTCTCTCGCTGAACTATAATGTACAAATTTTCGTGTCAGAAGAAAACGTAATAGTTATGGTTCGTTTGTAATTCGCCTGATCCGTGGAGTTCCACCCCAGAGGTCCTGAGATTATCTTAATAACTAGACGTGATGAAATGCAATTAATTTGGAGTAGTAGTAATTCAAGATAAATTTACTTATCAATTAACTCCAGTGAACACTGAAATAAAATAATAAAAAAATTCAATGTGAAGATAAAAATAGCGAGCACACGCATTAAGTAAATAATAGTCATTTAATTTGCATTTATGATAATTAGACAATTATAATATTTCTTCAATTAATTATACAATACAAATCCGCTTCTGAATTTCTGTAATAAACCATTTTCGGTAGCTGGTTAAATTAATTTGCAAATTTTATTTTGAATAAAACAATTTACGTTTATTAATCACACACACACACACACACACACACACACACACATATATATATATATAAAGTTTACAGAGTTTTCAGGTCGGTTTTCGTGCCATTGATGGTTTCTTACATTATACTGAAGTTAACTCTCACCCCCTGTCAAGATCTCTTTAAGAGGTAACACTAAAGATAAATAATTCTCAGGAAATAAAATAATACTTACGTGACTAAATTTGCCAAGTTTTTAAATTTCGCATAATCAATCAAACTGGCAAAATTAAACAAGTCAGACTTTGCCCGAATGAGTATCAAACGAAGGGTAAAATTATTTTAACAAAAGATTCTGAACATATGTAATTGCTGGGCTTTCTTGCACATGGAAGTAGATTAAACACTGCCCATAACATACACAGAAAATAAGCCAAGATTTTTCAAGAATCATAATCCCGTTGAAGTAAACAAGTACTTATATGACTAGTAGATTGCTTCATTCCTTAGTTTGGTAATTAAAAATATTATCAAAATTTTGTGTTTTTATTTTTTATTTTTTCTTTTTTAGTTTCGGAACGAACAACTCTCCAAGAAAATGATAGAAAATGGAAAGAAAGAAAAATAAATTGTAATTGCCAAGGGAAATATAGAAAATGGAAAACCATATATTAGTGTCATAGGATATGGTGGATGGAACAAGAGGACCTACGGACACAGTTACAATTCAACGAGCGGAGTGGTGAGTTTGTGAAGATTGTTATATATAATTTTCTGTTTACTTCTGTTTAATTTTAGTTTATCCGTCCCTATTTGTTACACAGAAAGTGTAACAAATATGATTAACAACATATAAAATTAAGAAAACAGGAACATATTTACTAAAATCAGAACGTTATCATGTCTTTTGATTTAGATAATATATATTGTGAATATGAAAAATATTTCTTTAAAAAGATTAAAGTAATCTTAGAGAATCTTAAAAAGGGATTATACCATGGTTTTTATGTATAGCAATACTTTCTTTTTTTCTATAAATTATATATTGTTTTATTAAACATGTTGATCTCTTATACATTGATAATCATTTTAATGGATTATTAATTAAACATTATTTATTTGTTATGATTCAAGAAGTTATTTTACTGATAAATAAATGACATTCATTTCTTCGAGCAAGAAACTTAGCAGAAAGGCTTGTCTCCGAGGTTGGGGGTGTTGGTTTGAAGATATTTGAATGTTGGGAGTGTGGGAAGAGAGGGGAATGGGTGTTTGGACTTCTGGCTTCTAGCTGAAGGGGAGAAATCAGGCTTATCGAGCATTTCACCTGAAAATTTGAAATTTTTATAAATAGGGCTTCAGTCTCCATGCCCCTTCCACTTTGTCCAGTTGTTTGTCAGGTCGGTGTGCGGACACAAGGAAAATATTGGAGAACTCCTAAGAGCTATGGTAGAAATTGCTGACAAGTGGGATTCCGAAACACTCTGTTCTGCCCGTGGTCTTCTATCACATTTAAAAGACTTCGACTTTAATTTCTTTCTTGTCATATTTTCATTAATTTTCCCTCATTCAGATTCTATTTTCCAAATTCTCCAAGCGAAAATCAGTGACATCAATTTCTGTTTGAAGAAGATTGAACACTTCAAAAGCTTTCTGAACAATTTGTGAAACGATTTTGAACGAGTGTGGGGAAAAAGTTTGTTTCAGTTGTAAATGTGTTTCTCCTACAGCAAAACTCGCTAGTGTAGATTCGTCAGCAGGTGAAGATAGGAAGGTTGTTTACAAAAGACTATTTTATCAAATTGTTGATGGCATTATTGTGCATGTAACGCAGAGGTTTGCTGAAGTGCTTAAGTTAAAATTTCTAAACTTGTTGGATAGCAAACTTTTTCTTCAGCATGCACAGAATTTCCCAGAAGAAGCTTTTGCATCTCTAAAGGAAAGCTACGGAATTTTTTTTTGTTATCTGCCGAGCTTAAGAAGCGAGCTGCACGTTTTATTCCCGGACAGTGACATGCACAAAAGTACTGTTTCAGATCTTCACATCTATTTAACAGCATCGGAACTAGGTGAGGTATTTCCACAAATACAGAAACTTTCCAAACTCATCATGACAATACCAGCTACGAGTGCCTCAGTTGAGAGATCATTCTCAGCTTTAAAGCGGATAAAGAACTACTTGCGTAACAGCCAGCACCAGGAAAGATTGCCTGCCCTTGCACTGCTCAGCTTTGAAAAAAAATTGTTGCAGAAATTGCATCATAGGCCATCCTTCAATGATAATATGATCGACATATTTATGGCTAGATAGCGAAGAATTGAACTGACATATTAAAGTTAAGGTAATAATTGACACTTTTTTTATTAGTTCCTTGTTTCATTGTAAAGTGCTTTACCATGTGTTGTGTGTTAACGTAGTGTGTACCGGTACCGGATACAGGACCACATTTTCAGTAGCCTGTACGGACTGGCCATTCACGGCCAGTGCTCTAAATGACACTACAGATGGAAGTTATAAACAGGTGAAGATGATTTTTTTTTTCATATATAACATTCCCACTTGTCAGCTGAAATGCATGCACAAGTAATTCAAAATCTGGTCTGTTCTGTATATAGCTATTAATAAAAGTGTGCAGTAACTGTATATGTAAATAATGAGAGGCGAGAAAATAGGTGCTAGTATAATAAGTAAAAAATATAAACAGGACAGGAACACAAGTACTGATTGATCTTTGGCAGAAGAAGAGATGTTTGTTTTCCTGCCTCATTGATATGTTGTAATTAATTGCCTGGCGAAATATTTTCACACCTCTAGTTGTTTACGATAAACGTTATTATGCAGCAGTTTTGTGTCCGTCCTCTGTGTATCTTTATACTCTTGCTTCTCCCGGCACATAGCACAACTTATCCTGTAAGTTTAAGCCACTGTAACAATTTACCGACACCATTAATGTTATGTTTCTTTCTAACATCTAAGCATGCAACATGTAACACGAGATGGGAACGAGTCCAGTAACCTAAATTATACCATGTGCGACTTGTGCATAGACAAATGTGGCTTCAAAAAGTTGTGTACCACACCGAGAAACTTCCGCCAAAACATAAATGAATACTAGTGTTCCTTTCCTGCCTCCTTTATATATTGTAATTAGTAACTTCAATTGATTATGGTAAACGTAACATTTATTTTTTAAATCGAATAAGTTGATCAATGATCATAATAATGCTGAACATAGCTGACACGGTGTTGGATATAGCATTGATAATGATATTGTAGTTAGATTTAGTGGCGTAACTACATGCAGGTTACTTGGGGTCACTTTGCAACAAAATTTGCAAGGATTTGGGTGCAAAAAATCTTAAAAAATAGTGAGGTCTATTCCTATGAAATCTAGGTACATATTATTATATTTTTGTGTTAAGACAATGTAGCGATTCTTCAATATCAATATTCGGTTGCTTTAAAAAAATTATTTTCAAAATTTCTGTAAAACCACCGTTAGCATGGCCTTAATGCTAGTATTGCAATGATTTGTAATGGCAAGGTATAGTTGCAGCTGAAAGTAAACATTTCTTCGAATTACAGTATAATTGATTATTTTATTGAACTGTATGAAACAGACATTTTCAAAATAAGAGTGTAGTACGTGTTTAATCATGGACTGTTTACTGCCTGTATGGCATCTCTGAAAATTGTGTCATTTTGTAAAACTGTTATCATATAAAATTTTGAATAATACTACACTTTTGTCACATACCTAATTTTATTTACAGTTCACTTTGTGCAAGCATTTTCTGTTATGTATAATAATATTTTAAAATTATATATTTATGGAGTGTGAAGACAGTAAAAATGTTAAATCAGTGTTTGTATTGTAATTATTTTGACTATTTGTAAAACACGGATATCAGTAAAATAAAAAATTTGGGAATTTAAGTGTTTAAATGATCCAGTGAATAAAACAAAAACAAGTAAAATAAACTATTGAATTGATATCATCATCTTGCCACTTTTAGGACATAATTCTACATGTGCTGTTCTTCAGCTGAAAGTTATTTTTGTATGTGCTGTTCAACCTATGAAGAAACCACCCCCCCCCCCTCAAAAAAAATTCTGCCGGCGACAACTATGATGCACTTTTAAGAGAGATCCCTTTGGTTAAAGAATCTGTTAGGGAGAATTCAGAACCAGCCGTTGTTAGATTCTTCACTCAAACATTTTTCACCTTTAAAAAAATATTAATATTACTATATGCTATTCACGGTAAAGTGAGCACTTTTGAAAGTCCTCTCATTTGTAACAATAGTCAATAAATATATTTCATTTTAACCTTAGGCGTAAATTTTAGTGTGTGGTGGAATATATATATACTGTGTGTATTATTTGCATGGCAATATTTAATTTAAAAGGTCGTCAAACGATAAGAAATGGCCAAAAGGAAAAAGCAACTAGGGCTTCAAAAGTGCTCACTTTACCGTGAACAGCCTATACCAGCAGTATATTCAATGTTTAGATACTAAAACCGCTTAAGTAGCACCAATTACGGGGATTAGTGTTCCTTTATAAAATTCCCAATTTTAAACCCTCCACCCCCCCCCCCCCAACAACACAAATCCTGGCAACACTGCTGAGATGTACCATCTTGGACATGCAACAATTGTGTAGCTTCCCTTAATACAAATGTTACGCTTTGCCACTTATTAGGAGTATTTCAATAGACTAATCAACGGTTCGGATGATTTAGTAAGCAGTTTCTTAACTTCTTTAGAGAAAGAGGAGTTTACATTCACATTGTAACCAGCAATGACATCATTATCCCCATATATAAGAGTTTCCACAATGCCATCAGCCACGACATCCTCATCTTCTAAGTTTGTAGCACCATCCGCCACGGTGTCCATGTTTACGAGAGTGTCCACAGCACCATCAGCCACTGTGTCCACATGTTCAAAGTTTGCAGCACTGTCCACCACTGTGTCCATGTCTACGAGAGTGTCCACAGTACCATCAGCCACTGCGTCCACATCTTCAAAGTTTGTAGCACCATCCACCACTGTTCCCATGTACACGAAAGTGTCCACTGCACCGTCAGTCACTGCGTCCACATCTTCAAAGTTTAAAGCACTGTCCGCCACGGTACCCATGTCTACGAGTGTGTCCACAGCACTGTCAGCCACTGTGTTCTCATCGTCGAAGTTTACAGCATCGTCTGCCACGGTACCCATGTGTACGAGAGTGTCTACTGCATCCACATCTTCAAAGTTTGTAGCACCATCCGCCACGGTACCCATGTCTACGAGAGTGTCTACTGCGTACACTTCTTCAAAGTTCGTTGCACTGTCCGACACAGTGCCCATGTCTATGAGTGTGTCTATCAGTAATGGTAAGCTAATGACTTGTATTTAAATCCAAATTTATTAACTTTTTGTTTGCTGTCTTGACTTGAAAAACTTACAATAATTTAAATTAAAACAAATTAAAATGAATGAATGAATGAATGAATAAAGTTTTGCAAAGGAACGAGGCAGGCGGTTAAAAATCTTTGTCCTCTCCGGCTATTCAATTTGAAAGTTGGTGTAGGAGACACAATGTCCTACTGGTCAACTTTTGTGACATCCCAGGGGAACATATTGAAAGCAAGCCCCGAATACCTTTACAAAATCAGGTAGCAAAGACCTCTGTCCTTCCTTGCCTACAAGAAAGTTTCTCCAGCTAAAACTTTTATGTCTGCACCAAACAGAAAACAGCAAACATTTTAATATTTCATTTTACATATACACAGATTACGGCTCTTCAAGATCCAACATCATGATGTCCAGAGAAGAAGAAGGCAAACACAATGTGATATATTTAAACTAGTATTTTAATTTAAAAAAACTTATATTTCCTGTAAATTTACAAAAGTTTGCACCTTTTAGTAAAAAAGTAAGAATAACATTGAAATCTCTATATTCAAACTCTGAACAACATGATTTCCTCCTGTATTCATACTGTTTCATTAAACTTACATCTGAAACTGTAAAAATATTAAATACATCCATATTTATATACATTGTATGTTACCTGGAATACATTTTCCTGTTTGAAAGTTTTTTGTTAGCCATAAAAAGAGAGGGAACACATAGGTTGAGCTGTTAGCATGTTCGCCTCCCTGTGTGGGTCACACCATAAAAACAAAATATTGGCAACATGTGGATGTCGTGTTAGATGTTGTTATCGATAGAAGGTTTTTATTGGAAATCTCTCTCATTTCCCCTACTCTCAAGTGCGCAATCTGGCTTTGCTCCAACTCTGAATGTTTTCCCTTCATCGGCTCTCGAGATCTCATTGTTAAAGGATATGAACAATTCTCTCTCTATATTTTTTTATCTCCTAGACGAATAAATATATGTTGAATAAATAGTAAAAACATTTCTTAACGAGTGAATAAAATATGTCTTGCTTGAATATTTGTAAAAAGCCGTTCTGTCTTAACGAGTGCATAAAATAAGTTCTGTATTTCTGTATTTTTTATTTATAAGTTTCCTGGATTATAGTTAAACGTTATTGTTGGAATGTTAAACCACCAATATCCCCACAAACACATCAACATTACAAAAAAAAAAAAAAAGAGAAGATTTACACTTCGCCCACTATTGCACTCAACTCAACACCTATATAACACTTTGCAACCCACCACTCTGGCCAGTCGCCTTCAGTACACCACAGCATAAACTTCCTACAGAGCTCCTGCTACCCATAAAATGAAAGAAAGAATGAAAGAAAACCAAGAAAAAAATTTGATCCGATTAAAAACTATTCTTTTCAATCCATTCAACCCTTCCAATAAATTTAACCCTTTTTACCAACCCTTTCAATTTTTGATCGGATTAAGATCGGATTGAGGATTAACCCTTTCAATCAAATCGATAACCCATCAATTAATCGCAGGTGAAGTGAAACCGACACGCCCCTACTACTTGTATCGGCTCTTTTGTTGTAGATAAAATGGCTGGCATGTAACAATGGTTAATGTCAGTAATTACTGTAACAAAAAACAATATTGTTTTCATATGGGGGAACTAAAGAAAACTCCAAAAATTACAAGACAAGGAAAACAATTACTAAAAAGCAAAAAACTAATGAGCTATACTAAAGCTAAGAAATTAAATATAAGTAGGGAAAGATATACATATTAGGTACTGAATTAAGCTGGTACACTATGCACGCTGCCTTATGACAGCAACACTAAACGGCTGTCAAGAAGGAGAATGCAATAACACCGGAAAGGACAGACGTGATCATCATAAATTCTAAGGAAAGTCCAAGGAAAGAAGGCCACCTGGAAAAATTGGTCCTGGTTTTTCTTGCAGGTTCTTCACTGGTAAGAAGTTGCCCAGGGCATCTTTAACGCTGTGGTCCAATAGAAGCAGAAACTCAAATGTACATGTGGTTGGTCAAACGAATTTGCGACATTTCCGGGCCTCCGGACATAACGCACTACCCTAAAAGCATTTCATACAACCGAAAACTATAACAGTTGTGAGTCTTTACTAAATTCTAAAAGTGGTATCAGGGTTTGTGAATTTCGGAGCAACAGCTCGAAAGTTGACATGTAAACACGGACACAGAGCCGCTGGTCAGGGCACATCTAACACAGGTCTGGGCACTTCCAAGACGTAATAGTAGGTGGCGCCACCACTGCCTTTACATACAGTTATCCTATGACCTTCAATAAAAACAAAACTACGCATTCAATGTCAAACTATAATCCATTCACGGTTACTTCACGCTTTTCTGAAGCCCTGCTAAAGTTCTACTTCCAGGATATTCCTCCGCCTCATGCATCCAAAAGTCTATAAAAGTACACCAAAAGACAACCCATCGAATTCGTGCGCACTCAGTTCTAATAATATTTCGCATGAGAACTATTCCATTCTAGGCGCTACCAACATACATGTTTTCTCACTGTTTTTTATTCATCTTTATTATAAATGTAATATTGTAATTTAGAAATAGCATATAGATAAAACTTAAGTTAACGAAAAATAATACACTTTTACGTTAACAGAGGTATTAAACGCTTCTAATACATTACCTATTTAGGAAATAACTAAACACGCCATACATGGGATCATTTTTGAAAGGTTTGATTCAAAAAGTGGGAAGAAATTGCGAACAGACCACAAGCGCAATTTCCTGTGAAACTGATAGAAGAGAAGTAGAGAGAACCACCAGTAATGACAGAAAGGCCGTGCACGACACACTTTCAGATGGAATATAAGAACGTGCACGGGGGATTTGAAGGCCAGGCAGGGGATAACAGGAAGTGCGTGCGTGTAAACAGCTCGCAACTCTACACTTTATAACTATTTATAAGATTGCTGGCTGTTAGGTTCGTTCCAGCAGCTCGGCTGCCCGTGTCCCAAGCTTTGGAGCCCCGAGGAAACAGGACGAACAGACGCGGAAGGATGGAAGGCTCTAATTTTAAGAAACGGGTTCTATAATATCACCGCTGCACACGTCCCGTAGTTGGAAGATACGACCAGCAAATAACACAGAGGTCGAGCTCTCGGTCTTGTGTTAGCGTTCCATTCATTCGTTCATGCTAGAAATAGTCAAATTGTAGCCTAACACATTGTCCGAAGCAATATATGCACCTACATCAGTTGTCACATTTAAAAAATGGATATGTCTGTACTCTTATTAAATAGCACACTCACTTTATTTGGATTTTAAATTGCATTATTTTTTTGTAACTCTGTTAAGATATTTTATGGTTAGTCATTTTATCAACAGAGAATATTTAATTAAAATATTGCGACTGTGATCGCCATTAACTTTGTCGATGAAATTAAAGCATGATAAAAATGGAAGGACCACCAAAAGCTGTTTAAGATGAAAATTCATTTTTACAGTTATTCGGTGTGTGGAAATGCTTATATATGTTCAAAATTTCTTGGAGTTTTCCAATTACGAAATTAAAAACTTAGATTTTAAGTCATAACATTACACTTTTTAAATTAATACTTTTTAAGTTATGATTGCAATTACCAGTAATTTATTTACTTTTGGCTAATTCAGTACCTTTCTGAAGGCTTGGAAACAAGACTGTGCGCATGGGAGGTGGTTTGGGGGTTAGCCCCCTCCCCCCCAACAAGTTGCAAGAAATAAAACAAAACTAAATAGCATTGAAAAATTATAAACAAACGGTGCCTATCTCAGTTTAAATAATTCTCTAAAAAATTATGTCATTCTGTTGTTCCCTGAAAATTTTTATAACTTGTCTGTGCCAGAAAATTGTGTTCATTGTGAGACTAAAGACAAAGTTGACATAAGCCAACACCTTCCTTTTCAAAATCCTGTGCACGGACCTTCTTGGAAGGCTTATATGTGAACGATGGACATATCAGTCAGAAATGTGAATGTGTAGTTTGGAAAGTCCGTAGTTATATTAAAAGTCACTGAGCATTTTATGAAAATACTGATTGGGATGTTTTAAGTATATTTAGCAGCGAATCAGGATAAGTTCTGTTCTACTCGACCAAGGCTAATGTTCGGCCGGGGAGGGGCGAGATACGAGCGCTAGTGTCACTGTTGAGAGAAGAAAAATTTGCATGTAAGTAGAGCATTTAGGCCAAGTACATTGCAATGTTGAGTTCACTTCCATAGAAACTGGCATACAGCGTTCTCGTCGTGTTGCATGTACCTGTGGAACTTCAAGCGGCAACCCTATCATTATACTTGTGGGATATTTGTAGTAAAGTTCAATAAATTCCCCTATCGTAGTCTCGCTCGTGTCCGGGAAGCGTGTTGTAAGATACAGTGGCGTGAAAAAGCTGTCTGTAACAACTCTTGACAGGCTCCAAAATAACATGCATAGCTAGCTTAATGTCTTGAACGTGACGTTTCGTCCTCGTCTGGGGCAATGGGGCATGCTTACTTTACGTAGATAAAAGTATCGAGGATCCCGTTCAGTGGTTTCATAAAAATTAATAACATTTTTACCATGTTGCAACACAGTTCAAAAGACATATTGGCGACCATCTTAAGAGGAGGCAGGATTGAAACATTTTCTGTCAAATAGTTGTTTGTGCGAATAAGCGTAGCTCTGTTAATAAGTGTTCTGCAAATACGACTTTTTGTCAGACAAGATGAAAAAAAAAAACCCCCCGTATATATTCCCCAATTTTTTTATTTTTGTCATATTAAGTGTATTCTTTGAGAGAAAAAATTCGTGAAGATGGTTAAATGTCGCATTTTTTTTATCTTGCCTAATGCATATTCCTTAAGCGGCGAGAGAAAAGTACACACATACGGGCGTAGTCTAATCTGTGGTCTTTCATCGCGTGTAATATAACCCCACTGTTGCACGTCTAATTTGCACAGTACAGCGTCACGTCGGAAACAGTGCAAACCTTGCGCGCAGGAGGAATGACCTTGTCGAACAGTGAATATGGGGGGGTTTCCATCCCCCATATACCCGACACTGGAAATGCGTAACGGAGTGTTAGAAATCCAATTTTTAAAACAATTAAACGCGCGTCCAACCTCCTGATCTTTTAAATAGAACAAACACTTTAGATTATGCCTGTCGATTACTTTCAAGACGCCATGCACATTAGAAACACCATTCATGAGCACTAAAACACAGTTTCAAACGTATTTTCAAACACTGTATCTCGAAATATTCGGGTCAGGTAAATACATACTATAAGTACGTTGAGGGTCCTGCGTGGAACTTTGTTACAGATTTTCCGACAGTAAAATGACCGGGTCACCTTTTAAAATCCTTAAGCCTAGTACACACGAACATCTTTCTTGCACAAGAAAGTGAACACGTTCTTGTATACCCCAATTTTCTTCGTGTGAATGGCTGCCAAGTGTGCTAGTGATTAGTAGGGGCGTAGGGGTTCCGCATCACCTGGGATTAATTGGGATTAATTGAGGGATTATCGATTTGATTGAAAGGGTTAATCCTTAAGCCGACCCTAATCCGATAAAAATTTAAATTGCTAAATTTATTGAAAGGGTTAAATGTATTGAAATTGTTAATTTTTTGTGTTTGATGCAAGAGTGGTGTGTCAAATTTATTTGTTTCTTTCTTTCTTTTTGTGGGTTGGGAGCAGCTCTGGTAGATGTTGTCAGTACGACTGGCACTCGATGAGGTGCGGCATGTTGGGGACGGGGTGTGTGTGTGTATATAAAAATATATATATATATAGTAAGTTTTGTGCAAGAGTGGCATAAGTGCAATTTTTTTGTTGTTGGTGATATTGTACATAGACGGTGTTGGTAGATAGGCGACTTTGAATGTTAGTTTTATTCAAAATGAATAACAGCATTGCACAAGAGAAATGATGAGTATTCAAACGAGTTCTACATGTGATTAAATAACACGAGAAAGAGAGAGAGAGAGAGAGAGAGAGAGAAAGCAGTATAACAAATGAACACAACCATGTGAATATCACAATTGTGTGATTCTGCAGGTGTTTATAAAAATTAATTAACGACTTCTACCTACACAAAATAAAAAAATGTCCTTATAAATTAAATGACAGTCTTCCGAAACACAAAAAAATTGAAAACACATACACTACTTGATACCTCTCGCACATACCTAACACTTCTGTCTGCCTGTGAGGCAGGTGAGGCAGGTGAGGAACTTTAGAAATGTAATCCACATGTTAAAATAAATTAATTTATTAACATGTGTAATGAAATTGCACCTCTCCCAAAACACATCTGTCTGCCTCAGAGGATGGTGAAGGACTGGCGACAGTGTATGACGTGCACCAACTTATATATGTGGAGCTTTCAGACGAGTTGAAACTACAGCAAAAAATTCTGAATACAATTTACACACTAGTCATATGCATCCTGCATTATATCTAGAAAAAATTCATCCCTGCCAAGCACTGCCTGAAATTTAATTAGCAAAATGCACAATAATTTAGCACTTCCAGTTAACACGGACAAATAAAGATTTCCAAACTCACATTTTGAATTTTAAAAAGACACAATAGAAATACACGTAATGAAATTGTTCAAGGAGTTCTCCCAAAACACCATCAGTTCACCTTGGAGTTCAGTCAATAAATGACTGGATCGTATGATGTGCGCTTGCTTATAAGCTGTTATATATACATGAAGCACAGTTGAGTTGAAATTTATGACTGACAGAACCTATTTCCCTACTAAGCTACTATTAACGACTTGATTACACTATTCGCCCTACGAGTACATATAAGTATAAAAGTGAATTATTTAAAAGTAACGGACATACTACAAATTTCTCCCATCAATTCGGCGAAATTCACGGCACTTGATAACAAAAAAAAAAAAATCATTTGAAAATGCTACAAAATTTCATCTACCAAACATGGAAATGGGGTTTACACGATAAATGCACTAACACACGAAAATTTATTTATTTTCCCCGATAAAGTAAAGACTTATAAAAAAAATATTTTCCACTATAGTTTACGAAGACTGTGAATGAGATCTGAACCCCAGAGCATATAATATCGCTTAACGAGGATCACAGCTATCACACTCTGAAGGCCGGTGATGTCAAGAGTTCCAGTGTCGTGTCTATGCTGCATGAGGGTTGGCGAAGAATTAAGATGGCAGAAACCAGAAAGAAGCCTCCACATCGCTCCTACTCAAGGCCAACCACCCCCTCCCCTTACACCAGCCAAGAACTACCTCTGTCCACAGAGGATGCTGCAAGCCTTTGCTATCGATTCAACACTGCAAAAACCTGTTTAGCGGCAAACACCTCCTCCACCTACACTGGCCAAGAACCTCCTCCTCCCAAAACCGTGCTTCGCAAAATCTGCCCTCCTCAAGGACAGAAATTGTTTTTCGGTTGACTGTCCCTGTCCACAGAGGGTGCTACACCCTTGCTGTCGATTCTAGGTTACGCACCTCCTCCTAAGTGTTTCTGTAGAAATGCTCAGTCCCCTCCCTTAACCCCCACAGTGCTGCCTCGGCTATGAATGGAGGCTTGCTTCAAGTCCAAAGCGACACTTTCCCTAGGGGCAGCAGTGGATTTTGAAATGACCTGGGCTAACTGCCTGCCCCTCTCCCCTCTCTGCAACAAACTACTATTTTCGCTGGAACATTGAAGCTTCCTCCTAATTTTTCGAGACGCAAGAGCCTGGAGTATTCCCAGCGAAATAAAATAATTTCACAAGTCCCGCCATTAAAACTTAATTTTCCTCATCACTAAGAAATGCGTTCCGAATGTCTATAATATACAATAAATTCAATTAAAAAATATATACTGTTTTCCAGTAAACTTTATTCAGTTTTCCACAAACTTTATTTCATTTTCCAGTAAACTTTGAACTAATAAATGATTAATTTTCATTACCAACACAGTTATAGGACATATTTTTTGTAAGTAATGACAAACATGGATATTTCCACTTACACAAGTTTTAACTATTATGATTTAAGGAAATACTCAATTAAACTTTATTTTCAAGCATTTAAAACATACCTTATACAAACTTTTTCGAAATGTTTTTAAATATTATGTGCATATTTTTACATGTAGTTTTCCCACTTCTAATTTATACCTCGAAATGCGTATATATTTTAACTTATTTACGAATTATTTTCCCTTGAAAATAAAATATTCGACTTGATATTATTGAAATGATACAAATGATGGTTGATCGAAGCTGCAATATATCAATTTCCATGATATTTCAATCCATTTCTCTGAAAGGGCAAAATTAACATAATTTTAAAGGAAAATGGCAGTAATTTTGTATTCATTTACTGTATAAGGAGGGATAAATTAATTTTTTCTCAGTGTTAACTCGGCATCTGCTAAGGTTACTTTGTGTGTGTATGCATGTGTGTGCTTAGCATTAGCACTAGCGAGACTTAGGCATTTACTATGATGCCAGACATCCACTTCAACTCCAAGCATTCACTACAACTCCAGGCCTCTACTACGACAGGCATCCAATACAACAGAGATCCACTACAACGACAGACTTCGACTACAGCTCCAGAAGTCTATTACAATGACAGGCATCTACTACAACTTCAACACATGTCATCTTGATCTACAAAGGATTTCATCTCTGCATCAGCTCGCAACAGGTACAATGCATAAAGGTCACTGCTTATTGTATCCTATTTGCCATGTGATGACTGTCCTTATGGCATGCCTGCCTTTGCTAATGATGGGAACTTTCAACATTTGCGGAGGGATTGTATGTCTCACAGGCTGGATCAACTACTTGAAGCTAGAATCATTCCAGATGTAGTAATGGACGATTCAGGAGTCGATGAAGTATATTACGAGGTGAGAACTACCATCTTATAAAATAATTGAGGTTCTTTTTATGAGAGAGAGACTTTTTGTAAATAGTTTATAAAGAAATTATGTAAAAATTATGTGCAATTCTCAGGGTTTCGAAATCTACTAAGACAACTCCTTTGTAATTAAGGAGCTTGCTATTTCTTATACAACCGATGCTAATGACTCTAAAGTATTATGCTTTGAATCGCCCAGACCTTGGTACAGTTTAAAACCTGAAGTTAAAATAAAGTTTTTGTGGACAGATTTGGAGATACATAACCTGAAATGGGAGTCTGGTGACATAGCTTATGGAAAATGTTTTTAATATGTTAATGATGCGCTACTCGAAGACTATCCCATATATGTACTTGGAAAAATGCATAAGGAAATTTTAAAAAAATTAACCAATGCATAAGTAATAAAAGTCAGATGATACCATGACCGTTCGAGTATTAATTCAATTGGCAAGCGCTATAATACTAATCGCTGTGAGGAAGAAACATTCTGCTCACAATGTAAAAGCAAAGCCTTACGAGAATATTTGTACCAACATCCTACCTATGTAGGATGTTTGTCCTTTATATAATTCACATTGTGACAGCAAACTGCCTTGTAATGAAGGTCAACTAGAATTTGAAGCTCAAAGTGGATGCATTACTAAACGCAAGTCCTACAAGAAAATAAAATGCATTATGCAGAAGGAGTGTACTTCTGCTCTCTTACTACAGTTTGGTCAGAACAATGCAACAACAAACAACATTATATGTACATTGGTGACCAATAATTAACTTCTCCCTGTGGTATGAGGCAATGCAACATTTTTCAAAGCAAGAACAGTTAAAAATGAGAAAAAAAAAGTGACGCTACAACAGCTATATAAATGAGATCGTTCAGAGTTAAATAGTCAGTCGTGGCTAGAATATTCAACCCTAAAGATGTATACGAGGTCCTGCAAATTTGATACAGAAGAGTTTTCTTTAACTGGACTATGGTATTCTACAAGTTCATGTTTGTAACAATATAGAACATATGGGTTTACACTTTCGACAACAGTCACGGCATTTGCTTTGGTGAAGGAATACAATGCAATGATTGTGCTGTGAGATATCTGCGCCCCGACAGTGACTTGCCAACAACATTAGAAGGTTTTATGATTGCCAGTCTTAGCGAGGAAATAGAAGAGGAACAGAGAAATGGAGTAATCGCCTACCAGCTCGCAAGACCTCAACAGGGAATCACCGTTCATTGGAAGGAGACCTACGATAGGGACATCCACAACTTTAGTTTCGAACAGGGACAATTAGTTTTCCCATCCATGTGTAATTTATATGCATGTGAAGTGGCTAATTCTGAATAATATTCTCGCCGATTTGCAAGTATGTGTTTATTACTAAAGGCTTGTATTCTGTAACTTATAGCATAGTGTACTCACATTTTGTTTTTAAGAAAATATGTAAGTCAGACATTCATTTCAAATGTATGTATTTATCTCAAGGTTTTACAACACATAGTAAACCAACTAGTTATGACAGCACTTTAACTAAATGCAACAGTTCTGAATGTCTTGGAAACCAGCACAGACCATGCAGAGTATATCGTAAGTGTAAGTTTATAGACAAATGCACTGTAACATCATATTGTGAGGAAGAAAAATGTTTGCAACATCTAGTTTATAATACAGGCACTGCTTTGCCCTGTCAGTATTTCGAAGAATGTAATAATAATCTTCATACTTTATATCATTATAGCAAAAACAAGTTTGGTTTCTTCTCTCATACAGGATATGTTTCACCAAAATGTTACACGAGCAATAAAATTAGCAAAAATAAAATTTAGCCCTAAAACACATTTCAACTGGCAAATTTAGAGAGAACGAATTTATCACTATGCAAACATTGTTCCCTACTAATTCTTCTCATTCGAGTGTCAGATGTCATAGTAGTAACATGGCATATTTTCATTTTGCAAATCATTACATCAGTATCAAACAAGGTAAGTCCAATATAAATTACACCCTATGGTGTAACTGCCTTTTGCGAGAATTTGCAGAGACTTGTGATGTGAATAAATTTCTGGATCATTCTACACTTAATTGATGCTGTGTGTGATAATGTTTCAGAATGTCCTGTAGTTACATGTGTGTTATGAAACTTTGTATATTTCATTTGATCGATATAATAATAATAAAATGTGTTTGTATATATTTTGTCAATAAATGTATTTCGTAAAAATGAATTTTTACTTTTATTTGACCTATTTGTTATTTAAAGCGAACTTGTTTTCCTAAGGAAAAAAAATAAAAATACATGTCTTAAAAGTGACATTTGAGAGAAAAGTATTTTATATTAATCCATACAAGTAGCGTAAAGAAAAATCTGTTAGGAAACAAACTATTAGTTCATCCAAAAATTACTATTCAACTGAAGATATCTTTGAATCTGAAAAAAAAAATTTCTGCTGAAAAATGTGAGTAACGTTATTTTATTTTACATATCACTTTAAATACATAAAATAAATTATTAAATGTTGTCTGCCTCAATAGAGTAATCAGTTTATACAAGTAAGCCATGGGTTCGAATCCTCGATAAGGCATCATTGAAATAAACTGGGTAAAATATGAAATTTGTTAGTTTCCAGGTTTGAATCGCAGTTAGATCATGTACAAATGTAATATGGTTTCTGACTTTCAATGACAGGTAGGTTTGATTGTAATACTAAGTTTCTGGGTTCGAGTCCTGGCTAGGTCATGTTTGATGCTACTAAGTTACTGGGTTCGAGTCTTGGTTAGATCATGTGTGATTGTAACTATAATACATGAAAGGATTAAAGAACAAAACACATAATTAAAAAATGTTCAATAGCTTGATAAACTTATGTTCATGTTAGGGTGTAAAACATAGTATTAAATTCATCTCACCTCACAATGTAAGAAGTTCATATTGAATAACAATTGTTCGTGTATGATATTGTTAAATAAGAATATAAATAATTCAAATCTATTGGGTTAAAACCTGACAAATATATGTTGAATTCTAACATATGCATGCTAAATTGAATGTAAAATACTTTTAAATACATTAAATTTGCTTAAATATGTGATAAAACCATCTCTAATATGTAATTATATATTAAATACATTTTGATAGTGATGTACACAGTATCAGTTTTTTCGACAAGGGAGGGATGTTGGGCATAAATAAGACCATCCAACCATCGGCTCACCATTTGCTGATTGCCCTTCATGGACAGCCTGTGAACCAGTCTGCACTTCCTAGCCTTGATTATTCAAGGATCTTGTTCATCTGTTCCACCAGCCAGAAAATTATTCGTTTTCCGACTCACCAACCTCAGTGGAGCCTTTACCAGGCCTGACATATGAGCTCATGGCTACGGCGTTCGCGGGGAGACTAAATGACATGCGGATTCTTAATGGTAGGCTTGACTGTGATGCAGATTTTTCTTGTTTTTTCCAGAGGTGTAAGGTTCCTTTATAAAGTTTAATAATGGCATCATACCAGCATATTAGAGTTTCAGTTAACATAGCAGGTAAGTATTTTAAATCTCTCACGGCAGAGGAAGGCACTATGGAACCTTTTATTTTCAAAGCAAAGCACTCCCTGTCCTGCATTCATCCGATGTGGGTTTAATCTATGCTGATGATATCATTCCTTATTTCACAAATAGACTTGAGGAGTTTAGGGCATGTGGACCTGGCTGCAGTCTGCAAATATTGACATACATGAATGTACATGTGAGACATTATCAGCCGTTCACCGTCGGTGCTGCACACACTAAATTCCCGAAGTTTATTTCCAATTGTCTTTCTTGTGTCGATGTAGACTGGCCGGAGGTAATGTGCTTCCACTATGTCATAATAGCATCTTTGTATCCTGGTACACAAAATGCCCACAGTAGTACTTCATATCCAAAACCTCATGAGGTTTTGAATATCGAAAGTCTGTCGGCACATGTAGTTATACAGGATATTCATAGGTTTAAGGAGAACAATTCTATTTATATCAATGTCTACTATGTGGTGCACAATGATTGTAATATAACTGATGGAACTTGCCAAAAGGGTGGGTTGTAGTGCCCATGCATATTTCTCCTGTATGCCATGACAAACATGTTAATATTTTGGCGATTTGCGTAAGTGGAAATGACGCTAATTTGCATTTTGTTTGTGTTAGAAATTTGTCCCGGCTGGTTGGTAGTCAGCTGAGTAAGTTGAGGTGTAAGAAACATGCTTGTGAGCATTGTCTTCAGTATTTCAGAACTGAGGAGAAACTCGCAAATCACACTATTTTTTGCCAGCAACAAAAGGCTGTTCACAATACTTTCCCCACTGGGAATGACAAGTACTTGGAATTTAAAGATTACAGCAAACAGCAGAGACTGGGTTTCGTCGCCTACTGCGATGTTGAAAGTTGCCTGAAACCCATGTCCATTTGCTTACCTAATGATGAAATGAGTAATACAACTACCATCAACCAACATGTTCCATATGCTTGTAGGATTTTGTTGGTCTGCTCATACAATCAAAGTTTATCAAACTATTTTGAGTTGGTTTGTGCTGATTGTATGTACCAATTAGTTTATCAATTAGTTGAACTTACAAAGTGGGTTATAGGAATTTACAGCGTGATTTTTCTGATAAAGCCAAAAACTCCTGCTGATGAAGCTAGGTTGGTGGCTCAGAAAAGTTGTCACATTTGTAAAGAAACGCTCGGCACAGATGATATTGTGGTCGATAATGACCATCTGATGGACAAAATCAGAGGTTGTTCACATAATAAGTACAACCTAAATTTCAGACTGCCCAAAGGACAACTTGTTGCTGATTTTCATAACCTGCTAAACTATGATACACACTTTCTTATAAAGCCTTTGGCTGAACGTCGTGTACCACAACCCAATGGGACCATGGTAATCGAAAACCCAGGTAAAATTCAAGTGATTGGAATTACCCTTAAAAAATACAAATTCCCAATGGCGTAGATTTCAATGGAAAGGCGCAATATATTAGGTTATGATTTATTGACTCATTCCAATTTATGAGCACCTCTCTGGAAACTTTGGAGGTAATTTACTACCTGTGCAATTGAGTATCACCCTCTCGATGTTTCCAGACAGCACCCAATTCGAATTGGCAAAATGGAAGGGAGTTTTTCCTTATGACTTTGTTAATTCGCCAGACCATGTGATGTGTAAGTCACTCCCACCAAAGGATGCATTTCATAATGTGATGAGAGGCGAAGGCATTAGTAATGAGGATTACGCTCACACCCAAGCCGAATGGGATGCATTCAACTGCTTAAACTTGCTGCAGTATGCAATTCATTACTTACGTGTGGACACTTGTTTGCTAGCTGATGTTTTTGAGAATTTTCGGACAGTATGTTTGGCTCATTATGGTCCTGAACCCGCTATGTATGTCACAGCTCTGTCTCTTTCATGGGATGCTTTATTGTCAATGACACGTGCACGGCTAGAGGTGTTGACTGACCCAGACATGTATATTTTTATAGAATGTGGGGTTAGGGATGGCATTACCCAGGTTTCAAAAAGACGCATGGAAGCCAACAATGTTTACATGGGTGAGGACTACGACCCCATTGTTGCATCGAAATATATATGCTATTTTGCTATCAACAGGCTGTACAGTGATACAATGCAATCCAAGCTTCCAGTCGGCAATTTTGAGTGGGTAGAGGCTGACGTATTTTCAACATGGGATTTTTTAAACATGGTGATTGCTGGTGACACTAGTTTTTTTTCATGGAAGTTGATCTGTCTTTTCCAGAGGAGTATCATGATGCACTGGCTGATCTGCCTTAGGCCCCAGAAAATGGCATACCCCCGAACAGATTCCATGAGAAACTTCTTTTAACACTCGTGTCGCGAAAGAATTAAGTTATATATGGGGAAACACTGAGGCAGTACTTGATGTACGGGGTCAAACTTGACTCTGTTCATCGCATGTTGCGCTTTGAGAAAGAATGCTTGGATGGCTCCGTACATTGAGTTTAACATTTGAGAAACGTGCCCAGGCTGCAAACGAATTCGAAAAATTGTTTTTCAAGTTAATGACTAATTCCATTTATGGATAAACCTTGCAGAATGTCCACCAGGGAAGGTACATCAGAGTCGTTTCGAGGTATGACACAATCTACAGGGCTGCAGAGTTGATAGGATGTCCGACAATCCAGGCAAGACAGATTATCGATGAAAACTTGGTCCTTATCGAGATGTCAATGAGTTCTGTTGTGTTCAACAAACCTTTGTACACCGGTGTTGCCATTCTTGACCTTTCTAAATTAACACTCTACAGATTTCATTATTAGTATACATGCATACAAAATTTCTTCTACCACCATTACACCTCCTTAATTGTGACACCGATTCCTTGGTATATTCTATTGCTTGTGAAGACATCTATAAAGTAATTACTCTAGATTTAAAGGTGCAGTTTGGAATATCTAACTATGTCCTCGATAACCCGCAAGGCAATTTACTGTTCAATTTCTTGTTCACCTTTATTCTCCCTTTCTTGCATAACCTATTCAATGTAAAATGAGCACTTTTGAAAGCCCTGCTTATAATCTACTTATATACACATTGTGTGTTCTTCCACCTAAGACTGTTCAAGATAAAGTTAGCACTTTTGAAATGAACCATTAAAAAAAGTCACTGCCTCTGCATGTGTATACTTTAACACGCGCACTGAGTGACATACGCCCAGTAAAGTTGGTAACGAAGGATGGAAAGTAGTTCCATATTGTAACACCGGAAAAAAGGTGTTAGGTAACCATTTGTGATAACTCATATTCTTTCACTTTCTGTTTTCTTAATGCATCGAAGTGTAAAAATGAGCATATTTGAAGATATTTACTTTTCTAATAATTATACAATTTCACTTGACCGCCGTATGAATAATGTGATGAGGCCCGTGGTAATGTTAATTTTACATAAGGAGGAAGATTACACAAAGTGCATAAAATTAGATCTTAAGAAGAGCTTTCAGAAGTGCTCATTTTACTGTGAATAACTTATAATTAAGTTTAACGTTGTCATGGGTGTCGTCACTTTATTCATGCGTCGGTCAAGTGAAACTGTGAAATATTTAGAAAAGCAAGTATTTAATAAATCTGCTAATTTTTACACTTCGATGCACATAAAATTCATAAAGCGAAAGAAATAATTTCAGTTATCAGAAATGATTACATAACACTTTTTATTCTACGCTAAGATATGAAACTACTTTCCTTCATTTGTTACCAACTTTACTGGGCGCATGTCACACCGGGCGCCCGTTAAAATATATTGAGGTAAGGGCAATGACTTTTTTCTAGGGTTGATTTCAAAACTCCTCACTTTATCATGAACAGCCTTTACAAGAAAGATGGCCGTGTGTACAAAGTTTTATGTATATGCAGCAATAAGATACTCATGTGCGTCGGTCCAAGAGCTCTGCAGGTAGCAGCGATGGAGCAGTTTAAGTGCGTGGTAGTGTCGTCCTTATCGCTAGCGCGCTTCCCGGCAAACAAACACTACAAAGAGCCGCAGGTAGGAGAGAGCCTTGACCCGGCCAACCTGGAGCTTTTAACTGCATCTGAGGCCGAAAGCGCGGGAGCGATAAGGACGACACTACCACGCACTTCAATTGCGCATCGCCGCTAAGTACAAAGCTCTGAATTGGCGTGTAGAGTTTTATTCGCACTGCATGTGTAGGCTGTTCACGGTAAAGTGAGCACTTTCGAGGCTCTAGTTACTTTTATCTTTCAGCTATTTTTAACTTGAATACGTCTTTAAACTTGCGAACATTGTGGGAGGCAATCCAGAAAATCCGATGATAGCAAAATCGGGGGATACAGTTTGGTATTGCAGCTGCGAAACTATCGTCTATATTCTACATTCAATTACACCACTCGATTGCCAACGGATCAAAGAATATGTTAGGTTGAGTGAGGACTTAGAAGAATTCTGGGGGGGGGGGGGGAGGGCGCAATTTTGAGTTCGTTTCGCCGCTTCTCATAACTTCCGTGTAGTGTAACTTTTGACTAGGAGTAACTATCACCCTCGTTTAAGTTTCAATCGACAGCTCTCGTCAAGATCATTTTTTCCCCTAAACTACCGTATTCAAATTGTTCTAATTATTAAGTGTAAGTTCGAAGGTAGGGTCGGGTTCTAATTGCATCTCAAGGCCGAGTCTCTTACGCCTAAATAAGAAGGAATTGAATACAAAGGAGGCGGGCATCGCGGCCGAGAGGGAATGGGTAGGCATGGCCATCACTTTGGGGCCATGCCTACCTACCTGTAGTGTATTTAAAACTACATTAAGAAGGGGTAGGTGAAATCTGCATAGACACGGTAAAACCCATACCGACAGAAAAGGAGTTAAACTTGTGGGAGCACTTGTGAAAATGCTAAAAGAGATAGCAGGTGTGGAGTCCATGCTGTTTAATATTGGAGTGAAGAATCTAGTAGAGAGGTGGTGGGGTTATGGGCCAGAATGTTAAAGGTACATGCGCCCTTGAAGTGGAACTGTCATCCATATTCCTGCGCGGGCAACCTGACTACCCGCACAGCAATATCGACAACAATGACTTCAGGCAGGGTCCTTAAGCTTCCAGCCGAGGGTGCAAGAAACCCGGGCAGCTCAATCATGGCACCTACTCCATTTTCGCACTTCTGCGCCATCAGGATCTCCACATCGCAGGTGAAGTTGGGGAGTAATGGATCGGGTAGCCACCCCCTCCCCCTCCTCCAAAATCTCCCTCGGTCATAGTTGAGCAGCGCTCGGTGGGACATCCAGGAGCTACCAGTTGTGGAGGCGAATCCGCTGGCCCACGAGTGAAGGCTGACGACATTGCTTCCAAGTTCCGATGGTGTTCCATTCTATTCTGCACGCACCTACAGTTGACAGTCCGTAGAATACAGCAGTGGCGTGGTTCGCCACACTTCGCATGTTTCAGCACCTCGGGTTACCCCCAACATCCTTCGCATTGATCGTTGGGCCGCCCCCAGTAGATGCGTGAAGCCATCAACAACTGAGCCATCCAGGCTCCCGACGAACTCGACCGTCCGCCACGAGGGCCGCCGCCCGAGTCTCAAGTCTCAAGATCAATCGATTGCGTGTATAAATACATTTGTGTGGCGTAGTTATGGTGAAATTGTATGAGTTTTCTGTGTCTCCTCAGTGCATATTAATGATGACTATAAAAGGAGTATCGCGTTAATATCATATGAAAACATGTTTGAGTACGTTGCTATCTAACACCTGTGTTAAGACGTTTAGTTTATTGTCAATAAAAGTTTATTTATTATGGAAACGTCTTAGTTTTCATTTGTTAGAGAGAAAATGGTTACAAATGCTGCAGAGAAGTGTGTCTCAAAGGGTGGGGTGAGGGTTTTTTTAGGGGTAAGTAGGGGTTGGAGACATTCAAAGTTCAGGAACTGAAGAAGGGAGGGGGCGTTTGAAACTATGGTTGTAGAGAGGGGATGGGTGACGCTTCCTAACCGTTTCGCCAAAATTTTAAATTTACTTATATATACTCCCTACACACTGCTTCCACTGTTTCAATCAAGTTTGAGTGCAGTTGACTTACGGATGTCGAGCTTCTACGCAGATTATTTTCTTGGATTGTCTAGTCAAGACCTTGAATGGGAGATTCAAAACTTCAATTGGGAAAATCTTAATGACATCATGAACTTTCTGGATCCGTTGATAGCCAACTTGTTAGGCTCTTTGGAGGAGGAGGAACAGGGGAGGATTCCCACCTTAGAACCGACAACGATACCATCATCGACTTCAACGGTATTGTCAATGCCCTCCTGCCTCGAACCTAGTCACGACATCTCGAACGACGTCTCCTCCAGCCTCGATGCCAGTCTCGTCACCCACGACGCCTCCTGCAGCCACGATGTCGCCTCCAACGTCACAACAACCTCTGGACTTAATTGTGCCAAAAACAGGCGAGCGTTGCTTGGAGGGACAGGAAAAATGTCGGTGTAAGCCTTTAGGCTTGACAATTAACAAAGTAAATACTATGAGTGTAGAGGTCTACGAGGGTTTTTTTAATTATCACTTAACGAGTTCGCGGAGTATTTGAACTTTCATGTGATGCGAATCCCCCTCCAAACTTGCCTTCACCTGATACCACATCTCCTGTTACGCCAACGCATTTCCTAGGTTTCCCCAACCCTTCCTCTGTTCGCACCATCACCCCTACCCAAACGGTATACCCCGTTGTCTCCTGTTTCTCCTCTTGCTCCAAAACGACGAAAATTGTCATTAAGCATTGCTTCTAGGCACAAATTATTGTAGACGATATAATATTTTTTCTTTCAGTTTAGTCATTAATTACATTTTCTTTTTAAAGAAGTGTTTTGTTTCCCATAGATATAAATGTTTTGAGAAGAAAGTTCGCGTAAATATAGATGTTTACAGAAGAAAATTTATGTGAATATAAATGTTTTAGGAAGAAAGTTTACCTAAATATTGTTACGCGCTGCTGCCTGGCACTGTGGTGGTGGACCCATCTCATCCCTCCCCTTCCCCAGGGTTGCCACTTGACCACCCCTTTCTGGGAAACCCGTGAATAATGGACAGCGGCCGCCGTCAGGCTGCAAGAATGTTCTGGTGAGACTGGCTAGCGCATTAGCCCTATGTGACACATCAAGCGAGTTAGTGAAGATTCTAGGTAACGGCATAAGACACTATATATACTGCCGCAACCCACCGGCCGGCAGTCTTTAACGGAGGCCGTCTGGCCGAGTGTGCGAGAGCGAAGTGAAGTGTGGAAGACGACTGGAGATTGCGGGACAGCGGCAAGCGAGGTGTTCGTGGAATGAATAGACAAGAGGGTGTGAAACCGACGAGTGAAGCCTGCTGTGTGTGAGGGCGCTTGGAGGACTCTAGAACATTGCGACTGGCGGGACATGGACTGAAATAAGGTGTGACTGAATGGAAGTGTAATAGTGATTTTTTTGTAAATATTCGAACTGTTAAATATGGACGCATAAATGATAAAATAATTGAATATGTTGACGCACTGTATATTGGGACTGATCTTAAATGATTTAATTTCATCGATTTATTTCTTGTAATTATAAATTTTATTAATTGGTGTCAATTGCGAACAGTAAGTGATATCAATGTATTATGAGATTTTGAGTTCAGAGAATTTTGCTTAGTTATTGTAAATAAAGTAAGTAATTATAATTAATTGTTTTATTTGATCCCTTATCCATCCCTTATCAAACTTGTTACAGCTCACTTAATTACTGGAGAGAGAAATTGTAACACTTATGTCAGAAGTGGGATGGAGGCATTTGATAAAAAATAGAATAATAAAATATTCGGAATTAGTATTACAGTAGGTTATTTCTAGCAGGAAAAATTTGTAAATGTAATAATTTTATTATTTGGCCAGGAAATTATTAAAGCATTTGTTAATGCTAACCAGGAAAATGTCGGCAGACATGGAATCACTTCGTGCCTTAATCGAAGGACTGAGTAGTCAAATAAGTAATGTTAATAGTCAGATTAGTAGTGTTAAGGAATCTGGCGTATGTCTATCGGAGAACCTGGATGTAGATGTCCAAGGCAAAATTTAATTACTGTACACAATCAAATTGTCAGTGGCGAGGGGAGGAGAAATCGTCCCTTTTTTCCCCCATAAAAATAGGAGAACATACATGAAACCGTTTCTACAAGGGGATGTTATATTAAATCGATGTCCTAAAAAAACAAAAGTGTGAAGGATTATGAGAAACAAGAAAATGCTGAAATGGAAACATGTAATAATAAAATAACATTTTTACTCTAATAAACTGACAAAACCTTTAAAGGAACTCAATGGTTAATGGGTGAATAGTGAAAAATTAATTGGTTCACAGAGATTCATCAAGTGTCCTTTGTTAAAGTGTAGAAAAGAACGTAACACTGAAACGCATGCATGTAATGATTAGGAACACCCGAATTTCGCGAAAAGATTACCGCACACATTAGATTTGAATAGCCTATGGGCGCACAAGCAGTTTTCTTTAGCTTATTGGAGGCGTGTTTTTGGGAGACTATATATTTCGACTTGACTGGCCAATCAAAATTAAGTAACTTCAATGCTGTACATCTGGTATTCGCGCGCAGACACCTAAGACGCATGGCACAGAAATCATCCAATCACGACAGTGTATCTGAGCTAAAGTGCTATGAAATACAACTGGTCGTGAACTATCTTCGCGAAGATCGGGTGTCCCTAGTAAATTTAGTTCTCAGATGTTTTTACAATTTTTCGAAAAGACGCGGTTCTTCATCATTACCGAGCTGCATATACCTACATCTGCCAAAGAAACACGTGTACTTTTTAATATGTTACTCACTACCATAGTTACTCACTGCAGGTCCTTACAAATAGTTGCTGAGTTGTTGATTATATAATTTTTGCGAGATGGGGGATTTGAAAATTTATTTATCCTTATGATCCTCTCTTACTTTAATTAATGCCGGGAACTGACATCCAAGAGTTTTCTTTGAAAATTTGCGATTTGAACATTTTCATCCTTCATATTAAACAGTTCAGACCGAACGCAGACTGCACTAATTAGCATTTCATCACTTTCGTCTTGAGAAAGCCCACCTTTCACGCCCATTGTTTACATTAACAACGTAAACAATTCAGGATGGGCGCGAACATATCTGTAGTTTTCTTCCTAGCTTATCATATTAGGACACATCTTGGGACAATAGTTCAATTTTTTGAATACTTTGGCTTGGGACACAGGTCGACTTGAGGCCATAGACTAAGTATGAGATAGACATATCTCGCTGGCTGCGCACAACCAAACTCCGTGTCCCAGTACACTGTTAAAAAAAAATTTCCTTCATTTTACCGAAAAGTGCTGGTAAAAATTTCTCCAGAAGTGTCCGTAAACTGTCCGTAAAATTGCGGACACGTTGATTAAAAAAAACGGACTTTCCGTAGAATTCATGAAACCTCTCCGTTAACTCCCTTGTTAGTTTTCTGTATTTCTAGTTTAAATAATTTTTAATATATATTTTATTATAATTTTCATTTTGTGGGTGTTCTACTGTGTATAAAAAAGTTATTTAAAGAAAGTTAAAAAATATTTTATACTTAAGCAAGATTTGAACCCGAGTCAAAAAGTTGCAAGTTCACGACCCTAAACACTTCCCTACAATGCTCACATGGTAAATCTGGTATAAATTTTGAATTTCTATATTAGTCACATAAGAACTTTTTTTGTTTACGTTAAAGTTAGTGTATTTTAAGTGTTGCTAAGTGTTACATTCACCTGTTGCTACTTTTTAATATTTGAAAGAACAGGTCTTAGTGACATGGGTAACCTAACTGCCGCAGAAACGATAATTTTCTGGTTACAGTGGAGAAGAATGTTTCATGTAGACTCGGCATTGTTCGTGCTCGAAACCCGAAGTTATAGGAAATGCGGAGATTTTCCGTATTTCGTATTTACGAACTTAACTTTGTTTTTCGTCTTGCGGATTGCGTTTCCGTATATTTACTGTGCATTTACTTAAACATTTCCGTAAATATACGGAAAATTTTAACATTGTATTGAACTGCTTTTCTGGTAACACGTCTAGCGAAAAAGACATGATTTGGATTTCAGTTTAGAAAACTGTTTTGTAAGTGCTTAGATATGTTTTCATACTTTCTCAAACCAATTTGTAACGCAGTTTAACTAAATTCAAATTGATAAAAGTATTTTTATTATTATAACAGTGCATGCCATTTAAAAATTAGGATATAAACGAAAACGTTCATCGCCGTTGACCATGTTAAGGCTCGTCTACAATCTACTTTACACAAAACTTTAAACGCCAAACGTCGCCATAGGAAAACTGGCCCACCCGCCATTTCTAATCATTGCCGAAGCTCAGAGCGGGGGTGTGCTCGAGCCCTTGTGAGGGCCCTTATACCACCCAGACGGTTGCAGCATTTGTATTTCTCTGCGGGCTGAGGAAGTTTCCCTCACCAGACCGCAAAGAACACATAGCCCAGAGGTCAGGACGCCCTGCACGTCCCGGCGCAACTCAGGCAGCCCGCCAGTCAGACCAGCAAAGCCGCGGTAGGAAAATTGGCATGTCTACAATCGACGTTAATAGGAATAAAAATAAAAAGAATGTAGGTGTATATTTACAAATATTTTTGTTTGTGTTTGAAATTTAAAAAGAACCTTTTGTAAAAAAAAAAAAAAAAAAGAGAGAGAGAGAGAGAGAGAGAGATTCCGCATACTAAATAGTTACACTCAATCATTTTTAAATTCATTTTGCGTTATTTGTATATTGATTTCGCATAACATTAACAAATGTAATACGTACGGTGATAGTGGTGCTAACTGTTGCCAATCGTCTGTAACATTTGTTTTCACTTGTTTGTGACGTCTTGAATTCTGATTGGCTGGCGTACAACGCAAAACGCAAAGACTTGAAAATTGGCCAACTTCTACCGCGTTGCGTTTTACGTTTAGCGTCATGGCAACGTTTAACGTCGTTTGTAGCCAGAACGTATACGATTCACAGATTCAATACTTATTGTAACGCGTTATTGCAGCATCAACGCGATTGTGGACGGGCCTTTACTTTGACAGTTGTGCATGGTTGGAGTAGGTCAATGTTGGGTAAGCGCGCAGAAGACGAATAAGCGGTCTACCTCATCTTTACAGGGTTGCCAGATTGTTTTTGTTGAAGTCGCCTAAATGGCCAATCTTTTGTTGTCCGAATGTCGCCCAATTTGATTACACTTTATATTAAATGCATAAAAAAAATATTGTAAATTTTTCATGTAATATTTTATATGTATGAAACACGAATTGTTTTCGAAATGTTTTGTTTTTTGAATTCTAACTTGTCCTAAAATGAATCCGCGTATTCTTCAGGTCACTACCTATCCATTGTCCGCAACGAGTAACAAAGAGTCTGAACAAGAGACCCTCTTCAATTGTATCCACAGTGGTTGCCGTTTAAAAAACTGATCTTACTTATTGAGAATTAATTATCTTGTTCACAATAAAAAATATATACTAGTACTAAGTAAATAATTCCAAGTAGCCCAAATATCGCAAATTCATTACAAAAATCGCCCAAATTGCGATAGTTGCATTTTCGTAATTTTTGGTAGCACATTTTGCCTTGAAGTAGCCCAAACGGTGACAAATCGTCTACTCTGGTAACTCTGCATCTTTAGTCTATGCTTGAGACACGGGGGGATGGGACAGCATTATAGTGCCATAGACAGCGCCATGACGCCAGATGATCACGTGCACCAATCAGCGTATAAGACACGGGTTAGGATAGCGCAATCGTAAACAGGCCTTACTGAACAGTTGTGTTAGTTAGACAGCGCGCATGTGTACGAGGTCGTGTTGCAGTCTAGCCATGGAGGAGTGCAGCAATTCTTCTTGCCTCGATTCCCCGCCGCTGCTTCGCGAGACGTTCATAAGAAGTAATTCCAGGCAGGCATGTGGGCGGGTGACCTTGACGGAGTCTGTGACCTAGACATGAGACATGCGCCATCCGCATGTTCGTGCCAGAAGCCAAGGCTGAATGCGCAACACTGATGGAACTCGACAGCGCTCAAGATGAAGAAGGTAGAACAATACAGGCTATTCACGGTAAAATGAGCAGTTTCGAAAGCCCTACTTAAGATCTACTTGTATGCAAGTCATGTATTCTTCCGCTCTATGTAAGATTAACATTGTCATGGGCCTCATCACTTTATTCATGCGCCGGTCAAGTGCTCATTACAACACATCGATGCATTAAAAAAAACATAAATCCAAAGAAATAATTTAATTTATCAGAAATGGTTACCTAACACTTCTATTCGACGTTGAGATACGGAACTACTTCCGATCCATCGTTACCAACTTTACTGGGCGCATGTCACTCAGTGCACCCGTGAAAATATTTGCAAGTAGGAGCAGTGACATTCTTCTAAAGCTGATTTCTAAAGTGCTCACTTTATCCTGAACGGTCTTTACTTGTTTCATATTGGTAACGTTTTGGGTCTTGCGAAGTTTATAAACGATCGTAATTTCCTTGCGTTCCGTCATTGCGTTCTTACATTTGTTGCGTAGTTTATAAACCCGGCTTAATTGGCAGCGCGGGATTTTGGAAAACGCACTTGTGTCTGATTGGTTCCTCAACGCGATGCGAAAGGTTCCCTTAATGTGCTGGGTTTCCTTCGGGCGAGTAGATTACCAGGCACTAACCGCGTTCCAACATTCTGCTTGCGAGTGACACAATTTTGCAGACGCGTGTGCTTCTAGAGATCGCGGGATAAGCAGCTGTTTCATTTGTGTGCGCGTAAATACAGGCTTTTCACGGTAAAATCCGCATTTTTGAAAGCCCTGCTTAAGATCTAATTGTATGCACTTTATGTACTCTTCCTCCTCATGTCAGATTAACATTGTTATGAGCTGCATCACTTTATCCATGCGCCGGTCAAGTGAAACTGTGAAATTAAACGTAAATATTTTACGGATCTGCTTATTTTTACACTTCGATGGATTAAAAAAACAGAAAGTGAAAGAAATAAATTAAATTATCAGAAATGGTTACCTAACACTTTTTATTCGACATCAAGATATGTAACTACTTCCTATTCGTCGTATACCAACTTTACTGGGCGCATGTCACTCAGTGCGCCCTTTAAAATGAATACGAATAGGGGCAGTGACTTTTTTCTAAGGTTGATTTCAATGGTGCTCAATTTATCGTGAACAGCCTTTAGGCCTTTACGTTAGCCGTTACGTCTTTTTGATCTGGGCAGTGGAAAACTGTACATTCAAGTGAAATGTTGGAAGCTGAACAGTGTTCAGCTCCCCTTCCTCCTCACCAGTGTGAAATGAATACCGTGTTCTCGCAGCCACAAGTAAAATTAACATTGCTATGGGTTCCCATCACATTATTGTCAAATGAAACTGTGAAATTATTAAGAAAGTAAATATTTTACAAATCTTCTAATTTTTACTCTTAGATGCATTAAACAAAGAGAAAGTGAAAGATTTAATTTTATGTTATTACAAATGGTTACTTAACACCTTCTTATTTCGACGTTAAGATATGGAACTACCTTCCATCCATCGTTAGAGGCTATTCACGATAAAGTGAGCACATTCCAAATCAATCTTAGAAAAAATCACTGCCCCTACCTACATATATTTTAATGGGCGCACTGAGTGACATGTACCCCGGTAAAGTTGGTAACGATGGAGGGAAAGTAATTCCATATCTTAAAGTCGAATAAAAAGTGTTAGATAACCATTTCTGTTAGATTAAATTGTTTCCTTCGCTTCCTGTTTTTTTTAATGCCTTGAAGTGTAAATATGAGGAGATTTATTAAATGTTTACTTTTCTTTAATTTCAGAGTTTCACTTGACCGACGCATGAATAAAGTGATGAAGCCCATGACAATGTTAACCTTACATAAGGTGGAAGAATATACTACGTGCATACAAATAGATCTTAAACAGGGGTTTCAAAAGTGCTCATTTTACCGTGAATAGCCTATAATTATGTGCGTCGATGGATGATATGCAAACGACTAAAGCCCGGCGCATACGGGAAGAATTTTCCTGTGAGTTTCGCTGCGATATTATTCGATAGCTAGGCAAAGCGCTAAGTAACTTGGTTACTCACGGGGTCCTTCACTGGTTTTGCAGCACACGGTGGGTACGGTTTTCCTTGCGAGTTATTCTGTCATCTAGTAAAACCGGCAGCCATGGCGATTTTTGACAGCTGGCGGTAATAGCAAACAATGAACTCTGTAAGACGAAGAAAGATTGCTGTAATTACACTTATTTCACTTTTGGATCATAAAAATAAAAATGTAGACGAAGAAAACGATAGTGAGAAAGAGAATGTTAGCCTGAAGTAACGAAAACAAGAGTGTTTTGCAGGAGGCATACACGTAGACATTTATAACTCAAGGCTATAAAGAGACATCCTTATATATAAGATACATTTGGTTGCCGAAGCAAGCAGAAGTAGGTTCTCCGGTAATGCCAACTTTAGAACACAGATAAATTACACAGTCTCACTTTGTTATGTTGCTGGTATTGAAGAGATATTGTGGTAGGTCCACGAATTGTACACAGTATTTCAGACAATTTAGTGTAAATTTTTTCCAAGCACATGTTACATTCATGACAGATTCAATCAAACACTTCATAGTGACATTAAAATATACAAACTCAACAAAGCCAATACTCATTAATAATGCTTATTTGACATTCAGGGGCGCCAGACTTTGTCTCAGTATGCATTAAAACACAACAAACATTGATAATAGATAAGTGACGAAACCCAGGCACTACAGGTTCAATACTCACACTGGTTTAATTTTCACCACTCGTTCTCGTTACACTACTTCGTTTATAATTTCATACACTGAAACCGTTAATGATTGATAAGGAAATATATAAATTGATATAATTACTTATCTCGACAAAATTAGTCGAATAACTAGAGCTCGTAAATATCGTACTCCTCAACTATTACAGTAACAGGCAAATATCAATCACTAGGTATAAAACACTGGCTCATAAAAAACTTCACAATAATTCATAAAACACGAGCTCATTAAAGACACGAGAGAAAATAAGTTTGACAAATTCAATCAATACTAGGCGTCCCTTAATTCTTAATCCTGTAGTAAGGCATTAAAAATATGTGTTCTGAATTCAAAATGAAATTGTAGATAGGAATAGCCGATTCTGGGACATAGGCTGTAGGATGAGGTGCCGAGGCGTGGCCGAACTGCCGGACCTTATGGTCGCCAGCACGGTCGGCGCCCTAGCCAACTGAGCTATCGGGGTTTAAAAGAAGTGATAGGCTTGTGTGTGCATATGAGAGCAGGGACTAAAGAACATGTATTTTTATATAAGCTTTTTTATAATCAGTGAGACTAAGATTTACATTTTTTTTATTTACATGTAATTTTTCTCATTCAAGATATTTCTTGTGTATGCTGGTCATCCATCCTCCTCCCCACCACAACACCCCTCTTCACCACACCCTCCTTCCAGTCTTACTTATTTTACCATTGGCTAGTTTGTCAGAACCAATCAGGCACCTTTGCCTTCCCCTCCATTGCACTCATATAATAGAATATAAAAGGCCTCGGGACCCAGTTTTCTGCCTATTGCTGCCTTCATCGTCATCACCTGCTCGCCTTAGAGTATACGGTTTATTTCTCATCTGGAGTTTTAGAAAATGCACGCATGTTGTCCGAGTGGGCATAAAATCCTTTCGGCCGTTTTGACATTTGGAACGATGCGTTTGCTTAGTGCCTTGGACAAATGGGACGAGTTGCCATACCAGCCGAAATAATTTCTCCTGGTCTACGCACCTTACGAAATTTAAACCATATTCAAGTATTTTTCGATCTACCCACAGCTCGACAAAGACATACAGGACTGCCTGCCCTGCAAGGAGTGTTTCAAAGGCTGCACAACTCCCATTCTGGACACTCCTCATTCCTGGAGCTGGTGCAAGGTGCAATGTCATGCAGCAGCAGCCACTGCCGACACCACCTCCTCCATCGATGAAGGGTCTGCACAGTGAAGAAACATGAACTGCTATGCAGACCAAGCAATCGCTGACATCATGCAACTGATCACATCGGGTCTCCGACCCAGCATCACCTTCACTTTGATGGCATGCAATGAATGGCTTCCAGCACACAAGGGTTCCATGCAGGCTACTATCGCCACCAGCAGCAGTTGGTTGTCGCCGGACACAGCTACTCCCGTCACAGCACCACCACATTCTTCGATGGTGATGTACACCAGCTCCTTCGAGTCAGGAATGGTGAAGTTTTATGACAACACCATTCTCGGGTTCCAGCAAGTTGAGTACTAGTTGGGCGACCCTCGGTATGAGGATGCTGTGAAAAATATAGAAGCCTGCGATTGTTTGAATCGCATTCGCCTTTGCTATGCTCTGGTGCATGCATACAACCCAAGCATAATTAAAGTCAAAGGAAAGACAAAAGTGTATTTTATGGACAGAATCTAGTGCAATGGTGAAACCTGTGCAGTGTACAACAAGAGGCCGGACGTATCTCTACCATGCAGCACCAACGAACTGTTGAAGCTGACCAAGAGTGAAACAATCATCTTTAAGAAGGCATCCAGCGTAGGAACTACGAAATACGACGAGGGGGACAGGAAACAGTTCTTCGCTTCAGTGAATAATGCGATGGCGAGATACATAGACTCCTACCGGACGGAGAAGCTGACAAAATTTCGTACGTCGAGTGGACCACTACTTGTCACAGCCTGCTGTGCGAGGTAAAGTCAAGCTCACCGAATGAAGACAGGGAAGGACAGTGTATAGTAACAAACAATATAAAGAAACAGTGTTTCAAACATAGCAACATAGTGAGAATAAAATTACAGTTGCCAAATATATATTTTTTGTCACATGGTAATTTGTCGGTGCAAGAAACAACTATTTTTGCACTTTAAAAATGTTCTTGCTTATATATGTATGAATAATGCAAAATATGTCACAACACAAATGCAGACAAAAAGGACAATAAGAAAACTTTTTTATCTGTGTAAACTAATATTGCTTAAAATGTATGTGAAGACATAACAAAATAATTAGATCAATAAAATATGAATATATATTTTAAACAATTGTATCTCTTATTTTATTGTTTATCATATACTCCATCAATTCAGAAAAAAAGTTAATGTAATTTGTAGTGGTGGAAAAACTTGCTAAACATTTTTTTTTTTTCAAAATAGAGAAAATATACCAATAAGATATTTTCATATAGTCATAGACATGTAATAAGATTTTTTTATTCAAATAGTTATAGGTAAATTCTTTTTCTTTCTAAATATTTTTTTATCATTTCTTTACGCTTTATTTTTTTCAAATGTTTAAAAAATTTTATGAAAAGGTATACCTTAGAAACAAAACACATTTTATTACATTTTTTATTATTCAGTTTTAATTTACATGTAATTTATTTTTTTCATTCATTAGAGTTGATTTATTTTCTTGTGCCGGCCATCCATCCTTTGGACTGGAACTGGTTTAATTTTCAGTGTCGCCCTCCCACTTTACCACCTGCATGGCTGTTAAAGCAATCATGTGCGCAGGTCTCTGGCTGGAAACATAAAATAATGTACTCTGTACAATATGTGAATAGTATACATAACATTTTAAAATAAACAAAACATTAACATAAAACGTAGGCCTAATTCTTAAAAAAAAATTTCAACTTATTTTACTGTTCATTGATAAATGATTACACAAATGTGAAAAGTAGGCCTAAGATAAAATACTCAAAACCTACAGTTTTTAGTTTTTAAAAAAGTCTTTGATAGATAACTGCGTCTCCCTGTTAGCCCTCTTCCGAGATGCAATGTCCCTCCACTTACGCAAGCAGATGATATCAGCTGGCGTCCTTCCTCCTGCTGGCTAATGTATTGCAGCACTGCCTCAATCGTCTTGAACCCTTTCGAATGTGGAATGAGATTTTTCCTGTCGTCTAAGTATGCCTCCTCCTCTTCTTCTTGAACGTCTTCTCCCTGTGTCACAATTTCCACAATATCGTTGTCAGTTATTTCATCAACTTCGTCGTTTGCCATCCATTCTCTAATGTCCTCTGTACTGACATCGTCGCAGCTTGGTACTTTTTCCAGCAACGAAACACGTTTATCGTTTTAATCTTTCTCATAGGTTTCACACACGGGTTGAATGTTGAAATGTCCACTCTCATGGTCCAAAAGAACTTTCCAAGACCTTACAAGTGATATGTTTGGAATCTCTTCCCATACTTCAGCCACCCACCTTATGACATCTAGCATGTCAGTCTTTTTCAGAGTGGTTCATTATTATCAATCGCCGATATCAACGAACTGAGAAGATGCCGGCGATACTTTTTCTTTAACATTTCAATGACACCCTGGTCCATCAGCTGACAAATAGCCGTCACATTGCTTGGTAAAAATACAGCTTCGATGTCTCCATCTGTGAGATCGTCAGTGGCCGGATGAGAATGTGCGTTGTCAAGAATTAGCACAGTCTTTCTCGGAAAATTGTTGTATTTCAAATGTTTTTCTACAGCTGGTACGAATTCATTTTGGAACAATGTTTTAAAGATTTCTGAATTCATCCATGCTTTCTTTTGATGTGTGTAATATAGGGGTAGTGATTCCTGATTTCCTAGTTTTTAAAAGCTCTAGGTTTCTTTCATTTTGCTATTAAAGTTAACCTAAGCTTGTGGTTGCTGGTTGCATTACTGCAAGCCAAGATGGTGACTCGTTCCTTGCTTTTCTTGTATCCTGGTGCAGCGGTTTCGTTTTTTGACGCAAGAGTTTTTTTTAGGGAGCATCTTATAATTTAACCGGTCTCATTGCAGTTGTACAAATGCTACCCAGAAATACCCTCCTTTTCAACAAGCTTAAAAAGATAGTCTTTGAACAAAGGTACAGCCTCTTTATCAGCAGATGAAGCCTCCCCACCTATGGTAATCTGGCGAATACCGAATCGTTTTTTTCCCCAGCGATCTAACCATTCATCACTGACAGTAAATCCTGAATCCTCTTATTCTATTTGTCGCTTAAATTGCGATGCTTTTTCCTGCAATATCGGCCCAATAACAGGCAAGCCTTTTCCTCTTTTCCACAAAAATAAAGTTTCCTCAATTTCTTTATGCTTACCATTCAGCATGGTTTTTCTTACTTTCATTCCACTTCCACTAACTTGAACGGTTCACCACTTTTCAATTTCTGCACGACTTTTCTTCCAGTCACCAACTGTACTTTTCCCAACTCTTAACTCCGAAGCAATAGTTTTTGCTGTTACCCCAGAGTCTAGTCTCTTTATAGCCCGTAGTTTCTCCTCCATAGTCACTACAACCTTTTTAGTTTATCACCCATTTCCTGATCTTCAGGGAAAAAAAAAAAAAAAAAAAAAACGAAGGTAACCAGGAACAATGGCAAACGTAGTCCGCGCTTGTTGACACCCGATACACAACTGACGGAACAAAGAGCAGGTAGCAGGGCGTGGGAAAATCCGCGCTTTTCATGTTGCAACTTGTGTTTTGCACATGGCACGTAGGAGGATCGTACCAGATGCCCGCTTGCAATGTCTTGGCAAAGTTGCGATTTATGAAGGCGTGAAAAGTCGAGTAAATCGTTCGAAAAAATTATTCCTCATTTTATTACGGAGAATTAATTTTTTGTAACTAGGCCGTATAGTACGGAGGCCGGATAGTCGCGAGCCGGATACTCGAGAGTCTACTGTAATTATATATATTTTTTCACTGACAACCTATATACGAATGTGAATAAAAGAATTTAAAAAAGCGACAACAATTTTTCTGCTAGACACAACACTAAATTTTCTGACGAGTATCCTCACAAACTGTTTTGCATGTACACGGCAGAGTTACACACCTGAGAAGAAAAGGAAGACTGCAGTAATTCTCCTAGCAATGATAGGTTGCATTGCTAGAGACTTCCGTGAAACCGATGATTTGATTCACAAAGGGGACTCTCTGACGCCCGATCACGGAAGTCACTTCACCTGGACACAAGTTCACCACATTATGTAAAAAGGTCTAACAAGCACATGCAAAAAATATTCGTCTCATAGTAGGTAGTAAATACTCACTGCTTGTATTAGCGTGAAGAAGCTGTGGTTTCCTTATGGATGTACAGACTTGACTGCAAGTTGACAAATCAGCAACTCCAGGAATTGACAGGACCTGCTACTGCTGACTGCGAAGACCTACAAAGAATCAAAGTGCATTAAAAAAAAAATTATGTACATAACTTTTAATTATCTCATCGGTGCTAGAACTTACTTTCAAAAGATTGTACAACACAGGAGAACTGACAGTCGGTGCTGATTTGCTCCGATGGCGATGTGCAGGCCAAACGCGAACCTTTGTCTAGGGATCGACGTACTGGCTGCCAACCACTGTGGAAAAAAAGAAGAAAATAAGTATCGTTAATAATTTTGCATTGAGACATTAATTAATTTTTGTTTTAAAATTGTTCGCATTAAATATAATTTAAAAAAATTAAGAGCTTTCTGCCAAACAATAAACCGCAACAGTTATTTATTTTAAACTTAAAGATCTCATTGCCAAAACGAATTAACAAAAACGGAATCAGTTATTTCAGATTTCAAGAGCACATTGCCAAGTAAGAAACTGGAGCAGTAATTTATTTTAAACTTAAAGAGCCAGTTGCCAAAACGAATGAACGAAAATATGTAATGAGATATTTATTTTAAAATCCAAGAGCTCGTTAACAAACAAGAATGCATAAAACTCGGTGCTAAAAAAAAATTTAAAGAACAGACCTTACCGAGCAATTACTCGAAGCACAACTGGAAGGCGACCGTGAAACCTCGCAATAACTTTCGAAGCGAAAAAATGTCGATGAAGCAAGAGGGTACTCGGATATGCAGACAAGAAGCGCTGATTTAAGAGTGAGAGATTTGGGGATGCTCCAGCCTTTATAATCCTAGCAAAATGGTAGGAGATGCAGAGTAATTTAAGGAATATAATACCTGCAGAGTAAGGACCACCACGAACCCCACCCTACTTTTTTCTCAGAAACTATGTACCATACAAGGTAACGATTTTGGCCAAGCGTTTTGATTGGCAGAAAGTGTGGGGTCCTCTAGCCCCACCGCTATTTAGTTATTTTTTGAGAAGGGAAAAGCCATAAATTTGTCATACAAATAGCCTTCTGCCCGAGCAATTCCAGTAAAAAGAGGGGGGATGGGAGGGAACTAGGCATATTTCTCTCTTGACACACAACATATTTCTCTCCTGACACTACGATATAAATTGCCACTTGTTAACATTTGTTTTGCCAGGCGGAACATTGCCTTTTTAGCTGGACACTTTAAACTAACACCTGCTCAAGTCATAATTTAACGTGGCACTGAAGCCGTCATTTTGTCGCAGGGCAATACCCCATGCTCGAGCCATTATATTCCACACACGTGTGAGCACTTTGCTCGAACTCATGCGCGGAGGGGATAAAGCACAGCTGTTTGAACAAAGTGCACACACATGTGTAGGGTATAATGGTTTGAGCGCGGCGATGGTACCTCTGAACGCCTGCCATCTGGTCCACCCAGGGAGAGAAACTGACTGGATTCTGGCCGGCCTCTGCCAGCCTTCAATTGTGCTTTTTCAAATTTTGCTCTCAAATATGAACATTCTTTTTATTATTTCTATATTTAATGAGAGAAAATATTTCATGTTAATATATTTAAGTTAAATTTAATATAAATACTTTTTATGTAAAATATTTTTGTGTAAAATGAATTTTTTATGTGAACAGGGTGTCAAATGAAAACATTCTTTAATACATTTTTATGAAGTTTTGTTAATTTTTTTTACACATCACGACCTTAAAATCTTTAATACAATTCTTACAACATAAATGTTGTTTTCCACTCAGTTATAATTCAATATATTTTTTTTTGTTTCAGACTTGCAAATTATAATTACATGTGCATAAATCAATAGTTACAGCAATTTACATCAAAAAATCATTGCAAAATATAACTGAGACAAAAAAGAAAAAAAAGTTTGCATGAAGTTTCTCAAGAAAAATAATAATTACAGTGAGCCTATTGCATCTCTAAAAACTTACTTTAAAATATCTTTCACACAAGTTATTAAAACTGGTGACTCTACACTAAGCGGGATAGGTCCTCTGACAGTGTTTAGCGTATCATATGAGCGAGTCTCTTCACCTTCGTTGACAGGAAACTCCACGGAATATCTTCCTTTCTTCTTACAGATACATGTCTCTAGCTCGATGTCAGAGTAGCGTTTATGTATAGAAGTCTCGTCATGTGTTGCGACCTCAGCAGTCTCGAAGTGTGCAGCGGGCGTTTCTTCCTCGCTAATATTCTGTTGTTTCTTGGTGAAAGACATGACATCGTCGGTAGTGCAAAGTAAAAGTGTTTCTTTTCTCATGTAGAAAACTATGCAGTTCCATATGTAAAACACGACACAATTTCTTGACAGTGTTCAAACATTTGTGGCCCGTGAGCCAGCAGATAGTGCCATGTGCCCTTGCATTCTTCTGTGTATGTAACCATACGTTCACCATTGTGGAAAGTAAATGCTACACCACCGTCAGCAGGTTTAACTTCTGAGTAGCTGTTTGAATGATGAAACCGTGCCGTGCTGTTGACAGCTGATTCCAAACTGATCTGTTTCGTGCTCCGCATGCTTGCTTGTTAAAAAATGTGACGTCACTCGAGCATATTTTTTCTTCACAATATTTTTTACTGTCTCCAGTTAACAAGGCCAGCACACGTATGCTCTCGTAAAATATTGTCTTCATAATATTTTTAAAAGCCATTTTAAGTATAAACAATCCGTTTCTTGCAGTTTGCGAATTATTACTACTTGTAGAGGCAGCAGGTATTTCTTCGCTATGATTCATTTGTGCCTCATCATCGAGGAAGGTAATAATTTGGCAGCTTTATTCTTACTGGAGTGTGCAGGTTCTGTGTCGCTGTTCTTGTGTTTGCTACGCATAGATGGCTTCGAAATGGCCGGAGGCGGCATGCACGTAGATATATTGTGCGGTGCATGCAGTAATATATAAATCTTGATTTTTCGCAAATGCAATAACCTCTTCAGGAGAACATGGCAATTTTGTTTCTGTTCGCATGTGGTAAACACAGCACTGTCCATAACCCGGACAGTCCACCATCTGTTGGCTGAGTTCAAAGAAAACTGGTTCGTGAGAGTACAAGGAATGAAAACTACCATCACATTCTTCTGTGCAGGTTCGCAGCAAGCTGCTGGACCAGTAGGCATAGGCGACCCTGCTTAAGCTGGGCTCGGTGCTGACATATCAATTTGCAGAATGAAATGTAGACATCTTGACGTAGTGGCGGTCGGTAGCTAACTGGATACAGGACAGCTGGGAGAAATGGGACATCGTAGCACTAACTTAAATAACTCGGCGAGAAAAGCAGTAAATTGAAATTATGTCACAAAAAACTTGGAAACACTTACATTTGCTTCTGAAAATAAACTTCGCCATCAATCGTGTCACACTCAGAGGCACTGGAATACATGTCCATAGGTTCTGAGTTCATAACTGCTACCAGGCAGTTAACCCCCCCCCCCCACACACACACATGCCATAGTTTATAATGCTTATATCCGGAGTATAAGGCGAAATCCATCTAGTTACATACGAGTCTATGAGAGACGTGAGTTGAAATCCGTCACAGTGTTCACTCCTTTAAAATTGTCTTTTATGCCTATGTATCCCAATGCATAATAAGTCCAGTCGCGATCTATTTCTTCGTTCAAAATTTCACATTATTCGGCATGTATGGCGAGGGTGTCTCCACTTGCCAGTAGCTCGCTGTTTGGCCTGAGATTATAAATGTCGCAACTTTCATTATTGTAGCATGGAAGAATATCTTCGTGGAAATTATCATAGAAATCAAAGTAGCCTCTCATGTGAAATGTACCATTACACACTTGCACTTGCTCACATTCACGTAGCGGTTTGTAGACAACTCTGCCATAGCCAACTAGGCAAATCGTGTAGGTGTCCACGTCTTCTGGCTTGAATGAAACATAGTAGTATGGATGCAACATTCTGGCAGCTGTTGAACCTCTCCTTAGCAGGCGACGATGACTCCTGTTCGTGGCAATCTTTACATCTCCGTTGCCAGGAATATTTTACTTGTTAGAGGTGAGCACAACATCTGCCATGTCGTTTTCCCTCCATTCGAAATGGTGGTGTGACATTCTCCATCGCAGTGCTCCCTCCATCTTGTAATGTTATGGCTCTCAAGTCTCTTGAGTTAGTAGCTGATTCTATGCGTAGACCACACTTGATGTGATTTATCCTCATCAGCTTGAGTCACTAAGCAGTTTGTAGCAGTATGTAGTTTGCTGTATGGATTCAAGTAGTACTCTGGACAATTGACGAAACTACAATGCAATGGAATTAAAGTCATACACTCGTCTTCATTATTATAGCACACATAATGTTCGAAGTCATTGCACGATTCTTTGTTCGCTCAAGCCAAGGGGCTTAAAATGAACTTTACGGTAGCCAACAGTTAAGTCTTCATATTTGCCAACATCGAACGGATTAAAAATTATATACATAGTTACATGTGTGCAGGAAGGCTGCTAGAAAATCCCTATTTTTTTTTTTTTTTTTTATTTCCAGAACAGCTATCCTCTTCACATCAATTCAGCTCGTACGAATTTTTGTTTATCATATGGAGAATGCCATTTCTGATTATTTTGGTGGTGCAGGTATTGTGCCATTAGCTTATATAACTGAGCAGCAGAAGCATAATACGAATTTCACGGTATTGTATAAATATCTTGGTTTTGTGCTGGTACATGTATCTCAGATGATCGCATAAATGAACCTGCGGTATATGGGACATAGGTATGCAATTCTGTCTTTGTGATGCTATCTTTGTAGTTTTCTGGTATGTCTTCGTTAAGTATTTTTGCATCCATATTTCTTGCAAACATTATACCCTAGACTTTTAAGAAAACGTGTGCATTCATGTGTTAACTTTGACGTCAGTCAAGGTATCGAAATGGTGTTGAATACTGCCACTCGTTCGGGCAAGCCTTTTGATGTTGGTCTAATGCGCATGAGGCTGGCAACTAGTGCCAATGTGTTGGTCAATAAGGATATTGGTTAGGTGAGGAGCGGTGAATATAGTTTTGGAATTTCGGTGGAGATAATTACCCAGGGTGCCAGATATTGTCGGGTTGACAATATCGTGAAGTCGGAGAGCAGCTGTGTACTCGATCCTCAGGGTCGTTCGGCCAACGATCATGGCAAATCCTCCAAGTGCAGTTTTGTCTCCTCGTAGAATAAAATTAATGCTGACTGAATAACTCCCTTACTTGTTGCGTTGTGGGATATCTGGGCTCCACACATGCCCATGCGAAGCACTGTTACTTATTATGCTCACTCGTGATCATTTCCGAAATACTTGCACAGAAAGTTACACTTTGATAAATTTAGCAGGAGAAGGCCCGACCTTAAATACCATGCAGCGCACTGGAAATAAACCACATATGGTAACTAGTCACTGCTGCTATTTATTCAGTTGCGTGATTACATTCCCTGTCGGGAAAAGCTCACATTTGTTACTGCTTACGAACCCGTCAACTCGTGTAATACTGTGGAAAAGACAGGTGGTCACATGAAATAATGATGCAAACACTGGGTAGGTACAAGAGGTGGTGGAGTCTCGGGCAGCTAAAGTACGAAAAGGTTCCGGTATTCTAAAATACCTTTTGCTGTGAAATTATTAGTTCAACATGACGATGGCTACAGACCAGACACCATCTAGTTTAAGGGTCTGGCCCGTCAGAATCAAAATTATAGACATGAATAATAATCTACAACTAAGTGCCCGCAATTCGACTGACTCGGAAATTGATCAGTTTGGTAGTTATAACTCATTTTCACACTGCTCAAACACTTTCTTAAATCTGGAGGAGCGCACAGATTGCCAAAGTTATCAAAATATCCGACAGTGTTTCTACGTTTTTTGTAAGCAGTCCATAGAGTTACCAGTCTTTTACTAGTATCCAAATTTACGACTGCACTCTCTGAATGCTTAGGAGTACGCAGTAATCTATCACGCATGAATACACTGCGAAAATTTGGTATTTTTAATTTGTGAGCAAACATAATTATGTCTATTTTTGTGAGAGTGCGTTTAGGTAAAAACTTTAAGATTGCCTCATTTTTCCCTTCCAATAGTTATTTCTCTTTCTTCTGCCTTAACCTACATGATACTGTCTTAAATATAGACCTTGTCTATTGTTATACCACTAGCGGGAATTTCAAATGCCGTATTTCGTCTAATTGCCTCTGTCAATTGCTTACATTTATTTTTTGATATGTTATATGCTCGCAAAATACCTCTAACTCCACCACTTTGACGTGAGCAGAGCACTTGGTCTCTAGACTGTTTACTCGCTGTCGACAACAACAGTAGCGACAAGGAGGGGCACTCTACCACGCGCAGTAGCATGCTGGTGCACGTCACAACACAGGAGCAAGATAGTGCAAGACAGTGCAGTGTAGTGAAGAGCAAGTATCAATTTCAGGTACACCACAACGAAAGGGTAGACAGTAGCCATGAGAACAAGTGTGCTTGGCGCCCTAATTTCCACGGTTTATTTTAAAAGGGTTGTAGTAGTGATAAACTGTTACGAATGCAAGGTAGGACACCAGTAATTAACTCTCAAGGGCCCTGAAGTCCTTTTTTCAAGTGTTTTGCAAGTGTTTTGTTTATGTTTTCATTCACACCTCATCACCCTCACATCACCACATCTATTTTTGCAAAGTGTTATATTTGTTGATTTATCATATGTGTTTACTCAAGTTATTGCAAGGGTATGTTATGTTAGAATAGTTTTTATCATGCACGGTGCAAAGAAGTAGTCCCACATGGCGTGCTCTGGCGGCAACCCCGGCGAGTGTGCCTTCTTGGAAAGTCAGTATTCGCTGAGAACTTAGAGACGTCGGTCGCGTACCATTCGGTCCCACGCCTGGGCAGCATTCACTGTTAGTACCAATAATTTTTCACTGCAATAGCTTAATTTACTTCAGAACCTTATTTCGTTACCTGCCCAGGACACCACCTCTCACTTCCCCAGTGCTTGCATCGCCTGGGGAAGTATAGTTACCCACCTAAAGTTACGCACAGGCTTCGCTTCATTATTCACAGTTTTACCACTGCGACCGGTACTTGTCCAGTTTATATATTTGTAAAGTGTTGCCTTCGGGGGATGTTTAATCAATATTTAATAAATCGTACTTCGTAAATCGAGTGTTTTATTAAGGTTAACCATAAGGTGCTTCATGGTACTGCCCCTTACAATTTCCCACCAATTTGCATGTGTGTGGAACTTTCATTTTGTTGCAAGTATTTCAGTGTGCTTCATAGCATAGGGGCACAGATGCCCATAATAATCCATCACGTAACATGCGTACCATACAATATTCATCAGAGGAGTGGAGCAGCCTGGAAGGATACTGCCTTTGGCCATCGATGACACGACCCAGTGAGAAGGGTCTGCTCTACCACTTCACTGCACTAGGTCTGGTAGTGCCTGGCGCCCTAGGTAAAATACCTAAGTCAATTCACCTAATGCCAGACAGATCCACTCCTCAAACCTTTAATGTTCCAAATTTTATTCTGGCTTCTGGACCACTATCCAGGAACCACACCTCATGGCACTGGACGCCATTAGCTTAGTCCACCCAAAGCTCCCAGCCCGGGTAATAGTAGAGGGATTCACTTCACATCATTCGGAAAGTCCACTTCGTGCGAAATTTACACCCTCAGCTCCCAGAATGGAAAATCTTGGAAGGAGTAACTGAAACTGTCTGACCGGAATACTGTGATACTTAGATTATTCTGTAGCATAACTCTTGTCAACAGGATCGCGACTCCAGTGCTGCACGATGGCGGCACAAACTGCAAGGTGGAAATGACGGTAACCACAGTGTACCAACAAATAATTTCAGAAACCAATCTTCTGGCCAAAAAACCAGACAAAATGCCTCATGATCAAACCACAACAGTGAAAGTAAAAATGTAAACAGTGGCAAAAATGACAGTGCAGGTAAACGTGAAGTGAAACCTTTCATGAAGTGGGATATGAGCATGCTGCCACAAACAACTTGCCATTACTGCAAGGAAGAAATTTTCCATTTATACACTGAGTACCCAAACAACCCCCCCCCCCCGCCAAGCCCAACAACAACAACAACAGCAAGAAACCCGCAACTAGCAATCAGGGAAACAGGAAGAATGGGTAAGGAGACCTGACACCCTTGATGCCCCAGTCTCACAGCATGGAACAAATGTGACACCACAGCAAGCCTTGTAAACCAGGTTAGTGGTAATCAAGCACAATTTATCCACATTCTTGTATCAGTAAAAGGGCAGGCTTGCCACACCCTTATACTGCGGCCTCCTATAATTTCCTTAAACCTCAGTTTGTAAACAAGAGCGATGTAACACCGACCAATAACATGATCAGGCTTGCTACTAGTCAACACAGTAGCACAGCGATTGGACAGGTTACAGTAACTGTAAGAGTGCGCGATTTAGAAACTAACACACTTACAATAATAACAGCAGACATTCATGAGGACGCAATATTAAGGAGTGCCTTTGTTATCCGGACAAAACACCATTGTAGAACCCATGACAAGACATTAATTCTGGCATGAAGTAATGGTGTACAGTATAAATATTGATTGGCGATCAGCTGATAGCTCACCAAGCGCGAGTAATACAGAGTTATACAACAGCAGATAAAAAGTAATTGAATTGAATCTACATGGCACCAAAAAAGGATGCGAGTAATACGAGACAGAAGATAAAAGAAATACTAGCTAACGGAGTAATTGAACCTATGTGGCACCAAAAAAGGACGGCATGTGGAGTTTCTGTGTTGACTTTCGCCCCATCAATCAGGTAACATGTAGTGCCCCACCACCCTACATTAGTGTGAAGGACACTCTAAGTTCGCTAGGAAAGGCTAAAGTACTGTAATCTCTTGACTTGAAAAGTAGATATTGGCAGATCTCGGTCAAGCTGCGGGACCATCAGAAAACTGCTTTCAAGGCTCCCAATGAGAGGCACTTTCAGTTCTGTGCCATGCCTTTCAGCCTTAAATGCTCTGCAGATACATTCCAGTCCATGATGGTCTATGTACTAGACGGCCTCATTGGGGACTTCACGCTAGCATATTTGGATAATGTGGTAGTGTGGCCAGAGAGCTGGGAAGTACACATGCATAACTCTTACCTATGGTGTAAGAGTGAATAACTATCAATGGACCTACGTGCGCCGCAAGCAAGTGCCATCTGGGGAAAAGTAATCTGGTTTTTCTGGGACATGTCGTATAGATGAAGTAGGAAACAAGTCAAACACCGAACATTTATGTCTAATTGACGAATATCAACCACCGGACACACACAAGCAGTTGCGCAAATTTCTCGTGCTAATTAATTGGCTGAGCATGCATATAGATAACTTTGTACTGATCACTGCACCACTTACCGACCTGTTATCACCACAACTGTAGTTCATGTGTAGTAGTACAGCAAACGGCGCATTCCAGGAAATTAACAGCCATTACATATCTTGCCTGACCTTGGCCAGGTACGATTCGAGCAAGCACCTATATTTGCAGACCGACACCAGTTAGGATGGGCTGGGTTTGTTTCTATACCAGTGCACGATGACAGCATGTGCCAAGTGATAGATTTCGCAAGTGAAAAACTAGGGCAAACAGAATGAAGGTACGATGTAAATGAGCGCGAGCATTTGGCCATGACCTGAGATATAAAAGAGTACTAGGTGTACAGCGAGTATCAGAAGTTCACACTAAGCACAAACAATTGTTGCCTCGTTTGGCTGCACAGTATGCGAGAGGCACATAGCAAACTGACCCAGTGGGTGTTGCTCATTCAAGCCTACGACTTTGTCGTAGAGCATACCCCCGAGAAAGAAAATTAGCTCGCAGATCTATTTTACAGAGCACCCTGCGCTATATTCATTGTGCATGATGATGCAGACTGGGATTGCATTATACCTCCAGACATGCAGGAGTCCTTCCATGAAGCAAGCCTCCAACAAATAAATATTGACAACAGCAATATTTTAGTGTGTGACTTATACCACAAAGTGTAGGATGTGCAAACAAACTGTGCATTTGTGCAAGGACAAAAGGGAAAATGTACATTCCCCCAATTTGAATTGACTCTAACTGAATTCCAAAATGGTTACAGTACATTTACAAACATATGAAAGCACTTGTTTACTAAAGAGAATACTAACATTAAATCCAATCCATTCCATTATTACTAGTCATATTGGCAGAGCAGTTCAATGCTGGGACACAGAGACTGGTTATGTGCGGCCAGCAAGGTTGGTCTAAACTTTCTTTAGTGTATGGCTGGTACTAGTTGGTATCATGAACAAATGAAAAAGTTTTTACAAAAGCGGTAAGTTTTTGCGCAGACATGCCTTTGTCATGACCGATATACTCTGAAGCATTAAGAACGCAGAAATGTGGTCTTGCCAATTCATTCACACCAATGAGTGTTACTACACTTGAAGTTTGCACCGAAAGTTCGTTGGTGTTGGCTGCAATTCTAAGTCTGTTGGTGTACTTGCACAGTGACACATCGGTAACAGTGTCAACACTATTCTGGAGTCGTCCTAGTCTTGCACAATGGCAGCAAAAGATCACCATTCTGCTAGTAATGGTATCTGGCACCATACCAGTACACGATTCTCTGTTTGCATTGTCATTGGCCTCAAACAGTTGCTATCTTATAGTCTGGTACATGCGGGAAAATAGGTTTCGGTGGACAGGGACAATAATGAAGTGTGAGTTGCTAGACTCGAAGGGCGCCAGCTCAGAGTGTATCAATAGAGAAATTATCAAGGAACCATTTTGTTTAGCTGCCCGGGACTACACCTCTCTCTACCCCAGTGCTTAAATTGCCTGGGGAAGCTTCAAGCACATTTAATTCATAATAGGCCTAGTCTGCAAAAGTTGTGTGCAGCCCAGACGTGAAAACTGACGATGTAGCAATACATGTCCGACCTCTCAGAACTTATGATTCTAACTCACATGGCACCATGGCTCGCGTGGTGGCGTTCGCAGGCTAGCTGACCACATAACATACAAAAATCCTTCTGCTCTCACCTTACTTGCTAAACATGAATACAAAAATACATTACATAATAGACTCTGTAACCTGCTACAAACACTGGGGGAAATGTTAGGTGGATGGAAACATATGAGAATAAAAAAAAAACATAACAAAAACACACTTATACTGGATAATATGGGTGAAGGCAGGAATAAGGTTTCTTATTTAACATTGTGTGTCCTTGTGTGACTCCCTTTTACCTTTTAAGACCCATTTAGGAATTGTTGTGCACTGTCACCACGTCCTTGTATCTGTGCGCTACCTCGGCCCACGTGGCTCTTCAACCACACTGTTCTGATGCACTGCACTATCCAATCTGCACTGAACTACACTTTCTTACACTCATTGGGGTGTTGCTTGTTGGTGACTCGTGCATAGCAAGGCACGCTATTGCACTAATATACTCACTAGAGGGCTGTTCCTGCTGCGCTGCAATGGTCATTGCGGCAGGCAAACTGTCTTGGGAGAGGGGAACGCAGCTCACGTCAAATGCCCCCCTTACCCTCAGACAGTTTGCAGTTGTGACACCACAGTTAGAGCAGACATTCTTCTGTTTGTGTCGCTGCCACTGGTGTAAGTTGTAGGGCTGCCTGAGCTATTCCCCACATCTCGTAGTTAACAGCCGTGGTGGCTGCTCCGTGCTGCAACACTTGCTTTTCCCTCACAGCTTGCGGGAATTCGAGCACCCCTGTAAGTGCCGCATGCTGCTGGCGGACGTCTCCGCCGTCGTGACGTTCACAGGGAAAATGAGCTGGACGACTTATTACCATCATTGTCACCACTACAGCTGCTCTCCCTACACTTGATGATCTTCTCCTTCTTACCATATCATTGCCGGGAGCTGCTCGAACTGCCAATGACTGGTCCATTTGCGACTTCCGTGCTACTGGTGGACTCTCCACTTGACAGAGGTTTGTGCTGTTCGTACGATAATAAGTTGTGCATTGAATGGGTAGTTTAGAGTATTTTGGACGCGTTTTAGTTCAAATTTTTTTCGCTTAAGTGGTTATTTATTATGGTAGGAAAGATTTGTGTAGTTATTGGCTGCAATAATTACAATGTTGTGGACTAAAGTAAGTTCCTTTTAAGATTTACAAATGATGCAAGTCGGTAAGTACACGAGCTGTAGTGGATAACATTTTCCATTCGTGTTTTTATTGCAAATTCCATTCACACAAACTTTAATTTACTTAATTACTGTTTTGTTGTTTCCTAGTTGCAAGCAATGGATGCAGAAATGTAAGAGCAGACCTGGATGTATAAACCATCAGTCCGTGGTGATTTATACCTGCACGAGAATAGTGTGTTCCAACCTTTTCAGAAAAGAGGATTTTCCCAACCCAAATTTGCTTAAACAAGGCCAGGAACGAAATCACTGAGTGTCGTAGCTGCTATTTCTAATCTTGTACACTTAAAAGCCTTGCAAAGTTTGATAGCCCTTAACCTGAAAGGTGCAGGTTTGTTTTTATTGGAGCGACACCTTCGAAAAATAAAAGTAAACAATATTTACATATTCCACATTCGTCTCTTAAACTAGCTGATGTCTCTTGCTAAAGTGTGTGTTAGTTCAGCAAGTTGAGGTAGGGACATAATTGATTGATTGCTTCAGAAGAGTTATTTACATAGGTATGCGTGTCGGTGATTGCTCGTACAATGTTTACGTAATCAGTGTTCGTGTATTAAACTGGTTGAGGCCTCTTAAGTGTTTGTATAGTTCATCAAGTTGAAATAGGGATAAAATTGATTAATTGGATCAAAATAGTGTTTTTATATTTGTGTCGGTGATTACCCGTACAATGTTTACATTCTAGCCAAACATTATGCACCGAGCCAGAGTCCCAGCGTTAGCAGGGTAAATACCCAAATCAATGATTCAAGGCACGCCGGAAATTTATTTTAGGTGGTATCGCAAAGGGTAATCGTGGTAACGTATGTGTGTTTTGCAATTTAACATATTTCTGTACGATTTGTAATATTACTTTAATATTGTCTCATGAAAACATGTTTAATTGCAAAAGGATTGAACTGAACATAGGAATCGTACCTGAATTGACAATGTTACCAATACAATTTATAAATACGATAGTGGGGAGGACTATGAACATGAGGGAAATTGAGGGGTAAAGGTTTATAATGAAAATGTACATATTTTGTATTTTTTTACCCCACAATTTCTCTGATCTTCATAGCCCTCTCCACTATCGTATTTGTAGCTTGTTTTGAAGACATTGTCTATTTAGTTAAAATATGGTTCAGTTTTTTTTTTTTGCAATTTATTGTATTTTCATAAATTAATATTACACTATATACATATTTTTCACCTATACTACCTCGCATTTCCCTTATCTTCATAGCCATCCCCACTATCGTTTTAGGGGTTTCTACTGGTCAAATGTTGATGCAGCTAGTAAATTCGTGTTCTGTGTAATTACTACAGTGGAATTATACCATTTTCTGAGATTTTTTTTGGAAAGCGCCTATTAAAAAAAGCTCAGTTTTTAGCATATTAATTTTGTTTATGCACATCTTCATATTGTTTATATACTTTTTCAGTGTATTTTCGACTTTGCAATATTATTGTTTACATTTGGGAAACTATGCATTTGAATATTAATCTGTATGAATTTTGGGTTGCGTTTGCACCAACCACCATATATTTTCGATGATTTATTAAAGAAACAACTGAATGAAAACTGTAATAGTTTCATTTCTGGGTAGAAACTTACCCTTTACACACCCTTAGGTCTCAATATCATTACTGTTTTACTGTGAAAATATTGTAATTTCCCCACATACTGAGTTTGTAAGTGATTTTAATTAGATTGAGTGGAGAGTTGTTAAGTACAGCTTTTGGTGGCGAGGATAATTCTTCTCCAGCCAGTGCATCAAAGTTCATTCTGTGTGCTAAACACCATGTACTGACACCACACACCAGACACTTTAATTGCACAGTGGAGATGTCATCAGGTTGTCTACAGTAGGCAAGTCAGCGTATATATTGCAGAGTGTGAACCAGCTGTCGAGTGTGGGTTACCATCAAAACCAATTAAAAGTAGTAGCAACATTCCCCCTTTCTCACCATATTCGCATTTGTTTACACAACTGTGTAAAAAAAACTTTCAAACTATGATATTTCACACATATAGTAGTATGTAGTATCGAACATTTTGACCAAATGCATTTTAATCCTAGTGCCAGCTGTACTCCATAAATTCCATTATATGCTATTCATGGTAAAGTGAGCACTTTTTAAGGCCCTTCTAAATATTCCCTTTCATCCTATTTCCATCTTCCTGCTGCTTTTTAAATATAAACATTGCTTTGTGACCAATAAACACAGTGTATACATTTCCCCACTTGAATGTTAGGCTGCGGTAACGTCCACTTGTTTCTCTGCTGGAGTGTGTGTAGATACTCATTACTCCACTGCTTTCACACCCTCTGCTGTAACTTAGTGATTAGCTCCCTCCGTTCAAGATGGTTCTGAGGAAGATCTGACAAGTCGTGATTTGGCAGAGCTGCCAAAGCATCACCCACTAAGAAATGCCCCGGGGTGAGAACATCATACTCTCGAGGATCCTCCAACAAAGCACATGACGGTCGAGAGTTCAGTACTACAGATATCTATGCAAATAGAGTTCCCAGCTCTTCGATGGTAAGCAGATGTGTTCCCACCACACGTTTCAGGTGTTATTTTACACTTTTAATCGCCGCCTCCCAGAGGCCACCAAAGTGGGGACTGGCAGGGGGACTGAACCGCCACTTTATCCCTCTGTGACTGGCTTCACTAACAATTTGTTGCTGGCTTTCCCCACAGAAGAGGTTTTGTACACTTCTTTCAGGTAGTTTCTGGCACCCACCAGGTGATTCAGTTGTCTGAGGATATCTCTGATGGAAGCCCTCGAATGGATACAAAGCACTTCAGTGCAGCAATGACTGCTGCTGCAGAGAGGTCGGTCACGAGCTCCAGGTGCACAGCCTTGGTCACAATGCAGAAAAACAAGCACAAATAAACCTTCTGGGTGGTCTTCCTTCTCGCTTTTACTGGGGTACCATGGAATGGGCCCCCCAAAGTCAATTCCAACCTTTCAAAATGCTGTACCCTGGGCAAATCGCGAGGCAGGGAGCATGCCCATCAGTGGGGCTGATGAAGCTGCACTCACTTTAAAACATGCAGCACAGTTGTGAAGGAGCTTACAAATCAAAGTGCGAACAGAAATTATCCAGTATTCTTGACGTGTCAGGTACAGTGTGGTTGATGGGCCCGTGTGCAGGTTGGTCACATGACAATGCATTATAATCTATTCGGACAGTCTCCTTTGCTTTGGAAGTAGGATGAGATGCTTACTTTTTTTAGTCAAAGGTGCATCATGCAGCCTGACGCCCACCCTGACAACACTATTCGAGTCCAAGAGGGGCACAAGGTTTTTAATTGGTTTAGAGCATGGTTCTCCATTTTCCAAGACTCTAATCTCTTCCCTGAAGTAATTTGCCTGCACAATATTGACACAGTAATCACGGGCAGTGCACAGCTCCTCAGTTGTCTGCAACTTGCCAATGGAAAGAGGCAGTTTTCGGAAAATTGCTCTCGCTCATAAGATCCATGCCATGACTCTCTGAAGTCTAGAAAAAGAACATGATTTCTGCAACAAGCCGAAAGGGTCATCGGAGCTCTGAATCTGATTGGAGTTCGCCACCATGACACTTGATATCACTGGTTTAACTTCGGGAAGAGATACTCTCTCACAAGAATGCTGCACAGACCAGCTCTCATGAGTTTGCAAACACCAATGTGGTCCTGAAAACCATATTGTGTTCACCAAGTGGTCTGGAAGACAGCCACGTGAAGTAACATCAGCAGGGTTATATTCCGACGGAACATGCCTCCAGGAACTAGGTGGTACAATGGACCGGATATCTGCAACTCGGTTGGCGACAAAGGTTTTTAAACTGTGTGGTGACGATCATAACCAGGCTAGGACTACTGTGGAGTATGTTCAGGCATGCGATGTTAGGTTCACAACTTTTGAATCATAGAGGCTTTTAACACATTGCAAAGTCTACATAACAAAACTGCTGCTCACAGCTCTGACCTTAGAACAGACCAAGTCTTGAGTGGTGCCACCCTGGACTTGGCTACAAGCAGGTTTACTTCAGTGGCACCACCAGCTGTAACACAACGAGCATAAATAACTTCTTGCTCGCATCGCAAAACCCATGAAACTGCACGTTATGTTCTTGAATTGGAACGAATCTACTCACATTAACTTCAGACAAGGATGGCAAAGAGTCCTTAAAATCTGTCCACACTTTCGATATCTGTTCCCCAACTGGCTCATCCCAACCTAGGCCTTGAGTCCACAAGTTCTGTAACAACATCTTACTGGACATGACCACTGGTGCTACCCATCCACATGGATCATATAGACAAGCAACAGCTGAGAGTATACCATGCTTGGTCACTGGTAAGTCAGGGACAGTCACTTTGTACAAAAAGTGGTCTTGTACTGGGTCCCAGCATAGGCCTAACATTTTCACTGAATCAGGACAACCAAACATACGAGATGAGTTCTCGGATTCAGGTCGATGGTATTCTAAGAGCTCCTTATGGTTGGAGCACCACTAATGCAGTTTTAACCCTCCTACTGCCATGAGTCTGATGAACTGAGATGTTAGTAACTGAGCATCGGCAACAGTTGCAGCTCCTGTAACTATATCGTCAACAAAGACATCATTGAATATATCATGAGCAGCTAGTGGACACTTGTTACTCCCCTCTGTTGCAAGTTGCTGAGGGTGCGGAGGGCTGGAAAAGGCAAAGAAGCCTGCCCATACATGACTGTGTTCAACTCGTACACGCTAACTGGGTCGTCCACTGAATTCCTCCAAAGAATACACTGGTACTTTCTATCAATGGGATCAACAACTATTGTCTAAACATCTTGCATACATCCACAGTCACAGCAACTGGAAATGTTCGGAAACTCAAAACTATATCAAAAATTTCATTCTGTAATTTCGGCCCAGAAAGTATAAGATCATTCAGTGATTGTCCATGTGTGGTCTTGCAGGATGCATCGAAAATCACCCTCACTTTTGTGGAAACACTTTCCTCCTTGACTACTGCTTGGTGAGGAATAAAGTATGCTGGCTGAGCAAACTCACTGATAGTAAGGGATACTTGATAGCCATCGTGCGTGGGTGTTTACTGTCCAATACGTATCATGTGACCCAAGACTTCATACTCCTCCATGAAGTCTTGGTAGTGCTGCTTCATCTCTGGCATCTTTGCAAGTCGACGTTCTAGTCCACCATATCAACACACCGCTGTTGAAGATGAGTTACCCAAATTACACGTGGATGATCTGAATGGAAGTCTCAGGACAAATCTACCATATTCACCATGTTTGTTGGTACTTAAGAAGTGATTTTCATACTGTGGGGCCTCGCTTGACATAAACTTAATGACGGAACTTCTTCTACTTCCCAAAACTTCTGAAGGGCCACATCAAGAGATGCATCCACTTGTACAAATAAAGATACTGGCTCACCTTTATTTGAACATAGAGCATTACCAGCAACTACCCAACCAAATGCTGTAGGAAATGCATGTGGTTTTCCTTCGATCTTGCGGCCAGTAATCACATCAGCTACTACATCTGCTGCCAGCAACATGTCAATGCAACCAGATGAGGCGAATTCGGGATCTGCTAAGGCAATATTTTTAAGACGTACAAGATTTTTTGTATATATTTTCGCTGAAGACAAGTTACCAGTTATGTTATTGAGAATCAATGCTCGAGTAGTATGATGCAACTCTCGCATGTGAAGCTAGGCAATCTCACATAATACAGCCCCTCTCGAGTCTGTCCTAGTATGCCCTATGCCAAAAATGTTCACCCCTGCCTAATGTAGTTTAAGACCCAAGCATTTTACACACCCTTCAGTCGTGAATGATGACTGGGATGCACAATTCAATAATGCATGCACAACCTGGTATTGGCCACTACTGTCTTTAACATTGATGAGAGCAGTCTTAGGAAAATCAGTAGTCAGAGGATCATCCTCCTCTGAAATACACGAGGAACACATTGCGACAGTGCTACTATTACCTTCCTCTTGACCAGAAGGGGTTTTAGCATCTTGATCTGTCTCATCAGAACTTGTATCTCGTGACAAATGAATCAAGGTGTGATGTGTGTGTTGGCACTTACGACAGCAAAACTTTGAATAGCAATTTACCGCTGCATGTCCTACTCACAGGCAGTTAAAGTATAACTTGTGGGTTAGCACATACTCCCTTCTCTCATCTGTCGACTTTGAAAGAAATTTCTGGCATCTGTGTAAGGCATGAGCTGCACCATAAATTGGGCACATCTGCTTATCTGTTTTTCCCGAACTGAAACAATGGTTGTCTTTGATTCTGCTGACTGGCTATTGTTTCCATGGCTCATTGACCGAAATTTGTTCTAGGAGGAAAATTTTCTCTTAGAGGGTGGACTATTACAGGTGTAGTGAGCAGGAGGTTGATTGCCGGCAGCAAGGTGAACATTCTCCACAGTTCTAGCCTTCCATTCCAAAAACTCGAGTAGCTTGGAATACGATGGCAAATTCTCTTTATGGCAGGGTTCAAATGCCTGCCTGAGTGGTGAATACAACTTCTCGAGCAATATATTTAGCAGCAGGAAATCCCACTGAGTCACTGGAAATTTCTGAGCCTCCAACGCACTCAAATTTTCTTCCACTACCGTACCAAACTTGGTTAACCCACCTTCTTTATTACTGTCAACCTTTTGTAAAAGCAAGATCTTCTGAACATGTAGTGTGGTTGTGAGTCCCAAACTTTTGAACCTCTTCTCTAATATTTTCCAAATTACCAAGTAATTGCTTTCAGTAACCGGTATATTGTGTATCAAATCTCTGGCCTCTCCTTTTAAACAACCCAACAAGTAATGCATTTTCTGGGCTTGGGTAAGGTGCGGAGCTTGACCAACAATTGAATTGAATAACTCTGCGAAACCTATCCACTAAGCTCTAATGCTACTGAATACCAGCAATGGTAGAGGTGGTAGCACTGCTGTCGGGATTCCTAACCTTTGTGAACAACCACTGTGGGTCGTGTAGCCACAAGTGTTCTTCTTCAGTTTACTATACACCTTTTTTAGTTCACTGAAAACTGTCTCGTATGTTGCAAACTGTTCCTTGCACTCACTTAACACACTCGGATCTTGTTGAGGTGGCTGTGCGCATATAGCAACTCAAAGTCTTCCACCTCCGATTCATCTTCCCTAGATGCTTCGTACAGTTCTCTGGCCTCGTCTGCCTGGGCTAGCAAATAATTGAAAATTTGAAATTGTAGCTCAGGCGATGATGCAGTCACCATTTTATTTAAAGATGTGAATAAGTGTGTATCCAACAAACAAGTTGCACTAATGCTCGAAGAGCACTGTGTAAAAAGGCAGAATAATCACGTGCTCGTACGTGAGTGAGAAACATGAATTAAAAATTCCTCTGACTGGCGGAAATCGTTATTGCAGCATGTTTTTAACATCGAGTTTAGACGCGATGTGCCGTAAACAAAACCCGAAAATAACCATATAAACTTTCCCATTTGCCATCACCGAACTGTTCAAAGGTGTATACAACACTTCTAACGTACATTTACGTGAACAAAATTGTATCTCCCGTAAATAATCCAGCCCGAAGGCCAAAAACGTTTAGGACAAGCAGTCGTACTCACCTTCATTCGCACCATCTTGCGACACTACTGCCATCTCATGGCAAACAATCTGCTAACACATGCCTGAGCACAAAAACAGTACAAGTCACATATCATGAATACCACTACATCAGGAGTTTTTTTTTTTTGGTTTGTAAACAAATACTATTGTACAAAATGGTAACTTAGAACACAGTCTCATTATGTGTTGTATGTTTGGGTGTGTCTGTTTCTTTTTACATAAATATGTACAAATAAAATATTTTATGAGGAGTGAGATTAGCAGTTTTATCATAATTTATAAAAACCTGCTTAATGATGTAGTGATCAATTAGTGTCTATGAAACCAGTATTTGGAAATGAGCGGGAGGAGGCGGTACTCTTGCCCCTTCTGTACTTATATGTGCCTATAGTACGGTTACAAATTTGACAGTACACCCATTTCAATTAGAATTTCCCACAATCTTGAGTTGCTCTGTACTACAAAGATACTTTGTTTTGTTGATGAACAGGCCTAGATATTACCAAGCTACATAATTGTCCTTTGTGTATAATTTTTGGTTACAGCCCCCAAAATTTCATAACTGGTTCAATGAGATTATGGAAAAGTGACTGAGGTTTCAATTGTTTGTTACTTATGGTTGAAGTATGGCTGCCAGTGGGTTAACCATAGCTGCCTATGTTTCACTTAGAGCAGTGTAGTTGTGGCATAACTGCAAGACAAAACTGATTTATATGTGTAAAGGTGGACTTGCAACCATCTGTTGCACCCATCAGCCGGTCACATGATCTTCGTCCAATCGCAGGGCAACGTTTTTTTATCTATCAAACTTTAAATTTCGGCAGACCGATGGATGGTCTACCACCTTCTGACGAGATTCTGTAGACACGAATACGCACTTTGTAATAAAATGCAACGTGCTGGATATGTGTTTATTTATATTGGGTGTAAATGTAGGAAATTAAACCTTAAACCATAATAAAGTATACATTTTATCACATAAAAATGTATTTCCTCAAAATGTTTCTCTCTTGAAAATGTATTTCCATCCAAAACATACCATCTACGAAAGTAGAAAGCAGAACAAAAACAATACCTGTTATGGAATAAAATTTGTGAACTATTTATTTTGCTGCTAATTTAATGATAAAAACTTCAAAATGCAATAAGTTATTATTTAGTCAACTTATTTTTTTTGCTAGGTTAATCTTTAATATCTAAAAGATATTGCTGCTTCTAGAACTAATAAAAACAATAGTGTTAAATCACTAACTGTAGTAGAGCTATTTTTAATTAATCTTTAGTGATATAACACAGATAAGTTGTGGAGTTTACCTGTTCAAAAAAATTTTTGGGGTTATTTTCATATCCGTTTTTTTTTTTGCAGAAATATAAGCTTTGTGATAGCTCCATTCTCAAGAATTTATTGAATAAAAGCAGTTGGTTATGTATCTGGTAAATTAAATATCGTTTAGCATTCCAGTCTCGTACTTATAATAATGGTTTAACATTTGTCCTTTGTAACTTGCAACATCTAAGTTTGTGCCCAGTAACATGATTCTGTGACTATTGATTGTACTTGTTTCAAGTGGCAATATTTATGCATTAAGTGCATTTTTAAATACGGTATAGAAATATAAATAAGGAACTGTTATATTAATTCTCAAAAAACACGTTTTTATACTACGAGACAATTGCATTTAAGTAGCGCATGCCACCCATGTTAATTTGAATTTACCGATTATTCATCAGCACAAGCCGCTAGGAGCGCTGTTGTAATGTATCTCGCAATATGACCATGTTATAACGCCTCAGTTTCCCATATTATCCTTCTACCATATTTGGTAATTTCTGGTGGAATGACAATATCTTGGTGCAATTTTCCTTGCCGGTGTAGCTACACAGGTTGAATGAAATTAAGCTTGTGTAATGTTGTTTACTTGCTTATATATTATAATTGCATTTTTTTAAAAACCTATTAAGAAGGCAATTAAAAAGAACAAGGAAAATTTTTAAATTTTTTTTATAAACGTTTCATATTTATGGCGTACATGTTTATGCATTATTCTATGAAAAAAAGCATTAACACAATGAAAATCTACCGTTACTTGTAAGATATAATATATTATCATGAAATGTGTCAGGCGCAAGAGATAAGCAAAGTCTTTTGTGTTATGAACGGCAGTATTTTAGTGTAATACGCGCCTGAGAGGTTAGTTTCTTTTGAGGTTGTTTTTTGCACACGTAACATAACCTCATGTTTTAGGTGAGCCTACACATTATTATTTTTAGGTTAAAAGGATCTGTATCACATAATTTAGAGTAGTTAGAGCCCTAAGGACTTGACTACAAAGCATTCCAGTAAAGAGGGACTTGTACAGAGGGCTGACAGTGACAGTTCAAATTTCGAAAATGTTAATGTTGCACTACAGTATATAAAATAATGTAACAACATTTTGTTCAGTTGTTAGGAGTTTAGAAACAACTGTTCACAAGTACTTTCTTAACCCCTGCCTACAATTGACTGGTCCTATCTATAATTGCGTTATCTCAACCTGGGTAATTGTCTTAGGACAAGGATGAGCTGATTGGTGCATGCGACCCTCTGACGTCATAGCGGTAGCCCTAGCTCCCGTGTTACAAGTAAAGCATTCAGAAAACTGGTTGTTCCAAGTTATGTCCTAAGCTGCTAGAGAAAGAAGATCCCCAATAATTTTGCGCACTTTCATGGTATGTTTGTTTGGATGTGCAATGTGGGCTTTATCAAAACAAACATAATGAAATGCTTAAAAAATAATTTGTGATGTCTTCATTTGGTTTGAACTATTTTATTTGAAGGCTTAAACTTTTAAATCTTAAGTTTAAAACTTTGATGTCAGTTGGCGAACTTATTTAAAATAAAACCGTGTAATGTATTTATTATAAATAAAAATTTCAATCACACATTTCGTAAAAATTAAATAAAAATCCAGCAAATTTAAAAAGCACTATGTAACAAATATTGTGCCGAGTTTACTGTGACTTAGTGTCAGATGAAAGCTCACTTAGGGCAATGCATTTGTTGACCATATTTGGACTGCATTAATGTGACGTCACTTGATGCCAAGTTTCGGACACAATGATTTCCACAGAAACAGTCATTTGTAGACATGCCTTAAATTGGCATGTTTGGGCCGTGTCTCAACTTAAAGTGTGCTCACTCTCTCTCTCTTTGCACACACTAGAGAATTGAGACTTGTGCTCTCTGTAAGCCTTCTGCATTATTTCTGTGATAGAAAATGTAAAAATATAATATTCCTGGCCTTCCACTTTCATCGAAGATATGTACAGTAATTTATTAAATAGGCTAGTAGGCCTAGGCCTAAATTATTTTAATCTTTTACGTTTTTGCATGATTGAAAACTAAGTGCAAAGCACAGTATGTAATAATATGCACGCAATTAACCTAAACAAAATGTGAACATAATGTCATAATTTGCTATGTTCCATATCAAATGGAATATTGTTGGTATTAAGTTACACATTTCAAAATCGCAAAGATTAAGTTAAATCGATAAAATATTTCTATCACTGCTGTTGAAGCAAAGAAATATATAAATGTCTGGATATTTGAGGTTATACTTGAAAACAACATGGCTGCCAGAGAGGGTGCGAGAGTGAGCAGTTGGTATACATAATCGTCCACTCTCCCCCTCGCACTCTTTCTTCCGAGTTGGGATAGCAGAGATGACCCTATAACGTCAAGAATGGGCAAGTATGTACTCTGCAAATTGGGGACATAGCCTCAATAATACGGGTGGCTACAGCTGATGCTAGACATCACAGCAGTGGTAAATATTAAAAGTTGGAGACTCTAAAGTCTTTGCATTTAAGGTTTGACGAATAATCAGAATCTAATATGTTGTAAATGAGCAAAAATATATATTTTGCACATTCACAGATAGGTTCATCTTTTTTTTTATATTTTGATTCAGTTTTTGATAAGAAATCAACACACAAAGCATGTTTACTATTTTTTTTTTTTCATAGCATTCAGTAGATCCCAAACTGAAGTGTGGGGAATCAATTTTTTTCCAAATAATAATTAATAGCATTAAACATTAATTGGTAAGCATTTTTATAAATTCCCAAAATTGTTCATAATATTGATTTCTATGAAACTTATCCTCTTATTTACCTGGAAGGTTATTTTTAATATGCCGACATTCTTACTTTAAGGTCTAGTTTCAAGTTGGTTGTAGGCAAGACTTTTAATGATTTTGGCTATAGTATGCGTAAACAGGGTTCTCACAGTCAGGAAGAAACAAGAATTTGTCAGTGAAAGTCAGCAATTTCATGAATTTAGTCAGAAATTTCTTGCAAAAATGTGACTTAGTTATAAAATAACTAGTCCATGGTATAAAATCATATGTACAGTATTTCATCATTCCCTTAATATAGTAGTTGACTTCAACAAGTTTTATTCCAGATGTTTATTTATTTATTTCGACTTTATTTATACTGGCAAAGTTAAGGCTTCAATGACTTCTCTTACACTTAACCAGATATAACTCAGTGTACACATACGTAAACATAAAGAACAAGTAAAATATTTACATTAACAAGAGACGAAACAGAAATATGATAGCTCAAAAAGTAGTTAATGTGAAAAAGATCAGTGGTTTCATAATTATGTACATATCTTCAGCAGGACTAGAGACAAGGCAATATTTAAAGAAACTAAAATTAAAATAGCACAGTAATACTGATCTACAATAACACAAAATTTGTTTCATAATTTGCATTACCAATCATAAATATAAATGTGCATTACCTATAAACTACCTGAGAAGAAAACAACATATTGATTCTTAGCACATAAAAATAAATAAACATATCTATAATAATAACTTACATATAATGAAAATTGAATGCAGCAACAAATTAAAATAAATTGATGAATGGACAGCAACAATTTACACATTGATCAAAGTGAATGTATAAATCAAAAGGTGTAGGCAAAGTATACAAATAGTTAAGAAGAAAAAATATTAAAAGTACTATGGAATAGTGATGCAGGTGTGTGGAATCATTGGCGCATATTCATAATGTACTTGGCAGCATTGCTCTTAAAAGTTGTTGGTGTTTTAGAGTTCCTCACTTCTACGGGTAAATTATTCCATGTTCGTGCGACAGAGACGGTAAAAGAATTTGCAGATGCCTGGGTTTTGTGAGCCGGAATATTTAACAGTGATATATTTTTAGCATTCGTGTTAGTAGTGTGGTCATCCCCCAAGGTTTTCAGCCGAGTGTGTAAGTATTCTGGCATTGTAATATACGAGGATAGTATTTTGTACTCTAGTGTGAGACTGTGGAGCTGACGTTTGTCCAGACGTAACCAGTTTAGTTTATCAAAGTAAGGAGACAAGTGATCACGTGATTTTAGGTTGAACAAAAGTCTTGCACAAGAATTTTGTATGTGTTGAAGTTTGGCTGCCAAATTTTGTGTGATGTCTCCATAAACCATGTCACAATAATAAAAAATTGGGAATATCAACGACTGTACCAATGCTAATTTTGCTTTAAGTGGTAGAAAATTCTTAAGCCTATAGAGGTTATGTAGTACAGCGTATGATCTCCGACAAACACTGTTTATGTGACCCGACCATGAGAGTGTCTCATTGAAAACAACGCCTAACGTTTCCACCTTATTCAACAGAGGAATAATCTCACCGGCTAGCACAATATCAGGGAAAGTCAGTCTATAACATTTGTTTAAAATTCTACGAGAAGCTATTAATAAACATTGTGTCTTCGCAGTATTCAATTTTAACTTACTTCTGCTGCGCCAAAGGTGTACAGATTCAAGGTCATTATTTATGTCCTTAATTAAAGAGCTAATTAGTTTCGGAGAAGCAGATGAATACAATTGGAGATCATCCACGTATAAATGATGACCTTTTTTTAGCACCGATATGTCATTAATAAATAAGGGAAAAAGAAGTGGCCCAAGCACACTACCCTGAGGAACGTCTAAGTTCATAGGTTGCCATGTTGACTTTTTAGCATCAATGACTACACTTTGATGACCTTGAAGATACGAAGTCATCCACTGTATTACATTATCTGAGAAATGAAAATATAGTTGTTTTTGCAGAATAATGCCATGATTTACCATATTAACAGCTTTGCTGAAATCTAATAAAACCGGTATAGTTACATGACTTCTATCTATGGGCATTCTGATAGAGTCTGCGATATCTATAAGAGCGGTGCAGGTGCTATGTCCTTTACGGAATCCGGATTGGTAACTGTCGAATAATTTGTTGGTGTTCACATACTTACACACTTGTTGATGTACTAGGAATTCTAATGCTTTCGACAATGCTGGTAAAATACTAATGGGCCGGAAATTGTCTAAGACAGTCGCACTGGTGTGCTTAGCAAGTGGTTTCACAATGGCATATTTCCAAGAAGTGGGAAAGAAACAAGCTGACAGCAAGTCGTTGAAAATATTAGTAATGCCAGGTAATAAAATGTGCATTATTTTATGACTGAAATGAATACTAACACAGTCCGATCCTTCTGCTTTAGACCTTATGTGCATTATTGCTCTGTAAGTTTCCTTTAGAGATACACATCGAAAATAGAATAAGTTGCATTGAGATTCATTCACTACTTCATGATGATTTCTATCAGTAGTGTCCGTTATATCCCCTACAACCTGTTTACAACATGACTACAAAGTAATGGTTGAAATCTTCTGGAGAAATGTTTAAAGGCGAGCTGATATTAGTTTTACATTTACCAATCCCTAAGTTACATAGCCTTTTCCAAAAATCACCAGAGGTTTGGCATGAATGAAATGAGTCGAGTGAGTAGAGCATTTTAGCACGCCTTACTAACTGTGTGCATTTGTTGCGCAGCATCCTGTACTGTTCGAAACTGTCAGTTGCATGTACATTAGTTCTTATGTCCCGTTTATGTCTGGAGTAAGCATTATCACTCTTTCTCATCAGCTGAACAATATCATTCGTCAGCCATGGAGCAGGTGACTTTGTTACACGTCTAGTTCAAAGTGGCATTGTCCTGTTGTACAAATCTGTGATCATCTGACTGAAACGGGAAATTTTCTCGTCCAGAGTATCAATCAGGTTTATTTCATGCCATGGCATCAGTGCCGATCGCTGTTCAACTTGTCAGTATCAATATTTTTAAAATCTCTATAAGTAATTATTTTGGGTTTAAATTTAGAAGCGCGCAGTTTATATGACAGGAATATAAGATCATGAAATGAAATACCTAGAACAGCGATCTACTCGTGCGTCAGAATAAGTTTGGGTTTAGACGTAAACATTAGGTTAATCCAGTCTGTGTGGTGAGTGGCGCCAAGCGTGCAGACTATAATATTCATACACAACAAGGTAGTAGCTTATTGGCTTCATTTGTGTTAGACAGAAGGTTTATATTGAAGTCTCCCATAATAATGCAGTGCTCGTAACCTGCAATCAAATTTGACAATGCCAACTATGAATGGCTATGGGAGGTTGTTGGAACTCTTCTCTAATCCATTAACATGATAGTGCCTCTGTTAAAAGTGGTTTTCCATTAAATTTAATCACACTTGGTGGAAAATCTACACTGAGAGTCACTCATTGCCAAAAGACTGTCTATGTTGCAATTAAGCATTATGGTGAAGTAATTAGTGTATATATTGTTTATTTTTATTAGCTTTCATGCCACAGAGACTGTTGTATAAAGAATTGTCATAAAAGTACAAATGAGTCCTGTGAGAATAGCCAGAAGTAAGTACAGACACTTAAATTGAGGTTACGTTGGCCCTTGGGGGTAACTGTAGCCCAGGTATTGGGGTAATATTTACTTTTGTAATTATCAAAAAATAATAATTTTGTTTTTTTTGCTGCTCTATGATAAGCAACGAAACAGAACAGAGAACATTTGTTTCAAACAGTTAAAATGGTAAATAGGCTTACCTAAAATTTGGTATGTGAGTTTTGCAAAGAAGGCAAGAATAGAAGGAAAATGGCAAATGAGATAGGAGATTTAGAATGAAGAGAATAGATTAGGAGAATGAAGCTTTAACTGGTAGAAGAGGTAGGAAACAAAATGTTGGGGAAAAATTTTACAAATATAAAACTCAACTCAGGTTTTTATCTTCCAAAATTAACTATGGTTTAGTTTATTTGCTCAAGAAGTTTCAGTGAACATTTTTTAAGCACAAAATATATTTTAGTCGAAATTAACTGTAAGGTTATTCAAATGTTCAGTTCAACAACTATGGGATGACCAGTACAATGGGTAATGACTAGTCCGGGCTCGTGGGTTTCAACACTGGTAGGACTGCACAGTGATACTGAATATTTGAGAGGGTGAGGGACAGTGAGCTAATGAACTACATAACAATTTTTAAACTGGAAAATAAGCTTTACAATATTCTAGGGTTGTGCGAAAGTGGCATATTGTTTCATAGTACAAAAAAAGAAAAATATGCTGTTGGATTTCAAGAACCTGAAAAGAAAATTATTTTATGAGAATGCATCTTTAACGAATATTTAACGAAAACCTGAAAATCTCATCAAGTTTTTCATTAATGTACATTGCCAACTAAATCCTAGCACATAATCAACTGAATTCCATTAAAATTGTGAAATAAAACTTGCCTAGTGTCACTAATGGCTATACAGTATAATAATTAATATGTTCCTAAAAATGTCCTTAAAGTACATGTAAAAATAATAGATATGAACGTATTGCATGAGGAAGGAATAAATGTTGTAATAAAATTCTTGAACGTAAAAAAATAGCTTTTGCAAGTAATTATTTAAGTAAAGTTTTAGTAATAAACATAGACAAATGGACAGACAACAATTTTCATTGTTATTCAGCTAAACGAGCATTTGACAACCATAAGCTTCAAATTCCATTTTGCTTAGATGTTCATGAAGTAGGCCTACTTAGATTTAATACCAAAATTGAAAATAATAAAGTTTAATTTTTCTTTATTGCTTTAGTATACAAGATTATTCCATAATGAAGGTGCATTGATAAATTGGCTTTTCCTTTGCACCATCCTTTTTGAATAATCCTGTTTTAAAATTTTTTTATCTCAAAAATTATGATTGATGAAATAATTTTAACATGATAATCCTTTTCCATTCCCTATGTTTTATTGTACCAATAAATTATTCCTGCCATTTTATTTTTAAACCAAAGATATTTGCAACATTACAATTAAGCTAATTAATTAAATAAGTCAAAAATATTTTTTTATGCTTTACATGAAAACAAAACAGAGCATCCCTAAGTGCTCATACTGCCAGGAATCCCCTCAGCAGGTCAGTAGTGCAGAGATTAGGCCCCTAAGGTCCTGATCAGCATCCCGACACGAGCCCTAATTGTTTCGCACTCGTGCACAAAGTGACACATTTTGTGTGACCTCCTTGGTAAGAGACTTTGTTTGAACCACGGGATTGGCTAAGTCCCGGATCACAGTGCCGTCTAGACCTGGTTGCTTCCTTCCTGGTTGTGTCCGATTTGCGTACAATGAACATGGATTGCGAAAATTTATCATGACTAAGGGAAATATCTGAGTTAATGAAATAAGTTTGCAGTGACGTTTGCACGCAGAACTGCCTGCTTGCAAGATCGGTGCTGACTTCACTATGCACACGTAACAGCGACGTCGCCACTTGGCCATGCGTTGCACACCTTCATATGACCAGTAGTGAACTTACAGTATGGCTGGCTTAAATACTACTTGTCTTGAAAATCATTATTGTATTTTAACGTAAAATGTAATGCATATCCCTAATGCATTATTTCTGTTCATGCACTCATCACTTCATTCTACACATTGATTGCCTTATTAAAATCTCTTATCTTATTTAATGTTATTACTCTGACAATAATATTATTTAAATTAGTAAAATAAATGATAGTATCTTCCATTTTTGCATTTTCTAACACCTCACAGAGGCTTGACAAACACTATTAACAAGCTCCAAGTTACACTACAATTGACCCACAGCTTTATTGCTACAAGTCTAGCTACAAATAAGATATGTCCTCATATGCTTTACGTTAGCTATTCAGTTAAGCTCTGACCTATAGTTAGTGCTGAAGGCAGTTTATTACATTTATGTCTAACTGACAATACTCGTGGCCTACACTTACATCTGGCAACCCCACCAAGTGCTTACGAAGGGATTTCACTCACCACTGTGTAAATTCAGAAGGTAGCGTTCAGCGGACGTCTGGGTCCCGCCAAACTACGATGACCTCGGCTCAGCCACGCTATCGCATTGTCCTGGAGACCTCTTTGGGGGGGGGGGGGAGTATCCTTGCAACACCCTCTTATATATCCGTGCACCCGCTGGCCTTCTTTCTTCTTGCTGACCCCTATTTTACCTCTTGTAACTCCAAACACCACACACTTCACCTCTTCTGCTCGCTTGGGCCCTCAACGCTGCTGCTCAACGTGCCTCTGCAACAAGATGTTTGACTGTTTGCAACATTTGGAATAAATATAATTGTTGAATTTAGTTCTTTTATTTTTATTAAGACCTCCATCCCTCACAATCTTGGATACGTCGCTCAAGTATCCCATATAAATATTTTGACAAATAATCAGTTTGGCTTTCAAAAGGGTTTATCTACCATTGATGCTGTAGAATGTATGATTTCTAAAATGTTACAGGAATTTGAGCAAGGCATTCGTTTGTATTGATCATAGTGTACGTTTGAATAAATTAAAGTGTTATGGTATTCATGACATTCATTTTCAGTTTTTTAAATCATACCTGGGAGGAAGAACTCAATATGTCTAAGTTGGTGGTAATGCGTCAATTTGTTCTGCTGTAAGGTTTGGGGTGTCATAGGGGCTCTATCCTGGGGCCACTACTTTTCATCCATGTAATTAAAGGATTTGCCATATAATATAACAGGTCCAGTTATAACTATATTTGGAGATGATACAAATTTTGCCAAGTGTTCATGTTGATTGTAATAACTTGAAATCAGTAACTGAGCATACCATTAATAGGGCTTGTATGTGGTCTTCTTTTAAATAAGGGTAAAACCCAAAATCTTGTCTGATGCCTCATAAATAATGATCTTGATTTAAATCTAGTTGATAGTAGAATAATAAAAATTTTGGGAATAAAAATTGATTCTAGTTTATCTTGGGTAGCCAAAATAGAATCTGTTTGTGCTGGTCTGTCAAGAGTTATTTATTTGCTAAGAAACCTCATTGGTGTTGTTCCACCCACATTTATAAGAACCAGTTAATTTAGGTTTTTCCAATCTTTGATTAATTACGGTTTGATGTTTTGGGGTAATAGTTGCCATATAATTAAAGTACTTTTATTGTGAAAGAAAGCCCTGAGAATAATAAATAATACCTCCTGTGGAGAACAATGTAATACGTTGTTTGTTAAAAGTAAGATTTTAATAATATATATATTTGTGTTTACAATATGTCAAAAATATTAGTGCATACGGATATTAATGCCTATAACACTAGAAACCAATTTTCCATAGATGTTCATTAAAGTAGTTTTAAGTTACTGTACAGACAGTTACGTTACTGTGGGACTGAGACTTTTTAATAACTAGAGTGTTGAAACAAGACTTATAGATATTAAAGTTTTAAAATCAAAAACTTAAAATAGGTCAAGTCTTAACCCGTTTTATAATTTAAATTAATACTTTGCTATGCAATCTGTTCAGTTTTAATGCTGTGTCTGTTTATGCACTTTTTATCTATAAGGGTATGTGCAGAATTTGTGAAATTGCCTATTGCATTCATTGTGAATGTTGGACAGTAAAGTATTATTATGCTTATAATATTTAGTGACCAATGGAGCAGACATATGTTTGGCATGATGTTGCCTAGAAAGTAAAGTCACATGTGGAGTTTATTTTAATTATTATAGCAGTCACCATAAAAGGAAGATGTAAGAGAGAGAGATGAAATTCTGGCAGCTATATGTTTTGGTTATGATACCATTGTTAATTTCATATGTTGTCCCTTTTTACTTACTGCATTTTTTTAAATCCTGTTTTAGAACAAAGGGCATGAGCATAGGTGTATTCTGTATTTCAGCCAGAAGAGTTGAAAATCAGGCTGTTGGGAAAATTTTGATGTAAAAATATTTATTAGGTTGAATTAACTTATTGGGCTCATTTTCGTTCAAGAAACACTTTATGAGATTTACTGTACTTATGGAATTCAAAATATAGCACATTTGGTAAATTTTACCATTATTAATACATTTTTGGCTCTTATAAAGGTGGACAAGTATCCCCTCTGCCCACAATGACCACACCAAAAAGTACATTTCTCAATTCTCCATGAAACTAGACAATTAGCGCTACCAAAGTCACTTAAGTGACAACTTGTTAGTGAATAAATTGTGATATGAACCTTATGCTGTCTATATTTTCTTTTTAAATAAATTGCAAATCATGTGACAATTTTTTTGCCTGTTCTAAACTAACTTAGTATTTTTAATTGTGTCACAAAGTTGTTTATGATATTTACAGTCGGGTGTAATAATACATTTCCTTTTGTGTATGTAGTATGCGACAACACACTTATAAAAATTTATATTTTAACACAAAATTGTCTCGTCAACAGTGGTACATTTCAAAATCTCATTTTAATATGTATAATATAATTTACACAGTTCACTTACACATGTATTAAAATTCTGTATTTTCTTGACAGATGTCTGTGTAACTTGTTTAATTCTGACTTAATTTTTATAACTATACAACATCATCAAGGTACACACACACACTGTACAGGTTTTGTTATTTTTTGAACTATCTACTTTCCCTTGGACTGAAGAAAAGATGTCTTTATTCATGTACTCAGGGTGTCTACCCACCCTGGAAAACGTGGAAAAATCATGGAATTTTGAAATCAGGGGAAAATCAAGAAATATTCAGGGAAATTTTGAAAAAAATCAGGGAATTTTAGTTAACAGAAGTTGGCAGTGAGTTATGTAGGTGTGTATGATAACTTATCCTGTTTTCTCAATAAAAATATGGGAGGTGTTTTCGAAGTGATTGTGTCACTATTCTGTCTTTTGTTAATATTCACAGTCATTCATGGAATTTAAATTTAAACATTGGTCTTTTACTGCTATCAAATAACTTTGAAACATTCGCCAATTATCTGGTAACCCTATGGTGATTGAGTTAACCTCATCATATGAGCAAGTTAACTCTATTAACTCTGTCAGGTTAGTTTTCGCAAATGCCTGTGATTTATGTTTGTTTCAGTAGTATACAGAAATGAGATCCTAGGGAGACTAAATGGGACATAAGTTTTTTGAGACCTTGTTACTGTTTGTTTAAGAATGTACTTACAAGGAGGGCAGATGACATTCAAATCACAGGGTCAGACCTTTTTCCCAAGAAGTTTTGTGCAATCAGATAGCTAGAAAATGTGGAAGTTGCTAAACGTGCCATGAAAATCTTGCCTCACCTTAAAAAATTTGTTAAAGAAGTGTCTGTTTCTTCTGTGTCTTTTAACATTGTGAAAAGTTCTTGTGTAGGCAATCTACTGGAGATAAAATTGACTTTCTTCTACTCTTTGGCATCAGAGCTGGAATTGTGTCTTATAATATTTCAAAGTGAAGCACCCATGGCACCTTTTCTGTATGATTAACTGGAAAACATTTTATTAGCCCTGGTGGAAAAAATTTGAAAAATCAGAGGTACTGCAGATCTTTAAAGAGCAACTGAATGTGTCTCAATTAGATGTAGATCAGCAGGAAAACTTACTGACAGCAAATAACATTAGGTTAGGTTATGCAGTATGCCATGTCATCAAGAAAGAAAAACTACCAGAAAAGGTAGTCATGCTATTAAAAATGATGTTCGGAGATGTCTGAAGGGGGTTGTAATAAAACTTCAAGACAAGAGTCCCTTGAAGTTAAACTCGGTAAGGGAATTTCCTGCTTCTTTCAGAGTTACAGAAGAAAGAGGCTTGAGTGTTGGAGTTAATGCGTAAGTGCTATAGATGCAAAAGTTGAGTCACTGCAGAATACTATTTTTTTTTATTGCAGTGTGTGTCAAATATTGTAACAAGTAACTTTTTTGTATCTTTATTGATCATTTTTCTTTGTGTAATGTTTCTTTTTTTTAGTCTGATATGTTTTATTGCCAAATTCTGTTCAGCATATTTTTATTATCATTGTTAACTTCATATAATTGTTGAGCTTGATATTACTAGGTATGGCGAAATTATTTTTGGCATGTATTACTTTTGTAGTGCACTTACTTGACACTGTTTTGAAATGTATTGTAATTTTGGTACATATTAAAATCAGGTTCATATAAACATCGCAAAATTAGTCTGACATGCTTATATTGTAAAGTAAGCTGATGTACATATTACTCTTTTGGTTGTATTTCAATGAGTGAGCTTATTTTTGGCAAGATTTTTGTAGTCGTGAATTATTAGGGTTTTGTATTCTTTTTAAAGTGTGTGATAATATCCTATTAAGTAAAACACATTTATTATTGTACATCTGTATTGCTAATTATAATTTTTCACCAATATTATATGTGCATTTTTACAGTCTGGTGGAATTCTGTAAGTGTTTAAAAAAATCTGGAAAAATATATTTATAGTCCTGCAAAAATCAGGAAATGTTGTTTCTTAGATCTGGTAGACTTTTCTGGGATTCAGCATTTATAAGTAAACTAAATGAATTAAAACTTAATTGAAAACATTTTATAGCACATAATATTGAAAGCAAAAAGTAATGTGAATAAATGCAACCAGTAATAATCATGATAAAGTGAGCACTTTCGAAATCAACCTTAGAAAAAAGTCACTGCTACTGCCTGCATATATTTTAACGGGTGTACTGAGTAACATGCACACTGTAAAGTTGGTAGCAATTGATGGAAAGTAGTTACATATATTAACGTCGGATAAAAAGAGTTAGGTGACCATTTGTAATAACTTAAATTATTTCTTTCGCTTACTGTTTTTTTATGTATCGAAGTGTAAAAATAAGGATGCTTGTAAAATATTTACTTTCTTATAATTTCACAGTTTCACTGGACAGACGCATGAATATAGTGATAGGCTCTAACCAGTGTTAATTTTATGTAAGGTGGAAGAATACATAACGTGCACACAAGTAGATCTTAAGCAGGGCTTTCAAAAGTGCTTATTTCACAGTGAACAGCCTTAACCATTACTACAGCCAGTCCACATGCCTGCAGCACGTTCAAGATGTTTTACGTTGTCTTGTGTAATTCAGAACCAGCCTGATTTTACACTGGTAAGAGAGGTACTATTTGTTTGAAGCTGCAGAAAGCATATTTAATGTGTGCAAAAACAGTTTTTGCTTCCAAAACTTCATCTGTCATGCCATTTAGTGTCCCACATTTGTAACTAATACCATCTTTATGTATAGGCCTATTTCGTCAACTTCTCCTGCATAACTAGGTCTGTAATTATTGTGGTTTTAAATGCCTATTTTTCTTTTCCTTGTTAGTGAGTGCCACAATTCTAAACAATATTTGTTACAGTAATTTAGGATGTAGAAGGACGAACAAACTGTCTGTTCTGACAGTGCTGTAGCAAGCATATCTAGGAATTTTAAAATCCACTTTGGCTCTTCGTTCTTCGTGCAGAAACTAAAATACATTTTTGTTAGCAGAAGTAGTTTCTAAGGCATAATTGCCACTGCAACCAGAAGATACAGAACTCTTCTTTAGCATTTTCTTTGAGGAGAAATATTATATATATATATATATAATGACGGGCAGAGTCTCGAAAAATTGAGTTGCATCAACAAATATAGACTCAATTTTTTTTGCAGGAGACATCGAGCTACTGAACATGCAAGTCAAGTCACAGTGCTTTTAGGTTACAAGTAACAAATATTTGCACCTAACAATTATTGCCTTTCATGTTTCGTGAACCAATAATTTTATATTACTAAACCGCTAAAGTAGTGGTGGAATGAAAACAATAACTCGGCTTCATGCCTTGCCACTTGGTTGACGTTTTCGGCTGTGATAAAATCAGGTGTGTGTTATATTCATGACTTCAGCCATTTTGCTTCCCAGCGAAGTGCTTCCTCTTTACCGCCACGCTGAGCAGGCGCCATCAACGGGTACAGACTCAGTGCAAACACGTACAACCATAGGAAGTACTATATTTAAATATTGAAAGTCTTTGTTTGGCTCACAACATGTCACACCTTCAGCAGAAATATGCATAACAGTAAACTTGTGATTAATTTTCTCATCTAATTACAGTTTTAAAAACACGTGTTAAATAAATTATTAGAGAACATAAACCTTAAATAGTGTTACAATTTCTCTCTCTAGAAATTAAGTGGGCTATACCAAGTTCATTAAGGGATGGAGGTCTTAATCAAATAACAGAATTAATTATAATTTCACTATTTTATGTACAATAACTACAGCAAAATTCTGTAAACTCAAATTCTCACAGTAAATTGAAATCACGTACTGTTCACAATTGACACCAATTAATAAAATTGATAATTACGACAAAGAAATCAATGAAATTAAATAATTAAAGATCAGTCCCAATAGACAGTGTATCAACTTATTAAATTATTTTATAGTTGATGCGTCCATATTTGACAGTTTGAACATTTACAATAAAATCAGTATTACACTTCCATTCAGTGCCACCTCGGTTCAGTCCATGTCACGCCAGTCGCAATGTTCTAAGAGTCCTCCAAGCACCCTCACGCACAGTAGGCTTCCCTCGTCGGTTTCACACCCTCATAATCCCTTCACGCCACGAACACCTCGTCCGATGTCATCCACACTTCACTTCGCTCGCGCACTCTCGCCAGACGGCCTTCATCAAAGACTGCCGGCTGCTGGGTTGCGGTAGTATGTATAGTGTCTTTGGCTCCCATCTAGAATCTTCTGCAACTCGCATGATGTGTTGCTGAGGCGCCAGCCAGTCTCACCAGAAAATTCTTGCGTCGTCGCTAAACGTATCGGAAACTCTAGCAGGCGAGGGGAGGTCTGTGATGCCAGCAAGTCTTGTCACTGTCAGCATTCACGGGATTCCCAGAAGGGGAATCAGGAGGCCGCGAGCGCATCATTCCAGGAAGAGGGGAAGGCGAGATGGGTTTCCGATTACAGTGCGGGGCAAATGAGTCAGTACCAGCTACAGTACGTAACACTGCCCCGTCCTTAAGTCTGTTCATCTCAAACAGACTATAGAATCAGGACCTTCGTACAGCACCAGTCGGTCAATGTGGACAACCCTAGGCTTTGCCCGATAGCCCTATCTGCAAATCCTATAGACCACATCATTTATCCGCTTCAAGATCCTGTACAGGCCTTCCCAATATTTCTGTAGCTTCGGGCAATATCCTTTCTTCCTTTGAGGGTTGTACAACCACACCAGCTGTTCTTCTTGAAAAGTCTCCTTAGGTTTTCTTCGGTCATGTCGTGTTTTCATTCTGTCACTGTTAATGTGCCTCCGGGCAAACCCATGAATGTTGTTTAACTTCTGACGTAATTTAATAGCATATTCTAGAGTGGCTGCTTCTTTCTCCACTGGATGTCCGAACAGCAGATCACCAGGTAGGCAGAGCTCTCTCCCAAACAGCATCCTTGAAGGTAGGTGTTACCTTTGTGGACTCGTGGACCGCCGAGCGATATGCAAGGAGAAATAGGGGTACCTTAGAGTCCCAATCCCTCTGATTGTCTTCTACAAAGATAGCCATATACTGTTCCAGGGTATGATTTAGCCTCTTAGCCATTCCATCCGACTGAGGGTGTGATGCTGTGGTTTGGGTTTTCTTCATTCCTAAAATCCTCATTACTTCTTGAAAAAGAGTTGCTTCAAAATTTCGTTCTTGGTCCGAATGAAGCTCCTGAGGCACTCCAAACCTGGAGAAAACATGCTCGACAAGAGCATCAGCTACTGTGCCTGCCTCTTGGTTTGGCATCGGTATGATCTCAGGCCAGTTTGTGAAATAGTCTTGTACTACCAGAAGGTATCTCTCTCAGTGATTGGTAGGGGTCCGAGAATCTCAACTGCCATCCTCTTAAATAGGGCCCCAACATTGTACTTCTGGAGGGGACCGCGTCCCTTAACCCTCGGACCCTTCCTTGCAGTACATGCATTACACAGACAGCACCACTTCTCACATTCCTGCCGACAATGCAGCCAATAGAATCTCATTGGGACTCTTGTCAAGTGTCTTATTTACACCAAAGTGACCATCTGCTGCTGTGTTGTGCAGTTCTCTTAGCACTTCTGCGATTCAGCACTCTGGTAGCACCAATTCTAAATGACTCTTTCTCCAATCGTTATTTTACCAAGTCCTGTAAAGCACACCATTCTTTATAACAAGGGAATTCCACTGTTCCCCAGTATGCCTTGACTGTCACGCCTAGGCTAGATACCTCCTCCCATCTCTGTCGCCGCACGGTTTCCTTCCACTCCAATATTGGACGCAAGGTGGGGTCACTTAGCTGATAATTTCTTATATCCTTTTCGTCCCATGTAGATGACCCATCATCAGATATAGGGCCTTGAATTCTTGTCCTCCTTGCTTCCCACGATACACCAACCTTCTCCTGGCGTTCACAATGATGACATAATGGTTTGCATGGTCTCCTGGAGAGTGCATCTGCATTGCTGTGAAGGCATCCAGACCTGTGGTGTATTTCAAAGTCATATTCTTGCAGGTGCTCTGCATTCTTGAAATTTAGTAGCCAGCGTAATGAAGCATGATCAGTTCTTAAGATGAAGTGTCTGCCGTAAAGATATGGATGAAAATGTGCAATTGCCTTCACCACTGCCAAAAGCTCCCTGCATGTCACACAGTAGTTCTTCTTGGGCTTTTGTAGCACCTTACTGAAGTATTCCAATGGCCGCTCTTTTCCATCCTGGATCTGAGATAACACAGCCCTGATTCCAACATCACTAGCATCAGTATCCAGAATAAATTCACCCTTTCTACTCGGAAGTCCAGTACTTTGGAAGATGTCAGAATTTCCTTTAGTCTATTGAAAGCAATTTTGTACTCTGGGGTCCAACAAAATTTTCTTTTTGCTTCAGTCAATTCATGCAGATGTTTGATGATAGTGGTGAGCCCAGGCACAAATTGATGGGAGTAAGCACAGAAGCCCAGGAAACTTCGAATTTCAGGTTTATCCTTTGGTAGAGGCCAGTCTCTTATTGTTCTGATCTTCTCAGGGTCTGTTTCAATCCCATGGGCTGATACAACACGGCCCAAGAAATTAATTTTATTTTGGAAAAGGTGGCATTTCTGGGGAACCAATTTCAGATTGGCCACAATCACTTTCTGAAACACAGAATCTAAGCGTGCCAGGTGCTCTTCCTGTTACCACAATGCCGTCTAGGTACACCTGACAAATGTCTAAGGGCAGAACTTTCTCCATTAGTCATTCGAAGGTGGCAGGGGCATTGCATACCCCAAAGAGCATAACCTTGAATTGCCAGGTTCCTTTCCCTTGGACACAGAAGCCAGTCTTTTCCTTGTCTTCCCGGGCCACCTCACACTGCCAATAGGTAAGAATCTTTCTTGGTCAAAATATTAAGTTGGCGGTAATCAACACAAAATCTAATAAAGCAATCTTTCTTTTTAACAAGCATAATGGGAGAAGACCATGGACTGACTGATGGCTCTATCACATCTAAATCCCTCATCTCTTTCAGAATACCATCAACAACCTAATATGAAGCTTGCTGTAGTCGCCTTGGTGGCTGCTTTATGGGTATGGCATCCTCTGTGTCGATGTGGTGGCATGCAACATTAGTTCTGCCAAGGTCACTGGGATTGCAGAGAAAGCACCTTTATTTCTCTGTAACAATTCTGAAACTGCCCTCTCCTGTCGCCAGTTGATATTTTCTTTAGTTCTCGTCAGCAGTTCCCCATGAGCATCTGGAAAAGGACATTCAGTAGGTTCTGACAGTGAAGCTTCTGGAACATTTGGAACTACCTGTGAGACCTGCTTGCAAAACCCTATTGTGGCCCCTTCTTCAAGGTGGATATCACGGTCAGACAAATTAATCATCCTAACAGACAAACTGTCCAATTTTGAAGAAATCAATGTCCTGGCTACAATGACACCATCGGATAAAATGCCACCTTCCTGGGCTGGTTCGATTATGCCCAATTGCCTGACAAATTTTTCCTGGCATCTGCCTGGTATAACAACTTCGCTAAAAGCAGTGAGCACAGTCGACTGATTACACACTACTGGGCAGCTTATTGGCGAAGATAAATCTCGTCGGGTTGACACTACCAACTCGGTATTACCTACGCGTAACCCCCAGTTGAGTATCAATACAGAATCCCAGCTTACGTAAAACGTCAAGTCCCAAAATGCAGTCATCCACCAGTTCTGCAATACCGAGCTGTAAGAGCACCCTTCTCTTGCCTTTGACTGGTGTGGTCTCGCCCGTTACTGTTGTTAAATAGCAGCAATCCATGTTCTTATCGGATGATCGCTGGAGGGAAGGCCCAGGAATGTCGAGTCTTACCACTGTTAGAGTCGCTCCTATGTCAACGACCATCTGACAAGAAACATCATCTAGGCTCCCCTCCACCAATATGAAATTGAAGTCTTGTTTCATTGAGCGCACTTGCAAAAGCATTGGGGCCTTCCCTCCAGTAATCACCGATCTTTGCCCCTCAAGACCGGTGTTTACAAGTTTCCCGAAGACATTGCACTCTCACCTGCCTCTTGGCGCCTACTCCCTGGCTGTTGCTACTGCTGCCCAGGATAGGTGGCTCTCAGGTGTCCCAGCTGTCCACATGTCCAACATCCCGGTCATTTGGGTGGGGGACGACGAGTCTCCGTAGTGCACATCCTGGAGGCGATGTCCCTCATGGTCGTCTGCAAGTCCTTCAACATCCCCTTGATGCTGTCATTCTCTCCTTCATCAAGCATCACTGCCCGCACTGTACTTCGGCGCACTGATGACTACCATGCTGACTCCACTTCCAGTGCTATGGCCAAGGCATCCTGCATGGTGTGAGGCGCAGCTAACCGCATAGTTTGCCGCATGTCTGTGTCAGCGATAGTGTCAACGAAGAAGCCGACTGCCATGATATCTCGTGCCTCTTCCGAGCATCCGTCCAGAGACAGGTGTGACAGCCTTACGATGTCCTGCCACAGCTTCTGCAGTGGTTCGCCGGGTCTCTGGATGTGGCTTCGCAGTAGGGCATGGTGGGCGTGTCGCAGGTACCGGTCACCAAATCGCAGCTCCAAAGCAGACACCAATGTGGAGTACTCTAGACGATGTCGTTCTGGCAGTGACTGCAGTATGCTCATTACTGGTCCCCTGAGTACAGCCGCCAGGTAGTATGAATGTTGCTCTTCAGTCCAGCCATTCAGGATGGCCATAATCTCGAATTGTTGCCGGTACTCAGGCCAAGTTGTCTGTCCATCATAGGGGACGGGCTTAATTATGTCGCCTTTACCAACCTATGGCTGGGGCGTTCCAAAACTGTAGAACTGCTGCGCCTCCCCTGCGATCGCTCCACTGGCTGCGACTTCGACCTTCTTCTTGCTGCCGGCACTTGTCTCGGTGGTCACCAATCTCGGCTCCTCTTCTGGCCCTGCATGTCATCTCCCCTGCTGCTGCAAGAACTCCTGCCATTCCTTCTTGAGGGTGCTCACTTCCTGTTTCATTTCTTGTTCAACACTGTCCATCCTATCATTCACACTGTCCAGTCTCTCGCTCACACTATCAATCTTCTTGTCCACTCAGTCTATTTTATTGTTCACCAACTTGCTCACACCTTCTATCTTTCTGTCCACATTCTCATTCACACTGTCTATTTTTCTATCTACATTTTCATTTACACTGTCTATTTTTCTATCTACATTTTCGTGTACACTGTCTATTTTTCTATCTACATTTGCGTTTTCACTGTCTATTTTCTTGTCTACTACTATGCTAACACTATCTATTTTCTTATCTACTATTTCACCAACACAGATTTACTAACACAATTTATTTTATTATTTACATTTTCATTGACACTATTAACAGATTCCCTAACACTACAAATCTGATTATTTACAGTATCTATTTTGCTATTTATCTGGCCACTTAAATTTTCAAATAAAGAGCGGAGTGCTCTCATGTCTGCAGACATTTTCCTAGTTAGCATTCATAATTTTCAAATTGATTCCTTGGCCTATTGCTCAAATATTGCGATACTTACCAATACTAATTAAAATTATTTTATTTTTTGTAACGTGCCTCCATGCCACTTCTGACACCAATGTTACAATATCTTTCTCTAGAAATTAAGTGGGCTATACCAAGTTCGTTCCGGGATGGAGGTCTTAATCAAATAACAGAATTAATTATAATTTATTTATTTTATGTACAATAACTACAGCAAAATTCTCTGAACTCAAATTCTCACAATAAATTGAAATCACTTACTGTGTTCACAATTGACACCAATTAATAAAATTTATAGTTACGACAAAGAAATCACTGAAATTAAATAATTAAAAATCAGTCCCAATAGACAGTGTATCAACCTATTCAATTATTTTATAATTGATGTGTCCATATTTGACAGTTAGAATATTTACAATAAAATCAGTATTACACTTCCATTCAGTCCCACCTCGGTTCAGTCCATTCCCTGCCAGTCGCAATGTTCTAAGAGTCCTCCAAGCGCCCTCACGCACAGTAGGCTTCACTCGTCGGTTTCACACCCTGTTGTCCCTTCACACCACGAACACCTCGCCAGATGTCGTCCCGCAATTTCCTGTCGTCATCCACGCTTCACTTCGCTCGTGCACACTCGCCAGGCGGCCTCCACCAAAGCCTGCCTGCCGCTGGGTTGTGGCAGTATATATAGTGTCTTAGGATCCTAGAATCTTTCCCAACTCGCGTGATGTGTTGCGGAGGGCTGAGGCGCAAGCCAGCCTCACCAGAACATTCTTGCGTTGTCGCTAAATGTATCGGAAACTCTAGCAGGCGAGGGGAGGTCTGTGATGTCAGCAAGTCTCGCCACTGTCGGCATTAACGGGATTCCCAGGAGGGGGAATCAGGAGGCTGCGAGCGCTTCCTTCCAGGAAGAGGGGAGGGGGTCTCCGATTACAATGCAGGGCAGTTGAGTCTGTGCCAGCTGCAGTACATAACAATATGAACAGCGTTTCCCGTCACAGACAGCGTGCTGAGGACCAACCTGTCAGCTACACCCCCTCCCTCCCCTCCCCTCCACATCATCCCTCTACCAGTTATCTTTTATTTTCTACCTGCATCACGCAGCTGACGTTACCATTCCTACCGTAATCATTCACTCATCTGCAAGAGGGAAAAAGTAGCACTTGGAATCACTCACCCTGGCAAAGAAGTATTCTTATTGGTGAAAACTAGTCCCAACTTTTATCTTGGTAAACTGTTACTATAAAATGGGGAGGATGTTATTAGGGGCAGGCATTATACCCATGTACGCAGGTACATATTTACATTTATTGCACAAATTTGAGTTTACTTAAAAAAAATTATATATATATATATAGACCCACACACCATAATTCCAAGCAACTGAATGAAGTACGTTTTTGACAAGCATGAACTGCCGGACCATGGAGTTGTGACCAGCGTGCAACAGTTCTTGGTCTTATAACAACTGTGCTCACAATTTTTCACATTAATGTAATTGATTTTGAAAGTGGTGCTTATAGTTTGGTTTTATCTTGTAATTTCTTTTTAAATATTTCGAATTGTCCGTGTATATAAAATTTTGCCGAAATTTTGTTTAACACTAAAACCGAACTTCATCTTAATGTTTATAGCAAGCATGGTAAGAATGAAGCTGTTTGTACCCGTCCCATCATTTCTTCAGAGGCTACCAAACTTCAGTACTTCAAGCTTAGGAATATCTCGTAAAACACTAAAACCTTCAAAAGCTTGGTTTATCAAGTATGGCATGCTTGGATCTGTGCTGTGCACCTCAACTGTTTATTATCTACAGATGACAGCGCAAGAAAAGAGGTCACTGCATACCACCTTGAGTGGTGTCAAGAGATTTCTAAGGTAATATCCGTATGTTCGAGATACAGAGACATATGTGTTAGGCTTGGTTTTCATTGTATTGCCTTTTTCTTTGGATTTTTTTGCGACAAGTTAATATTCAATAGAAATAACAAACGTATGCATTGCTTACATATCTTGAATTGTTTAATTTCTCATTATTTTATAAACAGTGCAAGGCATAGCATGTATTTTCATGTAGGTAGTCTTAAACATGGTCCCAAAATTTTAATTTAGAATAAGGGTTTAAAATAATTTTTTAATCTTTTATGGTTTTAACAGAAAGTAGACTGATGGTTTTATTAATAATTGGTATCATAATCACTATCTGTAGAAAAAAATTTACTTTATTAAATTTTTATATTACAGTAATCTGGATTAAACTTTGGTTAAATTACTTTGCAGCAATATTTGTGATAATTGTGTTATTCATGCTTTCCAGGTCTGTTAGGATTGGACTCACGATATCTCTCGACTATTGGTGGTCTTTGCGAGACGTAGATGATGCAGAGTTTGAAGAGGCAGCACGGCCAGTACATCAGAGGGCTGCAGACAGGATTCTTGATGGCTGCCTCAAGAATGGAGGTCTGTACATCAAGTTGGGTCAGGGACTTGTTTCCATGAATCATATCTTACCACCAGAATACTTGAACACTTTGAAGGTATGTGAAACACACACACTGTAGTGTTTTTTGTCTAGAATTAATTTTGAAAACATATCCTCACGTACAAATTCCACAGAAATTTTTGTATACCGGTGCAGTAAAACCCATTTTTTACACTCCCTGGTTTTTATACTTTCCTGTATTTTGTACCTAATATTTTTGGTTGCATTTATTGTTTTTACAGCATAAATTTCCATCTTTCTACACTTTCCCCTTTTTCCAACATTTTATTCTGGTCCCTCGAAATGTTTAAAAAAGGGGTTTCACTGTAAATGGAATAAAATTTTTGTTATGATCAATGGTTAATTTTTTTTCGAATTGTAATTGAGAAAAGTTGTATATAATCTTCACAGAGCTTTGTGTAATGATCTTCATGCATTGTCTACCTGCGAAATTAAAACAGTTTTAAGTGGATAAATTTTGTGCAATTATTTACTTGCAGGCCCTTCAAGATCAGTGCTTGATTCGTGGACGCAATGAAGTGGCACAATTATTTATGGAAGATTTTGGTAAATCTCATGAAGAAATATTTCCTTATTTCAATGAAGAGCCGATAGCTGCTGCTAGTTTAGCTCAGGTATGTATTAACCAATTGATTTTGAAAATTGTGCACTGTTACAACATACAAACAAACAAAAATTCTAATAAAAGGTTACTTTCACGTGAAACCATTCCATTTCATAAGAAATAAGAGCTTTTTGTGCAAAGTAGGTGTATCAAAAGGAACATTAATGCAAGGCAGGAATGTGTATGTACCTAGTGTACAAAATAGACTTTGCACTTCGAAAGAGATAATTGGTTTATTTTATCAAAACAATCAATAAAAGAATTAATTTTGATATCTGTAAAATTGCATAGTTGAGATTGAATTAATTACAAATGAGAGTAATATCCACTAGTAAGCTATTAATAATCAGTAATTGAAATAGGAGCCCAAGCATTCAAATATTGGTACATGTAAGTGCACTTGTAATTAGATAACATACATGGAGGACACAATTTTAGACTTCTAGATTACCTACTACGTAATATAATAATATATAGTATTTCAACAGGAAGAAAATGTGTTTGAGTATGAAATAACTGATCAATGTTTCATTGTTCATTTTACTTTACCTCATCAGTAATCTTCCCAACCCTCCTACCCATGCAAAATAAAAATTAAACGATCGCAGATGAATTTTATTTGTATTTTGAGAATTAGCATGTTTTTCTAATTGTATACATTCTACATTGTAGGCCCTAAACATTTATTTTCCCAATATGGTCAGTGGACTAGTTTGTTCGTCTACATATAACATTCGCTAATGGATTATTTTAGGATGCTTTTGGTTAGGTTAGGTCAGGTCATGTGAGGGCAGATTAGATTAGATTAGGTAACATGCAATCTATTTAAATTCAATCACTTTTTTTACACTAAACTTTGAACAATGGAAGTTGGAGACATTTTAAACACAAAAAATAATCAACAAAATCTTTCCAGAAATATTTGTGATTATTCAAGAAAATATAACATTTAACATCATCATTTCACAATCAATATACATTATGTTTTTAACCTAACCTGTATGCAAAATATGTCTACTTTGATACAAGCAACAATCTAACCTAACTTAAACATGTCACACATTCTCTCTTTCTTTTAACCACAACTACAGTGAACATACACATACTTTCTATTGAAACTATCTCTTGAAAGTCAACTGGAAGGCCAATCCTCAAAATTAGAATCTCTACCCCAAACACAATTCGCCTCCAGTACCCTTTCAGATATTTCCCTTACAGTTGATGCTGCAGGAGTAGGGGACGGTGAGGGACAAGACAGACCTGAAGGGCCTCCATCATTGTCACAAAATACTCTAGGTGCTGACTCTTCTAACAAGTCTGTCAAACTCAGACATGAATTACTGTCAGAGGAAAAACAAATTATTTTGGGTTCAACAAAACGTTCTTCCTTTATGTTAGGTCTCCTTTTGCAATCCCTCGACTCTTAACAGGGAGTCTTACAGACATACCTTCACATAATCTTTTAATAAAGCTATCACAGCGAAATTCAAGGGCATATTTCTTCAAAAACTATATCATCATAATATCTCAGATCAAAGTCCTGAAAAGCGAACTTCCCAACGTTGATAAAAAATATTCTGACTCCTTGAAGAATCCTATTGCAACAACTAGTTTTCTCTACACTTAAAGCGCCCTAAAAATACAGTTGCCTCTTTTTATGAGTGTAACCAGACTGTAGCCAATCATTATGCCATTCCACTACTGAATTATATCAACCTTAAAAATGTGGTATCAGCTATGTTCAAGCAGCCAACTCGAGTGGAACGCAGATATTCCAACATAACAAGCATGAATGTATTTGTGAAATTGCTACTGCCTTAACAAAAAATGGGTCCAAATAGCTAAAGCGCCTAGTTCTACGAACCCAATGCAGTAGTTGATAATTGAAATTTAAGTCTGATACACTTACATTATGCAGTGTTTGATAATCTTCCTTGGTGATGTATCAGAGCGTGTCCTTTTTCCGAACACCCTGCACATCCAGAGCTCCAGAAGGGATATGACTCCTCAGCACATCCACCACCTCTTTTATACTCATTCAGCAAATGAGTTCCACCCAAAAGTGGAGGTGTACCTCTCAAGGGCAATGCAGAAGAGGTGGATGGGGAAGAGAAGCATTAATAAATCTAGTAGCCCCTCCTTCGTGAGAAGCGCATTGCGAAGAGTGCCAAAAAATGGGAGGGGTTTTTGCGCACATGATCTCTATTCCCCAAAGTAGGGGGCTGTGAAGGAGGGGGAACTTGCTCTGCTTCAGCAGGAACTTGCTCGTTTGTGCCACAAACATCCATGATGTAATCGGATGTGGCCAAGGAAAACAACGACCAGAAATGTCAAGGTTCGCTAACTGCAATGAACCAACCAACGCTCACTGGAAATGTCAAGGAGCGACCTGCAGTCGCTAATGCAACACCTTGCAACTATCAAGGACAAGTTGCAGCGCTAGGAATGAACTGGTAGTGCGCGAGGTCTTTGCGATGATGTTACCAACCAGAGAAGGAGTGACACTGCAGCGATTCGGGAGCAGCCCTTAATGACTACTATTAAAGAGTACTGTTAACTAGTCACAGCCAATAATAGTTCATACAGTCAACTGCAGCTTAAACGCGGGCATTGTAGGTAATACTAGTACAACGGCCCGCTAGTTGGCAGCAAATTCTGCAGTCTATAACAGACTAAAAAGGTGCGAATCTGAACCTCTTCGAGCTCCAATTCACAGTTTAAGCAGTAGTAGTATTGAACACTGTGGACGTGGTTATCGTATCACCTACACAAGTAGTTTTTGATATTTTAGCTTTTTCTACACAATTACAATAAATACTCTTTAATATAATGCCAGTCTCTCTCTCTCTCTCTCTCTCGTTAAATGGTTAGAGCGCTGACCGTCCTTCTGAGCTCGGTAGCTGATCCTTTTGTGGCATGTTCTCGACAGGTAGTACTGTTTTGGCCCGGTGGGTCATGGTAGGTTAACACGGGGGTTGCTCCTGAGTGGAGGGGAATCAAACCCCAGAGTGAATTGAACCGTGATTGCCTCCCGTCCGGGGAGTACAATCTTTCTCACTGAAAGGGTTGCCAGTATGCGGTAGGCCAGTAGTCCCGGGGTACGTGTTGTGTTTACTGATTAAGCGACAGCAGCGGTGGTAGTGGAAGATCCTGTCGGAGGGGTCGACTATCCGTTGTGGCAGTGTCAGCCGACGACTGGGGATGGAAGTTATGCTGGGTTTAGGAGTAACTTTAGGCGGTAGTCTGACCTGGATCACCTTCCGGGAAGCGAGATGGATTGTACACGTACTTGGCGAGTTCTTACTCTTATCCTTCTTGGGAGGTGCTACGATTGCGGAAGGCAGGGGTGTCTCCGGCTGTAGGTAACTTATGTGATCTAGGTCTTGCCACGGCCAACAGATACCCAAGTAAGTGTTGGGTACGGATGCGTGGTCGAGCAGGAAGCTAGGTGAAACTGGTTGTGGGTTAGCCTCCAGATTCGCCAGTGGGGGTGCATCCTCATGCTTAGTTTCTACTTCCACTTGTGTGTTAGCTAGCCTCTGTAGAGCTCGCCGCTCTTTACACAGAATATAGCTCTGGAGTCCACCTTTTCTACTATGCATTTAGACCAACCTTCTGTCCTTCCTGCAGACGTACAGTCCTTTGGGTGTGTTTTCTTCAGAAATACCGAGGCACTGATGGTGAGATGTGCATTTGGGGATTAGGGTGCCACTGAGGTCAGGCGAGGGAGCACCGGAAATCCAGGAGCAGCGGAATGTCTTTTTGGACTCAAAGCCTTATTCAAGCCCCATCTCCTGTGGAGTGTGGTATGCCTCACTGCTATTTCTCATTGGGGTTTTAATACACACAACAATCCTTCAATTAAAAAAAAAAGTAAACGAACAGGGAAATATTACTAAAAGAAGGTAGTCAACAATTTATAATTTTTTGATATAATATTTATTATTACGTTGGAAGACAGTGGGGAAGCCCAGCTATTCGTACACTCTAAAATAAATCTTTAAATTAATTACGTGATTACTCAGGTGAAGGTAAGTCTGGAAAAGAACAAAATCAAAATACTCTGGTCTGAGAATTATTGTAATTTTTTTAGATACTTTACGCAATTGACAGCGTAACCTCCCAAGGGGGGGTTGTCCAAATGGGACGTTGCGACGACCTGTTGTCATAGAGTCAAAGGAGTGACTGGGGTGAAGGGATTGGACGTCGAGGTTACCTTTGGAGTGACGTGCCGACTCTTGCAGTCGGCTGGTGCATGAGGAACCTTCTCAAGTGTAGGAGGTTGAGCCTTCACATGCTTATGGAGAGGGTGAGCCTTTTGCAAACTGCAGGAGAGGAGGGAAGTCTTGGTCAGATCAGGGAGAGAGCTCACGGACCTATGCAGCCGGTGAGCCTGGTGACCTCTGGCTAGAGGCGTATCCATGCCTCCTTATAGAGTCGAAAATCCCAGCTTCGGGGCTCTTCCGGGGGTTCGGGGGATGATAACCTTTCTCCGCAGGGGTTGGTTATCATAGGACTGCTGCAGCGCTGCACATTCCTTATCACCCTGAGTTGAGGCTGCTGAAAAGTTTACAACCTCCGCTCGAGGCTCGGTGGGTGTGAAGTTACAAGGCATCAGGGGTGCTGCGATCCTATGGTGTCAGTTGGAACTTCCTTCTCAATTATCTTTGGACAGTGGCTCATTGGGTAAAACAATCTTGGTTCAAGGGGGCGGCGATCGCAATCTGGGCGGGCAATAAAATTCATAATTAAACATGTTAATTATATTTTGTCTCTGAAGTTGTCCAACGCATGGAGTCAATTCTGTCGGCACGTCAATAGTAGTCTGTACCTGTTGTGACTTGCCCCGAGCTCTTGCTAGATCATTTGTGGGGCCAAGTCGCCCATAGGGTGAGCGGACATGCTGCGCAGCAGTGTGGCATGTGTCCGATACTATCTTCTCTAAAAAACAAAATTTACAGCTTTTAAATGCAACAATAGTAGGAACACTGATACTTGAATTTAAAGCTTTCCGTAATGTTTCTAAGGAATCCAGAAACATATATTCACAATACTTAATAATTATTTAAATTTTTAATTAATGTTCAGTTAACACACAGAGTTTACAGCCTGCAAACACACTACCATCAACATATTCTGCATCAAATATTTTACAATCTAAACATTAATAAATCACTATGACCGTATCTTGGACACTGACACAGTGAAATTTTTAATTAACAGGTTCTATAATAGCATGGACAGATGCATTTTACACTCGAGTTGACTGCTTCAGCATAGTTGATAACCACATTTTTATGTTGGTATAATTCAATAGTGGAATGACATAATGATTGGATACAGTTTGGTTACACTCATAAAAAGAAGCAACTGCATTTGTGGGGAAAACTAGTTGTTGCAATAGAATTCTTCAGGGAACCAGAATATTTTATCCCGATGTTGGGAAGTTTGCTTTTCAGGACTTAGATACGAGATATTATGATGTTATAGTTTTTTAAGAATATGCCCTTGAATTTCACTGTGATAGCTTTATTAAAAGATTATGTGAAGGTATGTCTGTAAGACTCCCTGTTAACAGTGGATTGGGTAATGTGATAGCTTGAAAAAACCAATTTGGTTCATTTCAAATTACCCTTCACCAAATTGAGATTGGTTTTTAAATAGAGTTACCGTGATTAGAGCAGATATTCATTTTTGGGATTGCGAAAGGAGACCTAACATAAAGGAAGAACGTTTTGTTGAACCCAAAATAATTTGTTTTTCCTCTGACAGTAATTCATGTCTGAGTTTGACAGACTTTTTAGAAGAGTCAGCACCTAGAGTATTTTGTGACAATGATGGAGGCCCTTCAGGTCTGTCTTGTCCCTCACCGTCCCCTACTCCTGCAGCATCAACTGTAAGGGAAATATCTGAAAGGGTACTGGAGGCGAATTGTGTTTGGGGTAGAGATTCTAATTTTGAGGATTGGCCTTCCAGTTGACTTTCAAGAGATAGTTTCAATAGAAAGTATGTGTATGTTCACTGTAGTTGTGGTTAAAAGAAAGAGAGAATGTGTGACATGTTTAAGTTAGGTTAGATTGTTGCTTGTATCAAAGTAGACATATTTTGCATACAGGTTAGGTTAAAAACATAATGTATATTGATTGTGAAATGATGATGTTAAATGTTATATTTTCTTGAATAATCACAAATATTTCTGGAAAGATTTTGTTGATTATTTTTTGTGTTTAAAATGTCTCCAACTTCCATTGTTCAAAGTTTAGTGTAAAAAAAGTGATTGAATTTAAATAGATTGCATGTTACCTAACCTAACCCAACCCAAAAGCTTGTCTGTTGTCTCAAAAATAATAATTTTTGAATTTTCTGATTAATAAGGTTTGTATTAACAGGTGTTTGTAATAATTGTAAGACATCTCGAAAAATTTAAGTTCTGATTTTGTGATTTAGGACATTGGAATAGACACCAGGTTATTGGCAATCTTAACTTCAATTTTTGATGGAATAACATGCAGTACAAGGTTGAAAGAAGAAAGTAAGCAGGCTTTTAAAAGTATTCAATAAATCATTTACCAAGAATGCAATGCCAAAGTGTTGAGGTCACTACCACATTCAGACAATAGTGCAGATTTTCAGTATTTATGCTTCTGTTTATTTCACTTTCACATTGAAAAAATGTAAAATTGTGTATAGTTACATGTAATTGTTTTAATTTACTTTTGGAAAATTGGCACTTTTAGAGAATAATATAATATTGTAGATTTATTCTTTTTAGGTGTTCCGAGCCAAAACTTCAGAAGGTGTTGAAGTTGCAGTGAAAGTACAGTATATAGACCTACAGGATAGGTTTGTAGGAGACATTTCCACTGTAAAACTGCTCTTGAAGATGCTTGGTTGGATGCATCCGAAGTTTGGTTTTGAATGGGTCATAGATGTATGTGTTTGCAAATTAGCAAAAGCTTTATTCTTTTGAAATTCTGATAGGTTGTTAGCGACTATCAAATCATAATTGTAAGAAAAATGTTAAAATTAATTTTAAAATATTAACATTTAACTTATTGAATGTCTCACGTCTTTGTGACCTAAGTGCAATTAAAACTGAATGTAGCATGGCAAGCAAATTTTTTAAAATATAGTGTTTAGGAATGTGTGCAGTTTCACACCACCTGCTGTACTGTGGCCCAGGACTATGTTAATTGCACCATCTGTTGACACATCACATGACCGCATTCTTGACCACTGCATACAAAAATATGTCAGCATGTGTACGTATCATCTCTGTACAACTGTGATGGTTGTCTTTGTAGGGAGAGTAACATTGCTTATCTAACCAAATCCCTAAAAAAATCCAAAAATTGTGTTCAAATTAGTGCTGAGCTAATAGCGATATAAAAAACCAGCTGGTATTCACAGTATTGGAACCAACTGAATCAATCTTTTTTTAAATTGATACTGAACCACAATGTTTCCTTAGTTTTTTTTTGTCCCCATTTGTGATGGACAAATCGTATTTTAAATATTTATTTTTTGGCTTAGTTAGGAATCTAATAATTTAGATTCTTCGTGCATCTCTTTGGCTAGCTAATATTTAAATAAGGGATGTCAAAATATCAATTTTTCTCAATTCCGATTCTCGATTCCAACTGCAAAACCTTTCACTCGATTTCATCTCGATTCCGATACCATAAATTAAGATACAATGATTATCAACATGTGCCTACAATCAATGTATCTTTTTGAAATTTTATTTTATTGGTCAAATTAGACATACACAAATATGAAGACTACTACAGGAAAGACTTTCTGGTCTGCTAAGGGACATTAATTTCCTAAATTTATGTAACAGACTTATCTAATTAGGCCTAACAAGTTCGTATCAGTATTTTTGATGAATATATGATTTATTTAAAATGAATATAGACACTGTATTATACAAAAAAGTTAAACAAAAGTTCTCAACTTCCTAATGCAGTATTTTACGTCTACTTATGAAGCTAACCAATATGTACACAAATATTGATGCTATTCAGTAATGAAACTGAACTACAAGTAACCTTTAACTTAGCAATGCTAAATGAAAATGCTTCTACCAGACATTTTAAGTTGCAGGGACACTGGATGCCTTGCTTCTACACTCATATTTGCCTAAAAGATCTTCTGAATCATAATTATTGGGAATTTTCTTGTACTCGTCGTGTTTACATAAGTGTTTTCTCATGTTACTAGTTGTGTGACTAACCCCACCTCGTGAAATTTTTGCCGAACACAAACTACAAAATGAGTAATTTGAGTCATTTACGTCAACTGAAAAATAATTCCACACACTGTTTGACATTTTCTTCACGGCTATATAAATAAAATCCTCAGTGCATTGAAAACTTTAACACTACCTACTTTTAGAAAATAAGAGACGTAAATTTTTGGTGAAGGTAAACACAAAAAAAAAAAAAAAACTTTCAATTTCGACTACATCAAAAACGAAAGTTTCACAAACAGGAGATATGTGTGGTACGAAAAATAATACCAGGAATCCTGGTATTATTAAGGATCCTGGTCCAGGGTCCTTTTGCTCCCACTACTAATAACTATCCCGCAACAGACTAAAAGCCAATACATGTTCCGCATCAGCGATTCGTAACTCTAGGAGCTTTCTGCTAATAAGGATTCTTATCTACAAACCGCATCTGGTTGCAGACCGATGCCGACTTCCATCACGCGACTTATCAACTAACGCTGATCGCAACACTTACATGCAACAAAGTGCTATCTGCAACAGTATCCGCATGTGCAGCTGTGGTTTTTCATCCGTGACTGCCATTTTGTTTTAGTGTTTCGTCTACGCGGACATTTACAGGTTTAGATATTGTGCGGTAGATTTCCACATGCGTTTGTAGCATTCTTGCAACAGTTTACACGTAGTACTGAATCTTGTCAGAAAGTGCGCGAAAAAGACGAGTGCAGTTTTCCCATTAAAGCCGCGCCACACAGCACATAGTGACGTCGGAGTGAAGTGAGGCAGCCAAATACTGATAATAGCCTTCTGCCACATGGCAGCCATCAAGATAAAAACTACTTGTTTACCGCGAGTTTTGATTATCTGACTATCTCTTCCCCATCATTATCTTAATTATTTCATAGTCGAACCATCACTGAATGGTTAATTCTTGTTAATGGATGCCAGTTCGGTACAGGTTCATACTATTTGGAAAACCAAAGATCTGTTGCTGTGCAACATAACCTTAAAAAATTATGTGAAAGTGGACGAGGAATTTCAACAATAAACAGTTAGATTCTTTGATACCTGTAATAATTGAGGGTATCGAGGAATCGACTTTGGCATCGCTAATTTCAATAAATGTAACCTATATTTACATGTGGAAAACATTTTATTTTTGTGAGATAATTTTTGCATATTTACATTACCAATTTTAGTTTTCATGTCAAACTACAAATCTTGGCATAAATAATTGGAAATCCAAAATGTACAGCGAATTCCATTTAACTAACACTTAATCTGTCATAAGTTCATTTTGCACTGACTCCTGTGGTTGCAGGTATCCATTTATGATTGGCTGTCATAAAATGCAGCATAAGAAAAATAATAATCCAATCACCCTTATGTTGTTACTGCGAGCAGATGGCCATCTCATACTGTTATTATGTGTTGTAGCAGGCACCATAAGCAACTGTGTACTCACTTTTTGTTTCATACTTTTATTTCTTACTGCATTGTAGTATGACCTTTAGTTGAAACACCACCTTGGAATATATATATATATATATATATATATATTTTTAAATTAAGGTTATGTGTTCTCAAGAAATGTGCAACAGCTTCCTCTGAAGTTTGGGGGTTATCAGCAGAAGCTGTGACATCAAGTGAATAGTGAATACCAGTCATATAAAACAGAGAATAATGCAAACTTATATCAGAAATAATGTTTAAAAGGACAAGCACAAGTTTTCACAGTGTAGTACTTGTGGCAAGGACACACAAAGGACGACACTTTTTAGTCACGCAGTTGCGCTGTACCTGCATGAAATTATGAAGGTCTAATGTGTGAGGGAAACAATATTTGAAGGCGGGAAATACATAGTAAAGTCGGATAGTTACACAAAGTACATATGCAAGATGAGGGAAGATCAAAAGATAAACACATAAGAAAAGATAAGTACGCAAGTAGGCTATCAATAATATATATAAGGACAAATGCACATTACTCACAGTCTAGTACTTGTGCCTCTGTCCTTTATACATTATTGGATTATGGGTAGCCGAGCAGCCTACGTGCCATCTTTTTCTTATATCAGAAATGTTAAAGAAACTTTTATTCTTTTATTCCTTCACACAAATAACCTAAGGAAATAACAACACTGGTTGCAAAAATGATTGGCATTGATTTTTTTCCTTTCACCTTTGTACAGTCCATTGTATTTGTATCAGACATCGGCTGTATCTGCAAGGAAGTATCAGTTTGTATTGGTATCTGTAAAAATCCATAAAGGTTTAGCTCTAGTTGAAAGAGTCTGTTTTTTCCTTACTGGAGACTGTGTATACAGTGGGCGCTTGTACCAAACATGCATGTACCGATAAACCATATCCACAGTTAATTTTCAGTGATCCTTTCAAACTCCTTTACAAATAATGATGAAGATACCCACTTGTATCATTTATCGGATGTTGCGTTGATCAAATTATATTTCGGTCCTGTCACCTAACATTTCCGGCAACTATCGTTTTTAAGCTGGTTGTTTATGCAATCATCTAGGAACTGAATGTGAAATACGTCATGCGTGCTGCCGTCTATCACAGCTCTGTGGCACAACGTTTTACCAATAGGTCTGTGGTGTGGTGCGACTGTGAGTCTGGCACTGGCTCATTCCCTTACATGCTTGTTGAGAGGAGAACTGGTTTCCTAGCCATCAGCTTGGTGACCTAGCATCCTCTCTCTTTCTCACCCCTCTTTCTGTCACTCTTAGCTGTGCACCTATCTTCCTCCCCTTACACACCTTTGAGAGGTGAAGCAGTTGTCTAGAAAAGAAAAAAAGAATTTCCTCTCTCTCGGCTGCTACCACTTGTATGCCAAGCCACTGTGGAAGTAGAGTGCGCCTGACGATCGTAGAAATTTTATCACAATTTTTTGTCCCTCAAAATAGTTGCACCTATCATCACTAGTATTTTAAAGTAAATGGTTTCGCCTGAAAATGTTACGCAATACATTTTAACAAAGAATTATTATTTGCAAAGATGTTTTCTTTTGTGCTTAAAGGTTGTTTTTTCCTATAAAGTTTGGTGTATAATTGTATCCGGCATAAAATCAGCATGAATTGAAAACAAAATATTAATTTAACTCAATGGACAGCATCTTTGTGAATAAAATTATATACCTAGATGATTTTACTTGACCTCTCCTTGTCACCAAAAATTGTTTGAACCTCAAGTGACTTGTATTACCAAGTGTAAAGTTCATTTTCAGTAACTCCCTGCGGGGAAATTGGAGGATTTATAATAATTTATTTCATTAGACATGCATCTTTTGAATAAACTGATATCCTGTAGGAGCCTATTCTACACATTTTGTCTTATTAGCACCGAGCTTGATTGCAGCGTAACTCGTGACAGGGATAATCAGAGGACGTGGTTTTGAATGATTAATTATTAAAGACAGTGAAGAAATAAATTTTAATTGCCTTATTTCTTCATTTCTTTCCCAAAATTACAGTTTTTCACAGTCAAATATAATTAATTACTTTAAAAGCGCAAAGTGTCACCGACATGAAGCAGAACGGGGTGGGGGGGTACATTATTTTATCCCTCCTGCTTCCCCTTCGACACACACTGCCCGATCGATAATCTCTCCATGCACTCTCAACTGATTGAGTACACACGGGACATTGTAACATTCAGAGTTTTATAAAAGGGTAAACTTGAAAGTCACAGCTCAGCTTAACTCAGTTGAGATACACGAAAGAGATGTTTAAAGGGTGCCATATTAAATTTAAAAAATTAATTTTAGTTTCAGATTAACTCTTCAATTTTTATTTTTTAAATCTTCATACAACACTTTCACAATCTTTCAGAAATGTTGATACATGCTCTGTCAGTTCAGCGTTATGACAGAACAGCATCGCAGTAGTAATGATTTAGTTTAAGATTCCTCGCGCTTGCGTCGTGAGACAATTGCGAGGTACGTTGGCTTTACATCCTGTCGGTAGTAAAACGAACAATGGCCGGAGGGCACACACACACGCTGCGCACAAACTAGGTTGACCTTGCCACGTACCTCCCCACTCCTAGTTCCAAATATGGAAATCCTATACAAATACTCTTCTCATTTGCCAGAACAAATTGCGTTGCAGCTAACTTTGTTACCCTCAAAACCAAAACTGCTTAAGATTTGAAAACTACAAAAGAAGTTGGGGAAAAAAACTCTTATCTTAAAACTGACAAAACCTCACTGTGACTGCAGAAACTGAAATCGGCAACCCATTACAGATAACTGCTAGAAATACAGCCAAAAATTTAGAATATATTACACTCACTTGCCAAATAGAAAGAATTTAACCATAAATCTCAATTGAAAAAATATGAAAACCATTAAAATATATAAATATATTTTGCAATGTTACATTACCCCCCCTCAGTTTGGGAAATATTTTGAAGAAACTGTTCCCAAATCGAAACCTATTTTATAAATGGTTACTCGCAAACTACTGGTACCTTCTCCCTTACACACAAGTCAACTTTATCAGTCAATAAATAAATTAATTTACATAACTCATAAACACAAAAATAAACATTTTCATTATGTCATCCGCCTCCAGCCAGGCTGATAAGAGATTGTGGCCCAGCCCACTGCCTTGAAATAACAAACCCCTGTACTGAAAGCCTAGCAACCCCCGCACCCCTGTGACAGCCAAGTCTTTGGGTGTTGTTTTGCTGTGTACTCCTGTCCACATTTTGTAATTTAGTAAATAAGTTTGTGATGTATTAATCTTGCGGTGCACTTCTCTGTATATTTTTGTAATCATTATTGTTTGTCCCTCATGTTTCATATCAATGTACATGATCCAATGAGGTTTGCACTTCTAGCATGGGCTAATGTTCCTGCTACTGATGGCTATTTGGCAGTCTCTTATTGGAGCTCAAGCCGGACAGATGTGTTCAGCGTGGCCTGCGGGGGCCTCATCTTTGCATTAACTGATCTGTAGTTCTGTTTTTAATAATTATCTAAAACCTCTTCTATTTTAGCCCCTTAACTAATTATTTTTGTTTACAGGCTTTTTGTTGGCAACGTAACTTTGTGTACTTTTATGCTGGGTCAGGCGAGGCCTCGTGCAAGTGTTTTTTTGCTGCAGAGTTAAAAGAATGTATTGGTTCTGTTCCTTTTGAGTTTGTGTAGCACTCCATACATTTTAATGTTGTTCTATTCTGTAATAAACACTAGATGGCTCTAGATCTAATGCCCACGAGGACATGCTTATTCTCTTAAGTTTAAATAGTCATCTCTTCCTATATTTGTATTTGGCGTGCTTTGTGGCCAACAACGGAGCAGAAGAGGTATGTGTCCATGTTAGAGAATAGCCATATGGCTGCGTCAAGACAATAGAAAGGATCTGTGCTCATTGCATGGCTGTGCACAAACTCACGGCCTGGCACCCCGGGAATACTACTGCATTTTTACTACTTCCATCCACTGCCTTGCTAACTAACAACAATGACAAAATATGACATTCCATTGAAAATAGATATAAAAATGTTTTCCATTAATATTATTTAATTTTTGTAGATCTGAATCATTTACTTTAGAAACATGGGAGGAAAAGAATATCAAAGCAATCAATTTGATAACTTGCACGTGTCATGATATAGAATTTTAAGAAACAAAAGTGTAACTGTTATGGCAATTTTTAGTCTTATTTGCTTTAAAAATTTGTGTTTCATTAACTTTTACATTAAAACTTTAGAAGACTCTAGTATATGGAACTCTTAATTACCAATTGGACATTTTTCAAAAGTTCTGTCTATGTGTCTTTAATTTCAAGTAGTCTACTTTCAGCATAACCTATTACTTATTATTACATGGATGCCTGGCGGGCGTGTTTGAGTTCAAAAGGGATGGAGGTCTTAATAAAAATAAAAAAACTAAATTTTGTTTTTAATTTATTCACACAGCTATTATTTACAGGATTAAATCATCTGTCTCCACTATTACTATTTTTATTTCACAGTGGGCGCAATATTTAATGTCTATTTCTATTCAAATTTAACATCCTTCTTTATGTCTCTGTTTGGTTATTGTCAATTAATTCATACTCATCCACACACGTTCATTCTATCTGTTGCCATCATTTATAATGTCTTTCACTCACGCATCCAGTCCGATAGACCAGCCTACAGTCATATTCTTCACTGCTCTGAAGTTCACATTCGCAGATTCTCCTCGTGCTGGTCCCTTCTCTCGCAGCACGCTTCTCTTCTCACTAGTCTTCTATCACTGAAACTCATCCATTCAACAACTGCTGGCTTAGAGGCCTGACACACATTTATAGTCACTGGCTTTGTAGCATTACAGGTTATGTAAATTTTAATTGTTTTTATAATAATTTTTTATTTGACTTTTAGTTAAAATTCCTTTTTTATTTTGCCAATGGATGTAATTTTCTAGATTTTCTTTCATGCCACATGGAAAATTAAGGGCTTATCAGATTTAATACGGGGCTATATTTCAAGCAGTTATCTGTAGTGCGTTGGCATTTTCAAGTTCCCAGAGTCAGAGCTAGGTTTAGTCAACTTTTGATGTTAGGTTTTTTTTTCAACTTCTTTTAATTTTCCCCTGCCATCAGCAGTATTTGTTTTGAAACCCTTGCGGTGACGTAGTTTTTAGCCAATGGGAGGCCACGAGCCCCGGCCAAGTGCTATTTTTAGATTCTAGTTTGAGGAGTGGGGATAGCTGCACGTGCCTAGCTGAGTGTGAAGAGCCCTGTACTCTTTCACAAATGAATAACAACCTTTGAAGAGGAGACTTCGAGCAGAACACTTTAACCCACACCCACAAATGCCTGTGGCCGGGAACCCTTTTTTTTTTTCAAGTAATAATTAATTACAAGTACTTTCGACAACGAACTCTCTACTGCAAAATTCTTTCCGCGAGTGTGGGAGGGTGCTAGGCCGTCAAGGAGGAAGATGTTTTTTCTCCCACTTGCTTTCATAATTTTTCTCGCAATGCACGTTTTTTGGAAGAACATTACATAATTGCTATTGTGACGCTGTTGCTATTTCAAGTTCATAAATTGAGTGAACCTATTCCTGTTTGTCTCCGTGTTCATGTTGTAAACTGTTTTGGAAACTAAATAAACTGAGACACATTCCAAACTGGAATTACATTTTTTTCAACATGGCGCCAGAGTTTCATGTATCAATTGACGGAGCTAGTGGGGACTGACAGCGGGGCTTGTAACTGGTCTTTGCCACGTCACATTCTTGACTGCCCAGATGTGGGGGCAAAGACTGCAATGTCACAGCTTTTACCTGGAAGGTACGCCGCATCCCAAGTCTAGCTCAGAGAAGCCAGGTCAATAATCCAGAGCATTTTTCAGATGTCTCAATGTCACCCGATACCCAGGGTCGAGAGCGGCACTTGCCCTGATAGGTACAACAGGCACACTTGGTAAACATTCCTTTGACTTACCGCCACATCTCCAGTTGCAACTAATATAGCGTGCATCCATAAATCATTTAACTACTCTGTCCTTCTCTTCCACCCATTCACAAGGGGCAGACCTCAGCGGCACAGACCAGCGAGACTTAACAGTATTCATTTTCTTTATTTCAGTTACTTCTTCATTACCATAAACAACACATAGTTAATTTAAGTTAATGGTATGAATTGTAATTGTATTGTGGTAACTTGCATAAAAAATATTAGTTTCATTGTTGCAAAATTATTTTTCTTTATTTTCAAAAATTTTAAATATTTGCATTGATTGCAAACCAATGTATTATCCATTCATGGTAAAGTGAGCACTTTTTAAGGCCATGCTAAAATTTTCCTTTCAACTAATTTCTAACTTTCCGCCTCTTTTTAATATCAACATTGCAATATGATTAATAAACATAGCGTGTACATTTCACCACTCTCAAAAGTTAACGTCTGAGGTTGCAATAAAATATATTTATTCGGGGTTAATGCATTTTGAAAGGACCTTAAAAAGTGCTCACTTTACTGTGAATGGCCTATAGTATTATTGGACCCATACAAAAACTCTCTGCGGATAAGTATCACAGCATAAACAATTGTTGTTATATCAGATAGCTTATTGTTCGTGGCAATAATTTTGCATCGTAGTAGCTAGACTGGATTTATAGTGTTTGGATTCATGTAAGCCATTGTAATATGTTTGAAAAATAGCATACTGCATAATATTACTATAAATAGGGTGAACTGAACAAGATTTATATTGATAATTACATACACTACTTAGAAACCATACAGCTACACTAGATACACATTTACAGCTTTTAATTAATAGGAAATCACTTCCAATACACAAACTACCAAGGCTGGTTCCAAATTGTTTGGTTCCCATGAATTTACTTTTTAATATCTACATACTTTTAAATCAAATGTAACCAATTTTGATACATTTTAACCCCTAGAAACTCAAAAATTGCATCTGGGTTCAATAGTTTTATAAAGTGAAAATAACATACTATTTTAATGAAATATTAATTCTAATATTTTGACATCTTCCAAGTGAAATTATACCCTATATGGACGTGTATGTCCTCCCAATGTTGTCAAGTAAAAGCCTAAACACAGTGTTGCTGTGCAACTTAGTGAGTGTTAACTCCACTTTCACTGGTTTCTTGTCGAAAAACAAAGACTTTATTATTTCAGTGTTAATTTATCTTCACAGTTACATTACTGGTCCTTCATGGGCCATATACCCTGATGCATGCTAACATGCTGCGCTGTGCAGATGCGCACTCTACGGGCGACTTCGCCCCATCAAAGAGCGACCTGAGCTCAGGGGCAAGTCATAACAGTGGCAGAATAATTTAAAGGTATCAAGCAAGGAGATTCCACAAGCCTGGACAGCCGAATACGTAACCGTAATTCACACGCTTAATTATAATATGCATTGCTTGCCTGAAATCCCGCATGCAAGCACCACCCCCGTGAATAAATTACATATTTTTGATAATCCACTACCCTTTGCTTAGCCATGGAAGAATTCCAAACAACTCCAGAGATGGCAGCACCCCTGTGGCCTTGTGATGTCACAACCCGCAAGCCTCAGGATGAGGTGTTTTAATTTGCAGTTTCCTCCAAATGGGGAGATAAATAGCGGTGCACCCATTACGCTGATAAACCTACCCCTGTACCATGTGTTGGAAGGCTAAGCCCCCCCCCCCCCCCCCCCCGGCACCCCATAGAACTGCTGATCAGAAGATTCTCAGAATAAATAGAAGTCTGGCAGCGTAGTCCAGCAGAGATGCCGAAGAGGTTCGCGAGTTCCCCCTGGTTTGAAGAAGACTCTCTCTCCTCTCCTAGCCTGCAACACAGCTCTGCCCTGAGCTTGACACATAGCTCAGCTCCAGAAGTCTGCACAAGTCACCCCGCATCCGCAGACTGCAAAGACTGCAACTTCCCAGCAGCTTGGACAAGGCTCGTCCACCATTGCCCCAGCTGACTGTGAGGGCAGCATCAATCTCCAGAGGTAATCCACTTCCTGCACCCACAACCCTTTACCTCAGTAAACTTCCCTTGACTACTGCGGCAGCAGGTCATCGCGATTCTGGAAAATCCCTGTTACACTGTAAATTGCGTACTGTAGAAATTTTGCATTTTAATTAGGTTATTAATATTTTTCCCCAAGCTCGCCTTTGCCTGATTTTCTCTGTATCGAGAGTTCAATATTATTTATATCCACTTAGTTAATTGTATATTTCGTTTTGTAATTAATTTATCCGGGACTTTCTGCATTTTTTTCTTTTGGCTTAATAAAAATTACATGAAACCTACTGTCTCAGAGTGGGAAATTTTCTCGTTCCATCTCACTCTGGGATTTGACTCCCCTCTTCTCCGATGTGTCAGAGAGGGCAGTCAGCACCCCTAACCTCTACCCCCTTAATACGAAGAGGAAGCACGCGTCAACGCACACAACATAAGATTGATAAAACTTAGATGTTTTAATACATTTACAATTAATTCATTTGGTTCCCTTCGCTCTAAAGGAGCTGTGTGCAACGGAACCAAGCGACAGCAATGTGACACATAAGGGAATGGCAACCGGCTTGCCCTCCCTACGGCAGGAGAGCTGCTTGCACACCTTCCCAATCAATACTTCTGGCCTGGAGCCTAGTGATGACTGAGAGTAGACTCCTTGCCTAGTACTGTTAGACTGACTGGCAGGCAATGTAACATATGCTGAGTAAAAAAAGCAATTTTTTTTTTAAACATCTCACACTAAATTGAAACATTTTATAATCTCAGTTTTTTTTGTGATCTTGCCTTCAAAATTATATGTTCTGATTGATGTAAATTGTTATATGCTGGAAACATTTCCAATTTAGATCATCATCATTTAAGAGTTCGTCGCATAAATTGAAATGGGTATATGTAAATAACAGACACAGAGTAATTTCAAGAGATAAATAAGAAAACTTACATTATCCACCATCAACTTGACAGATGTGACAAGACAACTAGTCTTCCTCTTGTAAACACCCAGAAGAATAGTTATAGTTCTATATGCAATATTCAAATGAAACTGTGAAATTATTATAAAAGTAAATAATTTAAAAATTTGCTAATCCTTACACTTACATGCATTAAAAAAAACAGAAAGCAAGCGTGATCATTTAAGTTTTCTCATATATTTTACCTAACACTTATATTTCAACGTTAAACATGTGGAACTAATTTCCCCTCCATCATTAAAAACTTTACAGGATGCATGCCATTCGGTGCACCCATTATTGTCCCCATTAAAGTATATGCAGGTATGGGCAGAGATATTTTTCAAGAGTTGAGTTCAAAAGTGCTGAAATAACTGAGAACAGCCTATAGGCATTATGATAGTCTGGTGGTACAGAATCTGTAGGTGAGTATGTACATTTCTATTGATACCCAGCCATAGCCTCTATAGTGCAAGATATATTTTCTTCTTATTGTGGTTTGTGTAATTTACGGTTATTGTGATAAAAGAGCATGGTTCATTCGGTAATTCTGGAATAATTCTTTACTTGCACATATTTTATTTACGATGGTTTTTGTATCTTGTACAGAGGCCTTTGCTGTTAATTCTGTTTCACTGCATTTTTTAATATACAGTATACCAAAGTCTTCGCTTATGGAGTATTTTTTAACACATTTTTATTTGTTGTAGGAGTTGAGAGAGACACTAGAGCAAGAGCTTGACTTCACACAGGAAGGGAAAAATGCGGAACGTTGTGCAAAAGAATTATCACATTTATCATATGTGTATGTTCCTAAAGTTCACTGGGACAAGAGTACAAAGGTATGATGATATGTTGTTTATTGCCAATTTTTGTTAGTACCAGAATTGAGAAAAACAAATGCACTAAGAGCTAGAATGTGTAGCTAAATACCGATACTTTTTTTTCCTGTAGTAGTTTTATGTTTTTGAGATTCTTAAGCAATATACACAGGTGTGCACAGTCTGTGTTGTTGCCCCACAAGGCATTGTAGTGGTGTGTATTTTATCATTGTGCAGCTTACACAGCTATGTAATTTTAAGCAGTGTTTCTGTTTGTTGTATTGCATGTTTGAGGGCATGAAATATTTGTTACTTGTATGAATGCAAATTGTACAAAGGATAATTTTTTTTTTTTTTTTAGAGAGTTTTGACCACCGAGTTTATTTATGGTACAAAGATAAATGATGTTACATCATTAAAAAGTCAAGGATTTTCTCTTGAAGATATAGATGAGAAGCTTGTGAAAACATCTGCTGAGCAAATATTCCATACAGGATTTGTTCATGCTGACCCACATCCAGGGAATGGTAAAGCAATTGATTATTATTATTATTTTGTGTGTGTGTGTGCACGTGCGTGCGTGCGTGCACGTGTGTGTGTGGGTTTTTTTTTTTTTTTTTTTTTGAGACATTCTTTAAATGTCTAAATTATTTTAGCCAGACTCGATCATTAAGTTACTGGATTACTACTCGTTTTTGCAGGGCTGATCCTTAACATTTTTCAAGTGTAAATGAATAATATTTTGCACCCCTTCCTTTAACGTAAAATATTTTTATTCTTACACCTTAAACTGGGTCAATTAAAATTAAAGTAAATATTCTCTTAATCCACAAGTCTTTGGTAACAGTCACCATTAATTTTTTTATTTACTACAGATGTTCTGTAGACCCATATTAGGCTTAATGGCTTAGGATATGGAACTTGTCAGATAAAACTGTTTGTTATATTATCAAACAGTAAAAATGGCAGGAATACTGTGAAAGTTCTTTAAGAGCAAGAATTTGAATATTGTGATTAAATAACATTTAAAAATTCATCAATACTACATGAATTATGGCTTTCTGAATATATTTTCAACATTTTCAGGAAGTATTTGTCATCTGAATATTTTGTTTCTTTTATACCTGCTAGATATTTATTATAAATCTGGATTACTGAACAATATGGCCCTTTTTTTTTAAATATTTTTAATTAACCTGAAGGTATATGAATAATTGCTTGCGTTCGTGTTTTGTATGTATGATAATTAGAATTTTGTTGAAATTTATTAAGATTTTTGTTAGCGTATTTGAATATTGTGTGTGTGCATGCGAGCATGTGTGTGTGTGTGTGTGTGTGTGTGTGTGTGTGTGTGTGTGTGTGTGTGTGTGTGTGTGTGTGTGTGTGTGTGTGTGTGTGTGTGTATTTATATATATATATACACACACACACACACACACACACACACACAGATGCGAGTGCTAGTATTTCTAGCCTTTTAAATAAATTCCTACATCAATAATTAGGTTTTTCCCAGCCATGTTTAGGTAAAATGCTCTTACTGGAAAGTAATTTATATTAATAATAATAATAACACAAAATTTATCGTAGTTGTTAATGAGGTGCCGATTTGTGGGAAACAGATGAGTCCATTAATTTTTGAAAGAGGTTTATTCTGCTTTTCACAATGTGATTGGGCGAAGGAGACAGGAGTAATATTCCCAGCGTCTGTTCCTCCTTCTATATTAACAAAACAAGGGGTTTAGCTAATTTTTAAAAGTTTAATTGCAGTGTGTTTATATAGTGCCTCCTTGTAAAATAATTTTATAAATATTATTTGTTATTAAGTCTACTTTCGGTAAATTTGCTTCATAAAACTTTTCCCTCTGTTTCCTTAGGTATCCTCTTTTGCTTACCCCCCTACATGGCTGCTTACTTCTCTTACATCAAGAATCAGCCCTGCATCTGCAATTTTTTTGGATTTTTTTAAAAATACATATGCTTCTATTTTCAATTTGTTCACTTCCATTGGAATCAGAAAAAAGATACAGTATGTCAGATCTAGGTTGCCTGTTTTGAGGAGTGAAGTTGGATATGTCTCTGTTTCGGCATGATTTCTTATTGCTGTACACCAAAATACAACCATCACTTTTTATTTTTCCATACATTTACAGGAGGTGGGGGTACTGTCAGGCCCTTATTTGGAGCTTTGCAATTGTCTCTAGTGGCAACTGAGTAGCAACAAAGATTGCTGTTTCTCAATGTGTACCCTTTCTTTGCAACTTCACTCTGAACTCAGCACTGGAAGCAGTATAAGAGTCTGCGACTCATTCAGTTAGAGTGGTAACAGTTTTAATGAAGACTGAGAAGGAGAGATTAGCATATCTGCAGTGATGAGTGGGAAGTTCACTGGCATTTATAGTTCTATGGTGGTTGGGGGGCTGATATTGTCACATTGTGGTGATGGTGTTGCATGCTAGTGTTTTAACACATAGTAGCTGAGATGGATGGTGTGAACAGACATGTAATAGAGTGGTAAAGTGTCCACGTTCTAACAGTGGCAAGCCATAATCTGTTTGGGGGGGGGGGGGGAGGAGCAGTTTGGTGGTTGAAATTATGTACAAAGACTAACAGCAGTTATAGCTTTAGCAAGGTATTTTATTGGTGCCCTCCCACGTATTTGGTAATTGGAGCTACCGCTTATTCTTTGGGCAGAAACATGGCTGTTAGTCTGTTTTTACCATCCATGGTTGAGCTGGTTTCAACTTATGTTGTCAGCATACAATCAGGAGCAGAAGAGAAAGCATCACACATATATTGTTGTGTTCTAGCTCTGGAGAGATGCTATAAGAAAAGGTGGCATATAGAATACATGAATGGCTAGTTAGTTCTCTAGTTAATAAGAAAGTGAATTTCGTACTAATTTTGGGATTGTAAAAACTTTTCATACAGCTCTGAGACTTTTTGGTGTTGGGATGTGACATTGAGTTTACTTCAGTAGGAACCTACTTCCGTTACATAAGAACCTAAAGCGTAGAATTGGGTATGTGAATAGTGAACCCTCTCAGGCTGACAGAATGGCACTCGTGGTCTTTCTTATCAGTGGTTTGTTGCCCCAGGCTGGTCCAGGGCATCAGTTGTATTTCTGGGACAATGATTTAATGGGTCCTTCTGCAAGTGTCGGTGCAACTGTCTGACATGACCTACATCATGTGTGAACAGTATCTTCCAAAGTCTTTTTTGCCATGGGTAACTATGCAAAGTGATGAAACTGCACCTCTTTTGTCACCTGACTGGAGGTTGCTCTGGAAATGCTAAGGTCAGCAGCAATGGTCCCACATTGAAAGTTTCTGCCATTTGTGTTGCAGTGTGGCATGTAAGAGGGATATCAGGAGGTGATTCACCTTAGTAGTCTGCATAAATTTCATTGTCATGCTCACCACGATCCCTGTCACCTGCACCACCACCACTACCACCTACACCACCACCACCTCCCCTACAACCTACCCCACCACCACCTCCCCTACAACCTACCCCACCACCACCCCTACCACCTACACCACCACCCCTTACACACCACCACCACCCCACACACACCCCACACCTTACACTACACACAACCTCCCCTTACACCTACACCACCACCTCCCCTACCACCTACACCACTACTGCTGCCACCGCCTACACCACCACCCCTTACACACACCACCACCACCCCTTACACCTACACCACAACCTCCCCTTACACTACACCACCACCTCCCCTACCACCTACACCACTACTGCTGCCACCGCCTACACCACCACTGCTGCCACCATCTCTGCCACTTAACACCACTGCCTCCCCTACCACCACATACTGCACTGCCTCCTCTGCCACCACATACTGCACTGCCTCCTCTGCCACCACCTACACCACTGCCTTCCCTACCACCACATACACAACTGCCTCCTCTGCCACCACCTCCTACACCACTGCCTCCCCTACCACCACTGCCTCCCCTACCACCACGTACACAACTGCCTCCCCTGCCACCACCTAAACCACTTCCTCCCCTTCCACCACGTACATCACTGCCTCTCCTGCCACTACGTACACCACTGATTCATCTGCCGCCACCTACATTATAGCAACCCCTGCTACCTACACCACTGCAACCCGTACTACCTACACTACCACCACCACCACCTCCCCTACCACCTACACCACCACCTCCCCTACCACCTACACCACCACCTCCCCTACCATCTACACCACCACACCTGCTGCCACATACAGCACCACTACCCCTCCCACTTACACCACTGCCTTCCCTACCTCCATGTACACCACTGCCTCCCTGTCACCACATACACCTCTGCCTCCCCTACCAACACGTACATCACTACCTCCCTGTCACCACATACACCTCTGCCTCCCCTACCAACACGTACATCACTACCTCCCCTACCACCATGTACACCACTGCCTCCCCTACCACCATCTACACCACCATCTCTCTTACCATCTACACCATCATCTCTGCCACCACCTACAGCACCACCACCCCTGCTACGCCCATCACTGCAACCCCTGCTACCTGTACCACCATCTCCACTACCACCTATACCACCACCCTTGCCAACACTTATACCACCACCCCTGCCACTCACACCACTGCCACCACCATCCCTTCCAAATGCACCATCATGTATATCATCTCCACATTGACCACTGCCACTCTCACCCCCACGATCTGTGCTACCACTTTGCTAAATCAATCAGGTTCATCTATTGTTTGCGATCCATCCACAAGTATTTCCATTCTTATGCTAGTTCATCTTTTTAAATACTTTAAACATCCTCGCTCTTTCCATGATATCTCCAGGTGGGCATGGTTCAGTGGTGGGGTGCCAGGAGTGAGATCACAGGCTCTCAAAGTTGGGTACCTTGATTTTAACAGTGCTGTAATTTCTAAAGACATATATTAAGTTAATGCAGTGGGCTGTCAAATGTAGGATTTGTGATTTCACCATTTTTTGTGTGCAAGTTAACGCATGCCTGGATAAGCTACTAGGCACGGTGGTCAAGGATTTTGTCCGTTATACCAAAAGCGGGGCTGTCTAGATTAAATAGATGGCGAGAGACAAGGGGTGTTGGCTAGTACATACTTATTATTGCTTCTTGGGTGCCGTGGTTGTAGTGGGTTTTCCCAGACGTAGCGAGTTTGGCCTACACCGAACTGGCGATTCCACAAATGAGCTACGTTTGTCCAGAAGTGGATGTTATCCCAGCCAAATCCTGTAGCAGTGCCGGATAACAATCCTTTCACCACGGGATAGCATGAGGGATGAATTTGGATACACGGATATACAAATAAGATGGTTACCGGAGCAGCCAATACTGACTCGTGCCTGAATTGGGTGGTGCAGTCCCGTTCTGCCTGTCGCTCTGGATTGGGTTGAGGAAGTACACTCAAATGTCTGGCGGCTATGAACGCTGTGTTTCGTTCCCTATGTTTACAACCGTGCCTATGATCGTAAGGCATCGAGTCTCTGCTTACAGTATGCTAGGTGCACCTTGATGTGAACAAACTAAACACAGTGTATAGTGTCAGTCCGGTTTTGGCTTGCTGACCAGGCTCTGTTAAATCTGCACTGATCCCTTGCGCATGCGGGCTGATTAGGGACGGGAAGCTGTTTGGGTCACCAATGCCACCAATGGATGTGCGTTCACACAGAGATGTGTGGCAGGTCTCGAGCTACATATATCCCAGCACTAACGCTGCTGTGCTGTCGCTTCTCTCTGGGTGAAGGTGTTACTAGTGATTGTGGCTCCTCTGTTCCTCTCCACCTGCACTGGTACAGTGCTGTGGCAGTTGGAAAGCAACAGATGGCCGTCTAATGGCTGTGTAGAAAATATGGCAGACCTCTGAGGGACTCCTGCTACTGAAGTTAATTTGGTTGGATCAAATACCCGGGTTTTGTCAGTGGTGTACATAGCAACCTGTGTATAGCAGGCAAACTGATATATACTTTCAGAAATAAAAGTGGTAAGGTAAGAAACAAAAGTATCTTTATTATGGTTCAATAAACATGCGACGTGTGCTACCTCCTACCAGGTAATTGAGTGGTGAAGGTTACTATGCTGGCCAGGTGTAGGCAACTTGGTTCTAATGGAAAAGCGGGGAAGAAATATCTAAATGAGAAAAGATATAATACTTCTAAACTGGTCTATGAAAGGTGTCTTAGGAGACAAAGTGAATTTAACGTGTTAGTGATCGTGTTCGCTGGTTGACTGATCGTCGACTGTGAAGTAGCCACAGGGGGTGTACTCAATGCTTTGAAGTTCTCTAGAGGTCCCAGCATCGAGCAGTGCTGTGGGAAGTTATGAGAGAAGAACAAGAATGACTCTTGAGCTCGGCAGCGTCCTGACTTATATAGTGGAAGCTTGTAGGCTGCCGGCGTGGAGTGTGAGGGAGGTGTGACGTCGTCCTGCCCTGATTGGCTGGGGAATACTCTGGTCAGTGTTTCTGCGTTGTGCCTGGTTGGTGGTGCTTGGCCTTGCTTGAGGTGTGGGTAGCTTGTTGGCTCTTAGCGCTGGGGAGGGGGGTGGGCATGCCTGCCTGATTATGTATCCTCCAGGTGAAGAGAATAAACTCATAAATTCCCTTTGCATGTAGGGTAGGCAACGTGTCTCTCACGTATGTATTGGTGGAAGTGGCACTCTTGGTGATGAGTCGTAATTGTATTAGATTAGTTGTATAAGCGGCATGCATCAGTTCGTCCTCCCCCCCTCCATTGTGATGAAGACTCATCGTTGAAAAGGAGGCGGAGAAAGGTGTAGGCCCTCTCTCTAGAAGGTCTGGTAGGCGTCAGTAGATGTGAAGAGGTAGATAGCATGGAAAAATTTTTTCCAGACACTTGGGCAGACCCTTAAGTGTAGGGTGCTTGACCGCTGTAGCGGCGTGTGTTCTATGTGCTCTGGTCACCCGGCTTGCGAAGCGAAACGTGGAGTGGCTATAGCCAGTGGCAACCTCGATTCTCTCTCTCTTTCAGGCGGCGTCCTTCTCTCTGCCCCTCGCCCTGGTTATCGGGCTTTGCTGATGCGGCGAGTGTGTGTATTCCCCCCGTGTTGCAAAGATTATGGGTCAGGAAGCCGTGTGTGTCGGATGTCCCAGCGGCATACATCTTATATGCTTGCCATTGACAAAACCAACGTAGCACTGGTGGGTATTACATTGGAATCGTACATAACAACCTTAAAGTAAAAATTATATTAAACAATGGCACGTCAAAACGAGGGGATTAAAGTAAGAATAATTATAATATATGTACAAGCCTTACTTGCAGTAGGAGGGGAAATGCCACTACTATCCTGGAGCTTGCTGCAATTAGTTAGGAAAGAAAAAAAAATCTTTCCAGGGAACCTTTGTGTCTGTCAGCAAGCTAAATAGTTACGTGTGACAGATTGCGAGGTGGTCAAACACAAGCCCCAACAATACCTGGGTTGACCGGCTAAACAAATACAAAGTGATTACACTACATGCATGGCTATCGCAGCAAATTGTGAGCACATTGGTCACTGAATACAATACACATAAACACTCAAATTGTGGGTGATGTGCCTGTTGATGGGTAGTGGTTGGCATCGACGTTCTCATGAAAGCGGCCTCTCGCGTAGCAAGATGGCGGGGCAGGGCACTTCCAATGTGGCATCTTGACGTTCTGGTCTGCGGGTATTCCTGCGTAGCAGGACCTGAGGACGGAGCACGTCTGTTGTAGCTTGACATCCCGGGTAGCAGAGTTTCCTGTGTAACAGGAGGTTGGGATGGAGCACTCTTGTCAGAGCTTGACTTCCAGGCTGGTGGGTCTTCCTGCGTGGCAGGATCTTGAGGCGGAGCACTTTTGGCGTGGCAGCTCGACTACCTGGTAGACGGGTGGTTCTGCGTGGCAGGTTGTTGCTGGAGTGGAGCACTCTTGTCCGAGCTCGACGTCCTGGCTGGCGGGTCTTCCTGCGTGGCAGGGTCTTGATGCTGAGCACTTCCGGCATGGCAGCTAGACGTCCCGATGAGTGGGTTTTCCTGCGTGGCAGGTGGTTGGGGCGGAGCACTCTCGGCTGAGCTCAACGTCCCAGGTTCCGGTGGTCTAGTGGCATCTTGTACTTCTTCATCGGAGTACGACTGCGCTGAAGTTGGGATGGCCTCGACTTCCGGCTCCGTAGTTGTACCAGGTGGAGAGGTAGGCACCTGGGTGATTCCTACCCCTTTCACCGAAGGTGCTTCTGATTGTTCACTGATGTAGCTTGATCAACAGGATGTTTGACGGGGTTCTTTGTCGCGGGGACTCTGCCAGGATAATTTGGAGCTGCTAGATTTTATTTTGGCTGCTATCTTCTCGGCGTAGCTGCATTGCGTTGAGGGCATTGATCTGAACAAGAATGCACTTTGGCATTGTTCTACGTTGGGCTTCCATGGCGTGATGTAACTAGGAGCCCTGTCAATCATGTTGGGCGTTAGTTCGGGTCTTGTCGAAGGTCCTGGCTCTGCATCGGATACTACTCTTTTGATCAGGGGTTCTTCATCCCCTGATTGGCCAGGTGTATCTCCTTCAGCGTCGTCGTCCCCATGTATTGGCATGTCTGTTGGGTATGGTCGTATCTGACCTCAGGTGGCTTTATGAATCGGTCCGCGTATATCCTCGGTCCAGTAGACGTCTCGCTTGCCTATGATGCGGTACGGTCCATCCCATTCGTGAGCAAGGCCAGAGCTGAATTGGTTGCTCGCTTTGCTGAGTGGGTGACTTCATAGGAGGACGGCTTCCCCTAAGTTGAATTCTTTCACCCCTGTCTTCGGGTGGAGATATTTCTTTAAAACCTATAAAATCTGAGCTTTCTGGGCATGCATGGTACGGGCTAGGGCTGCTATCTGGATGTCCTAGGGTTGAGGCATGTCAGTGAGCTCGCTTTCCCACTGCCAGTCGCCTGGTTGGCGCAATAGTTGTCCCAGGAGTAGGACGCTCGGACTGGTGTCGACGGCTTCATTCGTATGGCATCGAAGGGCAAGCAGTATGGTGGGGATGTGCTTATCCCAATGCTTGGGATCATTACCCACATTGATACGGAGACACTTCTTGATCTTCTGGTTCCTCCGTTCAGTGGGGTTGACTTGTGGATGGTACAGAGGGGTAGTCCAGGTTTCTATACCCCACTCTTGACAGGCGGTTTGCCATTGACAGCTTGTAAACTGGGTGCCATTGTCTGTCAGTATGGCTTTCAGATAACCCCATTGTGCGAAAATCTCCCCCTCCATTTACCGCACGATTGGGGTGGTTTCGTGGCTGGGTAGAGGAAATGCCTCTATCCATCTTGAAAATTGATAGGTTACTACTAGTAGGTAGCGGTTTCCTTTCGTGCTACGTGGATACGGGCCCATCAGATCGGTGGCTATGTGGGTCCAGGCCGTCTTGGGTCTCCGTGGTTTTGCGGTGGGAGGGGGAATCAGGTATGCTTTGCTGCGACAGCACGTGACGCAGTTGCTAACGTACTGCCGGACATCGCAGCTTATCCTGTCCTAATTGTAATGTTTTAATATCCAGTAGGGTTTCCCTAATACCCGGGTGACCAGCTTGGGGATGGTCGTGATGGTGCCGACATATATCAACTCGTAGCTGCGGCGGAACCCAGATCTTTGACTGCGTATTGGGCTGCCTGCTACTTGTCCATACGACGTCATCCCGTAGTGTGAACCGTTGAGGCTGTTCCTGTAATAGGCGTCGGATGTCAGGATCCTCCTGTTGGCTTAAGGTTATTTGTTGGCAGGTTATTTGCAGTTGAAGTTGGATTTGTTCTTCTGGACTTCTTTCGATCTGAAGGGTGGGAGACATTTTCTGCTTTTCCTCCAGCTTTCTCCTCCAACGTCAGGGAACGAGACAAGGCGTCTGGCAGGTCATTCATCTTACCTGGACAATGGTGGACCTTGAATTCGAACTCGGTAAGGAACATGTCCCACCGGCCGAGCTTGGCCTTCAAATTCTGGGAGTCGTGTAGTTATTGGAGGGCTTATAGTCAGTTCGTAGAATGAAGTGTTGCCCTTCGAGATAATATAGATATTTCTTCACGGCCCAGATAACGGCCAGACACCCCTGCTCATTAATGTGGTAGCGCTGCTCAGTTTCATTTAAGCCGGTTGATGCGTACGCTATCACATGTATCCTACGTCTTGCTGGTATAATACTACGCCAAGGCCATTTTGACACGCGTCCGTTTGCAGTATTAAGGGTTTGGCTCCTTGCGACCGATGGAGTTGGTGATTATTCTTGAAGCTGTTCTTCAAGTTGGAAAACGCTCGTTGTTATTCTGGGCCCCATCGCCAACAGGTGTCTTTCTCGAGAAGTAAATGTACCGGTGCCATATATTCCGCAATGTTTGGAACAAAGTCTCGTAGCCAATTACACAGATCCAGGTGCTGTCGCTTATTCGCTGATTCTTCCGCTTCTTCAATTGCTCATATTTAACTGTGTTGCGGGAAATTTCCCTCGGGTGATATGATGTGTCCCAGATAATTTATTGACGACTTGCCGAAGATGTTTTTTGATAGCTTACAAGTTATTCCATGTAATTTGAACCTTTCCAATACTCGTTGCAGATGGCCTAGATGTTCCTTCCAGCTATTAAAATATATTATCATATCATCGTGATATGCGAAATGGAACTCGCCGATGTAACCTGTTAGTGTTTCCGCAAACATTAATAGTTGGAATGTTGCGTGGGTGTTTTTCAAGCTAAAAGGCATTACTCGAAATAGTAGGGTTTCACCCTCGGGTGTCGTATAAAGGCCGTATATTTTCAACTGTCCGGATGGACTGCAGTCTGCCAGTATTCAGACTCCATGTCAAGAGTACTGAATATTTTGGTTTTGCTAATATCTTGAAGTGTATGATACAAGAAGTCTATAGCTGGGGGAGCAATCGGATGAGTGACTTCATTTAGCAATCCCCTGGTCCTTCATGTCCTTGACCTGTTCCATGATATCATGATGGTGGGCTGACACTCGGTATGGACAATTGTAGACTGGTACGTCAGTTGTAGGCCATATTTCATGTTATATGGAACATGTTTGTTATAGCAGTCCTCCTTGTCCGAAAGCACGGGCGTGCTTGTCTAGTACGGTTTTTAATTGGTAGAACTCTGGTTCTTTGATTTCATGATTAATGCTCATTGGATCGATGGGCATTGGGGGGATGTCGTCTGGGTTTTGATCCCAGTTTACAGTAATACATTGGGTTTCTCCCAGATAGGCTCTACGTTGTCCATGATCTAAAATCCATTGATGGCGGCCATGGGCACCCTAGTATTACTGATTTGGACATGGTTGGTGATACAATAAATTCTGTTGAGGTAACAATACTTTGAATTTTTATATTCAAGGTAATTCGGCCGGTTACGTCCAGGGTGGCATCGGGTTGCGCCATTCTTACTATTTTGTTTTGCGGTCTTAGTTTGGCAAGCTGGTTTGGTATTAACAAATTTCTTCTAATAATACTTCCGGTAGCCGCAGAGTCAAATAAGGCTAGTACCCTGTCGTTATTCACCTCTACCTCTATGTGTGGGGCTACGGGAATTGGTGCTTCCTCACTTAATCCCTGGAGGATGTGCCCTTGTAAACCAGCGGTGGTGACTCGCTTCGTACGCTGGCATCTGCGTTTCCCGGCTTGGTTCCGGAAGTTATTTTTCCAATTGGTCGTGTTGGAATATTTGACGGCGTTTTGTCAACTCGGTTTGGTGGAACGGCAGCTCCTTCTGGTTTCCGAGGGCAGTCCTTGTTCCAGTGGTTCTCCGTACAGAACCAGCATTTGGGCACAAACGCCATACGAGGGGTTGTGGTTGGTACGTCTTTAAGAGGCGCAACAGGTGGTGCTTTGTACTTCGGAGGCTTTGGTGGATACTGGTTTTTCGAGTCTTGCCTGGGTTGCAAAGTTTGCTCAGCTTCTTGGGCTCGATCAACTAATTCATCCAAGGTCGTGGGTACCATTAGTTTTTATACCTTGAAAAAAAATTCCATATAACCCTTTAAAATGATTTGACTTGTTAAAGATTCGTGATTTGTGAATCTTTTAAAATGTGATTCGAGATTTGATTCGTTCTCAAAAAGTCTGATATGCAGAAGCCTACTCAACTGTCTGGCGGCAAGGAATGCTGCGTTTTGTTCCATATGTTTACAACCGTGCCTATGATTATAAGGCATCGAGTCTCTGCTTACAGTATGCTAGGTACACCTTGACGTGAACAAACTAAACACGGTTTATAGTGTCAGTCCGGTTTTGGCTTGCTGACCAGACTCTGTTAAGTCTCCACTGATCCCCTGCACATGTGGGCTGATCAGAGACTGGGAGCTGTTTGTGTCACCAATGCCACCACTTGATGTGCGTTCACAAAGAGATGGGCAGCAGATCTCAAGTTACAGATATCCCAGCACTAACAATGCTGTGCGATAAGGTAATAACTCGAGACAGTCACTTCTCCCGGGGTAAAGGTGTTGCTAGTGGTTGTGGCTCCTCTGTTCCTCTCCACCTGCACTGGTACAGTGCTGTGGCAATTGTAAGCAACAGATGGCCGTCTAATGGCTGTGTAGAAAATATGGCAGACCTCTGAGGGACTCCTGCTACTGAAGTTAATTTGGTTAGATCAAATACCCTGTTCTTGTCAGTGGTGTACGTAGCAACCTGTGTATAGCAGGCAAACAGATAAATACTCTCAGAAATAAATGTGGTAAGGTAGGAAATAAAAGTATGTTTATTGATAGTTCAATAAACATGCAACACGTTCTACCTCTTACCAGGCAATTGAGTACTGAAGGTTACTACGCTGGCCAGGTGTAGGCGACCTGGTTCTAATGGAAATGTGGGAAAGAAATATCTAAACGAGAAAAGATATAATACTTCTAAAGTGGTCTAAGAAAGGTGTCTTGAGGAGACAAAGTGAATTTAACATGTTAGTGAGCGTGTTCGCTGGTTGACTGATTGTCCACGTTGAAGTAACCGCTAGCTGCAGGGGGTGTACTCAATGCTTCGAAGTTCTCTAGAGGTCCCAGCACTGAGCAGTGCTGTGGGAAGTCATGAGAGAAGAACAAGAATGACTCTCGAGCTCTACAGCATCCTGACTTATATAGTGGAAGCTTGTAGGCTGCCAGCGCGGGGTGTGGGGGAGTCGTGATGTCGTCCTGCCCTGGTTGGCTTGTGAATACTCCGGTGAGCGTTTCTGCTTTGTGCCTTGTCTGTGGGATTAGGCCTTGCCCGAGGTCTGGGCAGCTTGTTGGCTCTCACCGCGGGAAGGGTTGCGTGCCTGCCGGGTTGCGTATCCTCCAGGTAAAGAGAATACGCTCATAAATTTCTGTTACCCGTATGGTAGGCAACGTGTCACTCACGTCTGTAGTGGTGGAAGAGGTACTCTTGGCGATGAGTTGTAATTATATTAGCTTAGTTGTATAAGCAGCATGTGTCAAAGTCTTGCAGTAAATTTTGTTAGTCCTGTAGTGTAAATGTGTAGATGTTAATTAGGTTGATTTAAAATGTTTTACAATGAACTAGGCATACCTTTAGTTACATTCACACATACTGGAGAGTTTGATGTGCCACGAGCGACGTCATTCACTCGTCTAGCCTCGCTACAGCCGCGGCCTGCTCCTATGAAGAGCCAGTATGCCATACATGCCACAGGGCACCTTCCAAGCCAGGGTGGTTTTCATGACTGCTGCAGCCTGTTGCACTGCAACATGCTTTGCATCAGGTCGTTGCTCTACCCCTCCAGCACCTGGCGCATGACAGGAAGTCTCCGTCGCTCTCAGTTACTCTCTTCTCTCCTTCACCTCTCTTTCCGCACCAAAACCCCTGTGCTGGCTCTGTGCACCAAATATAAATATAGAACCTGCAGTCCTCAATTTGAGGCGATTGTGGTGATGCGCCAGTACTCTATGGAACGTCACGCTGCCTGAGAGCTACCATATGTTGCGTCTCGCCTTTGCAGAACGTCACACTGCCTAAGCCACCATCAACTTTTTTAAGTCGCCATTGTCTTTTGCAGTATAGTTAAGAGTTCTGCTTAGCACAATGCCGCCTCATTGCCCACCGGCATACCAAAGCCGCTGCGCTTCCAGCTACCTTGTAGCTCACTTTCAGCTATCACAGATCCGAGTACTGCTGACTTGGGGTTGCCCTCACCCCTCGCGCTACTGCGTCTTCCGATACTAGGTAAGATACTATTTGGTAACGTAGTACTGGCCCTTTGGGCCTCAGTCAAGGTACAGGCTGGTTTATATGTGTTTGATTGAGCAATCAATAAAACAGACATAAATATGACTTGGTCAAGTCGTCTCTTCCAGCACTTTGTATTTCCTACACCTTATCCCATCTCTTTCTGTTTCACCAGCTGTCCTAGTAAGACAGTGCTAGGGTTAGCCACGAGCCATAACCTTGCTCCTTTTCTCTCGTATTGATTACTGTTTCAAAGTGCTGCTTAGGAAGCTTGGCTTCCTACGCGTCACTAGAGCAATTGTCTCTTAGACTATAGACCTTCCAGTAAGTACCTGGGTCAGACTACGATATCTCGTGCGCCAGGCTTCCTGCTTGGAAACGATAGAGGAGGTCTTTCACCAGCTCATCAAGCACCATCTTGATCCTCCTTTGGCACATGCCACGTGCAGTATCTCCGTTGCCACCTGCACAGCCGAAGAAGATGCCAACCTTTGTCCGGCCAGCCAATGTTACCACTGTAGTCAGGCCTCTTAACTTCACACCAGCTTATATTGTCACCAGGGTTCCTACTCGCCCATCACTCACAAGCGCGCCACCCAAAGCTCAACATACAATCATGTAAGTGGCCAAAGCCAACAATCCAGGCATCAGGAAAAACCTTGTAGCTTCACCGTCGTCCAGGTGGGGAAGTACCTCAGCTTCACCCTTTTAACTGCCACTTTCATTAGGGGTGAGCGATTAGGCCACAAGTTTAAACTTATTCACTTCTTTTGGTGGTTGAAGGCTCCAAAATATGTTACAGCTGCTTATGCAGTGTCTAGCAGGCCACTGACATTGAGCAATACTGAATGTATCATTGCAATTTGGAATTGACTAAAATGTAAATTTGGTTAATTTAGTAAATAGAGTTTAATAATCATATTTTTGTCTCTTTCTTTGAACTATTGTTATTTTGCAGTGTTGGTTCGGAAACTTAAGAATACCAAGAAAGCAGAATTGGTTTTGCTTGATCATGGCTTGTATGAGTATCTTCCATCACATGTAAGGATCTGTTTGTGTAATCTGTGGAAAGCAATAGTTCTAAATGACCATCCTAATATGAAGAAATATTCAGCAGAACTCGGTGTTGCAGGTAAGATAAACTACATATGACCACTATAACAATTATTCTCTGTAATTTTTCTGTAATGATTATAGACTGAGGTTGTTTTGCATTCTTTAGCCAAGTGGCATACACAACAAATTTCTGTACGAATTTGAACAGTAATAGCAGTTCATTATTATCTGGAAGTCCGGGCATATTTTGACCTTTGTGTTTATAGAACCTTATTGAAATTACGCCTCACTTTTTGTATAAATAATGTTGTTATGATGATTTGGTTGCTATAGATATTTTGGAGGATTTTGGACCAATTTTAACCCACCCCAAACCCCCATACATAAAAATTTGCAATTTTTCTTGCATGAAGTCTGTGTTTAATCATCTCTAGTGCAAAAATGACATTAAATAGTCAAGAGATCTTCTAAATAAAATGATACCACGAAGGTTATCTGTAACCTCCCTTGTTACCAAAATTACAAAAACTGTAACATTAGATGCTGCATACTTATTTGCGAGTACAGATGTAAAATTTGATGGCCTCTTGCAAAAAAACCATAGGATATTTCAACAAAACACTAATTTATATTAATAAACAGACATCTTTAGAATAAAATGATCCCACAAAAGGGTATCTGCAATCTCATTTGTAACCAATTACAAAAATAGTAACACTGAACACTGCCTACATTTTGCAAACTGAAAATTCAATGTTTGGTTGATTCTTGTAAAAAAAATTTTTAAGTACATTTCAATGAAATATTAATTTATATTAATAAAAAGACATCATTGAATAAAGTGATATACAGAATGGTATGTGCAACCTCCTTTGTTTCCAATCAATTACAAAAATGTTAACATTGGACACAGTGAATGTTTCTCCCAGCGAAAATTCAATGTTTGGTAGCTTCTTGCAAAAATATCTGACTCTTGTTTCAACAAAATATTAATTTATATTAATAAACAAATATCTTCAGAATAAAATGATTACTGCAGAAGATTATCTGCAACTTCCTTTGTCACCATTCAATTGCAAAAACGTTAACATTGGACATGGTGTAAGTTTTTACCAGTAAACATTCTATGTTTTGTGGCCTTTTACAAAAAATCTGGTAGTATTTCAATGAAATATTAATTTATTTTACTAAACAGAAGTCTTCCGAATAAAATGATAGCACAGAAGGGTATTCACAATTTCGTTTGTTGCCAATCAGTTACAAAAATGTTAAAATTAGACACTGCTTACATTTTTGAGCAAAAATTCAATATTTGGTGCTTCTCGTTAAAAAAATCTGACAGTATTTCAACAAAATATTAATTTATATTAATAAAAATACATTATCAGAGCAAAATGATGCAACAGAAGTATGTCTGTGATTTCTTCCCTTGTCGTGAAATAATAAAAGAACTAACATTAGACTTTGCGTACTTTTTATGCCACATTTATAACTAAAACTGAAGCTTTGTTGTTGATACTGCACACACACACACACGCATGCATGCACGCCCGCACATGCACACACACACATACACAGTTTTCCGAGACACGGTTACAGAAACTTTGGTTTCAACTGAAGGTATAAATGCACTGAAGGTCATGTCTTGACTGTGATGTCTAATGAACCCCAAGGGATTTACCTATTAAAAGAGTATTTGATTAAGGAGAGGGGGATGAGAAGGTTGGAAGTGAGGAAACGAAAATGTATCTGGCTCTCAAGTCAGAGTGAGAAGGCAAGTGAGGGAGAGCACAATGTCAGGCACAGAACATTACAGAAGCTGAGGGTAGTCACATTGCACGTGAAAACATTCGGCCACCGAAGGGGTGGAGTGTAGGCAGAGTTATTAGGTATTGGCTAATACTGGTGGCCTATGGGGGTATCTATTTTTACATACGAGATGGCCCTGCAGGCCCGTAAAGTGCTCACCAAGAGAAGCTTAACTCACAGCAGCAACAAATTAATTTTTAGTGTATATCCCTCAAATTATCTACTTTTTTCATTCAAATTTTTTAAGTTTCCTCAAAAATGAGTAATACAGAAAGTCAGTCTCTGTAAATCGGGTTGATATAGAAAGGTTTTTCTTAATAACTATGCTGTGTGAAACCAAATAAAACTAGGTTTGTTACTGCAGTGCATTCTGTTTAGTTTTTGCTTTCGGTTTTTCTGATTCTTACATATTTCATAAACCTGACATGACGGACTGTAGCGGACAGTCCCATCACTGGCCCAAAGTAACTAGTTGAACGTTACACTAGGCGCGTCCTGATGGTCATGCAATTTATTCTTTATGCGGAACGGGTGCTTTGTCCATATACAATTTTGGCCTCGTAGACTGGCGACTAGGCACAAATCTGGCTCGATTATGACCATTCGGCGGTTGCCAGTGTTTGCTCGTGCGGGTATACCTGGGCAATATGTCTCCTGGGGTGGAGCAACTGTTCTGTCACGAGACGTGTGAGGGGTGGTTTCTGTGGTTCAGTTGCTCTCAATTAGTGTGGCGTCTGTTATGTGGGCGTATGAGGTGCTGGACTGGTCGAGTGCTCCATTGACTCAGGAGGAGTTCCTTCTGTGAGAGCCGTCGGTGCCAAAGAGGATGGTGTGAATCACAGGATGATATCCTTCTGCTATCCTAGTGGGTGGCTTGAAGATTGCTAGTATGGCAGCGAACTGAGCTGGGATGGTGAGTCGACGGAGTACTGCAGCTTGCTCTCGTGGACTTAGTAGCTCAAACCCGTCAGAAGGGATTCAAGTCTCCAGGGAGATCTAGAGGCAGCCCTTGCCCATTACACCCTCTCTTGAATACCACCACTGTAGGTAAATGGCTTTAGGACTTATACCTATGATCAGACCTGGTTGGAATGGGGCAGTGAATATGTAACGTATCAACAGTGTAGGTGTCGGGGCCACTGATCACGCCGTAATCTCACTGTCAAACTCCAACACCGGGGTGATGAGTCAGTCGAGCTGCGTAACATCAACAGTGGTCCCAACACAGTGAGGTCCTGGCAGGGTAGTCTCCCCAGACTCAGAGAGCTACCTCTCTAGGCACCACTAATGTGCGTTGTGAAGGGCAGCCTCTAAGTTGACTGGCATAGGGGGTTGTTCTGGAGAGGGGGTAGCAGGTGAGAAGTGCGGGTTATATATCTTCGGTGAGAGTGACGTCAGTGGCCGGCGCAGGATTCAGGTTCATGTCTCGGTGCTCGTACTAATAGTGGCATCTGGTGGTACGCTGCTGTACTCGGTGAACTTCACTGCATGACTTTGGTGGCTCGGCCGGTGAATAATTGTTTCAGGCGTGAAATGTCCGTCCTCTGCCTTAGTAGGTACAACAGTCTCTGACGCCTTAACAGTATTGTATGCTACTGAGGGTCGATGGCACATGAAATTTCCCCATACAAGGATACCACATTCACCACCAGCCTGAACTGTACCTTGCTGACTTGAGGGATCCATTGCTTCATGTGCTTGATGATGCACTCTTACCCTGCCAATGACATGTACCAACACTTGTACCTCGACTTATCTGTTCAGGCGAACTTTATCCATGCGTTGAGAGTCCAATGGCCCGTTTTTTCATTGAGCCTTGAGTTGTGCAGTGAGCAGAGATACCCTAATGAGGTAGTGGCTTCTGTACCTCTTAGCGAGGAGATAGTTCTGTATGGTATGGCTGCTCATAGGTTGTTGTCCAGCATTAAATTGATGAGTGGTCTGCTGCTGCCAACAAAACTGGCAGACTGCTACACCTGTCATTGTGTGCATTGTTCATTACTGAAGTTATCTCTAGCAGCGGTAATTTTACTGAATTCCATGAACTCACTGTACACTCTTGGCATGGTGGTCCACGGAAATTGCAGTGCCTGCATGACTTTGGAGATGGAGTGCCCCATATGTCTGGTGTAACAATCTGGCCATGATCAAATACACTGAGATCTTGTTTCTTCTCCATTCTGTGCTCTATTGTTACTCAGATGGTCTGCAGAAGGTCTTATAACATCTCAGTCATGCATGGCTGGACACTATTCCATTCAATGAAACAACCACAATACAATTTTATAAACACAGCAGGTGTCCCTAATTCAACTGTTCGTAAACTGTATGGCAATTTTCTTAAACAAGTCCACACAAGTTTAAATAACAGTATGTATATTTTATGCAATTTAAAAATAAAATTTATTTCTGTTATTTATTTTATTATTTTTTTCATGGATTTGTACATTTTACAAACATGTGAATAAGTGCTGCATCAGCAGTTGCATTTGGTCATACACATGGTTCTAAAACATCTAATATTGAATTGTTTGAATAAAATTCGTACACCACTAATGTGTTTATGAATGAGTGTTAATTTAAGAAATTTGTAGTTTACACAAAGTGATGAAGCCATATTTTATGTTGTTGGGTGGTTCTTGTGTGTTTTAACTTGATGTTGTGTTTGTTGGTTTTGAGTCTGAGTTAATATATTTTCTAGTTTCAATTATTATTTATATTTTTAAAATTTCTTTTGATCCCAGACATAATCGTTACGTTGTAGTTGAACTGCATTTTTTCAGCATTAAAAAAAAATTCAATTGCATTAATTATATGAAGAGTAAATTCTTTATTATTTAATATTATCTAAATTAATGCAAAGGTTAAAGTTTTAGATTTTTTTTTATTTAAAACATTTTTTAAAACAGAATTGATGCTCAATTTCAGATGGGTACCGCCTGTTCTGTATTGCCATATCACAGCACTACGTTCCATCTCCACGGAATGAAACAGATTTGTTTGAAAAATTCTTTACAAAGTCTGGTCCAGATTTTACATCTGCAAATTTAAACAAGCTTTCTAAGGAAGAGAGAGAAAAGATTCTTCAAGAAGTAGAGGGTATCCATGATCGCATATTGGCTATTTTCAAATCAATGCCAAGTAAATTAATTCTCATTTCTAGGTATGAAATTTTCTCGAATTAATATACTGACATACGCTCACTACTTTGATGTACTAAGTGAATTCTAAAATTACAGGTCATTAGTGAAATTTCAACTTCGAAGTAGCATATAATTTGCTATACACTTTGAGCTCTCTGTTTTTTTTTAAATAATTAATAATGTAATGGAACATACACAGGTTCATATTTTTTGGTTGTATTTCATGTTAAATGTAATAGAAACATAATTTCATAACTCGTATCCTTCTATATTTACTGCAACATTGCATTTTTCTTATTAATTCAGATTGGCAGCAGGTAATGAATGACGACTTTTAATGGAGTCTGCTCTCGAGATAATGATTTTCCATGTCATGCACTGGAGTGTTAGGAAAATACTTCTTTTGAGTTGTAGAATTGGAGAATTGGATTACTCATTAAAACTGTGGCTAGCATTTGGACAGCTTTACAGAACAGGAAATGTAGCAATTATATGAAAAGTATCTATCAAAATGTGGTGTTACAAAATAAAAATATTGGGCACATTACATGAAACTAGAACAGCTTATGCTGACCGTGGTCAGATTTGGACAGGCAAATACATGCATACATAGGTTGTTACTGTACACGTATCAATAGTGGCATTGCTGTAGTCTCGTAAAAATCTTTTTTAAGTATAAAATATGTATATGAGACATAGCATTCTAGTATTTCCAGTTTTTTTTTAGCTCGGTTTCACTGTACTAAAGTAAATTAGCATTCCTTTGATAAGTATTGCAACAGGAAATTTTTATTTCACTGGGTTGTTTTAAGATTTCATCAATGGTGTAAAATTAATTAATATATAATTTTACAAAATTCACATTTATTTCATACATTTTTTAGACTATGAGTGTATGTTTGTCTTTAGCTGGATATAAACTGTTCTCATGGCGACTTCATCTATGATGCAGTGATTACATCAGAAAGTTTATGAACATTGTATTTACTTGATCTGTACTTGATCTTTGTGGTATTGCAGTTTACACACTTAAAAAGCATACCCATGATATGCCCCAAATTAGGAGAATCAAAAGGAAAGCAACTGTTAATGTAAAATTTGGTGGAAGTGTTTCAGTATCATGATTCAGAGTTCATTAAAACATAAGTTTAAGCAATATATTCAGAAATCTAATTACTAGACAGTTGTTGAACATTTCACATTCAGTGTTTGATCTTGAAGGTGCCAGGCAGGTAGAGGTTGCATGCACCTTGCACGGTTACTGTTTGTGTGGCACGATCGTCGAGAATTATTACGTAACCAAGTGCGCAGTTATCGGTAGCTGATGGGAGGTGTTAGTTAACCTGACTTACTCTGAAGGTCTTCAGTCGGTTGGTAATGTGGGTTTGATGGCTGAGTGAAGCTGGTGCTACAATCATTGGGTTTAGATTATGTTGCACTGAGTTGTCTCACACCATACTCTTAGTCCCAGGCCGCTGTCTCTTGACTCTTGACTCTAGAATCTAGGATAGGCTAGTCCATACCTAACTTCAGTCCTGTATACTAGACCCCTCACCACAGGGTGATAGTCGGGACTGGTTCGGACGTGCAGTGGGAAATATATATACCGTATCACAGGGACAGTCGAGACTGCCCGTAATGTCAGTGAGGCAGTGCTGTCCCATTCTGCCTGTCTCTCCTGCGCAGGAGGGGCTAAGGTATTCCTCTGCTTGGCAGCTAGATGAGCAATCTTTTGTTCCCTAAGCCCTCTGCCGTGCCTTATCTTGTAAGTCATAGAGGTTGGTTCGCCGCCGAACAAAACACGTTGTGCACTCCGGACGAGAAACTATTCCCTATAATAGTGTTGTCCAGCAGCCGATTAGTAACCGAACTCGATGCCTCCGGTGATCCCCTACTGTAGCAGGCAGATCAGAGACGTTGAGCCGTGGGGGCCACCAATGCTTCTACTGGATGTGATATTCAGCCAAGGCCAGGCCGCAACACCCAAGTCAATACCTCCTCCAGCACCTGGGTGCAATGGTAGGGGATAATAACCTATGCTTGCTGTCTCTCCTTGGTTGAAAGTATTCCTAGAAGTTGTGGCTGCTCTGTTCCTTCCCTCCAGCACCTGGGTGCTCGGGATAGTAGGAAGCAACAGGCGGCCGTCTAATGGGTGTGTTACCAGACTGGAGATCTTTAGAAGGGGGGCTTCAGTCAAGCTAATTCGGATTTAAAACGTTCCTGGTTTCTGTTGGCAGTGCACAGTGCGAATTATTCCTAGCGGGTGAAGTAGATGTTACTCTAGAAATAAAAGCATTAGGATAGAGAACAAAGCTGTATTTATTGAGGACTCAATAAACACAGTGACTCATGCTATCTCCTACCAAGCAGATGGTGTACTGAAGGTAAACTACATTAGCCAGGTGTAGGCAACGTCCTAGCAAGATATATTTGTGTTCGATGGGTGTCAAAGACTGTTTTCGTCGCAGGGAGTAGCCACGATGGCTACTAAAAATTTGAGGTTCGCTGGGTGCCCCAACATTAAGGGCTGCTCTGGGTTTTCTCTAGAGAAGAAGTACGAATGACTGCTAGAGCCCCGCCGCACATGGACTTATATAGTCAGAAGTGTAGGCTGCCGCGGCGGGGTGCAGGGAAGGCTTGTGACGTCCTTCAGCCGTGAGGCTGGCGTGGGAGGTGAGAACCCTCTCGTCAGCGTTCTTGGCTTCATGGATCTTCTGTGGCGCTCGGCCACACCAGAAGTGGCTGACAGCTTGTCTGCACTCAGTGTGGGGGGGAGGGGGTGTGCTCGCTGGTTGTGCAACCATCTAGCCACGTGTTTGGCCACCCGGTAGATTTAAGCAGCACCCAACAACCGTGTATTGGTTTGTGGTAACAACTCTCACGTGGGTTGAAGTAAGGGTATACTTCACGTGAAGAACGATGAGTCGTAATCATAGTTAGTAGTATAAATGGCACACGTCAACCTTATTAGGTTCAAATTTAGATGGTAAATGGCAAGTGTTGTTATAAGCACATAATAATTCTTGTCAGTCAGCAATGTCACAGAAGGAGAAAAGCCAGCACTTGAGTGGAGGCTTTGAAGTGATGAGGAACTTGTGCAGTGGTGTACTGGGAATAGAAATTGAGATCTCACATCCCCTTCTGCTGTGCCAGTTGCCTAACAGCCTGGCTGCAGTCGTCCGTTGGTTGGTAATTTAGAATCTGTGAGCATAGCACATCAAGTTGATGTGTGGGTGGTAATATGGGTAGTGAGTAGCAGTGTGTTTGGCCATCTCACAATTCTATTTTTCCATCCTCTTTCCTTTATCTCCCATTCCAAGTTCCATGAAATAGATTGTGTTTGTCATTTACTGGAAGAGGGTAGTTAGTAACTTATAGTAATGGAGATCAAGAAGAGGATGGTAGAAGACTGCGGAGAGTAGCTGCTCTTTGATGATTCTGGGATAATGTACTCCCTGTGATTACAGCTGAATATACTTGGGGATTTTTATTGCTGCCATCAGTACAATGTCAAGCACCATTTGGTCATAGTCCATTGCTAAGGGGAGAGTAATAGAGAGAGTTAAAAAGACAGAGAATACATTGAACGACGAGGATAGAGGCTCACTCATCAATGGTGGCCGATGACCCACCTTGATTATGTTTTTGTTTTTTTATATGTATTGCATTGGTAACCTTAATAGGTCGTCAGAAAAGTCTGTATAGTTAGTGATGGATTTTCGTAACTCATTTATTCTGATTTTTTAATATTGAGAGCTGATAATGTGTGAAAAAATTACAAATATCTTTTATAAAATTTGAAACATTTGGTGTATTTAAAATGAAAATCTCAGAATTTTGTAAGTTAGTTTTTATTTTTGTTTTCTAAATTGTAGACTAGTAATCATTGTGTATGAAGTATTCATGCTTCTTTTGTTTGTACCCAACTCTCCTACCTCTTTTTGGGGAGTGGTCTTCTTCTCCCTCTCTTTCCTTCTCTTTTGTTTGCTCTTTTTTCATGCTGCTTAATTTCTTGCAAGCTACTGTTATATGGGCAGTACCATAGTTATTGGAAAGATTTGCTTTTTGAATTGGTGATGCATGTTTATGCTTGCATGCTGCTTAGTGAAATCAGCTGTCACAAAATTTTTTTAAGCTATTTGTTTTGCACTGATGCTTGGAAGGCTTTTTTTTAACATGATGCAATGGACGTGGTTTCTGTTGTGAGAAGTGAGCCTGCTGTGAACCAAGTACTGGTAACACTGTGCACTGAATTCCCAGTATGGCTGACAATATTTAATGGCCCCAGTTGGTCGAAAAACTGTAATGTGATATTGCAATCAATTTGTATGGGGCAATTGACAGGCAGTGTTACGGATCTCATTTGCAATATGCTTTTTTATAGATTGTCTTATCTTAATTTATCTTTTTTTTCCTATTGATGAGCATGTAGAAAAAAAGCATATTTATTTTATTTCTTTAAAATAATTGGTATATGTGGTTGGTTGTTGGAACATACTGTAAAATATGATTAGTAAAGCTTCTAGCATTGTTTATACTCAGTGCCTCAATAAAGTGCAATACATGAAAGTCCACTGAGCATTTACAGTTATGTTCTTTCTAATGCAAGTGTGTTAAGTTGTTGTATGGGTTTTGTAAATTCACTACCAACTAAGCCCAAAGGCAGTGTGATTAAATAATCAAGAATTATAGTAGTATATGCATAACAATTGTTTCTGCTGGAATGTGATGATGAGCTGTGTGTAGCCTGTAGGATTGTTTGAGATACATTTGTTTTTTACCATTAAAATCAGAATGTGCATAAAATGAAATGGGTTAAAATTGGCAGATTTTTCCAGTAATGTGAGACAGTTCGGTCTTCTAAAATTATTACACATTTAGTTTTTGATGTTACTAAATAAATAAATCATTGCTTTATTGATTTGACAACGTACAGCTTTAGTCAACTTTTATTCAAAGTTACAACTTTGTTTCTAAGACCTCTCAGGGTTCCCAGGAAAAGGGTTGTTATTTTAAAGGGGTTGTTTTTTGGAAAACCTTTTCAGTTAAATTTGTTTCATGGTTCTCCAAAAAAGGATCTTTATTTTGAGAGGGTTGCTATTCCAGGGGTCTTACAAATGAGAGTTAACTGTACATAACTGTACATTTTAGAACAGCTAACAGAATTAATTGTGTTATTGAAAATTTATACTGGTGTTGTCTTCTGAAAAGTGTGTATAATTTTTTGATTGATGTTTGACAATTTTAAAATGAGCTCACACATGCATGCATACATGTGCACGTGCTATAAAATATAGAACCATTATAATCTGAGATCTAGAAGAAAAATTCAACGAAAATGACATTATGGGCTGGTAAACAGGAAAAAGTTAGGGAATTTTGCACAATGGTTTTGTAGACACCCTGCAAATATCTAGTTATTTGTTTTTCTCTAAATCCAAAGTTTGTTATGCAGTGAAACTGGGGTATTAAATAGTAGGTATTTTTTATTGCAACTTACATGTGTAAAGTCAGTTTAGCTATCAAAATCAGAACAGATCACAGTTGAATTTCAGTAATGAACTGCAAATCTTAAGTTGTACCAAAGTTGTGCGTAAATTATAAAACCTGTGAAGAAGCTAGATCATTATTTACATTGGCTGTGTTATAAGGAAAAGAGTTAATTCGATTGAAACGTTGTGTTTTAAGTACAGTGTGTATATATTGTGTATTTGTATTTAAAACTTAATTTTTTCACTGTCGTCACTAGTCTTTAAAGTAAGCAGTTGCATAGGCGTGGTCAGCGGTGGTCCCATTACAAGGATTCAGGAACTGACATGTTAATTTAACATCCAGTGTGTCGAAGGCCAGCATAGATGTACATTAAACTAATAAATTAAACAAAAATTATTGTAAGCCTCAATTTATAGGTCTTGAATAATATGGCAACTGCTCATGTGTGTGACCAAGGAAAATTATTGTAAGCTTCAATTTATTGTGTTTATTTTTTAATAACATGGATCTCCACTGCTCATTGGTGTGAAAAAATTCCCATGCACACTTGAATTTAACGGTTATTAAATATTTTTTAATGACTTTTGGATGTTGCTTTTATTGATTTATATCAGTTATGTGCATACAGTAAGAGATGTGATGATTTATATATTTATTATTTTTGTAAATGGTTTTGAATTTTTTGATACATTAAATGAAGTATGTCTAGAAATTGCATTTATAAAATAATTGAACCACTTGAATGGAATTTATAGATAAATCCTGACTGCAATTTTTTTTGCAGACTACAAGCAACTAGCTGAAATATTGACTCAAAGACCTTTCAGACTTTCAGAATTACAAATTAAAAGCAGTGTAACAGAAGAAGATCTGCAGTATATGAGGGATGTTGTTTGCAAGAGATTTGATAAAGTAATGATGGCTCTACGCTCGATGCCTAAAAATTTGCTATTAATAATTCGGTATGTTGTTAATATTGTTATAGCTATGTGTTAAAAGTAATGGCAGCAGGGTGTAAAAGAATAATTTTAGTTTTAAAGTATGTAAATTTTAGCAGCTTGAAAATTCTTTCACTGTTACATGGTTCGTTGGCTTTAGTGCTGTGAAGCAGTCCTGTAATTCTTGTAGAAGTGACAAGTAAGCTGTTTATATGATTGGAAAATGGTGGTATTTTTTCTTTCATAGTTATGTTGTGATTATTGTGCTTATTTTCATTATGCTTCAGATATCACGCCCACTCAGAAGCGAGAGGGAGGGAGTAGCAGGTGCATTCTGCCCTGGGCCTCATTGAGTAATCCCATGAGGAGAAATTTAAAAAACAGAATGCTTTGACATTTACAATGAATTAAGAGTACCTAAAAACTGCTTGTGCTATTACCCTTATTTGGCAAAAGGCACATACAGTGCATCGCAATAAAAAAAAATTTGAGTGGTTTATAAATTTTTGTAACAATTAATGGAAAATTGCTTAATTACTGGGGAAAGAGCCTAAACACCGTTGTTTGCTCCAAGACCTCCTGGTGAACCCACATACTTATTGTGGTAGATGTTTCAAATTATGTAATTACCTGTCACATGGAATTAATTTCTTGTCTTTTAATTATTGTAACCATTTTCCATATCACTGGAATCAACGAGACTTAATTTTGGTGGTTTTGAATGCCTATAGGCTGTCATACAGTGTCTTGACTCTAATGGTGGTTGCAAGTTGCATCATATTATATGAACTAAATAACCACAATTTGCTGCCACGACTAAACCATAAGAGATACACCAAATTAATCTACTACAGAAGTGTAGATCTCAAAAAGGTCTACAAAAATATCCGCGACATCATATGTTTATCTTTTAAGGATGACCCATAGTAACCATTTTTAAACAATACCATATTTGTAAATCGCACCCGGACAAAGCCGGGGTGGGTCACTAGTCTAGGATACCTAAATTTTTGTACTGGGCATGTTGCAGATAAACTTTTGATGTCACATGATAGTACGCTCGGTTACATGGATCATGCCTCAGCTGAGGTGGCATTTGATGGCACACAATTTTATAATTTTGCCACTGGTGCTTAATGGTACAGAATTATCTTGTAGATTTTCATCTTGGTGTATACTTTAATGGGAAAACGATTAACTCTGTGAAGCAACTGAATTAAAGTTTTCTGTGGTGATGGCAGCTGGAGTCAACAGTGTCTGCTTCTCTCAAGGTGACATCTGTAGCTGAAATAGTCATGTCATTCTGGCATTGCTCTAGGTGACGTTCTTTGTGGCATCTCTGGCGGTGATGGTTAGACAGGAGATATCTTCTCTTTTTCTTCTAGGTGTGGTCTCCGATGTATGGTGTTATTGTACATTGAAACCATTTCACTACGTTTGCATTGAAGCTTTGTGGGCTAGTTAATTGTGTCACAATGGATCCAGGTGGAGGGACCATTGGTCTTGAACTATAAAGCACATGCAAGATCTGCTATTTGCAGTGATTATGGTGACACTTAAAGAAAAGGAAGACTTGAGAATTATCGGGCAGTCCTGCTTCTCATGATCATGCCATTGCTTAGGGGGAGATGATAGGGGTATTAAGTGAGTGGAGTACTTATATGTAGATGAGATGGTGCAATATAGCATGTAGTAAGAAATATCTGTTTTAAAGTTTGTTGATTCATTACACTTTAACAACACATTAACACCACAGAAAATTAAAATAAGTTGTTTAATATTTTTCTACTAAAATTTTATATGTTATTTGATAAGCAGAAGCATATTGCTATTTTGAAGTTAATATTATGCTATGTGTAAAAAAAAATGTTATGTTGATATTTTGGATTTCATATCTGTACTGCAGAGTACTGTAAATGGCTAAACTTCTATACAAAAAATTATACTTAACAAAAACTTAAGATCAGCAGGAAATGAAAGAATTCAATGTAATGGGTGAAGCTGACCTTAAAGTTGTTGGATGAAAGGCATATGACAAAATGTGAAATTGACATGTGATTCCTAACTGTTTACAGTGATAAAAATAAATTCAATGGAAAATGGTTATAGAAACAGGTTTCGTGTTAATGCAGTTTTGTGTGGTACAGGAACTTGAACACTATTAGAGCCATTACAAAAGAACATGGAAACCCAGTGAACAGATTTACTCTGATGGCTAGAAGTGCTACGCAAGGGGCATTCATCACTGAGAAAGCTGGAGTAATTAGCAGAGTGGCAGGCCTCTCACAGCTCATGTATTTCGAACTCAGACTTTGGTGAGTTGCTGTTTCACATTACTACGTATGTACTTACATCCACAACTATGGTAGGGACGTCTGGTTTCAGAGTGCCTTACCCTGGTGGTCTTTTTTTTTATGTATAATTTTGTGCCCATTTTTTAAATGTTAATATGAGCATGTTCCAAGGTGATTTAAGATTAATGTAATTTTTATTATGTTTTTATAATAATGTTAATGTTTACACATTCTTTTTTTGCAAGTAGCCATATTTAGTGTAAACAGTTGCAGTTGATATTGGTTTGTTTGCAAAGGTAATTTTATTTTGTTCATTAGTTATTAATTTTTTTGCTTGTAACCGGTTTTATGTATGTAATATGTATTTATGCCATTATGAGTTTTTAGTACTGCTGCACCATATGAAAGAATTCTATGTTGACTTCAGTGTTAGCAGCTGCATAGGATATATATAAAAAATTTTGTGTATGCACAATGAAACCATCTAGTGTAAAAAAAGGATAGTGTGTTAATCTGTTTCCAGGATAGTACAATTGTATTCAGTATCAGAGTACATAGCAAAATTAAAATCTAATAGTTTGAGTGTATGAGTTAGGAAATTATAAATTATGGAATTACTGACAAACATTGAATAATAAAAAATACATTGGCTACTAGTAATAATAAAATTTTATTTAATTGATCAAAGTTTGATGATGGTGATTGTAACTGTTCATTCTTGGTGAAACTCTACACTTACCTGAGTGAGTGAAAAGGTTTGGGTGGCTCTTAACAGTGAGGGTGATGGAGATGAGAATGGAGCAGCGCCGGAATGAAAGAGTGGGGGAAATGGGAACTCTCCTAGAAAACCTGCTGACCAACAGTATCGCCTGGCACAATTCCCATATGCGAAAATCAGGTGACCCGGCCGGGGATTGAACCCGGTTTGCCTTGGGAGGTGAGCGGGATAACCGCTCGGCCACGTTACACTTACCTGTATTTTGGTATAGGTATTCCAGTTGTAGCAAAATTACATTTTATTTTATTTATCCAAGCTTCATTATGGTGATGTTAACTGTTGCTCTTTGCAGCTTCCACTAATTTGTAATATGTTGCACACCTAAGTTATTGTTTAAGTTGACACCTGTGTTTCATGGTTAATACTCATGTTGTCATGTTAGTGTAATAGCAGGAAATACTACCTTCCATTGCCCAATTTTAATGTTATATAATGTTGAAACATGAAATATTTGAAGTGATAGGTGATTAATTAAAGAAATTCTTAGAGTGCATGCAGCTAGGATAGACTTGAACAATTTAAGATGATGATTTGCAAATGTGACTTTCAGTGCAATGTAACTGCGAAAATCCGTTAGGCCTAGTGAGTGATGAACCAGTATTATGAATGTGTGCGAAAACCTATTGACATATATTCATGTTCACATCTGTTTATTTTGCATTTAAATTAAATATGAATTTTTTTGTTCGTAGAATTTTCAAGTGTTTGTTGGTTTTACTTTTTAGTGGACATTTTGAAGGCAGGTGGTCTGTTGACTGTATTGTATCCCTCCCCTCCCAATTATTTTTCAGTATCGTGTTTGTCCAGGTTATGTTTGTATATAGTATGACCATGTGCTTACTGTTGACCCTCTTGTAAAATATTTTTGAATATTTTTCAATTGAGTCACCAGGAGAGGCAACTTTTCACCAGTTACTTTATAAGATTAACTTATTTTGATTTTACTTTATGTAAGTAACTTAATTATATTTTTGTTTTGGGTACTTATAATCTCTTTACATTACCTATTACCCTTCACCTAATTTAAAGGGAACAGTACATTTTTGAACACCTAGCCATTTTTTAAAAATACTATTCAAACTTATTTTAGACCAGAATTTTAATTAGTGACCTCTTTCTTCTATGTAGGAATTTGTAATTATATTAATAATTTTAAGACTTAATTTTTTCCCTTTTTTCTATTTTAATTTAACTATTTTTCGGGATTGTAATTATTAGGTCCTCTTGATCACTATGATCCAGATTTATGTATCTTCCCGTGGAAAAAATTGTGAATTCTTTGACCTCCTTGATGGGAAGGAGGATGCTTCTTGGTTGAGTTTGAACAGGGTGGATTAGCCTTAGGGCACCCGTGCACTAAGTGACCTGGCCACGCGACCATTGGCCGTGCGGCCAAAAAATACAGCCACGTGTCTGCGACTAGGCTGCACGAGCAGATTGTTCAGTCTGATGATGAACGTGAAGCAAGTAGCAGCTGTGTGGTACCTAATAAGAAAGCGTAGAAATGATTGGAAAAAGAAATTATGAGTACATCCTTTGTTACAAATGCGCAATGAAAAGGGCATGTATGCAATATTTTATCATTACCTTAGACAACATAAAGAAAAGTTTTTCAATTACACAAGGATGTTTGTAGATTCCTTGATGAACTTCTGCTTGCAGTACAAGACAATCTGAAAGGCTGTGATACACCAATGAGGAAGGCGATATGCCCGGAGATGAAACTGATAGTGACTTTGCGGCAAATATCGTTAAACAAGATAAACATAAATTGAGATGTGCATAGTAGTTGAATTGTGTGAGAATACAGTTACATCTTATGACGTAAAATATAAGTGGTTTAAAATTAGTATTGTGGTTAATGAATTAAACCTACAGAAGACGTACACAAGAATTGTATTGTAAACTACATAGGAACTTTGTTTACACCAAAAATACCGTACAAAACAATGAAGTAATTTACTGAACATAGTAGTTGTTTCTGAGGTAAGTATATTATATATGTTTAGCTGTAGTACTGAAAACACAACAATGCAATATGTTTTCAATTAAAAAGCGTAAGTACCTGCGACTGAGGGGAGTCTGCAGAATCACTCTACTCAAAAGACATTGCAGGGGAAGTTCTATGTGGCCGGTGGCGGTTTCCCCCAGAAGATGGTTGATCACAATTGTTGTTTATTAATGTATGCCACAAAATGGTTGAGTATGCATCGTAATGCATTTGTTGATTGACAGGAACTGCTATAGGCAATCCAAATGTAGGCTGTGGCGATACATAGTGCTGCAACTTGTGTGATGGTGTTGGACAGGGGCAGAGTACATTATTTCCTGATACATCACACACATTCCTATTGATTATATCCAGTATCTCCATTTGAGTGACCAGCTTCCGACATTCTGGGACCTACCTCATGTGTGGCAACAAAGACAGCAGAAACTGTCCGTCAGCATCATTCACAAAAAAGATGTTCTGTTTCATCTCTTCTTTGCAAGAGAAATGGCTGGAAATAGCTGAAGGATTCAAAGTATGTGCAAACTTCCCTAACTGTGTGGGATCAGTTGACAGTAAACATATCAGAGTAATTAAACCACCCCATTCTGGTTTAGTCAACTACGATTACAAGCACTACTTTTCTTCCATATTGTTGGCAGTATGTGATGCAAATTATAGTTTTGTACATATAAACGTTGGTGCAGATGGTAAGAAAAGTGACTTCACTATCTTCAAGGACTGTAAGTTTTACAAAGCTCTGATGGATAATGATTTGAACCTCACAGACAACTGTCCTATGTCTGAAATGACGGAATAGCCCATGCCATATGTTGTGGTAGGTGACGAGGCTTTTCAGTTATCAGAGCGCCCTTACGGCAGCAAGTCTTTGAGTGCCCAAAAGATAATTTTTAATTATCAACTGATCTGAGAGATGTTTCGTTGAGTGCACTTTCGGCATGATGGCAAACAAGTGTGTATTTTCCATCGCCTGCTGAACGTGAAAAGACTTTTTGCCATTAAAATCAAGGCATGCTGTGTTCTTCAATTACGTGCTCAAAAGAGACGGATACACTGGAAGGTCCTCAACAAGGTGTGTATGCTGTGTCAGTTGGTGATGTGGGGCAAGGAATCCGATTGTCTGCAAAATACAGGGACATTATTGCAGAGTACTTTGAAAACGAAGGACGAGTTGATTAGCAGGACAAATATATTTAAAGGTTTACTGTAATACATTTGGCCTGATAACCCTTGCAATAATACAATGTGCTTACCTAGTAGATATTTTTCAGCATTTGACAGTTCTGCACCATCGAAAAATTGACTGTCTTGCCAACATTTTCTTTTTGAATTTTTGTTGCTGTATTCGTCTGACGTTAAATTAAAAATGGCTGGCCATTTTTCAATTTTTATTATAAGCACTTCAGTGTCGATTTTATCAAACTTTTCCATTATAAATACACTCAGAAAACCCACACAGCACAAGCAGCAATGCAAAACTGACGATGATACCTGGTTGCACGTGCGCAGTCTGCCATTGAATCATGGGTAAACATCCTGTCACAGAGACCAGACGTCTGAAGCAGCCAAGTGTACTTTGTCCAGTATAATGTAAGGTTTCTTGGCAGTCGTGGCCAGGTCGCCTAGTGCATGGGCATCTTTAATTATGTAGCCATCATAATTACAGTATTTCGGCTTGTATAGGCTGCACATTTTTACAAAAAGAAATTACTACTGAAAGTGGGGTGCAGCTTATTTATGAGATATTGGCATTTAAAAAGAATTTTCACCCCTAAACATTTAGATATTTGTCAACATACAGTATGTTTTAATATTTTAACTTAGTTTTTAAGGTGCTAAAAAAAAAAAAAATGAATACCTTATCGCTCGTGTTTAAACACTTATGGGTCGCCCAGTGCCAGTTGAGCGGGCTTGCCTTGCTCCCTTTCTCTTTTCTCCTCCCTCTCTCTTGGGGGTCCCTCCTTTCCACACCTCCCTCTTCTCCTCTATCATCCTCATCAGCCACCCAGCTTGCTCACTCCCTTATTTTCTTTCTTCCTCTCTCTCTTGGCTGCCCTCCCTTCTACTCCCCCACTCTCCTCTTCAACCCTTCCCATTCTCCCCTCTCCCCCGTTGGGTTTCTTTGTAGATCCCTTCCTTCTCTTCCCCTCTTGACAAGTGCTATGAAGACTGGGTGGTCTACCAGTATTTTTAGAATCCCCTTCACTCTCTCTCTCTCTCTCTCTCTCTCTCTCGTGGGATGAGAGAACCAGCAGCAGCTCTTTCTGTGTGCGTGTGAGTGCGCGCGCTTGTTGCTGCACCAGTTGTGGTTGGTCTCTGCACTAGTGTGGTAAGGCCCTACAATATTTACGGGAATACGAAAATTCAGTGTAGCCAATACTTGAAATATTAATTATCCCTAATTTTTCCTCAAAAACTTCTGGTACAGCCTATACACGCCAAAATATGGTAATTTTTATGCTGCACCATCCATATGTTTAGGAAAGATTTCTTGGAAACCTTTCATTTATTCATTGCTATACAATAGTACACGTGTTGGGTTTATCTCAGTTAACTAGAACTTGGAGCTTTTTTATTTTTTTTTTGTTGTAATTTTGCATTATTTTTAGAACTTAAATAACAAGTCACTGCTACTTTTAAATAACTTGTTAAATTTATTTTTTCCAGGTTTGATTCTGTTTGGCAGTGTTTCTTTAAGCTATCCTTACAGCTTCTAAGGATATTTGGTAAATATCCAAATGATCTGGCTATTGTCACAACGCATGTGTAATGAGAAGAGCTTAACCAGCTGTAACAGTATTTGCTTTTTTATTTTGTGGAGATCAAGAATGCACTGTGAAAGAAGTAACCATGAAGAATAACAGCAAACTTTACTTGCTTTCCCCGTGCAGAAGGTAATGTTCTCCAAATGGTACAAGTGAATTTTCAGGCAGTAAAATATTGACATTTTGTATCGTGTATATATTTATATGGTGGTTATGTTTGCATTCTGCATAAGTGTATGGAAATAAATATTTTTTCAGTGAAGTTTTTTTTTTTTTTTTGTACCTTCCTGTCCTTATATTTTGCCCATCATTAAGCCTAGTGTGCCATTGTGCATTTTAGCATACTTTCTTTGGAAAGATAGACTTATGCAACTGTGTGAATGTCTTTTGGGGATGTAATATCCCCAACTCCCTTCTGCGCTCTACTCCTGATAACTTTTTAATCACTGAACAGATTGCAATAATATTTGGTAGATATATGATGCAACTAATAACTATTACACTGATGCGTGCTGCTTATACCACTATTAAATACGATTACTACTCATTGCTCATCACTTCCACCCACATGAGAGTCGATACCGCAAACCAGTACATGGAAGTTGCATGCCGCCTAAATCCTATTGGATGGCTGAACACTTGGCTTTCAAGGTTGCGTAACCCAGTGAGCATGCCGCCTCCCCCATGCTGAGTGCCTACAAGCTGTCAGCCACCTCAGGGCACTGCCAAGCGTTACAGAAGATCCATGAAGCAGAGTGCTGACGAGAGGGTTCTCATCTCCCACGCCGGCCTCACAGCAGAGGGACGTCACATGCTCTTCCCGCACCCGCCGCTGCACCCTATAGTTCTGAATATATAAGTCTGTGCGTGGTCGGGCTCGAGAGTCATTCATCTTGCTATTCTCTCGAGTTCACCCCAAGCACTCTCCAGTGCTGGGGCCTCCAGCGAACCACAATTCTTCAGCAGCCCCTAGTGGCTGCTCCCTGCGACGACAACAGTCTTCGACAACCAACGCTTCATTTGCAACAGCAGTTTAACACGAACCCACCTTGCTACTACAGCAAAGGAACTTTAACTTATTTTTGTCTCTTCTAGACACCCTTTAATTAGACAGTTTTAGTTCAGTATAATTTTATTCAGTCTTCTAGTTCAACCTTCCTACTAGCCTAGGACCAGGTCTCCTACATCTGGCTAACATAGGTTACGTTCAGTACGCCATCTGCTTGGTAGGAGATAGCACAGGTCACTGTGTTTATTGAGCCCTCAATAAATACAGCTTTGTTCTCTAGCCACATGTTTTTATTTCTAGAGTAATATCTACTTCACCAGCTAGGAATAATTTGCACTGTGCACTACCGACAGAAATGGGTACCTTTAAATCAGAACTAAGAGTTGACTGAAGACCCCCTTCTGGCGTAACACACCCATTAGACAGTCACCTGTTGTTTCCTCACCTGAGCACCTATGTGCTGGATGGAAAGAAAAAAGGAGCCACAGCCACTCGGAATACTTCCATACAAGGAGACACAGCAAGCCTAGGTTATATCCCCTACCAGAGCACGTAGGTGCTGGAGGGGGGGGGGGGGGATCTGCTTGGGTGTTGCGGCCTGGCCTTGGCTGGATATCATATCCAGTAGAAGCTGTGGTGGCCCACACAGCTCAATGTGTCTGATCTACCCGCTAAGGTGGGGGATCGTGCTGCCAAGCAGCTACTGGACTTACACTGTTATAGGAAATAGTTTCTTGTCCGTGGTGCATGATTTATATTGTTGAACCACACACTATGCCTTATAAGATAAGGAACGGCCAACGGTGTAGGGAGCAAAAGATTGCTCATCTTGCTGCCAAGCAGTGGTTTACCTTAGCCACTCCTACGAAGGAAAGACAGGCGGAATGGTGCCGCGCTGCCTCACTAAGGTTACAAGCAACTGCTCCCATGGTGCGCAACATATCTTTTCCACCACACGTCTGTACAAGTCTAAATTACCATCCTGTCCGGAAGGGTACAGCGTATGGGACAGAAGCTAGACACAGAAACGCCAACATCAGGTTTTGGAGCCAAGAGTCAGTGGCGTAGAACCAACAGCACTGTGCGAGCCGGCACAATACAACCCACCCGAAACCCAAGGACTGCAACACCAGCTTCGCTCAGCAGCCAACCCAACTTCACCAATCGGCCGAAGATCTTAAGCGTAAGTCAGGTAACACTAACACCTCCCGTCATCTTCTGATACAACAATCCTCCACAGGGACTAAGGTATCAACTCCAGACTTCCTGCCAACCCGTAACCCACCACAACCCAGCAAACTCTCTAGCCAGAAACGTTGTTGAAACACGCACTTGGCCTAGCGCAATAAAACCACGATGATCGTGCCGAAAGGTCCATAACAGGGCACGCGTCGATACGAACAAAAATGTTTACAAAATCTAATTTTCTATATTTTTAATTTTTTTTTTTTAACTTCTCAATGCATGAATATGTGCTGTAATGTATTAATTTGCGTGTTTTATGTTGATGGCAATGTAAAGTACAGTAATAATCAGTGCACGATTGTAACCACTAACCTCAATTATCACTATGCAATAATTATGCATTGTTAGTATAGGCTGTTCACAATTGAGCGCTTTAGAAATGAACCTTAGAAAAAATTTACTGCTTCTGCATGCAAAATATTTTAATGGGTGCACTGAGTGACATCCGCCCAGTAAAGTTGGTAACGATGGATGGAGAGTAGTTCCATATCTTAATGTCGCATAAAAAGTGTTAGGTAACCATTTGTGATAACGTAAAATAATTTCTTTAGCTTTATGTTTTTTAATGCCTTAAAGTGTAAAAATGAGCAAATTTGTAAAGTATGTACGTTTTAAAAATAATTTCACAGTTTCATAAGGTGGAAGAATACACAAATGTGTGTAAAAGTAGATCTTAAGCAGCTCTTTCATAAGTGCTAATTTTAATGTGAACAGCCTAAGCAATGTTATTTATTATATATATATATATATATATATATATATATAAACCACATATATTATAAAATTGTATATATTATTTATTACAAAATGCGTTATTTGCTATCAGGGTTGTACCGAAATACTTCATACATTAGACTAAACAACCTACATTTTATGCATTTCTGCAAAATGCATGGCAGTGTTGTCAGGTCTTGCCAACTTCTGTTTAGTAAACAATTATGCTGAATCTAGCATTTAGTTACAATAAATTTTACGATACCATCATACTAGATAGACTGTGTGACTTGACTTCATTCACTCTGTGATAATATACTTCTTTCTAAATGAGTGCTACACTGAAGATTGGTCATCATTCAGGAAAATTTTTACATGATTATAAATGTTCACTTGATTTTTTATGCAATTTTTACCTGAGTTTCCAAACGAACCATAAATTTTAAGACCAAAACATAAACATCACATGATCACCATGATTACAAGAGCAATCACTCAAATTCTGCTTCCTAATGTCCAGAACCTACTGCATATCCCGTGCCCACAAACAGCGGACGAACTTATAGAGAGGGCCCTGGAAACCGAATGCAACAAGGCACAAGTTGCCTTAGAATGCCCAAAGTTTTCCAAACTGAAGGAGGAATCCAAGACGCCAGTACCACGAGCTGAACCAACCCTAGTACCAATGCCCAAGTTACCTAAATGTTGGTTCTGTCCGGGTTTTCATTTCAACCTGGATTGCCCGGTAAAACAGGCTGAAAGAAATCCACAGACAGAAAAGATGGCACCAAATCCCAACCGGAAATTTAACAGTCCCACTGGCAAAAATAACTATAACCAGGATCAAAGCAAGGACCAGGGAAACTACTGGACTGGGGTGCCAAGTGGATCACCACTTCCGGTAGCAACAGGTCCACCCCACGCCATTCAGACTTTGAGGGGAAGACCCTCCCAAAGCGCCCTGTATAGAAGTGGCAGTCAACAGTAAAACCGCAGCAGCACTACTAGATTCTGCGGTGACTAGTAACTTCATACGCTGTTGACCTACTTACTGACGGCCAGTGCACTGCACTATGAACCAAAGTGAGAAGGGTGCATGTGGCCCAACCCAACCAACTCCTTAAAATAGAAGACACTATCAACCTTCATTTTAAGATTGGAAATTGTGACCAACGAGCAAAATTCCTCGTAGCACCTCACATCGGGAAGGAATTCATATTGGGACAACTGTGGGGCCACAGAGCCAATATTGCATTATAGATTGCAGACAGACCTGTATCTGTATCGGCAACCAAGAATGGACCAACATAAACTGGGACCATAGGACGAAGGCAGCAGAACTCCCTATGTTAAAACCCGAAGAAATTAACCACAATCTAAAGCCCTCAGAATTCTGCCAATTGCGTAACATACTTCTAAAGTATTCACAAGCTAACGGACATGGGAATAAACTACCCTTCGGCCATGACATCACCCCCGAAGGGAATCGCCCACAACAAGGATCGATCAAGGCCAACCGTGAAGCTGAACAACCACAAACCAAGAAAAAACTGCAAAGATTTATTGGGTTGTGCAACTGGTTACGCAACTTCGTACCAAACATCGCCCAGCTGATGGGCCCCCTCAACCAGCTACTTGAAAAAGAAACCCGCTGGAAGTGGGGAACGGACCAACAAACTGTGTTCCAGGAATTCGAAGCAAGTTTCCAATCCATACCAGTACTCCACTGCTCACAAGAAGGAAGGCTGTTGATGTTGCACACAGATGCATCTCAAACTGGACTAGGTGTGGGGCTATACCATGAAGACAACGACAAGAGACCTCAGGTAATGGCCTACGCTAGCACAAGGCTTAATGCCACCAAACAGCGCTACTATGCTACCTAGTAAGAGTCTCTCACCATAAGCTGGGCCATGCGCAAGTACTGTTACCACCTTGAAGGCCACCCTTTCGTATTCTGGACGGATAGCAAAGCCCTCGAGTGGGTACATGATCACCAAGGCGAAATTCAGTTGCTGGGCTGTGTTCCTTACAGAATTCGTATTCAAAATCCAACACTGTCTTGGAAAGATGAATGACCTACTAGATGCCCTTTCCTGTCAACCTGATGAACAAGAAAGAACGAAGAAGTAGGAAGATTGGGAGAAGATAACCTCTCCCCCCTCCCACTACCAACACTTATGTCTGAAGAGGTGATCAGACTGCAGCAGCTGCAAATAAGCAAGTACACTCTGAGCTACCATCAACAGCAACTCAGAGTTAAAAACCCTGTTCGCAGACGTACCCCACCGGTATGAACTGCACAACATGTTGGTTTGGTCCCACACTGGGAATCCGGGTGCTGGATCCCCATAGCCTTATGACCAGGGGTATGTGAGCACCACCACGATCTCTGGCAAGCGGGACATCTGGGTATAAGAGAAACGCTCAGACATATCGGACAGCACTATATTGGGGACAGGATGAGCAGAGATGTTTGGCAGTATGTCAACAACTGTGAGGCATACTGTCACCACAATGCCTGCCCTCTACCCGAACCCACTGGCATATCACATCGTCCACAAATGCTGTGGTCTCACTTAGTTGCAAATTTGATGGGCCCATATCCCTGAAGCACCCAAGGGAACCATTACCTGCTGGTCATCACAGTTCATTTCTCTAGAGGGGTGGAAGCCTTTCTCCTACCCAGCCAAGAGAGACTGTTTGGAATTTGAGACAGATATTTCCCCACTGGGGATACCCCCAAGTGATCCTGACAGATAATGGGACCCAAATTACCAATATGGCTTGGAAGAAAGGCTTCAATAAATGGGGGGTAGAGACAATATGGACAACCCCACCATTACACCCACAAGCCAACCCCATTGGGTGGAGGAACAAGGAGTTGAAGATCCTCTGACTCCATGTGGGAAACAACCATAAACATTGGGACATCTATGTGCCAGATATCTTATTCACCTTTAGGCGGTGCAAAAATGAGACAATTGACACCTCACCCAGCGAATTGCTGTTTGGCCAAACTCTACCCAAACCTGCCACTAGGCCCCAACCTGAGACCATGCGAACGGAAGCACAAGATCGCACCCAACAAGCCAGAGAAAGATATATCAAACACAAATACCCCAGACCCAAAAGGGGATAAAACAGTTCGATATAGGATAGAAGGTGCTTATCAAGAACCACCCACTGAGCCAAGCCAAGGACCAGTTCAGTGCCAGCTTGGCACAAAATGGGAGGGTCCTTACACTGTCGTCGGGAGGCAGGAAAATGTCTACTGGACGGAAGACATCCATGGTAGAGTAAGAAAAGCAACCTGAGGTCAGATGAGACCCTGCTCCCCAAATACAACCACCGTGGACGAGGCTCCAGATGGACCTCAGGAGGGTGAGCCAGTTGACACTGAGCCCCTACCAGGACCCAGCCCCACACAAAGGAAAGAACCAGCTCCGAGAGATATGCCCACAGTCGGCGACAATCATCCCCAAGACTTAGATGACTCATTGTCCCCAGTGACCGCTGGATGGAGGGCCGACACTGATGGGAGCCACCACCACAGAAATCTACAAGCCGCCGAGGGGAGCAATGCCCATCTGGACTATACCCTCCATGCCTTCCAGATACCATCCACCCAGATCACCATAGGGGAGTTCCTGAGCCAGCTAGTCGCAGCTCTCGTGGCAATCACCGTTGGACCGCAAGCCCCGGCTGACGCAGATACACTCGTGCTCCCCCAAAGAAGAAGACAAACCCAGTAGTGCTGCAGTGATGGACGGCGGTGCTGATGTGTCTCACCTAGAAATGGCAGAAGTGCCTGACCCCGCAGGCGAGGCCCAGGGTGACATCCAGCCCTTGTTGCTGCCTCAGCCGAAGAAGATGAGCCTGGCAGTGATGCAGTGCTGAATTTTCTCATCTAGACAGGGCAGAGGTGCCCGACCCCACAGGCAGGCTCAGGGCAATGTCCAGCCCTTGCCTCTGCCTGCAGCCGCAGTCGAAGTAGATGAACTGAGCTGGAAAGCAGAACCGGAGGAACCCAGTCTGACAAGCGAGGTGCAGATGGGTACCGAACCCATACCTCCGCTCGACCAGGACGAAGCCGCTACGCCAGGTAACAGTGTCGAACCCCAGAGGTGAGAGTTACCCCCATGCGCCTGCCGCACAAACTTTCAAAACCAAGGCAGCAGGTACTGAGAGTTGAAGTGGAGGCTGACCCATAAATTCACGTGACCTTACCCTAAACACACAGCTCTGCGATCGCGTAGACGCACCAATATGTGACCGCAAAATCAATAAAGGTGGGTGAAAAGTGATTATCCTGTACGATTGACAGAACTTGAAAGTGATTGATATTATTCTAAGGTTTACCAAAATGAAAGGACATCATAATTACATAGTGTTATAAGAAACAGTGCATGTGTAAAAGCAACATTCCGACAAAAACAGTGCGACTTTACAGAAATTTGTAAGGATGAAGCTGTTCACGGAACGAGCACACCAATCACAATGACAGTCTCTAGCGGCACGCCTGGGAAAATAAACTGTAAGTAGGTCAACTACCATATAAGCAAGAAGTACTAGTGGATACAGAACAGGTTGGGAAAAGACTATAAATATCACCCAATAGAGAAAATTGTGTACAATGTTGTTTTAAAGTGCCATGTTTATTTAGCGGAAGTAGGTGACCCGTACATAATTTTAAGTAGGTTAAATTTTTTTAATTATTTGAAGTGTTAAGGCCCCTGTTGAACATGTTGTTTATAGTTAGTAAAAACGAGAAAGTACCCCACTTAGGTTAGAACCCAGTGCCACACGTAACGTTTCCCTGCCGTGCAACATATAGGAGAGGCTAGAAAGCAATCCTCTTAAAACTTTCAGCACCACGGCAGGAGACAGATAAAAACATGCCCATATGAGTTTGGGCTAACTCCCTTTATTCCCAGAGTGCTAAGCAATACGTGTCACGTGTAAAATTACTTATTTTATTGCAGGAAACAAACTGTAATTTGTCCTATGTAAATACTCTCAGCCATCAGCTGTTCACTGTGAGCGACACGCTGTCTTGCTCGACCCTGAAGGGCTAGTTCATTCACCAGTCTCCGTGCCATTTGACACACATGCACATGTGCACATACATGTGTGCGTATGCATGCACACACACCACACACACACGGGGTAGCATTAGCAAGCAGCCAGCCCAGTGCCAGAAGAGAGAGAGAGACAAAGACAGCACAATCCAGCAAGATGCGGGCCGTGCCACTGCCCAGCCTAGCCTAGCCAGGAGGCACAGAAGAGCAGTTGCGCCAGATGTCAACCAACTACAGTAAGAGGTCCGTCCAACTACACCCCTTCGCTCAGTCGCTGAACTCATTCTCCATCACAACGGATGGAGGGGTGAATTGATGCGTGATACTTCCTGCTCATTATTATAATTATTATTATTTGACTCCGCATCATGAGGGAATCGAACCTCGACTGGCCGCCTCCAAGGCTAGCACCCACGTAATGATAGGAAGTCATCACATCGCCACCCCCGCAACTTGTGAACGCCCTGGGAAGCAGCCCTTAGGCGAGCAGCGTATGCTGTCCGCAACCACAATCAAACCTCCATGCTGCTACCCTGCCAAGAGATAGCAGCAGCAGCACCGCCCGGCCCGAATCTAAAGGGGAGGTGGCCGAAGAGTACTGAGAGTGAACAAAGCACGCTGGAACCCTCCAGTCAAGAGGAATATAAAACAGTGCACTTGGCAGAAATGCCAATTGAGGCGAGGCAGCTCGCCCTTGCACCATCCAGTGTTAGAACTCTCTGCCAACCCTGTTCCTTCCTGAGGAACAAACGCCAGTTGCCCACATAGCTCACCTTAGCACAAGTCATGCCAAGACTCTCTACTGCACAGCCGCAGCCCTCCTCAGGACTCCTTCCATAACACATCAGTCGAAGAGACGTCACTACCCTCTGGCACTATGGCACTAGTCGTCAAGAGTCACCACACATTCACAACACGTGGTGCCCCGGGTCCCTTCAAGACTACAAATCATAATTAGGGTCCAGTTGTTTTCACAACTACTTAATTGTCAGCTCTTGTCCGCTCTTCAAGCTAGGCTCCTCAAGCTGACAACCTCCTTCACCTGTCATGCTTTTGTACAAAGTTTGTTGAACACCTAGTGTGTGTAGAGGTGAGAGGTAGTATGAATCACCGTATTTCAATTCTCAAGGGAATAAAACAGTGTAGCTAATTTTTGTCTTTCCTTGCTCTGTAGTGAACATGTGCCTTTCCCCAACCTGGTAAGCATCACCCTTGAAGAAAGTGGCAGGGGACCACAAATTGGCAACAAGTTTCCAATGTAGAGTAAGACTGCACATACGTCAGACAAGAACAAGTTCAACGGCCACCCATATTGGAACCAGTACGTAAAGGTGTCTTGAGGCGCAAGTATGGTAGAGCCCCAACCACTAGAAAGAGAGAGAATGAAGTATCTGGGCCAATTTAAGTCGGCTAACCCATTCTCTCCTGAGCATATAAACTCACCGGAGGGGGTGCCAGGCTTGACCCAGGTACTTCTGGAGTACACTTTAGCTGGGGGTTTATTGCCTGCTGCACTTAACAGGATGAAATTTAGTACCTTTTCTGTCCATGACATTCACTCACTGACGAGGGAGCAGGAGGAACGCCTGGAGGACAGCTGCTGTCCTTGCATCTCGCCACCACCTAAGTAACCAACATAACACCAGCTCTCAGCTGCAAGTCATCATGGGAGAGAGCACAAGCCACCTGTTAATTATTGGAGCCTCACTCCACTACCGTCCCTGCCAACCTTTTCAGCCTCTCAGTTAGGGTTCCCGGAGCTGCTCACCCCGCCGTAAAACTACTCCGCCAGGTGTACACAGTCCCTTTAGGAGTGGTGCCATTTGACCCAGAGGACACCAGCAAGGTACCAGCACCAACCGACCACGTGCCCGCAAGCCTGCCGGCACCGTGGTCACCAGTAGCCGAGACAGCAGAGCCAGCCTGCTCAGCCGTCCGCCCCAACCTGAGCCAAAGTCTTGAAGTCTTCCAGCCAGCGCCAGCATCTGCACAAGGAAGCAACACCAGTGGTAAGCTAGCCTGAACCCATGTGTTCAATGCCCAGAGGCATCACCACGCCCTCATACACTTTGTACCAAGTAGGCGCCTGATGTGTCCTACATTATATAAGGGACCAGTGCAAGGCCGACGGGTCATTTTACAGACACCTGTGCAGTAGAGTCTGCCCCCAACCTGCACAACTGACCTGGTGCAGAATTAAAAACACCTCGCTCTTTGACGTGATGTCCTTCTCTCTAGGCAGTCACGCATCAGGTTTTAGAATTGAGAGTTTAATGTGAATGGAAAGTAAAGCTTTTACATTATATCTTGGAAACTACATAATTTATTCCTGCCACATTTTGCAGGTAACTGATACTATTTAATACCATGTTGCTATATGCAATTCAAATGGATAAGGCATGTTTATTTTCAACATGGTGGCCATATAATTATTTTAAGTTGATTTTTATACCATACCATTTAATAAATCTAGGCAAAACTTTGTAGGCTGAAAGTATCAACTACAAGCATCAAATATGCTAATACATCTGATTCCTACCAAATTTGGCAAACAAGGACTACTACGATGAACCATGTAAACTAATATATTTTAAATGGATGAGAGACTTATTTTTAAAATGGCAAGCATGAAGTATGGTGATGCATAACCTATTTTTTTTTTCCAACATTTTGTATGATAGCACTAATTTTCTGTCATTTTGGGAAAACAATCATCAGATTCATTACAAATTTGGCAAACAAATATTACTATACTAGGCCTTATAAACTGGTGTATTTTAAGTGAATCAGACACTTATTTTTAAAATGATGGAAATACAAATATTTTAACACACATTCCTTTAATATTAGGTTTAGATTATGGCCTACTTCATAAGTTTAATTGCATACACATGTAGAAAAAAGTAGACTAATTAGGTATATTGATAACTTCTTGTTTTTTATGATTGGTTTCAAGTTTACATTACTCAATCAGTACTGAAATAAGTTTAACAGTTGAAATAAATGTTAAAGTAAACATTTTTGGTGTTTTTATTAAAATTTCTAAATGATAACATTTACTGGTTGCGTACATGTAAACAAGAAAATTATATTATTCAAAGCAATTCTATGAATAGTTTAATAAAGTTTAATTGAGTCAGGGCTGTTTTATTTATATTCAGCCAATAAATATCTCTGTTTACAATCACTTCCCAGAAACTGTGATGTTGAAGTGAATGCCATGGCCTCTGAGGGACTGGATGTGCAATGTAACAAAGTTGTACCCCAGTCCCCCCTTAGTGATGGAAACTGTTGCCCCAGCATCTTCTGGCTTCAGTTCGACTGCCTGGATGCAGTGGATGATGGCATTGCTAGTGGAGATGTCCTTGTCCATCGACACCACCTGCAGCAGCTTTGCTGGCTTCTCGACCACCGTCTGGTACAGTGTCACGTCTCGGAAGCTGGAGTTGCAGTTTGTGTAATCCCTGTCGTATTGGTCTCGCAAGTCAGCAGCAGATGCTAGTCAAACAACAAAATGTACTTAATTGCAGCCAGTGTTAACTTCTGAAATCAGTCTCAGAAAAAGAAATCACTGTCCAAAACTAAGTCGTGGGCTAATATGTAACAAAATAGGCAAAGTGCCATGAGTAAAGGATGGGAATAGAATTTGGAGTTAAGTGCATTTGGAAGATGTTGCTGCCACGAGTGTTACACTAGAAAAATCTGATCGTTCTTGCAGTAAATTCGATAAATATATTTTGAAAATTACATCACATCACAAATGTGTGTGTGCATGTGTATCTATATGTTTATACTTGTAACAAAAGTACTGCATACTGACAGTCTAATTTTTAAATTTTTTACATCATGGCTTTGTGAAATTACGGCGCAATTAGTAATTTCAGTAAATATGATTTATGCCAGTAAATGTTATTCCAAACGCAAAGTTTATTAAGAGAAAATAAGTTCTCGATTATGAAACAAAACATGTGCAAATATGTACTCGTATTTGAAAAGCATTAAAAACTAAAACATTAACAGGTTAAAATTAAATGCCTGCCAAATTACTAGACAAACAGTTTTGAAACTAACGCTATCGTTACGTAGATTTGTTTGTTGGGGTTGAAGTTACATTCGCATGTATTTACTCAAGCAGGTGCGGGTTCGATTTCGCATTGTAGCCTATTTGTTTTAGATATAATATAAAAGATAATCTTTGTATTACAGTTACAGTACAAATAAAAATATCTTCAGCAGCATATTATATTTTTACGTTCACTATTTGCCAATGTAATTGAAATACAATCGTAACTGTAATATTAAATATCTATATCTTGCACTTAGTAGGTTAATGTACTTATTACAAGTAAAACAAGTATTCAGTTTGGTACTACAATCCAAGGTTTTACTTGTGAAAGTGAAAAGACAAAATGCAAATATATTTCCAGATGTACAGCACACACTTATTAAATTCCGTGACAACTGTGTTCTCGCAGTTTTCGTATTGGAGGTGATGTTTTCCATGAAAGGGTGACCCATACGGACGAGCATAAATCAAACCCATGCCCTACCCGGGATTCAAAACCGGAACCACTCACGCTCAACACTCAACCGACTGTGTCACAGAAGGCAGCCAATAGGTCAACTAGAACACTTTCTGTGGTAATATGAACTTATTTAAAGTGAATACCAAACTGCTTATTTCATTGGAGATACCGTATTTACTAGTGTATCGTGAGGAGCATGATTTTTGCAACAAGTTCCAGGGAAAATTTTTTAAAAATAAAATTGCACCAAAAATTTGTGGCGCCCTGTTAGTAAGTATGGAACAAATTATTCTTTTTTACATTAATGTGTGGTGATTGTGATATGTTTGGAAAATACTTTAATTAAATAACTTGGGTGCAAAAATGCCAGAATAAATATAATTCCGGAAACCTCATTCTCCTACTACTCAACATTTCCAGTTTTGTTCTTCCTTTTTCTCCTTTCTCTTTCTAACAGTAATCTGCTTGCTTTTTTTTTTTGCTGTGCAAGAATGTCACAATACCCATATTGAAGGTCTTATCTCTTCTCCCTCCCTCTTTTCCACGGATATGGTTCACTAGAGGTTAGAGTGCCATGGAAACAAAGAGGGGTGGTGGAATTATCGACCGGCAACATCTATAGTCCATTCACGATTGGAAGCAACTTATGAAAATCAACCTTTGAAAAAACACTCTAGGCATAACATGTCAACCTGTTTTTTTTAATAATCTGTATTCCAGAAAAATATAACACTGTGGTTAACATTAGAGTACTGTATTATTGAATAAATGAAACTTTACCTTAATATCTTCTATAACTTGTAATATTTATATATATTTTAATATGAATTAACAACAGCGAGAGCAGCGATGTGTTGGCAACGGCTGGTAAGAAATAGTTCACAGTTAAAATATTATTTTAACCTAGTTTTTTAGTGTACTATTTGTAAATTAAACTGTGCCTATTTAAATATTAAGGTAGCCCCGATGGCAACATATCTCATTTTTACAGTTTAAAATATCAGCGGAAAATATTGTGAGTAGGCCATAATGGTACGGTGTTGTTTTATCAAGCGAGAGCAACTTTAAAGCAACTGTCTGCTGAATGAGGCTTGTTGCTCTCTCTCTGTCTTTCACACTTGGGAGGTTTCACTTTGCTAGTACGCAATAAAATTGTACATGTTTACAATTGTAGCATATTTCATACTTATTACAGCAAAATAATGATTTTTGAATGTGTAATTTACAACTGAAAGGAGATTTAAATGTTTGAATACTTATTTTAATATATTTAGATAAGATGGTGGGGCAGAAACAAAGTGAAGTTGGCAGACATGGCGAGCCATGACATGGCGTGTTGCTGTTTTACCAAACGAAGCGTAAATTATACATACTCCGAAAAATACTTCAAATTCCCACATCACGTTTGTAGCTGTTATGTTTTTTAAACCTACCTAAGCAAGTTCTGAGGTTGTGATAAATCTGTGTTTCTGCTGCAGTAATAAATATACTGTCATGGTGTGTTTCGTTAACCGCCGTGTGGTGATCGTGACGCTGGATCTGTGTGTGTGCATAATTTTAAATATTTGATGTGAACTATTTATACATTGTAAATGTGAACTGTTTTTATGACTATGTTATTTATTTACATCCACGTCTGTTTATTTATCACAACGTTTTACCTTTGCCCTGGGTGTTTGAAACACAGTCATGTAACATGATTTACCACCAATTCCAACAAAATAACCAAGCCCTGCCCCAATAAATTTCAATAAATCTAATGCACAGTACATATAAATATGAGCGGAATAAAAGTCACGATAGGCTTATTTATGTGCGTGTTCACCACTATATTTTAAGTGTGTATGACAAAAAAATGAGCGATATGAGTTGCGTGCTTGATTCTAATGTCGCTTTTTCGTTGGACTGGCTATTCCTTCGTTATTCAAACTAAGGCCAGCCTTTTAAAGAAATAACCCAACACATATCAATAACAAAAAGTTAAATACTACAGTTCATAACCCCGTGTTTAACACAGTCGTGGCAAAATATTAACGTCATTGCGTATAATGTGCTGTGTCGTGGAAAACATATATGTTAATGTAATGTAACTGTAAGAACTATAGTTAATTCAGGCATTTTTAAAACGTCATAAAGCTGACCTAAATAATGTTATAGGCCTAAACTGTGAATATTCGTACGAAATGGTTTTTGAAATAGACCCAAGACAAAATTCTTTGAAAAGCTGTAAACAGTAAACATCATATTTGACAGGTATAAAAGTAGAAGTCACATTTCAATGTTTATTTTTAGATGTAGCGAAAGTATACGAACACATGTACACACACAATGGCATGTAAACATTGATTTTGACAGATGCTACATGCAGTCACATGGCAATGTTTATTTATATTTGGTGGAAGGATACAAAACAGGCATGCAAGTAGCTATTTAGCAGGGCTCCGAGAAAGTTGCTTCCAATGGAGAATGGACTATAGGTGTTATTACAAGGAGGTGGGGGGGGGGGGTCCATAAACACGTGGCAGCTATGGTTTTGTGGTGTGACAGGTTGCCATTAGTTGGGCCGGGGGGAGAGGGGTTTTGGCCTACACATAACTGAAGGGACGATGAGAGAGAAAGAGCGAGAAAGGAGAGGAGAGATGCAAGAGTGAGAGATGAGACAACGGACAGTCCCGTCACTTCCCTCAACATCCCCGGATAATTTATGGCTACCACTTCCCCGCCTCCTCTTTTTGTTGTGTATAGCACACACCCCAGAAATTTTTCCTTTATTTTGGGAAAAAAAAAGGGCATGCTGTACACGAGTAAATATGGTAATTTGTAAGTTACAATTTACGTAATACATTCAGTGATTGTTCCACATTTTATGGTTTTCTGCCATGCAGGTTGGGATTAGCCTGCCTATATTTGCGCTAAATTAAATGCAGTTAGGGGGAAGAGTTTTGAACATTGATTAAAAATATGTATAATTTAGCTTGAACTTCATAGATCACGTTATTCGTTGAAATATAAATATAAATAACAATGTGTTTTTATCTTTTGTCAGTTCTATTTTGTGTTATTCTATAGCACTGATTATTTTAAATATTAGTGTGTCAATTAGTGTAACTTTATTACATTTAAATGTTTTATATATATTATTCTTTATTACACATTTATTCACAGCCCCAAAACTAAAGGTTGTATTGCGATTGATTTCGACAAGACACACAAGACACTAATTCTATACCACCTACCAAAGGCTTCAACACCTCCTGGTAATTGCCGTCACAAGAAGTTTCGTCTACCTGAAGACACTGAGCATGACTTAACACTTCAGTTGTCAACACTGCCCGATTGATAACCTCTCTGCGTGCTCTCAGCTGAGAGCATGTGGGACATTCAAAATTCAGCTTGCATTCAGAGTCATAGTATTTTAGTTTTCAGACGGTCTGAAAGTTTCGGGTAGGCTTACATTCAGTGTCTGATTACAGTTGATTATATATAGTTTAATAAGGTTAGAAGTTGTATTTTATTGATATACATGTCAGATCCTCGGCATCTGAAATTCTGGACGTAAGGAAATTTTTGACAGTACCCTGAAAAACTGTTAAGTCAACTGTACTATCCATTTACTTCAGATTATAACTGTAATAAAAATATTTGTTTCCTGTAGTTGGTAGAAGCACTTGGGATGAGCTGTAGTCTTCAGCCGCCACTACTTGCTGGTAGATCTATTGGTAGTACATATGAGTCATCTAAGTATTTATCGCTTAATAAATACTTAATCTTAAATGTATCCAAGAGTTCTTTGTTATAGTAATATAGCCTATCTACCACCCGCATTCGACCGCCAAGTGGTAAGCAAGCGGCAGAGCATTTGACTTAGAGTAGGACGACAGACCCCTTCAGGGGCCTGTCAGTATACACACACATCTTTCGACGGCCACCCATTCTGTTCATCCCGGTGTTTAGAACAGTAGAGCCTCCACCACTAGGACACACCCCACAGAGGCAGGGCAGCCAACGTAAGTTGTATCGCTGACCGGAGCGCCTATCCAATGTGCTGGCAGAGATAGCTGCGTGGGGTTGGAGACCCCACGTCTGTGGACAAAACCTGGCAGTGGCAGGAAGGCGGTCTATGACCCACGACTACAGGTGCTTGCACTGTTAGGAGTCAGGGAGCGCACCGCCAGCCATTGTTGGCTTTACAAACCTAAGTCAGGGATCGTCGATTGCTTGTCACTTAGAGGAAATCTAGTGTGCTATATGCCTATGCCATTCAACAGCAGGCACAGAGCTCAGAGGGCAGATAAAAAGGCAAAGTCCAGTGTCACCAAGCAGGTCTGTGCGGCAAACCTAGTTGCGCCGGGAGTCGACACTCCTAGGGGGCAGGCCCAAGCCACCAGTCACGCGGGGAGACCAGCATCTCCCGTTGGTACCTACACATTTTACTCCAACCCAGTGAGAACCAGCTATGAGGTACATGTGACACTACGCCTACGCCTGCCAAGGCAAGTCCACCGAGCTCTGGTAAGTCTATCTTACCCCAAAGTGCCAGTGTTGTTGTGAGGCATATTGCTCAATCTAGTACACCTGATTACATACCCAGTACACAGCCTACTAGGCAGACACTGATGTCCAGCAAGAAAGGGAACAGAGTCCCTATTGAAGAGCGACTAATCTAGCTCAGAAGAAAAATCTCTTGTTGACTGGGGTTTCAGCGACACGCGTGACATTCAACAAGATTGTACTTATGCTACATGTCAACACAGTTAAATAAACTGGGTTAACACACGAGGATAGACTGCACTGAGTCAACAGTAAGAATTAATTGATTGCACCATATATGTAAGCAAAATAATGAACTTAAAAGTAAGCAGTGTGTACTATAGCTGGGAAACGTCTGGGCACGCGAGTTTCCTCATACTCGCTAGACTTTTTTATACATTCATGTTTTTATGTATAAAAATTTTGACGTGTGCCGCTTATATCTATACAGGGCAGGAAACCCATGTGGAAATGGGGTTGCAATTATGAACTTTATTTAATTACACTGAAACCATGTGCTATTAAGGAATGAATTTCTGTAGGTGCTCACTGTAACATGCAAGTACCCATGTTCACCTACCACATACCCTACATAGTAAAATGGGAGTTACCACCCCACTGAAAAAAGGATTGTTGTACATTGTTACGTAAATTATGATCACGGCCTATGAATTACCATTGCAATAAATAAAAACAAGTCCTCTTGGTAAGAAAACCTCCCGATGAATGGCTTGCAAGAAAAAAAACCTCCAAGATACCATGTAATACTTATGAGGCATTTAATATGTTGGAGGTATGTTTTCTCGCAAACCATTCGTCGGAGGTTTTCTTACCAAGAGGACATTTCTTTATGTCTTGCAACGGTAATTCATTGGTCATTGTCATAATTTATGTAATAATGTACGAAGATCCTTTTTTTCACTATTTTAAGGGGTGGCAACCCCCATTTTACTATGTAGGATATGCGGTAGGTCAACATGGGTACTTGCATGTTACAGTGACTGAATTGTCTGGCATGCTTAGAGAAATTCATCCCTTATTGTCACATGGTTTCAGTGTTATTAAATAAAGTTCATAATTGCAACCCCATCTTCCAAGGGTTTCCTGCCCTTAGGAGTGGTTTACTGGAGTTCGTTGTCAGATATTTTCAAACCGAAATTTTGCAAGGAACATCCTCTCGCTGTTTGTCACAGAGCTGATGACTCATCCTGTATACTATAAATGACTATCCCCTTGTCGATTAAACTGTTTATTAATCTCAAACAACATGTTTTATTGATAAGTTTATACAAATGAAATACCCTTTATACTCTATGTAGCTTAATTCAAATTGTCCACAGAAGGATCAACATGTGTACTTCTCAATGACAGGAAATTCCAAATTGAAAGAAAGAGTAGGTAGGAAGTTAGCACAGTGCTTTGGATGTAAGAGACTGATGCACGATACATCAGTACATTAAAGACAAAACTAGAAATTGGATGTCTAGCAAAATACTGTATATAATCTACTGTAATTAGACACTGAATGTAAGCCTACCCCAAACTTCCAGACCCTCTGAAAACTAAAATAATATGACACTGAATGCAAGCTGAATTTCGAACGTCCCACACTCTCTCATCTGAGAGCACGCAGAGAGGTTATCAATTGGGCAGTGTGTTCATGTGGGCGAGGGAATGAAGGGGAAACTTCAGCAGCAACAGGAGAGTGAAACAATCTGCCCCTCCCTTGCAAACTGTTTAGCACTGGTAATTCCCACACCTCCAGCAGTGTAAGGGAGGAAACGAGTTCTGCTGAGTATCACCGAGAATAGCCTAAGCTAACATTGGTGATTTCATGTGTGCATAGCAAGTGTCTGCCTTTTTAAGTTATTATTATTATTATTTGTGCTGTTTGATTTAGACACACAGATGAAAAAATAAATTTATTTCTTTACAGTCACCAATAATTAATCATTCAAAACCATTTACTCTGATTTTCCTGTATAAGTATGCCTGTCACAAGTTACACTGTGCCTCGGTGCTTACATATTATTTGGTGACAAAAGGTGTCGAATAGGCCCATCTATGATATCAGTTTATTTGGCAGTAGTGTGTCTATTGAAATAAATTAATATAAATTCTCCAACCTTCCTGCTAGAAGCCACTGAAAATAAAATTTCAAGCTAGGTAATGGAAGTTGCTTGATGTTCAAATAATTTTTGGTGCCAAAGGATGGTCAACTCTATGCTTGTAGGGGTATCATTTTATTCGGGAGATGCTGCCTATTGAATTAAAATATTTTACTTAAAAATTGTGTTAATTTTACGGCAGATGCACATCAACAAACATATTAATAACAAACTTTGCATTAAAAAACTACTTTTAAACACAAAAGAAATATCTTTGCAAAAAATAATTACTGGTTAAAATTGACTGCATAACATTTATAGCCAAAATAATTTACTTTGAAATACTACAGTGATAATAGGTGCAACTATTTTGAACAACGGATAAAATTAATAAAATTCTGCTATCCAATTATCGTTGCATACTTTTGACTGTTGTAACCTTGTTATAGGTCAGACTCGGAGGAGCACCTGACAGTTCTATGAGGTGGTGCGTTTGACAGGATAACCATGTGTTGTTCAACTGAGATCACGTGATTAGTTTTATTTAATGCCTCTATCAAGGGCTTCATATACTCTACTGATTCCCCTCTCGTTAGGTAAGGGCAGGAAGCAAGTGAATGCTACCGAGAGAAAGAGAGAGAGAGAGAGAGAGAGAGAGAGAGAGAGAGAGAGGACCCATCTTTTTTTGTTAGATAACAGCTTCCCCTTTTACTGGCATGCAAAGGGAGGAATAAAGGTGCACATCTGAGAGAGAGATATGCAAGGATGCCATTCAGGTTGTTAGGTAACTGCTCCCCCTCTCATCAGTGTATGAAGGGAGGGAGCACGGTCGTGCCAGACTCACCAACACCATCATCTGAACTGGTGAGCACTGTACCCCAGTGATCGAGAAAGGGAGGCGTGCTTAACATATTTCACACCCAGTTGATAGACTTTGCATAAACAACCAGCTTAAAAAGATTGATGTATGAAATCTTAAGTGACGGCACCAAAACATATTTTGATCTATGCAGTATCCAATAAATTGTAAAAGCGGATAATTTTGTCATTATTTATATAGGAAATTCACTGGGATTAGAGAAAATTAAAGGTGGATACCATCTTTGGGTACATGCATTTTCAGTACCTACATCGGGAATACACTGTACTGATATGCCCATGAATAACTGTTCCTCAAAAGTTCTAGTGACCAAATTTTGTTATATTATATTTGTACAGAATATTGTTACATTTTAATAGTTTTTGCATAATACAGGGCAGAATCACATTCATACTGTTTTTGGAACATACCAATAACAAAAAGTAACTAACTCGCTTACAGAAATGAGATAATCCACACTGAAATAAGTTGCTGTGTGCTACTTAAACAATATATAAATACACACAAGGAAAGTTATTTTGTCATTTTAAAAAAAATGCTGAAAATAAATACATTGTGGCTGCCGATGATTTTTTATAAAGTAAGTTTTGACAACATACATTAAAATGAATTATGACAAAACATTTCAATCAACCTTGTTAAATTTTTTTGTAAATAGTTTAATTTATTTTATTTGTACATCTCAAAAATAGTAAAATAATGATTTTATGTCATTATGCCAAAACTATGTAATCTAAAAATTGTTTATTCAATGTAAAATTATAACTAGCCCGCTAACAATAACTCTTCCAAACAGAATTTTTACATAAAAAAAATATGTGCACGCAACATGGAAAATTGTGTGAACTTGAAACATTTACCACCTTACTGATTGCATCTCATGCATTCATTGTCATTGTTGGATCATAGTAGTTTCTGTCAGACTGATCATTTAGTTAAAGATGTCTGCTAACTGCTTCAATTAGTAACCCTTCGTTGATTGAACTCATCAAAGATCATAAATGAAATAATATGGCACTGCAACATATATATTTAGTTTTCTTCTGTCTCCAGTCTGTTTTACTTGTAGGAGCAACTTTGACTGAATGGAAGGAGATGGAGGAGTACGGAACTGAACAGCTGCAGTGTGTGCACTGCTTTTCTTAGCAAGACTAGGAACCATGGTTGGCATAGTGGCTATGGTGTTTGCCTCCTACAAAGGCAAACTAGGATTGATAGCTAGCAGGGTCAATCCCTTAATGTATGCACGTTGGAATCATGCTGGATGATACTGCTGGTCGGCGGGTTTTCTCAGGTCTCTCCTGTTTCCTCCACCTTTGCATTCCAGCACTGCTCCATATCCACCTTGTATCACCCTCGTCAGTTTTCAAGACTTTATCAAGAGCCATCCAGACCTCTCCACTTCACACTTGGCAAGACTGTACTTGCTGTTGTGAATTTTGTACTAAAAATTATCATGTTTGCAGCTGGTGGTAACCCAGGCAGCTTTGCAGTTATAAAAACATTGGTATGTTAGACAGGATGATTTTGCAGTGTTTCGCTATTCCCTTCTGTCATATGTAAGCAAAAGGACAACACAACACCAAGTCCTGAAGCCAGAAGAGAAATAGTACCACGTTTTACAAATCTCTGACTCACTTTAAAAGAATGCTGAAGAAGCAATTCACTTATAAGCAACTAAATTATATTGAAGGTACCTTTTGTGTTGATAGTTGTGTAGAACGCAGTCAGCAAAACGAAAATTATAATTGGATTTGTCATAGTGAAGCTGCAGGCAAAACTTTCTCATAGACACTAAAGATAAGTTTGTGAAGTTCTTTAATTCTAGAGTAAAATAATATTATATCTATAAGTGATTTCAAAGGTTAGTTTCCAATATCTGACAGGATAAGATAAAATGTAAAGTTGCCACGATTGTGATAACGAATTTTTAAAATTGGTAAAATGATGTTTCCTCATCAACAAGATACTTGTATAATTAATGGGTTAGAATCCTATGTGGTTGATTAAAATAATTCTTGCTCAACAAGATGAACAATGCTACAATTTTTTTGGTTGAATCTATAAATCATTATTTACCTGCTATTTTCAAGGTACTGATGATGTAGGGGGAGACACGAGACGAACGATGACACAAATACCTACTGGTAATTTGGGCGCAAGCGGTGCTTCCTATTCATGGCACTATTGGGATCTCAAGGATGCTGTGGGTTCTGTGTGTCCGTCTCACCCGTGCGTACTTACAAACATGTAGGCAATATTAAACTTTTACTAAACATCACTTTGAAATAAACACTTATTAAAATATATGTGGCTAGGACACTGTCACTACTGAATAAAAGAGGTAAGTTCACAGTAGACTTGCTTTTATTGTAACTATGCACACACATCAACGTACCAATGAAATGATGATAATTTCGGTCATGACTAGCCAATTCCCCTTGGGTGTTACCCAGCCCACAATTAATCTAGTGCACGCCTAGATGGATGATCTCACTGAGGTGTGTGAAAGCACAGCCTTCACAAGGGAAGAGGGCCAACAGCCGCTAGGGTGGACTGACAGTTATTCCCTGAAGACAGGACACGGTGAATTATAAATGAAAACACTTGATGAAACATATTAACATGTGTGATTACTCGGCATCACTAATGCAAACTCGTCGGGGCTCGCCCTCCAGCACATGGGTAGTGTGGTGAAGGCCTATACACATAGCCGGCTAGGACGGGAATAATTGCACCGTACACTAATTACAAAATTACATAAACCCTGAAAGATACATGAAACAAGATGGGACACGAGATGAGTATTCACAATAAACGCACACATGTGTGAAAACAAGTTTAGATGGCACGGATGCCGCTGGATGAAGTTCGTAGCGGACCACGTGGTGCAGGTGAAATTGCAATATTTCTGAGTGGAAATGGCAGATTCAGACAAAATATTATTCTTGCTGAGAAAATTATTCCCTTTACGATTGAAGTGGTTACATAGAACCCTGAAATAAATATTGCACATATGATGTTACATAAATAAGCTTTCCAAAGCAACAATGACGTATACAAAGACTTGGTGTCGGTTGGCCACGTGATGTTGCCGGCAAACATTCAGACACGAAAATTACCCTCAAATATATACATAAAAACAAAGTCCTTAAAATTACGCATAGCAGTCATGCAGAAGTTACACTGAAATGCCATAAACATAGGCAGATGGTGCCTGATTCAAGTTGTGCAGGTCACGTGACCTCTCCGACATCTTTCAACGCCTTCTCCTTGAAGTTAAAAATGCCAAAAGGGCGCAATAAATTAATAAAGCGGAAGCATAGTGCTGGGGAAAATATCTGGCAAAAACGTATGAAAGTAAAGGTTAACCGGTACACTAAATTGACTATGGAAACCTAAATTAGTGAACAAAGGTTGTAGTGCGTACGTGACAATGTCTTACCTCAGCAGCTCTCCTTGACAAGACTATCCAGAGAAAAGCATCGCACGGACCTACCATGGCCGCTTACGGGGTTCACATGAGCGGAAGTGCTATGCACGCCGAGTAAAATATTTTATTATTGAAAATAAAATGGCACAAATTGAATTAAATATTGTTTTACATTTTTATAATTTTCTTATGAATTTTCATATTATTTTAGTGTCTCTTTATGACAACGTTCATGCCGGAATATTAGTGTTCTTAATCTTGGTGCCGCACGCACTTTGAATTTTATACCCAAACAATTTAAAAATAGTAACAAGCTCTTGAACACATTTTAAGACACATAAAACCCTGCAAATACAATATAACACATTTTACACTGAAAAATAATATTTATATGAAAGTTCAAAATTATTGGCCTCTTTGCGCACATGCAGGACACGTGACACATGCGTGGTGAGCGCCGTCATGGGCTCTAGCACCGTCGGCTATTAGCCGGTGTCAGTGCCTATAAAAATTTTACAAAAAATAAATAAATGTGGCCTGTCAAAGTGATATCATGGAAAGTGTTTTGAGACACACCTAAAAATCATGTAACATATAAAACTCTTATCTTTTCACACGGCTGGTTCACACTAGACAACCGCATTAAGTACGCTGTCTGTTCAGGTCCTCAAGTAGAGCGCTAAGCTTCAGTCATATGGTCATTGTTTAAAAATTGTTCAGAATTTTAGTATTGTCTGTATACAAATAGCATTTCAAAAATTTACACGTGGAATACTAGTTTCCAATTTCTAGTTTTGTCTTTAATGTACTGACGCATTCTGCACCTAGAAGAGGGCTCATTATAGAAGCGACTTCACCCCATCCAAAAGTTACTCTATTTATGATGTAAGTCAATTCTCACTAAACATGGTAATGGCAGCAGGACACGTAACCAACCCATGTTGATAGAAGCTCAACGCACCTAATTACCACATGCTCCTAGCTTTTACAGAGCATCTAAACTCTACAAGAAGTTGTCACGTCATTATCCGTCCCTGAAGTAAGACCGCTCTACTTTGCCGCTCCTGCTGGAAGAACAGCGCTCGCTTTGAATTTCATGCCGCTGCAGGGAGGCAGGCCAATTGCCAGAAAGTCACTATCTCCACGAGAGCATCAGTGCAAGATGTGTCAACACCTCGCGCAGAGCGCCACGCGAATAAGGTTCCGTGGTTCATGCACGGACATCACAAGCTTCACCCCCGAGAGGCAGAGCTAATTCCTCTGCACCCCTTGGAAGCCTAGAAATGTTGGCAATTAGTATAAACGGCACCCCCCAGCCCAAGGCACGTGAGTGTGCGCAGGGCTGCAGAAGAGACCTGTTCCCTCTGGCTGTTGAGTCGTCCTCTACCCAGCATGGGTTTCAGGATACTCAAATGCTACCTCACTTTGGCAACAGTACCATAAACCCCCCCCCCCCCCCCCCAACATAACACCTGAGTAGGTGACGAACTCAATTATTAAAAAAAGGCAACAAATCTTTATAACAGGTAGCAGTCTCGATTCATTAACTAGAGTATCAGTGTAAATATCGCACAGTCTGATCATTCACGAAATAGGCCATCACTTCAGAATCAATATTAGTAATCATCAAATGTGCAAGGCTGAGGATAAACACAGTAACTGATAATGTAGGCTAAATTCCAGTTCAAATACCAAGTAATTATTTTATTAATATTTTACAGTCTGCTACTTTGATTTTCTTTACCACTCCATCTAACATGTAGCAAGCATTTACTTTTCAAAATTCACTCCTAAAGCAGTTAAACCTTTATTCTAAAAGTTACTCTTTGGGACAACACAACCAATAAAATATTCTTGGCCTTTAATTATCGTTAATGTTACATGTCACAGAACAAGGCACTCGCGGACTAGGTGTGCTCCGCATTGGGGACTTTTACTTTTTCACAACATGCAATTTGCAGAAAACATCTGGCCGGGACAGTACTGGCCACATGGCGACTCATTCCTCTCATACCTAATAAATCAGCCACGACATAACGTCACAGGAAAGCACACAGCCCCAGGGAAGACTCAGATGTATCATGTTGCGGGCCTCAGCGCCCACCAGGACAACTTAGTCACACAGCTCTCGACAGTTGACTGCAACTCCGGTGCATCGAATGCGGCCCGACGCTCATAGCATTTGCAAACATGCCCACCACGTACAAATAAGCATATTCCAGGATACAGTTACGTTGCTGCACAAAGATATTAGTCACTCCCATCACTTGCAATCGGGAACAAGTTATCAGCAAAACTTTACAATGAGACCAGCATTTTTCTGTGGTGGCCACAGTTTTATACAGGTCGCGCAGCACAAGAAACATCGCGCACTACATCTGCTCACTGCAACGGGCATCAGCCAACTCGCTCTTACCTAGAGCAGCGCCACGGCACACGGGACAGGAACGCACCTAGTGGCGATCACCCTAACAATAATTTAAACTGCAGCCATTACTTCAAGTACTTTTGAAATATACTAACATAAAAATTAATGCACAAAAATCAAATACGATTAATAATTTCCAAAACTATTAAATATACCACTACATTACATAAACACAATACCAAAATAATATTCTGCTGGCTGCACAGAATAGAAGTACTCTACAGTTGCACCATTGCACCACAGCCACCAATTGCTGCCAACCTTGCCATAAAAACATCAGACACCAAAATGTGATCACACTGTGAAGGTCTAGGACACTGCCAAATCACCGCTCCTTCTCCTGGCTGTGAAGGCCGGAGTATTCAGTAAGGGCAGAGTCCCTCTGCCGAGCTGTTAAACAAGCATCAGTGGTCACTGACGCCAGCAAGCTCCGGAGAGCCCTACCTCCAGAGGACCTCAGCCCATTTTGGCTGCCTACAGACATCGCCATCCAGAGGCTCTACTCCTGCAGCCTCCGCCAGCTACTACAGGCAGACACCACTGACCACCAGAGGGTGGTACCAACATCATCCCTAACCATCCTCACAATACCTTCCTTCCGCATCAGTACCCAGGTATTGAAGGTTACAGTGACGCAGTCACTTCTGGACCCCCCTTAAGGACTGGCCAGCCATATCTTTACCGCTCTAGTAAAGAACCATTCAAAAGCACATGTCTAGGCTCCTTTTGAACAACCCCTTAATTTCAGCTAGGAAACCCTGGTCATTATTTTATTGAATATTTTCACAACCTACGTAAATATAACTTATCATTTTAGTCAGTATGCTTTCACCTGGCAGTAAAAAGAGACACTTCCACAGTTTAAATATTAAATTGTATTATATTTAAATTGTTACCAATATTTTATCTTATATGTTTGAATTTAGTTTATTACATGTCTTTGCTATTTTAGTATTTGTGTGAATTTAATGTCACATTTTTATTATGTGTAAATAAAGCCCAATCATACCAGTATTATAAAATTATGTTCTTATTTTGCTTCGAATCTCACTCTTGCTAATAATATTGAAAATAAATCTTCCCTCAAGTGAAGTTTTCTTTGTGTCATGTGAAGCAAAGACGAACCCACGTATTCACCACAAAGGCAGAACACACACACATTAAGAGGCAACCCTGAAGTTAGTCAATAGACAAATTTCGGCAGAGCCCACAGCATTAGGAATACGATTCCATCCTTTGAATCGAGTTGAATTTGTAGCTTCGTATTCTGCCTGATGGATGGAGATATGCCATCCTCACTTGACCCTCGATGGAAACTCACCTAGGAGTATTGTCAGTAACTTGAACTTCCCATACTCTGTAACTCGTGCTCGGTTGGCGAACGGCTAAGCAAGTGAGTCACAGTGGGAGTGATGTGGCCAGACATGCTCTAAGAAGTACACGCTAGTCCGCTTGTTAAACTATCAGCTTTCTCTCACTGGGATTTCAGTTACTTTAACTTACTGATACTGCAAGTCATTGGAAGTAAATTACAACCCTAGGGGTTGTAATCCCCAAGCTCTCAACTCGGCAAACATTCACAATCTAGCCAAATAAATATAACCTCCAGCATGGGGAATACCCGCTCCCCTCCGCAGGGCTTGTGTGCAATTCTTGTCGAAGCTAGGGTTGTTTTCCTTTCACTTCTCCATATAGCAACTCACTTGTAGAAGGGCTACTAAGTTCGTCCAGACTGCTTGTGTGTACTCTACTGGTGTGTTCCGGCAGATGGAGCAAATTTCCTGGTCACCTGCTGTCCCTCTGACGGGGCTGATGTTTACAGGGAAGGGTACAATGACAATGGGAAAGATATGCTTAAGTGGATAAAAACTTGTTTATCGATTGAAGGAAACAAACAAAGTGGTGATGCACTACCTCCTACCAGCTGAAGCTTGCAGAAACTGACTTACAAATAACAGGTAAAGGCGACCTGTTCCTAGGCTAACAGGGGTAGTTAGATGAAGTGCTATGAAAATAACTTAAACTTGGCTATGCTACAGCGTTACCCTTGTAGCGGACACATAAGGGCCACTCACGACTGGTTAAGGTACAACAGGATGTACCTTTCAGGTGAGCCACCTGTTTTCATAACATGAGCCGCCTGACCTAGTGCCATAAGAGTATAAATAGGAGGTGCAAGGAACCAATTTCTCCCCCCCCCCCCCGAATCTCCACATCGATCGACAACGTACTACGTACCACTGTTGGCGCTACGGCGGAGACGAAGGCAACCCACATCAAGGTCTAGAGGAGCTCTAGGCTTATCAGTAATCTGCAAAATATATGTATGTATAACAAACTACGTGAGGGAAAACAGTCTAACGAGTGCCATTGTGAGAGCCGTTGGGACGTCGCCAAGGCAGTCGGCCACACCGCAACTGGGGCATGCCGACAGCGCGCTGGAATCAGCACGTGCGTGACGCAGAAGGGACCAAACAACGCGAGGCATCTGTTCAACGTTCCTAGCTGCCGGCATGACATGCCGCTACTGCAGCAGCAACCAGGTGTGGAGACAAGCGCCACGGCTGCCAACTTCACATTCCAAGCAGCATCACAACAACAGCAGAGAGGCGCTGTTCACCCCCCACCAGATGCAGTTGGCAGGCATGAGGCACGCCTTGTGCATGCGCCATATCGTCATCATGGAAACGCCAGCAGCCAGCCCAATCCGAAGGAAGGAGTGGGGAGTCCACTACATTCACAGCGTGACCAAGGTCACGGTAGCACTGTTCCTTGTGTTGCCAGTTGTCTTCACGGAGCCGGCCACGTACCGCACTCACGTCGATACATTCTGGCTACCGGTAGAAATCAACTTCATCCACAAGGACAGCATACTCCTCATTTACAAAATATCTTTGCTATTCCCCAAAACACCAGAAAGTCTCGATCAATATCTACACGTCTGTGCAAAGCGCACATCCAAAGCTTGTAAGAATGGAAAAATTTTGTACGAATAATTACAGGATGTGGAGCATGGGATAATTCGATAATACCTAGATGACATGAGCATCCAGTTCCATGGAATACAGCTTCTTGGCGATGTGGTGTTGCAATGTTTTAACAAACAAGCACCTACGAGCACTACTCGACAACGACGCCCAACTTGACAACCAATACACACCTTAGCAGATAACATCTTGACAACAAATGAGGCCCTTAATGCAACATTAAAAATAATCAATCAGATTGAAAATAAGGTAGAAAATAAAATTAACAGCTTATCTCAAACAATTAATGAATTATCTCAGGTAATGAAAAATCAACTGTCAGACTTAAGTCGTATGGATAGTATTGAACTACAGTTTACGTTACTTACCACAAGTATTCTGCAGTTAATAAACAATGTTATCCTAGAGGAATTAGTTCAAACATACATACACTCCTGTCAGCTAAACAGGTTACCACTGAGTGCTGTAAACAAAACCCAGCTGTCAGAAGACTTAACAAAACCGAACCGGTAATTGCAAAAACTAAATCTTACATTAAGTATTATCACCAAGGAGCTAATCAAGTATTATTACACACATTAATTGACAGAATGTACATTTACTACTACACAGTTAGTGATAAAGTTGCAAATCCCAATCACCTGCAGCCACTCTATAGGCTGTTCACAGTAAAGTGAGAACTTTTTAAGGTCCTTCCAACAGGCATTAACCACTAATATGTAATTTCTTATTGCAGCCTCAGGCTTTAAATTTTGAGTGTGGTGAATGTATTCACTGTGTTTATTGCTCACATTGCAATGTTTATATATTAAAAAGTAGCAGGAAGATGGAAATTGGATTAAAGGAAAAATTTAGGAGGGCCTTAAAAAGTGCTCACTTTACCGTGAATAGCCTATAGATGGCAAGTGTACAAGATAATTCCAGTCTCCTACCGCTTCAAAAATCAAACATGCCAAATTCACATATCATCATCTATCATGGCAATTGATCCGACCTAAAACATTGTAAAAAACTATATCGCAATCACACGACATGCTCATGGATGTTATAGCCATCCCCAAGGAATCACTAACATGTGAAAATTCCAAATGTATCAAGGCAGCCATTCTACTCACTGATAATAATGCACTGTTTAATAGCTATAAATTTCATTGTATGTATAATAATTCATTCTCCATTCATCCCATACTTCCACACCAGTATGCACTCGCCAACCCACCCGAAGGGACTGTAGTAGAATGTCTGAATACTTCTCTCAATGCAAAATAAATAATCACAGACTAGGTAAGTGGAATTACAGGTATCATGTGGATGCCACATTGCCACACCGGAGCAGATTATAGTAGAGGCCATACATCTATGTGATGTGCCAGCACCCACTGTACCCCTGCAGCAGACTGTGATACCGGTGCACTGGTTAAACCAGCAACAACTAACATTAACAGCTGGGATACAGTTTTACAACATTAGTTCAGTACTCGATACAAACTGGCAAATTAATAATACACAAGTGCCAGTCCTGCCAGCACTTCATTCAGGTTACCCATATGGAAGATTTAGAGATAACATATTATTTTCTGTGTTGGAGCCAGCACAATATGATTACATCACAATGGGCATAATCAGTTTCCTATTAGTCACTATTGTTCTTATGTATGTTAAGCTACTTAAGTTGTCTGTCATATTAACTCACATGAACACAACATAAGAAACCAACCATTCCATTGCAAGTGACATAGCTGAATCCTCTGCATAAATACAAATATTATATTAAGGATAACCTAATCATCAGCACCAAGCAGCAGAAAGAAAAGTAATTGCAATTGTAATTCCATTACAAACGGGCATGGAATAAACGCCCTTAATGAAAAACTGCTAATAGGTACCTATCCGAAACAATATTTATATTGTATACAAAAGCTAAAATGTCAATATAAGACCAACAGGTGCAAAGTGAATAATGGACAAAACAAACAAACAAATAAATGTGCTTTTCAAAGCATAGAAATGACTAAGTAGGTATATTAAATGAAGGTTTCACTGCAATAAATTTCTGTACAATGTCAAGTTTCTTAGCCAAGGGCAAAATCCAATCGCAAGCACTAATGCCAATTACTAGTGTATATAAGAGTGTGGTGAGACTGTAAATAATTGTAAATAGCCTGTTTAAAGTGTTGTGAGGGCTTGAGTCCGAATAGTGATGCGGAGTATAGTTTTTATATGAGACATTCAACATGTGTTGTTTTTGAACTTGGCACCTTTAGAGCACTACGACTTCAGTTCTCCTGGTGGCCGCTAGGAGCGGCGAGGCATCAGTACAAGATGGCGGCGGGCATGGCCAGACGTGTGGCGTTCGTCACAGTTTATCAAACCTTAAATGTGTAAGTTTCAAGTTGAAACATTTGGTCCTTCGGGCTGGATTAAGATCCGTGTAATTTCCATCGTCTTTTAGTGTTTACGCAAGTATCTTGATTCGGTCTGGTTTGTTCGTGTTGTTATCGCCGTGTTGCTCTAACCTCTTTGTCTCGCCTACACTGGCATTGTTCACAGACACACAGCAATGGACGTGAGTGATCAACATTCTGCAGTATGAGAGATGTTTATCATAAACTAGATGTTCAAGTAGTGGGAGCTGGTGCATTCTGTTGTTTCGATTTACCGAGGCCGGTAATATTAAAAGTGTCCGAGTGCTTGGTGACTGGTTCTATGGGCTCATTAAACACACTGTGGTATTGGTTTTAGCTGTAGATTAAAGTTTTGTGTTTCAAGAAGTTGTGTGTCACCATGGCTGACAGGGCTGCAGCAATGAACTCGCCAAAAAGGTTTCCACAGATGCGATCAAAAGGCAGCTGTTTTCTGCTACCTGCTGCGATTTAGCCCAGATATGCTCAGGATTTAAAGACGATCATCTGACCTATGAACTTACAAGTAAGGACAAGATGGACTTCGATGCTGCGATGCACTCAGAAAGGTTAGATCGTTTTGATGACTTATTCTATGAAATTACTGCTATTTGCGACTCCTTAGAACCTAGGAAGGGGTCTACCAAGCCTACACGCAGTTCTTGCTCAGCCACGTCATCCACTCGTCTCTCTACCATTGAACTGCTGCACTTCAGCGGTAATCCTACTGATTGGACACGCTTTTCCAACCTATTCAGTGCCTTGGTAGCGGACAATCCCAATCTCACTAATGTGGAGCGATTGTCGTATCTCAAATCATCCCTGTTCGCATGTGCACTGTCTGTAATCCAAGCATTGCCACTTACTAAAAGGAATTATGAAGTGGCCTGGGAATTATTGAACAAACGATATAATAACAAAAGACTTATTGTGTCTTTACACATAGATGCTATCATGGATGCTCCCTCAATATCACCGGATTCTCCAGCATCAATAAATGGGTTACTGTCAGTCTGAGATTAACATATTGCTGCAATGCATGTATTAGATGTCAATGTAGAAAAGTGGGACCCATTGCTTCTCCATATCAATGAGACCAAGTTGAATCCCTTTTTGCACAACCAATGGGAACTTTACATAAATGACAAAATAGCTAGACTGACAAAGGTGACAGAGTTTTAACATTTCTAGAAGGGCACTGCGCCAGGCCTCCGAATTGCAACTAGCCACTGCATCACAACCTAAGTCAAGGTCAACTATGCCGCCACAAAAAAACCTACAGTGCCATTCTCAGTCACAGTCATTTGCTGTGAACACTCTTACCAATGTGAATGTTAAGTGTGCTGTCTGCAGTGATGACCATGAAGTGTATCAATGTCCCCGATTCTTAAAGGCATCTCCTCAAGAACGGCAGAAGCTAGCTAAGTCTGCCCAGCTTTGTTTTAATTGTTTACGTGGTTCCCACCAGTCCAGGGCATGCTGGTCAAATAGAAATTGTCATACCTGTAGTTCCAGACATCACACATTACTACACTTTGCTAAGCCCCATCTAAAGACAGCAATGTGGAATCAACAGTGCCTGGTTATCATTCCCTGATATCTCAAGGTCCTGACAGAGACATCCCATCAACAGTACTCCTGTCTACTGCCCTGGTGGAGATTCCAAGTGGTAATGGTAACTCATAGACAGTGCGTGCTCTACTTGATTCGGCCAGTCAGTCAAGTTTTATTACTGAGAATTGTGTGAGAAGGCTTGGATTAAGGCACAGAAGAACATCATTTCCAGTGTACGGTGTCTCTCAAGTGTCTGTGTACAATTCGAGGGCCAAGATTGCCCTTGACTTGCACTCACTGCATTTGTCTGGCCAAAAATCACTAGTTTACTGCCCACTGCACGAATTGAGACAAATTCATGGGCCCACCTGGCTCAGCTTAATCTCGCTGACCCACATTATGCCAATCCTGGGCCTGTGGACTTACTGATATGTGCAGATCTCTTTCCCTACGTGTTGAAGGGTGGTACTGTAAGCCAAGGTAGAGATCTGCCAGTGGCGGTCAACACAGCCTTTGGATGGATAGTCATGGGGAGGGTGCCTGCCTCTGCACTGTCGATGAACTGTGTTTCAATTCATGCATGCTCACCTACATTAGACGAAGCTGTCCGACAATTGTGGGAGATTGAAGAAGTTGCAGTGCCTGCAAGACCTACCTCAGATGATCTATGATGCGAGCAAGTTTTTGCTACAACTTGCCGAAGAAACGAAACAGGTCGGTACAGCGTGGCTCTACCCATCAAGGATCCCCAGCCTCACTTCAGAGAAACAAGAATGCAAGCCCTTCATCGGTTCCATAACCTTGAATGTACGCTAAATCGTGATCCTAGCCTGAGGGCTTCTTACGCATCATTCATGATGGATTACTTAACACAGGATCACATGTCCCCAATACCTACCTTGGAGCTTAAGAGACCTGCATTTTATATACCACACCATGGCCTCCTGAAGCCAGATAGCAGTACCACAAAATTACATGTAGTATTTGATGCCTCAGTGAGCGATACTATCGGAGTGTCCCTAAACGACTTGTTGCTCACTGGTCCACGGCTACAAGGGGACATCATGGACATTCTCCTCCGCTTCCGTAGTCACACTGTTACCTTCACAGCCGATATAAGGCAAATGTATCGTCAGATCCACGTTCACGAAGAGTTTCGAGATTACCAACGCATTTTGTGGAGACCTTCAGACCAAGATCCAGTAGGTGACTATCAACTCAATACTGTAACTTACGGTGTTTCATCTTCACCCTTTCTCGCCTTTTGAACACTGCATCGACTGGCTACTGACGAGAGGGAGCTTTTTCCTCATGCTGCTTCAGTGCTATTAAGAGATTTTTATGTAGATGACCTTGTGTCAGGTGCATCGACGACACAAGCAGCCTTGTCATTACAGGAGGACTTAATTGATCTTTTGAGGGTGGGCGGATTCCACTTGCGGAAGTGTACCAGCAATGACCAGTCTTTACTCTCCTGGCTCTCTGCAGACATGATCCAAAGTAATGAGGCACTATCGCTTGACAGTAATTGTGGTCTTCCGACAGTAAAAATATTAGACCTCCAGTGGCAGGCTGACATTGACACCTTCTCATACAAGGTTCAGCCAACTTCTACCATCTTTACCAAACAAAGTATATTATCAGACTTAGCCCAGATATTTGATCCTCTTGGGTGGTTGTCACCCATTGTTCTGCTGGCAAAATACCTCATACAACATCTGTGGATTCGCAATATTGACTGGGATGACTCACTCCCAGCAGACATATTATCCACTTGGAAACGCTTTCAGGAGCTTCTAGGTGTGGCAAGCATTGCTATTCCTAGACTGGTGCCTGTAAACTTGCAGAATGTAGATCTTGAGATGCACGAGTTTTCCGACAGTTTGGAACGTGGCCACGCAGCTGTTGTTTGCCTGTGAATCACCTTACAAGTCCAGTAACTGTTCATTTAATTATTGGCAAGTCGAAGGTGGCTCCCACCAAGCAAGTATCTCTACCTTGTCTAAAGCTATGTGGGGATCTACTGCTTGCCTGTACCATGCACAAAATACAAGATAACCTCAGTTCCCATGGTCACATCTTGCAAACCTTTACCTGGACTAATTCAATGATTGTTCTTCACTGGATCAATGGCTCTCCTCAGGGCTGGAAAACATTTGTTGCTAATCGGGTCAGCCAAATCCAGGATCTTATTCCATCAAAACACTGGAATCATGTACTATCAGAAAACAATCCGGCTGACTGCGCATCTCGAGGTATCTTTCCCAGTGAGCTGACTGCACATCCATTGTGGTGGACAGGCCCACCATGGCTCCGTGAGTTGCCAGAACAATGGCCTCAGCCTTACCCAGCAAGGAGTCACACTGATGAAGCGCTTGTAGAACAACGGGTTGTCACACTCCATGCCATTGGAATTCCTGCTGACACTTCACTGTTGCACAGATTCTCGTCTCTGAGTAAGACAAAACGTATCACTGCCTACTGCCTGCAATTTGTGTGAAGTCTGCACGTAAAGAAACCTATTGTTGGTCCTCCTTGCCCTGAGGAACTCAATGCTGCCTTGATGGTATGGATTAAGATTGCATAATCCGAAGCCTTTGCCGCAGATATAAGGGCACTACAGGCAATGCAGCCATACAGAGGCCCACTATCCAAGTTGTCTCCCTTTGTGAATCTTCTGGAATTGTTAGGGTGGGCGGACGTATACATTTGTCTGATTTGCCATATGACCAGAAGCATCCCATATTACTACCAAAACACCATCGTCTCACAGAGCTCTTGATTGACCACCTTCATGAACACCTGTTGCACTGTGGGCCAATGATCCTGCAGTCAGTTCTACTATGAGAATTTTGGATCATGGGTGCTTGCAACCTCATTCGACATAGACTTAAGAAGTGTGTGCCTTGCTTCAAGGTACGTCCTACCCCATTGGAGCCACCTATGGGCTATCTCCCAACTGACCGTGTTTGGCAGTCAAAGCCATTTCTCAAGGTGGGTGTCGATTATGCAGGACCCTTCAAGATTACATTATCATGGTTGAGGAAGGCACGAGTCATTGATGCACATATGTGCTTATTTGTTTGTTTTGCAACCAAGGCAATTCATATTGAACTTGCATCTGATCTCACCACTGAGGCCGTTCTGGCAGCATTCCGTCGTTTTCTCTCTCATCGTGGTTGATGTTCCGACATCTATAGTGACTGTGGTACAAACTTTGTTGGTGCCAATCGATACTTGGCGGAATTGAGGCCTTAATGATTGACAAGGGCACGCAGGATGTGTTGGCATAGGCGCTGACCGAACATCGAGTGACATGGCATTTTAACCCCCCTTCAGCCCCTCATTTTGGAGGATTGTGGGTTTGCAAACACTCACATATGAAGAACTGTACATTGACTTGTCCAGGCCCAGACTCCGTTGTCAGAGTGGCAGAGGTGAAGACTCACCAGGGAGTCCTCAAGCGCCCTGTGGTCATGTTGTGCCCGCTATCATCTCAATAAATCATAAAATGTGCATTTGGTGGGCAGGATGTTGAGACTGTAAATAATTGTAAATAGCCTGTTTAAAGTGTTGTGAGGGCTTGAGTCCGAATAGTGACGCGGAGTACAGTGTTTATATGAGACATTCAACACGTGTTTTTTTTTAACTTGGCGCCTACAGAGCACCATGACTTCAGTTCTCCTGGTGGCCGCTAGGAGCGGTGAGGCATCAGTACAAGATGGCGGCGGGCGTGGCCGGATGCATGGCGTTTGTTACAGTTTATCAAACCTTAAATGTGTAAGTTTCAAGTCGAAACATAGTGTATATAATTAAAATGTGCTAAAAGTAAAAATGAGGTTTCAAAATAAATACCTCAATGTAAATATAATTGAACATGTAATCAATAATTTTAAATGAAGAGTAAACCAGCAATAACTAGCTGATTCTATGTATAATAAATACTAAGAGGTAATTATATCCCCTACTTCCATCCAAGTGTATGTACAAATATGTAATAATAAAGGAACTCACAAAATCGTAGAATTAAGGTAATTAAGAAATTAAGGCTGTAAAGTTACTGATAAGAAAAATTTGACTGCACTAGACATAAGATACTAGCAATAAGAATTACGTAATTGGATAATGGAATGAAACTGTTTTAATACCAATGAATCAAGTGTTGTAAAAATTTTTCCATTAACATTGTACAACGTAAAATATGGTATGGATACCAAAGCAAAGACAGTGAAGGGTGGACAACAATCATACAGACCAATAAAGTTAAAAATGTGTGAGCTCCACATACAAACAGTGTGATAGTGATCAACAAAAAGACACTCTAAAAGTGTTGACAGTTCCCGAAAAATCCATAAAACAAGGAATCATGAACAGTAGGTACAAACTTATCCAAACGAAATTAACGGCATTGTCGAATATAAAATAATATGTTAACACAATGTTCCTGTACCATCCGTCATAAGTTGTAATACTGTAAATAATTTTAATAACTTGTCATGTCGTAGGTAAGAAATCATTTAAGGTTAAAATGCTATTGCAAAAAGGTTAACAGTTACCAATATGGCACCGCAATATGTTCGCATCACAGAGAATAAGGAAATTTAAATTGTTAAAAACATGTTATAATGTTTTGTAGAGCACTTATACTTATCTGCATAAATTTTTTAACTTGATGCAGCCTACTGGAGCACCTACCATAAAAACTACAACTACGAAACAAAAAGCACTTATCTTTTTATTAAAGATGTACATGGTGTATGACCTACCAAATTCCTCCAGCCTGCCAGCAACGTCCCTCATTGACTGACTTCTACTGCCTTCTGCTACGACTCTCCCGAGTAACTCACTCTCGTGCCTTCTGTGCTACAACAATTTAAAATATCACGCTTCCACAGCTGGCTTCCATCAACAAAAACGTGCCTGGCATTATCAATGGTGTCACCTGGCCTTCAGCCAATAGGAACAGCCCGCACACACGTGTGGCTGCTCACAAACACATGCTTAGCACGAGGTTAGCCCTCTTTACCCTTGAGGGTCCTACACTTATTTCTGCTGTGCGCAGCACCAATCCTCCTCTCTTCCCCTTGCGGGACCATAATCGCACAGCTGTTGACTAGAAAACGTCCCCATCAGGGACAGCTTCGAGAACTTCTGGCACACGTACACCACAAAAACAGTTAATAATAAATTATGACAGCACGTTACCGATGCAGCGGCGTAAACAAGAAGTGGAACACAGCTGTAGCCGATAAAAGAGTGCTGAGGCTGATTTCAGCTCGACACAATCTGCAAACAATTCCTGCAGCAGCTCTGGAACTATCTACTGCTATTCTAAGGAACATTTCTGGGAAGACAAAGTGAATAACCTAACAGTCTTATATCCCAATCCTTTTTAAAATAATTAAAACCCATCCTAAACAAAATAAAATTATAAGACCCGAACATTTCACAAAACGTAAAAAGAATTTTAAAAAATTGTAAATGACTTCCAATACAAAAGTAAAGGCCTCCGTATAGAAAATTAATAAAAAGAATTTATAAAGGTATTACAAATTAAAATCCAAACAGACTACAACTACTATGTTAAGGGCAAAAGACCCTAAGACCAAAACAGAAGCAAAACGACTTCCCAAAATTATAACCAAAATCCCAAATTAAAATAAAATTATTAAATCATTACCAAAACACCAAAAAGGACTCGCATCCGAAAAAATAAAAAGAGGGACAAACCTAAACCTGAAATGACAATAACCAACGGAACCATGTGACGTGTGTTGCTCCTCACCCTAGGTCGTTTGTCACGCCGGCCGCTCCCAAATGCAGCACACATGCGCTCTCGAGGATTGATCACCGGCAAGTAGAGTCAGTGTAATGTGAGTGCAGGAGTGGGCAAGATGGGGCAAGTGCAGTGCAGTGCAGAAGAGTGTAGCACCACGTGCGCCTACCAGCCCGGGAGAGCGGGCGGAGTAATACACGAACACGTGCATTACATTCAAAAGGGTTGTAACATTTTTGCAAGCACATTTTCCGACATGTGATAAGGACACGTGACCCACAAATAAAGTGTAATATGTCTAGAAACCCTTATGCCCCAGTGTTGTTGTTTTGAAGTGTTATTGTTTTGTTCACAAATGTTTATTATTTTCACCGCCACCAGTGTTATGTCCACCCCATTTCATCCCAGTTGCAAGGTAAGCTTCAGAGATAATTATTGATTTGTGTTTTTGCAGTGTTTAAGATTGTTATAACATGTAACAGTAAATTTGTTTCTCCGCGTGTGCAAGTAGATCCCTCCGCAGCGCGTGGGCCTGCCACCGCCAGCCCTCGCACCACGGTGGGAAGTCAGTCGGCAAGCCACATCCAGAGGGGGAGGACCATGTAAAATCGCGCTCATGCTTTTCCCGCCGGACGGTATCAATCTTCATTACCAGTCATTTTCAGCAATAGTTTAATTATATCAAGAACCTTTTTCATTTTCGCCGTCTGGGATACTCCCCTTCACCTCCCCAGGAATTACATCGCCTGGGAAGTTTATATGTTTTATCAGCACACTTAATTACATATAAGCCTAGTGCTTTATTTACCGGATAGCCTTAGCCACAGGTTTAAAGTGTACAACAGTGTAAGCTTTTCTCTTGGAGGGAATGTTAGATTCTCCAATAAATAGCATGAACTGATACGTGCTTTTTATTTGGTTGCCGAAAGGCATTTCAGGGCATGGGCCCCCTTAAAACCGGCCATTTTCTTATGCAAGTGTTTATGTGAATTCAAGGGTAAATATTAATTTGTATGTGTGCTGCAACCTAATCAAGGTACCGTGAGTAGCATTTATGGGCATGTGGTTTGGCCCTAACAATCCACGCGTAGGGAGTTTGATTATGTCGAAGTCATATTTAATTTGCAATACCAAGCTGTGATTGGGCCGCCCGAAGAGCCCGTCATTTAGAAAACTATGAGGCCTCTACATCAGGTGAACAACTGAAAGTCTACGCGGGAATGTGGTCTGGGTGATTGGCCCGCAGCACCCCAAGGTTACGAGGACTCAGCTCTATCGCAACAACATCAATGATGCTACCATGGCGACATCTGGTGCCGGGTATATAATTCCAAACATCTTTTTCCAAATTCTGTTCACCGCCTTTATAAATCCCAATCAACCCCTTTCCAAGCCACGACAGCAGTCACATGCCTAGGATAGATCTGAACAAAAAATAGAAAATAAACCTATCCAAAACATAATTCTAAATCCTAAAAACCTCACGAAAAATACTAGAATAACCTAGGAGATCATAAAAAGCAAGAGAGCTTTGCACAGAAATTAAGGGCATCCTAACAACAAATAAACTCACAAAAATCACTTTGCAACAATATGTTCTGCTAAGTTGATTTAATCAACAACTGGTATAGTCAAATCTAATACTGTCAGTACCAGCCAATACCAATATTACACACTACAGGACACTTGCTTGTTCCCACTCCACTCGTGCCATTCTCTTCACACTCTCATTCACTCCACTCCCTTCAGTAGTACACTGTCGACGCGTGCTGCTCTTATGTATATTATACTACAAGGATTACGACTCATCAGACTTTAGTATTCCTACTACACCCGAGTGGGAGTCGAACCCCGTCAACTTAACACTGACGTTTTCGATTGCCACTACCCTGGACGGCAACTCCACACACGTGGAGAAACAAGGTTGAGTAAGCGAGAGTGCACACTCCCCCCCTCCCCGCGCTGAGAGCCAACAAGCCGTCAGCCGCCTTGGGACACAGTTGAGCACTACCGAATATGCACGAAGCTGAGAGCTGGGCAGAGGGTAGCTACCCCCACCCCCAGCCATGCACGAGAGGGACGTCACACCTCCCACCGTGCAACCCACGCTGCACCTGTCTTTCAGACTAGTGCAACCCGCGCTGCACCTGTTTTTCAGACTATATAAGTCCATGCACGACTGGGCTCACTGGTATTCTTTCCTCGTTCTGAAGTTTGCTCCAACACTTCATGTGCTGGGGCCTTCGACAAATCCAGAGTCTTCAGCAGCCACCAGAGGCTACTACCATTGCAGGCAACAGTCTTCAGTAGCCACCAAGAGGCCGCTCCCATTGCCATCACCAGAAGCTCTTCTGCAGCCAGCAATCACCAGAGGCTTCCTAGTCGACAACCACCAACAGCTACCAGAGACTTCATTGTCGACAGCCTTCATCATCTACCAGAAGCTCTTCAACTTCTAACACACAACACCCTCTGCTACTGAATCCTCCTGGAACAGCAGCAGTCTTTACTTGCAGGTAAGGGCAACTACACTCCCGCATTATTAATTGCAGCTTCTAGATGCCCCCTACATCTAGTTAGCTGCAACTGAGTTATTTTAATAGCCGTCGACCCCTTGCTTTCACCTACACCTGTCCGCCATCTGCTTGACCACTGGGAACCATACTTGTTATGCATTGTCAACAGAGACCGGGTTTTGAATATCAGTACGCTCTAGAGTAGGACTGCTGATCCCCTTCAGGAATCCGTACATCTCGATGCACACACCATTCGACGGCCACCCATTCTAGACCACTGGGGATAGAACGGTAGAGCCACAACCACTCGCAATTCATCAAACGAGGGAGAGACAGTCCTCTCGAGTTGTACTCTAACCGGAGCATCTGGGTGCTGGCGGGGGAATTTTCTCTAGGGATACAGCCTCTGCTTGGTTGCGACCCAAACCCAGTAGTGGCAGGAAGGTGGCCCATGCGGCTCAACACTAGTTCACCCGCCAGTGGTGGGGAGCTTTCTGGAGCACCGAACTCATGCCAGTAGCCACTGCTAGAAGTACACTGAAGTAGAGATGTCTTGTGTCCATGGTGCACAGCATTTATTGTTCAGTGGTAGTACAACCTCTATGCCTTTTCGAGAAAGGCATGGCTCAAAAGGGAGGAGCAAAGGACAGCTCGTATCCAAGCGACAGTGTGTACTAGTCCCTCCTACTTTGAGTAGACAAGCTGAACGGGACAGCGCTGCCTTAACCCGTTTGTTAGAGGCATACCTCTCCTGTGTATACCTATATTTATATTTCCCGCCGCACGTACGTATTTCCCGGGAATACCATCCTGATATACAAGGCTTAATACAGGGTACAGAGGTAAGGTACAGGATAGTCAACCCCAGGAGGTTTTGGAGCCCAGAATCAGCTGCCTGGAACTGACGGTACCGTGTTGGCTGGCACAGTATCAACGTCCTACAACCAGCTAACTGAACCTCCAGTTCTAGCCAGCCATTACCAGCAGCATCATCTTTGGCCGAAGATACATTGAGTAAGCCAGGTATCCCCGACACCTCCCACTAGTCAATTACATCGGTGATCAATCCCACCGTGGGAAACAATGCAATTAACTTGATGCATGCCGCTTATACTACTAATTAACTACGATTATGACTCATCGCTCTTTGCGTGAAGTATACCCTTACTTCAACCTACGTAAGAGTTGTCTACCTCAACCACCCACATGAGGGTTGTGCATGCACCACTTTGCACATAAGTTTTCGGCCGCTTAAATCTCCTGGGTGGTCAGGCACATGGCCAGAGGTTATGCAACCAGCATATACCGAAGATACTTTAACCATGGAACGCTGACAAGAGGATTCCCACCTCCACGCCAGCCTCAACGGCAGGATGTCACGCGCCTTCCCCGCACCCCGCTGTGGCAGCCTAGACTTTACACTGTATAAGTCCGTGCACAGCAGGGCTCCAGAAGTCATTCTTGTTTCTTCTCTCACGACATCAGTGCTGGGACCTCCAGAGATCTTCCAAGTCTTAAGCGGAAGTAACGCCTCCAGCAGTTACTTCCAATGACGACGACCAGTCAATCAACGAAAAGCGAACGCGCTAACACTTGTTAACTTCACTTTGTCTCTTCTAGACACTTGCTTTCTTTAGTACAGTTTAGTAGTAAAGTATTTTTCACATCTAGAACAATCTTTCCCTTTTTAACTTAGGACCAGGTCGCCTACACCTGGCTAACGTAGGTAACCTTCAGCACTCCATTGTTCGGTAGGAGGTAGCATGAGTCACATGTTTATTGATTTTTCAATAAACATAATTTTGTTCTCTATCTTTACGCTTTTTCATTTACAGAGGATCTTGCTATTTCGCCCGCAATGAGCAATTCACGTCATGCACTGCTGAATTAACACACCCATTAGATGGCCGCCTGTTTCTTCCCAACCACCCGAGCACTGGTAGTGTTGGAGAGAAGGAACAGAGGAGCTACAACCTCTAAGAATACCTTCATCGAAGAAGGGGCAGCAAGCCCAGGTTATTCCCTTGCTTTGAGCACTGATAGTGCTGGAGTGACCATAGTCTGAGTCTTGCCGTTCAACCTTGCCTGAAATCACATCCAGTAGAGATATTGGTGGACCAAACGGCTCTACGTCTCTGATCACACCACCAAATGTGGGGGATCAGTGGAGACTTTTATTGAGCTTGTGCCAGCAAGTAGCTACTGGACTGACACTGTTAAATTGTTTCTCGTCAAGGTGCACTATGTGTGTTGTTTAAGCAGTGACACAATATGCCTTTCAAGGTAAGGCAGGGCCAAAGGCATAGGGAGCAAATTGTAGCATTTCTTGCTGCCAAACAGTGGCCTGCGCTTCCCTCTCCTACACAGGAAAGGCAGGAGGAATGAGACTGCGCCGCCGCACTCAGGCGCCAAGCAGTCGTGACTGCTCCTGTGGTATTTGTATATTTTCCGCTGCATATTCGCACCAGCCAAGAGTACCACCTGGTTCCGAGAGGACTGGTTTACAGGACCGAGGTTTGGCACGGCCTGGCCACTCCCAGGTTCTGGAGCCAGGAACCTGCTGCCTGGAATCGTCAATACGGCGTGGGGCAACCCAGCACCCATTAAGTTGAGACCAAGGATCGAAACCTCAAATTCATCAGCATCATGGAGGTCATCTGAGTAAGTCAGTAGCTAACACCTCTTGCCAGCCACTGATATACCTGTATAAAACCACGCTATTGGTCTAGCGTACAAATCCTAGGCAACCGTGCCAAGCAGACCTTAACCGGGCACGCATCAAAGTTAGCTTCACGTACGCCAATTACCCTTTCAACAGTGCAGAACTTTGTTCCTAGTCACCAACCAACGTGTCCAGTCAGAGTAGCGGCCACTAAAGGTAAATTAAACTAATAAACCCATACCGCCACATGTTTGGTCTCACGCAAATCAAAGCCATGGTGACCATTCCAACTGCCACTTAACCCGGCACGCGTCACTGTGGACAAGTCATTCATACAAGATCATTCTTGTATGTACAAACTCTGCAGAGCATAGTGATAGAATGTTCCAGTGCTCTAAATAACCTTTTCAAGCAGCAATAAAGTTTGCAACTCATAAATGAAAATTATGAATGTGACAAATATGTTGCAGAATGGAGTTCTATGTGTGTTCCATGTGGTAAGTATGTATGGTTGGGCAACGGTTGTGGTCTCAAAGTTGACCTGTTTACATCCCACTCAGTGCAAACAGCTCTGATGATTATTATCCTTTTAAAAGGATTTGGTGAATTCCTTGGAGAGTGCAGTGAGTCACACAAGTTGTATGCAGGCAAGCGTTATCTTGTTTTAATAAATTTCCCTGTAGTTGCACAACTGACAGACAAACATGTTGGACAAAGTTCTGGATGTACCATGCACTGTTCAATGTTTCCAATACAAAACATTGTAAGCTATGGCTTCCCAAACCACATATGGCATTGGGCCTGTGTGTCAATGCTGTGTACTCTACAGAAGGTGTCGCTCACCTTGTCAATGCTATATTCATAAAAAGACAATTACGGTAGAAGTTAAGTGCTTTACAATGGAGCACTGCACCCAACTGTACAACATGCAGAGTTAGAACGCACACTTTTACAATTGTCCGAAAAGTTGCGTATGAAAGAAGAAAGTATAAGTATATGTATTTTGTTAGCACTAAAAAGATTTTGCTAAAATGAACTTATTGTAATGTTTCAAAAATTAGTTTATTTTAATTAAAATTATAAGTGTATATCCATTTTGGATTCTACAGAAAGCACATTTCACAAAGAAACCATTGAGCAAGATGATTATAATTACTGTAATTGCATGTAAAAAAAATAGTAATAATGTTTACAAATATTTTTAATAACTAATCCATTTCAGCAACAAAAGTGATAATTTTTATCTCGGATGTGCATACTATCATTTATTAATAATATTTGTAAACATTACTTGTATTAATTTTTTATTATATACAATTATAGTAAATATTATGATGGTCTTGCTGTATAAAGGTAATTTTTTTTTGCAAAATGCGCTTACTTAACTGTCTTAACTTTTTCTGACTATTTTTAAAAAGTTTATGAACTGCATCAATTCTCAAAAATACACACTGCCATCGACTCATCAGCATTGTAATTCTCCCTTGGAGATGGTACAGTTGCTTCGTGAAACATTTGAATTCCAGCTTTTGTCTTTATAGAAATAGCTGTAACTGTATTGGTAAAACACACATCCAAGGCAAGTAATTATGTTATTGTCAATGATAACTTTCTGCATAATTTTACTTGTAATTATGTAGTTACATGTATAAAAAGTAATTCTTACTTTAATCTACGTATGGCAACAAACAAGTGATTATGTTACAGTAAACTATTACTTTTCGAGTAATTTTTACTTGTACTATACATTTGCCCAAAGAAGATGGTAGCAGTTACTCATCAGTAATCGTTCTGTTGTGGGGCGATTCAGTGGAGTTCAGTCAGCGAGTGCAAAGTAGTTACAAAAAGAATTCTTTGGGGATGCTGTGAATTTAGCCTATATTTTACCACTGTTTACACTAAATAATTAATTACACAGGTCTCTTGTTTTAATAATAATTACTAACCAAAATGTTTTGATTTTTATGTACAACAACCATACAGCAATTTAAATTAGTTACAGTATTTGTGACAACATATGAAGCAGTTTGTATTTAACCAACAGGCTAGTGATACTTGCCATAACCTAGAACACCTATTTCAACATTTGTCTGCTCAAAATGAATTCACGCTGCAGTGCTATCTTCCATGCCTGTCAGCAACATATTATATAATTTAATTTTTAACCAAATAGTTCATTATAGGCCTACTGGGTTGTTTATTGAAAACCACAAACTCTTAAAAATTGCTATTCATGTAACTCAAACACGAGAATTTATATATCAACACTACATTTTTCCTTTTGCAAAAGTATTTTGAACATACAAGCATGCCATCTAAGGAAATCATGTCTATAAATTGCAAGTTGTGTGCTATATATAAGCTACTAAGTGCAGCATGTAGCACCCCATCAAACTTGACATAATAGTAATTTCATTACTGATAAGTATTTTCTTCTGGTACTTAATCTATGTGAAGGGAGTGATAGGACCTATGATATTCTTATTTTGCATTATGTAGATGTCTGTACTATCATTAGTGTCAGTGCATTCAGTAATTCATTATTTTAGGGACTTTTCCAAAATCTCGAAAAATTCCAAAAGCGTAATTTTTGGGCCCTAATGAACTTGCAGATTCCTTCCTGCAACTACACATTAGTATGTTCTGCCTGTATTACTCGCACTCCAAAAAGCAGAGTCTGCCGGATTTGCCTGTAATCAGCAGTCTGGAGCTTGTGACTGTATTTTTTTTAGACTTTTTAAGTTCTTACCCCATGATTTCTTGTATCTTCATAGTCTTTCCCCTAGGCAGAATATAACAAACCTGCCAGCGTGGGAAACTTTAAGAAGTAAACTTATTCCAAATTATGAAATAAATATCAAGCGCATGTACTTGTAACTGTAGTTTTACAGATTACTTTCATCTGAAGTAATTTTTACCTGTAACTAGCAAAAATATTCCCCAAGTAATTATACTTGAACCCGATTTTAGCATGATGTGCCATTAACCGGTTTCCAAAAGTAGAGCTTTAGCAGGGCTTGAGAAATGTGTTAAGTACCCTGAATGGCTTATAATATGTACCACTAATCCTACTTTCACGAGGAAAACTCAGTCTCCCATTTTTTTCACTCCTCTCCCCGTACACAAATACATATAAAATAACAATTTGTATTTTATTTTAATCAACAAACAATAATTATTTTTAACTTTTATGGAAAATAGATTACATAAATTTAAAATACATTGCTATAAAGTTTACAAAAATACACACATTTGTACATAGCACTTCATAAAACATGATACTTAAAAATCAGCAGCCTTCTTAAATTTTTACTTGGAATCCACCCATCCTGTTCATTTTAATCATAAACCATGGTTTTAAAAGTAATGCTAGGCAAGATTCCAAAATGTGCTTCATTGTACCAACAAAGTTTTGATAAATTATTAATTTATCCCTGCTAAAGTTTGCTGTTTCCCACGCCAGCTGAATGTAGTTGTTTTAAATGTCTCACTGCATGGATAGCTGTACCAGGAGCAGTTGTTACACCATAACCACCGTGGCCATAGTTGTGGACAATCTGCACTCATTAAACAATTACATGTGTTGACTTCAAGGTTTTCTTGCAGTTTGTGATGATAACTACTACATAAGAACCTAGAAAAATTAGTAGAATGTCCATGAGAAAACATGAGCAATTACAGGCATAATCAAATGGATTTTGCTCATCTAAAACAATATGAATTATGCACTGTTCATTGGGAGGTGATGCGTTGAGCAGATGCATCTTACTAAATAACTGAAATCAGTTTTATACAACAGCACTAGCAATAATCACCTTATTGTTGTCATATGTAACGTAAAAAGGGTTTATAAAAATAATTTCAAAAGAGAAATCATTATACAACAGATTTTTCAAGCTTAGGGCTAGAAAAAACTGCATTCAAGGAAATTGTAATTTTAATTTAATTTCAATCCCACACAGCATTTGGCCATCAAGCCATGTGTAACACACCAGATTGAAACTAGCAGATAAAACAATTTTGATGTAACTTTGTTTACTGGCAGTAATCAGTTACCTTGAGCTTCCCAGCAGGTGAATTGATAATTTCTGGTGCCACTCTCACAATACTACGATGGGGCCTGAGACCAACCCACTCTCGCATGACTGGTGCTGTCTGCAGAGAAGGCATCAGCCTATATGCTCGCTCCTTGATGGCAGCACTGTCATGGGGACTGACGTTTATGTCATATGATTCAAACTGTCGACAACCTCCAACAGTTACTGATGATGAGCCAGGTATGATGTAAGTATCAATTTCTCCATACAAAAATGTTTTCAACCAAGGTGCTTGCACCTGTTTCAAAACAAATAATATAAACATTTATAATTACAGTTAATTATGGAGAATTCATATAATCATACAGTAAATACACTGTATTATATGCAATATACACTATGGCCATGAAACCCCATTGTTGTTTGAATTCACGACAATTCTTAACAAATCGAGCCAGACACATTGAAATACTTATTTTACAGGAAAAAAATGTTCTTTCTCTATGAGATAACATTTCATGTCCAATTTTGGGATATTATTTCAGTGCACGTATCCAACAGTCAAACAATACGTGTGTGGCATATTGTGCAGTACAGTTTTTATCATTCAGTCTTGCATGTATTATGTTGTTTATTGTACAAGGGTCCTGGCAAAAATCATAGATTCATAATACAATGGTGGCTAGCAATGGATACATTTGACGCACTGCTTCACCTTCATTTTACAATAAGTATTTGTTTAATTTGTTTTTATTTTATCTGTCAGATCCATTATTTAATATCATTCCTCCACAAGTTTCAAGACAAAAAAAAATTGGTTCTTTCACCATTCTTTCATTGAGGCACTGAACACCATTAGAATACACAGCTACTATAGTCAATTCACAGTTTCTTCGGATGTTTTTTAACAAACCTCTAAAAACTCACCCTACAATTAGAATGTAAACCTGTTTTTTAAATTACTTGTATACTTCAAAATTTAATATATAACACTGTGATTAACTTTGAAATATTGTACTCTTGAATAAATTAAAATTTAACTTAGTATCTTCTATAAATCGTGATATTTATTTTGTATTATATACAAATTAAAACAGTAAGATCAGCAATGTATTGGCAACATCGGGAAATTGACCCGCTAATAGAGCCAAAATGTGCGCCACTGCCCTGATGGGAAATTCCAGGCAGAACACAGGCATAAGGAAAGAAAAAGTTTCACCTGTGGTAAAGATGGAGAAATCAGACACGGTTGTAAGCAATGTGCCACGAGGGTATTGCAAATGGGCACCTTTTTGATGCTCCTGTGCCCCAATAAAGTCCCAGATATAATAAAAATAAGGCATGTTCATGGGAAATTCGACCAACCAGGCACAATAAATAGATAAAGTAGAGAATGTGTCATGAGCATAAGTACCAGTAGTAGGTTGAAGTATTAGTAATTAGCATACTAGTAAATATAAAGAAACATGTAAGAGCTTTACAGTAAAAAGAATTAAGTTAGTAATTAATCAGTAATATAAGAGTGATGTATTAAATTAGTGCTTAGAAGCACACAGAGGGCAGTTTTACAGTAAAAGATAAATAACTCATAAACAAATGACTTAGAAGTAGTAAATATTCTACAAGTGGTTCAAATAACGTTAGAAAGAGAATTTAGATAAGTAAATTATATACAGATGTAAAATGTCAACTTGAATTATTAAACAATAAAAAAGAGCAGTTTAAGGTAATGCAAATCATTTAACATAACAGACTGAAGTAATACATAATAACCTCAAGTGCAAGTACGTGTATATAATAAGTTGTGAAAAACAGATAATTCAATACTTTTCCAAAGTGTTGTAATGATAAAATAATTTTAAATACAGGAAGCTGTATGCATACATTTTATCAGTGTTGGCGAGGAAAAGCAAAAGTTTTATGAAAGATGTAAAAAACCACATCAATTAGTGGCATGATAGCCAGAGTTTAATATCAATTAAAGTTAACTATTTAAATAATAAAAAGAGATTTCATTCAGATTTTATCATTAAGCAGATATAAAATAAGAATATTAGAATTATTGAGTATGAGAATATTGTAGAATAATAAGGTATTTTATAGGAGGTATGCAATCATTCAGTTTTAAGCAGGATTGTGCGAGTGAAAAAGGTGCGTAGGCATGCGCCAAAGTTGCGGCCAGCGTTACAACCTAATTCCATGTTCACAAAACACATTCTTCATGCCACCACGCTGGGAAAAAAAAACACGCATGCACGCGCACGCATGCATGCACGCACACACACACACCTCGGTGTGCGATCACATTACTACACATTGTCGGTGACATAAAAAGTCAGACATTATTATAAACGGCAAAGCCATGAACATTATTTATCTGACAAAAATGTAATAAAATTTAAGAAATATTTATTATGGCAAAATGGGTCATATAATAATAATAACAAAAGGTTCCATATGTAAATCAAACTGTTTTATTAGGGTGCTAAGACACAATAAAAGTGTTACAGGGGAATTGCATGTCAGCTGAGTGTCAACACGACATAGCACCCTTCCGGAGAAGGTAACACAGCTACAGCAGTACGCCGCCGTAATTCAGAACCTGCCTGGACTGCAGATAGAGAGAGAGCAGCCACTCTCATGCTCAAGGTCACATGGTCACGCGGGCACACACACGCGAGGGACACACTACGCTAGGACAGCACAGCGAGTCATAAATCTTGACACAAGATAACACTGCACTATCTTTTTTTTTTTAACTTCACTACATGGACACACTGCCGGGACAAACACACACTAAACCTCTGAAACTATTAAATTATGCACATTCAGTGGTAACGAGGTACCTATGTTATATTGTTGTGATGAGTTTTGTATCAAAATACAAATTTTTCCCATGGGTATAGTAAGGGCAACCCACACTATTCTCTTATGTTATAAATGCTTTCCTCACAACATTTTTTATTTTTTTGTTTTATATAATCATGTCCTATGTTACATTTTTATATATATATATATATATATATATATATATATATATATCTTTTTTTTTTGTGAACATATAGGAGGACGGCACCTGATGCAAGTTGCGTGGGTCTCGTGACCTCTCCGACATCTTTCTCCTTCACCTCGATTAAGTTGAAAATGCCACAATGCGCAAGAAATTAATAAAGCAGAAGCAAAATTCTGGGGAAAATGTCTGGCAAAATGTACGCAAGCAAAGGTTAACCCTTAAAATACATTAACTTTGGAAACCTAAATCAGTGAACAAAAGTTGTAGTGCATACGTGACAGTGTCTTACCTCGCCAGCTCTCCTCGACAGACTGCCCAGATACAAGCGTCACACGGACCTACCATGGCCGCCTACGGATTTCACATAAGTGGAAGTGATATGCACGCCGAGTAAAATATTTAATTATTGAAAATAAAATGGCACAAATTAAATTAAGTATTGTTTTATATTTCTATAATTTTCTTATGAATTTCAATATTATTTTTGTGTCTCTTTATGATGGCGTTCATGCCAAAATATTAAGTGTTCTTAATCTCAGTGCCGCGGGCACTTTGAATTTTATAACCAAACAATTTAAAATTAGCACAAACACTTTAAAACATTTTAAGACATATTAAACACTGCAAATACAACAGAACACATTTTACACTGAAAATAACATTTATACGAAAGTTCAAAATTATTGGCTTCTTTGTTTTGAATGTCGTGTATGTGTTGTTGTTCCGGTTCGTGTCCGTTTGCTGTTACATAATGTCCTAGAAACTCCATTCTACTCAAACCCAACTTACATTTTTCCACTTTGGAGGTAAGTTTATTATGTTCAAGCTGCTCAAACACAAGGCTCATATGGTGCAAGTGCTCTTCCCAGTTGTTAGACCAAACAAGTACATCATCCAAATATGCCATAGCAAAGTCTCCAATAAATCCATCCAATACATTAACCATAAGTTATGAAACATTGCAGGGGCACACTTTAAACCAAATGGCATGGCTACAAACTGAAATCTACGTCCATCTGAGTTAGTAAAGGCTGTTTTCTTTCTGTCCTGCGGGCGGAAGATGTCGGAAGATGCTTGCAAAGATAAGAAGATCATTGATATAATTTGTCTGTTCTTGTTTTGCCCTGGACAAGAGTCACTGTATAAAGACAACACTGACACTTCATTACGTTCATCTACGACTTTTCATTGCAACCATTTTCATAATATTTGCAGTTCTGGTTGTCATTATTTTTTTAATATCATGATTTATTAAAAATACACTTACACGTTGGTTCAAATTAAAATGTTGCACCTCGTATGCTCTCCGTGGATCTTAAAATAACAAATAAGTATGAGGTAAGAAAAATAAAACAATTTCACTGGAGGGGTGGCACATTTTTATCGGCCTACAGGCGGCTACAAAGGAAATCCAGTGCTGTGTTCCACTGTACTTCACGTACAATTTAAGTAACTAAAAAAAAAATTAATTTAATTATCTTTAAAATCAAATAATAAATACAGACTTTTTGTTTGACATGCCTATTCCTATAAAAAGTAACATGGCTACAAGAAAAAAATGCAGGGGGTAATGTCAACATCAGCAGGTACGGTATATAAGTAGCTGGGTTCATTTTATGGAGCTTAGTTTGACAACGGCTAATGTGAAAGATGGATCGTCTCCACTTATGTAAGCAACTTGAGAATATTTTTAGAGTGTTTTTGTAGTAATATATTTTAGTAAATTTTAAACACAAAAATGTAATATTTTTTTCTTATTAACCAGTCTGTTATAAACTGTTTTTTTTTTTAAAACATCACTATGAAGCAAATATATAGGCTAACCACTGTGGTTATAAACAGCTTAAACATATGTGCCTGGAGCTATAAATAATACTTACAAACTGAATTTCATGAGCCTGCCCCCTAAGAGTTCACAAATGATATTCATATATGCTTATACACATTTGCTTACTTACGACGACTTGCGGAAAAATGTGGTCTGCTACATAATTATTTAAAATGAATATATAAAAATAATCAATGTGAGCATAGGCATATTCAGATTCTGGCTGGAATTAATAAAAGGTTTGTAATACATTTTCCTTTAAAAAATTTTCAAAATGATACATACAATGAATTTAAACTGAAAAAGATCTCAAATAAATGTGGTGATAAGCCATATATGCATTGATTGAAAAATATATAGCAAAATGTTTAATACATTAATATAACTGTAGAAGGGAATGGCAGCCTCTTCATTTAGTAGCTATTATAGCAGATTTTAAGCAATGCTCAGTGATTAGAATACTGTACTCCTGTCCAAGAGGTTGTGTTCGAATGCCCATTCAACCATGAAATTTTTTTTCTTTTTTTAAATGTTGTCAGTTGTCATGGAGAAGTGTAAAATTTACATAATTTAAATGTTATAAACCGATGTTGCACTAAAAATGCACTTTCAGTACATTTTACTGTATTTTTTTAAATATTTCAGCATTTTTCAAAGATAAATAAAATAAAATAAATGATTTATAAATGCACTGATTCTTAGATGTCTCATCGTTTAATGATTGTTTTGACAAGATCAGCCAGCTGCCTGACCTGCGAGAGTGGTGCCGGAAGAGGTACTGGGCAGCGGCTGTGGGCATACCTCTTACATCCAAAATGGTTGTCCTGACATTGGGTTACATAATCTATACGACATCACAATCACATGCGCCTTGAAAAGATGAGTCCGGTAATATTTAACACTCACTACTTATGCCCATAAATTTTTTACTTATACATATATATTTTATTTAAAAACTTTATGTGTGTGTGTGTGTGTGTGTGTTATATATATATATATATATATATATATATATATATATATATATATATATATATATAATATATATTATATATATATATATTGGGCAGTGGGAAGAGGGTGGTCGACGCTTTTCACGATGGTTAGGAGCCTGATGGGTGGTGGGCTAGAAGTATTAAGGAAGCTGCCCCCTCCCCCCATCAAAATCTTTAAAATGACTCAAAAATTGGATTTCGGGGATTATCACTACATATTCTATGGCATAGCTTTGTTGAGGGAAAACATGACATTTTTAGGGAGAAAAAGGAAAAATTTTGAGTGAAATGGATTGATTTCATGGTGAAAATGGTCAATTTTGAGGGAAAAAGGAAAAATCTTGAGGGTAAATATGAGAAATTCCAAGACGGCGGATGACACCTTGAGCCTTTGCCGACTGCCTTTTGCGCCTGAAGTAACATACGCCTACAACTAATGTGCAAAAATATTTTTTTTCCTTGGGAGGAAATTCTAAATGGAGGGTATGGGCCTTACGTGGGTGCGCGTGGTACATGAGTAAATGCAGTACGTGGTTAAGGAACAGTAGAGTCTGGGTGCAGCTATGCCAAAAAACTAGGTACTCGAGAAATGTGAATAAATGAAACATATTGATTCAATAAGATTATATGTTGTTACTGTGAACAAACAGGAAATTTCACATCAAGAAAGTGGGTAGAGTAGAGCAACACAACCCAAATATAGGCATTAAGAACACACAAGCTTATATTTAATCTGTCGGTTTATCCAAGCAAAAACAATATTTCATTGCATACATTCACTTTGGGTCAGTTTCAAAGTATGGATGTGACCCATTTTTATGAGACCTTCCAGTTACAGGCACCTACTAAAATCAAACATTGTTACTAAATAACGAACTAAAATTGGACTGACAGAACATAGGAAAATACATTGCAGCGAATAACCTTAAATCTTCAAATTACACACTTGTGTTTACTGTTTACTTTATAAGGCATAGATATACATGTGTGCCGCAATAGCAACGTGTGCTTCCCTTTGTGACATCACATATTACATGCCGGGCAAGCCAAAATGCGTGCACTGGGCGACGTGCTCAATACAAACCACCAGCACAATTTTTAAGAGACTTGAACAATTTTTTTTTTATTTTTTTTTATATGGTGGCACACCAAATAAGAGTAACAACATTAAAAGTTAATCTATACATTTTACCATTGTGAACCAGCAAATATATTTTCCATCAATTTCCATTGAGTGCAATGGAGAGGAGAGCTTTGGGCAGCTTTTAACGTTGAGGTCTTGAAAGCTGATGAAGTGAAAAGAGGTGATTGTGGAGCGGCACCAAAATGCAAGGGTGGGGGAAACAGGAGATCCCCAAGAAAACACGCTGACCAGCAGCATTGCCCAGCACGATTCCCACATGCAAAAATCCTGGGAGCGACCTCGCTGGGAATCAAACCCGGTTCGCCATGGAGGGAGGTCCTAATTGTCATTGAGATTTCTTACATCTTTGTTACGATTTTTATATATTCATCATCTAAGTTTGTGATTTTTTTATGAGTCCTGAGAATAACCTAGTAAAACTTGACGCGTGATGGCTTTGGCAAGTGGCCCGTAATGTGGTCAAACTGATTTTGGTGGACACTAGGCTAGGCACGTCCTAGTGGCAGGTACCTTTAATCGCTGCACGGGACAGGAGCGATGGTGGTTAAGCCCAAGTGGATACTTAGAGGCAACCCTCGTCCATTTTGCCATTCTTATGAATACCACCACTGTGGGTAAAGGGCATGAAGAAAGATAAATCTACGATCGGACGTAGCCAAAGTGGGGCAGTTGATGTGTAGGTTTGAGTAAGAAGTGTACGTAATGCGATTGCCTGCCAATGCCGTACCTCACTCTCAAACTCTGGCACCATGGGTGCAGGGTCAGTCGAACTGTGTAACACTGGAGACAGTCCCAATATGGGGTGATGTCCTGCTAGAGTTGGTCTCCCCAGACCCAGAGAAGTACTCCCCTCAGCACCACTAGTGCGCAATAAAAAGAGCAACCTCCGAGTTAACAGGCCGACCCTAATAGAAGCGAGTACCTAGTGTCGTGGCTCTACCGTTCTCTACACTAGGTGCAGAGAACGGGTGACCTTTCCAACTTTGGTGTGGTGAGTGTCCCAGAGGAACTGGTCCCCCCAAGCCCAAGGAAATATTCCTCTCGGCACCTTTGGTGCGCGATGAGGAGAACAAACCTCAGACTGTCAGTCTAACACCTAAGGAAGTGGTATCCTAGTGTCGTAGCTCTACAGTTCACTACACAAGTGTAGAGAATGGGTGGCCTTCCAAGATTGTATTGTTTTGGTGTTATGTGTTTTGAAGGAAAGAATAAAATCTTGGTCACCTGCCATCCCTCATATGGGTCTGATGTTTACAAGGAAAGATATAATGGCTACTGGAGTGCTATTCTTAAGTAAACGAAACTGCTGTTCATTTCTTTTTGACAGAAATAAACAGTGATGGTGAATGTACTACCTCCTATCCACGTGAGATTAAGGAAGTTGAACACCCTACCTGAATACACTAACAGGGTAGGCAGTAAAATGGCTATAAAAACAATTCTGACTTTAACTAAACTACAACTGTTGTTCTGAAGAGACCGGTACGTGTCTCGGTGTTTACGGCAACGTAATAGGTAAGATGTAGGTTCTGCGGTGAAGAGTAGGTTCTTTGGCCTCCCGAAGGCATATCGTTGGTGGTGGCAAACCAAACTCCATTGAAAGTGCTCCAAGTTCGTTTGTACCGATGAATAGAAGTTTATTAAATAATATGTAGAAAGACGTCACGCGTCAAACTGTTATACTCGAAAAATCAGGTCCTGACTTTAGATGTATATTAATAGCTAAATAGAAATAGATGAGTCATTTACTAATAATAAATATTGAAAAAATATATGTGCTTAAAAATAGCGAACCTAAGTCTTCTAATATTTTTATCAATTTGATAATGATGGAATGACATTTTTTTTTATCCTACTGGCAATACAGTTATAGACTGTTCATGGTTTCTTCAAACTTTTTGAATTAAACCTTTGAAAAATTACCCCATGTATGTCATGCTTGGTTGTTTCCTAAATATGATATGTTTCACAATCATTTATACGTGTGTTAACATAAAATACTATATTTCTTATTAAATTGTACTTTTACTTACATTTTATCTACAAATGATTATATCTCATTTATAATTAATATAAATAAAAACAGGGAGAAAATAGGCATGTTTGTAATACCCAAAAAAATAGTTCTAACCACTGAGTGGATGCGATGTGGTGTGCTGTCCCTTTGGTGTAATTTTCTAGACTCCGTTAAGCTTTGTTGGCATGAAATGGAGGAATATATACACGAAGTATAACTTTAGCAAACCTTCCGAAAAGTTGGAAATAAACACAAATGGACTATAATTGTAATTTATTTTAATTTATGTTTCTATTTTCGACACACTGAACACGACATTCTTTGCACCACCTCTTTAATATTGACTATGTGATCAAAAGTATCTGGACACCCCCGCGAAACAGGTGTTTAACATAGAGGGCGACACAGTACTGTCATGTACCTCTTGGAACACATGGTCAGTGATCGCAATAGTCAGTGGACAGCTTGAGACAGCAGAATGGGATGGTCTGAGGAACTTACCAACTTTCAACATGATCAGGTGGTTAAGTGCTACTTGTGTAAGAAGTCTGTGCGCGAGATTTCCACCCTCCTGAATATCTCTAGGTCCACCTTTTCCAATGCTATAGTTGAGTGGAAACTTGAAGAGGCGTATACAACCCAAAAGTGTGAAGGCTGAACTCCCATGTTGACCGCCAGAGACAGTCTGGTCTCAAAGAGGGTCGTACTGCGTAATCGTCAATCTTCCATTGCCACCATCACACAGAAATTCCAACCTGTATCACACTCTACTCCAATCACCATGACTGTTCGGCGTGAGGTGCAGAAACTTAGCTTCCATGGCTGAGCAGCTGTCCATAAGCCACACATCACACAGGCAAAATCCAAAACGCCGCTTCACCTGGTGTAAGGAGCATCAAAACTGGACAACAGAACACTGGAAAACCATTGTGTATAGTGATGAATCACAGTATACAATGTGGCGACCCGATGGTAGGGTGTGGTGTGGCGTATACCTGGTGAGCAACATCTACCAGCCTCTATAGTGCTGACTGAAAATCAGAGGTAGTGGAGTTACAGTGTGGTCATGTTTCTCGTGGAGGGAGCTTGGCCCTCTTGTTGCTTTACATGGCACCATCAAGGCACAATTTACATTGACATTTTAACTGCTTTTATGTTGCCTACTGTCGAAGATCAGTTTGGGGATGATCAGTGTGTCTTTCACCATGACCAAGCACCCGTCCATACTGCAGGGCATCAGAGCACAGTTTGATGACATCATCATCTTATCAATGGACTGGTCTGCACAGAGTTCTGATTTTATTCCTATAGAACATCTCTGGGATGTTTTGGAACACAGACTTGCTGCTAGACCACACCTACCTACATTGATATGTACCTCTTCTCTTTTCAACGCTCCATGAAAAATGGGCAGCCATTCCACAAGAAACCTTCCGTCACCTGGTTGAAAGTATGCCTGTGAGAGTGCAGGCTGTCGTCAATGCAAAGGGTAGACAAACACTGTATTGACTGTTCCCGATGGAGGGTGGCTTAAACAGTACTTCATTATCAGGTGGGTGCCTGGATACTTTTGATCACACCATATATAAATACCATAGAACATCACACAGATATTAGAGTTCAATCATTCTCATGCAACACAGAAGCCTGAAGTTACTACCACCTTGAACATGCAAAGTGACTACTTTTCATCCAGGGAGCTAACATCTATGTATAATATTGATTGCTAATAATAACGTCCAAACTGTGAGATGTGATTCCTTACAAAAAATAAAGTCGAAAATATATAGGACACCATGTACCTAAAAATAATATTAAAGGAGATATGAGCCTGTGAATATTTGGTTTTGAAAACATATTTTTGCTGAATGCCTTGTATACAACGCCTACAAATCAGCACTGAAAAGGTGACTTATGTTTCCCATGTTGCAGACACACATGCATAATGCTGGCCATCTTCTGTCTGTGCGCACTGTTCGGTTTGAGGAAGTGGTACGACAGTACATCAACAGCATGCCCTCCACTAGTACACGCTCCATAGAGTACCAAATGGGCATGTCCCATTCAACAGCGCGGGATGTACTGTAGGTAAATCGCCGCCATCCCTACGGCTGGCAGAGAGTACAAGGGATTCAGCAAAAATACATTTTCAAAACCCAATAACAGGCTCTTATCTCCTTTAATATTCTGTTTAGGTATATGGCATCCTATATATTTTCGACTTTATTTTTCATAAGGTATCACCTCCCGCAGTTTGGATGTTTTAATTTCTGAACATCTTGTATAGACAGAAGTTGGTATAGAGGTAAAGGAAAGTTGTTATTAAGATATCCGCTACACAATACCAGATATACTTTGTTTTCTTGGGAAAAAGCAGTGCCTGTTTACTGTCTGTATTTTCTCACATACAAAGGTTACAAACTAGTATAGACCAATTTTATCAGTCACCTTTGTGCTGGCAGAATAATTTAACATATGAGCTAAACATCCACAGCTGTAGCAAGCATAAATAATACTGACACTGAAATTAAAATATTACTGAGCAGCCAGTAATTGGTGCTGAAGCACAGTGAACAACAGAAAATTACTGGAACAAGCAGTATATATATATATATATATATATGCTGTCTCCTGGCTGCAATGCATTTTGTGAATAAAAAACAGAAATCTAAAAATTCTGTTAATGCATCAATAATTAATTTTAGGCCATCTTCTTTTAAATTAGATTGCACAAAATGTAAGAAACTTGCTGGCATACCTTCAGAACTTGACCACGAATAGGTACCATTTGTTTGTCTGAGCACAAATATCTTGCACCTAGTCCAGAACAGTTTACAACAAAATCAAAATCTTTTGCTAATTCCATGAGGTTTTTAACACTTTTCTTCTTGATGATGCCACCACTATCCCTAAACCTGCAAAAAAAAAAAGTTACATGTTATATGTAAATCTCTGTTAAAATGTTTCTAAAGGGACTGAATAAATACTGCTCATTAACCAGGAAAATTTCTTAACAGGGTCAAATCACACATATACAGATAGGCAAGGTGCACAATTATTCAACTTATTAGGCAGGAAAACTTCTTAAGTGGGAACTTCTTAATAGGGTTTCACTTATTTATAAAAGAATAATTTTCTGTCAACAAGTACACATGCATCATTTTAGTTCTTCTAAGGCATATTCTTATGCTCAACAAGCAAAAGTGTACCATTCTATTATAGGCTGTTCATGGTAAAATGAGCACTTTTGTGGCCCTAGTTACTTTTTCCTTCAGGCTATTTTTTATCCTTTAACCACCTTTCTAAATAAATATTGCACTCGGAAGTTAATGTCTAAAGCTAAAATAAAATATATGTACTGACTAGTATTCCAAATGATCATAGTATACTCAGCATGATCACTTTATTCATACTTTGATCAAATTAAACTGTGACATGTTTAAAAAAAGTAAATATTTTACAAAGTACTTATTTTTACTCTTGCGTACATTAAAAAACAGAAAGCAAACAAAATCATTTCAGTATTTCTTTCCATCATTACCAACTTCAATATATGTAGGTAGGGGCAGTGACATTTTTCAAAGGTTTATTTAAAAATTGCTTGATTAACCATGAACAGTCTATAATTAAGTATTTCATTTGTCTAGTTAAAGATGCCTGAAAAGTTATGAGAGCATTACGAGCACATAAAACAATTTTAATTTGTGTCTCTAAAACAGCAATGACACTGTTGGTGGTGTAGAACAACATGTCCTACCAGATAATTGAGCAAGTCAACCACCATTGTCACTGGGATGTAATCAGGCATAATCACCTCCACTGTGATGTCAGCCACTTCTTGTGCTCTAGTGTCTTGATCAAGACAGAGATGTTTTTCATTCGGAAGTATCTCACTGATGAGCACTATAATCCTTTTGGTACGGTATATAAACAAAGTTGCAATATTACTTTGGCTTTATGGAATAGTCATTCCCAGCATTCGCTCCTGGTGAAAAGAGATAGCACATTTCTTATTTCTTGGAAGAATTAACTTTGGAATAAGAATGCACAGTTAATTCTCAATGGTCATTAGTGGTAGACAACCTTGTAGTTGAGTAAGATCAATGCTGTTGGGCTAGTGTGTCTGTGGTACCATTTTTAGAGACTGAGAAAATGTAAAATATTTCCAAGTGTACTGGCCAGTAACTTACTGAGCGGCATACCTCTGATACAGGATAGGGCACATGATGTTACCTGGTGTCCCTATTATTTAACTTCAGCTTGCTTAAAGATATTCACAGTGAGTAACTTTATAATAATGACAACTATAATGACAGTTACTCTTAACTGTCTTTATGTGGTATTCTGTAAGGCATCTTTTTGTTAATGTTTTTGCAAAGGTGCTTATCTTTGGCAAAGCTGTCAGCTCTGCTCTGAAATCCACAACCTGCTTATTGAATCATATTTTATTCAGTTTTTAAAGTGTGTGCATATCAGATGTTATGTTAGTTTAGTAAATTATTAATTATAAATGGTTTTTGCTTCTTATCGCATTTCCAAATAACATTCTCCATAGATACTAGTAGGTAAGAATAAAGATGAGTCAGAATGGGATTGATAGTCAGCGGGGATCCATTTCATCATAACCCCTGTTGCACTAGGATGGCTGGCTTGTTGCCTTTGTGTTCATGTAAGGAGTAACCCACAATGGTTACAATACCATGCCTAAGGGGAGGGTACATAACAGCATTTATCAAATTCACCCCACATCCTTCTTCAAGAATATATTGTAGGTCAGTCTTTAATCCTGCTTGGCAGTATGTAGGTACCTTACCTTTATCATCAAATCCTTGATTCAGGTCACTGTGAATCAGTAGTCTCCATTCAGTTTCTCTGAGACATCTGCATTATTCCTGCAGAGCACCAGTGTTGTAACATCGGGTATTGTCATGTGGGATGCTGAATGAAGGTTTTCAGTTCCAGCCTTGGATACTTGGATTTTCAACACTGTCAAGGACCACTAAACTGTTAGCTTTATCATCAGTGATCCTCAGTAATCACCTGGAAGGAGTTGGCTAAGCTATGTTGTAGGGCCAGTGAGTCTCCCACTGATTTAGCAACAATGAACATGACCGGGGATCATCTGGGCTGGGTCTCTGGTCCCCACAACCTATGAATTTCAGCCCCAGGGAATCTTGCTTCCTGTCAATCCATATTAAGGTGTATCCACTGAGTACTGTCCTGACAACATTCTCTGCAGTGAAACTCTCTTAAGGTTGGGATGCGACAAGTGCATCAGGTGCCATCAGAATGGCAAAGGTGTTGAAAACATAGTAATCAGCATCACTTGCCACCAGGGCAGAGAATTTGGATCCCAGCTGGCTTGGTAAGGTCACGAGCCTGAGAGCCTTTCCCTCTGTTACTTATTGTCAGCCTTTGCTATGAACAGCTGCAGGTAGGGTACATATGCCCATGTCCAGGGTTGTCTGTAATCCTCAGTTCATCCCAGTGCGTTTTGATGGTTTATGTTGGCTGGTTTGAACAAAGTCAGTCGTCTTTTTCAGCTGTGCCCCAACAGACAGCGACAATGCTTTGAAGTTTTATTAAATTTGTTGGTTTTACGAAACAGTCCAAATGATTTTTTAATTGAATACATCAGCAAATAAATGATTTTGTATCAGTGACCAAAAAATTGATTTCAGTAAAATAATTATACAAGGCTCACCACATGTTTAGGAATTACAAAGTAAACAGTAAGTTTGTGTGTTTTATAAATAATTTAGTTTAAAACTGTTGCTACAATATTAGTGTGTATTCTCGCCTCTGTATGAACAGCAACACATTTATCGCGTTTTGTTCTGTCAATGAAGTCACAACTTTCGAGTTATAGTCATTTGAATGTTATTTCCATCCATGTCAAATTTTCCACTGCATCATCAAAACAATCGGCAGTTCAAATTGCTACTCTTTCATAAAAAGAGACAGAACAATTCCATGTCACAAAATAACATAAAATAAAGTTCCCTGCTTCACCAATAAAATAAACAATATCCTAACTAGTGGTCATAACAAATATAAAACATGTGGGAATAATGACAACCAGTTAAGTATTGGACTGAAGTTGCTAGTCTTTCAGTGACTGCCACTGAATTTGTCGAGTTTGTTTACAAACATTGTTCCTGGGTGCACTACTTTTTGAGAAAAGCCATACAAATTTTTTTATGAAAGCCATTCAAGTGTGAAGTTTGTATTTTTAATTATAAGATTTTTTTGGTAAAGTATCCTGTGGAAAATGTGTTCAATTCTTTTCAGTAAACTGTTACCATCTCTATTAAGCACTTTTTAGTAAAGTTGTTACATTGATCTATGTATTTTCATGAGTTGAACAACATAACATGTTGAAGGTTAAATGGTTTATTGTTTTTTGACGTTAAATTGCAATGGTGTGATAGAATTTGATTCAAAATTTTATAAGACTTTTAATGCCTACAGTATGAAAAGAAATAAAAAAAGTTCACAATATATGAATGAGGATTAAAAAAAACAGCAAAAAAAGGGATCAAATAAATAAGCACATATATGAAACGTTCATATATTGTTGTTCATTATTTGTTCCTTTTTAATAGTCGCTGTAGACATGAAAGTCCAATCACATTTAGAATTTAGTTAAATGGTTTGGTCAAAATTATTTTTTAAACCACCATGCTGGAAATTTTAAGCTCTGCTTATGTATCATATGTATCTAGTATTGTAAACACACAGGATATCTTCACATTTTTTTACATATGTTCATTTTCACATTTTTTATAGCAGCATTTATTAAATTTACATCCTTAAATGTGTGTGACCAAATATTCACATTAGTATACATTTAGGTTTATTCATCATTGCCAACTTCTGTATAAAAGTAATATTTTTGGACAATTTTTCATACAATATACAGTATAGCACAGAGCAAGTACTCTACACACTATTCACCAATGCAAGAAATATGCCTTCTTTAGTAACATTTAAGGGGTTCTATGTGAAAATAATGTAATATTTAATGCAATTTTTCTTGAGGAATGCAGTAATATGTGAGATATGTTACAAAAATAAGACATTATTTTAAGTTTACAATATTTTTGGGATAAAACTGGACCACCAACTCTTCTACTTACTAGGTGGCTACAAACAAGGAAAACCTAGCAAACGGGGAATGTCTGAGATTATTTAAAGAGCAGGGAAAATCGAGAAAGGTCAGGGGATTTTCACATATGTCAGAGAATTTTTGTGCTTGTTTTAGTAATTTAATTAATGGTTGACGCGTGCGGCTTATACTACTAATACGCTATGATTATGACTCATCGTTCTTTAAGTGAAGTATACCCTTACTTCAACCTTCGTAAGGGTTGTCTACTGCAAACCAATACACGGTGTTGTGCGCTGCTTAAATCTCCCAGGCGGCCGAACACGTGGCTACAAGGTTACGCAACCAGCGAGCACGCTCTTCGCCCTACCCCCTTCCCCCCATGCTGAGTGCCTGCAAGCTGTCAGCCACTTCGGGTGCAGCTGAATGCCGCCGAAGATCCACGAACCAAGAATGCTGATGAAAGGGCTCCCACCACCCACGCCAGCCTCACGGCAGAAGGTCGTCACGCGCATTCCCCGCACCCCGCTGCGGCAGCCTAAACTTCTGACTATATAAGTCAGTGTGCAGCGGGGCTCCAGCAGTCATTCGTAATTCTTCTCTTGAGTTAACCCCGAGCACTCCTTAGTGCTGCGGCCTCCAGTGAAACCTCGAGTCTTCAGTAGCCATCGCGGCTACCCTCTGCAATGACAATAGTCTTCGACACCAATCGAACACGTATATGCCTTGCTACTTTAACTTTAACTTCTTTTGTCTCTTCCAGACAACCGCATTAGATAGCTTTAGTTGAGTAGTTAAATATTCAGTTTTCTAGTTCACTTTCCCAACAGCTTAGGACTAGGTCGCCTACACCTGGCTACTGCAGTTTTCCTTCAGTACTCTGTCTGCTTGGTAGGATATAACACGAGTCACTATATTTATTGAGTCCGTAATAAATACAGCACTATCCTAGCACTTATCCTCTATCCTAGCACTTTTATTTCTAGCGTAATGTCTACTTCGCTTGCTAGGAATAAGTTGCATTGTGCACCACCGACAGAAACCGGTGCTTTTGTAAATCCGAACTAGCTTGACTGAGGACACCCTTCTGGAGACATCTAGTATGGAACACACCCATTAGATGGCTGCCTGTTGCTTCCTAATACTCCGAGCACCTAGGTGCTGGAAGGAAGGAACAGAGGAGCCATGACAACTAGGAATACCTTTCACCAAGGAGAGACAGCAAACCTAGGTTGTATCACCTACCAGAGCACCTAGATGCTGGGGGCGGTATTGACCTGAGGGTTGCGACCTGGTCTTGGCTGGAAAATCACATCTAGTAGTAGTATTGGTGGCCCACACGGCTCAAAGTGTCTGATCAGCCCGCCAACGTGGGGGATCAGTGGAGACTCTTACCGAGCTTGTGCCACGAATCAGTTACTGGACTTACACTATTATAAAGGAATAGTTTCTTGCCTGGAGTGCACACCATATCTTGTTCGGTGGCAAACCAAACTCTATGACTTACAAGATAAGGCACGGCTGAAGGCGTAGGTAACAAAAGATTGCTCATCTAGCTGCCCAGCAGTGGAGTACTTTAGCCCCTCCTACGCAGGAAAGACAGGCGGAACGGGACTGCACCGCCTCACTGAGATTATGGGCCGTCTCGACTGTCCATGTGGTAGAATATATTCATTTTCCACTGCTCGTCCGAACCAGTCCTGACTATCACCCGGTGGTGAGGGGTCTATCTACCGGACAGAAGCTAAGTATGGACTAGCCAATCCTAACTTCTGGAGTCAAGAGTCAGCGGACTGGAACTTGAAGTACAACGTAATCTAACACAAGAACTGTAGCAACAGTTTCACTCAGCCAGTTATCCATGTTACCAACCAACCGAAGACCTTAAGAGTAAGTCAGGTGTCTAACACCTCCCATCAGCTACCTGTAACCATGCATTTGATCTAGCGCACTAAATCTCAACGACCATGCAATACGGGCAGGCGTCATGGTTATAATTCTCCTATTCAAAAAAGTTGGATGGTCTTGTCGTTGCTGGCTTTCTGAAAGGGTCATTTACTGAATGTCCATGCAATGTATTACAAGTAGTGTATTTCAATTGTTCACAATCTTTGCAATAATGTCTCCAATGCAGGCAATTAATTGGTTGGATGTTTTTTCCTTATTTTTACAATTATTTCATTTTGTGAAGTGATTATCTGGTGCCCAATGTGTGACTATTAACTGTACGCAGCGAACAGCCGAACTAGACTAACCAGAATCCGGAGAACTAAGAGTCAAGCTGGAGAAGCCGAACGTACTTAGGGAAGTCCACGAAACATCCTGTGGCACCCACAGCCATTAAAATGTCAGCCTCAGAGATCAACGCCACCACAGGTGAAAACCGTGACACTGAGCATGACGTAACAGACTCACAGTGCAGCCATGCCAACTGTCCAGGCAGTGGCTCACTACAAATAGAATGCACATACTGTGCCAAGATATTTCATTACGCATGCCTAGGCTGGCTTGAAGAGGCCCATGACACAGAAGGGTTGGAATACAGATGTGAAACCTGCAGTCAACAACCAACTAGCTTTTGTAATGAAATCACTTGCCCCGGCCGAGGCATTTATCGAATACGGTACACGTCATGCAACAAACCCTACCATCACTTATGTATAGGATGACCTGACGAACGTGTCTTTATGACCGGGATGGCCTATCAGTGCGAGAGGTGGCGACGAAAGCAAACCTCTCACTCCCACAGGTCTAAGCCATCCTGTATTTATATACAACAGGGGACAGCACCCGGCCATCCAGCAACCGGGAGAGACAATGTCATTCAGATTACAGATTTTGCAAGCCGACCCCATGAGGATCCGGTAGCATCCACACAAGACTGTGAAAGGGAGTTCCGGGAGATGGATCTACCAGCAAAACAATGGGTCAACAGGGCCCAGTTACATTTGAAAGGTCTAGCCTTAACATGGTGGGAACGTTACGGCGAGTTCCTGACCGATTGGAAACAAATCAACAATAGGCTCGCTATTGAGTTTACTGGCGAGGAAGTGTTAGCTCGACTGACTACTCAATTCTGTAGCCAGACTCAGGTATCCAACGACGAAGCCAAAATCTTCATACGTCGGAAGGAACAAATGTTTCGACGCGTGTTCCCAGGAGTCGATGAAGCCACCACCATTTTATCAATTAGTGGAATGTTACTGCCTAGCCTAAGGAACGTCCTCCTCATGGCTAAACCCACAATCCTGGACGAGATGATCGATTGCGCACAAGAAGCAGAACAGAACTTTGTGGCACAAGCAAGTCTCAAAAAACAAATATAAACCAAAGTCCCGGAAATACGAGCTCCACTGGTCGCATCACTCAAGAGTGCACCAGCTCCACCTACCCACATGGGATTCGTACCAAAATGCTGGTTCTGCTCAAAGAACCAATAGAATAAAGGCTGCTCCCGGAAACCAGAGGGGTCCGCCATTCCACCCAACAAGACCAATTGAACAGCAGAAACTACACCATCAAAACCACCCAACAAGAACAATCGAACGGCAGTAACTATACCATCAAAACCACTGAAAAACCAACTTTCGATGTCAAGATGGGGAATGCCGCCACCGGGGTGCGAAGCGGGCCGTCACCACTGGACCACCAGGGGCCGTCATCCAAGGTTTAAACAAAGATTCATCACTCCCAGTAGCCCCACATATAGAGGTGGAAATAAACTGCAGGAGGGTACTCGCCCAACCGGACTCCGCAGCAACTGGTAACTTTATCAGAAGCAATCTCCTAACTCAGAGGCAGTTATCGGAAATACGACCCCAAAACCAGGACAATCTGAATGGCACAGCCCAATGCAACCCTGTGCGTAGACGGCCGAATCACCTTAACGGTAAATCTACATGGCATCTCGACACCAACTGAGTTCATAGTATCCCCCTCCCTGTCAGAATCAATGACACTGGAATGCCAGTGGCTCCGTAAACACCAACGCATAGTTGATCATGGGCAGAACCGTGTGCATGTGGGAAAACGAACCTAGTGATAATAAACTAGAACCATAGCCCAGACAACTTTGTACCCATGCCCATCGATCATATGCGGATAAACAAAGAAACCAAAGTCAACAAACCCAAATCACTACCGAATGACCTACCAGACACCCTGTCTCATCTCCCGATACTGGAGGACAAAGCAGAAGAGGAAGAGGAGGAGAAGATATCCCCCCCTCCTCAGATAAAAAAGGAATCTGGATGAACGTATCTGCTTCCTCCAGTTGCAAATCACCCGTCACCAGGTTACATTGAACCAGCAGGAGGACCCTGACATATGCCACCTACTACGGGAACAGCCCCAAACGCTTTGAATTACAGGACGACGTGTGGACATGTAGCGGACAACCCAACAGGCCTGGAATATCTGGGTTCCGCAGCAGTTACGCGCCAATATATGCCGGCACCACCACGACCACCCTCAAGCAGGGCACCCGGGTACAACGGAGACCCTGCTGGGCATCAAAGTCCACTACAACTGGGATGAGATAAGCCACGACGTCCGACAGTATGTAAGCAACTGTGTTATGTGCTGTCGTGATAAAACATACCCAGTTCTACCTCCTACAGCATGACCAAGGAGACCCAAGATGGCGTGGACACACACAGCTACTGACCTCGTGGGGCCCTACCCACGCAGTACCAAGGGCAACAGCTATCTACTGGTAGTAACCCACCAGTTTTCAAGGTGGGTAGAGGTCTTCCCTCTACCTAGCCAAGAAACCGCCCTAATAGTGCAAAAGATAGAAACTGAGATATTCGCATGATGGGGATATCCAAAGGCTATTTTAACTGACAATGGCACTCAGTTCATGAGTCGCCAATGGCAGTCATCTTGCCAAGGATGGGGTGTTGCAGCATGAACTACTCCGCCGTACCATCCCCAGGCCAACCCCACTGAACAAAGGAACCAAGAGATCAAGAAGTGCCTTCGTATCAATGTGGGAAATGACCACCGTGACTGGGATAAGCACATCCCAACAATTCTGTTCGCCCTATGACGTAGAACCATGAAGCGGTAGACACAAACCCTAGCGTACTCCTTCTGGGCCAAACACTACGTCGACCAGGCGACTGGCACTGGGAAAGTGAGTAATAGTAATTCCCCATCATTAAGGATGTGGCTCCCAGGCAGTTGAGTGTGACCGGCCCTTCATTGCATGTAAGGCTATAGACGGTGAGGTCTTCTCAACCACTTTGTGGAAGGGAATTCCTCTTGCCACTCCATTTGGGGGATAATATCGGCCAAGAATAACCCACAAGTGCCATGGAAATTAAGTGGTAGCACACAACGATCGGTTGGCCCAACCACGAGGTTCTATCTGGTGTCCGTTCATAGGGTTGGACTCGTGCTGGTAGTGGTTGACTCCGTATGCTGGAGGAGATCTGGAGAGATTCCCACTCTCACTAACAGCCCAGGCGGTAAGTGGCAACCTGCTCTGGTTGTGCCCTGGAAAGACACTAGGGGTATGGATAGAACCCCGGCCAGACCACACGCTTGGTTTCTGAGGGCGAGGATCTTAGAACATCTGGGATAGAAGGGGCGAGGATGTGCGGACGTGCCAGATTTGGGCTTAGGATCTGGCCAACGGTTGCATTAATCTTGGCCTCCTTGCATTGAGAGGATGTGATTCCTCTTGTCCGCCTATTGGGAAGCCGAAGTGCGTAAGGCCACAAGGCTAAGAGCGCTGCGTTAAAATACAAAATACAAGACCGAGAGGTCCACTGTAACTGTCCACATGGTACAATATATTCATTTTCCACCACTCGTCCGAACCAGTCCTGACTATCACCCGGTGGTGAGGGGTCTATCTACCGGACAGAAGCTAGGTATGAACTAGCCAATCCTAACTTCTGGAGTCAAGAGTCAGCGGACTGGAACTTGAAGTACAACGTAATCTAACACAAGAACTGTAGCAACAGTTTCACTCAGCCAGTTATCCATGTTACCAACCAACCGAAGACCTTAAGAGTAAGTCAGGTGTCTAACACCTCCCGTCAGCTACCTATAACCGTGCACTTGGTCTAGCGCACTAAATCTCGACGACCATACCACACAGTCAATAGCCGGGCACGTGTCATGGTTATAATTCTCCTATTCAAAAAAATGTTTGATGGTACTGTCGTTGGTAGCTTTCTGAAAGGGTCATTTGCTGAATGTCCATGCAATGTATTACAAGTAGTGTATTTAAATTGTTCACAATATTTGTAATAACATCTCCAATGCAGCCAATTAATTGGCTGGATGTTTTTTCCTTATTTTTATAATTATTTCATTTTGTAGGTAAATGTTACATTTATTTATCATGTCTGAGATTCCAGTGAAATTCTGTTTGAGAAGGTGCAGAAAAATAAAATAGATTAGTTTTTATTGTGAGTTCATTATAAAGTGGATTTCTTATATGCAAGGAGTATGTTCTATAACGTATAAACATTTTGCATTAAGGTTATTACAAAATAAAACACACATTCAATTTTACACTGTATTGGTCCTGTCCTCCACACATTTCACTCTGTAGTCTTGAATGTTGGATGGTGAATTGGGATCTCTGTATTTGTGGATTTTAAAGCAGTCTTTGAAAGGCTCATTGTGGGGTGCCATACAGTAATTATTTGCAAAACATGGACATTTTTGTGAACTATAATAAGTGTGGTTGTATTATTTCCATTTCTTTACAATATTGTATTTTATGCACAAATATTTCCAAGTTTTGTATATTATTACCGTTATGGCACCCCACGAGGAGTTTGAACATAACAAAAATTGGAACATAAATATTGATTGTGAAATGACCAAAAGAATATTTATTTTGTTGCAAACATTTGCTTTGTTTATGTACATATTTTGTGACTGTTGAAATTCCTTCAGACAGACAGTTACAAAAATTTAATTTCATAGGTTTTTTAAAATGGTTTTTACTAAATCAAATACATATATAAATTCTGTTTTAATACATTGGTATTATGGGTCAGGGAAAAAATATGATTGAGAGAGGGAAAATCTGGAAAAGCCAGGGAATTTAGTTTTATGTTGTGCGTAGCCATCCTGTACACCATATCCACTGTTCAACCTAACAAATGTTTACATTAGAATGCGGACTTCAGGGTTTTGTTATCACCAAGCAGCATTACAGTTTTGTTTGTGAAAATTAGTTTCCAGAATGTACGATTAAATTATTATGTCTGCTACACAAAGGTAGTGTTTTTACTGTTCTCTTAGGGGTTGCAGTGATATAGTGGTCACAATACTCACCTCTCACCTAAGCGAACCAGATTTGATTCTCAGCAGGGTCACTCCTGGATTTTCATATGTGGGAATTGTGCTGAATGATGCCTCTGGTCAGAGGGTTTTCTTTGGGGACTCCTATCTCCTCTGCCCTTGCATTCTGGTACTGCTCCATACTCGCCTCACTTCACCCTCATCAGCTCTCAAGACCTTGATGTCAACAGCCACCCAAATCTCTCCATATTGTTCTCATTGCACTATACAATTTAAATGATAAAATATGCCATGAACAGAGATAATGCCAAAATGAGCAGTCAGGTACAAATATAAATTTGGTCTGCAAAACCTTGAAAAGTCAGGGAATTTTGAAACAAATTCAGTGGCCGTCCCATCTTTTCTTGCGCCTTCTCACACTCATTGAGATGGTTCAGCAACTCTGGATATTCTCGCTGAGTCTCCAAATACAGTTCATTTTAGTAACAACTACAGAGTCTTGGTTGATGGCAATGGGTGCTTCACAGTCAATGTAGCATAACTCCACGTGGGGTGGTCATCAATTTGCAGATTGGGGACTAAGATGAGGGTAGAAGGGCTTTCCTCTCAGCATTGTCAGTGGTGTAAACATTTTGGTTTAGGTTTTGGCACACTTAATCAGCCAGTAGGTTATACTGGACTGGTATGTGTTTTAGACAGCATTGATATACCTGAATTCGCAGCATCCACCACTTGAGCTTCGACTGCTGCTCCTACATAGATTTCAACCAGTTGAGGCACTAAAGTACTGGCTGTCAAGGTGGAGGCAGTAGCTTTTGAGGCCCCTGAGCCACTCTTCCTCACTAAAGTGAACCTTCTCCCAGCTGATCCTTATTTTCCACTTAATAACTGTTTCTTTACACCTGGTCTCAGCCGGTATAAGATAGCCTCAATGCTGTCCTAACTGGCACATAGATAGTTTGGTGTGGGTCCAGACATGTGAGTGCGTGATATGAAAAGCAGCTTTCATGTTGGTAATTTCACCCCCTGGACAGCTGTCACCCAAAAGTACTAGGTTCTCGAAGATAGCAGGTTTTGTCAGGTGGAACTGTTAGTGATGAAAAATGTAGGATGAAGACACAGATCCAATTCACCAGCTTGATTTTTTTTTTTTTTTTTTTTTCTGGGACGATGGCAAAATTTTATCCTCAGTCACACACAACTGGAATGGTGATGGCCTATTCCCTTTTGAGTTCACCAGGCATCCCAGAAACTACAGTTAGTTTACACCAATGTGGTATTTTGTTGATACGCACACAAGTCCATGGATGCTTACACACTCCAGTACTAATGCCAATTGGTTGATTTGCTCCATCTATGTTTGTGACCAGACAATCATGTCACCTAGATTTGTGACCATTAATTGGCTGACGTAATCATCCTGAAACATAAGCACTTGGAAGGTGGCTGGGGTATCATTAAGGCAAAAAAGAATATTACAAAATTATAAATTACTACCTCCCGAGACTGTCCTTGGGACTATCTTTCGACCATACTGGGGTTTTCAGTATTATGACTTCAGGTCTGGAGTTGTGAAAACCTTGGAACTCCTGAGCCCAGATTAAGTGTCAGCAAGTTGATCAGGGGCAGTGGCATTGATGATGGTCAGGTAATTATGAGTTTGAAGTTGACACAGGACCAGAGTAAGTCATCCTTCTTCTCAGTCACTGCTGTTTAGAAATTTGTATGGATTCTTGCTCAGCTCTATCACATCATCACAGAGCATTTCCTACATTAGTTCCAGGACAATATGCTATTTGGCATAGCTGCATCTGATTAACTGGATGAACAGTGGCCTGTGGTCTTCTGCTGGGATGGTACACTTTGCCATGGTGGTTCTTCAATAGTACTTCTTTGATTGTAACATCTTGCTGGCACAGCCAGTGCAGGCAGAAAATGATGCCATTCTGCAGGTCCACCACCTTCAAAATGGATGTAGTGAGACTTGGAACTTGATAAGCTCTGTACATCCTAAGGTGGTAATGGCATCACCCTAGGTGGTCAGGTAAAGCTGACTATCAGCTCGGACCAGCTGATTGCCAGAATCTGGTGATTCGTGGTAAAGATGCGAGTCATTGCAATGTTCAACAAGGCATGGGCAGGCCACCCATTCACAACTGTCTGGATCTGGAGCAACTCTTCTGAATGCCCCACGTCCCACATGTGATTCTAGGTGGGTGATTTCTGCCTCCCAATGACAGTCTGCTGACTAGTTGATGTGTGGGCCAGCCTGATGAGCACCAGTGATTAATAAGTTTGGATTGAAGATTGGACAGTCCTTGTACCAGCAGTATGTTAGTGTAAGGAGGGGCACATGTTTCACTGTAACTTGGCATCCTGAGGGCAGACACGGCTCATTCTTGGGGTCACAGTGGTGGAAGTAGATGTTGAATGCCATGCTCCTTGTCCAGAGACTGCAGCAGTTGGACCTGCCAAGATGATACCAGATGAGGCGCTAGAGCTATTGTGTAGTTCTGGCCAGGCCATGCTAGCTCACTGTGTCTGATAGCTGTGGCCCACGGCAGTTGACTGGAAAGATAGTCTGCTCTGATGACAAATACATTAGAGATTAACTAACACCAGTCAACTTATACATTTCTGCGAGAAAACCTGTAAATGGTGTCACCTCTAGCCAACAGATGACAGAACTTCTGTTCAGTAATGCATTTAATCAATCTAAAAGTTATGATACCACTGTAAAGGACTCAGAAAAGTTAATTTTTTTCCTCTCTAATAACTTACTGTAAAATGACAGATCATGTATAAAGAAATCAAAACCTTTGTAAAGAGAAAGCTGTAAAAAACACATACTAATTTTAAACTACTTGCTAAACTAAAAGTATTGCCAAAGGTGTTGTAGTGTCACCTCCGGCCACTATTAATGTTAATTTTTTTAAAGCTTGCTCATACTGTTTGTACAGAGCTATCCTGTAATTTGACTACAGCGTATTTATCAATGGCTTAGGTACGATGCAAGAAAGTGTTTGTTTACTCCTTGGTCTGTGGTGACATGCAATGTTAACCTCAGCTTACACTTGAGCAATTCACTGTGTGGTCTAGGGTTGTATCAATGTTGACATCTGAGAACAGGCGGCAATAAAAGTGAAACTTCTTGATGATAAAGATCTCAGTATCCTCATATGTAACCAACTCTTGCACAAAAAAAAAAATAGTACAACACACTTCATACATGTCCAGACATTAGCAAACTTTTCAACAAATGCACAGAAACATAATGGGCTCCTCCTATCGTTTACCCTGAAACTATGAAAAGGAGATGGGGCCAATCACTGTAACAGATGATCGTGAATCGTGGCTTAGTCAGTATTGCAGACAAATTCTCTGGCTCTCCTCCAGGTAGTCCTGGCAAGCCTGAATTCCACCTCAGAAGGATGCAAGCTCATTTACCGTGGTGCACTTCTAGTATATAGAAACATAACAGTTGATGAACCAACCCACTTTGAACACAGTTCAGTCATAGTGCAGCATTGAACAATACTGGTCTTGCACATTGCTGGTCAGCCCAATTTTAGCAGCTGGTCTTGGTAAAGTTCTCACAATCATAAATTCCTTCTCAAGTGGTTCTCTATATCCATAATGTATGGCACAAACACACACTGCATTTCATACAATCCTTATCCTAGTATAAGTGGGACTAATCACTGGTAAGACCATTCCGTAGATCCAATGCCTCCCATGTGCAATGTTATTATACCAGGAACAACTTCTTGGCCGTTCAAGGACAGTCACTCAGCGGCACTCCTCCGCCCTAGCTGGTGCGAATAGCCTGTCACAGCTGTGCACTGTTGCCTAGTTCAAAGTATTACCGTGGCCTTAGCAGGTAGAGCAAACTGTTTCTCAGATGCATTCAAATAATCGTGAAAAGTTTCATTAAAATTGTGTCTTTATCCGTTTGTATTTTACACTGTTACGGAATGTGTATGAACTCCCAACTATTTTTCGAAAAAAGAATATTATTCGTTCTTCCATATTTCGTAGGTTATCAAAATTTTTCCACAATGCTTTATAAGCAGACGATAACCAAGTTTAGACTGGTGTTTAGGCAACATAGATAATGTGTAGCAAAACAGCTGCCTCTGGTGTTTGCTCTAGCTTGTAGCCCAAGTGGCCAGTACCACAACAAGCTTTGAACAATCCTCGCTGTTTCTCATTTACTTGTGTGTAAAATTATTATGAAAGTTGCATTAAGAAAAAGACAATATTAACCAGGTTATACATTTGGCTTGCCTTGCACCACCACCCCATTCTCCCACATCCACATAACATGTTAAAACCCTATTGCATGCATAAGCTATACAGTGAAATATATCTTCCTCAAATTTAGAAGTGAAAATAAAAGGTGAATAAGATACGTGAGGGCATAAGATAAGCACATAAATATGGTGTGCAACACATCACTGAGTGACCCAGTATATGTCTCCTGGGATGGCAACAACCCTCGACAACACGACACCCTCCACAGGGGTGTTGCCTACCTTTCAATAAATTATCTAGCTATGATATAACGATCAGTAAAATTTGTTAATGAGAAATATTGTTTGGGTCACTGAAGAGTGATTATATAATATCTGTTTTACTACAAATGTCGGTACAATATTGAAAGTCCTCGCTAACTACGTTGTGAGGAACAGAGAAATCTCGTTATCGTAACGAGGGGTATGACACCCCTCGGTACCCTTCCGATTCCATTTGTATTGCTGAAGTCCGTAAATAACCAGTAATATATTGGACATTTCTCCTACATGCTAAACAAAAACTACAGTAAATTGAGTCAAAATAGTGAAAACCAGTGGAATAAGCTTCATTTAAAACAGTTGCAGTCGACAATAGATGTTGAGTGTGCTTCGTGTAACTTTGTAAAATGGTGGGTACACGTGAACAGCTTTAACCTCATAACGCACAAAAACGATTCAGTTTGTGACTTAAGCTAGCTCTTACACCTTGTAAAGCACTTTTATGTACACAGAATGCTAATTTATTTTCTAAACATGAAATACTTTGAAGTGACGATACTCTTATGCTTACATTACTATTACTGTAATTTATACTACTAAGCAAACAGAGATTATAATTGTTGTTGTGGTAGAGTAGTGGTTAGTGTGATGCTCATCGTGCACATGGTCTAATACAATTTTAGGTTTGCGAATTCAATCCCACCCACTTCCAAAAATTTTTTTAGAGCTGTCTATTTTAATAATATTTTAACATAAAATTCTGGTTAATATATTTTAATATAACAATATTAGAGGATGATTTACATAGAATTAACACATTTATTTATTATTCATTTGGCTGGAAATGCATGCAATGTCCCATTGTTAGCGTCAAATTAAGCAGGAGAGTTGGGAGTTTTTATTCCTTGCCATGAGATGACGGCAGATTGTAGCATTGCAGCTAGATATATATAATTAGCTTATTTGGGAAGAATTTCAATTGTCCATATTTCAGTCCAGGATAGTAATTCATGTAATATTTGAAAGGTCGTGGCAATGACAACTTGTTTGTATTTCATATATTTTTGTTTTTTCAAATTGGTTATTTTTCTTTCCTCATTTCATCAGTAGTAACAGATGTCAACAACAGACGTAGTCTTCAACAGACGACATAGGATGATAGCTAGAGTTAAGATTTTATGGTGTTATTTAAATGAAAATTTCATCATTAAAAATTGTCATTTCGTCTTTATTGTCATAAAAGATTTACTATGTGTGTATCAATACATACTTGCAAAATCCAGTCGCGATGACTTTGGGTTAGTAGAATAAGTGATTATCAAAATAATATTTTGGCTCAGATTGATTTTAAAAATTGAATATTTCAGTGTAATTGCTTTTATTTCTATGTATTCTGGGTATAGTTAATAATACTGTAATAGTGTATACTTACACACATGTTTAAATAAACACTTTTAATACTTATGATTTATACAACTACATATCCAAGAGTGAGCATCTCTGTAGTTGAACTAAAGGAAAAAATCACATTTTATGGATTTTTTTTTTATGGCACAGATGTTGAATTTTCCAAAGAATGTGGATTTTCATTTGGTTACTACACAAAACTATTTTGCATAGATATTACTTAACAGAAAAAAAATCTTTCATTGAAACTACATTATTGTTATAAGTTCTTTACTTTTTTAATTTTGCCAGCCTTGTTTAACAGAATATTATTTAAGCCACACTTCAAAGCATGAGATTCACTCATCGTACATGTTAACAACCCTAAATAAATAAATAAAATAAATAAATAGAAATTAAATAAAATTAAAAATATAAAAAAATAATAAAAAAAATAAATTAATCTCATGCGCGCACGCACACACGCACACACGCGCACACACACACACACACAATGCACGCATGCATGCATGTGCACGCACACACACACATTCTTTCGCCTTCCTCCAATATGTGAAAAACCTTTGATTAAAAATTTACATTATTTTGATTAGTATATAGGCCATAAATTTAATTTTAAATTATTAATATTTTGATTTTTTTAAATAAAATTGTTTTTTATGGCTATATTTCATTTTATTTTGTGTTTTAACTCTAATTTCAGTGTTTTGTGGTGTATTAACTTACTCTTGGTGTTTGCGGTGTTATAACTTTAATTTTGGTGTTATTTCGCTTTTATTTCTATTCACCGTATAATCTTGCCTCTAATGATAGCGCATCTTTTCCTTTTCACTGGGTTAGTAAACTAAAAACATCCGCCACCGCAAGGCACAACATGGTGAAACAAGGAAAATAACAGAGGTCGCCTTTAGCTGACGTGACTGACTGCTCGAAAATAATATGTTTTCAATGAGGAAACTTTCTACCAATATACAAGGAAGCACGACCTTTCTTGGGTATCATAACAGTCAACGAACAGTGAGCACATCACAACAGTTCGTCGCAGCATGATCGTTTGTCAGATGTCAGTCGGACAGCCTGCAACGAGTGATCACGTTACTCGCACTGACCAGTGCCTGCGATTTTAACCTTCTTTTGTATTTCGGACATTTCAGTTCAGATATCTACTCAATTTAATTTCTATCAGTGCAAGGAGTCAATAGGGCGCCAGTAGAGAAAAGTAACGAGTCTCTCTCGTCTTTGTAACTCTCAAAGTGAGAAGTTTCGTTTTATGAAGGCTGCTATTCTGTCTTGTTTTTTTTTTTTGTCCGTCAACTGTGAGTGTCAATAGTTTGTTTTGCCGAGACGACAATAAATCTCCAGTAAACATTTAACTTTTTCTTATATTTATTGGATATCCTGGTTACAACAAACTTTCATTATTATGTAGTCAAAGTCTCCAACTCACACTGAGCTAGTCCGTTGGTGTTTACTGAGAACGACGAGAGAACAAGACAGTAGCCTATTACAAGATGTTTTGTTGTTTCTTGGTGGCAAGTGTTATGCCAGTATGATTTATTTGAATAATAATTTAACACACAACAATCAGATTGATGTATTTTAATACAACAATACTAATAATGTGAATAAAACCACAACTGTTTTACCAAACTTATGCACATAGATCAGCCAGGTGAAACAAATATAATTATACTTTCGTTTGCAAATTATTTTCTATGTTTATTACAAAGACAAAAATTATAGGTACATTATGTGCATTCCTTATACTAGTTTAGTTTGATACATACGTTCTATTTGAGTGATAACTGTAATTGCTGCAAAAAAAAATTCATATTGTCCAAACAATAGTTGTTATTTTGTGCTGAATATTACTGCATTATTTTAATACTTAGTTAGGAAATTAGTCAAATACATCATTTTCATACAATTCATGTTTTAATATATACTAAAATATTATTTTAGATAACTTTAAAAATATGTGGGGTGATTGAAATTTGAACACAAAAGATAAAAACCTCATTATACAAATACAGTACACTCCCGCTTAATCGTGCTTCACTTAACCGGTTTTTGGCTTGTCCATGCGGCGGTCAGATGATGCTGTAAAGTGTGTTGTTTAACAAGCAGCGGTATGGTAAGTCTATCGCTGTGCTGTGTGAGCTGATGTTTATCTCTTTAAACTGTCAGCCTGTCACATAGACCTGCGTGAGACATCCATTTCCATCCACTGAAGCGCGTCGGACTGTGACTTATCTCAGGCCATGTACGAAATGGTAGATTTTGTTGACAAAATGATCACGTGACTCAATTTTGTATACCAAAATGGTGAAGTATTTGGTAATTTGGTGTTTTGTGTTTTCTATCTAGCAGCGAATCTTAGCAAAAATACAAAACAAACACATGCGCAAATGTTTAATAAAACAAATAATTGTTCATAAAGTACACTATAGGCATGTTTTAAAAAGCAAGTAACTGTTGTGCTTTGTTTATATAGTTTGCAACAAATTTTTTTGAAGTTGTTATTGCATAACTTATTATTTTATTATTTATTAACGTATGTGCAGCATTCTAGTGACGATTGTAGAAATATTACGTCAGTTTTAAGCAATAAATTTAGATAAAAATATTTTCACTGTTAATGTAAAAATGTGTCACCATGAGTACTAAACAAGTGACTGTCGACAACTCACGAAATGACAAATTACCAAATAACGAATGTGCCATTTCAGTTATGGACATGGCCACAGTTACCCCTACCCCACCCCCCGGATGAAACACTTCTTGCCAGTTTATTGATCGCTGGCCCGGGTCATTGTTCACTCGTTTTTGCAACATCAATAAAGTGTAAAAGAATATTTAAACAATCACGGAAAACTTAGAAATAATAAAACAATTTGAGCAAAAACGTCAATTCCAGTGCCAAACAAAAGAAAATTTAAAACTTTTTCAAGAAAGGCACGGTTTAACTTTTCATACTTTTTTTCACATAGAGTGCTTAAATGTTAACAAAAACCTAACCATTTCAGAGATTTCAAACTTTGGTGTGTGTTTGTAAGTCAGTAGAATTTTAATCCTTTTGTATTGAAAGGGTTATTTTTTTTATGGGGTTTGTACTGTATTGTTTAAATGCCAGGTTGCCTGATTTAAAGTCCTGTTATAGTCAAGTCTTTATTGCAATGCATTCTAAACGTTCAAATAACTCCACTATCTAAAGGGCAGGTCTAAGTGACGCACAGTGAGAAAGCGACACACACACAACTACGGACTGCTTATCTATCTTTCCCAGTCACACGCCCAAAGTGCTCGCCTGGCACTGGCTAAAAGCTGTGTATATTCTATGCACCGTGAATTATATACACTCTGTGCTACATAAATATAAGTTAAAAGTATTGTTACACAGAGGGAAAGAAGGTGTGATCTCCAGTAGTAACCAACCAAAGGAAACTACTCAGAGACTACACAAATTGTTACAGGGGAGTAGGGGAGGGGAGGAGGTAGGGAGAGGGAAGAATAAGATTTAGACTTACAAAAATTAGAATAATGAGCCAATACCAAATATAACCAGTGAAGCATCCACCACATACTGTAACTTTTGCTCAGCAGGGCCAGCACCAAAAGTAAACAAGGAGTACAGAAAAGTAAAGGGGGAGGGGGTTTATGGGGGGAAAAATGGGGGGGGGGGGGGTGGTTACTTGCTCAGCATGCAACAGGATTCTGCGACTGCTTCATGGGTCTGACTCTGACACAGAGATGATGAAGAAAGTACCCATAAATTAGATTTCCTTAAACCTATAACCAGAACAGACAAATTATTACTGAGAGATGTCGAGAGTTACCATATAAAAAAAATAAAGGGCAGGGTCCTTAACAACTAGCAAGAAACAAAAAATATTAATAAAAAATAAAATGATTTTATTTAAATGAGCAAAAATGTGTATAAAAACAAAGATAATAACAAAAACAGCACAAGAGATAGATATTTAACTTTTAAAGCTATGCTTCACTAAACAGATACATTTCTAAATAGAAAAGCTACGGCACATCTCATTAATTATCATTACCCAATTTAATAAACAACCAGAAGTTACACTCAAATGGATTTGGGGTAGAATGCCCCTTTTCAAGAAATTGAAGAATTTGCTGTAGGGGTAGCAGTAGGGGTCAGTGCATCGAAATATTCATAACTGTCCTATCTTAAATTAGCTAAAAAGAAAAGTTTAAGTTACTTTATTTAAGTGTGCTTATAGAATTATTAATTTTTTAGATAGATTGGCCAGGATAATTAACTGAGCTTTAGAGAACTAGAACAAGATTTAGTTTAGGAACCAAAATAAGGGTCAAACGCAAGAAAAAAAAGAGTAAACACTAAGGTGTGTTCGCATGGTTTGCTGTTCTGCTAGTTTATTGCTATTTCTGCTTGTTACTAGAAGCACTTATTTAGTATGCTGTTCGGTTGGCGGAAGCAATTGCTAATTGTGCTATAAAAAGCAGCTATTTCTGCTCTTGCTCGCCGAGGTACAGCAGAAATATAAAAATTAGCAAGGTGGGAAAAAATGGCCACCAAAATAAAATTACAAATGTAGAAGTGTCTTGAGAGTGACGACTGCAAATAGTAATTTGTTTTTACGCAGATTTATGAAGAGAATATGTTTGGGTGTCCTGTAAGAAGTGCAGAGAAATAAAAATAACTAAGACAAATTATCCTCGAAAGCAAGTTATCTTGAGTGGTCAAAATTTTTAATATGCGTAACTTACACAGCGACAATAATGATTATCAACATTTTTAAAATAAAATTTTGTTTGTATACTTTTGACCATTATCATTAATTTACTAACAACAGTAAATTAATAATTTACTGTTGTTAGTCATTCATCTCGTCCTGCTGAGAGTAACTGCTGTTTTTGCTACTATTTGGCTAGTGAAAAATAACTCTTGTTCTCAGATAGTACAAAAAGCATACCACGCGAACAAATCTTTTACTTAAGAGAGGAACCTGTCAAAAGAAAATTATCGGGAAACATAACCTAGATCTCTGTTTTTTTCATTGCAGTAGTATCAACACAACTCCGCCATTGACAAAACCAACACCTGCAGAGCCATCTACAAACCAGGCACTACTGATACCCAAAACCTTACATTTAGATTTTCCCTACGAGGTTTGAAAAACAACACCACTTCAAAAACAAAGTTTCCATCCCAAGTCAATGATAATTATTTCAAATAAAAGGAACCAAACCCCAATGGCCCCTTGGCCAGTGCTAATGAGTTATACATATTTACCTATAAAGTTGCTGCCCTGGTCTCTCGACACCTCCTACACCCACGCACCTTGCATGCGGCGTACTACATCACCCTCTAGCGACTAAGTTCTTGATTACTAAAAGACCAACTATTAACTCAAACCTACTGAAAGGTATGGCCAGAGGCATTCTTCCTGCCAGTCGGGGAAAAACATCTCGACCACACACCTCACCACAGAGAATAAAATACGTACTATCAAAAATCACTTATCAAATTGATACAATAATTAAATTAACAAATTTTGTATAAACAAAAATTGAATAAGGCATATAAGTTGTGAATGTGAGGCAGTACTGAGCAGAACATGTGACATGGACCTACTAGGTGTATGTGTGGCACAATAACAGCTTAGAAGGAAAATGTAGCAGAAATTGCACAGCACTGTTTTGTGGTTATGGATCTAAAGGCCCCGTGTGACAGTGTGACAGGGGCTTAAATGCCAACCTGATGCAAGAATTTCTTAAGATGTATTAGGTCCATAACCCCAAAACAGTTTGAGCAGTGCTCTGAAAATTCCTGCGACATTTCAAATGACGCATGTCGCACTTCTGCGTATTGGACATGCGCACACTACATTACGATTTTGCTCCATCATCAAGTCACTAAACTCATATGGGAAAGTCACACCGCAGCAGTACAATTAATCCCATTTCTACAGGATTGCTCCTGTCTAGTACGCAATTACAGACACGTGGTAATTATTTAAAATTGTACTGTCCACTCAAAGCCAACATTGGGCCGCCCATTTACCCCCTGAGAATTTATACTGTTCGCAGAGTCATCGACACGCCACTAACAGAGAAGCAAGTTTCAAGGGTTTCTACAGGAGCGCAGCAGCCTACAAGGTCACCACTGCCGCCTGTGGCTCGTGGAGAGGCGATAGATATGTTAAGAGCCTCCTGCCGAGGAGATAAGAAATGGGTGACGTGGCCCAGAAGCATCACTAAAACTACCCCTGTGAAGGGAGGCTAATCATCCCCGCACCCCTCTGACAGCCTACAAGGCAAAATTTTTCGTATATAAGGAGCCAAACCACAGCTCAAGACAGTCGCCGGCCCTCCAGCTTGTACAAGGCTGAGGGCACCAGCAGGGCAAGTAGCTGTCACTCTCACCTTGCAGTCTGCAAAGACTGGAGCAGATATTATTCAGGGTTCATGGCCATTACGTCACCAGTGTCGAGCTCACCGCAGTGAAGTCTCTGGAGTAATTCTAGTGACAGTCTCCGACACCACCAGCCACGATGTATGTAGCCGCCTCCAGAGGATGCCTTCGCTGCAGCATCCAGCGGTATCTCTCAACATCCTCACGTGCTCCTTACCCAAAAAGTCTTATTCTTTCAAACTCCGGGATAGCAGGCCGTGCCGACGTCCCTTCTGGACAACCCCCACCCCCCATTACGAATCACGTAAATTTTAATAATTCAATTAGTTACATTTGTGATTGCATTTACATGCAGGTTGCCTTGGCCTGCCGTAACTTTAACTTTTATAAAGAGCTACGCATCCCACTGTACTTTCCAATATGTATAAATAAAATGCATACTTGTAACCCTTGTTAGCTTTTAATCAACCCTATAACCTCAGCAATAAATGGTAAGAACATTGTTGGCTCTAATTCCATTAGCAAACGTCTGCTGGTAGGTACTGACAAACCAAAAGATATTGGTTATCCCTAGCTTGAAAATGCCGGGATAATATTCTGCGTCTGAATAAGACCAAGAATATCCAGGACACCATCCGGCATGCCTGATCTCCAGTAGGATTCACACTCAGTACTCCAGGAGATAAAATTATCCATTACCTCGGTCCCAGTCTGCAATCAAGACCAGACCTAGGAGGGCTTGGATATTCCCTGGTGAACTAAGAGTGTGCTTCTTAAAATACAGAGCCTTAATCATATTCTAATCCTAGCTTTCCAACTATTTGGTACAATCAAACCAGATTATCCCCAGCCTGAAAAGGCCGGGATAGTATTTCACTGCCTGCATAAGACCAGGCATACACAAGAAACAACCCGGGCTGATTGGCCTACAGCGGGATACAAACCCAGGACCTCAGGTCATCTACATATCCATTACCTCAGTCCCAGTCTGTAATTAAGACCGGACTTAGGAGGAGTTGGGTATTCACCTGGCGTTCAGGGGAGTAGGCTCCTAATTTACTAGAGCATACTTAGTGAGATTCCTTACACTACAAAAGGAAAAGAAAACCAAATTCGTAGACTAGCTCAACGAGCCTTATTCGGATCCTTCCAAATAACTTTAGACTTACTCAATCGACTCATCCCCTTAAATTAACTTGTGACAGCTGGCATCACGTTTCTTGCCAACTTTCATGGTCAGCCGGGTCAAATTCTCTGGGAGGGAGTTATATTTAATCCGAATGTCCCTGGAGTTTGATTCTCCTCCTCCTCTTAAAGTCTCCCGATCACAGAGGTGTCAGCCCGTATCTTACAGCATGGGAAAATCCCTGACCCAGCCAGGCAATATCAATACTCATTCTTTAGACACCTTGGGAGGAATATTATAATAATATACCAGGAGCGGAATTAGTGTTCACTGTTTAATCTTTGTCACACCTCTCCTTGCAAAGTGACGTATACTTTATGCTAGTCAATCTCTTGACCACTCTTGACTAGAAAGCGAGACAGAAAAGGTGGCCACCTAACTCTCCTCAGGAAGGTAGAGAATGCGTCACAATGAAGTCTTAGTATTTATACCACAAACCAGGGAACTAGTGTAAATGAGTCTATCACTAATTACCAAGTTGTTTATGTGCAGAATATGCACATATCTGAGTACACAATATCAGAACTGACAGGATTTGATCATGGCACTATGCATAGAAAAGGATAAAAAGAGGTTATAATGAAAGCAGGACAACAATGCCAACAAGTGTGGGAGATATGCCTATACCACTCCCACCGTATCCACAAGAAAAATGGCAGATATGTTGCAAATACAATGGAAAATATACCCATTCTTGACAAAATAGTGAGAGGAAACCACACAGCAAATGTCACAAAAACAGGATGGCAGACTGGGGGGGGGGGGGGGGGGCAGCTGAGAAATTAATATTAAAATAAAGGTTATGCTGTATTAAAAAATCAACAAACTTGCAACATTTTCTAAGCACGCTATAAAGCTGGAGAATAAAGTAGTTCATCTCTGTGCATATACGTTAACACATGCATATTTGATGTATGTTTTCCATAATGTTTACAACTGTCATTTCAACAAGACATCAACTATAGTTTATTCACAGGTTTTAAAACCAACCTTTGAAATATCACCTCATGTATAACGTATTTGGTTGTTTTCTTAAATATAACACTTATAACAAGCATTTTTTACTTCTATTATTATAAAGTATATTAGTTTTGGTTAAATTGAACTTGTGACCTATATTTTAAGTATAAATTATAATATTTAATTTATAACTAACACAAATAAAACAGAGAGAAAATAAGTGTATTGGCACTGCTTAGTAAGAAATAGTTCTTACACAAAATATTATTAAACCCAGTGAGCATGAATGCGTTGGTGTAATTTTCTAGACTTAGTTGAGCTTTGTTTACACGAGGCAAAGAAATATCCTGGAAGTAGAACTTAAGCAGGGCTTCAGAAAAGTTTAAAGTAACTGTGAATGGACTACATACAAAGTTTATTGCAGTGTTGAATGCAGCAAACAAATATGCACAACTGCATTGCTTTAGTCTGTATTTAAAGTCTACACTGAGTTTGTGGAAATTCAACATGTTTCACCTGTGCATGGCCCATGGTAAAAACTTGCGGCACTCTGTGAGCAATGTGGTGTAGAAGGAGCCATATTTCCAGTCACCTGGATAAATGCGAAGTTCATCTTCACTCGCAGTTCTGTATCTTGGCACCAATCCTTCCAGAAGATGATTCTTTAAACAAATGAACAACCTGCCATTACAAATGCTGCATCAATACATGAAACTTCTAAATGAAAAATACAGTACATCTACCCAACCTTGACCCACTTTTCCCTGTAGACTAAAAGTGGAATTATTTCAGATGATAATGTCAGAAATGCTAGCTGTGGTGTACATCAATTTTTTTAAAATGTGAATTGCAATAACAGTATTTTGGAAACACTTCCCAGACGTATAAATTTGTTGACAGTTTACGGTTTTATTGCCAAACAGCCACTCCAGAGGACAGTGCAACTGACATGACAGTTGAGGAGATGTGATATGAGTGCGAATTTCAAATATGATTTTTGTTGAATTTTAGTTGTCTATCAAAGAAGTATATTTTGTAACAAAACAATGTCATAGTACATAAAAAATTAATATGAAAAATGTACTATTAATTTAGTTGTTTATCATTAAAACTATAACCGTCAATGTTTTCATTTGATGTCATAACCATACAGTAGCTATGTAGTTTACTTTGTATTTATTTATTTGCCTTATTTTTGGTGGCACAGTTAAGGCAAGAGTGACTTTTCTTCCACAGATCCACAATGTAATTAAATCTAAGACAACTGTTAAACCTATAAACGAGGTAAAAAATACAATAAACAACCTACATAAATTGTTAAAACTAAGATACACAAATACACAAGCATATACACAGTTTTGTGGGAGGAAGAGTGAGTACAGTTAGGTTACTAGCACTGAGTAATTACTGGTGAGCTAGCTGAAACAAATGCTTGCGGACGGAACTTTTAAAGGTAGTGACTGATTCCACTTGTGTAAGACGCTGATCTAAGCAATTCCAGAGGCAGCAGCTACTTAAGGTGAATGATCCAGAGTAGAAATTAGTTCTGTGTGGTGAAACATCAAGTTTTACCTGCTATATGATGAGTTCCATGATTGTGATGAGAAGACAAGAATTGGATTTGCGAGGCAAGGTAAAGAGAGTGGTCGTTTCACAGAACTTTAAATAACAGTAAGGTGTGATGATTACACTGGCTATTTAAATTAAGCCAAGAAAGTATTTTGTAATATGGGGTAACATGATCGCTAATTTTTAAATTGTATATAAAGTGCACACACAAATTCTGTAATCTTTGCAGCCTCATGGAAAGATTTGCTGTCAGATCATTATGAACATCATCACAAGTGGGAAAATATCAGCGCTTTAACAAGTGTCAGCTTCAATGATTGTGGCAAGAAATTCTGTACATGCCTGAGTGAATTTAAGGCAGAAAAACCCTTTTACATACAGCTGTTTTATGATCTGACCATGATAGTGTTTCATTAATGATTATTCCCAGGTTTGAAACTTTGATAGTGAAGTTCTGGGGCACACCACCAAATGAAAGCATCGCCAGACATGACTTGTCCTCTTTATGAAGAAGCTTGTTAGAACCAATTAATATAGCCTGAGTTTTTTGAGCATTAAGTAGCAGACCATTCTGTAGGGACCATTGTAGTATTGCACTCAGGTCGCACCACACAGGGGTACAATTGTTAAAAATAGAAATAACATACACTCGACATAAATTTCCTAAATTGCCATATAAAAACTTTATTGAACAGAATATTGGCCCTATTAACAAAAACTGTAATATTACAGTTTCCAATAAATCATAATCAGTAAATAAATAATTGATTAAAAAACACTATAACACTATGATTTCGCAATGCAAAAATATTCATGACTAGAATTCTGAGGCTAAGCACTCTCTTTATAAAATTTAATCAATTAAAATTTAGAATGCCAAAACATTTGTAATTGCTTTTAATACAGCAAAAACTAGCGGTGGTAATGACCTTGATTTGTTTGGGCTGGCCTTCGACAAGTATTTTTTACACTGAGACAATTTAAAGTTTCTCGTTGCTTACAACACATAAGTCGACTCGCCAGTCCAACTATGTTCCAAACTCAGCATTAAAAAAGGACAGAAAGCCCTTAAAATAATTTAAAATTCAGTAATACACTCATGAACTACCTCTCAGAGGACCCTCAGATCAGTAGGGCTATGACAATTAATTATTTCATGCGGCAACATCGCAAATTAGCTTTAGAAAATGAAAGTACGATTCTTCAAGAGCACTTTAATTAGATTTAAATCAAGGACTTCACATAATACATGCGCTGCAGCCACAAGACCCATTAAAGAGCGCAAGAAAATAAAATAACACTTTAAAACTCTATAAAAGCAATAAATTTGTACGGTGGCGACCCAGCATAATTTGATAAAAACATTTTGAAAATAATTACGGGGCCAAACAAAGCACTGCACTGTAAAATTTTACATACATAGTTAAAATAATATTAAATACCAAAACTCTTCCCCCGCACAAGTCTGGACAGCCAAGTCTAGATGCACAAAACTGCAATGAGCCAACCAAATGGGACAGTGGCAAGCAACCTTAAAGGAATATTCATAAAGAGCTTCAAAAATATCTACAAAGGAAATATGCGTATATTTCAAACTAACGTATTGAAACATCAAACAAATCATTTACCATTAATGCCACTCAAACCTCCAACTACTCTAGCTATTCAAACTAAATGCATAAAAGCCTCTAAACACAAATTACAACCCAAAATGATTTTAAAAACTGCCGCAAACTCACCACCTATCGTTCCGTCTTGGATGCACATTTTCTAAAATACTAACATTACCACCACTTATTGCCCTTAAACACACTTAATTTATGAAACGCTATTACATTTTAGGCCGCACATCAGAATCGTTTGTGACGACTCATGTTCTTGAATATTCCCGCAGGTGAATGTTCCATCTGGCGAACTGGTGAGAGGCAAGATGCACAGTTAAAAGGTTGGTATAGCAATCAGACTACAATTTTAAAATTTAGGTGCATGGCTGGAGTAGGAAGGCGGCAATAACCAGTATAGAGGGCAGCACTGCTGCAAGGTATGAGTTCAGTCTAACTACAGATATACCTGTGCATTAACTCGTGAGCTGTAATAAGACCAAAAATCATCCGCATAGATACGGTAGCTGTGAAACACCACGTGATTTGGTAAGTTGTTAATAAAAAGTGAGAACAATAGCGGCTAGTACTACTACTACTAGTATTACAAAGCTGAAAGCCATGGATATGTTTGAAAATGAGGTACAATTACAAAATACCAAGTACATTTCTTGGCAGAGAAAATTATGATTATTTATTTACATAGCGTAATGAGGTGTGAAATGTGGCATATTCATTTGATGATGGCATATGGAGAATTACAACACTGGAAGTAATGAGTGTGATATTTACTGACTCAAATATACCATGTATTGGTTCTGATTTGTATACCAACATACCTTTTTACCATTTCTTTGCCTGTATTTCACAAGAAATATACAGTTTAGTGCTTAGAGATATCTTTTCCTTTAAGGATTCTATTTACATTGTAACTACCTACTCTTGTACGAGGTAACTATAGGCTGTTCACGGTCACTTCCAACTTTTCTGAAGCTCTGCTAGAGTGAGTGAAGAGGTTTGGGTGGCTCTTAATGAAGAGGTCTTGAGAGCCAACTAGGGTGAAGGGAAGTGAGCATGGAGCAGCCGACCAGTGGTATCGTCTGGCATGATTCCCACTTGCGAATATCTGGAGTGAACCGGCCAGGGATTGAACCCAGCTCGCCTCGGTGGGCGGCAAGTAGTCTAACTGCTCAGACATTGTGGCCCTCCTGCTAGAGTTCTACTTCCAAGAAATTCCTCTGTCCATTAAAACAAAGCTTAACCAAGTATATAAAATATAAAATTACACCAAAAGGACAACACGCCGGATTTGTACACATTCAATATAGTATTATTTTGCATAATAACTATTTCTTACTATACATTACCAACACTGTTTTTTCTACCAGTTTTTATTCACACATACTAATAAAATTAAATGTTATAATTTATAGATAGAATAAAAGTAAAAGTTCAATTTAAGTAAAAACAATTAACAGACGTATAAAACACTTGTAATTTGTAACGTATTTACAAAAGAACCCAACATGTCATATATGGGGTGATTTTTCAAAGGTTTCATTAAAAAATTGTAAAGAAACAGCAAACAGACTATACATTTTATCCATAATAGCATGCAGTTTTCTGGGGACACTGAAATGAATCCAACTGAAAATTTATGTTAAGACAGCTTTCTTGGCCCCCTTAACACTTCACCACTTTCAAAAACCTTTTAATCTTTCATGTCTATGGTACAAACAATATCTTTAGCATCTATGATCAATTTTACCTACTGTAAACATATACAAAAATTTGGCCGCCAGGAAAAAAAAATGCAGGGCATCATTTTGGGTGCAATGACAGATTTTAAAACAGCCAGAAAACTCCTATCACAACAGTTTCAGTGTTGTTTTTATGGATGTACTTACACGAACCATGTCTTCACTGATGTTGGATAATGCAAAACCTGACACCATACTGATACCAGCTGAAGATGCATGTTCTGACAAGTACAAGTCATTGTAATAGTTGAAAGAATCATCCACCCATTTCCTGTAAATATTTAACATTATCTTATACAAAACTTTAATGTTAAATTTCAAATTTTTTAAGTGCATAGTGTAGAGGGGTGACATTTCAGTCTATGTTCAAATTCTGAATTTGCTGGCAGAGAACTTTTTAAAAATATAATTGATTTCCAAAAAGCTTAATTAACTGCAAATAATATATATAGTGGGTAGCTTTTGTAAGTAGTTATAATAATGTGCCGCAAGAAAAAGAAGTTGATTTACTTGGTTATTTCTGGAGTCTCCCCACAAAAGCTACTGCTGGGGCGAAAAATTCCAGCTGCTCCATCACTGGTAGTTGCTTCTAAAAACTTATCTGCCATCACTGTGGTTCTGGCAGTGGGCAGTTGTATCTTCAGTTCCAATGCTGTCATCATACCCACTATTCCTGCCCCCAGCACACCAATGTTCAGCGATGCCATACTTGCTACCTGCAAGAAAAAAAAACTAACGTTATTTTAACATGTTATTTTTCAATGGCCTTATACATCAAGGGAAATTGATAGTTGCAGCTCAATTAGACCTTCAACAATTCCAGAGATTAGGCATTAATGATGTTGAGACTACACCCCACAGTTTTATGGAATGTATTATACATCAGAAAATCTAAAAATTTTTGAGAGACAAGATGAAGTTTTTATTATTCAATTTATATTTAAAGCTATTTTTATCACTTATAAATTGTGAGTAGTTTTACCTATTGTAATGATGCGAGAGCCAGTTTCTATCAGTTCTCTACTATAAAATGCAGTTCTAAAAATGGTTCTTTTTTGTGGTTTGTACTGTTGTTTTATTATCATCTGTAATCAAGATATCTGTTCTGGTGATGAACTAAAGTTATTTTAGGCTCCTTAAAGCAGTCACTGAAACAATTAATTTTAAGATTTTAATTACTGTAATTTTGTAGGTTAGTTACTTATGCTTTTCAGTGGAATAAATGTAACTCTAACTCACTTTTATATTTTTATATAGTTGGAATTTGCTACATCACTAATTTTGGTAATGTTCTCGAGCATTTTTTTCAGGAATTTTTTTCTTTTATGTTTAAATCAAACAGTTAGTCATCAGCAACACGTGTTGTAGCTAAGAATAGCATTTGAGAACTACATACATTTTTACTGTGATTATTAGTTTTTTATTTTATTTCCATATTTAATTACACATATTATGGGAATGCAAGTAGGTATTTCAGATTCTTATATGCTTTCTTATTGTGTTCACTTGGTTATTATCTGTTTGGTCACAATGGATGCTTAGTGTGGGCAAGTAAGATGATCTATTTTAGTAGCTGGCATGAGTTATAATTCAAACCCACAATGGCAGCATATGAAAGAGTGATCCTCAAGATTGAGTTGGATCTCCGAGAGCAATGGTCTACCACAGATAGCATATCCTTGGTTATGTAGCAGAGCAGCGAAAAAAGGATGGACGTCCTGATGCAGGAGCGAGAGAGACAGCGAGGGACTGGGATTCCCATGTGTTACTGGACAACCTCCTTCCCACCCTGTGCAGTGGCCGATGTTGTTGTACCCCTTCATGCACTACATGGCTGCTCGATTAATGCCACTTATCTTCACAGCGTTGAATAAATGCTCTGACTGGAATACCCCTGGAAAAAAGGGCTTTTGTTAATCTGGTTTACAGCTTAACTTTCAAAAACTAGGATGGATGCTTGCACCTTGTTATTATACAATCCTACAAGGGCTTCGGCTGTGACTGGAAAACTAAAAGTTACCAGGAATGAGTGAGCCAAATGCGGGCGAATCTAATTACCATGCCCTTTCATTTGAGAAGAGAGTATCTTGCCTTATTTCACCCAAATCTGAACCAGATTAGCATAATCTGTTTCCTACTTGCCATGAATTCACAATGGTAAACAAAGAGACTAAAGGCAACTAAGGTGACCCTAGTTTAAATGACAGGAAACACACCAGTGATCTGCAATGGTGTAGCAGTCGCACTGCTCACCACCCACCAAGCCAAATCAGGTTTGATTCCTTGCAGGAACACCCAGATTTTCGCAAGTGGGAAACATGGCAGATGTTGCCATTGGTCTGTGTGTTTTCTTGGGGAAACTCCAATTTCCCCCGCCCGCCCTTGCATTTCTTTGGCTGCACCATCATCAACTCTTTTCATCCTCCCCTTCAAGTGCCAACCAAAACCTCTCAACTCAACACACTACCCAGCCTTGACCTACGAGTGTTTTCCAACACATGGTAAGCATCAAGAGTTTTCCGCAGTGCTGACCCAAACACAGCAAGATCTGCATACAAGCAGCAGGATTTTGACCTGCTACGACAACTCTTCTCGCATCAACTTGTAGCTGAAAAATATTATAAATTCTTCCGGCCATGAACAAATTAACGAGTCTCTACACTCAGATAAGAGTGGTGATTAAGGTAATGGAAAAGTAAGATTTGTGATGGTTTTTAAATAAAAGTAATTTCTTATCTCATGATGAGGATAGCGTTCCTTTGAAATGTCCAAAATCTGAGGATGGACTTTGGGGCTGAACAGCAATCACCAAAATTAAGTGTGAATTAGGTAATTCAGGCCTCGAACTGCACTTCATGATTTGCTTCCTCCCCAATCCAGTGTAGCTCGATTTCTGTAACCACCCTTGCCTGAAGAATGCCACAAGTGGCAATCTGCTACAAACTCCTCTAAAAAAATCAATACCTTTCCATTTCCACAAATTAAAATTTGTTTTACTTTTCCTTTTAACAATTTATGTAATTACTCAAGCTTATATCCGTATTATTCCCAACAAACACAATCAAGTCTTTTTTAGAGATATATACATTTAAAGGCATAACTTAAATGTTTAATACACAGTGAAAATGGTAAGAAATTATACCACAATCAAAATTCAGTATCACCAAACACAGGGCAACCTGAAATATGAAACTGACAAAAACAGCAATCTGAAAAGAATTAATAATTATCCTTGATGCCAGCTAACAGCCAGCCGCATAAGACCATGATGGCACTCACCACTCACATGACACGTGGGCATGCACATGCGCAAGGAGGCCGTAACATGAACTTTCCATAACGGAATATTTATTTGAAGTGTAAATTTATATCTCTTGTTTATTTTCAGGTTTTTCAAGTATCTAAATGTTTAAAATGTATGTTTGATAGTATTGCACAATGTTTGGTTATAAATTCAAATTGTGCGCTATGTGAAGATTAAGAACATTATTATTCCGGCGCGCATACCGTCATCAAAAAGACATTCAAAGAATACAGAAAATTAATAAGAAAAATCTAAAATGTAAATCCATATTTAAATTGCTTATGTGTCTTTATTTTCAAACATCAAAGTATTGCTCTGCATGCATAACACTTCCGCTTGTGTGAACCCCGTAGGCAGCTATGGTAGGTCCACGCGACCCCTGCCTCTGGGCAGTCCATCGAGGAGAGCTGGCGAGGTAAGACGCTGTCACGTAGGCATTACAAACTTTTTGCACGGATGTAGATTACAATAGTTTCACTTTAGTATACCGGTTAACCTTTGCTTTGCGTACATTTTGCCAGACCTTCCCCAGCATTATGCTTCCCCATAACCTAATAATTTGGGCCCTTGTGGCTATTTGAACTTAATCGAGGAGAAGGAGGAGAAAGATGTCGAAGAGGCCATGCAGCCAGCGCACCTTGAATCAGGCACTATTCGCCTATGTTAAAGGTGTTTCATTGTAATTTCTGTATCATTGCTGCATGTAATTTTTAGGGATTTATTTTCAGGTATGTATTTCAGGGTAATTTTCATGTTTAATTGTTTTATGGCCACATCACTCGCGACCACGTAGTTAATAACCACCAAGTCAATGTCCGTGCCATCCATGCGTTTTGAGAGTTTATTTGTGTAAAATCATGTGCGCCATAATTTATTTCAGGGTTCTATGTAATTCATATTCATGGTTGATGTAATATTCACATAATTGATACTTTGTACATATGACCAAGCAGTCAGTCTCAAGATTGATTTTCCCGCCATCAAGCATGCTAAAAGCCTTCCAATGTTACAGTTTGCCGGAGAATATTTTTCCTATTCATCAGAACACTTTGTATGAACAGAAATTGCAGTTTTAACGATGAAAGACTGGAATTGTATTTGTACCACGTGATCTGCTATGAAGCAAATCCAGTAGCATCGCGTCATCTAAGTTTGCATTCACGCATCTGAGTTTTTGTTGTGACCATTCATGTCGTGTCCCATCATACTTCCAGTGTATTTATGTCATTTATGTACAGGGTATGGTGATATTATTTCTGTCCTAGCCTGCTATGTGTATAGGCCGTCACCTCACTAATCACGTGTGGCAAGACGAGCCCCGACAAGTCAGCGTTAGTGACATAAAATAATAACATGTGTTTGTCCTTTTTGTAATGCTCTGCACCCTATCTTCATGGAAAATCGTCAGTCCACCTTAGTGGCTATCGACCCCATCCCTTGTGAAAATTGTGTTTTCTAACACCATAGAGAAGACATCCATCTAAGAGTGTGCTAGATTAATTGCGTGCTGGAGAGCACCAGAACGGAGTTAGCTAGACACGTCAGAGGCTTCATAAGAGTAATGTTGCCACGATCTTGTATGGTTAACAGAATAAAAGCAAGTACACAGTGCTCAAAGTCATTCCTTTGTAGTGGCAGTAACCTCTCGCCCAACTTTCAAGTGATAAAATTTTAGTAATGATATTTAGTAATGAAAAGCATTTTGCAAGTACGTTCGGGTGAGACGGACACACAGAACCCACAGCATCCCTGAGAACTCTGAGTCTCAACAGTGTGGTGACTGGGAAACACCGCTGGCACCCATCTACCGTAAGTTATTGTGTCACAGTTTGTCTCGTGTCTCACCTGAAGGCATCAATTGGCGTTCCCAAGTGGGGCCAGTGTGTTCATCCGCGTTGTGTCATCTGCGTTAAAAATGGCGGACATCACACCTGATCATCCGCAAAAAGACTTCAAGACTTCCGCGTCGGCAACCGCGATCACAAACTACTTGGACATGCCGGTCGACTAATGTGTACATTGTGGCAGATTGAGTGAAATCAACTTATTTGCAGAAAATTCATGGGAACAACCGTTGTGTCGATGTACATTCGACACCGCATCAATGCCGTCAGATCAACGCCCGTGCACGCACACCAGATGTTACGGGGTGGGAACGTGGGCACAGTGCCTGCAGTGCAAACGGGACTCTCATTTGCGATACATAGGGTCTGATGAAAATGTAACCTTCCACAATAGTGTTATAAACTGTGACTAGCGCCGTGAGACAAACTGTGCAGATATCGCGCCACCATCAACACCGGAGGTGAAACCCATGCCGCCACCAGTAGTTATTACGTACATGCCGCAGGACTTAACAGGACCCAACCAAAATGTACTGTAAAACCAACTTTTGCGGGACTTGATGCAGAGGACCCAGGTATGTGAGGAGAAATTGCACAGACACTGCAAACCCATTAAGGGGAACAACTGCCACGTGGTGGAATCTAGTGAAAGACTATCGTGTAACGTGGGAAGATTTCTGTGATAGGTTGCTGGGATGGTTTGACACAAATAGCAATGCATCCAGGCACAAGCACGACTGTATTACGAACAACAGCGTAAGCGAGAAGAGGGTAGAAGAGTTCTTCCAGCGCAAGTTAGGTCTGTTCGAATGCCTGAACCCAGGGCAACCGACACATGGTGTATGGGAAACAATTGTCGCTCTGTCAACACTGGACATTAGGCCGTATCTGCAGAGAGCAACAAGGGTGAGCATAGAGCAGTTTACATGAGAGGCATGCCTCTACGATCAAGATGTGCAAGTGGGACAGGCATACCAATCCCCGAGGCAACAGCACCACACGTCTACACCAGCCATGATGCCAGATGTTACGCAGCCACCGCCATAGTTTACACCCGTGAGACCAAACCGTGGTCACAGGAACTTCCACCACAACAGCAGGTAGAACTATTATCAGGGAAACCGGTCGGTAAACTGAGTCAGGAGGTTGGCGAAACAGCACCTGCACCAATCTCACCGCCAGGCTGTAGGAATCCGCCTAATGGAGGTGCCAAAGTGTTCCAAGTCAGTGACAGTACTGTGAGTCATAACTTGGTACGCGAGGGGTTAATCCAGGCAGTAACAACAAGAGTACCACACGCTGCCTACAGTTTGCTACCACGAACCAACAGGATGAAGCAAGAAGTGCGATGCTCGTGACAGTGGGGATCCGTGAACTCCGTACAAAGTGTGATGTCTACATTGAGCCAGACTTGTGTGAAGAGATGATATTGGGGTTACTGTGGTTGACTGACAACCAAGCTGTGATTGAACCACATCTCGACTGTCTGTATGTGGGGACACGTGGAAGGTGGATGCTGTATGCAATAGGAGTAACACCACTGGCGACAACAGCTGCTGTGCCGCTCAACGATTTCAAGCACGAGGTGCCTGAACAACATCAACGTCTGCAACAACTGCTGGACCAGTATGCCAGTGTGTTCCACACTGATGGGAAGCTGCAGTGCACCGTCACCTAGCACGCCATCATCATGACGCATGAGCACCCGGTGTACTCCAAGCCGCGAGACCCAGGAATTTTCTTCTGGCACATCATCAATCAGCAGGTATGTCAGATGCTCAATGATAATGTGATTGAACCTATGCAGAGTCTCTACAATTCAGGCATTACATTAGCTCCTAAAAAGGATGGCGAATTGAGGTTTTGTGTAGACTTCCGCCCACTTAACAAGATCACAGTAAACATGCCACCTCCAGTCATTAACATCAAAGACACTTTGTCAACATTAGGGCCAGCTACTGTATTCACGTCACTTGACCTCAAATCAGGGTATTAGCAAGTGCCCATCCGCCCACAATACCGTAAAAAGACTGCTTTTACCACTCTAGACGGGCATAGATTTCAGTTTGTTGCCATGCCATTTCACCTAAAATGTGCCCCTGCCACTTTCCAAACTCTCATGGTGAATGTATTAGATGGTTACATTGGAAACTTTGTGATGCTTTACCTTGATGATGTACTTGTATGGTCGAACAGTTGGGAGGAACATCTACACCACCTAAGTCTTGTGTTCGAGAGACTCAAACATAATAAACTCACATGTAAGGTTGATAAGTGTAAGTTAGGAATGAGCCAAATGGAGTTTCTGGGACACTATGTAACAGAGAATGGACACGAACTGGAACAACAACATGTACAAGAAATACAAAACATACCCACACCCAGATCACGCAAACAAGTTAGAAAATTTTTTAGCTTAATAAACCGGCAAAGAGAATTTGTTCCCAATTTTTCCATGATAACTGCACCATTCACTGAACTGCTATGTGAAAAACGCAAAATTTGTATGGACACCTCAAGCTGATCAATCATTTAAGGAAATCAAACTTGCTTTTAACAATTGTAAGCCGTTAGCCAGATTCAGTCCAGAGTTACCTATTGTCGTACAGACCGATGCGAGCCAAGAAGGCATCGGAGCGGTGTTATATCCTATGGGAGAACACGGGGAGAAGTGTATCATTAACTACCACAGTGCCAAGTTTGGCGAGGCAGAACTAAAGTACCATGTGAACGAGCAGGAGTGTCTAGCAATTGTGCATGCACTAAGAAAGTACCGGCCGTACCTGTTAGGGAGACAGTTTACGTTGAAAAAAGATAACCACTGTCTAGTTTGGTTAGAAGATATGCATAACGGGAAAAGTAAACTCGCCTGTTGGGCCTTACTGCTCCAGGAGTTCGATTTCAAAGTATAACACGTGGCAGGCAAAACCAACGAGCTCACCTATGCACTATCAAGAAACCCCTGCCCGAAAGTAACGGTAAAAGGCGACACTGAGTGAGAAGAGGCGCTACCACCTTGCCTCGCTACACACATAACAGACACGTTAACTTTTGTTTTGCAGAACATTGTCAACACACCACCCAGTGAACTTGTTTCATTAAATATCTGTGACGTGTTAAGAGAGGTACACACCGTGCAAGAAAACTCCCGAGATGCTGCGCAATGCCGACAACACTGTGCCACAAGGTACTGGGAACACTGGAGAGTAGTAGACGGGAAATTCAAGCCAAGCCCCCCGGAAACTGCGCAAAGTGGCAAAAGTACGTGCCAAAAGAAACACGGGAACTTGTACTCAGATATGCACGTGATAGTTTGGAGCATGGACACCCAGGTTTGGAACAAACACGTAGAAACGTGCAAAAGTATTTTCATTGGCCAGGAGTTCAAGGGGACGTACATAAACATGTGCAAAGTTGTGTCACGTGCAACACCCGGAAGCTGCGGAGAACAGACGGCGATGCTCCACAACAACCAAGGCGGCCAACTGAATCGTTTAAGACTGTGGCGTTTGATATAATGGAAACCCGTGCACAAAAAGCAGTAAGAGGTTTCTCATTGTTGCCACGGATTTATTTACCCAATAGACAAAGGCGTTCCCGGTCAGTAATGTTCGCATGCACATGGTTGCACAGGTCAAGCAAACAGAATTTTTCCCAAGGTGGGGACACCCTGAGTATTTACTGACCGACAATAGGACACAGTTCGTAGGGAGAAAGTGGAGAAATTACTGTACCAGATGGGGGACTGAACACCATACTACCCCAGCCTACCACCCCAGGGCAGCAACCTCTCGCCCAACTTACAGTGATAAAAGTTTAGTAAGATGTTTAGTAATGAAAAGAATTTTGTAAGTTCGCTTGGGTGAGACAGACTCACAGAACCCACAGCATCCTTGAGAACCCCGAGTCTCAACAGTGCGGTGACTGGGAAACACCACCGGCACCCATCTACCGTAAGTTATTGTGTCACCGTTTGTCTTGTCTCACCTGACGGCGTCAACCTATAAAGTCTTTAGGAAACATGTATAAACTCGCGACACATTATTCGTAACCATAAAAGAGGAAGACTGATATAGGACACCTAGGTCCATCTCAAGTAATAAGGGCTGAAGATGCCCTTAAAGATGGAGGGTAACAAGTATATTACATGCGATAGTATGGAAAGTACTTGCGTTAGAGGAACACAGAATGGTATACGGACTAATTAAACCAAGATCTTGGATAAAAGGAAGGTATGGTACACCATACACACCCCATCATGTAAATAATAGGAGTTGGCACCCATTGATTACATGCAACATTTACACGGTGAGGTAAAATAGATTGTGGATACCATCGGATGAAGCGGAACGCCATAATTAGCACAAAAGGCACCCTAGTGGCAATTCTCTAGGACCCACTGTTTCCATGTAAAATACAAATGAAAGGTACAGTGATAGCAAGGCCATGGCCTGGTGGGTAGGCAACACGTCCTACACCAAGTGGTGAACACATGTTGGTGGTATGATGCACAACGTTACACATCACAGCCGGTTGGTTCCTTTTTCCCCTTCTTGAGCAGTGTAGTTTCAGGCCCCGTCTGTCCAAGCAGCCTGTTATTCTCAGTCTGTCACTGTTTCAATTCACTAAGTACTGCAGATGTGAACGTGGACGAGTACACAAATTCTAAAATGACTGACATGGTCTTGGTGTACGGTGAAGTGAGAAGCAACAGCAGGGCAGCTGCGCATGTGTACAGACACATACTATGCACAATGTCAGTAGCACCACCAGACATTCATACTCCTTACACAGCGACTACGGGAAACAGGCACTTTCAGTGTCAATATGGACTTGGTCGACCAAGAACTGTCTGCAATCGGCAGTTTTATGAGGCAGTCTTAGAGAATGTAGTGCACAATGTTTCAAAAAGCACCCGCATGATCGTACGAAGAATGGATGCATCAACTGGCACAGTATGGTGTGTACTCCATGAACAGATGCTGCGAACATACCATATGCATAGGGTACAAGCAATGGGGTCCCCAGATTATGTCCCTTAGCTAGAATTTTGTCAGCGATTCATGCAGCAGTGTGAAATTGATACTAATTTCCCAGGGATTGTAATGTTTACAAATGAAGCCACTGTCATACAGGAAGGCCTTTGCAACAGTAGAAATGTCCACATTTGGGACAATTCCAACTCACATGCAAATGTAACAAGGGGCTACTAGCATCGCTGTGCCATCAACATTTGGGCTGGCATTGTGGGGGACAACGTTATTAGCAGAAGGGACGTAATTTCCCTATTGGCACACTAGTGACCTCTAACACCAGCGGAACTAATTTAGTAGACAACAGAGGTTAGCTGAAAATTAAAGTTTAAAAAGAAAAAACAGTCATGGGTGCTTGCCGGCATGGGGGAACTTTGTCACGCTCAACGCATCTCCTTCAAAAGCTCGTAGTCAACTGTTAGCAGGTGGTCGTTGCTCACTGCTAAAATCGCCATATGCTCTACCCCCATCCTCACACCAGGGTGCCAAAAACCTAAACAAATAAGGGCATGGTGTGTACAGAATCCCATCGGATACCGTGCAAACACCCGTCGCAACCACCTTCCCACGTCAGCTGAACTGTGTAGTAGTAAAACAATCAAATTTTTAGAACATTCTTGTGAAGGAAAAAATGTCTACGAATGTGGTAACAACCTTTATCTTCTGTTGCTGATGCGAACTCAACTGTGGCTTCAGAAAAAGCAAATGCATGACAGATAAACAGACTAACACGGCCTAAAAGTCAAATACTGATAAGCAATTACAATTCCTCGAAAAACAAAAGAAAATTAACCAATGTCCCTATTAAATAAATATTAAGTGTATAATTACAACATAAAGTGGACAGAAAGTGATACAACAAAAAGACTCAATTTGTAGAAGACTATACGTAACTGAAAAAACATTTAGTAGAACAGTAAATCACGAAAAGTAAAATAGTAGAAAGAAGAGGAGGTATAATGTAGGTTATTTAGGTTACCTTTATGCATACAAACATAACGCCAAGGCAGTCGATATGGCAGGACCATGGCAAAGAGACCGTTTCGTGCATGCGTGTATAGAGCAGGTCATGTCTCACGCAGCTCTGAGGTGAAGCATCTTTTGCAGCGGTCAGTTAACAACAATAGGTTTTAATAACATTGGAACCTTTTTCGCTTCAATTATCATGCACCTCTGAGTTTGCCTCTCTCCGGAGCAGACTCACTGTCCTTCCGGTATAATTTTCTTATAATTATTTTCATCATGCCCCTAGATGTTTTTGTTCAGCTTCGGTCGATGCAGGGCCTCATACCGTATGCCTGCTTTGTTTCTATTGTGTACCATCACATGCTGTTTATTAAATAATAACCAATATTATTTCAAATCTGTGTATGGGAACCGTCATTCTAGCTTCTCAAGGAGTTTCAGGGCGACGGCCCTTAAATCCGTCCAATACCTGCCACGTGTTCTACAACCGCGTATGTCAGTGAGCGTTATATGTAATATTTATTCAAGTGTTTATGTATTGTTGAGAAGGGCATGCTGGGAAGCCACAATATTTCAGTTTGAGTGCATAAGTACCAGTATTTATTCAGTCGTCTACCATCGGTGCTTCCCACCAATACAGAGTTGCCACCTTTTTCCATTGGAAAATTCCTTGACATTTCCCTGATTTCCAGACTAAAAATCCTTTTTTCCCTGGCCTTTTCCTAAATTTTTTTTCTGTAAGGATTGGCACCTTTGTATTATAGCACACTTTTACACCAAAATAGTTCTCTGATCTTACAAAATTGCTCACCACATATATTGCAAAGAAAAATTCCTAAACATTTAGTCCACAATCATTTTAACAATTTTATATAATTCTGGCACGATTGATGACAGAACTGCCCAATATATCATGCATATCACAGAATTCCCTGACATTTAGCTAACTTGTTTGAAATTCCCTGACATTTACCTGTTTTCCAGGTTATCCAGACCTGTGGCAACCCTGCAATAACATATAAGACACCGGGGCACAGGGTCATTTAGCCCGGCTTTTCGACCACGGCCCACCTCAAGTGTCTTGTGTTAACCAGAGCGGATTCCCTTTGAGTGGTTAGCTGGTACCCTCCAAAACATTTCTACCTATCCGAGACCCTGTGACCACCCCGAAACGCGTCAATTGGAGCCCCTCCATGTGGCTAAAATACACGGCCACGTGGGTGACCAGTCATTACTGCCCTTAGCGAGCATGGAATGAGAGGAGACAGCCATCTTTGGGCTGTACTTGAGGAACTGTAACGGGAACGTTTTTCCCTCCCTCCACAGTTTCCACAAATTATCCTGGCTGGCCATGCAGCACAATGCAAAGGGGGGGAGGAGGGGGGAAGCAGATGCTCACCCCGACCCCTACACTAGCCGCGACAATCACCATCGTAAACATTGTCCACGTGCGAGCTGTAGCCCCCATGAAGATTTCCGCACAACCGCATCATGCAACCATGCAGCCCCAGACGCTAGCAGTTTCACAATGGAGTGGTGGCGCACAGACACATGCAGATTCTGTAGGAAGGAAAAAAAAAGTGAACCATTAACCAAATACGACTTAGCAACCAACAATTAATGACAATAACGTTAGAGAGGCATGTAAATTCTTTTATTTTGCGAAAGACAATGTTGAATATTATAAATGTGCATTGTATGTGTTGGTACATACTTAAGATTATTTGAAGTAATTATATTTCAAGTGCAATAGTAAAACTCCTCATAAAAGGGTCAAAAATACATCATTTTTAAATACCATTAATATGGTAAATTGAAATATGCCTATATAATTTTTATTATTGTCTAAATTGGAGCTAGAGAAACATGTTACAGGTTAAGGCAAGTAATGAATATTCTATGTACCCTACCAGGCTTATTTTTAACAGTGGACTAAACTATTAGTATGAATCCCTTGTATTTTACTTTAAAAGTTACCATTCTCAGCATATAAGTTAAGTTAATTTTTGCGGGATACAAAATATGGATCCAAATGAAGGCTCGCGTCTTTGTAGCTGCCACTTTAAAGAAGGCCTGAACGAGAATGGCCCTACAATTATTGAAATAAACAGAATAAAATTGTTTGTTTTCTTCCCCAGAGAAGTCAAAAAGGAGGTACGTTATAGGTTATGTTCTGTGGTTACTAAATATTTAACATTTTTGTCATAGCATGACGGTACAACACAAGATGCAGTTGAACATGCCTTATCCTGTCGACAGTGAGCACTTCACAGGAAAGTGGAGTAACTTCGGACGAATTCAAAAAACCTAGTCGAGAGGAAAAGCGTGACAAGTAGTCAGCTGATTTTCTAGAACTTTTAAATTTGATGTAAAGACAATTTGTGTAGTATAATTCCTTGTCAGTAGTCCTAACACAAATGTATGTAGTGTAGGGTTGGAGAGTAAATTAATGGGCGTAATAATAAATAACGTAATGTTGGGCGGATCTATGGGGGCTGCATGGGTGGGTAGCACCCACTTTGTTTTGGTTGTCATTCTGCATGTTAACGTGGAAATTGAAGAGCTTGCGTAGTGATGCCACCTGTCTAGCTGTGTGAAGTGCAGAGGACCTAACCAAGCTAATCCTACGTGAATTACAGGGGGTATATGTGCCTATTCTCTTATCATATTTCAGAAAAACAATAACAGGAATAAATGAATAATTAAACTGAGTCATTTAATTGCATTATATTTGATGACCTAACCTAACTAAATATTTTTCTATGGGTAAATCACGAAGGGTGACAGTAGGTGCGGTATCCTGCGTCGGAATACGGCCAGTAAGGACTTGCAGTATTACATCTTATTTCGAGACAATTTAACTAACATATCTACCTCCTGTTAGTCCTTATTGCTGGTACGGCATTGGTCCAGTGCCGATCGGTGCAATTCTGAATTCTGATTGGCTTACCCTTTTGTGACGTCAGTGATGCTGCCGGTAAGGTGCTGGTGCAGCAGAGTTGGCCAACTTTTAACTGTCACCAGCAATTCATCAGCACTTTGCAAGTGATTGGTCGTTATTCACGTCACGACGATCTTGCAACAATGAAATCAATATTATTGCATAGGCGCAATTAAATTCGAACTTTGCTGAAGAAATAAACTAAAATTAATATATTTCTAACAAAAGATACCTACTGTCGCTTAGTTCCATGACAATTAGTTATGAACAGTTTGTTCTTATTTCGTACATGATAATGCCAGAAATAGATAGCAAATATTTATGTTGTTGGGTCGAAAAAAAGAAAACGTCCTTTCCGAAATTCGGCAACGCAGGACAACTTAGCCAGTGTAACAACAATTGAAAATAAATAACTTGGAACAAGTAATTATGTTAAATATCGATTTGATAAACGGACTTATGCGCTTAGTAATAGTAAAGCGACGACCAATTCGTATCCAAACGAATACACTCTAGTAACAAATTGCAATCGCGTGCACTACACAAATGTAAAAACAACCAATAAAAGCATGGCAAACGAACTACGCTTCACCAGCAAAGCACCAACATTTCATTGTTAAAAGCCTGAACGCAATCCCCCAGCGCACGGCCAGCACCAGCACAACTCCAGTAATCCACCAGTTTCATTGTAGAAGGGACTTTAGATTTACTTATCATGAAATTAATGTGGTTAACGATACAATTTAAGAAATGAAAGTAATTTTAATTAAACAGAAATGTTGTTACTTAATGCATTTTTTAGGAGTTTGGTGGCAATGATACAAGTAAATTTGCATTTTATATACAAATAGAATAACTTAAATACAAAACCAGAAAAATACTTGTTAATACCTACAGCCACTACCTGATATGAAACAAGTGCAATAATTTTACCATAACCAATACAGTTCTCCGACTTATTTTTGCATGGTAACACTAAAAGTACAGAATAGGTACGAGAATTTGAGACTGCAGCTTTGGTTTAAATTATATTTTCAGGAAAAACACAACAAATCATTAATATATGTGTCATTAATGCACCACAAGTCATTACAGATTCATGCTTGGACATACAAAATATAAATTAAACGACTCATAATTGAGTAATAGCCATTTTACTGTACTTTTTCCATAGCAACTGTCTAGCAACGAGTTGTTTGCATCCGAAATGGCAGCGCAATAGAATATCCATTGCAGACGACTTCAAAAGTGTATATCGGCCACTTTCCAATTAGCACTAAAAGAGCTGACCAGTACTGACAAGTGTTCCTTTAGGTAGTGGTGTTTGGGTTTGAGACTATACTTCCAACTGAAACTACAAACGGGTAGAAGGCCAGACAGTGGCTACATTCCACTTGGTACTGAAACCACTGACCAGTATCATGGCAAAATGAACGCCATCAGTAAATATTCGCACTCCAGTAGCACTCAGTACTGGAACCAGGTGGAACACTTGTCAGCAGTTTTCAGCAGGAATATTGGTGTCTGCTATAAGCGATTAAGCAAAAATAGGCTTAAACATGTTGTAAACTGCGACTGTTTTATTTATTTATTTTTATTTACATCCCATAGATCCAATATGTAGCCAGTTGCTTCTGGATAAAAACATAGTTTGTAAAAGTACACTTTACAAATAACTATACATAAAGTTCCATATTTTTTCTATTTATTTTCATTTGATTCAATCTCATCAATTGATGATGAGATCAAAGAATGTGAAAATATACTTTCCACCTGCAACTTCTGTATGTAACAACAACCTAAATTGCATGTTATCCATCGCCGCCATGTTGCATCGTCTGCTTTTACTGAGACCGCCTGACCTTCTACTCATTAGTAGTTTCAGCTGGAAGTATAGTCTCCAACCCAGATGCCACAACACCATTCCTCCATTACTGATCAGCAGAATCAGTACCTAAAGAACACCCGTCAGTACTAGTCAGGGCTTTTCGAGCCAAGTAGAAAGCAGCCGTTATTGTTATATGCAGAAGTTGCAGGTTGATGGTACCCTTATTTACAACATGTTTATCCTTGCTTCATCGCGTATAGCAGATACCATTATTCCTGCTGAAAATTGTCGACTAGAGACAGAAAACTATCGATGACATATCGATTACTATCGATTATTCAGAACATCAAATACTATCGATGGTTCTCTACCATCGATAATTCTCGGTATTCAACATTTAACTAGGTAATTTGCTAAAATTTGAATTTTCTAACTTCCAGTCGGAACAATTCGTTTCTCATTCGTTTATAACTATACTTCAATCTGAAATTTGAAATTTGTATGCTTAGCATCATACAATACAGCAAATGGAAAATCTGGAATTGTCATTGATTTTGCAGAGAAATGTCGAGTCACTTGACCAGTTTGTTATCAAAAAGTGGTCACTTGAAACGGCCTGAACTCGTCTGAAATTTGCTTGGCATTGGCCGAGTACATGGTGATGTAAACCACTGTTTTTATTTCTTTATATGCACATGATGTTAGTTAAATATTCGTTATGCACATTTCATTGTGAACCGACCTACAATGAGTGTTGGTCTTGCTAGCAGTTTTGATTTATTTAGTAGTTCTATTACAGAGGCCGAATGCTGCAGGGTTGCCAATATTTATGAAATACTCCAAATCACCACGTGACTAACTTACGTCCAGCTGGAAACGGTTTCGTAATTTCCGTCTGAAAGATCAAGGGGAATACCTGAGTTTTGATAAGTTTCTAAGTTGGTAACTCTGCCGGACAGTCCCACCCTATGCCTTCACCATTGCCTACAGTTAAAACTAGTGATGGGAAATAGAGTTCACTAAAATGAACTAAGTCGCTTCGAACTAGTCACATTTGAGAACAGTTAATTGGGAACTGTGTTTTTGAACTATATAGGTCACAGTCGAATGATTACATGTTCTGGCGAACTGCAGAGTGCAAGTGTAACCTCGGTCCGAGAACTAGATAGGTCTTTCTCTGTTTCCTCTTTCACAGTTCCATTTCCCCTCCCCAGAAGAATTAGTGCATTATTGTGTGTAGATGAAATTACTTCCTTTTTTTTATATAGAAGTAAGATAAATTAATAGTGAAAATTTCTTTATACTATGTTATCCACGTCTATGTTGTGTAATATAACACCAGATTACTTTTGACACTGATAGTAACGACTTCTACAATATTATAATATGTTGTGTTGCGAGAGAATACCAGGTGTAACGTTAATTTTTTTCTCAGACATGGGTAAGTTAGTTTCAAGGGACTGTACAGCAAACTGTAAGTGATCTGCGATTTCCATATTCTCTAAGGATGCTCGCGACAGAGAATCTGCAATGTACATATCATGCCCGGCCTGTGGACTAAGGTCACAGCATACCACAGTAACTTTAACAAAATATTCAGAAAGACGAGGTGAGAGAGAATTCAGATGCTTTTTCATGATACCAACCAAAGGCTTATGGTCACTGTGAACCATAACTGGCCTCCCATAATTAAACTCACAGAACCTTTCACATGCCCACTTGACAGCTAAAAACTCTTATTCAACAAGTGCCCACTTTTGTTCAGTACTTGTTAAGCTTCTAGAGGCATATGCAACCGGCCTACCATTTTGTAATGCACAACACCCGAGTCCGAGAGATGAGGCATCGGTTTGAATGACAAGTTCAAGGTTAGGGTAATAGTCACCTAGAACAGGAGCACTAGACATAAGACTCTTTAAAGTACCAACTGCTGATTCTGGTTCGTGTAACCACTCCAACGGCTCATTGTTTTGTGTGAGGATCCTCAGGGGAGCATATATCTTAACCAGTTTAGGAATGAACCGGCCTACATATTTTACTAACTCCAGAAAACATAATAACTCTGTCTAATTTGTGGGCCTTGGAATTCGAAAAATAACTTCAACATGCTTCCTGTCTGCTTCAATACCTTGTGCATAAATTACATTACACACGTAGCTAACACAAGAAAGCTGGTACTGAAATTTAGATTTATTTAATTCCACCTTACACTCGCTTACTCTACATAACACCTTACAGACCACAGTCCCCAGCTCTAGCTGAGAATTTTCTCTTGTTATGATGTCATCAAAATAGATTTCTGCCCATTCAATATTACCAAAAGTTTCAGTTGTCTTCTTCTGAAAAATTTTAGGGGCACAGATGAAACCAAATGGTAGACGATTGAAATAGTACCTACCAAATGGAGAAACAAAACAACAAAGCTCAGAGCGGGTCTCATCAAGAGAAACCTGAAAAAAGCCATGAGACAGGTCACATGTAGCATAGTATTTGTACCCTCCTAGCCTAGAGGGGAGATCCTCTGGTGAAGGAATTGGGTGAATTTCGCGCTGTATGGACTTCTTAAGATTATTGGGATCTAAACACAATCTTAGGCCACCACTTGGTTTCTCTAAAATAACCAGATTACTGACCCAGGGAGTAGGTTATGTTACTTTGGAAGTTACCCCTGATCTTTCTAATGTTATTAAATCTAATTTCAGTCTCGTAAACAGACTACGAGGAACCCTGTGACAAGAGTTGGCTACAGGGGTCACCACGGTGTCAACGTGAATAGAAAGTGACAAATCAGGATATTTTCCCAAACCTGAAAATACATCTTGAAACTCTCGTTGTAACTCTCCCCTGCTGGATACTGTCTGGTGATCCAGGGCGCTGACATGGTGCACCAATTGCAGGTTCCGGCATGCTTCAAAACCCAGGGGCGGCACAGCTTGGGGAACATCTACAACCACAAACTGTAGCAGATGTTCACTGTTGCAGATCATGCAGGGTAATGACACAGACCCGACATGTGGTATCCCGAACTCTCCATAAGCTCGCAAGGACGGGCCCTTCTACTGAATACTGGTGGTGCTGTACCCCAGTTCATGGAGCAATGTAAGCAGCTAAGTGTTCAATTGCGCAGCTGTGTTAAGATTAAAATGAATGACCTTGGAAGAAAACGTAATGGGTTCTCACCACGACCGTTTTTTTCAATGAGGTAGGGCTATCAACTTCTGCTACATACAGATAACCACTAGGCTCTGTGACTGTGTCAACCTGCTGCAAGTGTGACTGTTTGATAGACGACACTGTGTGAGCTTGGTGTAATCCTGGCTGTTTGTTTTTTTTACTACTACTCACATACTCAATAACTGGTGAACTCTTAGACACTGCTGTGAAATGATTCTTACGACAACATCTAGCACATATTTGTTTAATGCTGGACATGTTTTATCTCGCCCATGCTCATAACCACAAAAGCCACACTTACACTTGAGTTCAGGTCTTCTAAAACTGTTTCTGTCAACATGTTGGTTCGCTCGAACTGCGAGCACGTCTGTTGACTTGCTTGTGTCTACACTGGCCGAAATACTTTGCATAGCCTTCAGGTGAACACGGCACAACTGACAGTCACATTTTGAATGCCTTTTCGAATGTTAACTCATCTCCCGTCTGGAGGAGTTTTTCCTGCATAACCGTATCACTGATGCCCATAACTAATATGTCCCTACAGAAAAAACTTTCCTGGGCACCAAATTGACAAACTCGCGACAGATTTTTGAGTTCTGTTACAAACTGCTTACCAGGCATCCCCTTAGGCCATCTTAATGTAAGAAACGGGAAATTATGGTAGAGAAGATTCTTCTGTGGAGAACAATACTGATAAAATATTGAGGCCATAGTTGCGAAGTTCTGCGAGTCCGTCTCGGAGATTAAATGAGTTGTATATGTCTAGTCCTTTATCACTGATAGTGTTAAGTAACAATGCACTTCGAAGAATATTCTGTATAATCCTTTATTTTAAAGACCTGTAAATACAACTTGAACTTTTGGTTCCACAGTGTCCAATTCTGGTCTAGGTTACCTTTTATGTGTGTCGCCCTCGCCCCTAGGCCTTTTGTCCTAAGCGCAGCACACACATGCTCTCGACGACTGATCACCGGCGAGCAGTGTAGTGTAGTGTTGGTGTAGGAGTGGGCAAGAGCAGTGTAGTGCAGGGGGTGTAGTGCACATGCACGCCCACCAGCTCGGCAGAGTGGGCGGAATAATACACAGCCACGTGTATTACATAAAAAGGGTCGTAGCATTTCCACAAATACATTTCTGGGCATGTAATTAAGACCCATGACATGTAAATGAAGTGCAAAATGTTTAAACACCTTTTTATCCAATGTTATTGTTTTTAAAGTGTTATAGTTTTCTGTCACAAATGTTTATTTTCAGCATCACAGATGTTATGTTCATCCCATGTCATTTCGAGCAAGAGGTAAGATGCAGAATAATTATTGATTTGTGTTTTGGGCAATATTTTCAAATATAACATGTAACTGTAAATTTGTGTATCCATGTGTGCAAGTAGATCCCTCCACAGCGCACAGGCCTGCCACTGCCATCCCTCCCGCCACGACGGGAAGTCAGTCAGCAAGTCGCACCCAGAGGGGGAGGCACGTGTGGAACCACATTCGCATTTTTCCCGCCCAGATGGCAACGATTTTCATTACCGGTCTTTTGTAATATACCCTTCATGTAATCCTAGGGCTTCTTTTTGTTCTGTATAGCCTTAGCCGCAGGTTCAAAACGAGCAAGTGTATAATCTATTCTTGTATAAGCTATTCGCCTGGAGGGAATGTTCATGTTTGTAATCGACTACATGAACTGATGACAGTGTTTATTCGATTGCTGCAAGGCATTTCAGTGCATGGGCCCCTTAAAACCCACCATTTCCTGGTGCAAGTGTCTGTGAATTTTAATGGTAAATATTGAGTTGTATGTGTGCTGCAACCTAACCGAAGTACCGCGAGTAGCATTTATGGGCGTGTGGTTTAGCCCTGACAATCCACACGTAGGGAGTTCTATTTGGATTATGTCAACATCATAGTAATTTGCAATACCAAGCGGTGATTGGGCCGCCCGAAGAGCCCCTTGTTAAGTAAACATGAGGCCTCCACATCAGGTGAACTACTGCAAGATATATATGGTAATGTGGTCTGGGTGATCGGCCCGCAGCACCACGAGGTAACAAAGACTCAGCTCTACCACAGCAGCATCGGTGACGCTGTCACAGCAACATCTGGTGCCTACCGGGTATACAATTCCTAACACCTCTTCCAAATTATATTCACTGCCTTTGTAAATTCCAATCAACCCCATATCGTCCAGTCAAGCAACGCCATCATCAACGACGAGTTGATCTAGCGGTTTCACTAACTTATCCATCTTAATTCTGCAATGGATCACGCAGTGTTAAACACTCAACACAGGAAAATACATCCAGTACCTGATACTATGTAAAGTCTAGTAAGAATAATAGACAGTTCCAAGGTTATGACAACTTAATTCTCTGTTACTTGCTTGTACATATGATGTGGTGCCTTTAACAGTCGCCATCTTGTTGAACCAGCCCATCTGCAAGGCTACCAACTCATGACATAAATATCTAACACCAACAGTAACCATGGCAAAGTTTTTCAAGAGGCAGGACCTTTACAATCCCGAAAGCCACAGGAAAATAGAATTGGACAGAAATTTAGCTCTTTTGGTGGCTTGCGATTTTCAGCCATTTTGCATTGTCGAGGATAAAGGCTTTAGAGCATTTTTCAAGTCACTCGATCCAAGTTGTAAACTTCTCAGCAAAATTACTGAGAAACAAGCTTCTTCCCCAGATTTATGAGAAGTGAAAAACTAAGCTCTTAATAATGTTGGAAAAAGTTAGTCATGTTTCAGTTACATGTGACCTATGGTCGTCGAGAGTAGGGTACAGCTTTTTAACAGTGACTTGCCACTTGCTGATGACAATTTTAACATAAGAAATGTGGTTTTGTCCACAAACACAATGACCTGCATTCTTACTGCCGAAATTATTGTAGCATAAGTGTCAAAGATCTCTAACGACTTGAATGTGGAGAAAAAAAAGTGTGCTGCATTGTCACAGATACTGCATCCATGATAAAAGCTTGCCAGTTATTAAAAGTGCCTCACCACCCATATTTTGCACACACTTTGAATTTAGTGGTTCAAGATGCATTGAAAATTCAAGGAATTGATGTTATTCACATTAAATATAAGACTCTGGTTGTCTATTTTAAAATCAGCAGTCTTGCGATGAAAAAATTAGTCTGTGAGCAAGACAGCAAAAACAAGACTCCACTGATATTACTTCAATAGGTCCCTACCCGTTGGAACAATGCTCTACAAATGATGAAAAGGGTTGTCGGAATTAATGATTGTGTTACGTTTTTCTGTCAAAAATGCCGAACGCTCCATCTGGCTTAACTTTAGAAGAGACTTCTATTTTGAATGACATAATATGCATTCTTGATGTATTTGATGAAGCTAACAACAAGGGTTTCAGGAGACTATGTCACCATGTCCCGCATAATACCAATTGTATTTGGTATATATAATAGTTTGATGGCTCAAAACCCAACTTCTGACGAGGGAAAGCTTTTCCTTGAAGTAATGAAAGAAGGAGTTCGCGCAAGGTTGTTTCTGTATGAAGAAAGCGTCATACCCCAACTCGCCACAATTTTGGATCGTCAATTGAAGAAGGAAGGTTTTCACTCATCTGAGAATTCTAAGGCTACAGAGACACTGCTCCAGGGCGAGATGGTCATTATAACTGTAGCAACAGAAGCATCGGCAACAGCAGCAGAAACAGCAAGTCCAAATAAGTTTGTTAAGCCTACAAAGTCTCTTCTTAGATTCGTGAAAAATTGGAAAGAAGAAAAACAGAAAAATCTTTCAGGGACTGTGGAGAACATCATAATGCTGAGCCAATACCTTGAGAGGAACACTGCCGATGATGAGGTTGATCCAATGCTGTTTTAGAAGGGAGTGTTCATTCACCATAATGCTTGGTTGCAAAACTAGATAAAATGGTTTTGTTTGTATTATTATTCATACTGTTTTCATGTTTCTTAAATTTCTCAATATTGTATTTTTGAGTGTGATTTTAATGATAAAACTTTTATTTTTAACTTAGTGTTAATGTTATATCTGATTATAACCACGAGCAAATGGCTGTTTTAGTTTTTGGCATTCTGTATTTTGGAATATCAAAAACGCCTCTACTGCCGACAGTGTTCACCTGGCTCCAGTACTGAGTGCTGATGGTGTTCCTTTTGGTATGATACTGTCAGTTCATTCAGTACTAAGTGGAACGTATCCGATCACCAGTTCATATAAACGAGAGTTACTAGTCTTGCAAAATATATATATTTTTTAAGTCGTCCTTCCCTACAATTCGGTTAGTTTGACAATCGATTATTTTTTTGCAATTTTATTCTTTAAATTGGATCAAACTCAATACAACTCGAAAGATTTTTCACAATTACCTCCATTTTATGAAAATTGTAGTTATATGCGAAATTGAGAAATCCATTACACATGCGACACCAGTGCTACCTGGCAGCAAAATTTTTTTTTGCCAAACTAAAACACAAACTAAAAGCCATTCTCCCAGCATCAAAGATTGATGCTAGGACAACAAAAAAACAGGTCATTTTATTTTAATCTGTCTGTCAACTTATGGCAACTATAGAGTTAGAATAATATTTTCATGTCGTTTGTTCGAGATGACACATGTATGTACTTGAATAACACTTTACGTATACAACGCCTCAAAGTAGCACATACAATAAATAAACATAACAGTATTAATGATCATGAGAAAGGTAAAATTCAAACTTAACACACAAAATTGATAGAAATATCTAAATTTACAAGAAGTTAAATATATAATTATGACATGTGTTATGATATAATATTACTATACGACAAGAATTATTACTATGCAAGAAAATTTAAGTTTCGTAAACAACTGACATTGACGTGTGCTTCTCCCCTCTCTAACCCCTTAGTCAGGCCGACAGCTCATACACATCGCAGAACACACCCGCACTCTACGATTGATCACCGTTGTGTTGTGTAGTGAAAGTGCGACGCGAGGAGTATAACTTCAGCAAGGGTAAGCTGGACATGCAGTGACCCGCACACTTCCAAAAGTCAAGTGTCATCAGACTCCCCCAGCAGAGTGATGCGCAAAGAGTGCCAAAGTTTATCTTTTCGGTAATAAATGATTGCAAGGGAATTTGAGCACACAAAGAGACATGTGTTCAAGTGTGTATTGAAAGCAGTGTGTAAACCCCTCGGTTCCCACAAAACCATCTTATTTGAAGTGTTAACCACCATTAGTGTTGCATTCCCTTAATTTCAAGTTGTACTTTTGCAAGGCAGGGAGATTTGTTGATGTTTTTATATTTTTATGCAGAGTTGTGTCAATGTAAGTAAATTTTAAGGCAGTAGTGTTAGAGCATGTGTAAAAGTAGATCGCTCTGGGACGTGTGGGATTACTCTGGCCGCCCTCATGCCATGGCGGGTAGTCAGTCAGCAAGTAGCACTGAGAACGTTTGGTCCGCATGTGATCGCGCCTGTTTTTTCCTGTACCCGCCGGGCATATCGTTGGAGGGGGGGGGGCAGCATTGTTTGCACCGGTCATGTAACTAAAATGTAGACTTAATTTACCTGGAATCGTGTTTTTTTTGTTTTAGCCGCCTGGAGCACCGCGCCTCGGAAATCCAATGTGTGCATTGCGTGTACCAATGTAAAGTTATCCCCTAGAGGGATGTGTAATTGGAACGTTGGTTAAAATTGATACATACCGCTAGGCATTTAAGGGTATGGGCCCTCAGAATCCTGCTATTTTACTGCAGTGTTTTATGTCTTAATTTCCAAGGGTAATCTTCATCAATATGTTCTCCAATGTTTAGGCCAAGTTTTACCAACACATCTTAAAATCTAAGCGCTACTTAAACACTGACTAAGCTGTCCCTAGCGCCTTGTACCGTTTCACCAACTTTAGGCTCTTCTTAAAATGTTTAGAGCAGCTCTTAGTTTAGGTAGCTGAAATCAGACACCTAACTCTTTAAGCTCTGCTTAAATATTCCTAAATAAATTAAAAGGAAAATGTCTGCTACAGAAAAAGTTATGTTAATAACCCCAAATGCGTCGAAGTATTAATTTTTATAAAGTACATTATTTTATAAATAAAAATAACAAATTATTCTGTTTCAAAGTTATTGCACCAGGGAACAAGTCTTTGCTTGCTGAAATAACCTATGACGATGGTCGAAAACAAAACTTTAGGATGGCATATATTTGTTAATGACCTTTCCATGTATGTTCATGAGGCAAACCCAATATTTACATAGGAAATTGAATGTAAAGGCAGGCAACTGATTGATAAAATATGATTTTATTGAGTACACATAAACTACAGAAGTACCTATTTGGAATAAATGAAAAAAAAAAAATGTTTGCCCACACTTCACTGCATGTATGTACGAAAATGTAGGCATAAAAATATATGATTTCTTTGATTGAATTTGGGACTGGACATAATATAATGCATTTACACCTACGCTTTACTACACATGACAAATTTGCAGTACTGGTACAAGTTTTGCACACATTCGACTTTGTTTTTAATTAGAACACTCAACGAGGGCTCAATTAAATATGTCATACATATCTGACGTGATAATCATATTTATTCAAATTCGGGCACTGGGTATTGCTAAATTGCACATGAATATCGTCAATGTTATTATCAACAAACAATTGCAATTTCAGAAACAACGACGTAGCAGTGTTGACAGGAATATGGGCACCGCTTAAAATGGAAACGAAAATACACACTTGCAGAGAACACAACACTGGCAGGATGAAAGGAACAACCAAATAAACTCTTTATTTACATAACAAATTATAACTATGATGGCATTAGCCGTAAGCCCTTTACTCAGTGCATTGCAGGGATATATTTAAATATCACTCCTTTTTGCGGAGTCCTGCTACTCTCTCTTAGGCAGGCTCAGTTTATGCTGCTCCGACGGGCCCTAGGTTACAGTTGCACTCGCCGCGCACCACAAGCACTCTATACGCTTTGCATGTCTCCAGAGAGTGCATCCTTGCTGCAGCAGCTGAGTAGTGCTCCGCCGGAGAAACTGTCTTGGGGAAGGTGAACGTGGCACATGTCACCTGCGATCATTATTGGAGACTAAACTACATAAATCTAAAATTGCTATTCACAATAAACAGCGAGTAACGAGGGCTGTTTTTTGTCCTGACTGCTACTATGGAGTGCAAGGATAGACTCGGGTAGGAGGTGCACCGGTAAGGACATTGTGATACCTTTGGAGCTTCTCTTTATATACCTAAAATGGCAGCTTGATGGCTGTCACAGAGGTGCGGGAATTGGTAGCCTTCCACCGCAGGGGTTGGTTATTTACCGGGCAATGGGCTGGGCCACATATTTCTTATCGCTCTGGCTGGAGGCTGCTGATATATTTACCGCCCCTCTACGAGGCTCGGCAGCAATAACAACATCGGCCGCAGGGGTGATTCAGACCCAATTGGCATGTTCGCAACAAAATAGTACTCTTAAAAACATGCACACACTACTGTTTGACTTCGCCCCCACCATCAAGCGCTGAAAGTGGTCCAGGTTGTCATACACTGACAGACAATCAATCTCGTGGCTACAGGGTTGATCCACACAGTTTGGACTACACACACTTGGATAATTAAGAAGATTGTACTGTCCACCTGGAAAATAACATGCGATCTTCATCCCCGAAAACGAAACTTACCTTAACCACCGAGCCATGGACACAGCAGAAAGAGAGAAGATGTTAGAAACTGTTTACAGGCTCTTCATGCAAGTTTTTCAGAATATTGTAAGTGCACATTTTTTTAATTGGAAGATGGGCACGCGACAAATGACAGGTATTAGTAATGGCACCTCTCATTCCTGAGAGAAATAGCAATTTTCTAACTGCCCCATTACACTACCCCGGTGACATCAAGCATCCACATAAACCCACACTCAGCTCACACAAGCAAAAGGAAATTATGGCATTGCAAAACTCACTAGGCCAATCGGTGGGATTGAGCCAACAGTGTGTTAGCACAGTCGCGAGCACAAAAACCATATAAAGATTTACCATACACTCATAAAATAGCCAATGTACAACCACACACAGTAATTGATGGCTATGAGGAACAACCAACAACGACCACAGTGTCAATCGCATAGAGTGTACCACATTGTTCCAAACATCAGTAGGAATACCAGTCAAACTGTTGATGCATGGCATCTTTTAATTATTATCATTTAAATTCTACTCATCAGTGCAAATGTGTGGGGAAATGCAACAAAGTTTGATTTATCGCCACCACCATGAGATGTTTGGAATTTTATCTATCCAAGGCAAAAGATGGATGCTCCACGCCTGATATAATTATTCATTTGCCGAGCCACTGGAGTCGTGCAGCGAGGCCCATCGAGTACAGCAGCATGCCGCCGGATGGCACTACTACTATAAGCGCCGAGACATATGTACCTGGATCCTGCGCCAGCCACAGACATCACTCTCACAGAGGATCTATGGCACACACATCGCACCTGGTACCCCCTCTCCAAGACATCCCTTATGCCAGATGAAAGGGCAACCCACCGGAGAAGTATAAATAACGAGCCACACCAGGGCTCATGACCAGTCTTCAAGTAATTGATGCCTGTGTCTTATCTTGGGGCTTCATCACTAACTCTCGTGGTGCCGAAGGTCTAAAGATGTGATCTCGTCAAGCTGAACACTTAAACACGTACCGGTCCCTTCTGGACGAGCAGAGTAGAGCTAGGGAATACCAAGTCAAGTTAGCCGTGTGTTAAGATACATTTCCTCTAGCTTTGTGCAGGTCGCCTCCAACTGCTTATCATAGGGTGTTTACCTTCCAAAAGCGCTATGGGACAGGAGGTAGTACCTTCACCATCTTTGTTTATTTCCCTAAACTGTAATACACATTGGTTTCTCTTACATTCGAATATCACTTCCGTATACTAGTACCCATTCCCCGTGGACCTCAGCCCTAGCTGGGGGATGGCAGGAGACCGGACTTTATTCTTCGCGTAACGACGTCTCATACAACATACAGAACCACCTTGGTGGCCACCCATTCACTGCACCAGTGTGGTAAAGTGAAGAGCCCTGACACTAGGATACCATTAATTAGGGGGTTGGACTGCCAGCAGTCTGGGGTTTGCACTTCTCATTGCCCGCTATTGCTGCTGAGGGTGGTACTTACTGTGGGAGGGGGGAGGTGGGACCAGCACCTCTGGGACACTCACTCCACCAGAGTTGAAAGGCTACCCATTATTCTCCGCACCTAATGTAGTAAATGGTAGAGCCAAGTCACTAGGAACATGTCGCTGGTGTTATCTGCTTGTCATCTCGGAGAATGGCTCTCTCTTTATGCACTAGTGGTGCCAAGAGCTGTAGCTCTCTGGGTTGGGGGAAACAACCCTACTGGGAACTTATCATGTTGGGTCCACTGTTGACGTTATGCATCTCGACTAACTCCTCACCACGGTGCTGGAGTTTAAGAGCGAGGCACCTTGTGGTCAGTGGCCCCAGAACTTACACTGTCCAAACACTACGTGTCGATTGCCTCACACCAACCAGATCTGATAAAATATCTATTATCATAATGCCATTTACCCACAGTGATGATATTCAAAAGAGGGTGACAAGGGCAAGGGCTGCCTATAAATCTTCCTGGGGACTAAATACCTTTCTGACGGGTTTGAGCTACTTAGTACACGAGAGTAAGCTGCAGTTTTCTGTCGACTCACCACTCCAGCTCCACCCATTGCCATACCAGCTATCTTCAAGCCGCCAAATAAGATAACTGAAGGATATCACCCAGTAATTCACGCCATACTGTACTGCACCGACGGCACCCGTGGAAAGAACCCTCTATTACTTAATGGGGCAACTGACATGTCTAGCACCTCATATAATCAAGAATCAGAAACTATTTTAGCCAAAGCCACTGGACCACAGAAACCACCCTTTGCACATCTCACGACGAGACTGCATAAGTTTAGTCTCGGGGGAAATGCTGTCCAGGTATACCTGCTCGAGCCAACATAACCACCCATCGAGCAGTCCTAACGGAACCAGATTTTGCACCGTCGTCAACCAACAAAGCCAAAGTGGTATATGGGAAAAGGATCCATCCCGCATAACGAGTGAGTCGCACACCACCAGGATGCAACTAGCCTAGTGTCCGACCAAAATCACTTTGGATCAGTGACGGGACCAATTGCTAGAGCCCGTCATGCATCACTGTGTTGGACCTGCATACTTATAGCAAAACAAACTGGTTTTTCAAATACCCTTCTGGTTAACACTATCAATGCCAAACACAAATAACCTCAGAAACCAAAAGACACAACTTCAAACCAGTGGAATTGTGCAAATTCCACTGTGAAGGGCGTAAAGTGTGATAGGAATGGCTTACAGCAATTCACTACACCAGTTGGGCGACATATGTTTGCACTTGGCCTGTTTGTCGGCTAGGAGATGTGTGAAGGTGCGGTTAAAACAAAAAAAAAAAATATTTGGGTTAACAGAAAATATGTAGGTTACTGGGCAAGGCTCTGGTCATCCCTGTCTGATGATAATGTGATGATAGAGCTGAGACTTGTGATGGATCCCAGAGTCATATGGTCGATTATCCGAATGTAAACTTAGCCCCAATGTTTCGCCTGATACTAATTAGATCCCCATGACATACATCTGGCATGTTGCAGGCCTATTAAAAACTTACACACCTTTAAAAACTGCAGAAAAATTGTATCACAAAATCACATGTCACTCATGGTTAATATCACGACCCTACTTAAGGGTGTAGAGAAATTGCGAATTACAGTAGCCCCATTTTCCTAAAAGCACAAGATGACACTGGAAAGTGTACATGTTGGTAGGCTGTACTGCCACATGTATTTTCCTGTACTGATTACACTTCGTTCGTACATATACACGAAAACAATACAATAATTAGTTGTTCGTGGGCCTAGGTCTGCGAAGTAGGTTATGCAGAAAAGATGCAGTTATACGGCCACGGGTTCGTGAAGTTACGTTGGAAATTTAAGCTTTCCTAGGCAGTGCAATTCCTGGGGAAGGTGAGGCAGCGTATTCGGTCACAAAAAGCATACGGTTACAAAAATTAACACACTTGACGCATGCCGCTTATACCACTATTAAATACGATTACGACTCATCGCTCATCACACCAAGTATTCCTACTCCAACCCATGTGAGAGACGATACAACAAACCAATACACAGATGTTGCACGCCACCTAATTCCTTCCGAGCAGCCGAACACATGGCTTTCAAGGTTGCGTAACCCAGCGAGCATGGCGCCTCTCCCTCCCCCCATACTGAGTACCAACATGCTGTCAGCCACCTCATAGCATGGCCGAGTCCCACCGAAGATTCACGAAGCAGAGTGCTGACAAGAGGGTTCTTACCTCCCAGGCCGGCCTCACAGCAGATGGCCGTCACACGCCATCCCCACAACCCATCACCGCCTCTACAGTTCTGAGTATATATGTCCATGCACGGCTGGGTTCAGCAGTTATTACTTGCAGTTTCTTGAGCTCGCTCAATCACTCCTAGTGCTCCTCAAGTCTTCAGCAGCCGCCAATAGCTGCTCCTTGCGACAACAGTCTTCGACAACTACCTGTAGTTTCTACCATTGCCGCCACCAGAGGCTTCAGTGAGAGCAACACAATCAGTTACCGGAAGCTTCGTCTGCAACAGCAGTTAACAGGAATACACCTTGTTACTAGAGCAAAGGAATTTTAACTTTTTTTTTTGTCTCGTCCAGACACATGTTATTTAGACAGATTTACTTTAGTATTTTATTAAGTTTTCTTGTTCAACCTTCTCTTTAGCCTAACCAGGTCGCCTACACCTGGCTAACATAGGTTACTTTCAGTACACTGTATGCTTGGTAGGAGATAGCTCAGGTCACTGTGTTTATTGAGTCCACAATAAATACAGCTTTGATCTCTAGCCACAAGTTTTTTATAAAATAGTGTGACGTATGTCGCTTTAACTAGATGGACAAGGAACTTTTGTGTGTACTATATCAGTCGCGCTTCGTTACTGGTTACTTCCTGCTAGACACTAGCATCGGCCTGGTTGGCTGTCTGCTAGGAATAAACACTGTTACGCATGGCCTGGCCATGTGTCTTTCCACAAAAGGGGCCCTCTGGGGCAAGGCTGACTTACCAGAGCTCGGCGGGGTGTTCTTTGTTATTGGTGTTACTGTGGAAACGGTGGTGCGGCTGGCATCCTGGGTTCTGCTGGACGAGGTAGCAGTCGGCTTGTGGTAGTACTCTGTATGGTGGTGTCGGTTCCAGTCGGTGCTAGCCCAACTACCGATGTGCAGGTTGGTTCTCCCAATCCGAGTTTCACTACCACTGATGAGGGCTCGAATCACTGGATGTATATAATATCCAGTCCTTGCCGAGTTCGATGGGAAAGTGTACAATCGCTGGCAGTGCACTCTCCGATTACTTAGCAGTGCAAGCACCTGGAGTCATGGATCTAGACTGCCTTTCTGCCAATGCCGTGCGTGACCACAAATGTAGGGTTTCCAATTCGCCACAGCTATTTCTGACACCACCTTGGCTAGGCGCTCCGGTGAGAGACACAGTTGGGGTTAGCTGTCCTGCCTCTGTTGGTTGTACCTAATTGTTGGTGCTCTACCGACTGTACACCAAAGTGAACAAAATGTGTGGCCTTCAAAAGATGATGTGTGGGTTTTAATGACAGGCCCCTGAAGGGGGACTGAATTTTATTCCAAATAACTCTTGCCGATTGCTTACCCTCGTCAGACAACACTGATAGAAAAAGACACAGTACTAAGAAAAGAACTCCGATATACTTTAAGGTTAGGAATTCATTTAACAATTAACACCTAGGTGACTCATACGCAATAACAACAAACCTGTGCTACAGAAGTACTTTAACCTATGCTCTAATGGGTGAAGGTGACCTACTTCTAGACTACTTAAGTATAAGGGAAAAATATAACTTACTGCCACACTAACTCTAACTGGGTTTGTCTAGAAGAGGCCCTAACTTTAAGTGAAGAGTCATTATCAGCAAATAGTGGTAACTGAAGGACCAAGAGGTCTCAAAACCTGCAAGTGTACAATCATGCAATGTCTTCAGGTTAGTGATGCTTCTGGTGACGCAATGAAGAGCTGGTAGAAGCCTCTGGTAGTGGTGGTGGCAGCTACTGGATAAATAGATCTTCGAGAGGACCGCGAAGGCCTAATGGTCAGTAAAGAGCCCCAGCACAGAAGTGTTGAGGCGAGCGACTGAAGATGATAACTCCCGACATTGGCCATGCACTTTCTAATATGTGGTTTCATCGGGAGTACCTGGCGAGCCCGGAGTCAGAAGTGCGACATCTGCCTGGAGCGCACGGGGTGGGAAAACTACCCTTTCGTGTTCGTGATATTGCAGCAGGTGCTCGCCGGTGCTGGGCTATTTTCGGCAGTGTAGCGACACACTGTCTACTGGGTGCCTCATTGGAGGCTGGCGTGTTGCGTGGCCACATCGAATATCTTCCGTTTCGTGATTCCGAAGTGCATTTTCGTTGAACCTACTCTCTTCGCATTCCTATCACGTCATGCTTGGTTTGTTCCTTCATGCATTTACACACACCCCCAGTAGTAGGAAAAGGGGTGAGGTAGGAAAAGTGTTGGAGACCAAGTATTTGCCATGTCTCGGGCGAAACACTTCTTGTTAGACATCTGGTAGTTTGTTCCTGCGGTTGGTAGAAGCACGTGGATGAACTGTATTCGTTTGTAATATTATTGTGGAAGCAGAACGCATCAAGAGTAATATCTACTTCACCATCTAGGAACAATCCGCACTGTGCACTGCCGACAGAAACCGGGTATGTTTAAATCCGAACTAGCTTTAACTGAGGATCCCCTTCCAAAGTCCTCCAGTCTTGTAACACACCCATTACAGCCGCCTGTTGCTTCCTAACCCGAGCACCTAGGTACTGGGTGGATAAAACAGAGGAGCCACAACCACTAGGAATACTTCCAGCCAAGGAGACAGAGCAAGCCTAGATTGTTTCCCTCACCAGAGCACCTAGGTGCTGGAGGGGGTATTTACTTGGGTGTTGCAGCCTTACCTTGGATGGATATCATATCCAGTAGAAGCATCGGTGGCCCACACTGCTCAATTCTGGTATGCCCACTAAGGTGGAGGGCCTTCTGAAGCACTGAGCTCATGTTACCAAGCAGTTACCAGACATACACTCACATAGAAAAGAGTTTCTCGTCCGTAGTGCACGACGTGTATTGTTCAGCGGCTAACCACACTCTATGCCTTATAAGATATGACACGGCCAATGGCGTAGGAAGCAAAATATAGGTCATCTTGCTGCCAAGCAGCAGTTTATCTTACTGTCTCCTACAAAGGAAAGACAGGCGGAATGGGACTGCCCTGCCTCATGAAGGCTACAAGCAAACCCGACTGCTACCTTGGTACGACACATATCTTTTCCACCGCATGTCCGTACAAGCCTAGACTACTATCCTGTTCCGAGGGGTATAGCGTACGGAATGGAAACGAGGTACGGAAACGCCAATGCCTGGTTTGGTAGCCCAGAGTCAGCGGCCTGAAACCTACAGTGCTGTGTGAGCCGGCACAGTACAACCTACCCGAAACCAGAGGACTGCAACACCAGCTTCGCTCAGCTGCCAACCCAACTTCACCAACCAGCCGAAGATCTAAGAGAAAGTCAGGTGAAACTAACACCTCCCATCAGCTACTGATATGACGACCCTCCACAGGGAATAAGGTATCAACCCTAGACTTCGTGCCAACTCGTAAACCAACATGATCCAGCAAAATCTCTAATCGTAAACGTTGATTAAACATGCACTTGGTCTAGCACAATAAATCCACGATGCTCATAACAAACAGTCAGCAACCAGGCTCACATCAAGTGATTTTCTGGCGCCCAGCATGAGGCATCATACTATTAACTGTATGGAGTGAACAGCTGAAATAGACCAACCAGACCCAGAGAACTAAGGGTCAAGCCGGAAATCAAGCAGACTTCGGGGAGTCCGATAAACACCTCGTGGCATCAATAGCCATCAACTAGTCAGCTTCAGAACTCAATGCAACTTCGGTCATAGACCGTTACTCAGAACATGATATACCAGAACCACAGTGTAGCCATGTTGATTGTCCCAGTATTGGCTCATTCTGGATAGTGTAATTACTGCGCAAAAATGTTCCACCACATATGTCTTTGCTGGCCTGACGAGGCCCGTGACACACAAGGGCTGGAATACAGATGCAAAGTTTAACGTCAGCAACCTACCAGCTTCTGTAATTAGATCAGGTGCCCCGGCCGAGGCATCAACCGAATACACTGCACGTCATGCAGCGAACCGTATCATCATTTGTGCATGGGGTGGCCCAATGAGTGCATTTATATGCTAGGTATAGCGTATCAGTGCGAAAGGTGAAGGAAACATAAATACTGTGGCGGTGCTAGATTCGGCCGCAACTAGTAATTTTATAAGGAGCAATCAGAACCAGTTTCGAGCCGGGGGGGGGGGGGGTAGAAACAACTTGAGCACCTATCCCTCCACCTAGTACAACTACGAAGTCAGAGATCAAGGCCTTTACAACTTCTATGAAGTTGATCTCTGGGTCCGACGACGAAGTACTATCCACCACTAGACCATCAGAATACGCTCCAGCCAAGAGCCCGGAGGCCACCACTAGACCACCGGATGATATCCATGGCGAGAGCTCAGAGGCCTACGCCACTAGACTACTGGAAGGCAAACACTTCACAGACCTAGTACAAACACCACAACCGCAAAAAATTCCAGAACAGTGGTCAAGGTCGTCCCAGCTTCCACGAAGCCGACCACTGTACCTGTCGACGATGAACTGTGATCGACGTTGAGTATAGTCTACGGCAGTGCTCCGTCGAAACCTCCTGCCGCGCAGGAACCTTTACCCTTCGGTGCCGTTGAGTACGAGAGGCTCGTTCTGCCTACTGCTCAACTGGTCGCCGATGAACAGGGCGCCGAGACCATCGATGCCACCCACGACCTAACACATGCTGCATCACCTGCAGTCGAGACCATCGATGCCTCCAATTACCCGACCCTATGATGAGATGCACCACCCATAGCCAAGGTCGAGCATGGTGATCCACAGCTCCCTTGCGCTGCCACAGCAGGCACCGAGACCATCGATGCCTCTCACTACCCCTCAGCTGGAGCAACACACGCAGTGGAAGTCGCACCTCCTCTCCCTCCACTGCCTCATCGTGGGACCGTCGATTCCTCCAATGACCTGGCCCTATGACGGGATGCATCCGCAGGCAAGGTGGAAAGCAGTCGTCTTCCACAACTCCCTTGTCCTGCACCAGCAGAGAAACGTCCTGCCATACAGGTGGGAACCCAGCAAGTCGGGGTGCAGGAACTTCCTGTGCCACTCCCCCGCACTGCCTTAACATCCCTTGTTCATGGGCCCTCCCCATCAATTGCTGGACCATGTGCTGAGCAATGTAGCTTGATGCCAGCGCGTGCTGCCAAGGCAGATTCGAGGTCTGGCAGGTACCGTGAGTCACCATGGCGACCCACGTCGAGGTTCACATGGCTGTATCCAGCTCATGGTGCCCTCCGTCCAAGAAGCCGAAATGTAGGAACCGGTGAGATAAATGTGATACACAGTTAACCTATACACTCAACGATGTGCAAGAACTCGTAAATACAGCAGTCATTACATTGTAAGTTTTTGAACCAGTGAAAACAGACGTTTGCACCTCACTAACGACAAGGTTCCGTAAAATAAGTGGCCGACACCCCACATAGAAACATAGTATTACTTAAGAGAGACTCTCCACAGTGTCAGTAATTATTACCAACGTATCGCGTATAGATGCTCACCAAAGTGCTAGTGATAATTTAAGACATAAACATCTTCGAAATACATGTAAGACTTAGCCTACATATAAGGAAGGCGCCTGTAAACGAATTGGTTAGTTACCATGAGTTTTAACAAGCGTAATTGTGAAGATCACCTACAAGAAGAATGCAGTTTTGCAGGGAAGTGTCTTTATGCAATTCTATTAACTCATATCTTTAAAGTTTATTTGTCTTTTACAATATCTTGTGCACCACCTCAGAATTGAACCAGAACTGTGAGCCACAGAGATCCCATGAACTCCCTACGGTAAAACCAGGTGTAAGATATTTTTAATTCAAAGTATGAAAGTGTTTAGTGTATTAATTTGTAGTGCCCAACATGCGCCAATTGCCCTGTTTTCATCCATGTTCATAAAGTGTACTCGCATTATTCGTTTAGCCTGTCAACCCAGGCGATGAAGGGCCTGAGGTTGCTGAACTCTCAACCTGTCACACGTAACTGTTTAGCTTTCTGTGCAACCCACAGGTTACCATATAAAGATTTTCCTTGTATTTCTTAAATCTCCTCAGCAAGCTCCAGGATAGCTAGTGGTGTTTCCCAACCTTCCGCGAGTAAGGCTTGAACATACTTATCTTATTCTCCTTTGTCTTTCGCATATAGTAATTTTTATATGTTTTTATTCCAGTTTCTTGTATATTCTCTTGTAAGTATCCACAGCGCTATGCAAAAATTAAGTACATCGGTGGGACCTGATAAACCGCATCACTCCCGGCAATATTATTCGCAACAGGAGGGAAAACACATTAGCAGCGTCAGCGAGATCCACATCACATGGGCGGGGGGCAGAGACGGGAAGTCCGCTCGAAGAAACACAGAACTACGGCCGGCGACCGCCACATCACACACCACGCATCTACGACCGGCGACCGCCACGTCACACACCACGCATCTCCGACAGGCCCTAATAGCACAGAGCGAGCACCGCTACAGCGGTCAAACAGCACAACATTAAGGGTCCTCCCTAAGTGGTGAAAATCTTTTTATCCCCGACTTTCTTTGCTACTCCTACCTAGATTTACCAGATGAGGGGGCCTATGCCTTTATCCACGACCTTTCATGATGAGTCGTCGTCGCACCCAGGGGATGGAGGGGTGTCAATTGATGCGTGCCGCTTATACCACTGTTGAATATGATTACGACTCATCGCATCAAGTATTCCTACTTCAACCCACGCGAGAGTCGGTACCGCAAACCAACACACGGACGTTGTGCATCGCCGGCTGGCCAGCCAGCCAGCATCATCTAGCACTAATCCCACTTGGGGAAAATCCAGGAGTGACTCGGTTTACATTGGTGGGAGGCGAACAGTCTAACCACTCAACCAGTATGGACTATTGCATGGAAGAGAAATGCCTACTGGGTCAATTTTCTGTGGGTTTTGCACCACTGTGCAGCTACAATGTGCCTTTTACTGGGGACTTGCCACGCCCCGAACAAGCAGGCGACCGACTTCGACTGCAGCTGGCATGTCGTGTTGGAGAACACTCCAGTTGCCTCCCATTTGTAATCTTCTACTGATCATTTGGGGCACCCTGCATGATGTAACCAATAGGCTAGTATCTTGAAGACACAGCTGAGGTACCATGTTGTTTGCACATGGCTCCGCAGTCTATAGAGCACAACAGCTTACATGAAAGGCTGAAAGTTTGGGTGCATATAATATTGTTCTCTGAAATTGCACTACTCTTGGCAGTCTGTGGAAAGGGTCTATGGTATTTCGAGGTACTCTTTAATACTGGGGTCAGTTTTAGAGATGGCTGTAGCAATTAAAAATATAAAAATTCAATGTCTCTTATCTAAGTCAATTTTCTCATAGAACAATATTTTTTTTTTTCTTTCAATATTATGTTGAGAGACAATGTTTTTCTTTTACTATAATGAGATGGAAAGTAGTTTAAATGTATGGTAAAGATGCTGGTCACCTTGGCAGCCGGCATGTAGACCTGTTCACTGACATAAGAGATGAAGCTTGAACATTCTCCTGTTATTTCAGCCTTTCGGTGAAAGATGGTGACACGTCTTGGTAACAATACACAACCACCATTCATTGGAAGGCACATGTCTTGCTTCTAAGAAACACGGTCCGTTATATTGGACGGCAGGTAGTCTGTGGCCAAGGATGAGTAAATGTGAAAAAGAAAGAGGGTTAGGGTTTGGGAACAGGCCAATGGAGTGAAGGAAAGTGCTTACCCTCCTGCAGTGATACACAACACGATGGTCCGTTTCATTAGCGAACTGTAGCTACACGAAACAACTGGCCTTGCCCATGAATTCTTTGGGCCTGCATTAATTTCCTTCCTGGACTGTCTCGTACAAAATAATTTTTAATAACGAAAGCTAAAGAAATTACAGTACATTTCACAAACAAAAATATTAATTTGTGGTACTTTTAAAACATTGAAGTAGGCCTAAATGTATTACTAAATTTGAGTCAATGTTATTATGTCAGGTAGTACAAAGTGGAAAAACAAACATTATGTTTGACTTGACATTGACATTTACGTTTGATCATTATTTAGCATATACATTTGATCCATGGATCTCCTGCATTAAAATAATTACCCTATAGAAATTAAGCAGGTTGTTTATATATATTTTCACATGTTCTACACTGGCTAAAATGTGTAATTTTGGTCATGTGATCAGAACGGGGAATTGATTATGATCTACATATTATTCTGCTTATACTTAGAAGCTAATAGTAGGGATAGGAAAATTTCTCGAGTTCCATTACCTGTAGGTTACTCTCCTCAGTTCAGTGCATACTGGAGCCTCGGCTGTGTGTTCATTGGCTATTGCCCCACACCTAGCAGTACGGGATTCGCAAGGTGTTCCCTTGCAAGTCCGTTATTAGCTCAGAGGCGTGCAGGTTGGGTCTAATAAACTGTGACCCTATTGGGAAGGTGACTTTACTGTATGTGTTTGACATCTATCTCATATCAAAAGGAATTCACGAGATTTTCCAGCTGTTAGATACGATTGCTCCGCCTGGATTGTTTATATATCATAACCTAATATTAAGTCTGATTAGTATGCAAGATTATATACAGAAATATTAAATTATGAATATATAGATATTGACTTTTAAATAATATAGATCGTAATATGTATTCGGGGAAATAAGTAACTTTATTTTACATCAGTTTCATAACTCGTTCAACTTTTCATTTGTGGGGACACACAATGTAGTAGTCAGATCGCTTGCCTTCCACCAGGGCGATCCAAGTGCCAAATTTCCGCATGTAGAACACCTGACGGAATTTGCCGTTGATCAGTGGGTTCTCTCCCAGTAGTCCCATTTCCTGCAGTGAAGTTTTTTTTTACATATGTTGTTAGACTATCCAGAATTAATTCGTGCAATAGTATTGTAACTTAAGTTAGGGCGCATTTACACGGCGATAGAAATGCGTGATAGTCGCTCTCGCAGTACTTTCACTGTTGCGAAAGCAGCACGAGCAGAATTAATTTGATTCTGTTAATGTCTGTCGGGGTATGATAGGATGTATATTATTATAAAGGTATGACAACTGTATTGCCAGCATATTTACAGTCATTAGATAAACCACAGGAGCAATAATATGTTTACATGTCAATATCTTGTCACAATATTTAACTACCCCAACAAATAAACTCTTTATAAAAGGATATAAATGTATTTACACAAGTGTTGTCGGGACATGTCCCTTTTGAGGTTAACTATCGCAGTATGTCAGTGTGTGTAAACAAGACGTATCGTGGTAGTGACTGTCACACACTTTTGCGATAGCTACTATCACAGTGTAAACGCACCCTTACGACACAATAAAATAAATTTGGGAAGCAGTAACCAAATTTGAAACCAAAATGTTACATTACTACACGTATTGGTTATATCAGTGCCCGAGGTCGCGTTCCAATGGTTTGGAAACATTTCACGTTTAGTATTTTGAAAGGTTTTAATTGAATTACATCAACTTTCACCTGTTAGGAATGCAATAATGCTATTTTGCTGTGCTCAATTTCTTAACATTTTGTATATAAAGGTAAAATGTGAAGTACTGTATTACATAAATAAACCCAAGAAATTCTTAAAATAATTTAAGTTTCGTTACAAAACTATTTACGGCAGTGTTTTGCTGGACATCGACGAACTTCAGCAGGATATTCCTGATGAAAAACATTGGCTGAAAATGTCAGTACCACTTTTTTCTAAAGTGATAATTGAGAAAGCTACACGTCCCTAAAAACCACGGCTGTGAAAGTAACAGAGTTCAAAATATCTGGAAATACTCACGATCAAACAACAAATCGGCAAATCATAGAAAGAAGATCTTACACGTATGAAAATGGGGATGGTAATATTATCCCCCTTCGTCATGAAAATAGGGGCTGCCACCCTTTTTTAGCACAAAAAGGTGAACAGTATGCTGTAAATGATTTGTCAACATGACTTAACAATCAGCACATCGTAACAAATAGAAATTGTTGTCTTATGAAACCAGTTTTCCAGGAATCAGCATTTTACTTTAAGCCAATAAGCACCAATATTTGCAAAAAAAAATTTTTCAATAACGAGCCTAGTGTATTCAGTAACTTAATTGTTTTCAAATAAAACTTTTAGTATGCTGAACAGCATGTGAACGGAAGTAATAATTTGCCAAAACAGATCCACGCTTTTCAGCCAGTGGTGTAGGAGCATGTGTTTTAAAAAGCAATTCTAAGTGGTAAAAATATGATTTTACATTGTTAATAAACATATTTACTGTCTCAACAAACATTCTTCACGAAGTATACAACTTATTTACATGGCATAATTGATTAACAACTGAGTTTGTTTATTAATTTTTATAACAACAACATTGCTATAGTAGTAAGGATGTCACGGTAATCCAAGGAATCAAATTTTACTAGCTACATACCGTTATAATCAACGTACTCTTCTCAATTTTCTTTGCTAGAAGCCTTCTGTGTGTAAAGAGCCTTCAGTTTTCTTCTTACTTCTGACATACACATTATAGTCTTAGGCATTGTTTAAGCAAAGTTTACGATTATGCAATAACACGCAACCCTATGCAACACTGTCAAAATGTATGTTGTTTTGCATAACAAATAACGCATGCCCAAATTAGACTGACTTGGCACTTTAGTCGAAAATATTGACCACTAGACCAAAGGTGGATTGACTAGGTTTAGATAGCTGGGGTTAGACGAGGGGTGTTGGCTAGAACTTACTCACTCCTGCTCCTGGATGTTGTACTTGAGGTAAGTATGACTTTAGGCAGGATGAATTTGGTCGATGCTGGAATGGACGTTCTACAGACGAGCTTCTTTAGACCAGAAGATGAGATGATCCCAGCCTAGGTGCACTTCAGTACCGGTCAGGAGTCCATTGACAACTGGGTGACGTGGTATAGATGCGGACACAGTGGAAAGTCAAATACCAGAACAGGCGCGACTGCTTGTCTCAGTTCAGCAGCACAGTCCCGTTCCACCTGTCTATTCTGCGTAGGATGAGGTAATGCTATCCTTGGCCTGAGAGCGGGGTGAGCCAGGTGTTGTTCCCTGAGTTTCCTACCACTCCTCTCATGAGGCATAGGGTAACAGTTCTCTAGCTTACGTAGTGCACCATAGACAGAAAGCATAACAGTGTAATCCAATAATGACTTGCCGTCTCGAGCTCGATAAGTCTCCCCACTGATCCCCCACCGTAGGTGGGCTGATCAGGGTCATGGAGCCATGTGGACCGCCAAGCCTCGTACTGGTTGTGCGTTCGCACTAGGATGCCTGACAAACCTACAGGCCACAGTCACCACGCACTAACTAGTGCGGATGGTGAGAAGCAACCTGAGTCTGTCGTGCCTCTTGGTGTGAAGGTGTTTCTAGTAGTTGTGATATCACTGTTTCTCCCCCACGAGCACTAAAAGTGCTGATGTGTAGCTGGGAAGAAACAGGTAGCTGTCTAATATGTATGTCTTAATTCAATATAATAAAATTCCCGGTTTCTGTCGACAGTGCACAGCGTAGTCAGTCTACCTTCAACTGTGGACACAAATAAATATCCTGGATATAAAACCAGAACAGTACAGAGGAATGTGTGTTTATCGAAAGTTGAATAAACACATGACCTGTGCTACCTCCTACCAAGTCGAGGATAGCTGAAGGTAACTGCATGGTTCCAGGTGTAGGTGAGGCGGTTCTAAGTAAAAGGGAAAAGCTGTTTCTAGACGAATATATGTGAGTTAAAGTTAAATTGCAAATAAAAGGCGTCTAGAGGAGACAAAGTAAAGTTAAAAGAAAATTTTCCTGTTTGTATGTTGTCAGGTTGACTGGTCACCTACGTATGTAGTAAGTAGCAGCGGGGACGTACTTGTAAGGTAACAAACTTCTCTGAAGATCCCGAGCACTAGTAGTGCTATGGGAGGTCGCTAGATATGCTAAAGAATGACTCCCAAGGCAGGCAGCGTCCGAACTTAAATAGTGGAAGTTTGTAGGCTGCCAGCACAGGGTGCGGGGGAGGCGTGAGATCCTCCAGTCAACGATTCTGCTTCGTGCCTCGCCAGAGCCGCTCGGCCTTGCCCAAGGTTTGGGCAGCTGGTAGGCTTCGAGTGCATGGTTGGGGGGGGGGGGGGGGGGGGGTGTGTGGCCTGCCAGGTTGCTTATCTTCCAGGTGAGAAGGAATTGTTTGTAAGTTCCTATTGCATGTAGGGTAGGCAACGTGTTGTTCACGTCTATAGAGATGGAAGAGGTGTTCTAGGCGATGAGTCAATCACATTGGATTAGATGTAGAAGCGGCACACATAAACTTTATGTTAGTATTTTTCTTTTCCATGCAATATGTTATGATTTTCCTTACGTAAACAATCTTTCCTACACTTTTCACCTGTCCTATTTTTCGTATAATTTACATACGTAATTAACTTAATATTTTATTTTTCTCGTATTTTAATTGTTACATTTTTCTTTCATGATGTTAGGATATTTTCTCTTAGATGCATAGTGACAATTAAATCATTTTTAAGGATAGGCTAATTAAATTGGCTTTATTTGTATTTTTCTTGTGTTAATTTTATTTTAATTTATGATCTCATATTGTGAATGTTTCCCACATATATTTAGTGTGTTTACGTTCCGAGACCCAGTGTTCTGTGTTTCTTTAACAGTTAGGACGTGGGATTGGTACATAGGGGGGCATTACGTATTTTCTATTTTCCTACTGGTTCCAGGTTAGAATCCTGGCATATCCTTGGCTGGAACCCTGTTAGCTATATCGAGCCAACCGAGCTTAACTCTCTCCAACTGACCTCCGCAACATAAAGATGTTAGGGTAGGACTCACATCTGGAAGCTGGGTGACAAGCAGTGGCGGCTGGTGACTTTTGAAACTGGGAGGGTTGTGGCGATCCTAACTCAGATCATTACAAATAGCATTTTTTAAACAGGCACAATGATAAGTGCTTGTTTGAAGAAAAATGTATCATTGCTCGCTTTGTAATAGTCAACAACATACTGGTTCAAAGCTAATCACTAGCAAAGGTATTTGTTTATTTTAAATTTGTGTAGGTTATATGCCTTCCAACCAGTACCTACGTGGTGTGGTAAATAACGAGACGAGAGATAAGACAATAATACTAGTTACTGTATTAATGGTGATAACTTAAATATACTAAAACAAATTAAAAAAAAACAGATTCTAATTTACATACAGCACATACAAAATGACTGTCAAATTTAAATAAGAGTATGAAATTGGCATATTTTAATATATTTATAAACAAAATACATTCTCCAACCAGTACCCGCTAATAGACAATGAATATTCACCTTACCAATCACTGACAATTTTATAGCTTTTTTGTATACGTTGTAAACGGGTTTAATGTCTTTTAACATGTCCCCCAAATGTTTCAAATATTTTACCCCATTGACAGTCCATGCAAGATCATTAGGCTTCACTATCAAAAAAATTAAACAAAACAATGCATTTCTAACTTCACACCTGCATAGTCAGTCCATGAAATTGTATGTATTTACATTGAATTTTCACGTATACGAACCAATGTGTTTACCCCCTTGGCTTTGTTGTTTTGTTATATTTAATTGTGGCACTGCTGGACCCAAATTCTTAAGCTCTAGTTTATTCTCGTGATTCAAAAATATCGTTGTAATAAGATTTAAAATGTTACTCGCAGAATGATCCATTATTTACAAGTTTATACACACACAATTAACAACAATTCAACCCTGCTTCTTACTTCTTACACACTATATTTGAAACTCGCACAAGTTTGAACGATATCAATAAATAAAAACTATTCAAAACAAATACAAGCATTGTTATGAAATGTGTTTAACAACTGCAAAAGAGCAGAGCGTGAAAGTGTGCCTACAAAACCCATAGTGTAGAACACATTCTATTAAACAGTGGAATTCAAAGTTTCAGTATTGGTAGCCTTGTCAAGTTCCAGGAAACCGTTTTTGTGAGAGAGCAGGGGCGCGCCCTGCTCTCTCTGATTTGATATATGATAACCAATCGCAAGTTGTGGCTTTGCCGGCCATCCCACGGACCGGGTCTACGACATTCTGGGAATGGTGCATCATGCTTGGTTAAGTATAAATTATTACAGGTCTGATTATCTTAAAGTGGTAGAATCGCGTGTGTTGTGGGTATGCTATTGTACAGCATTTGTGTCAGTGCAAGGTCCACGTAAAACGTCTGGTTTTCACGATTCTCATATAATTTCCTACACCCTAACTAGACCACATTTTATTTTCAGTGACTACCCAGTAAACACAGTTACACCATTGACATAAGTGGCATCCTTACGTGTGGCTTTGTGGCAGTCTACACATTATAGATACAACACCCATGATAAACACGGCTATTTTCACCTATAACATAAAAATAACACAGAAGATTGTTTTATATAGGCTATATGAAAACAAAAAAAATTTAAATTACCTTAGCTTTGGAATGATGCTGCATCGACCACAAAAACGTCCGGGTAGAGCAGGCGAAGGCCTAGTGACATGTCACAAATGTCGCTTCTCAGGTAATCCTGTACAGCTCGGTTGCTATGAATCACTCTGTACCATTACAACTACTTTTGCTTGGTGCACAACAGCATCGTTGGCTAGCTGGAATGTATCAGTGTCGGTGCACACATATCTCCGGTGTGGCTTTGTAGTACTATGCTGTAAATCGGCCAATGCACCCATGCGGTTATTTGCCGTAGCTGTGAGATAAGACGCTCATGGGCTTGACGATGTTTTCAGATTTATAACTTCATATAAGATATGGAGAAGCATACTGAATATCTAGAAAATGCCTTCAAAAAATTCCACAAACATATCGAAAAACAAAGGTTGCGGACTTTCATTTACAGACATTTTTTTCTAAGAATCTGATGAATGGGGGGGGGGGGGGGGGGGGAAATACCTTTAGAGCAAATCCCCCAGTGTTTTACATAGTTGAAGTTTATAAGTGCGTAATACTTCCACAAAAATATGCAACTGATATATAACAAAACGGAACAAAGAAACATTGTTACCATATTTTATTGTTTGGATTTCACAAAATAAATGTTTAATTTTTTTTTTTTTACAATTATAAAATGTTTACATGAATACCTATTTTATTCCACAGAGTTTGAAACTAAAAAAATCAAAACTATATTTGGTTTTAATTGTTGGAATAGGCCTATCAGTCATAATATATAAAAAAGAAATGTAAAAATATCTTTTGGTGGTGATGAAAAAGGCAACTGTCATTACATAAACGACAAGTCTACATGTTACTCAGCTGTATTGAAGAGCCTTACTTATTAACAACCATTGCACACTCGCTGTATCTCTGAGGGTTTTCAGTGAAAGAGCATTATGCGTCATCAATACCTATAGTAAACTTGTGTACATGGTACGGAACACACTGTTTTATAACCTACTGCTCGTCAATCTCTTTTGAAGAAATAGTTCAGTCTGAACAGTATTTGTGTGTAGTATGCGAACAGATGTGTAACAAATTAGTGCAGTTTAGCTGTTAAATTCATGCTGCAAAAATATAGACTGCGTAATAATTATGTCATAACCAAACATATTTTTGAAAACCAGTGCTGTATAATTGACAAACTTTTATAAAAAGTGTTGTATGTGTTGCCAGCGCATTGACACGCTACTCTTAATAAATTCATTAACATTTCATTTGGCATAGTTTTATTCGCTCCTAATATGTACCTATATTTTTTATTGAAATTCTAATCATCTGCAACATCACTCATCTACGAATACTGGGTTCAGATAGCTACACAAAAATTTTTATTCATGGGAGAAGTTGTAAAGTATCTCTTCATATTCGTACATTAGAATATATTCAAAATTTATTTGAAATTGCTATGCTCTGAACTTTTGGATTGTCTTTTAGGAATGAAAAATGCTAGTTTGGGCACAGGCCACAAAATTGTTTATTATTCTATAAAAAAAAAAAAAATCTATATATAGAGTTTTAGTAATGCAATTCCTTCCGACGAAATTTGTGTATAGAGACATTAGCTGAAGGACTGTATAAAGTTGTTACAGTCATTCGTCATTTCATTTTCGAGAACTTCCAGGCTTCTCACCATGCCACGGTTTACAGGCTATCCACCCCCACCCCAACCCCCTCGGATTACCGTAACAGGTCCTCACGGTTTGCTACCTGCGCACTCTCGGCCACCACCTCCTCCTCCTCCTCTCCCCCAGGAATTCTTCCAAGCAAAGCCTTCACTGAGTTCGGACAGTGGCCACAGAGTAAGGAGGGCACCACTTTCCACTCACTTTTTGCTAAAAACCTGTTTTCCAGTTATATATCCACCAGCTATTATTTTCAACTAAATACTCAAGTAATTGAATCTGTGTGTTTTCCCTCATGATTTGATGTCTTTAGTTTCTTTGTGCTCCCTTTCGTTTGGCTGTACTAGTAATTTCAATGTGCGTCAAAATTGTCAGTTTCGAGGGGTACAGAAATAAACCATTTTCACAGGGCTACAAATGAAAAACAAAAAAATAAGGCACATCAAAGCTTAGAATACAATCAAGTTAGTTTAAAAAAGGAACGTTTTACACGTAAAATTATCCTCAGATCATGGCGCAACTGAAAACAAATGGACAATAAAACTTAATTATTCCTTAATAACTAATTTAAAAAAAAAAAAAAGCAGAACTTAAAGTACTCAGTCATAATCTTATAGTGTACTAACGTAAGAACAAAAATACAGAATAATTAGCAGCAAATTTACTAAGGATACTACCCCCTTAAGGAAAACTACAGTACAACATTAATAATCTGAAATGCTAGGGCCAAAATTTTTGACTTTGAACGACAATTTTGAAAAATGGAAATTAAATTTTTTTTTTTTTTAGCAATAACTTATTGATTTGGGAATGCATTCTTTTCCTTTGAAAACAGTGTTAACATTGCAACAGTATAAGAATATTAGCATTTGCACTCCTAAATGGCACAGGTGATATGTGGGTCTCGCAAAACTTGAGTCTTTATGCACGTTTATGTATTGGGGTAGTTGCTGGCAGCAAAGCAAGCATTGGCATGCACTCTCGCAATATCTTCTTCTTAGAAATGGAAAACACTTTGAAGAAAACGGAGCACACAAAACGCATCTGGTTAATTTGTGGCTAAGGGTGCTTTAGACAGATACGACACTTACTGGCCCAAAGGAAAACATATTCACTTCATTTATACGCAGTTCCAGAAGAGCAAAAGATGGGCTCAGAACTGTATAATTATTACCAGATCAGCTACAGGAGATTCACTGGTTGCGGGGAATATTACAGACTGACAGAAATATGCTTTCCATAAGTGCGGTAAAGAAAAATGCCAAGACCCCCTCAAGATGATTTCAAGTTTGAGTGAGCCAGAGGGCGAGCCACCGCTGTCAATACAGAGCAAGCAGGTAGTTGAAGGGCGCACCGAGGGATGGTGCCACCTGCGCTGTAGCACAACAATGGCCACCCAACAGACAGTCCTTAGGTCCGCCCACAGACAAGCGCCTGTCGCACCCCCACTACACATGCAGGTGATGACTTGGCCAGGAGACATGTACCTGTGCCCCAGCCAGAAAAAGGCCAGTTGCTTGGCCTTGGCAGCTTGCTCCACCGCCTCGTGCACTGAAGCTCTCTGACCACTCTTTGTCGCCTAGACAACCCAGAAGCTCTTCAACACCATCACCACCAGCATCCAGACCTATCAGAGGCTCTCCCTCAGCAGACCTAGAAGACATCAACCCTCCCAGTTGATTGTTGCCCTTGGCAATGGTTACCTCACGTATCCTTTAGAAAGTGGGGCTCCTAACTCCATTCAAGACATGGAAATAACATAGACAGTGAAAGTAACATTCCTACCTTAGTCCAAACTGCCAACTTTAGTTTAGTACCAGGTCACCTTCACCTGGATACTTGCATAGTCTATTACTTCCGGTCAGCTCAAGATTGTCAGGAGGTAGTACAGGCCACTGTGTTCTATATTCCTCTCCGAATAGACAGGTTCCTAATCCACTCGGACCTCTCATTTCCTTAGGTGACAGATTCCTAGTACACACCCCCCCCCCCAAAGTGGAGGAGGAGATTCTCTATTTTACCGTCTAGTGTAGGACTGCGGACTCCTCCTCAGGGACTCGTATGTCAAGAATACACACACATTTGACGACAACTTGTTTGGTGCACCCAGAGCATCAAACCGCAGAGCTACAACCACTAGCCATACTACCTTAGAGAGGAGAGACCTCCATACTAGCTTGCACACCGTCCACTGCACCATGTGAGTTGCCGGAGGGAGTGTTTGGCCAGTTCTGGGTTGGGCCTGTCCACCCTAGGATTACACCATTTGTTGTTGGAACGACTCAGAGAAAAACCGCTCTCCAACCACCGAACAGTTTGTGTTGCCGGCTGGAGAAACGGTTCGGCTCGGCGTTGGTTCAGTTGTGGCAGCAGAACACACTAGTCAGGGAACTTCACGTCGCCTGCTCCCCTCTGCTGAAATGAGGTTCAGCACCTCCATGCCTTACATCTAAAGGGGTGGGAAAGACTTGCAGGAAAGGATGCAACCACTACCAACAAAACCCCCCAGTAACGAGCTCAAGCTGTTGACAAGTTGGTGCGGCTTCACACCTCAGCTCCCTCCCCTTCTCTGTTCAGATCTCCAGATGATACCAGGGATGCTGCGACCACTAGTGGCTGCCATACGCCAGAGAGAAAAGGTGCCATTAGGACAAGCTTGTCCTTAATTCAGTATCCGCCACTACCCCAGCCCGGATCGGGCCACCAGCAGCAGCAGTCTGGTGGCATTCCAGCTCCACCAACAGCTGTTCCTCGACCAGCAAGCCCGCAGCGCCCCCCAACTGTCCCAGCGTCTGCATGAGTAAACCACCGACCTCTGGTCATACCGCCCAACAAATAGACAAGCCGACCATAGACTTTGTACTCAGCAAGCAAGCAAATCTGCCTACACTTTATACAGGTAGGGCCCCTGTAACTAAGTAACTTTGTACTTGCCATCTGTACCCAGAATGACTAGCCTGCACTATAAAACCTGCTTCTACCATGATGAAAATCATCCTGAACCGAGAGCATCATGCATCAAGGATTAGAGTAGGGTTTTTCTTGGTGAATCCAAAGTGGGGCCAAAGCATCGTAATAAAATAAGTAGCAAAGCAAAATGAGGCGAGCACGGCCCGGGAACTGTAAGAGGTAGCCAGATTGACCAAACCAGCTTGCCAATGGACTTTGGGGAGTCCAAAATCACCTCGTGGCACCCAACTACCCATATCACCATGTCGGATATCAAGTTAAGCCAACACGAAACTCAAGAGTAACCATGACACAGGCCCAAGAACCAAGATGTAATCCAGATACATGTTCCGGCAGCTGAATTAATTTAATTGTGTGCGCCCACTGCCAAGAAGTATTTCACTATTAGTGCCTAGGCTGGGCCGATGAGGTACGGTACACAGACACATTAGAATACCGCTGCCAAGATCGCCGCACATGCCAATCAGCATACTGTAGCTGAATTACCTGCCCTGGTCGTGGGATCGCTTTGGTTCACTGTATAATATGCCTTCAACATTACAACTGTATAGGCTGGCCAGAGGAGCATGTCACATAAGTGGGATTAGATTATCACTGTGAGGTATGCAGATGAACAGCAAAATACAGGCCTAGTAATCCAGGACATCAAGTCAGTCCTGCTAACACCCACGGCACCAGCAAACATCAGTTGCCTGAATTCGCTGGCCGCCCCCACGAAGACCCAGACTCCTTTACCAAGAAATGTGAGAAGTAGCTCCAAGAACACAAGATACCCAATAAGCAATGGCTATCACGAGACTGTAAACATCACCGCAGCCATGCCTTAAACTGGTGGAAGAAATATGGAGAGTTAATGACATAACGCCACAGAAGAAAGTTGCATAAGAAATATTGTCCAGAAGCTCCTGCTTAAATTACGTAATTTTCTCCAAACCCCAAACCAACAATGATTGAAGAGCTCATTGAAAGTGTGCGTGAAAGCAAGAGGAATTTCCACAAGCAGGCTCGCTTATACCGCAAACAGGGAGGCAGAAGTGAAAGTGACAAGATGTATGCCCTCCTACTATTCCTACTGCGCCCCCTGCTGCGACCCTCCCTCCCTGCATCACTCTGCTTCCGAAGTGTTGGTTTTTCCCCGAGAAACACTTTAACCGAGACTGCCCAGCAAAGCCGGCCCGCTGGAGGGAGAAGAGTAGAAAGCCCCCCTCCCTCTCCCCAAAAAGGTTACAGGAGAAATAAATGACAGCACCGCTACAAAGAACAAGGGAACCGGTACGGCTGCAACAGCTGCAGGTGGTAAGTGCACCAACCGAGCCAAGCCTGCCAACAATGATCAGAAGCAATGCCCAATGAGCCCGATGCTGTTTGAGGTGACTTCACAAACATGAAGACGATCCTGCACTTGAACCAGCCACAGTGAAGATGCCTCTCCTCGGAGACCAGAAGACTGCTATGAAATTCACCCAATGAGCCGCCAAGCCACTCCAGTCAGAGTAGCATTTCCGCACCATAAGACGCTGCATCAGTGCGCACATTACCTTCAAGCCCAGCAGTATCCTGTGCCGCACCGCCGCCCAACATGCACAGACGTCCCCTGCGACAATGGAGATTTCGTGGCACAGCCCACTGGACAGGGAATGTCAACGTCGGCAGCCGCCACAGAGTCCAGTGAGGGAGGAAGCAGAAGCAACCCGGTCTGACAAGAGAGGAACATCAAGAGCTTCTACCTCGATCTGCCACCCTGAGAACACTGGCCCTGGAGGGCCAATCCAGCCAGCGGACTCCACGTCTGACGATGCAGCCGACTATGCAGAAACTCCGCCTTCTGAAAGGGGCCATCTAGAAGGAGTACCGGAGAGGTCGAGGCCACCCGGAGGCCCTGACTCAGCTTGCGCCTCCAGCCACGTCCAGCCTAGATGACGTGGCCATCCAACTGGTCTTGGTACCTGGAGATGGCGAGGCCACCCCCACGGTTCGACAGAACGAGCCCAGCAGCAGCTGCGCCACGGAGGCAGCGGAACCTGAAGAGGCTCTGCCTCCAGCGGCCACCCCGGTTCCAACGTCGGACAATGCCGGAATCTACTACCAGATGCCGCCTTTCAAAAGGGAGGCACCTACAAGAAGTGCAGACAAGGTTGAGGCCATGCTGGAAGCGCCGACTCAGCCTGAACACCCAGCTGTGTCCAGCTTGGACGCGGTCACCCAATCGGTCTTGGTGCCTGGATGCCACCCCAGCCAAGGTTCGAGAGGATGAGACCAGCATCACAGCCAGAGAGGCATTGGGACATCACATGCTGCCGCCTAACTTGTCCACCCACAGGCTGCCCCTCCTGGAGGAGAAAACAGCTGATCATCCCCTGGCACATCGTGGTCCTAAGTAGACTACTGCCAGGGACGAGAACCTTGAACCCTCCAGCCAGATGCGAAGAAAGCAGCCTGCACATGCCTGTTGCTGCGCTCCCAAGTCTGGCTGGTACAGAGAAGCCTCATAGAGGCCCACGAGATTCACGTGGCTATCAGGAAGAGGGGGGGGGGGGGTTACATCCCGAAAAGCCATGCCAAACCCGCGAGTGATAGTGCTCCGAACTCTCTTATGTACCAGCTGTCAAGCGAAGGGGAGGGGGGAACTGCAAACACTGCCATAAATTACTGTGAATAAATTGATACAATAAAACCTTGTTAATTCAAAGTCAGTTAAGTCGAAATCATATATAATTCAAAGTGTTTATTCGTCCCCAAATGGAAAAATAGGATTTAAATGCTTTTAAGTTTGGTTAATTCGAAATTCACCTTTTATGTACAGCAATTAGAAGTTCGATTTCATCCAAACGTGTATGTGAAGTTCACATTAATAAATCAAACCTATAATAATGATGATTATAAACATGCATAGCCTACACTGTCGTGGGTATGCACATGTAAACCAGGGTGGTGGTGCGGCAATCAACTGGCGCAGCCATTGCCGCCTGAGTTTTCACGTCTGTTGTCTGGTTTTCGTTGCCTCCTCCGCCCACTGAAGTGAAAAGATGTGACAGCTAGTGCCACGCACTGCCTGCCTGAAGTTAGGGAGCGTAGGACAAAGAAAATTCCCGGTTGCCTGTTGTGACAGTTGTCTATAAAGGGGGTGGGGTGTTTGGAGTAAGAGGATGACAATGCAGATGTTAGGGAGATGTGGGAAGGGAGAAGAAAAAGTGATGGAAAATGAAAAAGAGGGGCAGGTGGAAGAGAGCTTAGAGCATTTTCGAAGTATTCTTTTGAGAGGGGGAGGAAGGAAGAACGGAAGCTTGGTGTGGTGTGGGCGTGGCCTGATGAGAAGAGAGGAAAGGAGATAGAGATGTGGGCATGGCTGGATGATGGAAGGGAAGTGGTGTGGGCGGCCTGGCTAAGGGGAGAGATGACGGACCCATGGAGGATAGACTGTTAAGCCGGCACTACACGATATCCATTTCCGTAGCAGTTTTGTTACCCATTTTCTGCTAGCGTTTCTGCTCCCATGTAGGTTACACTCCAGTTATATAGCTGTGAGCATGGTGCATTTTGGAAGTTGCGTGTTCAGTGTATTAGGTTGGTGCGCAGGTTCACATTGCATAATTTTAGGTTTTAGAGTTCAAACCTCTGCCGGATAACCAGCTTTTTTAGTTATTTTATGTCATACATTATTGCATTTTACAATGTAAGTTATTGCCAGAAAACACTTATTTCTAGAATGTATTTGTCTCAAAGCAATAATACAAACCAAAACTAAGTAAAGAGAACCATAGGCAACCAATTGCACTGTGCAGTTATTACTGTATTATTGTTTTTATACAAAGAAATTCAAGAAATAAACGTTTACTAAAAAAAACAAATTATAAACAGTAACGTATCACATAAAATAACTAAAAAAAAGTGTTATACGGTGGAGATTTGAACTCTAAAACCAAAAGCTACACGGCACAAATTCTCGCACCAACCCACTGAGCTACACACACAACTTACAAACTAAGCAGTGTAAAAGCACAAATTGATTTATGTATCATGATTGATTTTACCCACATACATAAATGATTTATTATTAGTATTGTGGTATTTTTGCCTTTTTATAGTCTCCTAAACGTATAAGCTTGTCTAGTTACGGAAAGAACAAGATTATTACGCCTGTTTAAGTTAAATATTTAAATAATGTTTTAATTAGTTGCGTAAACATCCGTTTTAGATAAATGAGAATACAGTACCTTGTTTTTATACATAAGCAGTACCGTTTAATAATATAATTTTCTATGCATTTATAGTCTGATGATGTACTCAGAAACTTAAATAAATGCAGTCATCAGGAAGAAAAAAAATCTTCATACTTTTTAGATGTACCACAAAGCAACTACATATAATATTTAATTGCATTTGTAGCCCTGCCAACTGCGGAATGTCTGTCATTTAAGAGTTGTTTTTGACTGCCATTTTACAATTTTCTGTTAGCACTTTAGGTAAAGTATGGACATGAACTGATGCATTCTATCTTCTCTTCTGTTACAGAAACTTTTATGCCTTCTGTTGTATAAAATGGTATAAAAGAAGGTAGCAGAAATTGGGTATCCTGTAGGGACGGCTTTAACAACCGAGGAGGGGAGCAAAGTCAAAGAAAAAGTAGAAGGAAGCAACCTTTTCAGAGGCCAGACCTCCAGTGCCCGGCCAGGCAGCTGGGATTGAGACAACATTCGCCGGAGGTACATTCATAGTAGAGGGAGCGTGAGGATACTGGCTACCACGGCTGCAGTTTTTAACCAACCTGTACCATTTAAAAAAATATATATTTTGGCATAGCAATTGAAGACAACAATTATAATACCTATATTTTACTGCATATGAACATATAATTAATGACTAAGATAACTGCAACAAACTTATTATTTGAGTTATTTCCTTCAAATTTTTGCCTTTTTTAAAACCAAAAATGTTATGGTCCCCCAAAACAGGGTTGTAACTTCGAGAGGGTAGTTATTCCTGGGGCCGTAATTATGCTTACTTTAGAAAGGGAAAATGTGCATTTCTTTAACACACAAACTTTTTTTTAAAATTTGATAATTGAAAATTATATAATTCAAAGACGAAAAATTAGGTTCTGACCACTTAGACGAGATTTTACTGTAATTTGCAATGCAGCAATAGTGAACCAGTGAATCACAGCACGTAAATATAAACTTTCTATTTTGCAACCGTCAGTAATGTGAAACACTAAAAACTTAGTTGCAACCATTAATTGTTAAGCAACACGTAAATTTGTTGCCCTGTAGAGAATCAGCAAAAGAGAGACAGTAATGGCAGACACAACCAGCAGCCAAAATAGTATTGTGTGTGTGTAAACATAGAACAACCAGTGATAAACTTTAAACTAAGTAAATAAATACACTGTCACTCCAGCATATTTTGTACGCACCCAAGGATGCTGTTTACGTGTCTAATGTAACGTGATGTGTAAATAAACCAAGAGGCAGAGAGCTCCCATTGTTCATGTGTGTACACTAACAAGTGAAAGAGACTTCCCATACTGAGAAGGCGGCAACAGGCTAAGCTAAGACCTGAAGACAATAAACCAGCCTAAAAATTAGTAAAGACTCTCACAATGAGCTAAAATTCAAGTACCATTGTGTGAATAACACTTCAAGCCTATTTGTTGTAAATAACTTCAGTGCTCTTGTTGTATTTGAAAGTCTTGTGTTCTTTTTTTGATGACTATGTGGCCTCGTACAGTATTTTGTTAGTTAACTTCCTTTGAGTGAACTAGTACTTTGTTGTAAATATTAGCTAGATTCCCGTCGGCCAGGGTGACTGAAGGCTCCATCTCGGCAAACCCCTAGCTTATGTCACACACAAATATACCTGCTGTGCGACAGCTAGGACAGTCCGGCAGAGCCACGTCATTTTCCCGCCTTCTGCGGTCACAGCAGGTAAACATATAGCTAACACGCCTCTCACGAATGGGACCTAGATTACACAACAAAGGTAAAACTTTTGTGCCGCTTGCGTTTTGTTTTTTACAGGAAAATATCTGCTAATGACATCTGTAACTAAATACCCAAGCCTTCAGCTTATCTTGTTCACCGGCACGTTTAAAAACGAAGAGTCGCAAGCTTCCCACACTCGACATCACTTAACACATTTTGTCCTCCCTCTCCCCCTTGCCCAAGAATCCGTAGGGGAGGGGAAGAAGAAAATCATTAATGGTTGTTTACCCAGCCGCATCCCAGCTAGCCAGAGATGAGTCTCACAGCACGCGCTGCCACACTGGTCAGACCCAGAGCGGAGAGCATTACACAGGCAAAAAACAGTCTTCAAGGGATGACAGATCAACATCATCTCCGATGGCACCAGAGGTGAATTGACGTGTGTTGCTTACTGATCCAGAAGAAAACTACTACGCTTCATCTATGCACACTTCCCAAAACACACCGGAAGGATTATCTATGAGTATTTCCCAAAGCACATTGGACATGGTCTGAACTGTATAATTACTATCAGAGCAGATACAGGATATTCCCTGGCTGTGGGGAATATTACAGATGTGACAAAATTATACTTTTCATCAGCGCAGTACATAAGCAATGCCAAGCCTCCCCTCAAGAAGACGTCAAGTTTGAGTTAGCCTGTAGAGGAGTCACTGCTGCTACCCCTGAGCGAACAGGTCGTTGAAGGGCATACAGAGGGATGGCGCCTCCCATGCTCCAGCACAGCAATTACCACCCAGCAGACAGCCCTTATCTACGCCCCTACACAAATGCCTGTCACACCACCACTACATGCCCCGGCAAGGGCTTGGCCAGGAGAATATGTACCTGTGCCCCAGCCAGAAAATGGCAGTAGTTAGCCAGCTATTGTTAGAGCCACAACAGCACCGGCAGATCGCTTCACTGCCTTGTATGCTGGAGCGCTCCGACCGCTCTTAGTCGCCCTAGAAAAACCAGAGGCTCTCCCCTAGCAGACATTCTAGAAGGCGTCAACCATCCCTGTTGATTGCCCCTGGCAACGGCTACCCCCCCCCCCCCCCCAAGACCCCTCAAGACACGGAAACATAGACAGTGAAAGTAACTTGGCTAACTCAGTTGAAACTACCACCCTTTAGTTTAGAACCAGGTCCCCTTCACCTGGATAATTGCTGTGTCTATTACTTCCTATCAATTCAAGGTAGTTAGGAGGTAGTACGAGCCACCATGTTCTATTCCTCTCAGAATAAACACGTTCCTAACCTACTCTGAACAACTCTCATTTCCTTAGGTGATGTCAATATTTTTAGTAGACACCTTAACCCCCCTCCCCCAGAGCGGAGCAGGAGACTGGGATACGAACTCTCTATTTTACCACCTAGTCTTGGACTGCAGGCTCCCCCTCATGTACTCGTACGTCAGTGTCTCTCTCTCTATATATATATATATATATATATATGATACACACACACACTTGACGGCCACCTGCTCTGTACCCAGTGCATTAAACGGTAGAGCCACAACCACTAGCCATACTCTCCTATGGAGGATAAAAACCACAAGACTAGTTGGCACTCTGTCCACCACACCATGTGAGTTGCCAGAGGGAATGTTTGGGCCTGTCCATGCTAGAATTACACCCATGGTAGGAATGACTCAGAGAAAACCCCTGTTCCAACCACTGCACCGTTTGTGTTGCTGGATGGAGTACCAGTTAGGCTCGGCGTTAACCCAGCTACTGCAATGGCAGAACACACCAGCCAGGGAACTGCACGTTGCCTGCTTCCCTCTGCCGAAGTGAGGTTTAGCACCTCCATATCCTACACCAAAAGGGGTGGGAAAGACTTGCAGGATACGGAGGCAACCACTACCTACAAAGCTACTTGGGGCTGCACCCAGTCTGATGAGACACTCTGCCAACAAAACCCCGCAGATTGGTGGGGCTTCATCCACCAGTTCCCTTCCCCTCTCTGTTCTGTTTCTCGGAAGGTATCAGCGATGCTGCATCCAGTAGTGGTTGCCATATGCCGGGGAGAGAAGGTGCCACTGGGACTAGTTTGTCCTTGGTTCAACATCCACCGCTACCCCAGCCCGTACCGGGCCACCAGCAGCAGCAGCCTCTGGGGAATGAGATCCGCCAACAGCCGTTTCTCAACCAGCAAACCAGCAGCACCATCCAGCTGCCCCAGCATTGGTGTAAGCCACCGACCTCAGGTCATACCACCCGGAAAATAGCCAAGCCAAACATAGACTTGTACCAAGCAGACGACTCGGCCCACACTATACAGGTCAAGCCCCTGTGACCAACTAACTCTGTAATCACCACCTTCACCCACTGTGACTAGCCTGCATTATAATATAAAAATCTGCTTCTCCTGTAACGGCACTCATCCTGATCCGACAGTGTCACGCGTCAATAACGAGATGTATTTTGTATGTTCGAGGCCAAGATGAAAGGGAGCAATAAGAGTGGTATGAATCTCATACCACGGCGCTTCTACTCACAAGCTGGCGTGCAGTCTTTTTATTGGTAACTTGCTTCTGACATTTTCAGTGGCGACTAATTTTATTGTTTCATAACTGCGTGTTGCATAATCCTATACTTTAAAAGCACATGATTTAGTCATTTCCAGTTTTGAAGAAATTTATAATCGAAACTAGTATTCGGACATGAAAAGTTTCAAGAATGTCATTCGTACGCAGGCCCCAAAAATAAATACACAAAAAAATTAATTTAATTGAAACTAGGCACATATTTTAATTAGCTGCATCGTAAGCAGCAGGTTTAAGTGTTGGCAGGAGCATTATGGCGATACCGGAAAGAGAGAAAAAAAATGAGGATTAAGAAATGTATGTATGGGTATGGAGGAAAAATAAATGTAGACAAATGTGCTTTCACCATCCCCAAAAATATGGCAAATTTCCACAGTGTGTTTGCACTGTCTTTCAAACATATGTTATTTATTCCCATGCCAGTCTTGTTTCCAACTCTTTTTCTTTTCCCTTTCTGGAATATTATTAGTTAGCTGACTCGACCATAACCCTGACCAAAGAAGGTAGCATCCTACTCCTGCACAAAAAGACAGCAAGCAACTACCTACATGGAACAATTACACAATATACTAATAGTTCAAAAATGTAATAGCCAAGTTTTTTCTAGAGTGTTGAAAAAAGGTACATAATTAACATATTAACATTTTGTTTTTATGGATTTGGTTAATATATTATAACAATGGGAAATGTATCTTTCTAGTCATTTTAGACGTGGTATGTGAAAACCACAAATTAGTAACACAAAAAAAAGTTAATTGAAAATGTAATTGATCAAAAACTCAAGGAAATCACTTATTTGGTATACAATCATTTAAATAAAGAATAGTTCCTGGCTTTGCACACTATAAGAGTTCAAGATATAATGCTGTCATCACTGCTACAAAAACAATAATCAAATATGACTTGTTCGTAATTTTTGTTGTGTTGCATTGTTATTTTCAACTTCTTTGAAGTGAAGTACCGTATTTACTCATGTATAGTGTACACCATGAGTTCCACAACAAGTTCCAGGAAAAACTTTTTATTTTATTTATTTTCACTAAAATTGCACCAACAATTTGCGTGGAAAATATTTTAATTAAATAACTTATGGGGCTAAAAGCCAAAATATTGTTGCATTCTGTAGGGTCATGGTAACCTTATGGTCGTTAAAAGAAAAATGTCAACAACTGAGGTGGGTAGCTGGGTTCCTTTGTTTTTTTTTTTGCTTCTTTTATGCAGTGCCAGTTAAAAGAAAAACATGAACTGGTCAACTGCCCTGGGCGCCTGCTTTCTTTTTTTGCTTCTTTTAGGCTGTGGCATGCTGGTATTTTTTTGTTGTGCTGGTCCTTTGTGGTAGAATGTGAGACACTATCCTCCTCTAAAAAACATGTGTTGCCTCTTCCCTTCACCACTCAAGTAGCAATCCACTAGACTCTTCCACTACACTTCCCTTTAAACATATCCAACAGTTTAGGAGTAGATAATTTACGACTACCACTCCTCAGAAATATTTTTCTTTATTTGGGGGGGGGGGGGGGGGGACAAAAAGGGTGCTGTAATTGAGTAAATACTGAAGTTTGTCAATGTTTCTTTCTAGCACATTTTCGAAGGTAACAGGAACTCTCGTAAATTTTTGAAACTGAACTAGAACTGATCTTTGACATGGCAAAAAATTTTGAACTGAACCAGAACATAACCATAAAGTTCGGGTTCGAAATTCGAACCTTCGACCTATCTCTACAATATACCCACCTTCTGTGGTAGTATATTGTCTGGGACACACATTATGCCTTAGTTCAAGTCTATTCCACAAATTAGCACACTTTTTGACAGTTCAATATGTAGTCCTGAATATACTTATGTTCATGTCAGACTTTTTTTTTTGCTGACCGTCAGCTGAATGTGTTCATGTAAACATTATCTATAGCAAAGATATGCTGCTATTGCCACGGAAACTGCTGAACGCAGGACTACCTTCACAGCTGTTAAAGTGTGTTCGTTTGTGGAACAGACCATATGTGCCAGATGTTATCACATCACATGTTTTAGTCGATGCATAAGAGAAAGAATTAAAAAGGAATCAGCCCACCCCAGCCGCTGGCATTCTTTCAATGGCCTTTAGTACAGTGCTGTCACAATGTTTTGGCTTTTGGGACACAAGTCATTTAATAAGTATTTTCCAAACAGATATCACAACATGCGTGCACGCGCACACACACACATAAAGAAAAATTTCTCGCATATCTACTAAACAGGACACCACAAATTGTTGTAACAATTTCATTCAGGTAAAATACCCCCCCCCCCCCCCCCAAATTCGACTTATAGCACATACTACACAGAAGTATATACAATATTTCAAATAAATCTAAAATAGTCTTTGCATTCTACTTTTGCTTACTTCCATTCATGCTTTTTCATATGTAATAAACAATAAAAACCAAAACACCACACAAAAATCTATTTTCAATAGAAACTTCTTTACCTCTCATTCTTTCCTTTCTCCCATAAATGTCAAGTTCTGATTAAAAAATAGAGGGAGAGATAAATGAGGCAGATAACAATAGACTGCGGGAGTTCTTTGTATGGGGACTGGTTGAGGGTGAGGCGGTGACAAAAAAATGTTGCTTTTCCTTGCATCCAGCTGCCTAATGCACATACATAAGATGGCCACTTGCGAGTCTTATTTTGTTACACAGCAGTATTTATAAATCATCTGAATTTTACATACACTTTGACGGAATTTTATTTTGAATGACATAATATGCAGAATTTTAAATTAATCAAACTCCCATTCTTATATTTGAGGGCTAGCAGTAACTATGATTTACAAACAATTTGAAATTAACCAAGTTTGAATTAACAAAGTTTCACTGTACCATATTTTACCCAAATTTCTAAGTTTTAATTTCCATGAATTTTGGATTCTACCATACCAGTCGTACTTTATTTACATCAAATACATTTACTAATGCCTTTTACCATGTGCTTTTTCTAAGATACCATTAATTTGAGCTCTTTCAGTGGTGAGCAACAATTCCCTTTCTCTTACTGATCAGTAAACATACCAATTAATGCAATAACAGTCTACAATAAGGTAGTTGGACATAGCCACCAATAGCTGATAGTTGGACCAGTCTGTAAGAATTCTTCTTGGGACTAATGATTACTAACAAATCAAGGTAAAATTTAAAGCAGGAGGCTAAAAGTGTAATGTTTAATGCAAAACATGTGTTACTATTTCCCCCCTCAGCTTGATAGGCCTTCAGACTATGTTTTGAATGAAAATATTTGACTCTTTATAATTTATTTTAAGAACATATTACAAATTTGAATCTGTTTACAACAAGAATTTTGTATGTCTGCAGTGGCATCCATCACCTTAACAGGCATCACATAATGCTGTAGATTGATAATACAAACACATTTAAACACACAAAAAAAATTACACCATGAGATAAGTTAATATTTAATATGAAGGGTTCAAAATTTGTTTCTAATTAAAATACTGATACCAGTAGAAAAAAAACTCTGGTGAATATAATAAATAAAAAAATGATGAGATATTTTTCAACATTAAAAAAATTGTTAAATAAATAATCTGGCAGGTTTGTCACCCTGTTCTCACCAATATGTACAATAATAACCTGAACAGATACTGGGTGTCCTGCACAAAGGTTTGGATGGAACTCATCATAATTTTACTGTCTTGTAGTATTTGAATAACTTATACACAATATTGCATTATATTGACTAACTACACTGTACAGTATTTACTAATAATTTCAATAATATTAGATGAAACTGGAAAATTGAACACAGATATACATATTTAAAGGAACCAATCATGTAAATTTAAATGTACTGTACAAGATAAAAAAAATAACCAAGAAAAGTTGCACACAATAGATCAATGTAATTCCTGAAACAATGTACAAAGTAAAAAAACTTGCATTAGGCTGTCTTTGCTCTGATGGCAGCACGTTTTCCAGTGACAGCCTGAAACAGACAAAATGAAAAAAATGAGAAAGGCCACTGGGGCATACAAATATGGTTGAGTGAATGTCACGAACCAAAAATGAAAGATATGTTATGAACTTTTGTGAAACTGAAAAATAATGTCATTAGAGCTCAGCCTTAATGAAAGATTAACGAATACAATAACATTTTTGCAAGTTATTCATTGTAACAAATTCCTTGCGAAATCAAACCAAAAAATGTAGGATATGGAATATTTACCACAAGGGGTTTTGCCTACATTAAAATTTTTGTTTTATGTAGTCATTTCAGTTATTAAATAATGAAAACAATCTATGATTTACGGGCAAAAATTTTCTTTGCCGGAGAACTAAATGAATATTCATTAAACACCTGAAAATTCATTGAAATCTAGAATTTTAGTTTTGTTCCAACTTTCAGTAATAAAATTTCTTACAGAAACAAAAATGAAAGTTGTGATTTTTCATTTTCGTTTCTGTATACCGAATATTCACACAATACAATAAAATAAAATACAATACTGTGACTACCATCTTTATTTCACAATAATATTCAAGAAGGAAAATTATCCTAGGACTGAGCTATATAAGTCATTACAGAGGGGATGAGAGATAAGGGCAGCAAGCACAAAATGTAATTAAAGTAGATGACAATATAGGATAGTTGTAGAGATAACTACTAACAAAAAAGTATCTTAACACGAAATAGATTACTAATGTAGACCATGGTACTAAGAAAAGGAGGAGGTAGAGGCACATGCACCCGTCCCCAATCACATTCCTGCAGCATGACGTCATGTGGAATACAGGCCTGCTGCGGCCTTGATAGTGGCCTCCTTCTGCCCTACTCCACTTGTCGCGCATGCATAGAATAACTGGACTGGGGCAAAGGCTAACATAATACGAGTAGTGGTGGTTGGAAAATGTGTTCAACACAGAAGCCATAAACAACAAAATGTCACATTGTATGGTATTTGGGTGCAACAATAGATGGAACACAAAATATGTTAAATTCTTCCACTTCCCTGCAAGCGAAGAAGACCCAAAGAAGTGGGTTGTTTCATGCAGGCAGGCGGATAGCATAAATACAAAAACAGGTAACTTAATGTAGAATTTTTTTTTTTTACATATATTTTGCTGTTTAAGTGATAATATGTTTAATACCAAAACCATTTGTTTTCTATATTTCAGCACGTGTTTGTTCTGGTGCATTTTGAAGAGAACTCATATTTCAAATGCTTGAAAGAACAACTCCTCCAGTATTCCCCAGTAAACTCAAGAGAGTTGAAGAAAGATGCTTTACCTACTTTCCTGTTGCCTAAAACAGAATGCCAAGAGTGGTAGAAAATTTGAGCAAGGAAGAACCTTTTACGAGAAATATTACTAGAACAAGATGCATCGAGCAGGTACGATTGTTATTTATATAAAGAGCAGAGATAGTTAATTACTTTTATTATTTGAGTTGAGAGGTTGAGGTGACTAAACAACTATGGTTCTGTGTGAGTGAGTGAGCGGATTTTGGGTTTTATTGCACCTTAACAGCGTAGGTTTTTAGCACCGATGAGGATGAAGCAAGACAAATGGACCACAACATCCATGCGCTTCCAGGGATTTGAACCTGGAACCCCTCACACCGCAGACCCACAAGCAAACAACTGCAGTATGGAGGTCTGCTATAGTCTTGAGAGCTGATTAGGGTGATCGAGGTACTATGAAGTAGTGCCAGAAAAGAAGGGCGTGGGGAACAGGAGAGCCACGATAAAAACCACTGACTAAAGGCATCATCTGGCATGATTTTCACATGCGAAAATCTTGGAGTGGCATTATGTATATTTTTGCAACATTACTCAATAAAACAATAAAAAAAAAAAACTACATGGCTCTTATTGAAAACTATTATTAACAAACAAACCTACACGTACACCTTCCATCGCAAATTTTGCAAATCATGCATCTAGAGTTCGAGTCTCTTTCAAATCTAACTTACTAAGAATACAGTTTTTTAGAAGCAAACTTTACTATAAATACAGTTTTATAATACATATAAAACAAACAACATTAAAGATGTTATTCCTAAATTTATATTTTAGCCAATTTGTAAAATAAATTAGGTTTTGACACATCTTTGGCAAACCTACTGGCCTAACAATAGTTTGATTAGTTTGATTTCTTTTACAGTCCACCAATGAAGAAGTTACGTACCGAGGAGACTTCTGCGCAGCCTCGCGCTGAAAACTATGTACCTTCTGTGCCAGACGATACTGTACGGGAACTGCAGGAACGCATACAAGAACTGGAATCTCAGGTAACCGAAATTATGTTAAAAAATGAAAGCCTTGAGAAGGAGATGTTTTCTTTGAGAGAAAATTAGACATTAAAATTAAACCACTGCAAAGACATGGAATTGAAAGTAGAGGAAATACTTTCCAGTTATTTTACTCCTGGTCAAATACAGCATATGTTACAAAATAAAACCACATTCATTGGTCACCAGAAGACATCGCAGCTGCAAGTTCTCATAAAAGTGTTATTTCTAAAGCCTATAGATACCTGCGTAACAAACTTAAATATCCATTAACCAGATATCCGCACTTTGAGAAAATGGGAGCGAGAATTTGAATACGATGCTGGTATATTGCATAAAGTTGTCGCTTTGATGAAAGCTAAGGCTAAAGACTTAGGCGAGTTTGAAAAAACTACAGTTCTATCTTTTGAAGAAGTAAATATTTCTAGCGACATTTGTATCTACAGAGGCAGGGCAAATATTAGGTCCCCACAAGTTAGCGCAATTAGTTATGGTGCGCAGTTTGCTTGGCAAGTGGAAACAGCCAATCTATTATGATTTTGATAGATGCATGTCTGAGCAGATACTGAAGAATATAATAACTGAAGTACATGGAAGTGATTTCCAGGTCATAGCAGTGGTTAGTGACATGGGCGGGGGAAACAGAGCTGTATGGAAACAGCTAGGAATTAATACAGAGAAAACTCATTTCCCAAATTAAAATGATCATACGAAAAACATTCTGGTTTTTGCAAATGTCCCACATTTACTCAAATTGGCACAAAACCATTTTTTAGATAAGGGATTTGAAACAGAGAATGGAGAAACGATAGATAAAACGTGTGTCCAACATCTACTTGAAAAATCTGCACATGAATTGAAATTAGTACCTAATTTAACCTAGCATCATTTAGACGTGGAAGGCAGTGCTAGACAGAAAGTAAAGACCGCTGCTCAGCTCTTTTCGAACAGAGTTTAAAAGGAATTAATTTATTTGGATAAAAAGAATGCAGGCCTACAAAATTCTGCAGCAACGGCAGAGTTCATTAAGATATGCAATGATTGGTTCGATGTTAAGAATTCTTCGTTACTTGCCGACGGGTATGGTTTAAAAAGAGAGCAAAAAGTTGCAGTTATAAATAAAACGGTTTCCTTGATGGAAACAGTTAAACCTATATATAATGTTGGGAAACTCAATGCTGGTAGTTTGGCAACTAAACATTTTCACTGCCGGGTAACACTGATGTTATACGTGTAATAGATTTTATTTATTTTGCATGTAAACAACTGGGATAATTGCAATTTTCATGAAACAAATATGGTTTTTTTTTTAATATTTGATTTGTATTGTGTTAGAACCTACCTAAATTATAAACTTTGTACTGTGCATTAGAGTGGAAAATAAATTAAATATGTCCGCATATAGTTGATCATGAAACTGCACCTAGCAAAATATTGTATTGCACAATTAAAAAAATTACAATGGCAACTGAATAAAAAAAAAAATCTTTTAATAACCACTATATTTTTCTCTTAAATATTAAACTCTATTTACTATAATTAGCATATTTACAAAATCTCAATGTCAAACAACTGGAAATTTTATTGCTTGCTCTGGTAAACAAAATAAAGATATTACGTACTGTATTTACCAGTGCAACAACCACACATTTTTTCTCAGAAACAAATTTGACAAGGGTGCAGGTCTCGCACTGTAATTAAGGGATTGAGAAATAAAATACAGGGCTGAAAATAGCCGGGTTCATCATAACATAAGACTTCTTCCCCTCCTGCCGATCAGTGCATGGCTTAAGTAAAGATGGTGTCAGCCACAATAATGTTACTAGAAGCAGAGCAGGTAACTGTTAGCAGGGTGTAGTGGGTGGCTTGCAGGCTGATCCACACTGACAGTTTACAGTTGTGTTATTGATTGCAGCACGTTGCTGGGTGGCAAAATTGCCTAAACCACACACATAATGCTAACCCTATTTCCATGATACCAATTTTTTTAAATTAATTAGAGTAATTTATTTTGATTAAATATGGTATAGATTGTGCCACAAAGTAGTTTTGTTAACACATGCAAAGTTTGTGCAACAATTGAAACACAAGTTTTTAATACAGTAGAACCTTTATGTATTGAACTCAAATGGATTGAAATCTTGCATCCATGGAACATATTCTGTGGTCCCATTTTAAATTTATCTGCATTTTTCAAGACCACATTCATTGAATGTCCACATGTATTGAAATTTTTTGTCAGACCTCGGAGAAATGATGGATGGAGACTCCACATACTGAAAATGTACGTTTGTTTGAGCAATTTGAGCTTTTTACTCTCGAGAGCAAGTTGAGAACTTCCTTAGCACAGGAAAAGAGCAGAGAGAGCAAAAAGCACATTGCTCTTTTCTGCTACCAACCAAACACCAGAAGTCATGGAATTGTTTACTACCAATCAGCTAATCGCAACATCGTCAATCTGTCATTTTCAACTTGAGTATGGCATTATTGGGCAATTGATAATTGCCGAGGATTGGTTTTGAGCAAGTGACGGGCATAAACAAGACACTTGCAAGTAAATGAGAAGAAGAAAGACAACCAATAAAACTTTTTAATGGAAATACATAAATTAGTTTACTATCTTGCAGTTTGGTAAAAAATTTACAATGCTCTAAACTGTTTCTGAAAATGAATTCAAACATTTTACAACCAAATAAAATAATATGGTTCACATTGAATACACTAGAAAGTAAATTTCATATTGTATAGTCTGTAGGCACTACAAAATAAGTTGCAGAATAAAATGAAATAATATTCACACTGGCCGCCTTTCATTGAAAAAGAGGACATTTGACAGTTATTATAAAACCCGGCTGGACAGTTTTCGAGGTGGCAAAAAGAGGGCATGTCGGGTAAAAGAGGATGCCTGCTAACCCTACTAGCATCAAACACTGTAAAATGGATTATGCAATGACAGTCATAATTTCAACATAACCCCAACCTTGCGAGGTCTGATAGAATCAAAACTTAAGTATTTGCCATTCTCAATGGTTATTGGGGGCAATTCAGTGTCAATTATATTGCTTGACACATTAAAGTGGCCGGTAATGACAAGTATTTAATAAACAATGCGACTGTCATCATTTTAACACTTGCCTTCAAGGAAGAACATAATATATTCATCATTATCTAAAATTACATGCCCTTCAGCAGTGCTCAGAGAATGGTCAAACATCCTCGCAAATAAATTTTGTGCCTTTTTTCTTGCTCTATATCTCACTGCTCCTCTGTTCTTCCTCGACAGCAAGAGCAGAAAATTCATGCTCTTTGCGAGAAAAATAGCAGTGCATCTGACGCCCAAACAGCCATCCAAAGAAACACTTCAGGTAAAACTGACACACAACGTCTTTATCAACAATGGAGATTAGAAGGATTCTGCTCCATCCTTAGTTCAGTTTAGTTAGGAGACGGAAGTTTGCGTTTCCATTTGTCCCAATGTAATGTGAGATTGTACTGCCTGCCTCGCAGATTGTTTTATTCACCGGCCCACCGTAGCAATGCTTAAAGGCAATGAGTTCTTTTTCTCCCCGCTAGACACCATCCGGATCCCTTCCTAGTTGCTCCCACCCTTGGAGAGTCAATGATTTTAGGGCGACATTGGTTGCTATCCCAACACTGTTACACTGTGGGCAACGACGTACCATCCTGAGAAAAGACAAGAATTTTCTCATAGATTGGGCAGGTAACCTGACCAAGGCTACCACTCCCCCTGCCCAAATCTGTCTTTTACAGCTCCGGGTAAGCACTTCCCAGCCGACTGGCCCAACAGCACCAGGGGAATGACTTACTTCCTCCACAAACTAAACAGAGATTCAAGCCGCCTCAACCCCAAGTGAATCCGAACCTCCGACGGGCATTATACCCTGGAACCACTCCCCTACTCCTTGCAGGAACATTCTGGTCCAGGAATGTCAGAGAGGCATGTCCGTCCGGACACTGTCCTCGACACCGGCCATGGAACTCAGGCTAAAGTCAGCCAAGCGCATCGGGAAACCTATCGTTTACGAAGTGGTGCGTGGAAACCTTACGGATGAAAAAGTCTTGTCAGCAGCTCCCATGACCAATCAAACCCAGCTAAAAGGTAGAGGCAAAGCATCCACGTGGATCCTCCTGGCCCCTTGACACACCCGTCCGCAGGGGTGTGAGGTGAACAGCCTGATTGCCAAGGCGGAGGACTTCAGTATATTAACAAAGTGGATCAGTACGTTACCAAAGTGGAGAAAGTGTTGGACACCTTTGTCAAAGACATCTGCAACAACCTACTCCACCTAGCTTTATATCTGAAGTAGGGAAACCCCAGCTGACCACAGTGGATAGAGTTGAGATGCAGCCGAGTCACTTAGCACATTCTCCTTCTGACACCCTGGCATTTAAAAGCTAGAATTATCTTGAGACCAACTCGCCGGACGGCATAACTGTCTCCCCCATCTTCCCCTTGGAGGCGGAAGAAGCAAGTATAATGAAGCCGGAACTGAACATGGAGCAGTATCCACTGCCTTCCAATTCAGTCCATTCTACACCACCCTCCGAGAGGATGGACATCCCAATGGAACAGGCGGTAACGTCACGTGTCATGCTACCACTCCCCCCCTCCAACAAGCCTTTGACCACATCGAGTCAAGCACCTAGTCATAGTAACCTTTACGGCGACAGGAGCTATCACAGAACCATGGGCTCTCATTGCTCTTCAAGAGAAGATGCCCAGTCTTGCCATCCCAATTGAGCCAATAGCAGTGTCCCTGACACTCACCATGACAACCAGTATGCCCATGCTTGAGGGCAGCAGCACATTCTGCCCATCGATCCCTGCCCAATGGACGACCCAGAACCTGCGAGCAGAAGTGACAACAGGGCAGGGGATTACCAAGAACCCCTTCCCTTGACCGGCCAACCGATGACTTCACCCCCAGAGGTCGGCAGCAGTTCGAGGACTATGAAACAGCAACGGCCCATTCCAGACCCCATCTGAGACTGAAGGGACGCAACCGAGGAACAAAGAAGGGACCTACCTGCACGAGTCAGATGCACACCCTACCTTCTATGCAGCTACCATGAGGCTCCGTGGTGGCAGGCCCCTAAGTTCCGGTGGCTCACTTCAGCACCAGCAATGCGAAAGAAACGAGGACACCCACAGAAGTGAAGACAGCAAGAGCCACCACAACCAGTAAGCTAAGATACGTGTGAGTACAGTTCAAATTCTAGGAAATTTAAAGGGATGCAGGTGTACCAAAAGGGCAATTAAAAAAAAGTGCGTACTTCTTTCTCAGCTTAAGTTAAAAGGCTTATTTAATATAGCAGAGTTAATTTAATTCCCCTTTACCACAGAAACGAGAGTGCGGAATCACATTGCTGGAGAGTGTGAGAAATACAGGACACCCAGTGTAAAGCATCAACAACCCCAAAAAGGGTTGAAAAATAGCCTCTGATAATAATAAACACGATAGAACATAGACTTTCAAAGAACTTGGGAATGTAAATGTAATATAGTGTTGTGTTTAATTTGATTTTCACTAGGAGTGGTTGGGCATAGAAATTTTATTTCGGGCGGGTACTTATTTTTTTGAGTTCGGGCAATTTCGGTCGGGCATTAAAACCAAAATAAGTGGACGAATTTTTGAAAACAAAATATTTTCTCACAGAGTTTACATTGATAAAAGAATAAAATGTTTAAGAAATAGGCTGCAATATGCACGTCAAGAAGTCTTCATTCAAGTAAAAACTCCGGCAGAGAATGAATGACCACAGAGCAGATACCAAAGAAGCCATAGCTGGTCACATCAATAAACTACAGAACAAACCATATGCAGCACATGCAGCATCACACAACAAAGATTTTGATTCCTGCTACAGTACCAGAGTTGTGAGAGCCCTACCACCTTCAAGCAATAGCTCAGATCTCAGACGCTGGGAATTAGATAATCACAGCTCCTACCACACTATCAGCTGTACTGGCTATTTTTTAATTTTCCCACCACACCCTAGTTCACCAACCGGCTGCTAGGTATACCACTAATAACACCCTTCCACCATACTGCACTGTTCTACAACTCACCGCCTGATGAAGCTAGCTTAGCCAGCGAAACGTCGCGATCATGCAACTGCGTGGAAAATGTGTCATCCTACTTTGTGTGTGCGCCTGTCGACGAGTACCGAACTCCTGTCTTTTTATGTAATAAACTCTGCCACACATTCAGGACATTGGTGGCGAGAAATTGCAAACACCAATTTGCAGTACGGTAGCAGGCATCAAATCACAGCATTTGCAGAATGGATTATCAATATAATCATTAAAATATGCCAATTAACATTCACTGCTTCATACATGTTATAAACAATGATAACTGAAGATAAAATCAGATCATCAAGGAAAACAAAACTGCAACAGCCAGGAAATAGTTTCCTTTCCTGATAAAGTGTTTTTATTGCAAAGACCCTAGCTATTTTCTGATGACCAACATGACTATTCTTCCCTATGGTGATAATTTATGCATGTTATCATAGTTTTCTTACAACGTATGTCTCATCTTTTCACAAAAAAAAAAAAAAAAATCTTAATATATACACAGTGTACCTTATTTATTAACAATTAGATTTTGGAGTTTACTTTTTAAGTTCAAAAAACAGCAAATTGTCTTGTAAAAATGATATACTGCAATTGAAGATTTAAGTATTATTTGTGTGGGAATAATTTATGTGATCAGTCAAATGATGGTTATTACTATATGTAACTGAAATGAAACCTTTACTAGTCGCTATTCCACTTCAAAACTATTTGCATGTTATCTGAAAATTTTACTATTCAATTTGAAAATATCCAAACATCAAAATCCACTATTTGCACACCCCCAATTCCAACCTTTTTGAATTTTTGCAAAGGCAGCAATTCCCAAACATAGCACTTACCTGGAACCCGGATTTGATGCTGGCTACAGAACACCTTGACCCACACGTCTCACACTGTAGGAAAAACAGTCTCGTGTCCTTCTGCAAAATGGTGTCAGGAGAACGACATGTGTGGCACGTCACATATTCTTTAATGTATCTTCTCAACACATTCTCTATCTGCTTCTGCTGGAAGCGGCCTTTGATGATCAGCTGGCTGTTTCCATCAACAGATCCACTTGTACCCAGTTCCGCAAGCAGGAAGTCCAAAAGATGTTTTGGCTGTCGATGTAACCTACACAAATCCATCAGTCACTCTCTCAACTAAATTGTGCAAACACTGGAAAATACCTCCTTGCACTCACACTAGGCAATACTCCTACACAATAATTCAACCTACATTACGAGTAACTATAAGAAAGAGTGTAGCAGAGTATCTGAAATGTGTTCAGTTTAACATGAATTGTCTATAAATGCTGGGGCGGTTCATTAAGATTGCGATTGTCTGAGGAACTAGTTCCATTTCTAACAACCCTGCTGCTACCAAGATTGAGGAGAGGGAGGACAGACGGAGTAAAATCACAATCCTCAATGGGAACATGTCTAACTGTAACTAAAAATCTGTCTGAGGCATGACCCAAGCCACTTAGTTCCACTGTATTATGTTGCAATAAATCTAAATTACAGTTTATAAATACACAATAGCTACTTAACTGGGCCAATTACACTGCTAATACAGCATAACGCCCTTTACTACGCCCCTTCATTTTAGAAATTCCTGTAATTTACACCCATTTTCTTTTGTTTCATGTAATGCCTGTACAGCATAAATTTACCCCTTTTTTTGGCATTTTCCTGAATTTTGCATTATGTTTTCCAAGTCCGTAGGAAAGAAGAAGGGAAGAACAAAACTTTATACAAATAAATTAACTTACTCCTAAAATTTAAACAGACATGGTTAGTGGCTGAATAAGGATTCATGAAATACACTCATTGTCATAAATAGTGGTACCCTGATACACCACGGGCAATTTCTTTTATCCACTCTAGCCTGGCCACAGCTGTGGCTCCCGAAGTAAGAACCATCAGGCCATACATCACAATGTTCACAAGACAAAACACAAGACCAGGAAGCCACGGGATTACACCTAGCAGTAACAAAGGTCTGTGAAAAGTAACAGCTTCGGGCGGTCAAGTTAAACAACCTGTGGCTACCTTAAACCCAGTAACCATCTGCCAAAGAGTCAGAACGATTGAAGAGGGACACGCTTTCGCTGTAAACAGGTTCCCAACCACGGGCAGTATTATATAATATGCGGCCACTGTAGTGACAATGTCCATTTAACTTGCCTAGGTTGGGCAGATAGCGAAAGTCACACGGAAAGTCTGGAATTTCATTGTTCCCCTGCTTAGAAAAGCAAAAGACAATGCGACCTTATGAATTGCCCTGGGATTGACTGCTACCGCATCATGTCAGAAGACTAGCTTACTGAAACTCTAGGTGTCTCCTGACTGCAGCAAGTGTAGACTGCCCTTTTCATCCCGTCAGCTGGAGTACCTGCCTATCTCAAAAACCAGGCTCCCAGCCTACTGAAACTCTAGGTGTCTCCTGACCGCAGCAAGGGTAGACTGCCCTTTTCATCACGTCAGCTGGAGTACCTGCCTGCCTCAAAAACAGGACTGTCAACCTACACTGATACTCTAGGTGTCTCTTGACCTTGGCACTTCAACCCAGCATGGGGATGCTGCTCTGTCACAACCTCACCCCTTTAAACATACAATTTACAGAAAGCTTCAAAGTCATTCAACACCATTTTTATGCCAGGAAATATCTCCGAATATAATTTTATGGATCTGGCTACGCTTGTCAGACATAATTCAAACATAATTAACTGTTCACCATTCATCACATGCATTAAAACTTTCACAACTATTACTACAGATGAAGTAACAACAGTAAGATGGAACATGATACATATAAATGTGCTTATAGATTATAGTTATTTATTGCAGCAGTACAATGCTCTGGTACGTACAAAGGCTTAAGATGGCCCAATATAAAATTAATGTTACAATGTAGCAATATATTTAAGAGCAATGCACAGGATGTAGTCAGATGGTGTGGTGCATGCAAACATTTAAATAACCCAATACACATCTAATTTTCAAAACTATGCATGGCTGCCTAAAAACAGCTGATATTTGCATGTTCAGCTTAGACATTCTCCTTACACCAAAAATCACAAATTGTCCATGCAATCCCAAGGTTCCTATAAAACATAATGGTCAAAGTTCAGTGACTTTTTCAGATTTAGCAGCCAACGATTATAAAATTTCCAATCTTTGTAAACATTAATAAAAAAAATTCTACTAAAAAAAGCCTTACACTATGAAATATTACTGAACTGAAATTCATGGTACTAGCAGTTCCTGATCGTCATCTACACTATAAAGAGTATACAGTTTACTTACAGGTCTATTTATAACAAAACACAAATTTTTTTCAGTACCCATCTGTTTTAAGACAAATTCCTTGGGCAATTACTGAGAATGTCTGGACAGACAATACTTAAGTTATACTATATTTATTACATTAGGAAAGATTTTCTTTGAGAGCATTGTGTAGTTTGAGCTTGCATCAACAATTGAAAAATTGTCGCAACTAAAACTAATAAGGTCCTAGTTGTAAAGATTATGGAAGCTTGTGTGTGTGTGCATGCACATATACAGACACACTATCATGTGCTTGCATGCATGCAAACTTGCTAATGAGGGTGCGGCTGCGTGCGTGCATGCATGCATGCATGCACACAAACAAATGCACAATTTAAAAAAAATTAGTACTCGTTTATGTAATCGAGGCTCACGCCTGCTTAGTGTTTTTTTCCTGCATTTGAGGCAGAGAAGTGTGGAAGGGATAAGGGCGACACTTGCCACCTGCTTCAAGTGTGCCATCACTGCTAAGTGCAAGGCTCTCAACTGGCACACAAGTGTTCTTACTGCACTGCATTTTATTGACATACATGCAATAATATGTATGATTACTTGTTACTGCTTGTGTTTGCAGATTCGGTTTGTCACAACATCTGTGCTGCGGCTACAACACAGAGTGTTATGTAAACAATGCCATTATGACGTTATACCTCTCGATGAGGTTCTTTAAAACTTATTTGTCTCTTTGTTACAGTGCACTGTGACAATCTCAAGCATGTGTTTTTGTTGAAATGTGATTTTGTGCATGCTTTGGGATATAATCGTCGCCAGTCACCTTGCAGTGTGGTGGTGTGCAAGGCAAACTGTGGGACAAACCAATTTAGACACGTTTTCAGTTTGTGAAGTGCCTTTTGGACAGACTTGTTTCCCTTGCAGATTAAGTAGAAGGTGATTCTACACATTTGGACTCACTTTGTGCTCACTGCCGGAGCTCAAAACAGCTAAAATATGAGTTTGAAGAGTATCACCAACTTACTGTACAATACACAGAATCAGTGTCTGTTGATGAATCAGAGGCACGCAAAAGTGAGTTAGAGGAATTTGATAGTGCATATTATCACATTCAGGAAGTTCTTTCGAGGCTTACGGTAAGCCAGAACACGGACAGCTTCAATAGCTGCTTCTCTTCTCAACAAAGCTGCACCCATGTTAAGGTTCCCAAGTTGCAGCTGCCAACTTTCTCAGGTAACCTGTTGGAATGGACTACCTATTATGATTTATTTATGTAATTGGTGCATACCAACTCATCCTTGTCAGGTGTAAAGCATAAGTACCTCTTAATATCTTTTGCCAGGAGAAGCCCTTAACTTAATGTCACTTCCTTTGTCTGCGCAAAATTACCAACTAGCACTACAGACTTTGACAGATATATACCAGGATGTCAGGACAATCGCTACCTTAGACTTGGACCATATTATGAATGTATCCAAAGTAGTGTGTTCTACAGAACATTTAAAATGTTTGATAAATACTTTAAAGGAAAACATTGGTGCTCTAGAAGTTCTAAAATTTCCTATCAAACAATGGGTTTTATTCTTTTGAATGCTGTGCTGCCCAAATTGAATTCTGACACTTGCAATCAGTTTGAGTTATCACATAAGCATGTGGAAATCCCAACGTTTAATAAATTGCTTGAATTCATGGAATCACAACCAAGGCCTTACTATTAGCAAACAGTTTTTCTACATACATGGAGTGCAGTGGGCAAACAACCATACATGTTCCAAATGCGAAATCAGCATTATTTGCAGCAGCTAGTGAGGCAGAATGAAATCAGGACATTCACATTATACACAGGTGTCCAGAATTTCTTGCCTTGTTTGTGATGTGGACCATCGGCATGAAATTGTGCTAAAGCAGAAGTTGCATTTTAATTGCTTGAGGCCTCACCAGGCAAAGGAGTGGATTTCAAAACAAAAATGCATAAAGTGACAGAAGCAGCATCATACCTTAATGCACCCATAGAGGAACCTGGTAAAGGAGCTGACCATTCACAGTCACATCAGATACAACTACTTACACAGCAGTGCCAGCTGAAGGTGCGGCTTCAGTTGTATCGCTAACCTCACCAGAAATTATGCAACTCTTGCTTTGGGAACATCCATCCTGCATATCCATGCTACCTGTGGCAATTTTCAGCAAACAAGCACACTATATGATTCGGGATCCCAGCCATCCTTTATCACTCATGACTGTGCACAGAGATTGGGCTTGTGTTGTCGGAGAGTACCAATTCCTGTGGTGGGACTTTCAGACACTGCTGTTATCAGACCTAGAGACAGACCAAAGGTTGTCTCTACTGCCTTGATTCTGAGATCAATTACAGCTCAACTTCCTTGTGTTCTCTCTCCCTCCTGAAGTATGTCAAAATTATAAGAGCCTTAAGCTGGCAGATCCGACCTCTGACACACCTGGCCCAATTGTCATTCTGCTTGGTGCAGACGTATATCCTGAGTTGTTTGATGGTGGGCAGAATCACACAGCTCCAGTATTCCCTACTGTTCATAGCATTTTTGGCTGGGTTTTGATGGGAAAATGTGTCCGAGAAATAGGCACCACCTCCTGTGATCTCATTCATTGCAAATTCTTAACCTAATTGTGTTGAAACCTTGCGCAACTTTTGGGAGGTAGAAGAGGAGCCCATTACCAAACCCATTGATCCCCAAGTCACCTTGTGCGAAGATCACTATTGACACTCACCAACACACAGCAGGACGCTTCATTGTGAGACTGCCGTTCAAGGACCTTGAAGCAGATCTGGGTAAGTCACGTTCTTTTTCTGTGGAATGGTTCCTTAAGTTGAAGCGTCGCTTGAGCCGCCACTCAGAGGTACATAAACAGTATGTTAACTTCCTTCAAGAATAGGAGAAGCTGGCACACATGCCTCTTGCAGGTCCAAATGCTAGCCTACATTATATTTCCCATTACTGTGTCCTCAAGCACCAAAGCTCCACCACAAAGTTGAGGGTGATCTTAGATGCATCTGCTCCAGCAATCTTAGGCAAGTCACTCAATTCTAATGACAGGGTCAAAAAGTTACAAAAAGATATAGTTGAAGTGAATTTGCATTTTGGGCTCCACCCTTTGGTCCTGACCACCAATACATGCAAAACGTATAGGCAGGTGCAAGTCCATCCAGATGATCCGGCATACCAGGACATTCTGTGCCATGAGAGCCCAACGCAGCCTATTCAAGAGTAGCAGTTGGCTACTGTAACTGTAACCTATGGTATGTACTGTGCTCCCTTCCTGGCCGTGACAGCTCAAAAACAACTGGCCCTCAATGAACAAGAAAGATATCCTCATGCATCTTAAGTTTTAATGGAGGATATTTTTGTTGACAACTCTGTAACAGAAGTAGCACCCGTCGACGAAGCATTATCATAGCAGTGAGAACTGGTGAAATTGCTAAAACTGGGTGCCTTTGGATTACGAAAATGGTCCAGTAACAACTCACTTATGGAAAGTTTACCTGAAGAATACAGGGAATGTCCATTTATCTTCCAGGGTGATAAGGAAATTATAAAAAAAGCTGGGAATGCAGTGGGAGGCAATCATTCTGGAGCTGTAATTACAAAAAGAGTAATACTCTCAAACATTGTAAAGATCTACGACCTTCTGGGATGGACCACACCTGTTTTTTTTTACGTGCTAAGGTGTTTTTTCACAGGAGCTGTGGTTACTGGATGTCCACTGGCATGAAACTCCACCTGATCATGCTGAGATTAGTTGGGAGAAGTTCGTCACTCAATTCTCAAGGCTCAGCAAGGTTTGTATCCTCTGCTTTGTTGCAACTTTCAATAAACAAAACTATAAAATCCATGGATTCTTCTGTGATGCTTCAAACCAGCGATATGCTGCAGTTGTCTACCTAAGGTGTTCAGGAAGCAATGGGGTTCATGTTCATCTGCTAGCTGCTAAGTCACTGTATCACCTTTGAAGACAGTTACACTCATCACCTTTGAAAACAGTTACACTCCCATGCCTTGAACACTGCTTTGTGCTCATCTTTTTCAAAAGCTATTAGACACAGTATGCACTTCTTTATCATGAATCAACATTGGAGATGTCTTTGCCTGGAGTGATTCAAATGTGGCACTGACTTAGATCAGAACTGCAGCTCACCAGCTTAAGTCATTTATTGCAAACAGTGTTTCACAAATTCAACAGAGCAGTTTATTGATGCACTGGTGACATGTTCACAACCATTTTAATCCAGCTGACTGTGCAACACGAGGTCTGACTCCAGGTCAGCTTGTGGCTCATTCACTCTGGTGGCATGGGCCTAAATGTTTAACATCATATGAAAATGATTGACCTAAACAGACGCTAGCTACACTTAAGGCAACGGAAATGAAGATGAGTTCAATTGTTGTATTGGTAGCAGAATGTAGAGAGATGATATTTGCTTGACAGATTTAGCAAGTTTTCATCATGGTCCAAAGTATTAAGGGTTCTAGCCTACATACTGAGATTTGTGTGATACCTCAAGAAAAACATGGGAGCAATTTGGGCCCTCTAACCACAAGAGTTTGATAATTCTCAGAAATGTTGTATTCACCAAGTTCAGGAGGCGGTGTTCAAGTCTGACATAAGTCAGCTAATGCAAGATAAGGAGTGCTCTTCTTAAGTCCGACATCTTAAACCATTCCTAGATTCAGAAGGCTTGTTACGAGTAGGAGGACCCCTCGAACAATCTAGTCTGCCATGTGAGGAATAGCATCTATTGTTGCTACCGAAACAGTCACTTCACTATTGCTGATTTCTACCATCGTTCACATCTTCATGCTGGAAGCAACTCACTCTTGCCGCTATCCATAGGCATTTTTGGATTTTATCTGCCAAAAGAATGGTTAATGCCAGGATCGCCAAGTTTGTAAAGTGCTTCAAATTCAGTGTGAAGAATGTAGAGCTAATTATGTCCAGGTCCAGCATGTGCAACTGTTCTTGACTGTTGGTGTAGATTATAAGGGGGGCCTTTTGGTTAAGCCAGTACGCACCCACACTGCTAGTGGATGAAGAGCAGAGGTGAACTACAGGAGGGAGACTTGGTGCAGCTAAAGGACAAATTGCCCACACTACAGTGGCAGCTGGGACATGTGCAGTCCATACACCCAGGGAAGGACGGAGTTGCCAGGGTGGCGACTGTCAGATTGTCACACTCGAATGTCAGAGAGACCTGTGATCAAAATGTGTTGACTGCCAGTAGTTTGTCCCTTGCTACTGTGTTGTGTATATAAGTTAGGTAAAATTCTGCTAAGTTTGGTGGATGGTATGTTGACACACATTTATGCATGTACTGGTATACATAGTGAATGGTTTATTATTTGTTTTGCTATGGATGTCGCCATCTTGAATACCTTGCCCACACTAGCACTACTGTGCCATCTCTGGTACTTGCTTTTGTAACCTATTCAGTGTGATGTGACCGGATGCCATGTTATGAATTGTTTCACTGTTTAGGAACTAACACTTGGCAATAGTAATCAAAGCTTCAGAAGTGATATGAAATCTCAGATTGTCAAAATTTCTAAAATATTTTTGCAATCTGCAAGGAGAATCTTGAACAGCTACTATTACATACCTGCTTCAAGTGACACAAAATACAGTGGAGCCCACATATAACATTCCCATTTATTACATCTTTCTGGTAGGGTTGTGCGAATATTCGTTACACCAAAACGAAAATGGAAAATGACAAGTTTCATTTTCATTTTGGTAAAATATTTCACTACCGAAAGTTGTAATGAAATGAAAATTATCTATTCCAATGAATTTTTGAGTGTTTAATGAGTGTTCATTTAGTCCACCAGCTAAAAAATTCTTTTCCACTTAAATCATATTGTTTGTTTTCATTATTTAATAACAAATAACCACAAAAAACAAAATTTTTTTAAATGGTTTGATTTTGCAACAAAACTGTTATAATCAATACCTTGCTAAAATGTTATGAAATTTGTTCATCTTTCGTTAAGGCTGAGCTCTAATGACATTCTTTTTCATTTTTGTTTCTGTTTCATGGAATTTCATTCTTTCATTTTTGTTTCGTAAGAAAAAAGTCTCATTTGCACATCCCTACTTTCTGGTTTTAACGATTGTCAGGGAAATTATGAGACTGACAAGAACAACATATTTAATTCCCTTTTGGTACTTACTTTTATGCAAAAAGTTACTCTGTGACACAATTTCATTTTATAAAGTTAAATGTTTGAGATTTCATGAGGGATGTGAACATGCAATTTAAAATAGAAAATAGTGCCATGGTGTTCCAGCTGACCTTTGTTGGTAACAATATTTTAATTAAATCCCATTCAGTTCAATATTACACAAATCCACAACCAAACTACAAAATACTAGTAAATATTTTATTAATGGTAAAATAAAAATACTCCTTACATAGTAAACCTGTTTTTACAAAGTGGCAGAAATCTATTTTTGTTTTCATGGCAATATGAAAATTACACAAATTTGCTTTCAATGCAGTTGTCTTTATTTTTTATGTCCACTATCACTAAATCATGGTGCAGTGTTAAAGCATGTCTCTTTTCCCACACACTCAATGTTTAAATCACAGTTTTGCATTTTGGCCACATATATAAAAAATAAATAAATAATAGAAAAAAAACCACCCCCTCGACTTACCAACTCTCGGGCACAATCAAACTATTTTTTTGGCATTCTTAACCAGTTTTGTGATGTAAGCAGCCAACTACATCACCACCCCTATTCAATAGTTGCAAATGCAGTAGTTGCTATTTGTCAAGAACCTAACCACAAAGCACAGGTCTGCAGTGTTTACAAATACAGCGCAAATATTCAGTGCACAAAAATAATAAAAAATAAAATAAACCAACCAACCTGTGTTACACATATTGACAAGTGCCGCTTATATGAGTTATACCAAATGTCTGCGACTCATCCTAACATGTTAATATTATACCAAGAACCACAACCATAGATGTCTAAAGGATTGTTTCCCATGGAGGGATAGTTACAGACACGTGGTATTTTCCTGATGTTCAAGACCCAACTTTCTCACACTGCACACGTAGTATCTACGTATCCCGAAAAAGGGTCAAACCCTACACATTCATGAGTGCAACAGAATCGCTCCCAGCCTAGTGGGCAGTTCTAACACGTGAAATAAGCATTGTTTCCAAGTGGCCGCAGTAACACGTCAGCCTCCCCTAAACACCTGGCAGACAGTGTCGCCACACCAGCGAAGTTTTCCGAAGAGAGGTAAGCACAAGGGTAGATCTCTCCCACCCTGCTCGCTCCAGAGAGACATAATACCTCCCACTCCAGCGTAAGCATAGGCCGGCCGAGAGCATTATATAAGTCAATGCGTGGTTTAAGACACTAATTATTTTCTCCAGTAGCTCACCTCACCACTTTGTGTGCTGGGGCACTCTACTGAACCTTAGACCCTCACAGCCCACTTCAAGAACTCCAGAGGCTCTAGCAGCCTCTACCACCAGCTATCAAAAACTCCAGCAGCTTCTACCAACAGCTAACAGAATCTCCAGAGGCTCCTACCACCAGCTCTTCAACAGTAAGCCTGCAGATATCACTACCGCGAAGACATTATATACCACGTTAGTTTAGGAGCAGGCGACCTCCCCCTGTTTTACAGTAGGTTACTTCGAACCATATATTGCCTGGTAGAAGAGTACCTGTCCCTTTGTTTATTACTACGTAATAAATACTTATCTTGGACCAAACACTGAAAAGCAGCCAGCCCGCCTAACGCAGGACCCAGCACTCCAGCAGTCGACACCAGCAGTAAGACACCAGGACTTGGAGCCAAAATCAGTGGTACCCAACCAACCCTGCAGTTGCAAAAACTGGTTGCGAGTCAGGAGGGCAACATAAGGAAGCCTGACCGAGGAATTAAACCCCTCTGGAAGGTGAGCTCGCAGTTCCCGACTTTGTGCTAAACCAGATCTGACCCCGGTACTCCGACAGTAACATCTTATCTTGACCCAGCGCACCTGACCGCGCAACCAAAGCCACGAGTCACATTTCAGGTTCCAGAAAGTAACATGCACCAATATACACGGACACACACGCATGCACTATTAAAACTAAGCAACACAAACCTGAATTATTTTTTCGTTTGGCCTACTAACATGTATGTTTGTCTAAAATATTTTTTCCACTTTCGAGATGTTTTAATAGTGTTTCATCACTTTATTTATCAGAATAATCTAGGTTCGTAAAAGTATGAAAACACCATTTCCTGAATGAAGTGTTGACTATAAGTGACAATGCTTTGTACTGTATGTAACTAAATTGTAATGCACCAACTACTTCCATACACTATGTGGTATACGATAGACAAAGAACACTATACCGGCAGAATTTTCGAGTAGACAAAAACTTGTGCAGCACCATGTATTCAATTGTTCATTCAAAGTGATGCATCTACTATGCTTATGTTATATATGGTCTTCTCTCAAGACCTTGATGCTGGCTAACAGCCAGCGGCGCTAGAGCCCATGACGGCGCTCTCGTGTCAGGTGTCCCGCACATGCACAAGGAGGCTGATAATTTTGAACTTTCCTATAAATGTGAATTTCAGGGTAAAATGTCTATATTGTCTTTACAGTGTTTAATATACCTTAAAATGTTTTAAAGTGCTGGTACTAATTTTAATTATTTGGTTATGAATACTCAAAGTGCCTGCGGCGCCGAGATTAAGAACACTTAATATTCTGGCATGAACGCCATCACAAAGAGACATTAAATAATATTGAAATTCATAACAAAATTATAGAAATGCAAAACAATATCTAATTTAATTTGTGCCATTTTATTTTCAATATAAAATATTTCACTCGGTGTGCATAGCACTTCCGCTTACGTGAACCCCACAGGCGGCCATGGTAGGCCCATGCGATGCTTGTATCTGGACAGTCAGTCGAGGAGAGCTGGCGAGGTAAGACACTGTAAGTGCACACTACAACTTTTGTTCACCGATTTAGGTTTCCATAGTCAATGTAGTTTACCGGTTAATCATTGCTTGCATACATTTTTTGCCAGACAATTCCCCAGCATTATGCTTCCACTTTACTAATTCTTACGCCCTCGTGGCATTTTTAACTTAATTGAGGAGAAGGAGAAAGATGTCCGAGAGGTCACGCAACCCGCACATTTTGAATCAGACGCCATCTGCCTACGTTTATGGCATTTCAGTGTCACTTCTGCATAATTGCTACATGCTATTTTTAGAGCTTTATTTTTATGTATGTATTCCAGGGTAACTATTGTGTTTGAATATTTTACGGCAACATCATGTATAACCACGTGGTCAACTGAAGCCAAGTCTTTGTATACGCCATCATTGCGTTATAAGAGCTTATTTGTATAACATCCTACGTGCAATCATTTATTTCAGGGTTTTATTTATTTTTCACGTAAATTGATGATTTTGTACTTGACCACGTGGTCACGTAAATGTTTGATTTCACCGCCATCAGGCATGTTACAAGCCTGTAACGACGCTAATCATAAAGAGAACCACTTGCTCAACACAAATAATATTTTATCTGAATTTAGTTTGTCGTTTCCACGCAGAAATATTGCAATTTCACCTACACCACGTGGTTCGTTACGAACTTCATCCAGCGGCATCCGCACCACCTAAGCTTGTTTTCACACATGTGTGTGTTTATTGTGAATATTCATCTCGTGTCCCATCTTATTTCATGTATCATTCAAGGGTCTATGTAATTGTGTAATTAGTGTACGGTGCAATTATTCCCGTCCTAGCCGGCTTTGTGTAAGGTTGTCACCACACTAACGACGTGCTGGAGGGCAAGCCCCGATGAGTTTGCGTTAGTGATGCTGAGTAATCACACGTGTTATTGTGTATTAAGGGTTTTCATTTGTAATTCACCATGTCCTGTATTCAGGGAAAAACTACTGTCAGTCCACCCCAATGGCTGTCATCTAGCCACATATGTTTTATCAATTGTTTATTTCAGAGATTTTATTAAATCTTTAGTATTGCCTACGTGTTTGTAAGTACGCACGGGTGAGACGGACACACAGAACCCACAACATCCCTGAGAACCCTGAGTCTCAATAGTGCGGTGATTGGGAAGCACCGCTGGCGCCCAAATTACCAGAAAGTATTTGTGTCAGAGTTCTCTTGTCTCACCCGACGGCGTCAACCTTGTTAAAAGCAGCCCAAATCTCATTCTCTATGGTCTTAGATTTGAAGGAAAATATATACTGTCTAAGTTTTAGTGTACGACACATTACTCACAAAATCAACGTATTTACTACATTTTCACATTCAGATTTGCAAAAGCACATAAAGCTCCTGTAAGAAAAAGCTCTGTTATATAAAACTATTACAAATTCGTGAAAATACATCATGTTTTTAAACATTTTGTGAAATGTAATTTGAAATGTGAAAAATAGGGATTTTTCAAGTTATATATGGAAACACACATTTCCCCCGCATTATCACGATCGTGAAATTTTCAAGTCTCTACATATAGGTAGGGACACCTATTTTTTTATTTTTTGCAAAAAAGATTTCAGGGCAAGTTGTGTTCCATAACACTTTAGTTCAGTACCACCTTTGTGATTCGATCATTTGAATTGCAATGTGCCTTAACATTCTGCCTGCCAGTCACAGACGGTTGGTGTCAAAGAAACTTAATTCTGATTGGCTCACTCATGTAACAGATTATCTTCACACAAAGGCAGGCAGCCAATAGCCACAGGAAAGATGCATGTGTGTACATAAGATAATGAACTCTAGCCAGACCATAAATCTTATAGCAAAAAACAGGTGGCCCTACCCATAGGACAATACAGTGATTTTGAAGACAACAATGAAGATGGTGTTTTTGCATTACTGCGAGATACCATTTATTAAGTCTTCCTTATCCTAACATCAAATTTTACTTGGTTTCTTCACATGTATAACATAGTTTTAATACTTACGTTTTACAAATCTCCGTGAAATTCGCGAAAGAAGTTTTCTTGGTGCCGATCCGGACGACCTGTGGGGGTCTCATGACAAACTTCTGTTTCTTCCCCGCAACCATGTCTGGGTTTTTATCACGCATGATGTCAAACACACGTGTGAGCAGTTCATCATAGGTGTAATCCCGATCAACTCCAAACCACGCAGTCTGGCTGCCTTCAACTGAAAAAAAGCAAGTACTTACATAATTTCTTACATGTGTGGTTCAGTTTAGTAGTTGTTCTAGGGTTACTGGCTCAACATCAACCAATCTACTCTGGTACAACACTCCCAGCAATGTTTACCATTGGCATTTATGTATTTCATTCAGTTCTCTGAATCTGCAAAGAGTGTGGCAATTACAGTACTTAAATGTCTTTAATTTAATGTTGTGTTCTGGCTAGTCCAGGTATGGTGGATCTCAATCAAACATGTTGGTGGCGTTTGACAAAAATGCACTTCGCACCTCCCTTTATTGGTTAATATTAGGGTGAACTATTACATAAATAAAGAATTCATTTCAAAATAAAACTATGCATATAACATGCAAATTATTGCAAAACACTTTTGAGTTTTGAAACACTATTTTTTAAAGCACAAGTAACCCTTGGTATTATTTTATCACTTCAAGAGGCTTATTAAGAGAATGCCACTGTAAGATATTTTCTATACAATCAATGTTTGCAGGTGTACATGTATCTCAACAAATAAATTGTCTGGGAATGATTTTTTCTAGCCAAGATAAATAACTATTACTGACGGCCACCACTGTTAACCTTTTTTCTAATAATACATATATAAAAAAAAAAATAATAATAATAATAAAAGGGTGAAAATGGTACCTACACAGTTTCCTTAAAAGAATACAGAAAATCTGCAGTGGAATATATAGTTTAATCTATTAGTTTACATCATATGTAATAAAATCCTGCTGCTACAGATATAATTTGAGAGTCATTCAGATACACGGATTTATCTTAAAATAACAGTACTCTATTTGAAAAAAAAAACTTATTTGTGGTGCAGTTCTTCAAGTTGAAACATGTCAGAAACATCAAACATATCTAAAAATCTTATATATTCCCGTGCATTAGTAGATGGGTAAAGAAGAGATATGAGATATAGAGTGTAAATTAAAATTTTTGAGATCATTCTTGGCACCTTTAACAATACGTTTGTAGAACGATATCACTATCTCCGAATGATAATCATGAAAAGAAACATATTCCATAAAAATATAAAAATGCACATGCTAACTACATCACAAAAACACAAGTTGCAAGTAAAATGACTAATCAGTTTTATATCCGAGCAAAGCATATACCCTTTTTTTTAAAAAAAAAAAAAAAAAAAACCCCACACACACACACACATTTAGCTGTGTTGTCATGTTTGTATATATCTAACAGAAAAGTTAAACTTTTTATTGACGAAGTATACAAAAAAGTCAAACATTTTATTAATGAAATATAAAATTTTTTTCTTAATACGACGTATGCTGAACAAAATGATACTTCAGTTATGCCTAAACAATCAACAAGCGAGCTCCAATAAATGGCAAACAGGACAGCGGCACTGTGTATACGCTAAATAGGGGATACAATTGAATCTTGTATTTACCTTTCCCCAGGGGAAACGAGACTACCACTAATGAACTATTAATATTTACAGGTAGAAAGCCTCTCTTCATAATTATACTCCAGGTCTCAGTAGTATGTTCACAGAAAAATGTCCCCTGAAAAATGACAGTACTGCGTAACTGAGAAAGAAATGCCAGGAGTGAAGACCATTTTGAAACATGGTCCCAGAAAAATACCCCATTTACTGACATAATGTCTGTACCTATTTGACCACACTATTGCCCCAAAAAATGGGGTGCAGACATCATGCAATGAAGTCCGAATTTTTTAAAATTCAACATAATGTTAATTATGAAATAAAAGGTAAATGTACCCATTTATAAAGACTTTTAATTTTTCCTTTGTTATGATAAAATATTTGTAAAAACATTAGTGTCGCTGCTACATGACCACAACCAGCCGCTTGCATGCAGCCGCACGTCATGTCGCTGCATGTGTGCTACCAGCCAGTAGCAGTAACCAGAGTTGGCTGGCGCACAAACTGCCCACCATGCAATAGCTGCTCAGTCGGCAACCATGCAGTGATGTCAACATGTCTGCAGATCATCTATTCTAACAACCCCCTTCTTCCTTAACACACTTCCACAAACAAATGTTCAGAAATATTGGAAAGAACTGAAGGCAGATGCTGTGGATGTGAGATAATCCATCAACCACTTTTGACATGCACTGAAGGGAAAAAGGATGGACATAGTCTAAGCATGAAGAAGGTAAAACTTAGAAATTTTAATTGAAAACAGGGCAAGGTTATGACATTGACCTGTAAAACACAGAGGTTAAATGATTTCAAGGAACTTTTCTTCCATGGGGAACCCATAAGGCATCCCTTTCTTCCCCTTGAATACCCTACTGCCTACTCATCTCTTCTTGACCTTGCTTGGCTATTGCTCTGTTGCCAGATGGAGCTGCAGACATGGAAACAAAATAGGGGCGAGGAATGGAGAAAAGCAAGGTCAAAACACTGAACAGTGATGGCAACTTTCCCTCCACCCTCATCTCTTCCAAGGGTGGCCAAGATTGTGTCACCTGCTGCAGAAGTCTAGTGCAAACATTATGCAGTTTTTTTTTAAAATCTATTTTAGGTCTCTAAAAACAAGGGTGTGGATATTATATGACTAACTACAGTAAGACATATTGACAAAATGTTAATATGTACTGGTTTCTAACCGCATATATAAACCAAAATAAAGTGTGTACAGATGTACATAGCTGCAGATTCTTTCTTAGACATGAATAAAAATATTTAAATTTGTTTTGCATTTTAGAACTGTATTTCTCTTTGAAACCAGAATCACTAATATAACAGGAAGACTTGAAACTGTTACAAAAGGTTATCAAATACATTTGATGCTATCCGACATTAATACTGACCCATGTCCGATAGTTAAGGCTAGATCACGGTCGTGTGGCTTTCGTTGCACTTGGTCGGTTGTGCATGCAGGTTTAGTTGACGGAAAAATAGATGGGTTTACGGAAGTCGTCGTAGGTGGTGCCAATGAACGAATCAATGCACAATCTTGTTCAGCTCGTCTACTAACTGTAGGCGGGGTTAGACCCGCCAGTTGTCTGGCAGCAAGGCGCGCAACTCTTTGCTCCTCTCTCCTGGCGCCATGCCTCACATTGAATGGCATAGAGTGGTGTAATTACAGAGAACTCAAAATAAGTATCACGGATGCGGGTATCGTGAGCTCTGGTGCTTCAGAAGATCCCCCACTGTTGTGGGCTGATCAGGAGCGTTAGAGCCGTGTGGGTTGCCAAGAATATCACTGGGTGTGAGTTTCCCAACCAAGGCAAGGCTGTAGCACCTAAGCAAATACCCTCGCTAGCACCCAGGTGCTCCGGTAGGGATACGACTCAGATGTACTGTCCCTCCCTGATTGAGAAGTGTTGCTAGTGGTAGTGGCTTGTCTATTCTATTCCTCCAGTACCTGTATATGTGGTAGGAATAGAATAGCTAGCTGTCTAATGGGTATGTTTTCAATTTGGAGCTGCCTGAGGGGGAATATCAAGTTATAGCTAATTGCGGAAATAAGAACACTTTCCCGACGCCGGTCGGCAGGGTAAGAGAAACAAAGCCGTGTTTATTAAAGACGTATTAAACATGGTGACACATGCTCTCCTGCCAGGCAGACCGGTAGTTGGAAGTAATCCTACGGAATCCAGGTGTAGGTGACCTGGTCCTAAGCTAAGTGGGGAAGTTACGTGAAAAACTGTTGAAGATTACTTAAATACAAACCTAACTCTATATAGAGGGTGCCTGTAAGAGACAAAGAAAGAATTACGCGTGGAATGTATTACACATGCAAAGCTTCACGTAGCTACTGGTATCGCTGGAGCGTCCGGTAGTGGGGCTGCAGAGCTCTAATGGCGACATCAATGGTGGTTATTGAAGACTGTTAAGTTGTTGGCGACAGCCTTTGGAAGGGCTGTTGAAAGGCTTGTAGTAGTCTAGATCCCAGCACCCAGGTGCTCGGAGAAGACTGCAGGAACAACTAGCGAGGGCCGCCGCGCACGGACTTATATAGCGAGGCAGCGCATGTTGTGGCGTCCGCTGGGGAGGGCGCGTGACATCTCTCAGGTGCGAGACCAGAGTGGGGGTAGGACCCTCTGGTCATCTCTCGGCCTTCGTGTATCCTCGGTGGCGCTCGTGCATGACCTGAGGCAGCTGATGGCTTGTAGGCTCTCAGCACGGGGGTTGGGGGGGGGGGGGGGGGACGCGCCGCTGTCTTTCGCAACCTTTCGTACTCACGTGTCCGGCCGCCCTCCAGGATTGTGGTAGACTAGTACTTCCGTGTACAAAATGGCACGGGGTTTAAATCTCACGAGCGTAAAAGTGTACACTAGGGTTGCAGTAAGATGAGTCGTAATCGTTTATGGTAACTGGTATAAGCGGCATGGTCAATACTTATAGTAGTATAAAAACAGGAAAAATATTTAAAAACAAAGAAAAGGTTTTTAAAAACCAGTACCAAACTGAGAACCGAAAAAGACAAATTCCTAACTAATAAATTACTATATAAGGTTCACTTTCGCATGATATTACGTAAATGATTCAGTAAATACAGTATATTTTTTCAACTTTTTGGTAAAACAATACGCCTACAAAATTACGTAAATTATTCACTCCACGCACTGTACCTCTGCACATAAACAATACACAGCATTTACACATTGCTACCTGTTCCCTGCAACCTGTCCTCTCAATTTAGTCTCCTTGCACATTTTCTTTTCGCTCAGTAAAATGTTACTATATACAAGATGGTGGAACAATGGCGAAGGAGGGGATGTGGTAGAAAAAACAGAGTACAGAATGAGACTAGCAAATGTTGCAAATGGCATACTTTTCATGGAGCAAAAGCAATGAAGTTACCACAATAATTTTTGTTTTTAATTAATGAGTGAATTTTCAACTGAAAAAAAGTTCTTCCAGCATACAGTGGAATTCATGAGCTGAAAAAGTGTGTGTGTCTATATATATATAAATATATAATAATAATAAATAATAATAATAATTTACCATCGACACACGTGTAGAGTAAATGTGCCATTACAACAATGTTCTGTTTTTAGTTTTCCCTGTCTAGACTTTCTTGCTACATTCCCTCACATTATGGTACTGCCTACTGCTTCGTCCCTCCTTTCCTCTGTCATGTTTTGCTGCTGTCCTGTTCAGGGTGAATTCCATTCATATGACTCGGAGGGGAGGATAAAAATTATGATTGATGTCTACTTAAAAGGGGAAGACAATGAGTGAAAGGGAAACAGACAACTGAAACAAGTCATCGCCACACAATTAAGTTTTTGAACTTCTTATGCTTAACGGAATGCTGGAGATGAAAGCAGCCTGCAGCGAGTGACATTTGCCAACCACTGGTCTGCAGGGACAAGTTGAGATTCATATCAAATTTAAATACTGCATTGGCATTTAAAATGGAAATATTTTTTTATATCATACAACGATTTATTACATATTGAAACTGAATGGACCTGCACTAAACACATTAATTGGCACTTCCTTGCCAATTTTTTTCTAGCACAATTCTTCAACAACTCCCCCTCCTCTTTCGCCATGCTAAATGTCGCACAACAGGACCATTGCATGTGTGCACTTTTGCAAGCGTACATTTATAATGAAACCATTGATATAAAAATAATTGTGTTTAATGATTTGGTTGTCTAAGATATGGTAAGCTCTACCTAATTTTAAAGTCCTGTGGAAAATACAGTTGTTCAGATGTGCTACACCGTGTTTCACTGTCAACCTGTCTGCTTTTATGATTCAGAAAAAACACTGTGTCTGTAGTATGTGCATACAATAAAACTGCATCAAATGATGCTACACAGTGAATTTAAGTTACAGTGATAATTTATTCTTGCCATTGTTAGTTGTTATACCAAAGATCCAGTGTACTTGTTTTGGAGAATGTAACGTGTCAACGTGTCACGGTAAACAATGCCATACAAAAGAACCAATTTTAAACATCAAATTAATGGGATAAACATCTCCACCAAATAAAGCTGAAGAGAAAAAACCAACTTTCCAATAACCATGGAACAACTGCTGTTTGTATTGTGCATTGAATTTCTTAATGTTCTATTTGTCCAACACAATCAATCAAACCAAGTTGTAGTAGACCCTTCTATTGCAACATATAGCAAGTTAAAAAACACATTCTTGTATGAGAACAAAAGGAAAATAAAGCTAATATGACACCTATCTCCATCTCTCTTGGGTACATGAATGTGCGTACACACATTACAGTAATTCTCGTCTGCAACACTAATTCTACCAGGCCTTTTGACTGCATATCTGCTCCACTTCATTCTACATAGCCTGGTACACTGCAGACCTTGCTTGTGGCTGGGGGCCAAACATAAGATAATGGTACATGCCTCAAATGAATGGGTCTCCATGTTCTTTTAGGTTGACAAACACTAACACCAGCCCTGAAACCTGGTTTCAAACTCCTCTGCTTAGAGAGTTGGTTCCCACCAATGACCAGCAAGGTACAGAAGCGGTACCATGTACTATCATTATTCTATAAGCAACTATCCCCAAAACCAACCATGTTTTATAAGCAAACCCGAGGGCCATAAAGTTTGCTTGTATCTACTGCTCAACAACCTCTGCCAACCAAGCCACCACAAAAATATTGAAATTCTCCATTTATAGGTAAGCAAGTCACAATAACTTTTCAACCCAAAAAGGACTTAGGTGGACTGGAACAGAGTGCTGTGCAATTCATACAAAATAACCATAAGCCATTTGCTTCCTTGTAAATATTCATTCAAGCTACATTAATAACCTAGATCAACCTTTCATCTGACAGGAAGAGGCAAGCTCTGAGAGGGAGTCAAGATGGTCTACTGTTCCCATAATGAGTATTGTGGAAATTAGCATGCATGTTTTACTGGATGCATGAATGTACTGTCCAAATAAGGCTTCATAAAAAGTAGGGACATCAAAATATAATTTTTCTCGATTCCAATTCCAAAACACCTTTTACTCAATTCCAATACCATAACTACCAGATCTGCCCAAACTACTTCCTAAATTCTGTGGACACAATGCTCGGGCCCCTCTGCTGGAACATAGCAGTAGTATACATAGACGACATTTTCATAATAGGAAACTCTTTTCATGGACACACAGACAATATTCAAAAAGATCGCCATCATAACACCCACTGATTATCGTATCTCCGACTGAGCATTCACATCATTGAGATAGCTGGTGTCTCGGCTAGTGACTACTCTTGTGGTCAGGTGGACAAGACTGTCCTGGAGGGACAGCTTGACCCTACGAATAACCTTAGGGTTGAACTCCCCTTTGCTTAGTCAATCCCGTGAGGGCAGCCAAAACGCTAACAAATTGCCTAGCATATCACAATGGCAACGGAAAGCGAAAAAACCTGACCACCAGAAAATTGTGAGAGGACTACCTCAATCCTCCATCCATCTCACAGCAGGAAGTGCCACACGCGTCAATGTAAAACTTTGCAACCATATGTAGTGTGTTTTAAATATCCGACAATTTTTTGGCAACTTGTAATCAATGCATACTTTGAACTGAAAAGTGCATCCTTCAGAACAAGTTGAGATGTATGGGCCAAGCAAAAAAGATAATAGCCTGACATTTATAAGGCATTAACAACATTTCTTCTGTTGTTCCACATGATTGCAACCACCTCTTGCAAATTCCACTCAGTAGATGTTTTCTTTAAAAATTCAAAAAGACTCTATGTGCGATTAACCTCGGGGAAAGGCACCAACTCGATGCAAACATGGTGAAGAACAAAGTCATCAGTGGAAAAATGTCCTGTAAGACCAAGATAATCATTCCTTGAAGTCTATGTCAATAAATTAGTTGTAAAACGGACATGTTCTGCATGTTTCAGAAATGTTTCTAGTAATGGTATTTCTAGATGGTAGTGTGTCATGGTTCAAGGTGTGTCACTAAATTCCTAAATACCCTTTCCTCAACAATATTAAAGGATGATTATTTCAAAATATCATTTTTGCTATATTCTGTGTAATAGCTGTAACTAGTGGATCATCTGGCTTAAATTATGTTTTCGTCAACCATAAAACTTGTCAAGGTTGGCTGATTCCATTCTTGTTTGAATTTCTTACGTACGCTTACTGAAACTGAAGATGTTTTTTCCACACATTTTAAGTTGCAGGGAACACTGGATGACTTGCTACTACATGCATCTTTGCCCAAAAGATCTGAAACATCATTATTGGCAACTTTCTTGTACTCTTGTTTACTTACGCATTTTCTCATGTTACTAGTTGTGCAACTAAATTCACCACATGAAATTTTTGCAGAGCACACACTGCCAAATGCATAAATTGCATAGTTTTCATTAAAAGAAAAATGATTCCACACATTACTAGACATTTTTATCACATATAAGTAAATACCATCCTCAGTACATTGAAAACATTAACACTAACCACATACACAATTTTAGAACAAAGACGGGAACACATTCAAGCATAGCTATAGTCCGTTCACGGCTGGAACAGACTTTCTCGGAATCTTTCCTACTCCCATTTTTAAGCAATAGATAAAAAAATACATTCAAACTATATTCTCTCTCCGTGCTGCCAAACTAACTGTACCCGTGCCAGTCACTGTTTGTAGTAACGATGCAAGCAGCTGACAACTAAGGTGTTGTTCAAAAGTCTGTTCTAGTCGTGAACCGACTATATAGATATTGTGCATACTCCACTAGGACGAAATTAATGGTAAAAAAAAAAAAAAAAAAAAAAAAAAAAAAACTTCAAATATGTTCAAGCAAGACTGCTACAACTTACAATCATATTATCATATTGCAATTATCTGTGCTCTAAAAAAATAATGTGTGAAAGGTATAACTTTTTATTACCCTTAAATGGATGCACCCTTGCTTTCAAAACCAAAAATATACAATGCCCACTGCCTGCATATAGCCACAACTTTTTGTCAGCAAGTGTTCTTGGTAACTCAACCCAAAAAGAGCTTTCAAGTAGTATTTGCATGAAAAATTGCACGTTATTATTATTATTATTATTATTATTATAAAGAAAGTTAGGCATAATTATTTTTAAAATACAGCACCTGGAAATACAATAAATTAATTGAACTGGTTGGCAAAAGTAAAACTGTTGGCAGTACTGGAGCCAAATGAATAAAACTGTTATGGCCCTGTTTATTTTTACATGCATCTCATTTTCCTATTTAGATAAGGACACAGAAGGTTATATTTGTTATTCTACCACAAATAGAAAGTTAAAATTTAAAAAAATGTTTACAGCTGGGTTACAGAATTATGTTGTGCCAAAGCTCGTAAATTTGCTATGGCAAAAGCCAACCTCATTTCGTTAACTTGAACAGAGTTATGGTATGCCGCAACTCATAATGCGCTATGATTAAACGTAACCTCATTTGATGATAACTTATAAGAAACGAGATTGAGTAGTCGGACATTGGATTATCACAATTTTCATAATAAAGAGGAATCAAGTGTATTGAGGAGTCAAATTTGACATCCCTAATAAAAAGCTGCCAGGCTTATGCTCATACCACAAGAACTAGCAAGGGCATAGGTTCTACGTCCTACAGCAGTTGACCAAATGCTGAGCTAACACCAGAAACTTGCTAGGGTTAATAACATCTAAACTTAGACAACAACCATCAAGATGCACACTGCCAATTTCCTCCCTTATACATGCTGCTTTATGGCCAGAGCCAAGGGTGAAGTTTAAGGCATGTGGCCACATAAGGTAACTCAGTAGGAACTACATAAATTACGCTGAGACTTTCACACTTCTATTTCATACTCCACACTTTCCTACCCACCAATGGCGTGGTGAAAACTAACTGCCAGCCAGCCATTTGAATGCTGAGTGACAACACCTGGACTGCTCAGTGTCTGATGTACAGCCAGAGATGGGTTTAAATTCCATCAAACACCATCTGCCACTACAGCACACTTTACTCAAGCTACCAGGCAGATGATATTGTATTTAACAGTTGTAGTCATTTTAGATTACAACAGCAAATTGAAATTCTATTCAATGCCACAGAGAAATTTTTTTTAACTTAACTACGAAGGAAAAAGTAATTACTTCACATGTGGATTACGTAGCATGTACTATATTTACACCCTTCTTTTAATCTCAAATTGTTTGCTCCTATACATTTTCTATACTTGTTTTTGCAATAACTACAGAAAGGATCTTTACATACGCAAGTAAAATATAACATGGCAAAAATACATAAAATAACTCTTACCAGGCTCCAGCTTCTTCTCAACCTCAGTGTGGCATGTTAAAACAGAATCAAAGGGACTTTGAACATGTCAGTTGAGAACATACAGCAAAAAAGGCATAAACATCAGGTTTTTACTAGTAGAACTACAGTTCACAATAACTTCAAACCACTTAGTCATATAAGATATACTCAACACTCAAAATGTGCATCCGTGTGATGAAAGTTCAAAAACAATAAGCTGTAACTGTGATAAAGGATTTGTCTTTCTCTAAATAAATAGATAAATAGGTAAGTTACTCTACAATCACAGTATGCATTTACACTAGAGATGGGCCATTCAATACTTTAGACACCCCTCGATACTTGGCCGTATCAAAAGTATTGAGTATTACTACGTGCGTATCTGTACTTTTATTCAATACTTTTTACTGACACAAAGTTGCACAGTTTACTAGTTTCGGAAAGTCAGTTAAGTGTCGTATTTATTTAACGATTCAGCTAATTATTTTCTATTGATGGCAGAGAAACGTGTAGTAAGGATTGCAACAGAAAATGTATTCAGGAGTTGCAAATAGGAACTACGGACAGTAAGTCAAGTGTGCATTGTAAATAACGTATTTTGAAACTGCTCTTAGAATGTTTGAAATGTAAGTGGCCTAAAAAACCACCATTTCAACTATGTTTTGCAATGTAAAAATAAAACGTTTATTTTATGAAAAATGAACTTAGCCAAAAATATTTACGTCCCAAATGTGCTTAATATTCAGATTGGTATATATACACTACATATTTATCACGTTTTCTTTCGGTGAGGTTAAAACTTGACAGGTTATATAACAATTTGAATGTTTCTTTCATACGAGCAAATTTTCGACTCGTCCACTAAAACAATATGTAATTAAAGATGATACAGTCTCCTAAGAAGAGGTGCAAAACGTTGTCTCATGAAAGATGTTAAACTAAAGTCTCTCCAAACCCCATCCAAAACACTGGCAATAAAATTAATTAAGCCCCAGCAGTATGCCTTTGAAATAACTAAAATAAGGTAGGTTGGAATGGTAACCTACATTGATCATAGCATTTGTTTACATCATTGAATTATTCATAGACAGAGCAGCTGGGGTGCAAGGATACATTGAGGCTGCACTATGTAGTTAGAACCCTCAAAATTTAGTAAACTTATGTTCGGTATGCTGAATGCAGGTATGTACATTATGATTTTTGATGTGCCATTTATGTTTACAACTGGTATTTCATATTAATTTTGTGTTTTTTGTGTGCGCATAAACTGTGAAAACAACCAATGCAAAACAACAAACATGATAAATTTATCTTACTTCTGGTTGCTATTGTTTTTATCCGGCGATAAACAGTTTCCACATTTCCTCTATCTGACTTAATCCAGGGAAAAAAATGTAATGCTTATTTTTCTAAATAAATATTCTTAAGCTTTCTTAGTTTGACAAATTGACATGACTGATGTGTTTTTTTAGTATCATATAAATATTTATAATTTCTTAACATTTTACAGGCCTAGCATAGGTGCTAAGTTACATAAATTTCAAATTTGTTTTCAACAGCTGTAATATTATCTTGTGTGATTTTTCTTCAATTGTAAACTTTATTATAAATTTGGCCGAGAACAATGAAAATGTAGTTTACAAAAATTTGATTGCATTATTGAAATTTTTTTTCAAGAGTATCAAGTATCAAGGGTATCGAGTTGAAAACTGTATTTAGTATCAAGTATTGAAAATATGGTATCATCCCACCCTTAATTCACAGAAAAATTAAATTGTGATCTGCAAAATAGGACAAATTCCAGGGCCAGAAGAAATACCACATACAATTATTAAATACATTGTATACTAGTTTTTATTTTAAAAACAATGTTTGTTTAAACACTATTTGGTAAATATTTTAGTAAAGGCTATTCACAATCAAGTGAGCACTTCTGAATCAACATTAGAAAAATGTCACTGCCCCGTAACTGCATATATTTAAATAGAAACACTGAATGACATACCCTCAGTAAAGTTGGTAACAATGGGTGGAAAACAGTTTAATATTTTAACGTTGAATAAAAAGTATTAGGTTACCATTTGTGATAACGTAAATTATTTCTTTAGTTTTTTTTTTAATGCATCGACGTATGAAAATGAAAAGATGTGTAAAATATTTACTTTTACAATAATTTCACAGTTTCACTTGACAGACGCATGAATAAGGCAATGAGGCCCATGGTAATATTAATTTTACATAAGGCAGAAGAAGACGCAACGTACACACAAGTAGATCTTAAACAGGACTTCAAAAACTGCTAATTTTACAGTGAACAACCCTATAACTAAAAATCATGTACGTACTGCTTATCATAAGATATACTCCCACTTTTAATTCAATTCTTGGATTACTTCCTCCGTATTTTTATTCCAAGTTGAAAAAACAGTTCACAATCTTTCATTAATGCAGTCACGAACAGTCAGCTTAATGAGACAGTCAAGCATCGAACAGCGCCGCAGAGTTTATTAATTATTCATGTCACTTAAAACTTGCATTGCGAGAGAAAATTACAAAGGCAGGATAGACGTCAGTTCCCACCTGGCACCCTAGTGACCTCCCACACAGGTGGAAATAACTTAGTAGAAAAAGGATGATAGCTGAAAACTGAAGTTAAAAAAAATATATAAATACAGATCCTGGCTGCTTGCCGATGTGAGCAAAATTTGCCACACTCGAAGCTTAATTTCAGAGAGCTAGAACTGTTATTGAGTGGCAGGCACACCTGGTGAAAATTTCCATGTGCTCTACCTTCACTCTTCGCACCAGTATGCCAAAATCCTAACCAAATAAGGGCACAGCGCGGTACAGATTTCCTTAGGATACTGTGCGAACCCTCGACGCAACCACTTTCCCAAGCCAGCCGAACTGCATTATAGTAAAATAATCAAATTTCTAGAACACACTCAAAAGAAAAAATCTACAAATGTGGTAAAAGTTTTAATCCCATATTGCTGACACAACCTCAACTGCGATTTCAGAAAAAGCAAATGCATAAACATTTTAATATGTACTGCCAAAATTTAAGATACTGATAAGCAATTATAATTCCTTGAAAAACAAAAGGAATTCACCCAAATATTCGGACTAAATTATTACTAACTGCATCATTACAATACTAAAGTTTGACAGATCCTCTCGTTTGCAAAGTATTTGTTCAGCTGATATGTTGCGGGGTGTATGACATTATGTTGGACATTTATGGCCAGTGAAACGTTCCCAGCTCTGTGAACGCCATTGTGCATGTGATCTTTTTCTGTCATGTTTATGCAAGTATAGGCTATTATAGTGGGGTAAAATCTGACAGTCAATGTGACCAACCTACACACTATGTAAACAGTAAAGGCTCTCGTTTGTTATGTAAAGTATTTGTAGTTAAACTGAATGAATAGCAAGTGATGCTTTTATTATAATTGTGATTTTAATGATGACTTTGGAAGAAGTAGTTACTCAGAATAAAGTTGTATCAAATTTAATTATATCTACAACATTATACTTAAAATTACGTTTATAAGCACTATTAAATTTTTTTAGCTTTTGGTGAATGGACTTTAAAAGCATGTTATAGCAATTATGACGGAGTATGTCAACAAGTACGAACAGTAAACATTTCCAGCCAATGGCTAGCCATGTTTATGTATCCAGTTTCCAGCTTGGTGAACATCGTTGAGTGTGTTTTTTTCTCATTGTGTTTACATAAGTATCTTGGTGTTGTCGGAATATTTTACAGGTAGTTAATTGTTTTATTGGCTTATAGTTAGTTGCTTGTAGGTACCCTTGTAACACATTTTATCGAGTGAAATGTAATTTTAATAAGCACATGTTTACCGCTTCGTAAAACTGCTCATTCCGCCTCCGTCATTTTCCTTAACTGCCACCCACAATGAAGAGAGACAATCACACAGATATAATTTACGTATCAAAGTATAAGTTTGTTGGTTTCAGAAACCGCAGTGTCGATTTTACAGAATGATTCTGCAAATAAATTATTTAATGCTAGTGACGAACAAACGTGATTTTGGTGAAGTAAACTTGCAAGATTACCATATAAAACATGTGTTCACGAGGTGGTGAATTTTACGAGCAGTAAGTTTGCGTGTTTTGCAAATAATATATTTGTAAATCATTACTACAATTATAGAAATGCATGTGGCCTCAAAAAGTCGGAATTTATAACACTTTTGTAGTGCGTGAATATTATTTGTTTATATCATAAATTCAACTAGTGTAATGGTTAACTTTGGTCAAAGTGTGTGTGTATATATTGCTGCATCTGTACACATACGGTCATCTTACTGCTGTTGGTTGCTGGCTGGCACAGGTAGTGTTGCCTGTTGACTGTGGGTTGGAGATGCAGTGTCAGCCAACACGATACCGCAGGTTCCAAGCTGCTCCTTCGCCCCAGAACCTGGGGTTGGCGATCCCATAACTTACCTCAGTACCTCGTACAAGACCCTGTAGGACGGGGTGGGAATCTTGATGGGTACGGATATGTGGCAGAAAGGCGATATACTGAAATATGGCAGAGGTCAGTTTCTCCAAAAGTCGTAATAAGGCAGCGTGATCCCGTTCTGCTTGTCTGACAATCGGAGGAGCCAATACAGACAGCTCTTTGGCAATGAGGTGAAAAACCTCTGGAAGGCTACTGAAGATTTGCAGGTTGCTGGAGGCCTCAGCACTAGAGGAGGTGGAGCAAGCTCGAAGATCTGAAAGAATAACTCACAAGCCCTGCTGCGCATGGACATTGTATAGTCCGAAGGACATATGGGGATCGTGGGGGTTGGGAGGGGGCGTGACTTATTCGATGCTAGACGAGTCGTGACTCAAGGTAGCAAGGTAGCTATTCATCTCGGGGCACTGGGGCCCATCCGGAGTACAGCACTAGCCTGGTTGGCCATCAACTTGGTACAAAGTGTGTTTCAGCGAGTTTCACCCGGCGTGGAACTGGTTTAGGTTGTAGTGCCGTGGGGCGGCGTGACTGTTCAGTGGGTGGCTGTACTGCCCCTGTTCCTGCTACCTGGGTAGCATTCGACTGAGGGGTTGTGTGTGCATGTGAGGTGCTAGGCTGTGGTTCCGGTATGCTGGTGGACCTCTCCTAAATCAGTGCTTCCTGCACTAAGGGGCGATATCTTGTTGCAACTTTGATAGGTGGCATGAACAAATCCACTGGCGTGACGGTTGGTGCAGGTACGGCAAGTCGTCTCAGCAGTGCAGCCTGTTCACGTGGATTCAGCAGTCTGAACCCACTAGGATGGATACGTAGCCCCCTGGAGATTCTTTGAGATAGCCCTTGCCTTCTTGGCCCATCTCTCAACTCCACCCCTACGGGTGTAAGGCATTAGGCACAAAAGTCGGGGCTGCAGGAGGTAGGCAGTTGATGCGTACCAATTACTGCTGCAATAATAGCATCTCATTCTTGGCTCCTCCACCGGGGCGGAGAAGGTTCGAGCTGCAAATTGTTGGTTGCAGGAATTGCACGGTGTTGTCCCACTACGGTTGGTTTCCCTGCACCAGAGTGCAACCCTCTCGGCACCAAAAGTGAGCAGTGAGAGTTGAGCACTCTAGCCAGAAAACCAATCCCACCAAGAGCATACCTAGTGTTGCGGCTATACTGTTCTTCCCACCTGGTGCAAATCACGGGTGGCCTTCCAATACTGGTGAGGTGAGTGCCCAGTGATCACCGGTCTCCCCGGACTACAAGAAGTTCCTCTCCTCGGCACTACTAAGCGAGCGGTGAGGCGAGGGTGACTTCGAGCCGGCAAGTCAACTTCCAAGGGGCGGTATCCCAATGCAGTGGCTCTACCGTTCATTGCACGGGGCAGAGAATAGGCGGCCTTCCATGGATGCTTTGTTGTGTTGTACGTGTAAGTTCAGTATGTTCAAACCCGGTTTCCTGCTGATTCCTTCAGCTCCGATAATGACAAGGAAGGAACTCCGAGTGAAAGCCAAGAGATCTGGTAAGATCAGTGTTTATTGGCCATAAGGAAATAAACACAGACAATAGAAGTACTATCTCCTAAATCCACACGAGCTAGGCAGAAGGTGAACACCCTATCGTAAACATGAGAAAGCGCCCTGTGCAAATCTATAGACAGCAGTAGCTAGTGCGTGTTGCATATTATTCCTTGGCTCTACTCTCTGTATGTCCATAAGGGACCAACCATGTCTCAGTGTGAAGCTGGTGATGCCGCTGGTTCTTCCTTAGGTAGCATAGGAGAGGATCCAGAGGCCGGGACGCATCTCCTTATATATTCCTCAGCCATCCCTTTCTTCATTGGCATAAGACGTCTGGAGAGGGGGTTAGCAGGTGCAAGCCCAGCACCTAGATCCTCGGTGCAAGCGGTGTAGTGGAGAGCAGCGGGATCTAGGCATATTACATGTGGCAACATCCCAAGGCACACTGCTGTACTCGCCCTGGACCTCTTGCATTGTCTCGGTGGCTCATCTGGTGAAATAATAAATTATTATTGGGAATTCTGTCCCTGCCCGATAGATACAACAATCTTGTAGGCAGCAGTAACTCAACAGGGATGCAGTTGCGCTGATGAGTAGCAGTTGTTTATTAATGTTGTAAAAGACATATTTCAAACTGTTCCGAATATATTTTGGGTGACGGACAGAATATCTGATTGATGGATGCGGTAAATTAATGCTTTATGAGATGTAGCATGCAGGGTTATTTAACATTGTGTTAAATAAATTGGTGTTACCAATCTGTGAATAATAATCGTCAAATCATTTTCAGATGCCGCAGATACCAATGGTCGTGGTATCTGCCCATCTCTAAAATTATTATATAACCTGTCAAGTTTTAACCCGACCGAAAGAAAACGTAATAAAAATGTAGTTCGTACCAATTCGAATATTAAACACATTTGGGGCATAAATATTTTTGGTGAAGTTAGTTTTCATACACTAAACGTGTTATTTTTAAACTGCAAAACAGAGTTTAAATGGTGGTTTTCTAGACTACGTACATTTCAAACATTTTAATAACAGTTTCAAAATACGCTATTTACAATACACACTGACTTAACCATTCGTAATTGCTATTTGCAACACCTGAATACATCTGCTTTCCGAAACTACTAAACTGTAGAACGAAAATAAAAGGTGCTGCTTCGTGACAATAGGGAAAATCAGTGTTGCCAACATGGAAAGAGGCAATTTTGCTACAACTGTAGTAAAATTACGCTACATAACTTTTTTTTACTTTATTCTAATAATTCTGCGGGAAATGCACCTGGTCGAAGAAATAATGCCCACACAACAATAAATACAATAAATCTTGAAAAACGGAAAGCATGAACAAACCCAACTACAAAATCTCCAAAATACAAAGTATCCAAAAATCGTAACTTCAGAAACTCGCCAAACGGTCAAAGGGCACACACACAAAATGACGTCGCAACCCAGATGCAGAGGTTCAAAAATCCGAACCAACATGGACAATGGCTACATAAAAACTACTACACAACTATTAATAGAAGAAAAAAAATTATATTTATGATAACACATGATAAAATCAGAAGAGTGAAGACATCAGACATTCGTTGCATAATAAAGATGAATTCTGAACATTCTGTTGTCTTCAGTGCAATGGTGATGGTAGTGGTAGCAACAGTTAGTAGTTGGTGACACACTGAATTACATGGTCGTCGCACATATTATATGTTCACAATATTAGAAAAATACTAAAACACCAATGGCTTGTTTTATTTTTGTGGATGACAGCAGTATGCTAGAAAGTTGCTACATCTGTGTTTATCACTTTTCGCTGCATTGTCTACCCAGTGTTTAAATTTTGCCATGCGTAGCAGAATTCCACTACTGTTGGTAACACTGGGGAAAATTGTGGTCCAAGCTATAACACGTGTCTATAATATTACATTACACACATCAAACAAATGTATCGATATGCATGTCACAATATTCAATACTTTTGATTTGTCCCAGTATCGAGGGGAATCGTGGCATCAAAGTATCGAACGTCCCATCTCTAGTAAATATTTACTATAGAAGTTTTTCCAGTATTGGATTTTGGGAAAAAAAAATCACGGTGTTGTCATAAAATCATAAAAAGCGTATGATTTCCGCACATTTTAAGGAAAGAAACGTAAAACTTAGCAAGTCTGTGTGTGTCATATTCTTAGATACATATCTGACACATTACATGTTTTACAGGTCACATTTTAAAAGTCTTTGGATGTGACTTTTTCTACCTGATCAGAATTTACACTATCCATTTTAAATCAATTCTTCAGCAAACGGACGGCATCACGTAACATATAAACACATTATTTTAATGCTTCGACTCTCGACGTCTCAATCAATAGTCTTGAAATTCACTTGCCAAAAACTGATTCGGTTGCAACTACCGTTAACAATTTCTGGAACCAAGGACTTTTCACTACCGTGCATGGTTTTATTAAGTTTCTTGATCAATTTTGCCTATCATTGATTTATTTCTCGCAAGTACGAGAAATTACGCTAATATTTACAATTTTTGCACACTGCCAAAAATCTGATTTCAACACTTCTCGCACTTTACAAAACACACATGCAGGAATTTTTTAAAATTGAAACCTAAAAATATATAGTATTTTAATTAACATCTGCAACTCCGTAGCGAGGTCAGGTAAATCATACAAACTACGGAAAATCTGCAGTACTTAGCACCTCTGCAACTGTGTGCTTATAAACCAGCTGCTGTTCTTCAACTATTTATTACAGTTCCCAAGTTCTTAAATATTGTAATAAACCTACACTGTAGGTATACATAAGTATCAAATACCAAGAAATTGGAATAAAAATAAAAATTTGCGCACCATAAACCTTATAAACTTTAAAAACAGATATCTCAGTAGTTTTACGGGTAACCGCTAGAGGTAGACAAACCTTGAAGCTTAAAGACAATGAACTGCAGATCTCAAAATTTATGTCAACCTCAACTCAAATTGTATGCATCTACATGTAAAGCCCATGGATTATAATTAATGCCAGTTCTAACATTTTAAACTCACTATTTTACCTACCTACCAACCAAAGCAAGTTGAAATTAAGTTTTTTCCCCTTAAAATGTAAAATCTTTATAAATCCCATTTGGAAAGATGCATAAAAATATTTTGTGACTAATGAATTAAATTCATATACTTGCAGCACATCCTAAAAAAAAAGTTCCCAGGAACATAATAGCTGATAAACAATAGTCGATAATAGCTTATAAATAATAGTTTGGAGTAAATTTCTTACCATTTTCTGTATCTTCTGCAGCATCCTTTTCATCTTCTGCAACCAATTCATCCAAATCTTTCTTCCTTTTCTTTTTCTTCTTTGTTTTTGTAGAAAAATCCATGTCCAAATCAAAATTATCCTACAAGAAAAAAAGGTTACCTTCTTAACATCTCCATGTTACCAACTACAAATGCTGCCCCCTACAGGACACAAAAAAACTACACCGTCTACCAGTAATAAACTATAAAACTTCAAAGCAAACAAAATTTAACAAGGAAAAACATTAACCTTATAGCATACCTTGTGCCAGTCGTATTCCCACCAGATTCTTTTATCAATAAATCATGCACTATTTGGTCTCCTCAAATAATTTATCAGCACTTGTGATGAGTTTACAATAAAAAAAATAGGCACAGAGCACAGGACATACATAACATTAGAACACTGCATGCAACCAGGAACTTTGCACAAAATGTACTTGTGTTATTTTTAGCCAACAAACTGTTGCAATGACTCTAAAATCAGTTGACAGCACTGGTAATGTTTTAGCTGTCTTGACATACATAACTCAAATTGTAGGCATCTCCATGTAAAGCCCACGGATTATAATTAATGCCAGTGCTAACATTTTAAACTCACTATTTTACCTACCTACCAAAGCAAGTTGAAATTAAGTTTTTTCCCCTTAAAATGCTAAATCTTTATAAATCCCATTTGGACAGATGCATAAAAATATTCTATCTCACAGGTTCAGCCAAACACGCACTAGACAACTACATACAAAGTCTTGCAGGACAAGCCACATGGGTCGACACAAACGCCAAAATGAAATAGACCTTCCTGACAACGGCCAACGAACACTTAAGCAATCTTCTATATACGACTACGCAAAAACTGCATGAAAGCGCCCTAACACATATAGAAAACTTGCTGTTTAAGGAAATACAACCCCACGATAACTAACACGGAATCCATAAACATTGTGTGGCGTTCTCTGCTCCAGTCCATTTCGGACAAGATGGTAGGGCTTAAGAACAATACAATTGATGACGACCTCACTGATATCCAAAGAGTCAAAGGAGGACTGTTTCAATACAACCAGACAATCTCAGGTCAACAAAGTCATGCAGAAACGGATTCTCTTCAAGCAGAAATTATAAAGCTAAAAGAGGAGATGGCAAATCTCGCGTTGCAAAATCATAAGCCCTCCCACAACAGAAACCATCACAGAATTCCAAAAACGCAAACTATAATAGGTACGGCAAAAACAACCAGTTATTGTGAAAGAATATGCACAGAAGCCACCAAGATTTCACAACACACAACAGAAACAGAAAACCACCTCAGAAGACAACAATACTGAATATGAAAAACTTCCGCAAATATCAGCCACAAAACAATAACAGCAACAATCACACTCAAACATGAAACACGTATTACTCCACACCAAAAAATAAGGAACAAAAACACCTACACGAGGGGGCAGTAAGCACCACCCCCGCAGACAAAAGAGTAAGTAAGGTGCAGCAAAACAAAAAGTACAATAACAAACAGGCAGAGGCCTTAAGCAGGAAAAATGGCAAATACAGAAAATCACAAACCGGAGAAACAAATCTGGTTCAAATTAATGACAGGGGCCATACTAGCATAAAGAGAAGTACAAATGATGTAAATTCCACACAAAGTATATCAAGAGTAAATATGAGTCCAAAAAATAAAGTAAGACTTGCGAGAAACTTTTTAGTAAAAGAATTCCAACATAACCGTACGCGGAAATTGCTCAATTTAACTCACATCCGGTGAAATTTCAAAAACCCAAGGGAAAGAAAAGTCATGTTACACAGCAAAGAAACAAACATGATACCATCGAAACTAGGCCGTCAGGTATCACCTTCAAATCTCTGAAATACAGGTCACGGGACAAACAGGGGAATCCAGACACCACATACAAGGCAGCTGCATCACGTCACCAAAACATGGCGCCCGTGAAAGCCGAGACAGTAGACACCGCGGAAGCATGCCGCGCGCCCTTATCCGGTCTTATGTGTTGCTGGACACGGGATGCTTGCGTTCTTGCATAGCTACTACACTTATTAACAAACATTACCAGCAACCAGTCACCAAACAATTTTCATTAGTGGACGCCACAACAGACATCGAAATACCTAAATACAAAAATTTAAATATCAATATAGCAGGATACAATTTTAACCAAGATTTCGTACTCACTGACAATTTAAAACTGGACATTATATTGGGAGTGGACTTTATCAAAAGATACGACATTGTGCCAGTACTTACCAAAGACATAATTTATGTACATTCATACCACAACAAAGGCATGATTGAGATCCCAATAAATACAAATCAAATAATTGTATAGAATATTATATTAACAAAATTGAAGCTCTAGACAACACGAGCGAAACAAAAGTTAGACCAAGCATAAATGAGAAATTGCCAGCACATATGGGAGATCAATTACAGGAAGGCCTTGACACATATAAAGATCAGTTCATAAGCAAAATTATAGAATTGTCTGAAACAAAAGACTATGAGATAAAATTAGAATTAACAACCACCAAATCAATTCATACTAGGCTGTATGAAATTAATCCCCAATTGTGCAAACAAGTACTGGAACAAATCCAGTAGATGCTCGACATGCACATAATCACCCCTTCCGAGTCGCCCTATACAGCATCAAGCCTTGTAACAAAGAAATGGCAGGGTGGCACCAGATTCTTAACAGACTTCAGGCTACTAAATCAACATCTTAAAAAGTTTCAATACCCCATCTCCAGAACTGACATACAGTAACACACTGTTAAGACTATTCTTACAGTACTGAAAAAATGCTTATTAAAAAGAAAAGCTTCTTAATTACACATGTGCATAGAGAGAATGTGCAAATTATTCAACTTATTAAGCAAGAAAATTTCTTAAGTGGAAACTTCTTAACAGGGTTTCACTATGGGATTGGCCACAAGCCCAAACTACTTTCTAAATTTTGTGGATATCATGCTCGGGCCCCTCTGCTGGAACACAGCAGTAGTATACATAGACGACATTTTCATTATAGGAAATTCTTTTCAAGGACACACAGACAATATTCAAAAAGTCATGGAAAAACTCGTAAATTTAATGTCAAAATTAATGCAAAAAAAAAAAAAAATTCACTTTGCGGAACAAGATATAAAAATATTCATATAAAAGATTCAACACCATTTACATGGAAAGACGAACACCAGACAGCATTTATTAATCTAAAAACTGCCCTATTAAATCCGCCAATACTAGAAGGTTTCAGGACGATCATAATGCTATACTAGAGTGCGACATGTCACAGACAGCGATATGCGCAGTTTTGATGCAAGAGATTCCATGGTCCAAAGAGCGTAATATAATCATATTCGTGTCAAAAAAGCTTCCGCTGAACGAAAAGAAATGGTCAGCAACGGAACGCAAGCTTTCGGCTACTAAATATTTTGTAATATATTTTAAACAGTATTGATATGGTAGAAAATTCATTATCGAAACGGACTATGCTAGCCTTTGATACCTGAAAACAATGGTCGAACATAATGTACAGATACAAAAACTGGCGATTGCATTAACGGAGTATGAATTCAAACCCAAAATATTCAAAGGAAAGCTAAATATACTGGCGGACGCCATGAGTAGAATCCCGACATATAACACTCACATTAAGGTAGACAATCAACACTATCCAATAAATCCAGAATACATTAACTGCACATCATTTTACAAAGCTCTTGCTGAAACTCTACTACAAAATCCACACAAAGCTGAAGAAGTAAAGTATAATATAACTAAATACATAACCAATAATTGGAAGGAAATAAAGCATCTGATTAAACCAGAAATTGTGACAACTGACAAAAGCAGCATATCAAAACTAATTATAAACGAGGAATACCTACCTCTTGAAGTAATAGCAAAAATAACAACGGCAATATAACAAGTAAATTTTGAAATTAAAAGGGAAGGCGACATGAAAGTAATTAAGTCAACCTGTATCAACCCAAGACTACATTGTAAGATCGTCACCTCTATAAAGAATGCTCAACCCCTATATCAACCCATTTACATACACGACCAGAAATATATTAAGGTCGAAGATGATACTCACCTATTCCTGGCGCCTATCACACAAACAGAATCGTCACCATTCTTAACAGAATATGCCAACAACCCTCACAAAGCTCAACTCAAATTGGCACTCAGTGACCCACAGAAGGCAACGCCCAAATATTTAAGATTAGCATGACGATACGGAGATGATACCAATGGCCTACAACATACTGTTTCACCAACCTGCAGCTTCTAGCAACACGCGTGTACCACAAGAAATTCGACAGTCTGCAAAAATGCCGAGCACTTGCATCAATACTTTAATGATACTACCCAAGACGTACAAGAATTTATATTTGAAGTGTGTGTGTAAAATAAAAGAAAACGTGGCATTACCTTCCTCGGGGATGTCGCAACATGGCGTTGCGACATTCTCACTTCCCGATACTTAAAAGCACTCCTCACCAACGAAGAATCCCTAGCTCTATAACTAAACGAATTAGAAATCAATGTTACTACGTGCCACAATAACCTCAATATCACTATTCATAGTATATTAGAAATAAAATGTCAGGTCGAGAACAAGGTAAATGATCTGTCACAATATAGGGGCGATGTTACACCAATGGTATGCTGACACTAAAGAATTAGAGTCAGCTTAAATTCAATCTCAATTACTCACCAGTATGGTGCTAGAAATAATAAATTATGTTGTCAATTAACTAACACTAAGTACAAAGATTCTTGCCACTCAAAGCTGTGGCTAAAAAAATATTAAAAGCCGATCTCCTTAAGTTACAAGAACATATTTGCACCCTTGTTTAGAATTAAGTATTCCAACGAACCAGATATTAAAGTACTACATATCATCACTAACAGAATGCATGCTGTCCTTTACTCACAGGTTAATTAAAATACAGGTCCCATTGAAAAATATCAAGGGTACGTAGAAATTTTTCATGTCTACAAACGTCAAATACAAATTTCATTATCAAACATGCACAGTGGGAACCCCGTCAAACATTACAGCATTTGACACACACACATATGAAACAAGCTAACTTTACGATACCACAGAGCAAAACCAGGGCATTTACTGCCTCTGTAAACAAGTCGTCGCTTGAAAGCAGCAATATAGCTCAAAGATTTGCACGGAATCATAAAACTTAACATACCATGTGGCTGTGAAATCACATCTAATAAAATAACAATCACTAAAGCCACCCACGTTTGTGACATTAAAAGCCCTAAGATAGGAAAGGCGCACTCAATACTGTCGGTACAATGTTTGAAAAATAACTTTGAAGCTCAGCAGTTAAAAGTAAGTGAGGGTATTTCCTTTTACACAGTAAATTACACAATTAATGATAAGTTGCAGATAACGCATGCGGACCTGCCTACTATAATGTACATGGAAATCCCGGTCTGCAATTCACCAGACACACGTGTTCTCTGTCCTTTCACAGGAACAGTACAATTACATCAGCTGTTCCACCATCATAATTCTGACAACAGCACTTGTAGGTATTTATTATAAGTTGATCAAAATCACTATTCCTATGAATAATATGGCCAAAGTGGCACAACCATGAAATGCAACAGTTGTCACATGGGCAGGCAACTCAGTAATTAAATTAGCTTCCTCCAAGTTGCTAATCGAAAAGCGAGGTTACTCTTACAGAGGAATAAGTAAAAGTATTAAGAAATAATATAAAACGCAAGGCACGTGCATACAGGCAGTTATATTAAGGCATTTCAAGGAGCGGAGCGGGCTAAAAAGTCATGAGAAAACATGTGCATAAATGCGGAATTAATTGTCTTTCTTGCATGCTACATAAAGAGATATGAATATAAAAGTCAGTGAGTTAATAGCACAGCACACAAATTCCGGTAAGGCGTATGCACTTCTATAGAATGGCAGACATTGCGAAACTCAGCAGGCAAAGTAAGAAATGCTGAATATCATGTCGCAACCATAGGCACAATTGCAGCGACAAAGAATGTGGAGAGTGCAGCATATAGCACTCCTATGGCCAAGGTACATTTTCCACGCACTAGAATGCGTTTAGGTGGCAATAACAGCCGCATGGTGATTCTTGCCATATCAGTAAGCACGGAGCCCTCAACTATTAGAAACAATTTGTTTTTAAATCTTGGGACACTGTTAAGCTTGTAAATATATAAAAATACCTGTAAACAAGGATGTCATCAAGTTAGTAATTATGTACAAATTCACCATATTGCAAAATGTCAAGGCTTTTGTAATTAGTTTATGTAAGCACCTAAAGTCAACCCATGATGTAAAAGACAAAGGAGTTCAAATAAACATTTAAGTAACATCCCTTACTACATTCTTTGTCAACGTTACATCTGAAAGGACATCACAGCACTACTGCAGACTGTTGCATTTTTAAAAGAGATTTACCCAAAATCCACTACCTCTGTGGTCAACGCCGGATTCACAAGTACAATTCATTTTCTAAGGGGGTAAATATTAGTCAAATCAACACGCAAGCAATAGCGACCAATCACTACATTAAGGTGCCGGCACAAAACAATGTTAGGAGTAGTTCATTAATGGTTTTGTTCCAATTTAGTGCACAAGTGTAATGTAAAATATTAACATTGAAAACTAGACAATTCTGTAAACAAAGAACCGTAGAAACCACAAAAATGTACCTAAATTATCATAATGAGACTGAGTAGAATAAAATACTATGTTATAAACTATCTTATATTCTGGCCACCCAGAATAAAAAGCCATAAAATTATAAGTTAAATGTATATACTGTACCATGATCATGTCAACTAACGTGTACAATTTGTATCCTAACTTAAAATCATATGACAACAAATCACACCAAGTGATATTAAAAACTGTAATATTTCTTCAAGCCGAATGTATATAACACATTAACTCTGACATGACAGCTATAATAAGACTAATGAACGTGGTTTAGAATTGCCACAGACTACTGCTCATGTAAAGCAAGCCTGACCCACGTGCCTGACACCGCCTTAGGGAGTCGCTGAAGGTGGGGTTTGAGAAATCCTTCAACTTTACACAAATTCAACTTTGGAATCACGCTTACACAACATCTCTTTCCGACGGGCTCCACAACTCCGCCAGGGCTTGGATACCCAAGGCACGACTACAAGATTTCATGGATCAACTCCCTGACCTGACAGATCCCCTGCACCGTACCAACCGTACTCCCGACGAGGGTGCCTGGACGCTCGTAAGAGAGGGGGTCATGTTGGGACTAGCTCTTGCAAGGGTAGCCCCGCATCACGCTGCGGCGATGTGCATGGCGACCTCGGCCAGCTGAGACTTTGTTTTTAATAACGAATTCCAGGGGATCGAGCACAAGGTCAGAGGGGTCGTATATAAGCTAAGAGCACTGGAGGCTATGGGTGCCATCTTGCCTGCTGCCCTCGGAGGCACTGCCAGTGAGACACCCAGACAAGAGGACCGCAGCCCGTTGTCCGTCTTCAAAGCCAGACGAAAGCCCGTCCTCGAGCGAGCTGTACTACTGCGAAAAGACCTTGGGTAAATATTGAATCCCTGGTAGGGCGACGTAAGGCACTGTAGGGCACAGGACTCGCGACGACGTACGCTCCATACGAGCACTGTTTAGTCGCAATTAATTAAAGATATCCCAAGCTTAATTAAGGGCATCAGCACCCTGTTGAACTGTAGCTGCTATATACGACTTGCTTGTTGATTGATTGTATAATTTGCTATCAGATTGTGAAGCCTATTTGAGGCTAGCTTGTAATTCTTTTAGTATTTAATAAAAGTAGTATTTTTGTAACTGAGTGCTTTATCCTTGAGTTAGCTAGATAACCCTAGTTAATGCGTTGCCTGCTCCCACAGGAGGGGTCACAGCAGCCTGTTTCCCACAAGGAAACACTCCCTCTGTTCAGATTTGCAAATATGTAGGAAATAGATGTAAACAAATTAATTTACATTTGTATTCATGTGCAATTTATAGTACAGTGGAAACTATCTATCGAATTCCAGGAGACTGACTTAAAAATTCTATAGATGAGGACTTAAACAACCCTCCCCCCTCATTAAACTTTACGTTGAACATATTGATAGCCTATGTTAGGTATTTGTCAAGTTTAACAAAAATAAAACATTTCAAATGGGAATATTAAAGAAAATTTTTCCGGTACACTCTGATGAGGCCCTCGCTGCCCTGCTCGGGAGGCAGACCAATGCTGCTCGCTGTGCATCAGCCACGCACAGCCATGCATGTAGTGTATGGGTCTCAATGCAGTTCGTGCAGAACGGGTCAAGGGATCCATACTATGACCCATCTCGCCAAGAGAGAACTAGTGTGTGTGGTATACGATAGAGTGTTGTTATCCTCCAAAAGCAGAGCCTAAAGTAAATATGGGCTATTGTTATCTCCTGTTTGCTTCCTCTAGGTGCTTTGTAATTATTTAAAGCGTAACTGGCCACGTGGCATACGTAGTGAAAGATACCTACATTTGGTGATGCTCTAAATGTAATACATAACTTTAGAGAGTTAGTGCTGCGTTTCTTTTTGTTTAAAACGGCATATTTGTGTTTGCAGTTTTCTGTAACATAAACCGTAAATGATCTTGGTAGTTCCGGCAGCTGCCATGCCAAACACCCAAACTTGAATTCCTACAGTTTTCACTAAATTAATGTTTAAATTTACTGAAGAGCAATTTAAATGTTTTGTCAGTGTCCAATGTCTCACGTAATTTTAATGATTTTTCATACCTTTTGCAAACCCGTTCAGGCTTTTCCAAGTAATCGCAATTTCCCAGACACGCAGAGCAACAAACACAATGAACGTTTAAAATAAATAATGTGTTGGAATTACTATATAAATTCCTCTACATGTTTTGCTGCTTTGTATTGTGATTTACATGCGCTTGTATGTAAGAGATATGTGTAACGGCTTTTTCCCTCGTGAAGCTGGCGGGAGATCTCCATTTGGTAAAGGCATCTCAGTGCCGCCATCCTCAGTCTAGTTTGGTGGGCCTTAGAGAGTGCATGGATTCGTATTGCGGGGGAACTTCAACTTAATGCCTGGTGATTTAACAGCAATATTAAGTGTCTTTGTCTGGAACATTTAATTTCTTTCCGTTTCTCCCCCTCACTCGCATCCTCATGTCTGTAAACTCACAGCCCCAGAGATTTAACTACGCTTAAATTCCAAGCACTAAATAGTGTTTTCGCAGTGGCGGCCGATGGCGGGCCTTGCACGCAATGCCGGCATTATTCGAGGGACTTCGTGTATTTGATTGTATGTGTATTCTCTCTCAATTAATATACAAAGAGATGAGCTGGCACCCTACCAGAACTTACAACTATTCTGGGATAACTAGCCATGCATTTCGGTTTCTCTCAAACCACGCATCCCTCAACTCTTGCAAGCTGCCAAGCAAGATATGGTGGCCAACATGGGGCCTGAAGACGTGCGTTGCGAAAAACTAGCACGTGACGGAAAAATTTGTGTACTGGAAGTCCGCCATTGTTCAGGAAATCACGTGAAACAGTGAGTTCACCACCATCTTGTGCGTGTATCTGACTCCCTCGTGGTTGGCGATACCCATGATGTCATTGTGTGTCGCGGAGTTTCCTGTGACGTCACAGCGTGTCTGACGCTTGGCGCGCACGCGTGGTACAAGTCGTACACTGACCACACCACCCACCAAGCCACAGCCCAATACGCTGTGAGCTGTGCCAGAAAGGAGCACACTCCACCTGCCTGACAGCTGAAAAATGGCCATCTCTGCGACGTGATGTTTTCACTTGCCAGGACTGCACATCCGAACAGGACTACACCAACAACCAGGCCAGCCAGTCCGCAGCAACACAGCTCATTGCACCCAGCAAATTCCTGTCTACAGCGGAATGCCAATCAAGTAAGTGAAATACTAGACTGTGCTGCAGAGAAGGACGTGGTATTGTCGCATGTAATCTGCGCGGAAATAAATAACACCCAAAGTGTATCGGACAGTGACTGGAGCCTTTTTCGCAAGAGAACATTCCGCTGTGAACAGTGTGTGCTGGTCCTCATCAACAACACCTATGACGTAACACAGATGCCGTAGAGGAGGGCGTGACACACTTCTCAACCACGTGCGCCACACATCCCAATGCTGAGACAGTCAAGAGAGGGAACCAGGGCACAAGTACAAGTTCAGGCTACAGTTAGCACACCAGCCTGCTTTCAGACACTCCCAATGTTTTCCGGACAAAGGGCGGAGGATTTCAGGGCATTCTTGGCAGAAAGCATCAGCTGGCTACAGAGGTACGGTGTTAGTCTAGAAGGGTGGCTGAATGCCACAGGGGCTCAACTAGTAGATGCTAAGAATTAGTGGTGCTAGGTGACAGAAACCTTGAGAGAGTCTGGAGGCATTTGTGGCCGCAAAATTAGCTTGGCCAACCAGCAATACCAACACCTGTCCCCAGAAGATAGTTGAAATCAATAGTCGAGACAGTTCTCCCGGATTATCGATCTACGGTATATAGTGGATACCAGCTTTCACAAGGGCTGTTATGAGCATCGCGTGAGACTCAAAACCCAGGCGCAGTTACTTTGTGGACTCCCTGGACTAAAAAAGCGTGGCGAAAACAAGTGACAGTTCTGCGAGCCACATAAACACAGTGGCAAGGGTTGAACGGCGTTGGGGGGGGGAAGGTGCCCACCGCAGCATTCCGAACGAGCGGCAACAGCTCCAGCAGAGAAACGGGAGCAGTTCTTCTGCCAGCTCGACCTGGTTATAGGTTTATCAACGCCCAACCCACTCACGCCACAAACAGTGGGCGACCACTTGGCTTCAGGCACCAGCCTGGGTCCAGGGTGCTCACTCACACAACCGGCAGACGCCCTTCCGCAGGCCCTAGGACAGGGTCCCCGCAGTCTTCACGGACACCCAGCATTCTCTACATCGTCAGCAACAGCCAGAGGCGTCACACGAGGTTCAGGAACTGGCCATTCCCTACTCACAGACTGAGACATCGTCCCTTACGCTGCCCCACCTCCTGCTGCACTTTAGCATAGTCTTCACTGCCAGAGGTGCAGCATTGCCCCATTGATCTCGAGAGGGAGGGGTGGGAGGGGGGAATTATTAGTCGTGGCCCTCGCTGCCCTTGATCGGGAGGCAGACCAATGCTGCTTGCTGTACATCAGCCACACACAGCAGTGCGTGTAGTGTAGGGGTCTCAATGCAGTTCGTGCAGAACGGGTAAAGGGATCTGTACCATGACCCCAATGACCTGCCTCCCCAAGAAAGAACTAGTGTATCTGTGGTTCATATGGCCGAGTGTTGTGATCCCCCAAATTCAGAGTCTAAAATAAATACGGACTATTGTTCTTTCTCACTTGCTTCCCCTCAGTGCTTCGTAATTAATTAAAGAGTACCCGGCCACTTGGCCTACGCAGTGAAAGATACCTACATTTGTTGACGCTCTAAATTCAATATATAATTTCAGAGAGTTAGTGCTGCATTTATTTTTGTTTAAAAGGGCATATGTGTGTTTGCAGTTTTTTGTAATGTAAACAATAAATGATCTTGGTGGTTCTGGCAGCCGCCATGCCAATCGCCCAATCTTGAATTTCTACAGTTTTCACTAAATTAATATTTTAATTTATTGAAGTGTGATTTAAAGGTTTCGTCAATGTCAAATGTCTCGTGTAATTTGAATACCAATTTTCATTCCTTTTGCAAGCTCGTTCAGGCTTTTCAAGTAATTGGAATTTCCCGACATGCATAGCAACACACTGAATGTTTAAAATAAATAATGTGTTGAAATTACTATCATAATTCCTCTGAGTGTTTTGCTGCTTTGTATTCTGTTTTACATGTGCTAGTATGTAAGATATGTGCAACTGCTTTTTCCCTCATGGAGCTGGCCGAAGATCTCCGTTTGGTAACGGCATCTCAGCACCATCCTCCTCAGTCTAGTTCGGTGAGCCTTAAAGGGTACACACATTCACGTTACAGGGGAACTTCAACTTCTTGCCTGGTAATTTAACTGCAATATTAAGTGTCTTTGTCTGGAACATTTAATTTCTTTCCGTTTTTCCCCTGCGCTCACATCCTCATCTACGTAGACTCGCATCCCCAGAGAATTAACTAATGTTAAATTCCACGTGCTAAGTAGTGCTTTCGCAGTGTCGACCTATGGTGGACTTTGTATGCCATGCCCCCATTACTCGAGGGACATAGTGTTTTTGATTGCATGTTTATTCTCTCTCAATCAATATATGTAAATGCATCATTCATCTTTTTTAATCATTAATTTCACCTCAGGTCCTGGCCCACTCCAGAGCGTAAGCCCACATGTTCATTTATGTAATGTAAAGGCATTAGTGACCTTCATTGTACTTTATTCGTAAATGTGAGCTGCGAAAGGGTTACGCCACGTGGTTGTTTACCAACTACCGCCCTGAGAGCCAGAGTTCACGTGCTCACCCATGATAACAATGAGCTGGTGCTCTACCGGAACTGACAACTATTCTGTGATAACTAGCTACGGATCTAAGTTTCTCTCAAACTAGGCATCCTCGCCTCTCAAAAGCTGCCAAGCAACGTTCACTCGCACTCAAACTTAATATAAAAAAAGTATTTAACACCTCTTTTGAAATCACATGTTCAAAAATAACTATTTTGATGTCTATAGGCCACATTGCATTTTTGTATTCCTGTAAATATTGTTAAGGTACGATTCCGTACAAACACAATAAATTCCACCTTAATTTCTCCACTACAAATATTTCTGACAGAAAACTTCTATTAGGTTGCAATGTTTACAAATATACGTCATGCAATCACTATTCCACAGATGGTAACGACTTGACAAAACAAAACCACTGCAATATGTTACACAAAATGGCATCTTACAAACGTGCACTTGTGGCGCGGTGACACCCGTGCGAACAAAGTAAAATATCTTTCTCATGGACAGCAGCAAAATTATTTTCTCATGTACAACGAATATTGTTATTGATAAAGTGCAGTGAATAGGGTTTCCTTGATTTTGCGTTGCCTTTTTCTAACTTCTTGGGCATATTTATTAGTTACATTTATAAATAAGCTATTCATAATGGTCTTCAAAAAATATCCATGTGAAAAACTGTCATTACAAGTGTTGTTAGCAACACTGCATCGCAAATGTATATCTTCAAAATGTGGCATCATTGTCGTAGATCATAAACATTGGAATTGTTTGTTAATATAATAAAATTTCACAATACGTATTTCTTATACTTTGTACTGTATTCCCTCATTAAATTTTTTTTTGCATTCCTTGCTCTCTAAATACACTGTTTTCTGAGACCCATGTTGTCATTAATTAATATTTTTTGTTACAAAGTATAAGTTAAGTGCTACATCGCGACTCAAGAACAGGTTATTTCAGAAGTGGTAAATTACATACATAGGACGAAATGCAGGGCAGCGACATGTACGCAAAACAATGTGCAAATGAAAATTAATTTTACTTGTGATTTCATTAGTATTACGTGTGCATGTTTACATAATGTACTGTATACCAACTTTGTATGCCTTGGTGAGTATAGTTGACTTATACTTTTTTGTTAATACTTCGTTGTTTAATTATCGGAGATACAGAAATTTTTGCTCGATCAGTGCGGATTACATTAAATTTTGAGTTCGGCAAAAACTGACTTTTTTAGAATTATTTACACATGATCTTGGTTGGGACCATAGAAAATGTTCATTGGACCCTGACTTTCAGTTCAAGCGGGTTCACTGGTTTGAGATTCGACAGAACATACTAGAGTTGTTCCGATACCACGTTTTCCAATACCGATATCGATTCCCCGGTATCACTGCCAATATCAATACCCTTCGAACAGAATTTTAGAAAAAGTATTACTGTTAAAAATCCATTAAAACAATTTATTCTAGATTTGTTTGAATAAACAAAATGATGTCTTAAAATACTGTATATAATTTATTGTAATCAGACACAAAATACAAGCTGACCCAAAACTTTCAAACCCTCTGAAAATGCAAATAATATCACATCAAATGCAAGCCAAATTTTTAATGTCCCATGCGCACTATCAGCTAAGAGCGCACTGAGAAGTTATCAATCGGGCAGTGTCATGTCTGCTGGTTTACGAGTTGGCGGGATGACATCTCCACGCCGCTACCTGTTGGCGACACCTTGCAGAGGTGGCAAATATCTGTCTTTTAAAGTAATTAAGCATATTTTACTGCAAAGGAAACTAATTTTGAGACACAAACGAGGTGATTATAATTGATTTATTCATTGTCTTTAATAATTAATCATTCAAAACCACGTCCTCTGATTTTTCCTGTCATGAGTTACACTGCACTCGGCTTGGTGTTTACCTCCATTATTAGACGGCAAAAGGTGTCTAATAGGCACTAACATATTATCAGTTTATTCAAAGATGTGTGTATTTAAATATATTAATATAAACCCTCCGATTTCCCTGCAAGAAGTTACTGAAAAATGAACACACATAAAACAAGTCACTCAATGTTCAAACTTTGCTGACAAGTGGTAGAGTATATGCTTTTTGGAAATAATTTTATTTGCGAAGATGCTGCCCTTCGCATTAACAAAATATCAAGTTTTAAAGTCATGTTAATTTTACGCCATATACAATGAAACACCAACCTTACAGGATAAAACCACCTTTAAACACAAAATAAAACATCTTTTTCAATAATAATTCCTCGTTAAAATGTTTATCATAAAATTTTCAGCTGAAACTATTTTGAGAGATGCATAATCTTGATAAAATTACATTCGCGAGGTGCACTTTATTTGCTGCCAGCAGGCGGCATGTGGAAGGCAAGTCCAGAGAGAGAGAGAGAGAGAGAGAGAGAGAGAGAGAGAGAGAGAGAGAGAGAGAGAGAGAGAGGAGAGAGAGAGAGAAGTGCTTTATCTTTTGTTCAACAACTACTTCCCGATCTGCGGTGTGTTAGCATGTGAGGGGAGGAAGGAAGATGTGCAGCTGAGAGAGAGAGAAAGAAGTGTTGGAGAGGGGAAATAGAAAGCCAGTCTCACACCACGACGACGCACAGCCGCAGTGTCGACAGACGCGTTGAGAAGACAAGACATTAGACAGCGCGTCACAGAGCAGTTATAAACGGTGGCGCGTATGACATTTCACATCCTGTTACTAGCTGTTTGCATAAACAACCAGCTTAAAAACGATAGTTGCGGGAAATCTTAAGTGACAGGAACAGAAATATACTTAGATCAGCATAACATGTGATAAACGATAAAAGATTATGTTAACATTATTTAACTATGGATTTCACAGGGACCACAAAAAATTGCTGGTAGATGCAACTTACTGTATTTACTCGTATATAGCGTGCGCACCATGATTTTTGCAACAAGTTCCAGGGAATTTTGTTTATATAAAATTGGACCAAATATTTGTGGCTCCTAGTTAGTAAGTATGGAACAAATGATTCTTTTTTTACAGTAATGTGTGATGATTGTGATATGTTTGGAAAATACTTTAATTTAAAAAATTGGGGTGCAAAAAACCAAAATAAAAACAATTCAGAAAAACTCACATTCCTACTACTCGACATTTCCGGCTTTGTTTTTCTTTTCACCTTGTAGGGTTAGTTTCCCCAAGCAAGATAATGATAGTTAATGGAGATTAACTGACAAAAAATCTTGATTATCTGCATTTTGCGTTTCACCAGACACAATCTCGATTTTCTTTGAATATCTTAAAATATTAACCCGCCGATTTTGGTGGTTTAAAAGTCACATTATCGGGATTAAAAGGTAAAACATAAGCAAATATTTTGTGAAGGTGACGAGAGGGCAAAGTTATTTAATTGAGAATAGAAAATGGTTCAGGCAATTTACAATTTAATTTTTAAAGAGGAAAGTGATGAGGATTTTACTGTTTGTTGTCCACGATGTTTACATAAAAGAATAAATCAATTTGAAATTTATGATAAAGATGTTAAAGTGCACTTTCCCCTTACGCCAAACACACAACTATTCTGCATTAACATTAGGTTTAACTGTAAAATAAACAAGTTACCTTTTGTAGGCCTAATTCAAATCAAGAATGTGACAAACACCAGTAGTGTTTTTAATTGAAAATATCTTTGAATATACTCAAACAGATGTGAATTAAACCACAACAGAGAACACATTAGTTACTTAGTTCTGTCTAGTTTTAATATCTACAAAGTTAACAGCTAGGTTTGACGCTTTCCTGTTTAGTTCTTTCTTGTTCCTGTTGTCATTTTAGTTGACGAATCTTTTTCATTGTCTCCTCGATATCTTTAATTGCAAACTTTTTGCCAACTCAATTTTTGCTATATGCCGGGCACTTACTTCAGTTTATTTTTGTTTGAGTGCATTGCTGGTCGTCGTTTACTACACCAGGAAGATGTTTCCATACGGTTTCTCACATGGCTGGCAGAGGCTGTCCTCCAACCATCGGACCCAGTCGAGGCATAGTTATCTGAAGCATTTGCAGGGTTACTCATCTGAGCTGTGTTTATGACAACCGAGTCTCTACTGGAATGACATTCCGCTGGCTTTACTAGTAGCAGTATTCAGTGATCTTGGGTGCCTATTTTGAGGGCAGAACACACTGGACCCCTTAGCATGGAAATGTTCGTCTACATAGGTTTTCCCACAACACCTTCAAGTTGTCAAACTATTCGCAATCGTTCGCCACTGTTTCACTTTATTTTCTTGTGTCACATCATATTTTCAATGTAACTAACTCTTACAACCTGTATTTTTTCATGGAATGAAAAAGTTTGGTTTCGCTGTTTCCATACGACCACAATGCCTTCCCAACTTGCAATACTTTCTAAAAATAATTTCTCTGTATCAGCTAAAGCAAAATCTCTCATGTTTACCAAGAGAAAATCACGATTAAGTCAGGATACTGAGATAACTTTAATGACATATTCTTTACCGAGATTAAACGTGGTGAAACACGCTGAATATTATCGAGATTAAAATCAAAGTTAAACCTCTCATTTGGATAAAATTATCTCAATATTCCAAAAAGTTAATCTTCGTTGGTGAAACTGATCCTTAGCAGTGACAAAATTTTTTTTTTTTTTTTTGCTGTGCTAGAATGTCACAATACCCTTCTCTCTAAAAAAAAAAAAAAAAGTGTCGCCTCACCCGTTCTTGCCTCGTCCCTGATCATAGTTCTGAAACAAAGAGGGCTTGGCGGAATTATTGACCAGCAACATCTGAGTGTTGTGTGTGGGTGGGGTAAACATGCCACAGCTATGGTTTGCGGCACGACAGGATGTCAATAGGAATCGGAGGGGGGGGGGGGGAGGATACGCAGGTGAGCAGGGTTTTGACCTACACAGAACTGAAGGGGCGCTGATTGAAAAAAAGAGAGAAGGAAGAGGAGTGATGTAAGAGCGAGAGATGAGACAACAGACAGTTCTGCCACTTCCCCAAACATTCCCTGGACAATTTATGGCTACCACTCCCCCTTCGTCTTTATTTTTCTAGTGTATAGCAAGCACCCTAAATTTTTTTCCCTTTATTTTGGGGGGGAAAAAAAAGGTGCACTATACACATGTAATAACCTCACTTCATTGTCTACAGCAGATACTAAAGTATCGTCCCGAGACCATACCCAATACAGATACATCGGAAAAAGGTGAAGTATCGGCAGATACCGAAATTTACTACCGGTATCGGAACAACTCTAGCATATACCATTACAGCCATTACATATGGTACAACCTATTGTTCTTTACAATAAACTGTTCATGTAGAATGTACATTTTGTGGTAACTAGTATGTATTCGTACTCTTCAATCAAACAATACACATTACAAAATTGCTTCTTTGTACCCGGGTATTACACGAAGACACCGGGTAGTGCTCGGGTATCCTGGTATCTGAATACCTGGGTATCACTAGTCCTAGTTGCTACAACTTCAGCTGCTGCTATAAATGGATACAGAGGGCTCTATGTTGGTCAGTGATATGCCATACAAGCAAATACGTGGAGCAATGGAGCTCACTCAGTAGCTCTAAATTTGGTGTAGTTATTGGATGCACCATCAGTAAGCAATTTGTCAAAACACATTCCCGCTCTTCTCAAGTTGACACAGTGAACCATCGGTGATGCGATTGTGAAATGGAAACAGGATGGCACAAACACAACAAAACCACAACTGGGTAGGCAGCATACAGTGACAGACATAGACCCCAGAGCATTGAAGAAGGTGGTACGGGGACATGTGCGACACAATAAACAGTGAGTTCCGAAACGCCCCTAAATGTGCAGCTTGCACCATCACGTTGAGTCAGGAGGACTGGGATTCAAAGCTCAGGTACCTGTTCATAAAGCACACAGTTTGCCTGTGAAAATGAATTGTTGGGTTTGGTGGTGTAAAGACAGCTGCCACTAGAATGTGGATAACTGGAGATTTGTGATTTGGAGTGATGCGTTACAGTATACTGTGGCAATCTGACAGGTGGGTCTGGGTATGGTGAATGCCAGGTGAACGCTAAAATGGCTACCTGTAGAGTATCCATAATGAAATTCAGCAGAGGTGGGAGGACAGTGTGGGGATGTTTTCCTTGAAAGGAATTTGGTCCTCTCATAATATAAGGGGCACATTAAAAGCACAATAATGGAAGTACATCCTGACCAACTGAGCGTTGTCTATGGTAGAAGACCAATTTGGAGATGACTGTTTCCGCAAGACGATGCTCCCTGCCATATAGCACTGTCTGTGCATGGCTTGCGGGCAACAGAGTTGTGGAAATGGACTGGCCAACCCAGAGCCTAAACATTAATCCCACTGAACACTTCTGGGATGAACTGGAACTGCAACTGTGTGCCAGACCCCAAAGACCATAATCACAATGCTGCACGAAGATGGTAGGACATTCCCCCAGAGATGTTCAGACACCTGACTGACAGTCTCTCCCGCACGGTTAAAGCTGTAATAAAGGCCATGAGTGAGCCAGCCTCTAATAATGTCTGTTACTGGGCAGTATATTGAGCACACGCATAGGACAGTTTGGCATGGGTGTCCAGATACTTCTGATAACATAATGAGATATGTTGGACACTGCAGGTAAGGACATACACTGCTGATCATTAAAATTGCAACACCTTAAAGGACTATCACAACCAGATTAATTGAACAGAATACATAACATACACAGGTAACATTACTCTTGTAGCTCGGTATGATGTACAGAACATAGGGAAACCCGTGCTATGTGGCCCCACTACAAGCAGCAATAACCAATGCTACACAATGCAGCACTAAGAGGAAGGGACTTTGGATGTTTGCCTGGAGCATCTAAACCCATGCTGGGGGCATGGTGGCTGAGAGGGTAGACTGCTCGCCTCCTACCAAGGTGAAACGGGTTCAATCCCGGCCGGTTCACTCCGGATTTTCGCAAGTGAACCATGCCGGGCGATGCTGCTGGTCGGCGAGTTATCTTGGAGATCTCCCATTTCCCCTGCCACTTCATTTTGGCGCTGCTCCATACTCATCTGCTCTCAAGACCTCAATGTTAAGAGTCACACAAATCTCTTCACTCACTCCATCCATGGTACTTCGAGACATGCCAAAAGTTCATTGGTTGTGGCCACAGTAATCCTGTGGCAAGACAGCTATAATCTGGCCATGGAATGCAAATTTTTGATGAGGAGGAAATCCAATGAATGCACAGCCTAAGGAAACAATGTGACATGGTGGACATCAAGTAACAGTCAGATGACGTGTGCCACATGTGGTTGCTCATTGTCCTGTTGATACAGGCTCTGAAGATAGGGGACAGCAAGTGGGAATGGAATTCGATAGCCCCCATACCATAACTTGAGGTGCTGGGTGGGTGTAACCGTGCATAATGCAGGAATCTACAAGGTGTGCACTACGGTGCCACCAGATATTGCCCCTTCAAGCTAGATATTCCACACATTATTGTAGCAACAGATACCAGTGGTGGGTAGTCAGTGACAGCCACAGTAATGGGCACATGGACAAGATACCCTGATGCTGCAGATGGCAATAAACTGTGCGTGCTGACACATGCCTGATATCCTGAGCAAGGGTGCTAAGTTCGTAATCGCCATGTGCAACAGATGTCTGTCTTTGTGCTCACATTGGTGCGACAGGGCTGTTGGCTTCCTGCACATTGCTCCGCCTATCCATCCTCAACCCATTGAATCCACACCTGCTTCACTTTGTTAGATTTTCTTCCAATAAGAGAACCAATTTCATGGTAGGATAATCCATGATTCTCCCATGGTCAAAGTGGAAACCTATTGTATTGATGCACGACGCTTATTTGACATAGTTATAAAAACGACTTCGCCTAATCTGTATGTATCATCACGTTACTACAGGTGGGGTTTGAATCCCGAAACGACTTGCTACGAGAGCCTTCAAGTACACTCCTAGTTGCAGGGGCACCCACGGACACATCAGCCAACATCATTCGCCCTTAGGTCAGACATGCCAACCCCCTCACATGTGAGAGGCTAGTCAAGAAGCCCAGTTAAGCGCCTAAGCTTGCGCAACCAAGGCAACCCAGCATTGAGTGCCGCTTAGTTCCACAGCGGTCCGAGGAAACATTCTAAAGAGCGAGGTTCTGCCCAGGAAGAGGAGCTCACCGCCTGCACCCCAGACAAGCCCGCAGGCAGGTAGAATGTATGCCCGCGCACTGCTGGGAAATGCCAGTTGTTCTCCAGCAGCTCGCTCCACCACCTCGTGTGCTAGGGCTCTCTGCTGATACCAATGTCTTCGTGACCTACCAGAAGCTCTCAAGACCTTCACCAGTAACCTCCTGAATAAGTTTTAAACCTCTTTGAATTGCCAACAACCTTATGGCAGTGCCACTCCAAAGTCCCTTCTGGACAACGGCATTGAGATAGCTAGGGACAGTTTTTATAATAGCTACCCAGCCACATATGCTCTTGTTTATGTCAGACTCAGGTCCTCTTCACCTGGTTTATGTAGTTTACTTCCGGTCAGTTCCTAGTTAGTAAGGATGTAGTACGAGCCTGTGTGTTTATTCCTCATGGAATAAATCAGTTTTCTCTCAAACCTCTGAGGGCTAATTTCTAGGGTGACTGATTTTATCCTCTGTAGACGTTAACCCACCAGAGTAAAGCAGGAGACAGCATCTTTGACAAACCAATTACCAAACCTAGTGTAGGATTTCTCTCAAACCTCTGAGGGCTAATTTCTAGGGTGACTGATTTTATCCTCTGTAGACGTTAGCCCACCAGAGTAAAGCAGGAGACAGCATCTTTGACAAACCAATTACCAAACCTAGTGTAGGACTGCGGGCTCCTTAACCGGGTGCACGTACGTCATAAACACACCCAGTCGACGGCCACCCGTACTTTGCACCTGGTGCGCAGTAAGATAGAGCCACAACCACTAGCAACACAATCCACAAGACGACTAGTCAGCCAGCCCAGCCTTCACTTCGTTCACAGCGCTGAACTGTCGCCGGAGGAAGTGGTAGACTGGTTCCGGAGGTCTGCCAACTTTTGGACCCACACCTGTCGTCGGACACTCAGAGTAAATGACTGCTCTAACCACAGTGCCATGTGTAGCCATTGGCGTAAACTGGCACAGCTCTCGGTTAGATAGGCCTCGGCTTTAGTTCTACACCTAGCTGGGGACCATCGTTGCCTGCTTCCCCTTGAGCTACCCGTTATGCCGTAAACCCACAGGAGTGGCACGAAGTCGCAAGACAGGAAGGCAGTTGCTGCCTCTGAGCCAATAGGAGCTGTAACTCAGCCTCAACTGCACTCGGCATTATAACCCCCTGGGAACGAGCTCAAGCCACCCGCCAGCTGGAGAAGGCTCACTTCCAAGCTACCTCGTGCTCATTTTAGCCCTCGATCAAGACCACCGGATGACCACACGAGATCATCACTGACTTCCGTCAAAATCGACACGTTCCACTACGGATTGCGAACCCCTGCTTCCAGCGCCGCAGGTCCAGCAGCCCTTCCAGGCTCACCTCCGCACCACCACCGCTGCCCCTGGTTAGGGCACCAGTTCCGGCCAGCTCCAGCAGCCGGGTCAGCTGCTACCTTGGGTTACCTCCAGTACAGGTAAACCTGTGGTTGTGTGCCACCCAGTACGCCGGATGACAGTGTCCACGTCTGACTTTGTGCCATGTCATCAAGCCAAACATCCTATCTTGTATACCGGGCAAGGTCCGTCTGTCAGCAGTAAGTATGGTCAGCTAGTTAAACCACCCATGTCTCTGACAGAAGCGTTGAAACCTTGCCTGACCATGTCGTCGCCATCACACGTTGGTACAATTGTCATGTTCTTCAGTGCAGTCTGTTTACTCTATGTGCATGAATGGCAGGGAAAAACAATACTACTAGCACTCAGTGGTAGCCCAACCTGTACTTATATACAGCTTACCAGTTGCCATTGGTGGACTTGCTGCTACGCCGCTTGGCTGAACAACTAATCATGTCTTTGTTCTCCACTACTCTATGCATATGTGAAGTCCTTCAGTTGTGCCCTCCTTGGTGTTCCAATTTTAATGACCAGTAGTGTAATACAAACAAAGCTACAGCCAGGTAAAAGAGCAGCACTGGATACGAGTACACTGAATATATATATATATATATATATATATATATATATATATATATATATATATATATATATATATACACACACACACAAACACATATACGCACACACACATTAATATATATACACACACACACATATATATAGACACACACAGTGGAATCCCGGAACACCGTGGTCCCGTATACCACGGGGAAATTTGTCCCCGGCCTGAATAAATAACAAAGTGGAAAGCGTGCGGTTAGGTAGGCGGGTGGTCGTGAGTAAAGGACGTTGAAGGATGAAACTGAGGGAGTGGGAGCATGTTCTCCCTCCTTTCAGCGCAGAGATCTATGTTACTGATTCATTAGTCATTATTGTATGGTTTTCCATATATGCAAATAAAATGTGCTCTTATATTATCATATTGACAAGTAAGGCCATGTGAGTGTATATGCCATATCAGAAGTTTTTGATGGAAAATTCGGGATAATTAATATTTAAAGTAGACCACACTAAATTTTTATATTCCTGTAAACATTGCCGGGCCTCATCATGCAAGTGCAAAGGCAAACATGCAGCCTAAATTTCATAGAAATTCAACACATTGACGCAAACTCCATTTATCAGCATGTGTTCCCAATACCGGGCCGCTGTTACGAATCAAACCGGTCCTGTAATGATGGCAGTGGCGGCAGCTGTCATGCCGCCGCCCGCCAGAATAATCTTCTAGCGACAGACCGACAGCTGCCCAGCCCCGACAATCTAGCCATGAGCTACAACAGCAAGACGCTGCGTCAATCTCCTACGGGATATAGCTCTATGTAATCATTATAATTATGATTTAGACACTTTGATTAAAATGTATATATACCGGCTATAAGGTATGTCTTCGATTTCCGGGGAAAAAAAATTCTGACAGTACGAGCTATTGTAGATGAGGCTTAATGCAGAAAAGCAGTCTTTTTTTGCATGCCACAAATAAATAGCTTTTTTTTTTGTTTTAGTTTTCCTTCATAAAATGCAAATCAGACAAGCAAAGCGACATGTTTCACAACAGTGAGGCACTGATAGAACCCATCTGCAATGCACGCATGCATTCGACCTTTCGACATGAGCTTCCTTCCTAATTCTCACTTCCTCCCATACCAGCCCAGCAGGAGATAGGGGTCTTTAACCAGTGTAACAAACAACTCACGAACACCGTCCTTGGTGGAATAAGTACATCGTTTGCCTGGAAAATGCAGTATTTTTTAATTATTCTTGCTTGAATGCATGTGACCCCTCATCACAGCAAGTTTCTCTTCTGTTTCTGTCTCCTGGGTGCTGTCAAGTCTAGTCATGCAGATAAAAAAATAAAGTTCCGATAGCATGGTGCTAAACATTTCACAAGTTACTGCAGTAAATAACACCACTTACTCCATGTTTGACAGATAGGTACCACATCACATTATAACACTGGCTTTTTTTGCTACTGTACTGGGTACTGGGTGTGTATACATATATATATATATATATATATATATATATATATATATATATATTCTCTGGGAGAATAACTCACAACATTAAAATAAGAAACTAAGAAATATTTCAATACTATGCTGTATTATTGAGAAAATAAGACGATTATGTCGTGTTTTCACTATTATATAATTTTTCAAACTTTCGTCCACAAATATGTAATGTTTTCATCACTAATGGCATGTATAAATTATCCAGAGTGTCCACTAAAATTCCATTTTGGAATTCCCTAACTTTTCGGTTTTCCAGGCAGAATCTTACCATTGACCTATTTTCAGGACCGAAACCTTCCAATACTTTTAAAATACTTTTTTTTTTGCACATATAGACTTACGTTACTTGGCAAAAACATTTTATTGCCAGTTCACAAAACTTAAAAAAATGAAAATTTAAATAGCGAATGTTTATTAGTACATGATAATGTATTCATACAACTAACAATTTTTGCAGGGTAGCAAATTATTTACATTTTCCCTGACCCAGGTGAAAATTCCCAAATAGTTCCCGCGGTCACATGAAATTCTCTGATTTTTCCAGTTTTTCTTGTGGGTGGACACCATGTAATCTTCTCCTAGAGAGTCTGTGACAATGTATTTTTGCAAAAGCCAAGTTGAATTTTTGAATAATTACAAACTCAAATATGTTAGCATATAAAGGTTGTACAGTGAGTTTAAAATAGACTCTTTCAAGAGTGTAGGCCTTCATTACAAAGACACTCATTTAATTTGCCACCAATTCATACATTCTTTTTTCATACAAACTTCAAAATTTAACAAAACTAATATATTAGGGTTACACTTGTAAAATAAACACCCTAACTGAAACACCAAACTTTCTGCATAAATATACATTTCGAAATTGGTACAAAAAAGATTTTAAATTAAAATTCTCATATGAAAAAAAAATTGTTATTTCCCCACGGATTTTGAATTTTCATCAAGTTATAATCAATATTGTATAACAAAATCATTAAAAATTCTCAAAACCTAAGGAAAACATTTTTGCCTCTTAAACAGCCACAAATAGTATTCTAGTTCACTATCAGGAAATAAGCTAAACGTTCCTTTAACCAAAAATAGAATATTCTGATGTTAATATATAACAGTATTAGAAGGTTGTGGATAACGAATAATTAAAAGAACAAGCAAACACATTACACCTGGGGCGATTTTTCAAAGGCCTGTTTCAGAAAGGTGAAGAGAGAGTGAATAGACTATAGTTTAAAATACGTAGATCCACACACACACATTTAGTGTATTCTACAAATTGCATTGCAGAATAAATTGTAAATATCCTGTCACGGCTATTCTTGGCAGTTAAAATATAAAGATGCCCTCTGATACTTGCAAAAAGCATGTGGCACAAATTACAATACCTTTTTCATTATATCAAAATTTAATTTTACACAGTTAATGCAGTAAAAGTTTAAAGTTTGCCAGTAAATGAAAACATCACCCTACCACACAAAATGTAATTAGTAAACTCTCAAAATACATATGTACCAATTAAATATTTTTCAACCCTTGCAGAATCCTACATAGTGAAAAATGCATTACCTCAGCTTGTCCATCTTCTTGAGGGCCATCTATATCCATACTAAGATCATTAGACTTTGCACTGAGCTCTGGAAGAGCTCCTTCTAGATCATCCATGTTAAATTTCTTCTTTTTCTTCTTCTTCTTGCCAAATGTTTCCAAGTCGAGATTACCATCTAGAAATAAAAGAATATGCAGGGGCCAACTCTTATCTGACATTAACATACCGACTACTGTATCATGTAAAATTTTCTAGTGTGTGTGGCTGGATTACAATGAAGCAATAACGTAAAAATGGATCTGAGTAAAGAGATCTGGGCGGCTCAACATCTAGGTCTTGAAAGCCGATGAAGTTGAAGTGAGGTGAGTATGGAGCAGCGCAAGAATGTAAGGGCGAGGAAATTTGAAATCCTCACGAAAACCCGACCAGCGGCATTGTCCAACATGATTCCTACATGCAAAAATCCGGGAACTACCCTGCCAGGACTCAAATCCGGTTTGCCTAGGTGGTAGACGACTAGTCTGACCACTACACCACTGCAGCTCACTGATCTAAGTGGATAAATAACAATTTGCAAAAAACTAAATTTGAAAAGGATGTCCAAGAAAATAAAATGAGTTACGAAATGAAATTAAGCATGTTATTTGTAATGAAGTATTAAATTTTTAATAATTTAAACTCATTGTAAAGAATAAAATTTAAAACTGTAAATAGTGATGGGCAACCATAATCCACATATACTGAAACCTATAAATTACTATCCATTACACAAACCATGTGACATTCTCACATGAATAATAAATAAGAAAAGGTGGACAGCACACACACAATCTGCTAACGGTACACCATTAAATATTAGTTTAAACTTAAGTATGACGGATACAGGGTTTGGAATTAAAGACTACTTTGATACAAACCTATTCATTAATTTAAAAAAGTTTCCTTATTCAGATAACAGATTATAAAAGCCACTTTCCCTTAACAGAAATTTTCGTGACAAAACATTGTGAGACAATGTTCTTCGATATTAAATTTTCACTCCACCATCCCCAGATGTTTTCCATTTTTACTCCTTGGTACATATTGGTTGTATAAATGACATCAGGATATTTAATGTTGGTAATTTTCAACCACTTGTAATGTTGCGAAATATTGATATTTTAAATAGTTTTTGTAATATTTTTTCAGTTGAGACTTATGGGTATGTGCTTTTTTTCTGGTCAATGAGTGTAATATTCTAAATTTTTCTTTTGTGCCACGTGGAAAAGTAAGAGCTTAATAAAGCTTGTGGAAAAGTTTTCTGTGCAAAATCTGGAAAACGATAACACCCATGACTGAATGCGTAAAACTTTTGTAACTATTTAAGGTTGTCTACTAGTTTGAAGATCACATATGACCATTTAATTAAACCACAGTGATAAAATTGCTACGTCTAAATTACACTATCTAAAATCAATAATAGGAAGGAAAAAAATATTATTTTCAATTTCAAGCAATTAACTGCTTCCTGGCGAAAGGTAAGTACCTGGTCCATCAATTAACTGTTAAGCATGAACATTCAATGTCTTATAGGCAGTACTACAAATAGAACCAACCATGCTGTTAGTAAAGTGCAGTATTTGCTAATAGTTTTCAGTTGTGTAAAATGTATTAAAACTGTTTAAATATTATTGAAATTAGATGTATACAGCAATTAGATGAGCATTTTATATTCGCGCACAAACAGAAACAATAATATTAAAACATGAACAGTATTTGGCCTATAAATACTGTTAGATAAGTCTTTACAGTGGAGACAAAATTATCAGCCATTATGAGAACTGCTGCGCAATACAAAAATATCATTATCTTCATGAGAAAACCTTTTCTACTTCCAAAACTGGTATTTTACACAAGAGATGTTTGTCTCAGCATGCCCTACACCCTCTTAAAATTATGTCCAATAATTTTCAAAAACACCCAGTATTTGCAGAATTCCATTATTTCACCAGTTACTGGGACAACCTCAAAAATACTGTCTGTAAAATCAGGGTTTGTACATATACTTGTATTTCAGTAAAGGAATGTTCTGGAAATATTTTTTCTGCCACACAAGATAGAAAGCAATTATCTACAACCATCACCTTTTATTTTTATCATGTTAAATGTCTTAAAAAATAAAGGGGAAAAATTAGAGCATTCCTGCGTTATTTCCCCAAGGGAAAAGAAGAAAAAGTACAAAGTGGCCTCTGAAATTTAATCCACTGGCTTATACACACGTAATAATAACTTGGGATGGGCCTATACCACATTTTGCAGACACCAACAATACAGATTCTCAGCTGCCGATGCCGCCAATTACAGCAATGCCGATACCAGTTTTTATGAGCACAATCATAATTCCCAATTCCCAATATTTGGGAATACTTTTTTATTACTTGAATTTAAGTCATCAGTTTTGTGAACACTCTTAAGTACCTTGTATTAGGTGTCTACAGCATAGAAATGAAATACAACACTAATTTTTATAATAAATGATAAGATAGACAATTTAACTGGGCAAATAGGCTAAGTGACTTAACAGTAGAGCAAAACTGTTACCAGACAATATATTATTCATTACAAAGTAGTTTATTAAAGACAACCTTCCTAATTTCAGACAATCTGACGTAGACTTGGATTTTAGACCTGAGAAGTATTACACATAACCTCAAAATGCATGTTGTTTAAATTAACAGCCTAAAAATGTAATTTTTAAAAACTTTGAATTCAATTCACTTGAAAATGAGCAAAATTTTATTTATATTTATACTAATATTTTTGTCTTGTATTCTTTCGTCGGCCGTGCCATACTCAATCCCTTGGTTAAAATGACTACTGATATTCGCGACAATTTTTGCCAATTATTACTTCTTGAGTCTTAGACCTTTAACATTCTAACCAAAACAGCTGCCAACAAACTCCAATAAGAACTACGCCATCGTTGCATTCACGTAGTGTTAAATAACAAATTATGCACCACACAATCTTCGGTGAATGTATCAACAAGAAATACTGTAAAATGTAAACAACAGGAACAAATCATCGGAAAACAATTGTTTAGAAAATATTTTGGGTTTTGGACATAATATCAGACTGATGGATGCGGTAAATTAATGCTTTACGAGATGTAGAATGCCGGTTTATTTTACTTTTTGTTAAATAAATTAGTGATACTACTGGGTGAATAATAATTGGCAAATTATGTTCAGATGCCACTGATGCTGATGGTCGTGGTATCGGCTGGTTAATCGGTATCAGCATTGGCCTATCCCTAATAATAACCTACTGTCACAGATCTCACTTACAAGAAACTCTGCTTCCCAAGAATGGATCACAATATTTGGAGGGTCTGTTGTAATACTATGTGTAAAGGTGAGTTTATTTTTTTTACTAGGTATTCCCCTTAAGCCCAAATGTCTTAAAAGAACCACAATGTGTAAGGATTACCATCAAAATCTATATCTTTGAAGTCATCTGTTTTTGAAGGCTCCTGATTTTCCTTGTCTGTAGCCTGCTGGTCCGCGGCTTCATTACTCTCACCGGCGTTTCCTTCTGCTAAAGCTGCATCAATGTCGAAAGTGGTCTTCTTTTTCTTCTTTTTCTTTTTCAAAGATGGGTCAAAAATCTAGAAGCATACAAACAAGTGCATTGCTTGAAGCAACTCAAATTAACAAAGCACTTTAATCATTCGCTGACTACATATATTTAATGGTGACACCATATACAATATACCTACAAATATGTACAATCTAATTATGAGCATTACTACAGACCTATAAATACAATAATATGCATGTACAAAACAGTGTACACAAATGGTTAGTAAACATGCCTGTGTTACATAATGACTAGGTTTAAAAATTCCACTTGGACTCTGTGGTTTGTTTGGTGGTTTATCCATTTCTGAAGTCCTTGTCAAATACTTTTTGAGGCTTCTGCCCACTCCACCTTCGCCATCTGGATGTTTGGTATGTTACTGCTCATGTTACTTCAACTCTCGAAGCATGCTCCAAAAGACCCAAAACTGTGGGTGGGGGGAACCTGGAAGCATTACATTAGCCATGAACTCATAACAATGTACATTGAAATTGGCAGTCCCAAAATCTTGTGAGCAATTGTTGAATTAGCTTGGAGGTCAGTGGGAGTCATTTAGCATCCCCCAATTTTAATTTTTACTAGTAAATGGCGAAAGAACTACAAGATCTTTTGAAACGTGGTTTTTTGGACACACAAAAAGAACACAAAACCTTTAGATTAGTACAGTTTTTCAGCACAGACATGTCATAAGACAAAAAGTGTTTTTCCCATCTAAAAATTATAAATGTTTTTATGCAGCTGGGTAAATAATTTTATTTGTGATTGAATACAGTATTTACCATTGGCTTACTGTTATTACTTTACTTTTTAATTAAATTAACTAAATCTATTTTAATGTGTCCTATTGCAAAATACATTTTGGACATAGGCGTGTTTTGAACTACAGAGAATCATACCACAATGTTTTTGAGATAGCCCAAGGAGGAAACTGTATATCACATTATCAGTCTTAAACTTCTAATCTAACGTGACAGCTTGACCAAAAAAACCTGCAAAGAGTATTTTTCAAACTTTTTACAGCTATCTCATGCATTACTTAGAACCAATATTTTGTTAACACTTTTCCTAAATTATGTTGCGATGAAAGATGCGATTAAGAGTAATTTCAGTATATTAACGAATTACAGTTAATGCGTTTTTTTAGCCGAAATTTAAATTTACTTTGTACTAGCTAGATAGATATTAAAAAAAAATAGAATTTCAGTAATCTCAACTCATAGTCATGGACGTGCAAAAAATATGAGAGTAGCATACCATAGTAGACTCACTAAACTGTGATATCAAGAACCAGCGATTCTTCTCCCACCCCTTCTCAAGCCTGTAATTTTAGCAAATTTAAACAACTATTTAGTTAAAAATATATTGATAATTGTAACCTACTAGCAGATTACATATTTCTCTCTTTTTCTTCTTCTTTTGTTACAAATAATTTTACCTTACATTCTTGGGAATATTTTCTGATATATCACAACTTTACTTGTAATTTGTATGGTAGATTTACTGTACAGTCAGGAAATGTTGTTTTACTGGTAATTTATTGTCTTGCAATTATATGCAGTTATTTTCTCTTGCATGTATGCATAATTTCTTTCTTTAATTTTAAGTAAATTTTCAGTCTTTACAGTGTACAAATTGAATGTTTTAGAAATTTTCCAAATACAAATATTACTGTTTTAAATCCTTCAAAGTACAACAAAACAAGTATCAATAGGCATTATGTATATTCCAAATTATTCTGGAAGTTACCAAGTGCAATATATAATCAAGATTACAGTTTGATTCAGTATCTTGTAATTATATTGCGTGTACATTATGATCATTATATGATACTTCAAATTGTGTAAACGTTGAAATGATGTAGTTTATAATAATTAAATTGAGACACCAGGTTCAATTTCTTTTTTTACGAGGAATTATAATTGGTCACCAATATTTGTTTTGGCCATTTTAGAATGCTTATCTATCATGCATTTGCTTCTCCTAAAATCACAAATTAGGTTGCAACAGCAATCTGAGATAAAAGTTTTTACCACTTCCACAGACATTTTTTCCTTTGAAAATATTCTAGAATTTCAATTATTTTTGCTATGACGCAGTTCGGCATGGCTTGGGAAAGTGGTTGTAACGGGGATAGCACAGGTTTCTGAAGGGATTCCGTACATCATGCCCTTATTTGGTCAGGTTTTTGGCATCCTGGTACGAGGAGCGAGGGTAGGGCGCATGGGGATTTGGGCACCGAGCGCCTATCGCCCGCTAACAGTCGACAACCAGCCCTCACAGAAGACTCATAGATCATGGCAAATATCGCCCACACCGGAAAGCACCTGCGACTTCTACTTCTGCATTTTTTTACTTCAATAATTTTTGGACCTTTTTCTACCAAATTATTTCTGCCAGTGTGGGAGGTCGTTAGGGTAGCAGGAGGGAACTGATGTCCCTCCTGCCTTCTTAATTCTCTCTCCCAATGTGAGTTTTGAGTGACATGAATAATAAATGAACTACTGCAACACTGGTCTTTGCTTGTCTCATCTCATTAAACTGACAGGTCATTACTCTGCATTACTGGAAGATTGTGAAGTATTTATTTTGAATTTGAACTTAAAATACACAGGAAATAATCCGAGACTTGAATTCTATATTTTATTTTAATATGGTGCCTTTATTTAAGTTTCATGTCTCTACAGAGTGAGTAAAATCAAGCTGTAATTACCTGTCGCCAACTCTGACGTTTGCGACATTGCATAATATGAAAAATAAAATGTATAATGGAAATTTTTTAAAAATAAAAACTTGGTAATATTATGCATATGATTGCTTACTGTTCTGTACACTGAGAAAGATATGCTTGCATAATAGTTCTGGGGCTTATTTTAAGTTATTCATTTTGTTTCCTCTCAACAAAAATGTTCATTATTACTCTAATTTTTATTTACTAACAAAAGAAGGTATTCTAAGCGCATTCTAGTGTTCGAGTTGAAATAGACTCGCATGTAGCCAGCCTACTGCTTTTTGATATAAACATTGCAATGTGACCAATAAACACAGCGTATACATTTCACCAACATCAAAATTTAACGCCTGTTGCAAGGGCCTTAAAGAGTGCTCACTTTATCGTGAACAGTCTATACAATGTCGTCAGTACATTTGATACACCTGGCGAACAAAATACACCTTTTTCTTATAACACATTATGTATTTAATAATAATATTTAAAACACGCCAAACGCAAACAAATTATTTCAAGTGCTTTACTGATTTGGTTTATTAATGTTTCCAATCTTAATTATTCATAATTTACAAATAGTCTCATAAATCAGTTCATGTGCATGTGCATAGTGTTGCCAGCCTGCATTGGCTAACGAAAACCCAAACATTGCCAAAGTCTCAATGCCATCTAGAAAGGTTGTAACGAATTATAACTTGGAATACCAAATTGCCTTTCTCGAAGATCTTATTTTTTAAGAGAGCTTTCAAAACTTAACGAAAACAAAAAAATTACTAATAACCTAGAATAAGCCACCTGGTTGATACAGTTGTTCAAACAAAATTGTTTGTGAAGTCTTGTATGTCTTCCTAACAAAAAGGTGTAGTCAATTCAAATATAAGTTTATCAGGCTGTAAATACTCAGTTTTGTTTTTCGCCCTAACAACAAAACAATAATTTTTGTTATTAACATTTGTTCCGACAATCTGTCCTAGTGTTGTTTCAATTTTTGATGTAATTGAGCCAGACTCACCTCTGACTTATCCCACTTTTCTTCTGCGACTCGCAGGTCAGCAGGTACGTCATAGGGCCTTCTTCAATTTGTGTGATTATTACTTCCTGTGCTTTGTCACTGCTATTCCAAAACTTCAATATTTTATCAAATTCACTTTCAGAAATATATCCCGTTTTATATGGTTTCAATTCTTCACATGCCATAATATCATATTTACTTAATTACAACTGAAACTTCCATATCCTCCAATTATTTTCATTATATCATTTTAGGAGTGTACCTGAATTTTCTGGTTCCATAATGAAGTTCAGAAATAGTGGCAATCACGCTTCAGTAAAACACTTGTAAAATAAATTTCCACTTCACGTTTCACTCATTTCCTCAGACACTTACAATTAACTTTCAATCACATTTATAATTCGGTTACTTGTTACGTAACACGAATCCCGGGACTGGGTCCATAAACTTGTGGTGAGACAGTGTCCCATGTGTTTGTTTACATCTTAACTGAGTCGGTATATTTTAATTTTATCACGTTTGTTTTGTTTGTTTACTAGTTTGGTTAGAATTGTATCTTTGGTACAACCTCGCTTATCTTTCTTAAATTACTTTATAATTTTGTATTCTTTAGTACCTACTGTAATTCTACTAGTCATACTAATTAATCAAGAACAAAATTTTTTTTGCGAAAAAATGATGTTTTTGTAGGGCCGCTGTAAGCAAACAGAAAGGTGGAGAGGCAAGCTGACCCACCACCCAATGATCCCCCATCCTTCCTCTTTGAAACCCTCACCCCTGAAGAGCTGCCTCCCACGCCCCTGGGAGGAGTTAGAGGTGCAGTTTATATTCACTGATAGAAGTTAATGTAATTTTATTTTCCTTTTGCAGCAGTCTATTACAAACATAGTAAGTTTATTTTTGCACATCAGAGAAATGAACTTTAAATATTTTTTATCTAAGTTTGTGATAACAGAATATGACTATCTTAGATATTTTTCTGGGTCACTGTCTTTGTGTGTGAACCCCGGACTCTCAAATCAGACATGATGGAAGGCAGTCAACCGTAATTTTGGTACAGTGATTTTTAAGTAAATTTTGCCAAGACTGCCCAGTGTAAGCTTAGGAGAAGTGTTGAGAGGCGCCTCAAAGTTCTATAACTGTGCATGGACAAGTAAGAGTCCTGAAACTCCAGATTTTAGATTTTGAGTGGGTTTCAATTCAACCGACACTGCTGATGCTACCACCTTATCATACATCCATGAATTTTCCTATATCTCATCAAGAGTTAAATTATTTCTGGAATTTATTACCAATATGTTATTTTGAAGCTTTACAGTTTCTTCTACCTAAGATTTTCTGGAGATCTGAGATTTTAATTATATTATGCATGCAAGCTGAGGTGTAATATATTAATTTGCGACACTGATAATTTTATTCCATTGAAGACAGAAACTCCTGTATTGTTTATATGGTCACGTAGTGTCATCAGTAGTCAGCATATTTTATTGGTTACATTCATACAAAGTGTATGAATTCTCATGTGCCTGGTGTTAATTTTGAGTGTTTTTCTGTTTAAATTATCAAGCTTTCATGTGTCATTTCCTAAATGTTTAAAAGCTAAAAATTAGGAATTAAGTTTTTCTTCCATGCACGTATTCTCTAATGCATCGCATGCATGAGTTAAGGCCCTGCTACAATGAGCTGGTGGATTGCTGGTCAGTACCATTCTGAATTCTGATTGGCTTACCTGCTGCAACGTCAATGCTGGTGATGGTGCGGCAGAGTTGGCCAACTTTTAACTTTCACCAGCAACTGGCCAGCATTTGACCAGTACTTTGCACAAGATTGGCAGATGTTATTTGTGCCACAATGTTTGTGCACGAATCAAATCAATGTTACTACGCAGGTGCAATGAAATTTGGACATTTGCTGAAATGATGTTAGATGAAATAAAATGAATACACTTGTGACAGAAGATACCTACTATCACTAAAATCCAAGGCAATTCGTTCTGAAAATTTTGTAGCAATTATTTCATACGTGATAACTGCCAAAATATATTGCAAGTTGCGTCGAAAAAAGTAAACGAACATTCAAAAACCCAGTATCGGGAGAACTTCGCCAGTGTAAACACACTCGAAAATAAATAACTTGGAATGCGTAATTATTTTTAATACTGATGTTGAAAATGGGCAATTCCGATGTAATTGCACAACATTAAGGTGCTGACATTTCCTGATGTTTACTGTGATAGCAGCATCCCTTGTATTTTTAGCTTCCCAAGGTTCTGTTCTTCTCAGTGTTTTGTTACATTACACAATTTGTGGCAACATGATTTCAAGCGAGGATTTAGAAGACCTGCTAATTAATGCTGTGCATCTACTAAGACTGATTTTGTATGATGTTAAAATCAAACTAACAGATTGGTACAGTAATATTTTCCAAAGATACAACAGCTATAATTTTACAGGACAATGGTTTGTCCAACAGCGTATATATCAATACTCCGTAAGTTAGTCATCCAAACATAAACATATAAGTAAATAATTTGTAGTATATATTTTGTATGTTAATACTTATTACAAAAGTTGGTAAAATTGTAAACATGAATTTTTCCAGTCTTAGCACATATCTACAAGCACAACTTTCCATAAAAGTTCCTGACGCATAACAATATTTACACCATTACCATGAAAGCAGATATTTCCTATAAAAAAAAAAAAAAAAATGTATAAAGTATGGTTTTAAAGATTTTTTTATGCTAAAAATTACTTCTGCTCACTATTTAGAGTTAGGCTAGTAAATATTGTCACGACTGGAAAAAAATCCCCCTTTAGTAGCACATCTGACTCCGATCCTGACGCTGTTGTGTTGTCTGATGCAGATCCGTTATGGACATTTCAATTGGTCATTTAAGTGACAATGAGCAAGAAATTACAACAGTTAAAGTATCTTCTTGGATTATTGTCCAATACATTCTTAAGAAGAGTAGGAAACAATTTGTTGGACAGGTATTGAAACTAGTACCAGATGGACTAAAAATTAAGTTCACAAGACAAGCATCCTGCAGTTTCATCTGGGCCGATAAGGAAGACTGTGATGAAATTACTCCAGATGATATTCAAATACTACCGGAGCCTAACACAAGTAATAGAGAGATAATGATGTTCACCGGCATTTTTTTGCCGGCTTGAACTTACAATAAGGAGTTGTTACAATACGAGACGTATGTAAATAGTGAACAAAGGCCTGTTTTCTTAAAAGTTATAAAAAAATCTGATCAAAAAGTATTATTTCTTCAATTTTGAACTTAAAAATACAAGTCTTTTTTTTATTAATTTGGTGTGTTTCTAATGACTTTTAGTAATAAAATAACCTCAGAAGGATTTATGCAAAGCTTCGTGACAAATCAGGTCAGTCATGCAGTAGTTTTATTTTTAACCATAAAACTTTCCAAAGAAACACCTCCTTGTAATATACCAAAATGTTCAGAAAAGCAGCCTCTTTTCAGCTGTGTGTCAATCCCCTTACCCTACCAGTCTAAATGGTACAATGCATCAAACATAAGGTATCAATATAGCCCCATCAAGGGGCTACTTCGATCAGCCATTCAAATTTTTTTTAAGGTGAAACCTGACATGCTAATTTTTTGATGTGATAATTCGATACTACAGAACTGTCCCCTGGTTTAAAAAATACAAACATTTTTTCACAGCACTCCGTTTAAAAAATATTTAACAAAATGGGGTTTTTATGTACTTCATTTAGCAGGGAATTTTTTTTTTATATAAATGCACGCTAGTTTTCGTGGTCATTAAAATAAATTACCATACACACTACAGTGTGTATGGTATCAAGGCTATTTCTCGGAACTCCATCAATTAATTATCCCCATATTAAATTCTTGTATCCTGGCAAGGACAGGCAGGTCACTTAGTTTGTAATCCATTCATTGAGAATGTGATCCTCGTGTCAGAGCGAAAAAGAGTAAATGTTTTGTATTGTCCAAATTAATATAAATTGTATCATTCCATTCAATGTAATTAGTGTTCTAATAAATGTGTATTTGTATTAGAGAATTCCAAGTCGCTCATGTCATTTACCATCTAGCTTATAACCCCACGTACATCATTATCCTATACTGTCTAACCTAACTTAAGTAGTAAGCCCAGAGTACAACAATAACAGCGTGGAAAGTAAGGAAAGTAGGTAGATATAGGAGCGAACGTTACATTGCGGTGTGCATGCAGTAAAACACATAAAATGTATGTCTCATATATTTATATTCGGTCGCTAAATTTTATTTAATGTGAGAATACCTCTTCAAACCAATCCTTAACGTATAAAACATAATTCGCAGGGTATATTTATGTTGAGGCGTTACGGTTATACAGGTAAAAAACACTGCAATCAAACAGTGTCGAATGTCATGTAATTCTGTTGAATTCCTCAAGGCTTATCTGTATTCACGAAAGGACTGTAGTACGTAACATATTACTAGCAGAATAAATATACATGACAGTAACAACAACCTATCATAAAGTTAGTTTCGATTTGTTTAGGTCTTCCGCATTTGACATTACTCACTGCAAAATTACGTAAGCACTTTAATTAACATACTCACATGCAATACTACACAGTTCAATTCACTACAATATAATCACTGTCAATGCTAAAACTCCAAATGTATTATATTACTCACCAAATTAATCGGCATTCCGACGTCGCAGATTATTATGCACATTATGTTAACGTCTATTCAATTTGTCGAAACTCCGTACACACTCAAATTACCGCTCAAATATTATATTTTAACATTTCTCATGTACATGATGGCACAGAAACTCTCTTTTTCTTACAGTTATTTGATTTAACACTTCAAACACAATGAATTGCAATAAAACATGCATAACAGCACTCGTACAACAGAAATCCCCCCAGTCAAAAACACTGAAGTAATGCAAATTCCCTCAATACAACTGTGACATACAATGCAGACTTAACTTTTCTAAAAAATTTTTGTGTGTGTTTGACAAGAAAAAGACAATCTGAATAAAATAATCCTGGCGAACATTATTCCACCTCTTCCACATTCTATTTTGCCTTCTCAATGTGTCCTCTCTATTACGTCTGTTACGTCGACCAATGTTTGACCGTGGTATCGCTGGCATTTTCCTCTTTTAGATCAACAAACATTTCCTGCAAGTATGAGCAAAATCGGTTAAAAAAAAATAGAAGTTAAGATTCCAGCGCCACCTATCGGGATGAAACATAGAACTAAAAACGTTACTCGTCATCTTAATAACATATGGTGTGAATATGGTCTCAAAAGATCAACAAACATTTCCTGCAAGTATCGCAAAATCTGCCCATAAATATAGAAGTTGACTCCAGCACCACCTATCGGAATGAAACACTAAAAATCTGACTCGCCACCTCAATGATGTGAATATGGTCTCAATTGGCCCAGTTGTTTGTCAGTGATGATGCGGTTTAATCACACATAAAGGATTTTATATATAAAGATTGTTGCTTTTGTACCCTGTAGAAAAAAATTCTAAAACAACCATTAGGTACTGAGTGCAGATTGTGAAAGTTTTAGGACAAAAATTTACAGAATTTTTGCTGATATTTATTATCTGGGAGAGTTCCTTCAGTTATAATATACTGCTAGTGCTTTAAGAGGAGGCTGGAAGGTATATAAATTTAACTTATTCGTGCATTGAAGAGGTGTACCAATTCAGACTGCACATGTGTTGAATGAGTACCTCAATCTAAGCTGGCAAATGACAGGTAGATGTGTTTCACAATGATGTACACATGATTCTTCACTCTTGTAATTACTTACACCTGGTCTAAGATTTCATGAACTATGGAAATATTTAATGGTTGAAATGTTGAAAATTTAAGAAAATTAAAGTATCAAATTTTCATTGTTCTAAGGCCAAATTTACAACAACCCATCACGTCCATCCGTCATCACATGACCAACAATCAGACGAGACCATTAATTCTATTCATCCATCTGTCAAAACCTTGGCAAGTTTTAACTTTTGATGGACAAACGGATGAAATTAAACCTTCTAAAGGTGCACGTTTATTACTCGTTCATCCCGAATTATTTAAAAGGCTGTGTAGTGTGTGCACTGTTCTGTTTTCATATGTTTGTTTATGTAACTATAAACTGAAATTAAGTTGCATTTTCCTGAAGATTAATTGATAATTACATTTGGAAACATGAGCTCCTTTTGTGCTATATAGAAAAATTATATTATTATGCTTCATATGATATTTAAATTTTTTTTACATCAATTAGTTTCCGTAATGTACACGTATGGTTGTTTTAGGAATATACTTAGAAATATAATACCGCAAAATATTTCCACTTTTTTATGGAGAATTTTTTTACTGTAAACAGATTTATTTTTATTAGTTTTGCAGCACTGAACTTACGACGAACTAAGTTTGGTTGTAAATCGTTCAGTTGGGAGATGGACGATCGTATGATGGACGGACGCGACGGGCTGTTGTAAATTGTGTGTAATTTTCTTAACATTATATCAAACGGCAGGTGACAAAATCCAGTGGCCTATAAGAGAGCTGATGCTCTACCGAAACTATAAACTCGCCGAACATACATACATATATATATATATATATAAAAAACAGTTAATTAATTAATTATATTGAATTAAAAATATACGAGCAATGATTTATATGGTGGCATTGTGAAATGATTAATGGTAGATTTTGCCATCTTGATACACCAGACTACTGATCATATAAATTTGATTATACTTGGGCCAATGTCTTTCAAAAACAAAATAACTTGATCCTCAATGAATTATTCATGAAATGATATTGAAAGTAATCATATACCGTACTTTTGATTATTAGTTTTAGTACAATAGTAATATAAATTAGGAAGGATATTTTGGAGTGATTTAATGACTTCACATTTCCTGTAATTAGCCTACTGTGTTTGTTCAGTGGTGGTGTTATGTTTCTCTACACAAAAGAATCTGAATTTATTAGCTAGCCAATTTGAATGGGAAAGTTGTATGTGTATGTTTTATGTGTTTTTCAGCTGACACAAGACAGTTGTTTAACAGGCAAGATAATTCCGATAGTGAAACTCGTATAAATTGTTCTTTGGTCGAAAAATACCATTAGTTAAGTATTTTCTCTTCTTATGTATATAAATAATTTGTTCTGCAGGTATGACCCTTGCCACTAATACGGATCCAAAGTTATGGTGTAATTCACAAATTACTCGTACCTATATGCCCTTGCTCACACATTTATCTGCTATTGTAAGAGTGAAATTTTTAATCTATGCTCTTCGACAGAAGTTGGCTTGAATCATTGTGCGGTCTTTAACAAGTATTTTAAAATAAATAATTCCTACTCCAACAAGCCAGACCATAACTAAAATTCAAAACTGCCTAATTCTTACATGAAAATTTTTATTGTTTCGGAAAAGCCGCTATTCTTACCATACCAAGTTAATATACCACTGGCTAGATACATTTACAATCAACCATGATTATCTATAATTCCGTTTAAAAACTCTACCATTTGACAAAGTTACTACAGTAACCACATTATAAATTAAGAACCACATCATATCATCATGTTCCGTAACCAGTTCCACAGCTAACTTGAGCACAACCAACACCACAAAAAATTAGACATAGTATTAAATTATTAAAATATAAATACACGTAAATGTATTGAACATCATTTTAAACCACAAGAGCTCATAATCATCGAACTGGCACGATATAATTGCTCCCGTGGTTATAAAAACCTAACCTAAAAGTCTAACCTAATGTTAACTTAAGTTTGACATTTAACACTTTCATTGTCATGAAAAACATTCATACAATATGGTATGCTTGTGTGAAAAGTTTTGTAACACAATCACAAATTCTAAATCAAAAAAATTTAACTTAACCAAAGAATGACCTGAAGAAGCAGCCCATATGTACGTGTTTATAAAAACTAAGTTACGCACCGTTTCTTCATCAGCCATTTGATCGGCGCTTCTACGAACAGAACAGAGCTCACAACTAGTTTATAACACGTACTAATCTGCCATATGACCTACAGCAAGATTATTTTGTTTAAATCGAGATTGCATCAGCCATCAACTATAGCTTCCGGTATCCATAGTAGACTTGCGCTCTGGGAACGTCAAAGACACATGTGTCAGAGAAGACCATACTCATAGACATAGGATGAACATGGAGTAGAACGGCAGTGGATTAGAGTAATTAAGCAATATGCGGTTAGGTATTTGGTATGCATTACTGCCAACATGATTGTCATAAATTAAGTGGGTAGGATTTGAGTTAAGAATACTGATAAGTAAACAAATTCTTGGAGATATGTTTAAACTTCCACCTTACAATTTGTAATGTATTTTGATTAAATTCAAATTTGTACATTTATTGTATTCATGTAAAATTGTTTTTTTTTTTCTAACTACCCTACAACTAAGTGTTAAGTGAAAGCCCGCTGGGTAGGGAGGGATTTTATTGCTTCTCAGGGCTAGACCCCTTACGCCTACAAGGATAGGAAATCATGCAAGGAGACATGCATCATGGCAAAGAAGGATTGGGCAACCATGGCCTGCAATTGGGGCCATTACTACCTCCCTAAGGGCCGGTTGCACCATCGTGATTCGAAACTCTGTCTGAGATCGTATCTAAGTACGACACAGAAAACAGTTTCACCAGAGTTCAGAGCTGGACTGAGATCGAGATGAAGCTCATTTCGAACAACAGAAATTGGCGGTTTCAGATCTCGATGCGAGATCAGCAGCTATCGTCGACAATGCGGTTAATTATTGTTTCGGGAGATTAAGACAGCAATATATGTACTTGAATATTATCGAGTCAAACTTATAAAACAATAATTTACTTAAAACAGATAAAATATCGCACACTTAGTTCTATATATAGTGTAAAATACCGCCTACATTCATGACTTCATATATTACGAACCAACAGGAAAATTTGTCTCATACTTAATATTGATCTCTCACTTTAAAGCTGAGATCGGATGCGAACACAGCCAATTCATGAAATGCCTTCTCCAAAGGGAATATTCAACATTCGTGCACAGCCTTCTGTGCCAAGAGACTGAAAGTAGAAGACTTTCACCACCCAACAGGGCCTGTTCAGTGCTCGCGATGCCAGCATAATGCCACACCCAAATGCAGATACTGCAGTGGGACCCACCTCACTACAGCCTGCACTATTGTCAACAGCAGAGCACAGATCAAGTGCGCACAGTGCGGAGACAACCACTGTGCTAACTACAGCTGTTGTAGGAGCTACAACGCAGCAAAGTGGAGTAGACTGCCACGAGATTGAAAGACAGTCGCGTCAGCTGCAGTATAATCTGGATATTCGCAAAAATGCGCCAACAAATGAATGGCAGCAGCCACTTCAATCCCAGCCCCCTCAGGGCAACAGCAGGCGCCACCCCAGCCACCTAAAAACACATTCATGCCCCACTGGGCACAACAAGCGCTACCCCAGCCAATGCCGACCTATAATAGGTTCGGATATTACATGAACGAGGCTGAATTTCCACCCATCGCAAATTATTTCATCCCCCGCGATCATAACAGGTGTTGGGGTAAAAAAACAACGTAAAAACCAAAGGAAAAACAGCCCAAAAAATTCTCCCCACACGAGCAAAGCTCCAGCTTCCACCAGCGCGCCAGTGGCAGCTCCTGCCTGCATGGCCAATCAGGGGCCAGCCCCTCACCCATTGGGCGAGAAGGTTCGCACAGCCCCCCCCTACAAAAGAAGCCCGAAAATGGCCCAGCGAACAGGACGACCTCAGAGCCCATGGAGGCAGCACCTGCACCCCTACAAGCTCCTTTCATCATGTGCGCGATTAAAACTGCGTTCAACAGCAATGCTGAACTAAGCAAGTTCATGAACCCCAGTTCATGAACGAACTAATGCCCCTACTACAACTAATTGTTGTTTGGACAACCTCTGGTCTTTCGCAGGAAGACAAAACTGCCTAGACTATCATGCACAACTTAAAGACGGTCAAGAGCATTGACCATGCAAACAAACAACTGTAATGCAACTACAGTAAATAATTCCCATCCACAAACATACACAATTTTCTACTGGAATGTGCATGGCCCTAGTAACAAAAAGGACGAATGTATTGATTATTTGTCTCTGAATAACGTAAAAATCGCGGCAGTATACGAGACACATTTTACTCCAAATAATCGATCCTCTGTCCCAGGTTATACCATATACGGGCAGGAAAGGGCGCAGAATGTAGGCAGAGGTTGTGGAGTTGCAATTTTTATTCACCACTCAATAGTACACCACGAAATATTACATCCAAATTTCCTTACACTAGAAGCAGTGGGATTGAACTTAAATTAGGGCAACAAAAAACCAAACTGCTATCAATTTATACCCCACCAGGGCGCTCTCTCACAGTAGATCTTGATACGTTAATTATTAATGTAGGCCCTGTAATACTAGCCATTACGGACATTAATGCAAACCATCTGTATTGGCATTCGCGAACTAGAACTGCAAATGGTGTGCTATTGCAAAGGCACCAAACTAATCGAAATTATCAGGTTATGGCACCTTATGAGCCGACATATAACCCGACACAACGAAATCAACACCCTGATGTGCTTGATATTGTGATAAATGAACAGTTTAGTACTGGCTTCAACCTCAGGGTCGAGCAGGCTCTTTCCTCTAACCACTTACCAGTACATATAGATTTTCACTCACTTAATGTTGAAACTACCACCCCTAGAAAAATTAAAGACTATTCCCATGCGAACTGGCCAGCATTTATAAATTATGTTGACGAAAATTTACAGCAGTTAGATGCAGTATCTATAACTTCAACTGCTCTAATTGACGAAGCAGTCTCAGACCTTACTGAAACTATTTATAAGGGTATGGCAGAGCATATTCCAGAGAAAATAATCACAACAAAACTAGAAACATTCCCACAATATATACGGGATATTATCACGCAAAAAAAAATCTCTGAAGGCGCCAGTACACACGCCGCAGAGATTGCAGAATTAAGGCCCGCATAAATGAGTTGCAGGCAGTGATCTCGGAAGAAGTAGCCCTTTTGAGGGTTAGTGTTTGGGATGCGAAAATCGCAAAATTAAATACAATCACGTTTAATCTGTGGGGGCTAATCAAGTGCCTATTGAACAAAACTGATAAAATTCCGCCCTTAACCACGAACACTGGAGTAGCTTTCGCCCCTGCAGCGAAGGCACAAGTCTTCACCAATGTGCTGGAAAACACTTTCCAGCCAATCAGGTACCCAATGATAGACTTTTCACAGCCCAAATTCTCCATGTACTATAGTTTAAATAATGGCAGCCCACAGAGCACGAAGTTAAACTTGCCGTTCGACATATGAAGCCAAAAAGGCACCTGGTGAGGATAGCATTCAAGCAATTGTATTAAAGAAACTCTCCGACTTAACTCATGAGCATTTAGCACTTTGTGTGAATTCAATGCTCAAGTTCGAATATTTTCCGAATATATGGAAAAAAGCGAATGTAATTGTTTTTCACAAACCAGGAAAAGACAATAACCTGCCACTAAATTATAGACCAATCAGCCTACTCAACACACTTTCAAAAGTAGTTGAATATATTATACTAAGGCGAATAAATTCTCACCTGGAACGTAAAAACTTACTACAAAATGAGCAATTTAGTTTCCGATCGAAACACTCGACAACACAATAGCTTGTACAAGTTACGGAATACATTACAAATACTTTTAACTTCAAAGATTATGTTGTAGCAGTAATCCTTGATATCGAAAAAGCATTTGACCATGTATATCACGAAGGCCTAATTTATAAATTATATGAAATAAAACTCCCCGACTGCTATGTCAAATTGATAAGGAACTATTTGGCGCACAGAAATTTCACTGTTTCATGTGAGTATGCTAAATCTGGTGAAAAAACCATTTGTGCTGCAGTTTTACAAGGCAGCATTTTAAGCCCAGTATTATTTAATATATACATAAACGACCTACCGAAACCTGATCACCGACTGGTGCTATTTGGGTGTTATGCGGACGACACAGTTATTTTCAGTCGCTCCCACAATCTCGAGCTAGCAAACCAAATGTTACAAAATGTGTTAAATATTTTCCAACATTTTTATACAAAATGACGAATTAAAATTAATTTCGGCAAAAATTAAGCTATTGTCTTTACACTCAGACAATTACCCCAGGCAAATAATCGCTCCGAATGAACTCTTTTTGACGAACAAATCGCTATAAAGATGTGGTGAAATACTTAGGCATCCATATGGACCGAAAGCTCACTTGAAAGGCGCATATAGATGCAAAATGTACCAGCGCCCAAGCTCGGCTATCCACACTGTATCCTATATTAAATCCACAAAGCGCCCTAACCCGAAGCCAGGCTGTATTACTGTAACAATGCTAATACACCCAATTATAACTTATGCTGCGCCCACCTGGGCACATGCAGCTAAAATGCACACAAGACGTCTCCAAATAATTCAAAATAAATGCCTGCGAATAGGAGCAGATGTGCCCCGATACTGCCCTATTGCAGATCTGCATCTCGAATTAAAAATTGAAAAACTGGATGAACACTTTGTGGAATTAGCACAAAAATTTTACACTGATTGTGCAAACAGTGCAAATGCGAAAATATCCAGCCTCAGGGATTATGACCCTGAGGAAACTGAAAAATATAAGAGGCCGAAAAGCATTTTGGCTTACAGACCGCCATAACCTCACTAAACTACCCCCAGTATGTCGCATGATAATTCCTACAAAACACATACAATGATGCGAAGCAATATGTGAACACAGAACATGGCAAGCAGGCTCTGTACAAATTCTCGCTCAGAGATGGCTCTGTGCTTTGTATTGCAATTGTTTTCTATGCTACACTACGTGCGCACCCGAGTGTAAACATCGCGGGATCCAACCTGGAGTTTGATCTGGTGTAGGCCTGAGTGTTGGCCCTATACACCTACCTGATATCCAATATGGAGTCCTCCAGGCTGGTGATTTTATATTTATACCCTTCATTACTAATTACCTAATTCTTCGACACTACACTGGTCACGCATAACTCTGCCAACACTAAACACTACACACAACACCATACTTTCTGCAAGAGAACTTTCACTGTCGGTAATGACATTTCATTACATCGTACCTACACCCCTTCCCCTTCCTAATTACTCCTATTTTTATGCCTGGAAACTATCACTTTTTTCTGCTTCTAGAGAGATGATTGGCATCTGCGGGTGGGTGGTGCAGCTCTGTCCCCTGCCTCCAGGGCCGTGCTACTGCGGTACGACTCTGGATACATTCCAGCAGTGGACCGACATATTTCATATCAGTCTCAATAACCTCACAAAACCTATCTTAGCAAACTAACAATAACCCAAGTATCTCCAGCCCTAATCCATTAAAAGGACTTATTTTTATCCTCTGCGATTGTCACGTAGTTTTCTCCAGCCCCTCTCTGCTTTGCTTGGTTTTCTCTGTCCCTTACTAGACCCTTCTTCTTTCAGGGTGTGCTCATGGCTATAATTGCAGCCATGGCACCAGACAACTCTGTTCAGCCGCGATGCATGCACCCAATTTTATTGATTAACCCTGACCTAAGGCATAAAGGGCTTGCCCTGAGACACATCCCATTCTCCAACTGTCTTAGCTACTAACAAGTATGCCAGAGGGCATGCTTCTTAGTAGCGTGCTCACGCTGGCTTAGCGGGATTTGGGGGCTCGCCAGAAAAAAAAAACTGAGATCGAAGAATCGAAAATCCAGAAACATGAAATTTCATTGGTGCAACACTTTTACATTGGCACTAGCATCATTAGATCTCGGATCAGGGCGATGTTGGTGCAACCGGCCCTAAGTGTACTTATAGCTAAGCTATCGCTAGAAGAGACTGGAAAAAGTCCAGTTGACAATAGAGTCCTAAATTAGTCACGCATTAAACAGAAATGCTACAGGAGACAGAGTGTGTTTTTGGAACATGCTAATGTTAGTAGAGATGGAAAAATCTAGTAGAGAGTGGACTGGAACTTTAATTTCCATTTCACTTTGCCTTTGCAAGTGGGAGGTATGCTGGCTTATAACCAGAGAGGTGTTTGCAAACCTCTCTGGTGGGGGAAGTGGCTCTATTGGGAATCTTCCCTCCGATTCCCCAGTAGAACCTGAAAAATTGAGTTGGGTAGCTTATAGCGCTGGGTGTCATGAATGTCATAGTCCCCAAGGTCACTGATAATTGGGTCTGCTTGCGAATGGAATCTTGCAACATTCTTCACTGTTGGTCTGTGAATTTGGCAGTTGTATTGGCGCAGAGTAGGTTAATGTTGGATATATGTGCTGAATATGAAAAATCAGTCTATCTCATCTTTAGTCTTTGGGTTTTAAGCACAAATTCGCCTAGACATTAAGCACCACTACCACTTCCTCTAGTGGAGATTCAAAACATCACTAGATTTTGTATGCTCAGTATACACTCATGATGGGTAGAAGTGAATTCTATACACAGTATACTAAATATGAGTGTAGCTAAAGAACTGCAAATTACTTCTTTCTTCACTGAGGTTATCCTCAGGCCTTGTTTCCTGACAATTCTCTGCATGCAAGTTGCATGGCTTATGGACACATTGGGGAGTGTGGCACTTGAATACAGCAGTGTACCACCAGTGAGTGAACCCCATGGAGCAGTGTAATCAGCATCTCATGGCCCAGTTCTTTCTCCATACGGGTGATCTGTGCACCATCTGGACTGCCTACCTGACCACCTCATTTCATCCTCCATCTTTGTGTCAACACGGACACTGGAAAGTCACCAGCCGATGTGTTGTTGAGCCACAACTTCATTACGCCAGACAAGTACTACTACCTGTGCATATTTGGCAGCAGTGGCCCAACTGATAGCAACATGCAGTGCAAGTAGAGAGTGATATGGAGTGTGTGCATCAGCACAGCTACTTCCAGGTATGGCTCCTCAATTACCATGTGCCTAGCACCACATCTCCAGCGAGAACAGCACATTTATATATGCCTCCAACTGCAACATGTAAATATTTTTGCCAGGACTTGCTGCGATATGGAGTGGTCCACATACCATCAAAGCCTTAGGACCCACTACCCACTTAGTCCACCTCACCAGGTGCAGACACATGCACTTCCACCATGATGACTTACAACTCGCCCCAGCAGGTGGCGCCACCACTGGCACAACTGGTCGAGATGCTTTCTGACCACGATGGCAATAACAATTCAACAACAGAAAATGTAGCAGCAGACAACATAGCAGCAGAATCACCCAGCAGCGATTCCCTGTGTTGCCTCTCCAAAGGAGAGTGGACAGATCTGAGCTGCTCTTCACAGCGGGGTCTTGAGAGCTGACTATGTGGTCCAGCAACACTTGACTTCGATGCCCTCTGAGAAGCATTTTACCAAGGTGCATCATCAGATAGAGTGCCGCCACCTGATGCCACCTCATCCACAACTGTGCCAACACCACCAAAGTAGCAGCAAGAAGGAGGTGTATGAGAGTCCATCACATCGCGAAACTTGGAATTGCGGCATCACCTCGCTAGGGGAAGATAGAGACGCCTGCCACAATGCATTCGAGTGTACTGAGGACATCTCCCCTTGCATCTCACAAGTCCCAGATGTAAGTAAGCAACAAGTGCACCATCGACTGCATCATGGCACCCTCAGACTATATACTTCATGGATGAAGAAGTGATGCACAGAAATTAGGCTGCAGTATCAGATGCAATGACCACATAAGAGGGGATGCCACCAGTTGATCAATCCCCCTCTTTGCAGCCATCCTGGGTTGCTACCAGAGGAAGTAAGTGTGGTGCATGCAGAATTGTTCCTGTGACAGCAACGTAGAGAAAAGTGATGCAGCCAGCTCACCACATCTCCACCATTCACAATGCCTGCAGCAATGGGCAACTCAGGTATGTCATCATGGCCAAAGAAGCTGCAGACCACCCACACAGGATTAGAAACTGCATGAGATACAGCAACAGGACCCAGGAGTGGCACAACATGTGGCAGAGACTGTACAAGCCCATCACCTTCACCTACTGTGCTTAGAAGATGTAAAGAAAACAGATGGCATCCACACAGAAGGAGGGCATTTAATACAGGACCATGTCCTGCCCCGAGATGGTCTGTCATGCCATTACAAGCTAGGCAAGTCAGTGCACCAAACATGAGCAATATATTGTATTGCATGCGAGTGGAAATCAATGCAGTGATAAGTATGCCTTCCACCCCTCTCGGCATTTTTTACCTGTCTGGCGAGGCCAAATGGTAATATTGTTTATGCACCACGAGAAAAGTTTTCGTAGGGCACTAAAATGATTTATAAAACTAATAAAACTAAAGGATGTGACTTTTATAAGAGGTACAACCCTAGCAAACCTGGAGTCGATTTAAAAATCGGATGCATATTACTGTTTACATTTCGAAATTCATTTTGTGACATTAAAATCTTAAAAATAGTTATTATTTTTATATTTTTCAATACGATAGTGTCTATGAATAGCAAATACTTAATAACAGAAGAACATATTGATATGTAGTATGCAAAACTTACGCTCTGCTGTCAGATGACTTGAATCTATTCGAATATTAGATATGATTTTTCTATTTCATTTTCAAATTTATCCTCTGAATTACTTATGCAGCTAATCACCAATACGTGAGCACAAATCATTATCAGGGATTATTCAATTTGGCAGATTATCAGTTCAAAAAATTTTGATATTGCTTATGCACAACTAACAGAGTTCTGTAAAACTGACACTCTTAAAACCCAAGATTTCTGGAAGGAAGAATTGTTTGTAGAAACCCTGTGTAATCACTTTCACAATCTTATAAAATCAAACCTCCTTTCTATGAGACAAATTAAAACTTCTGGAAAGTTAACTGTAGCCACAACATTAAAGAACGAAAAGTCTCAAGAGTCATAATTTCGTGGTAAAAAGACATCCTGCAGCTTTGTTGGTATTATGATATACAGGACCACAGGGAGTAATGTAGAGGAGACAGGTTCAATGTTAATGGTGATGTAGAATGTTGATACTTTTTTTGAAGACAGTCAGACACTTGGCTGCTTGCAATGTAGTCGGGCAAACATAGGCACGCCAAGTGTGCCGAGCAGGTAGAAATGTCGTTTCGTGAGTAGAGGGGTCTTTGGTTCGAAGGCGATGAGGGTGGCTTAAGCAGCAGATGCTGTTGATTTTGCAGGTAAAGGCAGTTAACAATATAATGAGCACTTTAGAAATGAACTTTAGAAAAAAAAAACACTGCCCCTGCATGCATATATTTTAATGGGAGCAGTAAGTGACATTCGCCCAGTAAGGTTGGTAATGATAAATGGAAAGTAGTTCAATATCTTAACGTCGAATAAAAAGTGTTCGTAACCATTTGTGATAACTTAAAATTATTTCTTTTGCTTTCTGTTTTGTTTAATGCATCGAAGTGTAACAATGAGTACACCTGTAAAAGTATTTACTTTCTTAATAATTTCACAGTTTCATTTTACTGATGCATGAATAAAGTGATGAGGCCGAGGGTAATGTTAATTTTATGTAAGGTTTTAGAAATTCATAACGTGTATACAAGTAGATCTTAAGCAGGGCTTTCAAAAGTGCTCATTTTACCATGAACAGCCTATAGTCGTGGTGTGGTTTATTGTTGGTGGTGTTTATAATTGGCATGGTAGATACAATGTATCAGTTGCGGTGCGGCTTGCAGCAGTTGTCATAGCAATATTTTTTGTGGTAGTGAGTGTAGAGGTGAAAAAAATTTGGTTAGGGATTCGGTAGTGCCCCCAGGGTAAAGTTGATGCTCCATCCAGCTCATTGAAGTGCTTATCGACCAACCCCGATAACACCACTTTGGTCACGAGTTAAGTGTAGACATCGTGACTACATAGATGGAACTGATATTGGGTCCCCAGAACCTTAGTGCAATGATCGTAGCAATCCCGATAATCCTCGTAACAGATTCATTGTAACACGTTAGATATTATGCCCTTTGCCTTACATATACACTGCTCATTCGTAACAATGTACGAGTAAAGCTTGGGATATAAACCTACAAATTGTGTGACTATGCAGCCAGCATATTCATCCCCTTCATCCCTAAAGTCATTCCTTCGTTCTCAAGAGAGAATTTTAGCAGATTATTGCGCACATAATTAGATGTATCAAACCACATTTTAAAGAAAATTTAGTGGATTATTGAGAACATAATTAGATGTATTAAACCACATTTTTAAATCTGGGGCAATTACTTTATATACATCACAAGCAATACAAAAAATCAAATAATCGGTGCCGTAGTATAAGTGGTGCAAGGCTGGCAGAGGAAATTTTGTATGCATGTACTGATAATGGAACTCGTAAAGGGTTAATTTGGAAAGGTCGAGAATGGCTACACCAATGTACAAAGGCTTGTTAAATGTAACACAGCTCTTTGAAATCTCGATAAGACAAGATTTTCATCCATGATTTGTCTTGACTTGAATGCAAGAAGACTTGTCAGTTCCACAGCCCCATAAATTGTGTCATACCTGGAAACAACTCTTATGTCCTGTTCCCGGCAGACATTCTGCGAGGTTTTTCCATATATATGAAATTATTCATCTGCTTCAAAAACGATTTCTCAAATTTGTTCGCAGCCTGGGCACATTTCTCAATGTTTAATTCGATGTACAGAGTCATCCATGCCTTCTACTCAAAGTGCAGAAGGCAATGAACAGAGTCAAGTTTGGCCACATACATCAAATACTGCCTCAATGTTTCATCAAGTATAACCTATTTCTTCCGAGGCGCGAGTGTCAAAAGTAGTTTTTTATGCGAGCCGTTCGGAGGTATGCCAGTTACTGGGGCCAAAGGCAAATCTGATAAAGTATCGTGGCATTCTGCAAGAAAATACATATCCATTTCCGCGAAAAAGCAAGTGTCACCGTCATTCACCATGTTCGCAAAATCTCACAATGAAAACATGTGCGATTCAACCCACTTACAATTACCAATGGGAAGCTTGAATTTCATTGTGTGACTGTACAGTACATGGATGCCTTATTGTCAAAAACAGGTGAGCGGCTAGAATTGTTTACCAATTTCGGCATGTATCTTTTGTAGAACACAGGGTTAGGAGCAGCATTACCCAGGTTTCCAGAAGGTGTGTGGAAGCCATATATATATATATATATATATATATATATATATATATATATTATATATATTATATATATATATATATATAATATATATATATATGGCCTAACCCTGTGTTCCATTGAGTGGTGGGCTCTGTGCGAGGTCATAACCCCAGACCTCAGGTGGCTGGTGGGCTGAGCAAGCAGGTCCATCAGCTGTGGGCTGAGCGAGTGAACCCGGTGGCTGGTGGCAGGTCTCCAGGCGTAGCACAATGACAGAGCAGCCGATTTCCGAAACCTCGGCAGTGAGAGGCTAGTGTGGTCGGTGCTTGAAACCCTGGATGGAAGCTGACTGGTGGCAGTGAGAGCGGGTTCCTGGCGGTGGCACGGCTTACCAGTGAGAGCGAACCCCCGGCGGTGGCGCGGCTGGTCGGTGCCCAAGAGAGAGGGTAACTGCAGATGCAAGGCAGTAAGTCGAACAAGGTTGATCTCACTAGCAAAGGGGGTGGTCCACCTTCCATGGTGGTTGGTTGATGAATGATGCCAAGAGCGCAGAGCACTGTATTTATACATCCTATTCTCCCTGCCCCTCTCCCTTTATATACTGTATATATACAGAGAATATACTAAAAAGGCATTGAAATTTATTTCTATCAGTGGAATAACATTCTCCTTTACAATTTAATTCAATACAAAACAAAAATTACGATTATAAAATGTTTATTTAATGAACAAATGCATTTTATGATCCTTACCATGGAAAGTATGTTGAAATATTAAATGTATGGTGATATACGTGTAATATTCTTATTGAATCAGTAATATCTATTGGATGTATTTAATTTGAATTGTTTTTTTTTGTGCATGAATAGATTTCTGTTCTGAAATGAATTTCAATACAACCTTTTAATGTAATATGAATCGAAAGCTTTTTTAATCACTTAGGGGGGAATTCATAGTCTCATCTTAAGACACGTCTTGGCCAAGACGATCTTATTTTTTAAGACAGCATGTTTCATAGTCGATGAACAAGATGAGCTTCATGAAGATGAGATGCTTCCATTCAAGCTTATATTTCGCTACTTCCGGCTTGACGAAGCACAATCTCAAGACAGGAATTAGGCCCGAGCAGACACGAAATAATATGAATAGGTGCGAATACAATATCGTTCGTGCTTTGTTTGTGATTTCATTTATCAACATAACCTTCAATTTTGAACACTGTTGATAATTGTTATGTTAATTAATTACCTTATTACGCGATGTCTTGAACTGGCTCTCGACACTAGATGCCTCTCGAAAGAAATGTTTTTCTTGAAATTTAAAAAACGCTGCGATTGTGAATAAACGAAGGGACTTGAACGTTATGAAGAGAAAAGAGGCGGTGTGGGTAAGTGTTGCAGAAGCCTACAACTCTGCCCAGAGTATTATTCAGCAGGTAAGACTTGAGGATGGATGTATTTGAATTGTACGTCCACGTCTACGTCCATTGTAAATACAGTGTACTGAGCACAAGGCACTTTAACAGGAAGCTATTTAGTTATGTAATATCATACTTTTATAGTAACACAACACCTCTGTACTGTTTATTCTACTCTCACACATAGGTAAACAAATGTTAATTACATTATACACAAATTACATACATCCGCCATTACAAAATCACAGTGTTCTCAGGTCTCAAGTCACCTTTCCAGCGGACTTGCTCAAGATGATCTTATTTCCCGCCTTAAGCATATCCTTGCTGACTATGAAACATGACCATCTCAAGCTGTGACTATGCAATACTACTGTTCCTTTTTCAGGTTAGAATCGAATGCATGTCTTAAGTGATCTTCATGGAGACAATCGTGTTGACAGTTCCTTGCGATGAGCTTGAGCAATGTCTATGGCATACTGGGATACCTAATAAGACCATCTTGACCAAGAATTGTCTTAAGATGGGCATATGAATTCCACACTTAATAACTTTTTTCTTAACAATTGCGAATAATTTCTGTTATGAATTGAAACATTTATATTTAATCATCTAGTATTATGAATGTCGTGCAATATTGCTATGTAACATTAGTATGTTTGAAAGCTTAGAAAGGGGATAGCCTACAGACTAATTTATATCATGGCTTACCCGAGATTCGAACCCGGAACCCCCATGCTGTAAGCCACCACACAAACCAATAGCACTACAGAGGTCGGCATTGTGAATGAATGATTTTCAGTTTATTTCAATTATTATTAAAAATAATACATGTTTAAATGAACATCTTTCCTGGTTACACTCTCCAGCTATTCAAGAAGTAATATATGTTTTTTATCTGAAATTAATGCTTTTAGTAGTTTTAACCAGTGCTTTGACAAACGAATAGGTGGATTTGTTATTAGATTATCTTCGGGATAGTCCATTTTCCTCTTGCCTTTTTAATTACTAAACCTATTTTGTTTAGTATGAGTGAATAACCACTGGTTTGCTAGAAACCAAACATTTAACACTCTTGAATTCGTTCCACCACTATTGACTTTGCAATATACTTTTCGAAAATTTAAGAATCTCTCTGTTACTTTTCGTCTATTAAGACATTTGATTAACCAAGGTAAAAAATGCATTTCTCGCACTGATAGGTAATTTTAAAGGGATTTGGTAAAAAAAACACAATCAAATCCTTTTCAAAAAATATTTATTTCATAAAAATAAGAACAAATCACTCATAAGAACAGAATATTATACAGGTATCTCAAAACTTACATAGTAAATGTTACACAAAATATATACAGAATGTCTCAAAAGTACATACCAAATGTTACACAAGTTATACAGAGTATCTCCAAACATATATAACTCTTAGTTTAACACAATTGATACATTATAGGCTGTTTGCTAGCTCACTAAACATTGTTGTAATACACTTTCTTAGTATTGTATGTATGTCCTGTTATTGAAAAGTACTTACAAGGAGGGAACATTTCTTATGTCCTGGTTTATTTCTCTCAGGTTCAGTTTGAATACATACATCTTTACAGTCAGGCGAATGTAAAATCACACTTTCAACTAGGCCTGGATATGTTTCAAAATAGTGTGGGTGGACATCTGCAATGCTAGCTGGGAGAGGAGTACTTGCAGTCATGTAGAATAGAGGACACTTTGCCGTGTCAGTACATTGAATCAGTTCATGACTCTTTCTTACCCTAACGAAAAGTATACCTTCAGAAATGGAAAACACGGTCATAGGTCTCAGTGTACTCTCACAAAATTCCGTTATAACGAAACGAATAGTTTACATTAAACTTCCCTGGTTTTAAAGTAACAAAATGGTTTCCTGGGTGAAAAAAACATGTTGATCGTACGCGATCCAGAACTCGACTGAGAGAAATTCTTAAAGAACAATGTATATATAATATTGGATATACCTTTTTAAACTGAATAATGTCTGTGGTTTAAACTATAATTTACCTAATTTCACAGTTCGATGTATGTAGCACTTTGATGAGACACATCCATTGACCAATAAGTAACCAAACTGCTCATGTACAAGCACATGTATACCTTTGTTACATTCTTTGAAATACTGAAATAGAATAGTGACATGTTCCAAGCATCCACGTATCCCTTGTGCCCATTTGTGCCACCGCAGATGCATCAACCACACACCGCAACACTCGACCAATCGTCATTATTTCGCGGTCCCAATCAGTTCAGGTCGACAAGAATGGTGTGTTTACACTTTTCTGGTCGCCATCATATTTTAAATTCATCACAAGCGGTAACGCTCGTGATAAATTGATATGCGGCCCAAATGGACGTTTCCCGTTAAGTCATAACTGTTAGACATAACAGCCATTAGAAGAAACACTGGGATAAGCGGTGCCACTTTATCCCAAGGCTTTTCAATGTGCGCGATGTCGATGGGCCTTGTGGCCGAATCTAGAGTCTGACATGGCTCCAAGAGGTGTCAAAAGAGTAAAGTGGCGAGCAGGTTCCCAGCAGCGCTCTGTAATTAGAGTCATTACCGTCAATTTTAGCAACTATTGCACCATAGTTAACTGGGGAAGCTGCCCGCTTTTGCATAGAGAGTTAAGCAAATCTCACAGAGTTCAGGTCGTAGTCCCGCCCCTCCTCAGTGAAATGTGTGTGTCGTCCCAGGAAGTGAAATGCATATACTTTTTCCCATTTTTCTCCATAGCGACACATGCCAATATTTATGTATTAATTATAGGAGTGTACATGTATTCATTCATCGAGAATCAGACGAATAAGGAGTTATTTCATTTAATATCACCCTTCAAGTGCGGTGACATACTCGTGACATCAATTTCTTTGCCATATCTGGAGCTCCAATGTTCATGGGTATGTCACCATCATGTTTTTAGCGAGTAACAATAATTATGTTCAGTGTAAATTATTTTAATCATGTAAGTTGTGCAGTTATGTTATTTCATGTTTTGCATTCACCTGTAATCTCGCTGACCTCGGCGAGGTTGCGGCCATCTTAAATCAGTCAAGCATCAGCACTCGTGACGACAGGCAGGACAGGCCGAGGGGAAGCCTTTCTGCATCCTGAGGTAACATTCCAGTACTTCATACGACGGTACGCCTTTTTCACATAATTGTCACTTAAGGCCCTCGCCTTATTTTGCAGTAGCGACCACCGGCAGGTCTGGAATGCCGGGTCTGCTTTAAAAGGGTAGCATTCATTTGCAGTGACATTCTGTTGTACCCTTTCAGCAATAAAACTGTCACACATTGACGAGGCGAGTTTGATTGCATTTACTCTCCTGAGTACATTGGGTACTGCGCCCTATTGCAGCATTTTTCAGTGTTATATGTTTTGCATTTACAAGGATTATCTCCCTTAAGCAGAGTAAAATCAGTGCTAGTATCGGTGTGCGAAGTGGTCTACAACTTCGTCCCTTAAAAAGGGTTTTGAATGAAATCAACATTATTTAATTGGCAATTACATTAACTCTCCTTCAAATTTATCGTGTATCCAGAGTTCGCCACAGGCCATCGGCTGTACGATCCCATCATTATCGTTCGCTCTACCGAAAGCGGCACAGGGCAAAATCATAGTTTCCTGCCTTACACCTGCAACCAGGCGAGGCCCTAACTTTACATATCACCTCTGGAGGTGCGCCACATCAATAGTATTATCTATATTAAAAATAACATGTTTCAAACTCTGGTCTTCCCTACAATATGTTGTCACAATACGTTTACCCTCGATCTTCAAGTTATGTTTTTTCTCTGACATGTATGGTCTACATTGATTTATAAGGTACTTTGAACTAATACATTCCATTAAACTAGATTTAAAAACACATTGTTTATTACGTTTTAACACATATCCATGAAAATATGAACAATTAAAATTAATATAGTACTAGCAAATTTCCTTATAAGTGAAATGTAAATATGGTAGTTCATACCTTAGAGAATACAAACCATGTTCAATAAATTAATACTTGCATGCGGCGTTAACATTATTCTGAATTAGCTACTTCACACACATAAATGTTGCACATAGACGGAAATGCTAAACTTCCTTGTTTGAAAATAAAGTTGTGAATGTCCCCATCGCAGGTTTACTTCCAATGGATGTTGTTTCACTGTGAGGTCTGGAGAGTTTATAGGCGATTACGCCATTCCCTGTTCCTCTACTACCTCTTCACTAAGGCTAGCTATCATAAGGACTTCTAGTGTAGGTGCATGGCAGTTCACTGTAGGGATGTAGATACCTCACAGCACAATCATTGTATGCCAGGCCTTCATGGAATCTGGTGCCGATACTAGTATCGAAGGTGTAGCAACAATGTTCGATATCGTTGCATACTTGAACTTGTAAAACTCCTTCGAAAGGTTTAAAAGTACACTCTTATGTATCCTACTTGCAGGACCTCGTAAACATCCATAGGCTTGATCACACTAACCAAGACCGACAGTTTTATTACCAAACACCTTCCTTCATATATTCTCAAATTATGAGGTCACTGCTCCTCATTGGCTAATTGTATGTGGACGTTCCACCAAGTACACGTTCTTGCTTTGAAAAACTTTGCATTGCCACATCCCTTAGGGAGACGTAAATTCTTGGTTATCTATGTTAATGACATGTTCCTTGCTGTCACATTTTTCACTCCACACTGTAGGAATAGACCAGCAGTCCCTTTGCATTATGTATTTAATTTTCTGGAATGAAGTACGTTTCATGACAAGTTTAGCTTGAGCTTCACATGCTAGTTCGTTCACACTGCTGGAGCAACTGACTGTCTGGATGTAGATTATATACAGCACAATGGTGTCCATAACAAATGTCTAAAACTTTAAAGTATATGTCGGACTAAAAAAGGAGAAATGCCTATGCTATTCCCCATTACACATCTGAATTTGTAATGGTGTATCTTCGTCTTCTCGAAAACATACTTTTCTGTATCCCGGAGTAATACTTGCATTCTTGAATGTCGGCTCGAATCTCTTCATCGTAACTGAAATTTCGGTATATGGTCCTTACTTTATATAGACATTATTATGTCATTGCTTCGCATTGTCAAATTAGTTGCAACTGCTCCACCATTTAGTCTGGAGTGCATCACCGAATACCTGTATCGCCATCTTGAAGTTTAGTATTTTCCCAATTACATTTTCATTAAATCCAATTTGCAGGCACAAGTGTATCTTAGCCATATCTTACATTTCCACAATCCTCAAGGAGTGATTAGATGTCGATTACTCCCTTGGATTTGAGTAACATGTTCCTTGTTATTGCAGGTTTCAGTCCATATCGTAGGGCTATCGTAGAATTCCCTAATTATTTTATACTTTATTAGTTTATATCCTATATACTCTGTTATTTCTTCACATCGAACACGGAACCTTAGTTCGTTTAGAGTACATGGCAGCTCTGTATCGGGTCGCATGTTGAACAGCAGACAGTCGTCTTCATCGTACATGCTCCATTCTTTGCACGCATATTGCGAACTGGTTTGTGAGAAATTCCAATGTTCTTCCCCATTGCCAAGCTGAATTTGATAGGGTGTGTTGGCGTTATACTTGAACCACATTTTCCTACATACACATATTACACTCTCGTAAGACTGTAGGATTGAACCTCTCTATTTCAACTGTGTAAATAAACTGATGTAGGGTTGGCAAGTGTTCCTCTATTTATACATTTTCTCACTATAGGTTGTAACAAAGAGATATTATTAACACAGTTAAACGTACCATGGGTGTTGGTAAATATATTCTCTTAGCGCTTTGCTTTTACACTGTGAACAGAACATTTGGTTCTAACAATGATTAATATTATAGCATTGTACAAATGAAATAATACTTGGACATTCATAGTATCTTCTAATGTTGACAACTTCTGAACTAGTTAACATTTTCATTATTTCCTTTAGCATTTTTCCCAGTACATATATGGGATAGTCTTCGAGAAGCACATCATTTACATGTTTGAATCTGTCTTCATATTGTAAAACATCTGAATCCCATTCAAGTTATGTACTTCATATGTTTGATGCCGATACATCATTTGAATTTCATGAGTTAAAACAGACCACTGGTTAGGTGATTTAAAGTTTATAACTTTTGTGTCATTATCATCGTTCGTATATGATATAGCCACTTCTTTCACAATAAAAGTTTTATTGGAAGTGTTTTCAAATCCTTGCATGTAACCAGTCATTATTAGGCTTTATCCTTTTTAGACAAATTCACAGCAGAGTTGAAGTTATTTATGACATAACATTTAAACACACTGTTTACAAGACATTTCTATATGTTTACAGGATCTCTGTTGTCACTTCCGAATCAACTCTGGAGTCTGACATTGCTTCAGCGGGAGTGTTGACAAGTTCTTGCTGCCACCTGTGCATAACACAGTCTCTCCTCAGATTATATGTATTTGGATCGTTAAAGAAAGTGGGAGTGCCATATGGGCAATCATTACACAGGAGTTATGAAACTATATCTTCGTCCGCCCTAAGTTCTTCCAAAAGAAAATAGCACATGCACTGAATTTCATGCGATACAAAGGTAATTATAAATTCCTTTGGTAATAATGTTAGTTAGTCTTCAATGTCCAGGCTTAACAAATTTTTGGTGCGTCCAAATGCTAAGATTGCATTGTACACTTTCACACACCTCTTAGTCGCAGTCCTCGCAGTAGTGCTCGTTGTGAATTTTATATGATTAAGTTGCTAGAGATGTAGGTCTCGGTGATGTTTGAAGTACGTCTCGGTGTTGCTGTAGCCTGTTGTAATCCAAATATCTATGTAATGACTGGTGTAATTCTTGGTGCTGATGTAATACACAAATATTACAGTTCTCTGCGATGCACTCCCGATGCGGTTTACGATTTGACCTTGACGACTTCTGACTTCACACTGAAAAAATTAATTTATTCCTTCCTTATATAGTAATCGAATCCAAAATGGTAACAGTTTCCCTTAGATTTTACCTAAAATATACTGTTTTCGGAAATGTTGTTGAAATATCTTTAAATTAGCCATATTACAAATCCTATCGAGTTCCTTTCAGGCTGGAAACATGGTATAAGGTATTTTTTAAAAATAATATATTGCCAAAATGTAGTATTTCAAAATAGAATAGGTGTATGTTGGTCTACATATACACATTTCTGGTATATATTATAATCAGTAAATGGTGCAAAGGTTTGTGTGGAAATAGTTAAGATTTAAGTACGTTTGTAAAGGACCATATTATTACAGACATATGTGATTAGTTAGGATTTAATGTCACTTTAATAAGAAAAACTTTTATCTCGTAGGGACCTTTACTACACAAATGTATTTAATTTTCTTTGTTAAAGTAAATTACTTGAAAACATGAATGATGTTACATACAAATATGTACGCATGTTTGTTTACCGTACTTCAAACTTATATGACTAACCATGTTAGTTAAATATATTAAAACTTTGAGTTATGTATCGTGAACTTGTATTTTATTAAACTGTAATAGGGCGTTAAGGTCTTGGAAAATCACTTTTGAATATTGGGATATATTGATTTTAAAAATGTTTATGGTATTTCAAATAGTTACACTAGACAAACAATGTTTACATATATTTTTAAAACAAATAATGTATAAGTCGTGTTGAGGTTGTTGATAAGGCTGACTAGCATAACATTATCTATTATCTATTGTTTTAGTAAAAGTTCCGCCTTGTGCGAGATTATTCATACTTTATTGCTGTTTTTTTCTACAGGTGTGTGGGCTATAAGCATTTGGCACATAATTCAGCTTGTTTAGGTGTTACTTCGATTTATTAATTTTATACTTTTTCTCGGAATATATTTCAGTGTGATTTCGCTCTTGTATATTTATAATGGTATTAATTAATTTCGTATGCTGTTAAATTATATTTACTAGAAGTGATCGGGTTAAAGGCATATGGGATGTAGTTCCATTGAGTTAAATTTGAAATGGTTTCTCCTCCTGGGTCAGTGGCAGAATCCGACCCCAAGCCAGAGGTACACCAGCCATTTATACAAAACCCACGACACTATCCCTTAGAGGTGTTTACAAATTAAACAACCAATGGAGTTAAACATGGCCAAATATGGAAAAAGTCAATTGAAGTAGCATTGCTCCTTATAGGGGTTAAATCACTGTAGTTCAATAGTGTTTGTTTGAGCACCAACAACACCATGTATGGGATACACACGTGCTCATGCATCACACATCTTCTGGCCTGCCACCAGGCTTTAGGAAGTGAGGTCACAGGTGCGGGAAACCTCATGCGCCCGCTTATTGGCCGGTTGAACATGACGACAGCTCCTAGTTCCTTGGGGCACCACATGACTGTCGCACCAGCCACAAGCAAAGATGAGCTTCCGCCATACATGATGGGAACGAGCAGGTGAAAAGTCACTATGTCAGGTTGTTGCACGGATCGCTGCTGGTGGTGAAGGAGTCGAATAGGCGCAGTCCATCCCAGGCTACGTCGACTCAATGTACGAACAGCTGTAGTGTATGAAACCCATGTCTTCTTCACAAACTCGGGCAGGTAGAAAATTTTTTAATATTGTCATGATGAATAATACTTCTTTTAAACAAAGTCCGTGCTAAAAGAAAATATGTCGAAATTTTGGGTGAGGCATCACAAATTTATGGCTTGTGAAGTGTGCAGTGGTTCAATACGTATTTGAAACACTGCAAGTTAAGTATTAAATTGTTCCTTTTGTGGTAGTTAGTGATTGATTATGCCAGGTATTTGTCTCTTTGCATTTCGATAGTAAGGATATTTCATTGTGGTTAGCTCGTATTTTGTTATGAATGTATACATATTAAATATAATTCACATTATGTCATTTAAATTGTGTTAGTCAACTACATTTGTTCTGTTGTGTGTATGTGCGACTCATTGTAAATCGAATTCATGTCTCTTTGCATTTTATTGATTTGTGATAAAATATGTCCTGTTTGTTGTGTCTCGTGGTTAAATCGTTGGTAATTACTTGAATTTGCCAGAATTCATTAAATCCTATTTTTTTAAACACTTATTTCGAATTATGTGTTTCCGAACTCAGCTGTTACATGTAATACAGTATACATTCAGACAGTGAGCTGGATGATCTCCCTACACAGCTTCCCATCTCAGTCCTCCACAAACATCCCAAGTCAATGGACGTGTGTCCCACTCTCAACAACACCTCTTCACTCCCCTTGTCCAGTTACCGACATCAATACGATATTAAATACACTCTTCCCCAAAAAATTATACCACTATTACATAATACATAAACACCCCGAACCTTGCATACCACACCTCATCCGACCGTAAGATATCCAAGGGTTAACATCTATACTGTTGCTTTCCAAAAATAAATAAATACCAGTGACCATTATGGCACTCTGCACATACATACCCTTACTAAATATACAATCACACAATATTAAAAGTTAAAATTTTTTATTATTATTTTATTAACCAAAGTAATTTAATTGGATTAATTTCATGGGATTAAGCCAATTTTTTCCACATACCTTAATCCGATCGTTCGATCGGATTAACAATGGGAATTTATTAAGCATATTAATCAAACCAATAATCCAATTTATCAAAAGTGAGCCAGAACCATCACGGCCTTACTACTACCCATCCTGTTTTATTATGTCAGTTATAGCATATCATTTTTATAATGACGATGGTTGTGGCTATGAATATGACTGTGATAATTGTTACATTGATTGTAGCACAGCCTTTAGTTTTTACACCGCTGGTGCGGAAGACTATGCGGGCAAATGAGTAGATAAAGGCTGTTCACGATAAAGTGAACACTATAGAAATGAACCATAGAAAAACGTCACTGCCCCTGCATGCATATATTTTAATGGGCGCGCTGAGTGACATTCGCCTAGTACAGTTGGTAACGAGGAACGGAAAGTAGTTCAATATCATAACGTCGAATAAAACGTGTTAGGTAATCATTTGTGATAACTTTAGTTAATTTCTTTCGCTTTCTGCTTTTTTTAATGTATCGAAGTGTAAAAATAAGCGATGTTGTAAAGTATTTACTTTCTTAATAATTTCACAGTTTCATTTGACCGACGCATGAATAAATTTATGAGGCCATTGGCAATGTTAATGTTACATAAGACGGAAGAATACACGACGTTTATACAAGTATATTTTAAGCAGGTCTCTCAAATGTGCTCCTTTGACCGTGAATAGCCTAGATAGGTCAGTAGTAGGGAAATTATGGTTGACATGCAAGGGTGTGGGGCTTAGGAGTGCAGGAGCTGAGGAGCCGCCATGTTGTTACATCGTCGGCCGCCATATTGGAGGTCATTTACCTTTTACCTTTGGCCCTTTACCCCGTAAACTATTCACCAAAAAAAAAACTAAAAAAAAAAAAAACATTAAAAATCCCAAAAACTCTTCAAAAATACAAAAAAAAAATTCTAAAAAATTCAAAAAAAAATTTCTAAAAATTTTATTTCTAACAATTATTTAAAAATTATTTAAAAACTTAATGAAAGGCTCCACAGAAATAACCTATTTTTTTTAGAACTGCTGAAAGGGATCGGTGACTCCGGTGAAAGGCATCAGTGACTCCGAGCCAGGTTATCAGGTTCAGTACAATTGACCTTTGACATTGATCTTTGACCTTTGAAAATGAAAAAATCCAAAAAATCTTTAAAAATCACAAAAAAGATAAAAAATGTATAGAAAAATCGTTACTAAAAATTTAATTTAGAAATAAGTTCAAAAATAAAAAAAAATGTTTGAAATTAATAAAAAAAAATTATTTAAGAAATTTTTTACTTAAGTCTTTAACCCCGGCGGCCATTTGCCCCTTTTTCTCTCTGGATTTCCCTTTTTCCCTAACAAATTCCCTTAAAAATTTATAAAAGATTTAATTAAAAAACTTATATTTCCGGTGGTCTCCCCTCCACACCACCATTAGTCACATTCTTTCCATTCCCAGCAGACGACTGACTCCTTCGCACCCACACCCCTCACCTATACTCATTCATTCGTAATTTGTTTACATGCTACTGGAGGCAGACACCTTTTTTTATATGTTACTGGATGCCACCATATTTGTTTTTCGTTCGTCATTTCTTTACATGCTACTGGAGGCAGCCATATTTGTTTATATGTTACTGGATACCACCATATTTATTGTTCGTTCATTTGTTTATACATTACTGGAAGCCACCACCTTGGTAGGCATCACCCATCCGCCATATTGGATGCAGACTACCTTTACCTTAAATGGCCTTGAAAACGTAAACTCGTAAAAAATGCATCAAATTCACCAAGCATAATACATTACAGACTATCACCGCCATATTGGATATAGACTACCTTTACCTAGGCCCCACAACCCTGAATGACCTTAAAAACAAAGGCTCGAGAATAAATTCGTAAAAGTAAGCATGCTGGAAGCCAAGCGAGCTCTCGGCCCTATATATATATATAGACAGAAAAAGACTTGAAAATTTCCACCCTATTTAAAACAGATGTTTCCAATCAGCATTATACCTACAAGAATAATGCAAGACTTTGATGACATGTATAATTTATTAACTATATATTTCGATTTTAAAATTTTAAGTTATTTAAAACATTTTTATTTAATTATATAATTATACATATAGTACAGTACTATGGAATAAAATTTATTTCTTAACCTTTTTAATTTTCAATTATATTCCGACAAAGTAGGAAAACATAAAATACAACACAAGTTTATTCACAGACCTTTCTTTATTCAATTAAATTATTACAGTCGCTAACATCCTCAAAAAAATTACAATATTCTTTCATATGTGTAAGTAAACTGTTGTTACGACTGATCTACTTGCCGCACCTGTCACACAAATATGACATGCAACAGAGATTTTTAGTACAATAGAGCGCTCATGTCGCCGAGCATTGCTGCCGTGTGTGAAGGTCTTTTCACAGAAGCGACATTTATAACGTCGGAATGGTTCAGCAGATGCGGTTGACCATAAAGATGCTGCTGGAACAGAGGCCGATGGTCCAGTTGGCGATGCCAATGGAGCTGCCGTAGGTAGCCCGCTCATAGAAATCGTAAGCACTGTCGATGTCATGCCCGAAGTCGTCGATTGCTGAGCTGCTGTAGGTGACCCACCCAAAGAAGTCGACGGTGCTGTCAGCACCATGCCTGAAGAAGTTGAATGTACTGCACTGGTAGAAGTAGATGCTGCTAGTGATTTAGCCATCGCAGCTGAAGAACTCAGTGGTGAGAAACTATTGGTGGGCAATATCCACTCAACTTTAACATAACTAGCCATGGATGACCTGACGTATAAGCCAGACGAGACGATCCACCTTTCACGACAGCCTCTGTTAAACTGTACCTCTCAACTGATCTCCCTACTGCTTATAAACGATTATGCAAGCCCTATGACGTCATATCGACTTTGAACCATTCATATTACACCTTTAATACATTGTGCAGACACCGACCAGCTAATCACCGACTTACCACATGATTGCAGCTGACCAATAACGTGCAGGCATTGAGACATCATAAAAACACACACAGGCAGGTAGACAGGCTTTAGATGCTAGTTCCTTGATCACATTAGCACGCAGTTATATCTTCAACAGTTTCTTCCATACAAGTTATTCACTCACCCATAAATCATGGTCACACTTAAAGTAGACAACTGCCTTCTGTTGTCGGACCGAACCCTCACAAGACTGACCCATTGGCCCCATGACCCATTGACTGCATTACCCCATGACCCATTGACCTCATTAACCCATGATCCATTGAACCTTTATGACCATTGATTACAGTGCTGACCCCTAATGACACCAAAATGATAGCTCAACAGATCTATCGGTAGACAAGAGACTATCAACAGAGTTACAATTGAAACATACTAAGTTGCTTGGTTGCCAAATTTCCGATTAGAACACGGCCTTAAAAACGGGAACGTACATCCATGCTATACGCGAAATACGAACCCAGAATCCTCGTACCTTATCGGTTGTTGCTTATGAGGTAAAGGAGAAACATCCGTTGGAGGAAATGGTTTACGTAGACCGGAGTAAGTAGATACCGCGATTATTCATAAGATATCCCTGTTCATCTGGTCTCCTTCAACCAGGCTGTGTGCACTGTTCTACAACTTTTATACTGACTGAGAATTTTTATTTCCTTTCCGGTTCACGCCCTACAGGCTCCGTGGCAGTCCTCGGGAAACAATAGTGCTTTTTTTTAAAGGCACGTTTATGGTTACTCTGAATTGTTGAGCTATGCCCTCCTGCTTGTGACCTTGAGTCACGAAAGGAGTAATTAGGTCAATTAGTTTTTGGTGAATTCTGAGTTCACTGTCTGGATTTGTGTTGTTTATTGTTCTTACCTTTATCAGTTCTGTCGCAAATACTGTTTTGTAAACTAACTCTTTCCTTCGACCGTTTCTGACTTATATCCAGTCAAAAGATTATTAACGTATTCGGTATTCATGACTGCCTTAAATTGTGTCGTTCATTTCCGTGCCTATTTATGGGTTAAAAGAAAAAATTATCTTTAATCTCGCAAGCACAACAGTCTTTACTAGACCAAACACGCCCGGTGAACAAATATGAGATCAGAAAGTTAAGAGAAAAAAGTGTGGAGATCTGTGTGCAATAGCACGTACAAACTAACATATAGAATATCGTTATAGTGCTTGAACTTAAAAATGAGAGTTACGAATGTTAAACCAATCGGTGTTTTCAATGATTTTTGCATTTTGAAGAAGAAATAAAGAAAACAGTGGCACTAACGATGCCATTTATTTAAATTTGTGTGTAAATTAGAGGGACGACTATAGAAAGGTTATGCAGACATGTCGTCATTAACAAAATTGGCAGACATTCTTCTAAAAACTTCAATCATCCACCTGTTTCCTGCGGAATTATTTAAAAAAATATTTTTCTTACTGTTGTGATAGTTTTGCTTTTTTTTTTTGTTTTATACAGAGTGTTATATTATTTCTGTAAGTGAATAACATGTTTATTTTACATACAACATAATGCCAGAAATAATTACTATGCAATTTATTTCAAGAACGCATCGGGTGTCGCCCATTGAAACAAAGTACACCCAATGACACAAAAATGTGTGCATCCTGTAATGATAATTCGGTAACTGTTAGAGTTAGAAGGTGTTTATATGCAGGTGTAGGTGTGCGAGGCCTCCTGAGATAATGGCAAATCTCCTGAAATGAATTATTAAAGCTGATTTAAGTTTTTGTGATTTAAAATTTAAACAAATTACTATATGTAATTTGCATTTACTTTATTATGCAACGAAGATATGAACTCCGAACTTTCAAAGCAATTTTTAGCATAACATAAATTTAAAATATAGAAATGTTCCTTCCCTTTTAGAGCAATCTGATTACACATAGTACATTCAAGTACAAAAGTTATTGAATAACTAATAAAACGTACGTTTTTAATAGCCAATAATTTACAGTAATTACTTTGAAATTGAAACTATGACACGAAAATAAAGAATTTCCACATTATACGTGAAGTTATGCCTTCAATATTTAAATATTTTGCCAGTAATACTTTACGTACTTGGACGCAAAATTAAAGTCTTCATCGATACTCGTTTTTCATGCAGTAGGAAATGGGGTACAAAAAGTGGACACCACCAAAGTGTTAAAAGATTAAACAGAATATGACCGACGCAAACGAACTTCGTCGCTGATTGAATTAAAAGCGTTACCTTGGCATCAAGGAAGACCCAAGCTCGATTCTCAAGAAAGTCGTGCAACCATGTGATGTTTTAAAATGCTATTTCAGTTAAGTATTTGAAATCTCACTTCCTCCTGATTATCCTACTGTGGTGAATGTAGCCGGTATCCATGGGGCCATCTCGGGGTGCTTCCATTTACACTTATATTGCATTCCATCACTGCTCCATCTCTTCCTCACTTAACTCTCACGAGCGATCAAGATTTGGTTGTCGAGTATTTTCCTTAATTGTTTGTTTGGGGCTTTTTAACGCCCCCGGTTTTGTGCTTGATAGCTTAGCAGGGGACGGCTTACAGACTAACTTATAACTTAACTTAAATTAACACCCATGCCTTGCCCGAGACTTGAACCCAGAGCCACCCGCACCCCAGATCGATGGCGTACTAACCGACTGCGCCACGGAAGGTCGGCTCAACTCAGATCTTGCGGAGTGCAAAATAAAAACTACTAGTCGACGTGATAAACAGGCACATTTTTAGTATTCACGGTTGAGCACCGAAACTTCCGCTGAGACAGTCTCGTGTTCGCTACTGGGAGTTCGGCGGCACTCCTGAAACTTCCGCTGTGGATGCATAAGCGCGCGGGCCACAGGTATAAAGATGGGTCACTGAGTATCAGCCTGTTACTTTAAACCTTATACTTTGTTACTTTGTATCTCATACTCACTTGTAACAGGTACTGTAAACGAGTACACTGCCGGACTATTCATACATTAAAGATGGGGTAGACCGATTTCGTCTTCGTGTCTCGACATTTCCATTTGCGGTGAGGAGGGTGGGTGAACAAGGGGAGGGGGGCAGGAAGCTGCTGAATATGTAGTATAACATGAGATTATATTATATATATACATATATTTTCCCCTGTACGCATATAAACACAAACGCACATGCATACAAATAAGAATCACCGTTTCATTTTTTGAGACTACTTTAACAGTAACATTAACACACAAACCGTCTGGCTGTTCTACTCCACTGTGTGGACGTTTCAAGTTAATATGTAACAGTCAGTGCTTTATAATGTAGTCACAGTCGTCCTGCAGCTGACTGTGCCGTCTTCTTGACGTAATCTATAAGTTGTACGGTTTTGAACTCTTCCATGTTAAACACTGCAACAAACATTGCGACAAACAGCACTACTGCACTATGGAACGTGATGACATCCTCCACGCGAATGGACTAATGACGCATAGGGATTGGTAGTCCTGCATTTTTGGTGTCGGACCGGCCGCTACTCATCCGGCTGCATAAAGGCGCCAATTTACCGCCATGTATTTTGCCGAGTCGTACGACGTTTCTTGTCGGTCCGTATTCTACAACAGTACGACACGTTCTTCACAACGGTCCGGCAGACCGTGCGTACGATAGTGCATAAAAGCTCTAATTTATTCCTAGGTACTTTGATTCGTCCGACTTTTTGCCGTATGCTGTCGTACGACACGAATCGGATACATAAAAGGGCCCTCACTAAATACGTGTTTGGGTTTTCTCAGTTCAAGAGTGGCGAAGAGAGAAGAGAACAGTATTTTTTTTTGTCCTCTGCATTCTGGCTACCATCATTCACACACCCTTGTTCAATAGTTGGTTGCAGTTTTTATAACAGCGACTCTTGGACGATACAAACGGATAGGCGAAATTGCTTTGTTGAATGACTACGATGGGGGGGGGGGGGGGGCGATGGCTCACGTGGCCCATCCTGTATGTGTTTGATTGTATTATATATTTGAAAGACAAGCGCATGAGTAAAGTACTTTTAGCAACTTGAATTTAAACTAATTGCATTTAATTTGCCAGAGGAAGCGTTCAAACATCTCTAAGTACTAATCTCCATATACTCTGTGTTCTAAACTGGAATTCCACTCACGTTGTTTCTGACAGTGCTATTGGCAGAAAAACTTGTTCAATGCTGGAACGTGAAGAGGCTATATTACTATGTGGTGCCAAAGCAAAAATTGATACCTCCTCTATTTGGAGGTACAGTAATTACTAGAATCGGGGATTTTAGTAACTCAGTAAGATAACAACCAGTAAACAAAACTAAACCTTTACTTCTCTTAATACTCAGTCATACAACGGGTAAACTCTTTACATTTACCAACAATGTTTGATATAAAACACTTTAACTCAATGCATTCACTATCTTGAACACATCTAGTGACTCGACTATTTAATACAGAACCTATTTCTCTCCAGAATAGTATGCTAATCGCAATCATCAGGAGTTATGTTAAAATGTCTCTAGTTTATCGCGGTCTCTGACTCATTAAATTAACTAACCCACTTCACATTCTACTAGGGTTTTGCACTCACCACTGAATAAGCTGAAGAAATTCATAGAACGCACAGGGCTCCGCCGAAATTCGCTGTCACGGATCTGCGTCTCGACGTCGCGTCGTTGTGACCCCTCTGTTTAAAATCCGTCTCCCAAATATCGCACCTTGGCTGCTTCCTCGAGGCCTCGTGCTGCCTCATTACCAAACCTGTTACAAAACAAGTAGGATACAACACAAGGTTTCAAATGAGTACGTTGCTAAAAAAAAAGTTACATAGTTAGCAGCACCTTTGTTTTACCAAACATTTCTTGAATATATTTAAAGCTCCAAAAATGAAATGCACAAATTAAAAATCGTAACACAAAGTTATCACAAACAGAGTATTAAAACAGTAAATAATTGAATTGCAAAAATATATTACATATAAAAAAAATCAAAATAATGATAATTGACTTTACATGACTAGAAGCAACTGGAGCAAATTGAAAGAATTAGGGCAGCCGAAAGGGGCTCATCGAAGTCTCCTTCAATTAAAATACAATTTAAAAAGCTGCAATAAAACCTTACTAGTTCTGAAAGTTGAAACTATAAAATTGAAAGCATGTATTACTTGTAAAAATGTTGTAGTTATTTTGTTTTTGGCAAACATTGCATCAAGTTTAACTAACTTATAAAAAGTGGAGTCACGTTTCGGTAGTTAAAATGTAGTATATGTTTAATTGTGTGTTTTGGGACTTCGGTATTGCTTGTCGACCACAGGTGACGAGATTATTTGCACCAGTTGTTCGTCACAACTGAGAGCAAGGGGCATGTTATGCAGCATGTTACTTCTCTTTGAACTTAAATGATAATGATGAATTTGTGAAAATTTTAAGAACTCTAGTTGTAAAACCTTTCCCCCTACGTACTTGAAATTGTAGTAGCAATGTAATAGCTGTAGCATACGATTTGAAGAGAAATAAAGAATGAGCCTGCAAACCAAGCTTGAATTTCCAGATACTTTCTACCGAAATTCAATTTTAATACACTACAGTAAAATCAAAACAATAAATTTTCAAACTCGGGTAAATTTAAAGTTAATTACCAACGTTTATAATAGTCTAGCCTGGGAAAGTAAGGCTTCCATGTTTAAGTTAGATAAATTAGTTTGTAATATATAGCACTGGTATCTCAAACACAACATTGAGATATTACAACAGTGCTAGTGTGATACGAATACCGTTTCACATTCACAACTCCCGCTAGGATAAGCACTGTGTCCCCCAGGAATTGGCTATAAACCCCAGCTCGGAGACCCAACATAGACGCCAAATCACGTGCACATGCACGTGCATGAGTGGTTGTGAAATGTGAATTAGTACACACATCGCGACATATCGGTTACATATCTGACAAGATATGTATACCTCGCACGGGCTACAGTGTTCCACTACTCAACAGCGCCATCTACAGCAACATCCCTGGAAAGATGAATATGGCTCTTGCATGTGCTACTGAATGTTGCTGAAAAAAAACATAAATTGACCAAACATCACATACATACATATATGATTCGTTGTGAGAGGAGAATGGAAGCGCTTCAGCTTCGACATTCCCAGGGCGAGTAACTGTTTCCTACTATGCATTCTGACCCCATTCGCTCTCTCGAGGACAGACACATATATGAATGATGATACATGTCTGTACCGGAGGGGAATGTAGAGAACATGAACTATGATAACCATAAGGGACAAGGATGGGAGTGGGAGCAATTCCATCCTAATAATAAATACTCATAATTCAGTCAATATAAACATATGGTACAGTAAGTATGCCATCATCCAGTATGCATCTCTTATCATCCTTACATCTCAGAGCCAACTAAAAATGCATTCATTGTAGAGAACATGTTGGTGAGAACGAATTATAAGCTCATTTACTTGCATCTTACATAGCTGGTGCAGAACATGCTTATAATCTTCAATGAGAATCTTGTTTTTAACAATGCATTTCTACACTCCCTTGGCCCTTATAAGTATTTTGCCATTACACTTGTAACTATGTAATTTCGCCCGAAGCCCAACAAATTCAGTCATAATGGATCCTACGCACTCATCCTTCAACTTCCCCAATACTTTGGTATTGGTCGGGGATTGGCAGGGATGATCAACAGGGTAGCAGGAAATGTCGAATTCAGCACTGAATGCATGATCAGTAGCAAGGTCCTTGTAAAAATCTTCAATGCAGAAAGAATATATGAAGCTATCGTTATCTTTATACACCAAGTCGCATCGATCACCATACTGCCGTCTCAACACGCTGTAGTGGAAGCTATACATCACTCTTTTGGCGAGGTTGAGAAAAGATATTTGAAAGGGTTTATCGAGTAAAATAGTATCCTTTTCTAGTCGTATCAGAGAAAGCTTCTCGTGGTAAATGGTTCTGTCCTTGTACACTAGATTCACTACAAGTTTTCTTAACCTGATATCACTGCATAAATACCATCCTTTGTCGCTTCCTTTTGTTCACCATTAGCTTGCCAAACACAGAGTTGTTGGCAAGCATGAATACATCATGCTCGAAATCGTTGCTGGCAGATATTTCCTCTTTTCTGTATTCAGATCGATGCAGACTTTAAATATTCGTCATCTGGAGGCCGTGGGATAGTGCTTGCTTCAGAGTACTCTAATGTATGATGTAATTTCCTTATCCTCCATCATTGTAATTAACTTCTTTTGCTTCGAACCTAGTAGACACTGGTTCAAGGGGAGGAAGGGCAGATCCTTGTGGTCGTGCTGCAGGGCTGCAGGATACGCAATTTCAACCTCTAGGATATAGCCAACATCACTATCATCAGGTGCGGACATGGTATCGTTAGTTTCACTCCACTTGAAATTACATAGCGGCAATGGCAGACTCATCACCCATTTGTAGAGGTTGTTTGCATCGATGTATTGCAGTTATGTGCCTAGCTTGCCGGTATCGTACTCGCCTTCCTTGTACCTGTTGTTGGCAGCGCAGTATCACAACATTCACTGCGAAACAATGCCCCTGATGGCTGACTCAAGCAACAGGTACATGTCATACTCCCCCAGCAGAACGAGTTCCACTTTCGCCATATGCAGCATGGCATCGAACGAGAAACCTGGAAGGCTCACATGGTGGGCACAGTCAAGTTGATACGTTTCCAAACACAGGTGCCGGAAATTCTCAAAGATGCCAGCTAAATGGTAGATGTCAACCTTAAATATATGCTGTCTCGAATGACTCACAGCGGAATTTGTCCCATATCACTTGCGTATGTGCATAGTCATCATCAGAGATACTGCTACCGATGAGGCGTTTGTAAAATGACCGTTGAGACATCAGCTGTGGCTCTTCCATCTGCATGAGGCTTGTAGTTACTGCCTGTATGTACATGTGGATAACGATCGGGTACCGGCACACCTCACTACTTCACTACCAACTGGACCGGCCATATATGTAGGGGAACATGCGGGGACGCACTTTACAGAGAGAATAGTGGCTATAGGAAAACAGGCGAAGGACATTTATGAAACTTCTACAGGTATGAGTACACTGAAATCAACCCACTGGGCAGTGTACTACCAGGCAAGAGACTGCATGTATTGTGATACTCCGTTTACAGAGGTGAATTACCAAGTCAGAGACCATGATAATTTTACAGAACAATACATTGGACCGGAATGTAATCAGTGCAACATTCTACGTCGGCGACCGAAGAAACTAATCATATTTTTTCATAATCTCTTTTACGATGAGAATTTTATTCTTGAAGAACTGGGATACGATATGCAGGACATCTTCATTATCCCCCATAGCGAAGAGAAAATGACTACATTTTCCAAATAGCTAGGTGACCAATTTGCCATTCAGTTCGTCGATACATATCGCTTCATGGCTGCAAATGTTTCTTCATTGGCTCTGAACCTTCCTGCAGACAAATTTACAAGTATGATGAAATTTTTCAGTCCAGATGAGGTTCCAGTGGTGATATGTAAGGGGGTGTATCCCTACGACTACATTACCGATCTTGCCACACTGGAAGAGCCACAGCTGCCATCTCAACAATCGTCTTACAACCACCTCACTGGTAGCAGTATCTCTGACGATGATTATGCCCATGCGAAAGTGGTATGGGACAAATTCCGCTATGAGTCACTCGAGATGTTCAGCCATTTATATTTAAAATTTGACGTCCTCCTTTTAGCTGACATCTTCGAGAATTTCTGGCACCTGTGTTTGAAAATGTATCACCTTGACTGCTCCCACTATATGAGCTTTCCAGGATTCTCGTTCGATGTCATGCTGCATATGACAAAGCTGAAACTCGAGCTGCTGGGGGACTATGACATGTACCTGTTGCTTGAGTCAGCCATCAAGGCCTGTGTTTTGCAGTACATGCTGCAATACTGTGCTGCCAACGACAGGTATGTGGAAGGCAAGCTTGATACCAGCAAGCCGGACACATATCTGCAATACATCGATACAAACAACCTATGCATGCCACTGTGTAATTTCAGGTGAAGTGAAACTAGCATAGACATTATGTCCATACCTGATGATAGTGATGTTGGCTATATTCTAGAGGTTGATATTGCATATCCTCCAGCCCTTCATTCATCACGACCACAAGGATCCGCCCTTCCTCCCCTCGAACTTCTGTCCACCAGGTTCGAAGCAAAATAAGTTAATTACAATGCTGGAGGATAATAAACATCATACCATATATTACAATACCCTGAAGCAAGCATTATCTCACGGCCTCCAGCTGGCGGAGATACATAATGTCCTCACATTCATGGAGTCAGCATGATTTTGTCAAGCTTGCCGACAACTCTGTGTTTGGCAAGCTAATGGAGAACAAAAGGAAGCAACAAAGGACAAACTTGGTATGCAGTGAGATGAGGCTAAGGAAACCTGTAGCTAAACCAGTGTACAAGGACAGAACCAATTATAATGAGAAGCTTGCACTGATAATACTATAAAAGGAGACTAATTTTATTCGATAAATCAATATATCCTGGGGTCTTCGTCCTCAACTTCTCCAAAATAGTAATGTATCGCTACCACTATGACATGTTTCGACGGCGGTATGGTGATCGATGCGACTTGGTATATACAGATACCGATAGCTTCATCTATTCTTTCGGCATTGAAGATTTTTACCGGGACCTAGCTACTGATCATGCATTCAGTGCTGAATTCGACATGTCCTGTTACCCTGTCGATCATCCCTGCCAATCCCCGATCAATGCCATAGTGTTGGGGAAGTTTAAGGATGAGTGTGGAGGAGCTATTATGGCAGAATTTTTTGGGCTTCGGGCGAAATTGTATAGCTACAAGTGTAAGGGTAAAATAGTTAAGAGGGCCAAGGGGGTCCAGAAATGCATTGTTAAAAACAAGATTCTCATTGAAGATTATGAGCGTGTCCTGCACTAACTATGTATGATGTGAGTCAAAGTACATACCATTCATTCTCATCAACATGTTTTTTAAAGTGAATGCATTTTTTATTTGGCTCTGAGATGGAAGGATGATAAGAGATGCATACTGGATAATGGCATACTTACTGTACCATATGTTTATATTGGCTGAATTATGAGTATTTATTACTAGGATGGAATTGCTTTCACTGCCACCCTTGTCCCTTATGGTTATCATGGTTGATGTTTTGTACACGCACCTCTGGGACAGGAATGTATCATCATTCATGTAAGTGTCTGTCCTCGGGAGAGCGAATGGGGTCGGAATACATAGTAGGAGACAGTTACTCGCCCTGGGATTGTCCAAGCTGAAGCACTTCCATTCTCCTCTCCCACAACGAATTATATATGTATGTGATGTTTGGTCCATTTATGTGTTTTATTTTTCAGCAACATTCAGTAGCACATGCAAGAGCCATATTCATCTTTCCAGGGATGTTGCTGTAGATGGCGCTGTTGAGTAGTGGCACACTGTAGTTCGTCAGAAGGTATACATATTTTGTCAGGCATGTTACCGATATGTTGTGATGTGTGTACTATTTCACATTACACAATCACACATGCACGTGCTTTTGCACTGGATTTGACATTTATGTTGGGTCTCCGACCTGGAGTTTATAGCCAATTCCTGAGGGACCCACTGCTTATCCTAGTGGGAGTTGTGAATGTGAAATGGTATTTGTATCACACTAGCGCTGTAGTAGTAACTGGTGGTCGAATTGTAATTTCATTTACTAATTTTTTTCAGTGCTTTTCTCCCCCTTTTATCTTCATCTGTGTCTACTGTACTCGTACTCTGTGGCTGTCATCATTCTGTACGTTCCTTTGTCCACTTTGATTTTTTTAGATGGGAGGTTTTCCTTTCCGGCCACTCATAAACCACATGTATGTACATTATACTGCTCCAGCTCTGCCCATTTTATTCTACTTCCATACAAGAGGCCATGCAGGCTTTCGTGGAATCATCCAAGGAATGCTCTATCGTAGCAAGCCGGTGCCTAAGATATATTTTCTCCTCATTTTGTATCACTCCCCACTATGTAATATTTACACTGCTATGTGACTAGTAACTTTACTCATGCGCTAGTTAAGTAGAAATATGAAATTGTTAGGAATGTAAACATGTTGCTGCAGAATTTGCTTTATTATTTGGGGACACGTTAAACTTCAAACGCCTGTGAATTTGCAATGAGTTTGTCATTGGGACATAATTCATTTGACACGCCCTGGGTAACACTGCGTCAATAGATGAACGCATCAAAGTTGTGTGCCCCAATCATGATCAGTTCAGTCAGAACGGGCGTGGCTTCACATCTACGCTGCAGCCAATGGAGAAACGCCATCGACTCTAGTGCATGCAGCCTGATGCCAAATAATAACGCGGATTTTGCGTGTCCCTAAAAAATGCCAATGTTTGCTCGAATTTCTATAAAGGATAAAGAAAACCATCTTTGTTTACCATATCAACATTACACTCGCAATACCACGTCAAAACTCAGAACTATTTTTATTAACTCGTTGCCAACTTTAAGGAGAGTATACATACCAGGGAGTATGATAACTATGGAACTGCAAAATTCGCGTTATTTTTTGACATCTAGCTAAAATTCATATATACTCAAACCGACGTCATTTCTCCATTGGCTGCTGCATAAATGTTAAGTCACGCTCTTTCTGAGTGAACTGCATGTGATTGGGGCAAACAATTGTGAAGTGTTCATTTACTGGGGCAGAGTTATTCGGGGCGTGTCAAACAAAGAATGCTCCAATAACACACGTATTGCAAAGGTAAAGTGTTTAAAGTTTGACATGCCCTCAAATAATAACGCGAATTTTGCTGGTCTCTAATGATAACATATACATAGTTGTGGGCAGTGAATTTTTTTCGAATGCTAAATTCAAAAGCGCTCATTTTATGGTGAACAGCTTACATAGTCCATTCACAGTTACTTCCAACTTTTCTGAAGCCTTGCTAAATTTCTACTTCCAGCATATTCCTCCGCCTCGTGCAAACAAAACTTACCGGAGTCCAGAAAATTATAACAAAAGGGACAGCGCACCGCGTTCATGTGACTCGGTTTAATAATATTTTGCATGAGAACAATTTCTCACTAACCATTACCAACACACCTTTTTTCTCTCTTTTTTATTCGAATTAATTATAAATAAATTATTATAATTTATAGATAAAATATATGTAAAAGTTTAAGTTGAATAAAAATTAAGGTATTATCGTGTTAACACGAGTTTAAAACGCTTGTGATATAGTACAACCAAACACGCCAGGAGTGATTTTTCAAAAGTTTGATTTAAAAATGTGAAGAAACCATGAGTAGACTATAACAGATTGTAAGAGGTTTAGGAAAGTGCGGCCCATAGACTAAAGATGAGGAAGACCGCTTATTCGTCTTCTGCGCATGTACGCAATATTGACCTACCTCAATGCTACAAAACTGTCAAAGTCACATGGTCAATAATGATGTGTTTGTTTAAATCTTAAATTTTTAATAACAAGCACTATTATATATATGAACTACTTTTACCAATTTGAATTTAATCAAACTGTATTACAAATTGGTTAGATGTAATATAGAAACATATCAAAACATTTGTTTATAAATTAGTTTCCTAACCTAACATCGAAACCACGCCGTTTTCGCAAGACGTGTTGGCAGATAAGCAGTTCAATGTTGGGACACGGAGATTGGCTGTGCGCAGCCAGCGAGATCGGTCTTCCTCATCTATAGTCTGTGGTAACGACTCATATGAACTACAGGCTTGCTCTTGGCGGGTAAGGGTGGGTTTACGATTGACTTAAAATAAATTTTAAGCAGCGTGCTTAGAATATAATCCAATGTTTTAAATTACATTGGTTTATGGCTGCAGTGTGCGGGTCGTGTGCGTTCTTGGCTTGACTTAAGAGATCGTTATATTTTATATCTTAAGTACAAGTCAAGACGAAGTAGCCAATCAGAGACCAGCAACGGTTGTTGGCGGGAAACTGTATTTACAACTTGTGTTTAGGTTATGTCGTATCGTGAAATCGTATGAAAGTAATTATTTTAATCGAGAGACAGTATCCCCTTAATTTAAGGAACAGTTCATGGTCATGTTTTATATGCCCCATGTTGGCACCGACTTCCCTTGTATAAGATATCACGAGTTTTTTCAAAATGATTGCACAAGCAGTAACCACAAATAATTAAATATATGTAAATAATATTCACTCTTGTCCATCTGGACGCGAATACGTCTTTAGATGCGTGACCATAGTGGGAGGCAATCCAGAAAATTCGATGATAACAAAATAATTGGGGGATACAGTTTTGCATTGCAGCTCCGAATCTATCATCTACATTCAAAATTAAATTACACCACTCGATTGCCAAATTATCAACGAATTTTTTACGTTGATTGAGGACTGCGAAACATCGCGCTGGTTGGAATGAAACGGGCGGTGGGGGGGGGGGGGGGGCGCATCTCATAACTTCCGCGTAGTATAACTTTTGACTAGGAGAGTTGCAACGCTCGTTTAAGTTTTAATCGATTACGTCTCGTCAAGATCAATCGATTACGTGTATAAAAACATGCGAGTGGCATGGTTATGGTGAAATTGTATGAGTTTAATGTAAAAAATTGACAGTTTCGAACTATACTCGCCAAAAAGCCATGTCGAAATACAGAAATGGCATAAGGTTGGAAAGAGCATCTGAAAAGCAATTCAGTGATACCCATTAAACCCCATATGTTCGAGTGAAACGATCCGAGCGTCCAAGGTGTCCGAGCGCGTCAACGTAGACGTATTCACGCAAGACAAACGGCCATGTCCCCAACACAACCAAGCCAATTTTTCAATGTTATGACGGCTGCTTTCGTCTCCTACGATTCTAATTGGCTAAACTTAACAGTTGCTATATCAATCATAAACTGCAAAAATTACTTGTTAAGTACACGGGAAATAAGTACAAGTCTTAATTATTCAGTCTTTAATAGTAAACCCGCCCTGACGCCACGCTGTCCCGCCGTGCCGCGCTGTGGTGAAAGCCCGAGAGAAAGTACGACGTGTGTGATCGATGTTAGCAGGATGAGGGGGGGGGGGGGGGTGGCGGGGCGGGGAGAGGTGCGTATGTGTAGGAGGGATACAGGAGGAGCCGTCGTCGCTTGTTTACCGGCGCTACGCTGTCCCGAGGCAGCTCGGCGCGCGGCATTACGGCTTCAGGCGCGCCTGCGGCAGGAACGTGCGAGGCCTGGAATCGTCGTCGGCGGCAGCACCGGCGTCGTCAGCGCAGCCAGCCAGGTAACTTGACCGCCCCTCGTCTCTCCATCACGAGGCCGCACAGCGCGTGGTGCGGTGGCTACACTACTCGCTTCTCACCGAGGCGAACCTGGTTCTATTCCCGGCGGGGTCACACGTGGGACTCGTGCTGGACGATACCGTGGGGTTTTCTCGGGAATCTCCCGTTCCCCCCCCCCCCCGGCCTTTCATTCCGGCGCTACTCCATACTCACCTCACTTTACCCTCTCCCTACAGCGCGTGATTTTCTGACGTGAACACGTCTTTAAAACCAGCCCGGCACACAGGATGTCAGGAAGGAAACGGCGATGTAAAGTCTGCAGGGTGATCCATTCCGAAACTATAACTCCCTCACTAATAACACTATTAAAATTAACGTGGTCTCGTTCGATCCAGTACACGACCACGACGAGAGCACGACCGCAAGCTGGCACTCTGCGCGTGCATGGCGCTGGTGGGGGCCCGCGGCGACTGGCCGTTAATTTTGGGCGTGGACGGAAATTTCCGGGCAGTATATCTCGTGACTCCGACGTGCTAGTGCGCCGATTTTGGCGCCAAACTAAAGATATCGTCTAGTTCTGTCGGCTCAAGTCACAATAGCCAAGTATTTATTTCGTTACTTTCATTTCATTATCATATTCAAATTAAAACATTACCCCCTGACGTAGACATATTCACGTAAAACTCACAACCGTGTCCCTAGACTCAGCAACACCCCAATGTTCTATTTGCGAGGGGGTGGGGGCGCTGAATTTCGTGTGAATATCAACATAAGTTGTTTAGCCATACTTATTTTACAATTGAAAGAAGGAAAAGTTATTAGGGTATTAATATTGACATAAACAATCATGCATGCGTAAATGGTAAATGCGTGGCACGTTCATGGTAGCCTGAAAGTAAACGTGAAGTGAAGAGGTTTGAGGGGCTCTTAACAGCGAGTTATTGAGAGCCGATGAGGGAGATTGAAGTGAATATGGAGCTGCGCCGGGGGAAACTGAAGATTCCCGAGAAAACCCGCTGACCAACGGCATCGTCCGGCACGTTTCCCACTTGCGATAATCCAGTGACCCGGCCGGGGATTGAACCCGGTTCGCCTTTATGGGAGGCAAGCAGGCTAACCGCTCAGCCACCGTGACCCGAAAGTAAAACATATCAGGAAATGAGGAAGGAGGCGGGAGGGGAGAGATGCAGCCAATTATCCCTTTTCATGGGTAAGCACATTTCTAACAGCGCTTTGTCGTGCTTTCGTGGGTGCCTTAACTCTTTCACAACCACTTTATATTATGTTTACACGTGTTTCAAATAAGAAAAACGTACTAAAACGACAGGGCACGTGTTTCTTTACCATACCAAATGAGCTGTATGCTTTGTCTTCGGCTATATTAAATACCAGCGACCCGCCCCGACATCGCTCGGGTGCGACCTACAATATGGCGTTGTTTAGGTTTACGACACGTATGTACACTAAATGCTTAAGGTAACTAACATAGGATTAATACTGTGTTGTTCAAACGTCTTCATAAGTGAACCCATATTTTTAAAAGACCAAAATGGTTACTTTGGGTCATCCTTAAGAGTTAGTTGGAGCTGTGCGTCCAAGGTCAAGACGCGAGAGAGAAATACGGGCGACACTAACACGCACGCCTAGTGTCTTATCGCTACTAAGGCGTGCAGTGTTTCCGTCGTGACTCTGTACTGTGTAAATTATATCTGTAACAGATTAAAATACTTCCGTATCTTTGTACACTTCTCTTGCTGTTTAAGGAAATTGCACAGGCAAGCTTTAGAAATGCGATATTTTAGCATTTTCACGATTTTTTTTCTCGAAGAATATACTAAACATGACAAAGTAAAATGATAGGGACATAGGTTATTGTTTTTTCATCTTTTCTGACAAAAAGTCGTATTTGAATAGCATTTATTTTCCGAGATATGCGTATTCGCGCAAACAACTATTTCACAAAAAAACGTACAGGTCCAAATAACTCTTAAAAGATAAACATATGCTGCTGCGGACATTTTTGTAGAACTTTTTGAGATCTACAATTCTGTTGTACATTAATTTGGTGTATGTCTTATGGTTAGTCAGCGTAAGCCTTGTAAGCGTACAAAAAGTGGCTTTTTCCGACTTTGTTATAAAACGTCGACATTCCTCTACTATCCTTACATTGAAAATTAATATATTATATACCTAAACATTACTCGAGAAATTGCCTAAGTGGGGTGAAAACCGCATCAAAATCCATCAAGTAGTTTAGAAGCCTTAGCCGAATACACAGACACACGCGGCCGGGCGACTTTATATTTATACGAATCACTCATAACCTCAAGCAGTAGCACGATTTAGGAATCAACTACCCACAATGACGTTCGTTAGGTATTGAACCACGTGGTGTACAGTGGCAGCGAAAATTATCCTTTTGGGACGTTATGCACACAGTCGTGTACACTGGGGGCTTAACTGTGTTATGGCCATCGGTTCATGGAAGCAGTAGGTCCTATATTTATATAATTTAAGTCATAACTTGTTTCGCAGCGGATTTTTTAACTTTTTGGCTCGACAAGACGTAAATAACAGCTTTTAGCATCTTCTTGCATTGTTAAAAATTCATTGTGTTCGTTATTCTCGGAGCACTGACTGCAGATAATAAAACAAAAATTCTTTCTTTTCTTCCATCAGTGCTCCGAGAGTAACGACGGCAGTGAATATCTAACAACGTAAGAAGGCGCTAAAAGTTGTTATTTACGTCTTGTCGAGGCAAGAATTTCGACAAACCCTTTGGGAAACAATTTATGACCAAACTTGTTCAAATATACTGCTTTCATGCTCCAATGGCCTTAAGGCGCTTCTCTAGTAAAACATTTTAAACCGTTCAAGTTCACGTCCGGTCGCAAGGAAACATAGCGACGTGAAGGAAAATAGCGGAAACCAGATGCGCGCGTGTTCTGTTTCCTCGTCATGTTAAGCGGCGTCTAAAGGCTGTTCACCATAAAGTGAGCACTTTTGAAATCAACCCTAGAAAATAGTCACTGCCCGTACATGCATATATTTTCTCGGGCGCACTGAATGACATTCGCCCAGTAAAGTTGGTAACGATGGATGGGAAGTAGTCCCATATCTTAACGTCGAATAAAAAATGTTAGGTAACAGTTTTTTATAACTTCAATGATTTCTTTCGCTTTCTGTTATTTTTAATTCATCGAAGTGTAAAAATGAGTAGATTTGTAAAATATTTACTTTTCTAATAATTTCACAGTTTCACTTGACCGACGCGCGAATGAAGTGATGAGGCCCATGACAATCTTACTTAAGGCAGAAGAATACACAACGTGCATACAAGCAGGGCTTTCAAAAGTGCTCATTTTTCCGTGAATAACACATATAGGGCTTTTAATATAGCAATCTGTCCAGAAAAGATAGCACTGTCACTATAACTTAAAAAAATAATTGTTTACGGAAGAATGAATATTCCAAATATAGAGCAACTTACAGAGATTTTAGCTGAATTTGATACTTTTTAACTACCACATCTGTTTCACTAACTAAATGTACGAATTCGTAACATAGAATCGACTTTCATTTCTGGCCATGAAAAAAAAAAAAAAAAAGATTCACTTTGAATATATATATATATTATTTTCAAAATTAGAATATACAATGAGAGCCGTATGATATAGGCTGTTCATGGTAAACAAAGCACTTTTGAAAGCCCTGCTTGAGATCTACTTGCACGCAGATTGTGTATTCTTCCACCATATGTAGATTTTAACATTATCATGGGCCTTACAGCTTTATTTATGCGTCGGTGGAGTGAAACTGTGAAATTATTAGAAAAGTAAATGTTTTACGAATTCGCTCATTTTTACACTTGCACGCACAAAAAAAAAAAACAGAAATCGAAATAAATAATTTCAGTATTCACAAATGCTTATCTAACAGTTTTAATTCAATCTTTAAAAATGGAACTATTTTCCCTCTGGCATTATCAACTTAATTTGATGCATACCAGTGAGTATTCCCGATAAAATATATGCAGAGAGGAGCAGTGACATTTTCCAAAGGTTTATTTCAAAAGTGCTCTCTTTATCGTGAACTGCCTTTAGCTAGGGATGTCCCTTAACACGTTCGGTCACAGCGTCCACGATCGTGGACATGTTGCACACGAAGCATATTTATGGTGAGTACTGTACCCGATGCCTTAAGTGAGTGAAGATATTTGGGCGGCTCTTAAGAGCGAGGTCTTCAGAACCGATGAGGGCGATTGAGGTGAGTATGGATCGGCGCCGGAAAGGAGGGGCGGGGGAAGCGGGAGATCCCCGAGAAAACCCGCCGACCAACAGCATCGTCCGGCACGATTTCCACATGAAAAGATCCAGTGACCCTGCCGGGGATTGAACCCGGATCGCATTGGAGGGAGGCAAGCGCGCTAACCGCTCGGCCACCGCGGCCTCACCCGATGCCCCGAGTCTTCTCGACGGACAATCTGATTTGCTAAAGTTACCTCGCCTCTGGTTTATGAATGGCCGATGGTAGCGTCTTTGGATGGTAGCGTCTTTGGGCGCGCTGCACGTTGTTCTCTGGTCACATAAAGTACACTAACCACAAGTACAGTGCACAGAAAAATATTACACGGTTGCAACACTTCAGCTCAAAAATTAATGCGTGACCGAACGGGTTAAGTTGTGATCCTCGAACGCGTCCGTGTTAAAGAGTCAGCCAGCGACGAGGGGCGGTCCTGGGCCTGCTCGTGCAGTTCTCCAACATAAGGCCTAGAAAGTTCTTTTCCATGGCCTGTTGTACCCGTCTAGGAATACTCACTCATGAGATCTATCATGCAGAAGGATCTATGCACTGACCAGTAAAAACACTGCAGTTGCCACGCGATGTAAACACACGAGCTAAAAAAAATATTAAAATACTTCAATTCTCAATTTGGTTCTCTACTATATTGAGGCATGAAACCGTTCGGCAGTGAATTATTACTTCGTTGTCCTCAGCTTGACATTACATTATTAAAAAAAAAAAAATGCACGTTTTTTAGATCAGGACAACGAAGTAATTAATTCACCGATAAACAATGGTATACCTTCACAGAGTATAGGACGAACTTTATAATGTAAGTAATGGGAAATTGATGGTATACGCTGTACACGCTAAAATGAGCACTTTTGAAAGTCCTGCTTAAGATCTACTTGTATGCACGTTGTGTATTCCTCCGTCTTATGTAAAATTAACATTGCCATGGGTCTCATCACTTTATCCATGAGTCGGTCAACCGTGAAGTTATTCGAAAAGAAAATATTTCACAAATCTGCTCATTTTTATACTTCGATTCATTAAAAAACAGAACGTGAAAGTAATAATTTAAGTTATCACAAAGTGTTACTTAACATTTTTTATTCGCCGTTAAGATTAGGAACTACTTTCCAACCTTCGTTACCAACTTTACTAGGCACATGTCGCTCAATGCGCCCGTTAAAATATATGAAGTTAAGAGCAGTGATTTTCAAAGGTTAATTTCAAAAGTGCTCACTTTATCGCGAACAGCCTTTAACAATGTCCTACTGCTTGTGATTATCCTGAACTACAAGTGAAAATTTTGTGAGATGATTTCGTCATCGAAAATGAGTTAGAAATAGTTTAAGGCCTGGCGTGATAGTTAAATGAGAGACAATCCCTTAAAAAATTGGGAATTATTATTATTTTTTATAAAATGTCAGAAACCACGCGCGATGAAATGACTGATTCGTGAATAGTGAAGACCTCATTTGATATGTCACCCGTGAACAACTGGCAGGTGATAACATCGCCCGTCATTCGGGCTTGGCAGCGCAGGTTGCGTACTTTGGTACGCGATCTGCGCCTCCCTCCCAAACGATGCGTGTTTTCTCGAGAACTGTTCGCCTTAGCGTGTTACGTCAAGGCAAAGTTTTCTGTTTGTTTAATATATGCGCATGATTGTTGTGTCATAAAAATCAATAAACACCCATGGGTATAGTATGTTCACGGTAAAATGAGCACTTTTGAAATCCTTACTTAAGATCTACTTGTATGCATGTTGTGCATTCGTCCGCCTTATGTAAAATTAACATTGACATGGGCCTCATTACTTTATTAATGCGTCGGTCAGGTTACACAATGAAATTATTAGAAAAGTAAATATCTTATACAAATATGCTAATTTTTACATTATGGTGAATTAAATAAAAACAGAAAGCGAAAGTAATAAAGAAATAATTTCAGTTATCACAAGTGGTTACCTAACACTTTTTTGTGCGACGTCAAAATACGGAACTACTTCCCATCCATCGTTACCAACTTTACTGGGTGCATGTCACTTAGTGCGCCCGTTAAAATATATGCAGGCAGTGGCGGTGACTATTTTATAAGGTTAATTTCAAAAGTGCTTATTTTATGGTGAAAAGTTTTTAACAAATTTTTGCTGGCCAATAGCATGGCAGCCTCTAATTTCCTAATGGGTGATGATGTAATCTGCCAGATGTTCGCATATGGTAGATCACGCTGAGAATAGACATGGATAATTTGTCGTTTCATCTCACGTAGTTTGTCACATGTTGCAAATAATTAATTTCAATTTCCAGTTTTCATGTATGTTTCTCTCCCATAAATACCACGTTGGATTATAAGTCAAATCAAGTTCTCTCCCTCATGTTTCATAACCAATTATATCTCGTAGCTCTTACGCGAAGTCCAGTATGTTAGTAACACAGCGGACCAAACTCTGAACAATACGTACCGATATTCGACAGCAAAGAGTGAGGTTGTGTTCCGTGAATTAATTGAACCTTGTTGCACATATTGTCCTTGTTTACTTATAAATTATACACAGAATTAAGTTTTCTATTACAAAATTAGTTGATAAAAATCAGGAATGATCGCAGCCAGCAGCTGGACAGTTGCATCCCAAAATTCAACACGCGTATAAAGACCTAAATGTTGTTCACGATAAAGTGAGCACTTTTGAAATCAACATTAGAAAAATGTTACTGCCCCTACCTGCATATATGTTAATGGGTGCCCTGAGTGACATGCACCCAGTAAAGTTGGTAACAGTGGATGGGAAAGTAGTTATGTATTTTAACGTCGAACAAAAAGTGTTACGTAATCATGTATGATAATATAAATTATTTATTTCGCTTTCTGTTTTTTAAATGCATTGAAGTGTAAAAATGAGCAGATTTGTAAAATATTTACTTTTCTAATAATTTCACAATTTCACTCGACCGACGCATGAATAAAGCGATGAGGCCATGACAATGTTAATCTTACATAAGACGGATGAATACCCAACGTGCATACAAGTAGATCTTAAGCCCGGCTTTCTAAAGTGCTCGTTTTACCGTGAATAGCCTATAGCCCAGGGCTCGGCAAGCAGGCTGTGAACATGTCAGCTACACGTGTTTCAGAAGTCAGGGGACACCAATGTCATTAGAAGATAATAAGACGATTGGGGCGAGGGTCAGTAGTGGAGAGATTTCGGTGGCTCTTAAGGAGCCTTCACAGTACAGGTGATACACGGTAAAATGAGAACTTTTGAAAGCCCTGCTTAACATCTTCTTGTGTGTACGTTGCGTATTCTTCCGCCTTATGTAAAATTAACCATGCCACGGGCCTAGTCACTTCTTTCATGCTTCGGTCAGGTGAAAATGTGAAATAATTATAAAAGTAAATATGTTACAAATCTGGTATGTTTTACACTTAGATGCATTAAAAAACAGAAAGCGAAGGAAATAATTTAAACTATCACATGGTTAACTAACACTTTTTATTCGACATTAAGATATAGAACTACTTTCGAGCCATCCTTACCAACTTTACTGGGTGAATGTCACTCGGTGCACCCGTTAAAATACACGCAGGTAGGAGCAGTGACTTTTTTCTAAGGTTGGTTTCAAAAGTGCTCACTTTTCGTGAACAGTCCTTAAACATTTAAAACATCTCAAGGTTATGCCTAGTTGGAAAGAGGCCTTGCGAAGGCGATGGAAAATAGGTTGAAGAAGCTCGGATTGTGTTCTGTTTCCTCAGGATTTTAAGCGGTGACTACAGAATTTTAATACAACAGTCGGTTCAGAAAATATATAACATTGTCGCTATGGTTTTAAAACAGAGTTTTACAGAAGAATGAAACAAGTATTATAAATGGAAGGCCGCTCACAGTGATCGTTGCTGACTGACACATTTCAACGGCAACATTTACGTTTCAATAACCAAATTTATATACTGTCAACGAAATATTGACTTTAATTCCTGTCCTGAAAAAATGATCTACGTTAAAATGTTCCATTGTTGTTTAGAAATTAGTATGGACACAACTGCTTACAACGAGATCTATATAACAACTTGGGTGTGGCACACCGCCGTGTATGATGGTCTTCGTCTGGATCGTCTCGTGCAGCCCTGTGTACGAAGCGACATCTAGTCTCCTTGTTTAGATACAATATTCGACAGACATGGACTCCCTGATGATGATTATTCTATGTTTTTAATAAATTCCCAGTGTAACAACAGAGAACATAATATATGTTGGTCATTTATAAGCTTGTTGGTTGACTTATTTACTATTACTGAAGCAGCTGTTCACATTAAGAATAAATTAATAATTCATCCCTTTTGTTTGAGTTTCGAGAGTGATGTTTAAAAGTTGTTATTTGTATTGAATGCAAGATGTCCTCTACGGGAGCAAGTAAGGTCTTACAAATTTAATTTTGTGGCTCATGTCTACAAAGTAAGTTTATTTTGTTAAGGCAGATTCCCACCTGCTATCTTGGATTTATGGAATTTTTGCCATACTCTGGAAATACAGTTTTGTATCATGATTTTTGGAATGACAGAGCACAGAGCATTGCCTAGTGCATTGTCTCGGGTCAGTAGTTGATATCGTCGCCTTTGTAATCGCTAGCACGAAATAATCTCGCTTTTCGCCTCGACAGTTACCAGCTAAAAATTATTTATGTAGCGAAACTGTGGCAGTTCGATAAGGTTAGGGAAGCTGTTATTTAGGATATGTCGTGTGGGAAATTCCACTAGCCCTACAGCTTTTGAAATAGAAGCGTTGCCGAAAAATCGAAAAATCCAAGATGGCGTGTGGGAATTCGCCTTAATACTTAATTACTTCTAATATTGGTTCCAGCTTTATTATTCCTACTGTGGTATTGTGATCCACGAATCTGAAGCAAGTCGTGCGATTTAAAAATGTCCATAGTCAAGTTCATTCATCAATTACCATAATAATATAGTACTCGTTACATTTACGGGGTGTTTGTGAGGTTAAAAGGATTCTACCGTCACAAGGGACGCCCCTCAACAGCGAGGTCTTGAGAGCAGGTGGTGGTGAAACGAGGTGAAAATGGAGCGACACCGGGATGCAAGGGCGAGGGGAAGCGGGAGAACCCCGAGAAACCCCGAGAAAACCCACGGACCAGCGCCATCGTCCGACAAGATGTCCACGCGCGAAAATCCGGGAACAACCCCGCCGGGAATCGTACCCGCCTTCGCCTTGGCTGGAGGTTGGTTGTTGGGAACTCACTCGAACGCAAGGCCGCTGAAGCCGAGAAACACGTCTTTCCGGTCGTCTCGACCTGCTCGTGGCAACTGACGTTCGAATTTTCAAATGCTCTCATTAGGCACGAGAAAATAGGAGTGAATATGTGTGTAGTTTTCCGTCTTTAATCGTTTACGTTCAGTTCACCGGAACTTCCATGACTGTTTGTTCAAATTTATTCTGTTAAAGAATCCATGGAGGTGTGACGGTAGTGATATTTGTGAGTCTATATAACGTGTACTTATTTAGTTTGTAAGTTATTACTGTTTACTAAGTATGTCTATTAATTATGACAATTTTATATTGGATGTTATGGTTTTGTCATATATTACTGTAAAAATGATGTGTTCCATAGTCTTATGGCTTTCGCCATAAAATTTTATTATTATGGCTGTAATCCACCGGGAATGTATGCTGTTTTAAAATACAGAATATACTATAAACAACTCTGGCAACAAAAATAGGTCAAGAGTAACTGCTGTCTGCAAATAGGTAAATAATATATCGACAATTTCACAGAAGAAATTGATCAAGTAATTTACAAACCTAACGGGACCAAATGGAAAACAGCGAGTAGTCGAACGAACAACAAGAACACTACAGAAATAATAAAATAACTGCGGAAGGCACGACGTAGACAACACTGACGAAGACATAACACAGACGAAGAAAACTACAGCGATGTGTTCTCAAGACCTCGATGTTAAGGTTGAAGTAAAGCAACTGCCTATGGAGCAATGCACCCGACTATACAACGTGAAGAACTCATAAAAAAAAGTAGTACAGACTCAATAAAAATTGTCAGGAAAGTGCGATTTATCCTGTTTATGAAAGAAGAATGTGTATATTTTGCAACATTATAAAATATTTTACTAAAATGTACTTTTTAAATGTAAAACAATAATCGACAGTAATTGTCTGTATTTTTAACAAAATTTAACCACATTTCCATTCTGAATGCTACAGAAAGTAGACTTTACAAGAAAATCTTCATCATGGAATATCGTCATAATGTTTACTACGATTGCGTGTACGGAAATTGCAGTAATAACGTAGGAAATAATTTTTATAATTGATTTTGTGTGAATTCATTTGTCACAAACATTTATAGCTGAAACTGAGTAAATAAAGTTAGTTATGAAATTGATATGATACATTATTACTACGATTTTATTACACCTTATCACAGTCAATATCATGACGATCTTTTTTAAATATTTTCTTGTAAATTCTGCTTTCCGAAGCATCCAAAACGGAAATGCGCTTAAATATGGTTACAAATGCGGACTCTATTGACAGATTAATTTTTTTTACATTAAAAATCATATTTTAATAAAATATTTTATAATGTTGCAAAATATATAGCTACATTCTTCTTTCATGTTCAGTATAAATCACACTTTTCTGAAAAATTGTATGGTGCCTGTAATAGTTTTTACGAGCTCTTCACATTGTACAGGCAGGTGCAGTGCTTCATAGGCAGTTGTTTACTTCAACGTTAAGAACCGCCCACAACTCTCTCTCTCTCTCTCTCTTTCTCTCTCTCTTTCTCTCTCTTTCTTTCTCTCTCTCTCTCTCTCTCTCTCTCTCTCCTCTCTCTCTAAGGCGATGTGTCGAGAACTGATGTTCCTTCGTGTCTTTACGCAGGCTTAATGTACACGCTGTACACGTTTACTGTATTTTACAGGAATTTAAAAACCATTGTGCGACAACACGTGAAAGATATGTATCCTACGTAGCACCCTTTCCAAAACTGAAAAATAATTGTTAAAATCATGTATTGAACTCCTGGGCACGCATTTCTTAAACTGCAGAATTGTAGTTTTTAGTGTGTCTCCAAAGAAAATATACGTATGAGAAAATAACAATAAAATTCCACCAGAATGGTGGCGATTGTCAGAGGATAGATTATCTTAAATTTCTTAAATGCAACAACAAACACAAACATGCTTTTTGCATCTAATTACATATCACTTCTTCTGAAGAAATATTTAACTTGATTCAGTTCAATAAGAACAGATTGTAGCTGGTTCTGTGGGCAGAACGTCTTTCTTATTAATAGCATCCTTTTTGTTACGCACGTGTCAATTTTGTATAAGTTTCTTAGTCCATCACCTTCTTTAATGAATACGAAAATTGAATTATTTTGATTACTACATTCTGAAAGAAACGAGCGCCTTGTCAGCACAAGTAAGTGTGGTTTGGCAATTACACGTTACTTGTCACAACAGTAATGCTGGGAGTTGAAAAGGTGAAAATATTTCCAAAATTGTTACATTCCAAAATCAGATAATTTGACCGCAAGCCATTGAAAATGCTCCACTGGAATATCGGACGTCTAACGTTTGTTTTTTGTTTAAGTTACTGAAAATCGCTAATTAAACAGCGATTTATGTTAGTATAGGCTGTTCACGGTAAAACGAGCCTTTTTTGATAGCCCTGCTTTAGATCTACTTGTATGCACGCTGTGTATTCTTACGCCTTATGTAAAATTAACGCTGCCATGTGCCTTATCACATTAGTCATGCGTCGATCGAGGGGAAACTGTGAAATTATTAGTAAAGTAAATATTTTACAAATCCATTCATTTTTACTCTTCACTGCATAAAAAAATCAGAAAGCGAAAGAAATAATGTAAGTTATTAAAAATTGTTGTCTAACGCTTTTGATTCGACGTTGCGATATGGAACTACTTTCCCACCAACGTTACGAACTTTACTGGTCTCATGTCACGCAGTGCACCCTTTGAAATAATGCAGGTGGGAGAAGCGATTTTTTTCTAAGGTTGATTTCAAAAGTGCTCACTTTATCGTGAACAGCCTGTAATGGATATAACCACCTTATTGGCGCAAACTCTGCAGCTAAGCGAATATTTATTTCCAGTAAGTTGTATATTGTAAGGAGTTCCCTTACAGTTGTTCCTCACTTATCATCTCACTCATTATTCATTTATCTTACTTGTTTCATCATAAATTAACGTAACCTTAAAATGTCCATCTCTGTATGTTTTCAATTTAAAACATGATTTTATTAAGGCTATGTCAAGAATGGAACTTCGTTGTAAGATGTTTATGTGAAACTGCAGAGTTTATCCACACTCTACCGTGTGTTTTTAACTAAATGTTTGATTTATTTGCAACGCCCATACAAGCTGATGAATTCCTATTAAATTTCTCATACACTTCGCGTAGACACGGAGGACAATTTTATGACCTTATAAAATTCCGATCTCACGAATTGTTGCTAAGTGGAGTTTTTGTCTTTGAGTTGCTTTGAAACATTTTTTAGTAGAACGTTTTGGCTGGAGAAGTAAAAAGTTATTACGTTCTGGAGATAATGGCTGCACGACTGGACGAGGTAGTTTCCATGACGGAGAAGGATAGCCAGAAACTGATTAAAAGGATGATGTCTCATCGGCCTGGAGTTCCGTTCCACTGCTGAGGACGGCTTCTACTTAGATGGCGACGAGATGGACCGGGGAGTCCGCCTGAATCCTATTCAAAACTGCTCTTGTTCCCTGCGCTTCGAAGGCGTCGAGAACTTCTAGTCTACTAGTCGTCGCAAATTAATGTAAGATTGCAACATCCTGTTTTGCATTATGTATCAGCTTAAAGCCAAGAATGTGTTTCAAAGTACAGTAGCAAGCTAATCAGATACCCAGAGGCTGGAGAATTGGGTGAGCTATGACTGGTCGGACACTTACATATTTAATTTATTAGCAATTTCCAAGAAACAGTGCAAGATTAATAAAATGGCGATTGCACATGATTTCACAGTCATGCAAACTGTTGAATATTTGTGAGGATGATGGTAATCGTTTTCAAGCCATTAAACTAAACTCATCTCATTTATTTTATACAACATTTATTTTAATCATCGCTTTGCTCGTTTAATCATTGGATATTATTTTAATGTGAAACTTGTCATTTTTCAATAGGAATAATTCGTTTCGTCTTATTAAAAATGGTATAATATTTGAATCGTCTGATGTTCTTTGTATGTAGAGTGCTTAGTTGAGATGAAATTGAATGACCGCTAGTTTTAAAGAGGTTGTTTAACATGAGTCCTTATCATTACTTATTTTTGCTTGAAAACGTTAATGATTTTAATATTCTCCACCTATTCACCTCTAAAGTCGCCCATAGCATATTTAAATTGCTATAATTTAATTTAGTTGTACATTCGCCTTTGTGTTATGTTTTCACACTGTCATCATTTTACATCACAATAATATTTTTTATTTCATCACCCCTTACTCTTCACTACAATATTGTGACGTAAGAACAATTTTGGCATAGGACAGTAATAGCATTGTGTAACTGATGACAAGAAAGGCTGGAAATAAAAACTATTAAATTGTAAGAATATTAATGCCATCGTAAATATGCAATTCATTTTCTACGTTTTTGCAGTAAACGTAACTATAACATTAGTTTATGCTGCTTTTTGCTACTGGGTTTCCCCATAAAAACATGAATTCATTTTTTAAATATTGCATGTACAAAATAGTAAGCCATAAAATGTAGCATTTTAACAATTTTTAAAAACGAGTATATGGGCAATTATAAGTATAGTTTGTATATCAGTAAAGTTCTTGAAAAACAAAAGAAAAAACTTGCCTATTCCAGCATCATTGAAAATGGGGTAAGATTGGGAAATATATAAAAATAATTTATGCGATGATGAAAAGCACAAGAACAAAATATGAATGAATTACTTCCAATGATGGTCGTTTTCAGTAATTATCGTGTCAGTGTGATTATATGCTTGGACAACAGGATAACAATTATACAGGACAATCCACTTTTGAATATTTCATGTCAAACATAGAATAAAATAAGAATCTGATTAAAATTGCAGAACACATTAAAATAACGTCCAACAAATAAGATTATTCAAGTGGATTTTACTAGCACTTCTGTAAAACCAAACATAACACAACACTGCAATTATCATTTCTTTGATAATTAAATATATAGACTATGCTAGAACACTGAAGGCGACTGCTGTCAGAAATTGTAAGCCTATATTATTAATGGAGCTTTAGAATTGAACCAATGTAATATAGTATAACAACTACTATTAATATCCAAACGACAGTGAAGCTTTACGTAAAGTTGATAGGCATGTAATCCAGTTAGTCTCTTGTGTTTCAAAATCACTAAAACGCTCCAGGTTAGCTTACAGTTAGTAGTGCAGGTAAAACTCCTTACACTCGTACCTCTGGAATATGCTGGTAATTAATTAGGAAAAATATCTTCTAAATATGGAATTAATGAAGTCTTTTGAATGTTGATAAAAGTTCATGTTATTGTTCCAAATTAACGTAAAAGTATTGTAAAGTTTTCAGGATAGTAATTTTCTGTTGTAGAATTAGATGAATTCAATCAAATAAAATCTGTTGGTAGGCAAGTCTCGACAAATAAATGACTGCAGGAATAACTGACATTAACGCAGACCTTACTTGGAGACGATCGTAATGGTGGAGATGGCAGCTGGACTACGATAAACTGGCAGTAGTGATATCCTCACTTAAATAGGATAACATTTCCCAACTCTGCTTGCTCCTGACGTAGAATGTCGTACCGCGCCTCTGCGACACTCGATCAGGCCTCCTGCAGATCATGTCAGTTGTCCCTCGCATAGGCTCTGCGTCGAAGACGTCATCCTTCTCAGGCTTCATTAGAACGACTCCCCTTCTCAAACGTTCTCTTTCCTTCATCCCGAAATATTCCTTTTTAACAGAACTCTGTAATGAATTGTTCGTAAGTTCCAAACAAACACCATTCCTAAGAAAAGCGTGTCTTCCTAGTATGAATGTCATATATGTTTTATTTATCCCACTTCTTCACTAACTTGAGTACTGTTTATAAAAAAAACTGTTCGTTTCACTTTACATTGAAATAAATTGTATGAATTTTTATATCACATATCCAAATATTACTATTGAGAAATGTTAATCACCAACATATGTAAATTAAAATATATTTTAGTATGCAAATTAAGTAAAGGGATTTTAAATAAATATTGGGTAACCTCTGGTAAGGCATTTCCTTACACCATAAAACTTCAAATAATTAACTGATGTAAACTGATTATAGATTGTCTCCTGTTTTTACATCTTCGCAAGTAGTATTAAAACAATTGTATAGGCTATAATTAAACTATCCGTGATAAAAAAACACGCAGATTTAAAGTTTTTGTAGAATTCTTTAGTCACTATTTTATGACATGGAACGGAGGACGTCAAAAAAACAAGACCGTAAAATATAGCTAAAATATTATTTTGAAAAACATATCTTAAAAACAGGTAAACGCTTTAATTTAAATATTTATGTTATGCGGAATAGAATGCTGCTATTTTAGAATGAATGAACGCATAGAATAACGATACTATTTGCAATTTTTTGATATAAACAGAAAAAAGCACGCGGAAGTGCGTTTGTATATATAGCTTCAATTCATACAAAGTGCATGAAAAATAATCCAGTCAGAACTTCACAACTAAATATAAATCTCAACTTTTACTTGAGAATCTGAAGCTATTCTCTGCACCGGTATCATTTTTACACGCCTAGAAGATTATTCAATATTGGCATGAATTTAGACGCATAGTTCGAGTGACAAGAGTTTATATGCTGTTCATGGTAGAGTGATCACATTTGAAAGCCCTCTCATTTGCAATATTTGCCAATAAATATATTTTATTCTAGCCTTAGGCGTTAACTTCTGAGTGCAGTGGAATGTACACATTGTGTTTATTACTTACGCGAAAACATTTATTTTAAAAGATGGTTAAAGGATAAAATATGGCTGAAATAAAAAAGTAACTATGGTCTCAAAAGTGTTCACTTTACCGTGAACAGCCTATAGTCAATCTTCAATGGCAGACACAGACTATGTTTAAGTAATAATCAGAAGATGTTTCATAACTGATTAACATGTACGTAAACTTCCTAAAGATTAGTAAAAGCAGAAGTGCGCAGTAAATATTTAAGTGATTGTACCCGTGCAATAGTGTTTTAAAATTAACTTTAGAAATGGCGGTACAAGCGTATGCACTCAAACGACCTTGGGAGTTTCGCATTGTTCGCTACGAAACGAAAACCGACCAAAACTGTTTTTCGTCCACGCGATCAGAAAAAAAAAACACAAATGTTTTTGGAAATGCAGCACTTGTGCTCTGGAGTATGATGCGGATGTTGTAGTACAGAGATTTAGACCAAGACTCAGGGAATAATTGCGGGCTGTATTTACTGAATTACTTGACATAGATGTCTACGGAAGGTTTTTTCTCACCGCTTGACTACATTCACTTATATGAGTGTATTTACTTGAAGTGGTTTAATTTTCCTTGTTGATTATATACTTTAATCTATGAGGGCTATCCATACGAAACCCAGGTACTATAATTATAGCAAAAATTAGTTTTATACAGAAATACCGTTTATAATTACAATGTCGAAATATATATTATTAGTAATTTAAACTAGTCTGGATACTATGTAATTGTTTAGAAACGTTTTACATAATGGCGAGATTTCATGTATATCAGTGCTATAACAGGAGGCAGTATAACATCTGTGATATAATTTACTCTGATTTTAAGTTTTTTACCTTATAATTCGCATGCCTTTACCAGTATGAATCTTGTTCGGTAAATTTGCAATATATAAATAACCATTCATAATAACGAAAATTCACAAAAGAGACTCTTAGAGCTACACACACTGTTCAGTTGTCACGATACTAACTTTACTCGACTTTCGAGGCAAGTTTGACTGAGGTCACTTAAACATTAACTCTGGACTTACCGATCTTTGGTTAGAATCTTGGGTAAGCTAGGCTGTGTGTAATATTTTGGGTTTTATGTTTACGATAGTATTATTTTTAGCACCGCCCACATCCGATAACATCAGCCTTAATGTGTATAGTTAAGGTCGTTAGGTAGCCCAGTAAAATAGAAAATTAATATGGGTTCTATCTTCAAATTCGATACCGGCTACATAATTAACAAATGTTATTTACTACTTAATGTGTTCGCATTGTTTGGGGACAATGCAATTTAATTAAAGCAATACGTTTCGTGGATAAACATACATTCATTTTTTATATAGCTTAATCTTAATTGTTTTACAAAACAAAACATTATATACACACAGCAGTATGAAAAATGAATCTAAATGAGAAACTAAAAAAAAAAAACCTCAAACGTAAAGTGCATGTTTTACGAAAGAACATACAGACGTTCCTACATAACTAATTAAGTCAATGTTGACAACAAAGCTATAACAATTTTTCGTTTGCACAGAAATTAACGATGTCTAAGTAAAAAGAGAGATACTAAGTTTTATCACGTCAAAAAATCCGGGCATTTTTGTCACCACTAAAAATCCGGCTGGACGAAAAAAAAAACATGCTTATAAAGGATAAATTTGTCCTTTTTTGGCCGGAAGTCTGGTGAACCTATGAGTGTGTGTCTTTTTCTTCCCGTCTTAATTCTCGACCTCATGCCTGTTTACAGGATGGCTAAGACTGGCATATATGTAAACTTGTTAAATATTATTAGTAAAGGCTATTCACGATACTATGAGCACTTTTGAAATCAACCTTAAAAAATAGTCACTGCTCCTGCCTACATACATTTTAACGGGCTCACTGAGGGATATTCGCTCAGGAAAGTTGGAAACGATGGATGGTAGTAGTTCCACATCTTAACGTCGAATAAAACGTGTTAGATAATAATTTGTGGTATCTTATATTATCAATTTAGCTTTATGTTTCTTTTATGTAGCGGTGTGTGAAAATGAGCAAATCTGAAAAATAATTACTTTTATAAAATTTCACCGTTTCACTTGACCGACGCATGAATAACGTGATGAGGCCCGTGGCAATGTTAATTTTACATAAGACGGAAGAATACACAACATGCATACAAGTATGCTCATGCTCGTGTAATGGAGGAGACCGAACCAGTGATTCGCTCGAGGCCGACCCATGATATTACACATAATTCATGTTCACGTAGTCGTATCATGTGGCTCGCAACCCTCTATAGAAGATCCTGCCATCTTTAGCCTTCGCGTATACATCTGTGAGACAATAACTTCCAACTAACTATAGACTGTTCACGTTAAAATGAGCACTTTTGAAAGTCCTGCATAAGATCTACTTGTTTGCACATTGTGTATTTTTCCACCTAATGGAAAATTAACATTGCCATGGACTTCGTCACTTTATTCATGCGTGGGTCAGGCGAAACGGTTTAATTTTTAGAAAAGTGAATATTTTACCAATTTGGTCATTTTTACATTTCTATGCATTAAAAAAAAAGAGAGAGCGAAAGAAATAATTAAGTTATCACAAATGGTTACCTTACACTTTTTATTCAGCGTTAAGATATGGAACTACGTTCCATCCATCGTTACCAACTTTACTGAGCGCATATCACTCAGTTCGGCCGTTAAAATAGATGCAGGAAGGGGCAGTGACTTTTTCTAAAGTTGATTTCAAAAGTGCACACTTTATCGTGAACAGCCTTTACGTAACATTTTCCTCAACACCCGCAAACAATTCAACTTGACTGTACGCTGGGTAGTCAATTGTACAGGTGTAACGCGTAAATTTTACAACGAAACTCCATTTGCATATAGTCTCACTGTAACATACGTTAGTGTAAAGATACAGCGGATTACGTGGATAAACATGCTTAGTCACGCCTGGGCGAAAATAGTGTAATCATCAAATCCATGGTTTATTACTAATCTTACTTTCTATCCCACATCATCGCATGCTTACCTGACATTCCAGGCACCGCATAATTTTCAGCCCACTGTCCTTAGGAAAATTTACTTTATTTCTCTAATTTTGCTCGTGTTTGTTTTTAGAATGTAAGCCCAAAATGGAAGTATTTTCAGTCACAGATATGTCATTTTACACGTTGAAACGATCAGTATTATTTAAGTATAACTATATCTTGTGTAACGGAATAAATTAATGTTGCATTTTGTCCTTGATGTTAACACCAGCAGCTCTTAATAAACAGATGGAATAGACTCAACAACGAATGACAACGCCCATGTTTAAAGCATTTCTGTTTCTGGATGCTGATTTTCTAATGAACACAGTTAAAATGGTTAATTCGTTTCCTGCGCAATATAATAGCTGGGTACTGGACTCTGTTAGTTGAGGGTTAAACATTCTCTTAACAGAAATTTGTAAAAATTATAAACATTATAAAATTATTACCTAGCTGTTGTGTATCTAATCATAGAGAATTGCTTAGTGTTTATTAGCGTTATATAGGATTAACATAACTAGTTGGGTGTTTAAATTTTATGTTTGATTTATTTTCGCTTTAGGTGTCAGGTCTACTTTACGGTAATTTTCTCGTTTACACGTAGAACGAGATATAGGTCTGAAATTGGTCACGGCACCTCGAGCACGAACTAACAGTAACTTCTTGCATTTTGCGTGCAGGTTTCTCGATTTTCCCGTTATAATCTACTAATTTTTACTGCCTTTATGTGTTTACGTGACCGGAAAGCTGGTTTTAGCCGACGGCTGTGAGTTGCTCTTCTTCTGTAAACTCAATATCACGGAAGCAAGGTTCTTGTTGAAACTTCGCTCAGATTTGGGGATCTTTTCAAAACCGGATACCATTTGCGCACTGTTTAGTGATAGCAATTTAACTGCTATCAGGCAGGACATGCAACAATTCAGAGAGTCCTTGTCTGCAAATTGACTATCTGGGTATTCTTCTATGCCACTCGCATACTGGTGGCATAAAACAATGTCCTGCATAAATATTGCTTATAAGATCCACCATAAATGTCATTTTTCAGTATATTTTCGATGAGCTTCAGGATACAATATGCCGACTTAAAAGTTCCAAGAACAGAGATAACTTTTCAACACAGGCCAGTTTCAATTTGCCATGGCACAACTTCCAAAATTTCCCTTGATAAATATTACATATTGTATTTTGTTCCCAACTATCGATCAATGTTAACATTTAAATTGATTTCTTTACCAATCTGTTTAAAACTGCTATCTTAGAAAGCTACATTGAAACATTACATTAAATTAACAATTCTGAAAATATTTCAATCTGTGGTTATATTCAACTCTAAATATGCAATTAAAGACGTAAACAATAAAAAAAAATTTGTAAACATTACAAGCTCATAGAGTAGCTTAATAACAAAGAATTTGTAAACATTACAAGCTCATAGAGTAGCTTAATAACAAAGAATTTGTAAACATTACAAACTCATAGAGTAGCTTAATAACAAAGAATTCTGCCAATAGAGCAGTCATGGGAATAATAAGTATAAACAATAAATTCGCAGTAAAAAAAAAAAAAAAAAACTTATAAGCGGGTAGACATATTCGATTTTCATATGTTACACTTTAAATAAATAGCAAACGCGAAGCAAGCATTCTTACTTTGTACTAGCTGTTCCCGTGACTTCGTTCGCGTGAACTTTAGTATTTGTTTTCATATTTTTAAAATATAAATTTCGCTTCGCTTAGGTTTTATGGAGTTATTAAAATACAGCCCACCATCACTTCGCCCAGGTTTTATAAAGTTATTGAAATACTGAAATAAATATTTGGTTTGAAATATTGTTACTTTACTATCGGAAATAGTTTTATCTTCGCGTTAGTGTTGGTTGTTTGATAATATGTTATTTTACTCAATATTCCAGAAACTAATGCATCTTTTCCTGTGATGCGTATTATATCAATGATTATTAAAAAAAACTATTGTTACTTCAACAATGCTTTTTGACAATAGTTCTTTTGAAAAAAAAAAATATATGAAACATAAAGAAAATTATATGAACAAATTAATTTACTTCATAACCATTTGAGGTACCAATATTAAATAAAGAGCAGGTTTTAAATAGAAATAAACTCTATAATCTCTGAAAGTTTCATAAAAATCGATTCAGTCTGTTCGGAACCTATTCTGGACAAACATTCAGACAGACAGACAAAACACAATTTTAAAAACAGTTATTTATGCTTTAACATGTTTTAAATAGCACAATACGCATTGATGGTGTTATGAATTTTTAAATAACACACATACACTTCAATTTTATTTATTAGTATAGACTGGCAGCCGTGCAAAATATAGTTAATGGAATCATTCTTTGAAGCACTTTTTAACAGTTTTTCTTATTTAAACTTGATAAAGATAGGAAAACTGTGCTACGCACATGTAGATAGAAATTTTAAAATAACTTTTTATTAAATTTAATCAATGCCACAACAAAATGTGAATTTGTATTATCTTGAGTCGTATAAATAGCAATTCAGAGGATTGGTAAAGCTGATAATACTTTATTAAATACAGACGTTCTATTAGAATTGACTTGAAAATTCTGTTGTAAAACTTCCAATTATAATTATTTACTGTCAAAGAAATTGTTTGTTGTTGGGGTTGGTTTTATCTTACAGCAAATTTGAATAACGGCCATATAAGTTGGAAAACAACAGGACTGACAGTGGATTTTCGTAACAGTGAGGTAATGGATTGAATGACTTGGTATCCGTCTTTAATACACACAGTGATGTGAGGAGGACAGCAATACAAATAAAATTATTCAGATTCAATCTAAACTCCAGCGATGCGTAAACAACTTTCTGAATAAATGCTGTGTATAATGCACGCAAACCCTACATACACCAAAAGTATTATTAAATAAAGCAGGTCAATTTCATATGTCTTGAACTACAACAGAATAAATAATTTCTATAAAACATTGTAGCATTTTCTCATCCAGGGACTGAATGGGGCATCCTTTTACCTCTTGTTTATCTGCTGAATTAATAACATTAATAAAATCCCTTATTAATATCCCATATTTCCTCATATCATACTGGAAATTAAGTAAGATGTGCAATAATTATTTATACATGTTTTAATATCATTCTTGAAATAGTAGACTGCGTATATAAACACTATATAAAAATTTAAAATGTCTCATTTGCATAAAATGTTGAGATTAAATTTTTTTGTATTATGTAAGAGGCTAGTACGTTCCTATTTGCGTGGCATGCTAACTGAAATTTAATTTGTCCCAATTTTTACTCAACTATATGTTTAAAAAAAGAATTCTCAATTAAATATTTTTGTTATCTGAGCCTTCGAGTCTTCAAATAAACTCATTTTTGTCATAAAATGTTTAAGGAACCAGAGATGGGAAGTCTGGGAAACGTTATTTTGCTTTACCACTTCCTGAAGGTGGTAATATATGCCATTTTTCAAGGACTATTATCTAATCTCAAACTGTAAGTTGACACCAAACGTTGGCACAAAGTTGTTTTCACAAATAACATACTGAATAAAAATGTATTTAGATATGATTAATAGTTCAATTTAGAAATTTATCAAATACTATTTTAAAATTAATTTTTGTTCGTGTAATGATCAGGGTTTCATGACGTGAACCTCTGAGAATCGGCGGTTCATAATAAGGTTCAAAGTAATCTCCGATCACGCGCTAATAGAGAATGAATGATGCAACATTTCGGCTTTCTGAAAACACGCCCCGTGCCAGATATCTCAGATCGAGTCCTGTACTACAGTGGCGCGACCAACCACTACTTGAAGTGTGTGTGGCGAGAAGCACCAACTGTGGCGGAAGGAAACGTGTGTGCGTGACGCGACTGCTTCCGGAACTGTACATACGCTGCCAAGACAAACAGACTAGGCAGAGAGCAGTATACTGGTGGCATTAAATGACGGACCTTAACAAGCACAGAAAATAATAAACGAAATAGATCGTAGGAGCAGGAAATGTAAACAAAACCACGTTTATTTTTCTTGTGAGTTTCATTTCCTTCGTATTCAGAAATACGTTTTTTTGAATAGTTGCTCCAAGCATGTACTTTGGCTACACGTGTAGGTATTATACTTTATAAGAAACAGAGATCGGAGGTCCGAGATTCAAACACGGGACACTTGCGCCTGAGCGAGACACCTTTCGGATCTCGCCAACAGTAATCGTCAAAAAATATTTTTATATGATACAGTGTCTAATGCATTACATTTATGTCAAATAAATTAAATTTTTCTGTTGAAATTGTTTTATTGGTACTCTTTATATCATTATTAAGGATCAATAACTACACTTAACGACACTGTTACTATACTTATTGAAACAGAAATCATAAACAAACTCTGGAGCTGTAAATTTGAATGAAGGTAATCGAACGAACCGATTAATTCGCCGGGGAAAATAACTAGGTGCCTGTAGTTTTCATTTTGGGCGTGGGGCATAGACAAATGCTAAACACGACGGCTAAAATGTATATTTGTCTGGTTGCCGATAAAGAAAAAAACCAAGAAAGGGCAGTCTCAGGTAGGAAATTTTTTCCAACTTTGTGAACAAATATTTTGTCACAGTGGTGTACACTCACGAACATGTGAATTAGAGATATCTGCCGTGTTGGCAAAATGGCGCTGTAGTCGACCTCCGTTGAATGGAACAGTGTCCGGCCACGCATGAATGGGATATCGTCAGACCATTTACTAACCATCTGGGTAAGAATCGAACACATAATAAGGAAAAAACAAGATCGGTGCATTTGATCGATGCCAGATCGCTGGGGTCAGTAGTACAGGGCAGCGCATTTCCTAATTCCTGCAGGAACTGGGATTTCCATGGGCCACCGTGTCAAGAATGCATCTTGAGTTCATGGATTCGGGTGAAACAACCACCATCGACAACTGGCGTCGATGACAGGGTTAGCCATCGTCTATTTAGGTTGTTATAGGCTGTTCACGCCGAAATGATCACTTTTGAAAGCCCTGCTTAAGATCTAGTTGCATGCAAGTTGTGTATTCTTCCGCCTTATGTAAAATGAACATTGCCATGGGCTTTATCACTTTATTCATGCGTCAGGTAAATGAAACTATGAAATTATTAGAAAAGTAAACATTTTATATTTCTGATAATTTTTACACACTGATGCATTAAAAAAACAAAAAGCGAAATAAATAATTTAAATTATCACACATGGTTACCTAACACTTTTTATTCGACGTTAAAATATGGAACTACTTCCCATCTATCGTTACCAACTTTACCGGGTGCATGTCACTCAGTGCGCCCGTTGAAGTATATGCAGGGGCAGTGACTTTTTTCTAAGTTTGATTTTTAAAAAGTGCTCACTTTATTGTGAACAACCTTTAACAGCGGATAGACAAGCCACAGAGTAGCATATCACTCGCTAATTCACAGTTTGGACCATAACGACCTGTAAGCAGTTATACCATCTTGAATCATCTCCTTGCTAAGGAGTACAGAAGCTGCCATCCCATATCAGGGCACCTCTAATCCCCGCGCGTCACAAGGCTCGACGACTAACTTGGGTGCGGGAACACTACCATCGGACTCTCGATGCACGGGGAAAGGTCGCCTGGACGGATGAGCTGAGAAACACGCTGATGGCAGGGTACGAGTGCATCGCCAGCACATCAGTCAATGAATCCATCGTGTCAGCAGGGTAAGGTTGAGGCCGGTAGTGTAGCTATCTTCGTATTGGGAACTGCTTACGTGGGGTGTAATCGGTCTCCTGGTACACGTAGCATCGTCCCTCACCGATGAACGATACAGAGACCTGCTAGCAGGTCATGTTCATCCATTTACGTGCCCACAGCACCCTGCATGCGATCTGTACCTACTGCAAGACAACACACTGGTCAACCGCTCCCGAATTGTGACCGTGTGGCTGGACGGATACTCCACGGACTTGTAGCTGCTTGCCGGGTTTCCGAGGTCACCCGAGCTCAATCCTATGAAACACATCGGGACTGCTATCCAGATGGATGTGCCTGCCGACTGTGCATTGTGGAAGGTAGGGCAGCAATCATGGATCAGTATTAACCTCCGACCACTTCCAGTGTCTTGTCCATTCCATGCTACGCCTCATCACCGCCTTCATCAGGGCAAAAAGGGGTGTTACACTCTTCTAAGTCGGTATCTGTAAGTTAACTGCTCATGAGTGTTTTACTGTCGAGTTATTTCTTAATGCCGTAAATTTGTTAATTTCTAAATGGCAGAAGAAATCCTGTCAAAGGAATGTTTTACTTTGGTAACATGTTTGCTCTGTGACGGTATGACCGTCACATTAAGACGAGATATTGTGTTGGAATGTCTGTTTTTCAGTGAGAAAACGCCTGCGATGGACGGCTTCACGTCTACCCGCCTAGCAGCAAGGTGCGCTGCTATTCAGCAGGTTGAGATAAGGGGCAAATTATGTTGCTTGCCCGGGATTGGATATGGTTTCGCACTAGTGCGATAAATACTATGTAAAGGAGGCGCTGGTGTCGAAAAGCGAGCGCGGCGATCGAATAGACGGCGCTGAAGTGCAGGTCTCTTGGGAAGGGGATGGCCAGGAGTAGGGATTTGGGTCATATAAATCTGCGTGTGCGAGCTAGCATCGAAGAGATCGTCCCCAGCTGGCGTACTGGTAGTAACTCGAGAGTGACGTGGTTCCGCCGAGAGAGAGAACATCGAGAGGGGGAACTGAGCTTCAAGAAGTTAAGTATGACTGCTAGTGGAACTTAGAAGAAAATATTTGCCATTACCGAGAGTTTTGTGACGAGGAACTAAGAATTCGTCGGGGTGTAAAGTATTGTACTTAGTCGATGATAGTGAAAAATAGGGACTTCGAATTTTTCCGTGGTTGGTAATTTGGGCTTGACTCTGGAAGAGGAGAAAAGAACTTAGATAAATTTCTGCCTGTGTGGAGCTCTGGTTATTTTTATACTTTCTCAATTCCGGTTTGGACTTAGTCTCTGGTGATGCGCGCATGGGGACTTAACCTGAATATGTTTCGCTGAAAGAACTTTGAAAAATGTACGGCATAGTTTGGACTTAGTCTCTCACAGTTGCCGATGGTGCGAACTTAATCGGCGTGAGCGTTTACAGGTCGAACTTGGTTGTTTTCTAGAAGTACGGGCGCATGTCCCCAATCTCGGTGACTGACTAAGATACTGCGATACCCATGTTCCCATGGTATTTTGGGCCTGATTTGGACTTAGGAAATGCGGAGTAAAAAGTATTCCGGAAGTGAGGACTAAGAGATGGAGTGTGAATCCTGCTTTCCCCTTAAGTATGACGCGGGGAAATTCGAGGTCGTGTTCGTTTGGTTTATTTCGAAAGAACATATTAAGGTTGAAGTAGTGGGAGCACTGGGATCCCGTGACACACCCGAGTGTGGAATAGTGTGTTTTGTTGGGAAAGAGAAAACGGGGATTTTTCGGCTACAGTGAAGAAAGACGACATGGGATGAGAATTGCGATGTTTGGTCATTTTAAGCAGGTATTGGTGTGATGTGTGTGTGATGAGTTAGTGCTTGGATATGGCATGCATGTGCGGAGGAGAGGATGCACCCCAGTGATAGGAATAATATACCTTGTCTGTTCCTCCACCATATTGGAGTGTTTGGTGTCGATTGGAGTTAAGGGGGCTCAGCCTGTACTTCGGTATCGGCGGGAGCATATCCCAGGCTTCCTTGACCGAATATGGCGATTGTGTGGAGGTCTAAGGGCACTACCGCCACGAAAGTGGAAACTGGTGGGGAGAGCATCCGCAGCCCAGAATAACCTGGATAGTGTTGTGTTGGAAGTTGAAGTGTGATGGTTGCGCGAGAGAACGGAGTGTTTTCTCGGGTGGCTTTTCGTGGGATTTGGTGGGAAATTTTTGTAAATTTTGGGAAAGGCCAAAAAAGGAAGAAACCACCACTCCGGTGGGCATTTCTCTGGTTTTTGTGTTGTATAGGTATATTGCCTAGGGGAGAACATATTGCATACAGATTGAGATCACCCTGCGAGGTGAAAAGGAATAAAGATGTTTAAATTTTAAGGTGCTTGTATTAGGGGCGAAAAAAAATTTTGTTATAAAGAAATTTTAAATTTTTATTAAAGGAAAATGTGGGGCATATGGTTGCTGGAAATAAATGTTCTTTTTAAGGCAAATATTTAAGATAAGAAACAGCAAGTATTGTGAACAGATATTATTGGCACCATTTGTGTTTGGGGAGTAATAGTGTTATCTTACCAAGAAGTGTATTTTGGAAATGAAATATTTTAACTGTTTGGTTTTAAAGAAAATATTTTAAAGGTTTTAAAGTGGTGTGTTTTTAAAAGAAGGTGCCCAGAAAAATATAAAAAATAATACTTTGTGTGAAGAAGTTAACTGGGCTGAAATTTGAGGCTCTATTGTTAAAGGCTTTTAAAGGAATATTAAATATCTGTGGCGTTTTAAAAGCTTGTGATTTTCGAAAATGTTCTGAAGTTTTGTCATACAGATTTTTTTGAAATCCTTAGTAAAGGCAGTTTAATTGGACAATTGTCAGTTTTCTATTAAAGTAGCGGTAGAGCGCTTTTTCCAATTGTCTGGACAAGTAAACCGCACTCAGATGAACAAAACATACCTATTCTGCTGAATTGTTTGGTGATGACGATGTTTAGTGAACCTTTCCCAATCCTGAGTCATTTTATGAAAGGTAGAAAGGAGGGTTGGGTGTGAGATTGTGCTCCAGTAGCTGAGGCAAATGGGGCACAGCTCATCAAGTTGTTATTTAAGTAAACACGTTCCGCGCTATTGTATGTCGTACTTTCGCATTCATAGGAACATCGGAAGGTGGTGTATTATTATTACTATTATTATTAATGCGTGCCTGTGAAATAAATCTTGTGTTCAATGACTGAGCACTCGGAAGCACCATGTGGCGTCGTGCAATGCACCCTGGGTGGCGGCGGTCATCACGGTGGTGTTTACACTTTAAACCAGGGTAAGCGCTGATAATGTCTTTCTGTTGTCACTGATAATGGCTCATTACAAGATAAGCGCTGCCGCTTTTTCACCCCCTCCGGCCTTATCTTCGCCCGGCCAGGTATTCCGCTTCTGGACCCCGACGCCACCCGCCCTAATTCCTGATCAGGTAGAAAGCACTCGTGCTGTTGCTAGTCCACGCGGGTTATTCAGACAAATAAAATTTCCAAAAAAACTGCCCAATGTGATCCTTCGTTCCACCCTTTCCACTTGGTGTTGCAACGATGATTACTTATTGCAAGTTACTTAGAACAGGTACTAAAATGTACTCATGTTTTATTTCAGTAAAAATTACTTATTCTAGTGTACACATTCTATATACCTAAACGCAACGAGACCACAGTTGGGTTTCTTCTGGTCTTAAATATTTTTCTGTTAAAAGAAATTGTGGTTGGAACCATAAGTATTTCGTGAATTCATTCGGAGGCGAGGTAGACTCCAAACACTTGTTCTTTTCTCCTGCTGTTGTGATTTCACGACAGTTATTTACACACGCCCTCTTTGTCTGTGAGCCAGTAATAACCAGAAAGCAGTAGTGCGAGTGAGTGTTTAACAGTCCTGTACAAAGGACTTTCTTGATCACACCAACCAATAAGCAAACGATAATGTCTCGAGTGTTTAGAGGGCTGTCCAGCCTGGGTTGCTGCCAACTCAATCCGCGAAATACTCGGGGCTCTAATGATGGGTTACCTACCATACGCCAATTATGAGCAACTTAACTTAACCAGTGCACGGGACCTAAATCACCTCTATAAAAGTTAATCATATTCCACACATTTATTGAAGGAAATACAGAAAGATTATAGAAGAACATTCCTATAGATTACCGTTTTGACAATTTTTCTAAGCAAATATTTTACCAAAGTGATGCTTTTCTTCGAGATACTACTTGCGTCATGAATGTGCACCTGTAATTGCAGCACAAGGTATTATGCAGAAGAAATGCATCAATCTGGCAAAACATTGCCTAACAAACATTTCGTACGAATACCGTTTCTTAAATTTCTCCTAAATACTATTGCTTAAGGTATTTGTTATGTTATCCTCGACATAAACTTTAACGTAGTTATTAGAAAAAACGAGCAAACATATAAGTACTCAAACGAGAAAATTACAACTCCCATGCTATAAGGGGCCGCGGTGGTGTAGTGGCTAGACTATACGCCTCCAACCTAGGCAAACTGGGTTAGATTCCCGACGGGATCGCTTCAGGATTTTCGCATGTGAGAATCGTGCAAGACGAAGCCGCTGGTCGGCGGGTTTTCTCGGCGATCTCCCGTTTCCCCCTCCCTTGTATTCCTGCGCTGCTCCATGTTCATCTCACTTCACCCTCATCGGCTCTCGAGACCGCGATGTTAATAGCAGTCCAAATCTCTCCACTCCACGCTATAATAAAGTGTGCGTAGGACATAAATTACTAGTTTGGCTTCCAATAAGTTATTCGAAGGTGCCTTATGGCAAGGAAGTTGTAAATTTATCTTTTTATTACTTAAGTGTTAGTTCATATTTCTTATCATCATATTACAGTGAATTTCGAGTATAAAATCAGATCTATAAAATAATTATTTTGAAGGAATACCTAAGTAATACTGACAACGAGTCACGAAAAGTCGTTCCATATTTTACAGTTCCATTTAAAGTTTAGAATAGTGGCAACTCAAGTCAGCTTATTTTGTTTCATACACGTTAAAGTAGGAATTGTGATGGCAGTAACTTGCTTAAGTTTCGAAAAAAAAATCCGTCACTTCATTAACACGCAGAATCTACTTGACAATACGACCGTGGCTATGCTGATTTGTTCATGAGGCGGTAGCATTCAGAATGGGATGGAAGAAGAGACTAAGAGGAACGTACAAAATTGCTTGGGTGACCTCGAGACAACCGTAAACATATCTACGAATTGCTAACTAATTACGTGCGTGAATTCATATGAGAAACGCCAAAATGTGGCACATAAATATGCCCGTTCAAATTAGTTTACTACAGTAGTTTATGCTGCGGATGGTTGATGGCTATGCTCACTTTTAGCGAGGTGCTAGGTATCAAGCCACTCATTTGCCGCTCCTGTAAATGAAAGTAAATAAAACAGAGCTTCTAATGTAATTGTGATGCTCCGTGAGCAAACACGGCATTACTTTGGAGTGGCTAAGTACAACTGACAAAACTTAACAGTATTTCTTATGCAAATAGACTATACTGCAATGGCATGACAGTGTATATTTGACATACATACATATTTTTCGTAATCAAGGTTTGCATTTGTATAGTTTTTTTTTTCCGGGCAGGGTGAAATATGCAAATTAAAGCATTTTTAAACTTTTTTTTTTCGCAACGCTAATGTAAAACTACAGTTAAAAGGACAATAGTTTCCAAGCATGAAAAAAAAAATCCCGATTCTGCGAGTGTAATAATAATTCCTTCAACTTCTACGTACGTGTTTCTCAGTCTTGCTGAGACTAGACAACACAGTTGCTGTGACCGGCATAGTCGTGAGTGAAGAGATTTGGGCGGCTCTTATCAGCGAGGTCTTGAGAGCCGATGAGAGTGATTGAAGTGAATATGGAGCGGCGCCGGAATGAGGGGGGAGTTGGGGAACGGGAGATCCCCGAGAAAACCCGCCGACCAACACGGCATCGTCCGGCACGATTCCCACTTGCGAAGATCCGGTGACCTGACCGGGGATTGAACCCGATTCGCCTTGGTGGGAGACGAGCGTGCTAATAATCGCTCAGCCACCGCGACGGGTATAGGCGGCGCGTGGGTTAGCCTACGGCATCTGCGTACCGGCTCACGTTCTTCGTACGGACTTAACGACGCGCAATAAAAGAACTTGTTTCCATTCCGGTGGGGATAAATGTCGGCAGGCTGTTTTGAGTTTCCCCAGCATGTCCCGGACATACCAGTTACGGCGTAAATGCTGTGAAATCACCAAATTTCTCGGAACACCTCTAGCGCAAGAGGGCGTAGTTTAAAAAAGATGGAAGTCGGAGTGACTGCTACATATCACCACGTGACACGAGATTGCGTTCTAGGAACTTGTCTCGACAACAAACAACTGTAGGGTTTGACGGTCACACAGAGCGCAGGCGGTACAGGAGCTCCTACACGAAGTGTGAATGGACCAGTGCCATATGATCATAGTAAAGGGGTGGACCCTCTGCATTTTTTGTGAAATAGTTGTATGCACGAATACGCATATCTCGGTAAATAAACGTTCTGCAAATACGACTGACTGTCAGAATACAATTATCTATGCCTCTATTATTTTTACTTTTGTCATATTAAGTGTATTCTTGGTGAAAAAAATCCGCAAAATGGTCAAATAATGCATTTTCAAAGCTTGCCTATGCAGTTTCCTTAAGCGGCAAGAAAAAAGTACAAATATACGGGCGTAGTTTAATCTGGGGTCTTTCATCGCGTGTAATAAAACGTCCATATTACAGCTCTAATAAGCACAGTACAGCGTTACGACGGAAACTCTGCACGCCTTGCGCGTAGGAGCGTTGAGGCAGTAGACGTGTGTGTTAGTGTCGCCCGTATCGCTCACTCGCGGGGTTCCCACGGGGTCCATCCCATTCTTAATAAGCGTGCTGTACAAAATTATTACTGTCGCAGTCCTCTTCCAGGAATCTACCAAGTGAGGGGGTTGGGCAGTGGGAAACCACTAGACACGCAATCAGGAGGATGCGAATTCTTTTCCCGGTTCAGTCATCCTGAGTACGAGAATCACGTCAGGCTAATACTAGGATGGTTCCTTACTATAAGCTGTTTACGGTAAAATGAGCATTTTTGGAAGCCCTGCTTAAGATATACTTGTGTGCACGTTGTGCATTCTTCCGCCTTATGCAAAATTAACATTGCCATGCGCCTCATCGCTTTATTCATGTGTCGGTTAAGTGAAACCGTGAAATTATTATAAAAGTAAATATTTTACATATCTGCTCTTTTTTTCACTTCGTTGCATAAAAAAAAAAAAGAAGGAAATAATTTAAGTTATCACAAATGGTTACCTAACACTTTTTATTCCACGTTAAGACAGGAAACTATTTTCCATCCATCGTTACCAACTTTACTGGGCGCATGTCACTCAGTGCACTCCTTTAAATTTATGAAGGCAGTAGCAGTGAGTTTTTTCGAAGGTTGATTTCAAAATTGCTCACTTTATCGTGAACAGCCTTTACAAGCAAAGGCCTGTTCCTTCCCCGTTATTGCTCTTCTGAGGAACTTGCCCTGACTCTAATGACCTCGCTGTCGACGAGACGTTAAAACCTTACCTACGTATCAGTGATTTGTTTCTTAAAATAATACAAGTTACAATTTACAAATGGAAATTTTACAAGTGTTCTGTAGAGGTGTTTCATAAACGAGACTTCTAGACACGTGGATATTGGAGGGCCTACAATAAAAGTAAAGTGATATTGAGAGTAGACGAGGGTGAAGCGAGATGACTATGGAGCAGGGCCGGAATGCATGGGTGGGGGGATACTGGAGATCCCCTAGAAAACCCGCTGCGGCATCGTCCGGCGCGATTCCCATGTGCGAAGATTGAGGCACGATCACGCCGAGAATCTAACTCGGTTCGCCTATACAGAAGGCGAGCTCTCGAGTGAGTATTTTTTTTTATTTTGAAGTGGTAAACTGTAATGAATATTTCTTCGTACAAAAAGCACTTGTAAATTAGTAGTCACATGTCCGCAGTAATATTAATGTTAAAGGCTGTTCACGATTAAGTGAGCACTTTAGAAATGAACCTTAGAAAATAGTCCCAGCCCCTGCATGCATATATTTTAATGGGCGCAATGAGTGACATTCACTCAGTAAAGTTGGTAACGATGGATGGAAAGTAATTCCATATCTTAACGTCGAATAAAAAGTGTTCGGTAACCATTTCTGATAACTGAAAATTAATTATTTCACTTTCGGCTTTTTTAATGCATTGAAATGTAAAAAAATATGTTTTTTTTTAAGTATTTACTTTATTAATAATTTCAAAGTTTCATTTGACCGACGCATGAAGACAGCGATGAAGCCCTTGGGAATGTTAGTTTTACATTAAATGGAGGAATACACAGCGTGTTTAGAAGTAGATGTTGGGCAGGTTTTCTAAAGTGCTCATTTTACCGTGAACAGCTTGTACCGAATATTTCAGAAAACGAAGGTACGCCTGTTGTCTAGAATCTTTTCTGAAAAAAACTATGAAATTAAGTATTTAATTTAAGCTCGAACGATTTGGACATAGGTTTGAAATATTTTTTGGCATTATTGGAAGAAAGTATGTATGTGTGTGTCTATATATATATATATATATATATATATATATATATATATATATATATATATATATAAAAGTCGCTGAAATCGTACTACCACCTAAATCGTTCCACCGCTGGTTTCCTATAAAGCAGGACTAGTGGAGCGCTCTCACGGTGAATACTTGAACTAGTAGATGTATTGAGCAGTCCGTGGAAATAGCTAGTCAGTATAAGAACGTGTTGCGTTTTTATTACAGTTATATTGTTTGAGTGTTTGCTGATGTAGTTTTTCTACTCAATATGTAAGATAATACGGCACTTCAAGGTAAATGTTACTGGATTTCATGCAGTTATCATTGTGGTCCAAGTAATATTGAACTTAACGGCTGGTCGCTTTGTAGCGAAGCACCTGTTTTAGGTTAGAAATGACATAAAGAGTGAAGTTGCGCGCAGTTGCCTAAATCGTACCACGGGCGGGATTCCTAATTCGTACCGGAACGAATTGGGATATCATATTATTTGAAGTTCTATATTTGCAATTTACTTGCATAAATGAAACAAATTTGAAATAAACCCAAGTAACAAACGTGTTAATTGTGTGTTACAGAATGGGGAAAAGGAAATATGATGCCTGGAGTGAATCAGACATGGGAAGGGCTCTGGCAGCGTACAGAAATGGGGATATGGGGTTCAGCGAGTGCTGCCGCCAGTATGGCAATCCAAAACCAACACTAAGGCGCCACTTGGACTGTAAAAACGTTATTTCTAACGACGGTACGAAGGCGCTTGTATGGACTACCACCTTGCCTCTTGAAATAGAAAATAAAATTGTAGAACATATTTTAAAATTGGAAGAACTACTTTTTGGAGTCACGATTAACGATTTAGGCAAGCTGGCATTATCAGATAGCAGAGCACAACCACATTTCACATTGTATTGTTGTGTATGTGAAGAAACATTTGTGTAAGATATGGTTCCGTGTTTAGTGTGCGCATTCTGGGTTCATGAGCGTTGTGCGGGTGTCAAGTCAGAACTGAAACATTTTGTTTGTGTAGCTTGTAAATAATTGAATATTTCTTGTATTTACCGTAGAAAAATAATCAAACTTTATTAGCATTTAAATACTACAATAATCCTGTGTGTCGTTACATGCTGTCTTGTTTGTTCTCTCATTTGATTTAATTTATAATGTTGTGGTACGATTTAGGACATAGGTTGTACGATTTAGGAAACCAGTTTCTTATATCGTACCAGTTGCAGCCTGTTACAAAAAGTTCTTTATTTCTTCCCCGATGCTACATTTTGAAATGCAACCCACATAAATGTAACCGTAAATAGTCATACTTTTTGATACAAATTCGTAAAACCTTGTATTTTTTTCATTTGAGACAGATAAAATTGCAAATGTAAAAAGTGGTACGATATAGGAAACTCTCCCCTATATATATATATATATATATATATATATATTTTAAAATATATAATTATATATTTAAAGTTATTATATTTAAGTTATTATTAAATTATATATATATTTATGTATATAATTTTAATAAAATAACTTAACAAGTAAATACTGAATGTTGGAAGCAAAAAGCTTATTGTTAAAACATATTAAAATTTCCGGTATTTGTGTGATGTAGTAAATTCAAGATCTCTTTATGAATTGGATAAATAGAAACTCTATCCCATGCTATCATTTTTCAGACTAAAGTTGATAATACGGGAAAAACAGGAAGCTGGGGAGACACTGCCAGCGAGTTTCATACAGTTAATGGAATGGTCTTCATTGTGATCACCATGGTTATGTTCAAACTCTGAGGCCATCGATCACTATCAACGTTTCACCAACACGTGCATTCACTTCGGGCGTTCCATCTAATGCACGGAACTGTTTGGCAATCTTCCCTATATTTCCTGGCCTCTTAACAACATTTGCAGAGCTATTACATTAGTATTACCAGCATTTTTAAAGTTTCTAATGCTTCAGTATTCAATCGCTTTAGAAATACCATCCACATCCCCAACAGAATGACACTGGCCAACATTTTTCAACAAGGAGAGTGAAAATTGACATAAATTACTTTAGTGGTGATTTGTTTCTTTGAATGGGGTACTGAAAAAAGTTTATTGTAACTAACAATACTTATTATAATTTGCGTAGCTACGGGAACTTTTTAATTAAATGATTTTGTCAAACTTATGTTTTCTTGCTGTCTACAATTGTGTAGTTGCCTCATCGAAATATTTTCCTCATATTTTCTTTAACTGAATTGGTGAAAATAAAACCTACTGTAATCATAAGTTACCTCAATTGATTCATATGAACACATTCATTATTGCAAGAGTAACGTTCTATACACATTATTAAAATGAGAATTGTAAACATTTCTATCTATTGAAGTATGTAACAGTAGTACCGTAGGAGGCAGTAGGCAGGTGTTTAGGCCCATACGTTGGCACCAATTTATGAAATGTAATACTTACACGGGTTATACGTCGCCGCTTGACGTATGTAAATTACCCCTCAGTAGTTCAGCCAAATTTATGTAACAGTAACGCACACAGGTTACACGAGCCCCTCGTAAGAGCGCCGAATTATTTATGAGAAGTAAAACGGAATGTAGTATACAGCAAACATTCAATAACTGTACGTATATGCAGATGAGAGATTTGCTTGCAAATGCAGATATAGGCCTATATACAGTGTACGTACCGGGATCCCTTGGACATAAACGTGTACGTTACAACAATACTTCATGCAATAAATGGTGTGAGTAGGTATAAGAACACAAACCAGAATAAGTCAGTCTGCATAATGACACTGTGTTAGACCTGGGGACATGGATCACTGCGAACCATTTGCATAAGCTGGAACGCCTTACCTGGTCGTTCAGTAGTGTGTACAGGCCTGCTGCGCAGTATCCTTCCCATATATGACTGCTACTTCATGCTTCATTACGTTTAATAGGTGTGTTTGAGAGGTGATTTAGAAATTGCAGTTAATTATGACCGTATGAACACTCAATAATGATCTGGGAACAACGTGTAGGGTAACTATAGCCCGGTCCTCCGCAGGCTGTAGGATAGCAAGCACTCTGGTAACTTACAAACCTCCTAGATGCTCGGCCGGTGCGCACACACTTTGTATGCGAGCATGAACACACCTTAAATATAGCTGCGTTAAGTAAAATATAATCGCCATTAGATTGAGAGGAACAGGGTGAAGCAACTCAATATTACAAGAACGCAACACATCACGTCTGATTTCAGCGTATATAATTTTAATGATATATTTGTTTTCCAGTGTTCGCTTTACTAATTCTGAGAGGAAAATAATCTTAAACACCCTGAATGGCAATAGCAACTAAGATATAAGAAAAACACTCTACTGCTGTTGGATATTGGCCATTATAAAATGTACCGTGCCTGTTAGCAAAGTGTGAGAAAACAAAACTTGAAAATGTCTTTAACTCGTAGCTCATTGTAAAATTTAAAAAATTCCAAAAATTGTACTGCTTCTGAAAAATACTATAAAATCTAGCACGAATGTCCTTCGTTAAGGAAAACATTAAACTCCACCTTAGGGTACTCGTATTTAATGAATGCTGGAATTCGTGTTCATGACGCATTTCAAAATGGCGCCGTGCTGGATCTTCCAGAACAAATAGAATTTACGTCTTTCGCCATAAATAGTGTATAAAACACAAAAACGTCTTATCTGGAGTAGGAATATGATTTATTTAACGGAAACTGGCAGGAATGCGGGCTTATCCCGCTGCAGGAACAAATACGTGTGTAGGGCGTTTTCATACGTGAACAAGCCGTTCACGGACCAACCGCCGTAACCGATACTAACTATCTCCTGAAATCTACCGCACGAAAGGGGCTTCATGGCAACTCATCTTCATCGCTGGTTCCACTTAATCACAAAATTAATCAGAAGAGATATCGGACACCCTAACAGCTAATTTAACGCCTATGCTTCACCCACATCGGGCGAGCGTCCTGCTACAGTTGCTTTCTACTCCGATGGCGATGGCGCAGAGCCAAAGATTCCTCAACTGACCGGCACTTATTCAACCTAGCCTACTGTGTACCGTGCCAGCCAATCTTAAGCAGGGTTTAATCCTGCCAGCCAATCGGAAGGCTTCCAATTTAAAACTACGTAAACGAACAACTTCAACGACCTAACGTACTAAAACCCAAAGAATATCAAACATCCCTGATACAGTTACAATATAGAGACTATATATATATATATATATATATATATATATATATATATATATATATATTATATATATATACAAAAACTAAAATCTAGCTAACTAAGCCATTTAAACATTTGTTATTATCATCGGTACATCTAAGGTTAAAAATCCTGCAATAAAAATTATAAATAAAATTCAAATATGTAAATTATAGCAATTTACACACATAAAAATATTACGCGTGACAAGTGTGAACAAACATATATTAATTAAATATTCACACAACGACATGTAATTGTAGTGTGTTACACTATGTACTAATACTAGGAGAGACCCTCCCCTTGTAACTATCAAGTCCTTGTAGGCTCTGTCTATTTACTAAAAGTATAAAAATGTTCATTTGTAATTAAAACTGTTGATTTGAAGCTTAATGAAATCACATCAACAACTTCCATTCGAATAACACGTGAAATTTCTTGTAACTGACGGGTTTTTAGTTCTATAGAATAGTCCCTAAACTGAAAATCTGCATGTGATTCGAGCCGAAACACGAGGCAAATAAGAAAGATGACAAGAAGTAGAGACATTGTCCTACTTGAAGGAAACACATGCCATTTTTGCACAGACTGAAGACAGAGAAAAGTTTATAAAAAATAAGTATTGAAGTGGCATTATCCATTCACGGTTACTTCGCACTTTCCTGAAGCTCTGCTAAAGTTCTACTTCCTTATTTCCGTCTAGAAAAATACACCAAAGGACAGTGCACAGAGAATTCGTGCGCACTTAGTTGTAATTATATTTAGAATGAGAACTATTTCTTATTAGGCGCTACCACCACACATTTTCTCACTGTTTTACTTCGTATTTATTATAAATAAAATAAAATACGGATACAACTTCAATTTAACGAAAAATAAGATATTTTCATGTTAACAGATGTATAAAACGTTTGTGATACATGGTATATTTCGGAAATAACTAAACACGTCATACGTGGGGTGATTTTTCAAATGTTTAATTTAAAAAATATGAAGAAACCGCGAGTAGACTATATGTAGCCGCCGTCGGGGTACGGGCAGGAGTCTGGTAAGTTTCCAGCCTCTGACAGTGTCAGATTCGGATGTTATAGTGAAACAACTCCGCATACAAAAGGAAATACAGAAGGGAAATTTACTCGCTGTTAGGGTACGTGTGGACGTAGCCAGCGGTGACACATGCGCGGTATTGTTTTGGACCGACAGAACTGCCCTTCGTAACATGTAACATTCGAGGATAAATTGACTTAAACGCGCACGCTTATATTAAGCCACGTTAATTTAAGACACGAATAAATTGATATCTAGAAAGTGCAAAGCGCTCCAGTTGAAACTCGGATGTGAATGTAGGTGGAGTGACTCTCATTACTAGGGACCTGCAGAATTAGCGTTATTATTTGGGGACACGTTAAACTTTAAACACGCGTACCTTTACAATACGCTTGTCCCTGGAGCATAATGTATCTGACACGTCCTGTGTAACTTTGCGCCTATAAATGAACAAGTCACAGTTGTGTGCCCCAATCACGTGCAATTCAGTCTGAAAGGGCCTGGCTTCATATCCACGCAGCAGCCAATGGAGAAACGACGTCGGCTCCAGTACAGGCAGTACTGTGAAGTTCAGACCAATGACGAATAATAACGCGAATTTTCATGTCTCTACTCATTACTAGTGGCCTGCAAAATTCGCGTTATTATTTGAGGACAGTTTAAACTTCAAATACTTATACAATTGCAACACGCTTGTCATTGGACCATGCTTTAGTCGACACGCCTCGGGTATCTTTGCGCCAATAAATGAACACTTCACAATCGTGTGCCCCAATCACGTACAATTCACTGAGGAAGGGCACGACTTCACATTTGGGCAGCAGCCAATGAGGGAGCGACGTTGGCTAGAGTATATACAATATTGTGAGGTTTAGCTTAGAGACAAAATATAACGCTAATTTTGCATGTCTCTACTCATTACGAAGTCGCAGGCGTTCAAAGATATCTTTGCCACATCAAACTGGGACTTGGTGTTTATTCAAGTGCCGAGCAAGGTGCAGGATCGCTACACCAGTTGATCGTATCTCAGTCTGTTGTCAGAGGGGTTCGTGCCCCTATTTCACTGCACTCGAACAGTTCCCATTAATAGCCGTTATTGTGCGATCAGCGTATTATCAGTGCTGAAAAAAATATCTTTCGTAATTAGTCTAACAGCCTGTTATTTCACGCCTGCCTCCGTAAGACACGAAAAGTTGAAGGAAATATACCAACTTCTTGTGGGATGAAGAGGGGAGTATTCTACGGGAGTATTCAATTATTGCTCTATTTGAGTCGCTCTCTGTGGCGGGGTCTGATACTTGCAGTTTATGGTGTAAAATGTCCTTTTTTCGGACACTTGGAAAGTTATGGAAAAGTTAGCCATAGTTTACTTCATAAGCTTTCCTATTATCAGTCGAAAAGGAGAAAAATAAACTTGCGTGTTGTAAATTCCAATTAAATATTTTTGTGTACTTTCACGTGGTACTTGAAGAACTTCACTGAGAATGTTTTATTTAGTCACTTAGATATAACATAACTACTTTAAGTGGGAAAAAAAACGATCGCGAGTTAGGCAATGAATGAAAACATTATTTCGCCTTACCCAATTAGCATGTAGTAGTCAACTTCAACTTTTATCACGACGTCTGTGCTAAGTTAAAATATACATTCTCACTAAAAATAAATTAAAAATTCGAACAACCAAGCAATCTTCGAATACTCATATAATTGAAGTCTGGAGAATCGATGGGTATGTAGAATGACTCGTTTGTGCTTTGTGTTACACGCTCATGATATACTGAAGTTAAAACACCCCAGGAGTACAAAGAAAGCAACAACAGTATTACTGAATAGCGTTACGGATACCGAGATAGACGTCCCACTTCAAGGTCATTCACAGAGAGAATTTCTGTAATCTTTGCACGAATAGTGCAATGGGAGTGAATGACTGGATGTAAATTTTTGGACATTCGCCATTGCGATGCAGATGTCTGTCATGGGAAAACAGGACTGAGAATGAATAAAACCACATCAAAAACTGTCTCTCATATTCCAGAATGTTGTATTTGCAAAGGATGATAAACTCTGTAATCTGGTATGAGAAAAAGTTGAATTAACACTAAAACAATAACTGCTGAAATGTGTCTGCTTTCATAACACAAAAATCAAGCCAAGTTTTTAAAATTCACGACAATTGTTAATATCAGCGAAGCTGAGTTACTGAACTATGTAGGATATAAGTACACTGTTAGGAGTTGTATATGCTACGAACGCCTTCAAGATATTAAGAAGGAAACTATTTTGGTCTGCAATGTAACGGTCGATAATAATGAACCGGGTTCGATTACCGGCGGGATTTCTCCCAGATTTTCACACTTGGGAATCGTGTCGGACGATGCCGCTGCTCGGCGAGTTTTCTCAGGGATCTCCTATTTCCCCTGCCCTTGCATTCCGGTGCTACTCAATATACACCTCACTCCTCCTTCTTATCTCAAGATCTCTTGAGCCACCCAAACCTCCACACTCGATAATATTCGTTGTTATATAATTCGTGGATACCTGCAAAATTCGCGTTATTATTTGGCGGCACGTTTAACTTAAAACGCATGTAGCTATGCAATGTGTTTGTCATTGGACAATAATTAATTTGACGTGCCATTTGTAGTTCTGCGCTAATAAACGAACACTTCTCAATTGTGTGCCACAGTCACGTGCAATTCAGTCAGAAAGGGCAAGATTTCACATCTACGCAGCAGCCAATGTAGAAACTACGTCAACTCGAATATATATATATAGTGCTCTCTAGTTTAACCTGATGCCAAATAATAAAGCGCATTTTACAGGTCTCTAATAATGTGACGTTCCAATTCATCAAGTGGAAGTACAGGCAATTATTTCCGCCGAACATCCAATCGGATTGCCAGTGGATTACTTGGCCCAACATCAAAATGAAAGGCACCTGTGAGATTGGTATTCATGGTGACTGATTCGTTTGCCAATAACACGCAGCTTTTTTTTATACAAAGTAGGCAACTGCCAGGACAGTATTTCCCAAGCTATTCAAGGCAGTAAAATTAGAGCCAATATGAACATCACTATGCAAGGAAACTCAGTTCACCATAAATATGCAGTAAATGGATTTCAGCGTGCTGCGCTATTGTGCAACAAAACTGGTGCAGCTGAATTCTTATGGTCTAACTAGTGCTGACTCGCGCTTAACCTGCCTATTCCTCTCATTACAACATGAATTATGGGTTGTTCATGATAAAGTGAGCACATTTGTAATGCACTTTTGAAAAAACTCACTATCCCTGCCTGCATGTATTTTAACGGGCGCACTGAGTCACATTCGCACTGTAAAGTTGGTAACGATGCAGGGAAAGTAGTTCCATATTTTAACGCCAAATAAAAAGTGTTAGATAACCATTCGCGGTAACTTAAATTATTTAGTTCCCTTTTTTGGGTTTTTGTAATGCATCGAAGTGTAAAAATAAGCACATTTGTAAAATGTTTACTTTCCTAATAATTTCACAGTTTTACATACCGATGTACGAATAAAGTGACGAGACCTATGGCAAAGTTAATTTTACATAAGGCGGAAGAATACACAACGTGCATACAAGTAGATCGTAAGCAGGGCTTTCGAAAGTGCTCATTTTACCGCGAACAGCCTTTGCGAAAAAATAATAAGATATTCCATCGTGGCGAGACAAGGGTCTTTTAAACAAACAGACTTAATTAGCATCGAAATAATTGTGTGGTTTTGCAAAATAACCGAAACTAAGAGGCAATGAGTGGAAAACCTACTGCCAAAGTTAGGTCAATTGAGACAAAGCTAGTTACTCAGGAGAAGCAGGAATGGGCAAATACTCGGCCATGGCCTGTGTTAAGGAACCATAAAGGTTGTTCACGGTAAAGTGAGCACTTTAGAAATGAACCTTAGAAAAAAGTCACTGACGCTGCATCCATGTATTTTAATAGGGGCGCATTGTGTGACATTAGCCCAGTTAAGTACATGACGATGGATGGGAAAGTAGTTCCATATCTTAACGTCGAATAAAAGGTAGTAGTAGACTATCTGTGACAACTCAAAATTATTTCTTTCGCTCTCTGTTTTATTTTTTTAATTCTTTGGAGTACAAAAAAAATGAGCAGATTTATGGAATATTTTCTTTCTTAATAATTTCACAGTTTCACATCACCGACGCATGAATAAAGTATTGAGGCCTATGACAATATCAATCTTACATAAAGCAGAAAACTACACAAGGTGATTACAAGTAGATATTAAGCAGGGCTTTCAAAAGTGCTCATTTTACCGTGAACAGTCTATACCTTAAGTCGCCTGGAGTGATTTAGGGAAACCGCGAGAAATCGAAGCCAGGATGACTGGACCAGGAATCGAACCCGCGTCCTCCGAATCCGAGTCTAGTGGTTTATCACCACGCCCCTTGGCACGATGCAGTAAAGCTCACACACTACGCAGAAAATTAACGTGTTAGTGTACAGGAAATCACCATTCGAGTTGCGTACAAACTTTCCGCTACAATCCATTCGCGGTTACTTCCAAATTTTCTGAAGCGCTGCTAAAGTTCTTCTTCCGGGATATTCCTCCACGTGGTACAAACAAAGCTTAACCAAGTCTAGAAAATTACGCAAAAGGGACAAAGCACCTCATTCGTGCGCACTCATTTACCTAATATTTTGCATGGGAACTATTTATTACTAGGCATTACCAACGCACATATTTCCTCACTCTTTTCATTCATATTAATTTATACACGGTCTTATTGGTTATAGATAAAATATTAATAAAAGTTCAAGTTAACGAAGAAATGAAATAATTTTATGTTAGTAAAAATATAAAACGCGTCAGAAATATGCTATATTTAGGAAACAACCATGCACAAAATGCATGGTGTGATTTTTCAAAGGGTTGTTTCAAAAATAGTGAAGAAACTACGAATAGATTAAAACCTAAAAATGCAGTTTGTCGAGAAGCTGTGCCACCTCGTTTGCTCTCCCGCCGAAGGCCCAACGAAAGCGATACATCGACAATTTTTTTTTCTAAATGGCCGGACGTGGTGTGAGTTGAGGCGCCGCACCCGCTGGGCAAACAGAGGTGTTCTCGTATCGCCTGCACAGTTATTCCCCTGGGGGCAACTGGCTTATCGAGCGCTGTACAAACTTGCGTCACACTCGGGGCAACACGCTGCGCCCGCCGACAAGGGCCCGGCCCGGTGGTTTAATCAATTTGATTGGGGGGGGGGGGGTGAAGGCTTCTGCAAACAATTAAAACCTCGCAAGACGGAGACGTCACCTCGGCGCGCGACCAACCAAACAAGTCGTCGGGTTCTTTGGCGGGGCGAGGGTAGGGGGGGCACCAGCCCGGGCATTTCATCATCCTCACGTCCAATCAGTCGTGGGGGGTGGCTCGCGGGACGCGAGGGAAAGAACCCCTTGTAATGCCTCGTCACGGACATCTTCATCCGATACCCGCTGCCCCGTACGCCCTGGACACCGTCGTCTTTCAGTCCCGCTGACAGCACAAACGATACGAATCACCACAAAATGGCTGTTCACGATCAAGTGAGCTCTTCTGAAATCAACCTTGGAAAAAAGTAGAGATGGAGAGTGTTTTCAATACCTGTTATCAGCAACAGGCACTGGGAGAGAACAGTCGATAGCTGTTCCTAGCTTCCGGAGATACCTGTTGCCATCCCTGCCTGTTGCTGAAGCAGGAACAATCACACATGCTCACTTGTTACATGACACTCTATAATATTATTTCGTTGTATCTGTTCCTATCGTCTAATATAAGTATCCAATACTAAATCTCAATAGTATTGACAGACGAGAATATTACATATAAAACAAATTTTTATAACTTCATTTTGCACTTATTTAAAACAACCACATTCGCAATGCCCATTTTGCGTGTGATTTTTGTTTAGAATTCTTTCCCAAGGAAAAAATGTATTCAAAGTTTTGTTTGAAGTTATAATTAATTTCTCCTTCTCAGTAGTTCTCTAGCTGTTCTTATATGCCCCTATGCTGTGGCAGTAACAGCCACAGGAAAATTGCTTTTGTCACTTTCCTACCAGCAGAATATGAGACGCGCATGTTTCCCTGGCAGGAGAATCCTAATAATGCCCGATTTTATTTCTCTGGTGTGAACTAACACTGGTCGTGTTTTCATATATATATATATATATATTTAATACTGACAGCTTAAAAATAATTTTTAATTTTCAGAAGGTAGCTGAAAGAATCTAAATACCAGGAGGGTATGCGCTACATAGAGGTAGCGAAAAAGATCAGACCAGTACATGGCTAATAACAGGTATTCGAGAACAAGGTGAGATAGTGGAACAACGCAGCTTAGCATACTGCTTACCCATAACAGGTATTCTGAATAACAGCTATTAGTAACAGGTATTGACTGGGAACAGGAACAGATACGGGGCGTTCCTGAGAAATACTAGTTTAGCTAATTTCTAGAAAATAGTAACTGCCTCTACCTGCATAGGTTTTAATGGGCGCAATGAGTAACATGAGTCCAGCAAAGTTAGTAACGATGGAGGGGAAAGTAGTTAAATAGATTAACATAAAAAAATTGTTAGGTGACCATTTGTGATAACTTAAATTATTTCTCTCGCTTTCTGTATTTTTTAAAGTATTGAAGTTTAAAAATGAGCAGATTTATACATTATTTACTTTTATAATAATTTCACAATATCACTTGACCCGACGCATAGATAAAATTATGAAGAAGCTACCTGTGGAAATTCAAACCACAGCATCTGTGAGCGAACAAAAACAGAAAACTCGAGTCACAAAATGTTCGGAAACGCCATTTAGTATGTTTAGATTGAAGTTGAATTACGGCAATCGACGCCGGGTATCAGCAGCCGTATGTACCTGCGTGCACAACAAGTTGCCTGACACGAATGCGAACGGTGGTGGTGCGACATGCGGCCAGCGCCTGTAAATAGGCAACCATATACTACACAAGCTCACCTGCCACTGCGTTGACGCCTGTGTGTGGGATAGTGTCAATTCGTCCGACCGACAGGCGGCATCGAGTGCAACGTACAGCACTGCCGTGGTTAAATTCGCCTTCGTGTCACGCAACTTGTTGTACACTCTGGTACATACGGCTGCGGACACCCGGCGTCGTTTGCCAAATTCAACTTCAATCTGAACATACTAAATGGCGTTTCTGGACGTTTTGTGACTAGAGATTTCTGTTTCTGTACACCGACAGGTAGTTTCCGAACATCTTGTATTTATTAAAAATAACAGCCCTCGAAGGCAAAGTAGAAAAAAAAGGAGGAAGCAATGCTAAAGTATGTTCACGATGAATTGAACACTTTCGAAATCACCCTTGGAAAAATATCACCGCTCCTACCTGCATATAATTAACGGGTGCGCTGAGTGATATGCACCCAGTAAAGTTGGTAACGATGGATGGGAGGAAGTATTCCATATCTTAACGTCGAATAAATATGCCAGGTATCCATTTGTGATAAGTTAAATTATTTCTTTGGCTTTCTGTTTTTTTTTTATGAATTGAAGTCTATAAATTAGCAGATTTGTAAAATATTTACTTTTCCAATAATTTTCAAGTCTAACTTCACCGACGCACGAATAAAGTGCTGAGGCTCATAGCAATGTTATTTTTTTACATAAGGCGGGGTATTAACAACGTGTGTACAAGTAGATCTTAAGAGTTATATGGACCTGCACGTTTTTTGTGAAATACTTTTTTTGCGTGAATACGCGTATCTCAGTCAACAAATGTTCTGCAAATACGACTTTTTGTCAGAAAAGATTTAAAAAATAACAAATATCTATGTCTCTATTGTTTTGCTTTTGTCGTATTTAATATAATCTTGGAGGAAAAGATTCGTGAAGATGATCAAATATCGCATTTTTAAAGCTTGCATGTACAGTTTCCTTAAACAGTAAGAGAAAAGTACAAACATACAGACGTAGTTTAATCTGTGATCTTTCATCGCGTGTAATAAAACCCCACTGTTACAGATCTAATTTGCACAGTAGAGCGTCACGGCGGAAACACTGCACACCTTGCGCGTAGGAGCGATGAGGCACTAGGCGTGCGTGTTAGTGTCGCCCGTATCGCTCCCTCGCTTCTTGACCTTGGACGTGCAGCTCCAACTAACTCTTAAGCAGGACTTTCAAAAGAGCTCATTTAACAGAGAATAGCCTATGGATAGCTGTATCTGTCAACTTCTCAAGGGCACTGCCTACAGGCTGACAACTGCGAAATTTTAATACGAAATCCCACGTCAAGGAAATTTCACATCAGTGCATTAATTTTAAAAAGAGGTGTTTCAAACAAAATGTATTATTCACGAATTGATAGCAGATGCTTACGTGCGTATAGTTTAAATATAGATATACAGTATGCACTTTTTTGTAAAACATAAATTTTAAAAATTCTTTGGAAAGAGGTTATACATGTTTTGGAAATATCACAGCTGTAGGGAACTTCTTCTAAAAAATCGCGAAAGTTAAACTTTGTTTGAAACGCCTGTCTTTAAAATAAACGCACCGAGGCGAACGTTCCTGAATATGGAATTTCCTATCAAAATCTCCTTCGGCCAAATTTTTGGTACAGTATTGCATTCCCGTGGAATTATTTTTACACAGTAAATCTGTACGTTTAATTGCGGCGAGACACGTTACGCTAAGCGAACATGTAGTGGCAAATAATTTCCAAATGAAAGCAATCGTAATCTGGTACTTTTATCCAAGGTTGCCTATTGCTAAAATAATAATAATAAAAACCCCTTCCTGTTGCTGACAGTTGATAAGAGAGTATTAGCTGCGGTGTAAAACTTACTTTATGGCCTCGTAAGCCGTTATTACACGACCCCAGCTGACACTCTTGCTCTTCTACAAGTTTCGATACAATAATTGGCACTACAGCGCTATGCGAGCCGGTGTGAAATATTCCTGGTATACGACAGCAGTTGGGGTGCTAGCTCGGCGGAATAGCAGATGCGATATTTTCAATGTTTTAAAATGGTAGTGTGAATCCACAAGAGCATTTTCTTAAACATTCACGTAATTTCAAACATTTCGTACAATGTAGTCAAGAGAGGGAAGGACCCATGCGCTTTTTGTGAAATAGTCGATTGCGCGAATACATATATCTCGGTAAATAACTGTTCTCCAAATACGACTTTTTGTCAGAAAAGATAAGAAACAACTGTTTATGCCCCATAGTTTTTACTTTTTCATGTTGAGGTTATTCTTGGAGAAAAATCCATGGAAATGGTCAAATATCGCATTTTTAAAGCTTGCTTGTGTAGTTTCCTGAAGTGACAAGAGAAAAGTACAAACATACGGGCGTAGTTTAATCTGTGGGCTTTCATCGCGTGTAATAAAACCCCACTGTTATATATCTAGTTTGCACAGTTCAGTATCACTGTACACCTTGCGCGTAGGAGCGATGAGACACTAGGCGTGCGTGTTAGTGTCGCCCGAATTGCTCCCTCGCTTCTTGACCTTGGACGCCGCGTAGCTCCATCCCATTCTTAAGGGCGCTGCCTAAGAAGCGTTCTTATTGCGTTGCAGTGTGTTGGAAATTCACGTTTTTTTTACGAGACCAATAAACGTGTTCCAATTATACAGACGTACGAAAATAAAACGCACTTCAGACGAAGTACGAATAAAACTTTCAAAACATCCACATTGCACATGCTATTTCCGAGCCCTTCGGCGTATCTAAAAAACGGCTTTTTCAGACTGCTGAGTCACATAATATACAGTTTGGAAACATGCGAAACAATTATAGGGACCTGCAATTGACTTTTCTTCAGAGATTACAGTAATAAAATAATATGGTCGTCGCATAAAGTCCCATAGGAACACGCAGCACGACGGAAGAACGCCAGTTCAGCGCCTTGCGCATAGGAGTGACGGGGCACTAGGTATTCGTACCAGTGTCGCCCTTAACGCTCGCTTGCTTCTGAGCCTAAGACGCGCTGAAAATTTCCAAGGAGGAGGCGCTCTTAAGAGTGGAATGGATCCGCGCGTCCAAGGTCAAGAAGCGAGGGAGCGATACGAGCGACACCAACATGCATGCCTAGTGCCTCATCGCTCCTACGCGCAAGCCGTGCAGTGTTTCCGCCGTGGTCCCTTACTGTGCAAATTAGATCCGTAACATAGGGGTTCTATTACACGCGATGAAAGATCACAGATTAAACTACGTCCGTATCTTTGTACTTTTCTCTTGCCGCTTAAGGAAACTGCATAGGTAAGATTTAAAAATGCGATATTTGTCCATTTTCACGAATTTTTTTTTCTCCAAGAATCCATTAAATATGATAAAAGTAAAAAAAAAAAAAAATTACTGGCATAGATTTTTTTTTTTTTAAATATATATTTTCTGACAAAAAGTCGTTATTGCAAAACATTTATTTACCGAGATACGCGTATTCGCACAAACAACTATTTCACAAAAAAATACGGAGGTCCATCTCACTTTTAACGTGAAGTTGTGAATCGTCGACTATCTGAGACTCTTGCTACTGTTTACACACCAGCCAGTTCGCACATAAATTATTACGTTTGAATTATTTTAATACACTTATTTTAGAAAATTTACTTGTATTAATTTTCAACTACCCGGTTAGTGTTTTGAATGTTTAGTACTCTCCCAGCAGTAATTAAAAGCGCCCTTTGTCAATATTAGTATTTGCTATGACGTATTTCAAAGACAGTTGCATGAGTGTCAACCTCACGGACGTACAATCTAGAGGAATGAGTCATTTTTCGTTTTTTTAACAACTCGTTTCGTGTGGTAGCCACGGGGCGCATCTTGTGCTTTGAAACGGTAATGTGATTCACCAGGTACGAAAGCTGGTATGAAACCTGCGACGATAAATATCACAGGTTCTTTTACCAGACCTGGTATGAAATCCGGTCGTAGGCGAAAAATTTCATGACGGGTGCAGTAAATCGCTAGTAGAGCAGCTGGTACGGCAGACCTTGCACAAGGTTTTCCGGAATCTGGTGCCACGAAAACTGCCGTCAGGTAGTTATAGGCTGTTCACGGTAAAATGAGCACTTTTGAAAATCCTGCTTTAGATATACTTGTGTGCACGCTGCGTATTCTTCCGCCTTATGTAAAATTAACATTGCCAAGGGCCTCATCTCTTTATTCATTAGTCAGTCATGCGAAACTGTGAAATTATTATAAAAGTAAGTATTTTGCAAGTCTGCTCATTTATAGACGTCGATGCATAAAAAACGTAAAATTAAATAACTAATTTAAGCTATCACAAATGGTTACCTAACATTTTCTATTCCACGTTGAGATATGGAACTATTTTCCACCTATCGTTACCAACTTTACTGGGCGTATGTCATCCAGTGTGCCCGTTTAAATATATGCAGGCAGGGGCAGTGACTTTTGTCTAAGGTTGATTTCAAAAGTGCTCACTTAATTGTGAACAGTCTTTACTTGCCTTGCATTCAAAGGATTCGTCTCAAGATGCGTCCAGAGTACGGAGGAAGGCAATGGCAGAGCAACGCAGAACTATCCTGCCTGCGTCAATTCCTGAGGTTGCTACCACTGGTATAGGCTGTTCACGGTAAAGTGAGCACTTTTGAAAGCCCTTTAGTTTGGAATAATAGTAAATAAATATATTATATTGTATCCTTAGACGTTAACTTCAGAGTGCGGTCGAATATACACATTGTGCTTACTACTTACACGACATTATTTATTTAAAAAGGTGGTTAGAGGATAAAATATGGCTGAAAGTAAAAAAGTAGCTAGGGCCTCAAAAGTGCTCACTTTACCGTGTAGCCATCAGCAAGAAGGTCCTTCGTTCTCGCAGAAAATGTATTACGAGTTTGGTAAAGGCTGTTCACGATAAAGTGAGCACTTTTCAAATGAACCTTAGAAAAAAGTCACTGCCTCTGCCTGTATAAATTTTAACGGGTGCACTGAGTAACATGCACCCAATCAGGTTGGTAACGATGGCTGGAAAGTAGTTCCATATCTTAACGTCGAATAAAAAAAATGTTAGGTAACCATTTGTGATAACTTAAATTATGTATTTCGCCTTCTGTTCTTTTTATGCATCGAGGTGTAAAAATTAACACATTTGTACAATATTCACTTTTCAAATAATTTCACAGTTTCACTTAACTGACGCATGAATAAAGTGATGAGGCCCATGACAATGATAATTTTACATATGGCAGAAGAACACACGACGTGCATACAAATAGATCTTAAGCAGGGCTTTCAAAAGTGCTCATTTTACCGTGAATAGCCTATACAATCTGTTCAAAAAAAGATAGCATTTTTGAAACCAACGTTTGGAAATTGTCACTACATATATAATTCATTCGCGATTACTTCGCGCTTTTCTGAAGTCCTGCTAATATTCTACTTGCAGAATATTCCTCCGCCTCGTGTAAAACAAACTTAACTAACCCTGAAAAATTACACCAAAGGACAACGCACCGTATTCGTGCGCATCCAGTTATTATAATATTTTACATAAGAACTATTGCTTACTAGGCGCTACCAACACACGTGTTTCCTCACTGATTTTATGCATATGAACTATTGACGAAATATTATAATTTATACATAAAATATAAGAAAAAATTTAACTTAATAAAAATTATGTCCTTTACGTTAAGATAACCGTAAAACGCTTTTGATGCGTGCTACATATAGCAAACTACAATACACAAAATATGTGGGGTGAGTTTTGAAAGCTTTAATTCAAATAGTGTTAGGAAACCGTGAATAGACTTAACCTGCATATATTTTAACGGTCACACTGACTGATATACTACCAGTAAAGTTGGCAATGGCGAAGGGAGAGTAGTCATACGCTTAACGTTGAGTTAAAACTGTTAGGTAAACATTTGTAGCGCTGAAATGTTTCGTTTATTTGTTTTTAATGCATATTTGAGTCAGAATCACCAAATTTGTAATATATTATGTTGATACGAATATGAAACAAAAAACTATCACCACCCTGCTATGCAGTAAATTACATCTGTTGACTTTAATTTAATTATTTTAATCGCAATCTTACAAATGAGAGTAAAATTTTGATCGGTCGTACAATATACACTCTCTTATAAATTTCAACAGGACGTCTCTTAAATTTAAAATAGGCCTGACTTTATCTCAGTAATTTCATGGTTCCTTAAAAAAAAAAAGAATTTGAAACGATTGTATAAAAATTATAAATACATTTTGCCGAACTTATGGCGAATAAGAAATCAAACAGGAGTAAATATTTTCTTCAGTTACTCGAAATTCCAACTGAGCTTTTTTTTTTTTTTTTTTTTTTCACTTTTAATAGCCGAACACACATACATAACAACAACTGAAAAACAACCAAATATAATAAATAAATATAAATATTTATATATAGCACAGTCCGTTCTCCACAATAACAACTTTTCCACAGTATAACTTGACCGATATATTGTTAAAGTGACTAGGCTAATGGCAATTATAGTTTTACATACGGCGGAAGATTACACAATGTGCATAAAAGTAGATCTGAAGAAGGCTTTTCAAAAGTGCTTAGTTTATTGTGAATATCCTTTAAATAGGCATGGCAATTTGTGCTGAGGCGAAGATTTAGCTTCATCTCCCACAAAACAGCGTCAGCTAGCGCCTGCTTGAACTGTTTAGCTGGAATCACAATACCCTGACGACCACGACATGACTTCCCCAACGCAATGGAATTTGAGTAGCATCCAATGAAAAGCAAGGTCACTGTGACGTCAGTGCGATCAAATAGCGGCCACGACACCCCAGAAAAGTAGATTCTATTTCTACTTTCCGTCGTGCTGGACTTGTCGGGGCGCGCAAAAATGTAAATACAACACTAGAAAATAAGATTTCGTCCGTATTTCCCTGCTGTAGTAAATAGTGAACAAACTTGCCGCTGAAATAACGTTCCGGTTTGTTTCTAAATACTTTTTATCTCTCGTATAAATTCAAATATTCTCAAAAGCAAAATAATAATTTACTTTATCGCGAGTTTTAAAAAGTAAATATTGGTTATTGTAAGGATAACTTGCCGTTTCAGAATTTTCCAACAGCCAACTAACATACCTGTCGCGCAGATTTCGTCGGGGTATTGTGAACACTGAAAAAAATTTAATATGAAATTCCGTTGAGCTCTGACGGCATATCCGTCTGTCGTGTCGTGTTCGTCGGGTTATTGTGACTCCATCTTTAATCATAGAGATTAGCATACTACACGCTAGAGAGATTGTGAAGTATATTTTTAATGGCCGCGTCCATGCTCAGCACGAAAAATTAAGACAGGAAACTTCTCGCCAAATACCGAAAACCTTTCGCATTTCTGTAAGTAAGTCTGGCGGTGTTGTGACGTCTTACCAACTCCAGTTTAGTAATGTATTTTATTGTTTTTTTTTTTTTTTTTAAGTTACCGACATCAACATAGTGGACTCTTAAGACTTAGCTTTCTTTTCCATCAATAAATTTTATTTTTGTAACAATGTCCAAAGTACTACTGAGAAAAAAAACCCTATATAGAAACTCGTTATGAAACAGGAAAATCATGACCTGAAACATAAGAGCATGTTTTCTAAACAAGTAAACAAACTATAGTCCATTCCCGATTTGAAGCGACTTATGAAAATCAACCTTTGAAAAAACATTCTAGGCAAAACATGTCAACCTGTTTTTTCAATAACCTGTATTCCACAAATATATAACACTATGGTTAACTTTAGAGTACTGTATTATTGAATAAATGAAACTTTACCTTAATATCTTCTATAACTTGTAATATTTATTTCTTTTTAAATATTAATTAACAGCAGCGAGAGCAGCGACGTATTGGAAACGGCCGGTGAGAAATAGTTCACAATTAAAATATTATTTTAACCTAGTTTTTAAGTATACTATTTGTAAATTAAACTGTGCCTATTGAAATATTTAAATATTTAGGTAGCCCGATGGCAACATATCTCATTTTTACAGTTTAAAATAACAGGGGAAAATATCGTGAGTAGGTCGTAATGGTACGGTGTTGTTTTATCAAGCGAGAGCAATTTTGAAGCAACTGTCTGCTGAGCGAGCTTTGTCGCTCTCTCTCTCTCTCTCTCTCTCTCTCTCTCTTCTCTCTCTCTCTCTGTCTTCGTCTCTTTCACACTCAGGAAGTTTCACTTCGCTAGTACGCAAAATTGTACCTGTTTTCAATTGTAGCATATTTCATACTTATTACAGCAAATAATGATTTTTGAATTTGTAATTTACTACTGAAAAGAGATTTAAATGTTTGAATACTTATTGTAATATATTTAGATATGATGACGGGGTAGAAACATAGTGAAGTTGGCAGACATGGCGAGCCATGACATGGCGTGTTCCTGTTTTACCAAATGAAGCGTAAATTATACTTACTCCGAAAAATACTTCAAAGTACTACATCACGTTTGTAGACGTTGCATTTTTTAAACCTACCTTAGCAAGTTACGATGTTGTGATAAATCTGTGTTTTCGCGGCAGTAATAAATATACTGTTACGGTGTGTTTCGTTAACCGCTGCGTGTGAAATATCGTAGCATGGCTGTTTGGTGATAGTTAAGCAAGATCTGTGTGTGTGCGTGATTTAAAATATTCGATGTGAACTATTTATACGTTGTAAATGTGAACTGTTTTTATGATGAAGTTATTTATTTACATCCACGTATGTTTATTTATCATAACGTTATACCTTTGCCCTGGGTGTTTGAAACACAGTCGTGTAACGTGATTTACCACCAATCCCAACAAAATAACCAAGCCCGGCCCCAATAAATTTCAATAAACCTAATACACAATAAGTAGCGCTACATATAAATATGAGTGGAATGAAAGTTACGGTAGCTTATTTGTGTGCATGTTCACCGCTATATTTTAAGTTTCTATAACAATAAATGAGAGACACGAGTTGTGTGCTTGATTGTAATGTCGCTTTTTCGTTGGACTGTCTATTCCTTCGTTATTCGAACTGAGGCCGCTCTTTTAAAGAAATGACCCAACACATATCAATAACAAAAAGTTAAATACTACAGTTCATTACCCCGCAGTTGTAACAGTGTTTAACACAGTTGCGGCAAAATATTAACGTGTATTACGTGTAATGTGCTATGTCGTGGAAAACAAATATGTTAATGTAACATAACCGTAAGAACTATCGTTAATTCAGGCATTTTTCAAACGTCATAAAGCTGACTTAAATAATGTTACAGGCCTAAACTGTGAATATTCGTACGAAATGGTTTTTGAAATATACCTAAGACATTATTCTTTGAAAAGCTGTAAACAGTAAACAACACATTTGACAGGTATAAAAGTAGAAGTCGCATTTCAATGTTTATTTTTAGGTGTAGCGAAAGTATAGGAACACATGTACACACACAATGACATGTAAACATTGATTTTGACTGATGATACATGGCAGTCACATGGCAATGTTTGTTTACATTTGGCGTAAGGATACGAAACGGGCCTGCAAGTAGATATTTAGCAGGGCTCCGATAATGTTGCTTCCAATGGGGAATGGACTATAGTTAACACAATATTAGCTCGGCCATAGTCAAAACAAAGGCACTGGTATTATTTACGCTTATAATATACGATGACGTCTCTTTTTTCCTTGTAAAAATATTCGATAACAGTTCGCCAAATACAGTAGTATACACAATTTTTTTTAAATTATGAATATATCCATTTCTCGCCTGCTGAAAATATGCAGCTTATTAATCACCAATCGTCACCGCTTACAGACACCTGTCCACGTCCATACTATGTAAGGGCACAGTATAAAGTATGTAGGTACATTGATTCATTATGTACGCACCATAGAGGAATTAGGTTATCCCGGACTTGCCGGGCAAGAAATCAATAGTTTTTAACTTAACCAGATCCAACTGTTTCCGAAGGCTGCTGGTGATACCCAAACGACCTTGTTACGAAATATCTTACTGGCTTCTGGAACGGGCGAAGAGAAAACGGATTTGCCAGGCGCGGAATACTCGAAACCACTTGCGTCTGTTGTATTTAATTCCAGATGTAATTACTGACGCAGTTGCAGAGCAATTTGCCTTTTTCTGGCCTGAGTCAGACAAATGTCAGGTAAAGGCTGTTCACGATAAAGTGAGCAGTTTTGAAAACATCCTTAGAAAAATGTCACTGCCCATGCATGCATATACTTCAACGGGCACACTGAGTGACATGCGCCCGGTAAGGTTGATACCGATAGATCGAAAGTAGTTCCATATCTTAACGTCGAATAAAAAGTGCTAGGTAACCATTTGTGATAATTAAAAATATTTATTTCGCTTCCTGTCTTTTAATGTAACAATGTGTAAAAATTATCAGATTTATTAAATGTTTATTTTTCTAATAATTTCACAGTTTTACTTGACCGACGCATGAATGAAGTGGTGAGGCCAATGGCAATGTTAATTTTACATAAGGTGGAAGAATACACAACGTGCATTCAAGTAGATCCTAAGCAGGGCTTTTAAAAGTTTTCATTTTACTGTGAACAGCCTATACCTAGTAATATTTAATTGGCCCCCAGATCACGATCACTAAGCACATAAAGTCGATTACTATCCAGAAATACATAATTTTTACCTGATTAACAGTGATTACTTTATTCCTGGAGCCGCTTTTCACAATCAGAAAGCCCAACGACGTAGCCACTACTCCAGAATAAATAGTTAACGCTTCAGTCATATCTAACATCACCAGTAAAATCAAAGCCGAAATGGGTAGTGATCGACATAAGCTCCACTCCAACATACCAAATCCTCGATGTAACCAATCACTTTGCTCAAAGAAGAACCGGAAAAATCGAAAGACGGGTGCCACAACAGTTTTACTGATATCGATAAAACTACCGACAAAATCTCATCATTCTCGCCGCCTTCTCAACCCGTTTCTTTTAAAGGCGCTGCCTACCATTTTACAGCTGCGAAATTTAACTAGGAAATCTCATGTTAAGGAAATTTCGCCTCAGTGCATTAATTTTAAAGATCGGCGTTTCAAATAAAATGTAGTCTTAAAAATTTTTTTAGGAGAAGTTTTCTACGGCGGAGATGTTTCCATAACGTCCATAGCCTGTTTGCAAGAATTTTAAAAGCCTATGTTTAAAATTAACGCACTGAGGCGAAATTTCCTGAACATGGCATTTCCTATTTAAATTCCGCAGCTGCCGGCCGGTAAGCATTGCCTTTAAAGTAACATGAATTTCTATTACATTATAATTTGTTTGTATATAAAAAAATTAAAGATTTATTTTACACGTAGACAGCTTAATTTAGGCGAAGAAACCTATTAAGTGTCGAGGAAATTATTAATACGTATCTCCGAAAAACTATTTCACTTCGAAAATTTAAATAATCTATCACGAATCAGTTCAATATATTTCAAAATGACGTATTTTTCTGTATGTCTACTTAAAGTTGCCTAAAAGAGCTGCACATTTTTAATATTAACTCTTTTGAAGTACTGAAATTTAGATTTTTTGCTAAGTCTTGTTATAAGTAACTTTTTACTATTTTATAAGGTCCCGTTTGCTCTGTGCTAAATACTATAATTATATTGTAATATGCAATATTTCTGTGTTACTTTCCAAACGCGTTACATTAAAATGTGCAAGTTGTAAATTTTTTTAGCACTTTTTCGGACTTAGAAATATACTGTGAACATTTATATATAACACAGTGTTTTAATCCAAACATAAATATGAGAAGACCCACAAAACATGAACAAACATGCCATTAAAATCCAATGATGCCGGTTTTTTAAATGCTATCAACCCAATAAAAATCTAGCATGCAGCTTGCTAAGCGACGTAAAAATTATTTACCAGTGAAATTTTTTACATTAATATGCATTATTTGCAGTGGAGTAATGATAGAACTACACTAGTGCTTTCCAATTCGTATGTATAGATATAATATAGAATCGAAGGATATAAATTATTTTTAATCTTATTTATTTTCAAATTTATTTTGGTTATGCTCAACGTCGGTGTGGTTTTTTATGAATACACATTTTGAGACAGACTATGAACATCCTGACCAGTTATTTTGATGGCTGCAAAGAAGCTTTTCAACAAGCCTTTAATGCATAGGATCGCTTCTTTATAGCGTTCAGAACCAAAAGTCTCCACGATGAACTATAATTTACTGGAACGTTATTTCGAGAACTTGGTGATGTTACGTCAAGCCGTCTCTTTTACCACTCACTTCAGCACAAAAAAAAAAAAAAAAAAAAAAAACAAGCCACTGTGAGACAGTGAAATTGTTTCCTTCTTGCAAGTAGTGTGGAAACTTCTCGAACATCAACTGTCGATTGCAAGAGTGCCAAATAATACATACCTTCAGCTCTCCCGATCGAACGAAACTTGTAAAATGAAGCGCAGTTCAGCGTGAAAATGACTGTTCCGTGGCGAAACTTTAATTACCACGACCAAAACGATTTTCATGACAACCAAACGCCCGGCGCTGCAAAGTCCGCCATTTTGGGTTCTCATTACTGACCTTCACCAAGGACGAACTCAAAGTTTAACTTAACGACTGTCTCACACGTATGCCGCACACCCGCCACCGTCAGATATTGTAGTCTCTGCCTACTTCCGTATTTACACTGGGTCACTGTACATACTTCATTTGGTTCTCCACTTAATTCAATTACGAAGGTGTGAAGGGAATAAGAATATAAACTCTTCAACTTTTGATACCAATACTGATAATATTATAAATTAAAAGGTTTGTATGTTTGTTTGTTACTTAATCATTTGAGTAGGCGCTGGTTGGTGGTCTGTTTTTACAAGCTTTTATTTAACTTGCCTGTTAGTTTGTTTGTACGTTCGGGTGAAATCTTGCAAGTCGATTTTAAACCACTTTCCGTTTTCCAATTGAGCTGAAATTTCGCATACATGTGTAGTTCCGATGACAATATAATGTGAAGGTACCACCGAGCTGATCTGATGATGGAGGAGGAAGGTGGCCATAGGAACTGTACAACTACATGCAGTAAACGTCGTATCGAGTTTGTTTTACAGAATCGAGTAACAGTAAAATGGAGATTAGAAGTGTCAATGCTGTTGTGAGCGTGTATTTTTTTTTGTAACTGCAAATGGTTCTGAAAACTATTATTATAGTTTGCTTCTACAGTATGTTCCGAATCGGAATGAAAGGGAACTACTGGACGATCACTATACATAATGGGGATCTTTCTTAGCAAGGGAAAACCATATTTGTGATACAAACACATGGTTGGAGACTAAAAAGGGAAAAATAAAATAAATTTAAAAAAACTTTTAAAACCAACCCTTTATTTATAAATGAACTAAAAAGAGAAAAATAATTATAATAGTTACACAATTTGTAGAACTTGTAAGATGTGGTCGAACAGTCGTAATAAACTTTACTACAAATGAATATGTATGAATTGAGCTAGTACAACGAAGGTTAACCCACAGTATTGCCGCAGCCCGGCCTGTGTCCCATTTGCGTTTAATGCGGCTTGCTTGCGCAGATTTGCCAGTGGGAGGGCATTCATGTCCCTCCATTATTCAAAGCTGCAAGACACCGAATAAATCCTAAGTAGCGGTGTGAGCCACAGGGCCAAGTCCAGTGAATACGCAGCATGTCCCAACGGCGACATTCGTCAAGCCTTTGCCAGCTGGATAAAAAAATCTCTAGTGGGGAGTGAACCCATAGCGAGGCAACACACACTGAATGACAGGCTTTCCAACTGGGACCCGTAGGTGCCTGTCATCCCCGAACATGACGTGAAGTGAGATCCTAGGACGGAACTGCGCTGGAGTGCAGGGGCGGGGGAAGCGGGAGTACCCCGAGAAAGCCCTCCGGCAAGCGAAAATCCGGGAGTGGACCTGCCGAGGATCGAGCCAGGATCGCCGTGGTGGGAGGCGAGCGCCCTAGCCACTGCGCCACCGACGCCCCCGCCGCTTGAACCGTTCTGCCCATACTGTGAGTCAACTTTGGACGCAGTGGGAACAGGAGGGTACACACATCCGTCGAGAAGGCTGGGGTTGACCCCGGGGGACCACCAGCAGGGAGGATCGTTTCATAGTGCGACAAGCTATAAGCACTCCACAGGCGTCACCGCGCACCATCGAGAAACATGCCGCGGTAGCTGGGGATATGACTGTGTCCACTAGTACCATATCCAGGCTGCTAGCAGAGCGGGATCTGTCATTACGGCGTCCCTTATGACGTCTACCATTACGACCTGAGCACCACTGAGCACGTGTGACCTTCTACGTAATAGCTCGTGGATTGGCGATGAGATGTGTTCAGCGACGTATCACAGTTCTGTCTGGTTACAGACGACCACCAGATTCGAGGTCTGGAGACGTCTGTCTAGTGCCGTGCCGTGACCCACACTTCATTGTAGAGCAGCACACCGGCCCAAAGAGAGGTGCCATGGTCTGTAGTGCCGTTTCCCATGATTCGTGCATCCCACTTGTGGCGATTGAAAGCACCCTGACGGCGCGGCGATGCGTCTAGGAAATTGTGCGATCATGTGAGCTCCCCTTCCTGGTGCAGCTTGACAACACCATTTCCCTGCATGATAATGCCCAGCCTCACACAGAACGTGTGTCAATAGCCTACCTTCGTGATGTCAACAAGCTTCCTTGATCAACGAGATGCCCAGGACTCTCACCACCGAGAACGTTTGAGACGAGACTGGACGGCAACTTCGGCCAGCGGCAACTTCGGCGAATTAGGAGAATCAGTTGTGGCAGCTGAGGCAGGATCTTCCTCAGAAGAACATCCGACGTCTGTGTGCCTTGATATCTTTGCTGTGTCGCCCAGAGTTATTTTGATAAATATATATGCATTTTTCTCATGATTTGTTTGTTTTATTATTCGTTCGTTTCATTATTCGTTCTTTTGGTTTTGTCTTTCTCTTTTTATAGTAGCTGATCTGATTCCTTCTGTACAGTTATTTATTTGTAATTTAAATATTTTACAACTGCTTACTTCTTGTTTAACTCTTTTTCTTATGTCAGATAAAAATATGGATTTTCTACAACATACAGAAAAGCTTTGATGTGGTATATGTTTGAAATAATAATTTATTCATTCACCCCCGTCATAAGAATCGTGAAAAAAGCTACATTACATACGAGAGGTCTTGGAATTTTCCACTTTGCACCTTTCCGAGTGTCTGTAAAAACCGCAACCTCGATTGTCTGGCATGTTAACCCCCCCCCCCCCCCCGGCCGCTCTTCCCATGTGTCCCACATCTCTGCTAGCAACCCTTTCCACATGCTGGAGAAGCACTTGAGCGTCCAAATTTGGTGCTGCATGAACGATGGTTATAATGTGTTCCCAGTGACAAAAAGTTCACAGAACTAGGTAGGGAGTAATGCAGTCCGGTTGAATGGATCTGTGCTGTCCCACTTGTTCATCAGAAACCTTCAAAGATAAGGCTGGCCACTTTACACTGTTATGAATAATCCATATACGGCATTATAAATTCAACGGATGACCCTCGAAAGCATGTAGCAATTTTTAACTGTCGTGGTACATGTTTACAGTAAGACTCGTACGAAGCGTCCAAGTATTACAAAGAGCCCAACTAATCTGACATTGACTATTTTTTGCCCAAATATAGGACTGGTTATTTAACTACACAATGTTGAGTATATTACCGACTATTTGAGTTGTGCACTGAATCCCTCATAAAAGCCTCCTCATCAGGAAACACAACGCAGATGCTAAAAAGGGCTGACTGCAACGACACATTCATATCAACCGCATACAAAACTCCACTACTAATAGTAGGTCAAATCAGCAAGAACTAATGTATCTACACTTATTGTGATACGGGCGAAGAAACTGTCCTCGGAAAATTTCTCAAACGCGTTGATGTTCCACGCCTTCTTGTTGAGTTGATACTATCTGTTGAGCGCCCCCACCAGAATGTGCATTGATGTGAGTTGAACGCGTTCCTCCATAGCCACCGTTTGTGTTCTGCCGAGTCGATTAGCCTGACCACTCCGTTTAAGAAAATAGCTTCACTATTTATCAGCTGGTTCTTCACTCTCCGAAACATTTTCCTCTTTGAAAGATGATAACCCAGAAATATTTCTGTACTCCAAAAATTATTTACAAATTTACCAAATTATTTTATGCGTATAGTGAGAAGGTGCAAGTGGTAAAAATTTCCCCATTACATTCATGGAATCTTCCCTACATTTCCGCAGGAAAGAGTCAAATGAGTAGGAAAATGCACAATTTTGTGTAGTAAAGACACTTAAAATTTCTATATTTGCAGCTTTGTGTGTGATATTATCTCCGTACTATGTATCGGTTAAAAATTTACATTGCAGTTTTAGAACTAACCAAAAAAAGTTGCAGTTTGTGTACAGGCGATTCACTGTTATGGTGCTACACTTGGCGAGTATACGTACATTAGACACATAGCGGTCATTTCCATAGATTATAGATGAGGTAGACCGGCCTCGCTGGCTACGCACAACCAAACTCCGTGTACCAACGTTTAACTGCTTTTCTGCCAACACTGAGTTATGTTATGTTACCACGAAGACAATGTGATTAACAATAGGATACCTGTTGTATTGGCCCCAGCGTTAAAATGCGCCAATCTGACATATCCTTAAATGTGAGGTTATACAGGTTGTAATGCAGCTAGGGATGTACAAACCAAGCATGTAGCCACCACATAGGGATAGCCAATCTGTCTATTTTGAACTGAAATATACTAAACTGACTTGAAATAATTTTGGGCCAGTCTGTAATTAACCAGACTTGAATAATAATAAACTGAGATGAAATAATTTTATATTAAGACTTGCGTGTAATACCAGTCATGAGTTTCACAGGCCCGGTCAGTGGGCTGGCTGGCAGAGACAGAACTTACCGTGAACCACCATACATCCAGCTGGAAGACAACTACGTACACGATTTGTGTACCAACACTTTCAGGAAACATATGACCAGCAACTAATAATAATAATAAGATAACACTTTGAAAACATAGGAATACATAGGAGCAGCTGTAGCAAATGCTGTAGGCGACCACTGGGTAAAATGCTTTTCACGCCCAGATTTATTGATAAAATATTTCAATTTCCTTATTTAAATTTGCTGAATTTACTGGACTATTGAGAGAATGAAAAACCCCTTGTGGCAATTAGCAAATACCTAAAGTGACACAAAACTAAAAGACATGGGAGTGGCCGTATCTACGTTGTCCCTATGTTACGTAATGTAGGTTCACTTTCATACATACGTAGAAACAGTTTTTGTTGATATCACTTTCAAAAATGAAAATGTTCAGAAAATAAAAATAATCACTTAAATTTTGTGTGCCTAGCTAAAGTTAACACGTACTTTACTCTGGTTAAGCATGGGCAAATTTGTAAAAACTGGTTCGTTAGCACGTCAAGATTCAATATGGCGTCGTTTGAAAAATTCGTTAGCTTCTCGAACAATTTAAAGCTGACGCCCTGTACCACATGTAAAATATATTGCAATGAAAACTGGTTTTACAGAAATTTGGATGCTCTCGCTGTTCCGTAGTGACGTAGAACGACCTCTCAAAAAAAATAACGTCGCCAGGACAGGTAGATGTAGGGTTACATATGTATCTGGACCTCGACGTCGTGGATAAATACGCACGCTCTTACACAGACGCGGGCGAGCTTCTAAACTCCTATAATAACCTAGCAAGGGGCTTAAATTGCACTCACACTTGCTGGAACAACACTTAAAAATATAATAGAATGGCAGGAAGCTAATACACCCTACATACTAACTTAAAACCTAACTCGTCACCTACGTTCAGGTGCGAGACCTATCCTTATGCCTGACGGAAGCTGAGGTTCGTCGAAGAGATAGAGTTAGACTCAGTCGGCTGGACACGACTTAAAGGAACCTAACGTTCCAGCCAATAGGGAGTCAGGATTTGAACCTGGGACCAATAGGAGAATACTAAATACCTACACCCCCCCTTACATGCCAATTTCCACGTCCTAACTGCTAATAAAACACATAGAACACTGGGTCTCGTACGTAAGCATACAAAATAAACAAACGTGAAATATTCACAAAATATGAGATCATAAAATAAAATAAAAATTATTAGCATAATAATTACATAAAATTAAATATAACTAATTAACCTATTTTTAAACATAATTGAATTGCCACGTTACATCTAAGAGAAAATATCCTGACAAAAAATTATTTGTAATAAAGAAAACAGAAAAAAAAATATATATTCAATTAATTACATATGCCAGTTATATGAAAAATACCACATGTGACGAGTGTAGAAAATGTACGTTTACATTATGAAAAATAGTAATAAGTTGCATGTAAATAAAACAGATTAACATTAAATATGAAAGTGAGCACATATGACAACGTACATTTTGACAGTTTTACAATACGGATAGTGAAAATGGCGTGGATTGATTTTGAGGTTAGGACACTGTTTAGTAAACAAGTGATTATGAGATGTTTTCATACTCCCTCCAACCAATTTGTAATGCAGTTTGATAAAATTCAAACTAGTAAAAGTATTTCGTTAGCATAATAATGCTTGCCATTTAAAAATTAAGATATAAACAAACACGTTTATAATTTCTGACCATTCGGCTTTGACAGCCGTGTTCGTTTGGGGTAGATCAATGTTGGGCACATGCGCGGAAGACGAATAAGCAGTCTACCTCGTCTTTAGTCTATGGTTATTTCCCGATTGGAATAAGCCTCCGCGACTACAGTGTAGTGTGAGTCATCCCATACTGATTTCATTTACAAGTATCCGTAGTGCATGGTGTCCGATGGTCGTTAGATGTCAACAGTAAAATTGACCTAGAAACACACAATGTAAATCTACAAATTGCTACATTATGCCTACAAAATTTATTACATCAACACCGCTTTGTTAAAATTGTCTGATTTTAAAAGTTATTCTTTTGGCAGTTTAATCATATGCAGAGAAAGACAAAAGCGTTTAACATTAAACTATATAATTTAATACTTGAAAAATCGTAAAAAAAAATTCTAAATTACATTTTTTTTATTTAGCTTTGTAATCATGCTCTGTTGGCAACGAAAGAGTATGAATTATTATTTTTTAATACACGAGCCTTATAGATTTAATTTAAAATTAACTTTAAAAATATTTATTTTTGTTACATTAGCAAGAAAAACTCGTTCGATTTTCACGTCTTCTGCTTGTTTTACACCGATCCAAACAGGTAAAGGAACACTTATTTCAATAAGGCATGTTATAGCATATTGAGATAATATCTTACTATCTTTGTATGTATACTAGTATATGATTTACGAATCACTGCAGATACATAGTTTTGTATGTAATAAACAGGGGTGTATAGGTTCCTGATGTCCGAAGTTCATGTATCACGTAGATCATTTGCACTAAACGCTGTCCGTTACTAAAATCGTTACTGAATCTATGCTAGGCATATTTCCGCAGTGATATTGTAAACATAAGCTCGGGCCAGTAAGCAAAACCTCAAGGCTCACTAGGTTTATAAGGACAGATTCATATATGAACCCTCAACTGCAGTTTGATATTAAACGTTTCCAAAAATACTGTTTATTCATAATAGTGGTGCATCATTAAATTTGGATGACTTCGTTATACCTGCATGACCACGATCATGAAATTTTTTTGGCACACCCTGCTACATTTTTAAATTAATGTTTTATAACATTGATATTTAATTCGGCAGTTTAAATAATCGTTTTATAAAATATTTCTGTAAATGGAAATAAGCCAGAATATAATAATGTTTTATAATTAAAGAATTTCATTAAAATGATGCAAATAGTTTTCATTTTTTATTCGAGCATTAGAAAGAGTAAAATATGTTTAAAAAAAAGGTAAAGCAAATATACAAAAAATTATTTAATAACTGTTTTTATTTAAATAAAGATTGTAGTAAAATTGATGGGAGTAAATAAGACAAATATGTACTCATTATTATTTTTGAGACATCTTTATTTACATTAAAAGTTCCAATAAAAGTCTTTCTGAGCATGTACAAACAAATCTTTGATTTTGTTTGCAGAGATACGTAAGAACAATATAGGATTTTAACTTACTCCTTTCAGGAAAAATATGTATGCAAACTTATCACACAGAAACAGCATTACATAGAGATAAAACTTATAATTAACACAAGATTAATAACGGCAGTAAGCGAAAACCATTGCGCTCACTTGATTATAATATTACTTGTATATATCAGTTATGGGCAAAATATTACTGAAACTCACGAATACAGGGGAAATATGGGCTAAATTTTCGGGCATTAAAAATAGACTAGTTTACTGCCAATATTGCACACCTAAATTGTCCTGCATCTACAGAAGTGACAGTATTTCAACAATCGAATTTCTTATCAATTTTTCCATTTAAAATTACTTAAGTGTCTTGATCCAGATTTATTAAGCGAGATAATTTTTGTAGTTCTAATTTTACATCACTTGTTAAAACAATATAACAGTGTTGCCATTCTTTGAAACCTCCTATGAAAATCTATATCCATTTAAAAAGCAATTCATTTAGTTTTTCACATTTAAAATCAGTTTTTAATTTTTATTTTAGTGGAAGTTTAACGTTTCGAGAATGACTTGAATGATTGTAAATTTCGAAGACAATTTTCGAAACATTATTTTGTTTCCAGTCAATAGCAAGTCGTAGTAGGAAGGAAGAAGTCGAAAATGCATTAGGTAATTAATGAACGGTCCCGGGGGGAACGCCGCAACACCGCATAGATCACGTGATGAGGACTGACGCCACGATCACACACGCCGAGTGTGTTCTGCTTTGTTCACTTCGGCATTGTTCCGCGTATTGTGGCTGTTATAGCCACGCCCTCGCTGCGAGCATAATGACGTATCTCGTGTAACTGCGTATGAAATGAGCCTGGGCTATTGGCAGAACTTTTATTATTTCCTTCAGTTTGTTCCGCGCCTGAGCAGTCTGAAAGCTCTACTCGCTTTCTTCTTCCAAGCAAAATGTGTATCCTTCCGCGACACGTGGAAAAATTATAATTTCCGTGGACGTTATGCTCTGAAGTCAGCATTACATATCGATAAATATATAAATATAATATTGTTACGCCAATTCATAAAAAAATTAATTACCACCGATTTAAAATTCAAATAATTCGCCGAGACAGAGAACTTCTTTCTTTGATCCGCTGCTGATATTACTCTAAGTACTTCAATAATTGTTTCAGTCAGATATTTGCGGTTACAGACAGGATAGTTTTAGAAATTGATTAAAAAGTGTTTTGCTTACCTTAAGAGTGGGATGGACCTACGTTTTTTTTTTTTGTGAAATAGTTGTTTGCGCGAATACGCGTATCTCGGTGAATAAATGTTCTGCAAATACAACTTTTAGTCAGAAAAGATAGAAAACAAATATCTACGTCCGTATTTTTTTTACTTTTGTCATATTAAATGTATTCTTGGAGAAAAAAACCGTGAATATGGTCAAACTCACACATCGCATTTTTAAAGCTGCCTATATAGTTTCCTTAAGCGGCAAGAGAAATGTACAAAGATACGAGCGTAGTATAATCTGTGGTCTTTAATCTCGTGTAATAAAACCCCAGTGTTACAGATCTAATTTGCACAGTAGAGCGTTACGACGGAAACACTGCACGCCTTGCGCGTAGGAGCGATGAGGCACTAGATGTACATGCTAGTGTCGCCCGTATCGCTCCCTCGCTTCTTGACCTTGGTCGCGCAGATCCATCCCACTCTTAATCCACACATCTATATTGCGAAGTGCAGTGATAATTATTGGTGTTGATGAACTGCTATATAAACTAGATACATGTCAATGAAAGCACGAGAGACTGCTGTGAACAGGTTGGAGGAGGGCGGGGTGAATATGTTTGTAGATACTCTCTTGAATTTCAGTTCCGCTAACGAATAAGGCTCAGTGCTTCATGTAAAGGCATTAACACTTGCCAAGTATTAGACGCTGTGAAATTCTGAGGGCTATAATTTAAAACATTTTTGGTGTTACTGTATGTGGGGGAAGGGAAATTTTTTACAATCTGTTTGCAGATATAGTAAAAATGTACGTGAAAATTATTCACTTTTCAGAAAACTAAATATGTGTTAACGAAGCGTCTTGAACGAAGTTATGAGTACATATGATTCAGAGTGAAAACCTATTTGAATTAAAATGACGAAGACATATCAGCAGCAGTCAATAGTTAGCCTATTTGAGGTGAACCGCGGGGATGAATACAAAGGGAAGAGTAGTTACCGAGTTTATAGAGACCAGACATTTGTGTTTAATCTTCCTCCGGTACACCATTTCAAAGGAAACCATATATATTATATATATATATATATATATATATAAATTAGGGACAGCATATCATCAAAATAATAGTTTTTTCTAAGCAAGATTCGGGTAACCAAGTTCACTCTAACAGCCCGGGCTGAAACCATGCGCCAATGTGAATATGCGATTACACAGTTTGCATCGTTTGGTCAACGCAGTTTTATTCTAAACAGTCCAAAAGAAGTAGGTCTAATGGTAACGACCACGCTGTCGACGAGACGTGAATCCATATCTACATATCCATCAAACAAAACCAAAGAACTACGTGAGAATAAACAAAAAATAACCTGATTTTCTGTCAGCTACCTGTGAACGTTTCATGAGCAACAACATCGCCCTTAATTAGGAAATTAGGGAATGACATGTTATAGCAAAAAAAGTGTGTTAAAGGCTGTTCACGATAAAGTGAGCACATTTGAAATCAACCTTAGAAAAAGTTACCGCTCCTACCTGCATATACTTTAATGGGTTCGCTGAGTGACACGCGCCCAGTAAAGTTGGCAACAATTGACGAAAAGTAGTTCCATTACTTAACGTCGAATAAGAAGTTTAAGGTAACCTTTTGTGACAACTTCAATTATTTCTCTTGCTTTCTCTTATTTTCTAACGCACTGAAGTACAAAATTGAGCAGATTGATAGGATATTTACTTTCCAAATAATTTCACAGTTTCACTTCACTGACGCATGAATAAAGTGTTGAGGCCCGTTGCAATGTTAGTTTTACATCAGGCGAATTAATAAAGAATGTGCATACAAGTAGAAATTAAGCAGATCTTTCAAAAGTGCTCATTTTACCGTGACCGGCCTACAGGAGAACTTTGTATAGCAAACCAGCAAATATGAATTAATTAAAGCTTTCTACTTTTTTTTTGTACGCATACCACTGTGCTTCGTAAATAGCACAAAGTTGAACATTAGCAACTTTGGTTTAGCAATTAAAAAAGGCCCTCTCTACTGCCGCTGATTAAAGTATTTTTATAATTAATGTATCCTGAAAACTGATGTTAAAATTTAACATGTTCCGATCCAAGAAGCGATATCTCTCTTAATGACGTCCATTAATAAGCAGGTTTCCACCGAGCTAGCTGAGAAAACAATGGGCCTATTCACGATAGACGGGCAGGTATCTGTCACAAATGCTTTTCGCTAATGCCGACAGGTGAGAAGGTGATTAGCCATTGATTCAGGTGTGGAGTGTTGCCGCTGGTTCTCAGACAAGGGAAGCACGGCCCTTAGCCCGAACTTAAGCAACTCACGTCACCGGATGCGAGGCAGACATTCGCTGCGTGTGATTGTCTTCAGCAACGCAGTGTTTGCCAGCGCTCGGCCTCAAGGTTGTGGTTTCTCTTCGCTCGCGCTGGCTGGTTGCTTTCCACTCCGCCGGACACGCCAAACATTTCGCAGCGCCGTCTTCCTCGCCGTTTTTAGGTTCCAGTTCCTGAAGAACTTCACTGGTGGAGCTGCACTTACAACTGCGCGGCGCGGAAACACTACTACGGCGCGTTTGTCAGGCGTCTCACTCCGCATAGGGAGAAGCGTCCATTATCTCGGGCTGTGTCAAATAATTATGTTCTAGTGGTTTGGCGCCAATTTACTCATTATGTGTGCGAGAAGAAATGTGCCGTGTAAATCAGCCGTTTTACAGTGTATATTCTAAACGGGCAGCCTTTTAATCACGTTAAAAATTGTCAAATACTGTTCAAGGTTTAGAAAAAATCTGCTTTGGACAAAATCTGGCATCTTTTTGAGTTAGCTGTGGCTAGCATAAAAGTAGAAACTTATCAAGTATGTCACTTATAAATATATATAATGATTCTTGCCTACAACTTGTATAGACAACTGATACAAGAAATATGCCCGTTAAGTGTACGATTATCTTCTTTAGTTTTCTGTGGTTTAAAGCCATAAATTACAAATGTGATAGAATAAAAATATTGTTTCTGAGGTGTTCTAATGACGCCGCAGTTGAATTTTTTTTTCACTTGAGTCGCATTGTACTTATGCTTTATGTGATTTAATTTATATACTGTTGTAATAAGATCGTTTAGATTACACAAGTCGTAAATATAACACTGTCGCATACCAATTGGTTTGAAAACTGGCGTTGATTAAAATTGAAAATAACTTTTGCATAGTTCCGCAAGAAATTTATAAATTCAGCTGTGCGTAAGCCGGCACTTGAGTTTGCTTAGATTATGAAGTAGCAGACATATAAAATAATAAGGCATTCTAATCACAACAATAGCCTATATTCATTATATGCTGTCTGATCCTCCTGGAAATTAGGCTTGAATCTATGAATGTACATAATTTTTTTCGTCTTTAACTAGGAAATGTGAACGTTAGGAAAGGAAATGCAGTGTTCAAGTATCGCTGACAGAAGTCACGCAGGTAAAATATTCTTCTTGAACGTGTCGCATGCGGGAGTATCGCTTAGGATGACAGCCGGACAGCCAGCCATCCGTGGCAAACGTAGGAAGAAACCAGTAAGTATATTTATGGTCAACGACATCGTAGTTTAAAAGCATATTTATTCATACTTGATTGCTACAAATATTTAAATAAACTTGCAAGTAAATTCTCTTTTCATTAATTTAGAAATAGCATTTCGCCCTTCTCGTTCTCATATTTGTTCTCTGTCGAGACCCAGCCAGGTCGTCCACATAGTTACAGACTAAAATAGGATAAGGGTTGTACACGGTGTGTCTGGAATGCCCCAGAATCCTCATCCATGGAGAGCAAATACAGCTTTCGATGCAAAAAGTGACGCAATAAAGGTGATATTTCTCTTTATTTTTAATTTGGTAATCTGAAAGAGGTTTCGAAAAATTCCCCCTTAATACAGTTGATAGTTGTAAGATCATTATATTTTTAAAATTATAACACTTAAATTCCGACACAAGAGTATTATAGGCAGGTTCAAAGTGTTGAATTAGAGTCTAAGCGCAGCGTACTGCATTTGTGTTACAAGCTACGAAAGAAACAAAACAACTTTTCTTCTACAGTTTATGGTTCAAACTATTTATTAAATGAATGTTATCAGTTTCGCTTGAATGAACAAAAATATATTTACGACATGTCTAACTCCTATATTCAACAAAATTCAGAGTGCAAATACTAGCTCAACTGTTTATACATCGCACACATACTGAATCAGTATGTTCTGCACACCATACAGCTTGCATTAAATGCAATTTTATCGGAAAAAATTATCTAGGAGCAAAGCCTAGTATGCTGCAGAGTTCGGAAATTGAGACTTTTGAGTGTTATATTTTGAAAACTATAATGATTTAACAACCTATAACTGCATTAACACATTGATGTCTGCACATATTTACTGGCACCTACGACAAATTGGAAGCGAGTCGCCTATATCCACTACTGAAAGAACACCGGTTCTGTTGGTGCCTGTGCTAGAACCCACCCTCGTCTTATTGGTCCAGACCACACCGGGCACTAACCTGTATTTTACAACGTTCATTATTGGCCGGTCGTCAACCAATGGAGAGCTGAGCTTATTTCGACCCAATCAAATGACATTTACCGTAAAAATATGATTTACAATCAATCATGTCCCTTTGAGTAGCTATAAAATAGAAATTATATGGTTAGCAATATCATTGTTACTGCACTGTTGTGTTCTTGAGAGGTCATGTTAAACACTAGCTGAACAAAGACTGCACATCCATGCGAGTTTTGTTCTGAACAGCCAAGACATTTTCATATTAGCTTTGCTCGAGCTACACTCGAGCGTAGTCTTTAGAGTGTCAAGAGGTCACTTTTCGAAAGCTCTTTCAGATAACCAAATTAAAAAAATGTGAAATATGATCTTAAGGACCTCTTAAAGTTTTTTAAAAGAGTATATATAATTACAGAGCGACGTTGCTTTGAGGTGCACCAACAGCAAGATGTTAACGGCAAATCTACGCTATACTCATGATAATGCGAGTACTGCAAGGCGCGAGCCTTGATAAACACTTGGAGTATGTAGGAGTGCTTTCACACTCAACTTCTCGCCACTGTCGGGATTTCAAGAACTCTTATTCCGACCGCGTTCACGTTTGAATAACGAAACGGGAGCATCTGTGCGTGGCTCTGAATTTTGTTTTTAACTACGCGACATGTGGGCGTTAATTATTTCGACTGTTGCTCAAACTGGAAAAATGTGGCTTTCTGCTAGCAATATTCAGATGTCTCTAAATCAAGCACTTAAATTACTTAAGTCAAGAGGAACGTCATTGTTATCATAAAAATACAGAAATCGTGACACACAAGTGTAACTAGTTAAATATTATATCACTAAAATATAATTATAAATAATTTGAGACCTGGAAAATTCGCAAATTAAATTATATGTAGGCCATATCTCACACTCGTATGTACAATCATGTAGCTATCAAATGCTTTTCAGTTGTCACAATGGATGGCGATGATTGAACCTGCATTTTATTGCATGGTGATTATTGGCTAAAAGTTCTCCATGAGATATCGTACGTATAACGCGTGGAACAATTGACTAAGTAACATAAGAGAAATTTTTTTTAAAATATTTCTTGTCCGAAAGTGAACCCACTAAATTCTCTGACCTCTAGCAATACTGGTACTATTTGACATTTTGAAACTAGTTAAACTTGCCTGAGTGTTTATCGTGAATTGCACTGTGTTAACGATTATTAATATAGTAAATATTAATTGAAATATTTCTAGAAAGTTTATCACAAATTGCAGTTTGGCAATTAAAGTTGATCGACGTTTAAATTTAAATGAGGCCGCGGTAGTACTCTGGTCAGACCACTCGCCTCCTACTACGGTGAGTCGGGTTGGAATCCTGGCACGGTCCCTCCTTACCATCGCATGTGGAAAAAATGGTGAACCTTACTGTGGACTGGTAGGTTTTTGAGGTGAATACGTCTTTAAATTTGCAACCATAGTGGGAGGCAATCCAGAAAATCCGATGATAAAAAAATCTGGGGGTACAGTTTGGCATTGCAGCTCCGAATCTATCGTCTACATAAAAAATTAAATTGCACCACTCGATTTCCAAAGGATCGAAGAATATGTTACATTAAGCGAGGACTGCGAAGCATCGCGTGTGGAGGAAGGTGGTTGGAGGGGGGGGGGGAGGGGGCAATTTTGAGTTCGTTTCGCCGCGTCTCGTAACTTCCGTATTGTATTAACTTTTGACTACGACCAGCTACGATGCTTGTCTGAGTTTCAATCGACAGCTCTTATCAAAATCGATCGATTGCATGTATAAAAACATTTGTGTGGCGTGGTCATGGTGAAACTGTATGCGTTAAATGTAAATAATTAAGAAAACAACACAATGTCAGCCTATACTCGTCAAAAAGCCTAGTAGAAATACACAAATCGTATACGGCTAGAAAGAGCATCTCAAAAGCAATCCAGCGATATCCATAAAATCCCATTTGATCTAGTGAAACGGTATCGGGAACGTAAAATAAACATCAAGGCGTCCGAGCGCATCAACGTAGACGTATTTGCTCAAAACAAACAGCCGTGTCCCCAACACAGCCAAACCCAATTTTCTGGCTACTCCTGTTTCCTCCACCATTATATTGCCTAGCCACTTCACCCCCTCCCCCCTCTTCACAACTTACACTCTAAAATCACTAACAACTGCTCCACTGGCGTCAGTAAAATTCTACTGATTGTTTTAGTAGCTGGTATTTATTGACCAAAGATTTTTTCTACTGTTTCCAAGTGAATTACACTGGCTTGACTCTAAAACCTCATCGCATCCCACCAATTCGCCTGTAGTCAAGAGCTATTTAACTATAATTTTGGCGCAGAATACAGCTGTAAAGCTCCCACCAAACCTCTCTCTGATCTAGTACAACTTATAAATATTCCACGATGGCAAGTATTCACTAGACAGCATGATACTGTTACAGCTGCGAGATAAACACACTGCCAATAAATTTATTGGGGCGCTTGAATATTTCCTGTGATATAGTACTTATATAGCGCAATTCTCTAAGATTAAAAACGATGGCGACCGATGATTAATAAATTCAATTCTGTGATCAAATGAGCTACCAAATATAAACATTTAGTGTCCCTACTAGGCATTAGAAATGTATAGAATAAATTAAACTTCGTGTAAGGGTTCAAAAGTTGTTGATTTACACGGACCTACATATGCAAGTAAACAGACAGAACGACGAACTACACTCCTTTCAACGATAAATAACAGATAATGAAAAATACTATGTTAAATGATTTGCTGTTAGACCTCCATGTTGTTGCTCTGTAAATAATTCGCACAGTTGTTAAGTTACATTTAATTATCTTCAAATTAAATTGACTCTTTAAGGTCAGGGAGTTAGTTGTGAGCAAGAAATGTAGGTTCGGAATTGTAAGGTCAATCTAATGTACTGTTACACCACGCACGACTCAGGTGTAGTCTCACTGACTAAACTATATGTTGAAACGTAGATTTTTATGGTGCATTATAACTAGGGGCACATGTTTTTCGCAAAAAGATTCCAAGAGCAGTTGTAGCTACTCCAAAACATCTTAGCTCATACGTACTTACGTGGTTGGATTATTTTAAATGTCACATTCCTCGAGTGTATGTTCCTCAATGACCCAGTCAAATAAGAACATTTATTCTCCTATACGTGCGGCCAATAACCAAAGAAAGCTGTGGTTGTGGACGTAGGATATAGAAGTATAGCATGAGCATAAATATTATTGCGAAAATACGCAGCCCTAATTATAATCCATTCAAGCCCAGTGTACACAATTGTGTACATTACGCACGTGTATAGGTTGTTCACGGTAAAATGAGCACTTTCGAAAGCCCTGCTTAATATCAATTTGTATGCACGTTTTATATTCTTCAGCATTTTTTAAATGTTACTTTGCCGTGGGCCTCATCACTTTATTCGTGCGTTGGTCAAGCGAAACTGTGGAATTATTAGAAAAGCAAATATTTTACAAAATTGTTTATTTTTACACTTTGATGCATTAATAAAACAGAAAGCAAAAGAAAAATCTGCATTATCACAAATTGTTACCTTAACACGTTTTATAAGACGTTAAAATATGGCTTTAATTTACATCCATCGTTACCAACTTTACTAAGTGCATGCCACTCAGTGCGCCCGTTAAAATATATGCGGGCAGGGGTAGTGACTTTTTTATAAGGTTAATTTCAAAAGTACTCACTTTGTCGTGAACAGCCTTTAAGTAACTTTGGTCTGCGCTGCACACTGCAAAGTTCAATGACCAATGATGTTGCCGTGGGTAAATGATTCGCAAATCGTGTTACTGGTCTACGTCATAACTGGTTCGCATTAGCTGTAGGCGAACATATAGCCTATAGCTCACTGGCTGCGACAACGAAATAAGTCTTAAGTTCAACATCCATCATAATTTTCTGGTTTGCAACACCTGGCACTGTAAATTAATGAGGGTCTGAAAGAGGTAAAATAATGACATTCACTACGTAAGATTTATGACTTAAATATTCCTACGTATCATATTCTTGTACTACATGAAAAACATAATCGTATAAATCAATAGGGTGTTTTTGATATTATATGTAGTTAATTTTGGGATTTTCACTGTAAATCACAGGAACAATTTTTACTTGACACATTTAGTTGTTGTTTGACAGAAGTGCAAAAATGAGTTCTATCCATACAGGAATAGATTTCACCAGAACAATTCATCCATAGAACCAACCAAGTACACATTTTCTTATAGTTGGTGTGATTCCATTGCAAGTCACGTGAGAGGAACTTGCTGTTGGTTGCCAACTACATCATGCTTTATACGGCCTAATAACTGTTTAAAGAGTTTCGAATACATTTTTGAAGAAAGAACATAAAGCTCAGGTTAATAATTTCCAGGGCAAAAAATGGCGTTTACTTGTAAACAGTTTACATGCGCACTTATTACAGAGCATCCTGCAAACATTGTGATGCCGGTTCACAGGAGACGGAATAGGGCGGGTTTTGTAGCTAGGATTTCTTCTCCTTTAAGATAAGTCATTCGTTTTGAGTCTTTTTTGACATTATTTCCCTTCCCAGTTGGACTTCAAAATATTTATATACAGCTGTTGGCATAAGACTTCACACATACTGTTGTGAAACTACTTGTGTCATTCAAGATGAGATATCAACTTTAATGCCCGCCACGGCGAACCTGATTCGATTCCCGAAGGCTTCAAACCAGTATTTCAGCACGTGGGAACGTGGCGGATGTCGCCTTTAACTGGCGGTTTTCTCGGGGACTCCCCCCCCCCCCAAATTATTTAATTCCATCTCTATTTACTCTCAACCTCACATCAGTGTTATTGACCTCGGCTGTTAGGCGCTACTGAAATATCTCTAATGTCCGGTTGCACCAACATCTTCCCCGATCCGAGATCGAATGATCCAATTTCCGAACCAGGATCCAGTTTTATCTTGGTTCCAATGTGAAAGTGTTGCACCAACGAAATTTCATGATTTTGGATCTCCGATTCGTCGATCTTGGTTCCAAAGTGAGAGATTGAGATTAAATATGAAACAGATTTTGCTATTGGTTCGTAATATATGTCAAGGAAGCAAGCGTATTTTTCACTATAGACAGAACTAGATGTGAGATGTTTTATCTCTTTTAAGTTAATTATTGTTGTATGAATTTTACTGAATAATATTCAAGTGCTTATAATGTTATTTTAATTTCTCAAGAAAACAATCGAACGTAGTTCTATCTGTTGGCGTATTTTCAAACTACATTTACCAACGACGGCTGCTGATCTCAGATCGGGATTTCTAACCACCAATTTCGGCGGTTCGAAATGAACTTCATCTCGATCTCCAATACAGCTCTGAACTCTAATGGTGTAACAGTTTTCTGTGTCGATCTTAGATTCGATCTTGGATCGAGTTTTGAACCACGATGGTGAAACCGGGCCCTACTCATAATTTTTAATGAATGAGTAGCTACATGCTACCACCGAGGCCGACGCCATTAAACTGACTGGGTAGAGTGCCCATGCAAGCTTTCTGTGTTGTAACAGTGGAGTGCTTTTTTGTCAATAGCGCTATTATAAACAATGGGGATAGGATTTGAGGTTATAACACTCTTTACGTAAGCAAGTGATTGTGGTGTTTGCACACTTCCTTTAACTTATAGTCTATTCGCGGTTTCTTCGCCCATTTTGAATTAAACCTTTGAAAAATCTCCCCATGTATGACGTGTTTAGTTATTACTAAACCGGATATCACAAGTGTTTTATACTTGTGCTCATAAAAGTTACTTTTTTCTGTTAAATTTAAATGTTATTCCTATTTTATCTATAAATTTTTTATGCTTCATTTATAATCAATTTCAATTAAAAAAAACAGTAAGGAAGCACGTGTGCTGGTAGCGCCTGGTGAGAAACAGTTCTTATACAAAATACTGTTACTCTGAGTGCGCACGAATTCGGTGGGTTGTCCTTTGGTGTAATTTTTCAGACTTAGTTAAGCTGAGTTTGTACCAGGCGGAGGAATATCCTGGAAGTAGATCTTTAGCAGAGCTTCAGAAAAGGCTGAAGTAATCGTGAGTGAGTGAAGATATTTCGATAGCTCTTAACAGCGAGGTATTGAGAGCCGATGAAGTAATCGTGAATGGATTATAGTTTTAATGCAACTAGAATATATTCAAGTTAACCAAAGTGTTTTATTTATATAAAAATGCTGGTGTGTTGGAAATTCGAATGTTTACAAACACGTTCATCACTGCTGGCCATGCGAATTCGATAGTTGTATTGGCGATTGGCGAGTCAACGTTGGGAGCATCCACAGAAAACAAACATTTGACTTACCTCGTATTTAGTCTCTGAGACGTAGTGTTTTTGGCTGACGGGAACGTCCTTGGAAGGAATTTGCTCTAGCTTGACAGCACCAAGTTTTTAAGACGGAGCAGATGTTTGAACGTTGCAACAGATACTTCTATCCAAAAGCGAGCAACTGCGTACCTCCCCCCTACCCCCTGGGTTTTCCTAAAACTGGCCTGTCCCACGTGTAGAGTGAATATGGGTTACAGCGATCTCGCTGGCTGTACAGAACCAAATTCTTGTGTTTCAACATTGAACTGCTTCGTTGCCAGACACGACTGCCATAAACGACGTGTGTAGGAGATTTGATGTTAGAACGCTGTTTATCTAAGCAAGTTTTTTGAGATGTCTGATTACTTCCTTTAATTAACTTTTGATGCAATTAGATTAAAGTCGAATCGGCGAAAAGCATTTTATTCACATAAAAGTGTTTTTTTTTCTTTAAATTAAGATACACCTTCTACCAAAAAGTAATTGGACACCTGTCCACAATTTTTGATCGGTGGTTGTCACCCCGTTATAATCTCGTAGGGCCACCTCTTGCGGCTATAACAGCAGCCACCCTGTCTGGCATGCTCTCAACGAGAGTTTGCAGGACATCCACGTGGATTCGTCGCCATTCCTCTTGCAACCATTCCATGAGTTGAGCAATGGATTTTGGCGGCTCCTGACGAGCCCTCACCCGACGATCCAATTCGTCCCAAAGATGTTCTATAGGGTTGAGGTCGGGCTCTGGGCGGGCCAGTCCAATCGGCGAACATTGTTGTCGGCGCACCACTGCATAGTAGCCCTTGAAACATGGTACCTGTCATTGTCATCCTGGAAGTAATACAGGTCCATTCCTAAAAAACGCCACAATGTTGGGAGCATTTCATTATCCAGAATGTTACAATAGGCCTCTGTGTTCATGCTACCACGGACAAACACCAGTAGTCCTACGCCGCAGGCCGTGAAACACAAGTCAACTGACGTACTGAATTGCCTATCTTCACGGGTGCCCTATTACTTTTCGGCAGATAGTGTACAAACAAGCACGTTTGTCACTGCTGTGTGACTTTGACAGTTGTGTTGTTTGGGATAGGTGAACGTTTCATATAAGCTGTTCAAAGTAAAATGAGCACTTTTGAAAGCCTTGCTTGAGATCTACTTGTATGCACGTTGTGCATGATTACGTATTACGTAAAATCAACATTGCCGTGGACCTCACCACTTTATTCATGTGTCGACCAAGTGAAGATTCGCAATTTTTAGAAAAGTAAATATTTGATAAATCTGCTAATTTTTTACACTTCGATGCATTAAAAAAACAGAAAGATAATTAAATCATTTAAATTATCACAGATGGTAACCAAACACATTTCATTTGACGTTAAGTTATGGAACTACTTTCCATCCACCGTTACCAACTTTACCGGGCACATGTCACTTAGTGCGCCCGTTAAAGTATATGAATGCAGGTGGTGACATTTTTTAAGGATTGATTTCAAAAGTGCTCACTTTATCGTGAATATCATTTATATGCGCTGCAGAAGAGAAGAATCGATCAACCTCATCTTTATTCTATGTAGGGGCCACGGTGACTGAGCGACTAGCACGCTCATCTCCCACCAAGGCGAACCGGGTTCAATCTCCGGCCGGGTCACCGGATTTTCGCAAATGGGAATCGTGCCGGACGAAGCCATTGGTCGGCGGGTTTTCTCGGGATCTTCCGTTTCCCCCGTCGCAGCTCCATATTCACTTCAATCTCCCTCATCGGCTCTCAAGACCTCGCTGTTCAGAGCCGCCAAATTCTCTTCACTCACTCGCTATATTCTATGATCCCACCACAACCCCTCATCTCCCACGCCCCTGCTCTGCTACAATCAGTCGTGCACTGTAACGCCAGGTTGTGGTTTGTTGTTGTTCACAGCTGAGGGTACAACCTGCCACGACGCTGCCTCCCAAAGCGGGGCTGCAGCCCCCAAAAGGCGGCATGGCCAACCCCTGGCATCTCATCCAGGCCGTGCGGGCGCTGAGAGCAACCGGACATCAGATTGACAACCATCCGGTCCCAGCCCGTGATGAACACAAGGTTAGTAGCGCTTACCTCGTCTCGCCTCTCGGCTCACGATGGCGGGAGCGCGCCCGTCCAGGAACTCACCGTATGGAAGGTAAACTGAGCACTTTTGGATTACGTGCTTAAGATCTACTTGTACACAAATGCCATATTCTTCCATAATATGTAGCTTTAATCCATTCAGACCCAGTCTACACAATCGTGTACATTAACACGTTCAGTCACAGCGTACACGATCGTGGACATGTTCCACATTAAGGATATTTATGTTCACTGCTGTACACAGCGAAGAATCAGTACCCGATGCCTTGAGAGCCTTCTCGACGGCCAATCTGATTTGCTAAAGTTACCACGCCTCTTGTTTATGGATGACTTATAGTAGCGTCTTTGAGCGCGCTGCACATTGTTCTCTGGTCGCAAGAAGTTCACAAGCCACAAGTGCAGTGCACAAGCAAAATATTACACGGTTGCAACACTTCGGCTCACAAATTAATGCGTGACCGAACGGATTAAACACGTTTAAAGGATGTTCACGATAAATTGAGCACTTTTGAAATCAACCTTAGAAAAATTCACTGCCCCTATCTGCATGTATTTTAACGGGCGCAATGAGTGACGCGTGCACAGCAAAGTTGGTAACGATAGAGGGTAATATAGTTCCATACATTAACGTCGAATAAAAAATGTTAGGTAACCATTTGTGATAACTTCAATTATTTCTTTCCCTTTCTGTTTTTTTTATGCATTAAAGTGTAAAAATGAGAAGATTTGTACAATATTTACTTTTCTAATAATTTCACAGTTTCACTTAACCGACGCATGAATAGAGTGATGAGCCCAATGACAATGTTAATTTTACATAAGTCGGAAGAACACACAACGTGTATATAAATAGATCTTAAGCAGGGCTTTCAAAAGTGCTCATTTTACCGTGAACAGTCTATAGGTAATTTTTGATCTGTACTGCACACTGCGAAGCTCAGTGACCAATGATCTTACGTGTGAGTAAATTATTCGCAAACCGTTTTACTGGCCTAGGTCATAATTGGTTCATATAACTGTAGCTGAACATACAGTTTACAATTCATTGGCTATGGCAAAGAAACCAGTGTTGTGTCAACTTGAGTCCAGCGTGCATCATAAAATTCTCTGTTTGCAACAATTGACACCGTAAATTATAGTGGGTCTGAAATGGTTGACATAACCACGGGCTTGATCACTTTATTCATACGTCAGTTAAGTGAAACTGTGATATTATTGCAAAAGTAAATATTTTACATACTTGCTGATTGTGGTACTTACATGGATTAAAAAACGGAAAACAAAAAAAAAATAATTTCAGTATTTAATAATGTTTAGTTAACATTTCTAATTCAACATATAAACTTGGGACTACTTTCCTCCCGTGCGTCGTTACCAACTTAACTGGGTGCGTGCGAGTCATTGCCCGGTTGATTTGTACGCAAGTAGGAACAGTGACGTTTACCGAAGGTTGATTCCAAAAGTGCGTAATTTATTGTGAACGGCCTGTACGTGAAATTACGAGGCGTTTTCTCCCACTGATCACGTTATTCATGCGTTGGTCAAGCGAAACTGCGAATTTACCAGGAAAGTAAATATTATATTAATTTTCTAATTCTTATGCGTACTATTGAAAAATTATAAAGCAGAAGAAATAATTATAGTATGCACAAATGTTCGCCTAATGCTTTTAAATTCAAAGTTAAGACGTAGAACTACTGGACGCATAGGTCTACTTGTAATTGCGCCATTTCATATATACGCAGGTAGGGGTAGTGGCATTTTTTGGATGAGTTCAAAAGTGTTCAATTAACCTTGGAAAGCTTATACCGATACTGGAATCACCCAGCTTCGACAAGCACTACCCGGGTCGTCCCTAAGGGTGTAGGAATCGTGTCGGACGATGCCGCTGATCGGCGGGTTTTCTCGAGATCTCCCTTTTATCCCCCGCCTTTTCATTCTGGCACTGCTCCTCACTCACCACAATCACCCTCATGGCTCTAAAGACCTCTTGTTAAGAGCCGCCCAAATCTCTTCACTCTCTCACTTAGGGGCGTGAGAAAGGTGCGGCAGCGGAGGGCCTGGCGCCTAGGGAAACCTCGCGCCTGGAAAAAAAGTTTTTAATAGAAACCATTCACGGTTACTTCACATATTTTTGAAGCCCTGCTGGAGTTCTACTTCCGGGATATTCCTCCGCCACATACGAATAAAGCTTATCCAAATATAGAAAATCACATCAAAGGACAGTGCACCGAATTCGTGTGCACTCAGTCGTAATTATATTTTGTATGAGAACTATTTCTTACTAGGTGCTACGAACACACATCTTTACTCACTGTTCTTCCTCGTATTTATTATAAATTAATTATTATAATCTATAAATAAAATACAGATAAAACTTCGATTTAATGAAAAATAAGATACTTTCAACTTAACAGACGTATAAAACGTTTGAGATACGTGGCATAGTTCGGAAACAACTACACGTCATACATGGATGATTTTTTAAAGGTTTAATTACAAAAGTGTGAAGAAACCGCGAATAGACTATAAAAACCATTTAGCCTAAACATTTATCATTCGTTTGGTTGTGAATTTTCCCGATAAAAAGTATATATTTAAATATGTTTATTTACAAAACGTAACATTTTTTATTGTCAATGAAATGTTAGGCGTGAGGCGGGGGCGCTCGGCAGCAGAGAATATTGTTCGAAAGTTGATTGAGTGGGAAGGCGGGATGGCGGGAAGGGCCGCGGAAAAGTTCTTGTGCCTGGCCTTGCTTTCGCTAGGGACGGCGCTGAGCATTACACCGGCGGCGAAACGCATTTAGGAGTCCCCAAGGAAGGGGCGCCCTTCTTAAGACGTCTTTGTTTCTCTTAGAAATTTCATTTTGGTATAATAAAAATCAAAATTACACACCGCATAAAATATTGAGAGAAATGTGTTAACACGCAATGCGAGGACGTAAACCAGTACCAGGAATAAATTATGACAGTTCATCAGAGATTTTATACAATACAGCAACGAATCTCTGTGAACAAAAACTGTTTGGAGTCCCGTTTACTCTCATTTTAGCGAGGGAGCGGCAGTATATACCCCGCTCGCCCCCAGTTGTACACCACTGCAAGACACACATCCGATAAGACGTTTCTGACGCCGCGCGCAGGTACTATGGAAACTGTCGCACCATCAGAAGTTTCGGATTAGAAATTACTTCTAGATTTGTCACGTCGTGTAGCGCTGCAAACACGGTGCGACAAATAAAATTAAATAGTTCCGCTACCTTATTGTACAAAGGGAAATTTTCATCTGCAAGGGAAACATTAGTTGCCACTTATACCTGATCAAACGTAAAATTAACTTTTGCACATTGTCGTGCTTAAACATGCCATCTGCACTCTTTGTCAGCTTCATGTGTTCCAAATTTACCTTTTGTTAAATGCCTTTGAAACTAGTTAATTCTACGAGTGTCTTGTAGATGGCGCCGAGAAAGTCTAACCTTCGTATGAATTGTCGTGCTGCAAATTCAAACTGTCACATTAAAAATGTTTTGTCCTCTCGATGCTGTCTTTTTGTCGCGCATTGTGCTCGCCGGAGCTGTGTGACAAAGAGTATAAGAGCAGAGTTTTAAAATAACTAGAGCGTTCGAATTTCAAGTGAAACAATGGGCAGTTATAAAAATCTCTGATGCTTGGGGGACGGATAGTCCAGTGTTAACATATCAAAGTTAAAAGAAATACAAAAATTATTTATTTTGCAATCTTATGATGCCCGAAGTTTTTTCCTTCACTTACTGAGAATGTTACGTCGTGTTTATTGCGTATGAAAGTGTTCATGGTAATATTAATGAGCTTTAGTATGGTACTTAATTGAAATTCACGGAAATATATGCTTAGCACTTCAATGGTGAAGCTTCGAGCATATAGGGACTACGCATGAAATAGCCTTTACCTTATTTTCACTGAGTCGTGTTGTGAAATGATTATATCATGTGGAGCATTTCGACGGAGTTTGGCCATTTTATGCAATGTAATTACGTATCAAATTGTTTCAAACAACTTTTTGGTCAATTTAATGATAGCGGCAGTGTTCTGTTACAATATCGTTGCATTTTGAGCTGACTTTTATTGACCCTTAGCGCCAAGTCTGAATTTATTTGCATCGGTTGTTTACATCGCCATAAGCGAATCATATATAATTTATTTTGAGTTGAATGTTAAAAGGCCAGAAAAAAACTATTTAGTACTGTGTGCAACACATTTCAGATGCGTTTTAAGGATATTTATATAACTGCTGCGAATTTCGGTTCAACCATCTACAGTCAATAATCTATGTAACCTGTCGCATTATCAAAGTGGTGAAGCTCTGTACTCTGGCAACTTTAATGTCGCAGAATTCTTCTTCCTATTTTGGCTAATGACTATAATGCTGCTATCGTTGACTAACTGGCCGAAGTCAGCCGAAATTAGCTGGAGCCGAGAGCTCATCTCACAGATCATGCGGGAGCAACTAAAGCTCTGGCACGGATTTTACAATTCTGTTTAACTGACCTAACCTAACCAAATTAAAACTGACCGACAGGATATTGGGCGACTCACAGTTACTCAGTGTGGATGGATGACTCTTTTCAGGAGTTTTCCTTTCTGATAGTTAGAGTTCGTAAACGAAGTACAAGCTTGGCTCCATCCCTCCTCCCTCTCAAATTGGCGAACTGGCAAACCGAAACAGTCCCGCTCACAAGTACACCGCATATCGAAATCTGGAGTCTGGGATTGAGACAGGACTGGCGTGGATGCGGCTTACCTTCCTCAACTTGCAACGTCGCATTTATTTTCAATAAGGCAAAGTGACGGGCGTAGTCGTTGGTCGGCGGGTTCTCCTTTTCCTCTCCGTTGCATTCCGTCTCCGTTACACATTAGGGCCACATTCCAAGTCCACTCCTCTTCAAGGACGCGGGCCACATATGGGTTACAATACGGAAGCCGATTGCCAGATGCGTGTTTTACTTACAGTTACTTCCCCTTTACAGGTGCACCAACCGCTCGGCATTTGTTTGTTTATCTGCTGCTTTACATAAGTGACCGGTAGAAACAAAATTTACGTTTTACAAACAATTATTTATTTGGAAACTAAATTCCAAATACTTAACACAAAAATTAAGTATCGTGTGCTTATAACAATCTCATTTTTTTATATAGAAGATGAAAACATAAATCCTGCACCCCCCCCCCCCAAGTTTATACGCGGGATGTTCAGAAAAAACCGTGGACTGGCAACACTGCGCCGATTCTTTGGAAGCGATTCTATGAAGATGGCCTGTGCCGCGCTTTGTAAATGTACGTAAACCCAAGTAACAAGACAAAGATTCGCTATTGAGTTTTGTAAGTTCGTTTAAGGAGCGCGATTCACGAAGAATGCTTTTTTTATTCATGATGAAACTAGGCAAAGTAAGGCACAATAGGATACGGAAGCTTTGAGAAAACTGGCAGGAAGTATCTAGAACATCATTCATAGAGAAAAGACCTCGCACGTTGCCATTTCTGGGGTTTACCATCACTTAAGAAAGAGTTGTGAAGAAGAAAGTTTAGCACTGACCAAGAAAAACAGCTGCAAATACCACTGTCCTACACAGACACTGCAGAAAATGGTCCACGCCATGTATCTGAGAAGCTAGTGTGTAACTGGAAACTGTGTACAAAGAGTGAAAGGTCGGTTTTTCGGAAAGGAAACCCACACAAAACTTCTTACTAACCCGGATTCCGAATAGCATTTTCAGTTCATGAACTTCCGGAATAGCCATCTAAACAAATACGAAGTCTACACTACCCGCTTGTTATAGTCTATCCGCGATATCTTCACACGTTTCGAATCAAACATTTGGAAACTCACGCCATGTATGACGTGTGTGCTTGTTTCTATATAGGCCATGCATCACCAGCGTTTTATTCATCTATTATCACAAATGTCTTTATTTCTGGTTAAATTAAATTTTAACTTACATTTTATCTATATATTTATCTATAAATTGTGTCATTGAATTTATGATTTAAATAAATAAAATCGGAGAGAAAACAGGTGTGTTGGTAATAGTAGTAAGAAATAGTTCTCATATAAAATACTTTTAAACAGAGTGCGCACGAATGAGGTGCATGTTCGTTTGGTGCAATTTTCTAGACTTTGTTAAGCTGTGTTTGCATGAAGCGGATGAATATATCCCGAAAGTAGAACTTTAGCAGGGCTACAGAAAAGTTTAAAGTAACCATGAATGAACTATAAGATTAGAACGTTAGCTTAAGACTGCACATCTCAGCATGCACTATAATTTAATTGCAGTGTTACGAAAATAATCTTGTCAAATTGTTTCAAACACGGTTTGTAAAAATATATATTTTTTTCTTCTTCGTGCACAGTTCTTGGCGGGAATAAATATTAATGCTGTTCACAATAAAGTAAGCACTTTTGAAATCAACCTTAGAACATTCCCTGCTCTTACCTGCATGTATTTTAACGGGCGTACTGAGTGACACGCACCTACTAAAGTTGGTAAGGATGGAAGGAAAGTAGTTTACTATCGTAACGTTAAACAAAACGTGTTAGGTAACCACTTGTGATAACTTAAATTATTTCTTTCGTTTTCTGTTATTTTTTTTTTAATATACCGAAGTGGAAAAATGAGCAGATTTTGTAAAATATTTACCTTCGTAGAATTTAAGTTTAACATGAACGACGCATGGATAAGTGATGAGACCCATGTCAGTGTTAATTTTGCATTAGGCGGAAGAATACATAACGTGCATACAAGTAGATCTTAAGCAGGGCTTTCCAAAGTGCTCATTTTAAAGTGAACAGCCTATAGGAAGATGGCAGGTATAGGCTATTCACGGTAAAATGAGCACTATTGAAAGCCCTGCTAAAGATCTACTTGTAAACACGTTGTGTCTTCTTCTGCTTTATGTAAAATTAACAACATTGTCATGAGCCTCATCACTTTATTCGTGCGTCGGTCAAATGAAAATGGAATTATTAGAATATTATATATTGTACAAAATGAAAGAAACAATTCAAGTTATCACAAATCGTTATTTAACATTTTTTGTTCGACACATGTAACAACTTTCCACCCTTTGTTGTTAACTTTACTGGGCACTTTACGGGTGCACTCTCAGTGCACCCGTTAAAATATATGCAAGTAGGAGCGGTGACCTTTTCCTAACGATGATTTCAAAAGTGCTCACTTTGTCATGAACAGCCATTAATAAGGTGGCGTGCAGCTGTTGCCGTCACGTGGTATCGGGGCCGGGTCAGCAGCCCTCTGCCCTGGGCGGGGCCAGGAACGCGGCAAATGGCGCGGAACAGCATCGATATAACATGGCATATCACGCGTCCATCTCGCGCTCCTCACAGTCCTGTTGACTTCGCGTCCTCCCATCGTCACGTGACACGCCGCTCGGCACTGGCTCACTACTTGAAACACTGAGGCTGAATTGATACTCCCACCATATTGCAGGGGAAAAATAGGCGATTGCAGAAGGTTAAATCAATCTTTGCAGAACTTGCAGAGAGTCCTTGACCAAAAAGAACCAAATATAATCTATTCGCGATTTCTTCACCCTTTTTTGAATCTAACCATTGAAAAATCTCCCCATGTATGACGTGTTTAGTTATTTCCAACATATGTAATTTATAACAAGCGTTTTATATTTTATATTTGTGTTCATAAAAGTTATTTTTTTTTGTTAAATTGAAATGTTATTCATATTTTATCTATAAATTATAATGATACATTTACAAATAATTTGAATAAAAACAGGGAGAAAATAGTTCTTATACAAAATACTGTTACACTGAGTGTGCTCGAATGATGTGCGTTGTCCTTTGGTGCAATTATCCAGGCTTAGTTAAGCTTAGTTTGCTCGAGACGGGGGAATATCCTGAATCCTGGACGTACAACTTTAGCAGGGCTTCAGAAAAGGCTGAAGTAACCGTGAATGGATTATAGTCTTATTTTCTTGATTTTTGATATCCCACTAAAAAGGGCTGTACAACATGTAATAAACAATGTTCGGAAACTCTGTGCTTAAACTACAAACACGGTTTCTTTGGACCAATAGTAACACAAAAGCTCTAAAGGCTGTTCACGATAAAGTGAACATTTTTGAAATCAACCTTAGAAAAAAAACACTGCTCCTACCTTCATATATTTTAACGGGCGCACTGAGTGACATGCGCCCAGTAAAGTTGGTAAAGATGGATGGAAAGTAGTTCCATATCTTAACGTTGAATAACTAGTGCTAGGTAACCATTTATGGCAAATCTAATTATTTTTATCACTTTCCGTTTTTTTATTCATCGAAGTGTAAAAATGAATATGTTTGTAAAGTATTTATTTTTGAAATAATTCCACAGCTTCACCTGACCGACGAATTAATAAATTTATGAGGCTCATGGCAATGTTAATTTTACATAAGGTGGAAGAATATAGAACGTGCATGCAAGTATATCTTAAGCAGGGCTTCCAGAAGTGCTCTTTTGACCGTGAACAACCTTTATACACTTACATCCGGAAACGTATTTTTAAATCAAATAGTTGTGTTCAAAGTTGCCGCTTACAACACCTACAGACCAAGGGCCCAGTTCCGTTTCCTGCACTGATGCGACTAGCTGCATAGCCGCTAGTTATTGTTCCGTTACTCCATGCGTTTAATGCTGTGCTGGGGAACAGAACAACTTTCGTACTCTATTTTCGGCGCATAATTTGAGCGTTTTGTCTACGTATGTAAAGACGTTTACGATAGTAAACCCGTGATCCTGTCGAACGATTTGATAGGATAGCAAGTTTACAATTGTCGTATATGTAAACAAGGCATAATAAAATCAATCAGGTACTAAATATTTAACAACCACCACGAGCACACATTAAACTCAAAGTCGTACACACAGCAGATTAACATACCACAAATAATAATATACCAACAATGTCTAAAGTGGTCTGCAGTCACTCCGTCCACTTTAAACGTGAAAGGAATACCATTTACAATCGACTTCACATATTCCATCCTTGCTCCTTGGTCGTCGCCGATGCTAACCTTCATATCCAGCGCGTTTCTAGCATTTTCCCGCCGATGTGACGTCAGCACATGAAGCATTTGTGCTCCAGGCCTCGTGCAGTTTACGCGTGAATTGACCGGAAGTAGAATGACGTAAGAGGAGCACCGATGCGCCTGAGAGAAGGGATCGGAACTACTTCGCCACGCATATTTCGCATCGTGGAGGCAACGAAACACGACCAAGGTGGCGCGGCACTAAGTTATTACATACACAGCGTCGCGCACCTACTTACTATGCGACTTGTCCTACACGCGTGGTCGGCGGTGCGCCTTGTTCTCCAGGCGTGGTACGCTGCAACTTTGAACATAATTAAATTATATAAAAGTACTTTTCAGAATATAGATGCATAGGGACTTTGTGTTACTATTGGTCCAACAGAACTATGTCTGGAGTTGGAGCACTATGTTCTCGAACATTTTGTACACAGGATGCTCGGAAATTCCCCTTACAAACTCCTAGAACTTGTAGAAGGGACTGAGTAGACTATCTTTTGAATTGTAACCCATGTCCGGAGACGTACCGTTTCCGTGATACAACCATTTCAAATCAGGTGTATCACTCGTCCACTTCCGCTGAGGGAAAGAGCAATGTCTCGGATGTACCTGTGTTGGTATACAACCGGGTTGGCAGTACATTACTTCAGACAATCACCTAATAGCACGCGACGCCTAAACTGCCTCGAGCCCCATTCACACGCCTTTGTGTTTCCGATTACAAGGTTGAGTGCACGTTTGAGGAATATACAAACATGTTCCTTGTGTATGGCACAGCTGAAGGTAATGAAGAGCAGCTCGTTGGCTGTATAAAGAGCGTTATCCACAACGTGCGACACCATCACATACCATTTTTGCCACAGTTAAGCAATGGCTCCGAGATCAAGGTACCTTTACCGCCGACAGGAACGACTTGGGTGCTCCAAAGAGACGCCGCACTCCCGAATTGGAAGAGGCTGTACTGCATCACGTTGAACAGAGCCCGTCAGTGAGTTCGCGAACATTTGCGCGTGCAGTGGATGTTGCTCCCTGCATAGTCTGGGAGGTTCGGCATGAGCAATAACTACACCTTTACCGCCTCCATAGAGTACAGTCTTTGGGTCCAGCCGATTTAGCACCACGTGTTGACTTCTGTACGTGGTTCCTGCACCGCTGCACCGACGAGCCCGTTCCCAAGAGGCGTTCTATTCACAGTTGAATGTAAATGCACTAGGAACAGTGTTCACGATTCTCGAAACAGCCATGTCTGGGCAGACGAAAACCCTAATACCACGCATCTCCAGGGATTCCAGCACAGATTTTCTATCAATGTGTGGACAGGTATTCTGGACGGTCATGTGTAAAATATCTGATTTGAAATGGTTGTAGCAAGGAAACGGTATGTTTCGGACATGGGTTCCTATTCAAAAGATCATTTACTCAGTCCCCTCTACAATTCCTAGGAGTTTGTAAGGGCAATTTCTGAGCAACCTGTAAAACGTGCAGTATGTGGTACAGGACAATGAAAAGAAACATTCCACGATTTTACGGAAGGAAGCCCATGTCCGGAAATGCGTGATTTGGCCGTTTTGGAGCAAAAATGTTGGGTAGAAATTCGCCGCTGGGACAAGCTGGCGTACCTCACTTTCCTTAATTTTTCAGGAGAGCGTTATAGAGATTTTGTTCAAATGCATCCTTCTCCTTTGTCACCTTATTGAAAGTTACCCGAATGGAAGGAAGCTATAATTGTAGCTCATTGATGTAACTTCGGGGGACGTGCAATTAATATTTCAATATGTTGTGATATCCGCATTATTTCCGGAAAAAAAAGGAGATACGCCACTTCTTCGTCCTAAATATAGGAATGATACTATGTCGTTCTTGAGTTACGTCATACGTGCAACATATAAATAAACTTTAATCAGATCGTGTGTTGTTATTTTACAGTAGTTTATTCATTTCTTACGCTACACTCCAGGGCTGACATGGTACCCTCCTTGAAAAGTAATTTCTGTGTACTCTACTATTACAAAGTTGGAAGTAAGTTTTTAATATATTATAGATTGTGTTGATAGGCAACTGAGGCACGACATTAAAAAGCATCTATACTAACAATTACACTGGAAATATTTCCCAGGAAATAGCTTAACAAACGCAATTTTAAACACGTAGCCTGCTGGCTTGAAACAATTAACGAAATAAACATTTATGATTCATTAATCACTGTCGTACGATTTACAGATAGTAAAAAACAAGCAATAATAACCTATCAATGAGTGACTTCAGTCTTCACACCGAACAACTTGCTTTAAAAAAGTCTATAATATTCCATTGAAACGTAACATGTACAAATCAACGACAGCACGCTTTGTAACTAGGGCACCCACTGTAGTTGTAAATAAAGCTAAATATACTGCATGGAACAGAAAGTTTTATTTTCACTAACGTAGCAAGGATTCGTAGAACAAGCTGTGTTCTGGCAACGAAACAACGGACGTTTCACCACGGTGGAGTGCCATCAAATCAAGAATTTTTTTTCACTTGAAATCTTGGATGGATTTTGGTGAAGTTTAGCCACAGATGTGCAAAGCACTGATGAGACTAATCCTCGTTTCAACATGATAACCTGTATTCCTTTGTTAAGCGGCAGTCTGCAAATAAATCTTACTGTGACTTTTCTGAATTATATCGTGACGGTGGCGGTACTGAATGGTCCTAAGTATATAAAGTGGTTGTAACGTAGTAGAGTTGAACATCTATGGTATGAACTACAGTAGTAGGATATAGGGAACTCTGGCACAAAGTATTTTTTAATAGGAGCTGTGTGTTTGTGGCTGTGGCTGGCGGTCTTTGGCTCGACTCTAACGAGCTCGGCAATCTTCGGCTCGACTCAGGGGGTGCTCGGAAGCCGTCGACTCGGGTTTGTTGAACGTACTCGAAGGTGCTCGGCAGTTACGCCCACTAATTCTTCAAGCATATGTTTGTTTCTGGTAGACATATAGGTTTTATAGACACAGGGCATGTCAAATAGAATATCCGTATTTACTATCCTATTTAAAAAAATATATATTTCTAATTATAAATTATTTTTATATATTGTACCGAAATTATACATAGGGTACTACGGAGACATACAAAAGTCTCTCAAATACATTTCCAGTCCCCTCTCTTGAAGAATGATTAATACACACCCCAGAATTTGCAAATAATATACTACCTCGAATGTTTTGTAGGTATAAGTGTACTACTCATATTTTTTTAATGTAAGCAATCCAAGCCCTTCATACTAATAGAGACCACGTGCTCGAGTATGTTATAATCATGATATTAATCAGCATCTATCAGCAATTTATAGACGTTGTTGTCTATGGCCAATAGTCCTAGTCTTTGAGACTTGGAATGTACGAGGGTGATAAACAGTCTTATCTCCCATGATCTACTTGATCAGCAATCTGTCTATAGACTAATCATTTCATCGATATTTGGATCAATCCATTAATATTTCAATCTTTCTATCAATTTCGCAATTTTTCCATCAATCAGCACCGCAATCAGCAACACAATCTTTCAATATTTACATCAGTCCTTCTCAGTCTACAGGAGTCGGTCTGCAGGAGTCAGTCTTCAGGAGTCAATCGGCAGGAGTCAGTCTGCAGGAGTCAGTCTGTAGGAGTAAGTCGGCAGGAGTCAGTCCGCAGGAGTCAGTTGGCAGGAGTGAGAGACCCCCGCGTTTTTTTACGGTCAATCAAATATCTGAGTCTTATCAACAAGTTCATTCGGGACTTCGGGAAGTAGGTAGCCAGTATTGTTGGCGTCTTCTGCCTTCTTAGTGTCGCTCATTGCAGCAAATGTGTTGGAAGGGCATGTCAGTGCATCGAGAAAATCACCATCATTGTCTTCAAAATTATCACTGTCTTCATGTTCATTATTATCAATGTTGTCTTCATTATCGTCTTCACCTCCCGTTTTATATTCTATATTAAATTTACTTTTCTTCGTATGAGTCACTTGGTAATCGCCAGTATTTAGAGTTGATGGCCATTTATTTTGTGAAATTCATCGATTTGACACGAACGTCTTGCAAGTGTACGTTCTGCGCAAACCGACTGCACTGCACTCATTTCGTCTTTAGCATTAACAGTTTCGTCATAATCGTCTGTCGAATCGGTACCCATCGATGCAGCAAGAGGTACTGTCAGCAACACTTACTGGCTCTCAAAAGACGAATCGTTGCAGTTCTTGATGTGGATCTTCAATGTATCACCTTGCGTTAACTGTGTCTCGCTATTGTCGTAATTTTTCCTAATGCGAAAAGGGCTCTTCTTACATGCGATTCTCTCATGCCAACGAACATTTTAACCATAGATGAAAACTCGATCGCAGAATCGAAACTGTCGACAATCAGGCAGCGATGATACATGTCGCGGCTCCATGTTCGTTGAGGTCAAAGGAAGGCCTTCGTATTCGCAATTCATCTTCACTGTATAGCGAGAGAATGCTTCCAAATCGATGTTAACTTCTCAACGTCTGAATATCAACTTAAGTATCAGTGTGCATCATCGCTCTATACATACTTTTTCACATCATTCGGAAAAAACTGTCGGATTGTTTCTAAATCCAAAAGAAAATTGATTTTTCTTTACGATTTAAGGCTTTGAACTGAGGCCCCTAAGCTATGCATCACATCTGTAAATTGCTTAAAACTTTTGTATCAGTTGCGCACGAATATTAAACCGTGAAAAACTAAGGTACAAACATCGCTAAAAAGGCTTAAAAAAACTCGGGTCATATTTTATTTTGTCGCGATAGCTACGAATAAAAAATTATTTTCAACGCCTACATTTACATATTTATCCATTTATCCGTGACTATATCAGTAAATAGGGGGTAAATTTAAATCAGTTTTGCATATTTAGCTTTGATCATTGCCGTATACGTACCGGTTAGTGATCAAGTTGAACCATGCACAGTTCGGGCAATAATTTGAAAAAGTGTCCAGTAGGGCTACGTCTCACCCACTATATCAAATTCCTCGATTTCTTGCTGACTTTAGTTTTTAAGAAGAAAATTTTATAATATATATCTTACAGAGGTTAAGTTAGTTAGCGAAATATCTTGCTTCCGAATACTGAACCTTGTGATCATTTGGCATGGTCTATCTAGCATGTAAACCACCTACACGGGCGCTTCTCCGTAATAGTCGTTTTATAACTTGGTAGAGATTCGCGTTATCTCGCTAATAAATGTAGTTCCAGATATACCTGTGTATTTTGACATAGAGCTTGTAATTTAAAGCGGGCTTTCCGCTGGCGCGTGTCCGCACGAACAAGGTGACGTCACGTGCTCGTGCCCCCTCCACCCACGAGACGACGTCCGCCTTCTCACAATCAGGCCTTTCCCTACTGCAGTTGAGACCACGCACGACCCGCTTGCTCGCGTTGGCCCGTTCATGCTCGTGGTGGAGGAGGGTCGGGATTTCCACTGTGCGTGTCTCCCAGCCGAGCAGACACTACAGTGCAGGCGTGTGTGTATCCTAGTCAGTCGACGACATGGAACGGGAGGTTGAAGTATGTGCTGGCGTAACAGCAGCTCGTGTGTTAAAACTCTCTAAAGGCCATTTAACATTATCAAGTGGTTTATTCAATTCAATCGGTTGAATTCAAATTATTGAATACTCATGCAGTTCAATTGACTGAATTGAATAGAACAGAATACTTCAAAGTTTTGAAAAGCTTTTCACGCATGCAGTTGTATTTAATAAATATTAAAGTTCAAACTTAACACTTTATATATATATATATATATATATATATATATATATATTTCATTTAAAAAATACCTATATGTCCAAAATATTTTTCAAACCACTACAAATTATGCAATACACGAAAATAACTTGTTGAAATAGATACAAACGTTTTTTTCTAACATGTTATATATACTTTGCATGAAATAAATATATGCAAGTACTTTTGTTGCTTAAATGCTAATTAAATACTGTATTATGGCAGAACACTTTATATTTATATTGTTTAAATGATTCGGAGTACTAGTTCAAAATTTTGATTCAAGAAAACCTAGAACATGTTATTAAAGAAACACATAGGAGGAATTCGAGTTATTCAGTGGCTTGAAAGACAAAATGGCCGTGATTATGACGTCGGTAACGTGATACAGGATTCAATAAATATAATTAAATAATTATGAAGAATATTTGAAGTGAACTTTGATCATGTGAAAGGGCCCAAAGAATGTTTAAGCTACCTATCAGGCAGTTTAATGAAGTTATTGTTGTAAATTAGTGACTTACGGTGTTAGTTATTTGTATACAATATTCCTGATTATCCACTCCGAATTCGTTTGTTTGGGAAACTATAGCAATAGCGGGAAAAAATAGTTTTGCCATATTTTATAGAAAATTAATGGGAGACAGGAAGCGACGTGAGAAGTGTACAGCAATGGCGTGCAGACGTAGCGTACCATTGTCCGTTGTACCTGGGGGGGGGGGGGGGTAGGCCCGGCCCGTCTTGGAAACGACCCTCACTGTGCGAGCGCTGTTTCCACTGTGCGCCTCTTCCCACTCCGAACACGGGTTTCTCCGTCGGCATCTCTCATGTACACGCACAACTACCTGGAGGATCGCCTCTAGACGGATCCCCTTGCACACGCCCGACGCACAGCAAATGAGGCTTTTCCACCGCCCGCTGTCCTGCACCCATCCCATCCGTGACGTCAGGATTGACGTCATGTTCGCCGAACACGAGTCAGTGGAAAGGCCCTTTAACTGATCCTGCAGTGAAAAAAAAATATTTTGTGGCCACCAAAAAATATTTTTTCCAGTGTGCAGTAAAGATATAACTTATGAAATATTAGGGAATAACTTCTTCATAATTAACCATATATAAAATTTACTTAAAATATCAATACGTGCTAACATTTTCCTAGCTGTCAACAACTCACAAAGATTGTAACAACTAACTAATATAATATAGGCGCGATGAGAATTGGACATTAATTACCACGAAACAAATGATATGATACAAAAACGAAACACTATATATAAATGCTGAGTTATTCACATTACGATGGAACAGATGTACTGCCATTTTAGCCAAATATTAATACGCATTTGCATTTCAATATATACAGGTCATTCTGTATATTTATTAAATAGGGAAGTCACATGTAATTGATAAAATTACGAAAAAACAATTTGTAGTACCGCAAATTAAAATTTCATCGAAGCCATAAACAAAATAGCAGCGCCATGACTTTTTTTAAGTACGTCTTTTTTGACAACTTAGCCAGAACAGTTCGCCCTCTAACATGGTGAACCCGATTACATTCCCAGCGGGTTTAAACCCACACTCCCGTACGTGGGAAACGGGGTGAACGTTTCTGTTCGCTAGCGGGTATTCTCGTAGTACTGCCTCATTCCCCCGTCATTACATTACGTCACTGCCCCGTATTTTCTTCACTCCATCCCGCTTAGGCGCTGAATAGCTTGACTTTTAAGCCATCTCAGATCTCTCACATCACTCATTTATCTTATCATTCAGTACGGCCATGAAAAGCTCAGCTGGGAACAGTTTTATAATGACCAGATAACAAGCCCTTAATATTGGGTGAAAATATACGTGCCAATTGCAAATGCACTGTGATTCGACCAGACTACCGTGAAATAAAATTTATGACATGAAGTAGTAAACTTATTGGGTAGATTGTGGTGCATAGTTCATAAGCGTAATTGACTTGTAGTCAAGCCGGTGTGTGGCTTTCCACCTAAACACTAACCATTTGAGGATGGTCTACAATGATTTTTTAGGTCGTAACAATTGTAGTACGAAAAGCGGTGTACAATACCTTGTTCGTAACTCTGTGTAAACACCAATAACAAACCACCAAAGATGATGTGCCTATGAAAGAGTTCCAAGTCATTATAGGCTGTTTACGGTAAAGTGAGCACTGTTGAAGCCTTAGTTACTTTTCCTTTGAGTCATTTTTTATCCTTTAACCACCTTTTTAAATAAAATATTGCCATGTTAGTAATAAACACAGTGTGTATATTCCACCGTATTTAGAAGTTAAAATCTGAGGCCAAACTAAAATATATTTATTGACTGTTATTCCAAATGAGGCTTTCAAAAGTGCTCAATTTACCCTGAATAGCCTCTACAGCAATACTTTAATTGCCACTCTCATTTGTAAACATGCAAAACTTTGCTATTGTATAAATGAAAGACAACTTTTTCTGTGTGTTGTTTTGTTATTGTAGTTCCTTATCTTTGGCTTCGTCAATTCTGTGATTGGTTTATTGGAACAGTCGTAGTCTCAGAATTGTATTTTATCCTTGTTGTAATACTAGCATTCCACGGCTCTGAGGACCGCCCTGCGACTTGTGTTTCGACCTACGACTTCTGCGAGGGCCATTGTAGACCAGGCTTTAGAGAATATTATACGGAAAACTAAATATTGAATACATATTTTGGATACAAAATTAAAATTTATTTTCTACCTGACTTCATGCAACAATACTTCATCCATTCCAAGGCAGCCACAGAGATGAACATTGCACGTGGCGAAGGCAAAGCAATTGGATGGCTAGTCTGTCCACAGTACTACTGCAACAGAAAGTAGCTCGAATGGTGTTTCGTAAATTTGTAGATCAAACGTAGTAATTAAAAATAATAATTTGTAGCTGCACATTGGGAACGAATATTTTTGATTCGTGTCTGGTTTCGACGTAGAAAAGCATCAAAAAATCAATGTCGTGCAAGATGGCAGACGCAGCTTTTTGCACTGAAGTGTCACAACGTTTGTAAAAGCATAGAATAAATCTAACAGCTGACTTCTCACGACGCATGTGTATGGCAGCATACGTGTGTAGATGAGTGGAGTGATACAACCAGGCACCAACCTCGGAGTGGATGAAATGTATCGTCTGTTCGAAGGATCGTTACATTTATTTAATCGAACCGTTGAAAAATCATCCAACATTACAGCGTGTTTGGTTGTTTCCTAAATATGACATGTATCACAAGGGTTTTATACCTGTGTTAGCACAAGAATAATTAATTTTTGTTAAATTGAACTTTTGATTATATTACATTTACAAATTAAAATATTTAAAAAATAATTGGTATGAGTAAAACAGAGAGTAATGCATAGTATAGGCTAATCATGGTAAAGTGAACACTTTTGAATATCGTCTTAATTGAAATAATAGTCAATAAATATATTTTATTTTAGCCTTAGCGTTAACTTCCGAGTGCAGTGGAATATACACACTGTGTTTATTACTTACATGGAAATATTTATTTTAAAACGTGGTTAAAAGATAAAAAATGACTAAAAGAAAAAATGTAACTAGGGCCTCAAAAGTGCTCCCTTTACCGTGAACAGCGTGTATAAATAGTTCTTCTACAATATATTATTAAACTGGGTGTGCACAGCGTTGTCTCTCTGGTGTAATATTCTAGACATGATTAATCTTTGTTTGTATGAGGCGGAGGAATGTCCTGGAAGTATAACTTTAGCAGGGCTTAAAGGGAATGGTGCGCACAAAACGTATATTTAAATAATTTTTGTCATAACTGGTTTTACAGGGGATTTTTCACCATTTTTGGCTCGACTAGATGTAAATATCAATTTTGAGCATACTCTGTCACTGTTACAAATTCACAGTGTTCGTTATATTCGGAGCACTGATTGAAGAAAACAAAACAAAAAATCTTGCTTTTCTTTCATCAGTGCTCCGAGAATAATAACGGCAGTGAATATCTAACAACGTAAAAAGGCGTTGAAAATTATTATTTGCATCTTGTCGAGCCAAAAATTTCGACAAATCCTTTGGAAGACGACTTATCTCGAAAATCGGGTAAATGTACTGCTTTCGCGCACAATTTCCCTTAAGAGAATTTGGAAGTAACCACGAGTGGCGTGTGTTGGCATGGCAGCTGTGGTGAGCCAGGTGTGGCCAGCAGCCAGCATGACAGGATTGTACGGCGGGTTGCAGGGCAAGGCGGTGGCAGGGGCAGGGACAACGAGAAAGCGGCTGGTAGAGCTGCGCAGCAAGAATGGCGACTGCCGCCTCAGCATATCGGAGCTGCAGAGCATGCTGCCGCCTCACAAGCTACGCGAGCAGTCCTCCAGCGAGTCGCAGATCGCGGAGGCCGGCGAGGTCTGTCTCCTCACAGACAGTCCCTTCCGCATACTCAGGGTGAGTGCACGTCTGTCTCTACATAACACCGCACGCCAAACTGACGTCTATTATATATACTCAGGACGGAGTTCCAAGACGCTACGCCGAGAGTATAGGCTGTTTGCGTTAAAAAGAGCACTTTTGAAAGCCCTTATTAAGATCTACTTGTACGCACGTTGTGTATTCCTCCGCCTTATGTAAATTCAACATTGTCATGGGCCTCGTCACTTTATTCATGCGTCGGTCAAGCGAGACTGTGAAATTATTAGAAAAGGAAATATTTTACAAATCTGCTCATTATTATCCTTAGGCGCATTAAAAAAACTGTTAGGAAATTAAATTATTTAAGTTTGCACAAATTATTACGTAACACTATTTATTTGACGTTAAGATATGGAACTATTTACCATAATAATTGGCAACTTTACTGGGCGCAAGTCACTCAGTGCGTCCGTTAAAATATATGCAGGCTGTGGCAGTGACTTTTTTCTAAGGTCAAAAGTGCCCACTTTAACGTGAATAGACTTTACAGTAAAATATAGGTTGTTTACTGTAAAGTAAGAACTTTTAAACCCAAGTTACATTTCCATACAGCAATTTTTTAGCCAGTAACCACCTTTTTAAATAAATATTGCGTGTAAGTAATAAATACAGTGTGTATATTCCACTGCACTCGGAAGTTAACATCTAAAGCTAAAATAAAATATATTTATTGACTATTATTCCAAATGAGAGGGATTTCAAAAGTGCTCACTTTACCGCGAATAGCATACAACAGAGAGTAACAAATAACGAAAGAAAGAGTAAACGTGGTTTTGGAACGAGCATGATGTAAATAGCGTGCTGTGTTAAAGAAAATATGTATTGATTATTATTAAGTAACCAATGTAAATTCCAAAAAAAGATTCATCACTTAGATATATACATAAACAGCTTTACTTACCATAATTTCCCGTGCGTATCTGTAATTAGTGTGTCTACATTTCCTTACAGTTTGCTTTAGAACTACTAGACACGGCGACATTTTCAGTTTACCCTTCGGTACTCGATGAAATAGTGCGTGTAAAAGTTTTATTCTACAAGGTGCTCAGAGTAATTACTTTGAAGTTTTGGGACATGGCCAACAGCGAGTTAAACATTTAATCAAAGTAGTTTTGGGACAGCTAAATAAAAAAGTTTACTCGTAGAGTAACGATTTGGAACAAAACTGGATTCCTAATTAGTGCTTTTAGAGTAAAATTTCGGACTGGACCGAACTCGGATTGGAATAATTTCGCAGCGAACTCGGAGGGAACTTGTATCGAAAGTAAGCCTTTAAGATAAAGTTTCTAACGTGAAATAAAGTGCAAACTAGACTAAATACGGATTGAAACGGAATAGAAGCACTCTATTGGCGACTGGCAGAACTATAAAACAAACGAATTACCAAAGTCCAGTAAACGTAAAATATATTTTTCAAACATAATATAAAAAAAGAATTCCACATATTTCTCCGTCCAAATATTTCTCAGTTCCTTTGTGGACATTTATTTTTCGCTTCACTTCCAAAAAAAAAAAAAAAAAAACACTTACTTTGCTGGTCTTAGAATGATTCTAACCTCTTAGATAACCAAAATAATGAGTCAATTTGGCGACCACTTCTTCTTTGTTCTAATTTCAGTCCGAAGAGTGTTTAAAATTTAAAGTAAACTTTTAAATCCGGATTCTACATTCCAGTCCACCTTCACAACTGGACTGGATTACATCACTCCACTCCTACTCCTACTTCAGTCCATTCCGGATGTGTTTATACTAACATTTTAATCTGGATTCTTCAGTCCACTCCAAGGTTCAATCCTGATTGAAATGTTAGTGTAAACGCACCGTATTAGAGAATCCGGCCGCAAGGTGCACTGCTGTTCCTAAGAGGTAGCTCTTGAGCCGGCGGTAAAAAGAGAAATTCTATTTGTTTGTGTGTAAAGGTCGGGTTTGACTCGAATTGTGTTATAAACTTATCCCGGCAAGTATTGACTTTATTTTAGTACAGAAATCAATAAGTTAGTGAACTGGTGCGCCAAATGTTGGCAGCCACACACCACGGTGTCCACGAACTACAGTACTGACTCTACTACGTATGACTGTAATCCACGACCTATAATTAGAGACCTGAAAAATTCGAGGATCCATTTTGGGACAAGCTATAATTCAAAACACGCGTTTTTACATAACTTTATCCATTGGTCCACACGGTGTTTTTGACACCTTCTGGAGAACGCTGGCCGAATCCTCGCCCTTCCACTGTGTCAGCAGGCAACCAATGCGCAATTGATATCGGTATATTTGTACATAAGACTGTAGATTCTAGCGTACAGGTCATTGAACTCGCGAATTTTTCAGGTCTCTACCTATAATGCTGTTTATGCGCGTGAACAGCTGAAATACAAATGTCTTTGACTATGAGCATTCATCAAAACGCTTGTTTAATTAAAAAAAAAAAAAAAAAATTAATTTAAGAGAAAAATAGATATAACTGCCATCAGAAGGAGTTTTTAGATTCTGTTGCCACATATAATAAAGTAATTGTGCAAGCTAACATTTCGGTAAATCCAGTTTTACGATCGGAAGCTAAGTATCTATACTAATATTACCAAGCGTTAATGTGAAATAGTTTATTTGTTTATAATTATGTCTCGGGTAATTTCGAAAACTTCACGGCCGATTATTATAATTCCTTCACTATTAGGAAGCTACATTTTTTCATATGGCAATGGGCTATGCTCAGTTTAAAAAAAAGTCCTCGAGAAATTTAAAAATTTATAATCCAAGTCGGAGAAAAATGAGCTACTTGGCTGCTTTCTAAGCATGCTATATCAAAATTGCAGAGCCGATTGTTATGATTCTTCCATTGCTACATTCTTCCAGATGGCCATAGGATTACTCTACCCACTGGACCTCTGTGGCCCCACTTGATATAGTCCTAAGTGTAGCCGCAGTGGGTCAGTGGGTAGAGCGATCCCAAGTGGGGATACAGTGGCTCAATGGCACTAGCTCTCTCAAATGGGGCCGCAGTGGCTCAGTAGAAAGAAGTGTATCAAGTGGGGTCGCAGAGACCTATTAGGTAGAGTAATGCCAAGTGGGGCCGCAGTGGCCCACGATATTTATAATTCTTTCACTGTTAGAAAGTTATATTCTTCCAGATGGACGTAGACATATATCAAGTGGCCACAGAGACCTATTGGGTAGAGTAATGCCAAGTGGGGTCGCAGTGGCCCAGTGGCTAGAGCGATAATATTATAAAGAGGTAATGTGAGTTTGTTTACACGCGCGATTCTAAGAATTTTTTTTCACTTTTAGAAAGCTATATTCTTCCAGATGGACACAGGCTTTGTTTAATTCTAAAAATAAAAAAAAATATCTCCGAGAAATTTCAAAATTTGTAAACTAAGTGGGAGAAAAATGAGCTACTTCGATGCTTTCTAAGCGTGCACTAACAAAACCATTATTAAAGATAAATTGAAACTATGTTAGATGAAATAGTAGGGGGGTGAGGGCTTTACTCTGCACACCCTTGGACCTTTGGATATCGAGTCCCCCTCCCCCCAACCGCCCTTCCTCCACCTCCCTCGGGATAAGTTGCCGAGACCGGAGCGATGTGTTTTTCGCCTTCTTTTCGGCCTGGAAGGTGCATTTTTCGAGCGGTTTTCTTGGGATTTGGAGGATGGTTGTCTTTTTATGTCTCACTCCCCCAATACGAAGTTAGGCCCTCCAGGCCAAGTCTTAAGTCTTATGTCTTTAGTGTTCAGTCTTACATCTTAAGTGTTAAGTCTTGCACCTTAAGTGTTAAGTCTTATATATTGAGTTTTACTTCTTAAGTCTTATATCTTACGTCTGAAGTCTGATGTCTTATACCTTACGTCTTAAACGATTTAAATCTTACATTTTATGCATTACATATTAATTTTTAAATCTTTATGTTCCGAATGCCCCTGCAGGATGGGATGTGCAAGCGAGCACCAATAGGCGCGAGCAAGCACGTGCTGAAGTTCCCAGACGAAGTCGTGGGTAGTCGGTCGGGATGTGAGAGCGAATGCCGATTGGCGTGAGCGAACACATCTCGAAGTTCCAAGACGAAGTCAGGATGTGCGAGTGAGCGCCCTAGGTGCGACCGAGCACATGCCGAAGTTCCTGTAGTCTCGGGTTGTCACAGGTAGTCGCGGGTAGTCACGGGTAGTCACAAAATGTCGAAACGACATAGAAAAAGGTACATCAGGTTTTGAAAAAAACGTGGTAAAAATACATCTTACCAAAAACTCCATAACACCTGAGTGAAGTGATGGCGGACTGCACGTACCAAAGTTCCTGTAGTCGCAAGTAGTCGCACGCAGTCGCGGGTAGTCGCAAGTTGTCACAAGTTATCGCAGGTAGTCGCAAGTTTTCGCGTGTAGTAGCAGGTAATCGAAAGTTGCCGCAAATGGTCGCAGGTTGTCGCAGGTAGTCACGGGTAGTCATGGGTAGTCACTGGTAGTTTCAGGTAGTCACAGGTTATCGCGGGTAGTCGCAACTAGTCATGGGTAGTCACGGGTAGTCGCAGGTAGTAGCAAGTAGTTATGAGTAGTCGCATATAACCTGAGCGAAGCGTTGGCGAGCTGCTGGTGTGTATATGTTTTGTTAGATTTCCCCTTAATTCAAAGAACAATTTGTTATTTAAGTAGTTTATAACAATGCAAATATAAATATTATATATGTTTATATTTAAACATTTCAATTAACTTATCTGTTTCCATGCAAAACAAAGAAAATCCTGCACACAAGTAACATCAGCGATACGAGGCGGCGAAATATTTTATTGCCAAACTATTGTCAACTATGTCGCCCGATCATATGTGGATTATAGTTTTATTACATCACCCACTTTTGAAACACACTTGGAACATCTAAATACGGTGTTGCACCTACTTGCTACAACTGGAATGACCATGATATTACGGAAATAGTTATACTGCAGAGAGAAAGTCCCTTTTTTGGGGGAATATCATCACACCAGATGGTATCAAAACTACTCCTGATAAACTAAGTGCTATAACGCATTTCCTGGTGCCCCGCAATGTTAAGCAGTTAAGAACATTTTTAGGAGTAGTAGGGTTTTACCGGCACTACTGCAATCAAGTAACCGGTACTGCTCTGCCTCTGTTTGAATTACACAGGAAAGCCGTAAGTTGGGAATGGACGACGGCTCGGCAGGAAGCTTTTGAAAATGCGAAGAAGCTATTTTTAGATAATCAAGTCATCCATCACCCCAGACAGGGGGTGGATTACCATCTTTACACCGATGCTTCTGCATACGCTCTAGGGGCTAGGTTGGCGCAGATAGACCAACAAGGCAATCATAAAACCGTAGCAATGGCAAGCCGAACATTGAGCAAGACAGAGAAAAACCACACAGTCACAGAAAAAGAGATGTTAGGAATAGTTTGGAGCTTACAGAAATTCCATGATTTATTGCTAGGTGATAAGGTGATCCTACATACAGACCATCAGGCTGTGCTAAGCTTGAGGATGAGCCGAATCTTCAGCAGCCGTTTAAGCAGATGGGCGCTTCTGATACAGAAATTTGACATTGAATATTGCCACATCAAAGATTTCAGTAACATAGTTGCTGATTTGCTTAGAATAATTCCAGACAAAGATATTTTGCAACAGGACAAGAGGTCAAACGAGTACTTAGTCGTTCTAGTGCGGAAAACATCAGTGTTAAGTGCTATGTGACAATAGAATTTGAAAGATCTATTGAGTGAACAACATGAAGATAAATTTTGTAATAACATCTTCGAGAAGTTATCACAACTGCCTGACGATCATCTATTTCACACTGCATATTGCAAAACAGAAGCTGGAATCTTGTTCTTCAGTAGTAAGAATCGGAAATACTTCGAGCAAGAATGGAAACCAGTCATCCCTGAGAAGCTTCAGTTGAAATTAGTGTTCGATACTCACAATATGCAGGGGTATGTTGGAATATGCAAAACTTACGAAACACTTCGACGACGATTCTATTTCAAGCGCATGCAACGGTTGATGACGATGGTGGTAAGATCATGTGATCTATACCAGAGATGCGAGCATGCCCAAGATCAAATGATCTGTGAATTGGAACCTACTATCCCATCGAAACCTCTGGATCTGATCTGAGTAGATTTGTTTGGACCCTTGCCACAATCTCAAGCAAGAGTATCGTACGTGTTTGTGATAATGGATATTTTCACTAAGTATATAAAACTGTACGCCATTGTACAAGCAAATGCGCGCACTGTACTTGGAAAACTGAAATCATTCGTAGAGAAAGTGGCAAAACCTAGATGTGTCTTGTCGGATAATGGAACCCAGTTCACGGGTAAGACTTGACATGCAGGTAAGAGGAAATTAAATATTTTGTCCACTACCGCTTCAGTTAGGTACCCAAGAAGAAATCCGGTAGAGTGCCATATGAAGGCTCTAGGTAACGTGTTAAGGATTTTGTACCATAAATCTAATAAAAATTGTAGAAACTAATTGCCGATGATAGAGTACGTCATGAACAACACTGCGCACAAATCGACCACAATTACCTCTCTGGAGGTATTGACAGGACAGCGATCAGAAGTCTTCTACTTATCTAAACTACCATCACCCCCAGAAGCATTGCAAGAAGGAGAAGAAGAGACCACCGAAGAGAAGAGAAAATAAATATTGGAATAAAAAAAATAGGTTGATCTTAGTGGCAGAACGATGTAGAAAGTATTCTAAGAAACCGAGGAAAAGGAAGCTAAATGTGGGACAGCTAGTGTTGATCATAGCACACTGCATTAGTAGAGTGTGGGAGTACATTGCTAAAAAGCTCATTCCACTATACGTTGGTCTGGTGAGGGTGTCAGAAATATGCAATAATGGCTGTTATGAGGTAGTTTGTCCTGATATAGGTAAAATAATAGGGCGATACATCATCATGGCTATTCGTGAATACCAACAAACCATTACGCACATCTAATTTAAAGACTTATAAATCGAGCATATATATCTATATATATATATATATATATATATATATATATATATATATATATATATATATATATATGAGTAAGATATCTGACTATTGAGAAACTGATTACGGTGAAGAAATGTCATATAATGTGGAATTTATGTATTAATTACAATTTGGGGCGTCTATTTTGTTGTAATGGTATGTAAAAAATTTAATTAGGTAATTAGGCGTAGATAGAGACTGCCAATATGTAAAAATAATTTATTGCATGTTTAATGTGTTATTTTATTGTGCCCTGATATTCGCCACATGGAAAATGTTTCACTGTTAAGGATTGGTAATTTTGTAAAAAAGTATTCCAGCGTGTTATGTTTAGTTCCAAAGACAATAAGAGACATCATAGCGCAAGAGATGTATGTGTTCCGATTAAATAAGAATATTTCTATTACAAGAACCACCACCGAGCGTTGATTTCAATAAGTGGAACTGGTAATTATCGGAAAATTACCATCGCTCGTAATACTCACTAGAAAATTTCCATGTCCACAAGAGATAAAGCTTCACTACAAATGGAACTGCTACAACGAACAAATTAATGTATGGCAAGTCGTTTTCGCCACCACTATATTCAAGTAATGGAATAAATATATTGGATATTTCTTTCTAATGGGTCTTTTGGAAAAAACTTATGTAGAGGGTTGATTTGATTCTTCTTCCAATATTCATACTTAGAATTCTTCTTCGATTGTTTTGTGTTTTCTTCTGATGTCTAGCGATAAGTACTATGTAATATTTCTGAAATAATGTTTCATAACTGATGTCTATATGTATTTATTGAAAACCATTGTAAATAGGGTTCCATGCGGTTATTATTTGTCTCTTGAGTTGATAATATTGTTTTATGTTACGAATATTGTTAAGTACCAGATTAATTAGAAAACCAACGTTTTCACTGCTCAGTGGGATTTTGGCGTTGTATATCTGGCAATTATGCCTCAAAGAACTGCGAGGAAGGAAAAAAGTGCCCATTGTAAACTTCCAAATCAAAAACTGTGGATGATATAGTTTGCTGCGAAGGAACACGCAAATGAAGGTGCTTAAATGGCAAGAGAAGGGATTTGTAGCGGTATCAAGCAAAGTGATCAAATCAGGAAAATGAACAATAGCAAACTAGAGGTGATTTTGTTAACTCTTTAATATATATAGTATAAAGAAGCAGAGATTCCTTAGTTTTTATTTGTGAACTAACAAATATAGACTGTTTAAGTGTTACAGACAAAATGCTTCAATCGTAGCAAGTGATGCCCGCAGCTTGCCACGACGATCAGCAGAGGTGATGGAACAAAATCTCTGCAACTTCGCGGAGCGAAAGCCGTGGTACTATCTGAGAGTGGGTGACAGTTTAACTTTTTTAATAAACGTAGTGAAAAATTTATGAACATTGTCTAGTTTGGAATGAAGAACTCAAAGAAAAACATTACCTCGCCAATGAGACAAAATATCAGAGTAATGATGCCATGTTTGTTAGTTTTAGCCTTCTTATGTATTAAGTATAATGTATGTGTTGTAATTTTTTCAATTGTTATCTTCTTGTTAATTCATGTAAAGTTGTAACTTAAAAATATTCTAAATATGGTAGTGAAATGTTACATTGATAGGAATTAATTTTTCCCCATGTTAACATATTGAACCTAAAGAAAAATGTAGGCGGACAAACCTATAACAGTTCAATTTTACCAACGTTATGATAATGCTATGAATATACTCGATTTAATTTAAATTTCGTAAATGTTTTATGTGTGAAGTGTTTTGCATAGGTTTAGTATGAAAGAGGGTTTATTTTAACAGTTGTATTGTTTCGTAGTGTGCAAAGTTGTTACCGTGATTCATGAGTTTTGTCTATGCAAGTGAAAGTGTTTCGTTAGTTGAATGGTTATAATAATGTTCGCGTTTAATCATGCTACGCCTGTTGGAAATAACAAAATGTTGTTTTTATTAGGAAAATTCAGTAAATTAGAACATTCCAAATAGTAGTATGACTATGGCGAATTGGGCACAAGGGCATCGGGCATAGGATTGTAGGATTCGGCCGTCGCCATCTTGTTACGTCACCGACCGCAATTTTTGCCCTTTTTCCCTGAAAATTTCCCTCATTTCTTTAAAAATTTCCCTTTTCACCTAAAAATGTTCCTTTTTTCCCTAAATATTTTCCTTTTTTCCCTCAAAAAAGTTAGAACCCCCCAAAAATGGCAGCCCCCCTCGAGCAAACACAAGCCCCTGGAATCCAATTTTTGCCAATTTAATTATTTTGTGGGGCTTCCTTCGTACCTTCGGAGTAGTGGCGGCCATATTGGTTTTATAGGCATACCCTATGCCAAATCGAAACAAGGTATGGAGGATAGGGCTCAGACCGAATCATCAACCATCTTGCATTCATATTGTATGCAGATGACCATTGACCGCGACCATTACCTTTGACCCATGACCTTGAACTTTGACCTTGAAAATGCAAAAATAAAAAAATAAAAAAATTCTAAAATATTGAAAAAAATACTCCAAAAATGTTATTAAAATTTAATCATTAAAACTGTTTATAAACATTAAAATCTATTTTATAAACATATAATTTTTTTTTTCAACTTACATTTCCCAACACCACCAATAATCACTTTCGTTCCATCCCCAGCGGACGACTGACTCCCTCACACCCACTTCCCCATATATACTTATTCCACCATATTGATTTTTTCGTTTGCCATTTGTTTATACATTACTGGAGACCACCATCTTGGTAGGCGACCGACATCTTGGTAGGTGACCACCATCTTGGTATACATCACTTGTCTGCCATCTTGGAAGCCAATGTCCATTATTAATTGAACTTTAACCTGTGACTCATGACCTCTGACCCATAACCTTGACCCCGTGACCTTGAAAACAAAAAATTGAGAAAATACATCAAAGTCAGCAAGCATAATATATTACAGACTACCACCAGCATACTAGATGCAGACTCTCTCAACCTTGTAACATCTCATTATGTAAACATCTAATTTATTGTTAAGTCTTACAGTGGTATGGAAATCTAGCTTATGAATACACGTGTTTATTTTATAGAAGTGCTATTGTTGTGACGTGTTCTACATTTAAATTTATTATTCAGTATTTTTTTTTATCATCGTACACACAGCAGTTGAGAGGTTATTTTTAAATATTACGTATTTATTTTCATATTGTTAAGTTTTGAGCTGCATATTAGTTTGTGTAAGTTGGTAATGGATGATAACAACGTATTGATTATAATCATAAGGAATGCGCCCTGATGTAAGCCCTATGCCCACACCTAGTTTATTTCAGTGGCGCCAATAACGTGAGGGTAGAATGTGTTGTTTTGTTTTTGAGTGTGTTCGGTTTTCGAGGAAGTTAATATCTTATGAGTAGGGCCAGCAGAACTAAGTACAGCTCAAGGGAAACTGTACCGATTGATTATCGTATAAACGAATATAAAGTCGTTACAATGGACACGAGCAACGTTTCTGATCCCACAATACAGTAGGGTACGGAGGAGGTTTTATTCACAGAACGAAGAAGTTGGCTTCGTGTCAAATGCAGAAGAATTTCAGGTCGCACCTACTGCCCTACATGAAACTGATAGCCAATTCAACCCAATGATGAGGTTATTACAACAAATGCAAGCTAATATGGCAAACTTAAAAACTAGTATGACAGGACAAGAAACTAGGCTGGCAGAACATATTCAAGCTAGTAGGACCGAACAAATGGAGGCATGGCAACAGTTTAAAGCGGAATTCAAAACCGACATTCAAAGCTATATATCTGAAGCCACTACCGCACTAAGGGAAGAGCTGAGAACAGAAGTACGCGTCGAAGTGTTAAGGGCCACCAACAGGCTACAAGAGTCCATTACACTTAATTCATCCCGCATTGATAGTTTGTCGGACAACTTTATGAGACGTACCGACTTGGAACAGGTAGTGGAACAAGTGAAGGTGCAAGTTAGATAAGCAGACCTAGCCTCGCTAAGCCAGCATGTTGTTCACCACCTATCGCAGTTCGAGCAAGCAGTTCAAGGTTGGTAACTTAAGAAACATAGTTGTAGGAGTAACAGTTTATATGGGAGACCTACGGCTAAGAGAAGAGCCCACTGCAGACCGGGTCCAGGCACGTTCAGCACCAGCCTTGTTGCAAGCCACATTAAATATTCCGGCAGAATCACAGACAACCACCGCTCCGAAATCTAGTAATTCTATTGGAACCTTTTTGCATCACCCATCGAATCTATGGGTTGAACATGTCCCGAGGTTTTGAAGGACGCACCAGAGAAAATCCATTTACTCTTCTTAAAAGATTTGAAGTGTATGCTAGTGTTTTCGGCTTATCAGATTCAGATACGCTACGCTCCCTAGCTCTTAGTTTCTGGAACACAGCATATTATTGGTGGGAGATAAACAGGCCAATCATTTCTAATTATGCTGAATTTAACGAAAAAATTACTGAGCACTTTTGGAATAAGAAAATCCAGGGTAATATGCGTGCGCAGTTACACATTGAATGGTTTGTTCCCGGTAAAGGCAGAATGCTTGAATTTCACTTGGTAGAGATGTACGAGAAATCCAGATATTTGGACCCGCCCCTGTCAGATGAAGAATTCATGGCTATGGCATTACGGCAGCTTCCCTATCACTACCAATCTCACTGGACTGGAAGGCACCCAGAAGACCTGTCCACTTTCAAGGAAGGCCTCCTTGCGTACGATCAGACTGAACGCCTGCAAAGGATACACAGCGGCAATAAACAATACAAACAAAGTCCTCACAACAGAAGACAGCCGCATGCTGACCACCCAGTCACAGACGGTCGACTGCCCCCAAGATTTGGAAACAACCTGCATATTCGCAAGGTAAGCACAGAATATTACTCGTGGAGAGGTTGGAGAGGAAACTTTCGCAATAATCGTGGTCAGAGGTATTCTGGTAGCTGGCGCAACCAGAGAGAAAGCAATTGGAGGGCGAGGGGACGACAGAGCAGTGGTTCAGACAATGTCCCGTCCGGCGTGAACAGCTCAGAGAGGCAAGAGGACTATAAGCGAAGGAAAGTGGAACAGGATGAACCGAGGCCTGACCGGAACAATAAGTACAGAGGTGACCGGGTGGAACGTAGTACAACGATGCAACCACCCCGGGAAGCTAATGTAAACACAACACAAGCTGCTGTAGGCACCAGCTGTTTACAGGCTGCAGGCACGCGGAGTGGCCCAATGTACACTACACCGCAGGGCAGAGGATATTTTCATAATGGACCCACTGGACCCAAGGATATCCGCATTTATACCTACACAGGCTGGGAGCTCATGGAGGCAAAATCGAGGCCAGGTTAGCCACCACCAGGGCCAGCACAGTAGGTTAAACTAGAAGGGGTTGGCGATCGTGTGTGTCCGACCCGCAAAACCTACCACTGCCACCTGAGACCATTGAGATTACGCAGTTGAGCGAACAAGAAGTGAGGGATGAACAGCAGAACTTAGTAGGGTAGATACTGAAAATAGCTGCAGAACGGCAAAGTCGTTACTACAAGACATCAAAGCAGAAGGCGTTAGAAATTGGAGCATTAATTTTGGTTCGAGCCGCTAATATTAGCAAGATTTTGATTTTATATGTTGCGAAACTGATGCCGCTATATTCAGGACCCTTCGTTGTTTCTGGGAGGGAAAACGAAAACTGTTATGAATTGACCGATCCGGCAACAGGCGAGCTGTTTTGAAGCTACAATTTACGCCAATTAAAACAGTATCGTGCACCTCCTACGATCGAAGTCCAAGCAAAACATTGCACTGGTGAAGTTTGAGCAAGAGTTAGCATCTGTGTACTGGACGTTCCAGTCAGCTGGCAACTGTGTTTTACTATCTGGACAGAACGAGGAAAAATGTACTTCGAATAAGGCTGCGATGTAGGGCAATGTTTATTATTATTTGTTTGAGAGCAGGAGCCGGAGAGCCCGCCTAAGTTTAATGAGAAAATGCAAAGTTCAACGCCGCATAGATTGCCATGTGTTTTCAGCGCCTACTAATTAAGCCTCTTTTCCAGATGATTTGAATTCTACTAGTCTGCTGCCAGGAATATCGGCAGGCAAAGAAAAAAAGTTTTTCTCGCAGTAAAGTGCAAGAGAGTGTCTACGATGTTGCATTGTACGCGAAGCGCCTAAACAGCAAAAAGGGAATTAAAGACATCGGACAACAGGCCCTGAATCCACACTTGTTCGACGAACACTTACTTGTAGTTATGCAGATTGAACCACCTCTCTCGCCCAAGAACTGCTGACAAGTACTGAAACATTTAAGGAAAGGGGCGTTCGCCCTGTACACAAAGCAATGTGCCCTTTTAGTTTAATCACATAAACACTGTATGAAGGATTTTTACCAACCGTGGTTCCTGTTTAATGCACATTATCCTTGGTAATGTAGATAATCCAACTCTTGTCTTCTTGTGACTTTATCCTGGTCGAATTTATTAATAATCTCCTGCGTAGTCCCAGTTGGTTGATGGTTGTTTGTATGTATGCAGAGTATTCAATATTTATTCCTAGGTTAGCGTCGATTGGTTATTTGTTTGTAAAAATTGTTTATTTTTCTAAGTGAGAAATGGAATAATTTCAGCTGCTTCCTGTGCTTGTTGATAATTCGCTAATTGTTTGAGAGTCGTCGCAATATTTTTCTTTTTCCCCAGGTTTGTTCTGGAATAATTTTCTTCTTTTCTGATAGCTCTGCAGGTGAAGAATCTATAATGTTATGTTTTATGTTCTGTTATCAATGGAATTATGTGATGGGTGTTAGAGGTAACGCTTCAAGAGCAGTGAAGTGCTACGATAAACCTATAGTCACTTTGTTTACGTTTGGTAAACGTGTGTTGACACGTGGCAAGGACGATACCATTAAGTTATTAGTTGAGAGTACCTGATGAACTTATTCCAGGGCCCGACGAGTTGTTTATGTAACACCACGCGCAATTTTCACACGAACACACACATTGTTTATTTTGTTGCAGCTGATGTAAACGCGCGCATCAGTGCTAAATATTCGTTCATCCTAACAGCGCAATGTTTTGGACGTTCAGTGAAGTGCCAATACATGAATGTTTGTACCAGCATGGTTTCAGCTACGTCTTGAGGCGGCTTGAAGATTTTCCCTGGCCCTAACACGCCCGATCCGACACGGCTGCTGGTGACATAGACCTGGCCGTGAACACGCTTCTCAGAACACTGATTAACATTCCCGCACAAGAGAACTGTTCCTGCGTGACGTCGGGGGATTTTGCCCCGATTGGCTGAGAGAAGTCAGCTGGTGCAGCGATTACCTCTTTGGACGGCCATTGCCCTTCATCGCAGCCTGTCACCTGACCCGCACGAAGAAGACTTGGGGAAAGAAAAACTATAAAAAAAGTGCTATTGAAGCAGCTGTGTTATTTTTCTTTCATAAAAAAGGGAATAAAAGAGCAGGCCCCTTGCTACATAGCCTAGGCTTGCAGAGATAATCCTATTGTTCAAAGTTTTCAGTAAACGATTCTTTTCATGTACACTTTTGCATGTACATTTAAACTGTTCATTTTATGTTTATTTGATTTCAGTGTATATGATTTGTTCCACATGCGCACATACATGTAAACTAAGTGCAGATACAGTGTCTTTCGTAGACATTACTTTGATGCAAAGCTTGTGCTTCCTTGCTCATTATTATAATCATATTCACCGGGAGCAAAGTCTGGGGAGGCTTATGTAACGTCTCATTATGTAAAACATATAATTAGTATTGTGAAGTCTTACAGTGGTATGGAAATCTAGCTTACGAGTACACGCATGTTTATTTTATAGAAATGCTATTGTTGTGACGTGTTCGACATATAAGTTTATTATTCAGTAATTTTTTTTACATATTTATCATCGTACACGCAGCAGTTGAGGTTATTATTCATATATTCAGTATTACGTTTTTTTTTTCATATTGTTAAGTTTTGAGCTACATATTAATTTGTGTAAGTTGGTAATGGTTGATAACAACGTATTGATTATAATCATAAGGAATGCACCGTGATGTAAGCCCTATGTCACACAGGTAAATTCAACTCAGGTAACTGATGTCAAATTGAGTTGTTGAAAGAATGTTCTGGTCTCCATCTTGTTTGAAATGGGTCGCTACCATAACAGGTCAGGTAGAGCTGAGCTCCGTCTAAAAAGTGAAAAATTATAATTTAAAAGTTAGTTTGACCCCTGAAAATATGCTCCGTTTTACGTAAATTGCCGACAGAGTGTTTTCAAATTGTGTGAAGAGGGCTTAGGAGCTTTACAACTTCAAGTAAAACTCAGAAATATAATGTATCTTATCACCACCATACTAAGTGACCATTGGTCTAGAGGTGGAGTGTCAAAGACGTTTTCCTGTTAACTACACATTTAATACAACACTTTATTGCTGATCACAAAGTGCCTGAAAATAAGAACTCGTATTTTACTCTACCTAATTTTTGAAATTGCTAGCCCGGGGCATTTTATTCAGTTTAGACAAATAGGCAGATTTCTTGTAAAATGTAACGTGTGAGTGTGATTACTATTAGAACATTAACCAAACTTTCTGCACACTAAAACATTTTAATTTTGGTACGAACTTTTAAAACACTGCAAAGACTAAAATTATGGTTACCAAGCATACATACATAATTGCTATTTTTTTACGGACATACAGAGTTTTAAATTTCATGTTCTAGTCCAGCTGCTGCGTGGTATTTGTATATATTCCGTGACTGCAATATAAAGTTGGGAGAAGTATTTGAATTGAAAAAGGAATTTGTTTGCGTTAAACTCCACTTCACACTTGGACTTCTTTGAATGATATGATAGTAGTTAGTTTTCTTATTATTTCCCAGCAAATATTTCAAGTGTTACATATGTATAGCTGTGTGGAGGCAGAGATAAGCCTAGATACAAAGGAAACATGCTGGTAAGGTGTAAGTCTATTAAGGTTTTTGTGGTGAGTTTTAGTAATTTCAGTGTATGTTCTGTCACCTACACATTCAGTTGTTTATTTGCAAACCCTGCCTTCATGTTCCAAAATAATTACACATATAAATATCTCTCTATTTGTCTTCACATACATTAAAGAACCCCAATTCATTTCAGTGGCTAATTCCCATACATGGGGCTTAAATATTATTTCGCACACTATCTATCTTACAGTCTTCCCCACAGCACAATTCATTTCAGTGACGCTCATGCGTCGTGCTGTAATTAGCCCTAATTTGCATGTCAGCCCTATGTCCCCAGTCACAGAGTTTTATTTCACCCCATAACCTTGAATGATCATGAAAACAAAAAAATTGAAAAATGCATAAAATTCAGCAAGTATAATACATTACGGACAACTACCACCATGTTATATGCAAACTACTTCAATCTTGGCCCCATTACCTTGAATGACATTGAAAATAAAAACTTTAGAAAAAATGTATAAAAGGCACCAAGTATAATACATCACAGACTACCACCACCATGTTAGATGCAGATTACCTCGACCTTGACCCCATGACCTTGAATTACTTTGAAGATAAAAGAAAACTTTAGAAAAATACATAAAAGTCAGCAAGCATAATACATTACAGACTACCACCATAATTTAAGATGCAGGCTACCTCGACCTTGACCCCATGACCTTTGATTGTCCTTGAAAATAAAAAACTTAAAAAAAACATAAAATTCAGCAAAAATAATATATTACAGACTACCACCACCATACTAGATGCAGACTACCTCAACCTTCACCCTGTGGCCTTTAATGACCTTGAAAACAAAAACTCGGGAAAAAATTATAAAAATAATTTGAGGAATATATAAGATCATACCCCCTTCCCTTGCTAATGCCTCTACCTCCCCCACTCCTCTTCACACTTCTCCCTGTTTGCTGGCCAACACCTGTTTCCACATTGCTCTTGCTCAGCAGACCTGCCTCAACCTTTTCTCTCCTCGCTCTAAATATGTTGCATCCAACCTCCTTAGAATTTATTACAATATTATCCCACTCTCAAATTTTTGTATACTTCATTTCAACATATATCTCTGTTTCCATTAAAATTGATCATGCACATACTTTGATAGACCATTGCAGCAAATATTTTAGTAATAACATTTTAATTTGATACATCATTTGATTTTTATTATTGTGCTCCCTGACAGTATTGGTTTGTAGTGATAGATCTGAAAACTAAGACCATCATATTCCTGATATCAGGGAAAGTAGACATGCTAGGGGAAGGGACATCGACACCAGCGAAAAATAAAATACTTTCGTTTATTCATTGAAAACACATATATTTTATGTGCATCAGACTACATACACAAAAAACAGAATCTATATAGTTTCCATACATCCATGTAAGGTAATTCCAGCAATAAGCTCATTTTTCATGTAGTGAATATAATCTGCTTATACGCAGCTCAAAAAAAAAAATCATTGTGAACAAGCGTCCAACCAGAACCCTTTTCCATATATTCTTGTTCTTCACGACAAAGTTTTTCTTTCAAGGCCTCTACAGTCCCTGGAATGCTATCAACATTGTACAATGATTGGTTGGCAGTCTTGAATGCCCGCCGGCTGATTCCTTCATCAAGAGGTTGAGGCTTTTCATAGGTACACTGCAGCCAAACATTATACTCTATGCGACCTTCGACTTCCTCAGTTAATTGATTGATTATCCTAGGTATGTACATATGTCTTTCGTTCCAGCAAAGTTATTTCCAATTACATAATCTTTTAAATGCCCTTGAATGGTGAATTTTTTTTTAAGTAGAATCCATTCGATGTGGTATCGCCAATAGCTAGTACAGAACGTTTCTTAGCTGCAGGAACTTTACCTTTACAGTTGTTGATATGACTCTTCAGCCTATCACCTCGTTTGAACAGTCGTTTTGCACTTAACACATTGTTGCATAACACAGGAAGGACCCTTCACACAAGTAGTTCTTTCGTGCTTCCTCGCACCATGGCTGTAGGCAAGTATCTTGTCACAGTAGCAGCAATGAAGCCTTGACAAAGTCGTCGATGGCTGAACTGCTGTAGGCGGCCCACTCGAAGAGGTCTATGGCTCTGTTAACGTCATGTCTGATGTCACCGATGGCTGCACTGCTGTAAGTGACCCGCCCGTGCCTTTCACAACTTTTGGTGTCGTCTCCACACCTGCCACGAGGTCAATGGCGGCCACTTCCAGCACCTACTCTAGGTATTTTATTGTCACACTGGACTGAATTTCCTCATTCCCTCGCTCTGTTACACACATGTCCCACGGGGCCTCTTTTAAAGGATTCATCCTGTAGAACATGCTTGAGACGCAATCAGGCGTCATGTTGTGGTGCGTCCAGAACCTCCAACAGCTTCAGGTGACTTTGATGGGGGCTTACCTCACAAAGTACGCGCCAGTCTTATTTTCAGCATGGCAGCTCCGCTGTACAAGAATGGCCGTGCGGGATGACCACTCATAATATTGACGATTTACCACTTCACCCATATTGTTGGCTGTAATCCCGGCGTGCGAAATTCTCGAGCCCAAAGACGAATGTTCCATTCGGTGCAAATATATACCTCCGAGTATTTGTATTCGCCGCCATAAATAGCGAAAATCACCATGACATAAACGGAAGTTATCGCGAAAGCTAGTTAGGGACCACTAAAGTCCAACGGAGCACTGGTTTCTCTTATGAGCAGCCTTTTCGACTATTTGAAGGTTTAGAGTGGAGTAATCGAATAATTTCACATCAGGTGAACTTCTACTGACGTTGGAGGATGGATAACCATCGCTAATCTCGATGGCTCTTGCGGCTGCATTGAGGTGAATTTTGGCCCAGTACACTCTAAATCTGAATCAGTGAGAATTTCACTGTTTCAATCAGTCAAACCTATCTGACTGATACATCAGTCACGTCAGTGAATTTAACTGATGAACCAGTGAAAAAATGCCATATTTCCTTCACTGATTGATTCAGTGACATTTCGCAGTGATTTGTCACTCATTTTTTCACTGTTTACTCAGTCGTTTATTTTTGGCTGATGGATCAGTTAAACATCTGAGCAACTTGCTCCGTCTCTAATTAGTTTTGACCAATGTATCAGTGAAACTGAGTGTAAAAATGGCCGTCGAACATAGTAAAGTTTAAAAATGGCCATTAAACAACGTGTAGTAACAAGAAATGAACGGATGAAACTAATACAAAATACACTTTCTGAAATGTGTTTCGTCTTTCAAAACGCTTCGTTTGTACGTCTGTCATTTCGATTCCATGTAATCGTCATAGCTCTCTGTTTGAAGGTTTAAACTGCATTTACTGTGGCGAAGAGAGTGTACTCATATATACTATTCGTATTAACAAACCTAACGGTACCAATCAAACCAAACACGAAAAGTATGAACATACAATTTAAAACTAAACACATTTGCAGCAAAAATATTTTTCTTCTAAACTTCTGACTTGGCGTGTTAGCTCAGATGGCAGGGCAGCGGCCTAAGGTCTAAAGGTGTACGAGTTCATTCCTGGCCAATTGCACAATTTTTTTTTCAATTGTGACAAATTGTGCAATATAAAAAGTAAACTATCGTGAATATGTTTATTTCACGTAATTATTTGCCTACATTTAATAAAAACAATATTTAATTCACCACTGAAGTCGGCCGTCACTTATTCAATAAGTGAAATTGTTTCATGTCACTAATTCAATCAGTGAAATTGTTTAACGTCACTTATTCAATCAGTGAAATTTTTTCACTGAAACAATAAGTGGTTTTCCACTGATTCTAAGTGGAGCCATTTTCATTGGCTAGAGTAGTTGAATTTCTCTTCATATCAGTGATTTCCCACTGATACGAATTTAGAGTGTAGTAATTTATTTGCACATCCCAGGACGGATGTCGATTGCGTCTCTTGCTGTGCGCGCATCCATTTCTCCGCCACTTACCTGATGAGCCATATTAGCCACTGTGCTGTTGGGAGGAAAAGTAATTGAAATATTTGAGTTTAATAATATAAGAGATTGCGGTGCCTCATGGCTAACGCCACGAGCTCACCTGCAGGCAGTCCGAGCCAGAAGACTCCCGGTGGGGCCACACCCGAATTTTTACAGGTGGGGTAACTTAGCGGACGGTGTCTTTGGCCGGCGGGTTTTCTCGGGACATTGCCGTTTCCCACCATCCACCATGTTTCGTTCTTAAAAGAGTGTGACCTTTAAGTGGATAATTATATTATATATTAAACGTACATGTTACGGTTAGGCGTACTGAAAGGTGAACTCAAATATATTCACTATCGTATTTGTAGTACAGTCAATATAAAATTTCATCTCGTTACAATATGTTTTACGAATCATTACAGAATGTTAGTTACTCGTTAAATCGGAGAAGCTCTCGTTAAGCTTACTTGATTACATTGTGTTAGATATTAATGTGAATCGTTATTAAACTACTTGTTTATATAAAAGGCCACTCTGACTAGTTTACTATTGTTCGACTTCAGCTTGTCCATGGTGCCGTAGGCTGAAGACTAGACGTATGTCGGCGGACGGCACGCCGCCATCTCTGGACGTCTTGCTGGTGCAGTGTCACGACGACAAAGACCTCGTTCGCCGTGTTTCCAGCCGTAATATCTGGCGCACTCGGCCTGCCTGGCGGGGGTTTGTTTAGAAGCGCTCAAGGCTTCGCTCCACTTCTTCGCAATATGTTTGTGCTACCACACTCAGACTAGCATGCATGTTGCTGCCCCCGACATTACCCCCTTCCTTTGAGAAGCGCTGTGTCCTCACGCAAATAATGGACAGTGGCATTTCGAATTAATTGACCCTGGTAAATTGATTTGTTACTGCATCTTCTTCTGGCAAAGTGGACTGGGTGTATCCGCCTTCGCTACGGATAGGATAGTTTAAACTTTGGCGGGATAGCTGTGACATGAAAGGAAACATGTAAGTGGAACTGCCTACGGCGTCTTGGCATGGACGGTCAGCTCGTCACGTGTGCTGAGTACTTGCGGCGGATGGTCTTGAACTTCGCTATTGCAAGGTGCGCGCAAAGTGTCTTGTTCGCGGATCGCGGATGCGCGCACGTTGTGCGGATTATCCCGTCAGCCTTTCTTGAGGTTTGGAATGCCCTACCTAATATGTGGCTCAAAAGTGTGCATTACTAGTAAAGTTGCAAAAGTTAAAGTATACCTTTACATTTAAAGTTCGAAATAACAACTACATAGTATGTTGCAAAATTAAATTACATAAAATCGCTCTCTCCATTACAAAACATCGTGTTTATACACCTATAAGTATGAGCCGAAAGATAAATTACATTTTATACCACGACAATGCACAACATGTAACAAAATGTGATTACTTTACTATATTCGACTCTTAAAATCGATGTGGCCACTATATTATAGTTCGCTATGGACGGAGGTTGTATAGAAACGTAGTATATTACGTTTATGTTACCAGTGATTTAAAAAGATAAAAATTATGAAAATGTCAAAAATTTAATAGCAAACTACGTCTCAATACGCAAAGAAGGATTGAGAGAAATCGTTAAATTAACTTACGACTCTATTTATGCTATTAAACATTGTTTGCAAAAAAAACAACAAGATTACTACATGTATATCTATTCATCGAATTATATCATTATTTAAGCATTGATACCCGTTTTCCAATTATATGTGCTAATATTGTTAATAATGAAAATAAAAATAGTAATGGTAATAATATTGACGTGAAGTTATTTATTTTATAATATAAATATTCACCTGAATGTATACTTTTGTATAAACATTAACAGTATAAATATTTTTATTTTAGTTTATTTATTTATTTTCTCTAAACTCATCACGGTACTGAGTCATTTCACAAGAAAAATTATAGTGTTATATCTGTGTTAGCAACATATATTTAAGGCGCCTGTTTACTTTATAGTTTAAAATAATTAATGTGTTACTTTTATTTGCCGATCGCCGGCTTGTTGAAACACACACACACACACGTGTGTGTTATATATATATATATATATATATATATATATATATATATATATATATATATATATATATATATATATATACATATATATATAGTAATTACGTTGTATGCTTCTCAAATTATGTTTTTCAGTTAATTCACGTGTTCGTGTATGTACAGTATGTTATATTATAATGTATCCAGGATTTTGTGTAATGTGTTTGTTTGAATAACTGATTGGTTTACCTGGCCTCCCTGGCCAGATAAAACTTGTTGCGTGAAAGTAAATGTTGGATGTTACCTGGAATGTAAAATACGTTATTCCGTTTACACGTGTGTTGTTGCTGGTGGCGCGTTATGATGCGTCGCCTTGCGGACAGCTGGATCCGCATTCCTCCGACCGTCGTTGCCCTCTCTCCATGTGGGTCTAATGACGTATTGTTTCTTGCGTACGTCACGTGTTGACTCAGTGTTCCACGCAAATCGTTTCAATTCCCTCGGCCGCACTGAAATTTATGATTATTTCATTAATACCATTTCTTAATTTATTTTGTCCATATCACTTATATATTAACGGGTGATTGTTAAAGAGACCTGAGTCACTTTTTTCACACAATGAGTTTAATGCAGATATGATATTTTTGAGGGTCCACACACCTTTGAGTGTTAGAAGATATCTAATGCAAGCATTGTAAGCATGTTTTCCAGCTACTGAATTTTCGTAGTGAGAGTCATAAGGGACCTAAGTCCCTTATGACAAATGCCAGTGACTCAGGGACTTTTTAGCTCTCAACTAGTGGCAGCACTGCTACGAGCTGTTTTTGTCATTTACCAAGTAGTAGAGGTTATGTAGCTGTTGTGATGCTGGATAGTGTTTGCGAGTAACACGTACATTGAAGTAATTAGTTCAATGAGTGAATGTTCTGAAAGTAGTGGTATAAATGATAGTCCAGTAAAATTAAGAAAGAGGACGAAAAATCCGGCAATGTACAACCGCAATTTAACTAATAAATTGAAATCAGAAGGCAAAGAATACATACAATACGGAGCAAAACAGCAACGAGCTTGATCAACTCGTTCACCACGCAGGTAAATATGTACTGCATTATTATTTTAAAGATAATAAAGATTTTATATTATTAAGTAAAGCAATATTTTATTATGTTTTGCATATTGGGTAAACCTGTGCATTAAGCACTGGTGTTATAAATTACTTCGAACCTACCTAACCTACTAACTTTAACCAATCTTTCAGCCCCAATTGAAAGTATTGCTGTTATTAATGACATGGGCCTAAAAATGTTTAATCATTATTTGTTACAGGTGCAAGAACAAGTGCTTTGAAAAATTTGACGACGTAGACAAAGCTGCTATAAATGATTTTCTACACAGAAAGTTGCACTCCAAAGAAGAACAAGATCTACATTTACAACGGATGATGAAGTTGAGGAATGATGTAAAACACCAGCCTAGAAAAGATGATACTGCTTTGAGGGTAAAATCGTTTAAATACCATGTACTTATTCGTGAAACCAAGGTAGAAGTTTATCGCAAGGCCTTTTCCAGACTGCATGATGTGAGTGACAAGCGAATCAAACGTGTTCAGGAGTTACTTTTAGAAGGAAAATCGCCTCGTGATAAGCGTGGCAGACATCCTTGTGCAAACAACATAGGGCCGAGTGATCTTTTGAACATACATGAGTATATCAGCTCATTTCCTGTTAATAAAACATACTACGCGTCTACTGAAAGACATATTACGTATCTGTCATCAGAGCTGTCTGTTAGGAAAATGTATGAATTATAAAGGCAATATATCCAGGTACGAATACCAAGTATGAGTTTTATAGTAAATACTTTAATGAAAATTTTCACCTTACGTTCAGAAGACTACAAATCGACACTTGTAATTTTGATGAAGAAAAAAATGTGCTTATACGTAGTCCCCATTTGAACGATACTGCGAAACGAATCGCTTCGGTTGAGCTATTGGTACATCTGAGGCGAGAAAAAAAATTCACAAATGCTCTTAATGAAACAACAACACAATGTAAGGAAAATGAAAACATCTTAGGACTAGTGTTTGATTGCATGCAGAATGTCAGTCTTCCTAAGATACCTGTCCAGGACATATTCTATTTGCGACAACTGACAGTAAATGTATTTTGTATTTTCAACACCAGCACATATGTCGGCCACAACTACACATTACCGACGAAGGTGAAGCACACAAAGGCCCTGATGAAGTAGCCTCATTCCTGATGCACTGTATTTTGTCCTAGAAACTGTAGATGAGTTGCATCTTTTTTTTTTCGGATAACTGTCCAGGACAAAATAAGAACCATACTTTGTACAGAGTTTCTGTTGCTTTAACAGACACATGCAAGTTCAAAACGTGGTCACTCATATAACCTATGTGAATGAATGGAAATTCAGCATTACAAAACGCCCCGTAAGTACATGCGATCGAATCTATACAACACGGGAGCTATGTGAACTTACAGCTAATGCTGAAAAAATCATCCAGGACTGTTATTTTTGTCGAGATGGACATGATCACTGCTTATTCTACTTGGTGGCCTGCACACTATAAAAAAAACTCCAGTTTTTATTGAAACCAGCTGCCTTCAAAGAAATGAGGGAGTACATTATTGCAAGCCAAATTTCATTATTTCGTCTACTCTGAGGCCAGAAAGGGTACTATACAATCAAGTGAATACATCAGGTCAGGTTGTTTTGAAATACTCCATACCTTCGTTCTTAAAAAAAAACTGATGATGATGTGTTACCAAGTCAAAAAGCTTATCCGCAAGGGAAAATACCTTTCAAAAGGAATAAAATCACATATCTGAAGAAGGTAATGCCATATATTACAGATAAACACAGATAATTATGGATTGAAACCCTCCAGTGACCCATAACCGATGATGTTTCTCACGACGATATTGAGTAACATTTTACTCATTTCATTCAACAAAAATTATTTTTTTTATTACGTCATTTCACCATTGTAAATTCGTTCTTATACAGAAAATGTATTTTGTAATAAAGTGTTGACAAATATTGTCCAGTATATGCTGAAACTTTACATCAATTCAAACGGAAACTTTTTTAAAATGTTTATTGAGTGTTAAAAGGAACCTAAGTGAACAACATAATTTTTTTAAAAATTAACTATGTCATGCAATTAGGTTAAAATTCACATGAATTTTAGTCTATGTATACTAAATATCATTTAATATACATATTTCTTCATCATATAAAATATACAAACTAAACGGTTTTTTAGGTTTTTCTCGAAATTATGTAGAAGTGACATATCCCTTTTAACAATCACCCATTCATATACTATCTATACATATTTTACAGTGTGTTGTGTTTTTTATTACATATTTAATGTGGGCTGGGGCGTGCCATGCCTTTTAATGTGTGTGAAAAACTCCTTTCTAATGCAAAATAGTTATCTTAATCTAAAAATTTCACTCTTGACATTAAAAAATGTTTTATAAATATAATCATTATGTCAAATAATTACTGCATTTTGCCTGTGTGCTGTGTGCGCATATATTTAATTACATTTAAATATTAGCAATATTTTATATTAGTTTGCACACATACTTAAAAATAAAATCTGGTAAATAAAATTTAATATAAATCTATCGTAAACATACACTATTCAATTTCTATAACTTATATCAGCACTTCCAAAACATGAAACAATAAAATACGGGGAGCAGAAATCTGCACTCAATGATTTTACACTCAGGAGGTCTCTTTCGTGGTATACCCTCTTGGCACACTCTCCACATACTGTGAGAATGACCCACAGTAAAAGTCCAACTCCGAATTAACTGTGTAATAACCTTGGACCCACAGTAGTCTAAATCATCTCTATAAACCCTCTCATCTCGTCCTTTTGGCTGGAGCACTTCTACAGCACAAAATAAAATATTTCTCGGGTCTTGCATTCGTGTGCAACGTCATGGGTTATATTGGTCGTTTGGCTAGACCGCCGTATGCCCTCCTTCCTGCGTCTCACGCAAGAAAATTTTTGACCTCCCGAGTAAAACTGGCTATCACCTTAGCGTATGTGGATATACTATATATTCGACTCTCACAGCCGAAGTGGGCGTGACTCTGGCACTATTTCCCAATTCATCAATATCCTTATAATGCCACTAAAGTCATCCATTCTCAGATACGTTCCAACAGCCGACGCATAGAATTAATGACTGGTCCAGTGGATCTCTGATGCATCTGGGACCACGGAAGTTGGCGAAGCATCCGGATTGCCATACTGCTTGGTTAGATGGTAATCAATCCATCATTTTTCCATATTAACATTAAAATGAATGAAGTGCGTGAAAATGTTAAACCTGATGAAACTCTTAATTCTATGTAGCTATAACACATTACACATTTTCAGAATAGCAGCACGTGCTCAGACATGCTTTCGTAAACACCGTGGCTTTCATTCACGCAATCCTGCTGAATCGCCCGGGAAGTGCAGTTGGCGCAAAATGCAAACTGGGTTGCACATAGCTTCGCCTCGGCTCTGCCATCGGGCAACTATAAACAGGCGTCTGTGGCTCGTACCAGCTTTATCGCATGTCATACGAAAGCATTCTAATATTACATATTACCTATACGTGACAAGTACACAATGCATTAAATTGCTAACAAATTACTCACGCTATAACTTAATGTAACACTGCACCTTTATACATAATAACTTATTTCTATCACTTTATTTTGTTTACGACACGAAATTGCTTTAATATGACGTATCGCGTACAATACCTTATTATCTTTAATACAATATTTTTTTTTATTTTGCGCACACAGATGTTTAACTTTTATTTTAGTTTACTCATTTCAGCTCTTTACAAAAATTATTTAGTTTGCCGAGAATGAATCTAAGAGATGATCTAAGAGATGTATTTTATTTTTGTTCACTTCATTATGTCTTTAGTTAACTATCTGACAAATACTTTACTACTATATGTAATATAGGAGACAAGCTTGTCATTTACTATAATATTTAATCATTAGAAATAATCACTACTGAATGATTTAAAATGTTTGATGTCTTAAAATGTATTTTTAATTATAAATAATGTAACATGACTAAATAATTCTTTATTTATTGTTAAACAATGTAACACTCTTGATTGATGGATATTCTTTATTTTATTGCAATACAAGAGAATGTAACTTTCTTATTGAATTTATTTTACGTTATCTCGTGGCTAACGCGGAGAAGTGGAACCATATGGTGCCTCCACCAGTGTTACGTTTTCTAATGTACGTGGCTTTAAAGTGGATAGTTATATTATTTATTAAACGTACATGTTGGGGTTAGGCATACTCAAAGGTGAGTTCAAATATATTCACTATCGTCTTTGTAGTACAGTCAATATAAGATTTTATCTCGTTACAATATGTTTTACGAATCATTACAGAATGTTAGTTACTCGTTAAATCGGAGGAGCTCTCGTTAAGGTTACTTGGTTACATTGTGTTAGATATTAATGTGAATCGTTATTAAACTACTTGTTTATATAAAAGGCCACTCTGACTAGTTTACTATTGTTCGACTTCAGCTTGTCCATGGTGCCGTAGGCTGAAGACTAGACGTATGTCGGTGGACGGCACGCCTTCATCTCTGGACGTCTTGCTGGTGCAGTGTCACGACGACAAAGACCTCGTTCGCCGCGTTTCCAGCCGTAATATCTGGCGCACTCGGCCTGCCTGGCGGGGGTTTGTTTAGAAGCGCTCAAGGCTTCGCTCCACTTCTTCGCAATATGTTTGTGCTACCGCAATCAGGCTAGCATGCCTGTTGCTGCTCGCGTGACAACCATTCCATAACTGATCCATCCGGGGGTCTCATTTTATGACACTCTTCTGGAATGACATACTACGGTTCCCTTCTCAACAGCCAGTTGTTAGGTGCAAGAGTGAATCCGCTACTACATACATTTATGTATAGTTTATTTGATTTTTCTTCACACATTTTTAATCAAACCTTTGAAAAATCACCAGATGAATGACGTGTTTTTCTTTGGTTCCTAAAAATGTCACGTAGGTATTACAAGCGTTTCATAATTGTGTTATTTAAAGTACCTTATTTTTAGTGAAGTTGAAATTTTATTTATTATTAAAGTAACTTATTTTTTGTTAAGTTGAAATTTTACTTATATTCTGTTCATTAAATATAATATTTCATTAATCATGAATATGAATAAATACAGTGTGTGTGGCAATGCCTAGGAAGAAATAGTTCTAATGAAAGATTATTTTACATCGAGTGCGCACGAATTAGTTGCGGTGTCCCTTTTGTGTGATTTTCTATACTTAGTTATGCACTGTTTGCATGAGGCGAAGGAATATCCTGGAAGTACACTGTAAAAAAATTTTCTGGTAAAATTCATAAAATTTTATGGAAGATTTTAACCTATACAGTGTACGGAAATAATACGACACGTCAAGCTGCAGATATAGGAATGTTTAGTGTCGTTACTATACAAAGTTGGGAACTTCTCTACGCATTTTACTGTTTCCTGAGCAAATGTAGGAATGTTACAATGAATTGGGGGGGGGGGGGGGGGGATCACCATTGCCGCTTTCTCACTAAGCGTATACACGAATAATTTCGTAGTGTGTATATCTTTAGCAGGGCGCTAGAGAAGCCTGAAGTAAACTTGAGCAGTCTATAGTGATGTTATGAACCAGCGGCATGATGGTCACTTTATTGAGAGAGACAGAGGGGTAACCAGAACAGTTTGAAGCAGACCGTGTGAACTTTTCAGCGGCACAAAGACAACGTGTAACACTTTGGCGCTAACATGGGGGTGTTGAGGGCTTTGTTTTCCAGAGCGCCGGCAGAGATTAGATTACCCGCGCTGCGCAATATCGAGACCCCCTGCTGGACGCCTACTCGCAGAGTTGAGGCCATATGTCAGTCGGCGATTAGAAACAGCTGACACGAACTCCAGAGGCCTGCGCGCGGGTCGCTCTATCCACCTCAATAGAAAGTTCGCACCAAGTAAGTGGACGTCAGCGAAGGAAAAGCCGCGCGTGTAAAGGCTGTTCACGATAAAGTGAGCACTTTCGAAAACAGCCTGAGAAAAAGGTCACTGCCTCTGCCTGCATACATTTTAAAGGACGCCCTGCGTGACATGCGCCCATTTAAGTTGGTAAAGATGGATGGGGAGTAGTTCCGTATCTTAACGCTGAAAAAAAATGTTAGGTAACCATTTCGGATAACTGAAATGATTTTTTTGCTTTCTGTTTTTTTTTTAAATCCATCGAAGTGCAAAAATGACTAGATTGGTAAAATATTTACTTTTCTAATAATTTCACAGTTTCACTTGACCTATGCATGAATAAAGTGATGAAGCATATGACAATGCTAATCTTACATAAGGCGGAAGAATGCACAACGTGCGTACAAGAATGTCTTAAGCAGCGCTTTCAAACGTACTCGTTTTACTGTGAACAGCCGATAGTAACTTGTCACGGCGCGGCGTTCTTATGGCGTGCAGTGGAGCACTGATCCTCTGGCTGTACAACATGCAGAACTCATTAATATGTAGTGTAACACTACTGAAATGTGCTACAATATTATAGCCAATCGTATTGGCGATAACATATTATTTCTGTAACATGTAATAAAATATATAAGTATGTAGTGTGATGATAAAAGAAAGTTGCATATGTATGGGCTTTTAATATGTTAAGGTTAGAGATATGCTTCGGCTAAAACCTTTGCTACCACGAAAATTAGTACATTTATCTAGAATTGGATTACCTCTGGAGTTATAGCAACTGTAACATTAATTCTAATAAACAATCAGAGAATTCTTAAGTAGAGCAAATAAAATTACCTTAGTTTTAATATGCTATTAAGTGAATTTAAGAAGAACCAAAAATAACTAAACCAATAAAAATTATATGGTACGTTTGAATAAACGTTAGTTGTGAAGTATTATACTATTCTACAGTAGTTCTCAAAATACAGACAACACCAGCCTGCACGCTACACACAAAAAAAAAAAACCAATAATTGAATTTACAAGTGCTGGTGTCGGAAATAGGTTTAAATTCGACTGAGGGAAAGGTGCAATTTAGCTGTGTAGATAGCGGAAAATAACCGCAACTCTGCCGATGTCGCGGAGTCGTCCTTCACGGGTGCAGAACACAGGATCAGCTCTCCCGCTCATCCTTGGCGGCCCTCGACGATCTCGTCATCTGCGGGCCGGAACAACGGAAGTTGACGTCGAACCGGAACTCTCCTGGATTCGCAGCCAGTAGTCCTCTCCTCGCAGATCTGGCTCTCCTAAGTACTAGACACCGCGTTGTCCCTGGTTCGATATCGGATTCCAGAAGTTCTCCTTTACGGCATCGTCCTTCCGTCTTGGTTCACCATATAGCCTATGTCGACATATCTCTTCTTTTAAATACAAAGGCTCATCATTTCAATAAGAGCATCAAGTAATCTTGATCATCACCGTCGTGAATATCAATATTTTACCAATTAAAATTCAAAAATAAACTTCCATACTCGGGACAGCCTTCTTTTCCGTGTTGGTTCCTAGCTGATTCCAATTTAGAATGAATAAGTTTTGTTCTAAAACGCTATTGTTTGAAAATCAATAAATTATGATACGCCGGTTGGTGTGGCCTGATTCTTTTGAGAAACAAAAATGGTAGATACGTTTCCATGCAAAGAAACCACAGATAATCATTAAACTTACATAGTATATACAACACAACTGTCAAACTAGATAATTATACACAGTTCACATTGAACATACGTAAAACATCCTATACATAGTATTACAGTTTGGCATTTAAATCATATTTAAAGACATAGAATAATTATTATAAAGTTATAAATATTGAAGTGTTACAGTAGTTCACACACTACCAAAATTGTAAGAAAAGTGCAATTTGTGTTTCATATTATTACGAATTAGCTTTTAAGTCAATTCATACCTGAAAAGGGGCTATGGGGGTAGCTAAATAATGAGTCGTGATTAGCTAGAGCACAACAGTATAACATGGGGTTTATTGAACATAAGGATTATACAATAACTATTTACGTGACTATTGATCCGGGGAGCTTAAATGGAATACCAGGATTCTAATTCACTATAATAAATTTTATTACCGCACGCCACTACTATTACAATCTAACTGGAAAGTCCCCACCTTGTCCATGTTGCCTGAGGCTGATTCTAGCAGGGAGTTAACGACGGCCGGACATACCCATCTCAATCTATTCTTGGTCCGCTGCCCCCATGACAAAAGACTCCACCCACGAGCTGTCCTATATCGGCTGCGTTGTCCCCGTTTACTGGCGGTGGAGGGGGTTTCTGTGGTTTTGCGATTACATACTAATTTCAGCAATCACGGCCCGTGTCCTGGATAAATGTGAGTAGGTGTGATAAGGCAAGCCGTCCAGCTAAGGCCTGATCACAACTCGCTACATCATGAAAGAGGAATGCACATATTTCCTAACAATGTAAAATGGTACTAGCATTTACTTATTTAAATTTTTTCAAAACCAATTATTAAGACCCTGATTTTAATCAAAATCCTATTCTTAATGCCCCAGGAAACATATTTCGAAGATCTATCCCCCTTCCCCTCCTATTTTCCTTCAGCAAGCAAAACCATCTGGTTGTATGTAATGAAAATAAGTAATAATGCTTACAAATTTTTTAATACTTTAATTTATGTTCATTAATTTCAGCAACAAAAGTCTTAATTTTTTATAACTAAAATTAATGTATATAAAATCAGTGTTGTAACATTAGTACCAATATTTTCTCACACCCAATCACAGTAACGATTAGGGCTGTCCTACTTGACGAAAGTTTCCTTGCAATAATGTGCTTTCTGAAAAGAACAGAATGGAAATACGTTCAAGTTTCAATGAAAATATTTACTCATTAATCGATTTATTAGAAAAATAAGATATTTATAGCAAAGTATTTTACACCTTTATAAAACATATACTACTTTTAATGAGTTTTGTATATTGTACATTATATTCATGTGCATGAATATAATGTGAATATAATGGCTCCACCAGAAGTCATTCTATTTCTACTTTAATATGTGCCTTTGAAGTCTCTTTTTTTTTTGAGAAAATTTGGTCTGTCCACAACAATAGTAGACATTAATTATAGTTGTTTTTTTTTTCGCTGTCAAGTCTCAAGAGTGCAGGAGCCCTAAAGCTGAACTCACAATCATCCGTTGTACCAATAAATCGTCCGTCCGTTAGTCACTCAACCGTCTGTTTGTTCGTCTGTCAGTTGAAAGTGACTCACAACAATCCGTTGTCCGTCAGTCCTTCTGTACGGCAAAAGTTCAGCGTGACAACATAACGTCGTGATCTTTCTTTAGTTGAAGGTATATTTTGATTGGAAATACATTAGCAAGAGATAAACATTTTGGTGAAATAGTTTTTTACGTGATAAAAATTTACGCTGAAATATTGGTTACATTTTAAATTCCTGAATTTACCGCCAAAGATAAATGAATACATATCCACCACCTTGCATTTTATTTCGAAGTACATACTCGCGTTTACGGAATGTCTTCAAAAAGTGGTGGCCCATCCGTCCGTCCTTCGAAAGTTAAAGTTCGATAAATATTTCATGGATCGACGGATAGAAAAAAAAGGCGCCCTGCGGTTGGTTGACGATCACGTGACCGCGGGACGGACGGGCGACTGACGAATGCGACGGACGGTTGTGAGTCCACCTTAACTGCGATAACAGTCAAGCGAATCAGACGCCTCATCGTTTCTACACGCAAGGTACTGAACTGGCGTACATATTTTCGTTCAGGTAATCTCTAAGAGATTCTCAGCTACTATCGTACACGTTTATGACGTAATAATAAAGACAAACTTGTGTCTCGCTTCCTAATGCTAATTTATTACTTTATTTATTTCTTAATTTTCACACCTAGTGATTGTTACGGAAGTATTTAGCTATTTTCTCTATAGAAAGATACACGTCCGAGACGAAACTAGCAATCGAACAATAAAAGTTGCTATCGAATTGTGGCGGAACTGACAGTTTTGAAAAAAAAAAAATATTATTATGATTTTTATTATTAGAAATCCTTTTAGTTTAGCTGGCAATTACTAGCCGATTTAGTGAAGCGAATGCATCATGTAATCCTCTCTTTATCGTTTTTGCTTGTTGATGCTCCCAATTTATGCATGTAACATACTGTGGAGGTGGTTTACATCCTAAAATGATCTGAAATTATGTATAAAACGGCGCTTTTTGTTGGATGGAGGATTAAGTTCAGAAACTCGCCACAACGCCTTAGGTAAAAAGAAATGTACTGAACTAATTCCCGTAAAAAACTACTTAAAGTGATCCACCACAAACCATCTGTACATGGCCATACGTATGTACATCGTCAATTTTACAGGCAATTTTACGAAAGTACCAAAGTTCACCACCAAGAAGATACATAATTTTTTTACGAAAATACGTAACAGGATCTTACATAATGTTAATAACATGAGTTCTACACTAACGTCTTCATTTACAGCAAAGTATTTTCAGCACGAAATGTCACGAATATCAATATTATAAGTAAAAGTATCTTTAGGTTCTGATGAATTATTCGAACAAGAGCGGAGAAAAATCGATTCAGTCATAACAATGCCAGTTTTAGAGAATAAAACTTGCTAAGCAAAAAATAACACAGACATATACGTAACTTTCCATAGCCTGAGTTAGCGAGTTTACATTTTTCAAAACGTTTTATTTGTCCTAACCGTGTTTATACTAACACCTTTAATAACGCGACATCGCGTGACCATCTCCATCTTCTACCTGTAAAATCTGTCCCTGAGAGAAAAACAGAAAATATCCGACTTCAATAAGTCTGACGAACTTGGTGTGGCCTTGTGATGTTTCTCGGCACTCGTCGATGTTTTCTGGGTAAATGGCACCCTGATAATTCCGTTAAAGAGCATGCACCACTTGTTGGAACCAACCAATTTTTAAGTCCATGACCACTCCGTATTTGTGGGATTAGTGAAGTTGACAACATCCGAGACATTGGCGTGATGTTGCAGTCACAGTTGAAACCCTATCTACTTCAAAGATTTCCGTGCCAATTAACACGTTCGCATGATACAGCACACCAAACGCTAAGTTCCTGGCAGTACAAAGGCTACTCCCACACGTCTTATAGCTTCACTCCAGATCAAAGTGGAAAGTTTTGCTTGTTAACAGTTAACACTTTCGCTCAGATAGAAATGAGCTTCTTCATTCACAAGCGAGTTTCCAGTTACAACTGGATCGTTTTCACAGGCACTGAGAAATTTCTGTGCCATACTTTGGGTTTTGAGCAGGTCCACGACTTGAATTTTAAACAAACAAATGCGAGTCGTTCCATATTATTTTGTCGATGAGTCTTATTTTTAAAAGCATTTTTTTCAGTAGATTAATGTCTCACAGTAAATTTGTCAAGTTTCAAAGAGGTTTTGTGGACTTGATTAAAAAGATAAATTTTTACTCTCCTATATTATTCACTTTTATTATTTTCATCACTTTTCCATTACTGCTACTACTTATTTAATGATATAGTATACTAATTATTGCCATAAATTTTACCAGCAGAGCAGCCACCCCTTTCCCCCAGTTTTGTTAATTAGATCATACTCTTGAATAAATCAGCATTAAAAGTTTACAAATCCTGACGGTAAATATTTTGTATGCAATAAAAGGGTGGCCAACCCTTTTATTTTGATTGCGGTGCGAGGTATTGTGTTTTGCTTTTAGGTTGAAGATTCCGATAGCATAATTATGAGAATTATTATTTAATCTCACTTTATTTCGGGTATTTCGCAAAAATACAGTTTAAAACTTGATAATCAAGAGCTTGTATCCACCTTATTATTCGTTTAATGTAGAAAGTGTCCTGTATATTCCCACTTGATTTTGAATAAGGAATCGCCTCAAGAAGTTTGTCACTTGAATGCCGCCCCAGCCTGTATTCATATACGCTACGCGGGTACATAAAACGAAAAAAAGTTGCATGAAATTAGACCATGTTTCCTGAAAAATCATAAACAAAATAATCGGAAGAGAAAAAAAAAAAGACATTGATGTTCCTGTTACAGGCAAGGTCACCGTGCGCAGTGGAAGTAGTATTTACTTTTGCAAGAAAATACCCTGGAAAGCCTGTTCCCAAATTGTTTTTGTAAGACTACAGAAAGAACCCGAACCCCTAGCATTACAATAATAAGCCTTAACTCACACAACCAACTTGTCTTAAATTAATCTTGGTTTTTTTGATCATATGATACATAATTTATTAAGGGAAGATGTGATGTTACTAATTTAGAGAACAACTGCGCTTAAGAATAATATTAAAAGTATGTAGGTGAGTTGTTCGTTTGCACTGTTCCAGATTTATATTTGCAGAGTACCTTTATTGTTTTACAAATATGCGTCGAGAAACACCCGCTCATATTAAATTAAATACAAACAAAATAACTTTAAAGTTGATTCGGTTAGTTATAGAAAGCATTGGGCTGGAAAAACACATAGCATCATGACCTCGTAAGCCTGTCTTTCGTAGGAATATAAGGCAGTAGACAATTATGATGTTTTCCACTCACAAAGAAACATTCCCCCTCACCCTTAATTCATTGATTAATTTTTAATAGCTCGTCGTTCGTAAACGTATTCACTTGTTTTTAGCGAATTATGTAAAAAAGAAAGTTGTATTATTGTAATTTTACAAAGGCTGGTATATGTACAAAGAAGTTCTCAGTAAAAATTTTAAACACTTTTTACAGTGTGGAGCGGAGAAGCTGGCGCTAATATGAGCGAATTGTTTTGTTCGAGGACTATACCTGTTATTCCCGGCCAGCCGGAAGAGATATTATACGGGAATGGAGTATTGTTGGATTGAATACGGAGGAGGAAACGAGAGAACTCCGAGGAAACCTCCTACACTCCAGCGTCCTTCACACTCCCCACATGAGTTCCCAGTCCGGCTGGAATTGCACCAGCGATAGGACGCAGGAGATAAGAACAGGTTGTCAACGACGTTAAACTGAGCACTTTTGAAAGCCTTGCTTAGGAGGTATTCGTATGCATATATGTGCATATGTGCATACGCGGCCCACTATATGTAGGGGGCCGCGATGGCTGAGCGGTTAGACTGCCCGCCTCCCAACAAGTCGAACCGGGTTCAACCCCCGGCCGGGTCACTCCCAGATTTTCGCATGTGGGACTCATGCCAGATGATGGCGTGGGTCGCGGATTTTCTCTGGGATCTCCCGTTTCCCTTGCCCTTGCATTCCGTTGCTGCTCCCTTCTCATCTCATTTCGCCCTCATCGGCTCTCAAGACCTCGTTGTTAAGAGCCGCCTGAATCTCTCAACTCAAACTCAACTCCACCATATGTAGAATGAATATTTGCAGCGAACATGATCACTTTAATTCATACGTCGGTCAAGGGAAACTGAAATTATTAGAAAAATAAATATTACACAATTTCCATCATTCTTACACCTACATAGGAGAAAAAAAAAGAAATTATTATAGTTATTCATAAATATTTACCTCCGTTTTTCAATTCACTGGGCAGATGCCAGCCGTTGTGCCAGTTAAATTAAATGCAGGTAAAGGCTGTTCACGATAAAATGAGTACTTTTGAAATCAACCTTAGCAAAAAGTCACTGGTCCTACCTGCATACATTTTAACGGTCTAACTGAGTGACGTTCAACAAGTAAAGTTAGTAACGAGAGAGGGAACTTAGTTCCATATTATCTTAAAGTCGAATAAAAAAATGTTAGGGGAAACTTTTCTGATAACTTAAATGATTTATTTAGCTTCGGGGTTTTTTTTAATGCATGGAAGAGTAAAAAAGAGCAGAATTGTAAAAGATTTACTTTTCTAATAATTCCAAAGTTTTATATTACTGATCCATGAATAAAGTGACGAGGCCCGTTGCAGTGTTAATTTTACATAAGACGGCAGAATACACAACGTGCATACAAGTATATCTTAAGCAGGACTTTCAAAAGTGCTCAGTTTACCATGAATAGCCTATAGGAGCACGTACATTTTTTCGAAGGTTAATTTCAAAAGTGCTAATCGAACCGTGAACATTCTGTAGTTAGGTTGTTCTCAACATCTCGTTGACAGTGATGTCATTAGGGGGAAAACAAAAGTGGGGGGGGGGGGGAAATGGCTTAGTGTAGCAGAAGCTAGGAAGGAATGGGCCGTTTCCGGTTTTACGGAACCATCCCAACATACGGCTTAAGTAATTTGGGAAACAATGGAAAACTGAAATCAGGATGGTGAAAACCGGGATTCGAACCCGTGTCCTACAAAATGCGAGTACAGTGGTTTACCTCTGCGCCAACTCACTCGGTGGGAAGCCAGGGCCTAAATCACTCAGCAAGCTGCGGGTCCACAAACCACATAACGACGATAAAATATTTAAGTTAACATTTTCGTAGCTTGTTTTGTAGTGTCCTTATTGCACACAAAATTGGAACGAAAATATGTTACATTACAATTTAAAGTCTTAGCAAGAGATTATAAGGATTGCGAGTTAAGTTCCTACACATAAACTTCAACATAAAATAATAATTAGCATGTCTAAATGTGGAATATTTTTAAGCACTGATTTGTAAATAGCCAAACAAGATCAAGTTCTAGCTCTTATGACTAAAGACCTGAAGAATTCGTGGATTCATTTTGAGACAAGCTATAATTCAAAACATGTGCGTTTATTTAACTTTAGCCATTGGTCCAAGTAGTAGGGAAATAGGGAGTCTGGCACAAGGGAATGGGGGATCGGAGCCTGAGCCGAGGGAGCCGCCATCTTGTTATTTCACCTGCCTGCGATATGTTTTCCCTTTTTCCTTCAAAATGTCCCTTTTTACTTCAAAATCGACCAAAATACCATAAAAAATTCTCTTTTAACCGTAAAAATTTCCTTTTTTTTTTCCAGAGCAGGTAAGAGGGATCAGTCACTCCAGGGAGGGGGATCAACGACTCCGACGAGGGGATCAGTGGCTCCGAGCCAGAAAGTAGACTGGGATCAGTAACCCAGGCGGTCAGGAGAGCAGGACCTATGACCTTTGACCTTTAAGCTCAAAAAACACAAAAAAACTTTATAAATTATAACTTTATAAATCCTAACAAAAATTTCTACAAAATTCTAAAATCAATCCGAAAACAATCTATTAATTAAAAATTATTAAAAAATATTAAAAGGATACTCAGAAATTACCCATTTTACCAGAAATGCAGACAGGGATTAGCGACTCTGGTGACTGGAATCAGTGGCTCCGAGCCAGGCGACCAGAATCAGGACCATTAACCTTTGACCTTGAACTTTGACCTTGAAAATGCAAAAATCCCCAAAAAAATTCACTAATAATTTTAATCGATTTAAAAATTAAAAAAAAAATCATTATTAAAAATTTAATTTAAAAATCGTTCTAAAAATTAAAAAAATTAAAGAAATTGATTTTAATAAAACTTTATTTATATTTAAAACATTTCTTAACAATAAGTCTTTAACCACGGCGGCCATTTTTCTTTTTTCCTTGGAAACTTCTCTTTTTCCCTAAGAAGTTCCCTTAAAGATTTATTAAAAATTTAATTTAAAAACTTATATTTCCTGAAGTTTCCCCCACACCACCATCTACTCACCTCTGTTTGAATCCAGCAGATGTCTGACTCCCTCGCACTCACACCATTCACCTATACTCATTCCACCATATTTATATTTTCGTTCGTCATTTGTTTACACGCTACTGGAGGCAGCCATCTTTGTTTATATGTTACTGGATGCCACCATATTTGTTTTTCGTTTATCATTTGTTTATACATTACTGGAGGCCACCATATTGGTAGGCGACCACCATCTTGGTATACATCACCCGTCCACCATTTTGGAAGACAATGCCCAATAGCAATTGACAAGTCAACAAGCATAATACGTTACAGGCTAGCACCACCATATTTGATAGAGACTACCTATGCCTTAACCCCATGACCTGGAGTCACCTTGAAAATAAAAACTCGAGTAAAAATACATAAAAGTCAACAAGCAAAATACATTACAGACTACTACACCCATAACATATGCAGAATACCTCGACTTTAACCCCATGACCTTGAATGCACATGAAAAAAACTCTGTAAGCTGTTCACGGTAAAGTGACCATTTTTAAGGCCATTATACATTTTTCCTTTCATCCAGTTTCCATCTTCTTGCTGCTTTTTAATATAAACATTGCTATGCGACCAATAAACACAGTGTATACATTTCACCACTATCAAAATTTAATGCCTGAGGCTGCAATATGATATATTTATTAGTGGTTAATGCCTGTTGGGAGGGCCTTAAAATTGATCACTTTATCATGAACAGCCGATATAAATAATACATATAAATCAACAAGCATAATACATTACAGAACACCCCATATTAGATGCAGACTACCTCGACCTTGACCCGATGACCTTGATTGGCCTTAAAAATAAAATAAAAACTTAGAAAAATTCATAAAAGTCAACAAGCATAATACATTACAGACTACCACCACCATGTTAGAATCAGCTGCCTTGACCTTAACACCATGACCTTAAATGACCTAAAAACAAAAACTCGAGAAATAATCTATGTGAAGAGGCAGAAGCTAGTCGAGGCGATCCACCTTACACTCAGCTGCTGTCAAACTAAATCTCTCGGCTTACCTCCCTACTGCTTATAATATACAAGTGTACAAGCCTTATGGCGTCATATTGATTTTGAACCAATCGTACTGTACCATTAATACATTGTGCAGACACCGACCAGCCAATCACTAAGTTACCATATGATTGCAGCTAACCAATCACATCCGAACATTGAGACATCATACACAGGCAGGTAGGCAGGCTTTAGATGCTAGTTCCTTGATCACATTAGCAAGCAGTTATATCTTCAACATTTTCTTCCAGACAAGTTCTTCGCTCACCTATAAATCATGGTCACACATCAAGTAGACAACTGACTCCTGTTGTCGGACCGACCCCTCAAAAGACTGACCCATTGACCCCATCAACCACATCAACCCCATCGACCCCATTGATTCATAATGACCCATGACCCATTGACCCCATTGATCCATAATGATCCCTGATTGCTTTGCTGACCCCTAATGACCCCAAATGACCCCTACATGGCCCATAATGACCCATTTACCAAGTAAAATGACCCAGGCCCATTGGTCGATGCGCAACATGGACTTTGTACTGAACGATACAGCACCACGACAGCCCACCGAAATGCTTCTCGATTGGTCGTCACATGAAAGGGACTCTTCGTACGGACCATCCTCTCATACCGACAAACATCATTTTTTTAACATAGGTGAAAACTCGATCGCAAAATCAACTCTGGTGACAACCAGTCAGCGATGATGCAGGCCACGGCTCCATGATTGTCGAGGTCAAAAGGCTGTCCTTATTATTGGCAATTCATCTTCGCGGTATAGGAGCACTCTGAGAAAACCCAAATACTCGTTCGACCCATAAGAAAATACGTAGGTCCTATTATATATTATAGGACTATACATAATTATTTATAGTTGTATAAATATGTATGAGTACATATAAGTACGTAAATATAAAATTATTTTCATTTAATATATAAGGTTATGTACATATAAGTATGAAAATATACATTTATTTCTCCCGTCTCAGTCTCCGATCCCCCATCCCCTTGTGCCAGACTCCCCATTTCCCTACTACTGGTCCGCACAGTGTTTGACGCCTTCTGGAGAACGTTGGACCAATCGTCGTCTTCCACTAAGACAGCAGACAACCAAAGTGTCGTTAATATAGGCATATTTGTTCATAAGACTGTAGAGTCTAGCTTGCAGGTAATTGATCTCGCGAATTTTTCAGGTCTATATTTATGACACATCCATCGCAGCGACTGGAATTTTGTCTGGTCGATGCTTTGAATCAGATATGAACCGTGGTTAGGAATGGGGAGGGGGTGTGGGGGTGGGAGGTACGTTCGCATTTCCAGATGAGAAGCATCCAGGCGCCCGCCTTGTGTCGGTAGTTCAGGAGAGTGGAGACAGCAGTGAAATACACAGGCATACACTCAGTCGATGATTAAATACGAACAGTACAGAAAATACACACGTGTCGCAATTTTTTTATTGAAGGCGTGATTTCAAATTTCTTGCAGTTTTGCTTAATCGCGACACTAGTCTATTCTGCGTGGTTCTCCGTATCTGGTATAATAAATTCATTTCTCTATACTTTCCCTTGTATGAGTGTGCCAACGACTGTACTTGTTTTGTGTGAACGCTTCGATTTATGACAATGAAAACTAAAATAGAGTTATCTGCCCGGCGTTAGTCGCCCCAAGTGAAAACGGCTCTGTTCGGATGCAACCCCGTTCAGGCAGCAGTACGCATAGTACGTTGAAAAGTGTCAACTCCTTTTTTTTCCCTTGCACATAGAGTTAAATGAGGTAGAGGTTTCATGTCAGCTGCTCAGATAACATATCTGTGCTCAAAAACCGACTTACTTATTTACATACAGAATTGTCAATATCACGTGGTTTTGAATATAACGTGCCGTTTGTTTTATGTTAGGTTTTTACTACAAACGCAATCTTTTAAGTAATCGCTTACCTTTTAATAGCGGTAACAGTCATGGTTTGGCGTTTATTCAGTAAGCCACGTTAAAGAGCTTAATAATTCAAAACAATGTTCTGCGCAGTGGTAAGAACATTTAGGACGAGCAAGCCGTGATGTATTTGAAGTTGGTTTAGTTTGACGTCTGTCCTAGTCTATGAGACAACCAAGGCAGGTAGAAAGCCCGAAATATTATGCATGTTCTTCAACATTATAGATTTAGTTTTACACGTGGAACTTCCGTTTCCTGTAGCGATATCGTAGCAGTTTTTCTCTGTGGGTACTAGTATTCTCGTGGTAATTGCTCTTCTACCACGGTACGGCATAACTGGCACGAAGAAAATTGATAAAGAAATACATATTAGTTAATTTTCCTTCTTTCTGTCTCCCTAAGAATTGTTGTCAACAAAACCTCTTTATCTGATTCCGTTTCTACAACAGCAACGGGAGAACCCGGGTTCGATTCCTAGTCCGGCCTTCCTGATCTCGGTTCTCCATTGTTTCCTAAAATCACTCCAGACGAATGCTGGGATGGGTCCCTAACAAAGGCCATGGCCGATTCCTTCCCATTCCTTCCCCCAATCCCTCTTCCCTGAGCAACTTGCACCGTCTCTAATGACCTCGCTGTCGACGAGACGTTAAGCCCAACTACCTACCTACAACAGCAAGTTTGTTAGTATTACTTGTATGGGTGACTCCCGTTGCCGGCAAATTGACTTATTAACGAATGTTGGCCGGTGATAGTCGGCGGGCAATTACCGCTGGACAAAAATCGAAATAGGCCTACATGGCGACTAGCATGTAACTAGCAAGAAAATGAATTTGTCCATAAGCGTTAACAACATACCTTCATTTTTTTAAAATGTAATCACATAAAGGGTTCATATACATTATTCAAAACAACTAATAATATTGAAATAGTGACCGAATAAATGAATAAACGTGCCTACGTCCTTAAATTAAAAAATGTTCGCGAATGTATTCTCCTTTCCGTTGACATAAATTGACTTTACTTTTTCAAGTTGTTTGTTGTTCTTCAACCACGTAATAATTTCTACTCGCCTATTTTATTTATCTTGTAATATCCCTAAAAGTGACATACACATTTTAAGATTTCTTTTACCTAAGACACACTGTTTAATGTATTGATGGAACTTTTTTCCGAAGAAATATTCCTTATTGCAAATTGAAGTTTAATTTAAGTGATGAAATCGTCAACATTAAGATATTTTGGAAAATTTATTGCACTGTGTTTATGGTACGAAAAATACGATCGGTGGAAAAGCTAGGGGTTAGTAGCAAAGTGGATACTAGCCGACGGAAGTTACCATGTATGGATGTTCTTATAGGTTATTCACGGTGAAGTGAGCACTTTTGAAAGTCCTCTCATTTAGAATAGTATTCAATAAACATATTTTTTATTTTTCTAACCGTGGACGTTGTGACACACCGCCGTGTATGATGGTCTTCGTCTGGGTCGTCTCGTGCAGCCCTGTGAACGAAGTGACATCTAGTCTCCTTGTTTAGATACAATATTCGACAGACATGGACTCCCTGATGATGATTATTCTATGTTTTTAATAAATGCCCAGTGTAACAACAGAGAACATAATATATGTTGGTCATTTATAAGCTTGTTGGTTGACTTATTTACTATTATTGAAGCAGCTATTCACATTGAGAATAAATTAACAATTCTTCCCTTTTGTTTGAGTTTCGAGAGTGATGTTTAAAAGTTGTTTTTTTTTTTTTTTCAATTGAATACAAGATGCTATCTACGAGAGTTTGTCAGTTCTTTTAAATTTAATTTGGTGGTTAATTTCTACAAAACATTTTCCTCTAACTAACTGAATTCCTGAATTTTGTTAATACTTAATTACTTCTAAATTGTTTACAGCTTTATTATAATTGCTACTCTGGTTTTGCCATTCACGAATCTGAAGTGAGTCGTGCCAATTTAAGATTTTCATAGTCAAGTACATTTTTATCAGTTATATTTACGGGGTCTTCGTGAGGTGGAAAGGACTGTACCGCCACAACGTTAACTTCCTAGTGCAGTGCAATATACACACTGCGTTTATTAATCACATGGCAGTATTTATTTTAAATGGTGATTAAAAGATAAAAAAAAATATGGCTGAAAGGAAAAAGTAACTACAGACTCGAAAGTACTCACTTTACCATGAACAGCCTATCATAACAGTTCTGGTCCTCATATAGCTGCCAACTTGCCAGCAGTGAGCATCGCGAGTAATACAGGAAGTTGGGCTCGTGACTGTAGTTGCTCTGCGTGAAAAATCCAGTTACACAAACGAGAACTAAACAGGGCGAAAGTAGTTCAGCGGTAGTAGTTCAGTGTTTGTCGCTCCGTGTGAAACAGTCCTTATCTCATATTACTAAACGATCGTTGTAAACGAATTTTAGAGCACGTCTTTCTGCAAGCCGTCAGTGAAACAATGCGCTGCTACTGAAATATTTCAACACGAGATTACTCTATCTGATATCGTAATTAATGGCAAGGACACCAAACGGCTTAAAATACAATTAACACGGGTTATACGAGAGTTTATTCAAGATTTTTCATTTACGCAGCTGTGAAGTGTGAGAGGAAGGCCTAGTTAATATTTTAAAATTCACTTATTCCACCTAGACTAGCCACACTCCTAAGGCTGTAGCTCGCGAAGGAAGATGTGCTGGATGTTTCAAAGGATATTGTGGTGGAAGCCCTTCCTTCTCTTCAGTAATCCAAAAGCGCGTGCCAGAGAATAATAATGACCCGGGGGACAAATGTGCGGCCACGACAGAAACCTTCTCTCCAGCTTCCTTACGAAAGACGAATTTTCTTGTGGAGTAGTCGTCCTGCAACTGAAAATTCGTTTAATATCCTCCGCGGTTCCAGAACTACCATGTTCCAGAGAAGACATACCCTCCAAACTAAAATGTTTATACTGTACACAAGGATTGCATATGCTAGTTTAAAAATTTCCGGATTAAACTTATTTTCCACGTGTTTGCTACCCAATCATCTTGCTTTAAATTACAGATAATGTTTGGGTCAAATTCTCTGAGACAACCTGCTGCATCAGTCACAACGCCAATGATAATGAGGTGTAATTAAAAAAAAATCATTTTCAGTTATACTTATAGGTTATATGCAAGGAAAAATAGTTAAGGTTTTGATTCAACAATCCTGACAAGAAAGAAACAATAAACACATACTTGTAACTTTGAATAAAATACAGTGAAGACGATAGACTTTTTATTCTTTTAAATATAATTTATTGCAATGTCTCCTCATGAAGGAATCTGAACAAACCAGTTACATATCTTCAGCAATCGTGTTTAACTAGGGGACAAGAAGAATACTATTACACCATTACGCTGTAGTCAAATTATGAAGAAATAAAGTTTTTGGCTTGCAATAAATGATGCCTTTCTATTGTTTGTATAAATATTGCAGGTAAAAGAAACAAAATATTTTCCGCCTAAGAGTGGCGAACTAAGAAGTGATTGCCAAAGTAGAACTTAATATTTTGATAGGAACTTCGTATTAGATACTGACTCACCTCACCCAAAATAAATACGCTGGCCTCCGATTCCTAGTTCTGGTTTCTTCATGATTTGCTTCTTATAGTGGCTACGTAAGAGAAGATTTTTAGTAGACTATATGAATGATTCTATGCAATCATTATGAAACAACTAAATAGAAGAAAAATGAACGAGTTCACTGTATAAGAGGATTATCTTTTTACTTATCCATGTCACCATGTTCCTTCTTCGCGTAGGCAGGCCGACAGTTGCGTTCGGTTCCGTGTTTAACTTCTGGAGAGGGTAGATGTAAGTAGATGTGTGCTCTATACGGTATCTTCCACTTATTAAGACGAACTTCATATAATATTATAACCGAACTTTTTAATTGGAAGTTAAATATAATAATATATTAAATAAGTTAATTTCATTTATGTAATGACCTGGCGAAATACACTATTTTACTGAAGGTTCCAACACATTGGATATCATAACATTACCAATGATGCCTTCCAGTCAACCAGACAGTCACATCTATCTGGATGATGTCAGATGTCCTTAGTCAGCATGTAACATTTCTGCTCCCCCTTGTTGTCTGGTAACTGGAGTCAGTACATGCTTACAAGTCGTTTTCGCACCAGGATGGTGTCGGATGGCCATGTGCGTGGGAATAGTTGGGGACTCACTTTCTGCTATAAACATATTTTTGAAAAAATTATGCTTTAGGAAGTGATTTAGATGAAGACACTTGTGGTAAAGGTTGTTCAAAGTAAAATGAGCACTTTTGATAGCCCTGCTTACGATCTACTTGTATGACTGTTGTGTGTTCTTCTGCCTTATGTAAAATTAACACTGTCATGGGCCTTATAACTTTATTAATACGTCGGTCGACTGAAATTGTGAAATTATTAGACAAGTAAGTATTTTACAGATCTACTAGTTTTTACTCTTCACTACATAAAAAACAGAAAGAGAAAAGAAATAATTTATGTTATCTCAAACGGTTACCTAACACTTTTTATTCGACGATAAGATATACAACTACTTTCCCTCTAACGTTGCCAACTTTACTGGACGCATGTAACCCAGTGCGCTCGTTACAATATACTCAGGTAGGAGCAGTGACTTTTTCTAAGGTTGATTTCAAAAGTGCTCACTTTATCACAAACAGCCTTTAGTCTGATGATTTTAAGTTATGTATTAAAGGCGAGGGATTACCTTAAACCTCAAGCTACTCATCTTCTATTTTGTGATTTTTGCCAGGTGAGGTGTAGCGTTGTCCGCCAAGAGCGAAAGACACTTGCTATCGACCAGCGATGGCTGCTGTTACATAACTGTTGGTGCATTTAATCAGTTTCTGTACAGTAAGAGACAGCGGTCATAGTTTCACTAAACTAGTGATGAACAACACCCAGTGTTGTGTACCACGTTAACAACAGTAAAATTGATGTCAGAAGCCAACCTTCGATCTATTTGAAATATGAATCCCTGAAAAATTAAAAAGAAATTTTGCTCCAACAACTACTGTCTTTACACGACTTTCAAATTGGTAAAATTACCTAATCTGTTTCACAGTTGAGAGGAAACTAATATAAATATAAATATATATATATATATATATAATTATTCATATGCAAACTGCAAAATAACATGTTGTGTGTGTGTATATATATATATATATATATATATATATATATATAAAATTATTCATATGCAAACTGCAAAATAACATGTGTGTATATATATATATATACATATATATATATATATATATTATATATTATATACACACACACACACACACATGTTATTTTGCAGTTTGCATATGGATAATTGCTAAAAGAGATTTTCTACAATAAGGGAATGTGGGGCATAAATTCACGCTATAAATGTTAATTGTATTGAAAATAATTTTGAAAACCAATAAAGAAAAACGCAGATAGGGCAATCCTATAGAATATTGTTTACTAATTTTGAGAGCAAAGATTTTACCTGAGGAATGTACATCTGCCGATATATTTGCGCTGCTTCAAATTTGTATATGTTATTGCAGTGCAAGATATTATGCGAAATAAATGAACCAGTTTAGCAAAATAGTTACTCATAAAATCGACAAGAGCCGTTATCTTTAATTGCCTTTTTTAATTGTTTCTATGTTGGCTTCCGAAAACCCGTGGACTTCAGTTGCCCCTTTCTGAACTAATTTATGTCCCAACGGATCATTAACTGAATATCATTAATTTACTAGTCACGTACTGGGGATAATGGAATTTTCCACAACATATTGTGAATGTGAATATCTTGTTTTATTTGGGGTGTTTCTAGATATCACCATTCATATCTAATTATTTTCTTTATTATTAACTTAGGGTTGTACGCAGAAACTAGACAAAGTTCCTCCCATCCGGAAAGACTGGGTTGGATTCCCGATCCGTCCATCGTGATTTCCGGTTTCCCATGGTTTCCCGAAATTTCACCAGGCGAGTTATTGGATGGTTCCTTGGCAAAGGCCGTGACCTATTCTTTCCCCTTTTCTGTCAACGGTATATTAAATCCTACCGACATAACAAAAAAAATGCGAAAATGTGACTTGAAAGTTTTAACTATTCATCTTAATTTGCTAGACAGACATAACATTGATTTTTAATTATATCAAAATTAATACACAACTTTATTCAAAGTACCAATACGATTCCCATTTTTTACCGCTAGAGGCTGTTCACGAAAAAGTGAACACTTTTGAAATCAATTTAATCGATGTCTACAATTGCATATGTCCTACAGTACATAATATATTTTGAAGACTTGAAGTTGTATTGGAAGTATAATATGCCAATTTGTGATTATTAGGTCAGTAGTTCTTGTTTTATACGAATAGAAGTGCGAATGTGTAAATTTTTAACATATTCACTAACTTGACGTGAGACGGTTCATGACAATGTCAATCGTACATATAGCGCAACGATACAAAATGAAAAGAAAAGTATATACTAAGCACGGCTTTCAAAAGTGCGCAGTTAGACGTAAACAATCTATAACATTTTGTAAAATTAATTCATGTCGCTATGATGAATTCTCTGTAAACACCTCGAATGAGTTAAGACACAGAAATTAAGAAATTGCTGCATTTGGTAAGATTCCCTTGATGGTACGTCTAATAGCATTTGGTAAGATTCCCTTGGTGGTACGTCTAATAGCATTTGGTAAGATTCCCTTGGTGGTACGTCTAATAGCATTTGGTAAGATTCCCTTGGTGGTACGTCTAATAGCATTTGGTAAGATTCCCTTGGTGGTACGTCTAATAGCATTTGGTAAGATTCCCTTGGTGGTACGTCTAATAGCATTTGCAACGTTCCAGAGTAACTAGATCTATATTTAATAAATCTAACCATCCAAGAAAAAAAAATGTTCATACAAAATAGTAGAAATTGATAGTGTGAAATGCTTCTACGCACTAATTCTCGTTTTTAAACACAGTTTTAGGTCACTACTTATAAACTAAGTCTTTGAAGCTTTCTTATTGACAGTATGCAGGTTTTCCCCAAAACATTTCCTCATTTATACTTACATATTCGTACTTTTCTAAATCGATCCAATTTAGCCTTGTCTCCGCGTCTAAAAGTAATCGGGAATTCAATGAAGCCAAAGGTCGCTTTACGGAAGATGTTCGACTAATTGGAATCCGACGTGTGGTTTTGCTTGTGAGACAGCTCGCATTGTCGTTTTGGAAAACAGTCCTCGTTGTTTTGCACGCTCACAAATGTATCTTTATTTAAGATTTTTTATAAACGTTTGCGAATTTATTGTCATTTCCTCCACAATTCAGTCTTAATAATTCACAAATATGTAACATTTAAATACTGCAAGGCTGCATTTTGCAGCGGATGATAAAATTCTGTATCATGGATCTTTCATGATAATACTTAGACAAAGAAGCTATCGTGGTGATGGTATAGTATTTGAGTATTCAGTATTGATTTCGTGAAGACTAATAAAATTAAGACAAGCTTCCAGTTTAATACACTTCTTTTCGCTAGGTAACTGATGTGACATCTAAAGCGTGTACAAATTTTTGCTACACAGTTCTTATACATTTTCCTTGATTTATGAAAACCTAATACTATAGCCTAATGCCAGAGTAAGAAGTAGTTAATTTCTTAATTTATCTTGTAGGTATTAACCTATTATTTTATACTCAGGTATCAACAACATCTTCACAACCGCCATGACTTGTTATTAATTACAATTGATGAGTGTTGCAGCAACCAATCCTCCACCATTAATCCTGATAGTTGACAACTATATTAGTAAGTATAAATATAGCAAACCATTTGCGTTTTAAAATGGTAACACCTGCACATAATTATATATATAGGATATTTATAGGAGAGAAAAATATCTAACTCTGATTTCAAAGGCAATTTTCTGCTTTTTGAAACAAAACTGTTGTTAATAATTTAGGCAAGTATGCTATTAAGCCCAGATTTCAAGGTAAATTTGCATACAATAAGTAGTGAATATAGGAGTTTTTCGCAGTTTGAAATATCACAGTGAAGTTACGAGGTGTTTCTGTTCTTGTTAGCACATTATTATTAAACATCCCCCAACATACGAGCGTTTTTATAGTCGAGCAGTTGATTATTTGGTTATTATAGCAAAAAAAATGGTGTTAGGAAGTTTTTTTTTAATGGGGCCAACGGTACTGAAAGTGAAGATGCAGAAATGTATGCTTGTATGTTTGTTTCAAGCGTGAATTGAATGGCATGCACATGTCGGCCTACTGCAAAAAAATAATTGGAGTAACTTATGTTTACTACTTAACTAACACTCAGCCCCTTAGGAAAAAAACAATTACTAAACTATAAAATGAAAATTTTTTATAGCACTTATTTCATATAGCACATCTTACTCGCACATCAATATTGTCATCGCTGATTGGAGCTCTTTGTAAGCATTGAAATTACACTTCACATTCAGAAGTTCTCAAAGGGTGAATAACAAACTAAAATAAATAAAGCCTTTAAATTTAAATTAATAGCAAGACCGTATATTATGCTTAAGAGCTAGTGGATAGACAGGTAAACAAACACATAAAGAGCCATGCTCTCTGTTCAAGAGAACAATCCATTATGTTTTGTTTACACTCTGCGTGGCGCAATACAACTTTTCAGAATCTAAAATCAATTAAAAAATAACCAATTAGCAATTGATTTAGAAACGGTTTAAGATTATAATTATGGCCACAAGTTGTCCAACATTAATTTAATGTTAAGTTAAAGCATTTACCTTTTGCTGTATAACTAGCTATCTTTAGCTACCTTTACAGAATATTTATGGAATTTAAGAAGTTGTAGGCGTAGTAAAAAAAACTGTAGAAGGGGACCGGTTCTCATTTGGATTAAATTACCTTCTCCATTACAAATATATTCATAATAAGTTTTGTTAGTCACATTAGTTAAACGGATGTAACATGTTGTTTTAAAGTCCTTGAAATTATTTGGCTGTATGTTTTCAGGTAGATTAAATTTCTGAAAATTTTAGTTGAATTAAAAATATTTCCTTTTGGGACGCTGAAGCATGATTATCGCTTTAAGTAGAAGAATCCGGAAGATGCTAGAAGTATTGAAAATTGGCCGAAAGGCACACATCTCAAGCAGGAGGATCACAGGCTTAAGGCTGGACCACATGTAGGGCTCGAAACTTCTTAATTACACATTATGGTGGACTCACTGGACCCGCTTTAAAAAAAATCAAACTGGAATATTTAAATATTCGGGGTGCAAGAAAAGGGGAAGTGGAAATATAGAGACGACACCCCTACACTACCTATACTACACTGCTACAAGATAATAATAAAAATAATTAAATATCTTCAAACAACTACATTATGATGACTGTTGAGTTAAAACAACGATGTCTAAGCTGTTAGTATCGTGAAGTGGGAATAAAGTTTAGTAACAAGGTCGGCCGCTTGACAGCGCTGAGGGTACATCTAAATGCTTAGCTGGGAAAAAATATAACTACTAAAATAGCCGTTAGATTGGACATGAGCCTTGGAAACTGGGAAGTGATGATTGCTCAGGGAAAAAGGGAAAGGAAGGACTTGATTAAAGATTTGTCTGTAGCTCTCACGCAGAGAAAAAAAAATCAGGAGGAAAATCTGCAAGGTGCTCTGCAAAGGGACGCAGAGCAAAGCATAATGCGTGGGAAAAGCTGGTAAGGAGAGCAGTTAAAGGCTGTTCACGATAAAGTGAGCACTTTTGAAATCAACCTTAGAAAAATGTCACTGCTCCTACCTACATATATTTCAACAGGCGTACTGAGTGACATGCACCCGGTTAAGTTGGTAACGATAGATGGAAAGTAGTTCCATATCTTAACGTCGAGTAAAAAGTAACCATTTGTGATAACTTAAATAATTTCTTTCGCATTCTAATTTTAATGCGTCGAATTGTAAAAACGGGAAGATTTGTAATATCGTTATTTTTCTAATAATTACAGAGTTTCACGTGACCCATGCATGAATAAAGTGATGAGGCCCATGACAATGTTAATTTTACATAAGGCGGAAGGATACACAACGTGTACACAAGTAGATCTTAAGCAGGACTTTCAAAAGTGCTCATTTTACCGTGAGCAACTTATATCAACATGCGTGAGGATGCGCCTACGTGACAGTGTGCGCAAAAGAAAACGGGGTTTAGATAACTCGTCTGCCAGATACTACCTCGGGCGTGAAGACCTGCTACGGAATGAACCGCTATAGCTGGCTGGCAGAGCTACAGTGTCTCACAAATGTAGAGAAAATCATGGCTGGAAATTTTAAGTGGCCGAAAATATGTGGCCTAAAATATGGAATAAATTTATTTCGCAATTAAATTGCAATAAAAAAATTATAGCGATACCAAAAAATAACAATTTAGTTAAGGTCAGCACATACTCCCCCCTCCCTAAAAGCAGAGCTCAGTATCATTATGATAAACTATTTAATTTAGATGCTATCATTTAACACAAATAATGAGGCATTGGATAAAGTGGCCCCAGATATTATGACATCTAGGATCACCAAAAACTCTCTTCCGACGAAGAATTTTATTTTCTAAGCTAAAGGTTTCTGTACTTAACTATAGATCTCTTCATTTCTTAATATTAGTACCTAGGTTTTGTTGCAGTGTGCTTAATGCTAGTAATGAAGTTTTGTAAAATAAAATTGTGAAGCTTTTGGTTAGGCATGCATGCAAATTCCTATGTTGTCCTGAGGGTAGAGAAGTGGTTGATGAGGCCACACATTCGCTTAGAGAAAAGTACTTGGTACCAGAGAGGATCCCTGGTGAAGACTCCTTGAACTTGAAGAGGAGCATCGTAGTTTCAGGTGTTCCTTCTTGAGATGGGATACATGTGTTCGTGTCACACATTCTCCAGTGCTGGTGCTATCAATGTTAGAGTCACAGATAAGAGGAATGGCTGGATCTGTAGGGGACCAATGCAGTGGTACGAAAATTTAGCGGCCCTTATGTATGGCCTTGCTTGGCACATCAATGAATCGCCTGCCCTAAAGGGATTAAGGGATATATCTTTATTATATTTAGTCTTGCTCCTTTCATAGGGAAGTCTGAGGTTTTTGTGCGTTCTTCTCTCGGCTCTTCTCCAATTCCCCTTTATCTTCTTTGGCTTAACAGGCAAGATTTCATCTATTGACCAAAGATTGGATAGAGGCGTATTGGGTCGATATCTGAACACGAGTTGGAAAGGGTTTGATTTGTGTCCCTCATGGCGGGGATAATTGAATACCATCTGTAACCACACTAAATTACTGTCTCATGTATCATGCACATTTGCATGGTAGGCAGTTAGAGACGAACATAAGTTTCTGTCGAAATGCTCTGCATGCAATGGCTTTGGTAAATATGGCGATATGATGATGCAATGATTTCAGCATTCAAAGCTTTTTTTATTTCATTTACTTTGATTTGAATATTTATTTATTTTCCAAACGTTGTAACGTCTGATTATTTAAGACGTGCGATTTGCATTTCAACAGATTTTAAGTTAGCATGGAAAAATGTATAATACTAGTACACGCACGTTTATTTTTAAACAAATATGAATGTCATATATTTCACATTTAATATTGTTATATCATAATTTTATTTTCTTAATTCTACGTAATAATAATGTACACGTAGCAACTGAAATGTTAATTTCCCACATGTGAATTGTTGTAATTTTATTTTGTTTCATCAGGTTTCAAGTAACTTGTTATTTGTGTGCAAGTTGGCAAAATTTAGGAGCACTTTTTTGAATCATCATGGTATTGGAAAGCACCCTGGGTTAAGCCCTATGTACTCTGTATTAATTTGAATATTTAACCGCTGCAGTTAATGAATGGTGATGGAATGTTTTATACTCCATCTTAAATTAAGTGGATCACAACGGCAGCAGGACAGTGAGGCCTTAGTTCTATGTTAAAAATATAAATTAAATGTTTTAAGGTTAATTAGACCCAAAAACGTATATTAAAATTTGAGTGATAAGCTAACGGTACACGGTACTACTGTCAGAACAGGTCTACATATAAAATAACTGTGAGAAACATTTTCAAGCCCAATACGACTCTGCAGATAATCATTCTAAATAGCTTATTGGTTGAGAAATGGCAAGTTTTACAGTTTTCGTCTACTTCAGTTGCGGTCACCACAAAAACAATTATATTCCAAACTGCCACGTATTGATTGGACACCTACTCACTTTCATACGTAAATTAATTTATTCTATTTTTTTTTGACATTGAGAGTCCTTACAAATCTTATTGTCTAGCGAAGATGTCAGAGGATGATTTAATTCTTTTTTTAATTCGAATAAAATCTTACTAGGATTTTCATGGCCAGTAATTCATTTAGTAGCGTTTGGAAATTGAGTTAGGGTTCTCTATTAACTATGCTAAGGTTTTGATATGTCTTCTAGCATTTCTCTCTAAGGTAAGAGTGTGTTAAAGAGAGAACACCAGAAAGAGTACTCCAGAGGAATGTAGTTCCTAACCCAGAGGAGCCTACAGGGTTTGTGTAAGTTGGTAACTAATAAGCATCTCAGGCCTGTCATCATACAATAATTGCTATCTGAACACCGGGCATGTACACCAGTTCTGATCATAACAAATTGCCTTATTCCCATTTTTAAGTATATATGTACGAGCTACTACACTGAAAGTAATAAAGCTATAAACGTTGTGTAAAAGTCGTACAATGTGGACATTTAAATTTATTTGTCAGATTTTAACAAGGGCGTTAATTTTGTTTCGGGCGCTAACCAGAAGCCAGCAAGTGGAATTTCTTGCTCTAAATCCATGCAAAATCAATGGAAATTTTACTTATATTTAAATGCAGAGAAATAAATGACCCAGTTTTAGTTTTAATCCTCACGAAAATTATCGATTTTGTTTGCTACTATTTTGAGAGGTGATTTAGTTTTACTGATCCCTTCACAACTGAATTACTATTAGATTGACGGCAGTTTTCATTTAATTTTTCATTAACTAAATATTGCTTTCTGAACTGATTACGTTTACTATTATCACGTACAATTTTTTCTTAACAAAATCACCATTTTTCGGCACCAAGTGAATGTGTTATGTTTGGTGTTGAATTTGAAGTAGTTAGCATTTTATTATCAAGTGATTTTCATGTTTGTTGGCCTCGGGTTTATACGAATGGTATAAGTATTTGTCTTGTGTTCATATATGTTCCTTTTAAGGGCGTGTGTCTGACGTATTTCTGCTTTTACTAAGTATTTCTTTTCATGTGTGAGAATTATTCATTTCCCTACTTACCTGCGAATGCAAGTAGAAATCGAACATAATTTCACTACAATTGAAAATTATAAGCAATTTTTTCCCTCTGTGTGCCGGTCAAAGATACGTCGACTCGCGTGGCGTCATTTCATTTCAGATAGACGCCAGCCACATACGTAGAGAAAGTAAGCGGCGCAATGGGAAATTTGTTATACATCACTCGTACGCCCGACGGTTCTCAAAATAACTACACCTTAATATTTTTCTATTGCTTAAACGTAAAAAAAAAAAACTTTAATTTTATCTGTTAAAACTGAATTCTTCCACATACCAAGGTTGCAGTTTTGAAAGAGTGGCACAACAAATTCAATACCCATTCACTACACTACACTAATACTGCAAAATTTGGCGCTCCAAAGTGTCGGCCTTCAAAGAAAAACGGGCGATGAGCAATTTTCCCCCACGTAAACCGTATTTTCTTAGAAGCTCTATGCGTGTATTACGTGAAACCGACTTGAACGAAATGGCGGACAACCACACATCAACTGCTAGCATGTCAGGAAATCCTACACATAGCAAGGAAACGAATGTTGCAGTAAATTGAACTGCAACCCCCCCCCCCCCCAAAAAAAAAAACTTCGTCCAGAATAGAAATATCACGAAAAATAAAAACGTGAATGTAGTACCAGGTATAGGCTGTTCACTGTATAGTGAGCACTTTCGAAAGCCCTGCTTAAGATGCACTTGCATGCACGTTGTGTATTCTTCCGCCTTATGTAAAATTAACATTACTATGGGCCTCATAAATTTATTCTTGCGTCGGACAAGTGAAACTGTGAAATTATTAGAAAAGTAAATATTTTACAAATAGGTTCATTTTTACACTTCGCTGAATTAGGAAAAACCGAAAGCGAAAGAAATAAATTTATCATAATTGGTTACCTTCACTTTTTATTCGACGTTAATATATGGAACTACTTCCCATTTATCGTTACCAACTTTACTGGGCGCATGTCACTCAGTGCGCCCGTTAAAATATATGCAGTCAGGGCCAGTGACGATTTCCTAATGTTGAATTAAAAAATCTTCACTTTATCGTGAACCCCTTTAACAGTAATACCTCGACATGACATGACATGTATATACAGACTGTTATTCACAGATGTGATGGACGAGAACGTGCAATGAATAATATGCTTAATGAATTTAGGGCTTGGAACAAAATGTTCATAGCTGAGATAAAATGCGAGTGTAATGTCCCGGATACGAGTTGTGATAGCAAGCCTAATACTATTGATTGCTACTGGTACTAATGTGTCTGACGTAGAAGCCGAAGTAGCTAAAGAAGTACCCGCCAAGCAGGCACATGAAAACCTCACGCAAACAACTGAACGAGATTCGCACAAGTCAGTAGCGAAAATAAAACTTGAACACGAAGCCCGTGCAAACTAAAAGGAGACTAGGAATCACACCCATATTTCTCAAGCCACACACATTCCAGAATCGGAAACACTGGAAACGACAGTGCAGTGAAGCCTGGAATCACTTCCGTCACACATAGTATTTCGCAAGATTGATCGCTGTGCAACTAAATAACTTCACATCTGTCACACAAGGTACGGAGAAATGTTCGCTTCAGACGTACGAAACCTGTCACTTCCACGCCAAGAAAGGCAAGCAATCAGGCAAATACGAAGAGGGAATACATTCTACTACTGTGCAAAAATGCATTTCCCACAGGAAATCGCTATACGATACGTTGTTTGGTGAAGAAGAACCCGTCGTCCGTGACGTATAAACGCACGCCAGTCACTCGAGATTTGTGCAGAAAGGGCACAAAAGACTTCCGGGAAGGAAGCGCTCTGATTGCATAAGTGGTATGGACGTGGGCGGAAGAACCTCCTACGTACGAAAATCAAGTTCCCGTGGTACGAGAAAGTAGAAGTCTTTCTACGACCTACACCACCGCCAATTAGGAAACGCATTAAAGTGAGGAAAAATGGGATGTGGCCGTGTTGGGGACACGGTCGTATGTTTTACATGAATACGTCTACGTTGGCATGCTCGGACGCCTTGTTTTTTTTTTTTTTTTTTTTTCGGCACCGCGTCTGTCGATCATAAGGCGTTTCATGGGTATCACTGGATTGCTTATGAGATACTTTTTCCAACCGTATACGATTTCTGTATTTCGACTTGGCTTTTTGACGAGTATAGGCCGACATTTTGTTACGTTTTCTTAATTTTTTAAATTAAACTCATACAATTTCACCATAACCGCACCACACAAATGTTTTTACACATGCAATCGATTGATCTTGACGAGAGCTGTCGATTGAAACTTAAACGAGCGCCGTAGCTTAACATATACTACGCGGAAGTTATGAGACGCGGCGAAACGAACTAAAATCCCCCCCCCCCCCTTTTCCGGGCGCACACGATATTTTGCAACCCTCACTCAACGTAACATATTCTTTGATAATTTGGCAATCGAGTGGTGTTATTTAATTTTGAATGTAGATGAAAGATTCGGAGCTGCAATGTCAAACTGTATCCCCCGATTTTGTTATCATCGGATTTTCTGGATTGCCTCCCACTATGGTTGCAAATTTAAAGACGTATTCTTGTCAAAATCCCAGGAAGAATGTACGGTACATCTTACTACAAGTCTCGCACCCTTAGAGGTCCTCACTAATTAGCGCTTGGGTTGCCTACTTCAAGAGCTAGACGTTCTACCGAAGCTCGACGCTTGTACAACAGAGAAGGATCCCGAGAAGATAAAGAAAGGAATTGTTAGAATTGGTGAGAAATCATTTGCTTTTGTCCGCAGAATGCCGCAAGCGACATGACAAGTCAAGTCAATTACGTAAGTTCCAGTTGAACGACCTAGTTTTACACCGAACTAACCCCCACTAGTTCGTATTGGGAGTTTGTTACTCGAAAGTTGTTCTTGACTCTGGAGGTCTTTATCGCGTGACTGGAATCACCTGATATAATTGCTACGAGTCAACAGACATGAATGGTAAACCAGCCAGAAAATGTTACGTAACCCAGCTGAATCCCTATCATGAACCCAACTTGTATGTTCAGTTAACAACCGGCAGCAGTTGAATGAGAAGTCTGTGACGAAAGACAAGTGCTTGCCGACGGCACAACCGGGATTGAATAATGTTAATTAGCATACAGATGTAACAGTGATACAAGGCAGTAGAAAGTACTGCAAAGTATTAGTTAAACAGAGCCTTGAGTATATGTGCACGATTAAAGGCAGGCCTTTAAATATCTGTTATCATACTGGTCTCCCTCGTACGCAAGTTGAGCAAGGTCAAACGACTGCGCGAAGATTGAGAGGTCAATGACACACACGCAGTGTAACACTCCTTACACCCTTACCGTGGCTGCGTATGAGTCGTTTAGTACTTACATTTTCGATGGTAAATCCCAACTGGAACAAGAGTATACATTTTATTTATTCATTGGGAATAACTTTCAGTCGCTATCTTCTCATTCTTCTCTTCTCAGAATTTTTCCGTTGTATGCACGACGAGTTTTCAAGCTTGTACGTTATTCTATAACGTATTGTTGAAAAGTTTATGCGTATAGTATGCGATTTTATGACGTCGTTATTTGTAAATAATCTTCATGTTGCAATTTATTTTTTATTAATACGTTTTCACGAGTTCTGATGAAAATAAATAGCACTATTAATGCAGTATTTAAAGCTGATAATGACAATGGCGTTATTTCTTTTGTAACAACTCGATTCCCTTAGAAGTCGCTTGAATATTCAGATTTATTACTTTAGAGTATCATGTTGTTTAGCATAATGTGTTATAAAATAATTCTTACATTGTCTAAATCACCCTCTAAATTTAGCAGCAAAATGATAGTTAGTGAGAAAGATACCTAGACGAACTTTCTACGAGTAAGCTTCAAGAAATTTTGCAAGTGCTATTGTAAATACGAAACTAATTTGAAAACTCATTAACAGTGGCTATGTGTAAAGCCAGAGAACTAGGAACACCTAAAGTACTTGAACGTTAGCGTGCCATGAACTGTTTTACGCTACACACGCCCCCGTACAAGTGAAAATGAGTTTACACTTGAAAGCCCTAATCATATATTTAAACACTTTAAAAACGCTTTGCAGTGAATAAGTGTTGTTACTAATTGCTGCAGTATATGTTCCCGATGTGATCTTTGAATGAATATTGCAATCGGGGGGTAATGACTGGATGGGGAATTCCGGACATTCGCCATTGCGATGCAGATGTCTGTCATGGGAAAACAGGACTGAACACGAAAGAAATACTTAAATATGACAAGTAACCTATGGACGAGAAAATAAATATATGTATAAAACACAGGAAAATTCGAAGAGGGACTATAATAAAAAAAAAAAAACAGAACAGAACAGCAACTAATTACGAAACATATGAGTGTATATATATATATATATATATATATTCCCTCTTCGAATTATATATATATACACGCACTCATATTTTCCGTAATTAGTTGCTGTTCTGTTCTATTTTTTTATTATATTCCCTCTTCGAATTTCCTGTGTTTTATACATATATTTATTTTCTCGTCCATAGGTTACTTGTTATATATATATATATATATATATATATATATATATATATATATATATATCGGAGACTAAGAGGAAAGCCACCAGACCGGTGGGACAAAGACATACGCAGGGTTGCTGGAGAAACCTGCTTGGAAAAATTAGCACAACAGTGATAAATAAGTATGAACAAAATAGTACAACACAACAAAGAAACCTACAACTCACATACAGCAGTTTTACCAGACACAATAGAATGCAAGACAGGTATGCTGTAGCCAAGAATACATATGCACAAAACCAGAAAATTCCATGAAGGAATCAAGTCAAACAAACAGGATAGCAAGCTAAATGCGGGAAACTAATATACTACATATGTATACGAAAAAAACTATATACTACCAACAGATAACACACCAAAGAGGACAGCAGGGATGAGAGTTCATAAACCTATCTTTCAAAGGAAATTAGGCTAAAAAAAAGCAGCCCAAACAGACAAGCTAATTACGACGTTTGGTAAGCGAGATATTATCTTACCATTCTCAGAAGATACAATGCTGTCAGAATGAGTACAGGAAGTGCAAATAATTTTTGTAAAGCACGTATGTGCACCAATGGTAAGAAAGCTTCTAACAGACGATATAAGGATGGTCAGAAGGCTTAAACGTGTTCATTATTGTTGGTTCACAAGTGGTAGCCAGATTTATTCATTTTTAACTAACGTTTCGCTAATGAGAATTTAATTGCAAGTAATATGGGCGATGTTCCTCAGCATTACTGTAAAATATATTTCGGCGTTAAATGGCCTACTCTACCGCCAACGGCCACCTCTTATGGCATTATTATCAAAGTATTTCCTGACTTTTGAGCAGAAAAATCTTAACTGCCCAGTGAAATGTAGTTTTATTGACAGTGAAATTAGTGAGATGCGAAGAAAATTTAAAAGCTTAACAATGAAATTAGAATCTTTCTGATGTGATATTTCGGTTATGTTTTATTTTGTCACGCTGTTAATTCCTAAATATTATTGTCCTTGAAACTACTGTCAATTTAACTGGCTTACTTAAAAAGAACTACCACCTTCGCTAGAGACATGGAATGTGTTTCCAGATGTGGTTAAAATCTTATCAGTCACAATAAAAATGCATGCTTGTGTCGAGGTACGACATTGCAACGAGGTATGCCTACTTAATCGCTATACTCCCTTTCAGACATACAAAACCTTAATGGTGGGTGTGAACATGGCATCTACATAAATTTTTCTACGGTTTACAAAGTGCAAAATTCAAGGCTTTTCAGCTTCATCGTAGCATCTACTTTAAAGTGTGATTTTAACATTTTACTGAGAATTTGTGTTAGTAACTTCTTATAAATTTTAAATTAAACCGTTAGCAGATTATCTTATAAAATGCAAATAAATCACTATAGCATGGGCAAAAAAAAACGCATACTTTAGTTACTGTATATAACATTTTAACTCAAATACACTATTATTTGTGAAAATTGTGACTCCCAGAAAGAATGGCCCGAATGAATCTAAATTCACAGGATGTGTAGAACAGTGTAGCAACAATAAGTGATTACGATTGCAAAGAGATGGCGCACACGTAGGCCCAGCAGCGTCCTCTCATGTGTGACCGGAAAGTGTACATGTTACGCCAAGCTCAGTCAGTGAAGAGACGTCAAACGCAGTGAAAGCAAGTGCCATTACGCCTCGTCGACGTCAAAGATAGCAATATCAGCATGTGAGTGAATTCGAATGAGGGAGGATAATCAGAGTTAGGGAAACGGGTTTGTCATACCGTGACATTTCGACTCGTACAGGCCGTGCTGCTACGACAGTGATGCGTGTGTGGAACCAGTGGATATAAGAGGGTCGTACGCAGTGACGAGCGGGTACTGGACCACGCAATGTGACAATAGCACGGAATGACCGCCATCTTCTCCGCACGGCCGTAACGGACCGTACAATCTCGTCCAAAGTGTTGGCTCGATACTGGAGCACTGCAACGGGTGTGGGCCTGTCTGCGTCGATGGTTCGACGCAGTCTGCTGTGTACTGGACTGGTAGCACGCATGCCATTACGTCGTCATACATTGTCCAAAATTCACACACGCCACAGACTGCAATAGGCACGTGACCGCCGTCTCTGGCGTGCTGAGTGACAAAATGTAGTGTCTTCGGACAAGTCCCGCTTCAACCTGTCCTACAGTGATGTCCGTATACGTGTTAGACGCTACCGTGGTGACGACAATCTGGCAGCCTGCATTGTGGAGCGGCACAGCGGACAAACGCCATGTGTTATGGCGTGGGGTGCCATTGGATGCGCCACGTGATCTCGACTTCTACGTATGTATGGCAATCTGAACAGCAACCGCTACATCAGGGAGGTTTTAGAACCCGAGGCAATGTCCCTCATTCAGGTGACTCCACATGCCATATTTCAGCAGGATAATGCCCGGCTGCATGTGGCGAGGAATGCGCAAGCCTTCTTCAATAAACGACAGGTACTACTGCTTCCCTGGCCTGCACGTTCGTCTGACATGTCACCCATCAAACATGTCTGGGACATGATCATCACGGACCCCCGGTAGGCTTTGTGGACTCGTACACATTCCGCGTGGAGGGAGATTCCCCAGGAACATATCCAGGTCCTCTTTGACTCCATTCCACGACGTTTAGTGGCTCTGATTGCAGAACGTGGGGGCTTCACACCATACTGAATTCTCAAAGAGAGAGATAGAGAGAAACCATGTACAGTTCTGTAATCCTAATTAATTGTGCATTGTCTTGTACCCAATCTGTGGTATAAAGTTAATTTCAAACACATATATCCTTCTAGGTGTTGCATTTTTACAAACTTTAGTATAGGTCGATAAATGAATAATGTTGTTAACTTTGTGTACGAATGACGGCTTCGCATATAATTGGAGACGGGGGCGTAGTAAGCTTATCACCACGGATTGCTCCATGCAAGCGTTTAGCATGAGCTGCAATATCTCTAAAGATAGCGAGTGCAAGTTTAGTTGTACGCGACAAGACACCGTTTTGTGGATAGAAATTTCGGAGCGCTCTAATTCACACTTTTGGCTCTCGGCTGATTACCCTGCTGTGACGTTTAGCACACTGGAGGTCAGTGCTTTTGATTCCAACCTCAGGCTTGTGCGTTGTAATGTTTAAGTATAGGCCTCATTAATTATGAAGTGGACAGTGTTTACGAACAATAAAGATAACTTATGTGGGTAAAAGCACGCAATGTGGCTACACCTGAACTTACTGTACAATCTCTTTTTCACGCTACGTAGCACACCTCGTCGGTGATTAATGGCAGGCTGGCACGACATTTAACCTGCATCGTTCACGTAATGTACTAAATTATTTATATCCACTTTAGGAAATTGGATGCTTGCAGGGAGTCCTAAACCAAGTGGTTAGGTTGTCAAGTGAAGTGATGATAATTTATATGTTCTCGTAGACCACAATCTGTCACGTGATATCGGAATCTAAATTTAAAAAAGGGGCCTGGCTGTGACAGGGACATGACCATGGGTTGTACGTGAACACGTCTACATAAGTGGGTAATATTTTCTTTAGGACATGAGAATGAAATGAAAACATAGGCTATTCACGGTTAAATGAGCACTTTTGAAAGCCCTGTCTAATATATATATATGCACGTTGTGTATTCTTCCACTTTATGCAAGATTAACATTGCCATGGGCCTCATCACTTTATTCATGAGTCGGCCAAGTGAAACTATGAAAATAATAAAAAAGTAAATATTTAACAAATCTTCTAACTTTTAAACTTTGATGAATTAAAAAAACAGGAAGTGAAAGAGAAAATTTAAGTATGACAAATGGTTACCTAACAAATTTTATACGACGTTAAGATACGGAACTACTTCCCATCCATCGTTAATATCCTTACCAGGCGCAGGTAACTTTTTTCAAAGGTTGATTTCGAAATCAGTTTATCGTGAACAGCCTTTAACAAAATTAATACTTGACTTTTACAGCTTGGTTAGACATATATAGACAATAATCTTTCATTTAGCACCAAAATCAGCGTGATAGCACATCGAAGTCGCGGGATATAAGCTGCCACCCAGAAATTTCCGCCGACGCCCGAAATTACCAACAGTCGCTGCGGGGCCTCACCTTCACCACACGACTGCGTAGAACCAACTAGAGGTCGTGATCACGTCGTAGTTGTATACCCGTTTGAAAGAGATGGCGTATATTTCATCCGTGTTATTAGTCACGGCATTATAACACGTCGACATGAACCACCTTACAAAAGTAACAAAGCAGATTACGTTCTGGTGCTCCATGTGTCGCTCTGATTTTAAAGACATATTAACGTAAAAAATGTGTGGCGAGTGTATGTGGGCGCTACTTTAAAATCATACGTACACGTGTCAATTTTCATTGCGTCCGCAGTAGGCAACGCGACGGACTTGTAAGGTTTGTTTGTTGCATACTTTCAGGCGTCCGACATTTACGCGTGATAATGAAGAATCTACTCTCATCAACATTCGCTTCAAAATATACCGCGCTACGTGCACTCGCCATCAACTTGTTATCTAGTAGGAAGTACTTTATTTTTACTTGTTGCTGTATATTACCGCAACGAAACACAAGCGTAAATGCACTGTGTTGTTTTTTAAGCTTATCTCAGCCACGGAGTGAATACTAGCAGAACGTACTCTACATGACATGCACTGGACAATTTCTTCGATGCCATAGTAAAACTGCCTAGTTTTGTCGTTTTTACTTGAATGGGCAATGTTTATAATACAACCGTGTCATGAAACTAAACAGCGTAATTTTTATGATGTTTACTGAAAGAATTTGTTGTTAATTATTCGTTTCTAAAACAGCGCAACATACACAAGTAAGAAGAAACTATTATAACTAGAACAGTTGTACAGTATAGGCACGCAACTTGGAAACTGACAACGCAGAGCCATATAACTTAGAAACGTCGTAACTTAGAAAGCCATAACTTAGTACTATTACAATACAGAAAAGCGCGCCTTATAACAGTCGTAAAGTATAGACGCATAACTTTTAACAGTCGCACAACTTATAAACTCATAACGCAGAACCACACAACTTAAATATATCGTATCTTAGACGGTCATAACTTTCAACTACCATAACTTAGAAGAACACAACTTAGAACAATCGTACAGCAGTAACACACAACTCAGAATTATCATAAGTTAAAAACACACAAGTTAGAAAGTTTACAAGAACCACGTAATGTAGAATTTGCATTACACAGAAATGCCTACCGTGTGTTTCAAAGTTTGCGATTTCTAAGTTATGACAGCAACCATGCACAGGAAACGGAACTGTCTGCTAGTCTTTTGTATGTGTACAGCTCGTCTGCCACTCTGACGACATTACTGTAGTCATTTGGCTACAACATGTGAGGCAGTAGCAGAGTACTGAAGAATGTGAAAGAATATATTGTGGAATAAATCTGCAGAACACATAGTGGAAGAAATATACACACGACAACACGCGCGCCCTAAGTCCTGTGCACAGAGAATAACGACTGTAACATCAAAATATTTGCTGAGACATAAACGGCACTCTGGTATTTAAAGCCTGTTCACGATAAGGGAGAACTTTTGAAATCACCCTTAGAAAAAGTCGCCGCTCCCACCTGCGCATATTTGAACGGGTGCATTGAGTGACATGCGCCCAGTAAAGTTGGTAACGATAGATGGGAAGTAGTTGCATATATTAATGTCTAATAGAATGTGTAAGGTAACCATTTGTGATAACTATAATTATTTCCTTGGCTTTCTGTTTTTTTAATGCATCGAAGTTTATAGATAAGCATATTTGTAAAATATTTATTTTTCCAATAATTTCACAGTTTAACTTGAGCGACGCGCGAATAAAGTGATGAGGGCCATGGTAATGTTAATTTTACATTAGTGAGAATAACACACAACGTGCATAGAAGTAGATCTTAAGCAGGGTTCTCAAAAGTGCTCCGTTTACCGTCAGTAGCCTATAAAAATTTTTACTCACGCTGTATCTGCTCTAATTAAAAGAGCGGGTGGTAAGTAATGACACTCCCACTTTTTCCAGTTTAATGAATGTAAAATTTATTAACGAGCTCTAAGAGAGGTGAAAAAGCGAAGTTAAGGAATGAAAAAAATTTGCCAGATAAAAAACAAAAAAAAACTTCGTTGAAACAAGATTAACCCAGTGGCAATATTTCTTGTGATTTTGCATTCGAAAGTCTCTCCTGCGACAAGAGATTTTGGCGTTGCACTCCAAATGAAGGCTTTTCCATTCGTATTATTTTTTAAGTTTCCTCTATTGCTATTTGACCAGTTAACGCTGCTGCTCCACAATTTATGTCGTTTATCTTTGTGAGATAAATATAAAGACATCAAAATTTATTTTCTGAGAATTTTAGTGGATCTCTAACTGTCGAGGAAACTTGCCAGCCACACTACGCCATGACTAGAGACCCGAGAAATCCGCGAGTGTAATGACCTGTAGGCTAGACTTCACAGTATTATGTACTCTCATACAGATATCAACTGTTTATTGATTGAATGTTCTGGTAGTAAAATGCGGTGGTTGGGTGCACAATTTATTTCATGTTTGTTATTGGTTCATTTATCTTCAGGAGGTGTGAAACAACACTTCTACCAATTACAAAAGTAATATGAACGTATAAGTGTGTTAATTACAACTTTTCTAGAAATGAACACACAAAATTTTCGGATCTCTAGCCATGACGCAAAACCGTGTTCAAATGAAATGTTGCCACAAACTGCTATATAACTGTGACTGGAATAAGCTGAAATATAATACATACTTTATAGCTGCGTTTTAAGTTTTAACTATGTTTATTTAAAACTTAATCTTTAATTACTCTTTTCCAGCACTACAACCCGTTAAAATTAATATATTTTTCGATTTGAGTTAGTAAGATAATTGGACTAGTAATATTTATCAAATATTTCACCAATTTCGTGTGAATTTTACCAAAATAAAATTAGTTTATTAGTGACTTTTTTTTAAAATCGTACAGAAAAAACATTAGGATATCTTCAAACTTAGGCAAAACACGCACAAAGCACATATAGGCTATTCACGGTAAAGGGAGCACATTTTAAGCTCCTTTCAACAGGCATTAACAACTAATAAATATTTTTATCGCAGCCTAAAGCGTTAAATTTTGAGTGTAATGAAATGTATACATTGTGTTTATAAGTCACATAGTACTGTTTATATTTTAAAATGGCAGAAAGATAAAAATTGGCTGGAAGGAAAAATTTAGCGGGGCCTTAAAATGTGCTCACTTTACCGTGAACAGCCTATAAATGCATATATGAGGTGACAGGAGTAATCTTCATTTAGTTAATTCGTCGTTTAGGGTGCACTGGCACAAGAAAATTGGCCTAACTTATTAACATGACATAATCAACTATTTATTGAAGTTACCATAAATATTTTGAAAAACACGGGCATGTAATTAATCTGTTGGCTTTGTACATATATTGTGAACAAAATTTCGTGTAAACTTCCTAAACTTTAATGGAAGTTTTAAACCTACACATTGTAAGTAAATGTTACCACATATAAGGGTGCGGATAAAGGAATGTATGTACAGTATCGCCACTATACAAAGTTGGGAACTTCCTCAAGCATCTGACTCATTCCTGAGCAAATGTAGGACCGCCACCTTGAATGCATGCGAAAATAATTTACCGTTCGCTCTTTATCACTGAACGTATACACTGATGAGGTAAATTTGCGAATGATTTCTAGAATATAGTTACACCTTTATTACGCTTGTGACATTATCAACACAATATCCGGGTTGTCGAACATATGTTTTTCTGTAACGTGTGGTCCCTTCCATGGTCTAATTATTCTAAATGAAAACTTAGCAGTGGAAGACAACGAGAGTAAAGCCTGTGAGGTATAGCAAAACATTTAGACCTGAGAATTCGCGGGTTCATTTCTAGACAAGTTGGAATTCGCACACATGTACGTTCTTGTTACGTTTGTAATTGGTCGACGTGTTTTTTGACACCTCCTGGAGATAAATAAGCCAATAACAAGCATGCGAGAAATTGTGCGCCCAACCACCGCCTTTTACTACCACAAAGATCAACCAATAAACCGTTGGTATCTGCATGAGAGTATATAAGACTGTGAAGTCTAGCCTTCAGGTCATTGAACTCGCGAATTTCTCGTGTCTGTCACCAAACACTAAAATTATATCTGTCTACTCAATGTTAAAGAATGCTCCAGTAATGATGGCTCGTTTGAAAGGAGAAATGGCAACGCTAGTACGACAAAACTAGAAACGCGAAAAAATAAAGTATGCCGTCATCTGCAAGTTGCAAGGCATGTAATGCGCAAGCCTTTTTCGTACACAAGCGTGCCGGAAATACAATTTAAAAAATATACTTTTGCCGTCTGGTGTTCTGCATAAACACATATCTTGTAAACGACTCAGGTGAGTAGTTCGTTAAACAACAAAACCGGTAAGAGCTTTAAAAATTAAGCCGTCCAAAAAAGAAGTCATACAATGTGAAGGAAAGTTATTCATATGCATAAACACTGTTCACGATAAGTGAGCACGTATGAAATGAACATCTGGAAAATGTCAGTGCCCCTGCCTGCATATATTCTGACGGGCGCACCGTGTGACATTCGCCCAGTAATGTTGGTAACGATGGAGGGAAAGTAGTCCTATATATTAACGTCGGATAAATAAAAAGTGTTAGGTAATCATTTGCGATAACTTAAATCGTTTCTTTCCCTTTCTGTTTTTTAATGCATAGAATTAGCACATTTGTAAAATATTTACATTCCTAATAACTTCACAGTTTTTCTTAACCGACATGATGATACCCATGGCAATGTAAATTTCTACATAAGGCAGAAGAATACACAACATGCATACAAGTAGATCGTAAGCAGGGCTTTCAAGAGTGTTCATTTTACCGTAAACAGCCTTTAAATATATTAGGCCTTAACATTATATTTTTTCTCCATTAGGGGCCACAGTGACGTAGCTACTAGAACATTCGCCTCCTATCAAGACGAACCGGATTTGATTATCCGCGGGTCACTCCTGGATTCGCGTACGTAAGAATCGTGCTGGAAGATGCCGCTCATCGTTGGGTTTTTGTCGGGATCTCCCGTTTCCCACCGCCCCTGCATTCCAACGCTTCTCCATACTCATCTCGCTCCACTCGCATCCGCTCTCAAGACCGCCGATGTTCAAAGCCGCCTAAACCTCTTCACTCCATTGTTCTGCAATTTCTTATATATTGCATAGTTTTATAGAAAATATAAAATCTTTGACGGAAATTTGTTATTAATTATGATTTTTTTACACAATTTACTATCATTACTGTGGACCAATCATTAAAGTATACCATTAGCTAAAGATAAAAAAACTTCGAAGACAGATATTCATTGCTTCTGCTTCTCAGGTTTTAAACACCAGGTATGTAAAAGCTTGTTCACTATAAAGTAAGAACTTTTGAAATCAACCATACAAAAATGTCACTGCCCCTGCCTATTTTGAAGGGTGCACTGAGTGGCATGCGCCCAGTAAAGTTGGTAACGATGTATGGAAAGTAGTTCCATATCTTAACGTCGAATAAAAAAATGTCAAGTAACCATTTGTGATAACTGAAATTATGTCTTTCACCTTCTGTTTTTTTAATGCATCGAAGGTTAAAATGCGCAGATTTGTAAATTACTTAGTTTCATAATACTGCCATAGTTTTACTTGACCGACGCATGAATCAAGTGATGAGGCCCGTGGCAACGCTAATTTTACATAAGGCGGAAGAATACGCAAAGTGCATACAAGTAGAGCGTAAGCAGTACGCTAAACTAAGCACGTTCAAAAGTGCTCAGTTTATCGTGACTAGCCTATGTAGATCGTTCAGCCGAGGCGTCTTAGTCAGCCACGTGCGTGACGGGAGCACGCGATAGCGCGTTCCCATGACGACGACTGTCGCAGGAACGTAGTTCCTCCGCCGGCCGCCAGGGTCGCTCCTGGAGCCGCGGACGGGTCCTGCGTCGCGGCGGTCTCCTGCCAGCGCCCGTCCGTGCCGCCGCGCCGCAGCATGACGCACAACCTGAAGACTGTCGTAGTCGTCGGCTCGCGCTTCCCCATGAAGCTGTCCGCGGAGGAGCTGATCAAGGTGAGGGCAAGATTCTCTCTCCTATTATGGCCACCATCACCATCAACAGACAAACATTTGAACAAACTCTCAACTTCATACCATTTCAATTGATTACTTTTATAATTTTTTTTTTTTTACAAAACATCAATATTGAATGCAACCAGTGCGGACAAAAACCATTTCCCAAAAAAAGTCACCAAAACCATTCTTTCATAATAATTAATTTTACCACTAAAGATCATAACTCTTATGAAACAAGGGATTTAACTGAATCCGTCCACGTCATCAGTGAATTCCTTCTACGGATTAGATCTATTCCTGAAACATATAATTAAATATATGTTATTCAAGCCACAAAAGTGAGCACAGAAACACCATCTAAATACAACGGTTTCAAGTTAGTTAATCTAGCAATTAAAAATACAATTTCCCTTCCTCAATTCGTACATATTTTCTTACGAACATTACACCATGGGGAGTCATATTAACCACAACTCGGCCATTACCAGCAATAACCCCAATGGTGAAACATTTTTGGGCAAGGACATGGGCTGGATTTACATTTATTTTAGATACTCCAGTAACGCTATAGTCAATGGCGTTTATTCCATAGACGCAAGGTAAGCAATGCTTACCATATACACATTGGAAATGTTTGACCCTGTAAATTTTTCACTTTAACATGAAACACTTTTAAATCGAGTTTCCCGTTTGCGATTAGAGAAACAGAGTTTGCGTAACTCCGGTACTGTGCACGCATAGTGCTGCTATCTAGTATTTATTTCCACAAACGGAAGCAACAACACGCTACCGCGTTCCTTCGGCAGGGAAAGCAGTCGTTCTGTTTGCGTCCTCCAGTCCTACATTTCTCCTTGGCAAGTAGATGAAGTTCGGGAAAACGGTAGTTTTCTTATCAATTGTAATACGCTCTCCAAATAATATTCAGTTTAATTATTATTACATTCATTTCATTTCCGTTTTTATAACTAATGTTAGGTATTATAAAACGGTAAATATGTCTGAAGGGTAAACAAACTTGATGATGCGTTTGTTAGTAGAAACAGTTTACCCTGTAAAAATACTCACTACACGCCACTGGCTATAGTCCACATATTTCGTCTGTCTCACTAAATACACTTCAGCCAAAGTTGATCCAGCAAGAGTATCTTTCATAATAACACCAAAACTAAGCTTTCAAGGAAACCAAGTTCACAGCCTCCTGCCACCGACCATACCTATTTCAACTCTCGCGCCCTCCCTAACTGTTTCCATGCATCCCGGCTTCGCTCGCTTTGACTGTTATCTTAACCCTTTCAGACCCACTCAAATTTAGGTTTTCAATTGTCGCAAACAAAGAATGAGCTGTTGACTGTATGTTCGGCTACAGTTATATGAACCGATTATGACATAGACCCAGTAAGACGGTTTACGAATAATTTACCTAGAGGTAAGATTATTGGTCAGCGAGCTTCACAGTGTGCAGTACAGACCAACAATCTCCAAAACGTGCTTAATGTACACGATTGTGTACACTGGGTCTGAATGGGTTAAAATAATTTTATATTCGTACGCAACATTGTTCAACTTGTACGCATTGTATGAAATGACATTTTCCTCCAATAAAAAAATTTTGCACTTTATATTTTTTGAATAATTTAATGTCAAATACAAAATTTTTCTGACGCTATCACTTTGTTGGTGGAAATTCTGTAGCAAGGTTCACTGCAGGCACTATGAGTATTCTTCTACGTATCTGACGCATATATTTTTAAATAAACCAGTTTGAAAACAAATACCTTGTTTAGTTATTTCGGAGCGCTCTGCATTGGCGTTTTTAATGTGCATGATGTTTTGAAAGCACTATACAAGCCACGTCGGAAGTGTGTGTGTTTTTTTCTTATATAGGTTGTTCACGGTAATATGAGCACTTTCGAGAGCCATGCTTAAGATCTACTTTTACGCATGTTGTGTATTATTCCGCCTTATATAAAATTAACATTGCCAAGTTCCTCATCGCCTTATTCATGTGTCGCTTCGGCCAAGTGAAACAGTGAAATTATAAGAAAATTAAATAATTTACAAATTTCGTCATTTTTACAATTGATTCATTAAAAAAAAAAACAGAATGCGAAATAAATAATTGAAGTTATCACAAATGTTTATCCAACACATTTTATTCGACGTTAAGATATGAAACTACTTTCCATCCATCGTTACCAGCTTAACTGGGCGATGTCCCTCAGTGTGCCCGTTAAAATATATGCAGGCAGGAGCAGTGATTTTTTTCCAAGTTTTTTTTATTCAAAAGTGTTCACTTTATCGTGAACAGCCTTTATCAGCACGTTGGATGCACGTTTAATAGTGTTTTGGGAAGACGCGTTTTTCAAACACATTGTTACACAGTTCAAGCATGAAGCAGGCGGGCCTCTTGCGGGCTACGGGAATATGTTGCTTGTGCGTGAATTAGCGAAATATACATTCAAGAAACTGTGTTTGAACTACTCAATATTTTGACGTGAATACCTCTTTAAATTTGCGACCATAGTGGGAGGCAATCCAGAAAATCCGATGATAACAAAATCGGGAGATACAGTTTGGCATTGCAGCTCCGACTCTATCACCTAGATTCAAAATTAAATTGCACCACACGTTTTCTAAAGGATCAAAAAATATATTACGTTGAGTGAGGACTGCGAAGCATCGCGCGCGAGATAATGCCTGGGGGGGGGGGGGGCGATTTTGAGTTCGTTTCGCCGTCTCATAAATTCCGCGAAGTATAACTTTTGACTAGGGGAAGCTACGATGCTCGTTATAAGTTTTAATCGACAGCTCTCGTCGAGATAAATCGACTGCGTGTATAAAAACCTTTGTGTGGCGTGGTTATAGTGAAATTGTATGAGTTTAATGTCGACCTATACTCGTCAAAAAGCCAAGTCGAAATACAGAAATCGTATACGGTGGGAAACAGCATCTCAAAAGCAATTCAGTGATACCCATAAAACCCCATATGATCGAGTGAAGTGATGCCGGGAACGTGAAAAATCATCAAGGCACCCGAGTGCGTCAACGTAGACGTATGCACGCAAAACAAACGACCGTGTCCCCGACATAGCCAAACCAAATTTTTTTTCTTCGAAGGTTTGTTTTATTGACTACTTATTGGAACTAACAAAACAGTAACGTGCAACAATTGCAGATGCATTAATATGTATTTGCTGAATAAATATGCATGGATGCCAAAAATAAACAAATCAACAGGAAATGACGGATGTGAAGTAGACAGTACTTCCATTCATCAGTTGGAAAACAACGATAAACATTCATTCATCAATCAGCACATTACTGTACATATTGACGTGACGATGCTAAAGAAACTCTGCGACAAGCACCCAACTGAAGTGTGATGGTTTATTCAATCTGAGTCGTTGCTGGCCATGAGCGCCGTCTAGTTTGGCTCGAGTCATTCCTAAGCAAATATTATTCTCTGTTAACGCCGAACATGACGCTAAATGTCTCGGAGCCTTTATTCTTTATGTAAATATTCGTTGGACGTAATATACCAAAGAAATTTATTTTTACAAGCCAAGGGAGAGTTATTCTGTGACCGGTTGAAGCAAAAAATTACACTCACTAAGAACGATTGGAGATTTTCACGGTCAGGGCATGCTTTACACACCATTTATTGTTTCGGCGTGCTAACAGTAATAACCTTTAGAAGTGGCACTCAGTTCATCTGGATATTTTCCTCGAGGAGCTTGCTAAGGCGATAATTTTTGAGCCTTGTTTGAGTGTGTCTATTTACCTGTTGAGCTTGGAGTAACTTTATTACAGGCCACTCCTCGGTTGGTCGAAATTCATGAAATCAGGTTGTTTTAAGAAACTCAATACTAGAAAGTCATATTCCACCGTAATGTATTGTTAGTAGACATGATTCAATTTTGCACATTAGAATGAGTGAGTGATGAGATTTGGGTGGTTCTTAACACCGAGGTCTTGAAAATCTATGAGGGTGAAGTGAGGTGAGTATGGAGTAGCGCCGAAATGAAGGGACGGAGGAGATGGGAGATCCCCGAGAAAACCCGCCGACTAGTGGCATGGTTCGGCACGATTCTCACCTGCGAAAGTCTGGAAGCGACCCCGCTGGGAATAGAACCCGGTTTGCTTAGGTAGGAGGCGAGTAGTCTAACCACTAGACCAACGCGGCCCATTTACACATAAAAATAATTTCATTATGCAACGCGTGTCCTGTAGTACAGACTGTGAACCGTGTTCCTTTTCCGACTGGATTATCCGGTCTTGAGCGTGTGGGAAACGTGGCAGACGCTGTCGTTCGTCCGCGTGTTCTCTCGGGACAACCCCGTTTCTCCCGCCCTTGCGCTCCCCCGCTGCTCAGTCTTCAACTCATTTCACCCTCATCAGCATTCAATACCTCCCTGTGAAGCGCCGACCCCACTCCAATTTCGTGCAATAACGTCGCATAGAAAAAAAATGTTTATGTTAGGACAAAATTAAATTTATTAGTTTTTTATTTATACTCTTAGATAATTACTTGACCAACGCACAGAATACAGTCAATACGACAAACACTCTTCCGTTCTCAAATAACTAAATTGATATACTGATAATATTCCTTCAACGTAACACACTTATAGAGAACTACCTACCTTAAATAAGTTTTTACGTCAGATCAGTACAATAGATTAAAATTCTATATAAAATATTTATCTTTTATCAGAAATAATAAAATGGCCAAATATATTTCCAGGGTAGTGCCTCGCCATTTATAGAACACTTTTCCTCGATCATACTCTGATAATTCAAGTAATAACTGTAATGTATCAACAGCGAGCTCCACGAATATCGTCCCTACTAGTAATTAATGAACAAACTGATCGTAATTTACTAGAACGACAAATAACGGAATTAAATCGGAGCGTAACATGCGCTATAACATGATTCTTTACTGGAACGTCGTCACTATAACTTCTTTATTTAATGGACGAAACTAACTGGGCACATACTGATGTCGATTTTCACACGTAGAGAAAAGTCATACGCTGAGTTTAAAGAAGAAACTAAAAGGGACTATCGTATGTGTTCAGTTCTCTGCTAAGAGTCCCTACAAGTGATATTTAAGCTGTATTTGTTATTTTATGATTCCCTTTATTTTATTAGAGAAGTTTTAAGGTTTTGTAAATTGTTTCAAATTACAACATAACTGTATGTAAGTTCTTTACCTCTAAAACAAGATAAAATATTAGTTACCTGTATACGTTATTCAAATAATAGTCATCGTTTTGACACTTTATCGTTCCGAGTCTAATAGTAGCAGAAAGATATTGTGATTTCCATAGTCCTGTAACGCTGAAGTAGGTGACGCGGACAATTCCAGTCGCTTATCATGAAAAAGTACAACTCGAAAATGATAAATGAAATTATTAACTTCCTATTGTTTGCAGGAAATATTGGTTCACATTTTTTTGAGTAAAAATAAAGCTCCGATTCAACTGAAATAATTTTCTTTTTATCGTCACCACAGAAAATGGTCAAAACTGTATCTGCTGTAATTGTTGAGATTTCTTAAAAAAGTTTTTGTTAAAAACGTAGAATGGACTACAAATTGTTGTGACCATGGACAAAACATAACTTACATACTTTTATTTTTTAAAAAGCTATTTTATTGTATTACAGTTTTTAATCATCATTTAATGCATAAAATAAAATTTATATCGGAGCAAACAGTTCCATTGCGGATAACGAATTTTCTCTCTCGTGAGGAAGTAACATTTGTGCAGAAATTATCAGAAAAAGTACGCTGTATGAATCAAAATCAACCTAGTTGTTAGGCTGAAAACTAAACTTAGAGAAAAACTTGCTTAATTTTTTTACTACAATATAATTCTTCTTATAAAATTTACTTAAAAATTATAGTAAAAACTTATCCAACTGGTGACCTAAACTTTACCTCTCAATATATTATGTATGTGTATTTTCGCCATAGTCCGATTAAAGATTCGGAGAAAATTGATTGAAAAACGTCTACAAATGTTACTAAAGCTTCAAACTTTGATGTGAGCTGAAAAAAAAAAATCCAAGAATACGGACGTCTCTAAAGATAGCGAGAAATGAGGCGACTTTTATTAGGTAACACACTTGCTTCGCTTGAATCTGGCCCTTGTTTGAGCTCATCATAGCTTTTGGCTATGTAATAACAGCAAGTACGTACTTTTCAAGGACGGAGTTATCGGACATGTGATTATACATATTATCAGTTTAACACTCCGGCTGGTATTTTTTATTTATATTTAGTCAAGTAATTATTCACACAGAAGTGTTTTTATTTAAAAAGACAGTAAGTCTGGGTTGATTATAGTTCATACGAAAAACTAAATTCTTTTATTTGTCTAGTTTTATATAAGTTTTATATTTAGTGGCGTTTCATGAACGGAAAAGCAAACGCCATAGGAAAGTACATGTGCTTTTCAAGAAAACAAATTATTATTTTCTCGTTGACATGTATACTCAATAGCTATAGTATACAATGGCTGGGTAATAGCAGAAAGTAAACACTGAAATCTGCTGTGTCGTAGAGGAAAATCCGGACGTTACCTTAATGCGATCGCAATAGGCTCGTCAGCCGTACTTCCGTGGTGTGCGGGTTGCATACGTACGAGGCAGATTGTTCCCTGCTTTGAGAGCACGAAGAAGCAATTATGGGACAAGTTTATATGCAGCGAACATATTCATATTGGTTATTACGAACTGAAAGAAACTGTGTTTGTTCTAGCAACAGGCTATCCCGGGGAGAATTTCTGAATAAATAATTTGTTCAGATATAATCCTCTCAAATAACTTGATCCGTCACGGTGTCAGGAATAACTGCATAGAAATTCACCACACGTTTAGCAATCATACATCCTAAAGCTTCATTTCTCCCGGACGGATTAAAAATATGTTTTAAGAGAATCACAAACCTGTTTACCATCACCTATGACCCGTAACTTCCGGACTCAACTAAACACATGTGCACGTATACGTTAACTAAAGCATAAGTATTTCGTATCAATCACGTAACCTCGAATTACAGGTAAGGTCGAGAGATACCACGAAACGTTAGTCATGCAGTATATTTTACTTACTGTGATTTAAGCCACGCCGTTGTGCGAATAAAAGCCGAATACCATGCAACATTCTTGTAACCGTGGACTTCAAACCGTTTTCTGCCGGCTTGCGGTTCGAATATTGTCATGAAGTTTGCATATATCGAGCCATCGCCGCTTTAATCTCCTCGCCACATCACTATCATGCCTAAGGAATCTTGGCCACCTGTAAAATCAGCTTTGGTCTTTTAACCCAATACTTTTTAGTTACTACTTACTTACTTCCTCTTCATGGATAGGCCTGTTCCGACCTCAGATTTCAGACCATCTCTTCATGGGTCGGCCAATATTTCTTCTTCCAGTAGGATGGTATTCCAAGGCAAGCTTCGGAAATCTGTTGTTAACCAGTTGTCTTTCCAGTTTACCCTTCTTTGGTTAATTCTATCATTTGAAGAAAATATATTCAGTTGCTGTCTAGTTTCTTCATTCCTTCCTCTATCCTTCAGGGAATAACCTATCACTGATCTAAGGAACTTCATTTCGGATGATTATATTTTTTTCTGTTCTGTACTTTATTTACCCACGTTTCACTACAATACATCAAGTTGGTACAGCCATCGTTTTATAAAATTTTGGTTGGGTCTCCTGTCGGACTTTACCTTTCAGTGTTCGTCGAATTGTTCCACACACATAATGAAATCGGTGAAGCTTCTTCTTCCCTTCGTTATCTTCATTTAAGGATAATTCCCAACCGATGTAAGTAAAACGAGACTTGTTCTGTCGGTTTATTGTCAATCACTATTATATATATTGAAAAGTGCTGGAGAGATACTACAACTTTGACGAACTCATTGGTTAATTGATATTTCTTCTGTTAATTTATATCCCAAATCTAATACAATTTTTGCCCTTTTATACATATCTTGGATAACTTCAATAAAATATTTTGGATATCCGTTCTTTTGCATTATATTGCATAATTGCTCCCTATTTACTTTATCGAAGGCTTTTTCATAATTGACAAAAGCCATTTAAGTATTTAAGTTAAATTCTCTTCTCTTTTCCAGTATTTATTTGAGCAAAATATGTTATCTATACAGGATCTTTTCTAAATCCACACTGTTCTTGCAATAAAAGAGCATGTGTTATTACCTTAAGCCTGTTGTTTATTATTTTTGCATATATTTTATATCCAGTATTTAACAAACTAATTCCTCGATAATTATTACATGAACTTCTATCTCCTTTTTTTGAAAAGTGAAATGACTTTTGCCTTCCACCATTCTTCTGGTATGATTCTCCTTTTCCAACATATATTAATTAAATCATTCTCCCATATCTAAGCAGTTATAAATTAGTTTTACCCAGCCCTGGAGCTTATCTATTTTTATATGATTTCAATGCTACATCAAGTTCCTATATAAAATATATATATATATATAATATATATATATATATATATAATATATATATAGGATCAATTCCTTTGATATCAGTATTATCAGTACCTTTATTCTTTTCTTTCCCTCCGTGATTTCAATTATACCATAATTCTTTATAGTTCTTTATCCACGATTCTTCTTCAATTACATTTATGTTAGCGGTTTCCCTTTCTCTTTGTTAAGGTGTTTGATAAACTTATAAGCTATCACTTGTCTACTATGTATATCGTCTTCTATTTAACTTTGACGCATGACATCTTCTCTATCATAATAAACGACTGTACTCGTCAGTCAACTACACCCCTGACAGCTCGTCCACGAGTCACGTCGCTGCTGCCGACGTCGGCAAGACTGTATTACCTACCGGGCAGGACAGGAGTCCCATTGAAAATTATTATTTCGCGCAATGAGCCACCGAGACTATGCAAGAGGTCCGTGTCAAGTACCACAGCGCGCCGCTCGATGCCACTATATACAAGAGACGTAGATCCTGGCACTATTCACTACGCCGCCCGCTTGAAGGATCCAGATGCAGGGCTCGCACCTGCTGTGCTCCCTCCCCAGACGCACTATGCCAGCAGAAGAAGGGATGGCCGAGAAGTATAAAAAGGACCGGCAGCTAAGTTTCCTGATGGCCTCACTTGGCACTCTTTATAATACAAAACAACACTTTTTCGTGTTTCGTTCCATACCTCCCCCCCCCCCTTCCTGGGTCATGGAGATGGCCCCGGGTGGGGGGGGGAGGCGTGCGGGTCGTCTGGCTATGCGGGAAAAGGTCCCACCGATCCCGACTTCCTCCTTCAAAACCCCGGCGTCCTTGAAATGCTCCAGGCTAACCCAAACAGCTCAGTTTCCCGACAACTCTTTCCTCAAGGAGTACCCACCTATGAGGATTTGATCGCATTCAAAATATCGGCTCAAACGACACCACTTAGCACCCCAGCCTCCTCCCGCCCAGCAACATCTGCGGAAGAAATAAGAATGTTTATGGACACTGAATTTCAACTGCCGAAAAGAAAGGGAAGTAAAACCACGGTAAATAACCAATCAAAAACCGCACAGGCGAACAAGCGTCTCCGACAGGCGTCGTCTGAGACGCCAAAACACACCATCCCGGTTCAAAACCAGTTTTCACTTTTGCAAGAGGTCGTAGACACGACCTCAAGTAACTCAAACCCCGGCTCTTCAAGCCAGCCATCCGTCCTCACACAGACAGACGCTTCAAATGCACAAAATCAAAGGAAACAGTACCGCACAGTCATTCCCGACACTTCCAAACACCACTTTCTAACACAGAAACTACGAGCTATCAGCAAGGACAGCTTCTCTCTCCTGCACATCAGGCAAGGCATCCATATCATCGCCACAACCCCGGAACACCACAATGCAGTTCAACAAATGCTCTCAGCAAATGGTTTCTACTTCTACTCATACAGCCAGATCTCCGAGGCCCCACAGAAGGTGGCGTTCGACCTACCAAAAACATTCGACATAACAGAAATAAAACAGGATCTCACAAGCGCTGGCTATCAGATTTTGCATATCTACCAATTAAAAAAAAGATTCCACACCCTAGCAACCTAGAACAGTTAACGCTGGAGCCGCAGCGTTTTTTCTGCGTGACAGCCGCTCAGAACACACATCTACCCCCAATCCAAAAGATCACAAAATTAATATGACTATTGTCCACCCCCACCTCTACAGAAAGAGACCACAGGATGTGGCACAGTGCAAGAACTGCCTGGCCTTGGGGCACACCAGGAATTTTTGTGCCATGCCTATCTCCTGCCCACACTGCGCCCAGTCACATCCCACGGGTGCCTGCGCTCAAACCACTGCTCCACCCAAGTGTAAAAACTGTTCAGGCGATCAATCCGCCCTATCAAAAACCTTCCCTAAGTTCCAGGACCTGGTCCTGAAACGACAAGCATCCAAGGCCGCAACAACATCAGCAAAGCCAATACCAACTCCTGTTTCGTACAGGGATCAGGCCAGAACATTCACATCAATCAAAGTTCAACCCTAGCTTTCCTACGCGCAGGCACTCGGTACATCCGCTCAAACCACAACACCCACACTTGATGCCTTAGCTTCAGCAACAACACGAACAAAAATCCCATCCCTACCACTCCCGCGAGGCTCGCGCGGGGGAATGGGAGAAACGATGTGGGAACTCCATGAATTCATGGCGTTCCTAAAGTATTGCATCTTCCAGGCCCTCCTAGCGCACTTCAAACCCTTCATGTCCGCTGCCAAGCAAATTTCCGACCCCCAGGAAAGATCAATCCTACTTCTCGAGGCTTTGTCGACGTATGTCTGCCAGTCGGTCTGCACGACCCGGAAATATACATTCCCTTTCCCTAGATCTAAACTGGAAATAACGCGAAATTAGACAACAAAATTACTAAGCTACGACGAGTGACAAAACTCGTTAATTAAAATAATAAACCAACTGATCGCAACACTTTTACCGCATTCAATTTGCTCTCAAATAATCTGCAAGCAACCAATACTGGCAAACTAAGTAATAAATATCACAGCCTCTATTAACTTAAAATCTCTCGCAATTAAACTAGTCAAGTGCACTGCACAACCATCAGGTGATTTACTTAAACCACTAAATGGCCAGAAAACTTAAATTAAAGCCCTGACTTACATATATAATTTAATTTCAAGTAACTTTGTAGCAAAATCAATAAATATAAGAAACTTTTAATTTTCCCGATGAATTGCAATCATAATAATTCACAACAACAACAGTGCTGCCATCTCTTGGTCGGTGGAGAGAGGCCCCTCCTCCGGGAGACTTGCGACCAATCAGAGCACTGTAGCAACATTTCCATGGAAATACAACTATCGGGACTTGTTTTCGGCCTTTTACAACTTTCATTTGCTACTGAAAGTTTTTTAAATCACACATTATTAACAAAATAACATTTTAAAAACCTAACATACTCACCATCCACTATTACAGTCAATAAAATCGCTTTATGCGACAAAATTAAACCCCGAAACCGACCAAAAATTTTCCGATCTGTCTGGGACAAAAATTCTCTGTCTTTAACGAAACTAGTTCCTTCCCAGCGTGCACAAGCCATTTGTATGCTGTCACTCGTCCATGCAAGACTCGTAACACACAACAAATTTAATTTTACATTAAGTCCCACAACCACTCTCCGAATCTTAACAGAAGTTTTCTAATTAAGGCCCAATCATTCCAAATTATTATCGAACACTATACAAATTAATTCCCCACCAGATACGACACTAGCTATATTCGCCACTTAAGTTAAGTACAATTTTCTCTCCGTCTCTTTCCCGACATGCCTTGCAACTAAATCGTCTTAATGATAAGTTTAGCTTCATTTTGATAATAATTTAAATTTAAAATATCTACAAGACCTGATTCTATTCAAAAGTCTCGCGATTTAACTTCACCAATCCCCCTTCCCCCCTTCAAGCAGGGGGCTGGGTGATTATAGCGAAACCAGCAGAAATTAGCATTGGGAAACAGGCTCTAGGCGCTACCCTGGAGCTCTGAACAAATTAAAATTGCAGCTTGCTGAAAATTTTATGTGCCTTTTGAAGACAGCCAGATGGGAGGCATTATCCCCACTCTAACCTGGACTTTATTACGATACCGTATGGGAGGACAAGGGCCTAGGTCTGTACCTCCCCCGCGCTGAGGGAGTAGCGTCCCTATGATGATAAATCGGCGGCGGCTGATGGTAAGTTCTTCTCAGTTCTGCATTACTACCTGAGCTCTCACCGCCCCAGTTACTTGGTGCCGAGGCTCTAACCTCTCCTAAGCTTCATCGCTCACTTCGTAGAGCCAAAGTTCCTTTCCAGCGGAATCCTAAGGGAGACTCAGCGGCCGTCAAGAAGTTACTCTTAGACACGTTTGGTCCCTTACGGACAGTCACCTGAGAGTAGAGCTCGCCTCAAGGAAACACGCATTAAATAACTGCCTAATCCACCCAACTTTGCATAGGGTGACTTCCCCTGTTTAACGATAGGGTGTTTTAACCTTCCGTATACTCCGTGGAGGAATTGGGCGTTAGCACCTCTGCCATCAGTGTTTATTGCACTTCGGTAAATAAACGCCGTTCTTACCAGTCACCTCAGCTTTCACTCCAAGCTCCTTCCTGTGTCACATCGGGGCTGCAGTACTTGGCAGGAGACCGGGTTTTGATACTGCCGAACGCACACTACATAACTGAACAAGTACATCTTTGAAGGCCACCCGTCCCTTGTACGTCGTAGGAGGAACGGTAGAGCCACGACATTAGGATACCGTCCTGTAGAAATTGACTTGTCAGCTCGAAGTCGCCTCTTCCTCATCGCTCCCTCTGTGGTGCCGAGGAGGGGTTCTTCTTTGAGTTCGGGGAGACCAGTGACCCCGGGACCCTCACCACACCACCATTGGAAGTCCACCCATTCCTTGCACCACGTGGAAGGAACGGTACAGCCACATTAGTTACACCCCCTGTGGATTGGACTTGCCAACCAGGTGCCCAACTCTCATCGCTCCCCTAGTGGTGTCGAGAGGGCTGCAGTCTGGTGCAGGGAAGTTTACTCCCACGGGACACCCGCACACTCTTAAACACTGACACGTCAACTGTCCAATTCCTGCTGCTCCGATCTATACCTCATGCGTACACCCACAGGGGTGGAGTTGAGAGACGGGCCAGAAAGGCCCGCATACCAGCATACCAGTTCCAGACATCGTTCCCGTCGGATTGTTCGAGCCACCCACCAGGGTCGCGGGGGATACCATCCTGTAGTGCAGGAGGCACTCTTTGGCATCAGACAGCCAGACGAACCCGAACCACAGCCAGAAGCACCCGTACCGGAGTAGATAACACCCCAGTCAAGCGAAACACCAGTCAGTGCTCATACACGGGTACCCGCCAACTCCACGCCACCTCGCCGAACTGCTGCACCACTACCCAAGCCGGTACCTCGTAGGGGGGTCAAGGTCAATAGGGCGAGAGCGGAGGGGCAAGTAACTGGCTGCCCTTCAGACCTCGATTGCCGATCCCCCGCACTGCGCCACTGCCACATCCTGGGAACTGCCCTCTCGAGAGCCGCCTTCTTCCGTTACCCTGCCTCGTGTGTGCAAGTCGGCGTGTGTGTCCCAGACATACATCTCCGCTGCACGCCAGAAAATATTAAATGCGCTGGAGGACACAGCTCGCCATGTACTTCTTCAGAAGAGCTCTTCGTTCGTAATTCAGAACGCTGTCTAGTTGTTCAAATATATAAACAAAGATTATTTACCAAAAGGATATGTAAATTTCAGTTTCTTTGTCTTGTCATGGCTTACGGCTTACTGTTTGTATGGGGGCATTAAATCATTTGGATGAATGTAGATTTTTATTTTCGTGCACTTTGATTTTGTATTGATCGTTATATCCTTTCTTTGGTGTACTTTCGTATATGTATCTTCGGCAATGTATAATCTAGGTCAGGCGCTAACTGTGCTTGGATTTTTCTCAGTGCTATTAACAAAATTATATTTAGATTCTTATTCATTAAGTTTTGTTTGATGTTGATGAAGTATTTTTCTGTGTATGTGAACAAGCCATGGATGCTGGAACGTACCGTATTTGTCTTTACTGTTTTTCCTTCTTGTGTGTGTGTGTGTGTGTGTGTGTGCTTACCACATTTAAAATAAAGTGTTAACAACGATATGTTGACAATCCGTTCATTCTATTTTAGAATGTTCACGAGTTTATGCTATGTAATTTACTAGAAACACATACGGATATTTTATAAACTCTGTGCTCAAACTGAAACCACAGCACCTGTGGGGAGAAATGTAAACACAGCTTTCCAGTGAACTTGTGCTCGAAAAAGTTAATGGCGTATCACAAGACAGTAATAAATAAATGTGTAACAGGGCCACGGTGGTTGAGCGGTTAGCTTGCTCGCCTCCCACCAAGGCGAACCAAGTTTAGTCCCCGGCAGCCGCTGGTCGGCGGGTTGTCTCGGGGATCTCCCGTTTTCCCCACCCTTAAATTCCGGTGCTGCTCCATACTCACCTCAATCACTCTCATCGGCTCTCAAGAGCTTTAAGAGCCGCCCAAATCTCACTCACTCACAATAAATTGTGCAGCAACGTCGATAATTCACAGCTGTCAGAACTCGTGTGCGCAGCTAAATGCATATCACCAGGCGCAAAGAATTGCACGCTTGCTGGAGCGCCTTGTGTTATGCAACTTTATTTCCGATAATACGTTCATCTCAGCGCTACTGCACTATATTCGATTGCTATTTCGTATTATGTATAGACTTTTCTGGATATGTGACTGCTGGGCTATTGTGTTCCTTTATTTAAAGTTGCCGTAGTTTCCGTTTTCTCAGAGATTTTGGAAGCATTCCGTCTAACAGTACCTAAATAAATATTTTTTTTTTTTAATATGTACTTTTACAGTTGGCTTAGTTATTTCTGTTAAACTGCACTCCTTTTTCTTAAATACATATTCTCCTTCATCATTGGCTGTTAACGTTTTCACATCGAGTACAACCGTAAGGATATTAATTTAGTGCTTTGAGCAATATACAATGACGAAGACAAATCGAAACATCCTGAAAGACGCTTGGCAAGTTTTAAAAGAATGAATATGACGCATGTTGCGTCAGTGAGAAAAGAGCCACAGTATAATGGCGTAAACTTGTAGTGTGATCTGTGTCATTAATGCCGGTGGGGGAGTATTCAACTATTCCTCTTTTAAAGTGGCGAAGAAAGAAATTTCTCAAAGGGGATGTTGAATAGTATGAAGGTAAAGGTTGGAGTCTGCAATTGTGTTACCGGTGCTGACATACGTGTTAAACAGGAAAAATACTAAGATAAAGCTATTTTACAGTATAATAACCAAATATATTAGAGATAATAAGTATTGCATATTTTTATCACTATTAAATTCTTGTTAGTAAATTTAATATTAACTGATGATAACCTTAGGGTCAAAAGGAGGGATTTACAACACCCCTTACCTCGTCCTGGCTACGTCTCTGCTGGTCTCAGAAGTTAATTTTTTGGCTATAGGTCTGTAGATCTGGCGAACGTTTTTGGCTTAGGTATTAGGCATGTGTAGAGTTGTTGCGCGATGGCAGGGGTATGCGGAAGCGCATTATAGAGCCGAAAAATGCCGTTCACGGTTCCCCGTGAGAATGATAGTGACTGGAGACAAAATCTCTGTGACGTGTCGGTGGTTTCTCAGCGAGTCTTGCACAAACGTGAAACATGCTGTAGAGTAATTAATAATGCCGGCCGACACCATAACTTTGTGCAGCTCTAGGGAAACTAGAGCGGTGACGATTATGTGCCGAACGCTGGCGCTGGCCTCTGAGGCGCCGCGCTCTTGTACGAACGTCGCTCACGTCCAGTTTGAAGCACGATCGTCTGAGAAGGTAACAAGAGGCCGTTTCTGATGTTCAGCGCTCGACACAGACGTGCCGCACGATGGTTCTGGGCAACAGACGACCGCACAGAGGAAGCCGTGGCTGTAAACCTCCCTCATTCAGCCACTGACCTAGTCCTCCGGAACACAGCACATCATCGTGCAGCTCTAACAGAGTTCAGGGGCTCTTGAAATGTCGCACCCAGGTCGGCTATACTAATTACAGGATGATAAGCATTCTAGTTGTGTAATGCGCACTGCTGGTACTTTCAGAAGTAACCTAGTATATTCGTTGCTTGCGGAGAGTAAAACATACAAGGTCTTGCATAGTTATCTACGCAAGTTTTAAATGTAATCAACTAGCATATTCTTAAGCATATCACTCGTACTACTTAATTTTTACGTATTATAACTATATTAAAAATATTGTTTGCATTATGAGCAATGGTTTACTAGTAACGTCCCTATTTTTTTATGTCCCTATTCTCGGAATGACAAGAAAGCTGTGAATTACTGAAGTTTTTAAAGTAGCTGTGATGGTAACCTCGTACCCGACATAAATGCATCATGATACGGCGTGCGGAGCTTTATAAATACCTACAGCTATTATTGCAATGTTATTCAGTACTTGAGCACTGATTGCTTTAAGCGTGCAATAAACTTTACAGGCGAGAATCTACCAGTTAAAATTTCTTCAGATTTTCTCAAGTGTAATTGATTAGCTCTGAATGGTTAAAATGGATTTTCAGAGTTTTTATTTTTAAGTAAAAGTTAATGTATTTACACTTTAGAGAACTAAAACACGCCTATTTTTATTGCTATTTTGTTTAACCAATATTTCGGAGTAGACTGCGATAATGAAAAGCTGCACATCAGCGCAATGTCATACGGGTGAAGGCGGTGGATATTTGTGTCACTGTCTTTGTTACTTTACGACATTTTTTTATTCTGTTTCACGCAAAAACAAGACTAACTTCAGCTAGGCGGTTACCTTATGAAAACTGCTGGCCTCCGAGAAGGCCGAGGCAGCACTTTCGATTTTATTTTGACGCATTGTGAATCGGTTCTGGGATAAGTGATCGAAATTTACTCTACTGTATTTAAAAATGACGTCACTGATGATCCAATATGATTGTTTGACTTTATTTGGTTGGCGGACATTGTACTTACACTTAACATGCACTTTTAGAAATATCAGAAAATATTCCACACCACAAAATAAACACAAATTAATACGACCAGAACAGGTACAATTAAAAAAATAAGCTGTTGCAAATGTAGTGAAATATATCCATAGAGGCATAGGAAATACTAAACAGAACAAAATAGAGTATGTGCATATATGTGTTGGTTTTAGTGACAAAGTAAAATACCTAAAATTTGATTACACAATTTCTTTATTCTTTTCCACTCGCGCCGACCTCCCGTGGCGCAATCGGTGGTGCGCCACTGCTCCAGGGTGCAGGAGGCCCCGGGCTCGAACCCCGGGCACGGCATGGGCGCTGGCCCATGCAAGGCCATAAGCTAGCCTGCAAGCCGCCCCCCGACAAACCCTCAAGCACAAAACCGAGGGACGCTCAAAAGCCCTTTACAATACAATATAATATTCCACTCGCCAACTGTGCTTGTGATTTTAGTTTTACTTTTATTCCGCGAAAGACACTTAAATACAACAATTGATCAGTTTACCGGTTTACTCTCAATATAAGGTAATACGAAACAAACGCTTCCTTCCTGTCTCCATCCCGCAAAAACTGACGTTTTATACATAAAATTCGAAACTTTGTTAGGCCATGATTTGTATGCAAATGTCAGTCTATGGTCTTTCGCGAAAGTAGTTCCGAAAATCAAGACGAACCTCTGTGAGCACAATTTGAATATTTATTACAAATTTGGATAGTTCTCTAGCTGGGTTCGCAAAGTTCCTAAATTGGAGAATGTTTTACACTGCGTTGAGTGTGGCTACACTTGAAATATACCACGAGAAAAGAAGATGAATATAACAAATTCATATCTATTTAGAGTGAAAGGAAGTATCATTCAAGGCAAGGTTTGCGTAAAATGAAACTAGAAGTCTATGAAAATACGACTTTAAAACTTACGCCCTAAATTTACTAGATAGGAAAAAATTACCACTTTATGTTTGTGCTAGACACATTTCAAGTTGTACATTGTGGAGTAATTTTCCTTAAATATAAATAGGTGGTTCTTCAGTTTTTACACGATAAGTAAAAGTCGTTTATAAATACAATTAATGTCTTAGTTCATAAGCAAACTAGAAGAAATGTGCAGAAAAATTTAAAAAGCAAAGAGCATTGGTTACTAACTAGAGTACAGAATTTAAAGAGCAATAGAAAAATTGTTCATGGTAAAGTCACAGCAAAACTGGAAACAAAATGTAAATAAAATTGTATAAGTATTATGTTAGTTTATCTGTTGAATTATGAGTGTGTACACTAGCAAAATTGTGAAAGTTATGTGTGAATCACATAACCTATAAATGAATTAGGAAATATCATAGACTAAAGATGAGGTAGACAGATCTCGCTGACTGCGCACACCATGTCCCAACACTGAACTGCTTTTCTGCCTACACGTCTAGCAAAAATGGTGTGGATTGGGTTTGAGGTTAGAACACTGTTTAGTAAACAAGTGCTTTTGAGATGTTTATATACTTCCTCTAACCAATTTGTAATGCTTTTTGATTACATTCAAACTGGTAAAATTATTTTATTAATATAATAGTGCTTGTTATTTAAAAAATTAAAATGTAAAACACGTTAATCACTGTTGACCATGTAACTTTGACAGTGTAGGATTGGCGTAGGTCAATTTGGGTACATGCACAGAAGACGGATAAGCGGTCTACCTGATCTTTAGTCTATGGAAAAAATATTTTTTTATTAATGAATATATCTGTAACACTAATCAGTCCATAGAGATGATAATAATAATAATAATAATAATAATAATAATAATAATAATAATAATAATAATATATATTAATTATAACTCAAAGAGTATATATAAAATGATGTGGTTAGAATGTTATGTATAGCTGGTATTACAGTTGTAAATATTTTTTTATGTAACAAAAGACATATAGGCCTAATCGAGTGGTGAGAAAACAGTTGTGTCACAATTATTGAAATATTTATAGAAATTATTTACAGTAATTATTTATAGAAATAAGGACGAAATGAAGCAAACCAGAAGATCTAAAAGGTAATGTAAAATTAATTTATGAAGAAACAGATCAATTTTTTTTGTGGGAAATCAAAAATATAAAGGTTTTGGCGACTGAAAGTCGTACAAAAGAGATTCAAGTTAATGGTTTATTTTTAATTAACGATCTATTGTAAAAATGTAACATGGATGTATAATAATAGTGAAATTTGAATTTGGTTGTAAAAATCGTATTTCAGCAATTGTAGGTATTTAACACTTTGATTGATTTCGGTTTGTAGCAAATTTGTGAAATTTGTTCCAAACCAAGGGGGAGTTATGAAACATTGCAATTTTTAGAAGCTTTGTTTAAAATTAGTCGTACATATTTTAAATACATATGATTACAGAGTACTTGCTTATGTTGTCACTTTCTTTAGTATCATTTCCAAATGATGTTTTATTATACGAGTTAACAGTATAATCTTTGATTATTTTTATAGGTTATTGATATAGAGACCATGTGTAAGCATGTTTCACTTGTTTATAGACAGTAGTCAGTAGTCATTTTTTATTTGTTATTTTTCAATTATTTCCTAGAGGGCAGTTGGCATTAAACAACTGTACTAAATAAAATGATCCTGGTTGTCTCTCGTCTCGCCATTGCTGAATGGCGGTGAGATGTGCCATGGTCAGACGACAGACAATCGGAGGACAGGAGACAACATCAGTAAGGTAGAAGAAAAATAGAACTAATTTTGATGACAGATTAATTTCCACCACCTCCAAGGATGGACGTGGATATGTAAAAATAAATTATATGATATAATAATTAAGAATATATGCCAATTTTATTGAAATAATTGCAGAAAGATGATTTTGAAAGTGACTATTTACTAATTCAAGAGTAGAAATATTGATTTATATCGTGTTTGAGAAGATTGTCTAATAGAAATATTTAGAATCTGTGTGTGTCAGAATATATGATTTAATTGGATTGTTATAAACGGCACCCAGCATGTTTATTGTACATTTGTGATTAGTCGGAAATGTAACAAGGACCCTAATTAGGAGTGTTGTAATCCAATTCAGCTGTTAGTGTGCGTCCTTTCCAAACTAAAGTAAGAAATTCGCTGGATTGGTGTGTGGGTATTATGTTTGAATATTACATCATAGGAGACTAAGACAGGGAAGAGTGATTCAGACATTTTCTTTGCATACACACTCCTAATACTTTAATGGGAGAAAATTAATGGTTTCCACATAGGCCTAATTATATTTAGAAATTTACTTTCATACATTTTTGCCATAAATAACATTATGCTATAAAAATTAACAACTTTTGCGATTGAAAATGAGTCATATAAATTTGTTTACACATTTACACGAATACTATAAATGATTAAATTTAGTTTTATCAGAGCAAAATTTCACTTGAAATCTTCGAACATCAGTATCTCAAAAACAGCCTTTTGGCTTATCCGATAAATCCTTTTCTCCGCAAGTAAACTTTAATTTTTTACTATTCCTTGTAAATAAAACAATTAGGGCGCTGTCCAACTAAAGGCTGAACTATTTAATTTGAATATGCCACAGCAGCCGTATTTTAACATGTTTAATTAAATGCTTATTAAAGTCAATATGTTGACATGGTGACACTTAATCTATAGCCGAATGCAAAGGAAAGGAAATTCTGGGCTCAAAATCATGTTCTAATTTAACCACACCGCAGAGAGAAAAAAGAGGTGTAGAGTACGCATGCGAGTTGCACAGTAGCCACACACTGCGATCCGACATTGCACTGCTTTTCTACCAATAGCTCTATCAAAAACATAATGCATAGAATCTGAGATTAGGACACTGTTTATTTAAATAAAGGTTGTTCACGTTAAAATGAGCATTTTTGAAAGCCCTGCTTAAGATCTACTTGTATGTACGTTGTATATTGTTCCGTCTTATGTAAAATTAACACTGCCATGAACCTCGTCACTTTATTCATGTTTTGGTCAAGTAAAACTATAAAATTATTAGAAAAGTAAATATTTTATAAATCTGCTGTAAAAAAACAGACCGAAAGCGAAAAATATCATTTAAGTTAGCGCATATGGTTATCCTACACGTCTAATTCGACGTTAAGTCATTGAACTACTTTCCATCAATTGTTACCAACTTTATTGTGCGCATGCTAGTCAGTGCGTCCGTTAAAATATATGCAAGTAGCAGCAGTGGCATTTTACTAAGGTTGATTTCAGAAGTGCTCATTTTATCGTGAACAGCCTTTAGGTACTTTGAGAAGCGCGTATGCTTCCTCTAAGCTAGTTTTTGCGCAGATAGATTATATTTAATTGGATCAGAGTATTTCATTCGTGTAAAACTGTAGGTATGTTGAAAATTCAAATGGAAGCAAACACGTTTATCACTATAGTCCTTTCACGGTTACTTCCAACTTTCCTGAAACCCTGCTAAAGTTCCACTTCCAGTATATTCCTCCGCCTCACGCAAACAATCACGCCAAAGGGACAACGAACAGCATTCGTGCGCACTCGATGTAATCACATTTTGCATAAGAACTTTTTCTTACCAACACACCTATTTTCTCCCAGTTTTTATTTATGTTAATAATAAATATATCTTTGTAATTCATAATTAAAATATAAGTAAAAGTTTTATTTAATGAAAGAATAGGGTATTTTTTTGTAAACGGAAGTTTAAAACGCTTGTGATACATGACATTTTCAGGAAACAAGCAGGCACGTCATACATTGGGTGATTTTTCAAAGGCTTGATTTAAGAAGTGTGAAGATCATGCTAATAAACTATATTATATACTATTCGCGGTAAAGTGAGCACTTTTGAAAACCTCTTATTTGGAATGATGGTCAATAAATACACTTAATTTTAGCTGAGTGTGGTGCAATATATACAATGTGCTTATTACTTATATGGAAAATACATTTAATAAAGTGGTTAAAGCATAAAATATGGCTGAAAATAAAAAGTAACTATGGCCTCAAAAGTGCTCACTTTACCGTGACCAGCTTATAACCATATGACTTTGACAGTTTTGCTGGCGTTGGGGACGTTGTTGGGGACATGCACAGAGGAAGAGAATCGTCCTATCTGGGAAGACTTACACGACTTGTTTATTTTGAACACGTGACTGCAATTGAAACAAGTTCGGAGCCAATATGACAATGTAGAGCGCTAGACACGTTTGAAGTGCAGTACTGTATAGACTGTTCACGGTAAACGTGAGCACTTTTGAACGCCCTGCTCAAGATCTATTTGTACGCACGGTGTGTATTATTCGACGTTATGTAAAATTAACACTGTTATGGGCCTCATAATTTTATTCATGCGTAGGTCAAGGGAAACTGTAAAATTATTAGAAAAGTAAATATTTTACAAATCTGCTAATGCATTAAAGAAAAAAACAGAAAGTAAAATAAATAATTTAAGTTATCGCGAATATTTACCTGAAACTTATAAGCCGGCTTTAGACATGGAACTGTTTTCCCTCCATTTGTTACCAATTTTATTGGGCGCATGTCACTCAGTGCGCCCGTTAAAATATATGCAGGTAGAAGCAGTGACTTTTTTCTAACGTTGATTTGAAAAGTACCCACTTTATCTGAACAGCCTTTAGTCCTGTGTGGCGTGTGACCGCGGCCTTGATCTCTTGTCATAAAACCTGTTAAACATCGTGCTTCTTGCTTGTGGCTTGTTACTCTGCATGACTGATATCATACACCTCTGCATAGAAAATCATTATTTATATTTTTATTATTGTTATTTATGTTGTAGTCAACGTCGCCGAGTTATAGAACAACCACATATAAATTAGAAAATATTTTGCCTTTGCTGTTTCCCTCGGCTGGCGTGATGTCTCGAAAAGCGACGAACCTTTGTAGTAGTCGCGGGTTTCTTGCCCACCCCATCGTCGTCAGTCTCAGCAGTACGAGCTGATGTCCCACTTTGTTCTGGAAGAGTCTGCGGTGGCGGTTATATTCAATCACACGCTGGCGCTCAACAGACGTCCCCGCTGATACAATCACGGACCAAACGAATAATCCTTGCTGCAGGCAACTACCGTTCGCCAAGTCAGAAAATGAAACACGACAGTTGGAAAGAACAAGTGTGTTTAGTTTCACTTGGGAACTGACTTTTCTCTTTTATATTATCGCGATGATCTTGTTGATGATTTAAAATTTACGTCTGTCGTCGTAATAAAAAACAAGTAATTCGTTCGCTGAACACTTTTTAAACTTTATTTAGTATCTAATATTAGCACGCTGTGTATCTTTCCGTCACATTAAAATGTAACCATTGCCACGAAACGTTTATCTGTCAAATTAAATCTGTTTTTTTTTTTACGTTAAACTGTTAAGAATTGCTGTTTTCTCACCACTCGATTAGACCTATATGTCTTTTGTTACATAAAAAAATATTTACAACTGTAATACCAGCTATACATAACATTCTAACCACATCATTTTATATATACTCTTTGAGTCATAATTAGTATATATTATTATTATTATCTCTATGGACTGATTAGTGTTACAGATATATTCATTAATAAAAAAATATTTTTTCAATAGATTAAAGATCAGGTAGACCGCTTATCCGTCTTCTGTGCATGTACCCAAATTGACTTACGCCAATCCTACACTGTCAAAGTTACATGGTCAACAGTGATTAACGTGTTTTACATTTTAATTTTTAAATAACAAGCACTATTATATTAATAAAATAATTTTACCAGTTTGAATGTAATCAAAAAGCATTACAAATTGGTTAGAGGAAGTATATAAACATCTCAAAAGCACTTGTTTACTAAACAGTGTTCTAACCTCAAACCCAATCCACACCATTTTTGCTAGACGTGTAGGCAGAAAAGCAGTTCAGTGTTGGGACATGGTGTGCGCAGTCAGCGAGATCTGTCTACCTCATCTTTAGTCTATGATATTTCCTAATTCATTTATAGGTTATGTGATTCACACATAACTTTCACAATTTTGCTAGTGTACACACTCATAATTCAACAGATAAACTAACATAATACTTATACAATTTTATTTACATTTTGTTTCCAGTTTTGCTGTGACTTTACCATGAACAATTTCTCTATTGTTCTTTAAATTCTGTACTCTAGTTAGTAACCAATGCTCTTTGCTTTTTAAATTTTTCTGCAAATTTCTTCTAGTTTGCTTATGAACTAAGACATTAATTGTATTTATAACAAAATTATCCGTAAACAAATTGTTTATATTACATTATAAATTTACAAGTATTTTTTCTGAATGAACATTATTATCTTTTTTTTTTTGTACACTAATTTGGGTATGGTCTGTCCTTGCTCATTCCTTTTATTTCTCTTCCTTCTGCTTCCTACCATTCTCATTTCCTGTCCCTTTTTCCTCGATGTTTTCCTTACCTCCTTCCTCATGCAGTACTTTACTTTTTTAGTCTTGTTATGGACTGGACTCTAACACTCTTTTTATCCTCTTTTTCCTCCTTGCCGTCCCCTTACAGTGCTTCAACAATTTTCTTTCCCCGATTGCCTTGCATTGTAACCCTCTTTTAACTGTTCCTTTGTCTCCAATTTTTCTTTTTTGTGCTTCAATAAAATTTGCTGTTATCGTTTTCTTCAATGTTATTCTGTTTCCGAGTGTTTTACTCTGTGGTTTTTCTAAACCCCCTCCCCCACCCCCCTCAAAATTAATTTTCTTTCTTTTCTGTCTACGAACTGCCCTTTTCATTTTCATCTTGTGAGTATATATTTCTCGTCTCATTTTTTACATAGTTTTGAATACGTGTGTTTGTTGTTTTCTGACAACCCCCCCCCCCCCCCCTAATGAATTTTTCTTTCATCCCCCTTTTTCGATTGCCCTTTTTCCTCTTATCTACACATCCCAAGTTCACACATCCCACTTTCTTAAATTCGACCCTCTTCATGAGTTTACTTTGTCTTTTTAACCCCCCTGGGGGGCAGCGGTGGCTGAGCGATTAGCACGCCCGCCTCCCACCAAGGCGAACCGGGCTCAATCCCCGGCCGGATCACCGGACTTTTGCAAGTAGGAACTATGCCGGACAATGCCGCTGGTTGGCGGGTCTTCTCGGCGATCTCCCCCCTCCCACCCGCCAATTTCGGCACCGCTCCATATTCACTTCAATCACCCTCATCGGCTCTCAAGACCCCGATGTTAAGAGTCACCCAAATCCCTTCACTGACCTAAACCCCCTCCCCCCTTCCTCGCCACTTCAAAATGTCGTCATTTCCCAATCCTTGTTCATGTCTTGTATTATCTCATTATTTTCAGAATATTTATTCCCTGTGTTAATCGAAAACCAGATTCTCATTTCCATATAACCTATTCTTAGCATCTATTGATACAGATCTTTGTTTACACATTTCATCATCTTTACATTTCCCTTCCCTCTTTTGTTATTTTAACTCAGTTTGTTGTTCAAAACATTCCAAATTTTTTTTCAAGTTATCAAACTCGGTTTTCATTTCTTTTTGTTCAGTTTCGTTAACTAATCTAACTGTTTGCATCTCCTTCAATAAGACCTCATTACGTATTTGCATTTTTTCTGTATGACCTCGTTAAAATTTTGCAAATTTTTCTATATAATTTCGTTACCTTTATGTATGGCTTCGAGTTTTCAAAGATCAACCCTAAAGTTTTCTCCATGGCGATTGACCAGAACTTAAACCAATTATTTTACAGGTAATAGGTATATACAAGTATGTTATTCTTTAATCTGCAAACACAAAATAAATGTATTTTTTCCTATTCTCCCTCCTGCACTCGCATCTCTCGGGAAAATGCTACCATGACGTCCATCGGTGTGGAAACTAGTGCACCGCATCTGCAGATGTACTTCAGATATTCTCATCATACGTCGGACAATATATATCTTCTCTCCCAACGTCTTGACGTGTAGCAAAAAATTCTTGCTCGGGTGTGGTCCTTCCCTTTGCTGAAGTTCTCAGCTTCTGAAATTCTAGTCGTTCTTGAAGTTCGTACTTCAGCCACACGTATGGTTCGCCAGTTTTTACATTCAGACAAATCACAAACGTACAATGTACACGTTGGGCGCCGTCTGTTACCTTTCAGTTAAATAATATATTCAGAAATTTTCAGCTCCGAAACATTTTTATTATACTCATTCTTCTTATCCAGCAAATTCAACAAATTATTGATCAAACTTCTCAAACAAAATATAAATCAATATTCCTTTTCTTCAGTTATAAAATACTCAATTACAAAAATATCTTGCTGCAATTATTTCAATAAAATTGACATATATTCTCAATTATTATTTCATTAAAACTTATTTTTGTATATCCATGTCCACCGTTGGAGGTGGTGGAATTTATAGTCACAGAAATTTGTTATATTTTACTTCTGCCTAACTTATGTTTTCTTCTGTCCTCCGATTGTCTGTCGTCTGGCCATGACACATCTCTCCGCCAATCAGCAAGGGTGAGACGAGAAATAATAAGAAGGACCATTTTATTTAGTACTTATGTTTAGTAAGTTTTCAGTGACGACTATCCTCTACAAAGGAAAGAAAAATAACAAAACAAAATATTTATACTGAATACTGTCTAGAAACAAATGAAAAGTACTTACACATGATCTCTATGTCAATAAACTATTAAAATAACCAAAGATTATACTGTTAACTCAGATAATGAAACGTAATTTGGAAATTATATTAAAGAAAGTGACAACATAAGCAAGTAATCTGTTATCATATATAATTAAAATATGATGACTAATGTTGAACATGGCCCATAAAAACTGCAATGTTACATCCTAAATATATATTTACTATATGCCTGCTAGAGCTTTTAAAGCAATGAAATATGTGTTTTACAAAGAAAATAAATGCTATACATATTATTTGCTTCGGGTAAGCAGGGTGAATTTTTTTTATAACAGTAAGTGTTTACATCAACAATTTTTGCATAAAATAAGGAAATGTCACCCAGCAAATTGGTATGTTTAATTTATTTTACAATTTATTTTTATACGTGAAAGAACATACTTTACTTTACACGTCTCCCTAGTCTTACCTACAAAATTTTTCAACTCTTTTAAAGTACACAGATTTCCTTGTAGTTACCTGTAATCAGCACTTGTTTGCCATTCAGGAATATCATTTCCTAACCAGTTAATGTGATCTTTGTCTCTGACCTCCTTCCGTTTAATTGTATCCATCTACTACAGTACAAGACATCGTTTGTCCCTTCTGCAGAGTGAGTATAAAAGAATACCCCCAACTTTGAAGGCCTATAATATCAAAACCAAACAACCTACAACCTTGGTTGACCAATCAAATGAACCGCGGAACCATGAAGTTTGTTTACCATATCGTCATAAATTTCAATGTAACCACCACAAGCGGCCCGAACGACATCTACGCGATAATCAAACTCGTTCCACACTCTTGTCAGCATGTCCGGTGTAACCGTTTGGATGGCGTCCGTAATTCTCGTTTTGAATTAGTCAATATTAGCTGGCAATGGTTGACGAAACACTTTATCTTTTATGTACTACCATAGAAAACAATCGTACGCAGTACGATCCGGGCTTCTTGGGGGCCAGTGATGAAGAATCTGGTCACCAGCTGCTCCTCGACCAATCCAGCGTAGCGGCAACGTCTCATTCTGGTATCCGCGAACAGCTAGGTGCCAATGGGGTGGCGCACCATACTGCTGGAAAATGAAGTCTCCCGCCACCTCTTCTAACTGAGGAAACAACCACTCTGCAAGCATGTCCAAATAAGGGATTCCAGTAACAGCGGGCTCGTGAAAAAAGGAAGGCCCGAAAATAGTGTCTCTGGATATAGCTCAAAACACGTTCACTTTGGGGGAAGCGCGCTCGTGTTTGGTGGTTTCATGTGGATGCTCCTGACCCCATATCAGCACGTTGTGCCGGTTCACCTTACGTTGAACAGTCGTAATCGATTCACATTTAGCAAACTGAATAACACAGAACACCTTCTGTTGTTCATCGCCATCGTGATGCGGACTAACACACAACATATGCTCGTAGTGCGACGACAGACGCTCCCAGTGCCATCTCTCGGCACACGGAGGGAAACATCAGACTGTCCTCTTCACATTAACGTGTCAAATGTGAGCTCGCTTCTCCCTCACCACCTCAAACCGAGAGTTTCGGACGCCATCCAAACCGTAATACCGAACATGCTGAAAAGTGTGTGGAACGAGTTTGAGTATCGCGTAGATGTCGTTCGGGCCGCTTGTGGTGGTCACATTGAACATTTATGACGATATGATAAACAAACTTCATGATTCTACGGTTCATTTGACTGGTCAACGAAGGCTGTAGGTAGTTTGGTTTTGATATTATAGACCTTCAAAGTTGGGGTATTCTTTTATACTCATCCTGTATATTGATGAAGATCACCTCATGATTCTTCTCTGCCAAGCTACACGTCGAAATGAATAAAAACTTCAAAATGGAGTGTTGTCTTTAGGTGACAGGCTAGGCTGCACTGACTGAAAAACAAGTCAGCACAGTCCATTGTTTCAATGGCCGCTGCACTTTAATCAACGTCACCTATCTGCTTTATCTCCTTAAAAGGAGTTGGTCACTTCACCACTGAACTTGTTTTACTGGCTCAAGAGTTCTCCGAGGCGCGCTGGACATATCTCGGGGCCGCGGTGGTGTAATGGTCAGACTACTCGCCTCCCACTAAAGCGAACCAGGTTGTATTCCCGGCGGGGTCGCTCCTGGATTTTCGCATATAGGAATCGTGCCGGACGATGCTTCTGGTCGGTGGGTTTTCTCGGGGATCTCCCGTTTCCACCACCCTTGCATTCCGGCGCTCATCCATACTCACCTCACTTTAACCTCTTCGGCTCTCAAGACCTCGATGTTAAGAGCCGTCCAAATATCTCCACTCAACGTTAGGCATATTACCGGCCAATGTCTGAAGTCGATTATACGCACAGTAGTTGGAGTTCAGTCGGTCCTTGAACAAGAACGCGAATTTTGCAGATCTCTTCCCATCAACCACAAAAATTACATTTAGTACCTTTTTTTTTCCATCTCAGGCATCATTTACTTTGCATAATAGTCTCTGTGTCAATATTAAGGTAATGTATAGCGATTAATGTGAAGTGACTTTTAAATAAAATTCAGTCTTTTTTTTTTCTTTCTTTCTTTCTCACAATACGTCAGTTGTTTGAAAACTATAGCCTTTTTACTTTCGTTGTAATTTTGGATCGACGATAGCGCGTTTGATGACTGGTGCAGTTCAGAGAACTTTAAGACAAAATAAGGATTCTGTTCGTTTGTACAGGGGGTCTCTCCCTTTCAAGTTGGTTTTGATTTACCTTGTAATGTTCTTCGCCAATTAATTCAGACGGTGCTAAAATACGGTTTTTCTTTATGGAAATACGAACACAAAAATTTATTTCGTCGTAGAGCAACGGTTGAATATTCGTGTCTCCTTGAGGAGTACTTTACTTTACACTTCTGAGAGAAAACGTCATTGCTATTCCGAAGTTCATATCTATCTAGACGTGTTCATTTTGGCTCACAATGAAACTAGGAGTTATTAAAAGTGAGCAAGCATGATTCATAATCCATGGCCACGTGTTTATTACTACATATCAAAATCTTGATTCACTCGTGTAACAATGAAAGCAAAAATAATGGTATTTGAAATGCATAAAACACAGATGCTTCGAAAATAAATTTTGCACAACAGTTATACAGTTTAGGAATGACTAGCGACCCGCCCCGGCCTCGCTCGGGTGTGATTTACAAATATGGCGTTGTTTAGGTTTATAGCAAATAAATATATACACTAAATGCTTAAGGTAACTGACATAGAATTATACTGTGTTGTCCAAAATGTCTTCGCAAGTGAACCTCTATTTTTAAAAAGACAAAAATTGTTACTGTCAAGTCATCCTTAAAAGATGCACATATGCCGTCGCGGAATTTTTTGTAGGTCTTTTTGAGATTTACAATTCTCTAGTAGATTAATTTGATTTATCTCTTATGGTTTAGTCAGCGTAAGCCATGTAAGCGCCAGGAAAGCGGCTTATTCCGACCTGATTAAAAAACGTCAACATTCCTCTAATATCCTTACATTAATATTAATGTATTTTATACCTGAACCTTCCTCAAGAAATTCTTTAAATTATGGTGAAAACTGTATGAAAATCGATCACGTAGTTTAGAAGCCTTAGCCGAATACACAGACACACGCGGCCAGACGACTTTGTTTTATACTATTATTATACTTCGAATGGTATTACCGCTGCAACAATTGGAAATGTGGTCGAAACGGGCCAGGACAGACACGCATGCAAGTTACGTACTTTTTGATTCAAATATCTCTCGGTGACGCGAACATCCACTCGTTTGAGTGCGTCAGCCTCGACTGTGCTTCGCGCAATTACCGCCAGGGGAAACGACGTGGAAGTAGGTTGTGCGAGTGAACTGCTTCATAGCAGCATCACATCAGACACGGCCGGTTTACATCAGTTACCAAGGGTAAAGCCTCTTCACGAAAAAGTGAGCACTTTTGAATTCAACCTTAGAAAAATATCACTGGCCCTGCCTGCATATATTCCAACGGGCGCACTAAATGACATGCGCTCAGTAAAGTTGGTAACGATGGAGGGTAAAGTAGTTCCAGAGCTTAACGTCGAATACAAAGTGTTACAGGTCATTCACGGTAAAGTGAGCACTTTCTAAGGCCCTTGCAAATTTTTCCTGTATGCCAATTTTTAACTTTGTGCCACTTTTTAATATCAACATTGTGGCGTGACTAACAAATACGGTGTATCCTTTTACCAGTCTCAAAAGTTTATGTCTGAGGCTACAATAAAACATATTTATTAGTAGTTAATGCCTGTTGGAAGTGCCCTAAAAAGTGCTCACTTTATCGTGAACAGCCTATAGGTAACCATTTGCGATAACTTAAATTATTTATTTCCTTTTCTGCTTTTTTGTTACACAGAAGTGTAAACATTAGCAGATTTTTAAAATATGTACTTTCCTATTAGTTTTACAGTTTCACTTGACCGACACATGAATAAAGTGCTGAGGCCCGTGGCAATGTTAATTTTACATATAGCGGAAGAAGACCTAACGTGCATATAAGTAGATCTTAAGCAGGGCTTTTAAAAGTGCTCATTTTACCGTGAACAGCCTATAGTAACACGTTCCGCGCAAGTGATTTATTCCAAAATCAGTCTTGTGTAGAATACGAAGACGTCGTAGAGGAATCATAAATTTATTCCGTGATGTTAGTAACAGGTCATTTTAGCATAAAGTAGAAAAGTAAGTGAAAAATTGACGTCATTTCCATCCAATTTCCTTTTGCATCGTTAAGACGAAAACTTCGTGCGAATCCATCGTCGTTTCGTACGAATTCCTGCAAGGGGTTCTATGAGCACGGAAGTTTTCTCAAGTTTCTGTAACCACTCTACGTCTCACACACAACTTTCTCCATTCCTGCCGCAAACACCGCCATTTTACATCACTGGGACGCTACTCCCTCAGCGCGGGGGTAGATCGGCTCCTTGTGAGGAACCTTGGCCACCCAGTTGGTTATCAATTAGTTTGCGGAGGCGAGGAGAAGCTAACCCCCGCCCCCCTCCGCACCCATCAAACTTACTTCAAGCTGCAAAGCAACATTATTGTACAGGATTCCCAGGGTAGCGCCTGGGAGCTGTTTCCATAACTGATTTTTACTCTCTTTTTCCCTGCCTGTACGGGATAAAAGAGAGGTGGTGAAGTTAATTGATTTTATCAGCGCGGAATTTTAAAGTTCAGGACTTGTGAAGTACTGTCACGAGCTCCCTGTGAGAGAGCTAGTGACAGTTTGGTATAAAAAGCGGAGGTTAATAGCCAAATGAAGTTAAATATTCGATAAAAGTAGCTTTCCCATGACTGGAGTGGCAAGGGTTTATATAATTAAATTAATTATATGTATATGATGTGGTGAATTTAAGTTTCGCGAAAATTTAAATCAGTGTTATTGGTTCAGTTTTTGTAATTACTTCATATCTCATATGTTATATTCAATTAAATAATCTAATTGGTGTGTGAGTGCATGTCTGAATGTACCGTGACGAGCGGCTAAAAGTTAAGTAAAACATGTTAACTCGGGGAAGTCCGAGAGCGATATGGCTGGCGCGATGCTAGCGCCAACCAGTCCTGCCACAAGGTAGATTTTTGTCCCGGACCGATCGGAAAACTCCGGCCAGTTTCGGGGCCTTTTTTCTATGAAATCGGGCGGTATAATTGCGTTTAATTTCGCTCGTCATAGTGAGTAATGTAAATGTAAAGTGTTTCGGAGTCGCTCCGGTACAGAGTAGGGGAAATTGGCATATGCGGGTCTAGTTGACGGGCTAGGGGGCCGCAAATGACGCCATGGCTTCGAGAAGTAGCCAGGTTCTCTCATGTTTTTCTGTGATGTTGCGGAGTTTTAGTATGTAGGGGTGGAAATGAGCCATGAGCGAGGCGAAGTCGCATGCTCTAAGGAATTCCGTGAGTTCATGGAAATCCTGCATTACGTTTCGCATCTCTCCTGGCGAATTTCGCTGGCGAGGGCGGGATTGAGGTTGTGTAGTTGGCATTGCAGGGGTGTCAAGAGTGGGAGCTGGTTTGTGAATATTCGCAGAGAGTGCCTGCGAATACGTTTTGCCAGGCTGTAATGTCCTGACTGGAAACCTGGACGGGGCAGGAGGTTGTTTTGCGGTTTTTGTCGCGATTTTCGTAGCGGCAGCAGTAGTTCTTTTCTGAACCAAGTCCAGGAACTTGGGGCAGGCTTTTGATAGGGCTGTGTGTTCGCCTGCGCAGTTACTGCATGTAAGCTTGGAGTTGTTTTTGTTTGTGTTGCAAGCACTCTCGGGGTGAGGGCCGGCGCAGTGAGGGCATTTTGTCGGCATGGAACAATGATTTTTTGTGTGTCCTAAAGTGATACAGTTGCGGCATTGTGCCACGTCTGTCGGCCGTTTCTGGTATTGTCGGGGATGAACTATTGTCATATTAATCCTCTTGACAGAGTGCAGAGGAGGGAGAGAAGTGTTCTGCGCCGCCGTGACACAGAAAAAACGTTGCGGCTCCAACGTGAATTTCGTGGGGTCTGTTTCGTCTTGGATACGTTTTTTAAATTGATAAATGTGCTGGATTGAGTATCCGGCACATTCCAGGTCCGACTTGATGTCCGCAATGTCGGTTGTGGTGTGGAGGTCAAAAACGACTTTCTGTGGGAGCTCGGAAACTTGACAGAAAGTAAAGTAATGTATGTAGTTCGCTTCTAGCATTGTGCGAGCAGCTGTGAAAAAGTTAAAGTTTTTAGTCAGGATTTGTGTTCCGCGAGCTGTGGGGAGAAGGGAGAGAACCCGTCCCTACTAATGGCTCGCAGTTTCTGGACAAGTAAGTTGTATTTTGTGGCTTCAGGAACCACTAATCTGTACTGGTTTTGTTTTTTCTGACGTGTTTGTGGTGCAGCCGTTTGTGTTTTGTGGGTGGAGATGCTTGAAGAGCCGGGACGATTAACTGCTGAGGTTTTTTCTGTTACCTCCTTAAGCGGGGAAAACCTATTTTGTGTAGGAATGGTGTTTGTATGTGCCTCAGACGACACAGAATGGAGACGCTTGTTCTCCTGCGTGGTTGTTCTGTCACCTTTACGTTTGACTAATTGGAAGTCGGTTTCCATTTCAGAAGTGTAATTTCCTGCGGCCGGTGTTGACGATCGGGAGGAAGTTGGTGTGGACATTGTTGGCGTCGTCGGTTCCCCGCCCGCCGCCATGACCCGCGAGGGTGGTGGGGGAGGGGTAGGCTCTGTGTGGAGCGACTCTCGATGTGGTGTTGGTTGCAAATTGCGAGAAAGTGTTGTTAAAAAAGTACCTAGATCGGTGCTATACACTGTGACCGCTGACCCACTAGGGGCTAGGCTCAAGATGACCTGTTTCCAGGCCGATCACAGAGTACAGGGTGTATGCCACGAGCTAAAATGCTAATAGTCGTATTCAGCCAGAAGAAGCAGAGACGCACCCTCCTTAGTCGAAGGCGAAGTCAACACTGTGATTGCTGTTGTGTGAGAGCCTGCCGCAAACAGAACTTCTCCCTCGCTGATAAATAAGATGTTGCGATATCTTCTGTGGTCGCGCACACAGTGCATCGCCACGGCGCATGCGAGGCTAACGAACTAGTAACGGTCTCGGACCCGCCCCGTCCTAACTCGAGATCTCCATTCGTACAGTCGAAGCTAAAAGGTTAGCATTTCGTCGTAGTCGAGCGTCCTTGTCGCCTTTTATTCATTCGTAAACGTGTACATCGTTAAACCGTATACAACGCAGCTGAATGTAATATATCCACGTGTTTTTTTTCCTCACTGAAATTGTACAGAATACATTTCTAGCACAAAGTGTATATTTGAAACTATTCTTTATAATATGTTATTACTATTAGATGATTTAGCCACAAAATTTTTAATCTGTGACAGCTTTTAAATATCGTACAAAAAGTTGTACTTTGGGATGCAAAGTGTGCAGTTAGTTAATACGTCTGAATTACGATTATTTAACTAATGCTATGGTATTTTGTATCATGTGCATCATAACGCACACAGTAGTAAAGTTACAGGTTAATCTCCTTATACTTATTGGATATAACTATAGTGAAAAAAAACACATTCATGGATATGTAATAAAAAATACATAAATTAATAAATGAGTGTGACTTAGTGTTGAACTCAAAACTATATAATTACAAGTGTATACAGTATTTGCTGTTTCTTCAAATTTTCTTAATCAAACATTTGAATAATAACCTCCTTTATGACGTGCTTCATTCTTTTCTAAATACGCCACGTAACATCAGCGTTTTATACTTCTAACAGCGACCCGCTTGGGTACGATTTACAAATATGGTGTTGTTTAGGTTTACAGCAAGTATATAGGCTACGCTAAATGCTTAAGGTAGCTAACATAGGATTAATACTGCGTTGTTCACAAAGTCGTCGTAAGTGAACCCCCGAAAGACAAAAACGGTTACTGTGGGCCATCCTTAAAAAGATAAACATATGCTGTCCCGGACTTTTTGTAGACCTTTTTGAGATCTACAATTCTGTAGCACATTAATTCGGTGTATCTCTTATGGCTTAGTCAGCGTAAGCCATGTAAGCGCCCGAAAAGCGTCTTTTTCTGACTTAATTATAAAACGTTGACATTTCTCTTCTATTATTTCATTAAATACTAACGTATTATATATCTAAACCTTTCTCAATAAATTCTATAAATTATAGAGGAGACCGCATCAAAATCCATCAAATAGTTTAGAATATTTAGCCGAACACACTGACACACGCTGCCGGGCAACTTAGTTTTATACTATTTACAGATTAATGTAAAAACCCCCCGATTTTTGGTTAAATTATATTTATACTTATATTTTATCTATAAATTATAATTCATTTATAATTAATATAAATAAAAACAGAGAAAAAATATGTGTTTTGGTAATACAGAGTAATAAATAGTTATTATGAAATATGTTATTACTCTGAGTGCGCACGAATGCGGTGCGTTGTCCCTCTGGTGTAATTATCTAGACTCGGCTTTGCATCGATTGCATGAGACGGAGGAATATTCTGGAAGTAGAATCTTAGGCGGGCTTCAGAAAAGTAGGAAATAGAGGTGAATGGACTATAGCTGCATTCTGTCACACCAGAAAACAGGGTTTTAAGTTTTTTTTTACAGAACGCACCAAAATTTATGAAAGTGTGGAACTTGGCGTTACAATATGGGAAAACCTTCGAAAGCGAATAAATCTATTGTCTAGCGATGTTTAAAAAAGCCAGCAATGTAATTCTGGTGACTGATTTAAGTGATAAGCCGCGCATTAAATGTAGTATCGATAAAATATTTGTAGGTTGACACTACAATGTCAGCTCTAATGCTTTCTCCAAAGGCATCAAATGTGCTCACATTGCAGCACCAGAGCTTATAGGAAAAGTTATGTTTCAAGAGATAATTTCACGTGTGATTTTGACGTCGTCTCGAAGTGGCGATCGCGTGGATCCTGTCTTCTTGATGAGAGTCTCTGCACTCCACATCGAAACAATGCTAACGTGAACACTGCTCTCTGGATAACAAATGTACACAAAGTGTCATTGAATTAGGGTGTAGATTTTCAAGCAATAAGTTACTTGTCGGGTCCGCTTTACACTGCGTAGTTCGTTACGCATAACACTGATTTGTCTTTTCTCCTTAGATGTCATCATAATTTCTTCACTTGGCTAGCATAACTCCGGACACAGTTCATAGTTCACTTGATGTATGCGAAGCACTGTTGATATGCTAATTAAATCAACATTATGCTTCACTACTCTGTCAGCACAATAGCATTTGCTAAGCGAGAGAGTAAATTTTGATTAATTTATACTTACGACATCTACGAAAAGCAATTGTGGAAGACCATAACGACTATTACGTGGTATGCTGCTACAGACAGGAAACAAACGCGCTTCCAAACCCTAGCCAACGAAGACACACATGAAGTGTAATCATGCTTCCAAAACAAAATTATTGCCTATTAAAATATGTACACTATATAAATTAACAATTCATACTAAAATATACAACTCATGACCAACAATAAAATAAACATACATGACAAATAACATTGAGAAAGTAGGGTTCGACGTAAGTGTAACAGGTGGTTCACAGAAGTATGCATAAGAGATATTAGGATTGACATCTCACAACTTTTCTCTCATCAGCAGGTAACTTAATGTTTCTCTATATCATTGAATCAGAAACATAGGCAACAAATAGTAAGTAATATTCTTCAACTAATTAATTTGCAAGACATTAGTGTGCTTAAGGTAAGTCTATGACAGGTTGATCACATAAGGTATCTTTTCTCTTCTAATTATTTCTTCCCATAGGCTTCTTCGTTTATTTGTTCATGAATAATAGTGAAGCTAATTGGTTGAAACTTCGCAGTGGTATTAGTTTTACGAGTATACAACGTATCCAATTCAGATCTTCTTTGGAACTTGATGGTATCCCACAGTGTACAGAATAGGTTACATAAAGTGTTAACAGCAACATTCTTAATTCATGGCGACAGTAAAACTAGGACTTCTTAACATCTTAGTAGGATCTCAGACTACAAGGATGGCGAGTAAACGTATTGGTGCGGCGAAAATTATACCTAACAATACACTTAAATAAATACTAATACTAACATAACAATTAACACTGTACACCGTCTTCCCATTACCCAAGACTCTGCGACAAATCACTTGGCAGGATCTACTACTAGCATAAAATCCTCTGACTTGCTTACTAGCATATCACACCAGTCCAGCCTATGATCACTTTTCTGGGCTGTGAATAGCTTTAATAGCCTCGCTGTCACTGATCACGATACTCGGGTTTTCCTTTGGAACTCGATACCGTCTCAATTGCGTTATGTTTTATCTACCCACTGGGTTTCCCTTTAAATCTGCTAGTTCATAACAATTACTCTGAATAATATCTATGACTTTAAATAGTCCTTCAAAAGTTAAAAATAACTTCTTGGTGACACCTTCCCATGCGCTCCTCGTAGGATTGCTACGGCGTAACACCAAATCATTTAGATGGAACTCGTTAAACTTGCTCGTCTTATAGTGCCCTTTTCGACTTTCTGCTGCAAGAAACAATCGTTGTCTGATCAAATGTCATTAATTTTTTATGCATTACTTCTGGATCTTGCTCAGCTGTTGGTACGTCGATCTTTGGGAGAGCGTCTAGTTCCTTTATCAAACTACCCATTCATTGACCCTTAAGAACTTCAATCGGTGCATGTCCCGTAGTAATATGTACACTCTACCTTCTTTGTTACTTTCCATATTTGACATAAACTTCTTCTAGGTGGTGGCCAAGGTGGCATCTCCTTCTCTGTTGCCCAACTCAACTATGAAGTTTCGTACTCCGTACTTACATTATTCTTCTTCCTTGCATGGTGATTGCCTTGTACGCTCAGCGTACTCTTCCTCGTCGTTCGTTTCTCGTACCCTGGTCGTGCGAGTTGAGAATCATCGAGTTTGCTACCATACATTAGACATGTTATCTTTCCTCACGTTTACAGTGTGGTGAAACTTCGCTCACAGTTTCATTTTGATCTGAAGTTTTTGTTTCAAAACATTTCCGTGGAATTTGTAGACGTGACCTTCTTCCTCTTTACCGCGTGAAAAAGGCGTGTCTGTGGTGTTTGACACGTTCTACACATCGCCAAATATGTGATTTCCTGAGGTGTCTTCTGCGAGCTTATGCTCTTCTGTGACGAAAACTATACGGATGTGTTTCGGTCTTGTTTGTACGGAAAGTTTGCTTCCTCGTGTCGAACTCGATGAATTCCGTCGACTGTACTCCTTTCTCATAGTCTGAATCATTACGTGTGTTTACGTCCTCGATGCCTACTTGTACTATGACTAAATTCTCTGTGGTAGAATTAGTTAGCTGCGACACGTTTTCTTCTGCATTGTTTTGTAATCTCGCTAAATTATTCTGAACTAGATCAATAGTAATCGTTTGTTCGGTTTGGCTTGCTTTCTCATAGCCCAAATCCTTTCGTGTAGATAGGTGTTCTACATTATCTATGAAACTACTATTAACCTTGGAAATTGGTTCGCTGTCGATCGAGTCAATGACAGTGACGTCATTAGCGGCATTTTCCGTCATTGCAAAGTTGCGTGAAGAAACATCACGAATTTCTACTTCAGTTGCGATCGAAACCGGTTCCTTTGAGATAGTTATATTTTCTGTTAACGGCTCGGTGTGTACTTTTGCCGTTTTTGACGTAATAGTACTGTTAGAAACTGCAGTTGGCTCGGTATCAACTTGACTCACGTTTACAGTAGTTGTTTTCGTTTTCCAAGATGTTACTGCATCCTTACAACTCTCCAACATAGCATCTAACTTGGCATCTCCGGCATCAAACCTAGCATCTAGATTAACCATTAACTCGGCATTATGAGAATCCAACATAGCACCACGATTATCAATTTTAGCATTTAGCTTATTTAGATTAGTGCCACGTGCATCAATTTTAGCACCTAGAGTTTTAATTTCAGCCTTAAGCTCAGCTCTTAACTCAATAAGTGCTGCAAAATCAATATTTGAATCGCGCCTTTCACTTGGTATGTTAACCCTGTCTGAGACGTTGGCCACGAGGCTTAATGTATATTACAGCTCTAACTAATCTCTTCACTATCGCTAAAATGGTTTCAAGAGATACTTGAAGTAGCTCTCACAATAGGTGTTCCTTCAAATTTAAGTATTTCTAAGCTAGAACTAGACATTTTGTCTGCCCCACTATTTCTCAAACAGCGTAGAGGACTTCTCAGAGAATAAGGTTATCTGGCCATACACTTGAATTATGAATCACCGATGTGCAAAACGTAATTTGTTTAAACATAGAACAATATCAAATCTCATAGAAGTGTGACTTACTTTCTTCTTGCCAACACAGATGTTATATTAACATGTATAATTTCTATTCAGATTGTGCGTGTGTGATAATCTAAGGAATCTCATAGATTTACACGTACTTTTAAAACCTTCTATTTCAACTTTCAAATTAGCGTGAATAAGAAAATTTTTCCGTAATTAATTATCACGCTTCCGATACCCTCACGTTGTTGCGCCACTCTAGAAGGGCAGTATGCGACAATTTGTATAATAAACATGCCTACACGTTGGGCAAGCACTCTTTAATAGGGGTTAGATTGGTGATATGATGTGTAGTGATGAAATCACAAGGACAAATTACGAATAACCATTTACACTTATGATTGTTTTCAATAAAGGTTGTGTCAATAAGATTGTGTGTGTGGACAGCATAAACAACAATATATATATATATATCCCTTTCTGAATATTTAGCATCATCAGAAATAAAAATAAGACTTTGATTAAAATTGCAGAACAACTTAAAATAATATTCAGAAAATAATATTCATAAAGTAGATTTTACTATTACTGCAATAAAGTACACATAATTCACAAAACAATACAATTATCAACTCTCTGAAAATGAAACACTTACACTAGAACATTGAGAAAGCTACTGTCAGATATTATGATATTATTAATTGGAACATCAAAATTTAACCAACAAAATATTATATGGCAAATACCATATATGTTACACAGCAATGAAGCTTTTCATGATGTTGATAAGCATGATAATTAGATTAGTCTTTTGCGTTTCAAATCACTAAGTTGCTCCGGGTTAGCTTTCAATCAATAGTGCAAGAAAACTCCTTACAAACGTACCACAGGGATGTGCTGATAACTAATTATAAAAAAAACCTCTGAATATGTAGTTAATGAAATTTTGGAAGTGATAAAAGTTGTCGGTATTGTTCAGTCACAACTTAAAAAATTTTGAAGAGTTTCAGCTTAAAAGTTTCTGATGTTAATCAAATGAATTCAATCGATTATGTATTGTGAAAGGATAGCCTCGACAAATAACTGACAGCAGGATTAAAAGGCATAACGCGGGCCTTACTTGGAGACAATCTTTAGGTGGAGATGGCAGCTGGAATACGACGACCTGGAAGCAGTGAAGTCCTCACTTAATTAGGAATCTGTTTCCCAATTCTGCATCCTCCAGTAGTGGAATGTCGAACCACGCCTCTGCAACACCGGATCAGGCCTCCTGTAGATCCTGGGGCGATGCTAGTTGTCTCTCGCGTCGTCTCTACGTCAAAGACGTCCTCCTTCCAAGACTTCATTCGAACGACTCCTTTGCTCAAACATTCGCTAGCCTTCTTGCCAAAATATTTTGTTTCAACAGAACTCTGTAATTCATTGTTCTTACGTTCCAAACAAACGAAATTCCTTAGACAAAAACATGTCTTCTTTGCCTGAATATCATAGATTTTTTTATCATCTCACTTCTGCTGCACTAACATGTATAATATTCGTGTAGAACTGTTCGTTTAATTTTCAATTAAAACAAGTTACTAAGAATTCATATTTAACACATGAGTAGATATATAATGAGGGAGCTGGCACACCACTAGTTTTTCATCGAAAATCAAGCAGTTTTCATTCAAAAGCAAGCAAATTTAAGCAATGTTCTCGACTGCTAGAAGCAACAATTTCAGGTCCTCAAAAAGCAAGCAAATTTACCCCCAAAATCAAGCAAAAATAAGCAAATCTTTTCAATTGCCCCCAAAATGAGCATGCAGGATTTGGTAAAAGGTAAAACAAAGCAAATCTCTCGTTTTCCAAACAATTTTCGCGTTTTCTAGAAACCTAAAAATATTTTCCTTTATAAAATTTATATCTTATAAATAATCATACCAAAAAAAATCAAAATGAACGGTTTATTCTTATTACGAATCTTATTTTAGCGAGGGATTTGATGTAGATTACTATTCTGATCCTGATTACGAGGGGGATCTATTGCCCCATTTCGTTGATGAAGAATCTGGTTATGATTCACTTCTTTTAGACAATTTGGAAAGTTCAGATTCAGATGTTTTAGACGATTTAGAAAATTCAGATTCAGATATTTTTGACAATTTTAGAAAGTTTTTAGAACTGAAGTTTTTTTGACCGATTTAGAAAATTCAGATGATGAATCTGATTGAGAAACGAAATAATTTTTTATAAATTCAATGAAATCATCATTATCGAAGGTCCGCTAATTTTTTAAAAACTTCTTCTATTTGCTTTAGATTATTACCAATTTCTCGAATGCTATATTTATCGTCAATATATTCTAAAATGGTTAATTGTAAGTTTTGCATATTTTAATGAAATTTGTAAACTATATTTCTAAGATCTTCAGATGCATTATCTAATATATAGGAAGGAATTTTTGACCCACTTCTGCCTTTTTAAATGTTTGTCAAACTGCAAGGTTACACAGGCATTTTTAGTTTTATGTATAGGGAAAAGAAATATTTTTGGAATTATAACTCGTCTGTAGTTCTAGAAATTTGTAAAACTTTTAAATGCAACCACTCAACTATAAGTCTAAAATATTGTTTCAAACCTTCGGAACAATTTGTTGATTCCTCCATTTAATAATATTAAAAATTTATAAATCTTCAGTAATTCTTTCTTTCCAATAATCATAAGTAAGATTTCGTTTACTAATTAAAATAACATTACAAATGGTACCTGCTTCAACATCTTTATTAAAATCAACAAATTTTTGTGTTTGTTTTTTTCTTTAATTACAGTAGTTTTTCTATACATACAATCTATAATATATAACGGTCTTCGCCCCTAAAATGAATAGTAATTAATATCACCATCAAAGTTTACAGTTGGTTTGTAAATAAGTTCATTATTTCTATAGCCGGTATCTAGTTTAGTTTTTGAATTTATAAAATCATTATAAGCAAGAAATTGCTTAAGACAAACACAAATTGCAATGCCTAGATTCCAGTTTTCTTTAAGAGAAATTTCATTTCTACAGTTTTTAACATAAATGTTTCTCACATTACAATGATCAAACATAGCAGCATGTTTATGCTGTTCAGCACGATTTTTTCTATTAAATTGAAAACCTACAATTACAAAATCAGGCATACCAAATTTTAAATCATTAAACTGACCGTTCATATCAAAGTTTAAAGTTGTTCCAGTAGGAACTTCTTTTTCTAAAAATTGCCAATAATCCAAACTAATAGGAATTTTATGTTCTTTATATATTTTTTCTTTAATTGCAATGGCCGTGTTCGATTCATATTCAACAATAGGCCACATAATTTCTAATGTTTCAATAACAATTTTACGAGGATCAGGACGATGTTTCGTAACTATATTATCTTTATCAAAAGTTTCATAAAGAAACAAACAGTTGTTATCAAATGAATTACGAAAAAAAGTAATTTCATAGCCACGTTTCCAGTAGATTTAATCGTTATCACGAATAAAACATAAATATCTCAGCGGATACAATATTTCATTTTTTTCATCAATAGAAACAGTTTTAACCTCTTGTGTTATATTATCAGAAACAGATTTATCTCGATATAGATTATTAACACCAGTAAATTCTAAATAATTTTGTTCACTTGGCGATCTTACTAAAGCATTCATTATTGTTGTTGTTATACCTGGATTATCAACAGCTTCAATAATATTTCCATGTTTTGAAATTTATTCTCTAGAAAACTGAAAAGGAAAAGAATTAGAACAAACATCAATATTGTCTTCTTCGCCATATTTTGCTTCATCAATTTCATCTCTCTTTAGTAGACTAAATTGCTCATAAACATAAGCATCATTTGGAAAAGAAAACCCATCATCTATAGGAATATCAAATTCAATTCTATTATTGTAAACATTTAAATTCCCCTTAGTTTGATCAGTAGAAGGAAAAGTTTGTCTTTCAAAACTCTCAATACTTTTATAACTCATTTATAATTAAAAAAATTTATATAAATGGCAGAATCAAAGGGAGTTTCTCGAGTTAAATAACTCATTGAAAGGTATTAAAAAATGTATAAAAAATCACGAAAAAGAATATGAAAAAATAAGAAGCAAGAACTACCGTTAATTAACGAATTACGAAATATTGGTAAAAAAGTAGAAAAAGTAAGTGAAGAAAACAAAAATTTAATAGCAGCATTGGTTCCTGTTGTAGTGAAAAATTTATATTATCCACCAACTCCAGAAGAAACGTCGTTTAAAAGAGAATTATTTGTAGAACAAGAATCTCCTAATTTGTAAGACCAAATGGATATTATTCCATAAAAATATTTGCCACCTATAGCAGGTGTTTCTAATGTAAATCTTGGAATAGAAATTGCAAAAAGGATAACTATTATTAATGAAAAATTTGGTTTACCTGGAGTTGGGGAAAATTTTTACATTGGTGATACAAAAGTAACGATAAACAATGATACACTATTTGTCAAGAATAAAAAAAATATATATCAACACCAGGACTTTGTAATTTGTTAACAGAAGATTCACAAGAGGCCCTTGAGAATAAATTTGATGACGAGGATGATGAAAAATATTCAGAAATCGTTAAAACAACCAATGCTGCATTTCAACAATATAATCCTAATAAAAAGGTAGCTTCAAGTGGAGGTTGGAAATACGAAAATATAATTGGACCAATTTATTTTAAGTATATAAAAGAATGACATACAAAATCAACACCAAAAATACCAGAAAAAAATATTTCTCTAAGAACTCCTAACTCTGGAGAAGGTATAAAAAAAATACTACAATTTGCCGAAAGATTATGTTTGGATGGATGATGTTAGAAATGTAATCAATAGAATGTTAATTATTCACGGTGAAGAAAATGCTGGTAGTAACAATTATTACAAATAAAAGTAAGCATAATGAATATGTTGAACACTAAATTTTCTGATTTTGTTGTTAGTAATACAAAAGGAATTCCTTATCTTATACAAGTTTTAAATGTAATTCCGCACTCATTTTGGAATTCTGAGCATCACGGTAAAGTCATTATAAACTGGGCATTAAACAATTTAAATTCACCCGAAATGCATTTGCCTGGTTATAATTGCTGTGGACCATTTACAAAATTAAATGAAAGATTAGAAAGAGGGGATGCTGGAGTGAATAAACTAGATGAAGCAAGCAAATATCACGATATTGCTTACAGAGCTCATGCAGATTTAGAATCTAGACATGATGCTGATAAAACTTTACAGAAAGAAGCAAAATAAATCATGTTAGATAAAAATACTCGGACTGGAGAAAAATTTGCTTCTGCTGGTTGACTCAACAGTGTTTACAAAAAGAAAATTAGGTTGGGAAATTAAAATGCTTTATTGAATATATATATAACTTATAAATGAAGATAACAAATATAACTTTCGATATTCCCTTTGAGGAATTAAAATATTTAGGTATAGAAGAATTTTTAACAAATGATCAAATTGAGAGAAAAAAATAAAAAATTGAAAGAAGGCAAAAGTTTCAAATTAACTTTATCATTGCCAACAGTTTAAAACATGGCCAAAGAAAAATCTGCCAGTGGTTTAAGTCGTGGAGGAATTATACAAATTATATTGGCTGCTTTAGGTGCACTTGGTGGTAGCTGGAGGAGCTACTGAAATTTACAGTTCTGTTGAACAAACTAGCAAAAATAAAAAGAATTTGATGAACAAAAAATACATAATTTAGCAATGGAAAACAAGGCTGAAAAAGTATTAGTTACAAAAAGAGGAAGGCCAAAAAAAAAAATTAGCTCCATTATCTAATATTGATATTGAAAAACATGTAGCAATATTAAATATTAAAATTTCCAGAAATGGTTATATGATTGACGAATTACCAATAAATATGCTCAAAAATGAATGTGCAGTGGTTAATTATGACATTTAAAAAATCCAGGCACTCATTGGGTTTGCTATTTTAAAGAAAATAACTATATTTACTGTTTCGATTCATTTGGAGGCAATGTTCTCACTAATTTAACTAATTATTTCAAAAATAGGAATATTTATTACACTGATGATCGAATTCAGAATTTTATATATGGATATCTATATTTAATTGAGTTGCATCTTTTTTCAAGAGGATTTAAGTTTCACGGTGTAATTTCTATGTTATTAAATGACAGATATATTCGGAAAACCATTGATCAAATCTTTAAATAAAAATTTTGACTCTAATGCCTTTGCTTTAAAATCATATGTAGATTCGCAGTGCAATTCGAGTGTTTCTACTCTACAAAGTAAACTAACTATTTGTTTTGATTTTACATCTTATGTTTCATTTTTAGATCACAGACTTGATCCCATTGATGGAAAAGATGCTGTCAATAAAAGATTTTTTGTTAAACATACAGCAGATTATGGCTTTAAAAAGGACGTAGATTCAAAATACAATAGCGTTGTTTCTGATTTAAAAACATACATAGAATCAAAATATAATATTGTTTCCGCTTTATGAGACCAAATAAGCAAAGTTTTTGTTTATACACCAGAGCATGTTTCTCTTCAAAATCGTAGAATCAATAATATGGCTGATCCTGTGGACGGTAAAGATGCTGTCAATAAAAGATATTTCGATAAAGAAATTGCTGATAAATTGTAAAATTTAAACAAATCAGTTTTGAATTACTATGATACACTTGTTAACTTGAAAATTGAAAAATGCAAGGAAGAAAAATAACATAAATTTTATTTACCTGCAAAGTGGAATACAAGTAATAATAATTTTCACTTAGATAATAATAAAAATTCTTTACTTTTTTATGGATTGTAATGTTTATAAAATAATTACTGCTACTCCCAATTTACCTGATGATACTGTGGCTGTTATTAAGCGATCTCAAAAAATAGATTACAGTAAGATCTAAATACGATGATGGCTTGATCACCACAATAGGAGTATTCGTAAAATATAAAGATTTAATTTATTTTTACTATTAAATGGAGAACACTATGTGTTTGAAATGTAAGGTCACTAAAAATAATAATATATAAACTGAAAATACTAAAAAAGGAAGATTAGTTCAAAAAAGTATATGTTCAATATGTAATTCTAATAAATCAACATTTTGGAAAAAAAAAAAAAAAAAAAAAAAAAGAATGCAAGAGAAGGAATTATCAATGAATTATATAAACATGCAAGAAGAAATTTTCCAAGAATAAAAGTAATTTCGTATAGCATTGATGATTTATGGCAAATTGATCTTGTAGAGATGAATACTGGTAATTTGCCAATGCATATAAAGGTAAAATTATTATTTTTAAGAGTTAGATACAGTTATTTTCAATTTATTTTTCTTTTGAGCTGCGTATTTACCATTGTAGGGAAAGCTTGCAATACAATTTCATTTCGCAAGGTTGTACATTCTGTGCGTCGTGCCGCACGATACGACGAAGAATAGAAATCATTTCTAAAGCAGGGATCGCACGATGTAAGATGCATTTCGCGCAATATTTCGTACGAGAATACCAACTAAATTGCATGCGAAACAGGTACACGCAGAGAAATAAGATGAATACTGTATCACATCAAAATTAGTTGATAGCCCTGATGAGTACTAAACAGCCAAGGTATCATAATACAAAATATGAAGTTGCTTACCTCAACGAGGTATTTGTTGGTATATATATAGCTGGTATTATTTTATTCTTATCGAACTGTCTAAACTTCAATCCACGCTTTAAAGTTATTTTCCAGCAATGTTTTATTTCCCTGTGTTCCTCTTCGCACACCTCATATTATGATTTTCTTTTACTCTATGGTTGATTTTATAACAGTTCACATGACCAGCATACAAGGACCAATAGTATCGCAACTTGCATCGCCTTGCACGAGAAAAATAAAATCTGCGCTATCTCCTCATTTCGTGCAAGATGTGACTTGCACAAGAACTTGTGCAAGAAATTCTCGTGCAAGGTCGGCACCTCGTGCAAGATTGGTACTCATCTTGCATCGTGTGATCGCTGCTTAATCGAAAATTGCTGGTCGGACGACAGGATCGGTCGGGCTTACGACGATCTATCTTGTATTTTGTGACGAAAACACAACAGCACTAACAGATTCAGTTTCAATTTGCTTTAATGCAGTTCTCCATTTACTCCGTTCACAGTTTTTACCACATTTTATTAATATTAAAACCATTTAAAAAGGCTACCCTGGCACCAAATGGCCATCAAAGCAGGGTGCTCCAATAAAACAATAAAATTACTCATTCTTGCAAACTGACAGAATATTAAGACCAAGCAAATGTATACTCAATTCAAAGGATACAAGAAACTAGATAATTGAGTATTATGCATTCTTTTAACCCTTCAAAAATCAATAAACTATCACAGCAAAATTGATATAATCAAAATCAAATAGCCAAATTTTAACATTTTAAAAGAAAGTTGCGTTAGATGGGGTGCAATAGCCTTTCCAAAGCCCATGTGAACTAAGAACGATACGTACACACAACATTTAAAAAACACAATTTAAAACTCCTTAAAGCAGTTCTAGCACCGATGATTCCAAATGTAAAGGCACTCGCAGATGGGTTATTAATTATTTTAAAGCTTTCAACATAACGCAAGTCGATGCGGTCCCAATTCAATTCCAAGAAGTATTTAGGCGACAAGCAGCTAAGAATTTACATTACGTCAACAAGTAGACAATTTTAAAGCAAAAGGAACTATGGGCACCACATACAAGTTACTCCAAAATTAATTTTGGGGAAAAAAAAAAAAACCCCCAAGGAAATACTAAACAGGATTCAGTATGCAAGTAAAATAGCGCACACAAAACCCTAACTCGATTTACCGTCAATTCGCTACAACATGTCACGAACCCACCTCATCGTGCACTGCAGCAGACATTTCAGGTCACTCAATACTAGCGAGGTTTAGGCTTTTGAACAGAGTCCATAGTGGACCGACGAGCAGAAATACCAGAGAGGTATTCTCGGGGAGCTGACCTGAGTAGAAGTGGACGAGCTTTGCTCGACAGCAAGCTTCGTCCAGCCAAAAAATATACCAACCAATCACATCACTGTTGCTCGCGCATGCGCAGAAGGGGTAGGAGTTACTAAGAGGTAGGCGGGAAAACGGAAGGGGAGAGGTAGCTAAGGCAATCGCAGGTGGAGTAGCAGTTCAAGTTCTTTACACCAGATTCGCGCACTCTGCAACTCTGGCGGCGCAGGCACAAGCTGCGCAATCTCATTGGCCGTCGTATCGTGAGCGTCGGGGCTCTGTGATTCCGGCGTAACCAATTTGTAATGCTTTTTGATTAAATTCAAAATGGTATAGATATTATATTAATACAATAGTGCTTGTAATTTAACAATTAAGATGTAAACAAACACGCTCATCACTGTTGACCATGTGACTTTGGCAGTTGTGTAGGATTGGGATAGCTCAATGTTGGGTACATGCACAGAAGACAAATAAACGGTCTACCTCATCCTTAGTCTACGGTATTTTCTTCCATTGTATCTTCAGTTTCGGACCGTGACTCCCTACTAGTGACTGTATATTCCAAGGCCTTGTAATCAATTGGAGTAGTTTCCCTGAGAAAATAGGGCGTTCTGTTCCCCCTATTCATAGTCTAAACTGCAGGATTCTAAAATACATAACCAAACCCCTTCTCTCTGTGACGGCGCCACTGAAATGTCCGCACGTTGGCCGCCACTGCGACGAATCGCCAAGCCCTCGTATGCAGCACCACTGTAACGATTCGTATGAATGCCCTTGGTTATAGATGTCACTGAAATTAATCGTATAAACGTGTGTGTATAAATGTAATAATAATAATAATTCTGCTTTTTCAGTCACTGAGCTTAATGTGTGTGTGTGACACTGACAACTATGTAGTATTTTATCCTTGTAAAACAGGAATTAAGTGCGTTTAATGATAGTACAACTTCCGTTGAGACACATAAGCACAGTATTTACACACACAAGAAAAGGAACAAAATGCTACTAGCAAACTACAGGAAACAAAAAGCCAACGGTGAAGCATGACTTTTAATAGCTAATGACTTTCCTTAAGCACTTGTTTCAAAATCAAATTAAAATATAATAGTTAAGAAAATGCTATTTTTGCAGCGTATTTGATTCAAACAGCTTATAGCAAAATAGTAATAATCATATTTAAAAACTGGGTAGCTGGCAGTTACGTATCATCAAATCAGTGTAAATTTAAATAGTTATGTCTCAAACATCAGTTCAAAAGTTACTATGTCACACAAAACTTATTTGTAATGCAACATTTGTTTCACTATCTGCACCTATTTGTAATAATTAATGTTTGTTTCACATATTGGACACTGTCATACGTAATACCTGTAATTTTACCTATTTTTTACATATGTTTGATTTTTCTTAATTTTTCTTATTTTCATTTTTCATTTTTCATATGATTATTATAGTATTACTTAAATGTACGAATGGCAGTTATTGATGTTTAATTGAAATAGATTGCTAAATTTTCTTTTATTTGTATTTTTAATTAATAACTAAATATTTTACATAATTTTTGGTCTCACCTTATTGTTATTGTTTCAGGGAATTTCTTGTATATTTTTTTATTAACTTCTACGTGACCCGTAACTCTATGGAACAGGGATATAGGCCGTTTGGAGTGTGTCATTTTAGATTGTTAGTCAGGAAGCCTTGCGATTGGCTAACAGGTTCAAACCCTGTACTCCGACTGGCTGAAGAGCTCAGAATAGAGTTAGGACGCACGGGCCGTTTGAAAGCTCGCTCTCTCTGCCACCAATCTTCAACTACGCTAGACGTAAGGCTTGGACACTCGTCCTACAGTTGATCGTAGCGGAGGAATTTTAATTAGAGTTAGGGTGTTCTAGTTTCTAACAGCTTGCAATGGTTTTTCATTTGTGTTTTGCGTCGAGTTTGATAGCATAAGCACTCAACAGATTTATATTTTAAACAGCGGTTTAGGAGTATAGGTAGCTAGCTAGACCTGTAACGTCCGTGAGCCATTGAGCCACGTAAAGCACTACCGCACCCAGGATATACATCTCCGTTCCTTTCTACAAGTTACACCATCCTACCTTCATCTACAACCTGATATTTAAACTACAGAACTGTTTTTCATCAAGTTTTAAATTTTATTTCATCTTGGACTTTGTTACGTTACGCCATGGGCGTAGAACATTCTACGGACGCCATGTTGGCAAGGCACCTAAATTAGCTTCAGCAAATTTGAACCATAATTTAACCTGAGAGAGAAAGTCAAGTTTTTTACCGTATTGAGACAGTTACATTTTTCTGGACAATTTTCAAGACATTTTATTTTTGAGAGAGCTACGTTAATTTCAAGTGCATTAAGTCAGACTGTTTATTATGTGTCACGTAAGGATTTTGAATTTCCAAATATTGTATATTTGAACATATAAAAATAAGCGAAACTTTAAATGTCAACAATAGAACCAGTGCACCGTACTGTAAACTACATTTTTAGCCAACACTTTTAACTCGTGTGCTCGGTTTACGCTTCCAAATACAAAAGACGTGCGTGTGTGATTTAAATTATTATATTTTCGTACTTTCTACTTACCAAAAAGGCTCTATATCTGCGTCCCTTGCGGGGATCGAACCCACGACCTTTGGATTAGAAGTCCAACGCGCTTTCCTCTGCGCCAAAGGGACACCCTTTTTTGTTATTATTATTTACTAAGTTATTATTTAACGTCGTGTTGCTTTGGACGTAAAATATTTCAAATGGTCGCAGATGGTCACTTCAACGGTGGTGATCACTACAAAATCACCCGTCACAGTTTGTATTTAAACGTTTTAAAAATATTCAATACATAACCTACAGCGAATTCTGCAAAGTTATTAAACTTACGACTTTTTATTAGTGTTTAAAAATGGACGTTCAAAACGTCAGTAATGAATAGTTATTGTAAATTACGACTCTTATTGCTGCATGCAGCTTAGTATAATAGAACTCACGCACTCGCTACTTTTACACGTATTCACCCTAGTCGCTGTAAACATTGATCATGATTCATTACTAAATCTTCGATTCCTCGATGTAAGAACACTACTCCCCGGGCACGAATTCATTACGCGTCAGTTGTTTTCACCTCCTCAACACTGGCAAATAGCTGTCCGCCCAAATGTTCTTTCAGCTTGCCTAGACGATACAAATCACACAGTCAAAATCATAACCGTCCACCTGAAGCTGTGGAACAATTCCTTATGTTGTGCGTGCTTTTTGCGAAATAGCGTTTTATCGTGAATAAATACAACACCTATGTTTAAGTTTTCCACTCCTCTTAGTTTTTATGTGTCTGCCTCGAAAACGTAAAGTTTGGCAGGAATAAAACACATTAATCGTTCTCCTTTCTGCCCGTAAGGTTAGTGTGCGAAATGTCTCCACAATTAAAGAAAACGAGTGTTCAACATATTCCTTAGTGGCGCAACTTTAAATCTCTTTGGAGGCAAGGACACATGTCTCCGTTTCACAGGACGACCGCCTTGATTCTGAGGTGGAATGAGGAACCAATGTAGCATTGCATGTGATTATCCGCCTTATGAAATAATTTCCTTCGCGTCAAATATTGTTGAAAGCTAAGAAAAGACAAGAACGTCGCATCTTTGTATTGCAGTATGAATGATGACGGAACACAGTTAACAGTTAGAAAATAATCTAAAACATATTTGCTGATTGAAAGGATAAAAAATGTATTTCCCATAATATTTCTTATTCTTACAGATAAAAACAGAGGAATAAACGAGTTCATGACTCATAGACCTATGAGTAATCGATATTTTACACAGAGAAATGTTTTGTTCACATCTCCAAGACACCCCCTTGAAAAAAACATTTCGAAACTTTTTCTCATAGTTACCATTTCTATGGACAAAAAAAAACCGAATTACATTTCTTTAAACCAAACAGATCAGTGAATTTTTCGTGTCTTAGTCAAAGGCCTAGTTAACGAATCGGAAAGTATGTTCTCAGTTGGTCTGTAAACAACAACAATGTTTTTGTTTTCCACATACCATCTCAAAGAATGATGCTTTTGTGTTTAGATATTTGGCTAGTGACAGTGTTTTTGCAAGGTCAATAGCCTCAAGATTATCACAAAAATCATAGTTGGTTCATTTTCGTTCTTGGGCTCAATTTCCTTGATAAGTGATTTTATCCATAAGGCATCTTGTAACGTAAAAAATAGATCAATGTATTCAGATTCCACCGTAGATAATGCCACTGTGCTTTAATTTTTTACTATACCATGAAATCAGTCCATTAATTAGTTTAAAACAACTTCCAGTGACATAATGTAGGTTGTTTAATTCGTTGCTCCAGTCTGTATTGCTATAACATTCTAATTTCGTATATCCATCTTTAGAAAATTGCAGTTTAAAATTTATATTCCCATCCAATGTATGGTTTTAGGATTATTGTTAAACTTGCTGACAGTATTAACAGCAAAGAGTAGGTCCAGCCTACATATTTGACTAAGATAGAGTAGACTTCCTACAGCTTCTTGGTGGAGTACATCTGATGGAAGATCTTGAGCCTCTGGCGATGGTAGTAGCTTCACTCCAGGGACAATTGGTGTAGACAAGAGTTCGCTCTCTTCCATGCGAAATCTCTTCAAAATCTTCACGATGTATGTAGATTTGGTCGATAGAAATAGTTTCATTTCTTGAGTCGTGTTCAATACGCATCCCTAACAGTTGTCATTTTTCCTAGGCCTTCGATGTGAAATTCAGATTATAATTTCTTGTTTACAATGTGTCTTAATTATTCGCTATTTGTAAAAACGAGCAAATCATCTACATATTCAGCGATAATAATTGTTCGTTATCGGTTCTTCGATAGTAAATACAAGGATCGAGATTGGACTGTATTAAATTTATCACAGTGACTTCATGCAAACGTTTGTTCCAACAGCGACCGCACTTTGTTTAAGTCCGTAAATTGCCTTTTGGCGCCTCCAAAATAATTTCTTGTTTTTACTTTATGATTCCATCTCTTCGTGTGGAACAAGGTAAATCTCTTCATCCAAGTTTCCATGCAAATATGCTGGAGTCACATCGATGTTTTAGGGATCTAGATTCCCCTCCACTGCAAGTGAGAACAAATATTTTAATGAAGAATATTTAATGACAGGTGAGAATGTTTCCTCGTGATATATTTCTTCTCTTTGAGCATATCCCTTGATGACTAGTGGGGCTTTAAATCTATCAGAATTGTCTTCAGTCTTCTTTATTTTGAAAACCCATTTTGCATGCATGGTTCCTTGTTTGATGGCAGTTCCGACCTTTCGAAAGTGTCATTTATTTTTAAGGAATCCATTTCTTCTTCCATAGCATGTTGCCATTTGGCTGCGTTTCGGCTTGTAATAGCTTCTTTTACGCCCTGAGGTTTATTTACATCACTTAAAGCAAAATAAGATATGAAATCTTGCATTATTTTAGGCTTTGGCGCACGTGTTGATCTTCTTGTACTTTGTTCGGAGAGTTCTTTCTCTGCGACAGAATTAGTATTCAGTTCATTTGCCAATGCATGTTTATCTGGAACGATCAGATCAGCTGATATTGTTGCTTCATCAGACAGATATTTAACTGTTTTTTTCATTCTTCAAAGAACTGCATTCACTTGTTGGACACTGTTCATACTTTTGGAAGTCTGGTATTACTTTTGAATATTCTCGTTTTTCAAAAAATACAACATCTCTTCTTATACATAACTTCTTGTTCGTAGGATCGACGAGACGGCACCCTTTAATATTTTCATTTGATTTTGGGTCCTAATTTTTACATCTTTCTTTGGGTACATTTGCCATTGCCCGGCAGCTAAAAATCTTTAAATTACCAATATAGGGTTTTGTTCCAATCCGTACTTCATATTGTGTTAGATCTTTCACCGCTTTTGTTGGTGATCTGTTGATGAGGTAAATGGCAGTAGCGACAGCTTCTGTCAAATAACCTTTGGACAATCCAGCATCTATTAGAATTCTCCTTGCTTTTTCCACTAAGGATATATTTGCGCGCTCTGCGACACAATTTTGTTGCAGTGTATATTTGAACAAATGCCAAATTCAGAAAATTTTTTCTTCGAAATTCTGTTGATGTATTCACCACCACCATCCAAGCGAAGAATGTTTATTTTCTTACCTGTCTGTCGTTCCACAAAGGCGATGAAATCTAAAATAATGTCTTAGCAACACAAGCCGACCATGGCAGCTGGCGGAGGCCCGCTCGTAGCTATCTACAACGCGCTGTCCATCCAGCGGGCTTCATGCTAGCCAGCCACAGTTTCAAAATAAATCCATGTAGTTAAAATTAATTTTTTTCATGTTTAACCCCTCTCATCAGAGTCAATTTTATAACAATCCACAGGGATAAAAGTTTACACGCAAGATGTCATCGAAAAAAATCCTTTAATTCATAAACATGGTACAACATGGTTAGCGCGGTGGGGAGGACCCTGCCAGAAGAGTCGAAAAAAACTTTTGACTTATTTACTAGCCACCAACTTCTCAATGCTGCCCTGTCAGTGAATACTTTTTGTAAAATGTGAAAATATTTTTTTTTCCCTCGTGTAATTTTACATAAACTGTGTTTAAATGTGCCAGGCAGGTTTTGCGTACCAGGAGTTATTTTTATACAATTGTTACCAGAACAGTGGTTCCCACTGTGCACGGAGGGCGGACTTTCCCAATAGTTTGTTAATATTTTGAAGGAATTTCATGAAGTTTGCCGGACCCCCATTTTATGATTTACCTCGCGCATTTCTGGGCTCGTTTACAGATTGCAGAAGTGTCTCATTATTTTTAATCTGTGTTTTATAAATCTCCTCGTGGCCTGTGTTTCAGCTCTGTTGTCTAACCAGCGTGCATAGTGGGATGCTTTCGTAACAATGCGGTGCTAACCAGACTGACCCCTGCAGACTGACCCATGTAGTCTGACAAAGGGGTCATTTGTGGAGCAAAATGGGTCATTTGCGGAGCATGATGGATCATTTGCGGAGAATAATGTGTTATTTGCGGAGAAAGATGTATTATCTGCGGAGCCAAATAGGTCGTTTGCGGAGCAAGATGGGTCACTTTCGGAGCAAGATGGGTCATTTGCAGAGCCAAATGGGTCATTCGTAGAGCAAGATGGGTCATTTGTGGAGCATGAGCTCAAGCTTCGTGAAGAACTGGAAAAACTTAAAGATGTAACTGCATGGTCATGTGATCAAGGAACTAGATAAAATGTATGATTGAATAGATGCATTGAAGTGCTTTATTTTTCACTGATTAAATATGTTGTTAGTATGTACCTTCTCCCACTGCTGGAAAATTACAAGGAAAAGTGTTGCTGCTGTGGAAATATCTTAAGCAAAAGCTGCCATGCTAGGCGACATGAGAGAACCGCCTGTACAAAGAGTCCTTTTCGTGCAATGAAGCATTACGACAATGGACACACTCAGTTCATGGAAGGTGATACATTGAAGAATCACGTCAAGAACTGCAACGATTTATCTTTCGAGAGTTAGCAAGTGATGTCGCCAATAACCCCTGCTGCATCGGCGTGTACTCATTCGTCAGTCGATAATGATGATACAGTTAGTGATAAAGATGGAATGAGTGCAGTAGAGTCAGTTTGTGTAGAATGTACACTTTCAAGAGTTTTGCATGAAGTCGACGAACTTAAAAGTAAATGGTCGTCGGCTCTAAATACTGATGATGACCATGCGACTCCTACAAAGAAAAGTAAACTTGATATTGAGGGTGAAACAGGAGGCGAAGGCGATCAAGAAGACAGTGTTGACGATGATAATGACGACAGTGATGTTGAAGTTTCTGATGAAAAGGATGACGATTCTCTTGACGTAACCATGCATTTCACCAACGAATTTCCTTCAACCAGAGTTGTGAAGAAGGTAGAAGGCATCAAGAACGCACGTTACACATAGACTCAGATATTTGATTGACCTGCAAAATTGCAGGGATCTCTCATGCATTGTTGATGTATTTTCAATCATCGATGAACTGAAGGATCGGGGTTATATCAGATGAGACTGTTGATTACTATCCATGATCTGAAAATATCTGAGAAATGTAAAGATTGAAGATACAAAATAATTAGAAAGATGGAATGTTTATAATAAGTAAATAAGTAACATTTATTTTTACATAGCTATATGTATTTAATTTCTTGTACAGGCCCTTCTGCTTCTCTGATAGACTTATTAATTTAGTGGAATAAACAATCGTTCGCGAGGGTTTTTTTTTAGATCAAACTTATGTGAGTGTGTGTAGGATGAGGACTATGTTTCGATCTTTATATGGCGAACGAATGCAATGGGAGGAATATTTAAAGGAATGTTTCGCAACTAGTTGGTTGGCCTGGCCAGTTGGCTTGGCAAGTAAGTATGACCCTTTGATGTGGTCAGCTGTGGTAGAAATGTGTAGCAAAAATTGTGCTAAGATTATGTGCAAAGAGATTAGCTACGAGACTATTATTAGAGGCTTTATTCGAGATTGTCCATCGTCGTTTGTATAGATGGGTGGTATGGCAGGTTGGTCTCGTCGGTTGAGCTAGCCAGTTTTGCAGAAACTGGTCTCATCAGGAGCTAGCCTTGGGATCAGTCAGTCTCGTCAGAAACCAGTCTTGGATGGAGCTAGTCTTGAGTGGAGTCAGTGGATGGCTACTATGGTTAGTTGGCATTGCCCCTTGTTGCGACTAGCTAGTAATGGACAATTGTATAAACTGTGATTTTTCTCGATTTTTCGAGTTCAGTGTCATTGGGATGAAGGTCAATGTCGACAAAACCAACATGGTGGCTAAATAAACAGCTCATCTGGTGGCGAAATCGATAATTAATACACTAGCGCCATCTAGGGAATGTAAAAGTAAAAAAAATGACAAACGAAAAAAACGATAATGGTGGGTGGAGTGCATTCGATAGAACGAGCAATGGCGAGCGAATAGGGTTAGGCCTGGGGAATGTAAATACATTGTAAATATTGTTGACGTTTCGAACGAGAGTAAATAATCAACCAATAAAACACTGGTGGGGGGTGACGCGAACACAAGAAAGCAATCAATGAGAAACATTTTTGGTGGGAGTGGAGGGGAACCAACTAATTAACCAATGAGAAAAATTGGCGAGGGTCAGTCGTCTGCTGGACAGAGTGCTAAGGGCACATATCGAATGTAAAATTTTTAAATGGTCTTATTTATAATTTTTAAAAATAATTTTTATAGTTTTTAAGTATAAGTTATGAATGTTTTAAAACATTTAATGATTTTTTTTTTTAGAATTTCTATGGAAATTTTTAGAATTTTTAGCGATATGTTGAGTATAATGTCAAACGTCGCTGGGGTCAAGGTCAAAGTTCAATGTCATTGTAAGCTAACATGGCTGGCGAAATGGACATCACCCGACCTGGCGAGAGTCAGTCATGTCGGGAGCTTAGCTGCTCCACCCATCATCAAAACCCGGATCTCCTATGTGTTCGTCTTTAAATTATTTTTATTTTTTTTTAATTTAGAATTTTTTAGAATTGTTTAGAAATTTTTTAGAATTTTTTTGGTTCAAAGTCATCCAAGATCATGGTCTTGGGGTCAAGGTCAAAGTCACAGAGATTCAAGATGGTCGTCGGGGAATGAGATAACTTGGCGGCTGGCCAGCGTCTGGCGCCTACTCCCTCATTCCCTTATGACCGAATCTTCCAAATTATTCTACTACCATGAGCTAGGAAAGATTAGTATACTAGCCACAGCCAGTATAATATTTGAATCACTAAGCAAGAGCGATAATGCCTAGAAGTAATTCCCTTTTATTTTGTAATTTTACTTCCGACAACAGATAGTCATGGTTGTGATCCAATGTATTTAATCTACAAAACTGTTTTCAATAAGTGCAGTAAAATTTTATATATATATATATATATATAATTTTACTGCACTTATTGAAAACAGTTTTGTAGATTATATATATATGGATCGACGTGATTTTGCACAGATATAGTTGGAGGGCCAGAGAGTGACACAAGCTACTTTTTATCCCAGGAAAATATCTCAAACGGTTCCGAAAATATGATGATCATTACATAGGTACTGGATTAAACTTTTCTTGGGATTACTGCATAAAAAACCATTGTTAAAAATTCCGTCATTTCTCCTTTCTTTTTTGTCTATAGGCTGACTCACATTCTTTCCCAAGAGCTGCAGTAGCTCAGTGGTCAGAGAACCTAATAGTGGAGCCGCAGTAGCTCAGTGGGTAGAGAACACGATAGTGGGCCTGCAGTAGCTCTGTGGGTAGAGAACCCTATGGTGGGGCCGCAGTAGATCATTGGGTAGAGAACCCAATAGTGGGGCCGCAGTAGCTCAGTGGTTAGAGAACACGATAGAGGGTCCGCAGTAGCCCAGTAGCTAGAGCACCCGATAGTGGGGCCGCAGTAGCTCAGTTGCTAGAGAACCCGATACTTATTTCAAGTCCTAAATTTCATCCGGGCGAAGCCATGGTTAAAATTTAGTGCGTGTGTATGTGTGTGTGTGTATATATATATAGTTTTAAATGGCCGATTATGGGACAACAGGTGGTGGTGTGAGGATGGGGAAATGGCTGCCATCTTGGATTGTGTCACAGCTACCATATTGGACGACGTCATTTCCCTAAAAATTTACAGTATTTCTTTGTAAAACACTCATAATACCTATAAATTCCCTCAAAATTTCCCGAATATCCCTACAAACCTGCAAAATTTCTTGAGATTTTTTTTAACCCAAATATTCATAAGTCACTCAGTCCAAAAATAGCATGACTCCACAATGTGGCTCGATGACTCCATTTTGGGGATGAGGGTGTGGCGCCCTATAACCAGAGTACGCACCAAGGGGGCAAAACAACAAGCCCAAATTCTCACAAAGACCTCTTTTATGAGAGATAAATGCTTTAAAAGGGGAAGCACACAAAGAATCTCAAAAGAAAACCTTTCAATTATCTTCATTTTGTTTAATGATGAATTCTTTGATTTTGCCTTTTTGTAGAAAACGCATGGAAATATACAATGATAGCAAAAAAGAAATCATCAAAGTATTTTGGATTATGACTGAAGTTTCTACATGAAACTAGATATCACTAAAGTTTCTACATTAAACTAGAAGGATATAACCTCTATTTCACATTTATACTTTATATTCATTTGTAGAAGCCAAATGATTAATACGTTTTGTTTGCTTTCCAAAAATATACAACCTTTATATTTTAATTATACTCTAGCACGAATATAAATATGTATAGATTTGTTTAATATAATGACTATTTTTCTGGGTTGGTCTAGCTAGCCTTTAAACATACACCCCAGCTGGTTAGAATTACAGCAATATATTATGTATATATTAATTTTCAATAGCATACCTTGGACCAGTTAAAAACATATAACCACAAAACCCAGGATAAAGCTATAAAACGAGCAAACAATTGCTAAATTATAATCTCTCACATACGATTTTCCTTGTACTTTGGCAGTCTAAAATATTTATTTACAATATTTTTTTCTTTCAATTTTAACTCTATTTAAAATTCTTATATTGTTTACTGGCCACAGGCGGAAAAAGGCCAAAGGAACCCTTACAATTTTACTATACTATCACTAGCCAAATTCCAATACAAAGGCCACAAAGTAAACATTTTATCATTTTAGATATTGTTACTGGCCAAATGTCAATACGGAGGCCACAAGGAAAACGTTTTATCATTAAAATCTGTTACCTGTTACTGGCCAAATGTCAATACAGAGGCCACAAGGAACAATTTCTTTGAAAGAGATATTTGTCTTTTCTTTTAGTTTGACTTGACTTTCAAAGGCCAACAAAGTGGATACTACCTCCCTTAGTTGTATTTATGTTGGTATTAAAAGCAGTTAAAATATTTAGACTGGCCATACATAAAACTACATAGAGGCCAACATAGCTGTTGCCGTTATTGTTTTTTGTTTTCCTAAGTCCAGAATAGTATAGGTCTCAGAAACCCCGAAGGACACACGTACTTTTAAAATGTTGCACATTTTCCTTATTTGAGAAGGAAACAAAATTCACAAATGTAGCTTTAAAAAAATCATTTGACTTTTTTTAAGAACATCCTATTTAGGACCTGCAAGGTTGGTCCTTCCTAGATCCGCCATTAAGGCCTACTTTAAATTATTTTTAATTTAATAATTTTGTTTTGTTACAATATTTAGCTTTTAGCTGGGTCATTGTCCCCACGAGGTAGCCATCTATCTAACATTTTTCACTCGACGTTAAGATCTGGAACTACTTACCATCTATTGTTACCAACTTTATCAGGTGCATGTTAGTCAGTGCGCCCGTTTAAGTATTTGCAGGCATGGACAGTGACATTTTTCTAAGGTTGATTTCAAAAGTGCTCATTTTATCGTGAACAGCCTGTAAGTAGGGTGTGTCCGAGCTGAACGGGCTGATGATATCGTGTAACATCAGCGAAGCGAGGGAAGAGATTGATGGAAATGCGTGTTACGGTCTCCGTGGCGACGTTTTCAGTGGCCACAGTAACCCAAGATCAACCCCAAAGCATATTTGAAGCAAGGAGAGTGGCGTCCTAAGATTCCCTAACCTGATACGGTTCCCAAATACTGGAAGAAATGGACAGTTGTTTAGTTAAGAGGCAGGCGGGTGCGAATATAGATACGTTCCGTTTCATACATGCTCACAGGTAAGCAAGAGTGAAAATTTTCTCACTTGTATCATTCATATGTAATTATAAACTTATGTATGTACTAGTGTTATAAGATCCGAAATATTTTTCTTCGATTGCATGTATTCACACTCCAGGTTGTTCAAACTGCAAGCAAAAAATTTTGGCAGTCCACAATTACCAATATTTACAGGCTAATAATAAAGCAAATTCTATGACCACACATACCTATATAAGAGCACGTGTAAATTCTGAAAGTTGATTAATTTAACAGGCCATTCAATAGTTTCACGTGTTTCAAAAAAGAATAATTAAAAAATATTTGTATTGCATTTAATATTTGAATCCTTAACATCTTGGTGGTATTTTACCAGCCCTGAAGGGTGTTGATAAACTATTTAATGATTTTAGCTGTGTGACATACTTCGAATGTATTTACTATGTATGCTCGTATCTAGAAGAGCATGAATGCTTATAGGAATTTGTTTAAAAACTGATACTCACAAGTAGTACTGTATGCTTTGCTATGGTTAAGATTTCTGCCAGGTTCATAACTGCAGCTGTCCCGAATCAGTTTTGACTGTTTTCAATATATGAAGTGAATTTTCGTAGGCATGCTTAGTATTTCCATTTCCGATTATGACTAAACAAGCAGACGTGCGCATGTCTGGTAACAGAATTAACAACTTCCTTATAAACACGACGGTCGTGCTGAAGACGAAGCGAGCTGTGAAAACGGATGTTCAGGCCAGCGTGCCGGAGAGATGTTACTTAAGATTATAGTGTATCCTCTCCCGTATCCTTCGTTTCACGTTGTTAATCGATCAGCATCCATCACCTTCTCCAAGAGGAGAGGGGCGAGAAATCGTGTAGGCCACCGTAACAAGCGCCATGTCTTATCCGTACGTGTCACGTGTTAAACGATTACGGAAAATAAATCAATCATCTGTATGCGCGGAAATAGTCTTGCTGGGGAGCGGCGACGTCACTGAAATACGTTTGGCAAGAGCTGTCGCTGTCTTATTCAGCGATGTTCAACAGAGAGCATGATCATTCTTCCCGATTTGCCACACATCGTTCGATTTTTGTGGAAGCAAAGTCGAGAGTAAATAACCTGCTTGGGCACCAAAGACAACGCTAACTTTGTTTTCAGCGTACCTTACGAGCCGAGTCAAACGGATCCGTAAAATTAAGTGTGTTCTCTACGTACGGCACGTAAGTATTTTTTTTGGGGGGGGGGGGGGGAACTCACTGTCGCCACATTTTCCTCTGTTACGGAAAGTGATGCTCCTACTCAAATAACTTACAAAACAATTGGGTTTGGCTGTGTTGGGGGCACGGCTGTTTGTTTTGCGTGAATACGTTTAACGCGCTCGGACGCCTTAATGTTTATTCTACATTCCCGGCACCGCTTCACTCTGTCATATGGGGTTATATGGGTATCACTGGATTGCTTTTGAGATGATCTTTCCAACCGTATACGATTTCTGTATTTCAACTTGGCTTTTTGACGCGTATAGGCCAAAATTGTGTTACGTTTTCTTAATTTTTTAAATTTAAAACATACAATTTCACCGTAACCACGCCACACAAATGTTTTTATACATGCAATCGATTGCTCTTGATGAGAGCTGTGGATTGAAACTTAAACGAGCGTCTTGCCTCTCCTAGTTAAAAGTTATACTACGCGGAAGTCATGAGACGCAGCGAAACGAACTTTAAATTCCCCCGCACACAATGCTTCACAGTCCTTACTCAACGTAACATATTCTTTGATAAATTAGTAATCGAGTGGTGTAACTGAATTTTGAATGTAGACGATAAATTCGGAGCTGCTATGTCAAACTGTACCCCCCCCCCTTTTCCCATGATTATGTTGTCATCGGATTTTCTGGATTGCCTCCCACTATGGTTACAAATTTCAATACGTATTCACGTCAAAAATGAAGAGAAGGATGGCGTATTTAATTTTCATCAACCATCGTGTTCTGGTTTTCGGTTAATATCTGACGGGGCGACGACGGGAGACAGCAAACCTTGACTGGCGGAGAACTGAGGGAAGGTAAGGGTGAAAATCCGCATCAATTCCGGTTGTGATACGAACATTCAACAAGCTACCAGGTCCCTGCAGACAGCGACACGAACTTGTCCATTCAGTAAGCGGGCTGGGATCGCTGTTCGTCTATAAATCCTGGTTTGCCGCTCCACTGCTCAGTTATCCATGTCCTCTTCACTTCCTACGTTTGTAATATTTGTGCGAAAATGGTGCCGTTCCGGGTTCCTGAAACAGCGACAGGTAAACATGAGACTCAATTATGGCAACCGTCCTGCTTCCTTACTTCTCTTTTAATAGTTGAAAATAATGGGGTGGGGGGGGGGATTATACTGTGACTTACCGCCGTTGTGCAACACATAAACACAATATTTGACCATAAATATCACATACCAAAATGAAATTTCACACACTAGTACCTTACGCCAGAATATGCAAATGCTTATTATTTCGTGGGCAATGCGAACACAGAATATTGACCGTGACAGTGCTTTGAAACTGCCGGTCCCGCTTGTGCATATGTGAGCAAGCCTCGACCGGAGGTTCAAACACGAAAGTGAAATTGGATTGCCTTTTAACGTCATCGATCGTGGGGACGCCTCTTGATCTAATTTTCGAACGATACGAACACGCGGAGCAGTTTGAAAGGGGACGTCTCATCGGACTGAAAGGGACAGGGAAGTCCAATCGCCGTATCGAATTTCTGAAGCGGAGGGATGCCGTAATTGGACGATGTTGACTAGGTCCGGAAGGCTGGACTCCAGCGGCACACTGGCAGCAGACGTCCTAGGAGAAGATGGGGTGGATTGGAGGACGAAGGGAAAGCCCTAATGGCAGGATAGGGTAATTTAGCTCAACGTTTCTATGACAGCGGGATAGTGAAAGTCAGAACCACCTGTTCTTGCAAACAGGAGCGAAGAAGGACTCACCCAACCTCCATGCGAATGTTGGGTGAGAAGTTTTGAAGGGAACCTTACGAGTAGGTTGTACTGAAACATTTTCTGTGAAATAGTTATTCTCGCGGATACGCGTATCTCGGTAAATAAATGTTCTGCAAATACGACTTTTTGTCAGAAAAAATAAAATACAATTATCTATGCCCCTATTTTATTTTTTTATTTTTTTTTTTTTTTTACTTTTGTCGTATTAAGTGTATTCTTGGAGAAAAATATTCGTGAAAATGGCAAAATATCGCATTTTTAAAGTTTGCCTATGCAGTTTTCTTAAGAGGCAAGAGAAAAGTGCGGCCATACAGGCGTAGTTTAATCTGTGGTCTTTCATCGTATGTAATAAAACCCCACTGTTACAGATCTAATATGCACAGTACAGCGTCACGACGGAAACACTGCACGCCTTGCGCGTACGAGCGATGAGGTGCTAGAAGTGCGTGTTAGTGTCGCCCGTATCGCTCCCTCGCTGCTTGACCTTGGACGTGCAACTCCATGCCACTCTTAACAGGGAGGTATTTAACACTGGTGAGGGCGAAATGCAAAGAGGGAACAACGCGGAATGCAAGGGCGGGGGGAACGGGAATGCCCCAATAAATCCCACCGGCCCAACGCCAGCATCAGCCGCGTTTCCCACATGTGAATATCCCGGTGACATTGCCTGAGTGATATCTGAAAATCATGTAAATACAAGACCAAGGCGCCAGAACGGGAGTCGAACGCGGGTGCTCCCTAAGACAAGTCAGGTTGTTAGCACTGCGACACCTCGCTTGGTAAAGGCTGTTCGCGATAAAGTGAGTACTTTTGAAATCAACATAAAAATATCACTGTCCTTGCCTGCGTATATTTTAACGGACACACAGAGTGACATGCGCCCATTAAAGTTGGTAACGATGGGTGAAAAATAGTTCCATATATCAATGTCAAATAAAAAATGTTACGATAACTTAAATTATTTCTTTCGCTTTCTGTTTTTTAAAGCGTCTGTTCTTAAAAATAAGAATGTTTGTAAAATATTTTGTTTTCTAATAATTTCAGAGTATCACTTGAACGACGAATGAATAGAGCGACGAGGCCCACTGGCAATGTTAGTTTTACATAAGGCCGAAGAACACACAACGTGAACACAGGTAGATCTTAAGCAGGGCTTTCAAAAGTGCTCATTTTACAGTGAACAGCCTTTACCACCAGCAACATTGCTAGATGACAACAGGAGCTATAACCACACCCGCAACGACTGCCACGCCGGCAGACGTAGACTGCGACTGGAGGTGTACAGCATGGCAGTGCTGACTGGGGCTGCGTTACCTTCAGCGACAGTTCCAATTTCATACCGGTCTCCCATAATCAACATAAATATGTATTACAGACCGACTAGCCAGCGCTCGGTTGTCACCTCTATCGTCGACAGCCCCAAGGCCTGTAAAAATATGTGTAAATGCGGCTCACGGTAAAGCGAGCACTTTTGAAATCAAACTAAGAAAATAGTCATTGCTACTAACGTCATATATTTTAGCGTGCGCACTGAGTGACATGCGCCCAGTAAAATTGGTAACGATGGATGGAAAGTAGTTCCATATCTTAAGGTCGAATTAAAAATTTTACGTAACTTAAATTATTTCTTTTCTTTCTGTTTTTATTAATGAATTGAATTATGAAAATGACCAGATTTGTAAAATATTTTATTTTCCAATAATTTCACAGTTTCACCTGACCGGCGCATAATTAAAGTGATGAGGCCCATGGCAATGTTAATTTTTTACATAAGGTGGAAAAATACACTACGGGCATAAAAGTAGAGCTTAAGCAGGGGTTTCAAAAGTTCTCATTTTACCGTGAACAGCCTTTGTGTGGGGTGCAATTTTGTTTGTTTGCCAGGCTTTCTTTAAGTCCTCCGTAGCACGCTGTTGCGCAGTTTCTCGTCAAGATTATTCTGATAAGTTTTGTGCTGCCGTCCGCAGATATTTACATCGTAGGAAACAAATATCGATACGAGCAACAGTCATCAAAAATCTTGATTTGAAAAGGTTTTATACGGTTAATTTATTTTTCACTTTTTAGTCTTACCTATTTTTTTTATTATATAGTTAGGCAATTTGTATGTACTGTACATTCACAGACTCGTCCGTCATCGGTATCGCTTGCGATAAGGCGAATTTCAGTGCACTCTTTTCGCGGGAAGTTGAACCGGCATTCTGGATATTCATTACTCATCTTACATGTGTGTGTACGTCGATGTATTTGCCATTTCAATACGAGCTCACGCAGATCGGAATCTTCATATGGTATTTCACATACACACACGCGGTCGATCAGTTGAATTCCTTCTTGTGTTTCAAATTTCGGATCATGTGTAAATGAGAACTTCCCCGGCACTGAAACTCTATACGCCACCAGTTTTCGACAACTTGTCCACCAAATACATCGTGATTGCTAGTGATTAGGCGGGCGCCAGACAGCCAGCTCACAGGCACCTACCGTACATACAAACAAGTGAAGCTAAATAAAAGCTTGTAAAAATTAAAGAATATCAGATAACTGGAGTTGAGATGAGAGATTTGGGTGACTCGTAACAAGAGGTCTTGAATGCCGATGAGGGTAAAACGAGGCGGGAATTCAGCAGCGCCGCAATGTAAGGACGGGGGAAACGGGAGGTCCCCGAGAAAACCCGCAGACCAGCGGCATCGTCCAGCATGATTATCAACTTGTGAAAATCCGGAAGTGACTCGGCCGGGGATCGAGCCCGGTTCGTCTAGGTGAGAGGTGAGCAGGCGGTCCAGCCTCTGAGTCACCACGGCCCCTTCAGAAAACTGGAATTTAAAACTCAACTGCCCTGGTATTCGGCGCAATATCGTTTGGGAGAAGTGTAAAGATGGTACCAGACCTTCCTTGCAAAAATTTCGTTTTGTACTTTTACGCATGTCTTTATTTTTCTCTTAAAACAGTCCGTGCGTTAACTTTGGCTTACGTCCACACTACTGTACCAATTAATGAGGCTAGACGAACCCTGAAACATACGCTTCAGATGTTCCTTCCACCAGCTATATACATATATAATGCCACACAGAGCTTCTTGCGTCGCAAGGAGAGCACATAGTCGCGATTCAAACAACTTATAATTTGAGCTACTGGGTTGGGTCATATAACGAGTGAAAAGATTTGGACGGCTTTTAACATCGATGTCTAAAGAGCCCATAAGGGTGAAAGGAGTATGTAAATGACTATGGAGCAGTCCCGTAATGAAAGGCGGGGGAAGCAGGAGATCCCCGATAAAATCCGTACACCAGCGGCATCGTCCGGCACGATTCCCACATGAAAAATCCAGGAGCGATCCCACCGGGAATCGAACGTGGTTCGCCTAGGAGGGAGGCGAGTAGTCTAACCACTACGCCATTCGACCGTTGGATGCCATGGCGGACCGGCCGAAAGGCTAGTTAGCTGTGTGTGAGGCCGACGGCGTCTGGTCACGCGGGCGGATTCGTGGGAATCCCGGTCCCTGGTCTGTTCCGCCAGGGGTGGCGAAACGGGGGCGGCGCCGAATGGATACCCGTCGGGGAGCTGTCTCGGTCGGGGCAGAATAGCTCACCACCTCCCTAGGAAGTGTGAATGATGCTTTTGAATTGAAATAGAATTTGTAGCTTAAATTACGGGCGCCCAGACGAACAGCCGCTCTCCCAAAAATAAAGTGAATCTATATAAATTATATACTGTTTGTTAAATTGTTGTAATCATGATAGAATTATATACCCTGGATGGCTCTACTGCTAAGTAGGGTTAATGAAATAAATTTTTAAAAAAATGTCTAACCACTACACCACTGCGGCCCTTCGAGTGATAGAATTTTGGCTGTATAGGCAAAGTTTGCGTTTTCACTTTTGACATTATCAAGGATGTAACTAGACAACAAGAAACAACAAACGTACGATACTTGTGCGGTGGTGGCCTTTGTAAGACTTCGCATTGATGTGAATGGAGTCGACATTCAACAAAAACATCTGACTCAAATGTTAGTGCCTCTATGAACATCGGTACGAGGACTATGCAATATACCCAATATACCCTGCATGACGTGGGCTTGAGAACTGATACATAACTCTAGTACCATGGTTAACGGGACAATACTACCCCATGCTCTTCATATACCTACGGTAGACATGAGAACAATGTAATTAAATATTTTAAGACTGGAAAAACATATTCTGATCTTACGAATCACGTTTTCAACGGATGTTGACAGCTGGAATCTAAAAATGCATGAATCCCGCATGTCAGTGAAGGACTGTATCGACTGGTGATGTCGACGTAATTGTATGGAGCTTGTCCAGTTCGCACGCTTTAAGATCCCTCGACGTATGCATAAGTCTATGAACGGTGGACGTTATGTGCACATACTTTCGGACGTTTTACGCCTATTTATGTCGTATAAATATCTTGAAGGTATAAATATCTCCTAACAAAAAAAAATGCCCGAGAACACACGTCCTTAGCCCCCAGATAATGGTTTGGAGTAACTCTAATTCAAGAGTATCAGATTATTAAAGCCTTGATGAATACATCTGGGTTGTCACATAATACGAAGTTTAAAGCAGATACCCACCGCCTTGGAACACTATCGTTACTTATGGGAGGGACGATGTTCATTCTCTGCAGACTGTTTCAGAATGACCATGGGGTCTCTGCCCCGCTATATACGCATTTATGCGATATAGTGATGGACCTACGCGTTTGTAGATGGATATATCAGTTTTACTGATTCTCCGGTGAACGAAGACATAAAATTTAACTTACAACATCAACTATACAATTGTTTGTTTGGGTCACTAAACATGAATACCAATATTCAGCTTACAAAATAACTTTAAATAAAGAAAAAAAAACAACTGCAAGATACACGAAGAGCATACCTCCAAACAACAGAGAAAAATAACAACTGTATAGAAACAAGTAGCAGGTACAAAGATAAAATAATTGTGATCCAGCGCAACAGAAGTTTAACTAAGCCATAACGAATTGCACAGGGCAAAGAAGGCAACACAGCGATGTATAAGAAAAATAGCACGACAAATACTGTATGAGAAAGAACAGCAACACATGTGAGACAAAAACAAGAACAACTCCGTTTGGGGAAATGATTTGTCTCCGCTTTCTCAGGAGAGCATAGCATGTTGGGCTGGTGAAAATTTGTTGCTAAATATTTTGTTTTGATATTGTAAAGTTACTTCTATGAGCGTGTCAGTTAAATATGAAAAAGGTTAAGTTCTGATTTTGATCTAATTAATTTCATTTTATTCTTTTGTGGTTTCATCATTCAACTTTTAACACGGCTGTGTTACAAGCATCCAAATATTAGTTCTTCAACACGTACTTGTAAATAAAGTAAATTGTTGTTTAACAATTTTTTCGTAATTAAATGTATTTGGGTTGGTCTTTAAAATAAGTTATTACCATTTTTCTGTTTTTCGTCTCTATTTTCGAGATCTGTTTTCGACCCATTCTGGAGAATGGACAGTGTCGATTTCAGCTCCGAATGTACTACGTCTTGTTTATGGCTGAATGCACCACAGACGTACACTCACGCCCTGCACGCGAGGTCAATGAGCCCAAGCAGAACAAATGATGTTCGCGTATACATACCCTTATTGCCAGAAGCATGGGAGCCTAAAGTAACGAATGGAGCTGTGCGAGCAACACTTCCAGCAAGTTCAGCGAAATGAAACGTATTATGAGAGATGGCGTGCGGTTATGAAGGAGAGCGGAATAATGAAAAGTTGGATGATAAATTACAGTATGGGCGCGCTCTGTGCCACCGGACGAATGTGAGTGACGAGCTCTCCAATTTTGCTAATGGAGAGGCGGCTCCCTAGATAAGAGAATGGGCGCACTGGGACGTCGCGTTGGGCCCGCGCGGGGGCTGCCGGGATGCCGCGTCCCACCGGCCAATCGGCGCGCAGCGTCGCAGGCAGAGAGACGTCAGGACGGGGGATGGCGCAGACCACGGAGGAAGGCCAAGTGTCTGTAGACGACGCCGTCGACAAACAACACAGCGACAGGAAGCTGCTTCTTCTGCCTTGCTTCGAGTGGCAGGCCAAATCAGCGCCCCGACAGAAGAGTTTCAATGCGGTAAGTGAGCGAAGAGATTGGGGCGGCTCTTAACATCGAGGTCTTGAGAGCCGATGAGGCGAAGCGTCGGGAGTATGGAGCAACAACGAAATTAAAGGGCAGGGGATACTGGAGATCTCCGTGAAAACCCACCGACCAGTGGCATCGTCCGGCACGATTCCCACATGCGAAAATTCCGGGAGCGACCCCGTGGCACTCGAGCCGTGTTCGCCTAGGTGGGAGGCGAGTAGTCTAACCACTACACATCCACGGCCCCAGCAATGCGGTAAATATAGACTGTTCACTGGCGGATCAAAGGTGGTCTAAGCGGACTAAGGTACTTCCCTTGAAGCTTAACTCTACTCTGTACAAAACGGGATTATTTTTGTAATTATTTAGTTGCCCTATCTATTAGTACTGACAGTTACATTTAGCATTAAATCTTAATGCCTACTGGTAAGCATGTGATTTGATAATAATTAACAATGCCCCACTCCTCAAGTAGCCCCCTCCTAAACCTTGATTTTGACACTGATCTTGACCTTCGATCTTGATCGCAGTGATTTTTAAACCAAAAAAAAAAAAATCCAAAAAATTCCAAAAATTTTATTAAAAAATTATTATTAAAATATTAAAAATTATTAGAAAATATTTACAAAATATAAAAACTTTTTTTTTTTAAACCTGAAATTTTTGGATGGACCCCTCAGTCATACTCATTCCGCCGTCTTGGTAGGCTCTCTCACATTCGTTCGACTACCGTCCTGGTAGGCTGCAACAATGTTGGTCGTTGCAGGTCGCCATCTTGGTTTTTCCATTCGTCATATATCTATACAATGCTGGAGGCCCCCATCTTCGGGTTTTCGTCTGTCATTTGTTTATTCATTGCTGGAGGCCGCAATTTTAGTTTTTTGTATGTCATTTGTTTATACATTCCTGGAAACTGCCATCTTGGTTACCTCCTTCTTGAGCTCCAGCACCTATATCTCCAACAGGTCCGTTCGAGTCTTGCCTGAACTACTATGTAATCAACAGTGTCGCTTCTGTGAAAAGATCTTCGGCAAAAGCTGCTATGCTCGGCAACATGAGCACTTTAATTGTGCCAAAAATCCCTGTTGTATGTCATATTTGTGTGACAAGTGCGGTAAGCAGTTCAGCCATAACCACAGTTTACTTAATACGTGCAAAGATCTGTAGAGGTTAAGTGCATTTCTCAGCAGTACCTCAGTACCAGGTTTGCTGCAAACAGGTATCTTGTGACTTCGGTACATTTCCTCAAAAAGTGTAGTTACCTACATAAACTGCCCTGCACAGTGTGTCGCTGTAATAAATGTCACGATATTTTCGCACAAGGGAAACACGAGCTTGAATAGTGAGATTCATAAAAGACTACAAACCACAGCAAAGTTGCATAATTATATTGAGTTACATTTATTTTTAAGAATATTGTAATTTTTTTTGAGCGCATGGGTAACTGTAATAAATTAGTTAGTAAAAAAATCCCGTCATTAAAATTGTGTTTTATTTCATGTTACCTAATTTGCAAGAATATAATTAAATATTAAGTGATACAGAAATAAAATTAATTTCCTTAAAAATTATAGTGTAAAGTCCGATTGTAATATATGTATATATATAAATTGAATAATTAAATAAAAATACCTTTTAAAATTGAACAAATTAAAAATATAAATAAAACTTGTATATTTAATCAATTATGCAGGTAGTAAAAGTCCCACACCATGCATGCAGGTATACTGTTGATAGATTTTCTTTAAATAGGATGAAAAATTGTAGTTTTTTCCTTTATCTTTATATATGAGTATGAGTGCCGTCAGCTCACCTAGTGACGAAACCGACACACTAATGCCACCAATGTGTTGAAAATATAATCCAACATGGAGGGCGCTGACAGCATAACATATACTTTAAAAACATAAATAAATATCGCTGCCACTTGGTGACAATATCGATTATTATACAGTAGCACCACCTAGGTGTTGAAAACATTTGAGATCCAATATGGCAGTCAAACGAAGGTGAGATACAAACTCCAGCAATGTTTAATCAAATGACAGACGAAAAAACCAAGATGGCGACCTCAATCAATGTATAAACAACTGATGGATGAAAACCAAGATGGTGCCCTCCAACTATGTATAAACACATGACAGACATATAATCCAATATGGTGGCATCCAGCAATGTATAAACAAATGACAGATGAAAAAACCAAATTGGCGGCCTTCGGCGATGTATAAAAAATGACAGACAAATAACCAAGATGGCGGCGTCCAGAAATGTATAAACAAATGACATACTAAATATCCAAGATGATGGCCTCCAGCATTGTATAAAAAATTATTAATGAAACACCAATATGGCGGCCTCCAGCGATTTATAAACCAATGACAGACGTAAAACCAAGATAGCAGCCTCCAGCAATGTGAAAACTTATAAAACAGACGAAAAATCCAAGATGGCGGCCTCCTGTATAAATAAATGACGAACGAAAAATCCAAGATGGTAGCCTGCCCAGACCAACATGGCTGCCATGACGCCTACCAAGATATTAATATAGCGAATGTGAGAAACATCCTACCAGGATGGTTGACAGGTAGATCTACCAAGATGGCTACTGTTATGCCTACCAAGATGGCGGCTGTGACGCCTACCAAGATGGCGGAATGTGTATGGGTGAGGGGGACTCCGAAAATGTAAGTTCTTTGAAACGAAATATTTAAAATAATTTTTAATGTCTTTAAACAATTATTTTATTTTAAAAAATATTTTTCATGTTTTTAACATAATTTTTTGTAATAAATTCTCATAAATTATTTGGTTATTTTTTTTTAATTTTTGGATTTTTGGGGTTTAAGGTCACCGCATCAAGGTCAAAGGTGAAGGTAACGATCAAGGTCACTGGCTTCCAAAATGGCGGACGGGTGACGTCTCAACATGGTGGCCAGCCGGCTCCTAGCTCATATGCCAGACGTCGTTGACCCAAACTTCCCCAAACCCCTCTACTCACCTACTTTCATATATGTTAACGGGCCCGTGAGGCATACGTCCAATACATTTGGTAAAGACGCTACAGAGCCAAAGTAGTTCATGTCCTAACGTTGAATTAAAAGTGTTCGGTAAACAACTCCAAAATATGAAATTATTTATCTTTCTTTGTGTATTTTTTTTTATGTACGTAAGGATAAGATAGAGAAAATTTGTAAGATATTCACATTTATTATATTCCGCAGATTCACTTGACTGGTCCATGAATAAAGTGATCAGACCCATTGTAATTTTAACTGTAGTAAAAATCGTGTAACGATACACAATTTTCATACGAGCAGTTGTCGAGCAAAACTATCAGAATTACTCGATTCACCGTGAAAAACCTTTACTACCACAGAGTAGATAAATGAACAGAGGCGAAATGGGAGACAGATCATTTTATGCCGGAGTAGCAACTCGCTGATTGGCTGAGCGAGGCTCTGTAAGTGGGGCTGCGTCTGACTGGTTACTGAGTCGTGCCAGAGGTTCCCTGTTTGCCGAGCTGCCGTCTGGCGAGTAAGTTTACCGAGCGCTGATTGGTGAACGGCGTTTCGACGATACTTCCCTGTGTCGCTGGCCAGTGACGGGCGTGTGCGACTGAAGTCCCGTGGAGTAAGCAGCTGTGTCATCCTCTGTATTCCTTCAGTCGCAGCTGCACTTAAGAGTGGTTAGGAGCTAGAGACACCGGTGTCTTAAATGGTACTAGCAACAACCATATATAATTCATTCATGGTTGCTTCACACTTTTCTGAAGCCCTGCTAAAGTACTACTTCCAGAATATTCCTCCGCCTCATGCAAACTAAAATTAACTAAGTCTAAAAAATTACAGCAAATAATAACCAAATTCGTGCGCACTAAGTTGTAATAATATTTTGCATGAAAACTATTTCTTACTAGTAACTACCAACACACATGTTTCCTAACTGTTTTTATAAATTCTTATTAAAAATGAAACATTTAAATTTATAAATAAAATATTGGTCAAAATTCAATTTAACGAATGATAAGGAAATATTTTGTTAACAGAGGTATAAAACGCTTGTGATAAATGGCATATTTATAAAATAACTAAACACAGCATACATGGGGTGTTTTTCCGAAGGTTTGATTCAAAAGTGTGAAGAAACAGTGAATAGACTATTTTCTATTCACTGTTTCTTCTTTTTTTTTTTTTTTTACCTAACCTCACCCCTTTGAGAAATCACCTCCTGTATTATGTGCTTGGTTGTATCCTAAATATGTTAATATTAAAGTACGTTATTTTATGGTTAAAATGAAATCTTAGGTTTATTTTATTTTTACATTACAATATTAAGTTTGTAATTAATGTGAGAAAAAAACATTGAGAAAATAGGCGTGTTGGTAATGCCTACAGGCTATTCGTGGTAAAGTGAGCACTTTTAAAAGCCCTCTCATTTGGAATAATAGTCAATAAATATATTTTATTTTAGCTTTAGACGTTAATTTCCGGGTGCGGTGGAATAAACACACTGTGTTTTATTACTTATATGGCAATATTTATTTTAAAAAGTTGGCTAAGGATACAAAATTGCTGACAGGAGAAAGTGACTAGGGCCTCAAAAGTGCTCACTTCATCGTGAACAGCCTATAGTAAGAAATAGTTCTTATGCAAAATATTATTACAACTGAGTGAGCACGAATGCGGTGCGCTGTTCCTTAGTGTCATTTTCTAAACTTGATTAAGCTATGTTCACACGAGGCAGAGGAATATTCTTGAAGAAGAACTTCAGCAGCGCTTCAGAAAAATGTGAAGTAGCCGTGAATTGATTTTAAAAGGACAACTCTGGACGAGCACTTGTGAAAACGAGATGAACCTCTTATCTCGAGGACTGGAAAATAGATTAAAACTTAAAAGAATATTTAATAGTGTGTCTTCTCATAACTAGCAACAGTTTTCTTATCAAGTTTTTATTACTCTATTTTACGTTACTATTGGCATACTTATTTTAATTAAAGGCTGTTCATGAAAAAGTGAGCACTTTTGCAATCAACCTTAGAAAAAGGCTCTGCACTTACCTGCATATATTTAACGGGCGCACTGAGTGACATGTGACCAGTGAAGTTGGTAATGAAGAATTCAAAGTAGTTCCATATCTAAAATTCGAATAAAAAGTTTTAGGAAATCAATTGTGATAACGTATATAATTTCTTTCACTTTCTGTTTATTTTGATGCATCGAAGTGCAAAAATTTATCAGATGTTTAAAATATTTACTTTTCTAATAATTTGACAGTTCCACTTGTCCGACGCATGAATAAAGCGATGAGGCCCGTGGCAATGTTAAATTTACATATGGTGGAAGAATACACAAAATGCATACAAGTAGATCTTAAGCAGGGCTTTCAAAAATGCTAATTTTGCAATGAACAGCCTTCATCAACATTTCGTGTCATGTATTAAATAAATTTAATAATATTATGATTTCATTTATGGTGTATAAGTTAAGCATCTGATGTTTCATGTTTTAAATATTTTTAGAAGGTTTTATTTATTTTGGCATATAATTTTGTGCCCTTTCCATGGTTGTTTTTTTATTTAAATTGGCGTGTATTTATCATTTTATGAAATTAGCAGCACTGAAAGTAAGTAGTTTTTTAATGATGCATTTTTGAACGCAGCTGTGAGCTAATCCCTATATTGATCAGATTAATTTAAATGTCCATTGTTTTAATGAATGTTTTACATGTAGCGGGAAGAAGATTTTTTTAGATGACTCAGGTGAGTGCAAAATGTTCTTTAATGGCCACATAAGTGTTCACCAAATTTGGTACACATATAATACATAGTAAGGAAACCTGACTTTTATAATTTCAAACCACGTCAGGCACTTACTTTCAAAATGTCGCTCATTAAAAATTTTGGGCGTATGTCATATCTTGGGAACCAATCAACTGATTTAAATCAAATTTTGTGTGCTCGCAGAACATTGCGTAATAATTAAATTTTGAAATGTATATGGTTGTTGATCCGCCAATTTGGAAGATAGTGCCAATTAAAAATATATATATTTTACATCATATCTCGAAAACGATTCAACCAATTCTCGCCCGATTTGGCACGTAAAAAGTACTATGGTAGGCCATATAAACATAAGTAATTGAACTGGATTTGTTGCTTATTTTGAAAATCTCAGCAATACAAATGTTTTGAATTTATTTAGTATATCTGCCAAACCATTTAACTGATTTCATCCTAATTTTATATGCTGAAAGTATCCATTACAAACATAATATTACCAACAAATAACCAATTTTGTCGTTCATTTTTGAAAATAGCGCCATACGAATAAATAAAGTTATTATATCAAGACTCGGTAAATAATTAACCGATTCCTACCAAATTTGGATTGCAAGAAGTATTGATGCAGATGACGTTAAGTCGTATGCCTTGAGTATGTTAGACACTTATTTTCAAATTGGCGGCCGTATAGTCATTTTAACTTAGGATGCTATATCGTCGAAACTATGTAATCAATTCCATCATGACTTTCTATGCTGGCAGAAGACATTACAACTCTCAACTATATCTACATGAAGCACATTTTGTCCGCCTTTTTGAAAAATAGTGCCGTGCGAATAATATTACGTTTTTATGTAATAACTCGTGAAAGAGTTGACCAATTCCTATCAAATTTGGCAAACAAGTAGTACTGAAGTAGACGATGTCAAGTATACTGTTTTAAGTATGCGAGACATTTATTTTCAAAATGGCAGCTATGTAGCAATTTTTACCTTAGAATGATATTATCGTCGAAACCACGTAATCAATTTCAACTGAACTTTGTATGCTGGCAGCAGATAATTATAACTATCAACTGTATGTACACAGAACATCTGTTGTCCTCTATTATGTAAGCGCCATACGAGTAAATTAAGTTTTTTTTGTTATATCTCGGAAAATAATAGACACATTCCTTCCAAATTTGCCAAACAAGTAGCACTGCATCAAATGGTGTAAACTGGTATGTATTATGTAGGCCAGGCACTTATTTTAAAAATGGTGCCTATGTAAATATTTTAGCTCAGTATATTTTACTAACGAAACAAATTCCAACTTAACTTTGTATGCAGGCAGTACATATTACAACCATCAAATTTGTATACGCAGAGTCTTAATTCTCTGCTATTGTGTAAGAGAGACATACCAATAAAAAATAATGAACTCATCTCGTATATCGGCATACAATCAACCCATTGTTACAAAATTTGATGAAGCTGTTTTACTGTGGTAGGCCATAACAATAAATGTATAATTTTTTAAATTATGTCACGCTTATTTTCAGACTGACGGCTATAAAATAATTTGAAATTTTTGGATGGTATCTACGAAAGTATGCAATCTATTTTAACTTAACTTTGTATGTTTGCAGTATAAAATCAAAGAAATTTCTCCTACATTACTTTTATGTCCTCCATTTGTGAATATCGCTACATGAAAATCATGGAGGTTTTATGTCATGGCCTAGAGAACCAATCAACTGTCTCCCACCAAATGTTACACTGGAACATTTCAAATAAATTTGTACCAAATTGTGCACCCAATAAATTCTACAGAAGGCCATGTAAACATTCATGATTTAAATGGTTCAGGCAACGGTGTTTCAAATGGCAGATTCATAAATCATTTAGGTAAGTTTGACATATATATTAAATAATTTAACCAAATTAAACCAAATGCTATGTAGATAGTATACATCAGAAGCATCGTGTGCAGAGCCTCTTTTTCTGGCAATTATTAACGATAGTATAAAATAAGAAAAAAAATGTCATATCTCAGAGATCAAACAACCGATTTCCATCAAATTCTTCACACAAGTAGCGCTACGGTAGGCCATGTAAACTTAGATGTTTTATGTGGCTTAGACACTTATTTTCAAAATAATCACTCTGTAAATGTTGTAGATTAGTAAAACCTATCATTCGAAACATTAGACTGATTAAATCCGAAATTGATACTCCAAATCCGACCTCAGTAATGCAGTGGATTGCACGCTAGCTTATAGTACTTATGAGGGTTTCTGGGTTCAAGTCCCGTGTAAGGCATGTGTGTATTTGTAATTTTCTCACTACTGTTGCATTAACTTCTGGTTTTCTTCCAAAAGTTATTGGTTTCAACGAAAAATGAAGTCCTTCCTACCAACTCAGTTTTCAATGAATTATTTAGATATCAATTGCACCAATTTTGAGGAAAGTAGGCTCATTATATCAGTAACACGCGATGTATTGTGGTAGCAGCAGTGTGTGGTGAACTGTTGCAAGGTAAACTGTTTTTTTGCTCTGTGCTATACGTAATAATTTGCTAGTTTACACATCGGCCACTCAAACGTAGTAGTGCAACTGACGTCACAGCACGTGTGTAATGGGTGCGTCGCCGCTCTCTCGTGAGTGGCTGCAGTATAGACAGTTTATCCCGGCCCCACTCGGGTTACTGGTTCCTGCTGCGTGCGCCGAGTGTGTACAGGACTGATCAAGCACCAGCTTACCTTGCAACACTTCACCGCCCGCCACTGTGCGATAGTTCCCTGTTTTTCCGCAAAACGGCGCCACACGTATGCAGAGTAATTACAGAGAAACCTAGCGGCAGGCTGGGGATTGATCGATTTTGATTTGATTTATAAGTACGTTTATAAACAGTAAATAGTAGACTACAACTTATGGGAGAATGCCACATAGTACAATAAAATTTGATAACAATGCACAATACATCAGCCAAATTAGCAAGCTATTCTGTTGTATCAGAATTGGCCAGGAGAAGAACAAAACGAACAATGTCGGGAAGGTCGTAACAAAAAACGCACTGTAAGCATATGAGGAAACAATCCACAAACTCAAAATGGATGAAACAACTAAACGAAAAACATACAAAGCTATATTTAAAAATAGAGAAGAAAAATACTACTAGTGAGCTCAATATTAGAAATATAAGGCAGGCCGGGGCATATTCGTTAAAAATAAATGGGGTGAGCTGTGTCGTCTACACGGCCTTAGGTATTGTTACGTGACGTCTGTGGGTGGTGAGAGGAAAAAAATGATCACAGTGTGGGTTTGTTTAAATGAATTTATTTGTTATTAGCACGCAACGGGAGTGCCAAACCATTGAGTATTGGGCGATAGTACGAGAAGTACGACATGAAAAGCAGGTTCTCAGCCTGTGATGATGACGCAATTGCCACGTCCGCATTTCGCTGCTGCGTAGAATTGTCAACTTCTTCTTCATGTAACTCCGGGATGGATTGAAGTAGCTGAGTCATCCTTTCAGTATTAGATTTGTCTTGTCGAGCACTATTCATGTTATTAATATCATTGGTGTCCTTTTCACCTAACTCATATTTTTAAACTATTTTGGTTTATAAACTGCAAAGAGAAAATTATTATTGGTTAGAAAGAAAAATGTGTTTTTATCATTTATGATACTTGGTTATGCTTTTAGTTACCCTTTTTGTACGCACAAACTGACACCAGAATTTCTCCGATCGGATGAGCCGTTCGGTCGTTACAGCGGTCTCGAGCATACTAAACAGCTCGAAATCAGAGGTTCGCAACGCGGCTTCCACCGCGGTCTGATGACGTCAGAACGATATGCTTGCGTGTGAAGTATGAAGCCAAAAGACCGACCTATAATATCGTACATTTACATTTAACGTACCCGAGTGCAAAATTTCGTGACGCCCACTTTATGAACATAAGGGGCTGAGTTATAGGGTCGTTGTCACGTCAACACGGAGAAAATTTCCAGTGGCTTCTTCCTTAGTATAGGCTGTTCACGGTAAAGTGAGCACTTTTGAGGCCCTAGTTACCTTTATCTTTCAGCCATATTTTATCCCTTATTCCATATGAGATGGCTTTCAAAAGTGCTCACTTTACCGTGAACAGTCTATAGTTAGGGATACCCGAATTTCTCGAAAATATTTCGCGACCATTCGTATTTCATATTACTAGAGATAGGAAAATTTCGCGAGTTCAATGGCCTGTAGGCTAGACTCCACAGTGGCGTGTATACTCGAGCTGCAGTTGTTTGTTCATTGGCTGTTTACCCAGTGAGTAGCCAGTGTTTCTCCACACCTGGTGGTATGTGATTCACTAATTGTTTCCTTCCAAGTCTGCTATTAGCCCAGAGTCGTCCAGAGCGTGTCTAATAAACTACGATCCAATTTCAAACTCAACTTCAGTGTACACAGGCTTAACGTCTACCTTGTCCTGAAATGAACTCGCGAAATTTTCCTATCCTTACATATTACTTTTAGCTCAGATCCGCTTTCGTGATTGAATGGTTTTCGTGTTACGCATCATAGGTTAATGCCCGCGAATCACAGAAGCACAGTATGTAAGTTACCTAATTATTATTGGCCAGTCAAGTGGGAGAAGCTCTTTTCACAAAGGCACGCTGCCAATAAGGAAAAGAAAACTGTTCGTATGCCCTCAGGGTATTGAAATCTAGCATGCGCGGAAACCTTTCTCGCGAAATTCGGGTGTCCCTACTTATAGCGTTCGCACTGAGCGATGAACGGTGATGCATGCGCGCATGTGTGTGTAGCAGTGGTGTGTATTCCATAGACGCAAGGTAAGCAATGCTTACCCTATACATATTGGACATTTTTGACTCTTTTTCGTTTACGCCGTAACTCGCCGTAATTTTAAACACATTTAATTCTGAGTTTCCCGTTTCCGATTCGAGAAACTTGAGTTTTCGTGACTCCTATACTGTACACGCATAATACTGATCTAGTATTTATTTCCACAAACGGGAGCAACTAGCGATGAATCGAACTCGCAAGCAACAAACCTCATTCGTCCGGCAGGGTAAAGGCCGGTCTACGATTGACATATACCTAACACATTCACACTTTTATAGATAAGTACATAAAAACACAACACAAGCACAGTGACCTGGCTACAACTGATACAATAATATAATATTAGTTTTATATGTAGCTATATTTGTACCGAAGAAATTAAGTTCAGTAGAGTTGGTAGTGGTTTTTTGTCAAAAATAAATATTTTCAAGTGATCTGAGACGTTTTTAAAATAATAAGCTATTTTCATTTCAATTCTTACTATTAACGTTACCTAAAAACGTTACAAAACTTCCGTGGTTGCGATTATCCAGAAATGAACAAAAGAAAATATTATCTGCCCGAAGAATGAAGTCAAAATACTTATCGCTATGCGTGATAGGAGCCGCTCTAACTGAAAACAAGCAGTTTAACTCTTATGTATATCACTGTGTTGTGTTAGTGATGTGCTTATAGCAATTGTAGCCCGGCCTTAAGCAGTCGTTATTTTTGCGTTCTGCAGTCCTACATTTTTCCTTGGAAAGTGGATGAAAGAGTTCGGAAAAACTAGAGTTTTCTTATAGTCTTTAATATGTCTCAAAATAATTTTCAGTTTAGTTATTATCTCTTTCATGCCGTTTCCATTTTATAACTAATGTTAGGTATGGTAAAATGGTAAATACATGTGGAGGTTAAGCAAAGTTGGAAGTTGCGTTTGTTAAAGCCAGCCTACAATTGATTTAGCACACACACAGCACGTGTGATAGCACGAAACACACGCACAGCTCTAATCTGAAAGCCTACAATCAAACTAGCACACGCATAGAACCGACGGATGTTTAAACAAAACAGACGTGAAAATGAAAGAAACGATTCTCGGTAAGTTTCGTGTGTGTGTTAGTCACACTGGAATGAAGAAAAATTATGGTCGACAGCTGTTTGCTTTGCTGCTCGTGTCTTGATTGGTAGAAATATAATACGTTATACCGTTCATCTTGACATACATCGATTGTATAGTCACAATTTAAATCAAAACAAACACATGTTTGTGTGGCGCCAAACTCTCCAAGTACAAGCCAACTTCATTACTGTTACAGCCATTTTGATCGTCACATGAACTCGGTGGTATCGACGTTCTGATTGGCCACGCACGGCGCACACGCAGACGAATTATAGGATATCGGTCAACTTTCGTGGATTCTGTGCTAAATTTCTGGGATTGTACTATACGTGATTGCAGGCAGCGTCATTCCAAGCCCTGCATTCTGCTTTCTGCGCGTGTGCTGTATTCTGTGCTGAATCAATTGTAGGCTGGCCTTTAGTAGTAGTTGCTTACCCTGTAAAGGAGCTCGCTACACGTGTGCTGTGGTGTGCTGTGGTTGCCAGGCGGCGGAGAGCGGCAATGTGGAGGACTTCGGCCGGCTGTTCCAGGCGCAGCCGGCCCGCCTCCTCGTCAAGGACTCGAAGGGACGAGCCGCCACCCACCAGGCCGCCGCCAGGAACAAACTCAACATACTGCAGTTCATCGTCGCCCATGGTGGAGGTCAGTCACGCCACTAAAACTAGTCCTGCCCTCAAGGCGGTTTCACGACGAAGCGAGCATTTTCTGAAATCACCATTCGAAAAATGCCGTCACTATTGGATGTTCACGGTAAAGTGAGCACTTTTGAAAGCCCTGCTTAAGATCTACTTGTATGGACGTTAGGTATTGTTCCAAGTTATGTAAAATTAACGTTGCCATGGGCCTCATCATTTTATTAATGCGTATGTCAAGTGATACTGTGAAATTATTAGAAAGTGAAAATGTCATATATCAGATAATTTTTACACCTGATGCATTAGAAAAAAAATGAAAAGAGAAAGAAATATTTTAACTCATTATAAATGGTTACCTAACACTTTTTATTCGAAATTAAACTATGGAACTATTTTCCCTCCATCGTTACCAACGTTACTGGGCTATTGTCATTCACTGCGTCCGTTAAAATATATGCAGGCAGGGGGCAGTGACTTTTTTCTAAGGTTGATTTCAAAAGTGCTCACTTTATCGCGAACAACCTTTAGTAAGATCAGTAAATTAGGAACGAATTGAAACAATCAAGTAGTGAAGCAGGTTGTGGGTGGGTTGTTGCAGACCTGGACGTGAGAGACCACGCGGGCAACACGCCACTGCACGTTGCCGTGGAGCACGACAGCCTCGAGGCCATCGACTTCCTGCTCCAGAGGTGAGTCGAGAAGCCTTCCCTTCCCGCCTCCTGCTCCTTGGAACAGTGTTTCATTTGTAGTCCATTCACGGTTACTTCACACTTTTCTTAAGCCCTGCAAAAGTTCTGCTTCCCGGATATTCCTCCGCCTCGTGCAAACTAAGCTTAACCAAGTCTAGAAAATTACACCAAAGGGACAAAGCACCGAATTCGTGCGCAATTCAGTTGTAATTATATTTTGCTTGAGAACTGTTTTCTTACTAAGCGCTACCAACACAAATGTTTTCTCACTGTTCTATCCATGCTTATTAAAAAATAAATATTTTAATTTATAAATAAATTACAGATAAAACTTCAATTTGAAGAAAAATAAGATACTTTCATGTGAACAGAGTTATACGGTGCTTGTGATACATGGCATATTTAGGAAATAGGTAAACACGTCGTACATGACGTGATTTTTCAGAAGTTTGATTCAAAAAGTTTAAACAAATCGCAAAGAATATAATTTAGCGTGACCTATAGATACTGCGCGCTGCTTATCTGCGATTCTGCACGTTCGGTAAGCTGGATTCACAACCTCCACTTGGCGCACATACGTACGTTTCCAACACACTATATACAAGCATGCATGCATGTAGGTCCACACTTAGCGTTCGTACGCACGTACGTGGAGAAACGAACAGAGTAGCTGGACTTTCAACTTTTGTACGCATGTGCGTCAAGCACGTTACACGAAGGTTATGAGTCCAGCTAAGAACTTACTCGGTAGTGCTGATACTGTTCCATCCAATCAGAGCTGTCAACTTCGAAAACCAATAACATTACAGTACATTTAAACAGTTACCACTTGTAATAATAAATTTGATTTCAGGTTATGCAATTAGAGATACTTTCACAATTACAAATGATTGTGCATTGTAAGGTACCAGCGATTTGCCCACCATACGTTGTCCTTCAATTGTGTATTTTTGAAGTATATTATTTTATTCTGTTCAACCAGCATTATGTGCATACCGTCATCGATAGTCATCAATTCTCTTAATTTCTGTCGCTAAAAATCTATACGGTATATGTCAATATTTTGAAATCGCCTCACAGATCCCACTAACAAAACAATTCCAGAGCGAAAATGTTGCTGATGACTTCCGCCACAATAGTGTACGTCAATCTACATTCGCAAATCTTTCGTTTGTGTGTGAACGTGGAGGTTGTGAATCCAGTTTTACAGACAGACCAGCCCTGCCAATTGGAGAGAGTAGAGATATCTAAGCGGCCCTTAACATCGAGGTCTTGAGAGCCGATGAAGGTAAAGTGAGGTGAGTATGGAGCACTGCCGGAATGCAAAGGGTGGGGAACGGGAGATGCCCGAAAAAACCCGCCGACCTGCAGCCTCGTCCGGCACGATTCCCACATGTGAAAATCCAGTCCTGCTAAGATGTATTCTACTCAGGTAGTGAAGCTCAACGCTTTTAGTTTGGCGACTAAAAACTTTTGCCAACTAGGGTACACTGGTCACGTGTGTAATGGATTTTTCTCTTTTGTATGTAAGTAAAAAAGGGATAATTGAAGTTTTCACAAAATAAATATAATATTGCGCCAAATATTCCGATTTGAATTTTGTTAGAACCTATGTATAGCCTATATGTATAGGCTGTTCACGATAAAGTGAGCACTTTTGAAAGAGCTCTCATTTGTAATAATAGCCAATAAATATTTCTTTATTTTAGACTTAGAGGTTAACTTCCGATTGCGGTGGGATATACACATTGTGTTTTATTACTTACATGGCACTATTTGTTTTAAAAAAGTGTTCAAAGGATAAAAAGTGACTGAAAGAAAAAAGTCACTAGGGCTTCAAAAGTGCTCACTTTACCGTAAACAGCCTATACTAAACTTTGTTCTTCGCTTTACTGGTAAAAATATAGTGAAATACGTTAACGTGGTATTTAATATTCTGTCGTAAAATGGATTCAGGGAAACGCTGGCTTACTGCTTCATTTAAATATGGCAACTGAATCGAAAAATAAAATAGTGAAATGGTTAAAAAATATTAGTTTTAGGGCTCGTTAAAGGAAAGGAGAAAAGTACAAAGTCTCATTTGATGACGCCTGTGTTTATCGCGCATTTATATTCCTAACGTTTATCATTTGAAATAAACTTGCTTATGAACGCTTAATGCCAAACCCAGTTCCCTATTTTGCCGAGTGCTCTTGCAAACACCACTGGAAGGCGTGAATAATAGCAACGAAATAAAGCTAATGCTTTGAAATTTCGGCTGGGGAAATTATATATCACAATTCCAGCCAAACACGAAATTTTACGCTCAAAGAAAATGGAATTTCTCACATTACCGCCAGCTTTAACACGTTCAGCCTCAACGTCCACAATCGTGGATATGTTGCACATGAAGGAAGGATATTTATGGTGAGTGCTGTACACAGCGAAAAATCAGTACCCGAGGCCTTGAGAGCCTTCTCGACGGGCAATCTGATTTGCTAAGTTACCACACCTCTGGTTTATGATTGGCTGATGGTATAGTCCATTCACGGTTTCTTCGGCCTTTTTGATTCAAACCATGTGTCAAACTCTCCTATAAGAAACCTCATTTCGTCTTAACCTGAGTAGAATAAACCTCAGCCCTGCTACCGACCACTGTATGTCTCTTGGTGACGTTGCGGAGGAGGTGGTGACCTGAGAACATGGCGCCGAATTCTTCCTACCAACTGATCGAAAAAATATTAACTTCTTCAGTAATTTCAGCTTTGCGAAGGTAAATTAGTTATCCAAGGTTCAAAACAGCTATTAAATAACAGTAAATCTGTGCAAAGTCAGTTCACGTTAAAGTGAGCACTTTTGAAATCAACTTTTGAAAAATATAACTGTCCCTGCCTGCATGTATTTTTAACGGGCATATTGACTGTCAGGCGTTCATAAAGTTGGTAACGACGAATACAAAGTGGTTCCATGTCGTAACGTTAAATTACATGTGTTACGTAAACATGAGTGAATACTGAAATGTTATGTTTTACTTTTGTTTTTATTTAATGCATAAGTGTAAGAATAAAAACATTTGTAAAATATTTAATTTTATAAAAAATGTACAGTTGCCCTTGCCCGATGCTCGAGTAAAGTGATCATGCGCATGGTAATGTTAATTTTACATATGGTGGAATAATACATAACGTTCATACAAGTAAATCTTCAACAGGACTTTCAAAAGTGCTCATTTTACCGTGAACAACCCATAGTGTTAACAGTGAAAGCACATACGATAGTGGCGTACTCTCACTGACAGTAGTAGCTTTAAAATACGAAGAGCCACGAGCGAAAAGATGTCACCACAGGCGGGCAATGTTTTCTGTAATTCTTCACTTAATGTGGCGTATCTTCACGGCTACTTTGGATAAACTCGGCAAAGATCGGATGTTTCCGCAAATAGCTTCTCGGGAGCAGTCGGAAGTGTTCACGTGTTTGCGCCAGTTGCAATCTTATTTAGTGGTTAGTCGTGCCCATCATTAGCCAGGAGAGAATAGGTCAGGTAGTTCGGATCATAATACTTGTATCAACTTACTTAATTTCTTGCTTCAGCAGTATGTAAGGTAAGTTTTCAGGTACTTTTTTTGTCTCTGCATAGTTTCCTTTCGCATGGAGATACCAGCCTAACGATCGGTACTGTCATATTTTTCCTTCCACTTTTTTTTTGTACTTAATATTTTACATATTTGTATATGCTTATCGCCACTCAGAGTAACCTTTCTGATTTTTTAAAATAAAATCCAGGCCTTTCATCGATTTTAGACATTATTTTAGATTCACATAGAAACCTAATTTAAAAAAAATTAAAAATATGTATAAAATGCACAAAAAGTACAAAGGTTGTCAAATCTGTATTCGAACAAGGGACCTACGATCTCACTCTATCCCTTGTATTAAACGACGAAGATTTGCCTTTATTCATAGCCTGTGTTCCAGGCACCATTTACTTCATACGAACTGAAGTCTATTTCTGCATATTTTATTGGGGTATTTAAGGAGGCTAGACTGAATGGGCATGTTCTTTCAAGAACAGTGATATGTGGGAGAGATGCAAGGTGTAAGATACGAAGTTCTTTATTTAAACGAGCAGGAATGTTCTAGAGTACAGGGAAGTTAAGACAAGCTCCGTTTCAAGTTTAATCGAATAATTTATGCATTTATAACTAGGCGTAACAAAGTTTAATACATATAATGTTCAAAGCGGACGCAAGACAGTTCAAGTTTTAACTAAGTAATTTCACTCCAGAAAATTAAGGACGTTTTCTGGAGGTAAATGTGCAGGGCACAATTACTTGGTGACATAAAAGTTCGGGCACTTTTAGACATGCTAGAACGCTAAAACGTTTAAAAAAATTTCTGGAACACGAGAAATGGAACGAATAATTAAAAATTGCTTTATTTACTCAAAAAAATTAAATAAAATGTAGGAGTTTTCTGAGTAAAAGTTTGATATATGTCGTTCGCGGTTAACCGAGCAAGCACTTTCTAAAACCTTGCTTAGGATGTACTTTTATACATTTTCTGTATCCGTTATACGTATATTTAACATTCATATGGCCCCATAACTTTATTCATGTTTCAATCAAGCGAAAATCTGAAGTTGTTATGAACCTTAATTTATAAAAGGCTGTTCACGATAAAGTGAGTATTTTTTAAATCAACTTTAGGAAAAAGTCACTGCTCCTACCTACGCATATTTTAACGGACGCACTGAGCGACATGACCCCAGGAAAGTTGGTAACGATCGATGAAAAGTAGTTACATGTTCTAACGTCTAATAAAAGTGTTAGGTAACCATTTGTGATAACTTAAATTATTTATTTCGCTTTCTGTATTTTTTTATGCATCAAAATGCAAACACGAGCAGATCTGTAAAATATTTACTTTACTAATAATTTCGCCGTTTTTCTTGACCGATGCATGAATAAAGTAATGAGGCCTATGTCAATGTAATTTTACATAAGGCGGAATAATACACAACGTGCATACAAGTAGATCTTAAACAGGGCTTTCAAAAGTGCTCATTTTTCCGTGAACAACCTATATACGCCCTTCACTGTTACCTGAGAACGTTCTAAAACCCGGCTTATGGCGTACTTTTCTACCTTATTTTTGTATCCGTTATACGTAAATATTAACATTAATATGGACCCGATCGCTTTATTCACATGTCAATCACACGAAACTCAAAAATTTTAATGTTCTTGTACAAATGTGTGTTTAAACTAACCAAATATAGCGATAAATAAGTTGGCTGTTTTCACGAGCGCATGCATAGTTATAGCTACGACTACGACTGTCCGCAGACGCTCTAAGAAAACAATATAAATTAAGGTTAACGCAAACTGAATGTTGCAAAGTCACCTTGTTTTAATTCTGGTATATTTTAAAATATATTTATCAATGTTCAAAGTTTAATTCTGCACTCTGCGTTAAGCATTGTCTAAAAATCATTACAACTAAGGAAAAATATATATCTCTTTCGAGTTTACAGTTGGTGTCACAACAGGTAATCAAACATGTTTCACCAAGTTATAGACCGAGTTTGCTAACCGGTTAGGGAACCAGACACAACGGAACCTGCTGATTAGATTAACCATTAATGATAAGCACAGATTGCCATTAATATGTTTAAGCACAAGTTTAATTCCTGGATTGTCAGGAAACTTGAATGGCAGATCGAAAGTCCCGGTTTAGATTTTTGGCCCAGTAGGAAATTTCTTTCTCACGACCACGATGTGATGTTTCTTCCTGAGTTGTCATTTCGCCTTTCTACTGCAAACAGGTAGTATAAAAACAGTGTATGAACATGTTACTTATAATCCATTCACGGTTACTTCGCCCTTTTCTGAAGCCCTGCTAAAGTTCTACTTCCAGGATATTCCTCCGCCCCGTACAAACTAAGCTTAAGTAAGTCTGGAAAATTACATCAGAGAACAACGCACCTAATTCGTACGTACTCGTTGTAACAGTATTTTGTATAAGAACTATTTATCACTAGGCATTGCCAACACAATCATCTTCTCGTTGTTTTTTATTTGAATTATTAATTAATTAAGATAAAATATGAAAAACAATTCAATTTAACATAAAAAAAAGTAACTTTTATGTACACAAGTATAAAACGCTCGTGATAATGGCATCTGTTGGAAATAACTAAACACGTCATACATGGGGAGATTTTTTCAAAGGTTTGATTCAAAAAGGCCGAATAAACCGCAAATAGGCTATATATAGGCTCTTAGGTTCACCGTGATTTGCACCTGAATGACGTTTCTTACGGTCGTGATGTGACGTAATCACTAACAATGACTGCCGTCGCCAACCGAAATGAGCTTGATTACAGGGCGAATAACTTCTTAGATATTGATGAAGCTCCTGCGGCTATCTGCTAGTATAAACTGCGAGGCATTAGGCGTAGTAGTTAATGACTTGTAATTTTACGTCCTTTAGTTTTGTCCGTATAGTGGTGCCATACAATACCTAAGGGATGCTTAAAATTGACTGAGGATTGTCTTACACACGAAACAAACGTAACGCTGCCATCAATTTTCACAGGATTGAAACCAGAACCTCCGTATTAAAACTTATGGCTTTATTGGCATCATTACTTTGGCAAATACATCATAACTTTGACAAATACATCATAACTTTGGCAAATAAATAAGCAATGAGCACTGCAGTTAGATGCCAAATAAGCACGTGATATTTTATTTGCCATAAAAGTTCAGGAACTTTAGAAATGCAATTGCACGTAATAAACCCACTGAAGGAAGCTTGAAAAATTGCATTTCTCTCTTTATTAATCTTGTCTTATTAATCGTTCGTATCATAGGTGTTTAATACTTTATTTTTAGTAAAATTTCAGTTTATAAATAATAAATTTTTTGTACGCATCCGTGTCTTGCATTATTTAGTTGTTTGTCTTCGTTCAACAGTAGTTCTAAAATCAACATTTATCCATGCCAACAAGTGAGCAAAGCAAAGCACTGACTACGAATAACTTACCTACAGGAATGTTAGAAGCGAAGAAGAGAATTTAGTTCGATGTCTTAATATAAGTACAGCGTTTAAAATAGTTGCAACTAAAAATGGCTTCCTTATGTTTTGTACAACTTAAATTACACTATAAAAATTGTCCTAGTAAACTTTCCAAACTATAATGGCTGCACATATAATAGGAATGCTTGGTACCGCTACAATACCTCGTTGATAACTTACCTATGCATTTGACTGTTTCCTGAGCAAATGTAGGAACACTACCATGGATGTATGAGAAAAAAACTTTACCACCCGCTTTTTCTCAGTATACATAATCTCTGGTGTGGTATATTTGCGAACAGTTTCTTAGATTGTAACTATAGTACTATGTTGGTAATAGTTTCACCGTATTTGTTGATGCACGCTCGGATTATTTTCAATGAGTCCATAGCAATGATAATTTTGGTATGGGTGATGGTAGGTGTAAGCAGCTAAGCAGGCAATGCTTCCAAAAATGTACATTTGAGTTGCATAAGCCTCGTCCTTTCTTTCAATTATTTTTACATATTTGTAGAGGTATACTTAACGGAATTTATGAAGTTTGCACGTTTTCACTTATATTCGTATTTCCTCACGTGAGACAGGAATGGTTAAATATCAAAGGAACATTCAATTATAGTTGCAGATGTTACAATAGTAACGGGGAGAGAACAAGGTATATTTAAAAATAAGTGTTAAGATTCCTTAACCTATTCGGTTTTTACATATCGATCTTAATCTTTAAAAAATTTGTACAGCTGTTCTACATTTGTTACTTTTTGACTAGCGACTACCGGCAGTAAATAAATAATTTTTTCGTAATACATATATATTTTTATAGCATGTGCTAAGCATGATCCTATAACCTGTCAAAGCCAAAAATAAAATATAAAACCTGCAATGCAAGTTGTTGCGAACATTCCATACATTCAAGATTTTTTTTTTTTTTTTTTATTTTATTTTATTATTTTTTTTTTTTTACAGATCTTCGTAATGCAAATTTATGACCAGACATAAAAAATCTATGCTAGACATGACATTCAGGACAGCGTTACGATTTTTTTTTTGGAATTTGTACAGTTTAAACCCGTATCTTTGCATGTAGGACTGGCATTATTAAATAATTAGGTAATATTTTATTACGGTTACATATGTGCAACTCATGTAAGAAACATAAGTGGCTTAAATGGTTTGCACTGTATACAGCAGAACATACCGTTCAATGAAAAAGGTTCTCTACATGTGGAAGACATCATTCGCTGCTGAGACTATGTTCCGAAGCCTCATAAACCACTGATGTCAGTAACATAAAAGCACTCGTAGATTTCTATTGGTCCCGATGGAAGAGAAAGCGTCGTCTAGGGCCGCGGTTGCACGGGACTTCAGTTAAACAAGTTCAGGTTACATTACCTTGGAACGAGTCCCGATCGCAGTTATTTCTCGTTCAAAGTGAACAGTTTTTACATGTTTCGAACAACTTCTCTTCTCTGCTGTTCTCCTATTGGCTGCTTCGAAGTAAACAAACGGTGTAAAAAATAGCTGAATTTGGTGGGAATTTCTGCACTTGTTGAATTAATTTAAGTTTAAGGTAGAATGTACTAATAGCCAACCTATTACACCATTGCAGTAAATGTGTAAGTTTTATAACAATTAAAAAGATCAATAGTGATAAATGTAGGAGGCTATTATAATTAAATATCATGTATTTTAAGTTCCATGTTTGTTGAGGTTAAAATTGCCATAGATTTCATTCTGCTTTGGGTGTGTAACCGCGGAAACACGTTCTGTTTTTAAACTTGTTCAGACATGGCTACCGAATGTATTTAGCTGAATGTATTTAACAGCACTCGTGTAACCACGGCCTGAATATCAGTACAGTTCCGAATTAAAGATTTGTTTATTGCAGCGCCTAAAATTATATATTTAAATAGCCTCGAGTATCCCTCGAATTCATGTGGTAGCGAGGTACACTTCAAACACTTATTATTTTCTCCTTCCATTGTGATTGGATGGCAGTTGTTTTGGACACGCCGTGTTTTACTGCGAACCAGTAGTAAGCAGGGAGCAGTAGTGTAAGTGAGCGTTGAACAGTGCTGTACAAAGTCCTCACTTGATCGCAGCAACCAATAAGTAGAGACCTGCAAAATTTGCGATATTATTTTAGGACAGTTTAAACTTAAAACCCTTATAACATTGTAATACGTTTGTCATTGGACCAAGCTCTATTCAACACTCCCCGTGTATTTCTGCGCAAATAACACTTCACAATCGTGTGCCCCAATTACGTACAGTTCACTGAGAAACGTCGTGACTTCATATCTGGGCAGCAGCTAATGAGGGAACGAAGCCGGCTAGAGTATATGCAGTACTGTGAATTTTAGCTTGGAGCCAAAAAATAACGCGAATTTTGCAGGTCCCTGCCAATAAGCAAACGACATTGTCTCCAGTGTATAGAGGACTGTGAAGTGTAGCCTGCCGTCGCATCAATCCACGAAATACTTGTGGCTCTACGTACTTATCTTTGACTGCAAGGATGTTGGGGGTGTAGAAGCTCATTTGTTGTTTGTGTTGTTGTCACAGTGGGGTGGACACGGGCGTGCTGAACGACAAGAAGCAGGCGGCGGTCCACCTGGCTACGGAGCTGAACAGGGTGGCAGTGCTGGGGCTAATGGCGCGACACCAGGACAGGGTCGACGTACAGCAAGGAGGCGAGCACGGTCGCACGGCGCTACACATCGCCGCCATCTACGATCACGAGGAGTGCGCCCGCATCCTGGTCAGTATCTACCCCCCTCCATCCCCGCCATCCATAACCAGCGGGGTTCATTCTAAGTAAAGGCTGTTCACGGTAAAATGAGCATTTTTGAAAGCCCTGCTTAAGCTCTACTTCTATACGCGTTGTTTATTCCTCTCCGCCTTATATAAAATTAATATTGCCATGGGCCTCATCACTCTATTCATGCGTCGGTCAAATTAAAACTGTGAAATTATAAAGAAAGTAAATACTTTACAAATCTGCTCGTTTTAAAACTTCAGTGCATTAAAAAAACTGATAGTAAAAGAATTAATTTTAAGTTATCACGAATGGTTACCTAACACTTTATATTCGAAGTTAAGATATGGAACTACTTTCCATCCATCGTTACCAACTTTACTGGGCGAATGTCACTCAGTGCGCCCATCCTACTATATGAGTATACGATCTCTATCTGTGAGTCTGTCTGTCCGTCTTTAATGTCTCTAAGTCCATTGAAACTCAACACAAGTACTTCAAATTGTACAGAGCGAATCTTCAGGGTAAAATACAGGTCGAGTTCGAATTTCAGCAAGATCAGATTACGCAACCATTACCTTTTACCTCAAAAATTAATATTTAATTTCTTTTTTCCTATGAAAGTTTTGTATTAATGCATAGAGAATAATGCATAGAGATATGTAGGTAATGGAACATAATTTTTGTTTACTTTAAATGTCTCGCTTCAATGTTGAGTTAGTTAAGTGGGGCCACAGTGGCTCAGTGGATATAGCCGTTACAAGTGGGGCCTTAGTGGCTCAGTGGATAGAACTATGCTAAGTGGGGCCGCAGTGTCTAAGTGGACAGAGAAATATTAAATGAGACCGCAGTCGCTTCAGTGTTGAGTTAATTTTACATTTCATTATTGCCTACATATATCTATACTATATTTTTTTTCAGTCTTTGTATGATAACCAGATTTTTTAGCATGGTAATTGATCTAGCCCCGTGACAATACAAAAAGAAACGTAACGGGTGTGAAGTGTACGACCATAGCCGAATTGCCACATAAATGTAAACAGTGTGAGTAAAACAAAAAAAATGCAGATTGAGATACTTTTGGCCGGGGTAGGTATTTGCTTATACGGACCATAATTGTGATAACTTACACCTTCTGGACACATGTACCCAGTAGCAGGAACTCGGCCTACAGTACAGTGCATCCAGCGTTGTTCTCAAAAGGCTAACCATAGGAGAGATAACCTTTACCATAGGTACGTCATAGATGACCCTTAATTCCGTTTATATTTCACTGATTTAATTTTGTTATAGTTGTGTTAATCTGTGGACACATTGAAATACGATGCAATGACATCGGGATACCAGTATTGAGGTTCACACATGGAATGGATAACCCTTGAGAATATTTACAAATGGGAATATTCAGAAAAATATGCAAACCCACAATGACTAATTGGTCTAACATTGAAATATTAGCATTGCATTCAATTATATACTAAACTAATCTTATGGAAGTTACGTGGCCGCAACTCAGGTTACCCATGCCAGTATTCAGCTTAATCGTAATCTTAAAATGTCTGCCGAAAATATCTTGTTAAATCACTAAGTTGGTTATTACTGAAAAACTCGCACCAAATCTGAGAACGAGAACTCAGGAAATAAAACGGGGTTTTGTGAGGGTAAAGAAATTAAAATAATAAAATTCAAATTCCAACATGGCTGGCTGGATGGCGTCTCTCTTGTAAAAATTATTAAAGTTTCGGCCATAGTGAGCATCTTTTCCAAAACAGACATGGAGTTATTTAACTCACAATTAAATGAAGCCTTGCCACTGGTGTTGGTAGTCGGCCATGTGGAGTTTTGTTCGAGTCCGTGGTCTTCCTTCATTCTAGGCCAGCGAGCCTGGGCACACGAAGGGAATACAATCTATAGATTGAGAATCCCACGTCACTCGCGGTTTGCAAATTTCCTAAAAGAATCGCGTACGTAGCGCGAGCAGACTATATTAACAATATACACAAAATACCGTCTTCTGTGCTTCATGTCTGCTATTCTTAAAGCTACGAAACTCGACTTGGATCTAATCAAAAAGAAATTCCTATACGGTCAACGACAACTAGTCGTAGACCTTCCTGACGGTAGAATCCACAATGGACATCGCTCCAACCAAAACTTAAAAGCGTCCTTTTTCTCGGCTAATCGCGACATGGCAACCTCAGTTCAAAAGAACACGCCACTGCGTCGTCAAGACAACCCAATAAATAAACATCAACCTTATTTATGGCCACGTAACCCTTAGCAACTAACATTACCAACTTTGTAACAATTATAAAATATAGACAAATAAAAATTACCATATGCAAAGCAAACACTTGAAATTAGATAAAATAGATTACTGACATTAAACTTAAAAAAAAATTATTTACGTACTACATAAAACAAGATAGGTTAATCATTAGGCTAATCAAAGAGGTCATCATTACATAATAATTAATAAATAATAGTGTCCATATAATAATTATAATACTTACAAAGTGGAAGAATTGCAGGTGTTACGCGTGTTAACCCCTAGTTAAAATATATGCATGCAGGGGCAGTGACTTCTTTCTATGGTTCAGTTCTTAAGTGCTCACTTTATCGTAAACAGCCTTTAATTCGTTTTGTTTCCTGTCTACAGAAATATTCGTTATCAAAGACTGTTCATGGTAAGTGAGCACTTTTGAAAATCAGCCCTTAAAAAATCACACTGTCCCTATCTGCGCTTATTTTTAACTGGTAGACGTAGTGACATGTTCCAAGTAAAGTTGGTAACGACGGAGCAAAAGTAGTTCCATGTCTTAACGTCGAATTAAAAGTGGTCGGTAAACATTTCGTTACACTAGAATTATTTATTTTTATTTTTGAAGTTTTAAATTACATATGGGGGCCTGTCTACATTCAGCCGTTCCTGTGTCCGAAACTCTGCGTCAAGTGACCTCACATTCACGCAGTCCGAATATGGTCTATAAATGCGTTTTCTGATGTGAACTTTCAGAATATGACACTAGATCGCACTAAATTCGGCATATTATTTGTAGTTACGTAGTGATATTTAAATTTGCTATATTATTTTTATTTAATGTTTACGAAATTATTGATTTCAATATTTATTTATAATAAACGCATTAATTGTTTTATTTTATATAATTTCGCCAACTGACATCCGAATTTAATTTTTTAAACTTACATTTTAAAGTTCTAGCGTTCAAATAAAATTGTTCAGGCCGAACGAAGACATCCCTAATTATTTATTATAATTTAATTATATTTGTGTTGAGAAAACCCACCTTGCTCATCCATTTTTTACATTAATAACGTAAACATTTCATGAATGCGCGCGAAAGTATTTGAAGTCTTCTTCTTTTTCTATCAGCTTAGGAGACAACCTCGGGCAAAATTCAATTTTCCGAATGTTTCTACTTGGGACACATTTTGACTTCGGACTTTCGTTACGGAGTTCAATCATAAAAATTTGGCTGGTGCGTGGTATAGATTGTTTGTGTGACTGAGGAAAAAAATAATCGTGAAATGACGTGAAATTTGTGAACCACGTAAGCAGCACTGTAGCCTGGCTATTATGATGGTGTTTATTATTAAATTACAGTTGTTTATAATGAAATACGAGAACATAAAAACTGATTTATTCAAAATTTCCTTTGAAAAATGTAGTTTGTAAATTAACCGATAGGTAACGCTAAAGCGTAAATGTTTCTTAGGAGTACACAGCCAAATTACTTTCTCTTGAAAATAATTGAGTGGAAATTGATATCACATTCGAATTAATACAATCAACTGGAAATATGGCTGTGTCTAGTTTTTGTCCATCACTTGTATAATAATCTAGGTATTAAAAATAACAACAGAAACAGCATGCTCGAAAATAGCTTGCAACCAAACAGCAAAATGGTCATGAACAAAAATCGTCGTACATGTGACGACCAAAGTTCTGCCTCCTCTCTCTTATCGGCATACATAAAAGTCCATTCTAACACAGTGCTTACGAAATTACAGCATATCTATGACTTAATCCCCTGTTACACTGACAAATATTTCCGTCAAACTGCTTCCAATAAGTTTGGTCAAATAAAGTTGGACAGTTATGACGTCATTTAAACGTCATAAATGCCGCCATATTTGTCTGAAAAAGTTGTATGGCTTTATTTTCATCAAACATTTGATAATTGGACTGGTTCTAAAATTTATTTGACGTTTGACTGTCTCAGCCAATCATAATCATGCACAACAAAAATGGACGCCAAAAAACTTAAAATAACGAACAATTGATGGAGACGAAGCAAGTTATGAAGATAATTAATTTATGTAAAAGATATCTGGGCATGAATGCTATTTTAAGCGAATATTGCACATAATATTAGTAACTCAGAGGCATTTATTTCATTGTACAAGAAACATGTATTATAAATAAAATTTTAATTGAGTAAATAAATGAAAATAAATTACAATATTACTTACATTTGTACCTGTAATGGACCGCATGGAAAAAGAAAAGCAATTTCTCACTGTGAAAATAATTTTTTAATGATTTCAAATTAGATTCTCCCAATAAAAAAAATTGTCAGTGTGACACATTTTTAAACACATTCAAGATTAGGTATTTTATAAAATTTGTTGGAAGGAAAAATTTGATGGCCATATTTCGTCCTCAGATTTTGTCAAATATAGTTGAAGGCAAAAAATTTGACAGTGTGGCAGGGGCTTAACACATCACACGTCCAGCCAAGTTAGAAAGTAGTATGTTGACGACAGCAAATTTGTCACACTTGAACGAAATATACCTTTTTCTTGCACTCTAAAAAAAATTCTTGTATACTCCCTAAACTGAATTGGCAGTTTTAAACACATATAGTACATAGAAATTATACCACACATTTGGCTACAAATATGGAATGTTTAGCACTGCTACTATACAAAGTTAGGAAGTATCCTACGCGTTTGGCTGTTTTCTGAGTAAATGCAGGAACAGTGGCACGAATGTATGAGAAATAACTTTACCATTCGCGTTTTCCTCACTCGATGCATACACTCGTATGGATTTAGGAATAATTTCTAGGAGTCTAGAATATATTATTTATTTAATACTAACATTTAAAACACACCAAACGCAAAGAAAATATTTTAAGGGATATGCTGCATTTGTTTGTTAATGTTTTCAAGCTTAGATATTCATAATTTATAAACAAACTTTTGTAATTCAGTTAAAAGTCCACGTGCGTAGTGCTGCCATCTTGCATTCGCTAACGAAAACCCGAACATTGGCGAAGTCTCGGAGGGCTGTTTCGAAATATGACTTAGGATACGAAATTACATTTCTCGAAGATTTCATTCGTTTCAAGAGCTTTCGAAACTTAACGAATAACTTAGAATAAGCCACCAGTTCTTCCTGCTTTTCACGGAGATGACTGCCATCTGCCGGACTGTTAGTTCACTTCTCTTATGGGTATCGGAACCCAAAAAGTTAATTATTTCATGATTGTACCAAACACCAAACGCATAGTATGTAATGCCATTTTCCTCGAATAAAAAATTTGCACTTTATTTTTTTGAATGTTTTGATGTACAAAACATCTTTTTTGCTGCAGCTATAAAAACAAATACTAAGTTGTACAAATGGAAAAATATTCAACAAATACTAATGCCTCGGGCTACTGCTTGACATACTTGTAATCACCCATAGACACTTGTGTCAGAACAGCTGAGCGAACTGAATAAAATAGATAGGGGAAGGTTGCCTAAGGCGTACTATTTTTTACATTATTGCATTAATTTGGGCCAATAATCAATGTACTGCTCAAATAGGGATTTAGTACGAAGCAGCATGCATATATGCATACATATCTACATTAACATGTCTAGTTAGCTGAAATAGTGACCCAGAAAAAATTTCTGAGATTAAGACTGCAATCGGTACGATATAGGAAACCAGTATCCAAAATCGTACCGTCAGTAATGTAAATCGTATCGCTACAAACAGAAATAGTCTAATACTAAATGTTTTCCATGGAAACAGCTATAATGATGTTTTAAGTGTACACAAGTACATATTTCACCCTAAATAAAACAAACAAACAAATAATTTTCATGCAACAAAAATAAAACGTTTCAGGCCTGATTTAACCCCTGCGCAGGTTTCACGTACCCAGGTGTGACACTGTAAACATTGTACCATATTTTCTACGACATTTTCCTCACATACTGAACAAAACGAATCGTCTTGCACAAGTTCTATGGTTACATTGGATACAAACGAAGTAGAAGGTGCGTTGTTGTCTGGAGTTGTTCTTAAACGCTTGTTTACACATGCAGCACGTCCCTTCCCTTTTTTAGAATTATCATCTACTTTGCTGGTCGTCTTCCTTCTTCTATCTTTTGCAGCCATCTAATCACGTTTGTACGGACTGCTTGTCAGTACAACAGCACGTTGAGCTCCCCGCCTTGCTGGCGTGGACACATGTTTGGGGCATGTTGGAATCGGAACTTCTAGATCATCTCCTGCTGAGTAGGCCTATCATTAGGGCTAATTATTTCTCTACATGTTGGATCGCTGATGTTTTCTGTAGGTCTCCAAGAAGGCGTATCCATTTCATTTTCATCAGAGTGGCATTCGTTTCTTCCAGATTTGCAGCTGCTAAAAAGTCGGAATCGTTAAAAATATTACGATATACCAGCCAGATTCCACAAGCACGAAATCCGTTAATGGCGTTCTGAATAGTTGCTGCCCTTGCTTAGGCCTCTGCTACAAGTTGGGTAACCTGATACTGGGTAACACACAAACCGGGATTTGTTCGAAGCCATTTTTAAACTGCCTGGGTGTAATAAGTTTCTAATGGCTTGAAGAAGGGGCCTGTCCAGAGGTTAACCGATGAGTTGTGTGGGCAGGCAGTTGCAACATTAGGACGCTATTGGCTCTTGCAAGTTCCAAAGCTTCCACATTCTTCGAATGTGTCGAACGACCAACTAAAATTAAGAGAACCTTGTTGTCGATGTTTGGTTTGATGACAGCAATAAAAGTGTAACCATTTTACATAAAGATCACTGTTAATGTACCCTGTTTCCGATATGTCAACAATACCTCCAGGAGGGGCACCAACCTGCAGCTCATGCACCATTCTCATGCGTTTAAAGATTGTATTGTTGTATTGACACCTCTTTCCCCACTTGCAATAGCTCCCACCTGACGCTTTCCTTTCATAGCCAACACTTTCTGGCATCTTTTTTGTACAATGCTGAAACTCGTCTCATCCGCATTGAACACACGAGTAGCATCAAATTTGTTTTCATCTATAACTCTTTCCATGATATCAAAAAATCCTAACACATTCTTCTTGTTAGACCCCTTTGCACGTGCCATAGAAGTGGACTCGGTCTTACGTAGCTCTAATTCCTTGTGATGGGCTTTAAAGGCATAAAACCATTTCTTCCCTGCCATTTCTGTCAATCTGGTGGAGCTGTGTGGTATTTCATTGCGCTCTGCAATTTGGAATGCTAACTTACTGACATCAGCGACTGTTACCCCAAACAGAAGCTCTTGTAAGCTTAAAATATGATTAACGAGTTATTGCTCTACTTCGGGTGGAAAGGTAGTGGTACGGCCTATGTCCCCGTTTCTATACGACGCAAGAGCCATTGCCATCTCCATTTCAGTCCAAGCTCCATATTTCTTTTTCTTCATTTTGTAACACACAACGGACATGTGTTTTAGTAATCTTTTATTTACGGTGACTATTAAATATTTTTGCACATGTTAAATATGGAACTTGGCAAGTGTAAGGCGTGTTCACGACCATTAAGGAAAAAGGTTCCGTGAACAATGTACAGATTTAATGCGGAACCTATACTGAAGTCTGTAATAAAATGAGATCACTGCATAAAACTATGCAAAAGGTTATTTAGATTTTTTTAAGTGTTTACACATACAGTCAGCCATAAACGGGTTTCACTGTAACTTGCCTTGTAGTAGTATCCTAAATCGTAATGGTACGATTTGCGAAACTACGACTAGGTACGACTTAGGCAACTCGCCATCAAACAAAACAAACATATGAAACATAACTTCAAATTGTTTGTCGTCAGATATAAATTAGTTCAAAATGTGAAGAAGAGTTGTCTTTAAATAATAAATATATTTAAACAATAATTACTTACTTTTCAATTTCGTACAGGCTTACAACTGAGGTTCAGAAACTACATCCAGAAGAGCAAATAATCATAAACTCCAATAACATAGCTAAACGTAGTTCCACACTTATGTTATTCTTTGGACTGGCTGGAAACTACAACAGGTTCATCTTGTAGCCACAAGAGCGCAGTGGTATTCACATTTCCTGAAATACGTAGGTGGTACGATTTAGGAGACGGTACACATTCGGCTACTTTCCCCTAAAGGCTGTTCACGATAAAGTCAGCACTTTTGAAATCAACATTGGAAAAACGTCACTGACCCCGCCTGTATATATTTTAACGGGCGCACTGAGTGACATGCACCCAGTAAAGTTGGTAACGATGAATTCGAAAGTAGTTCCAAATATTAACGTCAAATAAAAAGTGTAAGGTAACCATTTGTGTCCACTAAAATTATTTCTTTAGCTTACTGTTTTTTTTTACGCATCGAAGTGTAAAAATTAGCAGATTTGTAGAGCATTTACTTTTATAATAACTTCACAGTTTCACTCGACCTACGCATGAATAAAACGATGAGCCCATGGCAATGCTAATTTTACATAAGGCAGAAGAATACACAATGTGCACACCAGTAGATCTTAAGCAGGGCATTAGAAAGTTCTCATTTGACCGTGAACAGCCTGTAACAGTGAATGTCCTTGGAATTTCAGTGGGGATTAGAGTTCTACGACACCACAGTTACCGCGCACGTTGTTTCACATCGTAGACACAATATTAATCATGTTAATAGTTTACGAAGATAATATAACGGTTACGAAACTGCCGCTGCTTGAAGTCGCACTCCTGAGAAATCCAGAGTGATTGAGGCATCGCGACGCTATCAGTGCAAAAAACATAATTCACTGTATGGGTTCTTCTCATAAATTATGTCCTTCAATAATGTTTATCCTTCAGAGATATTACTTTCCGAGGGGGTTACCTCCTTGTTAATCCTCTCCTACAGTGTCCTCATAGTGCCGTCCCACCTGCTACTACTCGTGATTAAAGTGGTCTTGTTTATCGTGAAGAAAAAAAACACTCCATCATCACAGAGTAAATTTCCCCAGTGAGTTGTATCGATATGCCCTGGAACACACGACATCGTGACTTGGAAGTCACGTGACCGTACCTTCGATGGAGTTGGGTTAGGTCACAAACCAATTAACCGTGAAAGCATCATGTGTGCTCCGTGTTTGAATTTTAAGATTGTTATTCAAGGAACTTTATGCAAAGGTTGGGTTTAAGCCTATGCAATAAGATGTGTTATATTTTATTCTTGGTGTATTTCATTTTTTAAGGATAAATACTTCTAAAATGAGGTTATATCGTCTTATCTGCTATAATTATCTCAGTTGATAAAACTCAACTGATGGCGGTAAAACAGAGGAAAAATGCATTAAAAATGTATTAAAGTACTGTCATCACGTTCACGCTATAAGATAGTATTTAGTTGAATAAGATTACGTGGTTTATCATAGTTTATGAAATATAACATCATAGGTACAGCTTTGAAAAAAATTATAATTATACCTTTTTTTGTCATTGAGAGCAGTACGGTTTTTAAAAAGTCCGTACTCCCCCTCCCCCTATCCCATCCCATGTTGGTGTAATGATTAACACACCTTACTACATTAAAGGAAGAGACTGATGCTGGTTCAACGTCATAAATGTGTGTACAGTTGAAGGAGTTCACTCTAGTATACATTCAACAAATTTCGCAGGAGATGATTTATTCATCTGTAACAGTTTTATTCAGCACAAATCGTGATAAACAGTACTTTAATCTCACATTTTCATGATTAGTTACTTCAAGTTAGCAGTGAAAAAAAAACACAACTCTCTCTACAGACGATCGAGCGACTGAAGAGAGCTGTCTAGCAGAACCAATACTCGTGAACTTACAGATAACTTGATGCATAGAAAACTCTTCCCCTCTCATGATATGATATATATCGACAGTAACTATTTCAGGTTTTTAAATTCTATCTTCGCTGGGGCCACTGTTGTTCTGTACAACGCGACGTGGCAATTTCTGATAATTTTGACACTACTGTACCTAAAATGTTTAGACTCCTATTCACTAAATAACGCTCCTCGCCGGCCGGCTAATGTGTGTATTGCTAACACGCAAACATACACCTGAAAAATACACACCCACATCTGCCTTCAACCCGGGATTTGGGCGCAAGGTTTCTCTTACCGTAGGCTATGTAACCTCTGAACTATAAATTTCTCTTCTCGGCAGGCAATCTGATTTGCTAAAGTTACCACGCCTCTGGTTTATGAATGGCTGATGGTAACGTCTTTGAACTCGCTGCACGTTGTTCTCTGGTCGCATAAAGTACACTAGCCACAAGTACAGTGCTCAGCAAAATATTACGCAATTGCGACACTTCCGTTCACAAATTAGTGCTTGACCGAACTTGTTAACCCAGCCAGACCCAGCGTACACAAGCGTGTACATTAAGTACGTTTAAGTAATCTTTGGTCTGTACTGCACACTGCGAATCTCAATGACCAACGATCTTACCTGTGGGTAAATTATCCGCAAACCGCCTTTATGGTCTAGGTCATAATTGGTTCATATAACTGGAGCCAAACATACAGTCTACGCTCATTGGCTGTGACAATGAAATAATTGTTGTGTCGACCTAAGTACAGCGCCATCATAATATTATTTGTTTGCAATAATTGAAACCGTAAATTAGAGTGGGTCTGAAAGGGTTAAAGACTTATGATACATAGCATGGAGATAACTAAATATGTCATATATGGGGTGATTTTTCAAAGGTTTCATTCTAAAAAAGAGTGAATAAACCGCGAATAGACTATAAGCGATAGGTGCACAAGTATTTTTAGAATAAATATTGTTAATTTAAAAATAAATAACCTAGCAAAATTTTTAAAAATGCCACTTTTATCAGGACGATATCAGCATAAATATTTTTTGACGCGAATACGTCTTTAAATTTGCGACCATAGTGGGAGGCAATCCAGAAAATCCTATGATAACAAAATCGGTGAATACAGTTTCGCATTGCAGCTCCGAATTGAACGTCTACATTCAAAATTGAATTACACCACTCTAGTTACAAAGGATCAAAGTATATGTTACGTTGAGTGAGGACTGCGGAGCACCGTGCGTGGTGAAAAAAAAGGGGGGTGAGGTGTTGAGCTTTTATGCGTTTGATGTAAAAAATAAATAAAACTTAACACAATTTCGGCCTATACTCGTCAAAAAGCTGAGTCGAAATACAGAAATCGTATACTGTTGGAAAGAGCGTCTCAAAAGCAATCCAGTGATACCCATAAAACCCCATATGATAGAGTGAAGCGGTGCCGGGAACGTAAAATAAACATCAAAGCGTCCGAGCGTGTCAATGTAGACGTATTCACACAAAACAAAAGGCCGCGTCCCCAATACAGCCAAACCCTTTTTTTTTTTTAATACAGACCGGCATTTATACAGTAATGGTGGTAGCTAACTCCTAAAACTATTGCTTCCTTCTAACATATTTCTAATATCCTAATGTTCAAAATTAGTGCCAACTGAGATTAAAACTGGCTTAATAATAAAATACGAGGATGAATAAAAAAAGTAAAGGCAATTCCCGTATAGCACTTGTATTTCCACTGAGGCTCAACGAATGTAAATTTCACTTTTCTACATAGTTCCCCATGCATGGCTATTTGTTCCTAACTTACCCTAATTGTGAAGTGTTAGGTGTGAGCCTGAGGTAGGGACGGGAGCTAAGTGCGTCTCAGGACTAGGCCCCAAGGGAAGGAATTGCTAAGTTCATCTCAGGGCTAGGTCTCAAGGGAAGGAATTCATGCAAGGAGACATGCATCGCGGCAGCGAAGGATTGGGCAACCATACTCGCGGTTGAGCCTCTCTAAGTGTAAAGAATGTCCACAATAAAGTGAGCACTTTTGAAATCAATCTTATAAAAATGTTAGTGCCCAAACCTGCATGAATTTTAACGGGCGCAATGAGTGACATGTGCCCAGTAAAGTTGGCAACGAAGGATGGAAAGAAGTTCCATATGTTAACGTCGAATAAAAATTGTTAGGCAACCATTTGTGATAACTTAAATTATTTCTTTCACTTTCTGTTTATTTTATTTTTTTATCCCTCGAAGTGTAAAAATGAGCAGATTGGTAAAATATTTACTTTTCTGATAATTTCACACTTTCACTTGACCGACGCATGAATAATGTGACGAGGCCCGTGGCAATGTTAATATTACATAAGGCAGAAGTATACACAACGTAGATATAAGTAGATTTGAAGCAGGGCTTTCAAAAGTGCTCATTTTACTGTGAACAGCCTATATAAACTTTCCTTGGCACATATCACCCAGCGTGTCCGTTAGTATAATGCGCAGGTAGGGGCCGCCGCATTGTTCAAAGGTTGATTTTACAAGTGCCCGGTGAACTGTGAACAGGGTGTAAAGCCCCTGGTGCACCGTCAAATTTTTTCCCGTCAAACTGCTTCCAATAAGTTTGATCAAACAAAGATGGATAGTTGTGACGTCATCTAAACGTTTTAAACGCCGCCATATTTGTCTGAAAAAGTTGAATGGCTTCAGTTTCCCTAAAAAATTTGTGAATTTAACTGGTTTTAAATTTTATTTGTCGTTTGACGGGCTCAGGCAATCAGAATCGTGCACGACAAAAATTATTGACGTCACAAAACTTCGGAATAACGAAAAATTCCTGGAAATGAAACAGGTTATGAAGATAATTAATTCATGTAGAAGCTGTAGAGGGATGAATACTATTGCACATAATATTAAGAACTTGGAGGCATTCGATTTCATTGTGCAGGAAACATCTCTGATAAATGAAACTGGTATTTAGTAAAGAAGTGAAAGTAAATCACAAGAAAACAGCTTTTCTTAATTATCTGTCTGTGGAGTCGTAAAATGGTGTTTTTCTTTCGTTTTTGGTCTTTCTGAGTTCTGTGGGTGTGCGATTTTTATTTTCTATTTAGTCTAATGGTCGGAAATGGACATAGTCATATCATAGCAACATATATGCTGTTCATGGTAAAGTGAGCACTTTTGAACGCCCTCTAATTTGAAATAACAGTCAATAACTATGTTTTATTTTAGCATTAGGCATTAACTTCCGTTTGGGGTGGAATATTCACACTGAGTTTATTACTTATATGGCAATATTTATTTTTAAAATGGCCGTTAAAAGATAAGAAATTACTGGAAGGAAAATGTAACTAGAGCCTCAAAGTGCTCACTTTACCGTGAACAGCATATAATACATGAACTCGCCATTGCTATTAAATTTAAAATATAAAAATATTCAAGATTATTAGATAGAATTTGTTGGGAGGAAAAATTGATGGCAATTGTTGCTGTCAAATATAGTTGAAAGCGAAAGTTTGGGAGTGCGGTAGTGTCTTGATGGTGATGGTTGCCCGGCAGATCACAGAGTTAGGCGCGTGCCCCAGGAAGCCGTGCAACAACGGCTACTACCCGATCCACGAGGCGGCTAAGAACGCGTCATCGCGCACCATGGAGGTGTTTCTGCAGTGGGCCGAGTCGAGGGGCTGCAGCCGGGAAGAGATGATCTCCTTCTACGACTCCGAGGGAAACGTTCCGCTGCACTCGGCCGTGCACAGCGGCGACATCAAGGTAAGGCAAACACTCACTAGAGGTGAGAGGTAGGTAGTTGGGCTTAACGTCTTGTCGACAGCGAGGTCATTAGAGACGGTGCAAGTTGCACACGGAAGAAAAATTGGGGGAAGGAATGGGAAGGAATCGGTCATGGCCTTTGTTAGGGACCCATCCCAGCGCTTGCCTGGAGTGATTTCGAAGAACCATGGAAAAAAGAAACAGGATGGCAGGGCCGGGAATAGAGCTCGGGTCCTCCCGAATGCGAGTCCAGTGAAATATCACTGCGCCACCTCGCTAAGTGACTAAATATGGAGTAGACCGCTTGTTTGTCTTCCGCGCATGCATCCAACATTAACCTACCTCAAAGGAACACAACTGTCAAAGTCACATGGTCAACAGAGATGAATGTGATGGTTTATATCTTAATTTTTAAACAAGTCCTTTTATGTTATTAAAATGCTTTTAGCAATATGAATTTAATCAAACAGCCTTATAATATGGTTAGAGATACTATAAAAACATCTCAAACCACTTGTTTACTGAACAGTGTTCTAATCTCAAATCCAAGCCATTTTTGCTAAATTTGTTGGCAGAAAAGCAGTTCAATTTTCGGACTCGGAGATTGGTTGTGTGATGCAGCCAGAGAGATCGGTCTACTTCATATTTAGTCTATGTTCACAACCATCCGTCACATCAGTCAGTCGTCCGTCCGTCCGGCGTCACGTGATCTTCAACCGAAGGACAACTTCTTTTTCTATCCGTCCATCCGTCAAATATTTTGCAAACTTTAACTTTGGACTGACGGATGGATGAGCCACCGCCTTCTGACGTCATTTCTTAGACGAGAATACGCACTTTGAAATAAAATGCAATGTGGCGGATATGTGTTTATTTATCTTGGTTAGTAAATTCAAAAATTCTTAATGAAACAATTTTTAGTATATATTTTTATTACAGAAAAAATCAATTTTCCAAAAAATGTTTGCTATAGAAAATTTATTTCCGAACAAAATAGATCTCTAAAGAAAGAAAGATCGCGAAGTTAAGTTGTAACACTGAAATTTCGCCGCATAGAAGGATTCACGGATGACGGGTTGTTGTGAATCGCTTTCAATTGACGGACGAAACCACAGACGGATGACTGACTGACGGACGGATGACTGTACAACTTGTAGTTATTTCTTATTCAGTGTTAAATGCACAGCTTAACAAGAACTAATGACACGTAAATAGAAATGTGGCTGGCATTTAGAACAACGGTACCTTACATTTGTCCGGGTAGCAGCGCGAATGCACAACCTTCACAGAGCATCGATTAAATGACCGATGACGGATTTTAAAATCAACTTTGGTACAACTTTGGAAATTGAATCACTCACATCCAGAATCGTGTCGGTTGCCTCCAGAAACAGCACATTCACCGCATAATCGATGCTGAGGTCTGGTTCAGATGTTCTTCGATGTTTACTCATCTGGGAGGAGCTGGGTTTTGGTACAGTCTTGCGTTTTGAGCGGGGTCTCTGAGAGGATGCTCGTTGATTCGAGGTGGCAGGTTGTTTTACTGCGGTATCTGAGTCTACCAACTCCGACGTAGATGGATCTGTGATTGCGGCCTTCGAGGTATGCAATTCCGTTGTTGATGGCTCACAGTTTGGAGCATGCAGGGGTGATTTATCTCGACATTTTGCAGCAGCTACCACGTCGTCAGGCGAGCATGGGAGTTTGGTATCTTCGCGCATGTAAAAAAACACAACACTTGCCGTAGCCTGGTGTACAGAAGATCACCTGCTGGCAAGGCTCGAATGAGTCGGAATTCCCAGCACCGATCCAGTGAAAATTACCGTCACACACATTTTATACTCCTTGAACTTGCTACCAGACCAGTAACTATAGTCAACGCAACTTAGTTCAGGTTTTACGTAATGATACGTTCTACCCGGATGGAAGTCAGCCATGCTGTCTGTCTGCCGCGAACTGGTTGCTTGTTGACGAAGCGGGTTTTGTTTTATATAGGACTGGGTACAAAATGGTGACGCCACCTCCATCTTGGAAATAGGTCATGACGTCGTTTCGCGATCTCGGCAAGCAATAACAGGAACCTTGAGATGGTCTCGCTAAAAGTAACAAAACATTTACATTTGCTGCAGGTAACTTCGCCTTCTACGTCCATACTGTCTATGTCGTCGTCGTCGTCATTGGACGACTCACACGCGTGCTCTGGATCCAAGCCAGAGCTGTGTTAATTACTGCAGAAAATGTGCCCGTTTCATTCATGTATCGCACTGACGAGAAACAATATTTGATGGCTTGAATTGAGCACTACGTAACAATTCGCCTTTGTACACAGAATACAAATGTGAGGCCCAGGGCGTGCCTAACGTGTGCATCCACCCGCCTCTGTATTTGCTGCCATGACTTTCGTGCCATATCCCATCACAACTTTCGGTAATTTCTTCCGGCCAGAGCGACCTGCAAAGGTGAACGTAGCACTCGTCATCTTCACGTAGGAAGCTTACTGAAAGCTGGGTGATGTCTTGCGGTGGAAATATATTCCACCTGAGCCGGAAATTAATATTCCCATTCAGTATTTCAAAATATGTCAAGCTGCGAATTTCGTCATATTCATCTTTAAAATATATGCCATATTCTACAAAGTGTTAACTTGTGTAGACGTCAATATGCCACCAATTAGGATCGAACATGCTGCGGTTGACAGCTTCCACCGGGCGAGGTTCTGGAAGCAGGTCAATTTCCTCTCCTTCGGATCCGTTGTAGTCATCGACTTGGAACTGGTACACTGCTGGCTGTGACGGCTGGTGTAGGCTGTTCACGGTAAATTAAGCACTTTTGAAAGCCCTACTTAAGATCTAATTGTATCCACGTTGTGTATTCTTCCGCCTTATGTAAAGTTAACACTGCCATGGGCCTCATAAGTTTATTCAAGCGTCGGTTAAGCGAAACTATGGAATTATTATAAAAGTAAATATTGTACAAATCTGCTCAATTTTAAACCTAGACGAATTAAAAAAAATATATAAAGCGAGAAAAATTATTTCAGTTATCACAAATAGTTACCTAACCATTTTTATTTGACGATAATATATGGAACTATTTTCCCCTCCATCGTTACCAACTTTACTGGGCACATGTCATTGCGCCCGTTAAAATACATGCAGGTAGGAGCAGTGACTTTTTTCTAAGGTTGATTTCAGAAGTGTTCACTTTATCGTGAACAGCCTTTAGCCACGAGACTGGTAAACTTGTTGCAATCATCGCATATGCAGGCTGGAAGACATGCTTGCTGGCGAGGTCGAGAACTGGCGATGGGGCCGGCTGCAGCTGCTTACATAGCCAAAGGCTTTCCAAGATGGCTGCCGACTTACGACGCTGTTACTAGATAGGTATCACGTATGAGTGGTGAGCCCAAGGTCTGCCATACTGTCTTCCCATGGTCCAGGATGATGGTGTGCCGGTCGCCATTGCAATGCTTCATCCATCTAATTGTATCATGGAGACCGCCCGTCTTTAGCTCGTAACTGATTGTTCCTGCACCCAAAAGTTGACGCCGCGGTTCTTCTTGCGCACGCGATATAAGCTAGTTGGAGTTACAGTCGATGCGTATAGCAAATTCGCCTGAGCAAGACCAGCAAAGACGAAAAGTGCATGCGTTTTTTAAATGTACGACATGGAAGCTCTCTGGTGGTAGAAAACAAAAATAAATAGCACACACTATAGTAATCAATTCTACAAAAGAAAAAATGCGTTAAAGGTTCAATTACGTTGTCAATGGGCAGATACAATTGATTGGCATTGGTGGAAGGATTACTTTTTATGTAAGGACAATGATTAATTTCTGAGAAGGATTAACTTTTTTTTCTTTCGATTTTTCCAATTTTTTCATTGTAGGTGAGGCGGGTGGGGGAATTGATGTTTGTTGTGAGTGTGAGTTTAACGTTAATAATTACGTATTTTTATTTTTTCTTAATTTTTATGATTTTTTTGGGTGAGCATTGGGGTTAAGGTCAAGGTCACCAACATCCAAAATTGGGATTGGAGTTAATAACATAATATGTTCGTCGATTTTAGCAATTATTTTCGAAATTTGTACATTTTTTTTCTAAATGATTCGTTTTCAAGTTTACTGTGGTCATGGCCAAGGCCACTGACATCCAACATGGGTGTCGGTGTCAGTGATGTAATATGATCCTTTTGAAGTTAGGTCAAGCTAAGCCATCCCAAAAAGTGTAGGTGGGCGCAGGTGACTTCAATCACCTTATAACATTTGACACAATCATCATAATTCACACTTAGTATATACACTTTATGTAGATATTAACATCTTATTGTGCAGTATTGTATTCGTGGCATGTTGAACGTTATTCCTAAAGATGTTCTCTGACGGTCATAACACTTTGTATAAGGGTTTTTGCAGGCAACATGTGAATTTTGCTGCTTTTCATTTAGTTAACATGTCTAATATTGCTTTACATTTAGTTAACAGGTCAAATATAACTTTTCATTTTGTCAACACAGTCCCTTAATTAGTTTAATGTAATAAATAGCGTCATTTAAATATTTACGAATACATGCAAAATATAAGAGAATTCCATAGATAACATGTGTGAACAGAGATGGCAGTTGTAGCGGAAAATTTTCTCAATGTGAGGGACTTAGTACACTTTCGAGGCTGTTATACACTACAGAGGTTAAACACGGCAGCGCATAGTAATGTTAGTGCTCTTTGCCGCTCTTGTTGAAGTTATGTCGTGTGACTTTTATTAGTTTCTTTCGATTTTTACAGTATTTTCTCGGTTTTTCGAGTTCATGTTTATTACACTGGCAATGCAAAGTTGAATCACGAAACTATTGTTATTGATTCGTTGCCAATTTAAGTCAGAATGGGTTAAATGCAAGCCATGGCATCTTACTTGTTCGCTCTCGATTGTCAGAACAATTGATCCCGTCTCTAATGATCTCGTTGTCGACGCGACGCTAAGCCATACGTAAAATAAATAAATAAATAAATACTTTGTAGCCAGTAGTAACGAGGAACGTTACAAACCCAGGTTTTCCCCACTTTTACTTCCTTAAATGGAGGTTTTGGAACTAAACTTAAATACAGCTGTGTGACTCCTTTAATTTTGCTTAAATGTGTACTGGTATTAGGGTTGCCAGATTTTGAAACTGAAAATAAGGGAGATTGGCAAATTTCAGTTGTAAAAATAAGGGAGACTTCAAAAACTGTTTAATGACAGTAGTTACATCAATAATTATTCATACTTTAAGCTTCATCTGCTTGAATTTACAAACTTGGGATGGCTCTGTACGAAATTAAAAAATTATTTGCAAGAATACTCAATATTAATCACAACATTCAAATCAGCTTTCATGAGTTCAACAGAAGTCTTGTTTCTTGACAGAAGATTAATAAAACCAAGGGCAACAAAGCTTCCATTAAATAAATATGATTTATTAACTTCAGTTGAAGCATGTTGAGCGCAGTCGTTGCTTCCTCCACGTGCAATGGAAAACTCTCTTTTACAAAGAGAACAATACACCTTGTGTTTATTTGTTTCCACTGGTCGCAACCAGATGCATGATTCTTCCCATTTCGTTAATGACATGCACGTGCATCGCGCCTTTTTCTTCTTTTCGCTCCCTTCCATTATGAACAATCAACAGAAACTATAAAATCATGTGCACCTGCAATCGCACATACAATACTGAAAGCAAAATTTTCTAATCACGGAAGCACGTTATTGAAGCAAACGACAAAATAAATTCGATTTCAATTGGAAACACACTTCTCATTATCGATTAATGTCCAATGAACATTATCCATAGATGACAGAGTAACTATTATTATTACTACAACACCTCGGATTTAAATTTTCCAACAGCAATTAAAATTATAAAAAAAATTAATAATTATGGAAGATTATTATACAAATACGGGAGACGGGAGATTTGGCAAAAAACAAGGCCAAAATACGGGAGGACCCAGGAAATACGGGAGATCTGGCAACCCTAACTGATCATGTAAATTGTTGAAGTTTATCTACCCCACGTGGGTTACCTCACGATGACTTCAGTATTTTCCATAGAAGTAATTTTGAAGGAACGTCACGAACCTTCTGATACACACATTGAAAAAAAGGTTTTTTTGAATCAAACAAGATTTGTTTGGTGCAACCAAATTATTTGTTTGTATAAGGGCAATGACATATTTTGTTGCTGAAACCAAAGTTTGTGGTGTTCTTATTTGGTTGCACCAAACTGTAAGATTTGGTTGGTGCAACTAAAGATTTTATTGGCTACACGTAGGATACATTGAACATTTTGGGCCGAAATAAAGAGATTTTACAAGTTCGACCGAGTTTAGAACGTAGAACACATGCGTTCGAGCGCTACGCCTTAGTAATCTCAACCAGCTAACGTGACAACTGATAGCTCGAGAACGCTTTTAAAAAGATATACTGTAAATATTGCGAAACGTGTGCAAACAAATATTTCTATTTTTACAGCTTTACTTATCAGTTTCTTGTTGCATTGTTTTATTAAAGTGTTTATATGATTGTTAAGCATCAATAGATGCACTTAGGCTACAAATACTATTACTATCCTAATTGTCACAAAAATACAAATAAACTCTCGAGCTCTATTTTCGAAAGAAGGCAGTCAAATGAGTGGCTAAACGAACATATACAGTTGATTCAACAAAACATTTAGTTGACAGTCTAATTTTTTTTGGCCCAACGCAGAGATTTTGTTTATTCAAACATATATCTTGTTAGACGAACAAAAGTAATTTTGTTGCTTTTCAAATTTGATTGCTCGACAGTATATTTTGTTGACAACTAAATATAATTTTTTTTTTTCTATTTTCTCTCAGTGCAGAGATCAAGACGTTAGCCCGTTTCATAGCGGTAAAAACATTCCATTCGTTGAGGTTTTTTTCCAGAAAAAATAATGAGGGACTCGCAAAATTATTTCCGTATATAGACGGGTACCGTAAAAACAGGATTTCACTGCATAAGTAAGCGATACTGTGCATGTGGTGTGTGGGTTGGCTTGCAGGCGGTGGAGCTGTGCCTCAAGTCAGGGGCGAAGATCTCCACGCAGCAGCACGACCTGTCGACGCCGGTGCACCTGGCATGCGCGCAGGGCGCCATCGACATCGTCAAGCTCATGTTCGCGATGCAGCCGAGCGAGAAGGCGCAGTGCCTGTCGTCGTGCGATGTGCAGAAGATGACGCCGCTGCACTGCGCCGCCATGTTCGACCACCCGGAGATCGTCGAGTACCTCGTGCAGGAGGTGCGTCCGCGCACTACTCGCATACAACATGGGGGCCGATGTCAGTGATGTCATATGCTCTATAACTTTTATAAGTTTCTTTCGACTTTTTTTTTGTATTTTCTCCCGAGTTATGTTGTTAACTTCATTGAGGTCAAGGTCAAAGCCAACGGCATCCAACATGGGTGTCAGAGTCAGTAATATAATGTGTTCCTAAACTTTTATTAGTTTTTTTCTCGACTTTTTCAATTTTTCTCGGTTTTTTAAGGTTGGAGGGCGCAGGTTGAAAAGGATGTGAGGTAAGGTTGGTGGGATGAGAGTGAAATGAACATTTTATGTTTCTGGATTTTTAAAATTTTTTTAAATTTATTGCGATTTTAAAATTTTTTTGGGTTCAAGTTTATTCAAGGTCACGAGCACAGTTTCAAGGTCAAGGTCACCAAGAAACATTCTAACCCCCATTTCAATTATCATTCAAAACAAAAACTGTACGTTTTAAGGAATTTGATACTGACGTGTTTGGATGCACGTTCTGTTGCGGTATGGGAGACGCTCGGTTCGATATTCGGAAACGTGTGGTAATGCGGTACGTTTTTCAGAAGTAATTCCAATTTCCACTTTTTAGGACTTTCAAGGCATCGCTTTTATGCCTGAGGGTTAATCCCAAGACAGTTCATAATCTTAAGTAACATAAACTTGCATCTTAAAACGTCACACCCGTCTAGAATTCGAAACAAAAACTTGGTCCAAGGGCGTTGTAGCAATATTGGCCATGGAGTTCGCTTTTTAAAGGAATCTGCCTTTCCAGCTTGTTTCATGTATGCTCAATAGTGACAAGTATAGAGACCGGGATCCTCAAGGACAGAGCGTCGAACTACAAAGGTGGTAATGGAATATACGTACTGCACGTGGATGGGCGTTATCCTGATCAAATTGCCCAAAAGAGCCGCGTTGTGAGGGAAAGAGCGCGAGGTAGTCGAATCTCCCGAATCCACCACTGTGTCGCCAGTGTTCCCCTGTTCACCACCAAGGTAGGCAAATATTACGGATCCCACCATGATGACTCCGCCAATTCTGGCGGCGTGTCGCTAAAAAATGAAGTACAGATTTGGCAATATCCAGTACCTCTCTATACTCGAAATCGAGTGTCATCTGTGTTCAGAGCAAATCTGGATTCGTCATTAAAGGCAATGCGTCGTCGATCCTCAGCCGTCCCTGCCACCCGATTACGACAAACCTGCAAATGAATTCGTCCTCGTCGGGGTTTCAATGGAAGACAGCGTAAGGCACGTCGAGATCGCAAGTGTTTTTTTTTTGGCAAGTCGCTTCTCAATAGTGAGGGTAGAAACATTTTCCAGTAGTGGTGCAACTGGGTGTGTCTGGATGGTGGGGAGAGATGCTGTTAGTTAAATTCGCGCCTGTCGGACGAAAAAACGTCTCTCCATGTTCGTGATAATTCTGGGTAGCCCAGATCCTTCGCGGAACTTCATGTTTCCTCATGTCCCCGCTGCTCTAAAGAACGTCAGACATTTCGGTCGTAACGGTTCATGTGGCTGGCAAGAATACTGTGCCTTCCGTAGTCCAATGATTCGCCCTCTCTCGAACATTGTAAGTTGTTCATACCCGTGCTGAATGCGTCAAAAGTTTCGCTGAGGCATGCTAGCCACTCACTCGAGTTAATTCCACACTCACGCCGATTTTATTGCACACTGCCTCGTCCTACTGCCATGGTCGTAGGCGTATTTTTAGCTTCTAAAGGCTGTTATACGCTGAAAGGGGCAGCCATATTTAAGCCAGCTGCAGTATTACCAATGGTGATACAGTTTCCAACTTAAACCTCTTAGGGATAATTCTTTCCGGGTGCGGCTATTATTATGACAATGAGTGTATGCAACGTTGCCTCTTAAAAACATGTGTAACATACATCATCGCTTAACATTTTCAATGAGGTCCACAGGTTTTTGGGAAGCCAACATAGGGAGACTAACAAAGGGAAATGCTAGATAATGATTTTCGCCGGCCAGAGTGAGCTGGTGTTCCAAAAAGGTCACTTTCAAGAGTGGTAAATTGAGAAATCCTGTTTATTCGGGCTTAAATGTTTGTATTTGGCCCGAATTTTTATATATACTTGCCCCAGCAAAAATATTAAGTGGTGACTTAATTTTGTAACTGTCATTTACGCCCTATAATGCTGTATACAAGCGTAAATAGTTAAAATACAAATGTGTGCGGCATTAAGAGTTCGTTATGAATCATATTTGGGTAAAAAGTAAAAGGTACGAATTAATAGATAAATAAATTTCGATGTGATTAAAAGTATTTTTTTTATTTAGTTATCACTTTTTAAAAAGTGATCAATATAAGCCAACGTTTTGCTAACTTCAGAATTAGGTTCGAATTATGAACTACTTGGGGACGTATTTAATTGACAATCACTCCAGTGCGAAGAACAGAGTTTATTGTTTAGGTTGTAAAACACTCATAAAACGGGAAGATTTTATGCAAATACAAGTGTTTAAGCAATTTGCAAATGTCTAATTTGTTTACATAATAAACGTAGAGAACATGGCACACACGCAACTAAAGGCTGTTCACAATAAAGTGAGCCCTTTTTAAATCAACCTAAGAAAGACATTCACTGGCCCTAACCTACATATATTTTAACAGGCGCACTGAGGGACATGGGCCCAGTTAAGCTGGTAACGTCGAGTAAAAAGTTTTCGGTAAACATTTGTAATAACTTCAATTTCATAATTTAGCTTTCTGTTCTTTTAATGAATCAAACTGTAAAAATGACAAGATTTGTAAATTATTTCCTTTTCTTATGATTTCACTTGTTCACTTGGCCAACGCATGAATAAAGTGATGCAGCCCTTGGCAACGGAAATTTTTACATAAGGCCAAAGAATACACAACGTGCGTACAAGTAGCTCTTACGCAGCGCTTTCAAAAGTGCTCGTTTTGCCGTGAACAGCCTATACCTTGCGATGGTAATTTTCACTTGCCAAACTGTTAACACTGAGCTTCCCAATGTGAGTAGAGTGGGCGTTGGAGCAGGCGAGGAGACTGTGCAGCCTCCAGCAGCGATGTTCGCCTCCTAGAGCGACGAATGCCCGGTTGCACCATCGTTGTTCAAAACTCGATCCGAGATCGCATCTAAGATCGGCACAGAAAACTGTTGCACAATTCGAGTTCAGAGCTGAACTGGAGATCGAGATTAAGTTCATTTCTAACCGCCGAAATTGGGGGTTCGAAATCTCGATCCGAGATCATCAGCCATCGTCGACAAATGTAGTTTGAAAATACGCCAACAGATAGAACTACGTTCGATTGTTTCCTTGGGAAATTAAAACAACATTATACGCACTTGAATATTATTCAGTCAAATTCTTACAACAATAATTCACTTAAAACAGATAAAACATCGCACATTTAGTTCTATCTATAATGCAAAATACGTCTACTTCCATGACGTCATATTTTACGAACCAATAGCAAAATTTGTCTCATACTTAATATCGATCTCTCACTTTGAGACCAAGATCGACGAATCGCATTTCTAATATCATGAAATATCGTTGGTGCAGCACTTTTACATTGGTACCAAGAACAAACTGGATCGTGTTCCGGAACTAGGATCATTCGATCTCGGATCGGGGAAGATGTCGGTGGAAACCGGGCAGAAGTGACGTGAAGTGAAACGGACCGCTGAATGTTTGTCTTGGGGTGGGGGTTCGCAGGGCGCCGACATCAACGTGCTGGACAAGGAGAAGCGGCCGCCGCTGATGCTGGCGGCGTCCCGCGCCTGCTGGAGGACGGTGCACGCGCTCATACGCCTCGGCGCCAACATCCACCTCAAGGACATGAACCAGCGCAACGTGCTGCACCTCATCATCATGAACGGCGGCTGCCTCGAGGAGTTCGCCAACCAGGTGCTCAAGGTGCGCGCTATCACTTAATAGCGATTATTTAAAAGATATTTTGAACTTTGAAAACTAATTTACCTTCGCAGAGCTGAAATTACTGAAGAAGTTAATATTTTTTCGATCAGTTGGTAGGAAGAATTCGACGCCATGTTCTCAGGTCACCACCTCCTCCGCAACGTCACCAAGAGACAGACAGTGGCAGGTAGCAGGGCTGAGGTTTATTCTACTCATGGAGGTATTAGTCTATGGTGTGGAAGCAGAGACACGAAAGTGAAGCCGATAATGAAAGACAAGGACAGGGCTAGTAGTGGCAAAAAGGTGCATGTTTTACATTGCTTACTATGTAACTTTTGCCACTCATAATATGGCGACTGGCGTAAACAATCGGTCCGCGCATGCGCAGTTGAAAGAAGTCAGGCAAGGCATCGGCTTCACTTGATAAACGTGGAGAAGATAGGCTGTTGCCGCTCCATCATTTATTACCTCCATGGTTCGCGTTAAGGCAAAGTTCCCCCCCCCCCCCCCCCGCCATCATGGATTTATGGAATTTTCACCATACTCTGGAAATAAAGTTTTTTTTATCGTGGTTTTTGCAACGACAGAGCACAAAGTATTGCCTAGTGCTTTGTCTGAGGTCAATATTTCTTGGTTACTGTTGATATCGTCACCTTTTGAAATCGTTTGCATAAAATAATCTCGCGTTTTGCCTCGAAATTTGCCATCTAAAAATTAACAAATGTAGCGAAACTGTGGCAGTTCGATAAAGTTTGGGAAGCTGTTATTTAGAATATGTCGTGCGGGAAATTTCAATATACCTACTGAAATAGAAACTTTGGCCAAAAATCGATAAATCCAAGATGGCGGGAGGGAATCCGCTTTAAAGTGATCACTTTTGAAATCAACATGAGGGAAAGTAGTTCCATATCTTAACGTAGAATTAAAAAAGTTAGGTAATCATTTGTAATAAAATTTATTGATTTTTTTTATTTTCTGTTTTTTTAAGGCTTCGAAATGTAAAAATTAACAGTTTTTGTAAAATATTTACTTTCATAAAAATTTTAAAGTTTCACTTAACCAACGCATGAATAAAGTGACGAGGCCCATAATAATGTTGATTTTACATGAAACGAAAGAATACACATACTCGCCTCAATCATCCTCATTGGCTCTCAAGACCCCGCTGTTAAGAGCCGCCCAAATCTCTTCATTCACTCACTCACCTGCCCGGGCGGCATATATAAGGGGCAGCAGGCAGGAGCTTGCAGGTAAAAAAAAAAAAAAAAACACGCATACGCAAAGATGTGCTGTACATGAAAACATTTTTTAATTAACGATACGAGTAAGTAAACATGTGCCTGCATCGTTATAATATTTCTCAAATAAAATACTTTAAACACGTATTTTGTTGATTCTTTTGGTGACTGACATTAAAAAGGTCGCACATATTTTACAGTGGGGCAAAAGTCGAGAATAAACCGCATTTCAGCAGCAGGCTGCCCGTCCGTTGCCTGTCGTTTTTGTGTGGGCAGGAAAAAAGGGGGAAAAAAAAGGGGGGGTGATTGGCGCGAAGAGTTATCGAGTTACATCAGAAGGAAGAAGGGAGACGTGCTGTATCTGTAAGTACAATGGTCAGTCCTACCACAATCTGATAGTAAACTTGTAGACAATGTATGAAGTGAGTACGCAGTGCCGCAGTGACACAGTTTTTGTTTATTTGTTTGTGTGTAGAATATTCTATATAAAAAAGGAGGGCAGAAACCAAATTGGCCTCCCCCCCCCCAACGAAAATGCCTAGATCCAGCACTGTTGGGCGGTTCGTAACAACGAGGTCTTGAGAGCCGATGAAGGTTGAAGTGAGGTGAGTGTGGAGTAGCGCCGGAGTGCAAGGGCGGGAGAAACGAGAGATCCCTGAGAAAAACGTCGACCAGCGGCATCGTCCGGCACGATTCCTACACGCGGAAATACGTTAGTTATTAAAATTGTTATGGCATAGAAGTTTTTATACTGTGTGGGATGCATAAATTATTAAATTTGAAATAAAAATAAGCATGTTCTCGTTACTGCCAGCTCATCTCATTTTTTGTTCAATACTACACCTAAGCAAGACAATACAACTACTTATGGACTGTTTACAAGGTGTCAAATATTGTACAATATGAAACTATTCACACTGTTATTTGGCTGTTTTTCGGGTGAGAAATATTACGAATAATAGTATTTTATTTTAATGGAAATCTTCTTACAGCTTGAACTTCAACTTTAATACTGAAAATACCACTTCCTTAGTACACGTGTATGGTTTAGTATCTGAGCCTATTAATGTTTGTCTCTATTTTCATTTTTACGCTTCTGTTAATACCAACATAAAGTACTGACACTTCGATTTTTTTCTGAAAACCAGATTTCAATCTTACTTTAAAACTATAATCATATATCAACAGCCTGGAGATAGCATCGACGTCTTGGCGTGTCCTTGGTCTCGAGTCAGTTATATCTACCTTGTTAAAGGATGAATGAGATAAATGGAAAACGATGACATACGATCCTGCTCAACCGAAAGAGGCCACAGCCTCAGGATTGTCCAACACACCATTTAAATTGAGACATCATTCAAAATAATTTTCCGTAGCAGTGCGTGGAATGGTGTCCAGCTGTGGATTACTAACTACTTATAAAACTTATAGTGTTTACAAATGTCATGCACGTAATGGGTTCAAGTCCCAATTGTAAATAAAACTTAGGTTTAGTTGATAGCCTTTCGACACCAGCTGAGAGTTAAAGTAAACAAGAAATGCTAAGCAATCATAGATCTGAGCGTTTTTATAAATGAGCACCACTCCAAAAATTGATTATTTTTTTATAACTCTCAGCAAACAGTAATTTTTCTTGGCCATATAACTAACGTGTAGTAAATTTTTGTCTGAACTATAATTTTGAATAACAAGGCTCTCAGTCATAAAGCGTTATGTAATCTGTTAAGTGTTTGTATTACGCATTAGACATGTTAATGCCACAAGAGAACGTAAAGAACTTTGTTTAGTTAAATGCAAACAGGCAGTATTGTACTTCAACATTTCATATATTACATTGATATTACTATGTAACTAATGTGTTTCTGGACGTTTTCAGGCAAGTATGAAGTTTGCACAGTACGGAGACGCGCGGGATACGTTCAAACAAAAGGTACCGAATACTTGTCAGAAGTTTGTTACCAAAATCCCAGACTTAATTATTAACAGTAACCGGTGTAATTAAATAAGTGTTCACTAAGGGGGAGAGATGGTTGCTACCTTGTATTTATCTGCTTTTTTGTGTAACTTCGTCTCAGATTTTTTTATAAGTTTAATTATCTAAGGATGAAGAAACTCCATTGATGAACATTTAAAAACTTTTATCGTCAGACGTACTGTAAAACAATCAGTTCTGTAGCAGTTCATAGAGGGTAATTAACAATTTGTTCTCCCTCATACTACGTGACAAAATAATGAAACCATTGCATAACTATTAACTTCAGCAATTCTATCGTGTCATATTTTATGTCTTGATAGGGGAAATATTTTAATGATAATCATTAAACACATTTCATGGTTTAGAAATCCATAAATCCAAGATGGATTCCATATCTCCTCCTTTAAATATATCTTATGTTAATGACTTTATGGTTATGAGAGCACTTGTTATTCATAATGAAACATTGCTTGTACTATAGCCGTGGAGACCATTGTCCCCCTTGTAAGTAAAAAGAAAAGCCGAGCTTTACCAGTAATGTAATGACTCAAAATGCTTGTAATGGGACGCTTTGCATACTCATTTCATATTAGAATATATTAGGGCTACCTAATTCTGGGGAAGCATGTGGACAAGTGAGTAATCGTACGTACTCCAGTTAGACATCCTGGTTGTTTATCAATTTAGCAAAACAGCTGGATGTATATTTTGTTGGAAAAATTGTGGATTTTGAATTGTGTATGAGATAATATTAATTTTAACTGATATTTTAGCAGCTTAAGTACACGCATAAATTAAATGAATGCACACGTGCTCACACATAATATTTTGCCTTTCATGGTTCAATCTAGGCCGAACTTTCATATGTACACGGATTATGGTTTCTTATTTCAGTGATACGAAACATCATTAACCCGTTCGGTCCCGCAATAATTTGTGAGCGGAAGTGTTTCAACCGAGTAATGTTTTACTGTGAACTGTACTTGTGGCTTGTGCACTTCTTGCGACCAGAGAACAACGCGCAGCCCGCTCAAAGACGCTACTATAAGCCATTCATAAACCAGAGGCGAGGTAACTTTAGCAAATCAGATTGCCCGTCGGGAAGGTTCTCAAGGCATCGGGTACTGATTCTCCCCTGTATACAGCACTGAACATAAATATCCTTCATGTGCAACATGTTCACGATCGTGGACGCTGTGACTGAACGTGTAAATAAATAAGTACAGTGCACAGTGTGAAAAATAAATTAAAATTAGGAAAATTCTTTAACACTTTCTGGCGACAGTGATCACAGCACTTCTTGTATTAAACACACGCTCACCTAGTTGGCCACATGATATTATTATAATGAATATTTTGGAGTATTATAATATATGATACTACTAATGGGACATTAAAGTACGTAATATAAATGTATACCTATAACACAGCATCCTTTTACCGCCTTCCGTGTTCGTTATATTTTATTTAATGCACAAGGTTGCTTGAAAATCTTGCCTACAACTACAGTCATATCTAGGTACCGGTATTTGCAAACTTTCTGTGGAAATATTTTGCTAGGGTGAAGCATTTATGTCGAGTAATTTTTACGCCCTTAACTTTCGGTGCAAGATGATATGTAAATAGAACGCATAAAACAGGAGTAGATCTAGACTTGCGATTGGAGGGAGGTGGGGGAGGGTTGCAGGGTGAAGACTTTAGAAATGTGGCATCATAATTTTAGGAAATAATATTTAATTAACTAAATGAAATTAGTATTTTTAACACTTTTGATATTATCCCAGTTGAGTTTTAAAACATTCACAGGACGCTTTCATGCCAAAGTGAATGTGACTACCATGACGAAACATGCTTCGTGGCATAAACATTAGTCAGAATGATAGTCATCTTCTCCCGTCTCGTGACAGGCGCAGTCTAAAGTGAGCCTGCTGCAGCTGCTGAACGAGAAGGACAACAGCGGGTGCTCGCCTCTGCACTACGCCAGCAGGGAAGGCCACATTCGCAGCCTGGAGAACCTCATCCTTTCTCGGGGCCTGCATCAACCTCAAGAACAACAACAACGAGAGTCCCCTGCACTTCGCCGCCAGGTCAGCAACCCACGCTCTATATAGGCTATTCACAGTAAACTGAGCACTTCTGAGAACACTACTTACATCACCTTATCCGTCAGTCAAGTAAACTGTGAAATTATTAGGAAAGTAAATATTTTATAAATCTGCAAATTTTTACATTTCGATATATTACAAAAATAGAAATCGAAAGAAATAATTTAAATTGTCGCAAATGGTTACCTAACACTTTTTATTCGATATTAGATATGGAACTACTTTCCATCCATCGTTACCAACGTTTCTGGGCGAATGTCAATCGGTGCGCCCATTAAAATATATGCAGGGAGAGGCAGTGACTTTTTTCTAAGTTTCATTTCTAAAGTGCTCACTTTATCGTTAACAGTCTTTACTGAAGGGTATATCTGCCAAATTTGGTCGAGATACATCGAACGGTGTAAAATTGTATAGTGAACAAACAAACTGACATACATACATACATACAAATTTTACTTTTATATAGAAACGGTCAACTACGATAATTGTTTAACTCTGTCATCTCATAAAAGTGCAGCTGTATTTCTGCCGTTTTTACTATAGTTAAATTTTGGTTTATCTAGAATTCATAAGCCGGACTTCATGATCTTTACAACAAAGCCCAGACCTTAGCGGGAGGTATGTTATGAGTTCCCTTCTCATAATGAAAGAAATTCCCTATTCAGACCCTGAATTCAGAGAACAAAGTGTTGGAAAAAGTGCGAATTTTCAGTCGTGATTGAAAAGGTATTACAGGCGGCGTGAATGAAACCGTGCACCCTCTCCCGATTACTAGGAATTTGTTGTAATAAATCTTGAACTTAACTGTGTTATGAATGGGGCGTGATTATGTACGTTTAGTTATATCTGTACACAAAATAATGTACAGCATTGATGATCTTTTTCAGCTCTGAAAAATGTCGGCCGACTGGAGGAAGATATATGAACTTTAGAATGGCGACGTACACATAAATTTCCCCACAGTTAGTAAGTAAGTAAGCCAATGAAAAATATCAAGAAAGAGCGGGCGATATGCAAATGACTTGGAGAATAGGCAGAACATATGCAAAACGGCCCCACAGTAGTTTACCAAAATTATAACATATGAGGCACATATGGTAATTCACTTACCACAGCAGACCGCATAGAACTGGACTCCAATGTATATAAATTAAGGAAAACTTCCCTCTCTTTAGACAACAACATGCATAACGTATACTGACAGAACACTGATACTTAAGGAACATAGGATGAACAAACTACCGTCAAATCTACCAATAAAAGGCTGGTCCATAAGTGAAGTGAAACTTTTACCGGAAAAATTCTTAACTTGTCTCAAAGAATTAGATTCAAACTCATACTGTAGTGAGATATTTAGCAGTTTCAAAAAAAAAATATTACGTTCACCTGTTAGCCTGTTACAAAATGCCAATTCCCGTAAGTTATCAGGTAGATAATAGTTTCAAGTATTTTAGTGCCAAGAGAAATAGTGTTCTTCAGTAAAAAATTCAATTCTGAGAGCAGTATCAAGTCTCACACAAAATATAAAGTTACTTGATAGATTAATTGATTTATTCGCCTGGCTGTATAAAATTATTTCAGTCGGATAAGACAAGATTCTGAAATTTTAGGTTCTTCGTGATAAAATGTTGGGAAGCTACTGAATAAAATCTTCAATGTATACATATTAACTTCACTTCTGGAGCATCAGAAAATCTAACACAGACGATGGAAATTACCTTTACCGTATTTCAATAGTTATTACACCCTAATTGCTCGTTGTCCCTCTTGTTTGAGCATCTGCTCACTGCGTCAGCTAATATACTACTTTCATGCACAATTCTTTTTAAGTTTTAATATTTACACTAAACATCAACAAAAATATATAATGAACAATAATTTGCCCTTAAGGGTCTTTCTGGTGCCCATAGGGGTCTTTTTTATCAAAGAACTATTTACAGCTATATGCATAAATATATATATATATATTTATTTATTTATTTATTTATTAGGTGTTATTGTGAAAGTTTCCAAAGGGAAAGGATTATTACACCATAAGTTCTCAAAAGGGGATAAGTATGTTTGGCGCATATATGATGTATAACAGATTTTCAGGTTAAATTATGGAAAAAGAGGATTTTCGGATTGAAATGGAAGTAAACAGCTTCATTATAAAGAAAATGGGCCGCTAATGAAGAAAACCATCTTTTTCAGTTTGGAAAAAAGAAGTTATTTCGCATCAAAATGGTATAAAACAAGGTTTTTGGGGTTTATATTAGTGAAAGAAGTGCGAAATAAGAGTATATTTTTCAGAGGAAATTGAATATTTCATCTTATATATATATATGTGGGAGGACTAAAAACCTCTCTTAGTTATTTGAGGGTTTGAACCATCATTGGGTCACAGAAAAAAATACTGACAGTAAGTTAGCTATGCATTGAATGAGTAGAGTGTTGGAACCACTTAAAATCACAGATACTGCACGGAGATTCAGCAGCCCCAGTTGTCCTACATTATGATGCCCAGCAAACAAGATGGAGACAACGTCCATTCATTATACTGTAATTTTCATTAATACTTCCAAATACAAATTACTATAGGGGGTATAGGGTTTACTAATCAGGCACGTTCATAAAATCAACCTTAAATGTGACGTTATGCGTCACTACCAACCTAGATTAACGTAAAAATATTGTCACCTTAACAACACAATAACATAAATGCATATTATAGCTGATGCATAAAACATAATGAACAAAACAGAAAAATAAAAATTACTGAATAAATATCATAAACATTGCACAACATAAATAATACGTGAAAATCTGTATGTATATAAACAAACGAGTGAATTATGCACGCATCATTCCGTGCTAATAAGTATGCAAATTATATGCAAAATGGCGATACGTTACATCTCTAATATCCATGCCTAAAACACCAACGATTTCATATATCGTAGATGTAATATGGGAGAAAGTGCGCATGCCAACTGCGCAGAATCCATATCTGTGTCCCAACATCAAGCTGCTGTTTGGCCGCCATTAAAATTTGCGAAACACGTGGCTCTGACTACGGTTATTAAACTTATCCTGGCCGCGTTGTAATGCAAATACGATATAATGAAGTTGCGCACAACGATGAATTTATTCGTAAGAGAGGGTATGTCCTAAAGCCAAAACTTAACAAACTGCAAGTCATTGTTCGGACACGTGTTTATTTACTATACAAAATTCTGACTATTTGTGACCAATGTTGGGTACATGCGCAGAAAACGAAAATCAATTGAAGCTCATATTTAGTCTATGTCGTAATTACTACGAAGTTTTAGGGAAATTACTTTTTGAACTAAGTGTTATACATTTTGGTAAAATATCTCATTGTTGGATAAATATTGTTTTTGAAGCCAATTTTTATTTTCATTAATGGCAGTTACTGCTAGCGTGTTGGAAAGACATTTTCAAGTAAGTACGAATTGGAATTGACGCCAAATTTTGCTACTGTCCTCGCCGGCCAAAGCTTCGGAAAACTGTGTTCAGACGTTAATATAGAATAAGCCGTATATGTACAATGTATATTTCCCGTACTCGTTCTGAGTATCAGTAACCACTATACTACAAGAATTCAAGGCCTGTGTCTGACATAGCATTACCAACAAACTTGAATTGTACATTCATTAGCTCGAATTAATAGAGAAATTGTGAGGAGGACTTGTGACTTTTCGTACCAAACTTACCCACTTAATTTAAGATGTTTTTTGTGAGTAAACCAATACTCTTTACGGAAACGTATTAAGAAAACGTGTACGCAGTCCTACTTGCGCAATATTGGGAAATAAGAAAAAAAATTTCTCATTCGTCTGTTATCTCTCATTTTACAACTATGCAATGCACAGATTGTGGTACGTGCGCTGCGCGCTTGGTCTACAAGATACGGCCGGGAAGTTCCCAGGTTGTACTTACGACAGACTTGATCAACGAAGAAGGGCGGAGAACGAAAAGTCCCCTTCTCATTGCTTTGCTATCAGTTCTTCGATTAGCAACGTGTTGTGAATACGTTTCTTTTCAGTGCCTTTTTGATACAGTTTTTCGTTTCGTTTGCGATCGCGATGGTTGATGTTAGAATTGAGCAACGTTTGGCCATCAGAATTTTCGTGAAGCTCGGAAAATATGCTAACGAATCTCCTGCGATAAGTCACGAGACTTCTGATAAATATTCTTAAGACTAGGAGTAAGTTTTGAAATGGCGCACGAGTTTCAAAGGCAGTCGAGTTTCGGTTGAAATTGAAGCGCATTCAGGGCGAACATCTACCAGTGGAACGGTTGAGAATACCGTAGTTCAAGCACTTGTTTATAAATTCCGAAATCAAGAATTAAAATAGTTTGCCAAACAATTGTATCTGTCATGGAGTTTGCCAAATGATCCCAGAGAAAAATCCGAACATTCGTCGCTGTGCTGCTAAGTTCGTTTACCGCAGTCTTTGACAAATGATCAAAAGCAGAGGCGCGTCAACTCGAGTGACGAGCTTCGTGGCACAAATTCCACTTTCCAAATTAATAACGAGTTTTCACGTATGTTCCAAGTGGAAAAGTCCGCGCTCTCACGAAGACCAAAAGAGAGACGGGCAAGTTCGGAACTGAACGAGTATTCGCCTTGTCTGTTTCAAGCCTGAGGGATTTATTTCAGTGTGAATTTCTTCTTTCTAATACGACGGTCGAACAGGCTTTTACTTTGACATTTTAAAGTGGCCGAGAGAAGATGTGCGACGAAAGAGACATACACGTTGGCGCAACCGGGATTGGCTCCTCCTAGACAACAGTGTGCCCGTCCACACGCCCCTCGAAACCTCGGAGTTTTTGACGAACAAAGACGTGGCTATCTTTCCCCATCCCCCCTTCTCCCGAACATAGTTTCCCGTGATTACGTTTTATTTTCTGAATTGAAATTCATGCGGCAAATGAGAGAAAGGATAAAAGATGTCAGAGGTTTTGGGGACGTGGAGAAACCGTATTTACCGCTGTGCACTTCTCCGAACTGCAAAGAGACTACTTTCAAGGTCACAGCAAGTGAAATTGTGTAACTTAAGCAAGAATCCTTCTTATATAATAAGTAGTTGTCTGTCTGTCAGTCCGTCTTTAATACCTCTAAGTCCCTTGAAACTCAACAGAAGTTCTTCAAATTTTGCAAAGTGAATCCTCGGGGTGAAATACAGGTCAAGTTCGAATTTCAGCAAGATCAGATTACGCAATCATTACCTTTTACCCTAAAAACTCATATTTTAATTACTTTTTTCCTATGAAAATGTTTGTATTAATACACTGAGAATATTGCATAGAGATATAAAGGTAATGGAATATCATTTTTATTTACTTTAAATGTCTCGTTTCAATGTTGAGTTAATTAAGTGGGGCCGCAGTGACAAAGTGGATAGATAAATATTAAATGGGACTGCAGTCGCTTCAATGTTGAGTTAATTTCACATAATTTCATTATTACCTACATATAGCTATGCAATATATTTTTTTCAGTCTTTGTAGATATAGGCCGTTCACGCTAAAGTGAACACTTTTGAAGCCCTAGTTACTTTTTTTCCTTCAGCTGATTTATATCCTTCCACCACTTGTTAATATAAACCCTGCCATGTGAGTAATAAACATCCTGTATACATTCACCATACCCAAAACCAAAAGTCCGAGGCCACAATGAAATGTATTTATTGGTTATTAAGTCTGAAGAAACAGCTTCAAAAAGTGCTCACTTTACCGTGAAAGGCCTATAACCTAATTTCTTATCATGTTAACTGTTCTAGCCCCGTGACAATACAAAAGAAAGGTCAAGGGCTGGGCCACCTAGTATCTTATGTGCAGAAGAGTTGAGAGAACTTGAATGGCGCTTAACAGGCAGGTACTGAAAGCGGATGAGGGTGAAATGAGGTGAGGGTGCAGCAGCGACAGAATGCAAAGTTGCGGGGAACGGGAGCACCCCTAGAAAATCCACAGTCTAACGGTAACGTCCACCATGTCTCCCACATCCAAAAATCCCGGTGGTCCGGCCGAGAATGGAACCAGGTTCGCCTTGGTTGGTGTCAAGTACTCCTTGAATACCACCCCACCGCGGCACCATTAGAATACAAGGAACTTTCAGACTGCATTTCATTGCGTAATTAATTCAAAGTGTTTTCTGAAGATGATGTAACGCTTTAAAGCGTAAAAGAATGTTCAACCACAGAAGAACCGCCAAGAAAGTACCATCGTAATTACTGGTCGCAGTGTTCTCCTATATGTTTATCAAGTGTCAGTTTTTGAGATTATAGTTTGTTCACCGTAAAATGAGCACTTTTGAAAGCCCTGCTTAAGATCTACTTGTATGTACATTGTGTATTCTTCCGCCATATGTAAAATTAACATAGCCATGGGCCTCATCACATTATGCATGTGTCGATCAAGTGAAACTGTGGAATTATTAGAAAAGTCAATATTTTACTAATGCGATATTTTTTACACTTCAATGAAATTTTTAAAAAGCGAAAGAAATAATTCAAGTTTTCACAAATGGTTACCTGACGATTTTTATTCGACGTTAAGCTATGGAACTTCTTTCCGTCCATCTTTACCAACTTTACTAGGCGCATGTCAACCAGTGAGCCCGTTAAAATATATGCAGGCAGGAGCGGTGACTTTTTCCAAGGTTGATTTCAAAAGTGTTCACTGTATCGCTAACAGCCTTTAACATATATGAAGTTCTGACTCCGAGTGCTAGGTAGTCACGAACATGCTAGAATTATAAGATATGTTTTATAGTTAATTTCCCAGAAGTTTAGAGGTTTAATAGGTATTCGACAGGAGTGAATTTTCATAAGGAACTATATTTCGGATGTTCACCTATCTACTTTCACAGGAGCATGTGGACTAAATACACCAGACGTATAATCCAATCACGGTTACTTCACACTTTTCAGAAGCCCTGCTTAAGTTCTACTTTCAAAATATTTTTCCACCTCGTGCAAACTAAGCTTAACTGAGTCTCAAAACTTACACCAAAGGATAACGCACTGGAATAGTGCGTATTCAGTTGTAATAATATTTAGCGTAAAAACTATTTCTTACTAGGCGTTACTAACACAAGTGTTTTCTCGCTGTTTTTATTCATAATACGTATTTATAAACGAAGCATTTTTAATGCATAGAAAACATATAAATAAAATTGCAATTTATCCAGAAAAAGTTACTTTAATGAACACAAGTTAACACGCTTGTGATATATGACATAGTTTGGCTAGAAATAAACACGTCATATAAGGGGTAATTTATCAAAGGTTTGATTCAAAAAGTGTGAAGAAACCGCGAATATGCTATACAAGCAATCACTGGCCTGTACTTGACAAAACGCCTGTGGTTATCTATTGCCATGCACAAGAATATATCAGTTTTCAAGACCTCGATATAAAGAGCCGCACAAATCCCTTCACTCACTCACAAGAATATTATATACAGACTTTTAACCTCGAGGGATAACTGGTGTTGTTGTTGTGTACGGTAAAACCATGGGCACTCCAAGAGCAACTAAGGAGTAGCACCTGAACATATCTGTCTCGTGGAGCTTTGCGTGGATGAATTAGTGTTCACAAATGATCAGTTAGTTAGACTTTAACTCTGGATAACTGCATTTGCATTGATTTTCACAATTTTCTTCGACCTCGAATCACGTCAAATACTTTAACTACTCTATTGCTTGGTAATTATACCTTTAACTTAATCGTCATACACAATTGGTAAGCATTCTGGTAATCCACCTGATTATCAAAATTATTTTTGTCGTTTACATGTGATTAATTAAACGTAGTTACCGCATACACTTCAATGTTCCTGGTTTCATGACGTATATGTTACTGGGATATGGCCCTTTTCTAGTCAGTTTTCCCACGCGTTCTTGCGTCCCTTAAAAATGGGGACTATGCGATTTCAGATAGATTTTGGTCTCTCTTTGTTTGTAAGGTTTGTTTTGCCTAAAACATTATTGGAATACTGTGTACTTGTAGTGCTCTCTTCCGAAACCCTAAATTATTTTTTGTGGCATTAATTTGTAAGATGAGTTCCTTATACATTCTGCTGTATTGTATCTATTCATAAGGTAAAGTTGAAGAAATATTAATAAAACTAATTAATTTTGGGGTTTTGTCCCATACTTGTATCTTCTTACACTATATCAACCTGCTCAAGGATAATGTTAAAAAATTATCTTTTTTGTCCCACCTAGTTGTTGGAGGTGCTATTTAAAAGTACTCGTCCAGTAATTACCAGCCAACAAGACTATTACATTGACCTTCATTATGCACAGAATCTCACAGGAAATGTGTTTCACTTGGTTATGCGAAGAAGGCTAACGACAATGTAAACTTATGTTTTAATGAACTCAGAATTACTTGCATGTGTTCTCGGCACCCATGTACTAGACTGTTAGAATCATCACCAATTCTCGGCTCTCAAGACCTCGCTGTTAAGAGCCGCCCAAATATCTTCACTCCATCACCAATTTGTACTTGTCGTCTCATTAATGTATCGCCTGGGCGATTAAAGGACTAATCGATCAAGGATTTTGAAAAATCACATCAATTTGCCGCACATTTCACTAATAGTAAAAATTCTTGTGTTCAGAACTGGTAGTTTATTTTCAACCTATGAACACCGATAATGGGTTCTGTGCGTAAGGTGAGTGCGTGTGTGCGTATATATATATGACAATTCTATAAAAAATACAGATTTTTAGGTACTCTAGTTTATGACTGGCAAGTAGAATGATTATGGAAGATGGGGTGCAAGGGGATCTGGGAAAGAAGTCAGCTCCGTCCGGCCGCCATGTTGTGACGTAAACCCGACCACCATATTGGAGCCTGGTAACTTTTGTTATGTGCAAAATAATAATAAATTATTATAATAAAATAATTGGTTTTCTTTTTTTTTTATCTCTTATTCTTTTCTCCCCTGATAACTTTGAAGTGGTGCTATCACTCGAATACTAACGGAAATATTTGCATGTAGAATGATAATAATGACTTTAGTATAAAAATTACAAAGACAGTGGACTGCACACAAAACATAAATTATGTCGACATGTGTACATTTGGGGACAGTTGGCAAACAAATGTAATTTCTATACATATGGGTGGTTGATCGAATGATCGATCGAAGGATTGAGATTGATCGAAGGATTGGGACTGATCGAAGGATTGGGACTGATCGAAGGATTGGGACTGATCGAAGGATTGGGACTTATATAAGGATTGGGATTGATCGGATGATTGGGGTTGATCGGAGGATTGGGATTGATCGGATGATTGGGGTTGATCGGAGGATTGGGATTGATCGAAAGATTGGGATGATCAAAGGATTTGCATGGGTTGCTGTGAATTGCGGAGGAGGATTGTGATGGATTGTCGTGGATTGCTGTGGATTGCAGAGGAGGATTGTAAAGTATTGGTGTGGATTGGTACGGATTTGTACGTGGATTGGTGCGGATTGGTACATGGATTGGTGTTAAGATTAGTGAGTGGATTGGTGTGGACTGGTGTCTGGATTTGTTTGTGAATTCATGTATTGGTTTATGGATTGGTGTGGATTGCTGATTGGAGCGTTGATTGCAATGCTGATTGTGGTGCTGAGTGCGTTGCTGATTGACGGAAAGATTGTGAAAGGTTGATGAAGGAATATTAAAGACTGATGGCAAGATTGCTGAGGAGGAGGATTGCGAAAGATTGATGGAATGATTGGATCAAAGATTGATAGGAATATTGGAAAATTGAGGGAAAGGTGGGAAGATTGATGGAAAGATTGTGAAAGATTAATTGAAAGATTGCTAAAGATCGATGAAAGATTGTTGAGGAGGAGGATGAGGAGTATTGCGAAACATTTGTGAAATGATTAGGTATTTGAGGGATTGATGTTCAAGAAGACCATGGGAGATAAGACTGTTTATCACCCTCGTACATTCGAAGTCTCAAGGGACTAGCACTATTGGTATTTCAATTAATGCCAAGTATGTCTATAAGAGTGTTTTAGATGCAGATCCACACCATAATTTTAACATGACTTGGGCAGGTGGTTGCTACTCGTATGAAGGGCTTGGATTGGTTACATATACATATATTAAAAGAAATTCTGAGCAGCATAATTATACCTACACAAAAGTCGAGTTGTGTGCATGGTAAAAACATAAATGTGGTTAAGTTTCAAAGCAAGCAGAACGACATGAGCAGGGGGTATGGTTACCCCTTTTTTCATAAATAAATATCGATTTAATTATTTTTAATATATTTTTTAAATTTTTTCAAATTTTTTTTTAGAATTTTGGATATTTTTTGGGTATGAAGTCAAGGATCAAGAGAAAAGGGTTAAGGGTCTTGGGTTCAAGGGTCGAGTGTCTTGGGTCTTGTGTCAAGCATCTTGGATCTTGTTATCAAGGGTCTTGGAGCTTTACTCTTGGGCCAAGGGTCAAGGGTTTTGGGTTAAGGGTCAAGGGTTTTGGGTCAAGAATCATAGTTATTGAGTCTTGGTTCTTGGGTCATGGTCTTGTGTCTTGAGTTTTGAGTCTTGAGTCTTGAGTTTTGAGTCTTAGTCTTGAATATTGGGTTTTGACTCCTGAGTCTAGTGTTTTGAGTCCTGAATCTTGGATCTTGAGTCTTTAGTTTTGGGTTTTTTGTCTTTATTCCTGATTCTTGTATCTTGAGTCTTGAGTCAAGGGTTGTGAGTCTTGAGTCAAGAGCCAAGCGTTTTTTTTTTTGTGAATTCATAGGAATCTTTAGAAAATTTTTGGGATTCTTTTAGAATGGTTTGGTTTCAAGGTCATCCAAGGTCAAGTTTAAACATCAAGGTCATCAACATCTAACATGGCTGACGAGATGGACACTGGTCAACCTGACGAGGGCCGGTCGTGTCGGAAGCTTAGTCGATCTACCTGTCATTGAACCGTGGACCTTCTACATGTACATATTTAAGTAATTTTTTTTAATAATTTTGTAAATTTTTTTTTACTTTCTTTATTTTTTTGGGATTTTATATATTCTTTGCATTTTTTGGGTTCAAGGTCATCCGAGTTTACGGGTACAAGGTCAAGGTCACGGGTCAAAGTCAAAATTCAACTGTATCCAATATGGTGGTCGGGTGACGTCACAACGTGGCGGCCGGCCGGCGCCTGGCTCCTATTCCAGATCCCCTTGTGCCCGATCTGCCACTACCATTCTATTGTGGTAGCCTAGCGTGTCCTTTATGCGGATACATTAGAATACAGCAATTCAAAATATACAGTTGGAGGATAAATGGGACAGCTTTTCTGATGGGTCCTTGTTTAAACGTTTTCTTAGATGGCCAAAAAAAAAAAATGCTATGTTCAACATTTTCAGGTTAAATTTTAAAATTATTTGGTTGGAATTAAAATTTTTAACTAACAAAATGGTCGTAGCCATTCGCCCTCTTCAATCGAAAAAAAATCATTTCACTGGAAGGTACGTTTTATGGGTAAATCATATGATTTTAAATTAATTAACTATGGTTATGCTCTATAAACGGAAAACAAAAAGAGAAACACGTATGGGGGTGAGGAGCTTTGAAAGGAATATCCGTATAGCAAAGCGAATAAACATATCGTGGGCCCTCGTAATTTCTTCTGTATGAAAAAGCTTAGTTGCGAAATAGAAAAACTGAGCATGAAAACTAACAGGGCGGTATTAATTTTCGCGGTGGCTCGTGTGTCAGTATGCCTCGGCGATCTTCCTCCGGCAGTCTAGAATTTTCCTAGTCCTCACAATGGCGTGTCATATCTCCCACAAAAACCTTATTCTGTCGGCATCGCATGGCTACGAATGAAAGAGCCTGCACGGCTCAAGTGACCTTACGTAAACCCGTGCACGGCGAGATTGCCGGCTCTCAGAAATTGCTCTGATACCTCCTTCAACTCACTTGCAGCCAATAAAAGGTATCCCTGCTGTCGACCCTTGGTATTAGCCTGTGGCTAGAAAGAAGTAGTACATGCGCGCTATATAGACACGAATTATTTAACCTTTATTATGAAACGAGTGACTTTTACGCCACAGTAAATAGGTGACAATTTTTATTATCTTTCTCAGGCATCGATCTCATACTCATAATGCGTTTCATAATAAAAAAAAAAGCCTGCGTAAAATAACACATCGACATCACAAAGTTAAGGAGACTATAATATAAAATAGAACTGCATAACTGAGATGTTACAGGTTTTTCCAATATTACTTTACATCCTTTCAAGAATACGTACAAAACTTAGTCAAGAAATGCTTATAAAATCTCAAATATCCAGGGTTTTCTTGAAGCGCAAAACATTATTTTTACAAATTTATTTTCTTTGGTAAAAATGAATTATGAGCGAACTAATGCTGCATACAGTTTCCGTTAACAATAACTCTGGATACTTAATTATAGGCCATTCATGGTTACTTCACACTTTACTGAAGCCCTGCTAAAGTTCAATTTTGGTTAACGATTACGTATCCTTCCGCTACATGTAAACATAAAAACTTTCATGTGGAATCTACGTTTTAACTGTCAAATGCTTGTTTACCGTTTTCAGATGTTCAAAGAATTCTGTCATATTTCAAAAATAATTTCTTACGAATGTTCACAATTTAGGCCTATAGCCATATTTAGGACAGCTTTATGACGTCTTAACAATATTTGTATTGACGATAATTCTTACGCTTATCATTATTGTTATACACAACATAGTAGGCTACATTGCCCGTGATGCACGTTAATATTTTGCCACGACTGTTTTCAAACCTTTCACAACTTCAGAGGAAGAACTGTAGTATTTAACCTCTTGATAATGATATGTGTTGGGTTATTTCGTTAAAAGGACGGCCTCATTTGGAATAAATATTAAAATGGAGGAACAACCAGTCCAACGAAAAGACAATAAATTCAAGCACGCAACTAGTGTCGCTTATTTTTGTACGTATCAACGACAAACTTAAAAGATGGTGGTTAAAAATGCACACAAATAGACCCATCGTAACTTTTATTCCGCTTATATTTGTATAAATTGGTACTTACTGTTTTCTAGATTTATTTAGTTATTTATTTAAATTTATCTGGCTGGGCTTAGTATTTTGTTGGGGCTATGGCAAACATTTAAATCACAGAAACGTAAGCACGTTACACAAATTGTGTTTCAAACACCTAGGGCAAGGTCACAATGTTCTGATAAACATACATGATTTTCAAACAATTAATTTCCTCTTAAAAACAGTTCACGGTTAAGACTTATAAATTTCATACGTCCTATATTTGCAATCGCACACACACACACACACACTTGTCCGACGTAACGTAATGACAAAAATACTCTTTCACACACATAGCAGCCACAATGCACTTTACAATACATTTATTCCTGCCATGGAAAAACAGGTTTAACACATCATTATAACTTTCCTAGGTAGGTTTAAAAAAAACATAACGAGTACGAACTTGATGCTTCGTTCAGAAACACGCCGTGTCATGCCAGCGTCGCCAGGCACCACTTCTGCCAACATCGGATTTGTTATCATTCCGCTATCACATCTATTATAATAAGTATTCAAACAATAAAATCTCGTTTCAGTTGTAAATTACTAATTCAAAATTCATTAGTTTTGCTGTAATAAGTATCATATAGACTAAAATTTAACATATGTGTAATTTTCCTGCTACTACTAGCGGTGCGAAACTTCCCGAGAGAGAGAAAGAGATGAGGAGAGAGAGAGAAAGAGAGAGAGAGAGAGAGAAAACTCCACCCCGTCTATTGAATTTTCTTCCTCAGACAAAAAAAAAATGTTACTAGGGCCTATGCACTGTAATTTGCGCTGAAATTTTTAGCTGTAACAAGGAAATTTGTATCCTTCAGTGCTACCTTAAAACTCGAAAATATCAATAGGCAACGTTTAATTTACAAATAGCTTTAAAAAAACTAGTTTAAAAGAGTATTTTAATTGTGAACTTTTTCTTACTAGCCGTTGCCAACACATCGCTCTTCTCTCTATTTAATACGAATAAAATATTACCAGTTATAGAAGATATTAAGTTAAAGTTTAATTAATTCAAGAATACAGTACTTCAAAGTTGATCACAGTGACCACAGTGTTATATATTTGTGGTATACAAGTTATTGAAAAAACAGATTAACAGGTTACGCATAGGTTCGTTTCAAAACATCCGAAGAAACTGTGAATGGACTATACACAGAAATATCAAGATATTAATAACAGTAATAATAGTCGTAAGTTTCATGTTAGACTGACACAAAGAAATAATTTAATTCTCACTCCCTCCTTTTCTCGGGTTTAGAAAATTTTATGAGGCTTTGCCGAAAAAAGCAGTTGAAAGTATTTCTTTCAAATTAAGGTCACCGCACCTCACGTTTACAAAGAGAGCTAGAGAGTCGCCTGCAAAAACAAAATAAGTTAATTACAGTGAATTGGTGTGGTGGCGAAATAGAGCAAGGAGTTGGTAAATTCATATTAGTTATTACCTACTGGTAATTTAATGTGAATATCGCATCTTTTAAATTATATATTAATTTAATTTCCTACAGAAAACTATCCTGTCTAAACGTGTTGCTGCATTTGGCTTGAGTTAGCGCGTTTTACGTAAACATCCATATCAATCGTACTGTAACTTCATCTACTGAATTTGAAAGACACGAAACAATGGGACGTCCGCTATTCCAGTGTTGAAATGTGTAAGTTTTGTGAGTATACGAGACACCTATGTAAGTGATGTTCTTATTTTAACATTTAGGACGATTCAGCTGTGTTATTGTATTCTTCTGTAACACTTGCGTGTGTGTGAGAATTTACGGAAATAAATTTACCAACCTAGAACAGTTCTATAATTGTCACAAAATTAGGTTGCCTTCTGTGTATTCATAACGGAAGAAAAGAAGAAGAGCTGGGAAGAAATGATGACTACTAATAAACGATTTCTTTAAGTGTCATTAAAACATTATGATTCAAGCACATTAGTTTAATCATACTGAGAATACTTCAAACGAGGTTTAAAGCAAAATAGGTTCGACTTGGAGGAAGTCCATATTAAAAGCCAGCAAACTCAAATGAATTGAGGAAGCCATGCAGTGACATGATGATGTTACAGACCCCTTTATCATCCATGCCTTTTGTCAAGTGTCATTCAGAATAAATTGATAGTTTTATATTGTGTAACTAAACGGAAGAAACCGGGAACTGGTTTGTATATAACTGATACCTGTTAGAGAATGTTATACCATTTAAATATATTTTACTGCTCACTGCTATGGGAATTTTCGGTGATCAGATGCGCGTCCTAGAAGTGAATTATTAAAAGAAAATAAATACTTATTGGGGTCACTCATTTACTCAGTATGTCACAGACAAGAGACACCTGTTGAGTCAAGGGAGTCTGTAGGAAATGGAATAGACCTGAGGAAAAAGCAAAACGTGTGCAGTATGAGCCAAACTATCAGAGACTAAATATTAGGTTGACCGATCTCTCTGGCTGTGCAAACCTATCTCCGTGTGTCAACATTGAACTGCTTTTTTTTTTGCCAACGGTGGGGTTTGGATATTAGGTTAGAAAACAGATTTGTAAACAAATGCCTTGATATGTATGTACACACTTTCCTCTAAACAATTTGTTATGAAGTTTGATTCAATTCAAAATTGTAAAATTATTTTATTTATATAAAAGCGCTATTCATTTAAACATTAAAATATAATCAAACACTTTCATAACTGTTGACCATGTGACTTTGACAGTTGTGTTCCTTTGAGGTAGGTCAATGTTGGGTACATGCGCAGAAGGCGAATAAGCGGTCTATGGTTAATACCTTCTGGAAAATTTCAAACCCACCCCTGTTGTAAACATGGGAAATGGTTAATATGTTCAATGAAGATTTTTCACCGGATCAAGAGCTATCTTCTTAAGTGCAAATGCAAGGTGGTCAGTGCTGTGCAGTTCCAAAAAATAATGTTAAGGAGGAGGAAGGTATTACGAATATCGTTTGTATAATTTCCGACAAACAGGCACTAGGAGCTATAGGATCTACGGCACACAACTCCTTAAGGACACGTCGGAGAACAGGAGTTTCCTAGTAAGTATAATACTTTCAATTAATTCTCTCATATCTTCAAGTGTCCTGTTTCTTGTTATTCCGTGTATATTTGCATTAAAAGGAACAGTCTGTTTTCTGTTGCTTTCAAATGCAACTATTTTGTTTTCATTCGCAATAGTTTAGTCAGCAGGTCCCGAAACGTGCTTCTGTGAAAATTTGTTTACATAGTCTATCCATGGTTACTTACAACATACCTGATCCCTGCCTGCTTAACGGGCCTGTCAACCAAGCCAGCAGCCGTGAACTTCTAATGGGAAATCAATGTTAAACGAAATTTCTTCTCAAGCGCCAATTTTAAAGATAACTATTTCAAACAAAAGTATTCTACGTTAAATTTCTTAAGGGCTGATGATACGTTAAAATATTTTGCCAAATTTTTTGTTTAGTATTTTTTTTATAAAATGTAAATATTTAAATTTACATATAACAAAAAAAATGTATAAATAATTTTTTCCGAAAACATTTTTATGTAACAATATTCTCTGAGAAAATAGCGTCAACATGTGTTTTGTTTGAAATAGTTATCTTTAAAATTGACGCAATGAGAAGGAATTTCGTTTAACATTGTTTCCCCATTTGAAGTTCGTGGCTGCCGGCTTGGTAGGCAGGCCCATTAGGTTCTACTTTCAGGCTTTTCCTGCGTCTCGTGCAAACAAAGTTTAACCAAGTCTAGAAGATTGGAACGCACCATATTCGCAAGTACTCAGTTTAATTATATTCTACATGAGAACTATTTCTTGCTGGGCATTACCAACACATATTTTTTCCCTGTTTTATTCGTACTAATCATAACAGAAATATTATAGTTTTTAAACAAAATGCAAGTAAAAGTTCAAAATAACCGAAATTAAAATACTAAGTTAACAGAAGTATACAATTCTTGCGATTCATTACACATATTCAGGAAACAAGCAAACAAATCATGCATAGGGTGATTTTTCCAAAGTTTGGGTACCGCGAACAGTGTATACCAATTATGACAGAGCAATAATTACAAAATACTTCAAATGCCAGATAGTTATATAATGTTACAATATTTTACAGGCATAAAAGTATTTGTTATTATACGATAACACAATGTTTTCCTATCTTGCCACGTCATTTACACATATATTCTTGAGAAATGTAGCTCGTGTGATCATTACACACTAAAGCTTTCATTATCACTGAAAGCGTTAAAATCAACGTAACAAACAGAGTGAGTACAGCTCGCTTCTTAAGCGAACTGCTTACGAACTGATAAATGGAACTTGCAAAACCTCCAGGCAGCCGTGTTCGTGGAGAGAGGGTAAGAGGTTGGAGTAGTGCTGATTTTAAAATGTATTTATAAAATGCCATTTTTATTTTCTTACGAGCGGTGGGTCAAAACTGATAAGTATAAATCTGATAAATACATAAAAATGTGTTTTGCTCTTAAAGTTAATTTGAAATTATTACTTTATTTAATAAGTAATTAAATAAAAATAAGTAAACGTCCAAGAGCCCCTTGCATCTTGTTTGAAGTTTCAGTGGTTAAAACATACAGCAAGCAATAAAAAAAAACAATATTTTATTTTCTAATGATGGTACCAACCCTCCTAGCATAACCTATTAAGGTGGCCGCCTGGGTAAGCCGCCGAACGGTGTGCAGAGCTCCTAAAAGAAAACGTTTTATTAAAAAACCTGTATAACGTGTCTGAGTGAGGACTGCTTACGAATATCATTTAAGAAAAGTTATGCGTCTGTATACATTTTTCAGTTCCTCCGTTTCTCTCTAAATCATGATTTTGTGGTAGTGAAAATTGCTCAAACATATATTTTCACGATCATTTTTAGGTATGAACATTCCGCTAAAAAATTACAAAAAAGGAATTGGGACGTGCATCAAACCTTTATTTTTATTATTACGTCATAAAATGGTAGAGTCTCCGCTGAAAGTCTCATAGAGGCGCGTTATCGACGGCAAGACTGCACGCCAGTTCAGTGTTTCGCGTGTAGAGGCGATGAGAGAGTTGATGCGCATATCTCGGTCGTCCCTAGCTCTCCCACGCCTTTAGGCCTCAGACGTGCGAAATTCCTTCAACCAGGCGGCCTCCTTAACTGTCTTCTTAGCGAGCGTACGTGAATGATTTATCAGATTCACGTGGCTGTTAATCATTATCCTGACCCCGCAAGATTGAATGTGAACGTGTCTCGTTTGTCCACAGAGCAAGTTCTAGACGTGCTTTATCGCCTACGTCAGACCCTCGCCATGGTTGTTATAACTCTAACGGACTGATATTACAGCGATACAACCAAGTTTCAAACTCTCTGCACAATTTCGCTCTCTAATGCGTGGTTGCACCATCGTGGTTCGAAACTCGATCCGAGATGGATCTAAGATTGACACAGAAAACTGTTGCACCATTCGAGTCCAGGAGTTGGACTGGAGATGGCGATGAAGTCCGTTTCGAACCGCCGAAATTGTTGGTTCGAAATCTCGATCCGAGATCAGCAGCCATCGTCGACAAATGTAGTTTAATAATACGCCAACTGATAGAACTACGTTCGATTGTGTCCTTGCGAAATTAAAATATTATACGCACTTGAATATTATTCAGGAAAAATTGGAAAACAATAATACACTAAAACAGATCAAACATCGCACATCTAGTTCTATCTATAATGAAAAATACGCTTACTTCCATGACGTCATATATTACGAACCAATAGTAAAATTTGTCTCGTACTTAATCTCAATCTCTCACTTTGGAACCAAGATCGATGAGCCGGAGATCCAAAATCATGTAATTTCGTTGGTTCAACGTTTTTACATTGGAACCAAGATAAAACTGCATCCTGGTTCGGAACTAGGATAATTCGATATCGGATCGGGAAGATGTTGGTGCAACCGGGTAAAAGATGTAAACAATAATTGCATGGGCGAATGAGTCGCACCGCACATTTCTGGGCGTAATAGGCCCAGGTGACGTCAGTGTGACTGAAAAATTGGCCCGCCTAAGGTTCTCGGCGCATGATGATACTGCAGTGGTTTCCCACCACCTTTTGCAGTATGAGATAGGCACCCTTACCAATCACTTGAAAAATACAACGATCGGTGCAAGGAGTCAAATACAAACCCGGAGCCCACATACCACAAAGGCAGTGTGGCCGTATTTACTTATTTAATCTTTCGCAGCTTGATGTTCCTGGAGACAGTTTTACCTCCACAATATTGCAACGTCGCATTTAAGGCCATGATCCTTCATTTCTACAGTTTTTGTGAGAATTAATTTTTTATATCCAAACGGGAGCCGATATTGTAAAATCCTCTTACAATTTTGTTACAGAATGGTTTTATTATGTAGTTTAATTGTTCCACCACAAAAAAAAAGTGTATACTTTTATCCAATTAATTAATCAACTAAAATTTTCGTTTCTTTAATAATTAGATTTAAAATCATACAGATTTGAGTACCCTAACAGAAAAAAAAAGACATTCTTAAATTGATTTTAAAAAAAATCATATAAAAATCGCATTTTCGCTTATTTATGTACACAATCCTAAATTTCGAAAGTGATAATATTAAAACCAAATAAAGTATGGGCAAAATACATTATCAATGTAAAATATGTGAATATTTGGGTTTACTAGGGGACTATTAGAATCAGCTGAATAATTTATAAAATTTTGAGATTTTGAGTCATGAAAATATATAATTAGTACTTAACCTATTTTCAGCTCATGTAATTACTATTTCAGTCAGCTTTACAGTAATTTGTTGATGAAAAATAAACACATTGTTGCTACATTAAATCACTGTCATTCAATAATCACTTAGTCTATATCCTACTTAAAACTGCAAATTTATTTACCCTAAATACATTTCCCACAAACACACATTAGTACACACAGTAGGGTACTGCTCCAACACAAACTTCGGGATACCAGTGAGAGCATTGTTGGCAAGCTATCCAGTCACCTCTCTTGATCGATTCCACAGAATTGTGCCTCAGACCACAAAAACTGCCTGGTGTGTCATCATCCTCACAATTCACTGACACTTCACATGGGTCATCTTAAGCAGACGAACTTACATGTTCTACTTCAGGTGGAAGAGTGTGAACATTTTCTGCTCTGATGTTCTTTTGTGGTTTCTTGCATTGTTGCCCTTTCAATATTTTAATCTGTCTCTTTGTTCTATATACAGATATGTTATATTTTGATGTCAAGGGGCGAAATTTTTGTTTCCCGTTTCCTCCGGCATTATGCCTACTACTACCAGGTTTAACTGGCGTCGAGAGTATTAACTGAAAAATTCGGTGACCCTGAAGGAGATGCTTCTTTATAAGTTTAGGCCTACAGAAGTAGTCTGGCAGAAATCCAGTTTTGTGGGAGTTGAACCAAATCCTCCAGAAACTGGCACTGATGGTTTTTTCCTGTGGAGAGAATACTGTCGATGGCAAACATTTCTCTTCGGGAATGACGTCAGGATTGTAGGGGAATATCCCTGTACATTCAGACCCCTTTTCTGCATGAGCAGATATTGCTGTTCTGTGCCAAGCCTTTCTGTACAGTTCTCCAAAATTGAACTTAGAAATTCTTCCATTTGGTTGGTTGTGTATGTACTTTGTATCTTCAGATTGGAAGTGGGTTTTGAGGGTTTTAAAAACAGTTCTGTCCAGTGGCTGAAGCACGTAAGTTGTTTGAGGCGGTAGGCAAAGAAGTTATATGTTATATTGTTCACAAAATGCTAAACATTCAAGAGAGCAGTGAGAAGAATGTTCGTCGAGTACAAGAAGACATTTTCCCGGAACCCTAAAAGCATTTAAATGTTGTAACCAAGAGAAGAATATTTCTTCGTTTACATATCCAAGTCTCGGACATTTTAACAATTGTCCCTGATGGCATACTTTGGCAGTATTCTTGTTGGTAACGAATTTCCTTGAATATCACCATCGTAGGAATAAAATTACCACCTGCATTATATGCTGCAACAATTGTAACATTTTCACCCCGTCCTAAGCTTGTTATAGATGACAATTCTCTTTTCCAATTGGGCGCAATGACTTTCACGGGCAAGTTGTTCATAAGTAAATCACTTTCGTCCACGTTATAAATACGCTGTGGATTAATGTTAACTCCAATCTTGAAACTTACGTTTTGCAGCAAAGAATAACATTCATTAACCGCATCTTTATTCATCCCTGCAGCAAGTGTTTTCGAGAGTCCTTCAGGTTTTCTCAGTGCTAGATTAGGATGTAATTTCATGAAGGAATGAAACCAATCCTTCCCTGCGATCCCAGACTCTCCCTATGGATGTTTTATATTATTTACAACAACATACCTGTAAACAGCCAGGCGCACTACTTCAGAATCACAACCTAGACATCGGTTGGATAGGCTGATCAGTCTTGAAACAAGATCATTCTCTTGTTCATCACTTAACAGTGTTGGATGACCGATTGTTTTTTTTCGTTGGAAGAGAATCTTGCATGTGATACTCGGCATATGAACGTCGTAGCCTCTCTGTAGACACATTCCTCCTCAAAGTTCCATATGGTATGTCGAAATGAGCTGCTGCAGCTCTGACACTCAAACTGCACACTACGACAGCATGGGTAGCTGAATTGAGCTGCTCATTTGAAAAAAGGCAACTTTTCAGAATAATATTTAATATAACACATAAATTCAAAATTCAAAATTGTTTTACCATAGGCTAAGCGTAAATTATTTATATCATACATTTTTCGCGTTTAATATATCAGCATATACCAGCAATCCTACAAAATAATAACATTTAAATATTCAAATTGTTGACATTTTTAAAATATGTGAAAACATTCATATTCGCGTGCAATGAGTTACCTGTACAAAACATTATAGCACAAGCTGATCAAAACGATGAGTAAATGTGATAAATTGATGTTAAATATAGCCGTTTATTTCAACAATGCATCTACAGATGACCCCAATTGCCCCGTTAATGGACCCAAATAGCCCCACAATAATTACTCTAATAGCCCCCTATTACATTAAAGTCTAGAAAATTACGTATATTCCAAGTGTGTAAAATGAAACTATCTCTGTAAGTAACAGAATACTCGCAAAGCCTTCCTCTTTCGTTTGACATATATGATACTCATAGGCAGGCGTGAAATTTCCCCTGGAAATCACTATTACGCCAAGTGTAAATATTACAGTTTCGCATTACAGGAAAGGGATATCTCTACCTTGCTTACTTCGCCCCACCTTACACTATAGACTGTTCACGGTAAAGTGAGCACTTTTGAGGCAGTAGTTACTTTTTTCTATCAGCAACTTTTATCCTTCCGCCACTTTTTAAAATATATATTGCCATATAAGTAATAAATACAGTATGTATTTTCCACCGCACTCGCAAGTTAATGTATAAAGCTACAATAAAATTTATTTATTGACTATTATTGATAATGAGGGGGCTTCAGAAAGAACTCACTTTACCGTGAACAGCATATAATGGAATTATCATTCATATTGCAAAATTGAACTGTTATAGTTTTCTTCGTATGAAAATGTTCTTTTTGCTTCAAGTGTTTTTTATATTCTTTCTCAGTCCAAGGAAGAAAAAGAGCGAGAGACCGTGGCAAAAGCTCTTTTCCTAAGCAGCCAGAAAGTGGTAGGTACTTCCTGAAGTAGCGACTCTCAAAGGAACGCACGCGCCAGTCTGGAGCTGTTTATCGCGTTTGAGGCCGAGAGGTATGGAAGCGTTAAGGACTATATCGTTATGAGCTTCAAGAGCATAATCGCTACTACGCTCAACGCAAAGCTCTTAACTGGCGTATAGTGTTGTTCTCGTCGTGCTGTGTGCAAAGGCTGTTCACGATAAAGCCCTTTTGAAATCAACATTAGAAAAAAATCGCTGCCTCTACTCGCACATATTTTAACGGACGCCCTAAGTGACATGCGTCCAGTAAAGTTGGTAACGATTGATGGGAAGTAGTTACATAACTTAACGTCGAATAAAAAGTGTTAGGTAACTATTTCTGATAACTTAAATTATTTCTTTCGCTTTCTGTGGGATTTTCTTTATGAATTGAAATGTAAAAATGAGCAGATTTGTAAAATATTTACTTTTCTAATAATTCCAGAGTTTCACTTGACCGACACATGAATAAAGTGTTGAGGCCAATGACAATGTTAATCTTACATAAGACGGAAGAATACACAACATGCATACAAGTAGATCTTAAGCAGGGCTTTAAAATGTGCTCATTTTACGGTGAATAGCATATGCCTATGACACTTTCAACAGTGGCGCTATCTCATTTTGTCGGTGGGAAGTGTGTGGCAAGGTGCAGTGCAGTATATTTGGCCTATGTATCTGACGCGTAAATTTTGAGATGCAGCGTTTTGGAAACGATGTTTCCAGCGATGTTGGCGTGCTCTAACATGTTTTCAACGTGCGTAACTTCTTCAAAGCACTTGACAGGCCTCGTCTGAATGTGAGTGTTCTGTTCGTAAATAAACGCATTGGGCACGCGGTTATAGACTGTTCATGGTAAAATTAGCACTTTTGAAAGCCCTGCTTAAGATCTACTTGTACTCACGTTGTATATTCCTCCGCCTTATGAAAATCAACATTGCCAGGGGCTTCATCGCTTTATTCATGCGTCGGTCAAGTGAAACGGTGGAATTATTAAAAAAGCAAATATGTAACACATATGCTCATTCTTATAGTTAGGCACATAAAAAAAAAAGGAAAATAAATAATTTCAGTTTGCCTAAATTGTTACCTAACACTATTTGTTTGGCGGTTAGACGTGGAACTATTTCCCATCCATCATTACGAACATTACTAAGCGCATGTCACTCAGTATGCCCGTTAAAATATGTGCGGGTAGGGGCAGTGACTTTTTTCTAAGGTTGATTTCAAAAGCGCTCACTTTATCGTGGACATCCTTTAATAGTTTTATATAAAAAAATCCGTGAATTTAAGACAGTATGCAAGGCAGTTCGTTCAAGCGGCGGACCTGCTCCTTAATGCCAGAGACGGTTTTGGTGGCGTTCCTTTCCACCGCTGGCCGGTGATGATAGGTACGAGTGCAGACCACCTCGACACAGCAGTATAGGCGTACGCAGAGTTAGGTAATGGGGGATGCAAACCACAAAATAAAGATCCACGTTTACGGGACCAAAAATACAAAGTATGACTATATTTAAACGAATTTATCACTGATAGTCTATGCTATACTAAACATACTTTTCATTCAGCGGTATAGGCTGTTCACGTTAAAGTGAGCACTTTTTAAGGCCCTTCTAAATTTTTCCTTTCACCCAATTTATATTTTCCTGCTGCTTTTTAATATAAAATTTGCAATGTGATCAATAAACACAGTGTATACATTTCACTACTCTTGAATTTAACACCCAAGGCTGCAGTAAGATGTATTTATTAGTGGTTAATGCCTGTCGGGAGGGCCTTAAAACGTGCTCACTTTACTGTGAATAGCCTATGATTGACACACATATTCTGTCCAGTGAAAATACGAAACTCTCAATATAATTTTTTAGTTTCCTAACGACATGATACAATGTGGGGTGCAGATGCACCTCTTGCACTCCCCTTGCGCACGTATATGCACAGCAGACAGCGTAGGAGCAGAAGACAAACAAGCGGCGGAGCACAGTATCGGAGAAGGTGGGCGGCGCCATGCCGTGCAGTGTTTGCTAGCTGCCTTCCCGCCCTGGCAGCCAGGCAAACGTATAGGTTACTCACGGTAAAGTGAGCACTTTCGAAAGCACTCTCATGTGGAATAATCTATACTACTAAATAAAATAGAAGTAAATATCTGTGATTTTCGAATTTTTCACTTTTAATTATTTTTTACATATAGTATAATTGATAACCAAGCCATATGTAATGTTAATTTTTCTCGTGTCTGTCTGTCCGAACGGATTTAACCCAAAAGCCACTTAACGTATTGACATAAAATTTACACAGTATATAGCTAATAATTCATCCAGATATCTCAAACAGTTCCGGAAAAAATGATTATCAGGGATGTAAATAAGTACTGGATTATGCTTTTATTAGGATTACTGCATAAAAAAAGTATTGTTAAAAATAATTCGTAATTTCTCCGTCCATTTTTGTCCATGGGCTGTAAACCTTTCCTTCCAAAAAGCCGTAGTGGCTAAGTGGCTAGAGAACCCAATAAGGGTGCCGCAGAAGCTCAGGGGCTAGAAAACTCAATAGTGGGGCCACAGTATCTCAGTGGGTAGAGAGCCCAATAGTGAAGCCGCAGAAACTCAGTGGGTAGAGAACCCGATCGTGGGGCCGCAGTAGCCCAGTGGCTAGAGAAACCAATAGTGGGGCCGCAGATGGTCAGGGGCTAGAGCACACAATAGTGGGGCCGCAGTAGCTCAGTGGCTAGAGAACCCAAAAAAGTGGCTAGAACAGTTAAAATTCCTAAATATCATGCTACCATAAAACATGTGCGAAGCGATGGCAGGGTGTAATTTAATAACTACATTAAACCTGAAAGAAAGAAAAATTAGTATTTAGATCATAAAACCTTAATGAAACTAAGGAGGGCTTTATTTTAATAACTTAAAAAATAACAAATCATGAGGGCAAATTCGCACGGGTCAGCTAGTAATCAATATATATATTAGACGTCAACTTCTGAGTGCGGTTATATATATATATATATATATATATATATTATTATATATATATATATATGGTTATATATATATATATATATATATATATATATACACTGTCTTTATTACTTACATTGCAATATTTATTTATAAAGGAAGTTGGATAAGAAATATCTAGATGGAAAAAGTAACCAGGGCCCCCAAAAGTGCTCACTTTACCGTGAACAGTCTATACTTTCCCGTACCACAGCGTTTAGGTACAGGAACATATTATTGATGTTACTGGATTAGACCCCTCCCCCCCCCCCCCAGCTGCCTCAATCAATAAGTTACTCTTCCTCCCTCTACCAGCTGAGAATTTGGCTTGACTGCGTAACGATGCTCTCTCTTCGCTATAATGCCAGTTTCTTGAAAAATGTTTTACTAGTACTAGTGTTGTCCTTTTCATGTATCCTTAAGCCTCAGCTATTCGGACACATGCAGCTATGCTCGTAGTATTTCTTATGCTAGTTATGCCAGCTGATTATGTTTACCACGGGAAGGTCAATACCCCCATATCGTGTCTGCAAGGTTCTTTTTTAACATGCACGTGTCCTAAAAATGTAAACGTTTATACAAAACGAGAATTTCCCGCATACACAACACGCATTTGAAAAAATTAATAGTTTTATAAAATTTTCAATATAAAACTGAAATAATTCATATGAGTAAAATACACCATCTATTTTACTTGAGTATAAAATGTTTTTTTTTTTTTTTGTTTCAAATTCTGTTTATGTACAAACATAACTTGCCATCTCATACTAATTAAATTGCATAATCTGGCTATCTCATACTAATTAAATCGCATAATCTGGCTATCTTCGCCGCCATAATAAAGACGTTCTTATTATTATCACTACTATCATAGCTTGCTGAGAAAATGAGTGGATTTTATTCAATGACGTATTTAATTCAACGATAGTTTAAAAAATAACATTGAATTTCCTATATTAATTTAGTGATGCGAAGTTGTAATGTGTGGGGGGAGGGAAGGGGGTTAACTGGGTGTGTATATATATATGCACGCACCCCTCACAACTGGTTTCTTAATAGTAGCAGTAAGTTTCATCTAACAAAGCAAATGTATTTTTAAGCTTTGAGTCTTTAAAATTTGTTTTGCCAGGACCTCATGTAGTACTGTTTCCTATTATTTTGTTTTCAAATTCAACTATGTATTATTACTTTCCTCTATGAATCATGCTCAGAATCTTACTGTAACCTGATGGATAAAATATTTGGCACATCTTCTGTAATGTCAGTCCTTTGGGAAATTAGCAATATGCTTATGATTGAATGGTGCTTCATCACATTAAATGACAATAACGATTGATTTTTTGTACTTGAACGATCCTCGAGTCTCTTATTACTATGGTGCACTTTTTGCAAACAGATTAATTTATTGAACATAACATCTACAGATTTCATTACTGTATCCATATTATAGGATGTTCAAGATAAAATGAGCACTTTTGAAAGCCCTGCAAAAGATATACTTGTATACATGTTGTGTTTTCTTCCGCTTTATGTACAATTAACATTGTCACGGGCCTCAGCACTTTATTCATGCGTCGGTCAAGTGAAACTGTAAGATTATTAGGAAAGTAAATTGCTAATTTTTACACTTACATGAATTAAAAAATAAGGAAGGGAAAGAGAAAATTTAAGTTATCACAAATGGTTACCTAACACTTTTTATTCGACGGTAAGATATGGAACTACTTCCCATCGTTCGTTACCAACTTTACTGGGTGAATGTCACTTAGTGCGGCCGCTAAAATATATACTGGCAGGGCCAGTGACTTTTTTCCAAGGTTTATTTTTAAAAAACTCTGACTTTATCGTGAACAGACTTTACCAATTGTATTGTGTGTTAACTGTTCAGCTACAATAACATAATATTAATAAAATTAATTTATTGTAAATTTACTGGACTAATTTTGTGTGCATGGCAAGAAAGATGGCAGTGCATCAACAGAGTACCTGAAATTTCTCTGTTGCATTCTAGGTACGGGCGTTACAACACTGTCAGGCAACTGTTGGATTCGGAGAAAGGTACCTTCATAATCAACGAAAGCGACGGAGAGGGGCTAACGCCTCTTCACATCGCCTCACAACAAGGTAATAGTTTTCGTGTATGGTCGATTTACTGCTACTTCTGAATTTTCTGAAACTCTGCCAAAGTTATAATTTTGGAATTTTCCTCCGCTTCATGCAAACAAAGCTTAACCGAGTCTAGAGAACTGCGCCAAAAGGAAAACACATAACATTCGTGCACACTAAGTTTAATAATGCTTTGCACGAGAACAATTTACTATATGCTATTCACGGTAAAGTGAGCACTTTTGAAAATCCTCTCATTTGGAATAACCATCAATAAATATATTTTATTTTAGCTTTAAACGTTAACTTCCGAGTGCTGTGGAATATGCACACTTTGTTTATTACTTACATGAAAGTATTTATTTAAAAAGTGTCTAAAGGATTAAATATACCTGAAAGCAAAATGTAACGAGGGCCTCGAAAGTGCTCACTTTTAACGTGAACAGCTCCATACAAGGAATTACCAACAAACCTATTTTGTCACTGTTTTATTCGTATTAATTCTAAATATAATATTATAATTTATAGATAAAATATAAATAAAAATTCAATTTAAACCAAAATAAGCTACTTTTATGTTACCCCGCATATAAAAATGCTTTTGATACATGGCATGTGTAAGAAACAACCAAACACATCGTACATGGGACAATTTTTAAAGGTTTCATTAAAAAAAGTTTTAAGGAACCGCGAATAAACTATAAATGGAGAGTGGTTTGTTTCGTCTTGTAAAATACAGCAGCGAGTATTCTTTAGCACACACATATGAAACGTCTCTGCGGTTGCTTGTTACTCGGCCCATATTCTTTCTGGCACTACTTATATGCGAATACAGATTTATATTGCATTATGATAAGCAATGCTCGCATTATGCCCTTCATAGCTACTTTAGCTTTGGTAAACGGCGCCCATTTAACACAACTTAAAATCGGACAAGAATTCCCGAATGAGGGGTGAAATAGAAATATCCTCAAGTATTCTTGTTATTTTCAGTTTTGGGTGAAAAATGTGTTTGTATGTGTGATTTGACATAACGCCGTAGTTCCACAAATTTATTTCACTCTTTCCATGTAGCTGTGTAGTTTCATCATTCTTATTCATTACTGTCTGTATTTACATTATGTAAGCAGTTTCCCTTTCTTCAGATGAACCCATCTATTTGCTAATAGGATTATTCTTTATTTTCCTTGCATAGTGAGTACTTTATTTACAGAACTCTTCCTATTGCGTCCCTTAGTGGTATATTGTTTATTTAGGTAACAACCAAGTATGTTGAGCGTGGAGTGATTTCCCAAACGTCTAATTCAAAAAGTGTGAGGCAACATGAATGGACTGTGTAATGTAGGCAGAGCCGTTGCCACCAACAAGGCCTCACAACCTCTATGTGACGTTATTGGCGGTAGGCAATACCATCGCTGTGCGACTTTATTTTGGTGTAGGTATATAGCAGTGCGGGAAACGAGAATGGGCAATAGCTACTAGATAAAAAATTGTTCGTCACATTTACTTTTTTTTTGCGATTTGTAAACAAGGAAAGAACTATGATCAGAAATTTCTCTGAATATAATATCAAGTATCTAGTTGTAAGTAATTTCTTGATTGTTTATTGCAGAGTAATTATGCTGCTTTATAATGTTTAAATATTTGTAAAAGTATCGTAAGTATGACTCTTGCGAGTGTAGCTCGCTGTGTAGTTCATTTCGTTAAATATCTATACTGCCTGAGAAACTATATAATGACAACGTTTAAATGCCTTCAGTAAAATAGCTTAACGTTTTTTTTCTTATATTAACCACAAATTAGAGCAAAATTGCTTTTATGTAAGGTGCTTGCCCCGATTAATCCCACACGGCTCACAGAATAGTCTTAAAAATTATTCATTTTCTACAGAAATTCTATAAGTTTGTAGATAAGCATCTATTTACACGTCAAAACTATGCACCCGAAGTGCTCCCACAGAACAGCGTTCAAGTAGACATCTACTCTTTTTCGAAGTCAGGATACTTAAAGATGTTCACTTTAGCCCGTTACGGTAATTTCCAGGACCACATGGGACACCAAAAAGAAACATTATGGTGTGTTATTACACTTTAAGCCACAGTTGTAATTAAAATAAAACACGTCACTCGCCTAAACTAACCAAGCTGCCAGCCATGCTAGACACTTATGTTTGCCTCAAGATGGAAACTTCAATAGCTTAGCTAGAAGATAGTGATGGTAAGTCAAAGAAAATTTTTTTTTTTCGAAGGCAGTTCGGGATACTTTTGAAGAAAATAAGAGAAAAGATAATTTTTCATGATATAGCGTGGAATTCTGGGAGATTTCAAGCACTTATTAAGATGTCATATTGTTTTGTTCCAGTAATATTTCTCATATTAGAATTGCAGTTGTCGAGTATTATCAGTTTCCTTATTCATTTAGTGATGTGGAAATTGAGAAACTGAAGAGAAACGATACTGATGAAATGTGGATGGAATTTGCTCCAAATGATTTTGCCGAAAAGCTGTTGTTTTCCAACTTTGCTGTTCTTGAAGAGCTTAAACATTCGAATGCTGGGGCAGAACATTCTTTCGCCATTGTCACTGATGTTAAATGCAAAATGCGTAATCGACTAGGCGCAAATATGGCGAATGATGTGTGTGTGTACCCTATTCGAAGTAATTTTCTATACAACCTTAACAGATTAAGAGTACGGACTTTGGAATGTTAGATGCCTAACTTTCTGTATCGTCATTCTAAAAAAAAAAAAAATATTTATAGTTCTTGGGACAAGAGGGAAAGAGACGAGGACAGCGATGTTAGAAAATAACTTTTTTGACTTTTTACTTTAAGCGTTGTTAATTTTTTACTTAATACGAATAGTAGTTGTTTATGTTTGTGCATCGTGTGTATATACTTTCAGTATATTGTATGTTTATTTAGTTATTTAATGCACTGAATTAAAACAATGTGGTTTAGAGTAAACTTTCTTTAAGAAAGAAACATTTTATCATGAAAAAAGTAACATTGTTATTGACCTGTTACCATCACCAATGCCTTTAAGTCTCGGTCACAATGTTTGTAGGAAAGGTCTTGACAATGACGTGAAAAGCTGTAATCCTTATTTACTGATTTAGCTCATGAAACAGCCACAGTGTTGTTGACACAGTAGTGCTAGTTTAACATCTCGGGTATATGAGGATTAAGTAATGTAAGCCCTATTTGTTCTTAAAATGTTAATTTTAATTATTTTAAAATATCTGTAGATTTGTTGTGTTTGATACGTTATGTGAATGCAATGTTGGAAGGTTAAGATAAGCTGTAGCTACTGTAAAAGTGTATTTTTGACAACAGATTGAAGTGGAGAGTTTTGGGCGGCTTTTAACATTGCGGTATTTAAGAGCCGATGAGGGTTAAGTGAGGTGAGTATGGAGCAGCGCTGTAATGCAAGAGCGGGGCAAACGGCAGATCCCACGAAAACATGCCAACCAAGACAACATAATGGATTTTTCCAGTTAGACTTAGGTATGGTCCGGAGGTATGAGGTTTTACAAATATAATCTCCTTAGTATTATCGGTACTATTGCTATACAAAAAAACTAAAACCACAGTATTGTCGTAGAGGGCTATGCGGTGGATGGCAAGTCGCATACAAGTGTAAATACCGGTCCTTCTATGGCCGCGGTCTCGATGATGGGGACGGCAATGTCCCCGGAGGAACAGCTCCTGGCCTCACCAACCACCCCTCGTAAAAATTGTATTCCAGGAGCACTATTTTCTAACATTCTTTAGTCATCCGAAACAAAAGCTGAAATTGCGCGAGTTGTTGAGGTACTTCCAGGTAAAGACTGTTCACGATAAAGTCAGCACTTTTGATATCAACCTTAGAAAAAAGTCGCTGCCCCTGACTGCAAATATTTTAACGGGCTCACTGAGTGACATGCGCCCAGTAAAGTTGAAAACGATGGATGGAAAGCAGTTACATATCTTACCTTCGAATAAAAAGTGTTAGGTGTCCATTTGATAACTTAAAATTATTTTCTTCGCTTTCTGTTTTTTAATGCACCGGAGTACAAAAATTACCAGATTTGCAAAATATTTACTTTTATAATAATTTCACAGTTCCACCTGACCGACGCATGAATATAATGATGAGGCCTATGGCAGTGATAATTTTACGTATGTCGGAAGAATATACAACGTGTATACAAGTAGATATTAAGCATGGCTTTCAGAAGTGCGCGTTTGACCGCGAACAGCCTATAATAGCGCACGTGCCACGTTTTGACACCGGCAGGTTGTGCTGTGCCGCAGGTCACACGAGAGTGGTGCAGCTGCTGCTGAACAGAGGAGCACTGCTGCACCGGGACCACAACGGCCGCAACCCGCTGCACCTGGCCGCCATGAGCGGCTACACGCAGACCATCGAGCTGCTGCACTCGGTGCACTCGCACCTGCTCGACCAGACCGACAAGGACGGGGCAAGTACACGCTCAACACATCCCCACTATAAGACGAGGGGAGACCGATCCTTCCGTCTTCTGCCCACGTGCTTAACAGTAACCCAGCCCGAACAACACAACTGCCAGAGTCACATGATCCACACTGATGAACGTGTTTGTTTATATCTTAATGTTCAAGAGACAAGCACTTTACTGTGAATCCTAAAATGTTACAGTACATTATAAAAGTTATATGAGGGTAGCCAAACATTCACTTTCATCTGAATTTGTTCAGTTGATCAAATGATTAAGGTTATTAGAAAATATAATTGGAAAACCTAAAATAAATTTTACCTCTAGTATTTATCGTTTTAACCTGTCTCATTATTTTGCGAGTTTCCTGTAATTACGTAATTCTTATTAAACAATTTCGTAAATAGCTTAAGACAAAATTAATTTCCATTAAAAGCGTAAAATTATTTTATGAGGTATGGTGAAATAAATACGATAAAGCTTACGCGAAGTATTGCCAGATGGTAACAGTCCTGCGCCAAATTTTGTTATACTCTACACACAAAAAAAAAACTCAATGTTTTACTATCACATTTCGTGATACAGAGTTGTACATTGATGACCAATTGTCAGTTTTCTTATGAATGGGTTCAGTGTTTAATTTATCAAATGTTTTACGCTATTGCGGTGTACGATAGAAAATCGCACTTATATGTGATAAGTAGTTCCGACAGTATACTATTTTGCGTGCTACAGAGGTCTATAAAAATTAGGACTTAGTAAGGCGTTACTGTCCGGTTGTCAGTTTTAATCAAAAATGTGTAATGTCCCAACGAAATGGTGTTTAATTCTTATGTATCAAACTTATTTAAAATCATTTCAGTAAGAACTCAAATTTTGAAAGGAAACACACACAAACACACACAAATAGGCATATACGTTACACATGGATGGTGCTCTCATAAACCTTATGTAAGGTATGTAAGGTAAAAGAGATGGAAAGTTCATCGGTTCATATTTGTTGTTACTTTCAATTGCACGTGCAGTAACTGTGTAATATATATGAGTTTCGGCAATTTATTTTCCAATGCAACTCCTCAGTACGACCTGATCATTGAAGTTTTCGGGTTGAATTTTTGCCAAACTTCTCTTTCAGCTGTAAAACACCAAAATTCTGAAGAGAATCTGGTTCAATAATGTGTTTTTGTGTAGTAGTAACTGATTTCCCCAAAGGTAGGAATGTTTTTTGCAAAGACTAGAAAAATAATTTTGCAAATTTCAAATTTGATAAAATTAATAGTTAATTGATGTTTAATGTAATCTTGATTCCGAATAATTCTAATGACAAGCATCTACACGAATGGCTGGGTCTTAAGCAAGCGTCCTTCCTGTTACACACTTGAGTGTATAGTCATGTTAAGCGATGCAATTTCTTCATTGTTACAGAATACAAGCCTCCATCTAGCCACCATGGATAACAAGCCAAATTCTATTGCACTGCTGCTCTCCATGAACTGCAAGCTACTATACAATAACACGGAAATGAGCGCCATAGACTACGCTATATATTACAAGTTTCCAGAAGCAGCTCTTGCTATGGTCACTCATGAAGAGAGGTAAGTCTGGTTTATTCCCTTTTGACACTTATGCTTTCATGTTGTACAATTAATCCTCTTTCTCAATACATTATATTTCAACTAACTTCACTATATAAAATGAGTAGCATGGGATTATGGGATTAACTTAGACATGAGCATCCATTGTTTCATTTGGGATGTTGCTTAATACAATAATGAAAACGCGCTGTGCTTGTTTTTATTTATTAATTACAACTATATCTGCAGTGGCTTGTTATATGCTTCTTCTTATGTATTAGTAATAAAGGATTTGTGATGCTTGTTAAACATTAGTAAATTTTATCTGAACTTAATCAAATCTGAACCACTGAAGACTTTGAGGACACTTATTCGTTTTTAAGGAGAAACTGCACGAACTAGCCAACTATTGCATTAAAAATATGACTACTGAAGACAATTCAGGTTGGTTATTTATAAATTTACTGAATTTCCAAGTTAATTAAATGAAATTCGAATAAGTACTTTTCGGAGTTTAAATTAATATAAATGTGTTTTAGTGTTATCTTATCCGACGTTATAGATAAATTTCTTTCAAGTAAGAGTTAAAATTATTTCGCCGTAGAAAACTTCACCTTGAACGTAAACGGAATGTGTTATTTCACCAACGTATGTACAGTAATTTTAGAAAGTTGGCATTTATCAAGGTGGTTACACCAGCGAATAGTTTTTGCCTTCATAAAATCTCCGTTGACGATACGCAGTGGTGTTTTTACTTTGTGCTGCGACTATTCTATAAACGTACGTGTTTCTTGCGCTTTTTTCTTTCAGAGCGCAGGAGGTAATGGCTCTTAAGTCGCACAAACACCCTTGTGTCACTCTAGCACTGATTGCATCCATGCCGAAAGTGTTTGAGGCCGTACAAGACAAATGCATCACCAAAGCTAACTGCAAAAAGGATTCGAAATCATTTTACGTAAGTAGTATATTTGTTCAGACTTTTGAAAAATACTGCAATTTATATGTTAATTTGCTTAAACCTGTTCAAAGTGTTTAGAAAACAGTCCCATATGCAATTACATTCATTATATTTCAAACTCATGCATATTATATTCCATGACCAGGCTTCAGGAGTAGACGCTTAGGTATTGATTTTGGTAAAAATTTTGTGAGTGAATACTATGTTTAATATGTAGAATATTCCAAGTATTAATATTTAAGTAAATACCTACCTTATTCATATATTTTCCCATCAGGATACAAGGTTTTGTTTCCACATGTGATGATACCTTATATCACCCCGATGCTTAGAACCCATCTGTTAAGAGCTTAGCAAAATATCTCGATCTCAATCGTGTATCGTCCTTTCTGCAAGTATGAGAAATGCCGCAGCAAAAATGTGCGGCAAACTAGTTACTTCAAAAAAAAAAACTATTTTACGACAGTGAAAGATTTTGAATGTGATGCATACCTTTGTTCAGTTACAGATCATCCTGAAAACGATCTGTTCTGAGACACCCACATGCCCACAGCTGTTAAGCGCGTTAGAGGCTGGGAAGCAGATGAACCACAAAGCATCCACCGGCACATACATCAAGGAATCCATCTCCTCTCTAGCTCCTCACTAAACTGACATTCTTTCACTGTAGTTTATATGCGGTTTCTTTACACTTTTTTATGCACACCTTTGAAAAATGACCCCACGCATATCGTGGTTGGTTGGTTCCTAAATATGTAATGAATCACAAGCGTTTTATACTTGTGCCGTCATTAAAGTACCATATTTTCGGTTGACTTAATATTGTATTTATATTTTGTTTATAAACTATAATATTTCATTTCTAATTGATTTTAATTAAAATAGCGAGAAGATAGGTGTTTTGGTAATGCCTAGTAAGAGATAGTTCTTATACACAATATTATTACTCTGAGTGCGCACGAATGCAGTACGTTGTCCCTTTGGTGAAATTTTCTAGACTCGGTTAAGCTTTGTTAGCATTAGGCGGAGGAATATCCTGGAATAATAGTTTCAGCAGGGCGTCAGAAAAGTTGGAAGTAACCGTGAATTTACCATTTTAGAGCTGTGTGTAGCTTTGGTACAATGAGCGTGAATTCATAATAATAGTAATGAAAAGTCTGCGTAAAGGTTTAGCTGTTTTCTTTAATTATTGTTAAGTGCAAACATACAGAGTGGTTTATTGTAGAAATGCGTACTTCAAAGGTATCGTTATGCAAGTCACGTTTTTTTTAGTTCCGATAAACTCGTGTTTCAGCGCCAATTTCATAAGCACATACCGCCTTTAAGAATCATTTTAGATCGTGTTTCCTCCTTATGTTTGTGTGACAGACCTATAAAAGCAGGTAACCAGCATTATTCAGTTATAACGCGTATAAATACAAACGTACACACAAATCAGAGGAAGGAAGTATGAGAGAACTGTTTGAATCATTTGCGCGCTCCTCTTTCATTTTCCCTCCTCTATATCAAATGCAGTGTAACTGTCGCAATATTACAAAACAAATAAATGAAGCTCACTCACTAATTCCTTCTACTCGTCATCTTAATGGCTCAGAGTCAGGCAGCACTGAACTTCATTTTTATATTTCTCTTGTGTAACAGAGATGGAACAAAAACTTTCTTACAGCTCTAAATATATTTCACGCTCTGTCTCTGGCACTGTCTAAACTTCAATATTATATATAATAATCTGGAAATAAGAGTAGAAAAGTTGGTTTATAGATTATTTTCAAGGATCGATATAATTATATATTTGCACTGCTTATATTAATCTTTAACAGTCTTATTTTTGCTTTATCATTTAAGAGGTTTTCCCATCTCGTTTTTCATGTTTCCATAACTTTACTTTCTATTATGTCCTTTTCAATCGTATATTTTGATCCCCTCTCATGCTGTTTAGTTTATTCTGCAACTCTTCTGATGTCATCAGTTTGCTTAAAAATTCTTTGAAGGCTTTGACTGACCGTTCCTTCTGTTACAGCATAATACCTTAAATATTTCAGGTATACTTCCTAGATTGTAATGGAAGTTCTTAACAAATACATTGTATGGAAATAATACCACATATTAGACTGCACCTATAGAAATACTGAGTTTCACTACTACATAACTTGCCTACGTCTTCGACTCTTCCCTGAGCAACCCAAGAACGCTACCGTGGATGTATGGGAATAGAATTTATACCGCTCGCGCTTTATCACATTACGTATACATTTGCGTATACACTTGTGAATAATTTCTTTAACTTTGAGCTTGTTACTTGGTTAGACGAACAAAAGTTTTGCTTTTAACATTTTGTTTGCTAAACAATATATTTTGTTAGGGCAACTAAATATATATTTGGCCCTACACAAACAAATATTTTGTTCGATTTTTCTCTCAATGCGCATTCGTGCGAACACAGTATGATCATATTTTTTCATAAGAACTATTTATTGCTAGGCATTACCATCACACCTATTTTCTCCCTGTTTTTATTCTTATTAATTATATATCGAATGTTAATATTTATAAACAAAATATAAATAAAAGTTCAATACAATTAAGAATTAAGTTATTTTATATAAACACAAGTATAAAACGCTTGTGGCACAAGGCGTATTGAGGAAAAAACGGAGCACGCAATACGTGAGGTGATTTTTCAAAGATTTGTTTCAAACGTACGAAGAAACCGCGAATAGACTTAGCACGACAGGGACGGACTTCGGGGGCTTCAGATGCGCCGCTATAGACAAAAAAAGCGAATATACTTACATTCTCGAACTAAATATTTTCAAAGTGTTTCTATATAACACTTGAAAACATTTTCCATATGAAATCCAGTAATTAATTTTATCATACGTAGTAGTTGTAAGTAATTCTAAGTGTTTTTCCACACGACAAATGTTCTATATTAGACTTGGAGTAAAATTTGCTATCTTAATAAGAAGATGGTATAACCAAACTTGTACGTTGCAGAAGTATCAGAAAAACAATTAATTCAGGAAGTTGTAAAAGAGACCAAGTATGAAGAATTAAACTGTAGGAAAACAACAAGAAACGTTTTAATGTGGATCGTAATATGTAACAGGTCACCTATGATCGAAATTCAAATAATATTCGGTTTTTGGTACGATCTTAAACCGAATTTACATTAATACGCTTATGTTTGTTATATATTTTGCATCAACACTGTTGTTGGTCTTGTTACCTTTTGCAAATGAAGCAACTTTCACATGGGCATCATCAGCAGGATGCTTTCCGAATAAAATATATTTATCCATTGAGATGTTAAATTTCACAATTACGGTTATGTATAGAGTAAATAAAATAAACATCTGCAATACAATATATGAACATTTTGGTTTAGTTTTACAACTATACTAACTACAACATAATTGCCTATACCGGAGCAACAGACATTTAAATAATGTACTTGAAACGCAGGAAAAACCCAGCTACCCCTTTCCCCAACGGGAACTTGCCTTTTAGTATTGTGTCAATAATTAACTGCTGCCAGATTAGGTAATCTCTTAATAGTGTTATAAATTAAGATTGGCACCTACTAAATAATAATGAACAAATTATAAAATCATGAATAATGTACAAATCTACACATTTTGTTAATAAACTAGTTACTACATTAATTACTTCGGTAACACTGACCTTTAACTATAATCATTTGAATAATTCAATTAATAATGAAACGCAGTACACGTGTCATTTTGATCTGGGCATAAGTGGCCATGAAATTCACATAAATTCACAAAATTTTCCACATATTCACATGTCCTATTTCTCTGATGAAAGAAACAAAGCTAGTACCAAATATTCATTACTTAACTACATCATTATTTAACATCAAACTGCACTCTTCTGGGTGTCTGTGCAACTCTATTATAGGCCGTTCACGATAAAGTGAGTACTTTTGAAGCCCTGGTTATTTTTTTCTTTAAACCAAATGATATCCTTCCACCACTTGTTAATGTAAATCCTGCCATGTGAGTAATAAATAGCGTACACCTTTACCATACCCAAAACCAAAAGTCTGAGGCCACAATAAATGTATTTATTGGTTATTATGTTTGATGAAACAGCTCCCAAAAGTGCTCACTTTACCGTGAACGGCCTATAATAATGTTCTAAACGAAATCTACCTTTGACTTCTGCGTTTGAGGTTTTTCCCGGTGTACACTCAGCACACACAGTCCTGACAGCCTACTGTTTGACATAGTAGCACAAGCCAAGTTTTGATTCTTCGCATGGTACTAAACACACACACTCTCTCTCTCTTGTTCGTACAAGTCGTTGTTATCAACTACAATGATATTTATATTGCTCAATTTATTGCAGAAAATAAACAATTTTCCCCAAGAATATCTACCATGTTAATGTCGTTCATATTGTCTTGATGTTTTCTTTTGCCCCGCATCTAGTACCACATACTTGATTCAGCTTCAAAACTGTCAATTTCGTCAAATTCTCGAATTGTTTTTACCATAGCGTCAAAGTCATTTCCGTTCAGGTTGACCAGCAGTGTAGTATGCAACTGCAACAAACTGTAGACACGATTATTGCAGTCACTGAAACGATTTTCCAAGGAAGATATGATTGAGTCAAAATATGGTACGAATACAGATTGACAGGTAATAACACTCAAGATTTTCTCTAGGAGGATCAGATCTCATGGTTTTTCGCGTAGCTAGTCTTGGCATGGTTAAATCAACTCCTGCTTGATGGGCAGTAGATTCGCATTTTTCTAAGATGTTTTTGAAATTCTGGTAGCTTTTTTCTCTGTGTTCCTTCATTACTTCAAGTAATGTAAGTACTTTTTTACTTTCAAAAGATCTATCTGAGCACTCTGGAGAGCTTGTGTATTGGATTCCAGTAATGCTGCATATTTGCATATGAGAACAAGGTAGACAGTTAATGTAGATGTTCTAATGGTGCACAGAATTTGATATGCAGTTTGCCTGGTGTGGCAATTGCTTTCCACAGAGAGCTGTTCCATCACAGTCGCAATGTTTGTACAATTTTCAAAGAAAACACGTATGAACTTGTACTTCTGTGTCCATCGTGTTTCACACAGCACTGGAACATTTGGAACCAACTTCCTTCGTTGTGCACTTTCTCTGAAAAAATTTAAGGTTGGTTTTAAAGTTCCTACAGTATTTCGGATACAGCTCACGTCATTCAAATCATTGACCACGATATATAGTCACTGGGAAGAACAATGAACGAAGGTATAGGCTGTTCATGATAAAGTGAGCACTTTTTAAGGCCCTCCCAACATGCATTAATCACTAAAAAATATGTTTTATTGTAGCTTTGGACGTTAACTTTTGAGATTGGTGAAATCTATACACTCCATTTATTAGTCAAATGATTATGTTTATATTAAAAAGTGGCGGAAAGATAAAAATCAGCTCAAAAGAAAAATTCAGCAGGGCCTTAAAAAGTGCTCACTTTACCGTGAACAGCCAATAGCTTTGGGATATTTCTTCCGAATCAAAGCTTGGACTCCGCATTCTTTCCCAGCCATGGCATAATTTCCATCATAACCTTGCCTATACATTTGGTCATATCTAGGTCGAACTGCAATTATTTTGTTTGCGATGGCCTCGCCTTATTGGTCAGTTAGTGACACCATAACAAGAAATACTTCCTTGAAAAATGACTCAGTTTGGTCGAAATATCGCACTCCCAAAGATAGCTATTCTGTCCCAGAAATACCACAGGTTTCGTCTGCTACAATTGAAAAACCTTCGGTCGAGTTCACGTTTACGACAATAGTTAGTCTGAGTATTTTTTCACCCAAATCTATTATTTCATTTTGTATTTTTCCTGGTGTGTATTTTGCGTTACCCATCCCACTTTGAAGGTGTTCTTGCAAAATGCTGTCTCCTACATCAACACGAAACACCAGTAGGTCTTAATAAAATTTCCCGAGTCATTTTTCTTTCCTCGTAGGGTGATATCATTAGAAGCACAAAACAGAATTGAAAACAGTATCGACACAAGTTTCCGCCGGTATTTTCCATTACTTCAACACTTTCTTTGTTGATTTGCAGATCAGCAGGTGCCACATTTCGTTCTATGATTTTCACAAAGTTGGCTGCATATTCTTGTGAGTTGCGGTGTCATTGAGTTGTAGAGTGTTTTTGTGCATTTTCAGGAAAGTCCTTGTATTTGCCAAATGCTTTGGTAATAAACGCCCCTTGTAAACCTCACACTACAGGCTGCAGAATTAGAACACAATACCTACAGACAGCACCTTTCAGGAACCTAGAATAAGCTAGTTACGGTCCATACTATCATAGCCAAACATAACGAATTGCTCGGAAATCTGATACATCTTCTCAGAAGTTGTAATTTTGTCCAGGTTTCCAACACTTAGTGCGAAGTTCGCATTTGACGTCACTGGGAATGCTAGTTTTCGATTTTATTTTTAATGTCCTACGTCCAGATTATTAATAGACATTTTATAAACAATTACCTTCAGTCGCACATTTTAAAAACCTTTTTTTCCTTGTTGTTTGTTCAAACCACTTGACACACCTTGTAACTCAATCGACTAACTACTGTGATGTACTTTGTTTCCACACTTAATTCCAGCAATAGCCGCTAGATCGAACTGATGAATACTAAACATTTCAATAAATCGTTTTCACATTTCCTATTTTGAAAATCCTACTGAACCAGACAAATATGCGGCTGTTACGGCTTAAGTATAAGGGACCTAACTATGATTTTCATTAGATTTTTCATGATGTTTTATACTTTTGGTATGTATGTATTTCAATTTCCACCCACTGTTGTTTGTAATACTAATTCCACATTTTAAAAAAATATCGGTAAATTGTAATCCATACAAAGTTTAGACATTATTTTCAGTAATTCTACAGGATGTCGTAAAAATACCTCTGAAATTTAATATCAATTATAATTAATAAATAATTGCGAAGTGTTAAAGCAGCTCAAAAATGAACTTTCGTGAATGTTTCTCCGCCTTAGGAAATCACGTAGCCCCGACAAGTATGACACGACGGTAAAATTTCATCAGCCAATCAAAGCAAAGCACCTGTGACGTCAGCCCGACACAAATCATTAAACAAGAAATATTACATTTTTAATGTGTGGGTGCTTTTCAAACAAACGTGTATTATGAACGAACCGAATCACTACACGGAATTTAACGATACATCTTTCACGCCTTCCAATTTTAAAATAACACACAGCGCGTAAAACAAAATTTCACTTCTGCCCACCGTCTTTGAAATTACTCCTGTAAGGGCCTTCTAAATTCCATCCTACCCATCTTGTGCACGTAAACGGTCATGCTGTAAATTCGATCAGTCACATCGAAAACATAGTTATGCCGTGAGGTCTTGTCCTACTTGTCGAGGCTATGTGGTTCCCACTTTAAGTCCTGTGTTCTCCTCACCGCTATCCACCGTCACGCTGGCCGTTTTTAAACATGTTCCTTTATTCACATATCAGTCAGGTAAACCATACAGATATATACTTTCTAGGGGCCTAGACCGTGACCCTTTTTTCAGTATTGTCACGTGCCTAGAACAATTACGATGTTACAAATTTTTGTTGTCAAACAAAGACTGAAAAAAAAAATTATGTGAAACTAACTCAACATTGGATATAGTTCTATCCACTTTGGCCACTGTGGCCCCACTTGGAATCGCTCTATCCACTGAGCCACGTGGAATCTCTCTATCCACTTTGGCCACTGTGGCCCCACTTGGAATCGCTCTATCCACTGAGCCATGTGGAATCTCTCTATCCACTGAGCCACTAAGGCCCCATTGGATATATATCTATCCACTTGGCCACTGTAGCCCCACTTGATATAGTTCTATCCACTGAGCCATAGTGGCCCCACTTGGAATCGCTCTATCCACTAAACCACTGTGGCCCCACTTGAAGATTAATTCAACATTGAAGCGAGAAATTTAAAATAAACAAGAATAATACTCCATTACCTTCATATCTCTATGCAATAATCTATATGCATACAAAACTTTCGCATAGGAAAAAGTAATAAAAAATGTGTTTTTAGAGTAAAAGGTAATGATTGTATAATCTGATCTTGCTGAAATTTTAACTTGACCTGTATTTTACCCTGAGGATTCGCTCTGCAAAATTGGAAGAACTCATGTTGAGTTTCAAGGGACTTAGAAGTATTAAAGACTGACAGACAGACTGAGATCGTCTCCTTATATAGTAGGATATTCAATGAAGGTTAGCGTTTTCCTACACGAAGAGAGTGGAAGACTTTTGGTTGCAGATGCATCGAAACACGTCCAACGGCAACTGAAAATGCCCACGCTTCACTTTAAGAAATCATTAGAAAATTTACCACACTAGTTTATAAGAAAGCGCGAGTGGTAAAGTTGTTCCCCATACATTCATGGTATCATTCCTACAATTGCTTAGGAACAAGTCAAATTCATAGAAAATTTCCCAACTTTATATAGCAGTGATACTACAGATGCCCATATTTGTAGTCTGAAATGTGGTATTATTTCTATACAATGTATAGGTGAAAAACTTCCCCTTCCAAGAATTATCACTTTTTGCACTTATAAGAGAAAGCAGGCGAGGAATAACAGCAAATAGTATACTGCATATCCCACCTATCCAGCTCAGCCATGCTCTTCTTAAGTCAAGAATGACAACAGATACTATTATTTAACAATAGTGGCTATTTTCTGACCATATTAGGCCTACAAATAATTTAGTTCCTAAGGGGGAGCAAGTTCCCCCCCCCCCGGTCCCCCTTGCTGACTCCCATGATCTTTAAGAATAAGAATATTACATAATGCATAATGTCATTGGTATATTTTATTGTAACAATTAATAACAAGAAAACATCTCCTTTAACTACAACATAAATGTAACGGTCATTGAACATTGTGATAGAACTGGCCAAAAAAAATCAATATTATTCTCCTGGTAATGTATTGGAGACTTACGTAAACTCAAAATATAAATATACTTACATGGCAATCCAGTTATGTAAATGAATGTACAAAAATACTCTTTGCTTAAAGAACAGCTATAAGTCAAGCAGTGGTACCAACATCTAAAAATATGTAATCCAGCTTTCTATACAGAGACTATATTTAATTTACTTTATTAATAATCAATCACATGCGGCTTTTGATTTATAATAAACACAATGCCCTTGCAGTGAACATATGTATTTTCTTCAACAAAAAGTACCAAGTGCAGGACTTGGTTCTTTTGCAAGTTCCAGACACGTTGATATACCATTTAAATGTGTATATTGTATAGGACTTGGTTCCTTTTATTGCTGAACTCCAAGAAGCTGTTATGGAGAGTCAGAAACTGGTATAAATTGACTTTGCACATAAAATGGACTTGGTCACTTTTGCGAATTCCTGATTCAGTTGTTCCGGTGATATATTTGCAACGGCAGTCACGGTCACTTGAAATCAATGTACAGTAATAAACAAGCGTTGTTTTAACCGTAAAACTTAGAATCACATTACCTGATATACTTTTAACAGGCCTGCTTACCTGGAACTTGAACTACGCTGCAAAGCGTTTGAAATGCAGTTTTTTTTTACTACTAAGTGTGTGCCAAGTGCGGTTGTTTATGAAAGGGACACAAATTGCATAAGAGGCTTGTTGAGTGCTGCCAATACACCGCGCTAATCAAATTAGAAACACCATTTCAGGAACACTTCACATATTTTTCAAATTGCTGCATATAAAAATATATCGGAAGTTACATACCAAATACTCGAGGCACCTGCGCTTAACCTTGCTACATACTTTCTCCCTTTAAAATTATAGGGTCGTCCCTTAAAGTCCCGTGCGTACACGCAGTACGAAAACATTGTACGCCAGTTCAAAGCCTTGCGCGGAGCGGCGAAAGCGCATTTGATGTGTGTGGTAGTATCGCCTTTATCACCCCCATGCTTCCCGGCATCAGACGCGGAAAACAGCTCTAGGTAGGTAATCCCTTTTGACGGCATGTTGATCAGACTGCCTGCACACCAGATTAATGAATATGGGCTACAATCTCACTTTGAACATGATTTAAGAGCTACACTGGTGGAGAATGGAAAATGAACACCCTGAATACACTGGTCCCACATGCATGGATGTTGTATTGAATAATTATACAGGTTGTACACTGCATATTAAAATGACCACAGGGTCGTGTAACTATGGGCAGAGTCTACATAGTGTCTCGAACAACAATATCAATATCTTGTGTGACCGCATTTAGCGACGAAGTAGTGCTACAGTCGTGCGTAGAGACGATCATAAAGGTGTCGGATGTCATCTTGGGGAACAGTGTTACACGCTAATTCCTCCTGTTGTTGCAATTAGAGGAGGTTTGTTGCCGGTATTGCAGACGGTGCCAAACACCGCCCCGTCATGTCCCACACATGTTCGATGGGGTCAGGTCGGGTGATAATGCTGGCCAGGGGAGTTGACGTACATCTTCGAGAGCGCATTGGGTAACACGAGACGTGTGTGCACAGGCATTCCTGCTGGAAGAGGACATTTCCTTGGCATTGTAAGAAAGGCAACAAAATGGGCTGCATGATGTTCTGGATGTAGCGTTCATTGTTCGATGTTCCCTCAATAAAAACACCAGAGGTGTACCGTCATTGAAGGATATTGCCCCCGTCAGACATGATGCCAGGAGTTGGTCCTGCATGTCACTGCCGTATACACTCTGGTGTTTCCGCTCTCTGGTCGACTCCACACTCGCGAACGACCGTCACTGGCGCCAAAGCACTAGACACAACTCCGCGCCATTCATCCCTCTAGTTGCGTCGTTCGAGACACCTTCCGAGGCAGGCTGCACGGTAATGAGATGTGAGAGGAAGCCTGGTGAGCGGTACCCTTGACCGTAGCTCAGTTTCCAGCAAACGGTTGGTGATGGTCGTAGGTGACGCCCTGGCTACAGCAGTGACCTAATCTGTGCGGCGATCGCCATGCGATCAGCAATGGCTGCTCGTCTAATACGGCGATCCAGGCGGGAATTCGTATGTTGTTGCTGTCCTGAACCAGGTTGACGAGTATGTGCACCATAGTTGAACAACCGGCACCACCAATGATGCACAGCAGTCACTTCACGTCTTATGCGTTGGGCAATTCTTCAGAAGGACCATCCAGCCTCCCGCAGGCCCACAATACGACCGCTTTCAAAGTCCATTAATTGCACGAAGTGTCGTCGTCTATGCTGTCGTGGCATTTCTAGAATGCTTACTACACACACAAACCGATGCATGAAAAAACAGATACTCTTTCAGCGAGTCAACTACAGTTGTATTGGGCTCCGCGGTGTTATGTCTAGTACCCAGTTCCTACTCTGCTCACCGCACAGAACTGTTAATAATTGCATCTACTGCCCTCTATCAGAGCCTCGTGAGCATATGGTGTTTCTATGCCATGCTTTAGTGGTGTTCATTTTTCATTTTTCACCAGTATATTTTTATATAAAAACTAGTCTGTAAGGCATCCCTTTAAGGGATATCCAATACTTTACAGGGAGCTTTTAAAAAAATAGTCAGAGTGAGAATTTTGAAGGATGCTTAACAGCTGAGATCTTCGGTACTAATGTGTATGAAGTGAGATGGAAAAGGAGCAACGAAGGCATTGGGTAGTGGGAGAAATGGGAGTGACCCAGTAAAACTCACTCGCTAATGGTAACTTCCGCAATGTCTCCCACATGTGAAAACCCTGGTTTGACTTCGCTGGGAATCGAACCCGGTTCGCTGTGGTTGAAGGCGAGTAGTGTGACCACAACACCACAGCACAATAACTCAATGCACTATGACTTTCTTTGTTGTTCGAAACGCCGCATGTTGTACAGTCACCGTGTGGTTGATGTGTGTTGTGTTTTTACAGTGTATTTGGACAAATGCTTATTTTTCTGTCTGTGCTCTGTACATAACATGGTGCTTTGTGAACTTTGGCGATTTTGTTATTTATATTTATTTACTTTCAACATTTGTCTCCGTAGAAACCAATATAATATCAGTACATCTTTACACATTCTGAAGTTTCATAAAAAAAATTAACTACAGTAAAAAGTTTGATGTATGATGTTTTTATCATATGAGCCATCAATTGTTATGAACGGTTACAGCAAACAGTTGCAGTTCGAAGTTAGTAAACACCCAGGGAAATCTGAACTATGAGTAAGACATATATATATATATATAATATATATATATATATATATATATATATATATATATATATATATATATATATATATATATGTATATATATATATATACATACATACATACATACATGCGTACGTTTAATAGACATCTTACATCTCCATACCTCCACTAACCATTCCTTTTCCCTTTCTCGTTCAAAAAGATTCTGAGTTGGTCAGTCTATGTGTATATGCATATATGTTTATGTGTTGTATGCGAATGTCTTTATATAACAATAAGTGAAATAAATCTGATTCGTTAGACAAAATTAATTGGGATTGTAACGAGAAAATTATTCACATATTGCAATATAGTATATGATAAAATTACATCCGGAATGCATGATGTACCCTAATTATTACGTATCAGAGAATGTAGTAGTATAAGTTGTCTGAGCCGAACAGTACTGTGCAGCTTTATGAACTTGGTTTTGTTGTTTAGTATTATCTAGTAATCTGCGATCCTTAAGTCGTCACACTTGCGTGGCCAGAAGACTAAGCACGCGGCGGCTTAGTGCCTGCAGCATGACTAAATATTAGAGATCGCATCTAGTGATTCGAAACTCTCTAAAATCAGACGCTTTTTGACTTTTCAGTGCATAATAGTAAATTAAAAGTCCAAAAAGACAAAATTCTCGGTCTTTGTTATTTCAGGTAATTGGTGGTCAAGGAATGTACACTGTACCCATTCAGAAATTCAACAAGACAAAAAATGAGCGTACATTACGAGACCAGTTAGTAAATGCCAAAAATTTTTAGAAATATGTTGTCGTCACAACTAGTCTCTTGAATACAGTTCTTACGTACACCAAATCATAACCCACTTTATCAGCACGTCTAACTTGCTGCTTTGGAATGGTCCAATTTTACTTCAAATTATTGTCGATAAAGCAGGATTCAAGCCGTTACCTTATATAGTACGGATGAGGAACGGATGAGATACAAATGTATAAATTACTGCTTGGACGTGCAGGGGTGATAAACCACGCGAAAAAAAAATGTTCAGCTATTCAACCCAAGATATTATATTTAAAGTCCATTGTCACAACTACAGAATTCCCATTGTGCTAAATATTATATATATATATATGCCATCCAAAACGGAATTTTGCTTTCTTTGTGAGGTCATCCTGCTGTAGACTGAAAACGTATAAAATATTAAAAATTAAAAATTAAAAGAGTTACTTATATATTATACTTTTTTTTTTACATGTTTTCAAATTTATTTCATTTCTATAAAGATAAGAGTTCAGATTTCACTGGCGTCTGAAAAATTTTGTACAGGCGATTTGAGTATTAAAGCGTGTACAGTATCTCGAAGTTATTTTCACTGTAAATATGTACATATGCAGGCACATAGTTGTTCACAATATCTTAAGTTCTGTCACATTTTCGTTTAAAATTCAAGCTTTGTTGTTCTCACTAATTACGAAGACCTGTAGAGTATAACCGTACATATTCTTCACGAACGATGTCGGTAGTAAAGTTCGTAATGTGGGTACAATTTAAATTTATTTTCGGATGATTCAGTAAGCATATAAATATTTGCAAGTATTTCTCACACTAACGATTTTTAGAATTTAAGGTGGCAGGTCAATGCACACATTATTTGCTCATGATGTTACACATTGGAACGAAAACTAATATTTTCATAAGATCTGCAGAACATTAGGTATTCTATAATAATTAAATACATTATCATGCTGCAATATATTGTCTGTTGGGAGTCACGCATAATCACAATTTATATTTAAAACGAGTATTTATTGTACGTGTGAAGATACCGCTTACAGACTATAATCGCAACCGTTATAGCCTGCAGGGTTGTCATCTTGAACATCAGTAGCCCCTCGGCGCAGTGAGATGTCGCGAAACTCCGATTCATCGCATGGTTACCAACAGATATCCTACAGACGCGGCTACCAACATAGTTGGGCCCGAACCGCAGGACGAATGACTGGATGTTCTTATACAGAAACATAATAATACATGCATAATATACTGTATGTTTAATCCATATACATAAACGTTTACCTTATTATTTTTACGAAAAACAGGTCATTTGCAGGAAGCTGCCTTTACTCTCGCCAATCAAATGAAAAAGGCAGTTATATGACCCCAGTCTAATGAACACTGAAAATATTATCGAATTAATCTAGAGGAAATACTTATAATTATTTTAGAACAACAACACGAGCTATGCCATCTGCTCACGCAATATTGTTCAGTTGTTGAAATAGCCATTTCTGGTTGATAAGTATGTTCTTTTAAAGAACGAACCTAGCGAAATTGAGTTCGTCAATTCAATGATGCGGTATACATTGGCCTTTATCGATAGGATGATGGACTAACCTTTCTTCGTATTTCAAATTTTTTTTAATAAATGCAGTGCCGTAAGAAAAAGGGGTCTCTCATTACATAATAACAGTATCGAAACGAATACAGTAAAACTTATCAAGAAGTTTCTGAAGGGACTGCAAGATTTAGGCTTATTACCCAAGGAAACTTCTTAAGAGGATGAAATTACTTTTGTATTTATAGACTGGGTGGAAGATTGTTTTACTGTATATCACATTAATTCGATAGTATCAAGTTCTACGTAAAAAATAAAACTTTATATCTTCAGATATTGCGTATTTCTACTGTATAAATAAATGACTTTATGACAGGAAGTTTTCAGCAGTAATCTTCAAAATTTCAAAAACTAAATCTGGATGTTATATGTGTTTCCATGCCATTCCGTCTGCCTTGTGGTTAGCTGTGGATTTATTTGCTTAATGAAACGTCCCAGAAATTTTTCAAAAGTGTAGTGCGGTTATTACAAAATAACAAAAGTTAAACCGGTTTTTGTGGAAACTTGACACCGGGAAGATGACTTTTCAGTATTTGGACGCATAGCAGCTAATCTCAGATCTTAGAAGGGGTGAAATCAGTGTCTTCAGGAGATTACGAAAGCTGTACACACGCGCGCGCGCACACACACACATATGGCTATTGCAGGTAGTGTCGCCAAGGTATGCAGTAGACGTTCAAGTGTTTATTTTTGTCTGTGTGTGCCCGCTGACTCACTGCAGATAAAGTACAGCTTCGCCTGCCTCCAGTGTCCCTCGCTGTACGCGCAGATGGACGAGAGGACGGGTGAGGTTATCGTCGTTTCCGGGACCATCCCGCTTCCGGCCATGAACGTAAGTCTGCGTGTCGCCGTGTCAGCGCTTTCTCTTAGTTCTTTGTTGTTGATTTTTTTTTTCTGTCAGCAGCCGGACGTACCGCCGAGGGACTAGTCGGCAGTACTGGATGAGAGTCGCCTTGCATGTGGCACCTCTTGCTTAGCTGAACAACACCCATGCTCCTGTTGTGCACTCATGTTCGTAGCATTGTATGACACGCCAGCTGAGCTTTTCTCGTGGCTGCTCCTGATACTAGCCCTGATTTATCCTGGCAGGATAATGGACTTGTTTATTCCCTTTCCTTCAGCTTATTGGTGCCTTCTCACTTTGATAGCTGTTCACGTCCTTTCATAACGCTTTCTTTCATGAACGCTTAACGGGAATGCCTACCAAGCCGCCAGCTGTGAACTTCAAAAGAGGAATCGATGTTAAACGAAATTTCTTCTCATTGTCAGTTTTAAAGATAACTATTTCAAACAAAAAGTTTTCTACGTGAAATTTATTAAGGAATGATGCTACGTTAAAATATTTTGCCAATTTTTTTGGTTTCATAAGTTTTTTATGAAATATAAATATTTAAATTTTCATATAACAAAAAAAAAGATGGATAAATAGTTTTTTTTTTATGTTGCAATATTCTCTGAGGAAATCACGTCAACTTTTTTTTGTTTGAAATAGTTCTCTTTAAAATTGACGCAATACGAAGGAATTTCGTTTAACATTGATTCGCCATTTGAAGTTCGTGACTGCCGGCTTGGTAGACAGGCCCGTTAACATTCCAGTAGCTCAGCTTGCTTCTTGGATGATTGCTTTTCCAGTGTTTGACCTAGTAAAATGCAACACTTGCATGTGTGAGACAAGTTGTTATCCGTAAGTATACGTAGATTGGCTAAAGTAAGAGGGCACTGGCATGAGTGAATGTTGTTAACCGTGTCGCATGAAATCGTGCCTTTGACTTGCAGCAGAGAAAACAATCCTAAAGCCCACCCACCCCAAGTCTGCTGAAACTGGCATTGTGCATCTGTGTTGCCTGCAGATAAAATATTCGTTCCACGCATACTACCAGTACTCCAGCGAGAATATTGAACGAATAAGGAAGCTGATGAACGACCCGAACTGGTTCCCCTCTCCATTGATAATTGCCAACGTAAGTTCATCGGTGTGTTGAGAAAGGCAACGAAAATATGTATGTGTTAGATATCTACAGATTACTATGACAGTTTATTTCGTTGCATGGTTTACATATAGCATGTTTCGTCTACTTTATAAGTATTTCGAAATTATAAAGTTGGTTTAATATTTAGTAATACATGTCAACTAAAAAAATTTTTTAACGTTTCTTTCATAATATGTTTAAGGGGATAACCTTGAACTACTTTAAAACTTTTAAAATGAGTTTCAAGGAAGTAAAACACTTTAACAGAATTTTTAACAGACCTTAGGAACGCTTTATTATTTTCTATTTCACTCCATCAATATAAATTGTGAATGATTTTCGATTTCAAAAATATTTCCTATTGTTAATTATTTACAGTAATTCCATGTACGTGGTAAAAATACAACATAATCATTAATTTAGCTTTAATGTTGTATAATTTGCGATAAACTGTGTTTTTATTCATGTAATCCGATCATTGTTGGATGTTACAGTTGCTTTGTGGTTGATTGAACTTCTGAAATGAACCTTTTTAAAATCGTTGGATGTAACTACATTTACAATTTACGTAAAAATTGAATAGAGTAGTTACAGGAAAAGAGAAAGCAAACTATAAAATTACATTATATGTCTTATCCTTTTATAAAATCGTAATAATTTAAATAGTGACCACAGAACTTATTTCCTTTCTGTCTAATGTGCATTAAAATAAATATTGTCGTAGCAGTGAAACAATTATATTCTGTTATTTCAACATTGTCACGCGATCAGTGCACGTATACTAGTTTTTAAAACTGTAGAAATGTATTTTACATTCAGCGGAAGGGCACACGAGGAGAGAGAAGGGACTCCAGCTTAAGAGTGTGCTCACTCTCACTCTACACTTCCTTTTGCACACACTGGTACATTTCAAGCAAACAGAGACATGCATCCTCTATCAGTCTTCGGCATTTTCCTCTGACGTGATAGATAAGTAGTTGTGAAAAACAAATATAATTTTCGTTCGTCCCATTTCCCAAATAAATGTAGGGTCTTCTTATATCGACTTACTGTGATTTCGCATCTTTTCACATATTAAGAAACTAAGGTTGGTAGTTTAATAGTTCGGAGATACCTAACCTAAACCAAACCTAAACATCACATCATAAATACTTATATTCCATTCCATAAGGAATATTGTTCAGATAATGCATTTCACAATCGTAACAACTACGTTAAAGTAGTAAAACAAATCTGATAAGACTGGATACGCAAGAAATACGCGTCTGAAAATTCTAGATGAACATTTAAAGAACATGGCTGTCACAGAGGGTGCGAGAGTGAGCAGCGAGTGAACATCCTAGTATACTCTTCTTCTGACGCTCCTCCCCCCCCCCCCCCTCCCGTGACTTGGGACAGCAGATAGGGTTCTATATGACGTCAATTGTGGGCGGAGAACTATCTTGGCAAATGAGGACACGGATTAAGCAAGTATTCCAAATGCTTAATAATCTGTGAAACACCTGTATGGATATAGGAAAGTAAGTCATGAAAATCTGTATTAAAACAGCCTAAATATTAATAGAATCAGTTTTAGTTAAAATGCACTAAGTACAATTGCCATTTATGTATATTTTTAACACCCATGTAGGTTGAAGTGGTAACCGGATCCAGTGCCTTAAGATTAAGTAAAACACACACGCACACACGAAAACGAGCACATGCATTTATTGAGAGAACTGTTGAAGATAGTTGTGTTAAGTCTTTGCACTGATGTCTGACCCGGCTCGTATACGTCAGCATATGTCAACAGCAAACAATTAAGTGCGTGCTGTTGTTTCTGTTTCCATTGACAGCAGAGAGACCGGTGCCTTTCCTATATTTTGCCGAAGAGAAGGTAAGCCCTGCCTATATACAGTTCCTCTAGTCCAGCCTAGATTAAGTAATAATTAGCGATATTTATTCTCAAAACATGAGTTTCTTTAAAAAAAAAACCTACTTAAATCATTCTTGATAAGTCGATTTCGGATGAGAGTTAACAATTAAAGTTATTTTATTTAAATATTTTAACCATGTTTTTTTTTTTTAGAACATTATATTCTAAAATGCCCTATCTTTCTTTTGTCACCGGAGGTTGAGTTTATTCAGCGGGCAATAGCTGTCTGCACAACTACGGTACGGCTTCTTCTTGGTCATATTACTATGGGCTATTCACAGTAAAATGAACACTTTTGAAAACCCTGTTAAGATCTACTTGTTTGTATTTTGTGTAATCATCCGCCTTATGTAAACTTAACATAGCCATGGGCCTCATCAATTTATTCATGCGTCGGTCAAGTGAAACCACGAAATTATTACAAAACTATATATTTTACTAATCTACTCATTTTTACTCGTCGATGCATTAAAGAAAACAACAGAAACGGAAAGAAATAATTTGAGTTATCGCAAACGGTTACCTGACACTTTTTATTCGACGCTAAGGTATGGAAATACTTTCCATCCCGTGTTACCAACTTTACTCCTCGCATGTCACTCATTGCGCCCATTCAAATGTATGCAGGCAGGGACAGTGACTTTTTTCTAATATTCGGTTCAAAAGTGCTCAGTTTATCGTGAACACCATTTAGTTTGGTGTCATGGCGAGGATGGACATAGATTAGTGGTGTTAGGTTGCCCTATAACACTGCCACTTTGCCTAACTCAAGGCTAAATTTTAGGACGTTATGTTAGGGATAGCAGTTGTATAAACGGTGTCTGAGCAATAGTTCATCTTTTATGTTAGAAATACTACCTCTGCCATGGTTAACTATCCTAAGTGTGAGGGCAAATTTTAGTGAGCTGCTAAGCTAATACCTGACCATAACCTTCACACCTTCGGCCTAGTTATCGGCGATCCACATATTCGACGGTGTGGGGGGCGGGGGTAACACGTCCCTAAAAGAACAACAACGAAACATATCAGATCGAAGAGTGAATGCTATGGAAAAGAAACATGAATAGTTTTGCCATTACGAATATCATTCGCCACTTAGATGGTAAGCTAAGAGAGAAATAAAATTTTACAGAACTAACAGGCAACACACTTCCTAATATAATGGCTGCCATACAGTTAGAGATGTCAAGAAAGCCCCTGTTCTACAAAGGTCAGGTTACTTTGTCACGATGGAATTCCTATTTCGGTCACAATTTTACTGATGAAGCTGGACCAACTGCTAGATTCAAAATACAATTTTTTTTCTCTCGAAACATTTGGACGTATTTCATAGCGTGATGAAACTCGTTAATCAGAGAG